>CM062820.1:32108509-34659122 GCA_031772625.1 Pinus tabuliformis
GGGACATTTGAACAACACCTTGGTGAGGCAGTTTTTATTCCAGCTGGATGTCTCATCAAGTTAGAAACTTGAAGGTTACCTGGACATGTTACTATGAAATTATAAAAAACTTTCAGATGGCTACGGGCTTGATAGTCAACAATGAGAAATCTGCAATTTATCACAATGAAAATAATCAAGAAGCTATAGAATGGTTATCAGAACTATTTGGAATCAAAGCGCAACCTATCAGCTGTGGTATGAAGTATTTGGGTTTCCAGATCAAAGCAAATGGCTACACAAAATCCGATTGGAGTTGGATCCTTGACAGATTCCACAAAAGGATATCAGCATGGGAATTCAGGTGTCTAACACTGGCGGGAAGAGTAGTTCTTGTATAATCAGTTTTGAACCAACTCACAGTCTACTGGGCTCATTTATTTGCTATTCGTGTAAGCATTATTAAAAGCTTGAATAGACTGTCTGCCAATTTCATCTGGGGAGGCCAAGCAGACAAGAGGAAGTTTCATCTCACAAAATTAGCCAGCATCTCTTTGCCAAAGAACATGGGCGGTTGGGGCTTACTTGATATGCAATCTTTTGGAAGGGCCCTTTTATGCAAATCTTTGTGGAGAGCTGTTCATGGTGTTGGTCCATGGTGTAACATGATTCAGGCGAAATATTTAAAAAGGAAGGATTTTATTTTCTGGTACAGAAAAGGAATGATCGGGGTGCCATATGGATCATCTATTTGGAATAGCCTCTGCAAGATTGAATCTTATTTTCTGAAGAATCATATCTGGCATTTTCAAAATGGTAGCAAGATTCTTATTGGCAAAGATCATTTTAAGGGAAGCAGCGGGGTGTCTAAAATTCCTTAATCTCTTTTGAATTTCTTCCACAGAAGGGGATATTTCTATTGGGATAGTCTGATTGATGAATGGCAGGGGCCTATTCCACTATGGAAAAGCGCAGACACACTTCAGATGCCTCACTCGATAGCAAATCAGTGGGATCTCATAAGGGTGAGTCTTAGGAATTGTGGAATATTTCGCAATGTGGAATCTGACTTTTTAATATGGAGCCACTCAAAGGAGATGAATAATATAAGGGTCAAAGAAGTATATCAGCACATCTTGCAATCAAAACGATCCCCGATCAATCCGATATTTCCTCACATTTACTGGAAGGATGGCTGTCCATCGAAAATGATACACTTCGCGTGGCTCACCTTTCATAATAAGATTTTAACCTGGGAGAATTTGAGGAAGCGCGGATGGATCGGTCCAGGCATATGTCCTCTGTGCAGATCTGAAGGGGAAAATAATGATCACCTGTTCATAAGATGCTATCGTTCTCAGCAAATTTGGCAGTTTCTGGAGAACAGTTATGGAATTAAACTCAAGGCACATGCTTCAATAATGGATATGCTCCTCTGGTGCAGCGTACAGAAGTTAAATTGGCGAAGGATAATAATCTCTACCCTGTGGCACATCTAGAAATGGCGGAACTACATCATTTTTAACGATTCAAAAATGGCTAGCTCAGAAATCTTTGTTAAAATCGTTGCTACTTATGAAGCCCTTCCACAGAAAGCTATTATCCAAAGAAGGGGCGAATCCACTGAACAATCTTTGGAAATCTCTCCCTTCCCAAAGGCGTATTTCGACGGTGCGGAACAGCAAGGCACATGTGGCTGTGGCATCCTGATCATGGTAGATGAAAGCACTCAGTTCTCCATTCACTGGAACGGGGGGAGTGGTTCTAATAGTAAAGCGGAGGCCATGGCTCTCGCAGGGTTATTAAAATTTTGCCTCTTCCTTAATCTACAACATGTTTCCATTTTTGGGGATTCGAAGGTTATGGTCGACTACATCTCTGGTAAGATCCATATTACAGTTCCACATTTGATTGGCTGGATGGGGAGGATCAGTTTTTCCTGGGATTCCATGGTTGGTAGTTCTATCCACCATATTCGCAGAGACAAAAATTATCTGGCAGATTCACTGTCTAAAACAGGTCTACAGGATGCTACTGGTTTTTGGTTTTTGCAGGTTCTATCTGAGGGAGTAAGCTATCATATCCAAGAGTTTATTTTGCCGGACTTCTAGTTTCATTTCTGTTTTCTTCACAGGTTTCCATGGACGGGTCTCTGATCTTTATGTGGCTGTTTCTTTTATCATCTTGTTTATGGATGGTGTACATGATGTTTCTGTACATCCATATGTTTCCTGTTTCTCTATGTGATCATGTTTTGTTTTGGAGATCTCCCAGAACACTATGTTTCAGTCAAATTTTCCTTAGCTATTCACTGGAATTCTCCCATGGTGATTTCATCTGGTTTTCTCTGCAAATGGGAGTGTATATGATGTAAATTTTGAACTTTATATCCCTCATATAATAATATTTAGCTTTTTCATTCTGAAAAGGTTAAGCATAGCACATCAAGCCCAATCATGTGACTTTCTTGGTGCTTTTTCTGCCTGAATTCCACTTGGACCCCCACCATTGTTTCTTTCAGTTTTTCAGTTTCCTTAATTGTAGCACATATTACTATTTTTAGTAGTTTTTTGGGTCTTAAACTTTCAGAGCCATTTTGAGGCCCTAAACGATGTTTTTTCCGCAATCTATTGCTAGTGATTCTTTGATAAAATCATCTTTTCCATCATTGTCCTCGAAGAGATCTTTCCAATGGGGTATCATGCGCGTCAAATAGAGATAATATGACCAAGTCAGGACCCCGAGAAGTTGGTTGTCCAACTAACCCCGATGGGCCCATAAACGCTTGGTGTTACATCTCCTCGGGTTAGGGTTTTGGTTGTTTAGGGTTTGCTCTTATTGTTCAATAATAAAAAGGCCCTTAAGCCTCATTGTAAGGCAGTTCAGAGGCATGTAGCCGCCACATCTCTTCTCAGGGATAAGCTATCATCACCCGAGCTAGTTTATTTCCATTTTTGTTACTAGGCATATTTCATTATTTTACATTAATGAAATGAAGTATTATTTCTGCTGCATCTCTATATTTATGTTTATATCTATAATCTGTTGCATTCCAGTTTAAATTTGGATCAACTAGGTTCCTTGGTCCTTCTCCTCAACTGCTTGGAAGTGATTTCAACATGTAACATTTTCCTGTAGTCATTAAGAGGTAAATCTACGCAATTTCAGCGAACAGTGACTGTTGCCAGAATGAGGCTCCGGGAGGCCCATCTACATATTTTCTGCATGCAAGATAGACACAAAAACTTGGACAACATTGCAAATTCTTTAGGCTCAAAGCACTGCTGCTGGACAGGGGTCCTGGGAGGACACCTCTGCGCATTTCTAGAGACCAGTGTTGGTTGGGGCCTCTGTGAGCTGTGATGTTTCAGAAGGCAAGGGAGGTTGGTGTCTCTACACACTGTGGGGTTTTAGCAGGCAAGGGAGGAAGCTTGATGGTTGCAAAAGCAAAACGCATAGTTAAAGGAAGTTGGATGAGGCTAGGTTGCAGAGGAAAATGACTATGTGTGAGATCAATGAAACATAGGTAAACATGATAGGACTTGACTTTGATCGCACACAAACACTTAGTTGCACAACAAAGACCATCTAGAATGCATGAGACATACTTTGCTTGATGCAACAACCTTCGTGAAAAAAGTGCATGAAGTGAGTGTGAAACATGTCTATATGATGACAACCACTCATATGCACATATTTCCCTTGAAGCAAGACAACATCCCTTTGCATGAAAAACAATAACTCCTATGCCTGAAAATGAAACATGATGCATAAGGATGAGAACGCAGAAAACTCTTGGGATGAAGGAGGGGAGCTTGAAATCATCATCTTACCAATAAGTGACCAAGGATGATCGATCACAGGATCCAAGGTAGGATCCAAAATTTGCATGCAAGCCAAAATTTTGGAGGGTGGTTGTAGCCGCTACAACACTTGGCAACACACTGGTAGAACTCCAGCTCTCTGTATGGACCTTGTTTCATGAAAAGCGAGTCTAACCCTTCCGAAAGTATTGTTTGATTCTTTGATCATCATGGTTTCCACACTAGCTTGGTTGAAAGATGTAGTCCCTACCATTCTCTTGATCGGTCAGCACACATTCCAAGCCAAGTCAACCCAATTGTTTTGATTGGGAATGAGGGGTATATTGGTGCACAAGTAATATGACAATCAGAGTTTAAGTTTCATCTCTGGTGTTGCTCTGCTGCCAACAAGCCTGGACATTACCACGGAGGAGTCACGCATGAATACAAGCATCACTCTGCTGCCAGCTAGTTTGGTCAGTACCCCGGTGGAGTTACTTGCATCACCTCTCTGTGCAGGAAGCCTTTCTCTTCTTTCACCTTATTCATTTTTTCAGAATTTTTATATTTTCATTTTTTTATTTTTCATTTTCCAAAGAACTATGTACGAGCACTTATTTATTTCAGAGGCGGAAGAGGGATCCCAACATATTAAGAGTAGGAGAGTGTAATATCCCTCCCCTTAATAATAAATAATAAATAATAAAAATAATAATAATAAATAATAAATAATACAAAAATAATAATTAATAATAGAAATAATAAATAATAATAAATAAATCACTTAATAATAAACAATAAAAATAATAAATGATAAATGTTAAATAATAAATGATATTAAAAAAATATATACAAAGAAAATAAATAAAAATAATAAAAATAAAAATAGTAATAACCATACTAAAGCTCTAGATAAGAATAAATAAAACAAGAAAACTATCAAAAAGAAGGAAATAAAACAAAAAATGTTAAAAATCAAAAGAAAAGTAAAGAAATAAAACAAGAAAGCTAAAAATCAAAAGAAAGTTGCATGTAGACACATGGAGTGTGTGCATGTGGTTCCCCTTCCAATGTTTGTTCTATTTAATAGATGGTGAGGAAGATGAGAGGCATTCCTACATTCCATCATTCCGAGATTCTATCTTTCATTCTCTTGGGAGAATGGTGTTCTAAGATTTAGGAGTCACTGGCAGTAGTACGTTGATTGAGGGCTCGAGGGTGGCCAGTTGTAGCAGAATCCTTGCACAATTGAGCCTACGGTTGGGTGGAGAGTCGTCCCCAAAACCTTGTTGCGGTAAGCCTACTTCTTCGACAGGTAAGAACTATTCTTAGTTGAATTTAATGTTAATTAGAAAAGTTAATTAGATATTTATTTTTGGATTGTTACATATGGTATCAGAGCGGGACACCTAGGGCCTATGGGCATTTTTATGTAGAAATTTTTGATTATTTCTTGACATTTACTACTTTCATGAGAGATGTATTAATTTGTTTATATATTAAGTTTTTCTATTATTAAATGCACTTAACTGGTCATTGCCTTGCCGGTGAAAGGGGGATGCTGTATCGTTTATGGTCTCTCTGGTAACATGTTTCTCCCTTGTGCTTTCATGGGTGCCAAGTGTAAAACCCATGTGATTCTGATTTTTAATGGCTTATTTAATTGGGCGTTGCTTTGTCCGTAAAAGCGGAGTGTTGTAACAGATTACTCCACTCATAACCAAATAACCAAATGATTCTCTCAAATCGATGAACTCTATTGGGGCTAAATCGAGCAGGTCAAGAAAATGGTTTGCTATGCATTCAGTTGCATTGCCATTCAATATATCAATGCAGGGGTCAGTTGATCCATGTCAGACGACCTTGAGAATGATATTTACTTAACCTGTTAGTATAATTGTTTTTTTTTCATGCAGGTTTCTTCAGGTAAGTTCACTTAGATCCGTTCTGTAGTTGGTCAAGAAGCTATGTAGACTAATTTAAAAACTTACATGAATTTCATCTGTAAATTACTATTGGATATTTAAATTTTTTTTTTTTTATTGATCATGCAAATTAATTTGATTCATTTCTTAATATTTTTAAAACGATTCTTTCTATTTTATAAATTATGCTTAGGACTCCAAATCGTTGCCTTTATTTTGATTTTTCCAGAATTATTTACAAAAGCAAGCTTCAGTTGTTTTGATTTCTCTCGATGTACAGTATTTTTTTTTTTTGGAAAACTATTATTGATGCCAATACTTGAGATGTTCCTTTGTTTATGTCGTCTAAGTCCATGCATCTTTCATTTTCTGGAAGTTCCCAAGAATGAAGTAAACGGCATTCATCGATTGTCAACATTAAAAATTTGTGTCAGATATGCCATAATCTCAATTAATTTAGCGCCTTATGATGCTTCCTAAAGCTCTTGTTGCGTTGATTTTTTCCAACTAATATATGTCAGTAATCCTATTTAAAGTATTTCAATTAGTCGGTGTTAAGGGCCTCGTGAGACCTATGTTTTTTTTTTTTAATTTCCTGGTGAGTCATGGCAGATGTTTTGCGTTGCCTTTTTTCCTTCAACTGCAGTAACGCTCTCCAGAATTTTAGAAACCTTAAAAAAAAAAAAAATCGCGGCAATTCTACATTTTCCAACATATGGATGAAGTGCAAACTGTTAACTGTAACTTCTAAATAGTCGAAAATTTTGCAAATCTTCGAAAATCAATCACCTATTAAAGAAAATCTCATACATATGAAAAAGTATGAAGCAAAATTCTTAAAATTTAAGTGAATCGATCTTCAAATTTTATTCTCTTTCAGGTGTATTCAGAGTATCGACCAAATTTTCTGCATTAACATGCCAGTTGGCTTATATTTTCCCGGAATTTTATCGAAATGTCCTTCCCAAGTTCCTACACGCTAGATTCTGATGTGCTTTCAATGGTTTCTAGCTTGTGCACGCCGAAAGCGCTACAGGAATGGTCGTCTGGTAAACGCTTCTTAGAATGTGGAAATCTAATCCTGATATTGCGTTATTGCGTTTACACGTGTATAGCTTTTACTTATCAATAGCTTAATCCAAATCAATTTATCTATTTAAATTAAGGTCAGCCATGTTTTATTCCAGATGATTTACTTCATTTGACTGACCAACTTGACTCACATCTTCAGTACTGACCAGAAATATTGTATAAATTATTGCATGAACTAACCATTGAAACACACATGTTTCATTTCTCTCAAATTATGATACAAACATTACAAGGAGGCGTCCCTTTCTTCTTTTATGAGATGACCATGACCAAGGCTGATCCCTGCTACAATTCATAAATTTCACCATCACCGATGGCCTTTCCAATCCGTTACATAGCACAACACTATGCCTTTATATCTAAAGCCATTGCTGACCAATTTAGCTTTGAAGGTTCATTTACTTTGGTTTAGACTTTGGTTTATATCTAGAGATTCCTTTTCTGTTTTTGGTATCTATATGGGTTTTGTTTTTATGAAAGATCCACCAGCACTACTTAGGCCCTGGTAGATACAGTGATTGCAACCACGTAAAATTTTTGGGATAAGGTTATGATGGTGCCATATCAAACATTGTGGATACTGTCGATACCTATGGTTGTGGAAGGCCATTCACCCACGACCATTCTTATTCACACAATGTAGGCTTTATTTTCGATATTATTATATTTTATTTTTAAGTAGGTGTGAGCGGGTTTGGAACTTGGAACCACCTCTCACAAATGCACTGAACTTAGCCACTAGGCCAACGACTTTGACATAGGTTAAATTTCGGAGCCATCTGTGGAAAAGAACTAGAAATTTTAGTATTTTCCTCCACAAATGTGCCAAAACTATTTTCCGAGATTTCAGTTACATTTAATTTTTTATCAATTTGCTTTAGATTAGGTTAGATTGCTGAATATTTGCGCTATAGTGCTTCTTTCATACCCTGAGACTATAGAGTTTTTTATTTTTATTTTTATCACTCTAAAACTTTGTTATAGTGTTTTCATTTTTAGGGACCGGGAAGGTTTTATCTATCTAAAAACTTAAAAAAAATAAAAAAATTAATATGTCTTTTATCAATTAGAATTAGAATTTTTTTTTTTGTTTTATAATTTTTTTGATAAAAATGGTATTTTCTAAGAATTTTGGGATAATTTTTAAAATAAATTGACAAACAATGAAGGATGGGTTGAAGTTGTAGAAAAGGGGAAAAATTTTTGTGCTTAGAAAGTATTGGACTAGCTCCAAAAAAGTTGTTCCTCTAGTGATGGGAAAAGAACTTATTCGTGACTCCCAACACCTCTCCTCAAGGGGGTGGGGGTTATACTCTCTACTCTCTAATCTATGCCTTAATTGTTTTGCACTTGGAGAAGACTATTCCCAAAATAAATTGAAAAACATAAACCTAAATGAATGGTTCTCATTACTCCCTAGCGAGATTAGTCAATAAGAAGCTTATGATTTTCCATGTTAAAGGAACAATTACCTACCTTGGATGAGGAAATGGTACTATTGATTGTGTAAATGGTACTATTGATTTTATAGTGTGTGCAGATTTCTCGACATTGTTGTCAAAAGGAACAATGGAATTTGCAGGGACACGCATAGCCATGGCCGCAAGCTTACAATCTTATGTTTTATGCAGGCAATTTTATGTCTTATGCGGGAAATTATTATGGCTAAAATGTATTGTAATTTGAGGGATGGTGTTGCCTTCGCGGGTGCGCTTGTAGGCAGGCCATATAATTAATAAAATGATTTTATTCTGTGTTGGGGAGGGATAACCTTCCCAGTCATCCGATCCGGTTTTGGGTCGGGTGGCAGTGTCTCTTCTTATTATGGTGTGGGATATTTCTTTGATGGTTTGATTTCTTAAATTTCCTGGGAGTAATTATTTAATAGCCATAAAAATCTCAAGATACATTCAATAAATTTGTTAAACGATTTATTTTGTTAAAAGCAGTCCATTTAATTCTTCTAACATAAGTTATGATTGCTTAAACAGTTACTTAAATATTTCACTCTACAGTCCAAAATTTCAATTTATCTTTATTATGACTCTCTATTGGTGTGACATATAATTTTTCTTTCAAAATTTAAGTACCTTTTCAACACAATCATGCCACCAATATTCTTAAGCTTTAATCATTCAAATTTAGATTATACACTGAGACCATTCTCTAAGATTTATTCTGACATCATTATTACCCTCTAACTTATGTTTTCCATGGTTTATACTATAAAAATTTGTAATTGTTGATAATTTATGGTTTAATTATGGTTTAAGTATTGTGATTGTTGATAAATTATGATAAAAACATATCTTATTAAACTCAAAACTCACAACCATATAACAAAGTGAAAATCTAAATGAGTCACATAATTAAAGATATAGTTTGATTATGACTCATTAATTCATTGGAAAAGTATATAATCTTTTAATCTTGGATATTGATAATCTACCCATAATTGACGATGTATAATTCTCTAAAAGATTACACTATTGAAATCGTATACTGGCATGTTTTTTTTTTGTAACAAATCTTTAATGTTGGTGTAACTACTCACCACCGGTTCATTTTACAACACAGTTTACATAGCACTTGATGTATTTGGATAATTGAAGTGGAAATTTGTCACCAATTAAAGTGCTCTAAAAATAGTGAAATCTGTTCCAATTGACAATGGATAAACTCTGATATCTTATTACCTTTAGATGATCATTGTTCACTAGCATCTGTTCATTATTTCATTGTTCAATCTGATCTAAAAACGCAGAGATAACATTCCTTGAATGTTGATCTTACTATTCACTAATTATTTGGGTTGGATTGTTGTTCTCATTGTCCTTTAGCAATAGCAATTGCTTGGCATTTCTCTGGTCTATTATTGCAAGAGCACAACTCTCTCAATATGATCTTCTAATAAATTTAATTTTGCACTGCCATTGCCATTCAGATTACATGTATCTGCTCATTTACTACTATATTCTCAATGGAAAATCGTACATACTTGGATTTCAGTTTAGATGTATAATGTTACATGAGGTTTCGTGATTCAAGTTTAATTGCATATAGTGGATAAAGATGTCTAAAGAGAAATGGAAAGGAGAAACTTGCTAATGATAGTTCATGTGATTATGGCCGACTTGGATCAGATGTTTAAGGTGGTAGAGAAGAAGTATCACAAAAGGGGTAAGAAATCAGTAAGAAGAAACAACTTATTTTAGAACACAATGGAAAAGTTTGGTATAATCATGACTTGGTAGCTATCTTAATGAATTAGGTATTACCTAAGATGGAAATAGTAACAACATTTCCAAGGGATATTAGTGCTATAGGAGAGGAGGAGAAGAAACCACAATGATTGGAGGTGAGAAATTCAAGTCAATTTAATGAAGTGAAGAAACTTCCATTTTTGAAGCCAATAGACATGGAATAGTAGGAAATCAAGACAGGGAGAAAAAAAATATATATATATCTATGAATATCAGGTAGGAGGAAATGAAGGGATGTTCTATCAAGAAGAGAGTTCTTTTAAAGGTATGAGTAGAGCTAGAAACATGATTGGTAATGGTCATAATGATGATCTACATATTTTAAAATGTGAAGGTGTGAAGTTGCATGATGATCAAATGATAATAAACGTGGAAGATATAGGAAGGAATGTTGCTAGAAATTTTATACGGATACCTTGAGAAGGATTGTGTACATAGTGACAAAAGAAGTGAAAGTCAATTAATAGAGATTGAACTTGACTCATTATTTCATGAGTAGGACTTCCCATAACGTTAAAATAGGTCATTTCCACATAACACCTCACATTTAAGTTTCTCATGGACAATGATGGTAGTAGTATTTCCAACTGTTTCAAAATCTAAAGTAATGATACTATGTAATAAGAAAGAGTCTTTTGCCAGCTTGAGGAAACTAAATTTATGATAAAGAAATCAAGTGGTATTGAGATACGAACTTTACGAACTCGACAAGATAAGAAAATATTTCTGTGGATAAGTCAACATGGATCAACAAATCCTCGTGCAAGTAAATTAAGAATGATATAAAATTAAATGATGACGAAAAATGTTTATATGAGATTGCATATAGCGGTATTGGAATCAATAATCCAAAGGGTAAATGGATGTACAATCAAGGGATTTTAATTTTGAGATAGATGATGGTGTTATCACTAGTAATATCTAAAACAATGAATTTCACCAAAATTTCCTTGGGGAAGGAAGAATATATTATGAGAGATTAAGACTCAAGATGATGAGGCTCATGTGAAATTTAACGATATACGTAGATGATTATACCGTTGGTGTAAATGATCAACTACCTAGTAGAAATAAGTGAAATGATTATTGAAAAATAATTGACAACTTGATGAAAACATATTTCATGGTAGGAAGATAATGATTTACATATGGTTCTTATAGTGATAATGTATCCATATGATAATAGTGATATGCATAGGTATTATGACGTTATGTCAAGGTATATTGACACATTCATTTACTAAGTGATGATAGATATTTAATGTTCAATACTCATGATGGATATGATATGCATAACGTGGCATAGGAATTATGATGCTATAATATGAGGATTATTGACATGTGGTTCATTTATTAGAATTCATGATATGTCTTTAATATAATTATGTTGATGGTATAACTGAAGCATGCGATAGTTCCGTACAAATCTATGACATGCATGAGCATGCAGTTCATTATTATTCATAATGTTGTGATTAACAAAGATGAACGTTCTTATGATGACATGCAAGAGTTGGCATGTGGACTAGTTCCTATGATACTATGATGGTATGGTTAATGCATTGGATGCATGTTGAGATGTGATGATTCACAGGACTCCACAAATGGGCCGAGAAGGCTGGTTTATTTGATGATCTCGTGCGAGCCCATACACACGAGGGAGAATAAGTAACACCATATGGGCTGGGGACAAAACTCAATCAACACTACATATGCCAGTGGTTCCTTTGTCTTGTGTATAGCTCTTGATGGATAGCTCTTGAAGAGCTATGGGACCATCTTGAGGAGGCCAAGTGCCTAATGTTCTAGGCTAGGTGCTTGTTATTGGATTGGGATGCCGAAGTCTGGAAGGGATGTAAAGGACTTCGATGCCTGGGGCTGTGCGCCTAAGTAGTTGTGGAGGGAGTGGGCCAGCCTTGCGAGATGCCCGGGGTCATTGAGTACGGACCGGATGCCTGCCTTGGGGCAGATGAGGTCTGATTCAGGCGCGAACCTTGGGGCCAGCCTTGGACAAGGATACAGACTGGGTCAGGCTTATGCCTGGTGCTAAAAGTGGGAAAAAGGACAAGATTCCTTGAGATTTCCCGGGGTGTTGGGGACTTTCGATGTCTGCTAGTTATACTAGTTCAGCAGAGGGTGTTGGCAACGTGAAGTAAATAAATAATAAATAATAAATAATAATAAATAATAAATAATAAAAAATAATAATAAAATAATAAATAATACAAAAATAATAATTAATAATAGAAATAATAAATAATAATAAATAAATCACTTAATAATAAACAATAAAAATAATAAATCATAAATGTTAAATAATAAATGATATTGAAAAAATATATACAAAGAAAATAAATAAAAATAGTAATAACCATACTAAAGCTCTAGATAAGAATAAATAAAACAAGAAAACTATCAAAAAGAAGGAAATAAAACAAAAAAAGTTAAAAATCAAAAGAAAAGTAAAGAAATAAAACAAGAAAGCTAAAAATAAAAAGAAAGTTGCATGTAGACACATGGAGTGTGTGCATGTGGTTCCCCTTCCAATGTTTGTTCTATTTAATAGATGGTGAGGAAGATGAGAGGCATTCCTGCATTCCATCATTCCGAGATTCTATCTTTCATTCTCTTGGGAGAATGGTGTTCTAGGACTTAGGAGTCACTTGCAGTAGTACGTTGATTGAGGGCTCGGGGGTGGCCAGTTGTAGTAGAATCCTTGCACAATTGAGCCTACGGTTGGGTGGAGAGTCGTCCCCAAAACCTTGTTGCGGTAAGCCTACTTCTTCGACAGGTAAGAACTATTCTTAGTTGAATTTAATGTTAATTAGATATTTATTTTTGGATTGTTACAGAGAGGTTGTTCCTTCAGAGAAGTATGTTATGTATGCCTATGACATACTTGTTAAGGTTTTCCCCCTCACCTTAATCTACTTGACTGAGCTGACAAAGGTTAAGCCAAAACAACCGACTAAAGTAGGTGGTGCTAGTTAAAGTGCAAGCATTGTGTTTTCACCAAGACTCACTCTGAACAGAACGTATTTTCCATCAAGGCATCATTGACTGAAGACAACAAGCTCTTCATAAAAAGAGAGGACACCAGATAACAAAGTCTTGATAGTTGTACAGGTCCTCTTAGATTTTCCCAGCTTGTCTCGAGAGCCAAACACGATTTCACGAGAGGCTAACCTACGAGTAAAAGCAAGCAATGAAAGTGAAAAGAAAAAAGCATAAGTAAAGCGAAAGAAAAACAAGTAAGAAAAGCAAGCAAGCAAATCAAACCAAGTAAGCAAGCAAACAAACATGCGAACCAAAAATCAAAGCAAAGAAAGAAGCAAATAATACTCCTAATCCTACACTAAATAGCGCATGTGCCTACTCGCGTGAAGTGATATTTCCAATGTAGCCATTGGCGCATTGGCTGGCCTACGTTGGTGAAGGCATGGTTCGTGAGAAGCAAAGTCAATCGAACCAGCAAACATAAAAGATACAAAATGAAGACCAACATGCTCTGAGTTATAAAACATCCACAGAAAATAAGAGAGTGAATGCACATGAATACAAACATTCTGCGGACTTAACATGATGTTGTGACACATTGTGTGTAGATGATAAACATACATACTCTTTGTACTGTGACATACGATCGAACATGAGAAAGACCAATAGCTTATGCTTTGCAAGTGTGCTCATTGTGTAAGATTCCTCCAAAACTTGAGCAATGGGATCGTGTGATTCGAGTGGAGGAAGTGAAATCTAGGTGTTTGGTTGATCTTCAATGCGAAGCAGAGAGTGATAAGGAGCCATCATTGTTTCAATTTTTTTTTATCGGAAGTGGAACTAACCTCAGGACAACAAGGACCTGACATAACCATCAGCCCAAGTTGAAGTGCCACGATAGCCTAAGGGGTTTCCACTCTGTCAATGGGTAGATCGTTGGAGACCAGTGGCCTAGACAAATTAACATTGAGTGAATCAAAATCGTGATCAAATGAAGAATTACAGAGATCACGACAGCCACGATTATAAAATTTGGGATGTTTGTCAGAATCCTCATAATTTTATGAATCGTGCAGAGGGGTAGATGAGAAGCAAGGATTTTCACCCTCTATGTTTTCACAAATGATAGTTGACAGATGGGACATATTTTTAGAGGAAGATGTGTCCTCTTCGCAATGTAATGACAGACTAACATCTGGTGTGTCCTGTGAATGATCAGAAGTAGAAACATCTGCAAATGAGTTTACACAGGGGAAATCAACAGTGGCAGAATCATAAGGGATGTCAGGATAGAACAGATGAGGCACGGATGGAAGGGAGTCATCCTTCACCATAGATTCTTCTTTATATTCTCACACACACTCATCATGAATAATAGTGTAGGTTGGTTGCACAACACCAACTTCGTCAACAACTTGATCCTCGTTCACAACAAGTGTGGAGTCCGACATGGAAGAACACAAGAGAGTATAGTCCATAGGATCAGAATAATGTGGGGACAGAGGTTGAGGTAACAAGTTCACATGACAACCAACAGACTTGCAAGCCAAATCTGCATAGATACTAAGAGCAAGTGGAGTAGGAGGATGTGACAGTTCAACCGATATGTGTGCATGTTCTTCCACATCACTCTACGGTGGTGGAGATGTTTGATGAGGGGAAGGAAAACAGTCACTTGGGACAACAACTGTGTCCGATTGTGATTGCACAACTCCATCATTGAAGTATGCTGGGCAGGGTTCAAATGATTCTAAGAATTGTGGAATTTCATATATGTAAATAAGATAATTAAATCTTCCATCGAGAAATTCCCAATCAATTTCATCTTGAGGAAATCGCCATGCGAGATTACAAAAGCGTGTGAAACTGTTCAATGGATTCATCAGGTCCTTTCTGTAATTTCATAATTTCTTTATTGAGTGCTTTATGGTCAAAATGATTAAAAGCCCGGTCTATCTCCACGACCATATGAGGGAGAGAGTGAATAGACATTTTGGGCAGCGTGGCACACCAATGCAGTGGGTTCCCTTAAAGCGTGTACGCGAATAGCGCGTAGGTCATGTAATCTTCAAAGATTTCATGCCTTTCATAGGAGCCTACAATGCCAACCGCATGTGTGACCAAGGCTACTCGGTGTCCACCATCATATGTTTTACCTGACAAGTTATTCTAGAACTCTTCTGATATTTCAAAGTCGTTTCCATAAGACATACACCTCGGAAGAGAAATTATGCAGAGATTCAAAATAGATTGTGAGGACTCAACTTGTCATTTGGCCCTCCTTCTAGCACCAAAAATGTTGACGGTTTTGGACCCGCCAACATTCAGGGGATCTCCCCAGTATGAAGTCCCAACTAGACCTCACACCTTTTGGTGTAGGAGTCCCATCTGGTACGATGGCCCGATTTCCATTATCTTAAAGATATGCCTTGGCTCTTGCATGTCAGCACATGAGAGTGGTTTGCTTCGTCTTCGAACAACAAGGTTCACGTGCCTGGTGAGTGCTTAGTGTTACTTGTGTCAAGGTTCTTACACCACAGAGGGACAGGGTGGATGTGAGTCTCCATTCGAAAGGGAAGAGTCTCAACTCTATCAGAGACACACAACAAAATAGGACATGCACAACTTCCAATGGAGTAGTCCACATGAATTTTGCAGTCACAAACACACAATGAGAAGATAGCATGTACAACACCCAGAGGAGTAGTCCACACTAGTGTAACAATCGTTATAACAATTTTATGGGAATGCTTCTGTATAGTGTCCGGCAAGGTAGCCCACACGGGCAAGACAACATTAACAACTTATACAACACATTTTCATAAACATATGTATTAGAACAATTGAAATAGTTCAACTGTCTTAACACAGGTTAAAGCAACATGCATTGCAAGTGTCCAAAGATTAATCTTACAAATAATTACAATACATGTGTGAAAACGTGTTGCCTTGTTAATATGCTTTTGAATTAAGTGAAAGTTCCAAGACACATCGGTACACCATACATCGCTAACCCTGTAAGTGGGGCATTGGAGCCACTGCTTGCTCCTCAAAGAAAATATTATAGACTCTCAAGGATATGTGGGAGGAGCCAAGGTGAAGATTCCTTTTCATGTACAAATGAGGGGTATTTATAACCAAGGGTGAAATTGATCCTTGTGACTGTTCAGCTTCCCTCGTGGCTATTTGACTTACATGACTCTTCAACTTTACATGTGGGTCTCTTGGACTTCCATGTTACATTACATTGATTACAGCAATATGGCCCATAGTAGTGATGTGGCCGATATGACTCATGAAACAACTCAACACGACAGTGTTGGTATGTTCATGTTATTGGTGGTATCCATGTCGAGTTGCAGTGTTGGTGAGTGATGGATTTTCTCTTGGTGTATCATAGCTTCATCTCTGCATGGCAAGGTGTGCAAAGTCTTTGATGGTCTTGGTATTTGCTTGATGTTTGCAGGCGCATGTTCCTCCTTCACTTGTACTTTGACATGCTTCATGTGTTCGTCAGTTCATAAACAAATCCCCTCGCATGCATTCCTCATTCTTACATTCGTGCAACAATCTCCTCGCATGCATTTCTTGTTCATTTGTTCATGAACAAATCTCCTCGCATGCATTCCTCATTCGTCCATTCGTGAACAAATCTCCTCGCATTCTCTCCGTGTTCATCCCGCTCGTCATCACGTCATGTCTCATCCATGTATCTATATCTGTAATCACTCATGATGAGACGAAATCAAATCCAAAAATATCCTAGTCTACCATGATGCATTATCATTTGCTTTCAGATGTAGGTGACCGAGAGAGAGGACAAGGCTCTGAAACTGAGCAAGACATATTTCAAGTCGAGATGCAGGCTTCGGGCACTACTAGTGAAAATTGCATAGAGGTCACTGGGAGATTGAGATGGACAATCGGGATCAGCAGTGACTGTCCCTGGGATCTCGCTCACCTGGAGGGCAGATCTGCGTAATTTTTTCATGGAGGCATTGCAAGCACCAAAGGGGAAATGATAGCAAAAACTATGTAATTCTTCTGGGGAGCTAGCAGCAGGTTGCAGAAGGCTTGCTTAGAAAAATGGGCACTTTTTCTGGGGAGTTTGCAATAGGTTGTGGGAGTCTGCTGGAAAAAAATATGCAATTGCTGGGAGGCTAGCTTGTTGAGCATCCTTGCATAGTTTTTGAGCTAAGAAGGATGCTTGGAAGCTGGGTATCTGCCCATGAACACTGCGCAATTTTCCGTGTGAGCAGTAGGCCGACCGACTGGGTGACTAGATGGAAAAAATGCACAATTTTTTGAGGGATACAGTGATGAACACAGAGTGTTTGTCTGGCATGTCTGTGTAGTTTCTTCAGTCAGCAGAGTGGGAAAGATTTGCAGCTTTTGTGTAATTTTTTGGGGGAGTGATTCGTAAGGTCATTGCTTGGTCAAACTCTCTTGTTAACCACCTAGAGGCTTGGTTTGTTGGGTTGTGTTATATTCTTTCCACGACTAGAAACCCTAGTTAACCGGGGGGTTAGAAGGGGGGTAGAGCCCCCCTTCTTTGTGTCGATTGTGTAGCGAGGGGGTCACAGGGGCGGCGGGTAGCCCCCCTCTACGGGGTCCGGGGCAGCGCCCCCAGGAAAATATTTTTGGACCCTATATTAGGTTGGCCAGGCCAACCTATGGTATTGTGCATGATTTTCGTACATGGTTTTGGATGCGATGGTTTTCAGTCCATGGTATTGGATGCTTTGGCATGTATAAATATGTATTGTAACATTGAAAGGAATATAACGAAAAATCAATTTGGTAGTCCTAGTTTTCGGATCTAGGGGAAAATGTTTATGTATATGCGTTTTGTGTGTTATGCTCTCGCATTGTTTATTTTCTGTGTTTTATAATTTGTATATAGGTAACTTTTGTATGGGGTTAAAACCTACATTTGGTATCACAGTTGTTTTGCCTTCAAGAGGACGCCTTTGTTGCTGAGGGGTTTTGCTCGGGCCTGTGGTAGACCCTGTTCAATGGGAGATCTGTGGGATCGATTTTGGTGGTGAAAGAAGATGGCGAGCAGTGGAAAGATGTAGATCGAGAAATTTAATGGTTAGAGTTTTGAGTTATGGAAACTCAAGATGGAGGATCTATTAGTGGATAAAGATTAGTGGATCGCGGTAGATCTGGGTACAAAACCAATGGGAGTGTCTGATGAAGAATGCAAGAAGTTGGATCAGAAGGCAAAGAGCACAATACGATTGTGTGTCTCAGATTCAATATTGCTGAATGTATCAAGGGAAGCTACGGTGAAGGCTTTGTGGGACAAGTTAGGGGCTTTGTACTAGCCTAAGTCTTCGATGAATAAACTGTTCCTACGGAAAAAGTTTTATAACCTGAGGATGAAAGATGGAGACTCGGTGACAAATCATCTGAACACATTTAATATTGTGGTAAGTCAGTTATTATCTGTTGATATTAAAATTTCAGATGAAGATAAGTGCATCATTTTTTGTGTTCTCTACTAGATTCATGGGATAGTCTGGTTATTGCAATAGGTAGCAATGCAATTGCTTTTCAGTTTGATGAGATAGTCTCATCCTTGCTGACGGAGGAGATGAGACGGAAAAATATGGAGAGCCAGAATGGTGATGCCTTGTCTGTATGAGGACATTCCCAGAACATAAACAAAAATAAGTCATCAAGTGGGAGATCTAAATCTAGAGGGAGATCTAAATCTCGAGGAAAACCTATAAAGGTGGTGTGCTGAAATGCAAAAAGGAAGGGCACTACAAAAGGGACTGTAAATCTAAAGCTCCTGAAAAAAAAAAAGGGATTTGATGATGCTCCCTCTGCAGAGGCAAAAACCACCTCAGATGAAGGTGGGGATGTGTACTTGGCTTGTTCAAGTACACATGTAGATCATGAGGCATGGTTGATTGACTCAGGTGCATCCTTTCACTTCACTCCCCATAGAGAGTGGTTTTGCGAGTATGAAAAATATGATGGTGGTGGTGTCTTCTTGGGGGATGATAGGAAGGCTAGAATCGTTGGTCGCAGAAAAGACAAGTTGAAGTTGCAAGGTGGAAGTGTTATCACTTAGATTTTCCTTGAAGTTATTAGAAGAAGGAAAGGGGTCTGAGGTAACCACAAACCAACTTTTAAGTACAGAATCTAGCCAATTTGTACTCAGAGAGGGCTCTTTCTTTAAGATTTAGCTTCGTTTGTTAAGGTATTAGGCTAGTTATGAAAGCTTGAGGGTTTTGATTTTGATTGGATGGTGGAATTCAGAAGCAGATGGGTAAAATTGAGTATTTCAGGCCATTGGGCTATGGAGTCAACTTAATATGGCTTAACTGGATTGGGTTGATTCAGCAAAGGAGGGCTTCAAAGGGCAAGATAGCAAAACAAGAGGCAAATGGTAACTTGAAAGGGTGGAATGGTCTCAAAAGGGAGGAAGGGCAGTAAAGAATCCTTCAACAAATTTCGAAGGGAGGGAAAGTGGGTGATCACTAATAAAAAGCAATTAAGAATTTCTTACTAAATGATCACAATGAAAAACTAAGAAACAAGGAGCAACTAAGAATTCCCTGTCTATAGTAGTTTTGAAAAAAACATTAAGAAAGATAAACCTTTTAAAACAAATTGCAATACAGCACTTTCTAAGATATCATTATTTCATTTATCATTCAAATTTCATGAAAACACATATGATTATTAATAAACAGAGGAAAAACAATAATAAACAAGGTATAAAGAATACTTATTTGACCATTGTTTTGCACAAGAATCCTGTGAAAGTCCTTTGCTTTATTCACTGCTTCCAGCTATCCATACAAGAGTTGTTCCAATAGAACTTCTTTTCAAAATAACAAGTTTACAGAAACGTCTAAGAATCCACCCCAAATACTTCAAATGAAGAAGTATTTATACTAATTCTAAACTGAAATATCTTGAAAAAATATCAAGATTGGTTTACAAATATCTCAAACTGTTTTACAATAATAGAACTTAAATAAAGGACATTCAAAACTAATGAATCTATTTGGCACTATGTTTATGGATTTATGGTGATGAAGAAGAGAAATTCGAATTTGGTAGCAACTCTTAGTTGATGATGAGGCATCCCAGTCACTAACTGCATCCTTCCTTTGTGCATTCTGCCCAGAAATTCTGCAAACTTAGGGTCCAATGATATGCTTGTATATCTCAATCCGTGATATATATGTAAAAAGTGAAAGAGGTTTTTGTAGATAGGAATGATTTTCAGATAAACCTCTCTCAGTTTCCCACAATTCATCTCCAGCTGTTTATAATATTCTCTACACAAAGATGTTAAAAACAAGACTTTGCACAAACCGAAAAAGAGGTTGTAAAGACATGCACTTATCTCCCTCTTGGTAATACTTGTGTAAAACATGAGATAGGTTTTTGTAGCTTAGCCTATTAGGAACAAAAACCTCCTCTTGTTTCTCGAAATACTTCTTGGATTGGACACAATAGTTTATGCAAAACTATGACTTAAACAAGAAATTTCTGAAGAATGTACCATTTCTGCTCTGATTTCATCTTTTAACCTTAAATTCCTTTCAACTGTTTTTCACTTTTACTTTGGATAAACTTCATTGTAGTTGGTGAAATTGTTTCCATCTTTGTTTAACCCTTAATGTCTTCATGTTTACTGTTTACTGTTTATTGTTTACTTTTTACTTTTACTGCTCTGTTTTTTCATCTGTCTTCACTTTGACATGAATTTGTGTACTCTGTTTTGTAACTATCTTCCATGTTGTTTATATTCATGCTAGTTGATTTACTTGACTTGGTCTTCAATCTGATACTCTTTAATCCTGATACACTTTGACTGTTCTTTACTGTGTCCTTTTACCTTCAATGTGTAGTTTAGGTTTTTACTGTCTGTTTCAGCAGTAAATCGTTTAATTTCCTGTTTCCTTTGCTTGTCTTTTTACTGTATGTTCTATCTTTCATATCTGTTTAAATAGATTTGATAACAATCTTGGAGTAAACAGGGCTTATGACTAGTATTAAGGCTGTTTATCCAAGGCTATGGTCTCCTGATCACCTGTATAACAAAACAAAATGTTAAGAAAGCATTAGCTTGCAGGGAAGGTCAAAAAGGTTTCATTTGAGCTTGAGAGGTCTGTGGAGTGAGTCTAGAATGCTTTTTGGGAGGTAAACCATGCTCGAATCGGTTAACAGAGGCTTCAAGTGGCGCAACTGGGTTACATAGGGTTTTACTGCACAATCAGGTGAAAACGAGCAAAACTGGGGTTTTCGTGTTTAAATGGGTAAATGGTTGATATTGGTGGGTAAATGAAAACAACAGTTGGCTTTAACTGACTGATGGGACATCTTTGTCATTTAGTGGAGGTGGTAAGCGGGATCGGTATTGGTTTTCATCACACTGCTTTTGGGAGGTGAGTGGTATTTAGGTTCATCTATGCGATACCATAGGATGAGTGATGTGTGGCGGGGACATTGTTCACAAAACCGCTCCGCAATCACACGCTAACGTTCGGTCGTGAAGGGCCATGCAATATGCATGATAGTCGTCGGATCTGGGAGGTTTGATCGAACAACTGTCGGGGATGCGAGGTGACGGGTGTTTAATGAGGGCGGGCCCGATGTAATTAAAGGTTTTTTAATCACATCGGGAGCAACAGGATTGGTTATTGAAGTTGTTAATTAACCATGAGGGTTAATTAATCCTTTTTAATGCAGCGGGGGGTCAGGGTTCTTAATAAGTTATGGATTAACTAATTAATCCCCATTATTGATGTATTATGGTTATATTTTAACCAAAGGGGCGGGATATATAATATTTCGGGGTTTTTATATAGTTATAGTAATACGGGAATGGGTAAATTTTGATAAGGGAGTTACTATATAATATAAGTTAGTAATTAATATGACATTGAATGGAAAAAGCGCTAAGTGTCAAACATCCTCATGTGTATATTTAAACTTAGGCTAAATGAGAAATGAAGGTTTTTATGGAAAATCTTTTAATTTCCCTAAGTAAAATAGGATTTTACTTAGGGAAAACTTTATAAAGGGAATGAATGATTTATGAATGGGTGTGATGATTAATGAATGGTCTTAAGTACTTAGGCATTATAAATTATTGGGTTGAGGGTCCGGTCCCTCCAAAAGTCAGAGAAATGCTCTGAGCCCCTCTAATTTGATAAATACCTTGGCACTTAGGGGAAATTAGTGAAAATTTAAGGGAAATGAGTAGGGAAGTTAATTATTTTGACTTTGCTTGCTTGATGTGCCTTCTATGTGATATATGCCTTTGCTTTGTGATGAAAGTAAAATATTTACACATTTAAACTTGTCATTCACCACATATTATTCTGCAACCATCATCTACTTACCCTACCTACTTTAACCTAGCATTTTCACTCCTTTATTAGGGTGCACTTAGACTGGCAAACCCTTATCAAAGTTTTATTTTCTTTTACATGGTGATGCCTATCTAAGTCTACACTTATTACATCCAAGGGCTCAGATTAAACTGTTGAGCTCCTTTTTCACTCTACCTATCTACTTATCTGCCAAGATTACATTGTTTGGTCAGATCTTTATTCTCTACTTCTAAAACATGAAATTGAAATATGAACTAGCCAAGCTTAAACTGTTTGACTATTCATGAATTGTGGCATAAGTGACAAACTGCACACAATTTTTATTATACAAAAGTAAAAAAGTAGTGGCATTTAGACTTGCACACTTTCCTAGTCTTTCTTTTTGTTGGGGTTCATTTTCTTTCATTTTTTGACCATCTTTTTATTTTTTTCACCCTTTGATTTTTCTTTTAGGGTATACCCTCTTTACATTTTTTAAATTTTTTTATTTTTTACAAATATGGAAAACCTTTGCAACAAGTAAAGGTATGAACATATTACAAAGCTAAACCAAATCAATCATGAAATATGACACCTATTGGTAGAGGAACTTAACAGGAAGGATTAGAACACTTCTGGTTGTTCTGCATATTCCTGCATTAGCCAAAAATATGATTTTTGTAAGAAAGTTAGATGATGCAGGTGTAAAAACAGTGTTCGAGAAAGATTCCCACAAGATGGTTTGGGGAGCACTGGTATTGATGTGGGAAGTTTGGATTGGAACTCTGTACAAGATGCAAGGTAGCATTGTTATTGATGGGTACAACAGTTCTGTGGTTCCTAAAAGTGGAGCAGAAAATCTAGTGGTCTCTGGAGAAAATACCATGCTATGGCATCAAAGGCTTGGACATATTGGAGATAAGGGCCTTCGAATACTTCATGGTATAGGTATGGTAGAAGGTATGACTAATAGATCTATGGATTTTTATTTCTATGAAAATTGTGTATATGGGAAGCAGAATCGGGTGAGCTTTCCCTCTGGTGGTAAGAGGGCGAAACAGATATTAGAGCTTGTGCACAGTGATGTATTTGGACCTGTGAAGGTTCCATCACTGGATAAGTCTATGTACTATGTATCAATTATAGATGACTTCTCAAGGAATACATGGATATATTTCCTCAAGAAGAAATCTAAAGTCTTTGACAAGTTTAAAGAATTTGAGGTTCTAGTGGAAAACAAGACAGAGAAGAAGATAAAGGTGTTGAGGACAAATAATGGTGGAGAGTTTTGCAGCAAGGAATTTGAAGAATTCTATAAGAAGTGTGGTATAGCACGATAGAAGACTACTAAATACACACCTGAGCAAGATGGAGTTGCAGAAAGAATGAATAAGACGTTGATGGAAAGGGAAAGAAGCATGCTTAGTGGTGTCAGGTTAGGATAGGAATTCTGGGCAGAGGTGGTGGAGACATCATGTTACCTAGTTAACAGATCACCTTCATCAGTGTTGGAGGATAAGACTCCACAAGAGGTATGGACTAGTAAGAAACCCTCTCTTTCACATCTAAGGGTATTTGGATGTGATGCATATGTACATGTTCCAAATGAGAAAATAACAAAGTTGGATAATAAATCTGAAAAGTGCATCTTTATTGGGTATAAGGATGGTTTAAAGGGTTATAAGCTTTGGAACCCAGTAACGAGGAAGGTTGTGTATAGCCGAGATGTGTTTTCAGAGAGGTGAAAGATGTTATTAAAGATGAAGTCCCATCAAAGGAACTTGAGAAGATAGAGTTTGAGATAAAGGAGGAAGAATCAAACTCTACAACAGAAGAGGAATCAGAAGATGAAGAGCCACAAACTCCGGTTATGAGAAGATCAATTCGAGAAAGAAGGCAGCCCAAAAGGTATAGCCCTTCTACTTTCTGTTAAAATTTTTATTTATCTATTACTGATGATGATCCCAGAACTGTGAAGGAAACAATAGATTCAAAGGATGGAAAACTCTGGAAAGAGGCCATGGTTGATGAAATGACATCTTTGCACAAAAATGAGGCTTGGGATCTGGTGGAGTTGCTAGCTGGAAGGAAACCCATTGGCAGCAAATGGGTGTTCAAGAAGAATACAAATGCAGAAGGAAGGTGGAGAAATACAAAGCTCGGTTGATAGCAAAAGGTTTTTCCCAGGTGTCGGGAATTGATTTTGGTGATATTTTTTCTCTTGTTGCCAAGGTAGCTTCTATTAGATTACTTTTATCTGTTGCTACTGATTTTGATTTTGAGGTAGAACAGATGGATGTGAAGATAGCATTTCTTCACGGAGATCTGGAAGAGGAGATCTAAATGAAGCAACCTGAAGGATTTGTAGTGAAGGGTAAGAAAAAACTGGTATGCAAGTTAAAGAAGTCTCTATATGGGTTAAAACAGTCACCAAGGATGTGGTATCATAAATTTGATACATTTATATGGGGACTTGGTTTCACCAGAAGAAAAGCAGATCACTGTGTGTATTTTAAATTATTTGGTGACCGTGTTATTTATCTAGTCTTATATGTGGATGATATGTTGCTGGTTGGAAATGACAAAGAAATTATCCAGGATTTGAAGACCCAATTGTCCTCCAAATTCGACATGAAAGATCTTGGTGCTGCAAACTATATTTTGGGCATGGAAATTAAAAGAGATCAGGCAAAGAGAAGCTCAGGTTAAACCAGAGGAAGTATGTCGAGACAATACTGAAGAGGTTTAATATGCAAGATAGTAAACCGGTGAAGGTTCCTATTCCTATAGGTGTGAAGTTATCTGTTGAATAGTGTCCCAAGACACAAGAAGAGGAAGAGGACATGTCTCGTGTTCCATATGCAAGTGCAGTGGGTAGACCAATGTATGCAATGGTTTGTACTAGACTGGACATTGAACATGTAGTTGGAGTATTGAGCAGGTTTATGTCAAAACTAGGGAAGGAGCACTGGACAACAATGAAGCGGGTTTTCAGGTATTTGCGTGGCACTAGTGATTATGGTTTTTGCTACCAAGGAAGATCAGGATTGGACAGAGTGTTGGATATTCATGGCTTTGTTGATGCAGACTGGGCTGGAGCTCTGGATCAGAGAAGATATACAAGTGGGTATGTGTTTAACTTATTTGGAGGTACAGTCAGTTGGATGAGTAAGAAACAATCTGTAGTCGCACAATCAACTACAGAGGCAAAATACATGGCAGCCACTCATGCAAGCAAGGAAGTAGTTTGGTTGCAAAGATTGTGTTCAAGTATGGGGTTAGTACAAGGAGCTATAAGGATAGACTATGACAGCCAAAGTGCAATTTTCTTGGCAAAGAACCCTGCTTACCATTCAAAGACAAAGCACATTGATGTTCAGTATCACTTTGTGAGGGATATGATAGAAGACAAAAAGGTGTTGTTGGTAAAGGTGGACACTTTGAAGAATACTGCAGATGCATTGAAAAAATCTGTGAGCTCTAAGAAGTTATCTTGGTGTAGAGAAACAATGGGCATTGCAGGGATGGATAAATGACTAAAATCAACTGTGGCCCCTATGGAAAGAAAACAACAAGTTGGATAATGTTGGGTTGTGTTATATTCTTTCCATGACTAGATTGCCTAGTTAACTGATGGGTTAGATGGGAGATGGAGCGCCCCCTTCATTGTGCCAATTACACAACATGGGGTTCATGGGAGGGTGGCATCCCCCCCTGTCCAAGGGGTTTGATGGGGGCGGGTAGGCCCCCCCCCATAGGGTCTGGGGCAGTGCCCCGGGGAAAATATTTTTGGACCCTATATTAGGTTGGGTGGACCTACCTATGGTTTTCTGCATGGTTTTCACACATGGTTTTGGACGCGATGGTTTTCGGTCCATGGTATTGGATGCTTCGGCATGTATAAATAATTATTGTAAAATTGAAAGGAATATAATGAAAAACCAATCTGGTAGTCTTGGTTTTGGGATCCAGGGTAAAATCTCTGTGTATATGCGTTTTATGTGCTATGCTCTCGCATTGTTTATTTTTTGTGTTTTATAATTCGTATGCAAGTAATTTATGTACGGGGTTAAAACCTACATGGTTGATGTGCTTTCGGGCAATGTGAACTGAAATGGCTTGCTGAGCAACTTCTGCGTTATTTTGGGTGACATTCAGTCCAGTCTAGGATTGCATAGTGTAGGCTGCCTAGGATACATCCTCAAGCTCTATGCAATTCTGGGCAATAGTACATGATCACTGAGGACCGAAACTGCGCAATGCATCTCAATGAAGGTCCAGTTGTTGGAGGGTGATCTGTTCGTCAGAATTTTAGAAAAATGACTAAGTGTGTGGGCAAGTGAAATTTTGCATACACGACCTTGCGAACACACACTCAACATGACTTGATGAAAATACACCTCAAATTGTCAAGACAACATATACTCAATGTGACTGACCGACGGTGCGAGCGACAAGTGTGACATTTGTGATAGATCGTTGAACGACCGCAACGATGCTTGTGTGATAGGTCATACAACATTGTGTGTGAGTGCGATAGATGTGTACATGGAGAACACAACTCAAACAAACCTTCAACATCACCAAAACGAGGTCGCAAGCATGATATAGCAATCAACATGTGGAAGACGACAGTTGGTAGAACAAGTGAAAAAGAAGCAAGACATGTAGAAGAAACACATAAGATGATTTTTCGCATTGACACACATGCATGTTACTAAGGACAGGGTGATATGACAAGGACAAGAAGTCCTGCAAACTCAACTAAGAGGTGTACTTCGAAATATGTTCCTTACTTACCATACTTACCCTCAAGATGATCGTGCATCCGATGGAGTTTGCATGTAGTCCTCATCTTTTCTATTACTCGGTTCCTTGGTCCTTCTCCTCAACTCCTTGGAAGCAATTTCAGCACGTCACCTTTTCATGTAGTCACTAAGAGGTATATCTGCGCAATTTCAGCAGACAGTGACTACTGCCGAAATGAGGCCCTGGGAGGCCAATCTACGCAATTTCTGCATGCAACGCCGACAAGACAACTTGGACAACACTGTGCATTTTTTGGGCTCAAAGTACTATTGCGGGACAAGGGTCCTAGCAGGACACCTCTATGCAATTTCTAAGTGCAGTGCAGCTGGACTGCTCTGCACATTTCTAGAAAGCAATGTTGACTGGGGTCTCTGCGGGTTGTGGGGTTTCAACAGGCAAGGGGGTTGGTGTCTTTGCGCACTACGGGAGTTTAGAAGGTAAGGGAGGAAGCTTGATGGTTGCAGAAGAAAAGCACATAGTTCAAGGAAGCTCGATGAGGCTAGGTGTCTCAGGAAAATGGCTAAATGTGAGATTAGTGAAACATAGGTAAACATGATAGGACTTGATTGTGATCTCACACAAACACTTAGTGACATGGCATAGACCATCTAGAATGAATGAGACATACTTTTCTTGATGCAACAACATTCATGACAAAAGTGTGTGAAGTGAGTGTGAAACATGTCTATATGATGACAACCACTCATACACACATAATTCCCTTGAAGCAAGACAACATTTCTTTGCATGAAAAACAACAACCCCTATGCCCAAAAATGGAGGGGAGCTTGAAATCATCAGCTTACCAATAAGTGACCAAGGATGATCAATCGCAGGATCTAAGGTAAGCTCTGAAATTTTCATTTGAGCCAAAATTTTGGAGGGTGGTTGTAGCTGCTACAACACATGCATTCACACCTTAGCTAGGAAATCACACATGCAACATGTTACCTGCAAAATCTTCCTATTGAAGTTGTTTGATCCAGCCTTCATTGCTTGTCCTTTTCTTTCCTTATTCTTCCTTTAACTTCCTTTGCTTGCTTTATCCTCTTGGTGCTCTTCTCTCTCTTAAACTAATTTCAAAGAAAAACTGACAAAAAATTGTGAATTGTTCCTCATAAGCCCTTTTATCATTGAGACTTCTATTTTTGGTCATTTTCCTCTATTTTCCTTCAATTTTCCTCTCATGAAAACTTGTGACCTTTCATCTCCATTTTCTCATATTTTCCTTTATTTCATATATAAAACACCAATTAATGCTTCTTTTCCTTTGCTAATGTTTTTTCCAATTTCCTTAGCCATAAATAAACCGAATGTGACAGCCATTGGGATGTTTTGCTCAACATTCAACTTGGAATACATGTCTCATGACCTTGATCTTATTTTTTTTCCTTTATTATCCTTTATTACATTAACCTTTAACCCGAGGTTGTTACAATAGTTTATTAATAAAATAAAAATTAATTAAAAACTAATTGAATTAATTAATATTTACAAATTAATTACAATTAAGTTAATTAATTTAGATTAGTTAAATAAATCAATAAAATAATAATACTTACAAATTCTAATTAATCAAAAGTAATCAAATTAATTAATTAATTAAATTTATTTACATATTCAATATTAACTAAAGTTAAAAAAATTAGAGCCATTGCGAAGCTTGTGAGAAATTGCACTCGATAAAGTAATCGAAGTGAAAAACTAAGAAAAATGAAAAACCCACAAAAATAACAAAATAAAGCATGCAAGAATAGCATCACTCAAGATCCTCTTCTGGAACTGTCATGGTTTTCCATGGTGGAAAGGTCCTATGTTAAGTTGGATCCTGAGTGATATTAATCTTATTCTTTCAGTTGAAACTTGGGAACTTGACGAATCTAGGGTCCCTCACCTTGACAGGTTCATTCTTTGGTCTGCCTGGAATAATAAATCCTCTAGGAGAGGGTTTGTTGGTATAGCCTGTTATATTAGGAACAATGTTTCCTCTCACATCTGTCTTCATAAAACTGACCCCTTCAATCAATACATTTGGATCAAGATCTCTAATTCTACAACCAATAAGATCTTCTTTGCAATCTGTTATTTCGCCCCTATCAAAAGTACATCCTATAAGAAAAATAACCTGGATAAGGATTGTCCTTTCAATGCCTTAGAAAAAGATATATACAAACTAAGGAATGAAAGAAATATCCTTTTGCTTGGGGACTTTAATGCCCAGACTGCTACTAACCAATCTATTATGTTAAGTAACAGATCTAACCCCGACCCCTTGTGGCTTGATGAGGATGATCACTTAGCTAATAGATTCATGAGAAAATCTGAAGACATAATCAAGAACCAATTTGGCACCAAGCTCCTCAAACTTTGTAGTTCCCAAGACCTAATCATTTGCAATGATATTAATAAATGACCTCTCTTTGGTCAAATGACCTGTTCCCATGGGTTTGGTAGCAACATCCTAGATTATGTGATCTCTAACATCCATGTCCTCAACCATATTACAAACTTTGAGCTTCTTAACGGGTACGAGCCTAAATCTAACCACAAACCTTTGTCTTTATCCCTCAATTGTTCTATGCATACCACCCACATGTAGGAGAATAGTGAAAGAAAAATTCACCATTCACTTCGATAGAAGTAAGGTCAACATTTTCTTAAGGGATTTGGAAAGGAATTTAAGCTCCCTAACTTATAATAACAACATTGATCAAATCTATTCCCATTTTACTACTACCCTTTGCACCACCATTTACAAATTCTCTAATAAGATTCCGTATAAGAAAAATAATAGAACTTCCAATCCTTGGTATGACAAAGACTATAAAATTGCTAGGAAAGCTATCACAGATGCCCCTAACGAAAGCATTAAGCCCCTGAATATAAGTATATACAAAGCTCTCATTAAGAGGAAGAAGAGGTTATATATTAATAAGAGACAACAACATCTTCTCCACCTTTCTAAAATTGTGCCCAGAAAGTTTTGATGGAATGTGCTTGTTCTTAAAACTAAAGATAATCATTCTACCCCCCCTAGAATATTGGGATAACTATCTTAAGAAGTTGTATGACTCTCGAGACACCATGGGCATCATCTTCAACACTCCTATTAAGAATGATATTTTTTCTCTGGAAGCTACTGAGTCTGGGATTAATAAGCTCTCTAATGGGAAAGCCAAAGATATTGAAGGCTACTAAGCTGAGATATTTAAAATGGGAAAATCTATCCTCATTCCTCATCTCCACAAGCTTCTCAATTTGGCTGTAAAGTATGGCTTCCCTAAGATTTTCACACAAAGCCTTATTATACCTATCTTCAAAAATGGGACAAAAGTGTTCCCTCTAACTATAGGACCATTATGATTAACCACATCCTAGCCAAACTTTATGGGCTCATTCTGGAAAAAAAGCTTAGCCTTTGGCTTGAGAATCAGGGTAAAAGAGCTAATGGGCAAGTTGGTTTTAGCAGGCATCACTAGATGGTCGACCACCTTTTCACCCTTAGGATCATCACAGGGGAATGTTGCAATAGTAAAACTGATATATTTTGTTGTTTTGTGGACTTTAGAAAAGCTTTCAACACTTTCTCCTGAGATAAGCTCTGGAGGCTTGAAGAGATCATGGTTCCTTTTGAACTGAGGATTGTTGTGATCCACCTCTACGAGACTGTCATTGCCAATCTTAAGACCAACGATGGCTGGTATAAAGATGTTAAATGTAATATCGGGGTTAAGAAAGGTTGTCCCCTTTCCCATACCCTTTTTAGTTTACATCGATAAGTTAGAGGAGTGTCTGGAAACTGCGGGCTGCAAAGGCACCGAGCTCACGGTATTATCATTACTCTTCTCCTTTATGTCAATGATATCGTTCTTCTTGCAAGAAGCCACGATGACCTAGATAAGCAGATTAAGACTCTTCATGTCTACTACTCCAAGATGGGTATGACAGTTAATACCGACAAGACTAAAGTCATGATCATTAAATCCAAAAAGATCGCCCATGGTAGTTTCATCTACGATATCCTTTGTCTTGAGCAGGTTTCTTCTTATAAATATTTGGGTATTGACTTTCCTCATTAGCTCAACTGGAATTATAGCATCGAGAAAAGAATTATTGGAGGTTGGAAAGCTTATTATGAGCTTGAAAACAATTGTAAGTCAGTCGATCTTTACATTTGGAGTAAAAAAAGGTTCCTCTTTGAGACTCTCGTCACCCCTGTTATCTTATACAAATGTGAAGTTTGGGGTGCAGTATATCTAGGGAGTCGTGGAGAAAGATTGAGATGATCCATAAGAAATTCATAACCTATAACCTCAAGATCAAGGGAATTACTCCCTATCCCATCCTCTTGATCGAAGTTGGCATGTAACCCATTGAAATTCTGGCCATGTTTAGATATCTGATGTATAAGAAGAAGCTTCACAATATGGAACCCAAGAGGCTCCCAAAAATTGCTTCTAACTTTAGTTAAAACTCCCACCTACGTCTTAAGTGTGGGTGGCATCAGGATGCTCAGTCTTGGCTCAATCTTTCGGGGATTAAGGAGGATATCATCGTGGGAAGCAAGGAAAGTATGAAATATATTATTACCTCCTGTTTTAAGGACAAGATGTGGGATGCTAAGGAGCTGGACGGTAAAATGAAGCTAAGGTACTATAAGGAGGTGATCAACCCCACCCTCGATAGCAAGAATTATCTCTCTATGTTAACTAGCACTAAGAAGAAAATGAACATCACTAGGATCACAAATAACTCTAATGAGCTTTGGAGTGAGACCGGGTAGTGTTCTACTCCCAAGATTCCCTGGGACGATAGAATTTGTCAGATTTGTGATACTAAGAAGGTGGAAGATGAAAAGCACTTCCTTTTAGACTACCCGACTCTTGCCCACATCCGCTCTCAATTCCCTATCATCAGTCACACCTCTAATCTTCTTGACTTATTAAGCCAACCCAACTATAGCGATCTTGGAACACTTCTTTCCCTGCTCTTTGATCACAAAAACAAGATTTTGAAGAATGACAATTAGACTCTCTTTTCTTGAGGTTTGATAGACCACATTGGTCTTAGTGGACGTTAATCATCATCATCATCATTATTATGAAGATAATAAAGTAAAAATGGGGGTTGTTGTTTTGCCACAACAATGCTCTACAACATGGTTTCTTCCGGGCGATCTGCACGTTATCTCTATTGTGGGGCATAGAATGTTATGTTATGTTTATATGTTTGCTCCATCTATTTTTCTTTCTCTGGGAGCCATATATATATGAATTTTGATATGGGATGTCTCTAGAGGGCTCTCGTTTCTTATATCACATGGTTGCTCTTAGTAGAAGAAGAATTCACTTTGTATATCTCCCAACAACTTAAATTATTTTTCCTCTCTATGGCAAACTAGACACAACGTGTTTGGTGTAAGTTTTGGTTTTGTTGCAGCATATGGACTTATTTTCATTCGCAGAAAGATGTGAGGGGATTTTTAAGGAGGTTCATCTTATTCTCCGTGATTGCATGACCCCTGCTATACTTAAACATTTTTTAGGGCATGTGTTTGGTTTTGAATGCCCTTTGGCTAATATGGAGAATATGCCTTGCCTATTTGCTATCTGATGGTGTCAATGTGTCCATTGTGTAATGTATTTGGCTATAAGCTCTATGGCAATGTTATATTTTATTTTGTAGATCACTTGGTTATTGTGGGACCTTGGGCTTTTGCTCTGAATCTATTTCTTTGGGTTAGCTTGTCTGGTCATGAGCAATTTTTCTGTGGTACTCTTGGATTGGGTTTGTAGATTTCTATGTGAACTTTGGAAGATGATGTAAACTTCCTTTGAATATGAATATAAGTTGCAGTAATTTATAATTAAAAAAATTATAAAAAGAATTAATTACATCCATAGTCAAGGCATGTCTATTTTGAAACAGAGTTTCTAAAATTTTAATTTAATTATCAATAACTCTTAGTTGGATGATAGAGATTTAACTTCTATGAAATATTCTATAATAATAGTCACATCAAAGATTAAAGTTTATCTTAAAATTAATGATATTTTTTATACACTTTTAGTTAAATTTATTAATTATAATAAAAATTAGCATAAATGAGTTATAATTTTTTAAACATATAATTATATTAACTCATAATAAGACTATTTACCATTTAATTTTTTTTATTATAAAATAAAGATATATTTTTTTTTAATTCTTTCCACGTATTTATGTGAAAACACTAATTAAACAAAATACATTCATTAAACAATTATTTAATCATTTATTGGTGCACACTCACGAAGTAAATCTACACCATTGATAACATTTAAAACAAACAAGGATTCTACGTCCCAAACCCATCGTAATGATTTATTCAAAGTACAGAGCAATTTAAATAAATTCTATCAAATTGAATCATTAATTTCTAACGCTTCAACATTACTCCTGACAGGGATACGGGTGTGGAATCACCGTGATTTTCGCCGCAGTGAACGCTAAGAATGATGGCCAGCTAACCCTGAATGCCGCTATGTCAAATTTTAAATCATTCTCAAACAAGCATGTTATTCCAATTATTCCCACAAAATTTGGTCAACTTTGTTTACCACTTGAATTATTTTATTGAATCATATATCATTGTCTATTCAGCTTCCCAATTTCACCCAGTCATTCATTCAATCCCAACCACTCATTCAATCATACGATTGACAACCACCTGAATATATTCAATTTATCGACTAACTCTCTCTCGTTGGTGCGTCCTCTGTGTTGTTTTGGAGTGATCATTAGATTTCATAGTATCTAATAAAGGAAGGAAGATTATCTAACATTTTTGGTGATACTTCAATTGTGTTTCGAATCTAACATTTCACAACTTAAAAGTCAATAAGATAAATATGATTTTCTATATAGATTCATGGTTAATTAGGTTATGATTATTAAAAAGTTTATGCACTTATTAAATAAAGGAGTTTCAAATTTAACATTTCATAACTTAAAAGTCAATAAGATAAAGTTGATTTTCTATATAGATTCATGGCTAACTAGTCTATGATTACTAACAATTATATGAACTCACTAAATAAAGGAGTTTCATTTTTATGGGATGATCCATTGTAAATATCATTTTACAAAGCCTTTGCCTCAACCTTTGTATTGAGTCCTCAAGAATATAGTAGAAGTATCTTGCAACTGCTAAATCTAACACTAGCATTGTGCTATTTTAAGAAGATAACAAACTCCAGGAACATATTATTTATTATCTTAATGAGATTTTATAAAATTTTGAACTTAACTACATCCCACAAAAAGTTAATATTGATTATTAGGTGTGTCATCCACACAAAAAAAGTTAACATTAATTATTGACTATACAATCCACACAAAAAAGTTAGGATTGATTATTGGCCATGCCATCTAATAGATTTATAATTTAATACTCGTATAAAAAAATACAATAATCATTAATATAAATCCATTCCAGTAATGTTCCTTAACTCAATATCTAATTAGTAGCCAATACAATAAATAGATGGTAACTCTTAAAAAGAAAAAAAAAATCGTTAAATTTGCATCAATTAAATCCAAAATAATATTTAACCTTTACAAAGTTCATTTCAAAATTACCGTGTAAAGATATTAATGCCTATGAAAATGGAAATACAAATTCCTTTAGGAATGGGTTACCTCTCTCCATTTTTATCGAAGAAAAATAATATTGATTTCTATAGTTAATTGTTTAAGATTATAAAGTCTTATAGCATGCTGAAAGTTACATTGATTCGGAAATTTGCTTTTGCATGTAATTTGAAATATATGCATCTTATAATATGATGGTATTATTCTTCGCTATAAGACTCGCCTGTGGAGAAAAACCGGAATGCTACGCGTCGTCTCCCATGGAACCTCCCTGCCGCACCCACAACCAATCCATGCTCTGCAAGTAGCGACCTCCACCGACCACTTGGCGCCCATGCGCATTTGACGTTCAGCCTACAAGAAGACTCCGCCACCCTCGCATGCAGGTTTTGGCCCTCAGAATAATGAACGTCGCCATAGCAAATCCTACTCTGTACCTCTGCTCTCGCACCGAACTGGGCCACCTGCAGTTCCTATCCTGAATTCATAAGCAGTCTTCTTTCGTTTAAATGCTCTGAATCCTCGCCTAAGCCAGACTACATCCGTCTTTTACCTGCTTTTCCATTCCTCTGGCCTTCCTGCTCAACGGTTTCTCTGGTTCATGGTGAACGTGCGGTTCATGCATATGGGTTTCTGCTCTAGGTAAGTCTCTACAAAACGCTTGCTTGCATTTTCATATTTCTGTCTTTCACAGGTATTATAATTTCCTCAATAGTATGTGCTTTTGAATGGTGTTTGCCTAGCGGGTATACATAGACTCTAGTTCCCTCCCATCTTGCCAGAAGGATGTTAAAATCTTTCTTCTGCAAGCTTCGGAACCACTTCATCATTTACAAGCCCTGCAATGATATCCGCTTTAAAATTGGTTATTGGTGGTGTATTGTAAAAGTCTACTGCTGCTGCATCCTTTGTGATGAACAGCCTCAGTAATTTTTGCTCTCCACAGTCTTAGTCCTCTGCTCTTCCTCTGCAAGCTCCCTTGGAGCGAATCGAACTAGGGTCCCCTGAAAATTTTTCTGATCGTCTCTCCTGGCCGTTTTTCATTTTTCCGGTGCCTGCATGCATCCAGGCATTACTCTCTGCAGCTACCTCTTGTCTGATAGATCCGTTTCAGGATTTCAAATTGTCCTTCGTACAATCGAAGTCCGTTCCTCTGATCCTTTCCTCTATTTCACTTGCTGGAACATTTATTCCTTTCATGGGCTGAAATTGATTGGTGGTTGAGTCTTGTCAGAACCTTCGACTTAGTCCATTTTTTTACTTCTCCTTTGTACTTCCTCCTCGGTTGTGCCCCTTTTGGCGGTGCATGGAGGAAGCATACGACTCCATTGCATCAGAGGACCTCATCAATGCCACCGTCAATGCGGAGAACGCGTGGTCATCTGCCACCCTGGCAACTATGAACAGTCTGCTTGTCAATCCATCTTTGCCTAAAGCAACTCCACGTCACAAGAATATGGATCGCGGGCCCAAAAGGCAGCACAAGGCCGCGAATACCTCCTCCCCTCCACGTGCGATCCGGATCGACATCGCACAGCTGGATGAAAGACTAGAAAGTCTTCAGCAAAATGCTCTTGTTGGGAAATGGCATTTCCCCGAAATGTCCGACGCCGAAATGAGGACCTGGATAGCCAAATATTGGAAACCGGTCATTGGATATGTCCCGGTTATTTCTAGTCTCATGTGTGACTGGTATTGCTTTCATTTCCTCACAACTGAAGATGCAAGCACAATCCTTGGTCGGCCCTGGGTTTATAAGCGCAGCTTCCTTGCTATGCACAGGTGGTTCATGGGTTTTAATCCGCTGAAGAACACCCCGGTTAACAACTTAATCTGGGTAAAATGCCCAAATCTTCCTCTGGAACTATGGTCTCCGGAATCCCTTCAGATGATTGGCAATGCTATAGGCCGATTTATTTATGTTGACCCCTGGTGCCTTGGCGAACGAGATAAGCGAATTGCCTGGATTCTTATCCAGAGAACATATAAGGGGGGATTCCCCGACCATATTGAAATCAATTGGAAGGATCAATCCATCTCCCAAAGATTGGATTTTTGGGGAATCCCATTTCGTTGTGTTGCTTGCAAAAAGACAGGTCATCTGGTAAGAAATTGTCCCAGCGCTAAGTTATATGCAAACAGGAAAGGCCACAGGAAATCTTTCCTCAATGGCAGCCAATCGTCTCCTTCCTCCCCTGTGAAATCCCGGGCCCATAGTAATACACCCCCCCCCCTTCGCCCGACTCAAGCTCCCCCCTCTGTCATGCACTCCCCTCCTTTCACTGAACCCTTCGATGACCCCCCTGTTCCTTCTCCGCAGCCGGCGGACCCAAAGAATTTCTCCCCCGTCCCCCAGCATATACCTCCGCCCACAAAGGACTTTTCTGTTGGATCTATCCCTATTCTCATCTCCTCTTCGTCCCCGGGGGCCAGGCCAGATAAAGGGAAGGGGAAAATACAATCTGTTGGACCCACCCCTCCAAACTCCCCTTTCTCCTCCCCTGTCAATCTTTTTGACAGCGATCTCGACCTCTTGCAAACCAGGGCTTCTCTTCAGCTTGAACCCCTGACGATCCACAAACCTGGGCCTTGCTCGCCTGTAATCAGCCCGGAATCGGCCAAGAATATTACGGTCCGGAGGAGGGGTCGGGGCAGCTCTCGACACTTCAGAGGCAGAACCATTGTAACAAATGAAGGCATCCGAAATCTATCTCTTGTTGAGGTCCCTGTTCTTGATGATACATCTTCACAGCCCCTTAGAGCATGCAAGGCTGCCAAATCTCCAAAATGATCTCTGTTTTATCTTTCAACATTCGCGGTCTTGGCGTGGACCCAAAATTCATCACGCTAAAGAATTTTTTCTTCCATTCCAGGGCCTCAATTATTCTTATACAGGAAACGATGCATGGGAAGGAGGACTCACTGTCATATTTTCGTAAGATGTTGCCCTCCTGGCACATGGCTGCTACAGAAGCGACCGGACTTTCGGGTGGCATGATTTCCCTTTGGGATCCGTCAAAGGTCAAGGCGAAGGCCTACAGTTGCTTTGCTGGAATTCTAATATCAGTATCAATCCGTGGTATTGATTTTCCTATCAACATTCTCAATCTATATGCCCCGTATAAATCCCGTATCTCTTTCTGGAACAGGGTTTTTGCTTCTGACCTCTTCAATCTAAACAGTCTGATCATAGCGGGAGATACAAATGTTGTTTTGTATTCAAACGAGGTTTGGGGGATGGGCAAGATAAACAGTGCCTTGGCGGACCTCATCTCCTCTGAACTGATAAACAGGAACATGGTTGACATCATCCCTGTCCGGAACAGGCCGACATGGTCAAATGGTAGAGTTGGAAAGGCCTACATTGCCAAGCGATTGGACAGGGTATTCATCCATTTCAGCCTCATTGACAAATTAGGCCTTCCAAAACTGTCTGTGGAGAATGTCATGATCTCTGATCACCTCCCCATTCTCTTAACGTGGCCTGACAAGATCTTCAAAAGAGGCTACTCTTTCAAGTTTGATAATAGCCTCCTCCTGGACCCTGCCTTCAATCTCTTTGTTCAGACAGCATGGAAAGATATAAAGGTCCGGGAGCAAACGAATTTCATTTTTTCCACTTTCAGGGAAAAATTATCCGAGCTCAGGGACCTGGTGAAAAAATGGCAGTACCAAAGACACCAGGAAGACAGGGCGGCCCTAAATCGGGTTCAACAGGAAATACAGTCCATTATGGAATCCACTGATTTTTCCTCTTGCTCTCTCGAGAGGAAAGCTTGCATCAGGGATCTGGAGAAGCGAAGATCTTGCTTACTAAAACAGGACGAGGCAAAATGGAGGCTCAAAAGCCGTGCCACTTGGCTTGAATTGGGTGACAAAAACACGAAATTCTTCCACAAGTTCGCCAATGCTCGTAGAGAGAGGAACTACATTTGGAAAATCAAGGATGAACAGGGGAATGAGGCTATCTCGCAGGAGGACATCACTCGGCTCGCGGTAAGTTTCTTCAACAAACAGTATAGCAGATCAAATGATATTACTTTCAGTGATATCCGATGGGGGATTGACCCTATGCCTGTGATGTTTGATCATGATATGAATGAGGAAATTTTCCGTCCTGTTGATGAGGATGAACTTCTTAGCGCCATGAAAACTTTCAAAAAGGACAAAGCCCCCGGCCCGGACGGCTGGACTATTGGCTTCCTCACTCACTTTTTTGACCTCTTTAAAAATGATTTGCTAAGCATGGTCTACGCCTCCAGACAAACTGGTCAAATCCACAGCCATACTTCCTCCACTCTCATAGCCCTCATTCCGAAGAAAGATGAGCCTGAATCCTTCTCTGATTTCCGCCCTATCTCCCTTTGCAACATCTCCTTCAAGATCATCACAAAAATCATTGCTCTCAGAATAAAGGGAACTCTGGCCCGCCATCTCTCTCCAAACCAGCATGCTTTCCTCAAGGGTCGTAACATACATGATGTTGTCGCCTCCACTCAGGAATGCCTCCATTCCATCGCTGTCAATAACACCAAAGCAGCCATCCTGAAAATTGACTTGCAGCGGGCTTTCGATGTTATCGATTGGGGATATCTTCAATGTCTCCTCGCCAAAATTGGTTTATCTCCTGCTGTCATCCGCTGGATTATGGGGTGCATTGAAAATGTTAACTATGCAATTCTGGTGAATGGACAGCCTTCCCCTTTCTTCAAGGCCGAGAGGGGCCTTCGGCAAGGATGCCCTCTGTCCCCCCTCCTCTTTATCCTTGCGATTGATGCCATGAGTCTTCATATCAATCGTGCTGTGGCTCTGAAAGAAATTATTCCGATAAGGATCTGCAAGAACATCAAGATGTCACACAATCTCTTCGTCGACGACGTGCTCATATTTGCTATGCTCTCCATGGCTACTTGGCTATGCATAAAATCCATCCTGGATCGTTTTCACAAAGCTTCGGGGCTGGCCATGAACAAAGCAAAAACAATTCTCTACCATAATGGAGTCGATGAACACCTCATCTGCCGGATCGCCCAAATTTTCGACATTCAATATAAGCCACTTTCAGATGGAATCAAGTATCTTGGGTTCAGGTTAAAGGGTCGCTCCTACAAGTCGACGGACTGGCGCTGGCTCGTAGATCGCTTTCTCAACAAGCTCGCTCTTTGGAGCTTCCGCACCCTCTCTTTAGGAGGCAGGGTTGTTCTCGTCAAATCGGTCCTATCTCAGCTCTCAGTCTTCTGGGGTCACCTATTCCTTCTCCCGACTTGCATTATCCAAGCAATCAACAGAATTATTTCCTGCTTCATATGGGGAGCAAAGGCTGAGCGTTGCAAAATTCATCTCGCAAAGCTGGACCTTCTCACCTTGCCGAAAAATTCTGATGGATGGGGCATTCTGAACATCAAAATTTTTGGGGCTGCTCTTATCTGTAAATCCCTTTGGAGGGGTATTTATGGCACCAACCTGTGGAGCGACATCATTCGACAAAAATATCAAAGAGGCAGGGGAATTGAATTCTGGTTCAGATTTGATTCTATCGGCATCAAACGAGGCTCCGCAATCTGGCTCAGTTTTCGAAGGGTCCAGCAATATTTTCTCAGCAATCTAAAATGGAAAATTTACACAGGCAGAAAGATTTTCATAGGTCTGGACTCCTTCGCTGGATTCAGGGGAACATTACAGTTTCCTCCTCCTCTTCTATTCTTCCTCCGCAGATCTGGCTACTTCACATGGAACCGAATCATAAAGGAATGGAGCGGCTCTTCGCCCATGCTTCGGGATGCTGATGATATTCGTCTCCCAATCGACCTCCTCCCTCTTTGGTCCGATCTGTCTTCCTCTCTCCAGCGGGGTGGCTTACAGCGATCCACCATTGATGACCACCTGATCTGGTCCCTTCCTTTCTCTGTTCCGCATGCAAATGTAAAGGACATATACTCTGATCTCATTTCTGTTAACTCATCAGCAAATCGGCGCTTTCCAGTCTTCTGGTGGAAGCTTGGATGCCCCCTTAAGATTATCTTATTCTCCTGGTTGGTGCTTTTCAACAAGAATTTAACTTGGGACTCCTTGAGGCGGCGGTCATGGCACGGCCCCAGCAGATGTGCTCTCTGCAATATGGAAGAGGAGACAAACTTCCATCTCTTCTTCAAATGCTCTGTCACTCAACAAATCTGGTATGACCTTGCACAATTTTTCTCTTTTCAACATCTTAATTTCATCTCTGTGGATGCAGCGTTTGTCTGGTGGGGGCGCCAAAACACTCTCCGGCCCATTCTGCCCATCACCATCTGGTCACTTTGGAGGTGGCGGAACCTGAAAATTTTTGAGGACTCTTCTCTATCTGCCAAATTTGTCCTATCATCTGTGTCTGCTCTTTATCTCCCGATCAGCTGAATGGTTTCTATGGGTTTTGTTTTCTTTCTGAAAATGCTGTTAATCAGGTTCATGTTTTACATGATGGTTATCTGCTCAACTTGGGTTTGAGATGCTGTCTATCGGTACTATAAGGAGTTTTTCATCAAACATATTCAGAACTATCTGAACATTTTGTTTTTATATTTCCTCAATATAATATCAAGATTTTCTTTCTAGAAAAAAATGCATCTTATAATATGATAACGCATATTAGTCGTATCAAATTTATGATACATTTAATTTAATATTCAGAATCCTATACATATTTTAAAAAATTTAATCATGAGTTATATAGAAATAATTTTTTTTTATTTGTCAAAAAATTATTTGGTATATTTTTAATATAATTTATTCTATATTTAATAGAAATTAATGAATTTTCAAAATTTTAAATCCATATATATTTAAAAACTTATTTTAAATTATAAAAATTAAAATTTCTATTTATTACATTATAGGAAAAAAATTCCAAACATCTAGAATATATTACAAAATATATTCACTAACATTTTAACTTAATTATATAATATAACATATTTGTTTTATTGGAAATAGTTAGGTAGAATGGACGATATTGTTCAAACAGATCCAACGACAAACCAAAAAATGTGAAATAAGAATGTGGAAACCGACTAAAAATATCAACCATTGATGCATTTCTTCACCCATATAAGCCTCAAATTTAAATGATTTTGAAGTTAGAATGGGGGCATCCGGTAAAAGGAAAATCTAAACAACCGACATCTTTGAAAGTCAGGAAGGCTGGTCCATAATTGAAGGCTTCCTGAGCCAATCCTTTTCCAATTTGTCTAATTTTTTAAGAAAAATTCTTATGTAACTTTGAACTTGAGTACACAGGGAGATAGCTTTCATGCCTCCGAAGTAACGAAGAGTGTTTGTGTTACTGAAGACTATTTTATTTCGTGATCATCATACTTTCCAAGCTATAAATTTTGGAAGGCAATAGAGTATTTCTTGAAACATGTAGAAAATAGTTTTTAAAGAATAATGAGCATTTGCCTTAATCCATATAGCTATGGTATCTGTGCAACTTAGAAATATAGGAGAAATTATTTCCTCTCAAGATGACACATATTTACGTACAAATTCTCAATGACTATGCTATGCTAAATGAAAGTGGGATGGAACTTTGTGAAGAAATGTGTTTCATTTTGGAATTTCCAACTCTAATGTATAAGAGTCAAGTCAATTCCTTGTCTATTAAATTTTAAAATATTTTTAAAATTTAAAATTAAGATAAAAATAGAATGTTTTTGATTTATAGAATTTTGAAAAAATTGTAAAGTATTTTATTAATATATTTTTGATGTGAAATCATTGATTCAATTTTTTATTCCATCAAAATAATATTAAAATTAATTTCTTTATTCGATCAAAATGATATTAAGCATGATAAATATAGAATACTATCAAATTTAAAAAAAAAATCTTTTCACTAAATACAATTTAAAATTTATGATTATTTCTAAACTAAATTACACAGTTTTATTAAATCTCCTTCAATTTACATTGGTTTCTTGTAATTTTCTTCCTTTCAGAATTCCTCAAGCAAATGACATTGAACCAATGAATGATAGTTTTTTCGAACAGAAAGAGAGCGCAAAGTTTAATTTTCTACTTTCTATCTGAGAGAGCATTGCCATATTATTAATGAAACTCTACATCCTTATGAATATAAAATCATGAACCATACATTAACGAAGTTTATTCAAATTCAGTATGAAGAACTCACTGAAGAAAAATAATTTAAAAAAATAAAGTATGAAGGTTGGCCAAAGGAAGAATGATATCATATGAATGTTGATAATATTAAGTATTCTCCCAGTCATGATATCAAATGAATGTAAATGTGGAGTTGTCATTATTCCATGACACACTTATTGTTTTCTATTCTTCATGTTTATTGTTTATTTGTTGAGATTCCATAACACAATTATTGTCTTATATTCTTCAGGGATATGGCCTATTGGTGGAGATTGTTAGTTTTATATCGACAAAATCAGATGTAAAAATGTATGAAGGCTTGCAATTACATTAAAATTGTGTAGATATAAGTAAATTTTTAAATCAATAACATTATTTTGAAGATAATTAATTTAAATTATTTAAAAATACATAAAGAATAAAATTAAATAAAAAAATAAGATAGAGATGGTTTGGGTTTTAAGTATGTTTTAAAATTATTTTTGTTTGGCTAAGAGTTAGTTTTTCTGGCGCTTAACAATCCAAGATTTCCGAGGTAAGGAAACAGGGTAAAGAAACATGTTAACAACATCTGGTAACAGTGAAAGCCTACCCCCTTACTTCTAGGTGGTTTGGTTTGTGTGGTTTTTCCTTGAATAAGGGTAATGAGTCAGCCTGCAGAAACAAGTTAACAACATCTGGCAACAGTGAAAACCTACCCCCTTACTTCCAGGTGGCGTGGTTTGCATGGTTTTTCCTTGAATAAGGGTAATGAGTCAGCCTGCATTAGCAAAGATGGTTGTCCTCACTGCTGGTTTGGCAACTGAGTTATGATAAGTTTTCCCACCTTGACAAAAAGAAAAAAAATCTATTTAAATAAATAATTAATTCAAACAATTTAAAAATATAAAATATAAGATATAAAGACCTTTTCTCATTAAATTTTAGTAAAAATGGAAAGCTACATCATGTATTTAACTGAATTAGTTGTAAAAATATATAAATTTATGGTTAAGATTTGTCATTATATTAATAAACTTCCAACTTAAATAAATAATTAAGCTACAAAATTCTCAAAATACATCCATTGGGCAAGAACAAGGTAGAGGGGCCTCCTCTTCTAACTGATACCCAATTCCTGCAAATGGGAAGCTACATCACGTATTCCCAACACACAAAACAAACATGTAAGAGTGGACGAGAAAGTGGCAGAAATATAGAATAGCATTTTAATGTGAGGCAGACAAGCATGATGATGATCAAAACAATATTCTCCTCCATTCCGGACGCATGCTTGCATTCATCCATCTCTCCAGTGGCCCCTCGTATTATTATTGGACCCCTCGTAATATTATTGCTTAGTGCTGCTCCACTACAAACCAGTGCTTGTTTTTTTCTAGTATTTTACAAACCCTGGATTACACGTACTGCCACTCATTTTATGTATGTAAAGTCATCTGGAATGTGCTCAATGCCTTTTTCTGGTTTTTGCAAACCCTGGGCTACACTCACTGCCAGTTAGTTTTTTTTAATTATGATCCCTTTATTCGTGTGTAGATGTATATATAAAGCTATGTGGGTTGTGATCAATGCCAACCAAACTAAAATTCCAGTGAAGGCTATAGAACTGTAGCCAAGCTTGTTCTGTTTTTCTTGCGGAAGGTGAGTAGTGTTATCAATTCATATATACCTATCACTCTACCTGTATAATATTCATTTATTGAATTGCCAGCTTTGTCTCAGGTATATTGCTATGGATACCCGCTATCTAAACGCTCTGCTGGTATGTTTCAATATAGTTCTGGTGTTCTTGGGACAGCTGAGATCAGCTTCTGCGAACGGTATGAAAATATATATATATATATATGTATGGGTTTTGTAATTATTTTTTTTTTTTTTTTTTTTTTTTTTTTTTTTTTTGTATTTAAGGTTTTAGAACTTTGAATTTTATGGTTTATATGATGTCTTTTGAATTTTATGGTATAAGTTTCGCAGTTTTTGATATTTTTTCTGCTGAATTTATTGGTATTTGAATAAATTTTATGGTTTATATGATATTCTTTTGAATCTTGTTTTGATTTCGAATTTTGAATTTTAAGTTTAAAGTTTACATGATGTTTTATAATATGATAGTTTACATAAGATCTCTTAACACTATCATTTTAATTAGTTTAATAGAATTTGAATCTTAAATCTTATAATTTATATAATACTTCATAACACTAAGATTTCATAAAACTTTGATATTTATTGTTTGAAAAAAGCAATAAAAGCTTACTTATAAGATCAGTTATGGTTGTTTTTGCCTATAGTTTCAGACAACAGTACTGGAACCCTGTACGATTCTTTCGCTACAACAGAGGTGAGAGCAGCCGTTTATAATGAATGAAGGAGAGAAGCTCTCAGAACAACAAGATATTCGATCGTATTTATATTTATGCATGTGGTGAGTGGTATTGGTATTATAGTTTGATATGTGTTGGGTGTGCCTGTATATTTTACAGTGCCAGAAACAGCCACCGCCATCTTCATACGGCGGAGGGATTGTTGCGAATCCGGAATTCAACAGTGGACTGGATGGCTGGAGCCCTTTTGGAGGCAGTATGCTGGAAATTCGATCGGACGAGGATGGGAACGAGTATTTGGTGGCCCGTGGAAGACAAAACAGCTATGATTCACCCTCGCAGCATCTCAATGTAACACAAGGACTGATGTATTCGCTTTCAGGTAACATCATTTCAAGCCCGGACATTGGCTTACATGGTACAATCAGCCAATGGATGAATCATTGGAATAACTTTATGATTTTTTCAAAATTATATAACGATGATAATATATTAATTAATTTTAATTATATTATATAAAGATAAATATAAACATATAAAAATTATATATATAATATATTTTATAAAATTATATATATAAAAGTGGATGATGATGATAACATTCATTAAAACTAATGTTGTCTATGAGACTTTAAGAAGAATAAAAATTTAATTGTAATTCTTTAGTATTTTATTTATGTACTCAAAGAGAAGGAAAATAAGAGCATCAAGATCACTATAGTTGGGTTGACTTAACAAGTCAAGAAGATTGGAAGTGTGATACATATTAGGTAAATGAGAGCTGATGTGAGTAACAACCGGACAATTTAAAAAAAAATGTTTTTCATCCTCCACCATGTTACTATAGCGAAGCTGACAAATTCTATAGTCCCACGGAGTCTTAGGAGTAGACCTTGGGGGTAGACCACGACCCATTTTCACTTAGAAGCTCATGAGAATTAGTTTTAATCTTAGATATGTTCATCTTTTTCTTCGAGTTGGTCAAAAGAGAGATAATTCTGGTTCTGAAGGGTAGGGTTGATCATCTCCTTATAATATCTTAGCTTCCTTTTACCCTCCAGCTCATCATCAAACCGTAGCTTATCCTTAAATTTGGAGGTGATAGTATATTTGACACTATCCTTGCTTCCCAAGATGATCTCCTCATTTGTCCCCTAATAGTTGAGCCAAGACTGGCATCCTTATGCCACCCATGCTGGGGTTTTGACTAAAGTTAAAAACAATTTTAAGAAGCAATTTCAGTTTATATTATATCACATTTTATCTTTAAATTTTGATTTAATATTATTTTTATTTTGTAAAATAGTCTTTTCTTTTATAATCCAATGGTTTAGTTCCATGTTCTTTAACTAATTTCTATAAATAAAATATTTAGACCTAACTATGTTTTTATGGAGATAGATTTGCTTATATAAAAAAGATAATATAAAATGAATTTCTTTTAATTTTGAGGTTATATGTTTTAAATATTCTTAAAATTTTAAAAACATTGAATCTCCAAATCTCATATTTATATAAAACTATTAAATTAATGAAAAAGTTTTTCTTACTCTAATTTAAAAATTCACTTATTCACACTTATTTCCAAATCCATTATAAACATTATATCTTTCATTTAACTTTTTGTTAATGATATAGCTCCAACCTTTTTTAATGCTATTTCTCTAGAAAATTTATCTATATATATATATATATATAAATAAAATTAACTATAATTATTATAAGTTTCTTTTTCTAATTATTGATATTGATTATCCCATTGTATCGGAAAATTTTGTTTAAAATAATTATGATAAATTAATCTATTAATCAATATAAAATTTTAAAATTTTATATTGATAGTTTTGATTTATATTTTTTTATTAAATTATTTAAACCTTTATATTGAATTAAAAATTTATACCTTTACTATTCATTCATTCGTATAATTTAGATTTAATATTTTAATATAAAATTATATAAATTTAATTTATTTTTTTTTTAAACTGCGGAGGTATTCATTTTTTCTATTACTCAGAAGCAAACAACGTAATGTTAGGGTGGACTTAACCCGCCATGTGGGGAAACCGAGTTTTTGTTCACCTTAAGTTTTTTACAGCTAACCAAAAATAATATGTCCATATTCTGTTAACCCATGCTAAGTAGACTGCACAGCCATGACAGTTTCTATCACTACATGCCTGTATATATCGTCTTTCCCTATCTAGTACAAAAAGAATTTTGAAATTAACTGGACTCTGTAGACCCATCAAAATTGGTACCTATCTTTCATTATGGGGCTTCTGTTGCCGCCTGCTGCTCCGCTCCACTTCTGGTATCCGACTGACCTTCTTTTATCAGCTTCTGAATTTCCACTAACCTTTTGTCCTGCATTTCCAAGGTAGTCTGTATAGTCTTCAGTTCACTCCTTAGGTTGCTGCTTGTTCTATAGCCTTCGCCAGTAACCTCTTCATTACCCAATATATATGCAGCGATTGCTTGAACAGGGTCATTCTACCCCTAGTATCACCTGGATCAGGAAGAAGGAATTCCCAATCCTCCATTTCAGAGTCTGATTGTGCCTGGATGGCTTCCTCTTCCATATGTTGTATTATTCTTCTGATTTCTGGGTTGGTATTAGTACTGTAGGCCCTTTCTGCTTTTTGCACTTTCTTATCTATGGATCTTCTTGTCTTTTTATCAGGTTTACCTGCTCTTCCTCTACCCCTTCCTCTTTGTCCCCGGCCTCTTCCCCTACCTCCTTTGTTTCCATACTGTCCGACCCCTCTTCTGTTTTCTAGCCAAATTATATAAATTTAATTTTTATTTTTATTTTTAAATAATAATAATTTTTGGAATATATATATATATATCTATATAATAATAATAATAATAATGATGAAAAAATAGTTTTTTTATGATTTTTTCTAAATTTATTATATTTATCAAATTTTATTTTTAATTAATAATAATGTCAATTGGGATTATTTATAGCAATTCTACGTGTCTATAAAGATTTTTTTATTCACTCTCACTATGACCTTGAGAATAAATGAAGATAATTTCCCTTAAAAATTATATAATAATAATAATAATAATAATAATTTTAAATATTTATATATTAATAAATTTTTGATGCATTAATTTAGATAATTAGAAAAAACATTATTATCAACTTTACTTAATCATAACAAATATTATTTATTATTATTATTATTATTTTTAAGAAAAGAAAATTTCTATGTATGCATGCATTGTAAATTATTCCACACACTAATATATATATATATATATATATATATATATATAATTTTTATGTTAATTAACAACGCTATATATATAGATATCATTTTTAATTAATAGTTTCATATTTTTAATTAAAAAGTAATGTTACATATTGAATGGGAACTCACTTGTTACTATGACCTTGAGAATGAGAGAAGATAATTCCTTTTAAAAATTATATAATAATTATAATAATAATAATTTTAATTATTTATATATTAATAAATTTTAGATGCATTAATTTAGATAATTAGAAAAAAACATCATTATCAACTTTACTCAATCATAACAAATATTATTTATTATTATAATTAAAAAAAGCATTGTAAATTATTCCACACACTAATATCTAACTTTTATATATATATATATAATTTTTATTTTAATTAACAGTTCTATATATACATATCATTTTTAATTAACAGTTTTATATTTTTAATTAAAAAGTAATGTTACATATTGAATGGGACCTCACTTGTTAATATTGTAGTTTTTATATACAGTTTGAATGAATTTAATGATTAAAAATATGTATTTTTAAAAAAAAATTACAGGTTCAAAACTAGAAAATTTTTTACTTCAAATTTTAAAGGCGGCCTTAAAATTAAACCAAGATAATAATAATAATTACTTTTACATTTTAAAATAAACTTAAAATTAGAAAATAATAATAATATTAATAACAACAACAACAACAACAACAACAACAGCAACAACTACTACTACAACTTCTTTTCCCTGGCACTCTGCATGAGTGTAATAATAATAATTACTTTTCCCTTGCACTCTGCATGAGTGTATGCTTGCTGGATGAGCGAATTAACTAGCAATGTTGGATATTTGATCAGCGTGGCTGCAGATCGGTGGAGAAAATGCTTCGAGTGCAGTTGTTAAAGCCACCGTAGCTACAAGGAGTGGAGGTGTCACGAGGTATAACTGCGCCGGGACTGTAGTTGCACGCACTGGTTGCTGGTCTCTGCTCAAAGGAGGCCTTAATCTAGATATCTCTCCAGAATCGGCCACATTATACTTTGAGGTAAATTGTCTAAACAAGGGATTTTACTACAGCATTTCCTGGATGGATGAATTTTATACATGCCCTACTCCAATTTTCTGGCATGAACTGTCATGATAATGGAGAAGTATTTATCTCTGGCAGAGCCCAGATACGAGAGTAGAAATCTGGCTGGATAGCGTGTCATTTCAGCCATTCAGTGTAGACCAGTGGCAATGGCAACAGGAAACCAGTATTGAAAAGGTAACTATTTAATAGGATAGTCCAACTGGGCTAATGAGAAGCCATGAATTATTATTATTTTGTATGGTAAGTTTGAAAATATTGTAGAATCTGATATGTTTAGAATGCAAATTCCGATGAATTCAAACAATTCACTTTACTCGGATGAGATTTTTAAATATTTTTAGAAATTGTATCAATTTACTTTAGTTAAAATAGATTGGAAAAATGTTTTTTGGATTAATCACATTATTAGGATTTGGTCGGTATTTCCAACCAACTAATATGGTTCATCACCATACAATTTTCATGAATAAATAGTAGGGATGCACCATTGCTATTTAACAGTGAACCTTGAGCAATGATGCATCCCTGCTATTTATTCATGAAGATTGTATGGTTTCTTCCCACCTTGTCCAGGGGTTGAACCACATTAGTTGGTTAGAAACTTCCACCAAATCCTAATGATATGATTAATCCAAAAAGCACTTCAATCCTAATGATATGATTAATCACACAAGCATTTCTCTACTATATGTTTCAAATCCAATCAGATTCTTAAATATTTTTAAAATCTACAGTTAAATTATCTTTACACATCATTTTCAATAACCCAAATAAACTATATCAACTATATTTATTAATAAGTAATATAATTATGCATCAAATCCTATTTACTCTAAATGCAAATATCAAATTATTCTTATAAAAACTCACTATAGAAGCCAGAATCTAGAACACTCTAGAGATTACCTAGAATATTAGTCCTCACTTTTTATACTTCTGAGTTCAGAAATTTGATATGATGCTACTTAATTTTCATAGCAAACCAATCTATATGCAACTAACAAATCAATTGCAATTTTACAATCTATGGTCCTGCAAAATAAACAGAATCGCAAGGGAAATTTTATCATTCATCCTATCAACAGTACGGGGCAGAGCCTGAAAGAAGCCAAGCTATTCATCAATCAAACCAGGAGAGACTTCCCCATTGGATCCGCCATAGCCAAGACCATATTGGGCAATGATGCTTATCAGGTGGATTTCTTACCTCTAATTTAGTAAATTATAATGGATTTGTTTTTTCCGGACAGTATTTTTATTTTTTTCTCAATTGTAGATTTGGAAAATATCTCTGAATAAAACCGAGGGTAACAGAGTAATTATTTAATATATTCTTGATTTTAAAATACTCCTGTATTACTCATCTGAACAAAAATCTAACCTTCCTCACGGTCAAACTTTGCTGGGGATTTTTTCAATGGTAGAAATGGTTCGTGGAACGTTTCAACGTAGCAACGTTCGAGAACGAGCTGAAGTGGTACAGCACAGAGTCCCAGCAAGGAAGAGAGAATTATACAGACGCTGATAATATGGTGAGCTTCTGCAAAACAAACAACATATCCATCCGTGGTCATAACATATTCTGGGAAGATCCGATGTATACTCCACAATGGGTAAAAAGCCTCGATGCCCAGCAACTCCAAGAGGCGGTGGACACTCGGATTCGTTCACTGGTGGGAAGATACCAGGGTCAATTTCTCAGTTGGGATGTAAGCAACGAGATGCTTCATTTTTCATTCTTTGAAGACATGTTAGGACCCAATGCCTCCACTAATTTCTTCCAACTCGCTCAGCAATTGGATCCATCCACCCCCATGTTCATGAACGACTACAATACAATCGAGGCCTGCAACGACTTGAAGACCATACCTGATGCATATCTGAAGAAACTCAGTGACATAAACCAGCCATTGCTCATGGAAGGAATAGGGTTGGAATCCCATTTTTCAAAGCCCAATATACCATTCATGCGCTCCGTATTGGACAAATTGGGCTCTAAGGGTTTACCAATCTGGCTTACAGAAGTCGATATTACAAATACAGGAAACCAAACCAAACAGGTAAGTTGTTTCTGTCGGTTTGCTGATCCTGATTGCAGAGTCCATGAATGTCAATGATTTGGATAGATGGACAGTAGCTAGGTCAATTGTTGGATTTAATAGTTATTTGGTTTGAATCTGGTATTCTTATTTCTATTGCAAATGATTGGATGGATAGTATCTAGGTCAATTGTCTGACTTAATAGTTGTTTGGTTCGGATCTGGCATTTTTATTTGGATTGCAATTTTCCTGAAATTGTCAACAGAGTGCTCAAACAATTGACTTATCATTCCCAGATATTCCCTGACTTGGATAGTAGCTAGGTCAATTGTGTGACTTAATAGTTGTTTGGTTCCATCTGGCATTTATTTGGATGGACAGTAGCTAGGTCAATTGTCTGACTTAATAGTTGTTTGGTTCCTATCTCGCATTGTTATTTGGATTGCAAATTTCCTGAAATTGTCAAGAGAGTGATCAAACAATTGACTTATCTCCTTATCTCCTAATGGTCAGATTCCCAGATATTACATGACTTGGATAGATGGTAGCTAGGTCAATTGTGTGACTTAATAGTTGTTTGGTTCCATCTAGCATTTATTTGGATGGGCAGTAGCTAGGTCAATTGTCTGACTTAATAGTTGTTTGGTTCCTATCTGGGATTGTTACTTGGATTGCAAATTTCCTGAAATTGTCAAAAGAGTGATCAAACAATTGACTTATCTCTTTATCTCCTAATAATCAGATTCCTAGATATTCCCTGACTTGGATAGACAGTAGCTAGGTCAATTGTTTGACTTAATAGTTGTTTGGTTCCAGTCTGACATTTATTTGGATGGACAGTAGCTAGGTCAAGTGTCTGACTTAATAGTTGTTTGGTTCCTATCTGGCATTTTTATTTGAATTGCAAATTTCCTGAAATTGTCAAGAGAGTGATCAAACAATTGACTTATTTCTTTAACTCCTAATGGTCAGATTCCCAGATATTCCCTGACTTGGATAGACAGTAGCTAGGTCAATGGTTTGACTTAATAATTGTTTGGTTCCCATCTGGCATTTTTATTTGGATGGCAAATTTCCGGAAATTGTCAAGAGGGGATTAAAAAATTGACTTATCACATTATTTCATAATGGTCAGATGCCCACATATTCCTTGACTTGGATGGACAGTAGCTATAGCAAGGTCAATTGTTTGACTTAATAGTTGTAATTTGGCATTGTTATTTGGATTGCAAATTTCAAGAAATTATAGAGAAATCAAACCATTAATTGACAAATTTCAACCAAATAAACCTAGTTGCTAACTTTCTTTGTTTCTAATATCCCAAATAGAAATTATTCCAATACAAGTGAGATTTCCAATTTCTATAATTTATATGGATTAAAACTCAAAACCACCCTGAACTGATCATAAAGTTTAATGTAACAGGGAGAGTACTTGGAACAGGTATTGCGCGAAGCATTTTCTCACCCAGCTGTGGATGGTATCGTTATGTGGTCGGCATTGCATCCCTACGGATGTTACAGGATGTGTCTCACAGACAATAATTTCACCAACCTTCCCACAGGAGATGTGGTGGACAAATTGATGGCAGAATGGAGTACCATGGATATCAGTGGGTTCACTGATGAGAGCGGTACCTTCAATTTCTCAGGATATTTTGGGGAGTATACGGTCACTGTGACGCATCCCAGCATTCCTAGTACTACCACTTCTTTCAAGGTCTCCAAGGATGTAGCTGCTGCAGACCAACCACAACACATTGATCTTCTTGTCTAACTATTTTAGTGAATCTCAAGTTCAGATCAGTCTTTTCCTAATTTCTCCTGAGCTAAAATCTGACTATCTTGTTCGCTATGGTTTCTGGTTTGTTTTGTTTTTTTTAAAGTCACAGGTTTCTTCCCAACCCATTTACTTAGCGGCCTGATAAAATTTGAACACAAACAACATTATTAACAAAATTCTTTCTCATCCAATTATGCCATTGCAACTCAACCATTTCCTATAGTTTTTTAATAACTGTTATAAATATATTTAATATGAATATTTTATGATCCCTCCCCATGAGACAATATCAACCATGCACGAGAGATTTTGAAGGACTCCCACTTTTTTTTATCGGTGCTAACTTCTTAGAGGAAAAAATAAATAAAAATAATATAGTGCTGGCTTATAATAATGCAGAGAACTGTTCCATCTAAAATTTGATGCCTCTGTTTTTTGAACTCAAATTCGGGGCTTTATAATCATTTTAACTCGTAAAATGTTAAATGAAATTTAAATTCGATACTTATAAATTATATTTCCATATGCCATGGCACATTATTTAGGCAGCAATACCATATGAAGTAGGCTCATATTAGGGGATATATAAACTAAAAATGACATAATATATTGAGCATATATTATGAGGCAAAGGGCTTTTATATTGGCAAGCATAAAAAGTAAAGCTCAAAATTAATGAAAAATATAATGGGTATAAAATATGTTAACGGAAAAATAGATACCTACAATGATATCTAATGAAAGTAGGGGTTTTTAAATTGGAAAAGTGCATTGGGTTATTATCGGTAGGGAGTTAAATAATGTGCTTTTTAAAGGTATTTTCTAATATATAGTCAAATTAAAGGTATTGTTTAGTATACCATGAACAAAAGTAATATATCATAAGTTCATTGAGTAAAACCTCATGTCATATACAATACCTAATTTTCTTACACATACATATAGCACTCATTAAACTAAATTCATATTCATTAAATTATATTTTATTCACATCTTAATTTTCTAACACATGCATATATGACGTTCATTGAACTAAATTGATATTCATTGGATTATATATTATTAACATGGACTCCCTTAGCCAAATTCATTCCATAAACATTTTACAATTTAGGATTTGTGAAAATGTGACTTGGCATAAGGTGAAGTCATAATATATATAAATAATAATTTTATATATACATATTTATAATTTTTAATTAAAAAATAAATAGTTATTTATTTCCAAAAAACACAATCACCATATAACATAATCTTTTAATGTTAGCTATTTCAAAATACATAACCTAAGAACATAAATCAATAACTTTAAAAACCTATAATTCACACGCTCACAATGTAAATTTTCAGAATCAACAAAACTTTTGAAACTTTAATGTAATGTTTTCTGCTAGATTATTTCCCTTTTTTTAAGCCCCTTTACATCTGGTCTACCTTTTCATTTAGTTTGTTGTAAATACTTCTTATAAATTTATAAGAAGCTTTTTTTTTTTTTAAAATTATATTCAAGATGAGATAAGATAAACCTATAATTCACACGCTCACACTGTAAATTTTCAGCATCAACAAAACTTTTGAAACTTTAATGTAAATGTAAGGGTTTCTGCTAGATTATTTCCTTTTTTTAAGAATGTGCTCTCCTATAAAGATTAAGCTCCCTTTACATCTGGTCTACCTTTTCATTTAATTTGATGTAAATATGAACGTATAAATTTATAAGAAGCCTTTTCTTTCAAATTATATTCAAGATGAGATAAAGTAGGGTATAAATTTATAAGAAGCCATTTTTTTGTAAAATTATATTCAAGATGAGATAAGGTAGGGTATAAATTCATAAGAATCCTTTTTTTTTAATTATATTCAAGATGAGATAAGGTAGGGTTAATTGATAGATTTTGTATTTGGTTATTTTTTTATTCCGAAATTTTATAATATTTTTATTTGAGACAATTTTGAGTAATAGATATCGAATAAAATTAATTAATTAAAATTAATTAAATGAGTTAATTAAATAATTTTATTTGTATATTTGATATTAAATAAATTTACAAAAAATAAAGTAATATACATTTCGTACATATTTGGGTTTAGGCAGTAAAAATCACTCAAATTTTGGGTAAGCATTATTTTCAAACTATAAGTTCAAATTTAGCAAAATTAGAGTTGTTGGGAAGCTTTCGAGAAACCACACTCAATGAAGCAATTGAAGCGAAAAATAGAGAAAAATGTAAAACCACAAAAATAAAAAAATAAAAGCATACAGGAAGTGTAACGACCAAAATTTACATAGAGGGTCCCCATTATTATTATGAAGAAAATAAAGTAAAAATGGGGGGTTGGTATTTTGCCACAACAATGGCTAAATAAAAAGAAGAAGACGTTATCTCTAGTTAAAAGGTAATGAGCTCAAATTTACCAAAAGGTTGAAATGGTGAATCATATCAAGCCTTCAAATATTAAAATGCTTCCCATGGGCCCCACATTAATAGATCAAGCAATATCCATTGATATAAATGACCTCTTTTACCTGACATCGCTTCGCTTCCAGTGAGTGTCTATAGCCCCAACAAAGTGTCTTAGTACCACATAAGCATACTCCTGCTACCAGCAAGCCTGTTCAGTGCCTCGATGGGTTTACTTGTGTTTCCCACACATAAGTGTTTCAACCCTCTTTTACTACCCTTATGATAAACATTATTTAGAGATTTTTTTTTGGCAATTGGGTGAAGAGGGTAGGGTGGGACAAGATATTTTAACAGCAATGGATATAATACTTGTAAATGTTTGACTCCCACATCTTTACCTACAACTGTTGATCTAGAGGTTCTTTATGTGGAATAAGGGATGTTGTATCTTTGAACATAGTTCTAGGTTGGGAAATTGTGCCAAAACATCTAAGTAAGGGTTTAATTGAATTGGATGACCAATGTATTGAACCTTTAACACTTGTAAAATCTAAATATTTCTGAGAAACTCAAAAGGTTGATTTTCATTCATAACAGGATAAATCTTTAAGTTGAGTTTGAAAGCAGAAATTAAGAAAATATATCATAATCAAACATCCATATTGAATATTTAATTAATCAAATACAGTTGATGTGTGGAGAAAAATTCTACAACCAAACAATATATGTTCAAGAGATGACATAAAGCAACCATTAAAAGATATAGATGGATTAACTTAAACAGACTGTTTAGTTAATTAATCTCTTTAATGATTATAATTTTGCAGTGGGATGTCATGGAGATTCATACTCAATCTAGCCTTACCCCAACTCCTATGTTACCTTGAACATATGCAAAATTAAATTATGGAAAACATAAATGAATAAACAGGAAAAAATCAGATGGACACAAAAGTTGTTAAGAATGAAGCCAAAATCCTTTGATTATCTTCAAAAATATTTCAGAGTATTACAATGGTGTCACTGGATCATCACAAGGGTTCAACCCTTCCTTATCTGAACTACAAAATACTTATAGAGTGTAATTCAAGAATATCTAGATCTAAAATAAAATTTATTACAAAATGGAATATTATCCAAAAATGATTTGGATATTACAAAATAGAACATAAAAATAGTTATTCTGAACTAACTTGAATAATCATCACACAATTCAAGAGTGTTTTTTGATGACTGCTACTGGAAACTGAATTTTCTGCTTTCTACTATTGGAAAAATTTCCTCACCTCATTTAGTAGAAGCTTTTGGGGACCAAAAGCCTCCAAAAATGGGGAGGTTTGATTCAAATTTGATCATTATATTGTTTTTTATCCATCTCAATGCATTCAGAGTGGAAAAAATGGAGGAATCAACTCACGGGATTGTTTTACCTACGGGACCCAGTTTGGCAAAACAGGGTTTGAAACCTTCCGGGAGCATTTTGAGACACCAAACGACGTATTTTGGGGGTAAAAATTTGTCACAAAATTCCACATTTTTATTCTATTCTACACACAAATATATTTCCAATAGCACAAGACGTAAGTTAATCAAAGTTTGTACGTGAAAGTTGTGCCACTCAAAAGTTGCCATTCTTGTTTTCACACCCATAATTCGAGAGGATGCCACATCAACCCCCATTATTCATGGAAAAGCGACTATCCACTTGATTATGATGCAAAAGACTCTAGAAGGTTCTATATGGTAACTCTGGTTAAGAGTTGAGGTAGCCAAACTTAACCACTAGTAGGCTATCGAGATGTGTTATAACCCGATCACTAGGAGGAAGAGGTATTCCATTCTTTTGGGTGCATTTGTTTCGTGTCTAAGAAAAAATATCTAAGATGGATAGGAGGTAGAGCATACATAGATTATTTGTGCATTATAGCAGCCCATGTGCCACAAGCCATACTTCTTTTCACTTACATCCATATTTCTAGACAAAGAAAGAGAGTGGAGAGGCCTCACCTTCTAGATAGGTCTTCTCCCTAAAGAGTTTCCTAGACTATGTATTGTGCCTTATGTGTGTGTGATATTTTATTTTTTCATTCTTTATTTTCTGTATAATTTTCATTCACATGCATGCACTATTAACAGTAAATCTATAGATACAAAAATCTAATAAAATTGTAATAGTGTAGAATTTCATATTTTTAATATAATATTATTAGATTTATTCTGACAAACTATCTAGTGGAATACGTACCATAGTTTACAGACCAAACAATCAATTATTTATTCCCTAAATCTCTCATGATTTATTCCTCAAATATCTCATGATTTATTCACTTATCTCTCATGCTTTTCAAGGTAGATTTGTTTTTTCCTTATGGAAAAAGTCTTACCTATCCATACCTTTTCTATGTAGGCTTTAACCCTATACAAAAATTACCTGTAGAAAAATTTTTAAAACGGAAAATAAACAATGACAAGGATATAAAACAAATACACAGAGATTTCCTGTGGATCCCAAAACCGTGACTACCAGATTGATTTTTCATTATATTCTTTTCAACATATATATATATATATATATATATATATATATATATATATATATATATATATATATATATATATATATATATATATATATATATACATGTCGAAGCATTCATAAACTCTAATCCATTAACCCTGGATTAGAACATAATTAGTTCCCTTGATCGGATCTACAAAATACCATGGGCAGAAAACCATCATGCACAAAACCATGTGCAAAACCTATGCACAAAACCATAGGTAGGTCCGTTCACCTAATATAGGGTCCAAAAAAAAAATTACCAGGGCACTGCCCCGGATCCCATGCAAGGGGGCTATCGCTCCCCTGAAACCCCCTGACAGGGGGGGCTGCGCCTAACACAACGAACAAGGGGGGTTATCGCTCCCCCACGTGTGCGACTAGTCGTGGAAAGAATATAACACACACCCATAATTCTAAACCTATGAATCATCTAGTTCTAAACTCATAAAGTATATCAACTTGGAAAATATAATTTATTTACATAGAAGAATACAAATTATTCCCAAAAGTCAAGACCCCTTCTTAAATCCCTTTTACATCAAGGACTTAATGGCTTGGAATCTCCAATTCTCATGCATCAAGAAGTATTTGGAGTACTAGTAGATTTGTAGAAACAGAAGATTCATGTTCTTATATAATAACTCTTAGATGTTCTTGTTGCATACATTGATTCCACTTCCATTTTTATTTTTTATCCAAAAACGCATCATGATGAACCAATAGTTTTCCAGTTTGTTGATTATACAATCTATAAACCTTTTTCTCCTCATAATAGCCGATAAAAATTCATTTCACAATTTTTGTTGAGAAATGACAACAAAAAATTCCATAATTTGTCCTTGAATTAAATTGTGAATTAAAATCGAATTGTATTCTCATAGCAACTTGTAAATAGTTAATTAAGTTTAAATCAATTTATTAACTTAGGAATTTCGAGTTGGAATTCTTTTTGTAGTCATGTATGTGTGATTCCTATATTTTATGGGTACAGGATGAGTTTATTTGAGTTGTAATTAGATAACTTAGTTTGATTGAGTTATGGTCAGTTAAGTTCTAACTGTTGGAGGAACTAGTAGAGGTTTAGTAGTGAGTTGGTGCATCCTCAGTGCTATTCCAACTAACTGGAGATTCACTCAATAGAAACTCATGCATGCAAGTTCATAGAAACATCCAGTTGAGACTAGAGTGCAGGGACACTGTACTATCAATTGTATTGTACAATTCATGCATGCAATCAGTTATGGACCTAAGTTTGGATTGCGCAATTTTGGAAGAAGGATTTCCAATTAAATATGGGTTGATCCTCTTAGGAATTGCGCAAGGAAATAGGGGCTTGGCAGGCAACATAATTGGCTAACTATTTGATAGAGTGGGTTTGTGAAGCAGAGAGTTGATTATACTTGTGCATGGATTTTTCTAGTGAGAACAAACATTGTATTTTCATCTTGGATTTCTGATTAATGCAATATAGATAGTCATGGTTTTGAGCAGTTGCTTTCCCCAGAGAAATATTGTGTTATGTGTGATTGATATTCTTCCTCTTGTTGATTATTGTTTTCTATTGGTTTCTGTTGTTGAAAGTAGAGTAGATTCTTGTCTTTTGTTTTATAAAACTACATGAGCTATTGAATCTACAAGAAAATATACACTTTTATCATCCACTTTTCACCCTTTTTCAGTAAGAAAATGAGCATAAGCAATACAACCAAAGACATTCAAATGAGCGGCATTAGATTTTCTTCCACTTTGTATTTGATATGGACCCATATTTTTCACACTGGTCGTTCACATCTATTAAGAAAATAAATAGATACAACAACATAAGCTTCAGGACAAAAGGAATTTGGAAGACTTTTCCCTTTCAACATGCTCCTAGACATCTCAACGATTGTCCTATTCTTTCGCTCAACCACACTATTTTGTTGGGGATCATAACTCATTATCAATTGCCTTTCGATATTATTCATTTTGTAATAATAAATCAAACCCATTAGAAGTGAATTCTCCCACTCTTTCTATACATAATATCTTCATGACATAATCACTTTACTTCTCAACAACATATTTAAATTATTGTTGAAAGAGTAAAAATGAATTCATTTTTTCTTTAATGAAATATACCCATGTTTTTTAGCTAAAACCATTAACAAAAATAATAATGATCTGCATCTTTTCACTTCAAAGATGCATACAGAATTGCATTTAAAAGGGTATGTAACCATAAGATGCATACACATAAAAAAATCAGAAATAAATGACATCATGAAAAGAAAGGACACAAACAAGTTGGTAATAGAGTTCACCCAGTGTGGGCTACGTCTCCAGACCTTGCTCAATGTGGGGAGGTCTCTTTTATTAATCTTCAGCGAAATCAAATTACATGCATGTACAAAAGACACCTTATACCTCCAATTCCAAAGATGGCCTCAAAATTCACACCTATGTTGAAGAAAAGGACTACACCATTGAATTCCTGGCAAAAAATTGTGAAAAATGACTGTAAACTTGACCCCTTTCTGCTCTGGTCAAAATTCAGAACCCCGGAAATCTCAAAGATTCCTTCTCGCGGATTCACTAGAATTTAGCTACTGAGATGAAGAATCTGATCACATCGTCGTATTCCTGGCAAAAAACTGAGAAAAATGAGTATAAATTCATCCTGGTTCTGAAACTGACAATTTAGGGCCCCCGGGGAATCTTTCAGCTTACATGCAGAGACATGTGTCAAGGTTCCACATTCATGGTTCCACCCTCAATAGTATGCCTCTGGAAAATCCAGTGCTCATATTAGAAAATTGTCTGCACCATTAGACTCTTGGCGAAATTCTGATTCATTTGAGTATAAACTTTGCATATTTTCGACATTGTGAAAAATTGGCTCTAGAGGAATCTTATAGATTCTGCACATATTCCCTGCATTAGGGTTTCTCTCCTTGGTTTTCATGCCCACTCAGTGTTCCACTGCAGCTCTGGGTTCTGTGCGCACTCCTCTCTCCTTCGTTGGTTGGCGAATGAATCAATTGTGTTTAAGTAAATAAGCGTCAACGTTATTTTCAAGGCTCGATGGGTTGGCATCTTGATTGGCCCACAGTTGGTAGGTGGTTGGGAGGTAGAGGTCCCGTGGTCACGCTACCCCACATTGAAATCGATTGTGTGTTTTTTTGGTTTTACGTTGAACTGAGATGAGTCTTTATGGGGTCACCGGTGGCGGATCGGCCCACGCGCTCCATATAGAGTGTTACCGTTGGATAACAGTCAGGAAGGGTCTGGGTCATCTACATTTTTCAAAATTGCTAGTCAGATTTTTAGGGGTCAACAACAAAATTAAGTAGGCGACAATTTTGCCAATTCCGGCCGCTGAAAATTGTTGCTGCAAAGTGTCAAATTGTTGTCTCGTTAGTGGCCGTCAAATTTACCTTCTCTGCCAAATTTAGATGGACTCCAAATTTAGTTGGTGCTCTGCTAACTTTAGCTAATAGGCCAAGTTGCCCAAAACTTTGACTGACCATAACTTTCACATATGATGTCGGATTGAGGTGTCGTTTGTGCCATTGGTAATCTTATGACAAGATTTTAGATATAATCTTAGTTGCGTGAAAATCTAGGGAATTTTATTTTTGAGCTTTTCTTGAGCCCTCTTTGATCTCTAAGTGTTTTTGTAACCACCTAGATCAAATAAAATATTTATTTTTGTTGAGAGACAAAATTTTCATATGACCACATATACCTGCATGTACTAGCTCCATTGGTTTTTTTTTTTCACTCTCTGAGATTTTCCTATGAGAAATATGTGTTTTTGCTTTTTATCAAGAATATATCCATCACATACTTACTTGATCAACATAATCAAGAGACAAACATTTAACCACTTGCTTGTTATGTAATAATTTGAAATCTCTTATATTATGATGTCCATATCTCATATTCCATTGCAAAATATTATTATCATAGCCAACTTTTGATGCTCTATTTTCTTCACTTGAAAGATTGAGAGCAAAAATTCTATTTTGTAGGATCTTATTTTTGCTATAATCTGATTATGATTTTCATTATAATAGATTATCCATTCACCGTTTTTTAAAACAAAAGAGCATCCCTTTTCAATAAGTTGCCCCACACTCAAAAAATTATGTGTTAAACCAAGAACACATAAAGCATCATTAATATGTTTTATTTTTCCTTGTTTTGTGTTTCTGCAATTACTTCTTTACCTTTAACTTACACTAGCTCATGATCTCCTAGAAAATTTTCAAATTTAGTAGATTCATCTATATTTACAAAGTTATCTTTGTTTCTTGTCACGTGATTTCTACAACTACTATCCAAAAGCCACAACTTCTTGGAAACCTTATTAGTTGAATCACAAGATAAAAATAAAATTCCCACGTCTTATTTTTCTTTAGAAAAGTTGGCTTGTTGTTTTTTCGAGCAATTACTTTCATAATGGCCAAATATTTTACAATAAAAACATTGAAGTTAGAATTTTCCAAATCTTTTAACTCAATCACTACTTTTGTTACCTATTACTTTGTTGTTTGTAGGAAAACTTATTCTTCAATCTCTACCTCCTCCATACACTTGTCCTTTTCCTCTTCCATGAGTGGTCAGAATTTGCTCATGGGAAATTTCTCAAATTCATGATGTTTATCTCCGTAAATTTCCTTTTGCTTGAAAAGCCTACTCAAAATATTTTTCAAGGTATCTACACATCATTTTTCATGATATAGAAGAGATCCCATAAGCTCATTCATAGGAAATTGAGTTAAATCTTTAGACTCTTCAATAATAAAAACAATTAATGGGATCAAATTTTGTAGGAAGACTTCTTTAAAAAACTTCAAAATTATTTTGATCTCTTAATTCTTCTCCATATGATCTAATTTGATTCGCTATTCCCATCACTCAAGTGAAAAAATATTGCATAGACTCATAATTTTTCATGTAAAGAATTTCAAATTCTCTTACGGGAGATTGCAATTTTACAACTTTGAGGTTATTTCTTTCTTGATATGCTTGTTGTAGCACATCCCATACGTCCTTTGATTTGGAAAAAATTCTTGGAAAATTAAAATCATGCAATGTCTTCTGAGTCCTTTTTTCAGTTTTCCCTCAAAATTTCAGTCTCATAAGATTTTCCCAAAAAATTTCCTAATGCCTGTATGCCAATTTTCCAAAAATTTTGCAGTGTTCCCAAAAATTTTGCAATGCCTTTTGAGTCTCATAAGATTTAAATTATGATTGGATCACAATTTATAAATTTGCAATATTTAGTTAAAGCTTTCTTATTTCAGTTATAGGTGGAGGTAGGGGGTTTGACTCTTTTTTTTTTAAATATTATTTGAGGGTTGAGATTATCTCTAGGGTGAATATGCCCAAAATATCTTTCGTCTTAGTTCCCAATCTATGGCTATGTCGTGAGGGAACCTGGAGCGATGGGTCCTTAATGTGATTTCACTTGCCGTATTATGTGTTACAAAAGGACAGTCTCCACGTTTCATTATCCACCACCATCGTTTGGGATTCCTCCAGCAGGGAAAGGACCACACCAACATCACAATATCTAGGGCCCTCCTCCATTTCCCTCATCTATTTCCATGTTTGCGAGGAGTTTTCACTGGCCAAGGTGAGAAACTATAGAAAGTAGTGGAAGATTGTTAGAATAATAATCACACATGATCGTATGATGTTGATAATCGGCGGGGAGGTGGCAGAGAGTCAGCGATAGTCAACAGATTTAAATATGAAGTAAATGGTAGTCTGTGGAATCCCTTTAGATTCTCCGGCTGGTTTTTGTATAAATTTATGTGCTTGGTAATTCAATAGACAAGCTCGTGTAGTCAATTTCAAGTTTCTGGCTGGTATGAGAGCCGACGATTTTGGTTGTGGCTGCCATTTGATGAAGAGCGAGAGTTGTGGGCAGGCGTGCTGCAAAGATATAGCGGAAGAAGCATTGAGGAGTTGTGAGGGTTGTGTGTTTTTTATGCAATATTAGATACTCTACCCGTGTTTCTCTATAAATCTTAGAATTTCACAGATGATTTGGACTGCGTAGTTTGTCTGTGTCAATTCGAGGAGTAAATAGCTTGTCACTTTGTGGTGGTGTCGTTGAGCACCGTATGTGGAGTTGAGGGATGTGAAGGTCACCGATCAGTTAAATGGGGACGAAGAGGGCTTGGCATTTGTAAAGAAGCCAAGGCAGCCCTAACTAGAAAATTGTGTATGATAACTACAATTGTATTTGTAGTTTTCTCCCTATCGACAGCAGAGCAACAAACAGTGAGAGGAGTGGTCCATAGGAGGGTCGAGTTAGACTTTACCGAAGGTGGATGTGCATCTAAGTGCAGGCGGGATGCTTTCACGCAACATGATTAATTGCCTTTTGAGCGTTCATTTTGTGTCGTGGCTAGGATTTGCAGCCAACCCAGTGAGAAAGCAAGATTTTTTGGTGTAACATCTAGTGTAGGAAAGTCATAAGGTTGTGGAGTAGCATGAAGAGAGGAGACAATCATGGCTTTAGAAGTTGTTGCGAGGCACACGCATTGGTGAAGGGTTGTATTGTTACCGCTATTGGTTGTCGTGATGAGCATGTTATTGTGGCCGTGGAGACCTGGGCTAGTGAATCTATGTGCCAATATGGCATCAGTAAGCAAGCCGAGGACGTGTGAAGCGTAGAGAGAATGGATTTTGATCATTGATTTCTCAGGCCGTGTGAGCTGCTGCAAAATTGTGTAAAGCCCAAGTTGCTTGGCATCGTGGAGCTTCGAAGATGGAGCTGAAGTTTAGATTTAGCGTGTTGGATCGCTGCAGAAAAGGACATCCAGAGACCATGAGGATCTAGAATAGGAGATGAAATTGGCCTAAGGAGACCGAGGGGAAGACCTGTTGGTTCTAGAAACAAGACAAAGCCCCCACATTATTATAAGCTGAGAGAGCCTCATGCTCTCCGTGCCAATATGATTTAGATCTCGAATAGCTGTGATTTGGGAGAAAATGTTGCTACCTTTGCCCGAAGAAGAGAACAGGGAATCTTTGTGCAGCCAGTGTGTATGGCTAGTGAATCTTTGTGCGAGTGTGGAGGTGGAGCCACTTACTGAGCCTAGGAGCATGTGAGATCAGAGCCAGAGCTGTAAGCTCGATGGTGTGCATAGTGGTGAGCTCTGTGGTGTTAAGAGCTAAAGGAGGGCTCGGTGGTTGTGAAGGGAAAGTGGAGTATGCCTTCTTGTTGACGTTGTTGGAGAGCGTTGTTTCCAGTGGAGTGTCCACTGAAGAGGGTTTTGCTGCCCATGATGCCTGTGTGGCGCAAAGAGTGATCCAGTGGAGTGTTGGCATATGAGAGTGTCTCCAACCAAGTGTTGACACATGTGTGGCGTAGATCCAGTGGAGTGTTGGCAGATAGGAGTGTCAGCAACCGAGTGTTCATTGAATAAGGTTGTGTCGATCGTGATGCCTGTGTGGCGTAGAGAGTATCCATGTTTGCAGATAGGAATGTCTGCAACCGAGTGTCCTTTGATGTCGAGTGTGGCACCTATGTGGCACAGAGAGTATCCAGTGGAGTGTTCACATATAGGAGTGTCTGCAACTGTAATAGATCTGACTTGCAAATATATGATATAACAAATATACCAAAAAATAACAAGATCAACCCAATAATATAACATGAAAATTCTTCTTTATTGATCAAACCCTTGAGGTAGGGCAACAACATACAATCACTCCTTAAGGAAGGAGAACACTCCACAAGCCATAAGCTTGTCAATACAATAATCCTTGACATCTCTCAATGGAGAGTCTCTAGTCTCTATATATGATTCATACATAAAATGCCATGGGTCATTAGCATGGTTCTCTCAATACCATATAACTAATACCACGGGCTTACCTTATAACTAAGGCCCATCCCATTATTACATTATTCCCTTGGGTACCTCCCTCTGTTCCCCATACTATCCCCCCTAGGTATATTACATTCCACCCCCCTTAAACGTGTTTCGTCTATGAAACATAAGAAGAATGCAAATAATAAGATCTACTCAAAAGAGTAGTCCACTGGTACCATGCACGTGCATCTAGCCATCCAAGAGAAAGGTGAACACTCGATTTAGTTGGTGCCTTGCTCACTTGAGATGGAAGTTGACCTTGGCGGCTCTTTGCTGTTGATGTGTTGTGGGTGGATCGTCGCTCCTCTCTATCTGTCATGCGGGGGTTGTTGTCCTTATGGTTAATTTTTTGCCATCGTGTTGGTTGTTTTCTTGCGGGGTGATGTGGGTGGTGATACGCTGAAGTTTTAACCAACAGTGTATGTTTCTTTAATTCCCACCTAATGGAGCCTGATTGGTATCTGGTACATATTGTGGCACCTATTGTTGTTGCTTATCTTCCAATATTACTTCAACCACAAATTCCTCATTTGATGTATCAGTACCTGTAACATTTTTGGCTTCAACCTCCTCGGACTCTACTTGTTTATTGATGGAAATATCCTGTAAAGTAATTTTCTTCTTTTTATACCAAAGCTTCAGGAATTTCTTCTGCACATTAATATTGATAGTACCAACAGATTCCATCCAAGGGTATCCGAAAACAACATCCACATTAGCCATATCTGAAGCATAAAAATCAAAATGCAATACATATTTATCTATAGAAATCTTCAAATCTTTATAAACTTGAACATCCTTATTATCAACCTGGGTGTTTTCCATGTGTTTTGTTGGAACTTGCAATTTTTTGTCAAATTAACATTTATAAGATTTTGCTTGCAACTAGGATTTATAGACACAATGATCTTCTCTTTCTGAATATATCCATGAACCTGTAATAAGGAGATACCAGTAGAAAATAACCCCATATGTTTCTCATTAACTTGTTTTCCAGCATGAGACCATTTGTCTAAAAGGAAATTTTCAAATTCTTCATCTGAAAGTTTGTACAACTTCTTGATATCAAGTGATCTCCACCATATGGCAGCCTCACCTTACAAACCAAACCATACAAAACCTTTCCAATATTTCCCATATATGGACTTTTCACAGCTTATGAATTCTTCAATAGCGGGGCCATCATCTTTTCCAGTAAAAATAACATCCTTTCTAGAAGCCATGAAGAGGGTTTTGAAAAAATCACTTACTTGGTGAAAATTTAAAAGGGCCACAATTCGGTCAATATTGCTTAGAATCCTTATTATGACCTGTTTTCGAAAATGAAATGACCATTTTGCATCTTCCCATGTGATAGAAATCCCAATCTAGGCACTGGAATTTAATATTTGCACTGCAACAGTCCCGCCATCACAAAATTTTATGAAAAAAGAACTGATTTTAAATCAACGATATCTCCCTCATCCAGACTCCGATTTGACCGATTTGTTTTTTTGAAATTGGGTAATTTTTCAAGAGGATCTCATATCTGCAATTAGTTTCTGAAATTTCACCACAAAAATAACAAAAATTAATTGGAGTTCTACCGTCCACAAATTTTCGTCAAAAAAATTTCTGCAACACCGCTAATTTGTAAATCAATGATATTTTCCTCATCCGGACTCTGATTTGGCCGATTGTTTTTTTGAAATTCGGTATTTTTTCGCAAAGAATCCATATCTGCAATTGTTTTTTTCAAATTTTACACCAGAAGTTTCAGATCTGATCTTCAAACTCGTTGCCCCAAAAAATTACTGCAAAAATAAAAATAAAAATAAAAAAATATCTCTCTGCTTGCCCAAGAAAGTGCTCTAATACACCTTGTAATAGATCTAACTTGCAAATATATGATAATAACAAATATACCCAGAAATAACAAGATCAACCCAATAATATAGCATGAAAATGCTTCTTTATTGATCAAACCCTTGAGGTAGGGCAACACCATACAATCACTCCTTAAGGAAGGAGAACACTCCACAAGCCATATGCTTGTCAATACAATAATCCTTGACATTTCTCAATGGGGAGTCTCCAACCTCTATATATGATTCATACATACAATACCATGGGTCATTACCATGGTTCTCTCAATACCATATATCTAATACCATGGGCTTACGTTATAACAATGACCCATCCCATTATTACATTATTCCCTTGGGTACCTCCCTTTATACCCCATACTATCCCCCCTAGGTATACTATAGTAACCGAGTGTCACTGATTAAGACGGTGATGCCAGTGTGGCATAAATTGCAGAGAATATCTAGTGGAGTGTCAACAAATTGGAATGTATGCAACACTGTGTCCACTGAAGATTGTTGTGTTGTGTGAAATCAACAGCAAAATATGAAATCCCCCTTAACAATTTTTTTATTATGTATTATTGTAAGCCTTAACTAAGACTGAGACCAACATGCACCTTAAAATTTAGGTCATCATGATTAAACGGAGGTTTGTTAGAATATTAATCAAGACACTGACAAACCCTGTTCTTATAATGGCGGTAGATGGAAGTTGGTGGCAAGCGGCAAAGTCAGCAGGAGCAGTTGAAGAAATAATGGCAGATTACTGTAGAATCTACGGTTGTCTGGTGTATAAATTGTCATGTGTTGAATGAAATGTTCAAGCTCACTTTGGTGAGTCTTCCCACTTCCATCAACTGGTATCAGAGCTGAGATTGTGTGGTGTGACCATTGTCTAAAGGCGTTTTTGAACCTACTGTATGTAGAGGAGAAGGGAAGCTTGTTGAGCTTGAAGTGTTTTGTGTTATGTCACTCTTTAAAACGAAGGTCTCGTTGGATTGACAATGGCTAAAGAGTCGACTTGAGAGACGACATGGCTCTCTCTGTAATGGTGTGCGTGTAATGGTGTCACACCAGTTATAGCTTGGAAAGAAAGCCGAATTCTTTAAGATCTGTGTGGAGAAGGTTGTGTCAGTCGCACGAGCCCACAACGAGAAGCAGAGCCCACTGCACTATTCAGAGGAGTCTGAATAGTTGTATGGAGAAGTGCATGTGTTTTAGCCCTATCCAAGAGGATTATTTTTTTCTATAATTTGATTATGGAGAAATTCTTGAGAGATGACATGGCTCTTTGTAACGGTGTGCGTGTAATGGTGTCACACTAGTTATAGCTTGGAAAGAAAGTCGAATTCTTTAAGATCTGTGTGCAGACGGTTGTGTCGGTCGCACGAACCCACAACGAGAAGCAGAGCCCAGTACACTATTCAGAGGAGTCTGAATAGTTGTATGGATAAGTGCATGTGTTTTAGCCCTATCCAAGAGGATTATTTTTTTCTATAATTTGATTATGGAGAAATTCTATTTTGTAGGATCTTATTTTTGGCTATAATTTGATGATGATTTTCATTATAATAGATTATGCATTCACCATTTTTTAAAACAAAAGAATATCCCTTTTCAATAACTTGCCCCACACTCAAAAAATTATGTGTTAAACCAAGAACACATAAAACACCATTAATATGTTTTATTTTTCCTTGTTGTCTTTCTGCAATTCCTTCTTTACCTTTAACTTACACTAGCTCATGATCTCCTAGAAAAAATTCAAATTTAGTAGATTCATCTATCTTTACAAAGTTATCTTTGTTTCCTGTCACGTGATTTCTACAACCACTATCCAAAATCCATACCTTCTTGGAAACCTTATTTGCTAAATCACAAGCTAAAAATAAAGTTCCCACATCTTCTTTTACTTTAGAAAAGTTGGCTTGTTGTTTTTTCGAGCAATTACTTTCATAATGGCCAAATATTTTACGATAAAAACATTGAAGTTAGAATTTTCCAGATATTTTAACTCAATCATTACTTTTGTTACCTATTACTTTGTTGTTTGTAGGAAAACTTATTCTTAAATCTCTACCTCCTCCATACACTTGTCCTTTTCCTCTTCCATGAGTGGTCAGAATTTTCTCATGGGAAATTTCTCAAATTCATGATGTTTATCTCCAAAAATTGCCTTTTGCTTGAAAATCCTACTCAAAATATTTTGCAAGGTATCTACTCATCATTTTTTCATGATATATAAGAGATCCCATAAGCTCATTCATAGGAAATTGAGTTAAATATTTAGACTCTTCAATAATAAAAACAATGGGATCAAATTTTGTAGGAAGACTTCTTAGAAAACTTCAAAATTATTTTGATCTCTTAATTCTTCTCCATATGATCTAATTTGATTCGCTATTCCCATAACTTAAGTGAAAAAATATTGCATAGACTCATAATTTTTCATGTAAAGAATTTCAAATTCTCTTATGAGAGATTGCAATTTTACAACTTTGAGGTTATTTCTTTCTTGATATGCTTGTTGTAGCACATCCCATGCCTCCTTTGATTTGTTGTTGCAAAAATTCTTAGAAAATTAAAATCATGCAATGTCTTCTGAGTCCTTTTTTCAATTTTCCCTCAAAATTTCAGTCTCATAAGATTTTCCCAAAAAAATTCCGAATGTCTATATGCCAATTTTCCCAAAACTTTTGCAATGCCTTTTGAGTCTCATAAGATTTAAATTTCGATTGGATAACAATTTATAAATTTACAATATTTAGTTAAAGGTTTCTTATTTCAACTTTAGGTGGAGGTAAGGGGGTTGACTCTTTCTTTTTAAATATTATTTGAGGGTTGAGATTATCTCTAGGGTGAATATGCCAAGAATATCTTTCATCTTAGTTCTCAATCTACAGCTCTGTCATGAGGGAACCTGGAGTGACAGGTCCTTAATGTGATTTCACTTGCCGGATTGTGTGTTACAAAAGGACGGTCTCCATGTTTCATTATCCACCACCTTTGTTTGGGAGTCCTCGGGCAATGAAAGGACCACACCAACATCACAATATCGAGGCCCCTCCTCGATTGCCCTCATCTCTTTCCATGTTTGCGAGGAGTTTTCACTGGCCAAGGTGAGAAGCTATAGAAAATAGTGGAAAATTGTTAGAATAATAATCACACCTGATCGTATGATGGCGATAGTTGGCGGGGAGGCGATGGAGAGTAAACGGATTTAAATATGAAGTAAATGGTAGTCTGTGGAATCCTTGTAGATTCTCCGGCTGGTTTTTGTATAATTTGTGTGTTTGGTAATTCAATAGACAAGCTCATGTAGTCAGTTTCAAGTTTCTGGCTGGTATGAGAGCCGACGGTTTCGGCTGTGGCTGCCATTTGACAAAGAGCGAGAATTGTGGGCAGGTGTGCTGCAAAGATACAGTGGAAGAAGCATTGAGGAGTCATGAGGTTTTTGTGCTTATTATGCAATATTAGAGACTCTGCCCATGTTTCTCTATAAATCTCAAAATTTCGCAGATGATTTGGACTGTGTAGTTTGTCTGTGTGAATTCGAGGAGTAGATAGCTCGTCGCTTTGTGGTGGTGTCGTTGAGCACCGTATGTGGAGCTAAGAGACGTGAAGGTCACCAATCAGTTAAATGGGAATGAAGAGGGCTTGGCATTTGTAAAGAAGCCAAGGCAGCCCTAAGCATGGAGATATGTGGTAAAGCCTCAGTGATGAATGAAGAGACAACAACTGTTGTGTATTAGTCGAGCCTCCTAAACAAGCAGGAAGGTGTCATCGCTCGTAAATGTGATATTAAACATTTACCAGTGCAAATTAATTAGAAGCACTCATATTTGTGACAAAAATTGCAACTAGAAAATTGTGTATGATAACTACAATTGTATTTGTAGTTTTCCCCCTATCAGCAGAAGAGCAACAAACAGTGAGAGGAGTGGTCCGCAGGAGGGCCGAGTTAGACTTTACCGAAGGTGGCTGCGCATCTAAGTGCAGGCGGGATGCTTTCACACATCATGATCAATCGCCTTTTGAGCGTTCATTTTTTGTCGTGGCTAGGATTTGCAGCCAACCCAGTGAGAAAGCCAGATTTTTTGGTGTAACATCTAGTGAAGGAAAGTCGTAAGGTCATGGAGTAGCATGAAGAGAGGAGACAATCGTGGCTTTAGAAGTTGTTGCGAGGCACACACATTGGTGAAGGGTTGTATTGTAATCACTATTGGTTGTTGTGATGAGCATGTTATTGTGGCTATGGAGACCTAGGCTAGTGAATCTATGTGCCAGTAAGCAAGCCAAGGATGTGTGAAGCATAGAGAGAATGGATTTTGATCATTGATTTCTCAGGCCATGTGAGTTGCTGCAAAATTGTGTAAAGCCCAAGTTTCTTGGCATCATGGAGCTTGGAAGATGGAGCTGAAGTTTAGATTTAGAGTGTTGGACCGCTGCAAAAGAAGGAGATCCACAGACCATGAGGATCTGGAATATGAGATGAAATTGACCCAAGGAGACCGAGGGGAAGACCGATTGGTTCTAGAAACAAGAAAAATCCCCCCCATTATTATAAGATGAGAGAGCCCCGTGCTCTCCGCGCCAATGTGATCTAGATCTCGAATGGCTGCGATTTGGGAGAAAACATGGCTACCTTTGCCCGAAGAAGACAGCGGGGAATCTGTGTGCGGCCAGTGTGTATGGCTAGTGAATCTCTATGCGAGTGTGGAGCTGGAGCCACTTACTGAGCCTAGGAGCGTGTGAGCTTGAAGCCAGAGCTGTAAGCTCGATGGTGGGCATAGTGGTGAGCTCTGTGGTGTGAAGAGCTAGAGGAGGGCTCGGTGGTTGTGAAGGGAAAGTGGAGTATGCCCTGTCGTTGACACTATTGGAGAGCGTTGTTTCCAGTGGAGTGTCCACTGAAGAGGGTTTTGTTGCCCGTGATGCCTATGTGGCGCAGAGAGTGACCCAGTGGATTGTTGGCATATGAGAGTGTCTCCAACCGAGTGTCCATTGATGAAGATTGTGTCGACCATGACACATGTGTGGCATAGATCCAGTGGAGTGTTGGCAGATAGGAGTGTCAGCAACCAAGTGTTTTTTGAATAAGGTTGTGTCGATCGTGATGCCTGTGTGGCATAGAGAGTATCCAATGGAGTGTTTGCAGATAGGAGTGTCTGCAGCCGGGTGTCCATTGATGTCGAGCGTGACCCCTGTGTGGCATAGAGAGTATCCAGTGGAGTGTTCGCATATAGGAGTGTCTGCAAATGTAATGGACCTGACTTGAAAATATATGATAATAACAAATATACACAGAAATAACAAGATCAACCTAATAATATAACATGAATATTCTTCTTTATTGATCAAACCCTTAAGGTAGGACAATGCCATACAATCAATCCTTAAGGAAGAAGAACACTCAACAAGCCATATGCTTGTCAATACAATAATCCTTGATATCTCTAAATGGGGAGTCTCTAGTCTCTATATATGATTCATACATACAATACCATGGGTCATTAGCATGGTTCTCTCAATACCATATATCTAATACCATGGGTTTACCTTATAACTATGGTCTATCCCATTATTACATGATTCCCTTGGGTACCTCCCTTTGTACCCCATACTATCCCCCTAGGTATATTACATTCCACCCCCCTTAAACATGTTTTGTCTTCGAAACATAAGAAGAACACAAATAATAAGATGTACTCAAAAGAGTAGTCCATTGGTATTGTTAGCCTTGTTGGCAAATGGCCCAAAAAATGGATCCAAATATGCCCCAAAGTCTCCAAATTTGCTTAAAAGCATGCCAATGGACCCATATATGCTCTTGAAGTCTTCAAAAGCCTCTTAAGGACCATTCAAAGTCAAAACCATCGCATGCCAAGAGCCCTTGGAAGGGTGGAAATACACTATCAGGAGGCGAAAACACTCCAAAACCATGAAAAATAGTCCAAATCACAGCAGCCGTTAGATCTGGCCGATCAACGGCCCAGATCTAAGTAGCAAATCAGAATCGGCACACGCAAGTAGCGGCAATAGGTGCAAGACATCGCCGATCAGCGATCGTCGATGATCAGGTTGGCACATCGCATCGGCGGATTGCAATCGGCGGAAACCAAGGGGCGAGGGCAACGGTGATCGGCGATTAAACAAGGACCGTCGATCGCGCAATCAGATCGACGACCCACATTGCATCGGTGGATCGTAGTCGGGGAGGCGAGTCAGAGGTTATCGACACAGACAGTATGCAATTAGCGATCGCGATTGGCGATTCAACGTGGACCGTCGATTGCGCATGCAGATTGACAACCCACATCGCATCGGCGGATCGCAATCGGGAAAACCAAGGGGCACAACCTTTACATGTATATGTGCATGATGCGATAAGACCCGGACCCGATGGGTTTCAGAAGCAAAATGTATAATCTTTCATGTCCGCCAAAGCCCATTTTCAATGTATTTCGTTATATAATGAAATACAAAGGGGAACTCGGTAGCGCCAATAGCGATGAAGCCCGGACCCGAAAGGGTTCGAGAATGAAATCTATAATATTTGAAGTCTGTAGGGAGGCCTTTTTCATGTATTTCCCGTGTTTTTTCAAGTATTTCAAGGAACAAAGGGAACAAAGGGACCATGCCATCTGCGATAGGCGACAACGACCCAAAGGGCAGACCCGATAGATATATATGCCATGTTTAAGGACTTTTGAAGTTTGAAACGTTGAAGGTTTGGCAGGATTTCTCACAGTTGCATCATTTCTCCGTTATAACAGAAAGCAGTCCCCGTTTGCATTTAGAAGATAACAGAGGCCCGAAGACCCATTCTATCACATAAACAAAGGTCAGGAAATAAATTCCGAGAGACAGAGGCCGAGAAGCAATCATGGGCATCGACAACACAACTCAGCAAACAAACAGAATGATTGTGGGGCATCTCTAGCACGGTAGAGCTCCTAGACAATGCAGCAACTACCCAAAATATCTAAATGCGGTTATTCCTTTGTCAGAAGAGGAAAACCGTCGGGCCATGCTTGCCTATTGAGGGAATCAATTAGTTAAACAAGACAGAGGGATAGATTAAGACACCTGAAGCCTCAAAAGGCTTAGGACCATTGTAAACAAGCTATAAATAGTTGAAAACAAGATGTAATAGGGGTTCAACTTCTGGAGACTATTGAGACTTTGCTACTCAAGCTTCTCATCTTCATTCTAGCAATATAAGCTTCTTTTACTGTTATATGTTCAATTTCCATTTTCTCTTCTGTTCCAAGCTTGCACTTGAACAGGTTGTTCATGTTTCTTCTGTGTCTAATGCCAGATAACTGTCATCTTATCTCTGCATTGATAAATTAGATTTGCAAGCTTCTTTTACTTCCTGTAGTTGGCCATTCATATGTGTTTATATATGCGTCTACTGGTATAGTAGGTATTCTCCATCCATTCATTAAATCTACAAACTATTGAGCATTAGTGGTCTAAAGCCTTGTAAAGTTGAGGGTGTTCATGCATGTCTTGAGTAAAAATAGAGTTGAAATGGTTAATCTAGCTTGATCCAAACCATCTTTCATTCCAATAGTTCAGAGAACAATATTGAAGATTATATGTTACCAGGCATCTCCGAGCTGCAACCATAGGAGAGCTTCCTTGAGTGCTAACATTAATTGGCGCCGTTGCTGGGGAGAGGAAACTGAAGCTCAGCTTCCCTGGGAAATGACACAAGCCCAAATTTGATGATAGACAAAGTCTGGGCACATTTTTGGTTGTAATCATCTATCTGGCGACTCTACCGGAGGTCGAACCTCTTGGCAACTCCACTTCATAATTCTGGCTCAGTTTGTGAGGCATACTCGGAGAAATCCTCAGAAATCACAAGCTGACCCTGTACTTGAACAGGAAAAGACCATCAAGGAGAAGAAAGTATTGCAGAAAGGAGCATCGGGTTCAGGTAAACCTAAACAATATTCTATATCTCTTCAAGAAGATCTTGCAATAGAACAAATACATGTTGAGAGTACAGATTCTAATACTAGCAGTGAAGAAAAGCTCTCAGAAATTCATAAAGCTCCTTATTCTTTAGTTTCTCCTTTTGTTGTTAGCCCAAAGGGAACCTCACCTCCTATTCACCATACTCCTTTGGTCTTGTCAATCACTCCTCCACCTTCTGTCATTCAGACTTCTAGTACTCTTTTAGTCACCACAGTTATGGCAGGTCCGCAAGCACCCACCAAAATGGAAAGAATCATAGCCGCTAGGTATGGACCTCTAATACTGCCCACTCCTTTGAATGCTATGCCCACTGGAGAGTATCAAAAGTATATGCCTAAGTTCACTGGGACTGAAGGTGTCACTGCTGAAGAACACCTTGAGTCATTTTATAGCTATGCTGATAATCTAGATATTGGTGAAGGTGATGTGTGGATGAGAGTCTTTGTCCAAAGCCTGGATGGGGAGGCTAGAAAATGGTTCAGAGAACAAGCCCCAAGATCTATAGCGGATATCGAAGCTTTAGATGATACATTCCTAAAACATTGGGGGGATAAGAAGGATCTCCTCTATTACCACACTGAGTTTGGGAACTTAAAGAGAGAAAATGGTGAACTGTTGTCTAATTTTAATAAGAGATTTAACCGCATGTACAGCAAGATACCAGCTGAAGTGAAGCCCACTACTACCTCTGCTAAACTCACCTATGCTAATGCTTTTGATTCTGACTTCTGCCTACTATTGAGAGAGAGGCGGTGTGCTACTTTGGCTGACATGCAGGATGCAGCCTTGGAAGTAGAATCAAACATCATAGCTGCAGAAAAACTCAAGGGAAATGCTGATAGAAGAAGACAAAGGGGCAAGTCTTCATCCTCCTCTGATCTAGATAGATAAAATGACCAAAATGATCGAGTCATTAGCCTCCGAAATTTCTAAATTAAAGGTTGATCAGCGCCCTGGGAAAGGGAGAGTTCCCAATACCTTTGCTCCTAGAAATCCAAATCCATATAGAAGAGCTAATGAACAGTTGCAGATATTGCAAAGAAGCAAAGATGCCAATGAAGACCAAAGGGTCAAGACCCCTTTCCAGAATGTAGTCATGGAGGAAGAGAAATTTGAAGAAGATGATGAGATCCATTACCTTGAATACAAAGGCAATGCTTCCTTTTTGACCGCAGTTGCCTATGAAAAGTCATTATGCAATGACCAGACTAACCAAGAATGGGGTGGGGAAGCTGTTCTACAAGCTGAAGATCAGCGCATATATAATCTGCGGTCAAAGATAAATAATGCTAAGGAAGCTCCAGTTCAAAGAGCTGCTGACCCTGCAGTACAACAAGCTAATAAGCAAAAACAACCAGCAGTTGACCCTATCATCCTCAAAGCTCCATCTCATGAGGTAAGAGGCCTTGAAAAGTCCCCTTCTCCTTTCAGTTTTCAATCAGAAATTCAAAAGCTAAGAATACCTATGCCTCTGATTGAACTAGTGAAAAGTGAGTCCTTCAAAAGATCCATCCTCGAAGCCCTTGAGCCTAAAGCCATCCAAGCCTCCACTGACTGTATAAATCTACAAGATGACAAGCCAGCGATCATCCTCAGCCTAATGATTGAAAATGGTGAGGACAACTCCCCATCATTCTATGTCTCTCTGAACATTCATGATAAAATCCTCCACAACTGCCTTTTGGACACCGGAGCTAGCCATAACTTAATGCCAAAAGCTATCATGGACGAGTTGGGTCTCGACATCACTAAGCCTTATCATGATTTGTTTTCTTTTGACTCTAGAAAAATGAAATTTCTAGGATTAATCAAGGACCTAGCCATCACTTTATCTCAGCTGCCTATGAAAATCATGATGATGGATATTGTGGTAGCAGATGTACCTCCCAAATTTGGCATGTTACTTTCCAGAGGTTGGATCAAGAGACTAGGTGGATCATTACAAAATGATCTGACCTATGCTACTGTCCCAGTTTTCAGAGGTGAGAGAAAGAGATTATACAGAGAGGCACAGTTGGCTTACATCATCAGCAATGAGAAGAATCCCACTAATCATCCCATCTACGCTGTTGATACTGATTTTGGAGCATGTATTCTTCATATTGAAGAGTCTCAGTTGGCCTCCACGCAACTTAAAAAGCCAGTTTGCCAGATCACGCAGGATGGAAACCCGCAGATTTGGGGTATGTTCTTTGATGGGGCTTGCTCCAAAGAAGCTGCAGGGGCAGGTGTAGTCCTCGTGTCCCCAACACAGGAATACATTCATTTGTCATTCAAATTAGCCTTTTAGGTCACAAACAACATAGCAGAGTATGAAGCTTTGATTCTGGGCTTAAGCGCTGCTAAGGAAATGGGTATCAAAGGCCTGCAAGTGTTTGGGGATGCAGACCTCATCATTCAGCAGGTAAATAAAACATTCCAAGCAAAGCATCCAAGGCTGAAAGAATACAGGGATGAGGTATGGAGGCTTAAAGATTCTTTCAAAGTTTTCAACATTTCTTATATTCCAAGAATGAAGAACCAACTTGCTGACTCCCTTGTTGTCTCTGCTAGCACGTTTGTTCCCCCTTTGCCTCCTAAATTGACATATGAAGTTCAGGTAAAATACAGACCGTCCCTGCCAGGTAATGTCAAGTATTGGAGAGTTTTTGAAGATGATGAGGAAATTAACAGGTTTTTACAAGTCGTTGAGGAATTTGCTGAAATGCACATCGACCAAGAAAATCAAAACGTGGAAGAAGTCGGCCAGTCCAAGCTAAAAAGTGAAATTAGCCAAGAAAGCATCGTCCAATTTCCCAGTAATCACATACCAAAGGGATTGGTGCCTCTAGAGAATTTTTTCGATCATAATGACGTGCCCTACAAGCCGGCCAAAATAGAGAATGAGTCCACCGTTTGTAAACATAATATAGGGAGCCCAGCCCATCCGAAATTCATCAATCTGTCAATTCATTTGTCTCCTGCCCAGAATTCCGAGTATTGCTCCCTCATGAAGAAATTCACTGATATTTTTGCCTGGAAATATAGCGATCTTAAAACCTATGACCCAGACATTATTCAGCATAGGATCCCACTGGAAAAGAACACCACCCCTTTTAAGTAGAAATTAAGACTTGTCAGCCCTCTCTTACTGCCTTTGATTGAGAAAGAAATCAAGAAGTTGTTGGATGCCAAAATCATAATTCCCCTAAGATATTCAAAGTGGATAGCCAACCTGGTGGTGGTAAGGAAGAAAAATGGAGAAATCAGGCTTTGCGTCGACTTCAGAAATCTGAACAAGTGCTCTAAAAAAGATAATTATCCCTTGCCCAAGATGGAACACTTGCTACAAAGAGTTTCAGGGGCTAGAGTCATGTCTTTCCTAGATGGATTTTTAGGCTACAATCAGATTTTTGTACATCCTGAAGATCAGGAAAAGACCGCCTTCACTACTCCTTGGGGCACTTTCATGTACTCCAAGATGCCTTTCAGACTGATGAATGCTGGGGCTACCTTTCAAAGGGCCATGGACATAGCCTTCGTGGGAGAGAAGGACAAGTTTGTCCTTATTTATCTTGATGACATAACAGTCTTCTCCAGCAGCCACAAAGATCATTTACAACATTTGAAGAAAGTCTTTCTGAAGTGCAGACGGTTTGGAATTTCAGTCAACCCAAAGAAGTCACAGTTTGCTCTAGAAGAAGGCAAACTTCTGGGACATATTGTTTCTGCTGAAGGTGTGAAGATTGATCTAGCCAGGGTTCAAGCCATTCAGACATTGTCCATCCCAAGGTCGAAAAGGGACATCCAATCCTTCCTGGGTAAGATCAACTTTGTAAGGAGGTTCATTCCAAACTTTGCAGAGTTAGTAAAGCACATCACTTCCATGCTAAAGAAAGGATCGGAGATAAAATGGACAACCGCTTCAAGAAGCTCTTTTGAAGCCATCACGCAAGCTATCATGGAGGCTCCCACTTTAATCAACCCAGATTACACTAAGGGGTTTTGTATCTTCTCTTTTGCCTCTTATGATACACTAATAGCAGTCTTGTTGCAGAAAAATGATGAAGGCATAGAGCACCTCATGGCCTTTTTCAGCAAAACTCTAAAAGATGCGGAACTAAGGTATGACCTTATTGAGAAGCAAGCTTATGCTCTCATAAAATCCTTGAAAGCATTCAGGATTTATATTCTACATTCCAAAGTAATTTCATATGTGCCCTCAACCTCAGTGAGAGATGTCTTGACTTAGCCAGATATTGATGGAAAGAGGGCAAAATGGATTGCAAAATTCATAGAATTTGACATAGAGGTGAAGCCCACTAAGCTTGTCAAAGGCCAGGGCTTGGCTAAGCTCATGGCCAAAGAAAATTGTAGCTTGTTAGACATAAATTTCATGGGTTTAACTTCAGATGATGAGCAAACAAGGGGAGCATCAGAAGAGCAAAAGCAGAATCAGTCTGTGGCTGAAAATCTAGCCACATGCGAATGGTATGCCAGCATAGTTCATTTCTTGCAGAAGTTGGAAGTTCCTCCAAGGCTTAGTTCGAGTCAAGCTCGTACCACTAGACTCAGATCAGCCAAATTCTACATTGACAAAAATCTGCTTTACTGGAAAGACCCATCAGGAATCATCTTGAGGTGTCTAGATAAAGAACAATCTGTAGAGGTCATACACCAATTTCATTCTAGCATCTGTGGTGGGCATCATTATTGGAAAACCACGGCTCACAAGATCTTGAGGGCTGGGTATTATTGGCCTACACTGTTCTCTGATGTGTTTTCTTTTGTAAAAGCTTGTGACAAATGCCAGAGATTTGCAGGAAGACAGCAGCTAAAATCTCTGCGTTTAAAGCCAATACATTTCAATGGTCCCTTCTAGCAGTGGGGCTTGGACTTTATAGGTGAGATTAACCTACATTCCAGTGGCCAACACAAACGGATCTTAGTAGCCACTGATTATTTCACCAAGTGGATTGAGGCTATACCCACTAAGAATGCCAATCATCAAGTTGTCATAAAGTTCTTGAATGAGAATATTTTCACTAGATTTGGTTGCCCAACCAAACTAGTCACTGATAATGCAGTAGCTTTTAAGGAAAAAGAATTGATGGACATGGCTGAATCCATGGGCATTAAAGTGGTGCATTCTACCTCATATTATCCTCAAGGCAATGGCCTGGCAGAATCATCTAACAAGAGTTTGGTAAGGATAATCAAAAAACTATTAGAAGACAACAAAAAGAGCTGGGATTCCAAGTTGAAGTTTGCACTATGGGCTGACAAAGTTTCCATCAAAAATTCCATAGCGAACTCTCCATTTAAACTGGTTTATGGCGCTGATGTTGTTTTCCCTATCCAGCTGATCCTCCCTGTGGCTAATTTCTTGCAAGAAGAACAAGATGAAGAGAATGACTTAGTAAGAAGAATGAATAACCTAGTCGAATTACAGCAGATCAGAGAGCAGTTGGTTAAGAAGTCACATGTCCATCAGAAGAAAATCAAAGGAACCTTTGACAGGAAGGCAAAAGTGGACAATTTCCAAGTTGGTGATTGGGTGCTCAAATGGGATGCATTGAAGGAAAAGAGAGGTAATCATGGCAAGTTTGACTCCTTATGGACTGGTCCTTTTGTCATCATTCAAGTTCAGCACAACAATACATTCATCCTGCACAATTTGGAAGGAGAAGACCCTTTTGGTAGCCCAGTAAACGGGCGGTTCCTGAAACTCTATTTCATTTAAGGCTCGAAAACCTTATTATTGTACATATGTTTTTTTTTCTTTCAGTTTTTATGTTATGCTAAAAAGACTCCATGCCCAATGGAACACTAGGGGAAGAATTTAATTTTGTTTTACAGGAAAGGCATTGCTCTGCAGTTCTTGAAACCTCACAGGGAGGCTTTCATCCCCACAAGGAGCCAGTGTTAGCCTTGTTGGCAAATGGCCCAAAAAATGGATCCAAATATGCCCCAAAGTCTCCAAATTTGCTTAAAAGCATGCCAATGGACCCATATATGCTCTTAAAGTCTTCAAAAGCCTCTTAAGGACCATTCAAAGTCAAAACCATCGCATGCCAAGAGCCCTTGGAAGGGCGGAAATACACTAGCGGGAGGCGAAAACACTCCAAAACCATGAAAAACCATGAAAAATAGTCCAAATCACAGCAGCCGTTAGATCTGGCCGATCAACGGCCCAGATCTAAGCAGAAAATCGCAATTGGCACAGGCGGGTAGCGGCAATAGGTGCAAGACATCACCGATCAGCGATCATCGATGATCAGGTCGGCACATCGCATCGGCGGAAACCAAGGGGCGAGGGCAATAGTGATCGGCGATTAAACGAGGACTGTCGATCGCGCGATCAGATCGACAGCCCACATCGCATCAGCGAATATCGCATCGGTAGATCGCAGTTGGGGAGGTGAGTCAGAGGTTATCGACGCAGACAATATGCAATGAGCGATTGCGATTGGCGATTCAACGTGGACCGTCGATTGCACGCACAGATCGACGGCCCACATCGCATCGACGGATCGCAATCGAGAAAACCAAGGGGCACAGCCTTTACATGTATATGTGCGCGATGCGATAAGACCCGGACCCGATGGGTTTCAGAAGAAAAATGTATAATCTTTCACGTTCGCCAAAGCCCATTTTCAATGTATTTCGTTATATAATGAAATACAAAGGGGAACTCAGCAGCGTCGATAGCGATGAAGGCCCGGACCCGAAAGGGTTTGGGAATGAAATCTATAATATTTGAAGTCCGGAGGGAGGCCTTTTTCATGTATTTCTCGTGTTTTTTCAAGTATTTCAAGGAACAAAGGGAACAAAGGGACCATGCCATCTGCGATAGGTGACAGCGACCCAAAGGGTAGACCTGATAGATATATATGCCATGTTTAAGGACTTTTGAAGTCTGAAACGTTGAAGGTTTGGCAGGATTTCTCACAGTTGCATCATTTCTCCATTATAATAGAAAGCAGTCCCTGTTTGCATTTAGAAGATAACAGAGGCCCGAAGACCCATTCTATCACATAAACAAAGGCCGGGAAATAAATTCTGGGAGACAGAGGCCGAGAAGCAATCATGGGCATCGACAGCACAACTCAGCAAACAAACAGAATGATTGTGGGGCATCTCTAGCACGGTAGAGCTCCCAGATAGCGCAGCAACTACCCAAAATATCTGAATGTGGTTATTCCTTTGTCAGAAGAGGAAAACCATCGAGCCATGCCTGCCTATTGAGGGAATCAATCAGTTAAACAAGACAGAGGGATAGATTAAGACACCTGAAGCCTCAAAAGGCTCAAGACCATTGTAAACAAGCTATAAATAGCTGAAAACAAGATGTAATAGGGGTTCAACTTCTGGAGACTATTGAGACTTTGCTACTCAAGCTTCTCATCTTCATTCTAGCAATATAAGCTTCTTTTACTGTTATATATTCAATTTCCATTTTCCCTTCTATTCCAAGCTTGCACTTGAACAGGTTGTTCATGTTTCTTTTGTGTCTAATGCCAGACAACTGTCATCTTATCTCTGCATTGATAAATTAGATTTGCAAGCCTCTTTTACTTCCTGTAGTTGGCCATTCATATGTGTTTATATATGCATCTGCTAGTATAGTAGGTATTCTCCATCCATTCATTAAATCTACAAACTATTGAGCATTAGTGGTCTAAAACCTTGTAAAGCTGATGGTTTTCATGCATGTCTTGAGTAAAAACAGAGTTGAAATGGTTAATCTGGCTTGATCCAAACCATCTTTCATTCCAATAGTTCAGAGAACAATATTGAAGATTATATGTTACTAGGCATCTCTGAGCTGCAACCATAAGAGAGTTTCCTAGAGTGCTAACAGGTACCATGCAAGTGCATCTAGCCATCCAAGAGAAAGTTGAACACTCGATCTAGCTGGTGCCTCACTCACTTGAGATGGAAGTTGACCCTAGCGGCTCTTCGGTATTGATGTGTTGTGGGTAGATCATCGGTCCTCTCTATCTGTGATGCGGGGGTTGTTGTCCTTATGGATAATTTGTTGCCATCGTGTTGGTTGTTTTCTTGCGGGGTGATGTGGGTGGTGATATGCTGAAGTTTTAACTAACAGTGTATCTTTCTTTAATTCCCCACCTAATGGAGCCTGATTGGTATCTGGTACATATTGTGGTGTCTGTTGTTGTTATTTATCTTCCAATATTACTTCAACCACGAATTCTTTATCTGATGTATCAGTACCTGTAACATTTTCTGCTTCAGCCTCCTTGGAATCTACTTGTTTATTGATGGAAATATTCTCTTAAGTAATTTTCTTCTTTTTGTACCAAAGCTTCAGGAATTTCTTCTGCACATTAATATTGATAGTACCAACAAATTTCATCCAAGGGTATCCCAAAACAACATCTACATTAGCCATATCTGAAGCATAAAAGTCAAAATGCAATACATACTTATCCATAGAAATCTTCAAATCTTTATAAACTTGAACATCCTCATTATCAACCTAGGTGTTTTCCATGTGTTTTCCTGGAACTGGCAATTTTTTTGCCAAATTAACATTTATAAGATTTTCCTTGCAACTAGGATTTATAGACATAATGATATTCTCCTTCTGAATATTTTCATGAACCTGTAATAAGGAGATACTAGTAGAAAATAACCCCATATGTTTCTCATTATCTTGTTTTCCAGCATGAGACCATTTGTCTAAAAGGAATTTTTCAAATTCTTCATTTGAAAGTTTGTACAACTTCTTGCTGTCAAGTGATCTCAACCATATGGCAGCCTCACCTTGCAAACCAAACCATACAAAACCTTTCCAATATTTCCCATATATGGACTTTTCACGGCTTATGAATTCTTCAATAGTGCGACCATCATATTTTCTGGTAAAAATAAGATCCTTGCTAGAAGCCATGAAGAGGGTTTTGAAAAAATCACTTACTTGGCGAAAATTTAAAATGGCCACAGTTCTGTCAATATTGCTCAAAACCGTTATTATGACCTATTTTCAGAAATAGAACAACCATTCTGCATCTTCCCATGTAATAGAAATCCCGATATAGGCACATGAATTTCATATTTGCGCTGCAACAGTCTCGACGTGACAAAAAATTCTTAAAAAAAAAAATGATTTTAAATCAGCGATATCTCCCTCATCCGGACTCCGATTCGACTGATTGTTTTTTTGAAATTGGGTAATTTTTCAAAAGGATCTCATATCTGCAATTAATTTCTCAAATTTCACCACAAAAATGACAAAAATTAACTGTAGATCCGCCGCCCACGAATTTTCGTCAAAAAAATTCTGCAACACAGCTGATTTGTAAATCAACGATATCTTCCTCCTCTAGACTCCGATTCGACCGATTGTTGTTTAAATTGAATATTTTTTCGCAAAGAATCCATATCTGCAATTGTTTTCTTTAAATTTTACACCAGAAGTTTCAGATCTGATCTGCAAACTCGCTGCCAAAAAAAATCCTGCAAAAAAAAATAATGAAAAAATATCTCTCCGCTTGCCCAAGAAAGTGCTCCAATACCACTTGTAATAGATCTGACTTGCAAATATATGAGAATAACAAATATACTCAAAAATAACAATATCAACTCAATAATATAACATGAAAATGCTTATTTATTGATCAAACCCTTGAGGTAGGGCAACACCATACAATAACTCCTTAAGGGAGATGAACACTCCACAAGTCATATGCTTGTTAATACAATAATCATTCACATTTCTCAACAGGGAGTCTCTAGCTTCTATATATGATTCATACATACAATACCATGGGTCATTACCATGGTTCTCTCAATACCATATATCTAATACCACAGGCTTACCTTATAACTATGACTCATCTCATTATTACATTATTCCCTTGGGTACCTCCCTCTGTACCCTATACTATCCCCTCTAAGTATATTATAGCAACCTGGTGTCTGCTGATGAACACCGTGATGCCAGTGTGGCATAGATAGCAAAGAATATCTAGTGGAGTGTTGGAAAATAGGAATGTATGCAACACCATGTCCACTAAAGAGAGTTGTGTTGTGTGAAATCAACAGCAAAATATGAAAGCCCCCTTATCAATTTTTTTTTATGTACTATTGTAAGCCTTAGCTGAGACTGAGACTAGTAGGCACTTTAAAATTTAGGTCATCATCATTAAAGGGAGGTTTGTTAGAATATTAATCAAGACGCCGACAATCCCTGTTCTTATAACGACGGTAGATGGCAGTTGGTGGCAAGCAGCGGAGTCGACAGGAGTAGTTGAAGAAATAATGGCAGATTACTATAGAATCTACAGTTGTCTAGTGTATAAATTGTCATGTGTTGAATGAAATGTTCAAGCTCACTTCAGTGAGTCTTCCCATTTCCATCAACTGGTATCAGCACTGAGATTGTGTGGTGTGAGCGTTGTCTAGAGGCATTGTTGCACCTACTATACGTAGAGGAGAAGGGAGGCTTGTAGAGCTTGAAGTGTTTTGTGTTGTGTCACTCTTTAAAATGAAGGTCTCATGGGATTGACGATGGCTGAAGAGTCGACTTGAGAGACGACCTGCCTCTGCCTGTGATGGTGTCACACCAGTTGTGGCTTGGAAAGAAAGCCAAATTCATTAGGATCTGTGTGGAGAAGGTTGTATCAGCCATTGAGGGGCACAAGCCCACAATGAGAAGCAGAGCCTGCTACACTATTCAGAGGAGTCTGAATAGTTGTGTGGATAAGTACATGTGTTTTAGCCCTATCCAAGAGGAGGTGATGTAATCTGACCAGTGTGTTTAATCGGTGATTGGAAGAGGAGCTCTAATCTATTTAATAATGGACCATGTGGAGGAGAGGGTCACCATTTCTCGTGAGGAAATTGGTTGATACTATGAGGTGCATGTGTCAAGTAGACAAGAAACGATGACGACAATGCATCAGTGTAAGGTAATTTATTTGAGGTGAGATTTGCATGGGAAAATTATAATTTAAATCTATGATTCATAGTTGACCAATGAGGAGAAGCCAATTGTTCAAACACCAATCCATCTAAAGTGCAGAGGTGAGATTTGATTGACAACTTGCAATCTAAGATTGAAGGTGTGCTTGTAGTTGAATCAAGCAATCCGATCTAGTTCAGTGGGGATGGTCGTGGCATCTACTAATCCGGCCTTCAAAGGTTGTCAGTGATTGACCAGAGGAGCTGTTTTTTGTGAACGTCCAATGGTGGATGAGGTTTCTTGAAGGTGAGCGTCAAGCGTGAAACAATAGCGTGTGTAGCTCGATTCTATGCAAGTGGAGTTATTTGCGTGTGGAAAGGAGCGGACCGCTGGTCAAGAAGACTAACATTTGTGGCTTAGAGGAGCGGTTTATCTTGTCAAGGAGTGTTTAAGTCTCTCCATTGACCTATGCATTGAAGCTTGTGCAAAACGATTAGGCACTAATTGGGACAAGTTTTTATTCTCTTGCCACGTGATTGTTTAAAACTCTATGGAGGAGTCACTGAGAGGGCAAGGTGTTGTGCATTAGAGCAAGTGCAAGGAAGTTAGAGTTTCTAAAACATGCATGAATCCAGCCAAGTTGACAGCCGACTATGGAGATCCCGCTGACTGTGGGAACTGATCGGTTGAGCGTGGAGTTACAACTTGTGACTAGTACATGGGTAGCAGAGTGTTAATCTTTTGGAATGCGTCTTTGTTTTGGGTTTGAGTAGTGTGTCCATGTGAAACGAAGTATGTGAGAGATGTTGTCAATCTGTATGTGAAGAACCTAGTTTGTGTATTGGTTGAGGAAGATTGCAACCCATGGACGTGTATTAGGAAGCTGAGAAGTGAGTGAATAATGTTTGATAGTGATCTTTTTTATAATGCTTTTTAGATAGTCCATTTGGAAGTATTTTTGGGCCGGGTAATATTTTTTATTCCGGTAGTATTTTTGAGTCACAAGAATTATTTGATAAACAAAATGATTTTATTGATGATCATGAATATCAAGAGCTCGAGTCTATTCCACATGTTCCTGCTATTACTCAGAGTAAAACTTGCTTCTCCCAGAACCCAGTTGTTAGAAATTTGATTGGATCTACTTCTAAGATCGCTACGATAGTGGAGGATACAACCATGGATGTTGTTATGAGGCCACTCATGTTCAAAGATGACTATGTTTTGGTGGTTCCTCATGGAAAGTGGGGAGAGCATGGATTGGATTATCTTGTTTTCACTGTTCAATATATGCTTTGCATCCCAATCCGGAAAAGGTTGTTGATGTTAAGTACATAAGCAAAGCGCAGTTGAAGGAGTTCATAAGGAAAGCAATAAAGGTGAAGATGAAACGACATTAACAAATGAACAAGCATGGGCCCTTTAACAAGAAGGCAAAAATGAAATGTTTTGTTGTAAAACTAGCTAAAACTTAGACCAGCAGGCAAGTTAGAGTATAGGTCATGATTAAGGGGAAGTGTTAGAATAATAATCACGCCTGACGATATGATGACAATAGTCGGCGGAGAGTCGACGATAGTCGACAGAGAGTCAGCAATAGTTGACATATTTAAATAGATAATAAATGACAGTAAGTGAATCCCTATGGTAGGTTTTGTATAAATTTTAGTGTTTAGTAATGCAATAGATAAGCTCTTTCATAGAGTCTTCAAAGTTTTTGACAAAGACAACGTTACAAACGTTCCTTCTTTTGATGGAGCAAGCGTTGTGAACCAACCATTGCTTAGGAAAATTGTATTTTGGAGGGGTTGAGATCTGGTTGAATGACATCACATCGGGTGGTTTGTCGGTGATTACAAAAGGCGTCGAGAAGGATACCGATAGAATTTTAATAGATCCAAAGAAAATGTCATTGTTGAGCGTATGGATGGATCGATTCTGCAAATCCGTTGGACTGAAAGAAGTGATGCCCTATCCGGCCAAGTAGGCAGAATCTATATCCACTAGGATATAAATTCAGGGCCCAATATGTGCCCCTCTCCATTATCAAATGAACACAATTATCAAACGAAATTCAACATATTTGTACATAGATGGTTTCGTGCAACTTCCATTTGACAGGCAGGTTTTCTGCACAGGTTCGATTTCACATACAGCTTCGCCGAGGTTCATCACTCACTGTTTTTTTTTCCTTAAATTTTCTTAGGGCCTAACTTTATTAGAGTTTAATAGATTCAATGTGATACAAATGTTCACCCAGGTCCAATTTGATAGACAGGTGTGCTTTCCAGTTTGTAAAACAAACAGTGTGCAATTCAGCGACAGAGGAAAATGTTAGGTATGTAAAAATTTCAACCCTAAAATGCAATTCTTTTTGAAACGATGGAAACCACTCTGGATCGATGAGCCCAAATAAATTTATCGACCAAGCTAAAACTATATATTATCTGAGTTTCTGGAAGCTGTTGGCCGCAGAATTCACTGGAGACAGGGAGAGTTATAGGAATAGTTGCGCAGTGTGAAAATGGAACTACGCCTATAGGTTTGAAATCATTAATAATTAACTCGTGTTGTCCAATATGTTTGACTGAATCTATAGTTCGACCTCGTCGTAATCATTAATGATTAACTCATGTTGTCCAATATGTTTGACTGAATCTATAGTTCGACCTGGTCGCAGGGATGCTAATGATATGATCTGATATGACCCATGTCTCAGGGATCCTCGGCATAATTTCCATTTTTTGCCTTTCAAGTAAGAGGCCTTGAATAGCCCTGATCCTAAATGGGATGAAATCAGACCCAGAGCAGTCAATTTTTTTTAATAAATGACCGGTGATCAGCCTTTAAAATTTCATAAAAATATTAGTTGACAAAGAAAAATAATAAAAGTTTTTATTTTACTTTTAAAAGGATTTTTTTATAGTGTTTGTGTGGTAAGGTTTTAATTAATGTATTAACTTATAATACTCAACGAAAAATCACTAATTTGCAATTATGCTATAAATGGGAGGTCGTTTCTATTTTATAGAGGTGCCTCAATTAATTGAAAAAGTTTAATGAAAAATAAAAATTTATTTCTTTGCAAAGTTTAAAATTTAATGGGAAGTATTAACATTTTTTTATCAATGGGTTTAGGGTTAGCATCATTTTACATTTTTTTTGTTTTTTATTAATTTATCTTCACTTCTCTTAGACATAAAGTATTTTTCATTGTATTTTCTCAATATTTGATAGGAATATATTATTTAAATAAGGTATTTAGACAAAGTATTTTTCATTGTATTTTCATAATATTTGATACGAATTTATAATTATATATTGAAGAAGATCACATTTGTATTTACTTTTGAGTTAGTTTACAAATAGGATGTGACATATAGGTTGTCGTGGAAGTTGTGATGTTTGTATAGGAGATGTTTTGGTTACACTTGCTACAACTCCGAACTCTATTCTTGCAACTCTTATTGTTGCCACTCATAACCGTGTTTCTAATCTTTGTTGTTGGAACTCCAGTTCATACCATTACTGCAACTCCAACTCAAATTGTTGTTACAACTAGGGAATTACACTACAGTTTTTAGAACAACGTTTAAATCATAATGAAATGATTTAATTATTAAACTTTTATTTTAATTGTACTTTATAATTTCCTTAGCTTATAATTTGATTAATTTATTTAATTTATTTCTTTTTACATATGTATTTAGTTAATTAATTTGATCTATTTTTTTACATGTTTGTTTTCTTTACATATTTATAAAATATTAACTTTTGCTAACTATATTAGTTAATTAAATTATTTTATAAGTATCATAATTGAATTATAAAAATTATTAACAAATGTTATATATAATATTTAAATCAAAATATTTTAATTTATTGAAATATTAATTAATATATTGATATATTAATTTAAATATTTATTTAAAATATTTAATAACAATAAATATTTGTTCAAAAATGTTTAAATTAATATAGTATTTTTATTGGATATTAATATTAATTAATCAATATTATTTTTATTATTATTATATTAATAATATTAATATGGTATACTATGAATATGAATATTATTATTATTATTATAAATAATATCAATATAAATATTAATATTTGTCTCTTTATATTAATTAATTTCTTGGGTTTATTGTTTTTTCGAGTTTGTAATATCAATCATGGTCAACTATGGTCCAACTTTGCATTCTAACAAAGATTGTCTCAATATGAAAATCAACCACGGTCCAATGTCGCATTCTGACCAATCATGGTAAATCATGTTTATTTTTGAGTTTATAATATTTATTTTAGAGTTTATATACCCTGGGTTTATAATATTAATCCCTTGGGTTTAATATTATTCTCTTTGGTTTATAATCTCTTGGGGTTTTAGTATTAATTCCTTGGGTTTATTTTTCCCTTAGGTTTATAATATCAATACCTTGGGTTTATTAATCTAAGGGTTCATATTCCTAGGATATAATATTATTCATAATGTTTATAATATTAATCTCAGGGTTTAAAATAATTCCCTTGGGTTTATAATCATGGTCAACCATCTTCTGACATCGCATGATGACAAATATTGTCTCAATATGAAAATCAACCATGCCCAACGGTTGTCAACCATGGTCAACCGTGGACCAATATCACATTATGACAAAGATTGTCTCAATATGAATCAACCATGGTCAAGCATGGGTCTAACATCGCATTGTGACAAAGATTATCTCAATATGAAAGTCACCCATGGTCAACCATGGTCGAATGTCGCATTTTGACAAAGATTGTCTTAATATCAAAATCAACCATGGTGAACCAATCATGGTCAACCATGTTTATTTTAGAGTTTATAATATTTTTAGGGTTTATAATATTTATCTCAAGGTTTATATACCTTGGGATTATAATATTTATCCATTGGGTTTAATATTATTCCCTTAGGTTTTTAATATTAATCCTTTTGGTTTATAATATTTATCTTAGGGTTTATATACCTTGGGTTTATAATATTAATCCCTTGGGTTTAATATTATTCCCTTGGGTTTATAATACCTTGGGGTTTTAGAATTAATCCCTTAGGGTTTATACTATCAATCCCTTGGTTTTATCAATCGAAGTGTTCATATCCCTCAGGTTTATCAATCCCTTGGTCCAATGTCACATTGTGATAACCGTGCTCATACATGGTCAACCATGGTCCAACGTCGCATTGTGAGAAAGAGTGTCTCAATATGAAAATAAACTATGGTCAACCATGTTTATTATAGGGTTTATGGCCACATTGTGACAAAGATTGTATCTTGGTCCAAAGTCGCATTATGAAAACCATGGTCAACCATGGTCCAATGTCACATTGTAACAAAGATTGTCTCAATATGAAAATCAACCATGATCAACCATGGTCCAACATCACATTGCGCCAAAGGTTGTCTCAATATGAAAATCAATCATGGTCAACCATAGTCCAACATCACATTGTGACAAAGCTTGTGTCAATATGAAAATCATATGTGGTCAACCATGTTTATTTTAGGGTTTATAATATTTATCTTAGGGTTTATATACCTTGGGTTTATAATATTTATCCTTTGGGTTTATTATTATTCCCTTGGGTTTTTAATATTAATCCCTTGGGTTTATGATATTTATCTTAAGTTTTATATGCCTTGGGTTTATAATATTAATCCCTTGGGTTTAATATTATTCCCTTGGGTTTATAATACCTTGGGGTTTAGAATTAATCCCTTGGGTTTATACTATCAATCCCTTGGGTTTATCAATCGAAGCGTTCATATCCGTTGGGTTTATCAATCCCTTGGTCAAATGTCACATTGTGACAACCATGGTCATCCATGGTCGACCATGGTCCAACATTGCATTGTGAGAAAGATTGTCTCAATATGAAGATCAACCATGGTAAACAATGATCAACCATGTTTATAATATGATTTATAATATTCCCTTGGGTTTAATATTATTCCCTTGGGTTTATAATCTCTTAGGTTTTTAATATTAATCTCTTGGGTTTATTCTCTTGGTCCAACGTCGCATTATGACAAAGATTGTTTCAACATGAAAATCAACCATGGTCAACCATGGCCAACCATTGTCCAACGTCGCATTGTGCCAAAGCTTGTCTCAATATGAAAATCAATCATGGTCAACCACAGTGCAACATCACATTGTGACAAAGATTGTGTCAATATGAAAATCAATCATGGTCAACCACAGTGCAACGTCGTATTGTGACAAAGATTGTGTCAATATGAAAATCATTTGTGGTCAACCATGGTTAACCATGTTTATTTTAGGGTTTATGATATTTATCTTAGGGTTTATATACCTTGGGTTTATAATGTTTATCCCTTGGGTTTAATATTATTCCCTTGGGTTTATAATCCCTTGTATTTTTAATATTAATCCCTTGGGTTTATAATCCCTTGGATTTTTAATATTAATCCCTTAGGTTTAATATTATTCCATTGGTTTATAAGACCTTTTGGTTTTAGAATTAACCCCATGGGTTTATACTATCAATCCCTTGGGTTTATCAATCGAAGTGTTCATATCCCTTGGGTTTATCAATCCCTTCATCAAACATCACATTGTGACAATCATGCTCATCCATGGTCAACCATGGTCCAATGTCGCATTGTGTGAAAGATTGTCTCAATATGAAACTCAACCATGGTCAACCATGTTTATTATAGGGGTTTATGGTCACATTGTGACAAAGATTGTCTCTTGGTACAACGTCGCATTGTGACAACCATGGTCATCCATGGTCAACCATGGTCCAACGTCGCATTGTGACAAAGATTGTCTCAATATGAAAATCAACCATGGTCAACCATTGTCCAAGGTCACATTGTGCCAAAGGCTTTCTCAATATGAAAATCAATCTTGATCAACCATTGCCCAACATTGCATTATGACAAAGATTGTGTCAATATGAAAATTATTCGTGGTCAACCATGTTTATTTTAGGATTTATAATATTTATCTTAGGGTTTATATACCTTGGGTTTATAATATGCTTTTCTCAATATGAAAATCAATCATTGTTGACAATTGTCAACCATGGTTCAATGTCGCATTGTGAAAAAGATTGGCTCAATATAAAAATCAACCATGATCAACCATATTCCAACATTGCATTGCGACAAAGATTGTCTCGACATTACAATTAATCATGGTCAACCATGGTCAGTCACAATGTGACCATGGTTAATAACCATGGTCACATTGTGACAAAGGTTGTCTCTTGGTCCAATGTCACATTGTGACAACCATGGTCATCCATGGTCAACCATGGTGCAATGTCACATTGTGACAAAGATTTTCTCAATATGAAAGTCAACAATGGTTAAGAATGGTCAACCATTGTCCAACGTTGCATTGTGACAAATATTGTGTCAATATGAAAATCATTCATTATCAACCATGGTCAACCATGTTTATTTTAAGGTTTATAATATTTATCTTAGGGTTTATATACCTTGGGTTTATAATATTTATCCCTTTGGTTGAATATTATTCCCTTGGGTTTATAATCCCTTAGGTTTTTAATATTAATCCCTTGAGTTTATAATATTTATCTTAGGGTTTATATACCTTGGGTTTATAATATTATTCTCTTCCATTTAATATTATTCCTTGGGTTTATAATACAATGGGGTTTTAGAATTAATCCCTTGGGTTTATACTAGCAATCCCTTGGGTTTATCAATCCCTTTGTCCAACGTGACATTGTGACAACCATGGTCATCCATGATAAATCATGGTCCAACATTGCATAGTGAGAAAAAGTGTTTCAATATGAAAATCAACCATAGTCAACCATGTTTATTATAGGGTTTACAATATTCATTATTTATTATTAATATTTTTAGTAACAATAATATTATATATTTAAATTATTAACTTTTATTTAATTATTCAGTAGTTTAATATTTTAAAATTATTTATTTTTTAGTATTATTATTATTATTAATTAATAAAAAATAAAAAATAAGCGTAGCCCATTCCAATGAGTATTTGATGTTGTGTATTCGGATGGAGTTGGGTAGTCTTCGCTTTAGGGCTACGACTCCTCCCCATCCTCTCACACCGAGAAAACCTAGCATGAAAGAACAACTAATGAGGTGCGACCAATAGCAGTGGAAGCAAAGCAAGCAGATCGAGGTACAAAGATACATATACGTAACTAGTTCAAGTTCCAATTGAAGCACTCGTAGCAGATTGAGATACAAAGCCCGTTCGAAAGCGAGATCGATAACCAACATCCAAGTAAATAATAATATCCCTCCTAGTTTGAGAGCCAGCGCTTAGGCAAAATGTTCTGGTTAAGGGATCAGGTTTTATGTGGGCTGTTGCAGGTGAGATCACCCTAGGGTCTTGGGTTGAAAACCCCAACATAGCAGATGTCAAACAACAAAAAGAAATGCTCAGGAAAACAACCTAAATGCTTATTCTACTCAACTATATAGGAGTGTCCTTACTCGGAGGTCCTACGTTTGGGTAGATCCCGTAGGGTGCAAACCCTCAGCTTCTCCTGATGTCTTTGAAACTTGAAAATTATTCAAATGAAACATATACAACAGTAGAAACATAAAGCATGTTCATGATATTAACTTTAGATCATATAAATGAATGAACAATTACACATTAATATGAGATTCATAAACAAATTACAATATAAATCAATGCATAAACACATTTAATATCAGGAACAAAAAAACATTTCTTTATTGAAGTAAGCTACAAGTAAAGTGGAGAAATATGGCCTGAGTCTTTCTCTGGCTCCAAGTGGAACCGTCCTCCGGATCCGTCCTATCTCGGCCTCAACAATCTTCCTCCATCACCAATACAAGGATATCTCAAGAAAGATGAAGGATATCTCCAACAAGGAAACAAGGGTTTCCTTAATCTTTGGGAAGTGCAGGAGGCACAGGGATTTTGTCAGACTCGATCAAGGATAATCTCACTATAGTATCAATATCTCATATCTTCTCCCTTAAGGCTTTCCCATGGAGGTTTATTTATACTTCTCCAAATTAGTTTTTTCAGTTGGGAAACAGTTGGGCCACGGGAATACTCGTGAACTCCGTCTGAAATTAAGGAAAGTTATTTTTTTAAGTGTTTTAACACATGTACGTGGGTTGGGTATATGCTGACTTGCATGTACACGCTTTGATAACAGGGAAAATTAGCGTATAGGGTATAAAACACTCTTTTTTTTAGATTTTGGACCAAGTTTGGAAGGAAGGGTTGCCCTAGGCCATAATCAAAGCATCAGATCTACCAAGAGTGGTAATGGTGCTATAACAGATGCCCCCTAATATTTGAGGTCAGAAGGGGTACATGATGACTGAAATGTATTAAGTGTATAAAAGGAATCATGTCGAGACTGAGGAGGAGTTCACCAGAATTCATCCTACCAAGCCAGCGAAAGAGATCAGAAAGAAAATGTTGTCTAAGGCGGGCATATCCATGCTCATAAATAGTAAAGCATGTCCACATGTCAAGTACAAAAGCGGATCCAATATGCATACAAGTATAAAGGAACTGAAAATACATAATGGATCATCTGATCATAATCAAGAGAGTACATGTCTGAATATCACATATAAAGAGCTGATCAATGATGTTGAAATATGAAGCTAATCACTAAAGTCAAGAAACTGATCCAAATAGTACCAAGTCAACATGGTGGAATAAATGGTACTACACCACAACTCGGGTGCCAACATATAAGATGTTGTTGTAAGGAACTGCAGCATATAAGGTGGATGGTGTCAACTAGTAGAAACAAGAGCAACTGACAAGTGAACCAAGACATGCAGATGCAAACCCGAGGTCTTCATCGACTGTCGTGGTACATTTCTACATAATGGGAATAAATGATCTGAAGTCGAATATGTGAGAAATCATTTTATTACCGATCATTGATGTATATCGTTAATAAACACAAGGCTACTCACCGATAATGATGACGAGAGTCATGTTACCCAGTACAATATAACAAGTGCCAATAAATGAGTTGTATTCGAACACTTGGAAGAATCTATCAATCAGGAGACAATGATGTTTTCCCACTATTGATAGCAAAGGAATCTACCACTGATGATTGCAAACCCTAAGGTACTGCCAAATGGACTCTAGATCTCTTCCCAGAGAAATGAGCTCAAGTCGATTGGAAAATATTTGCTAGAAGGAAGGCATCAAGGCATCCTTCATCAATCTAGCACGAGTGTAACCCGTAGGCCAATAATGTGGAAGGAATCGGACGAACAAAGATGTAGTAACCCAACCAAAGCATGTTTCCGGCATACACAATATGTAAATAGCACATGATATAAACCCTCTGAACCAACCAATAATCAAAGTTGACACATAGGCGAGGAATCCACCAATAGGATCAAATGGAAACCAAGGCACTGCACAAATCCCAATGTGTCATAATGAAAGCTGATGTCGAACACAAGGGAAACCACTCAGTCAAAGACCCATGATAGTGATCGATGCTGAGCACAAGGTAACCTATCAATAATGAAAATAGGGCCAGGGTGCGGCTCTAGATCTGCCCTTAAAGCAATTTGTCGTAGTCAATAAGAGAAAGACCCGCCAGCAAGAAGTCAATGGAGACCTTATCAAACCAACACAAGCAAAGGACCAATATATATGATGTGATAATGAACATGATGCTGACAATTAAGGATAGTCGATTGAAAAATAGGTCAAGAGACACCGTAGAGAGGCTGACTCAGGTCTACCTCCCTTGGACAAAAGCACGACTCAACTGTGACTACATGGAAGCATATGATAACTTTGTATAAGTTTGTCATGTAGGAGGCATAAGAAAACCCTCTATATGATTGGAAGAGATAACCAATCGGAGGAGTATTGACTCAATAAAAAGGTTAAGGCTCTCCTAAGTCAAACTAAAGCCCATCCCAATGGAGGAAAGACTTACTTTTTGAGTGCTTTGTTCAAGGGCGACACAATTGACTCTAGTTGCCATCAATCACGGAAATAATGTCTCGTTCCCACTCTTTTTTGGGATATATAATTTTTTTTTTGTATTTTTAATTTCTGTGAAGCCTGTAAAAGAATAAAAGAATTCTATAGTACAGTGGAAAGAACGAGTGTCGAAAAAGCAGATGCTCTAGTTCCTAGGAGGGGAACATTCCTATGCTCAATGCAAGGTGGCGAAATTGGTCAATGACACTCAAAGGAATGTTCTTTCCACGGGTAAAAGGGTACGTCAAGTTGCAAAGGCTAAGTGACTATAAGGTTGATTTTTCAGAAGACATGGTTGAAAAGTGGCTTAAACACGAGTCCAAGTGAAGCCGGCTCAAGGCCAAATGGTACAAATGGTACAAATGGTCAACATGCATTGCAATAGTACAACTCAACTCAAATGAGCCTCTAGGGTATAAAACCAAAAGAATAGTGAAAAAGTAGAGGAATGAAGCTTCATCGCAAAGTCATGGCGGGACTAAAGAGGACTCCTGAGCCTAAGAACAAGAGTTCAGCATGGGTGCCAAGTGACAACAAGGTACTATCTAGGGTGCCCATGATAAGGTAGGCTCTACCACACAAGTTATGACACTTCTAAGCAATGAGAAGGTTCTACATCATATCTTGGTGGGGTCGATCCTAAGGCCAAAATGGGAAAGGAAACTGATAAATGCACAATGCAGGTGAAAAACCTAACCTATATGCCAGTTTTGAGAACCAATACCTGTCAGAACAGATCAACCATAAAAATGTCCAAAGGAGAAATCTTCCAAGTTCTTATATGTACAATATGGTATAGGGAACCATGCAGCCTTGCAGATTATGCATAATAGTTCTTTAGGATAAACTCCTTGCACACTCATGCCAATGACTCTTTTGGCAGTCAAAACTCATGGATTCAAAAAGTTCCTCCTGTGAAGGCAAAACAAACTCCAAGAAATCATGAGAACTAAAAGGATCCAAAGAGGGGATTAAGGGTTCCCATGTCCCCATAGGAGAAATCATTTGATCAACTGCTAGGACCAATTCCCAAGAAGGAAAATAATATCTCAACAGATCCTTCTCAAAAGCAATCGAACATTGAGGATTCAATGCCACATAGTTCACCTATGGCAGGGTAGAGTCTACTTGAACACTTGGAACAAACGAAGGGGTATTCTGCAATAAATTCAAATTAGGATGGTGATTATCCGATGCAATCTGATCAATAGTGACAATATTCCTATTATGAGGAAAGCACATCACTCGAGAGAGTGAAGACACCACAGCATTCATAGCATAGACATAATCATGCCCAAGTAGCATATTAAAGTCTAAAGGGCAATCAACCACCATCATATCGATAAAAATAGTCTTCCTAACTAAAGTAATTGGAAATTGAGGAAGAACACCCATAGATTCACCAGGTCTTCTATTAGTTGTCAACAACTTTGGAGAACCCAAAGCTTTCCAAGTCAAGGAGGATATAATACTTGCAGAGGATCCTTCATCCACCATACATCGATAGACGTTTGTGGAATTAACTCTAACCTTTATTTGGAAAGGTGCAGCTAAAGGAAGACGAAGCTCAACAAGACTATCCCAATCAAAGGAGATACTCTTAGAACTTGGAGGGGGAACATTCGAAGAAACTAGAATGCCTCCTATACCAGAAGACTCTATACTAGAAATTAAATAAACTCTGTTGTTAGGCACTTCACCCCCCAAACGAGGAGTGTAATCAACCAAAGATTGCATTGGCTCAACCACATTATCAACCAATGGTTGATGAGACTGTTCAGAAACCATATCAGATTTAGGACACTTTAAATTTGTTTATGTATCAAGTGTGAACATTTTTTTTTGTTAGTGATTTTCATCTTGATTTTGAAAAGTACTGATGAGCATCAACCCTTTTTGTTTAAAGGGCTTAGCTTTTACACTTTAAATTTTCTAATGAATTAAGTGTGGATAATTTTTTTTAAATGTTGGTGATTTTCATGTTAGTAATAAAACATAAAAATATAAATAAATAAAACATGACAAAAAAAAATCAAATACAAAAAAAAAGATATAAAAAAAAAAAAGAAAAAACCTATAAAAATGTAAAGAAAAACATAAAACATGACAAAAAAAAATAATAAAAACACCTTAGTAATAAAACATAAAAATAAAATTAAAAAACATAACAAAAAAAAAAATGACAAAAAATATCAAACACAAAAAAATATATAAAAAAAGTAAAAAACAAAAGAAAAGAAAAAAACTATAAAAATGTAAAAGAAAAAAACCAAAATTAACCCGTAAAAGTAAAAAAATTGAATAAAAAATTAACCAAAAAAAGCAAAAAAATAAATTAAAAAATATAAAAAATAATATATATATATATATATATATATATATATATATATATATATATATATATATATTAAAGAAAAACAAAATTGAACTACAAAACAAGCTTAAAACATTTTTTTAAGTTAAAAACACAAATAAAAAAGAAAAACCTCATTAATTTAAAAGAAGAAGAAGAAGACGACAACAAATTAAAATATCTACAAAAAAATTAAATAAATAAAAAATAAGAAAAAAATTAAAATTAAAAAAAGAATTAATTAAAACTAAAAACTAAAAAATATTTAAATTAAATAATTGAGATAAACAAAATTAAAAATAAAAGATAAAATAATATAAAATTTTAAGAATTATTTTTTTATAAATTAAAAAAATAAATAAATAAATAAATAAATCAATAAATAAATAAATAAAAACAAAAACAAAAAAACAAAACAAAACAAAAACAAAAACAAAACAAAACAAAAAAACAAAAAACAAAAACAAAACTTCAAAAAAAAATTCAAAAAAATTCAAAAAAAAAAAATTAAAAAGAGAAAAAAATAAAATAAATTTCAAAACATATTACAAAAAAAATTCAAAAACAAAAAGTAATTTTTTTTTAAATAAAAGAATTAAAAAATAAAATAAAATAAAATAAACAATCACCCAAATGCTCATATCTCCCTTCTGCCCTCCCTCACCCCCCTCACCTCTCCTCCCCTCTCCCTCCCCTCTCCATCCCCACTCTCCACCCTCGGTCGTACCCCCTGACCCGTCCTCCCTCACCCCCCTCTCGACCCTCCCCCGCCCTCCCGCCACCCGACTTCTCTCCTCCCCTTTCCCCTCCCCCCACATCTCTCACCCCCCTCTCCCCTCCCTCGACACCCATTCACCACCCACCCCTCCCCGATCGAGCCCCCAGCCAGTGTCCTCTTGGTCGCTAGCTAGGGCTCGGGAGGGGAGGGGAGGGGTCAGGTGGCAGGAGGGACGGGTAGGGCTGAGGGGGAAGGGGATGGGGGACGGTTCGGGGGGTAGGGCTGAGGGTGGGGAGGGGGGATGCGTCAGGGGGCAGGGCCGAGGGTGGGGAGGGGAGAGGGAGGGTGGTGAGGGAGAGCCGAGCAGGGAGGGGAGAGGAGAGTGAGTGGGGGGCGACGGGGGAGAGGGACGGTCGAGGGGGGAGGGGAGAGGTGAGTGATCGGGGTAGGGGAGAGGTGAGGGGTCGGGTGATTGTTTCTATTAATTTTAATTTTTAATTGTTTAATTTTATTTTTTTTAAACTAATGTTTTTTTATTTTTTCATTTTACTTTTTTTTTTTTTTTAATTTTTAATTTTATTTTAATTTTTAAAAATTTATTTATTTAATTGTTTTTTTTAGTAATTTAATTTATTTATTTAATTTTTTTTTTTTTTTTTTTTTTTACAAACAAACAACAACAACAACAACAAAAACAAATTTCTTAAATTTTTATTTTATTTTATCTTTTATTTTTATTTTCATTTATTTAAATTACTTAATTTAAATTTATTTATTTATTTATATTTTTTTTTATTAATTCTTTTTCTAATTTTAAATTATTATCTTTTAATTTTAATTTTTGTTAATTATTATTATTATTCTTATTCTTAAAAAAATGTTTTTAGATTTTTTTTTTTTTTAGTTCAATTTGTTTTTCTTTAAATTATATGTATTTTTATAAAATATTTCATTTTTATTTATTTTTTTATTTTTTGTTTTTCTCGTTAACTTTTTATTCAACTTTTAAATTATTTTTTTTTTTTATTTTTTATTTTTTACTAACATGTTTTTATTTTTTCCATGTTTTATGTTTTGTGTTCTTTTATACATTTTTATAAGTTTTTTGTTTTTTTTTTTGTTTTTTGTTTTTTTGTTTTTTTTTTTAAGTTTTTAATTTTTATTTTTTTAATGTTGTATTTTTTTTTTTTTACATGGTATGGTTAATTTTTTTTTTTACATTTTATAGTTTTTTTGCCATTAATATATATGTTTTATATTTGATTTTTTTTGTCATGTTTTTATTATGTTTTCCTACTTGTTATTATTTTTATTTTTTATTTTTTTTCAATATTTGAATATTTGTTTTCTTTTGTATTTTTGTGTTTTTTGTATTTTTTTTAATATTTGAATTTTTGCATTTCTATATATTTTTTATATTTGATTTTTTGTCATGAGTTTTATGTTTTATTACTTGTTAATATTTTTTATTTTTTTCAATATTTGAGATTTTGTTTTCATATGTATCTTTCTTTTATATATATATATATATAGGGTCCATGTATCTTTCTTATATATAGGGTCCATGCCGATGCTTGTCTAGCAACTCGATCCCATTATGTGGAATTTGATAGTTGATTTTAAATTTTTCGTTATAATGAATCGAATCTGCCCCACAATGTGTTAATTTCATGGTTGGTCTTTAAGTTTTCATTACAATGGGTTGAGCTCACCTACACTGCATGTCAATTTGATAGTTGATTTTTAATTTTTTTTTTTGCAATGACTCAAGTTGTCTTAGGCTAAGATTTTAAAATTGTTATACATTTAACATTAAAAAAAAAAAAAAAAAAAAAAAAAAAAACTCTTGGTATAATAACTCTTTCATTCAGGTGTTCATTTTTAAAGTTTTTTTAGTCATAAAATTTTTCCATAATGTCATGCTTGAAATATTTTGAAAACTTGAGATTTTTTTGTAGTCATAATCTTTGGTTTTAATTGCATGGTTGAAAAATTGTCAAGATTTTAATGTTTTTCTAAGTCATGATATTTTATCTTTAATGCTATGGTTGAAAACAATTACAATTTCAAGGTGTTTTAGAGTCAAGATATTTTATCTTTAACAACATGGATGGAAATAGTTGGAATTATCATACATGATATTTTATCTTTAACATCATGTCTAAGAATCATTGGAATTTTACATTTTTTCATAGTCAAGATATTTTCTCTCTAACTCCATTGCTAAAAAATGTCAAAATTGTAACCTGATTTTCTTTTTTGTTATTCCAGAATAAATAATTTTTTTAAGGGTGTTTTTTAATCCATTTTTCAAAAAAAAAAAAGTTTTTACTTCCATTTAAAAAACATGTTGAAAATTTACCCTAACAAAAAAAAAAAATCATTCTGGAATAAACAATTTTCATTTTTGGGTTGTTTTTTCATGTTTTTCTGGGGTTTTTGGGCTCGATTACCCATTTTGAGGTAATAGTTCCCGTTTCATCTGTAACTATGTTAAACAAGTTTTCTGCATTTGAGCGATAGTGGCCACTATGTTGCTAGATGACTTGTATAAACAAATAAATGTCACCATAGAAAATAACACCTTAGTAACTTAGTATTCAACCTTCAGGGAAAGCTTAGGCACAATCATGCCAACTAAGTTACATGGTAAAAAGCTCAAGTTGTAAATAACTTGTGAAAACAAATAATCTGAGGTGTGATGTCTAATCCTTGTCATTTTATTCGCAACAACAGTTTGTTCTCTAATGCATGAACTTGGTCAAATATATAAACAACATGTGCTCAAATAACAACATGAAAGTAAACTTTTCTAATAGTCATGAAAATCTTTCAACACAAAACAATTAAAAGGATTTCAATCAATATCATGTAATACTAATTTCATCTTCAAGCTTTGGTTGTTGTTTAAATGGACATAATACCAAGTATTTTCAATTTCATAGTTAAAATACAAAGCAAAATCAAAATAAACGTTCAAAATATAATCAAACAATAAAGAGAGGATATCATGGAATGGACATTGCAATTAACCTATTCATCGATATCTTATCAGGCATTCCTAAAACATTTTCTTGCCCAAAATAACCATGAGGTGAAAGAATCACAACATTAAAAACCATAGGAATACTTACTAGAAACATTTCCAAAGTCGATAACTGAAGTGCTTGAAGGATCTTCAACAACAAATGAATCATATCCAAGACGTGATCTATATATTGTCTCCCCATCATTTTTCCAATCATATTTCATGTAACTTGCGCCCACCAGAATCAACTAACAATCAAATGAAGGCATTGACATTTGTTTTTATCTTTTATATGTATAAACTTTGAATACAATTTGTTTTGGGAACATATTAATTTGTATTTAAAGCCTTCCTGTCATGAGAATGTATCAATCAAGTAGGACATTACAAAAATTGACTTCAATGAGGTCTTCTAACAATTTCTGCAATATTAATATTTGTCTTGTTGTGATATCTTGGATAGAAAATAGAACATATCTGCAAAAAAAGGCCATATATTACTTATGTTCAAACTATGTATATGGTGTATTCTTAGGTAACTTTTTAAGATGTCCCTCTACCTTTACCAAAGAGGATTGTAGCTTGGTTAAACTCTATATCCTTTCATTCCACATCAATTTCTACAAGATAAATGTCACAATTATTGTTTACCATTTCTCAACATGCTAGATATAATAAATTGAAAGTCACATAAAATCAAGAGCAAACCATTTTCTAACCAAAACAAACAAACAAATGGTACCTCTAATAAAACTTCACATCTCATAAATTACTCTGCCACGTGCTCAGACTAAAGGTGATATTCTTTGAAGCATCTTTAGGTCATATTTAATGGGACATATTCATATGTTTACCATGATGGAAATTTGGTGCTAAAAGAAATATATAAATCCAAGTTATTATCAATGAAATTCAAGTATAATTCAAAAAAATAATGTCATTACAAGGTATGGAGAGAGAAACATCTTCATAACAAGGATTCTCTATTTCAGTTTGGTTTGATTTGAGTTGGTATTTGAATATATAGTTTTCTCTAAAGACATGAAATAGAAAGATGAGAATCGAAATCACCCTGTGAAATTTTAATTAAATCATATTATATATCTCTAAAACAGTCGGGCCATCCTTCTTTGCTATTTGATAGAGATTTATTGGCATATAATAATGATGAATTAACTATCAAACACAATGATTCAATATATTAACCAAGGAAAGAAAAATGACATGGATTTGGTATTTGTGTGTTTGAAGGAAATCCAACAATTGTTGCGTGCTTTCTTTATCATGAAATAGTATTGAAGACAAATGTTGGTTCAGAAATTGAACTCCATTACCAATAGGAGATTGTCGTGTTGGGTAAGGAAAGGATGAATTGAGGGATCAAGGTCTAGCTCCAATACATAGCTATCCTTGTCACTACAAAATACAAAGTTGTCATCATTTTCTTATCCATGTAAAAAGAAAAGTGAGTTTGTATTTTTGCACTTGCGATAGTATATGAAAAAGAGAGCACTAGTGGAAATCAAAGTGCATCATCCCATCATCCAACCTAACAAAAAACATATATATTCAGTTGTTGACTACAATGGAAATCAAATGTAAAACCCACTTAACTTGATCTCTACATGACATATCTGTAATGAACTAGTACAATATAAGCATGCTAACTCATAAATAGGAGATGATAAAAAAGAATAATGGAACATTGTTTCCAGCCACATAACGAGTCAAATATATAGGCTTATGGTTCAATACATTGAATTCTAATGGGGACATTCCAAATAAAATGTACGAGTTCAAGAAATGGAGCATGTGCACACCAAGAGCTTCTAAGCAGATTTGCTACCATCCTTTCTCAATCAACAAATTCATGGGTTCTTTGTTTGGATGTATGGTGTAAGAAGCCACCTAATGAGTAGACATAATACGCAACCAATATCCTTTTTGGATAAACATTATCTCTGAATGATCATAAACACCAACATTGACATCAATAACCTTTCTCTCCCAACACCAATCATCATCCAAGTCTAACAAATCAGAAGAAGTTCCATGTTTTACCTCAAGACACCATGGACCAGGTAAGGCTTTCTCATGAAGGCATTTCTCTCATTTGTTAAACTTAAAGAGTTCAACTTCTCCAAACCCAGACTTCAACAACTAGAGAAGTAAGTGATATAGAAACTGAGGAGTCACATCCTTCCTTTCATATCACCGATCCATGGATATCAACAAGGGCCTTTATAAATTCAATGCCAAGCATTGGTCCAAGTACTGTCACATCAATATGTGATGGTGAAAGTTTAAGACCAGAATCACATTCTGTTGTTGTGGTCAGTGGGAATATTTGATATTCACCTAGTTGAACCTCAAAGCACAAGTTTCCCATATCATCAATCCTCTTTACTTGCGGCTTAACATTCTTTGGCCTATGTGTCAAGCCAACCTGATGCTTGCCAGAATAGCCATCTGTCTCTAATTTTAGGAAACCAAAAATATTATAATGTGTTTCTTCTATCCCTGGGATTGAAGCCATGTTTGGCAAAACCATGAAATTCTCCAAACTACTAAAATCGAAGTGATCCTTCTCAGCCTTGATTATGTAGCGTGTTGATGTTACTTGATCAAGTTTATAATATCCCTAGACATTTGTTGTAGCTCTTTATCATCCATCAACTAATATCTTAACACCTTCAACACCGACACCTTCAGAAATCACGACACATCCTCCAACTGAGAAACCTATGACCCGAAATGGTTGAGATATATTAACATGACTCTGCTCAACGAGAACCTCTATAGATGGAGGTGAAACATAAAATATTGCATTCTCACCCTTTTATAATGGAAACAACCTGTATTTTCCACATGGAATAAAATTAAAAGCAAATTTCCCATTTGCATCAGATATTGCATGACAAAGTGCTTCATTTGGCCAAGGAGCTACTCCAAAACCCTGAGGGCACTTCACCTCATGGACATCATCTGAATAAAGGTATACATGAACACCTAAAACAAGGTTACCCTAAGAAGAAACCAAGCCATCCATTTCATAACCAGGGACAGAAAAGATGTCATCTACTACCAGATTTCCAAAGCCCAACTCCATCTCTAGAGAGACTCTTTGCACAATTGTTAAGAGAACATGAGAATCATGTATTTGAAAGATAATATTATAGAAAATATACTCTATAAACCTCAATCATTGTCCCTCACGCGTAGCGCCATCCTGGCTAGGATCGACATTAGGTATGACGTTGTATCTTCTTCCTCTGTTTAACAATTGGCTCACAAAGCCTGCTCTTTCCACTTCTTCACGTTTTCTATAGGGATACTATTTGCTGGAGAGATACTATGTCATCTGGACACTCATCTTTAAGGAATAACTATGAAATATTTGCGTGGGCAGAGTCAATGTTGGGAATATTTAGTGGCAAGGACTTTAGTTTCGATGGTTTCTCCAATCCCCTTTCATGATGCACAAACAAACAGAAGCGCATGTCAACACGTTCTACATTTTATTTCCTAATGTCTTCATACTGTAATATTTTAGGTTGAAAACATTAGGCTGCTATACGTGATTGAAATTATCACGTGCCTGCTTGACAAATATTTGGTCACCGAACTTTAGGCAAAGGATGCTTTCTCCAAACTTGTTCTATGTATCAAATGAAGGCAAAGAGTGAGAAAAATATCACGAACTTTCCTTTTTGACAAAAATTGTAGTGGGATTTGATATGACGTGATATTTGTATACTATTGGAGGATTAACAGAATTTATGTATTCATGATGGGAAGCAACCAGCCTATACGTGTAACTGCCTCCTTGGGATGTAAACACAACATTAATGAGGTCATTTCCGGTGGAAATGATTTCAAAATTCACATTGGCAGGACTTCCATTTATCTTTGGACAACTTTCTGCTTCAACAACCCCCAACACTCTCCCAGAAATAATGAATCCAGTGAAGCGAAAATTGATGTCTTCATTACCATTGCAAGCATTGTGATCCACTGATACATATTCACCCTTTTAAGACATATTCACTAAGTCTCGGAATATGAATATTTCGGATGTAAATTTTCCACTCGATATTCTTAACATCAAATCTGAAACTATCCCATTCATCTCCAGAGAGCTCTTGAAACAAATTTTCAGAATTGGAGATATTGAATCTGCACCAATATTTTAAAAATTTTATTAATGTATACTGCGTGATTAGTAATCAAAATGTTTAAAACAATACAACACCAATAAATTTGTATTTCATCTCCATTGCACATAATTCACCTTCCTTCGTAGAATGCATATAGTTGGGATACCTTCGCCAGGTGCTTCAATTGTTGTAACATATATTTTATAAATGATCTTGATAACCCCGCTATATGCAATATCACTATCAATTTGCAATGATTCATTTTATGTATTTTTTTTTATATAATTATAGTGAATCGATAGTTATTTAGATTAAGTAAAAAATCCACTCCTTCAACAGAGATTATATGCAAAGTAAAATTTACATGAGTAAATTTTTAACTTTTCAAATTTCACTTATGTTCATCAAATTTCTAGTAAGAAACACGGAGTATCATTACATACGTTGTTTGGTGAACTAACAGCTGTGTCCAGAGCCTACCCATAATTCTCCATAGTATTAACGCAGGTCAATTGCTTCAGCAATTTTACTCAATTTCCTTTGGGATCAATGTATGAATTACATTTAAAATGTTCAAATATTATTTTTAAAAATTCTCAAATTGTTATGGGATTTACCGCCAAAGAGGCAACGTGATAAACCTTTAGGCCACCCTTTCCTGCGTGTTTGGCCATGGCTGCTAAAGTTATATTAGCATCCATATCTGCTGATATCTACAATTGAATTCAACCAAAAAATAACACATTTAAGAGAAAAAGGATAATAGTTTTTTAATCAAAAAAGATAAAGTACCACATTTAAGAGAAAAAGGATAAGTAGATAATGGTTTTTTTGGGTTGAATTTTTTAATTAGTCACAGTCATCCTCAAGCCATAGATGGAAGATCAAATCTCCCAAGAAAAATAAATAATGGAGAGAAGTTCAAGAAAAATCTTTAGATAATTAAAAAATGTAAAATCTAAATTTGGAACCATCCATTGCCATCCTAAAAACATAGACGAAAACCTAATCTAATAAAAAAAAACAAAATAATAAATAATATGGAAATACTCAGGAAAAATCTAAAATTAATTACGAAATGATTTTCACACTTTGTTAAGAGTTACTCACCAGATAGAACACAATATCTAGATCGGCCAAGAAGTAAGAAATTTGACAAGAATTACTCATTGGATCAAACACAATATGTGGATCGGCCAAGAAGCAAGATAGTTTACCTTTGCCATAGTGCGTAAGGGTTGGATCAATCATTCTACAAGTTGAATATTTGATTTAGCTCAAAAACAATGTGAGAGTAGTTGAGCTTCAAATCAAAAGGCTTTGTCAAAGATGGACTTGCCTCCATGAAACCTTCACATCCATTGATCTCATCGGCAATAGTTCGAACTGCCAGGCATTTAACCAATTGCGGCTGAAGCATCCACCATCCACTTGGTCTCCATTACAAGGACCTTCTAATCTAAAAGCCTACTCGCTTTCCTCCAGGTTTCAGTAGCTCACTGCATCTCTCTTCCCCTACATTCCAACTAGTTGTCGCTGATAGAATTTGAAATCACTAGGATGGTTGAGATGTAGGGCTTTCTATACACCAAATAGGCAGACCCACTGAAAATCTAGCTCAACCACAAAGATCTGGATCATTTTTACCCTCCGAGAGATCTGCATAGGTGCTACCTTGGCTGAAATAATGCCTAGTTGTAAAACAATTCCTTTACATTGCCCATTATCAAGGAAGAACGATCTATAACCCTAGGGTTTACCACGAAATCCCCCAAAACCCGAACTTTATTGTCTCTACACTTTAAATTATTAAGTTATTTGTAATTCAAAGTTTAAATCAAATAAGTACAAATCTCTTTACTCTCTTTGAAAATAGAAAGCAACTTTTCATTCTAATAATATTATTTAACTTTCAATTAATTGAAATTTGTTTTATTTTAATTAATATAAAATTATTTTTTTGTTATTTATATGTATTTTTCAAAGTTATTTGTAATTTCAAATTAAAGATAAAATAGTTATTTTATTTTAAAATTGAATAAATTACAAATATCTTTGAAAGTAACCTTTCATTCAAATAATAATTTTTTACTTTCAATTATATAAATTGATATAAAAATAGCCTAGATTTATCTTAATTTTGGATTTACCAAGGGCAGAGAGGATCAAATCTATTTTCACTTTAAAAAAGGTTTGTATATAAAGAAATTTTAACCCTCTGGCACTTGGTAAATTAAGAGTACGATAATTTAATTATTAATTATTAATTTTATATTTCACTTTTCTTATTTTATTTTTATAATTTACCCCAACTTTATTTTGCTTAACATTTTTCACATTAAATTTTATTTTACGGAGTTTCTTCAAATCAGATATTAAAATTGATTTTCAAATAAAATAAAGTGGCTATATTGTTTAATATTAAAAGTTAGTTTTAATTTTTCCCATGGTGTAGATTAGTTGATGATAGAATGGGTTGTTAAGGCATTTCTTATGATGTTATTGGTTTAAACTTTGATTACCTCAGTGTGCCAGGTGTGAGGCAATGTGGGTACACTTGGAGGTGATTGTGGTAGTGGATAGAATTGATCCTTAAGTACAAACTAGCTATATTTGTCTATTCTCTCATATACAAAAAAATAACAATAATAATAATCATCTTATTTTTTAAATTTTATTGAATTAATTATTATCAAAATAAGATGTTATTAAAAGCACGTGATTTTATTTGAAGTAGTTTAGGTGATGGAAATAAAGGAAACTAATTTTCTTGTAAGCATTTTCTAAATTGTATCTCCACTCAAACACTCTCATAAAAAAAACAGTCTTGACCCCACCTAGAATGCCTAAAAGGAAACTCTCAAGCAAGCCACCCAATGTCACCTTGGTGGCCTTCTCTCACTCTTTAGACTACAAGAAGGATATCCTTGTCTAAGGGGAATCCTTAAAGATCGAGCTAAGCTAGGTCATTGATTGCACTATGGGGGTAGATCTCATGTAAACACGTAAACATGTAAACGTAAATGTGAATGTAAATGTAAATGTGTAATGTTTAACATTTAACATTTTTAATCTAATGTTGGCTCTATCAATCTATCAATCTAATTATTATTATATATAAACAAAATATTAATGTAAAATATAAAGAGGTTTACGAACACTCTAAAAAGAGTTATGGTAAATAAATAAAACATTTTTCATGTTTACTCCAGATGTATAGTAAATAAATAAAAACATAAATAAACTAGAGGCATGGTAAATAAATAAAACATGTTTTTATATTTAATCCATAAACCTCTTTTTATTTAACAAAAAAGAGGTTTTATTTAAGTGAAGCCTATGGGCCAAATACCATGGGACAAATAATTATTAATACCATGGGCCAAATACCATATTTATAAAAGAGGTATGGTAAATAAATAAATATAAAAGAGGTATAAAGATGTATGGTAAATAAATAAGAATATATCAAATAGGATTAAAAATCAACATCTAATTATATACCAAGCTTATGGGCCAAATACCATGGTAAATAAAAGATATATGATAAATAAATAAAAATATAAATAAACCAGAGGTATGGTAAATAAATAAAACCTCCTTTTATATTTACTCCACAAATCTATTTATACTTACTAACATTCAAAAAAGAGGTTTTATTTAGGTGAAGCCTATGGGCCAAATTATTATTAATACCATGCAAAAATAACATTATTAATCCTAATATTAATATTAAAAGATTATTATTATTACTAAATCTAATATTCATATTAATATATTGTAATATTAATATTATTAAAGTTAATAAATTTGGGTTAATGCAATATTAAATTTGTTATATTATAATATATATTAATATATCATGATATATATTAACTCTAGATATATATGGGAGGGAAGCACAAAGACATAGAGTGATAGAGGTGGAGAGATAGGGTGAGCGACAAGGGAGAGATGGAGATAAACTAAAGGAGAGGGGAGAGGAGGAATGAGGAGAGAGAGGGAGAGGAGTGAGAGAGGTAGAGAAGGGTAGGATATGGAGAGGATGAATTAAGAGAGAGAGTGGGAGAGGAGTGCGAGAGGTAAAGGAGGCAAAGATAGAGAGAGGGAGACACAAAGATGGAGGGGGAGAGAGAGAGAGAGAGAGAGGGAGGCAGGAAAGAAAGGGAGAGAGAGGAAAGATGAGAGAGAGGAGGAGAGAGGGAGGGATAGAGAGATTGAGTTGGTCTGAGGGGGAGAGAGGGAGGGAAGAAGAAAGGCATAGAGAGTGAGAAGTGGAGAGAGAGAGGGAGTGACAAGGGAGATATGGATAGAGAGCATGTGTGTTTAGGGGTGAGATAAAGAGACAAAGAAGGAGAGATAGAGAGAAGGGGGAGAGAATGAGATAGAATGAGAGAGAGAGGGATATAGTAACATAATTGGAGAGAGAAAGAGAGAGTGTGTGGTGGGGGAAGAGACATGATTGGAGGGAAAATAGAGAGAGAGAGAGAGAGAGAGAGAGAGAGAGAGTGAGTGAGTGAGTGATGGGGGAAGAGAAAGGGAGGTAGGAGAGAAAGGGGGAGAGAGGAAGTAAGAGCGAGCGGACTTGAGAGAGAGGAGGAGAGAGGGAGGGAGAGAGGAGGGAGAGGGAGGGATAGGGAGATGGAGTCAGAGGGGGAGAGAGAGGGGGGAGAATAAATACATAGAGAGTGAGATGTGGAAAGAGAGAGGGAGTGACAAGGGAGAGATGGAGAGAGAGTGTGTATGTTTGGGGGTGAGATAAAGAGACAAATAAGGAGAGATGGAGATAATGGGGGAGAGAAGGAGAGAGGACAAAGGGAGGGATAGATAGATATATATATATATATATATATATATAGAGAGAGAGAGAGAGAGAGAGAGAGAGAGAGAGAGAGAGGGAGGTAAGAAGAAATAAATAGAGAGAGAAAGGTGGAGAGATAGAGATGGAGTGGTAAGGAAGATGGAGAGAGAGGGAGAGAGGAAATCAGGAGGGAAGAGAGATATAAGTGAGGGAGAGGAAGAGAAGGGGAAGAGAGAGAGAGAGGGAGAGAGGGAGGGATAGATAGATAGATTGGAGAAAGAGAGTGTATGTTTTGTGGGTGATATGGAGATACAAAGGGAGATAGATATATAGATGGAAAGTGAAGAGATGGAATAAGAGAGAGATGGAGAGAGGGAGGGAGTGACATAGAGGTTTATAGATATGGAGTGTGGGAGAATGTGTGTTTGGGGGGTAAGATAGAGGGAAAAAGAAGGAGATATGGAGGGAGATATAGATATATATGGAGGGGGTAGAGAGGGAAGAAGATTTCTTGCACTAGACGCCTTGATTTCAAGGTAGATGGTGATTTGTAATCCTATTTGATTGCTTTTACTAGATGGATTTATTTTAGTATAGATGTTGATTTCTAATGATATTTTATTGCTTGCACTAGATGCATTAATTTCAATGTATATGATTTACAATCCTATTTAGTTTCTTTCACTAAATGCATTAATTTTAGTGTAGATGTTGATTTCTAATCCTATAATTCTAATTGCTTGCACTAGATGCATTGATTTTAATGTAGATGATTTTTAATCATATTTGATTTCTTGCACTAAATGCATTTATTTCAATGTAGATGGCTATTTCTAACCCTATTTGATTTCTTTCACTAGATGCATTGGTTTCGGTGTAGATGTTGGTTTATAATCCTATTTGCTTACTTGCACTCGATGCATTGATTTGAATGTAAATGTTGATTTCTAATCCTATTTGATCACTTGCATTAGATGCATTTATTTCAGTGTAAATGTTGCTTTCTAATCTTATTTGATTTCTTGCATTAGATGCATTGATTCCAGTGTAGATGTTGATTTCTGATTTGATTAATTGGATGTATGATGGTACATTAATTTTAAAGTGATTGGATTAACATTGTGCATTGATTTCGGCGTAAGCACACAAAATTATTAACAATGTACATTGAATTTTGTGTTAGTAATTCAACCTATTAATATTGGAGAGAAAGAGAGACAAGTTAGGATGTTTACTACAATAGTTCAAGCTAAAGATTTAACTCGTTTACGATTTAACCTGTCCTTTTCATATAATCAATATAACAAGATGACAAAAGTAACAAGGGTGATAATAAGAATAGTAGAAGAAAATCATTTGAGATTAATCACAATGAAGACTATTTGTAATTGATTATATTCTTATTATTCACATTTTCTATCATTCAACACTATTAAATTGTCACTTTACATTCAAAATTTGTATTTCATCATTTTTCGTCATTAAAATTATTAACAATATTTATCATCTCAACAAACTGAGGTAACTAAGAAAATTTAAACTTTAAATGACAAGATTAATCTAAGACATATTTAGCATATTTAAAATGATTATATTAATATAAGATAAACTTACATATTATTGATAAACTTAATCATATATTCGTTAGATTTTTTTTGGCCACACAAGACTAAAACCAGCCTAGATCTAACTTAACTTCGGATCTATCAAGTGTCGAGAGGGATCAAATCTCTCGAGGTGCAAAACTTTCCTCAAATGTTTCCCTCAAAGAATAGGTTTTCACCTCGAGATAATTGATCCCCCTTAGCACTTGATAGATGCAGAGTTAAGATGGATTTGGTTGAGTAATGAAGGGAAGTTCCTTAGAGAAGACTAGTGATTTGACACTACTCACTCTCAAAGTAAAAGGCCAGGGATAAGTGTGTGAATAGTCAAACAAACCATGAATTATTAACAAATTTTGAATGATTTTAATTAGACAACTATGCTTATTCATGCAACAAAATTATACTTGAAAAATGAAAGATAAAGCTTGCTCAATTAACCATATAACATGAAATGCTAGTGACACATATATACAATGGCACAATAAAAATAGAAAATGAATCATAAATTGTCCATACAAGTAAGGCATTATATCATTCATTCATCGTATTCATGAGCATTGGAGATTGAGAGTTCATTATCATCATCAAGAGACCATTCCACAATTAAGAGATCATACATCAATAGTATTAACTATGTTTGGGACAACAAAGAGTTATGTGCTTGCGATGATAAATAAAGGAAATATTCAAACATGTGGTTGTTACTAAGGACAATGAAGAAAACAAAGTTGAATGTGGGCTACTTACACATTTGTAACATTCAAATGTCATCCATTTATCATCAATTTATCACCATTTATAGTTGGCCAGTTTGTAACAATAGAATTATGACCCAAACAATGCATTTGTAACATTCCAAAGTGTGTAATTACAACTATTGAACCATGAGCAATACCATTAGCGTGTGAGCACAATAACCACTATGTATTTAGAAAAAATTACTATTAAGACTAGAAAACAATGTAAGTTTTAAAGAACCCCTAAACAATAAGAAATTCCATATGTCAACATCAAATATTTAAGAATTGGGTGCGTTTTCTAAATTGTGTGAAGAGTGCACCAATAGTGGCACTATTGGGCTTCAATCACTATCTCATTATGTGTGTTAGGATGTGGCATTTTAAATTATAAAGTGATCATACATCTACAAAAGGGCAGACAAGTAAAGCATCAAGACAATCTAAAAAATAATAAATTGTTAGCCTTATGAACTAAGTCATTTCACGTTCCCATGCATTGATTTGCGTAAGGTTGTGGTTAAAATGTCAAATTTTTTCAAAATTGTAAGAAATAAATGTATCAAGAGCAAAATTTGACCATGATGCAAATTTGTAAACCCTTTTCACAATTATTTATAAAGAACTTAAATATCAAGGTGTTCCATGCATTCATGTACTCATGTGAAGCTTAAGAGTGTTTACTATGTCATAGATATGTTACCTAGATCTGTTAAATCCAACATTAACAAGTAAAAATATGATATTGTGTCCTTACAAGTAAAGTGCTAATCATTTTTAATTTACGTTAATCATTTTTTATTTTGTCACTTATTATCTAGTCATATATTTTAGTCCTAGATTAAATTAGTCATTTAAGTTAGTCACTCAATATCTAGTCATATATTTTATCCCTAAACTAAATTAGTCGTTTAAGTTAGTCATTTTTAGTTCGGTCACTTAAAATTGCTCAAATTTAGTAGTAATTCACTTGAAATACTTGTGGTGACTAATGTTTTTAGTCACGTAGTCACTAATCTATCATTTTGTACTAGTGATAGTTAGTATAACTTGCAGTGACCAGACTTTTACCCCCAGCATGACTTTCAACGACTGAAGGCTCATCTCCAACATGACTAGATGAGGTTGGTCATGAATGGATAGAATTATTATTCTTATTCGTCTTCCTCTTTCTCCTCTTTTTAGATCTCTTATTACAAGAGGGAGGAGGAAGAAGAATCCCATATTTCTCTTTGAAAGAAGATGAATGATTCCCTTTAAATAAAGCGTGCATCTTAGAAGCTTCAAGAACATCAGGAATATTCAGAGTGGACCACAACCAAACTGGTAGTCCAACATTCAATCCAGGAATATTCAAAGTGGCCATCAAGGGGGTACCAATGTTTCCAAAGAAAGGAAAAGCACAAGGATCCCCTTTTGGAAGGGTACCTTGGTTTGTCTCCACCGGAATAGTGGCCATACCAAACTTATTCGCAAATCTTTCCCTTGCGGGAATGTACAAATGACTTTCCAAGGAAGAGAGATGCACAATCAAAACCTTTTCCCTTGAGGAGGCAACTCCACAACTTTCAAAAGAAAGATCAAAATCCTTTCAAGATTGGTGGAGTGGTAGGTCAGTCACTCAGAGTCTAAAGTCCAAAAGTGACAAGACAAGTCCACCTAAAGCCAAATAAATACAAAGAGCAAAGAGAACTCGACTATAAAGTCCCTAAAGATGCAACCAATCAAGCAACTTCCAAGTATTTCTGCTCTGGGTGATGAGGACCAGACACCAAAATACAAGAAAGCGAAAATCAAGGGCCTTCCGAAAATAGTCTGGGGTAATTACGCCCCAGGCCTACTAGCGAAGGTATCAGAAGCAATTACGTTGACCTCTAGACAATAGCCTTTGCCAGTGCAAGCACCCAAGCTTCGCAAGGGTACCCTCTAGAAGTACTGTTGAACGTGATGCAACGTCAGCCTCAGGTGCCACAGGATTCCCTCCGCAACCACCTATGAGATCCCTAGGAAAGGAAACTATGTGCACCAATTCCTATCAAAAGTCGGGCAGAATAGTCATGAGGCGGGATCCAACAAGTAGGAGAGGGGGTGTCTCTCTTCCTTGTCTTCACTCTCCCTTGTGTTTAATTCCCAGTGACAGAGCTTTCTCGATCTTTCTAACGATATTGGATTTCGCTCGTTATTCAACTTCTATGTTTGATAATTTGAGTAGCCTTGGAGAGTTAACTCTCCACTCACCTATTCTAAGGCCCTAATGAACCTAAACTTGTTGATGTTTGTTAATGACAAAAATAAAAGTTCTAGTTCATTTTATTAAAAATTTTGATTTTATAGGGCTGTTCTTTAAGTCATGGGTAAAAATGAGAGTGAAACTAATGATGTTTTGATGCAATAGAAACCAATAGAAACTTAGCTACATGCAAATGCAATTATTTTCTTCAATGAAAATGGATTTCTATAGAGTTCTACGAATAAACTTGGACAAGCAAATTTTTCTTTTTCCAGAAAACACACTCCACACACTCAAAAGCTAACAAAAAGACTAAAATGCCTGCAATGCAAACTATAATGATAGTTCATGGATTCTCATACAAGAAGAAAATGTGTTTCCTTACAAGATCAACAAGCCAACTTGAAAGTAAAGAGGGCAAAAATTCAATAACAAATTTCCCTCAAAGCCAAGAAAAATGAATTGAACAAGATCACAATTGCTCAACAACAACAAAACAAAAGAAACCGAAAACCAAAAGCTTGGAAAAAGAAAAGCAAAGTTATATTTTTATCTTTTTCTTTCAAGGAAAGTAAAGCAACTTTTGAGGTCACAAAAAGAACTACTAAATTCGAAAGATTAAAAAAGAAGCACAAAGTGTCTTGATATCTTTCAAGTTATAAAACTCATTAGTAAATGAAACTTGAAACAAGAAAGGCTACAAACTCACACAAACTGATCCAAATATCAGTAAAAAAAACTTTACCAAACCGACAAAAATGTCAAGAAAGAAAAACTTTCAAAATTTCCAAAAAGACTCTAGAAAAGCTTCGAAAAGCAACAAGGCCAATCAAACAAGGAAAAGCAAAACATGGCAACTTGGAATCTGGGTTGCAAATGAAATCGAAATCAATTTCTTGTTCTGGAAAAACAGAACATCCAAGAACTTCAAAAAAAAGTCTTGAACCCAAGACACAAACCACAATCTTGCTTAAGAAGCAATCCTAGGCCAACTAGGCTTTTCAGTGAGAAGGATATTTTGAAAAAGAAAGCTTGCAAGAAAACTGAGTTCTCCAGACAGTAGATGACCATACAACAACATAAATCACTAGGCAGGAGACCTAACTAGGTAAAGAGATTTGAAAAAACAATTCAAAAAATTGTATATGCGATCGTGTAAAGACACCAAAGAGTGCACAGGCGTTTCTAATACAAGAAACTCACATATACATGAGTCTACTTGACGAAACCTACAGTTATACGCGACTGTAATCCAAGAAAATAGCGTATACAAAGCTCAATTAAGAAAAAACAAAAATCACGGTCTGATCAAGAAGATCAAACCTGGGGACACTAATGAATCAAACAACATTGTAAAAGAAATCAATCAAGAAAATGAACCTTGATTGAGAACAAACAACCCAAACCAGGAATAACAAGAATGTTATCCCCAGCGGAGTCGCCAATTCTGTTGTGGGTGAGATCACCCTAGGGTCTTGGGTTGAAAACCCCAACAGAGCGAATGGAAAACACCAGTAATAAATGCTCAGGCAAACAACCTAAATGCTTATTCTACTAAACTGTACAGGAGTGTCCTTACCCGGAGGTCCTATGTTTGGGTAGATCTCGCAGGGTGCAAACCCTCAGCTTCTCCTGATGTCTTTGAAACCTGAAAATTATTCAAATGAAACATATACAGCAGTAGAAACATAAAGCATGTTCATGATATTAACTTTAGATAATATAAATGAATGAACAATTATACATTAATATAAGATTCATAAACAAATTACAATATAAATCAATGCATAAACACATTTAATATCAAGAACAGAACATCATTTCTTTATTGAAGTAAGTTACAAGTAAAGTGGAGAAATACGACCTGAGTCTTTCTCCAGCTCCAAGAGGAACCGTCCTCCAGATTTGTCCTTTCACAGCCTCAGCAATCTTCCTCCATCACCAATACAAGGATATCTCAAGAAAGATGAAGGATATCGCCAACAAGGAAACAAGGGTTTCCTAAATCTTTGGGGAGTGTAGGAGGCATAGGGATTTCATTAGACTCGATCAGGGATAATCTCACTATAGTATCAATATCTCATATCTTCTCCCTTAAGTCCTTCCCATGGAGGTTTATTTATACTTCTCCAAATTAGTTTTTTCAGTTGGGAAACAGTTGGGCCACGGGCTATAGGAGGTGAGTAACAGTAAAACCCATGAACTCCGCCCAAAATTAAGGATTTTTTTTTTAAGTATTTTAACACATGTACGTGGGTTGGGTATATGATGACCTGTGTGTACACGCTTTTATAACATGGAAAAGTAGCGTATAGGGAATAAAACCATTTTTTTTAGATTTTGGACCAAGTCTGGAAGGAAGGGTTGCCCTAGGCCATAATCAGAGCATCAGATCTACCAAGAGTGGTAAATGGTGCTATAATATGGGCGTAATTACGTATATAATAAAGCGTAATTTTATTGAATAATAATTATTAATAATAAATAGTTATTGATAATTATAGAGTCGTCTATGGAGGCATAGGAATTGCCCGGACGACCAAAAGTGGTCGGAATCCGGGGCAAAAAAATAAAAAAATCTTGTAGTAGCGGTGTTTGAATCATGATTTTTATGGTGGAAATGGATTCAACGCCATCAAAAGCCTCTAGACCACCCAAAATATTGAAATTTAATAGCTATAACTTGGATTTACAAAAATTCCTGCCGAATTTTATCAAAATATGGCCATAATTTCCATTATTTTCAAGGTTAAAAAGCAGTTTGTTTAGACTACGGCGATAATTATTATAATTAATATAAATAAATAATAATTAATAATAATAATAATAAAACATGTAAAACTGTTATTTAATTATTATTATTATTATTTATTTATTATTATTTATTAACAATTATTGATTAATTATTATAATAATGATGATTAACACCCACTAAAATTAATATGGACATTAAATAAATAAATATTTATTATTATAATTATTATTATTAAATAAATATTATTTAAAAATTAAATAATTATTATAATTAATTAATTAATAATAATAAAACCTAAAAGCGTGTAAAAACATTATGAATCTCTACCTTCATCTAATTATTATTATTTACTAATTATTTATTATTATTTAGTTATGCTTATTATTTATTATTATTTAATTATTAATTTTATTTTTTATTTTTTATTTTTTTTTATCTGAATTGGTCTACTCGTATATTGATACAAAAATATGATTACAGAGAGGCAGATGCCTCGAGAATTCTAGCCCAAGAGATGGCATGCTTACAAAAAATCGCTTGATGAACTGACCAGAGGACCTGCATAATGACTTGCTTCAGGACTTGACATATCTAAAAACCTTAAACTCAGTACCAAGACAGTGACCAAAATCTGACCAAGACATTGACCAAAATCTGACCTATAAACAGCATGCACCTAAACAGTGACCAACATACAAGAGAATGTTGCCCACGTAGGGGAAACCGACAAGTAAAAAGTGGAAAAAGACCTGATTCTGGGAGCTTAAAAACATGAAATGACTAAGTATCCGGAGGGGAGTGAGCGACTTCCTTCAGCAGCTGACCAAAACCAAAAGGCGCAGACCTGTTCAATCTTCATGTGAGGTTGGAAGCTGTTCTTCAACAATGCGGCACTCGAATTGGTCTGGGTCTTCAAACGCAGAGGGATGGCCCTTTGTACTTGAAGGACCGCCTCCTGCTGGAGCGCTCGGGCCGACATGGGTGGTCGAATCTAGTATTGCAGAGCCACCTGTATCTCTTCACTGAGAAACGTTCTGGTCTTCCATCCTCGGTTCCAGAGGAGCCCCTGGACTGACATCTACGGTGACTGACACAATAAAGGATGAATTTACTAGAGTACAGGGGAAGCGGAAGCGAGCTGTATGCAAATGGGAGTGGTGAGAGCGAACTTCTGTTATGAATTGCCCTCTTCCCCTGCCACGACCACTTCTGGTCGCAGGATATCTATCATAGCAGAAATCTGAAGCCTCAGACGAAGGGTCCGAGGTTGTGGAGGAAGGCTGGCGGGAGACACGGCCTCGGGAGCTGCCTCTTCTGCAGCCCATCCTTGTGCACTCTCTGGGCATTTTAAAGTGAGCAGAACAAATAGCCGAAGAGGGGATGGCGAAGTGGCTACAGAGGAAGATGCAAACTGGATGAATAGGAGCAAGAACGCACTGATAAGTATCAGCGCCTCGAGCCAGAGCCCGACAGTGCCCTGATCTATCTCGAGAGCGAGGAGCTTCCACCTTGCTGGACCAGCATGAGCGCATAGGGGGAACAAGAGTGAAGACCAGGCCGAGTGCCATTGCAAATAAATCATCATACTGGCAAGAGAGGGGGAGCTGCGTTAATGCCACATTTAAGATGTTTGTGTGAAACAATAACTCATGCCTCCTACGAATCCATCTAGTGGCTGTGAGTGGCGACATGCCCACCCTCCACGCCACCTTCATACTGCTTTCCGGACTACTCACCCGCATCCGGGAATTAATTATTTTTATTAATTATAATAATAAAAATGTTTTTATTGTAATAGTTTTTTTTAGTATTCTTTTAATATTATATGTTAATCAATGGTTTGTGTGTGGCGTATATCAACCATATGTTATTGGTGGGCAATGGTTTTGAGACAATGATATTACATATTGTAAAATCTTTTAAAAGGCCTGAGGATCTCCATTGTGATGTTTTAGAGTGGAGTGAAAGGCTCACTTGGAGAGCGTATTGGACGAATTTGTTGCATAATCTTTTTTAATTATTTTCCTCTAGCACCAATTTCATTATTCAACATGTCTATTTTGAGATAGAGTTTACAAATTTTATAATTTTATCATTGATAATTAATTGGTGGATGACAAAGATTTAACCTCCATAATATACTCACATTATTTTAAGTAATAATCATGATATGGAGTTGCTATTTATCTTTAAGGTAATTATGTTATTTTTGCATTTCAATTTAACTAAAAATATATTATAAAATAAATTAAAATTAAAATATATAAAAATAAAAATAAAAATTGATTATAAAATAAATTATATTTTTTTGGAATATGAGATTGATAAACCTTTGGATGATTAAGAATCTTGTCCTATCTTGTTTAAAATATATATGTTTAATGCATATGTTATTATTTTTATAATTAATAATAATAATAATAATTTAAAATAAAATTATAATTTAATTAAGTTTTAAGATTTATTTTGATTGTGATAATATAAAAATCATAAATGAAATGAAATGATATTTTAAGGTCCACAAGATTAAAAATAGTCTATGAGACCATTAGTTCCCCGTTTTTCGCTTTTTGCAATCCAACCCTTTTCCGATTCATATTGATGATGAGCTGGCCCAACCTTCCAACAATCCCCTCACTAAAAAGACAATGCCAAGAAACTGATGCTAACATGTTTTCATAACTTTCTCTGATGTCTTTGAATGCATTACATTCCAAAATGAAATGTTTTTCCGATTCCACAGCCCTAAACGTGCAAAATGTACACACTTGTTCTTCCCAAGCTTCTTTAGGCCTTTTCCACTGTCTTGTTTCACATCGAAGTTGATGTGAGTTGGTCCTTAATTTAGCAATAAGAACCTTTTCCCTCCATGAAATGCTAGCTCCAATGAACTCTTTTTGTTGTAGATCACATGCAAGGTTGAATTCCTCAATGTAATATTTCTCCTTTCTACCCAACTCTTTTCCCCATACCTTTTTATGAAACTTCTCCATAACAAAATCCTTTAGCTCCTTGCTATTTGTGGGATAGGCATTGAGGTAGATATTCCATTTTTTCATCCATGTGTAGTTTTGTTTCATCCATGTTTTCTTTCTTTCACCCATGCCTTCATTGAAGATAACATTAGGCCATCTACCTACTGTCATTTGCTCAATTCTTTTTAGATATCTTATGAGTCGCACCATAGCAATTGCTTCAATGGGAGTTGCTCCTATTTCACTCAACATTATCTCATAAGGTACTGAACTTTTTATTTTGAACTTGCTCATGATCAAGCGTTTTTGGATTTTCTCAATTTGTTTCCATTTTGAGACGGGAATGCCACTAACCCACAATTCACACCCATATAGCATTGCTAGACAAACTAGGAGTCCAAAAAGCACTTTAATCGTTTTCCAATCCCATAACTATGCCTCTCTACATTTGTCTTGAAGAGCATATAATGCTTTCCAGTCCTCCCAATTGAGTTTGTTGTTGAAATCAATCCCAAGGTACTTGTACTCATTTACTTCTTCAAGAATGTTCTCTTCAAAGAAGAAAGTATGTTGGCTCTACTTCCTTTTATTCGAGAAAATCATTATTTTGGTCTTGCTAGTATTGACCTGCATCCCCGCTGCTCTACAAAAATGCTCAAGTGAATATAAGTGCATTTGCAATCCATGGGCCGATTTAAAAATCAATACAATATCATCAGCATATAAAAGAAGCTTTATCACAAACTCCCCCAACCGAACACCATCTCCACATTGCAGATTTAGCCACTCTTCCAATTTATCAATATATAGACCAAAAGGAGTAGGGGATAGAGGGCAACCTTGCTTGACTCTAATGTCACTTCTAAAGTTTTCTAAAATACCTGTTGAGGTTCTAACTTTGACTTTCACTTCTTCATAAAGTCTATGGACAACGACTCTATAATGCACAAGAATTTCAAGTTCTTCCATTCTACGCCACAAGTTATCCCTAGGGACTGTGTCAAATGATTTTTTGAAGTCAACAAAGCAGCAAAATACTTCTTCTTTGTCCTCCCAAACCTTTTCCACAATGTGTCTCAATGTGATACCATGATACAATGTAGAATGTTTCGGCCTAAAACCCGCTTGTCCTCTTGCCCTCTTTTCTTTTACTTCTTCCCACTTACTAATTTCGTCTTCTACCATGCTACCAAATAGCTTTGCAAACAAAGGATTGATCATAAGTGTTCTATAGTTGGATGGATTATTAATGTCTCCACTTTTAAAAGGGGTATTGTTAGGCTAGTTGTCTAGTCTCTTGGGAATCCTTGTTGAATGATGTTGTTGAATATTTCCATGATGTGCGAAGCAAGAGCATTCATTCCCCATTTTAGATACTCTACTTGAAGTTCAACCAAGTACTTTGTCTTTCCTATTTGCAGCTTCTTAATTCCATTCTCCACCTCCTATAACATGAAGAGCTTTGAATTTGTGTTGATCCTAAGGGGACTCTGTCTCAAATTCTTTCTCATATTGTTGCCTTGCATATTCAAATGACTGATTGGCTGTAATATTATTTTCAATTTGCTTCTTCCTTGGTTGTAGTTCCTGCCAGAAAAGCTTTAGATTATTCTTGCTTAAATATATTAACTCTACTCTCCTTGTTTGCCTGAACTCATCTTTTTTCTCTTTTAGTATATGCTTATATAACTTTACATTCATCTTCTCCTTTCCTACCTTTTTCAAGGTTCTCCTTGCCATTTTGCATTCCTCAACAAACCAAACATTTATAGGAAAACATTTTTATTCTAATTTCCTATTTTTTTGCTCTTTTGCACTTCTCAAGTGCACTTTGAATTATGTTTGTTAACTCATGACTGTTGAAGCTTTTGAAACCAGTTTTCTCCTTCCAAATTAATCTCTCTAACATTGTCTTGAAGATAGTACAATTTTCTTGTGTTAGAAGAATTTTGCCCCCTGATAGTGATTGTCAAGAACATTGGGTTTGGGTTTTCCTCCTATGCTGCCTTTTTCTAACCATGGCAACCTTATATAAATTGAGTTATGTTTTAATTGATTTAATTAAGATTATTTATTAGAAAATAATGGAAAACTATATATTAATAATAGATTTTTCTAAATAATAATTCAAAATTTGTTTAAAATATATATATTTAATGTTTACCTTTTACAATTATTAATAATAATAATTTAAAATAAAATTATATCTCACTTAAATTTATGATCTGTTTTAATTTTTGATAATATAAAATGTATTATGAAATATATGTCTTAATTTATAATTTATTTAATTAAGACTAATTATTAACGTACACCGAACACAATGGAAGAGTGTTTCAAAAGAACGTCCATGGAGCATGACACACACGATACACCCAAATTTATAAAAGCTTGAATACGTGTCACGCATCGATGGTATACAGATAGCCGAAGTGCCAAAAGGAGCAAGGTGGGTTGTTTGGTTTTGTTTGCAGCATTATTAAGTTTGAAGTTTGGAGGTGATGGTTTAAAAAATACTAGCATTTTGAAGTTTATGAAACGGAAAAATTACAATTGCTCTCGTTTTTTCTGTAGGTTGATTTTAAACTTCTTATTGTGATAGTATTCGTTAATATTATAGTTTAGTTTAACGCAAGTTGTCTTTTAAATTCGAACAAAGATGCCATCCCTAACATGTTTTTTTGAACATTGAATTTTTGAAATGATTTTAGAGTTTAGTTTGCTTAAAAAACCTTTTGAAACTGTTATTATTTTAATCTTAGACTCGCGCATATCAACCCAATTTCCAATATGTTTTTAGGAATTTTTTTTTTATTGTAAACGTAGATATCAAAACATTGATCCATTTGAAATGATTTCTTTCACTGCATTTTAATGGGAAGATTTCGATTCATGTCCGGTTGATACTCGGACACCCCATGAAACCCAGCGCAAATGAATTGAACCTATTTGCCAAGCTGAGAATGGAGCTCGATAATAAGATTCCCTTGTCACATTCAAATCACAAGATTCCCTTTCCTATCAGATTCAAATCACGGCGGATAAATTTTTTCCATCCCAGCCTGTAGCTTTCACGTCGAACTCACATTCAAAATCATTCATGTGATATTTCGACTTGAAATGGAGATACAACACGGAAATCGTAATGGAATCACGGGCAAACTGGCAATCTTTGTAAAAGTGCGCGAAAAATTGTAACAATGGTTCAAAATGAAATCGATAGCTTCTTGACTTCTTCTACCGTTCTTGACTTCTTCTACCGTCCACAGTCCTGGGCCCTTTAATCCCGATCGCAATTCATAATCAGTAACCTCCGGTTGGCACATAATCAGTGATGAGGCCTTTAAAAGTTGTGTGCTCAAGCAAAAAAATAATGGCGAAAAATGCAAAAACTGTTATGATTCCGTTGTTCTTGAGCGCCCAGGCTAGCACGACAGCCACCAGGGAAATTTGCAATGTGGAGACTGTTGCTTATTCTGGTTGTGATGTCCCTTATTCTGTCCACGGGAGCCGACAGGTGTTGGGGATTTTTAATGGGAAAATCCCAAAAACACATAAAAACTAAAATTCAACACACAGAGATAGTGCTCTGTTTCCTTCACTCTCTGGATCTTTTGTGCACAGGGAAGCTTAAAAAAAATTACTGAGGAACAGAGTATTTCACCACCATAAAAGCATTTCCATTCATTAAAATATATGCCTGATACAAATTCATCCTCTTTGCTGAGAGGGATTCACCACAAAAAATACATTCAACAAAAAAAAATTACTCTGTCTCCACATGAGAATTTACTCTGCTGGGTAAAACTCTCATTTACATTCACTACAGTGAAAAAAAAACATTACTTACTAGTGTAAAACCTTCTTTTACATACTCCTGTAAAAACAAAATTTACACAGGCTTACAAAACCATGTGCGCTCCTCCTGTTTTTTCATCCCTCGCTGCTGCGAAAAATTCTACTCATTTCATCCCAGTGTGTAATCAATACAATAACAAAAAAACATAATATACGAGCTCCCTCTTCTTTTGGATATTACATTGCGTAAAAACAAAAATTAACACAAAGTCCATGCTTTTCTTTAAATGCACCATACCTATCTTTAAGTTCTCCATACGTTCGTGCATAAAGAAATATATTAAAAATAAAATGTTTACCAACTATCCTACGAACACACTTAATTTCATTAACGACGGTCAACCCAAGGTCTTTCACTCCACGCAATGCATTGAATTGCTGCAGGCCCAAATGCTGGTTTCAAACGATCAACGGCGGAGAACATTCAATCGAATCGGACGGTGGACAACAATATCGGAAACCATTACATGACTGAACAATAGTACCCGAGAAATCTGAAATGGTGACGTATGGAGACAGCCACGCGTCAACTCCAAATTTTCTCGGGCCCTTGTGTACGGAAGATACCTTTGCCGGAAAGTGGCCCGAGAACTCTCAGGCGGGTTTGGTGAACGATTTCTGGCGATATAACTCTGCGTTAAAATTACACATTCAACACTCCCCTTTAATTTCAATTGCTGGGCATTTGGTCATACCGAGACACTTCCTCAAAAATTCAAAGCTTTCTTGATCCAGTGGCTATGTCAAGATGTCTGCTACCTGTTCTTGAGTCCTGCAATGTTCTAGGACAATTTCTCCATTGTTCACCAATTCTCTGATGTAGTGAAACCTTGTATCAATGTGTTTCGTTCTCTTATGAAACACTTAATTCTTTGACAATGCAATAGCTGAGCTATTGTCACAAAAAATCACTGTCGCTTTTGCCTGCTCTTGGCCTAAGCTTCTCAACATTCTTCTCATCCACACTGCTTGACATGCTGCTGCTGTAGCTGCCACATATTCAGCCTCTGCTGTAGACAATGCTACAATGGACTGCTTCTTAGAAGCCCATGAAATGGCTCCTGAACCCATATGAAAAACATAACCGGAAGTGCTCTTCCGATCATCTACACTTCCAGCCCAATCACTATCAGTGTATCCAACCAAATCTGAATGTTCTGAGGCATGATATAGAATTCCAAACATTTTGGTACCTTTGACATACCTCAAAATTCTCTTTGCTGCCTGCCAATGTACCTCCTTTGGCCTCTCCATAAATCTGGAAATCAAACTAACAACATACATAATATCAGGCCTAGTTGCTGTTAAATACATAAGGCTGCCTACAATACTCTTGTACATACTAGGATCAAAATCCTTGTTGCTGTCCTCTCTGCTGAGCTTTAATCCCATTACTGTGGGAGTGATGGCTGCCTTGCATTCTTGCATGTTAAATCTGCCCAAAACTTGATTTACATATCTTGCTTGAGAGATAAAAATTCCTTTTTCATTTTGATCTACTTCTATGCCTAAGAAGTATCTCAACAAACCCATGTCAGTCATTTCAAATTCATCCTTCATGACTGATTTAAAATTTTCAATGAGCTGATCATCATTACCTGTGAAAATCACATCATCAACATACAAGACAACAATTAAAATTTTACCATCTTTTTCTTTGATGTAGACGGTGGGTTCTCCTTCACACTTGTCGAATTCATTATCCAATAGATATGAATCTATCCTGCTGTACCATGCTCTTGGCGCTTGCTTCAGCCCATAAAGAGCCTTCTTCAATTTGCACACTTTGTGCTCTTCACCTTTCTTCTCATAGCCGAGAGGTTGTTCAACATAAACCTCTTCCTTTAACACTCCATTTAGGAATGCTGACTTCACATCCATTTGGTAGACTTTCCATTTGTTTTGAGCTGCTATGGACAGCACTGCTCTCACGGTTTCCATTCTTGCAACCGGTGCGAAAGTCTCCTCATAATCTCTCCCATACTGCTGCTTGTACCCCTTGACAACCAGCCTTGCCTTGTGCCTTTCTATCTTGCCTTCAGCATTGCTCTTGGTCTTGTAAACCCATTTAACTCCAATGACTTCTTTACCTTTTGGTAGCTCAACCAAATCCCATGTTTTGTTTCTCTCTATGGCATTCATCTCCTCATCCATAGCTTCTATCCATTTCTTATCTTTAATTGCATCTTCGAAATGAATAGGATCATCAACATGACAATACAAGGCAAATAAGGAATTCATTCCTTCATCATAAATGTCGCTTAGATTTCTAAATTTCTTACCTCTTTCATTTGGTGTGCAAGTGCTTGAAGATCCACTTGAATTTCCTTCTTGTGGTGTGCTTGGAGAAGCACTCTCATTTATCCTCAATGGTGTCCCTTGCTGTCCTTGTGTTGGCGCTGCTGTTTGGGGATGCATTTCAGCTACCTCCTCATCATCTTCATCATGAGACAAACAGTTTTTAACATTCACTGTTTTCTCTATGCTTCCATCCCAAGCTTCCTCTTCAATGAATTGAACATCTCTGCTGACGAAAAACTTCTTGGTGGATGGGATATACAACCTGTAGGCTTTGGATTCCTCACTGTATCCAATGAAGAGACATTTCTCCCCTTTGCTGTCCAACTTCCTCCTTAGCTGATCTGGTATGTGTGCATAGGCCACACATCCAAAAACTCTCAAGTGGGTGACACCTTGCTTTCTCCCACTCCATGCTTCTTCCGGCACTTTGTTCATGACTGCTTTTGTAGGACACCTGTTCAAAATATACACTGCACAATTTACAGCTTCAGCCCAATAATCATTTAGCAAATGCTTTGCCTTCAGCATGCTCCTCGCCATATCCATGATGGTCCTATTCTTCCTTTCAGCAACTCCATTTTGCTGTGGGGTGTACCTAGCTATAAACTGTTTGTGAATTCCATTTTCTCTACAAAATCTTAGGAATTCCTTGGAGATATACTCACCTCCTCTATCAGTTCTCAAAACTTTTATATGCAGCCCGCTTTGGTTTTCCACAAATGCCTTGAAGTTTTGGAATTTCTCAAACACTTCACTTTTGTTTTTAAGGAAATATACCCAAGTTTTTCTTGTAAAGTCATCAATGAATGTTAGGAAATATTGGCTGCCTGCTAATGATGGAGCTTGCATCGGTCCACATAAATCTGAGTGAATGATCTCTAAGGGTGCCTTGGCCCTTATGCTTTTCCCTGATGGAAAACTTTCTCTATGTTGTTTGCCCAATATACAACCTTCACAAAGGCTGTACGGCTTCTCTATCAATGGTAATCCTCTTACCATTCCTTTCCTGCTCAACAAGTTTAGACCTCCAAAATTTAAATGCCCGAATCTCAAGTGCCATAACCAATTTTCATCCTTTGGCACGCTTTGGAAGGCCTCTTGGGTAATTGCTGCAATTTCATTTTTGTTTTTCAAATCTGCCCTGATCCTGAGAGGGAACATCCTGTTCCTTGTCATTTTTACTTCAGCAATGCATCTTTTGCTGGGTGCTATATCCATGATGGTGCACACATCATTTTTAAAGAAAACATTGTACCCCTTGTGGACAAGCTGTCCAATACTCAAGAGGTTACATCTCATTCCAGGGACATAGTAGACATCTGCTATGGTTTTCTTCTCTCCTTGCTTTGTAAATATTTTTACCTCTCCTTTTCCCATAACAGAGACTTTGCTATCAGTTCCTAGTGTGACTTCTGATTTCACATTTTTATCTAGGGCAGAAAAGAAGGCTATGTTCCCTGTCATATGGTTGCTGCAACCTGATTCTAAAAACCATATGTCTTCACTGTTTGTTTCAGCCATGTTACATGCTAACAGCACATTATTTTGACTGCTGTTTTCTCTTGTAACATTTGCATTTTGTCTACTGTTCATATCATGTTGTTTCTTTCTACAATCACTTGCATAATGTCCATACTTTTTGCAATAATAGCATTGAACATTAGATTTATCATACCTTTGTCCTTGAGCATGATACTGTTCTCTTTGTTGGCTGCTGCCTTGGCCTTGGTTCTGATTTGTATTGCTGCCTCTTCCTTGTGCATTTGATGGGCTGTTCCTTCCACCTCTGTTCTGGCTTCTGCCTCTTCCTCTTCGGTTTCCTCTTCCTTGACCTCTTCCTCTTCCAAAGGACATCTGGGTCTTGAAGGCTTGCTCAAGAGATGAGTTTTCATTCCTACTCAACCTCTGCTCATGTGTTATCAGTGATGCATGTAGCTCATCAACTGAATAGTTTGAGAGATCCTTTGTCTCTTCAATGGTGGTGACTATGGCATCAAACCTTGAGGGTAAGATCCTCAATATTTTCTCCACAATCCTTCTATCTTCAATGGTTTCTCCATGAGTTCTCATTTGTGTGATTACACCAATCACATGAGTGAAGAATGAGTCAATGTTATCTGACTCCTTCATGTTCAAGTTCTCAAAATCCTTTCTCAGCAATTGTAGTTTTGCTGTCTTCACTCTCTCCATGCCTTGATAGGCTGTCTTAAGGGTTTCCCATGCTTCATTTGATGTCTTAGTTGCTGCTAACCTTGGAAACACACTCTGGTCTACTGCTAGATACAACAACACACGGGCTTTTGAATCTTTCTTCCTATTTCTCTTTAGCAGATCCTTCTCTCCTAGAGTTAATCTATTAAACTCATTTTCATCTGTTGGTTCTTCAAAACCATCTTCAACTATTTCCCATAAATCTTGAGAGGCAAACAGGGCTTTCATAGTTATTGCCCAATAATCATAGTTTTTCCCATTAAACTGTGGGAGCTGGGTGTTAAACATACCCATACCAGAGCTTGTGCTGGCCATTCCTTGCATTCTGATCTATGGCTTTAAATCCTTGACTGTGGTTTTTTTTAAAACAACTAACTGTCTTCAGCAATAACAAAAGAAATGCTTTTGGGGAATACCTGAATCCTTCACTGTCTGAGTCTTCTGTCTGCCTGAGAAGTTTTGCTGCAGCAACAACCTTCTCCCTTCAGCTTCTTTAACTTCTTTAAAGAGCCTAAGCCTGCTCCGATACCACTGTTGGGGATTTTTAATGGGAAAATCCCAAAAACACATAAAAACTAAAATTCAACACACAGAGATAGTGCTCTGTTTCCTTCACTCTCTGGATCTTTTGTGCACAGGGAAGCTTAAAAAAAATTACTAAGGAACAGAGTATTTCACCACCATAAAAGCATTTCCATTCATTAAAATATATGCCTGATACAAATTCATCCTCTTTGCTGAGAGGGATTCACCACAAAAAATACATTCAACAAAAAAAATTTACTCTGTCTCCACATGAGAATTTACTCTGCTGGGTAAAACTCTCATTTACATTCACTGCAGTGAAAAAAAACATTACTTACTGGTGTAAAACCTTCTTTTACATACTCCTGTAAAAACAAAATTTACACAGGCTTACAAAACCATGTGCGCTCCTCCTGTTTTTTCATCCCTCGCTGCTGCGAAAAATTCTACTCATTTCATCCCAGTGTGTAATCAATACAATAACAAAAAAACATAATATACGAGCTCCCTCTTCTTTTGGATATTACATTGCGTAAAAACAAAAATTAACACAAAGTCCATGCTTTTCTTTAAATGCACCATACCTATCTTTAAGTTCTCCATACGTTCGTGCATAAAGAAATATATTAAAAATAAAATGTTTACCAACTATCCTACGAACACACTTAATTTCATTAACGGCGGTCAACCCAAGGTCTTTCACTCCACGCAATGCATTGAATTGCTGCAGGCCCGAATGCTGGTTTCAAACGATCAACGGCGGAGAACATTCAATCGAATCGGACGGTGGACAACAATATCGGAAACCATTACATGACTGAACAATAGTACCCGAGAAATCTGAAATGGTGACGTATGGAGACAGCCACGCGTCAACTCCAAATTTTCTCGGGCCCTTGTGCACGGAAGATACCTTTGCCGGAAAGTGGCCCGAGAACTCTCAGGCGGGTTTGGTGAACGATTTCTGGCGATATAACTCTGCGTTGAAATTACACATTCAACAACAGGAAGGGCGAATTGAAGAGATGATCTTCCGGGAATTGCCCCTCCTCCGCCATCAGGCTGCGGCGAGCATTGCTATTTGGAGCTAATGAATTTGGGATCAGAAATGCAGATACATTGCAAATTTTCACAATGAATGCAGATAAATTCAAATTTCAAATCGATCCACTGTTCGGCGCCCACCCAATTCGTCCCGCCCATCCAATTCGTCTGACATTGGGGGCCCTGCAGGTCACGTCGGTATTTTCCGGTGGAGGCTGGAGTCCTTTCCCGGCTGGAGAGCTGTCCCGTTACATGCCCATGCATGTATGGTGAAGTTGCTAGGCGATTGCTGGCCGACTTGAGGTCCCATAGGAAATACCCAATAGCATAGGAAATATTTAGAAATTTTTAATCAAGATACACACTAAGCAATATCTAAAATTAGATAATATTCAGAAATTTTTTATCAAGATACATATTAGGCAACATTTAAAATTAGACATGTCTATTTTGCTCCAAGATATATATATATAGAAATATAAGTTAATTATCAATAATTGTTAAGTAGATGTTAGAGATTTAACCTCCACTAAATAATCTAAAATATTCTTAATAATAGTTACAAATTAAAAGTTAAAATTAGTTTAAAATCATATCAAATGAGTTTATAAGTTTTCGGACATATAGTATTAATAAGCCTTGGTATAAAACTTATTTATAAACTATTAATCTCCATAGTAAAGAGTAAATTGTATATATTTAATTCACTTTTTAATTCTTTTTATAAAGAATAACAATAATTTTTAATTCTTTTTATAAAGAATAACAATAATTTAAAATAAAAATATAATTCAATTATCTTTTCATATATATTAAAATATTTTGATGTATATTCATATTTACCACCTATATAAATGTTACCTTTAATATTTGATATAACTTTAACTTGTAAAATGTAAATAAAATAAAATAAAATAAATGTTTATCATTTACCATATTTTATATAACTTTAACTTGTGAATTTAAATGAAATGAAATAAATGTTTATCATATTTGACCATCATTAAATTTTTTATGTTTTTAATTTTTTTAAATGTCTGTACCTGTTTTAATATTTTTTATCATATTATTTATCACATCACATTTGATATAAATTTAACTTTCACATTATTTTGCAGTCGGCTAAAAAAAAGTGGAAATCTTGGCCCATCATCCTCCATCTCAACATTCTTTGAACATTACAATGATTTTTTCTGAACTTCATCTACAATATAAAGATTGCTGGGTTGTTAATTTTTGAGTCTGGTGTGTTGTTAATTGAGATGGGTACATATTACAGAGTCGCAAGGGACATTTCATTGTGCACGCTGTCAACAGTACAGGGCATCCATTGAAAGGAGCCAAACTATTCATCAAGCAAACCAAGAGGGACATTCCCATAGGATGCGCTATAGCGAACACAATACTGAACAATAGTGTTTATCAGGTGGACTTAATCACTGAATTAACCCAGTTTTTCGCTTTTTATTTCATCTCGATTGAAGCCATTTTGATTTCAGAAATTATCCTTTTAACCCTTCATGTTTGGCTGAATTCTTTTTCCTCTTGAAGCTATTATAATCTGATTTCAGAAATGGTCTCCTAAGCTATTATAATCTGATTTCAGAAATGGTTTCTTGAACGTTTCAACGTAGCAACATTTTTGAACGAGCTAAAATGGTACAGCACGGAGCCTGAGCAAGGGCAAGAGAATTACAGAAACGCAGATGCCATGGTGAGCTTCTGCAAAGCAAACAATATAAAGATGCGGGGGCACAATATAGTGTGGGAGGATCCAAAATATGTTATGCAGTGGGTAAAGAATCTGAATGCCCAACAACTACAAGAGGCAGTGGACAATCGAGTCCATTCAGTAGTGGGAAGGTACAAGGGCCAATTCATCCAATGGGATGTCAGCAACGAGATGCTTCATTTTTCATTCTTTGAGGACAAGCTGGGGCCCAATGCCTCTGCAAATATCTTCCAACTGGTTCAGCAATTAGATCCCTCCACTCCATTGTTCATGAACGACTACAATACAATCGAGACCTGCAGTGACATGGCCTCCATACCCGATGCATATGTGCAGAAGCTGCATGACATTAGCCGGCCAGGGCTGATTGAAGGAATTGGATTGGAATCCCATTTTTCAAAGCCTAACCTACCATTAATGAGATCTATATTGGATAAACTGGGGTCTTTGGGTCTGCCAACCTGGCTAACAGAGGTCGATATTGACAACGACGTGAATCAAACTACACAGGTATGCAAGCTTTCTGGTCCATAATTTCCCTTTTCAATAAATCAAAACCTCCATGAATCTCATGTTTAATGTTTGGAACAGGCCGAGTATTTGGAACAAGTACTGCGCGAAGGATTTTCTCACCCTGCTGTGGGAGGCATAGTCATTTGGTCGGCATGGCCGCCTCCCAGTGGATGTGACAGGATGTGTCTCATTGACAATAATTTCAATAATTTGCCTCCAGGCAATACGGTGGACAAATTGTTAAAAGAATGGCAAAGCAGAGGCATTAGTGGTTTTACTGATCATGAGAGCGGGGCCTTCAATTTTTCAGGATTTTACGGCGAGTACACCGTCACTGTAAAGCATCCCCACACTACTGGTACTAATTCTTTCAAGATTTCGAGGACATCTGAACAACCACAACACATTAGCGTTGTTGTGTAATTATCAATGAAAAGATTGTAACCTGCAGTATATACTAACAATGATATAAATATAAAGAATTAAATATATACAAGTAGTAGAAAAACGTAGTTGAGATGGGGATTCAACGACCCCGAGTTAAGATCTCATGATGGCTGTACGTTACACTCGGAGCTCAACAACCCCGAGTTAAAATGCAGATATGATATGTGTGTATGGAAGACTACCACTGAAATATGTCTATGGAGGAGAACCCCTGCAATATAAATTACCTTTTCAATGCTGCCTTCTGGTTGTGCTCGCTACTGGCCTGCCTGGACTGACTGGCTGGAGCGCCCCTGCAATATAAATTACCTTTTTCAATGCTGCCTTCTTGTTGAGCTCGCTACTGGGCTGGACTGAATGGCCATGCGTTATAGAACCACATTTCTACTTCGATGTCTCAGCTTTGGAATAGAGGTGATCGGCATTCATTATAAATACACGATTTGGGTACGCATCAATTTACAAACTAATAATATCTCTGCTTTAAAAATATCTTTACAGCAACGTAATAAAGATCATTATCTGCCCTTGTTCTGGAGTTGGCACTTTATCTGCTTCATGTTCTCATTCTATGGATTCATCTACCTTTTTTAAAATGAAAGCAGTTGATTTTTTCTGTGGAAATAATAAAATTGATTGATTTTTGTTAAGATTTAAACTTTCTCATTCTATGGATTCATCTACCTTTTTTAAAATGAAAGCAGTTGATTTTTTCTGTGGAAATAATAAAATTGATTGATTTTTGTTAAGATTTAAACTTTTATTATTAGTATTATTAATTATGATTAGTGTTTCAAAGTGGCCATAAATTTACGTGTACAACCTTGAAGGTTGGCCTTCATCACTCCACTGTTAGTATTTGTTCCCCATATCTGTATGCATGCTGATCAATTATAGTGTGTAATTTGTTTCCTGAGACGTTTTCAAATATGTTGAATATGTTTAGTAAATCACAGTTATGATAGCTATATGGATTTACTAGGAATGACAGATAGATGATCGTTTTCAAATATGTTGAATATGTTTAGTAAATCACAGTTATGATAGCTATATGGATTTATATGGATTTACTAGGAATGACAGATACATGATTGAAGACAAATAAAATACGTGTATTGTAAATTTGTTAGAAAACTTGCACAGATGAATCTAGCAAATAAAGGTTGAACACACAGTTTTGCAAAGCAAAAACACTAAAAGAAAATTGAAAGAACAAAAGAATGGTTCATTAGAAAATAGGTTACAATGCTCATGATATAGCATTACTGGGTGAAGATCCCAATGTAATGCACCATAGTGGTGATCAATGAGAAGACTCAACACCTACAACAAGTTCTGGAGATAACTAGCCAGTTGCGGAGTGAAAGAAGGAGCAAATCAGGGAGTAAATCATGTAGAAGAACTAACCAGTTGCGGAGTGAAAGAAGAAGCAAATTAGGGAGTAAATCATGCAAAAGAACTAAACAATTGCGGAGTTAAAGAATGAGAAAATCAAGGAGTAAATCATGCAAAAAGAATCTTGCATGTAGTCCCATGCTCTAACTAAGAGTCTGCATGTAGGTGTGTAGTAGTTCCAACACCCCCCCTGAACACCACTATGGGGAAAAATAGAAAATGGGCCCTGGAAACTAAGGCCAAAGGTCACCCAAAATACAGTGCAACTTGTACTAAAATTGAGGAAAGAGGGAAAACCTCATGGGAAAAACCCCCCTCAAAATACAATGTAATCAAAAGAAAAGAGGAAGAAAAGACAGTTGCTAAGCAACTGTGTCCTTCACTCCAAGACGATCACGCAGAGAGTGAAACTTCTGCTCAATGAATGTCTTGGTGAAGATGTCTGCAGTCTGTTCTGCTGAGGGACAGAACTGCAAATCAATGACCCGATCATGTACTAAGTCTCTGATGTAGTGCATATGGATCTCTATGTGCTTCGTCCGCTGCCGTTGTACTGGATCCCTGCAAAATTTGAGAGTGCTCTGGTTGTCACACCAGATAACAATGGGTTGGTGGAACTGGACGCCCAACTCAGTGAGGAAGTGTTGTAGCCACAAAGCTTGAATGGTGATGTTGACTACTCCTCTGTACTCGGCCTCTGCTGAAGAGAGAGCAATAGCAGTTTGTCACACCAGATAACAATGGGTTGGTGGAAATGGATGCCCAACTTAGCGAGGAAGTGTTGTAGCCACAGAGCCTGAATGGTGATGTTGACTACTCCTCTGTACTGGGCCTCGGCTGAAGAGAGAGCAATAGCAGCTTTCTTCTTGCTCGACCAAAAAATAGGGCCAGACCCTAGACTGACTGAATATCCAAAGGTGGACTTGCGATCAACGCTGTCGCCCGCCCAATAAGAATCAGTGAAGCCAAGGAGATTCAATGCAGTGCCGACTGCATAGTGAATCCCGAAGGTGATGGTGCCTTGCACACATCGGAGGATGCGCTTGGCAGCATTCCAATGTAGCTCATGCGGCTCCTGCATGTATCTGGAAACTGCCCCTACTGCATATGAGAGATCTGGTCTGGAGTGGGTGAGGTACAATAAGCTCCCCACTAGCTGTTGGTAGAGAGTGCTGTCAACTAATGGAGTGTCACCTCCATCCTCAAGGCAGACCCCAAACAGAAAAGGAGTCGGTGCTGGCTTGCAGTCAGTCATGCGAAATCTCTAGAGGAGATCCCGTGCATACTTAGCCTGAGAGAGTTTGATGCCTGTGGCATCCTGGCTAATCTCAAGACCAAGAAAGAAGTGTAATGGACCCATGTTCGTCATCAAGAACCTATCATGCAAGGCCCTCTTGACTGTAGCAATGGTTGAAGCTGAGCTGTCGGTGATTAGGAGATCATCCACATACAAAACTAAGATAAGAAGAGAATCATGTGTCCTGAGCATGTAAACATTCGGATCAGACTTACATCTTTCAAAGTTTTGTGATAAGAGAAAAGAATCCATCTTCGCATACCAAGCTCTCGAGGCCTGCTTAAGGCCGTAGAGAGATTTCTTCAGTCTGCAGACCAAAGATGAATCATGAATGAAACCATGTGGCTGCTCCATGTAGATCTCCTCAGATAGATCTCCGTGAAGAAAATCATTCTTCACATCCATCTGATGTACTTCCCACCTTTGGGCAGCCACAATGGCAAGTGTAAGGCATATGGAATCCATCTTTGCTACTCGAGCAAAGGTCTCGTCATAATCAATGCCATGCACTTGTTGGAAGCCTTGGGCTACTAGCCTTGCTTTCCGTCTGGTGATTTGCCCATCTGCAGCACTCTTGGTCCTATAGACCCATTTGCATCAGAAAAGTTTCCTTCTTGAAGGAAGGGGGACCAGATCCCAAGTCTGGTTCTTGAGGAGGGAGTTATACTCCTCCTCCATGGCGGACTCCCAAGATGGATGCCCAGCAGCCTCAGCATAAGACTGTGGATCAGAAGACTGAACCAAATGACAATGCTAGGATGGCGATGGTTCAGTGGTAGTGAGGACAAGAGGAGGCTCAATAAACTCTGAGCTAGTCCTCTGCAAATCAGAATTATCCCCCACAAGACCATTTCTAGCAGTTGGGTGTTCTTGTGCATATATCTCATGTAAGCTCCTTGTTCTCTGATTTATGACAGGGGAATATGATTCACTGCTGGAAGCCCGACCTGGACTTGGATGTGGATCATCATTTGCATGCACTAGATTTGCATTTGAAGACTCTGTCTCTGCATCTGCATGCTCTACCTCAGCATCTGCATGCTCTCTATCTGCATCTGAGTGTACTGAGTCATCATCTTGGACATGAGGTAGATAAAAGGTGTCTGCATGCAGCAATTGAAGTGCATGTGAGAGACTTTCCTCAAATTTGACACTTCGCTCAATGATGAGCTTGTCCGTAGAGGGAATCAGGAGTCGTTATCCCTTCACACCATCAGGGTATCCAACAAAGATGCACTCAATGCTATGTGGATCAAGAGCTTTCCTCTTTTCAGAGGGGATCTTGGCCCATCCTCGGGAGCCAAAAACACAGAAGTGAGTGACCTCTGGTTTAGTGCCGCTCCAAGCCTAAAAGGGGGTCTAATCCTTGACAGACCTATGAGGAGATTTGTGCTGGATATAGTTAGCACAATTAAGTGCTTCGGCCCATAGCTTATGAGGTAGTGACTTAGCATGCAACATGCAGGAAGCCATCTCTTTGAGAGATCGGTTCTTTCTCTCAGCAACTCTGTTCTGCAATGGAGTGTATGGAACTGTGTACTGCAACTGTATGCCAGACTGAAGGCAAAGGTTTCTAAGTGTTGTGTTAACATATTCCCCCCCCATTGTCTGTACAGAAGGCTTTGATCTTTCTCTCTGACTGTGTCTCAACTAGTGCTTTGAAATCTTCATAGTGCGTAAAAACTTCAGATTTGTTCCTGAGAAGATACACCCAAGTATACCATGAGAAATCATCAATAAATGTAAGCACATACATTGCTTTGTTGATGGAAGGATGAGGAAAAGGCCCCATGAGATCACTATGGATCAGATCTAGAGGAGAGGATGCTCTGTGAGTCTTGCCAGTGTCAAACTTTTCTCTGGGATGTTTTCCAAGGACACACCCTTCACAAACGCCTTTGGAGAAACTGATATTTGGCAAGCCTTCCACCATCTCATTCTTGCTTAGCTGCTGCATATACCTATAATTTAAGTGACCAAACCTCTCGTGCCAAAGCCTACTACTATCATCAACATGTGTAAGCAATAAGGAGGATTCAGATTCAATAAATTCAGAAAATGTATACAGTTTGGCTCCATTGTTTACCTCACCGGCTGCAATTTTGGAGCTGCTATGTAAGTCATATATGTTCACTGCATCTAAAGTGAATTCCACTCTCTTTCTGGTGCTGGAATGAGTGATTTGATAAACTGAAAGCAGCTTTACCGAAAGTTTTGGAACATGAAGCACATCTTCAAAGCTTCCGTGTAAAAGTTCCACTCTACCTTTTCCGGTGACCTCAATAGGTGAGTCATCTCCCATGAGGATGGGAGGTCCTTTGCATGCATCCAAAGAGGAATAGACTTCCTTTGCAGCAGCCATATGATGTGATGCACCAGAATCTATAATCCATGCATCAGGGGAAGAATTAGTTGCAACTAAAGCATGAAAATTGTTACCTTTCCTGTGTGGCAGATCCTCAGTTTTCTTCTTGGCGCCCTGAGGGATGTGGTCCCCAAGGTTTTGCTTCTGAAGAATTTCTACCATTTTGTCAATTTGTTTCTTCATGCAAGAGGATTCTGGATGGAATCCTCTTTGATAGTAGGTGCATCTGTTTACTTTCTTCCCTCTCATTTCTCGAGCCGGAGGAGTCATTGAAGGGCTTGGTGTACCCTTCCTTTTTTCGATGGGAATGCACTTTTCCCTTGTCTTTTTGCTGCTGATTTTTCTGATTTGAATTAGATTTGTGATTTTTATTGTAGCTGCCATCATGCACAGCAAGTGCATGTGCTTTTGGAGGTTTGATTTTCCCCATGCCAATGAGTTTATCTTGCTCAAAAATAAGGGACTCCATAAATTCTTTGAGAGAAGGCATAGTGTAGGATTTACCTGTTGCAAGCCTTACTGAATGAAATGTAGACACAAAGACGGAGTATTCTGGTCCGAGCTTTGACATAATAGAGAAAACTTGGCGACTCTCCTCCTTGGATTTGTCAATTCCACAACCCTTGAGTTGCAACAATAGATCATTATATTTGGTGAAGAAGTCTTGAATTCTGTCATAGTTCCATGGATCCAATGACAGAAGCTCCACTTCGAGCAGATGTCCTTTCATCTCATCCTGTTTCCCGTAGAGATCTTCAACCTTCTTCCAAATCTCATTGGGAGTATTGCAGGAAGATAGATGAAACTGCAACTTTGGAGAGATGCACATGCATATGGATCTGTGGGCCTCATCCATATGGTTGTGGTACTTGGATTTCTCTATGGCTGAAGTGGGTTCCACTTCTGTAGCCATGGTAATCCTGTACAACCCTTTATGACGAAGGTATCGAGCCATTTGGTCCTTCCATTCGTGATAGTTGTACGGTGTTAGGATCGATGCTTTGGGAAACTCCATTTTTCTGTCGATCTTCGATCTCCAAGCTGTAATACCTGCAAAATAAAGTACTGGTGCGTCTTTTATCTAGCAACCTGTGGGCTCTGATACCATGTAAATGTGTTAGAAAACCTGCACAGATGAATCTAGCTAGTAAAGGTTGAACACACAGCTTTGCAGAGCAAAAACACTAAAAGAAAATCGAAGGAACAAGGATATCTCGGCCTCAGCAATCTTCCTCCATCACCAATACAAGGATATCTCAAGAAAGATGAAGGATATCTCCAACAAGGAAACAAGGGTTTCCTGAATCTTTGGGAAGTGCAGGAGGCACAGGGATTTCGTCAGACTCGATCAAGGATAATCTCACTATAGTATCAATATCTCATATCTTCTCCCTTAAGGCCTTCCCATGGAGGTTTATTTATACTTCTCCAAATTAGTTTTTTTCAGTTGGGAAATAGTTGGGCCACGGGATATAGGAGGTGAGTAACAGGTAAAACCCGTGAACTCCATCTGAAATTAAGGAAAATTATTTTTTTTAAGTGTTTTAACACATGTACGTGGATTGGATATATGCTAACGTGCGTGTACACACTTTAATAACAGGGAAAAGTAGCGTATAGGGTATAAAACACATCTTTTTTAGATTTTGGACCAAGTTTGGAAGGAAGGGTTGCCCTAGGCCATAATCAGAGCGTCAGATCTACCAAGAGTAGTAATGGTGCTAAGTGTATTAAGTGTATAAAAGGAATCATGCCGAGACTGAGGAGGAGTTCACCAGAATTCATCCTGCCAAGGCAACGAAAGAGATCAGAAAGAAAATGTTGTCTGAGGCGGGCATACCCATGCTTAGAAATAGTAAAGCATGTCCACATGTCAAGTACAAAAGCGGATCCAATATGCATACAAGTATAAAGGAACTAAAAATACATAATGGATCATCTGATCATAATCAAGAGAGTATATGTCTGAATATCACATATAAAGAGCTGATCAATGATGCTGAAATATGAAGCTGATCACTGAAGTCAGGAAACTAATCCAAATAGTACCAAGTCAACATGGTGGAATAAATGGTACTACAGCACAACTCGGGTGCCAACATATAGGATGTCGCTATAAGGAACTGCAACATATAAGGTGGATGGTGTCAACTAGTAGAAACAAGAGCAACTGACAAGTGAACCAAGACATGCTGATGCAAACCCGAGGTCTTCACCGACTGCCGTGATACATTTCTACATAATGGGAATAAATAATCTGAAGTCGAATATGTGAGAAATCATTTGATTACCAGTCATTGATGTATACTGTTAAAAAACACGAGGCTACTCACCGATAATGATGATGAGAGTCAAGTTACCCAGTACAATCTAACAAGTGCCAATAAATGAGTTGTATTCGAACACTTGGAAGAATCTATCAATTAGGAGACAATGATGTTTTCCCACTGTCTATTGGGTCCCTATAATACTAGTGATTACCCCATTACTATTGTAATTATACCCCTTATTAATATTGTTGTGCCCCTATTGTCCCCATATTGTTATTACTGTGCCCCATAGAATCCCTCTATTGTTATTTTTGTGGCTTTATATTATTATTGTTAGGTCGGCTGGGTTATATTGTGACTCTTTAGACTCCTATATATAGAAAGGAGGTTTTGTCATTTGAATCATCCAAGAATTGTTCATTTATGTAATGTAAAGGAGGTTGCCCCCCTTGAAGAGGCTGAATTCTAAGGTGTTGATCTATCTTTTCTATCTTTTCTTGAGCTGGTTTCATAACATTTGGTATCAGAGCTTTGGATTCTAGGGTTTCGCTGCTCCAAACAAGTCATCGTGGAATTTTCGCTATAACTTTTTTCTGCGACATTTCAGAAGTTGAAAAAAAAACCCATTTGAGAAGACATCGCGCTAAATCTCGGGTCCAAATTTCAGAGCTTTTTGCGCTATATTTGCGGAGATATGATCTGAGGAAGTTGGTCTTTTTGCAGACTCCTGAATTACATTCCAAACAGGTGACCTAGGGAAAATCGTCATAACTTTTTCTCTGAGCATTGGATTGAAATTTCGTAAGAAGGTGCAGAAAGAGGACGGACTGTAGTTTCTTCTATATATTTTTCAGAGCTAAAGGTCGAAACAGTGACTCGTGGCACATCGTACAAGTTCGCTCTACTGAACTAGTCTATAATCTGGTCACTGTGGGAGATTTCGCATAACTCTAATCCAATTTGGATCAGACTAGTGGCATTGGAAAGAGGACACAGAGGGCTACCACAGGTCACAATTTCAGAATTGGATGTTCTGAAAGTACAGAGATACATCAGAGGCAATATTGAGCTCCTACAAAGTGAAAAAAAATGTGTGTAGATTCTTTTAAATTTTTGGTTAAGATTGGTTTGAAAAATTATTTTGAAGGAATTCAAAGGGCTAGTAGAGCATTATTATCGGTAACTGATGCCCGAGGAAAGAAAATGCAAACACCTAGTAAGGAACCTGAAAGCTCTAGCATGACTCATGAAGAAGAGGAAGAAATGCTACATGATATATCAAAATTACAAGAACAAGTGCAACAAATGCCACGCTCACAAAAGTTAACAGAAGCTAAGATAAATGGCGTGGAAGCTAAGATGAATGGCATGGAAGCTAAGATGGACAATTTGAAGATAGATTTAAACACAAATTTGAAGACAGGCATGGCAGATTTGAAGACAGTTTTGACAAGTTTTCTACAAGAAATACTTACTAATGGTGAAAAGGTAGTAAAGGAAACTCATGATGCGAACAAAAGAAATGTTAATCATGATATCATAGACTCTAATGTGGGATCGAAGACCCACCATATTCCAAAAATCGATATGAGGAAGTTTGATGGCAAGGATCCCGCAACATGGATATTACAGATGGAGCAATTTTTCGATCTCAATAATGTGCAAAACACACAAAAGGTACGTATTGCAACTTTATATTTGGAACCAAATCAGTTTGTATGGTATCAATGGCTTTGCTCTCGTAAACAATTTATCACTTGGGCAATTTTTACGGAAGAATTGATAGCACATTATGAGGATACAAAAAGCAACACTTTTTTTAGTCAATTGATAAGTCTCAAACAAAAGGGTTCAATAATGGAGCACATTGAGGAGTTCCAAAAATTGAACATAAGGGTAAAAGATATTCCAGAGGAGCATAGGATTGATGTGTTCATAGGGTCTTTAAAGGATAATATCCAACATGATGTTCGCCTTTGGGAACCTGATTCATTAGAGAAGGCATTCAGGTTAGCAAGAAAAATGGAAAGCAAAATTATGGCAACCAGGAAGCATACCACTCACAACTATAAAGATGGAAGTGTTGTTGCCCCTAGTCTTCCACAACCTATAAGGTTGACACCACAACAATTGGAAGAAAAAAGAGCAAAAGGGCTTTGTTACAGTTGTGATAGCAAATACACTAAAGGTCATAAGTGTGCTGAGAAGAAATTATTCTACATAGATTGTGAAGAGGAAGAAGAAAAGGAGCAAGAAAGGTCAAAAGAAGAGGATATACTCCAAGAACAAATGAATCCGACCATATCTTGTAATGCATTGGCTGGAATTACCACTCCTCAAACCATCAAGATAGAAGGACAAATCAAGAAGAAAAAGGTAATAGTGTTGATTGATTCAGGAAGCACCCATAATTTTATTCATTGTAAGGTAGCAAAAGAATTGAATTGCTTCCTATATCCAGCACCAGAGTGTCAAGTGATGATTGCAAATGGAGGAACAATAATTTGCTCTGGAAAGTGCCATAATATCAAGCTATCCATGGGAGAATATGTATTGACTAGCCCAATGCTTTCCATTCCAATGGGAGGTGCTGATGTTGTACTAGGAGTCCAATGGCTACAATCCCTAGGTACAATAGCTTTTAATTTTCAAGAACTTTTCATCAAATTTTATGCGGAAGGAAAGGAAGTTGAATTAAGGGGTATTGCAGGGAAACCAGGAAAGATAATCAGCTCTAATGGTATGACAAAGCTTCTAAAAAAGGAACAAAGAGGTGTAATTGCACAATTATGTTCGCTAGATGTTTCCACATCGGAATCATCTATTTCTCCAGATCTCCAAAAAGTCCTGGACAATCATTCCAAGGTATTTGAGACTCCCAAAGGTCTCCCACCTATGCGTGATCATGATCATGCTATTCATCTGATTCCAGGAAGTGTTCCTCCAAACATCAGGCCGTACAGATATCCCTATGCCCAAAAGAGTGAAATTGAACGTATGGTTGCAGAAATGCTAGAGGCTGGTATAATTCAACCGAGTCAAAGTTCTTTCTCTGCTCCAGTAGTATTGGTGCACAAGAAGGATGGATCATGGCGCATGTGTCCAGATTATAGGGAGCTCAACAAGCTCACTATTAAAGATAAGTTTCCCATTCCTGTCATTGATGAATTACTGGATGAATTGCATGGATCAATTTACTTCACCAAGTTGGATCTTCGTTCAGGATATCATCAAATCAGAATGAAGATTGAAGACATTCCGAAAACAACATTTAGAACTCATGAGGGTCATTATGAATTTTTGGTCATGCCTTTTGGCCTTACCAATGCACCTTCAACATTTCAAGGTTTGATGAATTCAATTTTCAAACCATTCCTTAGAAAATTTGTGTTAGTATTTTTTGATGATATACTAATCTATAGCAAGTCTTGGAAGGATCATGTTAAACATGTTGACAGGGTGCTACAACTATTGGAGGAGAAACAATTATATGCAAAAAGATCCAAATGTTTCTTTGGAGTCCAAGAGGTGGAATATCTGGGTCATATTGTATCTCATGAAGGAGTTAAGGTAGACCCTAGCAAAATTAAAGCCATTAAGGAATGGAAAATCCCCACATCCATAAAGCATCTGCGAGGATTTCTCGGGTTGACAGGGTATTATCACAAGTTTGTTAAGAATTATGGGAGAATAGCAACACCTCTAACAACATTATTGAAGAAAGATGCATTTTCATGGACTCCGGAAGCAACAAAGGCCTTCGAACATCTTAAAGAGGCAATGTGCCAAGCACCGGTCTTAGCTACACCGACTTCACAAAAACCTTTATTGTGGAATGTGATGCTTCAGGAAATGGAATTGGTGCTGTTCTAATGCAAGATGAAAGACCCATTGCTTTTGAAAGTCGTCCAATCAAGGGAAAGTTTTTACACAAAGCTATTTATGAGAAGGAAATGTTGGCAATACTCCATGCACTTAAGAAATGGTGACCCTACCTAATGGGAAGACACTTCAAGGTAAAAACGGATCATGATAGCCTTAAATACTTTTTAGAACAAAGATTATCCTCTGAAGAGCAACAAAAGTGGGTCACAAAGATGTTGGGTTATGACTTTGAAATCATCTACAAAAAAGGGAAGCAAAATGTGGTGGCAGATGCACTCTCAAGAAAGGATGAGGACGTGGAAGCATTGTTGTGCGCCATTTCTATTATCCAACCAGATTGGATAAACGAAGCAAGGGAGGAATGGAAGAATGACGAAGAAGTGTGGGCACTTATTCGAAAGTTACAACAAGATTCCAGTACATCTGATACATTTAGCTGGAAAAATGATTCGTTATGGTACAAAGATCGCTTATACCTCTGTAAGAATTCCCAGCTAAAACAAAAGATTCTTATGGAATTGCACACTTCTCCCTTAGGAGGGCACTCAGGATTTTTAAAAACTTACCACAGGGTTAAGAAGGAATTTTTTGGGATGGCCTTAAATCAGATATTCAAAAGTTTGTGGCGGAATGTTTGGTTTGCCAACAAAATAAAGTTGAAACAATTAAGACACCGGGTCTATTACAACCTTTATCCATTCCAAGCCAACGTTGGGAGGAGGTTTCAATGGATTTTATCACAGGTTTACCCAAGTCTGAGGGAAAGAGTGTCATCATGGTGGTAGTTGACAGACTTACCAAGTATGCACACTTTTGTGCATTATCACATCCATTTAAAGCCAGTACAGTTTCTACTGCATTTATGGAAACAATTCAAAAGCTACATGGAAACCCAAAGATTATTGTAAGTGACAGAGATCCCATTTTCACTGGAAATTTTTGGACAGAATTATTTTCTTGTCTTGGTACTCAGTTAGCTCATAGCTCATCTTATCATCCTCAATCTGATGGACAAACTGAGATAGTAAACAAATGTTTGGAAGGATATCTTCGTTGCTTTGTATCTGATAAACAGACACAATGGGTCAAATGGTTGCCTCTGGCTGAATGGTGGTATAACACTTCCTTCCATACAGCAACAAAAATGACCCCATTTATGGCACTTTATGGGTATCAGCCACCATCCATCACATCATATTTAAGAGAAAATTCTAAGGTTCAGGCAGTGGAACATCACATCGAACATCAACAACAAGTCCTCCAACTCTTAAAGGATAACCTCGTGTTGGCACAGAATAGAATGAAACAACAGGCAGATCAACATCGCAGCGAAAGAAGTTTTGATGTAGGTGATTGGGTATTCCTACGGCTACAACCATATAAGCAAATGTCTCTCAAGCAAGCTAAGAAGGATAATAAATTATCACCAAAGTATTATGGTCCGTACAAGGTGTTGCAAAAGATTGGTACTATGGCATACAAATTGGAGCTTCCTGCAGCTTCTCGATTGCACCCAGTTTTCCATGTTTCATGTTTAAAGAAGGTTATAGGCAACAAGCTCCCAGTTCAAACAATATTGCCAGAACTTGACGAGGAAGGAAAAATTATATTGGAACTAGAAGCAGTCATAGAAACAAGAACTCGACAGCTACGAAATCGATCAATTTCGGAGTATCTTATCAAGTGGAAGAACTTATCCACTGAAGATTCCACATGGGAGGATGAGAATTTTATACAGAAGTATCCAAAACTACTCAAGCGTTGAGGACAACACTTTTTTTGAAGGAGAGGGGCATGTTGGGTCCCTATAATACTAGTGATTACCCCATTACTATTGTAGTTATACCCCTTATTAATATTGTTGTGCCCCTATTGTCCCCATATTGTTATTACTGTGCCCCATAGAATCCCTCTATTGTTATTTTTGTGGCTTTATATTATTATTGTTAGGTCGGCTGGGTTATATTGTGACTCCTTAGACTCCTATATATAGAAAGGAGGTTTTGTCATTTGAATCATCCAAGAATTGTTCATTTATGTAATGTAAAGGAGGTTGCCCCTTCGAAGAGGCTGAATTCTAAGGTGTTGATCTATCTTTTCTATCTTTTCTTGTGCTAGTTTCATAACACTATCGATAGCGAAGGAATCTGCCACTGATGACTGGAAACCCTAAGGTACTACCAAATGGACTCTAGATCTCTTTTCCAGAGAAATGATCTCAAGTCGATGGGAAAATATTTGCTAGAAGGAAGGCATTAAGGCATCCTTCATCAATCTAGTGTGAGTGTAACCCATAGGCCAATAATGTGGAAGGAATCAGACGAACAAAGATGTAGTAACCCAACCAAAGCATGTTTCCGACATACACAATATGTAAATAGTGCATGATATAAACCCTCTGAACCAACCAATAATCAAAATTAACACATAGGCGAGGAATCCACCAATAGGGTCAAATGGAAACCAAGGAATTGCACAAATCCCAATGTGTCATAATGAAAGCTGATGTCGAACAGAAGGGAAACCACTCAGTCAAAGACCCATGATACTGATCGATGCTGAGCACAAGGTAACCTATCAATAATGAAAATAGGGCCAGGGTGCGGCTCTAGATCTACCCTCAAAGCAATTTGTCGTAGTCAATAAGAGAAAGACCCGCCAGCAAGAAGTCAATGGAGACCTTATCAAACCAGCACGAGCAAAGGACCAATATAGATGATGTGATAATGAACATGACGCTGACAATTAGGGATGGTCGATTGAAAAATAGGTCAAGAGACACCACAGAGAGGCTGACTCAGGTTTACTTCCCTTGAACAAAAGCACGACTCAACTGTGACTACATGGAAGCATATGATAACTTTGTATAAGTTTTTCATGTAGGAGGCATAAGCAAACCCTCTATATGATTGGAAGAGATAACCAATCAGAGGATTATCAACTCAATACAAGGTTAAGGCTCTCCTAAGTCAAACTAAAGCCCATCCCAATAGAGGAAAGACTTACTTTTTGAGTGCTTTGTTCAAGGGTGACACAACTGACTCTAGTTGCTATCAATCATGGAAATAATGTCCCGTTCCCGCTCTTTTTTGGGATATATAATTTTTTTGTATTTTTAATTTATGTGAAGCCTGTAAAAGAATAAAAGAATGCTATAGTATAGTGGAAAGAACGAGTGTCGAAAAAGCAGATGCTCTAATTCCTAGGAGGGGAACATTCCTATGCTCAATGCAAGGTGGCGAAACTGGTCAATGACACTCAAAGGAATGTTCTTTCCATGGGTAAAAGGGTGCATCAAGTTGCAAATGCTAAGTGACTGTAAGGTTGATTTTTCAGAAGACATGGTCGAAAAGTGGCTTAAAGACGAGTCCAAGTGAAGGTGGCTCAAGGCCAAATGGTACAAATGGTCAACATGCATTGCAGCAATACAACTCAACTCAAATGAGCCTCTAGGGTATAAATCCAAAAGAATAGCGAAGAAGTAGAGGAATGAAGCTTCATCGCAAAGTCATGGCGGGACTAAAGAGGACTCCCGAGCCTAAGAACAAGAGTTCAGCATGGGTGCCAAGTGACAACAAGTTACTATCTAGGGTGCCCATGATAAGGTAGGCTCTACCACACAAGTTATGACACTTCTAAGCAATGAGAAGGTTCTGCATCATATCTTGGTGGGGTCAATCGTAAGGCCAAAATGGGAAAGGAAACTGATAAATGCACAATGCAGGTGGAAAACCTAACCTATATGCTAGTTTCAAGAACCAATACCTGTCAGAACAGATCAACCATAAAAATGTCCAAAGGAGAAATCTTCCAAGTTCTTATATGTAAAATATGGTACAGGGAACCACGCAGCCTTGTGGCTTATGCATAATAGCTCTTTAGGATAAACTCCTTGCACGGCTCATGCCAAGGACTCTTTTCGCAGTCAAAACTCATGGCTTCAAAAAGTTCCTCACCCATAGATTCACCAGGTCTTCTATCAGTTGTCAACAACTTTGGAGAATCCAAAGCTTTCCAAGTCAAGGAGGATATAATACTTGCAGAGGATCCTTCATCCACCATACATCGATAGACGTTTGTGGAATTAACTCTAACTTTATTTGGAAAGGTGCAGCTAAAGGAAGACGAAGCTCGACAAGATTATCCCAATCAAAGGAGACACTGTTAGAACTTGGAGGGGGAACATTCGAAGAAACTGGAATGCCTCCTATACCAGAAGACTCTGTACTAGAAATCAAATAGACTTTTTTGTTAGGCACTTCACCCCCCAAACAAGGAGTGTAATCAACCAAAGATTGCACTGGCTCAACCACATTATCAACTAATGGTTGATGAGACTGTTGAGAAACCAAATCAAATTTAGGACAATTTAAATTTGTTTATGTATCAAGTGTGAACATTTTTTTTTTGTTAGTGATTTTCATCTTGATTTTGAAAAGTACTGATGAGCATCAACCCTTTTTGTTTAAAGGGCTTAGTTTTTACACTTTAAATTTTCTAATGAATTAAGTGTGGATAATTTTTTTTTAAATGTTGGTGATTTTCATGTTAGTAATAAAACATAAAAATAAAAATAAAAAAACATGACAAAAAAATCAAATACAAAAAAAAACATATAAAAAAAAGAAAAAAAACAAAAAACCTATAAAAATGTAAAAAAGAACATAAAACATGACAAAAATAAAAATAATAAAAACATCTTAGTAATAAAACATAAAAATAAAATAAAATAAAATAAACATAACAAAAATAAAAAGGCATAAAACATAAAAATAAAAATAAAATAACATGACAAAAAAATCAAACACAAAAAAATATATAAAAAAAGGTAAAAAACAAAACAAAACAAAAAAACTATAAAAAAGTAAAAGAAAAAAACCAAAATTAACGTAAAAGTAAAAAAATTGAATAAAAAATTAACAAAAAAAATGCAAAAAATAAATAAAAAATATCAAAAAAAAGAAAATTAATATATATATATAATTTAAAGAAAAACAAAACAAAATTCAACTACAAAAAAATCTAAAAAATCATTTTTTTTTTTGAGTTAAAAGAACAAATAGAAAAGAAAAACCTCATTAAAAAAAAGAAAAGAAAAAAAGAAAAAGAAGAAGACAACAACTTAAAATATCTACCAAAAAAATTAAATAAAAAAAAAAATTAAGAAAAAAAAATAAAATTAAAATGAAAAAGAATTAATTAAAATTAAAAATTAAAAAATATTTAAATTAAATAATTGAGAAATAATATAAAATTTTTAAGAATTATTATTTTTTAAAACTAAAATTATAAAAATAAACAAATAACAGAAAAATAAAAAATAAAATTATAAAAATTAAAAAACAAAATTAAATTAAACAAAAATTCAAAACAATTCAAAAAAAAACAAAACAATATTAAAAAGAGAAAAAATAAAATAAATAAATAAATTTCAAAACATATTACAAAAAAAATTCAAAAAAACAATTGAAAAAAAAAAAAAAAAAAAAAAATAACATTAATTTTTTTTTAAATAAAACAATTGAAAAAAAAAAAAAAAACCATTAATTTTTTTTTTAAATAAAACAATTAAAAAAACCAATCACCCGAACGCTCACCTCTCCCCTCCCCACTCAGCCCTCCCTCACCCCCCTCACCTCCCCTCTCCCTCCCCACTCTCCACCCTCGGCCATACCCCTCGACCCATCCTCCCTCAGCCCTCCCTCACCCCCCTCTCAACCCTCCCCCGCCCTCCTGCCACTCGACTCCTCCCCTCCCCTCTCCGCTCCCCCCACGTCCCTCACCCCCCTCTCCCCTCTCTCGAAACCCGCTCACCACCCACCCCTCCCTGACTGGGTCCCCAGCCAGTGACCTCTTAGCCGCTAGCTAGGGCTCAGGAGGGGAGGGGAGGGGTCAGGTGGCAGGAGGGATGGGTAGGGCCGAGGGGGAAGGGGAGGGGGCACGGTTTGGGGGGTAGGGCCAAGGGGGGACGAGCCGAGGTGTAGGGCCAAGGGTGGGGAGGGGAGAGGGAGGGGCGTGAGGGAGCGCCGAGCGGGGAGGGGAGAGGAGAGGGAAGGGGAAGCAACGAGGGGGAGGGACAATCGAGGGGCGAGGGGAGAGGTGAGTGGTTGGGGTAGCTGAGAGGTGAGGGGTTGGGTGATTGTTTCTTTTAATTCTAACTTTTAATTTTTTAATTTTAATTTTTTTAAACTAATGTTTTTTTTTTTTTTGTAATTCAATTTAATTTTTTTATTTGTTTTTGTTTTTGTTTTGTTTTGTTTGTTTGTTTTTTTTTTTAATTGTTTTGAAATTTTATTTTATTTTATTTTATTTTATGTTATTTCTTTATTTTTATAATTTTAATTTAAAAAGAAAATAATAATTCTTAAATTTTTATTTTATTTTATCTTTTATTTTTATTTTTGTTTATTTAAATTACTTAATTTAAATATTTTTTAATTTTTTATTTTGATTAATTCTTTTTCTAATTTTAAATAATTATTTTTTAAATTTTAATTCTTTTTAATTATTATAAGTTTTTTTTTCTAATGATTTTTTTTTTTTTTTTTTAATGTTTTTAGATTATTTTTTTTTTTTTTGTTAAATTTGTTTTTCTTTAAATTATATGTTTTTTATAAAATATTTCATTTTTTTTTTTTTATTATTTTATTATTTTATTTATTTATTGTTTTTTCTCGTTAACTTTTTATTCAATTTTTTATTTTTATGAGTTAATTTTGTTTTTTTTTTCTACATTTTTATAGGTTTTTGTTTTTTGTTTTGTTTTTTTTTTTTTTTTTTTTTCCGATTTTTATATATTTTTTTGTATTTGGTTTATTTTTTTTGTCAAGTTTTTTTTTATTTTTATGCTTTATTACTAACTTTTTTTTTTTTTATACTAACATGTTTTTATTATTTTTTATTTTTTTCATGTTTTATGTTTTGTGTTTTTTTATACATTTTTATAAGTTTTTTGTTTTTTTTTTTTTTGTTTTTCTTTAAGTTTTTAATTTTTTTTTAATGTTGTATTTTATTTTTTTTACTTTTTTACATGGTATGGTTAATTTTTTTTACATTTTATATTTTTTTTTGTCATTACTATATATATATTTTTTTATTTTTGATTTTTTTTGTCATGTTTTTATTATGTTTTCCTACTTGTTATTATTTTTATTTTTTATTTTTTTTCAATATTTAAATTTTTGTTTTCTTTTGTATTTTTGTGTTTTTTGTATTTTTTTTTTAATATTTGAATTTTTGCATTTCTATATATTTCTTATATTTGATTTTTTTGTCATGAGTTTTATGTTTTATTACTTGTTAATATTTTTTATTTTTTTCAATATTTGAGTTTTTGTTTTCTTATGTATCTTTCATATATATATATATATATATATATATATATATAGGGGGTCCATGTTGATGCTTGTCTAGCAACTCGATCCCATTATGTGGAATTTGATAGTTGGTTTTAAATTTTTCGTTATAATGAATTGAATCTGCCCCATAATGTGTTAATTTCATGGTTGGTCTTTAAGTTTTCATTACAATGGGTTGAACTCACCTACACTGCGTGTCAATTTGATAGTTGATTTTTATTTTTTTTTTTACAATGACTCAAGTTGTCTTAGGCTAAGATTTTAAAATCGCTATACATTTAACATAAAAAAAAAAAATACTCTTCGTATAATAACTCTTTCATTCAGGTGTTCAATTTTAAAGGATTTTTAGTCACAAAAATTTTCCAGATGTCATGCTTGAAATATTTTGAAAACTTGAGATTTTTTTGTAGTCATAATCTTTGGTTTTAATTGCATGGTTGAAAAATTGTCAAGATTTTAATGTTTTTCTAAGTCATGATATTTTATCTTTAATGTTATGGTTGAAAACAATTACAATTTCAAGATGTTTTAGAGTCAAGATATTCTATCTTTAACAACATGGATGGAAATATTTGGAATTATCAGACATGATATTTTATCTTTAACATCATGTCTGAGAATTGTTGGAATTTTACATTTTTTCAAAGTCAGGATATTTTCTCTCTAACTCCATTGCTAAAAAATGTCAAAATTGTAACCTGATTTTCTTTCTTGTTATTCCAGAATAAATAATTTTTTTAAGGGTGTTTTTTTCATCCATTTTTCAAAAAAAAAAATGGTTTTTACTTCCATTTAAAAAACATGTTGAAAATTTACCCTAAAAAAAAAAAAATCATTCTGAGATAAACAATTTTCATTTTTGGGTTGTTTTTTCATGTTTTTCTGGCGTTTTTGGGCTCGATTACCCGTTTTGAGGTAATAGTTCCTGTTTCATCTGTAACTATGTTAAACAAGTTTTCTTCATTTGAGCGATAGTGGCCACTATGTTGCTAGATGACCTATATAAACAAATAAATGTCACCATAGAAAATAACACCTTAGTAACTTAGTGTTCAACCTTCAGGGAAAGCTTAGGCACAATCATGCCAACCAAGTTACATGGTAAAAGGCTCTAGTTGTAAATAACTTGTGAAAACAAATAATCTGAGGTGTGATGTCTAATCCTTGTAATTTTATTCCCAACAACAATTTGTTCTCTAATGCATGAACTTGGTCAAATATATAAACATGTGCTCAAATAGCAACATCAAAGTAAACTTTTCTAATAGTCAGGAAAATCTTTCAACACAAAACAATTAAAAAGATTTCAATCAATATCATGTAATACTAATTTCATCTTCAAGCTTTAGTTGTTGTTTAAACTGACATAATACCAAGTATTTTTAATTTCATAGTTAAAATACAAAGCAAAATCAAAATAAATGTTCAAAATATAATCAAATAATAAAGAGAGGATATCATGGAATGAACATTGCAATTATAAAAAAAATGTTTACCTGTTCATCAATATCTTATCAGGAATTCCTAAAACATTTTCTTGCCCAAAATAACCATGAGGTGAAAGAATCACAACATTAAAACCATAGGAATACTTACTAGAAACATTTCCAAAGTCGATAGCTGAAGTGCTTGAAGGATCTATGACAACAGATGAATCATATCCAATACGTGATCTCTATATTGTCTCCCCATCCTTTTTCCAATCATATTTCATGTAACCTGCCCCCACCAGAATCAACTAACAATCAAATGAAGGCATTGACATTTGTTTTTATCTTTTATATGTATAAACTTTGAATACAATTTGTTTTGGGAACATATTAATTTGTATTTAAAGCCTTCCTATCATGAGAATGTATCAATCAAGTAGGACATTACAAAAATTGACCTCAATGAGGTCCTCTAACAATTTCTACAATATTAATATCTATCTTGTTGTGATATCTTGGATAGAAAAAAGAACATATCTGCAAAAAAAAAAAAAAAAAGCCATATATTACTTATGTTCAAACAATGTATATGGTGTATTCTTAGGTAACTTTTTAAGATGTCCCTCTACCTTTACCATAGAGGATTGTAGCTTGGTTAAACTCTACATCCTTTCATTCCGCATCAATTTCTACAAGATAAATGTCACACATTATAGTTTCCCATTTCTCAACATGCTAGATATGATAAATTGAAAGTCACATAAAAGCAAGAGCAAACCATTTTCTAACCAAAACAAACAAACAAATGGTACCTCTAATAAAACTTCACATCTCATAAATTACTCTACCATGTGCTCAGACTAAAGGTGATATTCTTTGAATCATCTTTAGGTCATATTCATATGTTTACCATGATGGAAATTTGGTGCTAAAAGAAATATATAAATCCAAGTTATTATCAATGAAATTCAAGTATAATTCAAAAAAATAATGTCATTACAAGGTATGGAGAGAGAAACATCTTCATAACAAGGATTCTCTATTTCAGTTTGGTTTGATTTGAGTTGGTATTTGAATATATAGTTTTCTCTAAAGATGTGAAATAGAAAGATGAGAATTGAAATCACCCTATGAATTTTTAATTAATTCATATTATATATCTCTAAAACAGCCAGGTCATCCTTCTCTGCTATTTGAGAGAGATTTATTGGCATAGAATAATAATGAATTAACTATCAAACACAATGATTCAATATATTAACCAAGGAAAGAAAAATGACTGGATTTGGTATTTGTGTGTTTGAAAGAAATCCAACAATGGGTGCGTGCTTTCTTTATCATGAAATAGTATTGAAGACAAATGTTGGTTCAGAAATTGAACTCCATTACCAATAGGAGATGGTCGTGTTGGGTAAGGAAAGGATGAATTGAGGGATCAAGGTCTAGTTCCAATACATAGCTATCCTTGTCACTACAAAATACAAAGTTGTCATCATTTTCTTATCCATGTAAAAAGAAAAGTGAGTTTGTATTTGTGCACTTGCGATAGTATATGAAAAAGAGAGCACTAGTGGAAATCAAAGTGCGTCATCCCATCATCCAACCGAAAAAAAAAACATATATATTCAGTTGTTGACTACAATGGAAATCAAATGTAAAACCCACTCAACTTGATCTCTACATGACATATCTGTAATGAACTAGTACAATATAAGCATGCTAACTCATAAACAGGAGATGATAAAAAGGAATAATGGAACATTGTCTCCAGCCACATAACGAGTAAAATATATAGGCTTATGGTTCAATACATTGAGTTCTAATGGAGACATTCCAAATAAAATGCACGAGTTCAAGAAATGGAGCATGTGCACACCAAGAGCTTCTAAGAAGATTTGTTACCATCCTTTATCAATCAACAAATTCATGGGTTCTTTGTTTGGATGTATGGCGTAAGAAGCCACCTAATGAGCAGACATAATACACAACCAATAGCCTTTTTGGATAAACATTATCTCTGAATGATCATAAACACCAACATTGACATCAATAACCTTTCTCTCCCAACACCAATCATCATCCCAGTCTAACAAATCAGAAGAAGGTCCATGTTTTACCTCAAGACACCATGCACCAGGTAAGACTTTCTCATGAAGGCACTGCTCTCATTTGTTAAACTTAAAGAGTTCAACTTCTCTAAACCCAGAGTTCAACAACTAGAGAAGTAAGCGATATAGAAACTGAGGTGTCACATCCTTCCTTGCATATCACCGATCCACGGATATCAACAAGGGCCTTTATAAATTCAATGCCAAGCACTGGTCCAGGTACTGTCACATCAATATGTGATGGTGAAATTTTAAGACCAGAATCACGTTCTGTTGTTGTGGTTAGTGGGGATATTTGATATTCACCTTGTTGAACCTCGAACCACAAGTTTCCCATATCATCAGTCCTCTTTACTTGAGGCTTAACATTCTTTGGCCTGTGTGTCAAGCCAACCTGATGCTTGCCAGAATAGCCATCTGTCACTAATTTTAGGAAACCAAAAATATTATAATGTGTTTCTTCTATCCCTGGGATTGAAGCCATGTTTGGCAAAACCATCAAATTCTCCAAACTGCTAAAATTGAAGTGATCCTTCTCAACCTTGATTATGTAGTGTGTTGATGTTACTTGATCAAGTTTATAATATCCCTAGACATTTGTTGTAGCTGTTTATCGTCCATCAACCAATATCTTAACACCTTCAACACTGACACCTTTAGAAATCACGACACATCCTCCAACTGAGAAACCTGTGACCTGAAATGGTTGAGATATATTAACATGACTCTACTCAACGAGAACCTCTATAGATGGAGGTGAAACATCAAATATTGCATTCTCACCCTTGTATAATGGAAACAACTTGTATTTTCCACATGGAATAAAATTAAAAGCAAATTTCCCATTTGCATCAAATATTACATGACAAAGCGCTTCATTTGTCCAAGGAGCTACTCCAAAAACCCGAGGGAACTTCACCTCATGGACATCATCTACATAAAGGTATACATGAACACCTAAAACAAGGTTACCCTAAGAAGAAACCAAGCCATCCATATCATAACCAGGGATAGAAAAGATGTCATCTACTACCAGATTTCCAAAGCCCAACTCCATCTCTAGATAGCCTCTTTGCACAATTGTTAAGAGAACATGAGAATCATGTATTTGAAAGATAATATTATAGAAAATATACTCTATAAACCTCAATCATTGTACCTCATGCGTAGCACCATCCTAGCTAGGATCGACATTAGGTATGACGTTGTATCTTCTTCCTCTGTTTAACAATTGGCTCACAAAGCCCACTCTTTCCACTTCTTCACGTTTGCTAGAGGGATACTATTTGTTGGAGGGATATTGTGTCATCTAGACACTCATCTTTAAGGAATAACTCTGAAATATTTGCGTGGGTAGAGTCAATGTTGGGAATATTTAGCGGCAAGGACTTTAGTTTCGACGGTTTCTCCAATCCCCTTTCATGACGCACAAACAAACAGAAGCGCATGTCAACACTTTCTACATTTTATTTCCTAATGTCTTCACACTGTAATATTTTAGGTTGAAAACATTAGGCTGCTATACGTGATTGAAATTATCACATGCCTGCTTGACAAATATTTGGTCACTGAACTTTAGGCAAAGGATGCTTTCTCCAAACTTGTTCTATGTATCAAATGAAGGCAAAGAGTGAGAAAAATATCACGACCTTTCCTTTTTGACAAATATTGTAGTGGGATTTGATATGACATAATATTTGTATACTGGTGGAGGATTAATGGAATTTATGTATTCATGATGGGAAGAAACCATCCTATACGTGTAACTGCCTCCCTAGGATGTAAACACAACATTAATGAGGTCATTTCTAGTGGAAATGAGTTCAACCTTCACATTGGCAGCATCTCCATTTATCTCTGGACAACTTTCTGCTTCAACAACCCCCAACACTCTCCCAGAAATAATGAATCCAGTGATGTGAAAATTGATGTCTTAATTGCCATTGCTACCATTGTGATCCACTAATACATATTCACCCTTTTAAGACATATTCACTAAGTCTCAGAATATGAATATTTCGGATGTAATTTTTCCACTCAATATTCTTAACATCAAATTTGAAACTATCCCATTCATCTCCAGAGAGCTCTTGAAACAGTTTTTCAGAATTGGAGATATTGAATCTGCACAACTATATTAAAAAAATTATTAATGTATGTTGCGTTATTATCAATCAAAATGTTTAAAACAACACAACGCCAACAAATTTGTATTTCATCTCCATTGCACATAATTCACCTTCCTTCATAGAATGCATATAGTTAGGATACCTTCGCCAAGTGCTTCAATTGTTGTAACATATATTTTATAAATGATCTTGATAACCCTACTATATGCAATATCACTATCAATTTGCAATGATTCATTTTATGTATTTTTTGCAATGATTCATTTTATGTATTTTTTTTTTATAATTATAGTGAATCGATAATTATTTAGATTAAGTAAAAAATCTACTCCTTCAACAAATATTATATGCAAAGTAAAATTTACATGAGTAAATTTTTAACTTTTCAAATTCGACTTATATTCATCAAATTTCTAGTAAGAAACACATATTATCATTACAACTTATGTTGTTTGGTGAACTAACAGTTGTGTCCAAAGCCTGCCCATAATTCTCCATAGGATTAACGCAGGTCAATTGCTTCAGCAATTTTACTCGATTTCCTTTGGGATCAATGTATGAATTACATTTAAAATGTTCAAATATTATTTTTAAAAATTCTCATATTGTTATGGGATTTACCACCGAAGAAGCAACGTGATAAAACTTTAGGCCACCCTTTCCTGCATGTTTGGCCATGGCTGCTAAAGTTTCATTAGCATCCATATCTGCTGATATCTACAATTTGAATTCAACCAAAAAATAGAACATTTAAGAGAAAAAGGATAATAGTTTTTTTATCAAAAAATATAAAGTACCACATTTAAGAGAAAAAGGATAAGTAGATAATGGTTTTTTTGGGTTGAATTTTTGAATTAGTCACAGTCATCCTCAAGCCATAGATGGAAGATCAGATCTCCCAAGAAAAATAAATAATGGAGAGAAGTTCAAGAAAAATCTTTAAATGATTAAAAAATGTAAAATCTAAATTTAGAACCATCCACTGCCATCCTCAAAACATAAACGAAAACCTAATCTAATAAAAAAAACAAAATAATAAATAATATGGAAATACTCAGGAAAAATCTAAAATTAATTACGAAATGGTTTTTCACACTTTGTTAAGAGTTACTCACCAGATAGAACACAATATCTAGATCGGCCAAGAAGTAAGATAGTTGACAAGAATTACTCATTGGATCGAACACAATATGTGGATTGGCCAAGAAGCAAGATAGTTTACCTTTTCCATAGTGTGTAAGGGTTGGATCAATCATTCTGCAAGTTGAATATTTGATTTAGCTCAACAACAATGTGAGAGTAGTTGAGCTTCAGATCAAAATTCTTTGTCAAAGATGGACTTACCTCCATGAAACCTTCACATCCATTGATCTCATCAGCAGCAGTTCGAACTACTAGGCATGTAATCAACTGGGTGCTTGCTAGGCATGTAATCAACTGTGGCCAAAGCACCCACCACCCACTTGGTCTCCATTACAAGGACCTTCTAATCTAAAATCCTACTCGCTTTCCTCCGGGTTTTCGTAGCTCACTGCATCTCTCTTCCCCTACTTTCCAACTAGTTGTCGCTAACAGAATTTGAAATCACTAGGATGGTTGAGATGTAGGGCTTTCTATACACCAACTAAGCAGACCCACTGAATCCAGCTCAACCACAAAGATCTTGATCAGTTTTACCCTCCCAGAGATCTACATAGGTGCTACCTTGGCTGAAATAATGCCTAATTGTAAAACAATGCCTTTACATTGCCCATTATCAAGGAAGAATGATCTATAACCCTAGGGTTTACTATGAAATCCCCCAAAACCTAAAATTTACTATCTCTACACTTTAAAATTATTAAGTTATTTGTAATTCAAAGTTTAAATAAAATAAGAACAAATCTTTTTACTCTCTTTGAAAATAGAAACCAACTTTTCATTCAAATAATATTATTTTAACATTCAATTAATTGAAATTTATTTTATTTTAATTAATATAAAACTGTTTTTTTGTTATTTATATGTATTTTTCAAAGTTATTTGTAATTTCAGATTAAAAATAAAATATTTACTTTATTTTAAAATTGAATAAATTACAAATATTTTTGAAAGTAACTTTTCATTCAAATAATAATTTTTTACTTTCAATTATATAAATTGATATAAAAATAGCTTAGATTTATCTTAATTTTGGATTTACCAAGGGCAGAGAGGATCAAATCTCTTTTCACTTTAAAAAAGATTTGTATATAAAGAAATTTTAACCCTCTGGCACTTGGTAAATTAAGAGTACAATAATTTAATTATTAATTATTAATTTTATATTTCACTTTACTTATTTTATTTTCATAATTTACCCCAACTTTATTTTGCTTAACATTTTTCACATTAAATTTTATTTTACGGAGTTTCTTCAAATTAGATATTAAAATTGATTTTCAAATAAAATAAAGTGGCTATATTGTTTGATATTAAAAGTTAGTTTTAATTTTCCCCATGGTGTAGATTAGTTGATGATAGAATGGGTTGTTAAGACATTTCTTATGATGTTATTAGTTTAAACTTTGATTACCTCAGTGTGGCAGGTGTGAGGCAATGTGGGTACACTTGGAGGTGATTATGGTAGTGGATAGAATCAATCCTTAAGTACAAACTAGCTATAGTTGTCTATTCTCTCATATACAAAAAAAATAACAATAATAATAATCATCTTATTTTTTTAATTTTATTGAATTAATTATTATCAAAATTAGATGTTATTAAAAGCACATGATTTTATTTGAAGTAGTTTAGGTGATGGAAATAAAGGAAACTAATTTTCTTGTAAGCATTTTCTAAATTGTATCTCCACTCAAACACTCTCATAAAAAAAACAGTCTTAACCCCACCTAGAATGCCTAAAAGGAAACTCTCAAGCAAGCCACCCAATGTCACCTTGGTGGCCTTCTCTCACTCTTTAGACTACAAGAAGGATATCCTTATCTAGGGGGAATCCTTAAAGATCGAGCTAAGATAGGTCATTGATTACGATATAGGGGTAGATCTCACGTAAACACGTAAACATGTAAATGTAAATGTTAATGTAAATGTAAATGTGTAATTTTTAACATTTAACATTTTTAATCTAATGTCAGTTGTATCAATCTATCAATGTAATTATTATTATATATAAACAAAATATTAATGTAAAATATAAAGAGGTTTAAGAACAATCTAAAAAGAGTTATGGTAAATAAATAAAACATTTTTCATGTTTACTCCAGATGTATAGCAAATAAATAAAAACATAAATAAACTAGAGGCATGGTAAATAAATAAAACATGTTTTTATATTTAATCCATAAACCTCTTTTTATTTAACAAAAAAGAGGTTTTATTTAAGTCAAGCCTATGGGCCAAATACCATATTTATAAAAGAGGTATGGTAAATAAATAAATATAAAAGAGGTATAAAGATGTATGGTAAATAAATAAAAATATATCAAATAGGATTAAAAATCAACATCTAATTATATACCAAGCTTATGGGCCAAATACCATGGTAAATAAAAGATATATGATAAATAAATATAAATATAAATAAACCAGAGGTATGGCAAATAAATAAAACCTCTTTTTATATTTACTCCACAAATCTATTTATGCTTACTAACATTCAAAAAAGAGGTTTTATTTAGATGAAGCCTATGGGCCAAATTATTATTAATACCATGCAAAAATAACATTATTAATCCTAATATTAATATTAAAATATTATTATTATTACTAAATCTAATATTCATATTAATATATTGTAATATTAATACTATTAAAGTTAATAACTTTGGGTTAATGCAATATTAAATTTGTTATATTATAATATATATTAATATATCATGATATATATTAACTCTAGATATATATGGGAGGGAAGCACAAATACATAGAGTGATAGAGGTGGAGAGATAGGGTGAGCGACAAGGGAGAGATGGAGATAAACTAAAGGAAAGGGGAGAGGAAGAATGAAGAGAGAGAGGGAGAGGAGTGAGAGAGATAGAGAAGGGTAGGATACGGAGAGGATGAATTAAGAGATAGAGGGGGAGAGGAGTGAGAGAGGTAGAGGAGGCAAAGATAGGGAGAGGGAGACACAAAGATAGAAGGGAGAAGAGAGAGAGAGAGAGGAAAGATGAGAGGGAGGAGGAGAGAGGGAGGGATAGAGAGATTGAGTTGGTCTAAGGGGGAGAGAGGGAGGGAAGAAGAAAGGCATAGAGAGTGAGAAGTGGAGAGAGAGAGGCAGTGACAAGGGAGATATGGAGAGAGAGCGTGTATGTTTAGGGGTGAGATAAAGAGACAAAGAAGGAGAGATAGAGAGAAGGGGGAGAGAAGGGGAGAGAATGAGATAGAATGAGAGAGGGAGGGATATAGTAACATGATTGGAGAGAGAAAGAGAGAGTGTGCAGTGGGGGAAGAGATATGATTGGAGGGAAAATAGAGAGAGAGAGAGAGAGAGAGAGAGAGAGAGTGATGGGGGAAGAGAAAGGGAGGTAGGAGAGAAAGGGGGAGAGAGGAAGTAAGAGCGAGCAAACTTGAGAGAGAGGAGGAGAGAGGGATGGATAGGGAGATGGAGTCGGAGGGGGAGAGAGAGGGGGGAGAATAAATACATAGAGAGTGAGATGTGGAAAGAGAGAGGGAGTGACAAGGGAGAGATGGAGAGAGAGTGTGTATGTTTGGGGGTGAGATAAAGAGACAAATAAGGAGAGATGGAGATAATGGGGGAGAGAAGGAGAGAGGAGAGAGGGAGGGATATATATATATATATATATATAGAGAGAGAGAGAGAGAGAGAGAGAGATGGAGTTGGGGGGGAGACAGGGGAAGGTAAGAAGAAATAAATAGAGAGAGAAAGGTGGAGAGATAGAGAGGGAGTGGTAAGGAAGATGGAGAGAGAGGGAGAGAGGCAATCAGGAGGGAAGAGAGATATAAGTGAGGGAGAGGAAGAGAAGGGGAAGAGAGAGAGAGATGGAGAGAGGGAGGGATAGATAGATAGATTGGAGAAAGAGAGTGTATGTTTTGTGGGTGATATAGAGATACAAAGGGAGATAGAGATATAGATGGAAAGTGAAGAGATGAAATAAGAGAGAGATGGAGAGAGGGAGAGAGTGACATAGAGGTTGATAGATATGGAGTGTGGGAACATGTGTGTTTGGGGGGTAAGATAGAGGGAAAAAGGAGATATGGAGCGAGATATAGATATATATGGAGGGGGTAGAGAGGGAAGAAGATTTCTTGCACTATATGCCTTGATTTTAGGGTAGATGGTGATTTGTAATCCTATTTGATTGCTTTCACTAAATGGATTTATTTTAGTATAGATGTTGATTTCTAATGATATTTTATTGCTTGCACTAGATGCATTGATTTCAATGTATATGATTTACAATCCTATTTGGTTTCTTTCACTAAATGCATTAATTTCAATGTAGATGTTGATTTCTAATCCTATTTAATTGCTTGCACTAGATGCATTGATTTTAATGTAGATGATTTCTAATCATATTTGATTGCTTGCACTAAATGCATTTATTTCAGTGTAGATGGCTATTTCTAACCCTATTTGATTTCTTTCACTAGATGCATTGGTTTCGGTGTAGATGTTGGTTTATAATCCTATTTGCTTACTTGCACTCGATGCATTGATTTGAATGTAAATGTTGATTTCTAATCCTATTTGATTGCTTGCATTAGATGCATTTATTTCAGTGTAAATGTTGTTTTCTAATCTTATTTGATTTCTTGCATTAGATGCATTGATTCCAGTGTAGATGTTGATTTCTGATTTGATGTAATTGGATGTATGATGGTACATTAATTTTAAAGTGATTGGATTAACATTGTGCATTGATTTCAGTGTAAGCATACAAAATTATTAACAATGTACATTGAAGTTTGTGTTAGTAATTCAACCTATTAATATTGGAGAGAAAGAGAGACAAGTTAGGATGTTTACTAGAATAGCTCGAACTAAAGATTTAACTGGTTTACGATTTAACCTGTCCTTTTCATATAATCAATATAAAAAGATGACAAAAGTAACAAGGGTGACAATAAGAATAGTAGAAGAAAATCATTTGAGATTAATCACAATGAAGACTATTTGTAATTGATTATATTCTTATTATTCACATTTTCTATCATTCAACACTATTACATTGTCACTTTACATTCAAAATTTGTGTTTCATCATTTTTCATCATTAAAATTATTAACAATATTTATCATCTCAACAAACTGAGGTAACTAAGAAAATTTAAAGAGTTAATAACAGCAATGACTGACTAGAGCTGCCCTGATCAGCTAGCACTGACTGGCTGAAGACTAATCCCGGTTGGCTTAAAATGACCAAATTAATCTAAGACATATTTAGCATATTTAAAATGATTATATTAATATCAGATAAACTTACATATTATTGATAAAATTAATCATATATTCGTTAGAGTTTTTTTGGCCACACAAGACTAAAACCAGCCTAGATCTAACTTAACTTCGGATCTATCAAGTGTCGAGAGGGATCAAATCTCTCGAGGTGCAAACCTTTCCTAAAATTTTTCCCTGAAAGAATAGGTTTGCACCTCGAGATAATTGATCCCCCTTAACACTTGATAAATCTGGAGTTAAAATGGATCTAGTTGAGTAATGAAGGGAAGTTCCTTAGAGAAGACTAGTGATTTGACACTACTCACTCTCAAAGTAAAAGGCCAGGGATAAGTGTGTGAATAGTCAAACAAACCATGAATTATTAACAAATTTTGAATGATTTTAATTAGACAACTATGCTTATTCATGCAACGAAATTATACTTGAAAAATGAAAGATAAAGCTTGCTCAATTAACCATATAACATGAAATGCTAGTGACACATATATACAATGGCACAATAAAAATAGAAAATGAATCATAAATTGTCCATACAAGTAAGGCATTATATCATTCATTCATCGTATTCATGAGCATTGGAGATTGAGAGTGGACCACAACCAAACTGGTAGTCCAACATTCAATCCAGGAATATTCAAAGTGGCCATCAAGGGGGTACCAATGTTTCCAAAGAAAGGAAAGGCACAAGTTTCCCCTTTTGGAAGGGTACCTTGGTTGGTCTCCACCGGAATAGTGGTCATACCAAACTTATTCGCACATCTTTCCCTTACGGAAATGTACAAATTACTTTCCGAGGAAGAGATATGCACAATCAAAACCTTTGCCCTTGAGGAGGCAACTTCACAACTTTCAAGAGAAAGATCAAAATCCTTTCAAGATTGGCGGAGTGGTAGGTTAGTCACTCATAGTCTAATGTCCAAAAGTGACAAGACAAGTCCACCTAAAGCCAACTAAATACAAAGAGAAAAGAGCACTCAACTATAAAGTCCCTAAATATGCAACCAAACAAGAAACTTCCAAGTATTTCCGCTCCGAGTGATGAGGACTAGACACCAAAATACAAGAAAGCAAAAATCGAGGGCCTTCCGAAAATAGTCTGGGGTAATTATGCCCCAGGCCTACTAGCAAAGGTATCAGAAGTAGTTACCCTGACCTCTAGACAATAGCCTATGCCAGTGCAAGCACCCAAGCTTTGCAAGGGTACCCTATAGAAGTACTGTTGAACGTGATTCAACATCAGCCTCAGGTGCCACAGGATTCCCCTTCGTAGCCACCTATGGGATCCCTAGGAAAGGCAACTATGTGCACCAATTCCTATCAAAAGTCGGGCAGAACAGTCGTGAGGCGGGACCCAACAAGTAGGAGAGGGGGTATCTCTCTTCCTTGTCTTCACTCTCCCCTGTGCTTAATTCCCAGTCACGGAGCTTTCTGAATCTTTCTAATGATATTGGATTTCGCTCATTATTCAACTTCTATGTTTGATAATTTGAGTAGCCTTGGAGAGTTAACTCTCCACTCACCTATTCCAAGGCCCTAATGAACCTAAACTTGTTGATGTTTGTTAATGACAAAAATAAAAGTTCTAGTTCATTTTATTAAAGTGTTTGATTTTATAGGGTTGTTCTTTAAGTCATGGGTAAAAATGAGAGTGAAACTAATGATGTTTTGACGCAACAGAAACCAATAGAAACTTAGCTACATGAAAATGCAGTTATTTTCTTTAATGAAAATGGATTTCTATAAAGTTCTACAAATAAACTTGGAAAAGCAAATTTTTCTTTTACCAGAAAACACACTCCACACACTCAAAAGCTAACAAAAAGACTAAAATGTCTACAATGCAAACTATAATGATAGTTCATGGATTCTCATACAAGAAGCAAATGTGTTTCCTTACAAGATCAACAAGACAACTTGAAAGTAAAGAGGGCAAAAATTCAATAACAAATTTCCCTCAAAGCCAAGTAAAACAAATTGAACAAGATCACAATTTCTCAACAACAACAAATAAAAAGAAACTGAAAAACCAAAAGCTTGGAAAAATAAAAGAAAAGTTATATTTTTGTCTTTTTCTTTCAAGGAAAGTAAAGCAACTTTTAAGGTCACAAAAAGAACTACTAAATTCGAAAGATAAAAAAAGAAGCACAAACTATCTTGATATCTTTCAAGTTATAAAAATCATTAGTAAATGAAACTTGAAACAAGAAAGACTACAAACTCACACAAACTGATCCAAATATCAGTAAAAAACTTTACCAAACCGACAAAAATGTCAAGAAAGAAAAAATTTCAAAATTTCCAAAAAGACTCTAAAAAAGGTTCAAAAAGAAACAAGGCCAATCAAACAAGGAAAAGCAAAACAAGGCAACTTGGAATCTAGGTTGCAAATGAAATCGAAAACAATTTCTTGTTCTGGAAAAACAGAACATCCAAGAACTTCAAACAAAAATCTCTAACCTAAGACACAAACCATAATCTTGCTTAAGAAGCAATCCTAGGCCAACTAGGCTTCTTAGTGAGAAGGAGATTTTGAAAAAGAAAGCTTGCAAGAAAACTGAGTTCTCCAGACTATAGATAACCATACAACAACATAAATCACCAGGCAGGAGACCTAACTAGGTAAAGAGATTTGAAAAAAAAATTCAAAAAATTGTATACATGACTGTGTAAAGACACAGAAGAGTGCACACGCATTTCTAATACAATAAACTCGCATATATGCGAGTCTACTTGAGGAAACCTGCATTTATACGCGACTGTAATCCAAGAAAATAGTGTATACAAAGCTGAATTAGGAAAGAACAAAAATCAAGGTCTGATCAAGAAGATCAAACCTGATGCCTGGGACACTAATGAATCAAACAACATTGTAAAAGAAATCAATCAAGAAAATGAATCCTGATTGAGAACAAACAACCCAAACCAAGAATAACAAGAATGTTATCCCTAGCGTAGTTGCCAATTCTGTTGCGGGTGAGATCACCCTAGGGTCTTGGGTTGAAAACCCCAACAGAGCGGATGGCAAACAACAGCAAGAAATGCTTAGGCAAACAACCTAAATGCTTATTCTACTAAACTGTACAGGAGTGTCCTTACCTGGAGGTCCTACGTTTGGGTAGATCCCGTAGGGTGCAAACCCTCAACTTCTCCTGATGTCTTTGAAACCTGAAAATTATTCAAATGAAACATATACAGCAGTAGAAACATAAATCATTTTCATGATATTAACTTTAGATAATATAAATGAATAAACAATTACACATTAATATAAGATTCATAAACAAATTACAATATAAATCAATGCATAAACACATTTAATATCGAGAACAGAACATCATTTCTTTATTGAAGTAAGCTACAAGTAAAGTGGAGAAATACGACCTGAGTCTTTCTCCGGCTCTAAGAGGAACTGTCTTCCAGATCCGTCCTTTCCCGGCCTCAACAATCTTCCTCCATCACCAATACAAGGATATCTCAAGAAAGATGAAGGATATCGCCAACAAGGAAACAAGGGTTTCCTTAAGCTTTGGGGAGTGCAGGAGGCATAGGGATTTCGTCAGACTCGATCAGGGATAATCTCACTATAGTATCAATATCTCATATCTTCTCCCTTAAGTCCTTCCCATGGAGGTTTATGTATACTTCTTCAATTAGTTTTTTCAGTTGGGAAATAGTTGGGCCACGGGCTATAGGAGGTGAGTAATAGTAAAACCCATAAACTCCGCCAAAATTTAAGGAAATTTTTTTTTTAAGTATTTTAACACATGTACATGGGTTGGGTATATGATGACCTGCGCGTACACGCTTTTATAACAGGGCAAAGTAGCATATAAGGAATAAAACTATTTTTTTTAGATTTTGGACCAAGTCTGGAAGGAAGGGTTTCCCTAGGCCATAATTAGAGCATCAGATCTACCAAGAGTGGTAAATGGTGCTATAACATAGGCGTAATTACGTATATAATAAAGCGTAATTTTATTGAATAATAATTATTAATAATAAATAGTTATTCATAACTATAGAGTCATCTATGGAGGCATAGGAATTGCCTGAATGACCAGAAGTGGTCAGAATCCGGGCAAAAAAAAATCAAAAAATCTTGTAGTAGCAGTGTTTGAATCATGATTTTTATGGTGGAAATAGATTCAGCACCATAAAAAGCCTCTAGAGCACCCAAAATATTGAAATTTAATAGCTATAACTTAGATTTACAAAAATCCCTGCCGAATTTTATTAAAATATGGCAATAATTTCCATGATTTTCAGGGTTAAAAAGCAGTTTGTTTAGACTACGGCGATAATTATTATAATTAATATAAATTAATAATAATAAAACGTGTATAACCGTTATTTAATCATTATTATTGATTAATTATTATAATAATGATGATTAACACCCACTAAAATTAATATGGACATTAAATAAATAAATATTTATTATTATAATTATTATTATTAAATAAATATTATTTAAAAATTAAATAATTATTATAAATAATTAATTAATAATAATAAAACCTAAAAGCATGTAAAAACATTGTGAATCTCTACCTTCATCTAATTATTATTATTTACTAATTATTTATTATTATTTAATTATTAATTATTTTTATTAATTATAATATTAAAAATGTTTGTTTTGTAATAGGTTTTTTTTAATATTTTTTTCATATTATATGTTAATCAATGGTTTGTGTGTGGCATATATCAACCATATGTTATTGGTGGGCAATGGTTTTGAGACAATGGTATTACATATTGGAAAAGCCTTTAAAAGGCTTGAGGATCTCCATTGTGATGTTTTAGAGTGGAGTGAAAGGCTCACTTGGAGAGGTTGTTGGACAAATTTGTTGCATAATTATTTTTAATTATTTTCCTCTAGCATCAATTTAATTATTCAACATGTTTATTTTGAGATAGAGTTTACAAATTTTATAATTTTATAATTTTATCATTGATAATTAATTGGTGGATGACAAAGATTTAACCTCCATAATATACTCACATTATTTTAAGTAATAATCATGATATGGAGTTGATATTTATCTTTAAGGTAATTATGTTATTTTTGCATTTCAATTTAACTAAAATTATATTATAAAATAAATTATAGTTTTTTTGGAATATGAGATTGATAAACCTTTGGATGATTAAGAATCTTGTCCTATCTTGTTTAAAATATATATGTTTAATGCATATGTTATTATTTTTATAATTAATAATAATAATAATAATAATAATTTAAAATAAAATTATAATTTAATTAAGTTTTAAGATTTATTTTAATTGTGATAATATAAAAATCATAAATGAAACGAAATGATATTTTAAGGTCCACAAGATTAAAAATAGTCTATGAGACCATTAGTTCCCTGTTTTTCGCTTTTTGCAATTCAACCCTTTTCCGATTCAAATTAATGATGAGCTGGCCCAACCTTCCAACAATCCCCTCGCTAAAAAGACAATGCCAAGAAACTGATGCTAACCTGTTCTCATAACTTTCTCTGATGTCTTTAAATACATTACATTCCAAAATGAAATGTTTTTCTGATTCCACAACCCCAAACGTGCAAAATGTACACACCTGTTATTCCCAAGCTTCTTTAGGCTTTTTCCACTGTCTTATTTCACACCGAAATTGATGTAAGTTGATCCTTAATTTAGCAATAAGACATTTTCCCTCCACGAAATGCTAGCTCCAATGAACTCTTTTTGTTGTATATCACACGCAGGGTTGAATTCCTCAATGCAATATTTTTTCTTTCTACCCAACTCTTTTCCCCATACCTTTTTACGAAACTTCTCCATAACAAAATCCTTTAGCTCCTTGCTATTTGTGGGATAGGCATTGAGGTAGATATTCCATTTTTGCATCCATGTGTAGTTTTGTTTCATCCATTTTTTCTTTCTTTCACCCATGCCTTCATTGAAGATAACATAGGGCATCTACCTATTGTCATTTGCTCAATTCTTTTTAGATATCTTATGAGTTGCATTATAGCAATTGTTTCAATGGGAGTTGCTCCTATTTCACTCAACATTATCTCATAAGGTAATGAACCTTTTATTTTGAACTTGCTCATGATCAAGCGTTTTTGGATTTTCTCAATTTGTTTCCATTTTGAGATGGGAGTGCTACTAACCCACAATTCACAACCTTATAGCATTACTAGACAAACTAGGAGTCCAAAAAGCACTTTAATTGTTTTCCAATCCCATAACTATACCTCTCTACATCTGTTTTGAAGAGCATATAATGCTTTCCACCCTCCTAAAATTCTCTTCTTTCCGCAATCCTCCCAATTGAGTTTGTTGTTGAAATCAATCCCAAGGTACTTGTACTCATTTACTTCTTCAAGAATTTTCTCTTCGAAGAAGAAAGTATGTTGGCTCTACTTCCTTATAATTATTTATATCAATATTTTCCTTCAGACCAATTCAAAAAAATATTTTTCAAATTTATTATTATAAAATATTTTTTATTTTTAAAATAACTATAAAAATATTACAAAATCAAAATTATATATATATATAGATATATATATATATATATATATAATTTAAAATTTAAATTTATTTAATAACAATTAAATAATTTTAATAGATGTAATTATTTAATTTTTGAATCCCTCACATAAAGATTTATTGTGTCAACATTTTGAATTAGCAAGTGTGATTCATTATAAAGATCAAATGATAAAAAATATCATATCAACCCCAAGATAAATAATGAAAGAACCTTAAAAAAATCTAAAAAAAAAAAAAAAAACACCTAAAATCTCTAACACTTGGTAAAAAGAATCTTAAAGCATAGAAGATTAATACATAAAAAAATTAATAATAAAATAGAATAAAATATTTTAATTTAAATTTCACATTCATAAAATAACCTTTTTATATAGAAAAGAATTGATAAAAAATTAAAACAAATTATTTACTTAAAATATGAAATATTTATAAAATAAAAATAAATATAGAATATTATTTTGGTTTATAAAAATATCTTAATAAATATATGGATATTTATTTATTTTATAGGTAGAAAACAACAAATGAAAAAATTCAATTATCTTAGAATATATACGTAGAAAGAGTGGAGATATATACATTAAATGTGACTTCTTCATTACTGCAAAGTCTAAATAGATTTCGACCCGCTACGTCCTCTCTGCAATGCAACAATATTATCAAAATATGCATTAAAGTCTAGAATTACAGACATAATATCCTTAGAGAGTCGTGGAGCCATCCCATTAGTTAATCATAATGGAACTCAGTATAAAGTTTTTTCCATTATATGATTTATCACTTCTTGATTACTTATACTAACAAAGAAAAAAACAAAAAAAAAAACTACAAGCGGATAGTGTACGTGTGTTTTTCCTTTTATTTCCATTATAATGACTTTGTTATCGACCAACTCTGAAGGCGAGCGATATTTCCTATGCTATTGGGTATTCAATGCGGTTTAAGAGTACTATGATGGGACCTCAAGTTGGCCAGCAATCGCTTAAAACTTTACCATACATGCATGGGCATGTAAAGGGGACAACTCTCGAGCCGGGAAAGGACTGTAGCGTCACCGGAAAATACTGACGCGACTTGCAGGACCTCCAATGTCAGACGAATTAGATGGGTGGGATGAATTGGGCGCGCGCCGAACAGTGGATCGATTTGAAATTTGAATTTATTTGCATTCATTGTGAAAATTTGCAATGTATCTTCTTTTCTCATTCTCATTCTCATTCTCATTCTCAGACAGAGGGCACCAGAAAAAGCAAAATGATTCATCTGTAGCTGCTCTATGCCTTGGTCCTCATACTGTTCACATATATTTTTCTTGATATTTATGTGAACCACATGCACAGATTTGGCTTTCTTGGCATTGAGTTTGGAGTTTCTGCGGCTTGCAAACACCCAGGCTTAATTGTGCAAGTGTTTAAGCATAATGAATGGGAAGCCATGGCCAGAAACAGCAGCAAGTTGTGCGGGATGAGAGAAGGATTCTTGGACAAAGATGAAGATCAGGTTGAGAATCCATGGCGACACATGAAGTGGATAGGAGGCAGCTGCCTGCCCTCTAAAAGGTCATCTCACTGAGAAGCTCGACGATGTTGGGAATTTTTCTGGTAAAATTCAAAAACAAATAAACTGAACACAGAGACAATGCTCTGTTTCCCCCAGGATCTTAGCACAGGGAAGAAAAAATAGATTGTTGAAGAACAGAGTTTCAGATGCACAATAAAACCTTTGTATTCAATAATAAAATCAACCTGGTACAAACTTCTTCCTCTTAAAAGAGGGATTCACCAAAAACTTTCAACAAGAAACAAATTACTCTGTTTCAGCTCCAAAATTTATTTTTACACTACTGTGTGTAAAAATAAAACTTTTACATTTTACTGCTGTAAAAACAATTTCATTATGCACTTTTCATATTACAAAACCTCCGGCACACAAGCCATTACATGCTCTTTTTTGTTTCATTTAATCTTCGCACAACTGTGCGTATCTCCTCTCACAATACAAAGTCAACAACCAAAAAAAAAAAAAATTAAACACGCTGCTACGTATTTGCAATTACATATTCTCAAAAGAAATACATATTGTCTTCGTCTTCGCCTTCACCCATGCACTGGTGTGCGTTCTACTGCTTCCATCACACGATAGTCAACACCACAAAAAGTAAAAACATATACAATGCATATGCGTTCATGTTCTTTTGCATTGCAATGCATATCCAAAAGCATAAAAAAAATATAACACGTGAATACATATTTACTATCCCCATACCTCCGTAGGAAATAAAGAACAATAAAAATAAAAACGTTTACCAACCATGCTACGAACACATTTAAGTTCATTTATATTTTATCAGCAGTCAAAACAAAATTTCACGTCACACAATATTCAGGCCTGTGTGCATCTTTAGCTCAATCGGACGGCGAAATGACTTCACTTCAATCCAACGATCATCTCTCGGCCAATTCAAACGAACGATACGCTCCGATAGAAAGTTGTTTTGCTGAAAGTACATTTGACGCGTGGCAAAATTTTATTGCATCGGGCGCGTTTGGAGGAAAACCACTTTTCGTGAAAAGCGGTCCGATAAGCTTGGCGGTTTTCTGGAGTAGTTTCATGGTTCAATAGTTGCGCAGTTGAAATTATATTTTCAACACTCCCCTTTAATTTCAACTGCTAGGTTATCAGTCATACCCAAACATTTCCTCAAAAATTCAAAGCTTTTCTGGTCCAATGGCTTTGTCAGAATGTCTGCAACCTGTTCCTGAGTCCTACAATGTTGTAAGACAATTTCTCCATTGCTTACCAATTCCCTGATGTAATTAAACCTTGTGTCAATGTGTTTCGTTCTCTTATGAAACACGGAATTCTTGGATAATGCAATAGCTGAGCTATTGTCACAAAAAATCACTGTTTCTTTTGCCTGCTCTTGGCCTAAGCTCCTTAACATCCTTCTCATCCAAACTGCTTGACATGATGCTGCTGTAGCTGCCACATATTTTGCCTCTGTTGTAGACAACGCCACAATAGGCTGTTTCTTAGAAGCCCATGAAATGGCTCCTGAACCCATGTGAAAGGCATAACCGGAAGTGCTTTTCCAATCATCTACACTTCCAGCCCAATCACTATCAGTGTATCCAATTAAATCTGAACATTCTGAGACAGTATATAAAATGCCAAACCTTTTTGTACCTTTAACATACCTCAGAATTCTTTTTGCTGCCTGCTAATGTGCTTCTTTTGGCCTCTCCATGAATCTGAAAATTAAACTAACAGCAAACATTATATCTGACCTAGTTGCAGTTAAATACATAAGGATGCCAACTATGCTCTTGTACAAACTAGGATCAAAATCCTTGTTGTTGTCCTCTTTGCTGAGTTTTAATCCCATCACTGTGGGAGTGATTGCTGCCTTGCTGTCCTGCATGTTAAATCTGCCCAACACTTCATTTACATATCTTGCTTGTGAGATAAAAATCCCATTTTCATTTTGATCTACTTCTATTCCTAAGAAGTATCTCAGCAAACCCATGTCAGTCATTTCAAATTCTTCTTTCATGACTGATTTGAAATTTTTAATGAGGTAGTCATCATTACCTGTAAAAATCACATCATCAACATACAACACTACAATTAAAATTTTACCATCTTTTTCATTGATGTAGAGGGTGGGTTCTCCCTCACACTTTTCAAATCCTTTTTCCAGTAGATAGGAATCTATACTACTGTACCATGCTCTTGGTGCTTGCTTCAGCCCATAAAGAGCTTTCTTCAATCTGCATACTTTGTGTTCTTGGCCTTTCTTCTCATAGCCTAGAGGTTGCTCAATATAAACCTCTTCCTTTAACACTCCATTTAGGAATGTTGACTTCACGTCCATTTGGTAAACTTTCCACTTGTTTTGTGTTGCTATGGACAGCACTGCTCTCACTGTTTCCATTCTTGCAACGGGTGCGAAAGTTTCCTCATAATCTCTCCCATATTGCTGCTTGTATCCCTTGACAACCAATCTTGCCTTGTGCCTTTCTATCTTGCCTTCACCATTACTTTTGGTCTTGTAGACCCATTTAACTCCAATGACTTCTTTACCTTTTGGTAGCTCAACTAAATCCCATGTCTTGTTTCTTTCTATGGCATTCATCTCCTCATCCATAGCTTCTATCAATTTCTTATCTTTAATTGCATCTTCGAAATGAATAGGGTCATCAACATGACAATACAAAGCAAACAAGGAATTCATTCCTTCATCATAAATATCACTTAAATTTCTGAATTTCTTACCTCTTTCATTCGGTGTGCAAGTGCTTGAAGATGCACTTGTATTTCCTCCTTGTGGTGTACTTGGAGAAGCACTTTCATTTCTCCTCAAGGGTGTCTCTTGCTGTCCATGTGTTGGCACTGCTGTTTGGGGATGTATTTCAGCCATCTCCTCATCATCTTCATCATGAGACAAACAGTTTTTAACATTCACTGTTTTCTCTATGCTTCCATCCCAAGCTTCCTCCTCAATGAACTGAACATCTCTGCTCACAAAAAACTTCTTGGTAGATGGGATATACAACCTGTAAGCCTTGGATTCCTCACTGTATCCAATGAAAATACATTTCTCCCCTTTGATGTCCAACTTCTTCCTTAGCTGATCTGGAATGTGTGCATAAGCCACACAACCAAAAACTTTCATGTGGGTGACTCCTTGCTTTCTCCCACTCCATGCTTCTTCCGGAACTTTGTTCATCACAACTTTTGTAGGACACCTATTCAAAATATACACTGCACAATGTACAACTTCAGCCCAATAATCATTTGGAAAATGTTTTGCCTTCAACATGCTCCTTGCCATATCCATGATGGTCCTGTTCTTCCTTTCAGCTACTCCATTTTGCTGCGGGGTGTACCTAGCTGTAAATTGTTTATGAATTCCATTTTCTCTACAAAACCGTAGGAATTCCTTGGAGATATACTCACCTCCTCTATCAGTTCTCAAAACTTTGATATGCAGCCCGCTTTGGTTTTCCACAAGTGCTTTGAAATTTCGAAATTTTTCAAACACTTCACTTTTGTTCCTCAGGAAATAAACCCAAGTTTTTCTTGTGAAATCATCAATGAATGTTAGAAAATATTGGCTGCTTGCTAATGATGGAGCTTGCATCGGTCCACATAAGTCTGAGTGGACAATCTCTAAGGGTGCCTTTGCCCTTATGCTTTTCCCTGATGGAAAACTTTCTCTGTGTTGTTTCCCCAAGATACAACCTTCACAAAGGCTGTCTGGTTTCTCTATCAATGGTAATCCTCTTACCATTCCTTTTCTACTCAACAAATTAAGACCTCCAAAATTGAGATGTCCAAATCTCAAGTGCCACAACCAATTTTCATCCTTGGGTACGCTTTGGAAAGCCTCTTGGGTAACTGCTGCAATTACTTCTTTGTTTTTCAAATCTGCCCTTATTGTGAGAGGGAACATCCTGTTCCTTGTCATCTTTACTTCAGCAATACATCTTTTGCTGGGTGCTCTATCCATGATGGTGCATACATCATTCACAAAGAAGACATTGTAACCCTTTTGAACAAGCTGTCCAATACTTAAGCGGTTACACTTCATTCCAGGAACATAATAGACATCTGCTATGGTTTTCTTTTCACCTTTCTTTGTAAATATTTTAACTTCCCCTTCTCTCATAACAGAAATTTTACTATCAGTCCCAAGTGTGACTTGTGACTTCACACTCTGATCTAAAGCAGAAAACAGGGCTATGTTTCCTGTCATATGGTTGCTACAACCGGAATCTAGAAACCATATATCTTCACTATTTGTTTCAGCCATATTACAAGCTAACAATACATTATCTTGGTTGATATTTTCTCTAGTGATATTTGCACTAGATCTATTATTCATATCATGCTGCTTCTTTTTACATTCACTGGCATAATGCCCATATTTTTTACAATAATAACATTAGACATTGGATTTTTCATACCTTTGTCCTTGAGCATGATGTTGTGCTCTTTGTTGGCTACTGCCTTGGCCTTGGTTCTAATTTGGATTGCTGCCTCTTCCTTGAGCATTTGCTGGACTGTTTCTTCCACCTCTGTTTTGGCTTTTGCCTCTTCCTCTCTTGTTTCCTCTACCTTGACCTCTTCCTCTTCCAAAGGACATCTGGGTCTTGAAGGCTTGCTCTAGAGATGAGTTTTCATTTCTACTCAACCTCTGCTCATGTGTTATCAGTGATGCATGAAGTTCATCAACTGAAAAGTTTGAGAGATCCTTTGTCTCTTCTATGGTGGTGACAATCACATCAAACTTTGAGGGTAGGACCCTCAATATTTTCTCCACAATCCTCCTTTCTTCAAGAACTTCTCCATGAGTCCTTATCTGTGTGACCAGACCAATTACATGTGTGAAGAATGAGTCAATATTGTCTGACTCCTTCATGCACAGGTTCTCAAAATCTTTCCTCAACAACTGTAGTTTTGCTGTCTTCACTTTCTCCATGCCTTGATAGGCTATCTTGAGAGTTTGCCATGCTTCTTTGGATGTCTTAGCTGCTGCTATCCTTGGAAACACACTTTGGTCCACTACTTGATACAAAAATACAAGGGCTTTTGAGTCCTTCTTCCTATTGCTCTTCAACAGATCCTTCTCTGCCTGAGTTAATCTATTAAACTCATTTTCATCTGCTGGTTCTTCAAAACCATCCTCAACTAATTCCCATAAATCTTGAGAAGCAAATAGGGCTCTCATGGTTATTGCCCAGTAGTCATAGTTTTTCCCACTAAACTGTGGGAGCTGAGTATTAAACATACCCATACTAGTGCTGGTGCTGATGCCAGCCATTCTAGCTCTCTAAACTAATCTTCAAATGCTTGACTGTATTTAAAATAACTGAGTGTCTGTCTTCAGCAGTAACACAGAAAATTAATCTGAGAAATACCTGAATTCTTTTGCCTGAGTCTTCACTCTGCTGGAGAAGTTGTTACAGCAAAAAAACTCCTTCCTTCAGCTTCTTTGACACCTTCAAAGAGCCTGGATCTGCTCCGATACCACTGTTGGGAATTTTTCTGGTAAAATTCCAAAAACAAATAAACTAAACACAGAGACAATGCTCTGTTTCCTCAAGGATCTTAGCACAGGGAAGCAAAAATATATTGCTAAAGAACAAAATTTCAGATGCACAATAAAATCTTCGTATTCAATAATAAAATCAACCTGGTACAAACTTCTTCCTCTTAAAAGAGGGATTCACCAAAAACTTTCAACAAGAAACATATTACTCTGTTTCAGCTCCAAAATTTATTTTTACACTACTGTGTGTAAAAATAAAACTTTTACATTTTACTGCTATAAAAACAATTTCATTATGCACTTTTCATATTACAAAACCTCCAGCACACAAGCCATTACATGCTCTGTTCTGTTTCATTTCATCTTCGCACAGCTATGTGTATCTCCTCTCACAATACAAAGTCAACAACCAAAAAAAAAAAAATTAAACACGCTGTTGCGTATTTGCAATTACATATTCTCAAAAGAAATACATACTGTCTTCGTCTTCGCCTTCACCCACGCACTACTGTGCGTTCTACCACTTCCATCACACGATAGTCAACACCACAAAAAACAAAAACATATACAATGCATATGCGTTCCTGTTCTTTTGCATTGCAATGCATATCCAAAAACCTAAAAAAAATATAACACGTGAATACATATTTACTATCCCCATACCTCCGTAGGAAATAAAGAACAATAAAAATAAAAACGTTTACCAACCATGCTACGAACACATTTAAGTTCATTTATATTTTACCGACGGTCAAAACAAAATTTCACGTCACGCAATATTCAGGCCTGTGTGCATCTTTAGCTCAATCGGACGGCGAAATGACTTCACTTCAATCCAATGATCATCGCTCGACCAATTCAAACGAACGATACGCTCCGATAGAAAGCTGTTTTGCTGAAAGTACATTTGACGCGTGGCAAAATTTTATTGCATCAGGAACGTTTGGAGGAAAACCACTTTTCGTGAAAAGCAGTCCGATAAGCTTGGCGGTTTTCTAGAGTAGTTTCACGGTTCAATAGTTGCGCAGTTGAAATTATATTTTCAACAGACGATCGCAACAATTTCCACAGAGGTTTCGTCCTCCGATTTTCCAACGGTGTGTAGGACAAAACGCACATCTTTCCATGGCTTTTTCCTTCCAAGGCGATCGATCTCCATCGTAGACAGCGACGGGTTCTGCTGGATCTAGTTGCTAATGCATTCAGCACCAGGCTAGCCTAGTTTCTTCGCATGTACCCCTTCGATTTCATCGACATTCACGCCTTTGAAGTCGATTCCAAGCTCTTGCAAAATCCGAGCCCGCTTGGTTTTGACGAAGAGTAACGTGGCACAGACGAATCCCTCCTCCCTCACTGTAAAGGCCACTCCCCAACCTTCGTACCAGCTGCACTATAGCTTTGTGTCAGACTGAGATGATAAAGCCAACAATGTCATAAATATAACGAGGTTTATGAAAGGGGAGCTGCAATTGAAAGCGACTGATACGGTGGTTGTAAATATGGACATTGAGGGAAGCGAGTGGCCGATTCTGAGGCGATGTCTCAGTGATCCAGAGATGCCTCTCATTGTGGACAAGCTCTTTGTGGAGGTTCACTACAATCACCCATCCATGTGGAACTATTTGGTAAGATCACCAGGAAAAATGCGAAAAAGCTTCTTGCAGATCTCAGATGGCATGGCTTCTACACCCACTTTTGGCCCTAACACATTAACCTACCTCACGCCCTCCTTTCACGTTCACCGTTGTTTCTCTCTTTCCACCGACCATCTGCCATCTCTGGTCATCAAAAGAAAGGAACAAGACATAATCACATGGAATTACTGGCCTGTTTTATTCTTGGAGGGATCTTATTTAGCTTTCTCTTTCGCTTTTATTTATATTTTTGCAGTTAGACACAGGTTGACAATCATGCTAGAAAAGTGTTGGGCATTTTGAATTGATAGAGCCAGTCTGCTTTTTATGATACTTTGTAAAGTAGAAAGTATGGGTAAGTTTGATTTAAGAAAAGTTCTGAGTTGATAGTTGAACATCCTTCAAATAGCACTGTAAATTTGGAGTTCACCAAAAATTGCAGCGTTTGGCTTATGGAATCTCTGACCAATTTAAAAGAAATTGTACTTTGATCAGAGATAACAGTTGAACATATTTAAAATAGATTATTATGGATAAGTAGTAAGAGAAACGGTTTAGCTTATGAAGGCTTAAGCAAATTAAAACAGATGGTAATCGATAATAAAAAAGAGAGAGAAATGATGATCATTGTGAAGAAAAGCGTTGCATGTCTTTATGCTTTTGAAGTCATATATAGAGATGTTGTATTTGATATGTATTTAATATTAAATTTTAATTATAAAATGGGTTTATAATTTTTATTTTTAATTTATATATTAAGATAAAAGTGGAAGAAGATAAATCAGCTAAAATAAAAATAAGACCAAAAAACAATTATGTGAGAGGGTGAAAGCCATACAAATTAGATTAAAATATTATAATTATTTAACAAATAAAATAAAAAATAAGATGTAATATTTAAAAAATATAAGTGAAATTTTTTTATTATAATTTTTTATTATTAAGTTGTTGATTTTGAATTAAAAGAATAATGAAGAAAAAATAACATTTTATTATTGGTCTTCTACAAAATATTTTTAGTTTAAAATTAAATATATATATTAGGAATTTAAACACTAAGCATTTATATGTATAAATTTGAAAATATATTGATTTTGACAAAATGTCATTTTCATTTATATATACAAATTTGAAAATATCTTGATTTTGACAAAGTGTCATTTTTCTAAGATTCATGAAACTTCCATTGTATAGAGCATCTCATTTAAGGATCATTCCTAACAGTTTCTCATTTCCTAAGATGACTCTATAGCATCTTAAGATGACCCTATAACATTTTGAATTTCTTGGTTGAAGAGAAATCCAAATTATTCTTCCAAGATAACTATGATAATACATTCTTCAAGCTATTTGTTAGGATATTTGTGATGATCTTATAAATTGAGTAATTAAGAAATTAGTTTATGGTCCTCGAAAGATTTCAAAAGATTTTTCTTTAGAATTAGGGCTTTAAATGTCACATTTAGGGTTTTTGGATTCTTTAATGAACTCTCAACAAATTAGTCTCCAATAAAATTTTATAGAAACCCATATAAAATTCCATTATCTTTTCTTCACCCTCAAGAAATCCTCTTCCAACATGTGATAGACACCCCAATAAATTTCATTGTCGAAGTGTGTTTGAAGAAAAACCTTTGCCTCTTTCTTTAAATCCCAACAAATCCTGGTCAAACATGTTATAGAAACCCAAATAAAATTCCATCACCTTTCCTTACCCCTCAACAAATCCTCTTCCAAGATGTTATAGAAATCCAAATAAAATTCCATCATCTTTCCTTACCCCTCAACGAATCCTCTTCCAATATGTTATAGAAACTTAAAGAAAATTCCATTATCTTTTCCAAATAAAATTCCATCATTTTTCCTTACCCCCCAACGAATCCTCTTCCAACATGTTATAGAAACCCAAATAAACTTACATTAGAAACCCAAACAAACTAACATTATCTTTCCTTAACCGTTAACAAATCTTCCTCTAACAAGGGGCTATGTGCAAGTATGTCCGAGTTTAATTTGGAGTTGACACGTGTCCCTCTTAAAATAAAAATAAAATATTCTCTAAATAGAAAAGCAATGTTGGCTATAACCAACATAGACCAACACACATTAAAATGGTTTTTGTTTGTTATTAATATATTTTTAATTCTAAGTGAATAGTAATTCATAAAATTCACAAAATATCTTCATTTTATAGCCAATGTGAAGCAAAGTGCTAAAAATTTCTCTTATGTGATTTCTACCGAAAGACTTTGCTTAATTTATTATGGATCACAGAAGCCTGAATACAGATATTAATATATTTTTAAGTATACTTGAATATTAATTCATATTAAAATATTTTATTAGTAACTCACATTAGATATTTATTATACACAACATTAAAATATTTTTTTTTAACATTATATATATATATATATATATATATATATATATATATATATATATATATATATATATATATATATATATATATATATATATATATATATATAGATATGTATGTATGAAATTTTAACCTTTGTTATTGGGTTCCCAAGTTTTGACAACCAATGGTATTTGAAACTTCATATATATCTGTATACGAAAAAAAAATTGTTAAAAGAATTTACTTTACTATTGTATAATATAAAATATCCAATGTGAATTATGAAAATAATATTTTAATATGAATTAATATTGAACTATACTTAAAAATAAAAAGTTTGAAGTGGTATGGTGTTAGTATTTTACAGTTTAGTGTATATATATATATATATATATTTTCAAATCCAACAAAGATTTTTTGGACATACAAGTTTAAGTTATGTAATCTCTATAACATTCAAAAATACAATTAGACAATGAAATGCTACACATTATTTTTGCATTCTAAAATAAGTTTGAACCTGAAGAAATTTAACCCCTCTCAGCTCATGTTAGATTCGTACTTAAGATAGATCTATGCTACTAAAATACATGTTATAGATACCCAAATAAAATTCCATTATTTTTCCTTAACCCTCAACAAATCCTCCTCCAACATGTTGTAGATACAAAAGTAAAATTCCATTCTCCAATTACATCCAAAACAAGACTTTTGATTGTCCAATTGTACCAGAAGCAAGACTTTTGGCTTTTTGAATAAGCACTTCACTAATTTTATTTATTTTGGATATTTCAGCTTATTGCCTCAATAGGTGCATCATAATGAAAAGGTAAGTGGCTAGGTTGAGAGTTACACATCACACTTCATGTTTAGATTTATATAGATCTTGATGCAATGTAAGCTATATAAATTTTTGGAGTGCTAGAAATTACAATGCCCTAATTTTATTGAACAAAGTTGATTGTGCAATAACAATATGACCCTATAATAATATATAAGGGCAAAGGATATTATGATGCGATAAGGGCTTGGAACCAAGGATGGATCTAGATGGTTTGAATTCTAGTTAATTCGATCATGCATTCTGGTTACTCAAATGAAAAAAAATAAATAGCTTTAAGCTAGTTCTTTGGTAAGGAATTTTTAATTGATTGAACATTTTAAATGTCTATTCTCTCTTATTTTGAAATGAATAATCCAACAATGCTCATGTCATAAAACAAAGACAATATTGATTCATAATTTACTACAAACATATATGGAAGATGTTTAAACCCCACAATATAAAAGTTAAAATATATATATATATATATATATATATATATATATATATATATATATATATATATATATATATATATATATGTAAAATAACAAAGGTAGATACCAAAATACATGAGCAAGAAAAAAAGGAAAACTCAAACTAGGAAAGTGTTCACCCATAATTGAAAATCATCAACAACTCCTTATAAATGAAATTTACTTTTCCACCAACATTATGAGCTATGCCCATATCAATGATGCCTAAATTGATTCCCATATTGGCTTTGACATTGCCAATGACAATCTTAGTACACTCTAACTCTCAACTTTTTGTTTGCTAGTTTTTGTGACTTGCATGACTAATCTATGGCTTGAGTAGCCACAACCTAGGGGCATCTAAGTCATCAAAATTACTAAGGGATCACACATGGCTTGGGCCACACCAACTCTTAGCATGTATGGACTTTTTCCCACAGAGTTTTGAACCAGTGACCTTACACCATGGAGTGCCTTAACATAGCACTGTGTCACTGTTTACTCTATGCCTAGTGGGATACCCTAGCTCTCAACTTTGGTTGTTTACTTTACCCTCAATAAAAAATAGTCCACAAATCCGTGGAAGTTATCAAGGCCACAAAGAAACTTGTAAGAACATTAAGGGTTGCAACTACATTTTAAAGAATGAGCAAACAATTTGCAAGGAAAAATGAGAGCTTATATCCATTTTCAAATATGTCAATACATGGTTGATAGTGTTGGAAACAAAAATAACCCTAATGCAATTTCAAGTTATATCAAAATGTCATTCTTGCATAAAGAAACATGTTCAATGATTTCTATCTTATGTTTTTTTACTCTTACAAGTTATCTTGGTCATTTAAGGATTTACATCCCATCAATATACTCTTCAAACAATGGAAAGAAAGAATTGATGAATCGTGGAGATTGGTGAATGCTACGTCCATGGAATATTTGTAACAAATAAAACTGCTACGTCCATGGAATATTTGTAATAGGCAAATCCACCTAAAGGGATCACTTCTTGTCAACTCAACCACAGAGTCTGACCTCAAGAATGCTGAAAGAATTGAACAAGTGACATCTCAATAACTATGGTACTTTAATAACAGGACTCAACCAATTAACCCTCAAGACTATATATATATAAAAACTTTTCAAAACTATATAAAAAATTAATGTAAAGAAAATGAACTAATATCAAGCTTAAATAATTTTACATCCAACAAATCAAAATTATGACAATGTATAATAATTAAAAAAAAGACTTGAAAAAAGAGAGTTAATAATCATAATAATTGTGTTGTCTTATAATAGTAACTTGATACACCTAGTACCATGATATAGCCCATTAAAAATGATAATTTGTGTTACATGCCTTGAAGTCATGATTGTAACTTAATATACCTAGTACCATTAGTACCATGATAGGGCCCATTGCAAGTGTGATTCTTTATCCCTCCTAGAAATTCATTGGATAAAAACTTGAAGTCACTTGTTTTACCTACAATTTTTGAAATATCATAGTTCTCTCTTTATATACAATTGAGTTTGGATGAAGGTAGACAAATGCACACCTTTACTCTCATTATTCATAAATTTACACCCACACTTCATATACAAAAATATTGATCTGCTAACTTTCCACTTCCACCCAACCTTAAGCTACTTTTCTTGGCTTTAATTTGCATGTATACATGCTCTCCTACCTGAAACTATTTATAAGTGTTTTTTTATCAACATATGTTTTTTGCCTATCTTGGGCAACCTTCAGATTTTATCAAACTTTCTTCACTGTTTGTTCCATTTCCACAAGCATATCAAGCCCTAGGATTAACTTATCTTCAAGATTGTTCCAATTTGTAGGTGTTCTGCACCTTTTTCCCTACAACACTTCATAATGGCTCATTTTCAAAGATTCATGATCATTGTTGTTGTATGAAAATTCAACAAATTGAAGGTATTCCTCCCATTTGGTTGGTTATTACATCACATACATTAGTAGCATATCTTCTAGGGCTTGATTAACTCGTTCGGTCTGCCCATCTATTTGTGGATGTTATGTTGTACTGAATTGAATATGAGTGCCTAACCCAGTAAAAAGGGCTTTCCAAAATGCAGAAGTAAACTTTACATCCTGTTCGGAAATAACTACTTTCGGCATGCCATACAACCGAAATATCTCCCTCATAAATATATCTACAATTTCAACAATTATGTAAGTATATGTGATAGGGATAAAATGAGTTTTTTCTCTCAACTTATCCACCACTACCATGATAGAATAATTTTTCTTTCTGGATTTGGGCAAGCCTATTATAAAGTCCTATTGTAGCAGCTACAATCACCTTCCAAAATTTTTCCTTCACTTCATTTTAGAGCCTCCCTCCTCGAAATCATAGCAGTTATCCTACAATGATAAGGTACTTATGTTTATTTGTTTTTATCTATCACTTAATAGCTTGTGTTCACTCACTTGTTCCGTCCCAAAATTTTGAATTTGATCCTCACAAAAGTCGTATTTGTTGTACTTAGCATAATGCTAATTTTCTCTTAAGGTTTTCAACATTATCTGAAGGTGCTCCTTATGCTCTTCTAAGTTCCTTGAGTATATAATAGTGTCATCAATAAAAATCAAAACAAATTTATCTAGGTAAGGGTGAAAATACTATTCATTTAGCTCATGAAAGTTGTGGGGGAATTACTAAGCCCGAACAGTAAGACGACAAATTCATAATGACCATAATGTTGAAAAGTGTGCAACAAGAAATTCTTGTTGAGAATGCAACAAGATGATGGAGCTTAGTGAAAAGAGTCGCCTTCACTAAGTGGGCCCGCAGGCAAATTATGGCGCAAGTTCTATTTTTGGATCCCAACAGGGATGATCACAGTAGGAGTGACCATAGCAGGGATGATCACAGCAGGAGTGACCACAGCAAGGATGATCACAGCAGGAGTGACCATAGCAGGAGTGATCACAGCAGGAGTGATCAAAGTCTATTTTTAGACTGGCTGTCAAAAATAAAAAAAGTCAAATATTATCGTCTCATAATAATATTTGGACTATAAACTTGATCTTATTCTCTTGGAGCACTTCAGTTTGAGCTACAGATGTGGCACATGCAACTGTCAGAAGGAAGTATGCTTTCTTTGTGGTTCAGTTGAGTTGTTGCATGCATGACTTCAGTTAGAACTCAATCAGTTGAGTTTGGTGGAGTTGATTGTAGAGTTGATGGAGTTGTGTTCAGTTTGACTTGGTTAAACTAGTTGTAATTAGTCTAACTGCAAATAGACTAATGATGAGTTGTTAAACTAATTATTAACTCATAATGCAACTATAGAATACATCAGTTAACTCAGTTGCATGTCAGTGCATGTTCAGTTCAACAGAGACAGGTGTTAGAGGATCAGATTGCTATCAGTTGTGACTATAGTTGTGCATGATGATTTGCACAATCAAAGGGATTGAGTATGCCAATGAATTGGCCAAAACCAAGTATTATAGCCTCTTCTCATGTCTTTCCCAGTGTGAGTGATTCTTTGGAGGTTAAATACGAGTTTGGTAAACCATCCTCATTCATTCTTGAGCAGGTATTGAGCTGTGGAGGCAGGCAAGCAGCAGGGGAGATTTGGAGATCAAATCTGAGTTGTATTGTGTGTAGCATGTGGAGATAGTACTGAGTAATTGTGATGAGAATTGTACTATGTATTGTTACATGATTCAATCACTATAATATACAGATAGTTGGGGTTTTTAGCGAGATGCTTTCCCTGGGAAAATACTGTGTTGATATGTGCGATTTATGCTTCTATGTACGCCTATGAATGTTTCTGCTTCTGTAAATTGATTATCAACATAGAGGAGGTTATGTATTATGCATGTTCCGCTTATAAGTGTATAATCAGGATAAACTCTTTGAATATGTGTCATATTATTCAAAATTTCTACATGGTATTGGAGCTGCTTGATTTGTAGAAGAGATTTTTACAGGATATCAAGCGAGGATTGATCATCGGATCTATTATTCAGAAAGTGTTTACATTTTATTTCTTCAGGCAGAGTCTGTAATTGGGCCAGGTAGCCTCTAGATTCATCCTTCTTTTGGAAGGTGAGATATCCGGTGAATTCCCAGACAGTCAATCTCTGTACAAGAAATACTTTATTCTCACGAATTCTAGATCGGAAGTGGTTGAGTTTTTTGAGCTGGTGGAATTCGAATTTAATTCCAAAGCAAGAGATAAAACTCAGAAACATTAAGTGTGAGAATGGAGACAGTATGCCCCAGTATCTCACGAAGTTCACCCAATGTCGGGATGAGCTGGGAAGTGTAGGGGTGACTGTCGGATGAGGATGGTGAGTCTAGCACTCTTTAACCTTCCTAAGAGTTGGCATAGCTACCAGGACTCGGTGAATGGAAGGGAGAAACTGCCAGGATGGGAGAGACTTTGGTCGGATCTTGTGCAGGAGGAGATTAGACAGAGCACCAAAGATGGTTCTTCATCCATGCAGGATGAGGAGAACTGTGCCTTAGCGAGTAAGGTGAAGAAGGGGAAGGAGAAGGGTTCTCTTTCCGAATCTAGTTCTTCCAATGGTGGGAAGAAGGTTGAAAAATCGAAAGTGCGATGCTTTCGTTGTCATGAGGAGGGTTCATGGATCAAGAACCTATATGCTCTTGAGGTTCAAGATGCATGCAAAGCCTTGAGCAGTGAGGCAATTGATGGAGACTTGGTGGTTGAGAGGGAAGGTATGTTACCTTTCAACATGCAGAGCCAGAAGAAGTCTCAGACAATTGTGGAGGAGCCACGATTGGTACAGCAGCTTCAGGAGGTTGTGGAGCAGCCACAACAAGGGAAGCTGAGAGGAGATCGAGTAGAGACATCTACTCATGCAGAGACCTCCAGTAGGGGGAAACTTCGAGCCAGGTGGGCTGAGGGATCACATGCAACCATACCTCCAGGTAGGAGGTGGGGCGATATAGAGTGATCGCCCCAAGGAGGAGGGGCAGGATCCTTGAGGTACCCAACCTCTTGGATGAGACCTTGCTACGGGAGCCCTGATGTGGAGTAGCAGGAACTAATTGATTGGGTAGAGACAGATGCGGATGGAGCGGCAGAGAGAGCGACAGTGCAGGGAATCCCAGGACAGCGCATAGCTAGCAGGCTGCAGCAATGCGAGAGGCACAAGTGTTTTGCACAGTGCTAGGTGGCACAGAGAGGTGTGCAATGGTGCGAGATGCATGGAGATGTTGCAGTAGCACAGATGTTAGAGAGGGAGCACTTGTCAGCAGCAGGTAGAGCTTCAGCATCAGAGGGTGTTTCTAGCCCAAAAGGGAGGTCAGTTGGGAGGTGCAGTGCGGATGCAATGCTGTGAGATAGAACTAGCAGCAGCACGGATGTAGTCAGAGATCAAAGTGACAAAGGCTAGAGCAGATAGATACTGAAGAGCACAGAGATGCAGAGTCTTCAATCGACAGAGGCAATAGCAGTTAGAGACTTTGATGACAGAGCAAGTGGACCGGCCAGATGTGTTGCATGGAGAACATTTCAGAGTTATAGGATCGGGTTTGAGAGGAAGCCTTTCTTGTTGAGAGGGAGTGTTGAAAAGTGTGCAACAAGAAATTCTTGTTGAGAATGCAACAAGATGATGGAGCTTAGTGAAAAGAGTCGCCTTCACTAAGTGGGCCCGTAGGCAAATTATGGCACAAGTTCTATTTTTGGATCCCAGCAGGGATGATCACAGCAGGAGTGACCACAGCAGGGATGATCACAGGAGGAGTGACCACAGCAGGGATGATCACAGGAGGAGTGACCACAGCAGGGATGATCACAGCAGGAGTGACCATAGCAGGAGTGATCACAGCAGGAGTGATCAAAGTCTATTTTTAGACTGGCTGTTAAAAATAGAAAAGTCAAATATTATTATCTCATAATAATATTTGGACTATAAACTTGATCTTATTCTCTTGGAGCACTTCAGTTTGAGCTGCAGATGTGGCACATGCAGCTGTCAGAAGGAAGTACGCTTTCTCTGTGGTTCAGTTGAGTTGTTGCATGCATGACTTCAGTTAGAACTCAATCAGCTGAGTTTGGTGGAGTTGATTGTAGAGTTGATGGAGTTATGTTCAGTTTGACTTGGTTAAACTAGTTGTAATTAGTCTAACTGCAAATAGACTAATGATGAGTTATTAAACTAATTATTAACTCATAATGAAACTATAGAATACATGAGTTAACTCAGTTGCATGTCAGTGCATGTTCAGTTCAATAGGGACAGGTGTTAGAGGATCAGATTGCTATCAGTTGTGACTATAGTTGTGCATGATGATTTGCACAATCAAAGGGATTGAGTATGCCAATGAATTGGCCAAAACCAAGTATTATAGCCTCTGCTCACGTCTCTCCCAGTGTGAGTGATTCTTTGGAGGTTAAATACGAGTTTGGTAAACCATCCTCATTCATTCTTGAGCAGGTATTGAGCTGTGGAGGCAGGCAAGCAGCGGGGGAGATTTGGAGATCAAATCTGAGCTGTATTGTGTGTAGCATGTGGAGATAGTACTGAGTACTTGTGATGAGTATTGTACTATGTATTGTTACATGATTCAATCACTATAATATACAGATAGTTTGGGTTTTTAGCGAGATTCTTTCCTCGGGAAAATACTGTGTTGATATGTGTGATTGATGCTTCTATGTATGCCTGTGAATGTTTCTGCTTCTGTAAATTGATTATCAACGTAGAGGAGGTTATGTATTATGCATGTTCCACTTATAAGTGTATAATCAGGATAATCTCTATGAATATGTGTCATATTATTCAAAATTTCTACATGGTATCGGAGCTGCTTGATTTGTAGAAGAGATTTTTACAGGATATCAAGCGAGGATTGATCATCAGATCTATTATTCAGAAAGTGTTTACATTTTATTTCTTCGGGCAGAGTCTGTAATCGGGCAAGGTAGCCTCTGGATTCATCCTTCTTTTGGAAGGTGAGATATCCGGTGAATTCCCAGACAGTCAATCTCTGTACAAGAAATACTTTGTTCTCACGAATTCTAGATCGAAAGTGGTTGAGTTTTTTGAGCTGGTGGAATTCGAATTTAATTCCAGAGCAAGAGATAAAACTCAGAAACATTAAGTGTGAGAATGGAGACAATATGCCCCAGTATCTCACGAAGTTCACCCAATGCCGGGATGAGCTGGGAAGTGTAGGGGTGACTGTCGGATGAGGATGGTGAGTCTAGCACTCCTTAACCTTCCTAAGAGTTGGCATAGCTACCAGGACTCGGTGAATGGAAGGGAGAAACTTCCAGGATGGGAGAGACTTTGGTCGGATCTTATGCAGGAGGAGATTAGACGGAGCACCAAAGATGGTTCTTCATCCATGTAGGATGAGGAGAACTGTGCCTTAGCGAGTAAGGTGAAGAAGGGGAAGGAGAAGGGTTCTCTTTCCGAATCCAGTTCTTCCAGTGGTGGGAAGAAGGTTGACAAATCGAAAGTGCAATGCTTCCGTTGTCATGAGGAGGGTTCACGGGTCAAGAACCTGTATGCTCTTGAGGTTCAAGATGCATGCAAAGCCTAGAGCAGCGAGGCAATTGATGGAGACTTGGTGGTTGAGAGGGAAGGTATGTTATCTTTCAACACGCAGAGCCAGAAGAAGTCTCAGATGATTGTGGAGGAGCCATGATTGGTGCAGCAGCTTCAGGAGGTTGTGGAGCAGCCACAATAAGGGAAGCTGAGAGGAGATCGAGTAGAGACATATACTCATGCAGAGACCTCCAGTAGGGGGAAACTTCGAGCCAGGTGGGCTGAGGGATCACATGCAGCCATACCTCCAGGTAGGAGGCGGGGCGATATAGAGTGATCGTCCCAAGGAGGAGGGGCAGGATCCTTGAGGTACCTAACCTCTTGGATGAGACCTTGCTACGGGAGCCCTGATGTGGAGTAGCAGGAACTGACTGATTGGGTAGAGACAGATGCGGATGGAGCGACAGAGAGAGCGACAGTGTAGGGAATCCCACGACAACGCATAGCTAGCAGGCTGCAGCAATGCGAGAGACACAAGTGTTTTGCACAGTGCTAGGTGGCACAGAGAGGTGTGCAATGGTGAGAGATGCATGGAGATGTTGCAGTAGCACAGATGTTAGAGAGGGAGCACTTGTCAGCAGCAGGTAGAGCTTCAGCATCAGAGGGTGTTTCTAGCCCAACAGGGAGGTCAGTTGGGAGGTGCAATGCGGATGCAATGCTGGGAGATAGAACCAGCAGCAGCACGGATGCAATCAGAGAACAAAGTGACAAAGGCTAGAGCAGTTAGATACTGAAGAGCACAAAGATGCAGAGTCTTCAGTCGACAGAGGCAATAGCAGTCAAAGACTTTGATGACAGAGCAAGTGGACCGGCCAGATGTGTTGCATGGAGAACATTCCAGAGTTACAGGATTGGGTTTGAGAGGAAGCCTTTCTTTTTGAGAGGGAGTGTTGAAAAGTGTGCAACAAGAAATTCTTGTTGAGAATGCAACAAGATGATGGAGCTTAGTGAAAAGAGTCGCCTTCACTAAGTGGGCTCGCAGGCAAATTATGGCGCAAGTTCTATTTTTGGATCCCAGTAGGGATGATCACAGCAGGAGTGACCACAATAGGGATGATCACGGTAGGAGTGACCACAGTAGGGATGATCACAGCAGGAGTGACCATAGCAAGAGTGATCACAACAGGAGTGATCACAACAGGAGTGATCAAAGTCTATTTTTATACTAGGTGTCAAAAATAGAAAAGTCAAATATTATTGTCTCATAATAATATTTGGACTATAAACTTGATCGTATTCTCTTGGAGCACTTTAGTTTGAGCTACAGATGTGGCACATGCAGCTTTCAGAAGGAAGTGCGCTTTCTTTGTGGGTCAGTTGAGTTTTTGCATGCATGACTTCAGTTAGAACTCAATCAGTTGAGTTTGGTGGAGTTGATTGTAGAATTGATGGAGTTGTGTTCAGTTTGACTTGGTTAAACTAGTTGTAATTAGTCTAACTGCAAATAGACTAATGATGAGTCGTTAAACTAATTATTAAATCATAATGCAACTATAGAATACATCAATTAACTCAGTTTCATGTCAGTGCATGTTCATTTCAACAGGGACAGGTGTTAGAGGATCAGATTGCTATCAGTTGTGACTATAGTTGTGCATGATGATTTGCACAATCAAAGGGATTGAGTATGCCAATGAATTGGCCAAAACCAAGTATTATAGCCTCTGCTCACGTCTTTCCCAGTGTGAGTGATTCTTTGGAGGTTAAATATGAGTTTTGTAAACCATCCTCATTCATTCTTGAGCAGGTATTGAGTTGTGGAGGCAGGCAAGCAGCGGGGGAGATTTGGAGATCAAATCTGAGTTGTATTGTGTGTAGCATGTGGAGATAGTACTGAGTACTTGTGATGAGTATTTTACTATGTATTGTTACATGATTCAATCACTATAATATACAGATAGTTGGGGTTTTTAGCGAGATGCTTTCCCCGGGAAAATACTGTGTTGATATGTGTGATTGATGCTTCTATGTATGCCTGTGAATGTTTCTGCTTCTGTAAATTGATTATCAACGTAGAGAAGGTTATGTATTATGCATGTTCCGCTTATAAGTGTATAATCAGGATAATCTCTATGAATATGTGTCATATTATTCAAAATTTCTACACATAATGGGTTCAAAATGTTGTCTTGCAGATTACTCACACTTTTATTTTGATTTGATGCTACCTTAACAATAGATCAATTTTAGAAAACTGAGGCGCTCCCTTGACTTAATCAAATAAATCATTGATTCTTGGAAACAGATACTTGTTTTTAGTAGTTAATTTATTTAGTTTCCTATAATCGAGACATAGGTGCAAGGTCCCATCTTTCTTTCTCACAATCAACATTGGGGCTCCCCAAGGTGATACACTTGGGCGAATGTACCCTTTATCTAGCAACTCTTGTATCTGCATCTTAAGCTTTGTTAATTCAGGCATACTCATTTGGTAAGGGGATTTTGACACTGAGGTAGCTCCTGGAACTAGCTCTATATTGAAATCAATTTCTTTATTTGTGGGAAGCCTGATAATTTTTTTCGGAAAGACATCTAGGAATTCTTGTTGTCACACATGTGAACCTTGTAGTATTCATCATCATGTAGAATCATAGAATATCAAGGTTACTTTCTATGATCACCTTATAGTACCTAGACCTATTTCTGAGCGCTATGTTGCAGATGGTCTACTTCAATATGCCATCGAGTATCATGAATATGAGTTGTCAAGACTGTATTCTTTATAGAAAATGATTCAATCCGAGGTAGTGATTGTCACTATTATGATGCCATCATGTTATTATTGAGATCACTGTATGACATAGACTGAAACTGTGGGAGACACCAAATTTGTTGATATGTACTCGAGTTCTGAACGCTTCATCTTTTGACTGAGATTACGTGATCCTAAAATAAATTATAGTTTTTTTGGAATATGAGATTGATAAACCTTTGGATGATTAAGAATCTTTTCCTATCTTGTTTAAAATATATATGTTTAATGCATATGTTATTATTTTTATAATTATTAATAATAATAATAATTTAAAATAAAATTATAAGTTAATTAAGTTTTAAGATTTATTTTAATTGTGATAATATAAAAATCATAAATGAAATGAAATGATATTTTAAGGTCCACAAGATTAAAAATAGTCTATGAGACCATTAGTTCCCTGTTTTTCGCTTTTTGCAATTTAACCCTTTTCTGATTCAAATTGATGATGAGCTGGCCCAACCTTCCAACAATCCCCTCGCTAAAAGGACAATGCCAAGAAACTGATGCTAACATGTTCTCATAACTTTCTCTGATGTCTTTGAATACATTACATTCCAAAATGAAATGTTTTTCCGATTCCACAACCCCAAACGTGCAAAATGTACACCCCTATTCTTCCCAAGCTTCTTTAGGCTTTTTCCACTGTCTTGTTTCACACCGAAATTGATGTAAGTTGATCCTTAATTTTAGCAATAAGACCTTTTCCCTCCACGAAATGCTAGCTCCAATGAACTCTTTTTATTGTAGATCACACGCAGGGTTGAATTCCTCAATGTAATATTTCTTCTTTCTACCCAACTCTTTTCCCCATACCTTTTTATGAAACTTCTCCATAACAAAATCCTTTAGCTCCTTGCTATTTGTGGGATAGGCATTGAGGTAGATATTCCATTTTTGCATCCATGTGTAGTTTTGTTTCATCCATGTTTTCTTTCTTTCACCCATGCCTCCATTGAAGATAACATAGGGCATCTACCTACTATCATTTGCTCAATTCTTTTTAGATATCTTATGAGTCGCACCATAGCAATTACTTCAATGGGAGTTGCTCCTATTTCACTCAACATTATCTCATAAGGTAATGAACTTTTTATTTTGAACTTGCTCATGATCAAGCATTTTTGGATTTTCTCAATTTGTTTCCATTTTGAGACGGGAGTGCTACTAACCCACAACTCACACCCTTATAGCATTACTAGACAAACTAGGAGTCCAAAAAGCACTTTAATTGTTTTCCAATCCCATAACTATACCTCTCTACATCTGTTTTGAAGAGCATATAATGCTTTCCACCCTCCTAAAATTCTCTTCTTTCCGCAATCCTCCCAATTGAGTTTGTTGTTGAAATCAATCCCAATGTACTTGTACTCATTTACTTCTTCAAGAATTTTCTCTTCAAAGAAGAAAGTATGTTGGCTCTACTTTTTTTTATTAGAGAAAATCATTATTTTGGTCTTGCTAGTATTGACTTGCATTCCCGCTGCTCTACGAAAATGCTCAAGGGAATATAAGTGCATTTGCAATCCATGGGCCGATTTAAAAATCAACACAATATCATCAACATATAAAAGAAGCTTTATCACAAACTCCCCCAACCGAACACCATCTCCACCTTGCAGATTTAGCCACTCTTCCAATTTATCAATATATAAACCAAAAAGAGTAGGGGATAGAGGGCAACCTTGCTTGACACTAATGTCACTTCTAAAGTTTTATGAAATACCTGCTGAGATTCTAATTTTGACTTTCACTTCTTCATAAAGTCTATGGACAATGGCTCTATAATGCACAAGAATTTCAAGTTCTTCCATTCTACGCCACAAGTCATCCTTAGGGACTCTGTCAAATGCTTTTTTGAAGTCAACAAAGCAGCAAAATACTTCTTCTTTGTCCTCCCAAACCTTTTCAACAATGTGTCTCAACGTGATACCATGATACACTGTAGAATGTTTCGGCCTAAAACCCGCTTGTCCTCTTGCCCTATTTTCTTTTACTTCTGCCCACTTACTAATTTCATCTTCTACCATGCTACCAAAAAGCTTTGCAAACAAAGGATTGATCATAAGTGTTCTATAGTTGGATGGATTATTAATGTCTCCACTTTTAAAAAGGGGTATTGTTAGGCTAGTTGTCTAGTCTCTTGGAAATCCTTGCTGAATGATGTTGTTGAATATTTCCATGATGTGTGGAGCAAGAGCATTCATTCCCCATTTTAGATACTCTGCTTGAAGTTCAACCAAGTACTTTTCCTTTCTTGTTTTCACCTTCTTAATTCCATTCTCCACCTCTTGTAACGCGAAGAGCTTTGAATTTGTGTTGATCCTAGGGGGGCTCCGCCTCAGATTCTTTCTCATATAGTTGCCTTGCATATTCAAACGATTGATTGGTTGTAATATTATTTTCAATTTGCTTCTTCCTTGGTTGTAGTTCGTGCTAGAAAAGCTTTGGATTATTCTTGCTTAAATATATTAACTCTACTCTCCTTGTTTGCATGAACTCATCTTTTTTCTCTTTTAGTATCTGCTTATATAACTTTACATTCATCTTCTCCTTTCCTACCTTTTTCAAGGTTCTCCTTGCCATTTTGAATTCCTCAACAAACCAAGCATTTATAAGAAAACAATTTTATTCTAATTTCTTATTTTTTTGCTCTTTTGCACTTTGAATTATGTTTGTTAGCTCATAACTGTTGAAGCTTTTGAAACCAGTTTTCTCCTTCCAAATTAATCTCTCTAACAATGTTTTGAAGATAGTACAATTTTCTTGTGTTAGAAGAATTTTGCACCCTGATAATGATTGTCTAGAATATTGGGTTTGGGTTTGGGTTTTCCTCCTATGCTACCTTTTTCTAACCATAGCAACCTTATATAAATTGAATTATGTTTTAATTGATTTAATTAAAATTATTTATTAGAAAATAATAGAAACTATATATTAATAATAGATTTTTCTAAATAATAATTCAAAATTTGTTTAAAATATATATATTTAATGTTTACATTTTACAATTATTAATAATAATAATTTAAAATAAAATTATATCTTACTTAAATTTATGATCTGTTTTAATTTTGATAATACAAAATGTATTATAAAATATATGTCTTAATTTATAATTTATTTAATTAAGACTAATTATTAACGTACACCGAAAATAATGGAAGAGTGTTTCAAAAGAACGTCCATGGAGCATGACACACACGGTACACCCAAATTTATAAAAGCTTGAATACGTGTCACGCATCGATGGTATACAGATAGCCGAAGTGCCGAGAGGAGCCCTCCTTTTTCTATCATTTTAAATTGTATTTAATTCCACCATCATCATCCTTATTTCAATTTAAATTGCTTCTCTGGCCACAACACAGTGGGAGAAGAAAAGGGAAAACAGTAAATCATTAACCAATCCAAATAATTGTGTGTTGAAAATAGAAAAACGTACTTGAGATTGGGTGTGGGGGTTCAACAACCCCCACTTAAGATCTCAAAATGGTTGTAGGTTACACTCGCAGCTCAACAACCCCTCCCTTCCTTAAAATGGAGATAATAAGTAGCACTGAAATATGTATGGAGGTGTGTATCTATGGAGGAGCGCCCCTGCAATATAAATTTACCTTTTTCAATGCTGCAGCCTTCTTGTTGTGCTCGCTACTGGCCTGCCTGGACTGAATGGCCATACGTTATAGAACCACATTTCTACTTCCATGTCTCAGCTCTAGTGGAATACATGAGGCCATCGGCATTCATGATAAATAACGCGATTTGGGTACGCATCAATTTACGCAACAAAATAAACATGATTATCTGGCCTTTTCTGGAGTGGGCACTTTATCTGCTTCATGTTCTTGTGGAGTGGGCACTTTATCTGCTTCATGTTCTCATTGTATGGATTCATCTAATTTTTTTTGTTAAATGAAAGCAATTTATTTGTTTTAAGTGAAAAAGTAAAAATATTGCTTTTTGTTAAGATTTTAATTGATTTATTATTATGGATTTCAGAGATCTGTGGCTTGAATCTTTTGAATAATTGACCGGAGAATCCACAATTTTATCATTTTTGAACCAACGTTTCATTCTCTCATCCTGAAGATGGATCCCACTTGGGATTTGAAACGTTGGTTCAAAAATGATAAAACTGTGGATTCTCCGGTCAATTATTCAAAATGATTTATTATTATTATTCAAAGCGTTTCAAATACCCATAAATTTAGGTGTACAACCGTGGCCTTAGCCACTGCACTGTTACTATTTGTTCCCCATATATGTATCCATGCTGATCAATTATAGTGTGTAATTTGTATTCCGAGACGTTTTAAAATATGTTGAATAATTTTAGTAAATCACAGTTAATATAGCGATATGGATTTACTAGGAATGACATATATATGATTGAAGATCAATAAAATACAGGTATTTTAAATATCGATAAAACTGAATTTAACATTAAAAAAAATAGTTTAAAAGATAGTTTAGTTGGTTGAGTTTTTGTTCTTAAATATTACGAGGTCAAATATATTTATTGTTCTAGAATTAGACCTTACTAATTTAGCCAACAAGTAAATCCTTTAAAAACTAGATCTTTATTCACACTCACATCATATTTCTAAAAAAACTAGTCATTCAATCTGTTGTTGTTGGCCAGCAGTTTAGATATAGAGGCCACCCTATTGAACCAAATATAAAACCAAGAAATTTGTCAATTCACAGACATTTATCATCCAAGCTACATGATCTTCTACTGAATGAAGGTATCTCAACTACAAAAATTTGGCATTTGAAAGGAAAGTTCACCCTCCCACCATTGAGTGAAAGTGTCTCAACTAGAGTCATTTGAAATTTGAGAGAAGACCGGCCCTGCCTCAGTAATTATCAGCCTAAGTTCAAACAAAGTCTCTCATTATATATATTTCCATCTTTTGCCACTCCAAATTACTGACCGACTTCTCTCATTATATATATTTCCATCTTTTGAATGGAAGCTTTTACAATGAAACTTGCAGATTTATACTGCTAGTAATATGAGTGTAGAAGATTGAAGCTATGTGTTAGATATATGAAATAGAATCACTTGTAGAATTAATTACAACTCAGTAACAACACGTGGAATTCAGCATTTTCATAGCCAGAAACAAAACCACTCCCTCATAATTTGGGCAATAAGATTAAGCGAATTTGAGGAGTGTCGTGATTTACCATGTCATGAAGTACTGTGAGTACGGATAAGTGGAACGCACGCAGTCTTCTTTGGAATGTCTTATCCCATTGCTTTTCTCAGGTTGTGCCATGAAAACTTCGTCCATTCCAAAATTATCTTCACATTTTCCCACCTTTCTTAGGAAATCTGTATTTCTGAAAGAAAAAAAAACTGCGTGCACGACACAACCTTCTTTTTAAAAACATTTCATTCGTGCACCACACTTAAGGTCATTTATGTGGGGTCTCTCATTTTTCATTACGTCAAACACAAAGTAATGTTAGATGAACTGTAGATACTTATACTCCTTCAAATATAAGAATATATCAAAGTAATCAACCACAAAGTTGTTAGATGAGCTGTATATATTCTCTTATACTCAATTGTGAGCCCAGTACTTGTCACAGATAGCATGGAGCTGTATATGTTCTTTTATATTCTTATTAAAATCAAATTAAGCAAGCACACAGTTGTAAGTAGCAATACTTGTGGTCACCTATATCATGAATGTGGTTTTTATATAATTACCTATAAACTTTTTTTAAACATTTTTTTTGAAAAAATTAAAATTATAAATTTACAGACAAAATATCCATAGAGAGTCGTGGAGCCATCCCATTAGTTGATCATAATGGAACTCAGTACAAAGTTTCTTCCCTTATATGATTTATCACTTCTTGATTACTTAGAAAGAAAACAAAAAACAAAAAAACAGGGAAAAAAACGAAAAAAAAACTGAGTGTACGTAGGTTTTTCCTTTTATTTCCGTTATAATAACTTTGTTATCGACCAACTCTGAAGTACCAGACGGATAAGATGCCCTTGCTTTAATGGAAAGCTTTATAATTTGAGATTCATAGCTTTTATGAAAATGTTATAGATATTTTATTTTCTTCTCCGTTTTTGCTTTAATTTTTATCTAGAAGCTTTTATTATTTTCTTCTACGGTTTTGCTTTTATTTTTATAGAAATTTAACGATCCAAGTCGGTGATGTTGTTTTTTTAGTTTGATATTTACTTTTATTTTTATAGAAATTTAACGATACAATTGGCTGATATTGTTTTTTTAGTTTGATATTTATCGTTAGTATAAAAATAGATTGAGAATTTTAAAAATCTTCCCTTGATTACAATCTATTTATATATGTGCGTTACATTTGCAATGATATTATTGTTTCTCATATTTACCAGCCTTTCATGGTATTTGGTTATGGATAGCCGCTATCTGAAATCACTGGTGGCGATTTCGGTAGTTCTGGTGTTGGCCCAACTGGGAGCTTCTGCCAGCGGTATGGACTATGCAACGGTTTGGTGTTTGATATTTATTGTTTGAGTTGAGGATTTATGTGATAATCTCTGTGTGCATTCCTTTCAGATGGCGGCGTTCAGTATGATCATTTCGCCACCACAGAGGTGAGAGGCCAAAGTGATTGTGAAATTAAAAGTGAAGAAGTTATTTCTGCAATAGGATTAGATTAATACAGTAGAATATTCTGTGTATTCTTATTTCTGAGAAAAATCTGTGGTTTGATATTTGTTGGATATATATATATATATATGTTGCAGTGCCTGCAAAAGCCACCTTCACCTTCATACGGAGGAGGAATTATCGTGAATCCCGATATAAACAATGGGGTCCAGGGGTGGACTCCTTTTGGAAACACCACGCTGGAAGTACGATCGGCTCCGGACGGGAATAATTATCTGGTCGCTCAGGGAAGGAAAAACAGCTACGATGCTCCCTCGCAGAACCTCAATCTGACCCAAGGAATGATGTATACTCTCGCAGGTATGGTATTTTTATTAATATCAATATTATGGAGCCAATTCTATTGTAAGTAGCATCAAAATAGAATTTATAGTTCTTAAAAACCACACCAACTAATTACGGAATCATGATAAACTCTAACTAAACTTAATTACAATACTCAAATATTGAAGTAAATTACTATCTCCAACATTAATCATTGACGTAATTTACTATTTCCAACCTTAATCATTCATTTTTTCGTTCCTGGTCAAATTTATAAGATATTCTCTAATTACGTTCAACCAAACTTTGGCATAAAATTCTCAGGCATTGTAACATTTAATTTCAGATTGGGATTCAATTTGAATGGTTGAAATACCCTTTAGCCAATGTAATGGGACTAGATTGGGTAATAACGAGGTGGGATATTTGGGTCAGCGTGGTTGCAGATCTCGGGAATAAATACGAAGAGTGCAGTTGTGAAGGCCACGGTTGCTACTAATTACAGCAACGGCGGAGGCGGAACTGACTACAACTGCGCCGGGACTGTTATTGCACGCGCTGGTTGCTGGTCTCTTCTCAAAGGAGGCCTTACCTTAGATTCCTCTCCCTCTTCCGCCACGTTATACTTTGAGGTAACTTGACATTTAAGGCTAGTACCCAATTCCATTTTATTTTTTTTTGCAATGTTGTCTCATATCGCCTGTCTGTCTTTCATATTCAAGTATAAAGTCACGTTATACTTTGAGGTAACTTGACATTTAAGGCTAGTATCCAATTCCATTTATTTTTTTGCAATGTTGTCTAATATCGCCTGTCTGTCTTTCATATTCAAGTATAAAGTCACATTATACTTTGAGGTAACTTGACATTTAAGGCTAGTACCCAATTCCATTTTTTTTTTGCAATGTTGTCTAATATCGCCTGTCTTCCAGAGCAACGATACGGAAATAGAGATCTGGTTGGATAGTGTATCGTTACAGCCGTTTAGTCCAGAGCAATGGCAAGCACACCAAGAAGCCAATATCCAACAGGTATTATATTATTACCCTGGGATTCCAATTATTAACATTAAAATTTATTCAAAATGTACTCTCTGTTTATTATTTTACTCAAATTAAATGGAATCTTTTTATGAAATTTCAAAAACTAAAAATTAATTTTTTCAATTTTCTCTTTTCATTTTCAACTCGCTTATTGCTCAACAATGCTGGCTAAAATTTGTAATCAAAATGGTCGAAATTGAGTTTCAGTTTGTATTATACGAATATAATTTAAATCAAAATTGAGTTGGTATTATATTTTGTATTATATGAATATAATTCAACTCAAAATTGAGTTTGAATTATATATTGAAGGTGATATCTAAATTGCAGTTTTAATATTGATTGTTTGACCTTTTTTTTTATCACATTTTTGAAATATTTGGAAATCTGCAATCAAGATAAACAGAGATTATTTTTTTTTTTCATCAAATTTTTTTAGATATTCAGAAATTTTTAATCAAGATATACACTAGGCAACATCTAAAATTAGACAATATTCAGAAATTTTTAATCAAAATACATATTAGACAACATCTAAAATTAGACATGTCTATTTTGCTCCAAGGTATATGGAAATATAAGTTAATTATCAATAATTATTAAGTAGATGTTAGAGATTTAACCTTCACTGAATAATTTAAAATATTCTTAATAATAGTTACAAATTAAAAGTTAAAATTAGTTTAAAATCATATCAAAAGAGTTTATAAGTTTTTGGACATATAGTATTAATAACCCTTGGTATAAAACTTATTTATAAACTACTAATCTTCATAATAAAGAGTAAATTATATATATCTAATTCACTTTTTAATTCTTTTTATAAATAATAATAATAATATAAAATAAAATTATACTTCAATTATTTTTTCATAGCTATTAAAATATTTTGATGTATATTCATATTTACCACCTATATAAATGTTACCTTTAATACTTGATATGACTTTAACTGGTAAAATGTAAATAAAATAAAATAAATGTTTATCATTTACCATATTTTATATAACTTTAACTTGTGAATTTAAATGAAATGAAATAAGTGTTTATCATATTTGCCCATCATTAAATTTTTTATGTTTTTAATTTTTTTTAATGTCTGTACCTGTACCTGTTTTAATATTTTTTATCATATTATTTATGACATCACATTTGATATAAATTTAACTTTCACATTATTTTGCACTGGGCTAAAAAAAAGTGGAAATCTTCGCCCATCATCCTCCATGTCAACATTCTTTGAACATTACAATGATTTTTTCTGAACTTCATCTACAATATAAAGATTGCTGGGTTGTTAATTTTTGAGTCTGGTGTGTTGTTAATTGAGATGGGTACATATTACAGAGTCGCAAGGGACATTTCATTGTGCACGCTGTCAACAGTACAGGGCATCCATTGAAAGGAGCCAAACTATTCATCAAGCAAGCCAAGAGGGGCATTCCCATAGGATGCGCTATAGCGAACACAATACTGAACAATAGTGTTTATCAGGTGGACTTAATCACTGAATTTCCCAGTTTTTCGCTTTTTATTTCATCACGATCGAAGCCATTTTGATTTCAGAAATTATCCTTTTAACCCTTCATGTTTGGCTGAATTCTTTTTTCCTTTAAAGCTATTATAATTTAATTTCAGAAATGGTCTCTTAAGCTATTATAATCTGATTTCAGAAATGGTTTCTTGAACGTTTCAACGTAGCAACATTTTTGAACGAGCTAAAATGGTACAGCACGGAGCCTGAGCAAGGGCAAGAGAATTACAGAGATGCAGATGCCATGGTGAGCTTCTGCAAAGAAAACAATATAAAGATGCGGGGGCACAACATAGTGTGGGAGGATCCAAATATGTTATGCAGTGGGTAAAGAATCTAAATGCCCAACAACTCCAACAGGCAGTGGACAATCGAGTCCATTCAGTAGTAGGAAGGTACAAGGGCCAATTCATCCAATGGGATGTCAGCAATGAGATGCTTCATTTTTCATTCTTTGAGGACAAGTTAGGGCCCAATGCCTCTGCAAATATCTTCCAACTGGCTCAGCAATTAGATCCCTCCACTCCAATGTTCATGAACGACTACAATACAATCGAGACCTGCAATGACATGGCCGCCATACCCGATGCATATGTGCAGAAACTGCATGACATTAGTCGGCCAGGGCTGATTGAAGGAATAGGTTTGGAATCCCATTTTTCAAAGCCTAACCTACCATTAATGAGATCTGTATTGGACAAATTGGGGTCTTTGGGTCTGCCAACCTGGCTAACAGAGGTCGATATTGACAACGACGTGAATCAAACTACACAGGTAAGCAAGCTTTCTGGTCCATAATTTCCCTTTTCAATAAATCAAAACCTCCATGAATCTCATGTTTAATGTTTGGAACAGGCCGAGTATTTGGAAGAAGTACTGCGCGAAGGATTTTCTCACCCTGCTGTGGGAGGCATAGTCATTTGGTCGGCATGGCCGCCTCCCAGTGGATGTGACAGGATGTGTCTCATTGACAATAATTTCAATAATTTGCCTCCAGGCAATACGGTGGACAAATTGTTAAAAGAATGGCAAAGCAGAGGCATTAGTGGTTTTACTGATCATGAGAGCGGGACCTTCAATTTTTCAGGATTTTACGGCGAGTACACCGTCACTGTAAAGCATCCGCACATTACTGGTACTAATTCTTTCAAGATTTCGAGAACATCTGAACAACCACAACACATTAGCGTTGTTGTGTAATTATCAATGAAAAGATTGTAACCTGCGGTATATACTAACAATGATATAAATATAAAGAATTAAATATATACAAGTAATAGAAAAACGTAGTTGAGATGGGGATTCAACGACCCCGAGTTAAGATCTCAAGATGGCTGTATGTTACACTCGGATCTCAACAACCCCATGTTAAAATGGAGATATGCGTGTGTATGGAAGACTACCACTGAAATATGTATGGAGGTGTGTGTCTATGGAGGAGAACCCCTGCAATATAAATTACCTTTTCAATGCTGCCTTCTGGTTGTGCTCGCTACTGGCCTGGACTGAATGGCTGGAGCGCCCCTGCAATATAAATTACCTTTTTCAATGCTGCCTTGTTGTTGAGCTGGCTACTGGGCTGGACTGAATGGCCATACGTTATAGAACCACATTTCTACTTCGATGTCTCAGCTTTGGAATAGAGGTGATCGGCATTCATTATAAATACACGATTTGGGTACGCATCAATTTACAAACTAATGATATCTCTGCTTTAAAAATATCTTTACACAACGTAATAAAGATCATTATCTGCCCTTGTTCTGGAGTTGGCACTTTATCTGCTTCATGTTCTCATTCTATGGATTCATCTACCTTTTTTAAAATGAAAGCAGTTGATTTTTTCTGTGGAAATAATAAAATTGGTTGATTTTTGTTAAGATTTAAATTTATTATTATTATTATTAATTATGATTAGTGTTTCAAAATGGCCATAAATTTACGTGTACAACCTTGGCCTTCATCACTGCAATGTTGGTATTTGTTCCCCATATCTGTATCCATGCTGATCAATTATATTGTGTAATTTGTTTCCCGAGACGTTTTCAAATATGTTGAATATGTTTAGTAAATCACAGTTATGATAGCTATATGGATTTACTAGGAATGACAGATACATGATTGAAGACAAACAAAATACAGGTATTGTAAATGTGTTAGAAAACCTGCACAGATGAATCTAGCTAGTAAAGGTTGAACACACAGCTTTGCAGAGCAAAAACACTAAAAGAAAATCGAAAGAACAAAAGAATGGTTCATTAGAAAATAGGTTACAATGCTCATGATATAGCATTACTGGGTGAAGATCCTAAGGTAATGCACCATAGTGGTGATCAATGAGAAGACTCAACACTTACAACAAGTCCGGGAGATAACTAGCTAGTTGTGGAGTGAAAAAAGAAGCAAATCAGGGAGTAAATCATGCAAAAGAACTAACCAGTTGCGGAGTGAAAGAAAGGAGCAAATTAGGGAGTAAATCATGCAGAAGAACTAAGCAGTTGCGGAGTTAAAGAATGAGCAAATCAAGAAGTAAATCATGCAAAAAGAATCTTGCATGTAGTCCCATGCTCTAACTAAGAGTCTGCATGTAGGTGTGTAGTAGTTCCAACACCCCCCTGAACACCACTATGGGGAAAAATAGAAAATGGGCCTTGGCAACTAAGGCCAAAGGTCACCCAAAATACAGTGCAACTTGTACTAAAATTGAGAAAAGAGGGAAAACCTCATGGGAAAAACCCCCCCTCAAAATACAATGTAATCAAAAGAAAAAAGGAAGAAAAGACAGTTGCTAAGCAACTGTGTCCTTCACTCCAAGACGATCGCACATAGAGTGAAACTTCTGCTCAATGAATGTCTTAGTGAAGATGTCAGCAGTCTGTTCTGTTGAGGGACAGAACTGCAAATCAATGACCCGATCATGTACTAAGTCTCTGATGTAGTGCATATGGATCTCTATATGCTTTGTCCGCTGCCACTGTACTGGATCCTTGCAAAATTTGAGAGTGCTCTAGTTGTCACACCAGATAACAATGGGTTGGTGGAACTGGACGCCCAACTTAGTGAGGAAGTGTTGTAGCCACAGAGCCTGAATGGTGATATTGACTACTCCTCTGTACTCGGCCTCGCCTGAAGAGAGAGCAATAGCAGCTTGCTTCTTGCTCGACCAACAGTTAGGGCCAGACCCTAGACTGAGTGAATATCCAGGGGTGGACCTGCGATCAATGCTATCGCCCACCCAATCAGAATCAGTGAAGCCAAGGAGATTCAATGCAGTGTCGGCTGCATAGTGAATCCCGAAGGTGATGGTGCCTTGCACATATCGGAGGATGCGCTTGGCAGCATTCCAATGTAGCTCATGCGGCTTCTGCATGTATCTAGAAACTGCCCCTATTGCATATGAGAGATCTGGTCTGGAGTGGGTGAGGTACAATAAGCTCCCCACTAGCTGTTGGTAGAGAGTGTTGTCAACTAATGGAGTGTCACCTCCATCCTCAAGGCGGACCCCAGATAGAAAAGGAGTCGGTGCTGGCTTGCAGTCAGTCATGCAAAATCTCTCGAGGAGATCCCGTGCATACTTAGCCTGAGAGAGTTTGATGCCTGTGGCATCCTGGCTAATCTCAAGACCAAGAAAGAAGTGTAATGGACCCATGTCCGTCATCAAGAACCTATCATGCAAGGCCCTCTTGACTGTAGCAATGGCTGAAACTGAGCTGTCGGTGATTAGGAGATCATCCACATACAAAACTAAGATAAGAAGAGAATCATGTGTCCTGAGCATGTAAACATTCGGATCATACTTACATCTTTCAAAGTTTTGTGATAAGAGAAAAGAATCCATCTTCGCATACCAAGCTCTCGGGGCCTGCTTAAGGTCGTAGAGAGATTTCTTCAGTCTGCAGACCAAAGATGAATCCTGAATGAAACCATGTGGCTGCTCCATGTAGATCTCCTCAGATAGGTCTCCGTGAAGAAAAGAATTCTTCACATCCATCTAATGTACTTCCCACCCCTAGGCAGCCGCAATGGCAAGTGTAAGGCGTATGGAATCCATCTTTGCTACCGGAGCAAAGTTCTCGTCATAATCAATGCCATGCACTTGTTGGAAGCCTTTGGCCACTAGCCTTGCTTTTTGTCTCGTGATTTGCCCATCTGCAGCACTCTCGGTCCTATAGAGCCATTTGCATCGGACAAGTTTCCTTCCTGAAGGAAGGGGGACTAGATCCCAAGTCTGGTTCTCGAGGAGGGAGTTATACTCCTCCTCCATGGCGGACTCCCAAGATGGATGCCCAGCAGCCTCAGCATAAGACTATGGATCAGAATACAGAACCAAATGACAATGCCAGGATGGCGATGGTTCAGTGGTAGTGAGGACAAGAGGAGGCTCAATAAACTCTGAGCTAGTCCTCTGCATATCAGAATTATCCCCCACAAGACCATTTCTAGCAGTTGGGTGGTCTTGTGCATATATCTCACGTAAGCTCCTTGTTCTCTGATTTATGACAGGGGAATATGATTCACTGCTGGAAGCCCGATCTGGACTTGGATGTGGATCATCATTTGCATGCACTAGATTTGCATCTGAAGACTCTGTCTCTGCATCTGCATGCTCTACCTCGACATCTGCATGCTCTGTATCTGCATCTGAGTGTACTGAGTCATCATCTCGGACATGAGGTAGATAAAAGGTGTCTGCATGCAGCGATTGAGGTGCATGCGAGAGACTTTCCTCAAATTTGACACTTCTCTCAATGATGAGCTTGTCCGTAGAGGGAATCAGGAGTCGGTATCCCTTCACACCATCAGGGTATCCAACAAAGATGCACTCAATGCTCTGTGGATCAAGAGCTTTCCTCTTTTTAGAGGAGATCCTGGCCCATGCTCGAGAGCCAAAAACACAGAAGTGAGTGACCTCTGGTTTAGTGCCGCTCCAAGCCTCAAAGGGGGTCTGATCCTTGACAGACCTATGAGGAGATTTGTGCTGGATGTAGTTAGCACAATTAAGTGCTTCGGCCCATAGCTTATGAGGTAGTGACTTAGCATGCAACATGCAAGAAGCCATCTCTTTGAGAGATCAATTATTTCTCTCAACAACTCCATTCCGTTGTGGAGTGTATGGAACTGTGTACTGCAACTGTATGCCAGACTGAAGGCAATAGTTCCTAGGAGGGGAATATTCCTATGCTCAATGCAAGGTGGCAAAACTGGTCAATGACACTCAAAGGAATGTTCTTTCCATTGGTAAAAGGGTGCGTCAAGTTGCAAAGGCTAAGTGACTATAAGGTTGATTTTTCAGAAGACATGGTCAAAAAGTGGCTTAAAGATGAGTCCAAGTGAAGGCGGCTCAAGGCCAAATGGTACAAATGGTCAACATGCATTGCAGCAGTACAACTCAACTCAAATGAGCCTCTAGGGTATAAAGCCAGAAGAATAGCGAAGAAGTAGAGGAATGAAGCTTCATCGCAAAGTCATGGCGGGACTAAAGAGGACTCCTGAGCCTAAGAACAAGAGTTCAGCATGGGTGCCAAGTCAACAAGTTACTATCTAGGGTGCTCATGATAAGGTAGGCTCTACCACACAAGTTATGACACTTCTAAGCAATGAGAAGGTTCTGCATCATATCTTGGTGGGGTCAATCGTAAGGCCAAAATGGGAAAGGAAATTGATAAATGCACAATTCAGAACGGATCAACCATAAAAATGTCCAAAGGAGAAATCTTCCAAGTTCTTATATGTACAATATGGTACAGGGAACCACGCAGCCTTGCGGCTTATGCATAATAGCTCTTTAGGATAAACTCTTTGCACGGCTCATGCCAAGGACTCTTTTCACAATCAAAACTCATGGCTTCAAAAAGTTCCTCCTGTGAAGGCAAAATAAACTCCAAGAAATCATGAGAGCTAAAAGGATCCAAAGAGGGGATTAAGGGGTCCCATGTCCCCATAGGAGAAATCATTCAATCAACTGCCAGGACCAATTCCCAAGAAGGAAAATAATATCTCAATAGATCCTTCTCAGAAGCAATCGAACATTGAGGATTCAATGCCACATAGTTCACCTATGGCAGGGTAGAGTCTACTTGAACACTTGGAACAAACCAAGGGGTATTCTGTAGTAAATTCGAATTAGGATGGTGATTATCTAATGCAAGCTAACCAATAGTGACAATATTCCTATTATGAGGAAAACACATTGCTCGAGAGAGTGAAGACACCACAACATTCATAGCATAGACATAATCACGCCCAAGTAGCATATTAAAGTCTAAAGGGCAATCAACCACCATCATATCGATAAAAACAATCTTCCCACCTAAAGTAATAGGAAATTGAGGAAGAACACCCATAGATTCACCAGGTCTTCTATCAGTTGTCAACAACTTTGGAGAACCCAAAGCTTTCCAAGTCAAGGAGGATATAATACTTGCAGAGGATCCTTCATCCACCATACATTGATAGACGTTTGTGGAATTAACTCTAACTTTATTTGGAAAGATGCAGCTAAAGGAAGACGAAGCTCGACAAGATTATCCCAATCAAAGGAGACATTGTTAGAACTTGGAGGGGGAACATTCGAAGAAACCGGAATGCCTCCTATACCAAAAGACTCTGTACTAGAAATCAAATAGACTTTGTTGTTAGGCACTTCACCCCCCAAACGAGTAGTGTAATCAACCAAAGATTGCACTGGCTCAACCACATTATCAAGCAATGGTTGATGAGACTGTTGAGAAACCAAATCAAATTTAGGACAATTTAAATTTGTTTATGTATCAAGTGTGAACATTTTTTTTTTGTTAGTGATTTTCATCTTGATTTTGAAAAGTACTGATGAGCATCAACACTTTTTATTTAAAGGGCTTAGTTTTTACACTTTAAATTTTCTAATGAATTAAGTATGGATAATTTTTTTTAAATGTTGGTGATTTTCATGTTAGTAATAAAACATAAAAATATAAATAAAAAAACATGACAAAAAAAATCAAATACAAAAAAAAACATATAAAAAAAGAAAAAGCAAAAAACAAAAAACGTATAAAAATGTAAAAAAAACATAAAACATGACAAAAATAAAAATAATAAAAACATCTTAGTAAAAAAAAAAAACATAACAAAAAAAAAAGCATAAAATATAAAAATAAAAATAAAAAAACATGACAAAAAAATCAAACACAAAAAAATATATATATATATATATATATAAAAGTAAAAAACAAAACAAAACAAAAAAGACTATAAAAACGTAAAAGAAAAAAACCAAAATTAACGTAAAAGTAAAAAAATTGAATAAAAAATATCAAAAAAAGAAAAGAAAATTAATCTATATATATATATATATAAAATTAATTTAAACAAAAACAAAATTCAACTAAAAAAATTCTAAAAAACATTATTTTTGAGTTAAAAGAACAAATAGAAAAGAAAAACCTCATTAATTAAAAAAAAAAAAAAAAAAAAAAAGAAGAAGAAGAAGAAGACGACAACAACTTAAAATATCTACCAAAAAAATTAAATAAAAAAAAAATTAAATGAAAAAAGAATTAATTAAAATTAAAAAATAAAAAATATTTAAATTAAATAATTGAGATAAACAAAATTAAAAATAAACGATAAAATAATATAAAAATTTTAAGAACTATTATTTTTTTTAAACTAAAATTATAAAAATAAACAAATAACAAAAAAATAAAAAATTAAATAATAAAAAACTAAATTATAAAAATTAAAAAACTAAATTAAATTAAACAAAAAAAAAACATTAAAAAACAAAAATTCAAAACAATTCAAAAAAAAAACAAAACAAAATTAAAAAGAGAAAAAATAAAATAAATAAATAAATTTCAAAACATATTACAAAAAAAATTCAAAAAAACAATTGAAAAAATAAATAAATAAATAAATAAAACAATTAAAAAAAAACAATCACCCGAACGCTCACCTCTCCCCTCCCCACTCAACCCTCCCTCACCCCCCTCACCTCCCCTCTCCCTCCCCACTCTCCACCCTCGGCCGTACCCCTCGACCCATCCTCCCTCAACCCTCCCGCCACTCGACTCCTCCTGTCACGCCCCCAGGCCTGCGGTAGTCTTCCAACTGCTCTTGGCGAGGTGCGGCACCACCGAACACTTTCTTTTTACCAATACTAATGTTCATGGACTACGCCTAATTCACCTTCTCTTACTTAGTTTGTGTTTCGCAACTAAGTATTATTATGTTTATCCTTTATACCAATGAACACCCATACTCATTCATTATCAATAACAATTATAACAAGAACATAGTTGCACAGTATAAAGGGAGGGGCAACTCCCTGAACAATGAGTCTTCCCGAATCAATATATTATATAATCTTCACTTTTACAATGTACAAGCTAAATCTTGGGAAACCCCAAATTTACACTTAGTCAATTTTACAATCAAGGTGAACCTCCGTTCACCTTCGTGCACACCTTGCACGATGGGCGGGTGCTCACCCGAGCCACCAAGACACCCATGCCAAGTCTAGGCACAAACCGGCACTTTACACGACCATCGTGCACACCTCAACCGAGCACCAGGCACACCTTGCCCAACACCTTCACCCAACTTCAAGTACGACACTTCTCTATCGTGTGGCTAAACCAAGAACCAGCGCATGAGATATGCGCCTTCCTTCCATGTCTTCTGCGCACTTAGACCTGTGCCTCTTCCTCTTGTTGGAAGTTGCTTGTTCGAATGAATTTTGAATGCTCCAAAACGCATCCATATATATACATGTCGTAAGTGTGGGTGGGGCTGCCCAGCCGACCACCCAATACTCCATTTACACACCCCTTGAATGCCTAAACTACAAGTTAGCCTACCCTCCATGTGAGTCGGCCCTCAACTCCATCGTTCCACGCTCAACCGGGTATAAACTTCCTTCGTTTTCCATATCATCGCACACAACTCTTACTTTCATCACATTGTCGTGTGCTCTGACTCGTCCTCCGCCTGCGCACGCCCGTCACGTGTGTCGTGACTCGCCGGTCCACCTGCGCCCGCGCCCGTCGTGCGGCCCGACTCGCCCACGCGCCCGTCGTGCACGCCATCTCGCCCGCGCGCCCGCCGTGCACGCCAACTCGCCCGCGCGCCCACCGTGCATGTCAACTCGCTCGCGCGCCCGTCATGCGGTCCAACTCGCCTGCGCGCCCGTGCCCAGTCCGCCTGGCGCCCAACCGAGTTGAATAACCAAGGACCTTACATCCTCCTCCACCTAAAATCGTTGTCGTCCTTGACAACATACCATCCCGGTAGCCATCCACCAAGATCATCAATATCCATGATGTCAACTCCTCCACATACTGCAACCATCACTACAACATATGCAGAACCACCGTCTCCACCATACCCCGCCTTGGCACCCATCTGTCACCAAGACCACCATACCAAGGTATACACCCTATAGGTATGTCATACATCAGAGATCATCTCAATCCATGATCATCGATCACCCTGTCACAATCTCCACATGCTGCTCCCCATCAAGGAAGGCTGGCCCTTCTATCCAAGCTACATGCTCACTACAACCTCTCGTGTCGACCTCATCATGTGCCATCATGTGAACTTCTGCCATGGTACTCCAACATAACGCTAACACATCTCTGCACACTGTTAACCCCCATGTTTGAACTAGTTGGGTAGCTAATCCAATCGTCATGCCCAAACCATGAGAATGCACATCCTCATGTCACCATCAGTCGTTTCTCAAAACATCCCGTCACATCCTTAACTCGATAAAGAATCCATCTCCATATAAGTATAAGCCATGCTCAGGTCCATGAAGTAGCCCTCATCTCATCTACAACATGCTATCCATGATGTTTGGTGTCAATGTGCTACATGAAATCAGCCACATCTATCCCAACATCATCCATATGTGTATCTCCTCCATATGAAGAGATCATCTCATCAATCTCCAACTCTCGGTGTGCCACATCCAGGTCCATGAGGCAACCTCCATCATATCTGCAATGTGTCATCCCTAAAGTCTGCCATAGAAACAAGTATACACTTGTCTCATCTATCCATGTGCTGCCCATGATCATAGATCAATCATCTCCCATGTGTCAAAAGTGGTTGAGTCTCGGCTCAACCCATGTCCAAGTGTTGCCACCAAGGCATCATCATCATTGTAACTTCATCACTCCAAAGTGTCCCCAAGTCCACCATATATGAAGTCCCCAAAAGTCACAACAATCTCATGTCATCATGAGCTCCATAAGTCATCCCCAACCAACATCCTCAGCAAGCATACAAGTCTCAGCCCAAAGGTCTCTGTAAGATGCCTCAGCTTTCCATGTAGTAGGAATGCAACATAGTCTGCTCACAATCCCATCCAATTCCATGGCCTTTTTGTACAAAAGTGCACAACCTATCCATCGGCTCATAAGTAGAACATCTCCATGTCACACCAACAAATCCATCTGCACAACATCCCTACCTTGGCACTCCTCATTGAATGCCCATAAATGACACCTCTACAAGTACTCTTGCACAATGTCCCTGCATAAGACTGTCATGCTCCATGTCCCCAACCTGATGTCCATGAGTAAGTCACCCATGTAGTCCAACCAAGTAGACTCATCACAACAATTGGTCATCCTCATCCAAGTCTACAAATCTGGTCTAGTGAATTCGGTCACCCAACCATATCATCATCATCACATCACGAGTCCCTTCCATCATGGCTCCTCCACTGAAGGTTCTACCAAGAGTTGCTCTTGGTCTCGACCATGAGAAGTCCACCCAAGCATCCTCATACCTCAAGTGTGTGCCCTTCAATCTACCCATGAGTCATGCCGAGCACTTAGCCAATTCTCCATATGGCTAAAGCATGACCCAATCCTCCGCAACGATCATCATGTTCCTCCCTTGTCACGGGCATTTGTACCTTCTACCATAAGGTCACAAACAACCCCAACAAGTCCTGCAACAATCAACAATCCTTGCTTCACCATACAAGGTTTCATCATAGTCATCCATGGCAAGATCCTCCATAGCATCGGCAAACTATCTTTGCCCTTCCTTGCATACAGTCCATCTACCAAATGCTCAAGTGAAACACAAGTATCAATACTACTTACATCATCATCATGAGGCTCCTCCATGTGAGTATCCTCATTCATCCATGTCTGCAAACTGCACGATCCTGGTCCAACTTGATCAATCTCAAGTTCATCCTCCATCGTTGTCACATCTGCAACATCTTCAACTATCATCACTTCCTCTTCCTTGATAGCACAATCTGCAACTTCATCTTGCTCCATTGTCCAACCAAGTTGAAGAAGTTCATCTTCAACATTCTTTTCCAAGACTTCAAGTTCCTCTCGAATCTGGGGATTCTCTTCTTTCAACCTCTTCAACCTGTATAAGGTAAGCAAGAGCTTCCCTTTGCATTCTTCCAAACTTGCCATGCCTTGTCGTTCAGCTTGGCCCAAGCACTAAGCTTCTCCCTTGCTAAACCTGTTTCATTCACCAGCTTCACCATGAACCGGCCCTTGCTCCACTTGTATGTGAAACCAACTTCCTTCACCTGCAAGTACCTGCTTCCACTGTCACTTCGTCACAAGCAACCTTGCTCACCAGCTCCAACCGAGCTCTGATACCAACTTCACTTTGGTGAAGTTGTGTAGCAGCTTCAACCTTCAATGCCCGAACCAGCTGCTCTGATACCAACTGTCACGAAGTGACAGTGGGATCAGCTTCGTCTACAAATCCCCTTTGCACTTCACCAGCTCTGATACCAACTGTCACGCCCCCAGGCCTGTTGTAGTCTTCCAACCGCTCTTGGCGAGGTGCGGCACCACCAAACACTTTCTTTTTACCAATACTAATGTTCATGGACTACGCCTAATTCACCTTCTCTTACTTAGTTTGTGTTTCGCAACCAAGTATTATTATGTTTATCCTTTATACCAATGAACACCCATACTCATTCATTATCAACAGCAATTATAACAAGAACACAATTGCACAGTATAAAGGGAGGGGCAACTCCCTAAACAATGAGTCTGCCCAAATCAATATATTATATAATCTTCACTTTTACAATGTACAAGCTAAATCTTGGGAAACCCCAAATTTACACTTAGTCAATTTTACAATCAAGGTGCACCTCTGTTCACCTTCGTGCACACCTTGCACGATGGGCGGGTGCTCACCCGAGCCACCAAGACACCCACGCCAAGTCTAGGCACAAACCGGCACTTTGCACGACCGTCGTGCACACCTCAACCGATCACCGGGCACACCTTGCCCAACACCTTCACCCAACTCCAAGTACGACACTTCTCTACCGTGCGGCTAAACCAAGAACCAGCGCATGAGATATGCGCCTTCCTTCCTTGTCTTCTGTGCACTTAGACCTGCGCCTCTTCCTCTTGTGCGAAGTTGCTTGTTCAAATGAATGTTGAATGCTCCAAAACGCATCCATATATATACACGTCGTAAGTGTGGGTGGGGCTGCCCAGCCGACCACCCAATACTCCATTTACACACCCCTTGAACGCCTAAACTACAAGTCGGCCTGCCCTCCATGTGAGTCGGCCCTCAACTCCATCGTTCCACGCTCAATCGGGTATAAACTTCCATCGTTTTCCATATCGTCGCACACAACTCTTACTTTCGTCGCATTGCCGTGTGCTCTGACTCGTCCTCCGCCCGCGCGCGCCCGTCGCGTGTGTCGTGACTCGCCAGTCCAACCGCACCCGCGCCCGTCGTGCGGCTTGACTAGCCTGCGCGCCCGTCGTGCACGCCATCTCGCCCGCCGTGCACGCCAACTCGCCCGCCGTGCACGCCAACTCACCCGCGCGCCCGTCGTGCGGCCCAACTCGCCCGTGCCCATGCCCGGTCCGCCTGGCACCCAACCGAGTTGAATAACTGAGGACCTTACACCTCCCCTCCCCTCTTCGCTCTCCCCACGTCCCTCACCCCCCTCTCCCCTCTCTCGACACCCGCTCACCACCCACCTCTCCCCGACCAAGCCCCCAACCAGCGACCTCTTAGCCGCTAGCTAGGGCTCAGGAGGAGAGGGGAGGGGTCAGGTGGCAGGAGGGACGGGTAGGGCCGAGGGGGAAGGGGAAGGGGGATGGTTTGGGGGCTAGGGCCGAGGTTGGGTAGGGGGGACGGGCCAGGGGGTAGGGCCAAGGGTGGGGAGGGGAGAGGGACGGGGGTGAGGGAGCGCCGAGCGGGGAGGCGAGAGGAGAGGGAGAGGGAGGGGGTGGCAACGGGGGAGAGGGACGATCAAGGGGTGAGGGGAGAGGTGAGTGGTTGGGGTAGGGGAGAGGTGAGGGGTTGGGTGATTGTTTCTTTTAATTTTAACTTTTAATTTTTTTAAACTAATGTTTTTTTTTTTGTAATTTAATTTAATTTTTAATTTGTTTTTGTTTTTGTTTTGTTTTGATTTTTTTTTTTTTTTAAATATGTTTTGATTTTTTTTTTTTTTTTTTTTTTTATAAAAAAAAAAATTAATTGTTTTGAAATTTTTTGAATTTTTTTTTTTTAAATAATAATTCTTAAATTTTTATTTTATTTTTATTTTTGTTTATTTAAATTACTTAATTTAAATATTTTTAAATTTTTTATTTTGATTAATTCTTTTTCTAATTTTAAATTATTATTTTTTAAATTTTAATTCTTTTTAATTATTATAAGTTTTTTTTCTAATGAGGTTTTTTTTTATAATGTTTTTAGATTTTTTTTTTGTTCAATTTGTTTTTCGTTAAATTATATGTTTTTTTTATAAAATATTTCATTTTTTATTTTATTTTTTATTTTTTTTTATTTTTTGTTTTTTCTCGTTAACTTTTTGTTCAAATTTTTTTTTTTTTTTTTTTTTTTACGAGTTAATTTTGGTTTTTTTTCCTACATTTTTATAAGTTTTTTGTTTTGTTTTGTTTTGTTTTTTTTTTTTTTTTTCATTTTTATATATTTGTTTGTATTTGGTTTTTTTTGTCAAGTTTTTTTTTTTTTAGGCTTTATTACTAACATATATATATATATATATATATATATATATATATATATATATATATATATATATATATTTTTTTTTTTTTTTTTTTTTTACTAACATGTTTTTGTTATTTTTATTATTTTCATGTTTTATGTTTTGTGTTTTTTTATACATTTTTATAAGTTTTTTGTTTTTTTTTTTTTTTTTTTCTTTAAGTTTTTAAATTTTTTTTAATGTTGTATTTTATTTTTTTATTTCTTTTACATGGTATGGTTAATTTTTTTTACATTTTATAGTTTTTTTGTCATTACTATATATTTTTTATATTTGATTTTTTTTGTCATGTTTTTATTATGTTTTACTACTTGTTATTATTTTTATTTTTTATTTTTTTTTCAATATTTAAATTTTTGTTTTCTTTTGTATTTTTGTGTTTTTTGTATTGTTTTTTTTAATATTTGAATTTTTGCATTTCTATATATTTCTTATATTTGATTTTTTTGTCATGGGTTTTATGTTTTATTACTTGTTAATATTTTTTATTTTTTTCAATATTTGAGTTTTTGTTTTCTTATGTATCTTTCATATATATATATATATATATATATATATATATATATATATATATATAGGGTCCATGTTGATGCTTGTCTAGCAACTCGATCCCATTATGTGGAATTTGATAGTTGGTTTTAAATTTTTCGTTATAATGAATCGAATCTGCCCCATAATGTGTTAATTTCATGGTTGGTCTTTAAGTTTTCATTACAATGGGTTGAACTCACCTACACTGCGTGTCAATTTGATAGTTGATTTTTAATTTATTTATTTTTTACAATGACTCAAGTTGTCTTAGGCTAAGATTTTAAAATCGCTATACATTTAACATAAAAAAAAAACTCTTCGTATAATAACTCTTTCATTCATGTGTTCAATTTTAAAGGATTTTTAGTCACAAAAATTTTCCAGATGTCATGCTTGAAATATTCTGAAAACTTGAGATTTTTTGTAGTCATAATCTTTGGTTTTAATTGCATGGTTGAAAAATTGTCAAGATTTTAATGCTTTTCTAAGTCATGATATTTTATCTTTAATGCTATGGTTGAAAACAATTACAATTTCAAGATGTTTTAGAGTCAAGATATTCTATCTTTAACAACATGGATGGAAATATTTGGAATTATTAGACATGATATTTTATCTTTAACATCATGTCTGAGAATCGTTGGAATTTTACATTTTTCAAAGTCAGGATATTTTCTCTCTAACTCCATTGCTAAAAAATGTCAAAATTGTAACCTGATTTTCTTTCTTGTTATTCCAGAATAAATAATTTTTTTAAGGGTGTTTTTTCATCCATTTTTCAAAAAAAAAAAAAATGGTTTTTACTTCCATTTAAAAAACATGTTGAAAATCTACCCTAAAAAAAAAAAAAAATCATTCTGAGATAAACAATTTTCATTTTTGGGTTGTTTTTTCATGTTTTTCTGGGGTTTTGGGCTCGATTACCCGTTTTGAGGTAATAGTTCTTGTTTCATCTGTAACTATGTTAAACAAGTTTTCTTCATTTGAGCGATAGTGGCCACTATGTTGCTAGATGACCTATATAAACAAATAAATGTCACCATAGAAAATAACACCTTAGTAACTTAGTGTTCAACCTTCAGGGAAAGCTTAGGCACAATCATGCCAACCAAGTTACATGGTAAAAGGCTCAAGTTGTAAATAACTTGTGAAAACAAATAATCTGAGGTGTGATGTCTAATCCTTGTCATTTTATTCCCAACAACAATTTGTTCTCTAATGCATGAACTTGGTCAAATATATAAACAACATGTGCTCAAATAGCAACATCAAAGTAAACTTTTCTAATAGTCAGGAAAATCTTTCAACACAAAACAATTAAAAAGATTTCAATCAATATCGTGTAATATTAATTTCATCTTCAAGCTTTATTTGTTGTTTAGACAGACATAATACCAAGTATTTTTAATTTCATAGTTAAAATACAAAGCAAAATCAAAATAAACGTTCAAAATATAATCAAATGACAAAGAGAGGATATCATGGAATGGACATTGCAATTATAAAAAAAATGTTTACCTGTTCATCGATATCTTATTAGGAATTCCTAAAACATTTTCTTGCCCAAAATAACCATGAGGTGAAAGAATCACAACATTAAAACCATAGGAATACTTACTAGAAACATTTCCAAAGTCGATAGTTGAAGTGCTTGAAGGATCTCCGACAACAAATGAATCATATCCAATACGTGATCTCTATATTGTCTCCCCATCCTTTTCCCAATCATATTTCATGTAACCTTCCCCCACCAGAATCAACTAACAATCAAATGAAGGCATTGACATTTGTTTTTATCTTTTATATGCATAAACTTTGAATACAATTTGTTTTGGGAACATATTAATTTGTATTTAAAGCCTTCTTGTCATGAGAATGTATCAATCAAGTAGGACATTACAAAAATTGACCTCAATGAGGTCCTCTATCAATTTCTACAATATTAATATCTATCTTGTTGTGATATCTTGGATAGAAAAAAGAACATATCTACAAAAAAAAAAAAAAAAGCCATATATTACTTATGTTCAAACTATGTATATGGTGTATTCTTAGGTAACCTTTTAAGATGTCCCTCTACCTTTACCAAAGAGGATTGTAGCTTGGTTAAAATCTATATCCTTTCATTCCGCATCAATTTCTACAAGATAAATGCCACACATTATTGTTTCCCATTTCTCAACATGCTAGATATGATAAATTGAAAGTCACATAAAAGCAAGAGCAAACCATTTTCTAACCAAAACAAACAAACAAATGGTACCTCTAATAATGGTACCTCTAATAAAACTTCACATCTCATAAATTACTTGGCCACGTGCTCAGACTAAAGGTGATATTCTTTGAATCATCTTTAGGTCATATTTAATGGGACATATTCATATGTTTACCATGATGGAAATTTGGTGCTAAAAGAAATATATAAATCCAAGTTATTATCAATGAAATTCAAGTATAATTCAAAAAAATAATGTCATTACAAGGTATGGAGAGAGAAACATCTTCATAACAAGGATTCTCTATTTCAGTTTTGTTTGATTTGAGTTGGTATTTGAATATATAGTTTTCTCTAAAGATGTGAAATAGAAAGATGAGAATTGAAATCACCCTGTGAATTTTTAATTAATTCATATTATATATCTCTAAAACAGCCAGGTCATCCTTCTTTGCTATTTGATAGAGATTTATTGGCATAGAATAATAATGAATTAACTATCAAACACAATGATTCAATATATTAACCAAGGAAAGAAAAATGGCATGGATTTGGTATTTGTGTGTTTGAAAGAAATCCAACAATGGGTGTGTGCTTTCTTTATCATGAAATAGTATTGAAGACAAATGTTGGTTCAGAAATTGAACTCCATTACCAATAGGAGATGGTCGTGATGGGTAAGGAAAGGATGAATTGAGGGATCAAGGTCTAGTTCCAATACATAGCTATCCTTGTCACTACAAAATACAAAGTTGTCATCATTTTCTTATGCATGTAAAAAAAAAAGTGAGTTTGTATTTGTGAACTTGCAATAGTATATGAAAAAGAGAGCACTAGTGGAAATCAAAGTGCGTCATCCCATCATCCAACCGAACAAAAAAAAATCTATATTCAGTTGTTGACTACAATGGAAATCAAATGTAAAACCCATTCAACTTGATCTCTACATGACATATCTGTAATGAACTAGTACAATATAAGCATGCTAGCTCATAAACAGGAGATGATAAAAAGGAATAATGGAACATTGTCTCCAGCCACATAACGAGTAAAATATATAGGCTTATGGTTCAATACATTGAATTCTAATGGAGACATTCCAAATAAAATGCACGAGTTCAAGAAATGGAGCATGTGCACACCAAGAGATTCTAAGAAGACTTGTTACCATCCTTTCTCAATCAACAAATTCATGGGTTCTTTGTTTGGATGTATGGCGTAAGAAGCCACGTAATGAGCAAACATAATACACAACCAATAGCCTTTTTGGATAAACATTATCTCTGAATGATCATAAACACCAACATTGACATCATTAACCTGTCTCTCCCAACACCAATCATCATCCAAGTCTAACAAATCAAAAGAAGGTCCATGTTTTACCTCAAGACACCATGCACCAGGTAAGACTTTCTCATGAAGGCACTGCTCTCATTTGTTAAACTTAAAGAGTTCAACTTCTCTAAACCGAGAGTTCAACAACTAGAGAAGTAAGCGATATAGAAACTGAGGAGTCACATCCTTGCATATCACCGATCCACGGATATCAACAAGGGCCTTTATAAATTCAATGCCAAGCACTGGTCCAGGTACTGTCACATCAATATGTGATGGTGAAATTTTAAGACTAGAATCACGTTCTGTTGTTGTGGTCAGTGGGGATATTTGATATTCACCTAGTTGAACCTCAAAGCACAAGTTTCCCATATCAACAATCCTTTTTACTTGAGGCTTAACATTCTTTGGCCTGTGTGTCAAGCAAACCTGATGCTTGCCAGAATAGCCATCTGTCATTAATTTTAGGAAACCAAAAATATTATAATGTGTTTCTTCTATCCCTGGGATTGAAGCCATGTTTGGCAAAACCATGAAATTCTCCAAACTGCTAAAATTGAAGTGATCGTTCTCAGCCTTGATTATGTAGCGTGTTGATGTTACTTGATCAAGTTTATAATATCCCTAGACATTTGTTGTAGCTCTTTATTGTCCATCAACCAATATCTTAACACCTTCAACACCAACACCTTTAGAAATCACGACACATCCTCCAACTGAGAAACCTGTGACCCGAAATGGTTGAGATATATTAACATGACTCTACTCGACGAGAACCTCTATAGATGGAGGTGAAACATCAAATATTGCATTCTCACCCTTGTATAATGGAAACAACTTTTATTTTCCACATGGAATAAAATTAAAAGAAAATTTCCCATTTGCATCAGATATTGCATGACAAAGCGCTTCATTTGGCCAAGGAGCTACTCCAAAAACCTGAGGGCACTTCACCTCATGGACATCATCGGAATAAAGGTATACATGAACACCTAAAAAAAGGTTACCCTAAGAAGAAACCAAGCCATCCATATCATAACCAGGGACAGAAAAGATGTCATCTACTACTAGATTTCCAAAGCCCAACTCCATCTCTAGAGAGCCTCTTTGCACAATTGTTAAGAGAACATGAGAATCATGTATTTGAAAGAGAATATTATAGAAAATATACTCTATAAACCTCAATCGTCGTACCTCATGCATAACACCATCCTAGCTAGGATCGACATTAGGTATGACGTTGTATCTTCTTCCTCTGTTTAACAATTGGCTCACAAAGCCCGCTCTTTCCACTTCTTCACGTTTGCTAGAGGGATACTCTTTGTTGGAGGGATATTGTGTCATCTGGACACTCATATTTAAGGAATAACTCTGAAATATTGCGTGGGTAAGGTCAATGTTGGGAATATTTAGCGGCAAGGACTTTAGTTTCGACGATTTCTCCAATCCCCTTTCATGATGCACAAACAAACAAAAGCGCGTGTCAACACTTTCTACATTTTATTTCCTAATGTCTTCACACTGTAATATTTTAGGTTGAAAACATTAGGCTGCTATACATGATTGAAATTATCACGTGCCTGCTTGACAAATATTTGGTCACTGAACTTTAGGCAAAGGATGCTTTCTCCAAACTTGTTCTATGTATCAAATGAAGGCAAAGAGTGAGAAAAATATCACGACCTTTCCTTTTTGACAAATATTGTAGTGGGATTTGATATGACGTAATATTTGTATACTGCTGGAGGATTAACAGAATTTATGTATTCATGATGGGAAGCAACCAACCTATACATGTAACTGACTCCCTAGGATGTAAACACAACATTAATGAGGTCATTTCTAGTGGAAATGAGTTCAACCTTCACATTGGCAGGACCTCCATTTATCTCTGGACAACTTTCTGCTTCAACAACCCGCAACACTCTCCCAGAAATAGTGAACCCAGTGAAGTGAAAATTGATGTCTTCATTGCCATTGCAACCATTGTGATCCACTGATACATATTCACCCTTTTAAGACATATTCACGAAGTCTCGGAATATGAATATTTCGGATGTAATTTTTCCACTCGATATTCTTAACATCAAATTTGAAACTATCTCATTCATCTCCAGAGAGCTCTTGAAACAGTTTTTCAGAATTGGAGATATTGAATCTGCACAAATATATTAAAAAAATTATTAATGTATGTTGCGTGATTACCAATCAAAATGTTTAAAACAATACAACACCAACAAATTTGTATTTCATCTCCATTGCACATAATTCACCTTCCTTCATAGAATGCATATAGTTAGGATACCTTTGCCAGGTGCTTCAATTGTTGTAACATATATTTTATAAATGATCTTGATAACCCTGCTATATGCAATATCACTATCAATTTGCAATGATTCATTTTATGTATTTTTTTTTTATAATTATAGTGAATCGATAATTATTTAGATTAAGTAAAAAATCTACTCCTTCAACAAAGATTATATGCAAAGTAAAATTTACATGAGTAAATTTTTAACTTTTCAAATTCGACTTATGTTCATCAAATTTCTAGTAAGAAACACATATTATCATTACAACTTATGTTGTTTGGTGAACTAACAGTTGTGTCCAAAGCCTGCCCATAATTGTCCATAGTATTAACGCTGGTCAATTGCTTCGGCAATTTTACTCGATTTCCTTTGGGATCAATGTATGAATTACATTTAAAATGTTCAAATATTATTTTTAAAACTTCTCATATTGTTATGGGATTTACCATCGAAGAAGCAGCGTGATAAAACTTTAGGCCACCCTTTCCTACATGTTTGGCCATGGCTGCTAATGTTTCATTAGCATCCATATCTACTAATATCTACAATTTGAATTCAACCAAAAAATAGCACATTTAAGAGAAAAAGGATAATAGTTTTTTTTATCAAAAAATATAAAGTACCACATCTAAGAGAAAAAGGATAAGTAGATAATGGTTTTTTTGGGTTGAATTTTTGAATTAGTCACGGTCATCCTCAAGCCATAGATGGAAGATCGGATCTCCCAAGAAAAATAAATAATGGAGAGAAGTTCAAGAAAAATCTTTAAATAATTAAAAAATGTAAAATCTAAATTTGGAACCATCCACTGCCATCCTCAAAACATAGACGAAAACCTAATCTAATAAAAAAACAAAATAATAAATAATATGTAAATACTCAGGAAAAATCTAAAATTAATTACGAAATGGTTTTTCACACTTTGTTAAGAGTTACTCACCAGATAGAACACAATATCTAGATCGGCCAAGAAGTAAGATAGTTGACAAGAATTACTCATTGGATCGAACACAATATGTGGATTGGCCAAGAAGCAAGATATTTTACCTTTGCCATAGTGTGTAAGGGTTGGATCAATCATTCTGCAAGTTGAATATTTGATTTAGCTCAACAACAATGTGAGAGTAGTCGAGCTTTAGATCAAAATGCTTTGTCAAAGATGGACTTGCGTCCATGAAACCTTCACATCCATTGATCTCATCAGTAGCAGTTCGAACTGCCAGGCAAGTAACCAACTGTGGCCGAAGCACCCACCACCCACTTGGTCTCCATTACAAGGACCTTCTAATCTAAAAGCCTACTCGCTTTTCTTCGGGTTTCAGTAGCTCACTGCATCTCTCTTCCCCTACTTTCCAACTAGTTGTCGCTAATAGAATTTGAAATCACTAGGATGGTTGAGATGTAGAGCTTTCTATACACCAACTAGGCAGACCCACTGAAAATCCAGCTCAACCACAAAGATCTTGATCAGTTTTACCCTCCCAGAGATCTACATAGGTGCTACCTTGGCTGAAATAATGCCTAGTTGTAAAACAATGCCTTTACATTGCCCATTATCAAGGAAGAATGATCTATAACCCTAGGGTTTACTACGAAATCCCCCAAAACCTGAAATTCATTGTCTCTACACTTTAAAATTATTAAGTTATTTGTAATTCAAAGTTTAAATAAAATAAATACAAATCTCTTTACTCTCTTTGAAAATAGAAACCAACTTTTCATTCAAATAATATTATTTTAACTTTCAATTAATTGAAATTTATTTTATTTTAATTAATATAAAACTGTTTTTTTGTTATTTATATGTAGTTTTCAAAGTTATTTGTAATTTCAGATTAAAAATAAAATATTTACTTTATTTTAAAATTGAATAAATTACAAATATTTTTGAAAGTAACTTTTCATTCAAATAATAATTTTTTACTTTCAATTATATAAATTGATATAAAAATAGCTTAGATTTATCTTAATTTTGGATTTACCAAGGGCAGAGAGGATCAAATCTCTTTTCACTTTAAAAAAGGTTTGTATATAAAGAAATTTTAACCCTCTGGCACTTGGTAAATTAAGAGTACAATAATTTAATTATTAATTATTAATTTTATATTTCACTTTACTTATTTTATTTTTATAATTTACCCCAACTTTATTTTGCTAACATTTTTCACATTAAATTTTATTTTACGGAGTTTCTTCAAATTAGATATTAAAATTGAATTTCAAATAAAATAAAGTGGCTATATTGTTTGATATTAAAAGTTAGTTTTAATTTTCCCCATGGTGTAGATCAGTTGATGATAGAATGGGTTGTTAAGGCATTTCTTATGGTGTTATTGGTTTAAACTTTGATTACCTCAGTGTGCCAGGTGTGAGGCAATGTGGGTACACTTGGAGGTGATTATGGTAGTGGATAGAATCGATCCTTAAGTACAAACTAGCTATATTTGTCTATTCTCTCATATACAAAAAAAAATAACAATAATAATAATCATCTTATTTTTTTAATTTTATTGAATTAATTATTATCAAAATTAGATGTTATTAAAAGCACATGATTTTATTTGAAGTAGTTTAGGTGATGGAAATAAAGGAAACTAATTTTCTTGTAAGCATTTTCTAAATTGTATCTCCACTCAAACACTCATAAAAAAAACAGTCTTAACCCCACCTAGAATGCCTAAAAGGAAACTCTCAAGCAAGCCACCCAATGTCACCTTGGTGGCCTTCTCTCACTCTTTAGACTACAAGAAGGATATCCTTATCTAGGGGGAATCCTTAAAGATTGAGCTAAGATAGGTCATTGATTACGCTATGGGGGTAGATCTCACGTAAACATGTAAATGTAAATGTAAATGTGTAATGTTTAACATTTAACATTTTTAATCTAATGTCGGTTATATCAATCTATCAATGTAATTATTATTATATATAAACAAAATATTAATGTAAAATATAAAGAGGTTTACGAACAATCTAAAAAGAGTTATGGTAAATAAATAAAACATTTTTCATGTTTACTCCAGATGTATAGCAAATAAATAAAAACATAAATAAACTAGAGGCATGGTAAATAAATAAAACATGTTTTTATATTTAATCCATAAACCTCTTTTTATTTAACAAAAAAGAGGTTTTATTTAAGTCAAGCCTATGGGCCAAATACCATATTTATAAAAGAGGTATGGTAAATAAATAAGAATATATCAAATAGGATTAAAAATCAACATCTAATTATATACCAAGCTTATGGGCCAAATACCATGGTAAATAAAAGATATATGATAAATAAATAAAAATATAAATAAATCAAAGGTATGGTAAATAAATAAAACCTCTTTTTATATTTACTCCACAAATCTATTTATGCTTACTAACATTCAAAAAAGAGGTTTTATTTAGATGAAGCCTATGGGCCAAATTATTATTAATACCATGCAAAAATAGCATTATTAATCCTAATATTAATATTAAAATATTATTATTATTACTAAATCTAATATTCATATTAATATATTGTAATATTAATATTATTAAAGTTAATAACTTTGGGTTAATGCAATATTAAATTTTTATATTATAATATATATTAATATATCATGATATATATTAACTCTAGATATATATGGGAGGGAAGCACAAATACATAGAGTGATAGAGGTGGAGAGATAGGGTGAGCGACAAGGGAGAGGAGGAATGAAGAGAGAGAGAGGGAGAGCGGTGAGAGAGGTAGAGAAGGGTAGGATACGGAGAGGATGAATTAAGAGAGAGAGGGGGAGAGGAGTGAGAGAGGTAGAGGAGGCAAAGATAGGGAGAGGGAGACACAAAGATGGAGGGGGGAAGAGAGAGAGAGAGAGAGGAAAGATGAGAGAGAGGAGGAGAGAGGGAGGGATAGAGAGATTGAGTTGGTCTAAGGGGGAGAGAGGGAGGGAAGAAGAAAGGCATAGAGAGTGAGAAGTGGAGAGAGAGAGGCAGTGACAAGGGAGATATGGAGAGAGAGCATGTATGTTTAGGGGTGAGATAAAGAGACAAAGAAGGAGAGATAGAGAGAAGGAGGAGAGAATGAGATAGAATGAGAGATGGAGGGATATAGTAACATGATTGGAGAGAGAAAGAGAGAGTGTACAGTGGGGGAAGAGATATGATTTGAGAGAAAATAGAGAGAGAGAGAGAGAGTGAGAGAGTGATGGGGGAAGAGAAAGGGAGGTAGGAGAGAAAGGGGGAGAGAGGGAGTAAGAGCAAGTGAACTTGAGAGAGAGGAGGAGAGAGGGAGGGAGAGGTAGGGATAGGGAGATGGAGTCAAAGGGGGAGAATAAATACATAGAGAGTGAGATGTGGAAAGAGAGAGGGAGTGACAAGGGAGAGATGGAGAGAGAGTGTGTATGTTTGGGGGTGAGATAAAGAAACAAATAAGGAGAGATGGAGATAATGGGGGAGAGAAGGAGAGAGGAGAGAGGGAGGGATATATATATATATATATATATATATATATATATATATATCTATAGAGAGAGAGAGAGAGAGAGAGAGATGGAGTTGGGGGGAGACAGGGGAATGTAAGAAGAAATAAATAGAGAGAGAAAGGTGGAGAGACAGAGAGGGAGTGGTAAGGAAGATGGAGAGAGAGGGAGAGAGGCAATCAGGAGGGAAGAGAGATATAAGTGAGGGAGAGGAAGAGAAGGGGAAGAGAGAGAGAGATGGAGAGAGGGAGGGATAGATAGATAGATTGGAGAAAGAGAGTGTATGTTTTGTGGGTGATATAGAGATACAAAAGGAGATAGAGATATAGATGGAAAGTGAAGAGATGAAATAAGAGAGAGATGGAGAGAGGGAGGGAGTGACATAGAGGTTGATAGATATGGAGTGTGGGAGCATGTGTGTTTGGGGGGTAAGATAGAGGGAAAAAGAAGGAGATATGGAGCAAGATATAGATATATATGGAGGGGGTAGAGAGGGAAGAAGATTTCTTGCACTAGATGCCTTGATTTCACGGTAGATGGTGATTTGTAATCCTATTTGATTGCTTTCACTAGATGGATTTATTTTAGTATAGATGTTGATTTCTAATGATATTTTATTGCTTGCACTAGATGCATTAATTTCAATGTATATGATTTACAATCCTATTTGGTTTCTTTCACTAAATGCATTAATTTCAGTGTAGATGTTGATTTCTAATCCTATTTAATTGCTTGCATTAAATGCATTGATTTTAATGTAGATGATTTCTAATCATATTTGATTGCTTGCACTAAATGCATTTATTTCAATGTAGATGGCTATTTCTAACCCTATTTGATTTCTTTCACTAGATGCATTGGTTTCGATGTAGATGTTGGTTTATAATCCTATTTGCTTACTTCCACTCGATGCATTGATTTGAATGTAAATGTTGATTTTTAATACTATTTGATTGCTTGCATTAGATGCATTTATTTCAGTGTAAATGTTGTTTTCTAATCTTATTTGATTTCTTGCATTAGATGCATTGATTCCAGTGTAGATGTTGATTTCTGATTTGATGTATTTGGATGTATGATGGTACATTAATTTTAAAGTGATTGGATTAACACTGTGCATTGACTTCAGTGTAAGCACACAAAATTATTAACAATGTACATTGAAGTTTGTGTTAGTAATTCAACCTATTAATATTGGAGAGAAAGAGAGACAAGTTAGGATGTTTACTACAATAGCTCGAGCTAAAGATTTAAATGGTTTATGATTTAACCTGTCCTTTTCATATAATCAATATAAAAAGATGACAAAAGTAACAAGGGTGACAATAAGAATAGTAGAAGAAAATCATTTGAGATTAATCACAATGAAGACTATTTGTAATTGATTATATTCTTATTATTCACATTTTCTATCATTCAACACTATTACATTGTCACTTTACATTCAAAATTTGTATTTCATCATTTTTCATCATTAAAATTATCAACAATATTTATCATCTCAGCAAACTGAGGTAACTAAGAAAATTTAATCTTAAAATGACCAGATTAATCTAAGACATATTTAGCATATTTAAAATGATTATATTAATATCAGATAAACTTACATATTATTGATAAAATTAATCATATATTCGTTAGATTTTTTTTGGCCACACAAGACTAAAACCGGCCTAGATCTAACTTAACTTCGGATCTATCAAGTGTCGAGAGGGATCAAATCTCTCAAGGTGCAAACCTTTCCTCAAATTTTTCCCTCAAAGAATAGGTTTGCACCTCGAGATAATTGATCCCCCTTAGCACTTGATAAATCTGGAGTTAAGATGGATCTAGTTGAGTAATGAAGGGAAGTTCCTTAGAGAAGACTAGTGATTTGACACTACTCACTCTCAAAGTAAAAGGCCAGGGATAAGTGTGTGAATAGTCAAACAAACCATGAATTATTAAAAAAATTTGAATGATTTTAATTAGACAACTATACTTATTCATGCAACAAAAATATACTTGAAAAATGAAAGATAAAGCTTGCTCAATTAACCATATAACATCAAATGCTAGTGACACATATATACAATGGCACAATAAAAATAGAAAATGAATCATAAATTGTCCATACAGGTAAGGCATTATATCATTCATTCATCATATTCATGAGCATTGGAGATTGAGAGTTCATTATCATCATCAAGAGACCATTTCACAATTAAGAGATCATACGTTAATAGTATTAACTATGTTTGGGACAACAAAGAGTTATGTGTTTGCGATGATAAATAAAGGAAATATTCAAACTTGTGGTTGTTACTAAGGACAATGAAGACAACAAAGTTGAATGTGGACTACTTACACATTTGTAACATTCAAATGTCATCCATTTATCATCAATTTATCACCATTTATAGTTGGCTAGTTTGTAACCATAGAATTGTGACCCAAACAATGTATTTGTAACATTCCAAAGTGTGTAATTACAACTAATGAACCATGAGAAATACCATTAGCATGTGAGCACAATAACCACTATGTATTTAGAACAAATTACCATTAAGACTAGAGATCAATGTAAGTTTTAAAGAACCCCTAAACAATAAGAAATTCCATATGTCAACATCAAATATTTAAGAATTGTGTGCATTGTCTAAATTGTGTGCAGAGTGCACCAATAGTGGCACTATTGGGCTTCAATCACTATCTCATTATGTGTGTTAGGATGTGGCATTTCAAATTAGAAAGTGATCATACATCTACAAAAGGGCAGACAAGTAAATCATCAAGACAATCTAAAAAATAATAAATTGTTAGCCTTATGAACTAAGTTATTTCACGTTCCCATGCATTGATTTGCGTAAGGGTGTGGTTAAAATTTCAAATTTTTTCAAAAATTATAAGAAATAAATGTATCAAGAGCAAAATTTGACCATGATGCAAATTTGTAAACCCTTTTCACAATTATTTATAAAGAACTTAAATATCAAGGTGTTCCATGCATTCATGTACTCATGTGAAGCTTAAGAGTGTTTACTATGTCATAGATATGTTACCTAGATCTATTAAATCCAACATTAACAAGTAAAAATATGATATTATGTCCTTACAAGTAAAGTGCTAATCATTTTTAATTTACATTAATCATTTTTAATTTTGTCACTTATTATCTAGTCATATATTTTAGTCCTAGATTAAATTAGTCATTTAAGTTAGTCACTCAATATCTAGTCATATATTTTATCCCTAAACGAAATTAGTCATTTAAGTTAGTCATTTTTAGTTCAGTCACATAAAATTGCTCAAATTTAGTAGTAATTCACTTGAAATACTTGTGGTGACTAACATTTTTAGTCACGTAGTCACTAATCTCTCATTTTGTACTAGTGATAGTTAGTATAACTTGCAGTGACCAAACTTTTGCCCCCGGCATGACTTGTAGCGGCTGAAGGCTCATCTCTAACATGACTAGCTAAGGTTGGTGATGAATGGATAGAATTATTATTCTTATTCGTCTTCATCTTTCTCCTCTTTTTAGATCTCTTATTACAAGAGGGAGGAGGAAGAAGAATCCCAGATTTCTCTTTGAAAGAAGATGAACAACTAACACCCATTTGATTCCCTTTAAATAAAGCGTTCATCTTAGAAGCTTCAAGAACATTAGGAATATTCGGAGTGGACCACAACCAAACTGGTAGTCCAACATTCAAACCAGGAATATTCAAAGTGGCCATCAAGGGGGTACCAACGTTTCCAAAGAAAGGAAAGGCACAAGGATCCCCTTTTGGAAGGGTACCTTGGTTGGTCTCCACCGGAATAGTGGTCATACCAAACTTATTCGCAGATCTTTCCCTTATGGGAATGTACAAATGACTTTCCAAGGAAGAGATATGCACAATCAAAACCTTTGCCCTTGAGGAGGAAACTTCACAACTTTCAAGAGAAAGATCAAAATCCTTTCAAGATCAGCGGAGTGGTAGGTCAGTCACTCATAGTCTAAAGTCCAAAAGTGATAAGACAAGTCCACCTAAAGCCAACTAAATACAAAAAGCAAAGAGCACTCAACTACAAAGTCCCTAAATATGCAACCAATCAAGCAACTTCCAAGTATTTCCGCTCCGAGTGATGAGGACCAGACACCAAAATACAAGAAAGCAAAAATCAAGGGCCTTCCGAAAATAGTCTGGGGTAATTATGCCCCAGGACTACTAGCGAAGGTATCAGAAGTAGTTACCCTGACCTCTAGACAATAGCCTTTTCTAGTGCAAGCACCCAAGCTTTGCAACGGTACCCTCTAGAAGTACTGTTGAATGTGATGCAACGTCAGCCTCAGGTGCCACAAGATTCCCCTCCGTAGCCACCTATGAGATCCCTAAGAAAGGCAACTATGTGCACCAATTCCTATCAAAATTCGGGCAGAACAGTCGTGAGGCGGGACCCAACAAGTAGGAGAGGGGGTATCTCTCTTCCTTGTCTTCACTCTCCCCCGTGCTTAATTCCTAGTCATGGAGCTTTCTCAATCTTTCTAACGATATTGGATTTCGCTCATTATTCAACTTCTATGTTTGATAATTTGAGTAGCCTTGGATAGTTAACTCTCCACTCGCCTATTCCAAGGCCCTAATGAACCTAAACTTGTTGATGTTTTTTAATGACAAAAATAAAAGTTCTAGTTTATTTTATCAAAGTGTTTGATTTTATAGGGTTGTTCTTTAAGTCATGGGTAAAAATGAGAGTGACACTAATGATGTTTTGATTCAACAGAAACCAATAGAAACTTAGCTACATGAAAATGCAGTTATTTTCTTCAATGAAAATGGATTTTTATAGAGTTCTACAAATAAACTTGGATAAGAAAAATTTTCTTTTACCAGAAAACACACTCCACACACTCAAAAGCTAACAAGAAGACTAAAATGTCTGCAATGCAAACTATAATGATAGTTCATGGATTCTCATACAAGAAGCAAATGTGTTTCCTTACAAGATCAACAAGCCAACTTGAAAGTAAAGACGGCAAAAATTCAATAACAAATTTCCCTCAAAGCCAAGCAAAACAAATTGTACAAGCTCACACTTGCTCAACAACAATAAAACAAAAGAAACTGAAAAACCAAAAGCTTGGAAAAAGAAAAGCAAAGTTATATTTTTGTCTTTTTCTTTCAAGGAAAGTAAAGCAAATTTTAAGGTCACAAAATGAACTACTAAATTCGAAAGATAAAAAAAGAAGCACAAACTATCTTGATATCTTTCAAGTTATAAAAATCATTAGTAAATGAAACTTCAAACAAGAAAGACTACAAACTCACACAAACTGATTCAAATATCAATAAAAAACTTTACCAAACTGAAAAAAATGTCAAGAAAGAAAAACTTTCAAAATTTCCAAAAAGACTCTAAAAAAGGTTCGAAAAGCAACAAGGCCAATCAAACAAGGAAAAGCAAAACAAGGAAACTTGGAATCTAGGTTGCAAATGCAATCGAAATCAATTTCTTGTTCTGGAAAAACAAAACATCCAAGAACTTCAAACAAAAATTTTGAACCTAAGACACAAACCATAATCTTGCTTAAGAAGCAATCCTAGGCCAACTAGGATTTTTAGTGAGAAGGAGATTTTGAAAAAGAAAGCTTGCAAGAAAACTTAGTTTTCCAGACTGTAGATAACCATACAACAACATAAATCACCAGGCAGGAGACCTAACAAGGTAAAGAGATTTGAAAAAACAATTCAAAAAATTGTATACACGACCATGTAAAGACATAGAAGAGTGCACACACATTTCTAATACAAGAAACTCGCATATACGCAAGTCTACTTGAGGAAACCTGCGTTTATACGCGATTGTAATCCAAGAAAATAGTGTATACAAAGCTCAATTAGGAAAGAACAAAAATCAAGGTTTGATCAAGAAGATCAAACCTGATGCCTGGGACACTAATGAATCAAACAACATTGTAAAAGAAATCAATCAAGAAAATGAATCCTAATTGAGAACAAACAACCCAAACCAAGAATAACAAGAATGTTATCCCCAGCGAAGTTGTCAATCCTGTTGCGGGTGAGATCACCATAGGGTCTTGGGTTGAAAACCCCAACACACCGGATGGCAAACAACAGTAAGAAATGCTCAAGCAAACAACCTAAATGCTTATTCTACTAAACTGTACAGGAGTGCCCTTACCCGGAGGTCCTACGTTTGGGTAGATCCCGTAGGGTGCAAACCCTCAACTTCTCCTGATGTCTTTGAAACCTGAAAATTATTCAAATAAAACATATACATCAGTAGAAACATAAAGCATTTTCATGATATTAACTTTAGATAATATAAATGAATGAACAATTACACATTAATATAAGATTCATAAACAAATTACAATATAAATCAATGCATAAACACATTTAATATCGAGAACAGAACATCATTTCTTTATTGAAGTAAGCTACAAGTAAAGTGGAGAAATACGACCTGAGTCTTTCTCCGGCTCTAAGAGGAACCGTCCTCCAGATCCGTCCTTTCCCAGCCTCAACAATCTTCCTCCATCACCAATACAAGGATATATCAAGAAAGATGAAGGATATCGCCAATAAGGAAACAAGGGTTTCCTTAAGCTTTGGGGAGTGCAGGAGGCATAGGGATTTCGTCAGACTCGATCAAGGATAATCTCACTATAGTATCAATATCTCATATCTTCTCCCTTAAGGCCTTCCCATGGAGGTTTATGTATACTTCTCCAAATTAGTTTTTTCAGTTGGGAAATAGTTGGGCCATGGGCTATAGGAGGTGAGTAATAGTAAAACCCATGAACTCTGCCCAAAATTAAGGAAATTTTTTTTTAAGTATTTTAACACATGTACATGGGTTGGGTATATGATGACTTGCACGTACACGCTTTTATAATAGGGCAAAGTAGCATATAAGGAATAAAACCATTTTTTTTAGATTTTGGACCAAGTCTGGAAGGAAGGGTTGCCTAGGCCATAATTAGAGCATCAGATCTAGCAAGAGTGGTAAATGGTGCTATAACATGGGCGTAATTATGTATATAATAAAGCGTAATTTTATTGAATAATAAGTATTAATAATAAATAGTTGTTGATAACTATAGAGTCATCTATGGAGGCATAGGAATTGTCTAGATGACCAGAAGTGGTCAGAATCCGGGCAAAAAAAAATCAAAAAATCTTGTAGTAGCAGTGTTTGAATCATGATTTTTATGGTGGAAATGGATTCAGCGCCATCAAAAGCCTCTAGAGCACCCAAAATATTGAAATTTAATAGCTATAACTTGGATTTACAAAAATCCCTGCCGAATTTTATTAAAATATGGCCATAATTTCCATGATTTTCAGGGTTAAAAAGCAGTTTGTTTAGACTACGACGATAATTATTATAATTAATATAAATTAATAATAATAATAATAATAAAACGTGTAAAACCGTTATTTAATAATAATTATTATTTATTTATTATCCTTTATTAATAATTATTTATTAATTATTATAATAATGATGATTAACACCCACTAAAATTAATATAGACATTAAATAAATAAATGTTTATTATTATAATTATTATTATTAAATAAATATTATTTAAAAATTAAATAATTATTATAAATAATTAATTAATAATAATAAAACCTAAAAGCGTGTAAAAACATTGTGAATCTCTACCTTCACCTAATTATTATTATTTACTAATTATTTATTATTATTTAATTATTAATTATAATATTAAAAATGTTTTTATTGTAATAGTTTTTTAATATTATATGCTAATCAATGGTTTGTGTGTGGCATATATCAACCATATGTTATTGGTGGGCAATGGTTTGGAGACAATGGTATTACATATTGTAAAAGCCTTTAAAAGGCTTGAGGATCTCCATTGTGATGTTTTAGAGTGGAGTGAAAGGCTCACTTGGAGAGTGTGTTGGACTAATTTGTTGCATAATCTTTTTTAATTATTTTCCTCTAGCATCAATTTAATTATTTTACATGTTTATTTTGAGATAGAGTTTACAAATTTTATAATTTTATCATTGATAATTAATTGGTGGATGATAAAGATTTAACCTCCATAATATACTCACATTATTTTAAGTAATAATCATGATATGGAGTTGATATTTCTTTTTAAGGTAATTATGCTATTTTTGCATTTCAATTTAATTTAATTATAAAATAAATTATAGTTTTTTTGGAATATGAGACTGATAAACCTTTGGATGATTAAGAATCTTGTCCTATCTTGTTTAAAATATATATGTTTAATGCATATGTTATTATTTTTATAATTAATAATAATAATAATTTAAAATAAAATTATAATTTAATTAAGTTTTAAGATTTATTTTAATTGTGATAATATAAAAATCATAAATGGAATGAAATGATATTTTAAGGTCCACAAGATTAAAAATAGTCTATGAGACCATTAGTTCCCTGTTTTTCGCTTTTTGCAATTCAACCCTTTTCCGCTTCAAATTGATGATGAGCTGGCCCAACCTTCCAACAATCCCCTCGCTAAAAGGACAATGCCAAGAAACTGATGCTAACATGTTCTCATAACTTTCTCTGATGTCTTTGAATACATTACATTCCAAAATGAAATGTTTTTCCAATTCCACAACCCCAAACTTGCAAAATGTACACACCTGTTATTCCCAAGCTTCTTTAGGCTTTTTCCACTATCTTGTTTCACACCGAAATTGATGTAAGTTGATCCTTAATTTAGCAATAAGACCTTTGGCCTCCACAAAATGCTAGCTCCAATGAACTCTTTTTGTTGTAGATCACACGCAGGGTTGAATTCCTCAATGTAATATTTCTTCTTTCTACCCAACTCTTTTCCCCATACCTTTTTACGAAACTTCTCCATAACAAAATCCTTTAGCTCCTTGCTATTTGTGGGATAGGCATTGAGGTAGATATTCCATTTTTGCATCCATATGTAGTTTTGTTTCATCCATGTTTTCTTTCTTTCACCCATGCCTTCATTGAAGATAACATAGGGCATCTACCTACTGTCATTTGCTCAATTCTTTTTAGATATCTTATGAGTTGCACCATAGCAATTGCTTCAATGGGAGTTGCTCCTATTTCACTCAACATTATCTCATAAGGTAACGAACTTTTTATTTTGAACTTGCTCATGATCAAGCGTTTTTGGATTTGCTCAATTTATTTCCATTTTGAGACGGGAGTGCTACTAACCCACAATTCACAACCTTATAGCATTACTAGACAAACTAGGAGTTCAAAAAGCACTTTAATTGTTTTCCAATCCCATAACTATACCTATCTACATCTGTTTTGAGAAGCATATAATGCTTTCCACCCTCCTAAAATTCTCTTCTTTCCGCAATCCTCCCAATTGGAGGTGTGTATCTATGGAGGAGCGCCCCCGCAATATAAATTTACATTTTTCAATACTGCAGGCTTCTTGTTGTGCTCGCTACTGGCCTGCATGGACTGAATACATGAGGGGATCGGCATTCATTACAAATAACACGATTTGGGTACGCATCAATTTACAAATTAATAATATCTTTACACAACGTAATAAAGATCATTATCTGCCCTTGTTCTGGAGTTGGCACTTTATCTGCTTCATGTTCTCATTCTATGGATTCATCTATTTTTTATTTAGTTAAATGAAAGCAGTTTATCTATTTTTTATTTGGTTAAATGAAAGCAGTTTATTTTTTCTGTGGCAAAAATAAAGATGATTGATTTTCATTCGGATTTAAATTGATTTTTTTTTTCAATATGGAAAGTGTTTCAAAATGGCCCTATAAATTTAAGAGAAAACCAACCACCAACGTGTACAACGGTGGCCTTCACCACTGCATTGTTAGTATTTATTTCCCATATCTGTATTTATGCTGATCAATTATAGTGTGTAATTTGTGTTTTGAGAACTATATCTATACTCATGGTCTGTTTCTTCATCTGGAGTTGATGATAAACCACATTTATTGGTAAATTTCTTTTATTTGATTTTTACCGAAATACTTTGCTTAATTCATTATAGATCACAAAAACTTGAATACAAAAATATTAAATACTTTTAATCAATCACAATTATTTTAACGATACGAATTTATTAAAAATAACATATACATAGGTGAAGACGAACTAATAAATTTTATTGTTAAGCTTTATATTATAAGAATACAGTATTCTAAATATTGACAAAATTGAATTTAACAAAAAAATATTTATTTAGTGCACTACACAAACTTCTTTCTAAAAACATTTCATTCGTGCACCACACTCCAAGTTTATTTATCTACGGTATCTCCTTTTTTCATTACGTCAAACACAAAGTAATGAATATTCTTATATTCATTACAAATATAAGAATATCAAAGTAATCAACCACACAAGAATATCAAATATAAGAATATCAAAGTAATGAGCTGTATATATTCTCTTATACTCCAAATATAAGAAACTGAAAGTAATCAACCACACAATTGTAAGCCCAGTACTGGTCATAGATAGCATGGAGTTGTATATGTTTTTTAATATTCTTACTAAAATCAATAACAATACTTGTTATATATACTTGTGAGCACACACTTGTAAGTCACAATACTTGTTATATATACGTGTGGCTATTTATATTTTGAATGTGGTCTTAGTATAATTACGTATAAACTTTTTTTTAAATATTTTTTTGAAAAAAATAAAATTATAAATTTATAAATTTTACATATATATTTTGAAAATTTTATATAAAATTTATATTTAAATAATTTTTTTTTTTGTAAATCCCCTTTAAATTACTCGGATCTATTTCAAATTCAAAACTCAAATAATTTACATGATTATATAAATGTGTTTATAATATTTTTTTTAAGTTCTTATTTAAATTAATTATTTTATAATTTAATTGATATTTTTCATAGAAAAGAACCCAAATGATTTAGTTAATTACATATAAATATTTTATTAATTTATATTCAATTTAATTATTTTGTAGAGTATATTTTTTATTTTTTATTTAAATAAACAATTTTATATAGTATATTTTATTATTTTTTATTTAAATTAACTATTTTATATTATATTTTATAGTTAATTACTTATATATATATATATATATATATATATATATATATATATATATATATATTTTTAATTTAATTATTTTGTAAAATATATTTTATTAATTTTTATTTAAATAGATTATTTTATATAGTATATTTTAATAATTTTTATTTAAATTAACTATTTTATAGTATATTAAAAGCAGGTCTTTCCCCTATTCTATTCTCCTTATAGAAGCAGGTCTTTCCCCTATTGAGAACCTAGATATGCTTAGGTTTCTGTTGTACAAGCACAAAATCAGTGACATAGACGATCATAGACTTCCTAAGCTAGCTTTAAATTCTAGCCAAAACCACCTAAGGCTCAATCGAGGGTGGCATAAAGACACAAGGGCCTGGTTAAACTATTGGGAGATCAATGAAAATGATGCATTGCAAAACATAAATAACATTAAAGATATTGTTACTTCTAAGTTCAAAGAAAAAATGTGGTGTGAGAAAGACTTAGCGGCTAAAAGAAAATTAAGTTATTATATGAAAGTCATCAACCCCACCCTAGAAGATCAAAAGTATCTCTCTATTTTAACTAGCTCAAAGAAGAAAATTAATATAGCAAAGATTAGAATGAATTCTCATGAGCTCCATAGTGAAACAGGTCGTTGGGCAGTTCCTAAAACGCAATGGACGGAAAGGATTTGCCATATATGTGAGAATAGGAACATCGAGGATGAAAACCACTTCCTCTTAGAGTGCCCCGCGTATAACCACATTAGATCTCAGTTTCACAATCTTTGTTACAATACTGACCTTCCTAACCTTTTACAATGTCAAAATTATAGTGAGCTCGGGAGGCTTCTCTCCAAGCTTTTTGAGCATATGAATAAAATCTTAAATCAAAATAGATAATTTGTTTCTTTAGGTCCGATAGACCATTATTTGGTCTCAGCGGACGTTAACCATCATCATCATCATCATATTTTATCAATATTTATTAATAATTATTTAATATATTATTATTTTCCAACTTTTTAAAATGATTATTTTTAAAAATTATTATTATAAAATGTTTTTAAATTTTTAAAATATTATTGTTAAAAAATTTTAAAAATATATAGATTAATTACAAATTTTAAATATTTATTTAACAATTATATAAATAAAGTCTTTTTGGAGTTGCTAAATTGGAAATGGCTGTGGAAATAAAGTCTCATGATAAAGATTTAGTCCTAGCAAACTTAACAAAAAAAAATATACAAATAAAAAAATTAATAATAAAATAAAATAAAATATTTTAATTTAAATTCACATTCATAAAATAACTTTTTATATAAAAAGAGAATTAATAAAAAATTAAATTAAATTATTTACGTAAAATATATAATATTTATAAAAATAAATATATAATATTTTTTGGTTTATAAAAATATTTTAATAAATATATATTTATTTTCTAAATTATATTTTACTTTTATTGGATATTTATTTATTTTATAGGTAGAAAACAACAAATGAAAAAATTCAATTAGGTTAGAATATATACGTAGAAAAGAGTGGAGATATATACATTAAATGTGACTTCTTCATTACTGTAAAGTCTAAATAGATTTCGACCCGCTACGTCTTCTCTGCAATGCAACAATATTATCAAAATATGCATTAAACTCTGGAATTACAGACATAATATCCTTAGAGAGTCGTGAAGCCATCCCATTAGTTATTCATAATGGAACTCAGTACAAAGTTTCTTCCATTATATGATTTATCACTTCTTGATTACTTATACAAAGAAGGAAAAGAAATAGGAAAAAAAACTGCCAAGCGTATAGTGTACGTGGGTTTTTCTTTTTATTTCCGTTATAATAACTTTGTTATCGACCAACCCTGAAGTACGAGACGGATAAGATGCCCCTGCTTTAATGGATGTTGGGGATTTTTTCTGAGAAAATCCCAAAAACAAAAAAAAATTAACACCACAGAGGCAATGCTCTGTTTCACCTCCACAGGATCCTTTTGAGCACAAGGAGCTTTTTAAAAAATTTTTACTGAGGAACAGAGTATTTCACCACCATAAAATGATTAATATTCATTTAAAATAAAAAATGCCTGAAACAACATATTTCTTCCTCTTTTACTGAGAGGGATTTACCAAAAAAAACAACATTCAACCATAACTCTGTTTTCACCCTGAGAATTCACTGAGCTGGGTAAAATTCTCATTTACATTCACTGCTGTGAAAACATTTTACTTACTGGTGTAAAATCTTCTTTTACATACTGCTCCAAATAAACAAAACATTATGTGCTCCAAAACTTGCTGCGCATTACAAAATGGTCAACACATATAATCTATGAACTGTTGTGCATATATTCGCATCACTTTTTACCACAGGAAATACATGATAATTTATCTGATGTTCCCCTTGCTCTTTCGCTGCCGCGAGCTTCAACATAACACTGTTGTGCGTTCATATTTTTTTTAACTCTCTTACACCATACATAATAAACTAACTACAAAATAAAACTATTTACTTTACAATAACGCATGAGCTCCAATACTTTGGAAATTACATTGCGTATATAATATTACAATGTGACCATACCATTCTTTTAAACTCACCATACGTTCGTGCAATTAAAACTGAGACATATCACCTACTATCTACGAACAAAAATTAATTCATTAAATTTCTTTTCGGCGGTCAACGCAAAATCTTTTACTCCACGCAATCCTTGATTTGATGCCGGCCCGTATGCACCTTGGAGCAATCAACGACGGAGGATGAAGGATTAAATCGGACGGCTGGAAAGGATATCGGGAGGCCTTTTGCTGCAGAACTTTAGCCTCCGAAAAATTGCGTCGGCTGATGTCAGGCGAGAGACACGTGCCGCCACCACATCGTATCGGAGTCGATCGCCTGAATATTCCTTCGCCGGAAGGCTGGTGCGAAAAGTTTCGGGCGGCCGGAAAACGCACGATCGCTGCGCTTGTTGAGTTGGCATCCGTTGCTGCCCACGTCCGCCTGTAACCTGCAACCTGCAGTTGGAATTATCATTCCAACACTCCCCTTTAATTTCAACTGCTGGGCATTCGGTCATACCCAGACACTTTCTCAAAAATTCAAAGCTTTTCTGATCCAATGGCTTTGTCAAAATGTCTGCTACCTGTTCTTGAGTCCTGCAATGTTCTAGGACAATTTCTCCATTGTTCACCAATTCTCTGATGTAGTGAAACCTTGTATCAATGTGTTTCGTTCTCTTATGAAACACTGAATTCTTTGACAATGCAATAGCTGAGCTATTGTCACAATAAATCACTGTTGCTTTTGCCTGCTCTTGGCCTAAGCTTCTCAACATTCTTCTCATCCACACTGCCTGACATGCTGCTGCTGTAGCTGCCACATATTCAACCTCTGCTGTAGACAATGCTACAATGGACTGCTTCTTAGGCATGAAATGGCTCTTGAACCCATATGAAAAACATAACCGGAAGTGCTTTTCCGATCATCTACACTTCCAGCCCAATCACTATCAGTGTATCCAATTAAATCTGAATGTTCTGAGACATTATATAAAATTCCAAACATTTTGGTACCTTTGACATACCTCAAAATTCTCTTTGCTGCCTGCCAATGTGCCTCCTTTGGCCTCTCCATGAATCTGGAAATTAAACTAACAGCATACATAATGTCAGGCCTAGTAGCTGTTAAATACATAAGGCTGCCAACAATACTCTTGTACAAACTAGGATCAAAATCCTTGCTGCTGTCCTCTCTGCTGAGTTTTAATCCCATTACTGTGGGAGTGATCGCTGCCTTGCATTCTTGCATGTTAAATCTGCTCAATACTTGATTTATATATCTTGCTTGTGAGATAAAAATTCCTTTTTCATTTTGATCTACTTCTATGCCTAAGAAGTATCTCAAGAAACCCATGTCAGTCATTTCAAATTCCTCTTTCATGACTGATTTAAAATTCTTAATGAGCTGATCATCATTACCTGTGAAAATCACATCATCAACATACAAGACAACAATCAAAATTTTACCATCTTTTTCTTTGATGTAGACGGTGGGTTCTCCTTCACACTTATCGAATTCATTATCCAATAGATATGAATCTATCCTGCTGTACCATGCTCTTGGCGCTTGCTTCAGCCCATAAAGAGCCTTCTTCAATTTGCACACTTTGTGCTCTTCACCTTTCTTCTCATAGCCGAGAGGCTGTTCAACATAAACCTCTTCCTTTAACACTCCATTTAGGAATGCTGACTTCACGTCCATTTGATAGACTTTCCACTTGTTTTGAGCTGCTATAGACAGCACTGCTCTCACGGTTTTCATTCTTGCAACCGGTGCGAAAGTCTCCTCATAATCTCTTCCATACTGCTGTTTGTACCCCTTGACAACCAGCCTTGCCTTGTGTCTTTCTATCTTGCCTTCAGCATTGCTCTTGGTTTTGTAAACCCATTTTACTCCAATGACTTCTTTACCTTTTGGTAGCTCAACAAAATCCCATGTTTTGTTTCTCTCTATGGCATTCATTTCCTCATCCATAGCTTCTATCCATTTCTTATCTTTGATTGCATCTTGACAATACAAGGCAAATAAGGAATTCATTCCTTCATTATAAATGTCACTTAGATTTCTAAACTTCTTACCTCTTTCATTTGGTGTGCAAGTGCTTGAAGACGCAGTTGAATTTCCTCCTTGTGGTGTGCTTGGAGAAGCACTCTCATTTATCCTCAATGGTGTCCCTTGCTGTCCTTGTGTTGGCGCTGCTGTTTGGGGATGCATTTCAGCCATCTCCTCATCATCTTCATCACGAGACAAACAATTTTTAACATTCATTGTTTTCTCTATGCTTCCATCCCAAGCTTCCTCTTCAATGAATTGAACATCTCTGCTGACAAAAAACTTCTTGGTAGATGGGATATACAACCTGTAGGCTTTGGATTCTTCACTGTATCCAATGAAAAGACATTTCTCCCCTTTGCTGTCCAACTTCCTCCTTAGCTGATCTGGTATGTGTGCATAGGCCACACATCCAAAAACTCTCATGTGGGTGACTCCTTGCTTTCTCCCACTCCATGCTTCTTCTGGCACCTTGTTCATCACTGCTTTTGTAGGACACCTGTTCAAAATATACACTGCACAATTTACAGCTTCAGCCCAATAATCATTTGGCAAATGCTTTGCCTTCAGCATGCTCCTCGCCATATCCATGATGGTCCTGTTCTTCCTTTCAGCAACTCCATTTTGCTGTGGGGTGTACCTAGCTGTAAATTGTTTGTGAATTCCATTTTCTCTGCAAAATCTTAGGAATTCCTTGGAGATATACTCACCTCCTCTATCAGTTCTCAAAACTTTAATGTGCACCCCGCTTTGGTTTTCCACAAATGCCTTGAAATTTTGGAATTTCTCAAACACTTCACTTTTGTTTTTAAGGAAATATACCCAAGTCTTTCTTGTAAAGTCATCAATGAATGTTAGGAAATATTGGCTGCCTGCTAATGATGGAGCTTGCATCGGTCCACATAAATCTGAGTGGATGATCTCTAAGGGTGCCTTTGCCCTTATGCTCTTCCCTGATGGAAAACTTTCTCTGTGTTGTTTTCCTAATATGAAACCTTTACAAAGGCTATCCGGTTTCTCTATCAATGGTAATCCTCTTACCATTCCTTTCCTACTCAACAAATTTAGACCTCCAAAATTGAGATGTCCAAATCTCAAGTGCCACAACCAATTTTCATCCTTTGGCACGCTTTGGAAAGCCTCTTGGGTGACTGCTGCAATTTCATTTTTGTTTTTCAAATCTGCCCTGATTCTAAGAGGGAACATCCTGTTCCTCGTCATCTTCACTTCAGCAATGCATCTTTTGCTGGGTGCTATATCCATGATGGTACATACATCATTTTTAAAGAAAACATTGTACCCCTTATGGACAAGCTGTCCAATACTCAAGAGGTTACATCTCATTCCGGGGACATAGTAGACATCTGCTATGGTTTTCCTTTCTCCTTGCTTTGTAAATATTTTTACCTCCCCTTTTCCCATAACAGAGATTTTACTATCAGTTCCTAGTGTGACTTCTGATTTCACATTTTTATCTAGGGCAGAAAAGAAGGCTATGTTCCCTGTCATATGGTTGCTGCAACCTGAGTCTAAAAACCATATGTCTTCACTGTTTGTTTCAGCCATGTTACAAGCTAACAACACATTATTTTGGCTGATGTTTTCTCTAGTGACATTAGCATTTTGTCTATTACTCATATCATGCTGCTTCTTCCTACATTCACTGGCATAATGCCCATATTTTTTACAATAATAGCATTGGACATTGGATTTTTCATACCTTTGTCCTTGACCATGATGTTGTCCTCCTTGTTGGCTGCTGCCTTGGCCTTGGTTCTGATTTGGATTGCTGCCTCTTCCTTGTGCATTTGCTGGGCTGTTCCTTCCACCTCTGTTCTGGCTTCTGCCTCTTCCTCTCTTGTTTCCTCTGCCTTGACCTCTTCCTCTTCCAAATGACATCTGGGTCTTGAAGGCTTGCTCTAGAGATGAGTTTTCATTTCTACTCAACCTCTGCTCATGTGTTATCAGTGATGCATGTAGTTCATCAACTGAAAATTTTGAGAGATCCTTTGTCTCTTCAATGGTGGTGACAATCGCATCAAACTTTGAGGGTAAGACCCTCAATATTTTCTCCACAATCCTCCTATCTTCAAGGGTTTCTCCATGAGTCCTTATCTGTGTGACCAAACCAATTACATATGTGAAGAATGAGTCAATGTTGTCTGACTCCTTCATGCACAGATTCTCAAAATCTTTCCTCAGCAATTGTAGTTTTGCTGTCTTCACTCTCTCCATGCCTTGATAGGCTGTCTTGAGGGTTTGCCATGCTTCATTGGATGTCTTAGCTGCTGCTAACCTTGGAAACACGCTTCCATGCACTGCTTGATACAAGAAGAAAAGGGCTTTTGAATCCTTCTTCTTGCAGCTCTTTAATAGATCCTTCTCTCCTTGAGTTAATGCATTAAACTCATTTTCATCTGCTGGTTGTTCAAAACCTTCCTCAACTATTTCCCATAAGTCTTGGGAAGCAAACAAGGCTTTCATTGTTATTGCCCAATAGTCATAGTTTTTACCATCAAATAATGGGAGCTGCATACCCATGCTATTACTGGTGCTTGTGCCAGCCATTCTTGCAGCTACAACTATGCTTCAATTTCTTGACTGTGTATTTTAAAACACTAACTGTTTCTTCAGCAACACAAAAAAACTTAGTGAAATACCTGAATCCTTTGCCTGAGACTTTACTTTGCTGGAGAAGATCTACTGCTGCAACAAAGACTCCTCCCTTCAGCTTCTTTGTCACCTTCAAAGTGCCTGAGCCTGCTCTGATACCACTGTTGGGGATTTTTTCTGAGAAAATCCCAAAAACAAAAAAAATTTAACACCACAGAGGCAATGCTCTGTTTCACCTCCACATGATCCTTTTGTGCACAGGGAGCTTTTTAAAAAAAATTTACTGAAGAACAGAGTATTTCACCACCATAAAATGATTGATATTCATTTAAAATAAAAAATGCCTAAAACAACATATTTCTTCCTCTTTTACTGAGAGGGATTTACCAAAAAAACAACATTCAACCATAACTCTGTTTTCACCCTGAGAATTCACTGAGCTGGGTAAAATTCTCATTTACATTCACTGCTGTGAAAACAAAAAAAAACTTACTGGTGTAAAATCTTCTTTTACATACTGCTCCAAATAAACAAAACATTATGTGCTCCAAAACTTGCTACGCATTACAAAATGGTCAACACATATAATCTATGCACTGCTGTGCATATATTCGCATCACTTTTTACCACAGGAAATACATGATAATTTATCTGTTGTTCCCCTTGCTCTTTCGCTGCCGCGAGCTTCAACATAACACTGCTGTGCGTTCATATTTTTTTTTAACTCTCTTACACCATACATAATAAACTAACTACAAAATAAAACTATTTACTTTACAATAAAGCACGAGCTCCAATACTTTGGAAATTACATTGCGTATATAATATTACAAAGTGACCATACCATTCTTTTAAACTCACCATACGTTCGTGCAATTAAAACTGAGACATATCCCCTACTATCTACGAACAAAAATTAATTCATTAAATTTCTTTTCGGCGGTCAACGCAAAATCTTTTACTCCACGCAATCCTTGATTTGATGCGGGCCCGTATGCAGCTTGGAGCAATCAACGACGGAGGATGAAGGATTAAATCGGATGGCTGGAAAGGATATCGGGAGGCCTTTTGCTGCAAAACTTTAGCCTCCGAAAAATTGCGTCGGCTGATGTCAGGCGAGAGACACGTGCTGCCACCACATCGTATCGGAGTCGATCGCCTGAATATTCCTTCGCCAGAAGGCTGGTGCGAAAAGTTTCGGGCGGCCGAAAAACGCACGATCGCTGCACTTGTTGAGTTGGCATCCGTTGCTGCCCACGTCCGCCTGTAACCTGCAACCTGCAACCTGCAGTTGGAATTATCATTCCAGCAATGGAAAGCTTTATAATTTGAGATTCACAGCTTTTATGAAAATGTTATATATATTTTATTTTCTTCTCCGTTTTTGCTGTAATTTTTATAGAGAAGCTTTTATTTTCTTCTACGGTTTTGCTTTTATTTTTATAGAAATTTAACGATACAATTGGGTGATATTGTTTTTTAGTTTGATATTTATCTTTAGTATAAAAATGGATTGAGAATTTTAAAAATCTTCCATTGATTACAATCTATTTATATAAGTTTCCACATTATTTCCAGGGAAGCCCAACCCTCCTAGTAAAATTGTATATATGTGCGTTACATTTGCAATGATATTATTGTTTCTCATATTTACCAGCCTTTCATGGTATTTGGTTATGGATAGCCGCTATCTGCAACCACTGGTGGCGATTTCGGTAGTTCTGGTGTTGGCCCAACTGAGAGCTTCTGCCAGCGGTATGGACTATGCAACGGTTTGATGTTTGATATTTATTGTTTGAGTTGAGGATTTATGTGATAATCTCTGTGTGTATTCCTTTCAGATGGCGGCGTTCAGTATGATCGTTTCGCCACCACAGAGGTGAGAGGCCAAAGTGATTGTTAAATTAAAAGTGAAGAAGTTATTTCTGCAATAGGATTAGATTAATACAGTAGAATATTCTGTGTATTCTTATTTCTGAGAAAAATCTGTGGTTTGATATTTGTTGGATATATATATATATATATATATATATATATATATATATATATGTGTTGCAGTGCCTGCAAAAGCCACCTTCACCTTCATACGGAGGAGGAATTATCGTGAATCCCGATATAAACAATGGGGTCCAGGGGTGGACTCCTTTTGGAAACACCACGCTGGAAGTACGATCGGCCCCGGACGGGAATAATTATCTGGTCGCTCAGGGAAGGAAAAACAGCTACGATGCTCCCTCGCAGAACCTCAATCTGACCCAAGGAATGATGTATACTCTCGCAGGTATGGTATTTTTATTAATATCAATATTATAGAGCCAATTTATTGTAAGTAGCATCAAAATAGAATTTATAGTTCTTAAAAACCACACCAACTAATTACGGAATCATGATAAACTCTAACTAAACTTAATTACAATACTCAAATACTGAAGTAAATTACTATTTCCAACATTAATCATTGACGTAATTTACTATTTCCAACCTTAATCATTCATTTTTTCATTCCTGGTCAAATTTATAAGATATTCTCTAATTAAGTTCAACCAAACTTTGGCATAAAATTCTCAGGCATTGTATCATTTAATTTCAGCTTGGGATTCAATTTGAATGGTTGAAATACCCTTTAGCCAATGTAATGGGACTAGATTGGGTAATAACGAGGTGGGATATTTGGGTCAGCGTGGTTGCAGATCTCGGGAATAAATACGAAGAGTGCAGTTGTGAAGGCCACGGTTGCTACTAATTACAGCAACGGCGGAGCTGGAACTGACTACAACTGCGCCGGGACTGTTATTGCACGCGCTGGTTGCTGGTCTCTTCTCAAAGGAGGCCTTACCTTAGATTCCTCTCCCTCTTCCGCCACGTTATACTTTGAGGTACCTTGACATTTAAGGCTGGTACCCAATTCCATTTATTTTTTGCAATGTTGTCTAATATCGCCTGTCTTCCAGAGCAACGATACGGAAACAGAGATCTGGTTGGATAGTGTATCGTTACAGCCGTTTAGTCCAGAGCAATGGCAAGCACACCAAGAAGCCAATATCCAACAGGTATTATATTATTACCCTGGGATTCCAATTATTAACATTAAAATTTATTCAAAATGCACTCTCTGGGAGTAAATGAAATCTTTTAATTCCATTATGAATCATTCTCAAATGGAACCTCCTTTGGAATTATTATTTTACTCAAATTAAATGGAATCTTTTTATGAAATTTCAAAAACTAAAAATTAATTTTTTCAATTTTCTCTTTTCATTTTCAACTCGCTTATTGCTCAACAATGCTGGCTAAAATTTGTAATCAAAATGGTCGAAATTGAGTTTCAGTTTGTATTATATGAACATAATTTAAATCAAAATTGAGTTGGTATTATATTTTGTATTATATTAATATAATTCAACTCAAAATTGAGTTTGAATTATATATTGAAGGTGATATCTAAATTGCAGTTTTAATATTGATCGTTTGACCGTTTTTTTCTATTACATTTTTGAAATATTTGGAAATCTGCAATCAAGACACATAGAGATTAATTTTTTTTGTTCATCAAATTTTTTAGATATTCAGAAATTTTTAGTCAAGATACACTAGGCAACATCTAAAATTAAACAATATTCAGAAATTTTTAATCAAGATACATATTAGACAACATCTAAAATTAGACGTGTCTATTTTGCTCCAAGATATATGGAAATATAAGTTAATTATCAATAATTATTAAGTAGATGTTAGAGATTTAACCTCCACTGAATAATCTAAAATATTTTTAATAATAATTACAAATTAAAAATTAAAATTAGTTTAAAATCATATCAAATGAGTTTATAAGTTTTTGGACATATAGTATTAATAACCCTTGGTATAAAACTTATTTATAAACTACTAATCTTCATAATAAAGAATAAATTATATATATTTAATTCACTTTTAATTCTTTTTATAAATAATAATAATAATATAAAATAAAATTATAATTCAATTATTTTTTCGTACCTATTAAAATATTTTGATGTATATTCATATTTACCACCTATATAAATGTTACCTTTAATACTTGATATGACTTTAACTGGTAAAATGTAAATAAAATGAAATAAATGTTTATCATTTACCATATTTTATATAACTTTAACTTGTGAATTTAAATGAAATGAAATAAATGTTTATCATATTTGCCCATCATTAAATTTTTTATGTTTTTAATTTTTTTTAATGTCTGTACCTGTACCTCTTTTAATATTTTTTACTGTGTTGCATGGGTACCCCCACCTGGGGGTGGGGTTCTCGAACCCGTCCCGGGTTCCGCACCCAAGTACCAGATTCGGGTACGGGTTCTTCCCAGACGACCCCAAAAGAACCGGGTTCTTCAAAAAAAAAATTTGGGTTCTTTTCCTTTAACGGGTTCTTAGGTTCTTCGGGTGCTTGGGTTCTTGGGTTCTTCGGGTTCTTCAGGTTGGGTTCTTTGGGTTCTTCATAAAAAAACTATATTAAAAATTTAATTTTCAAATAATTTTTTTTATTGAAATTTAAAAAATAACTTATAACAAAACCTAAAAACTCTAAATCAATTCTTGTAAATCAATTTGGAATGAAACATTCTTCCACGGTCCTTACCATCAAAACCTGTGTTGCACGGGTACCCGCACCCGGTTTTTTAAGTTTTTTACATTCTTGTAAATCAATTTGGAATGAAACATTCATTCCCGAGCCAAATAACCATCAAATTATAAACTGTAAATGCACACATATAGGTTCAGACATTTTCAGTCAAATAGAAAGTAGGATTGAGACCAGCCATAAGCTATAATCAGCTGATGCTGTTAAATGGCGAAGGGCTATTTTGGACAATGGCTAAATTAAGTATCAAAATCTGCCAATTTCTCACAGCATTCTGATAACATCATGTTAAGATTAAAACTAGGAAAATATGCCTAAATCATATATGGTCTCTACAGACTTGTACACCAAGTAATCTCTAAAAACTGCGAAGATGTTTTATGTTTAGATAATTAATATTCAGGCAGAGCTTCGCACTCAAAGACAAACTATCCCTCAAGCCATCAAATGGCTGCTGTGCATTTTATTGGGAAACAAAGACTGATAAGCATGTTTTATGGAAGGGTAAGGCTGCCATTGTTTTTGGGATTGCTTTACCACAGAGCACACCATGCATGGGGCAGGTGGATGATTAGACATCAAGAAAATTCGAGACCACTATCAGGTTGAGAAGAATCTCCTATGAAAAAATTGTGTTTTTATATGGGAGAGACTAAACATTCAAAGCAAAGTTACAAGCTCAAGCTCCAGCCAGAATGAGCAATTTCAATAAGGAGAGAAGCTGTCGTGAAATTAGAGCAGGAGGCAAAAATGTTAACACTCCTTGGCTGTGTAGGAGGAAGGGTCTGTACAACCACAGCCTGATTTATTGATAGGCATCCTTGCAAATGAACCTAAGATGTATAGTTATTTTAAAGCCTGTGTGTGACAAAATCTGTACCAAGTGTCACCAAAATAGATGAGTCTAGCATTTATCCTAGTATGTATTTTGAATTTTCAGTTTTAGTAGTAGCCTTGAGCTCTCTCACATAGCTGTCACAGTGTCATGGTTACACGGAGAATTTTCAGTTTTAGTAGTAGCCTTGAGCTCTCTCACATAGCTGTCACAGTGTCATGGTTACACGGAAAAGATTGAAAAGAACAGTTTTTTGGTGATAAATTTGGAAATTTCAATGTCAATGTTGAATGTTCAATGATGTGCATGTTTAAATGATTATCATTAAAGTTTTCTTGTTTAAAGTTGAAAAAATATACAAATTCAAATTTCATATATATTATTAATTATAAATTTATAATTTATAAAATATAATTATTAAAATTTAATATTATTATATTACTCGACGAACCCACGCACCCTGTTTCCAAAAATGCCGTCCCCATCCCCGCACCCACATTTCCTGGGAACATAAATTTTTTATCATATTATTTATGACATCACATTTGATATAGATTTAACTTTCACATTATTTTGCAATGGGGTAAAAAAATTGGAAATCTTGGCCCATCATCCTCCATCTCAACATTCTTTGAACATTACAATGATTTTTTCTGAACTTCATCTACAACATAAAGATTGCTGGGTTGTTAATTTTTGAGTCTGGTGTGTTGTTAATTGAGATGGGTACATATTACAGAGTCGCAAGGGACATTTCATTGTGCACGCTGTCAACAGTACAGGGCATCCATTGAAAGGAGCCAAACTATTCATCAAGCAAGCCAAGAGGGACATTCCCATAGGATGCGCTATAGCGAACACAATACTGAACAATAGTGTTTATCAGGTGGACTTAATCACTGAATTTACCCAGTTTTTCGCTTTTTATTTCATCTCGATTGAAGCCATTTTGATTTCAGAAATTATCCTTTTAACCCTTCATGTTTGGCTGAATTTTTTTTTCCTTTAAAGCTATTATAATCTAATTTCAGAAATGGTCTCTTAAGCTATTATAATCTGATTTCAGAAATGGTTTCTTGAACGTTTCAACGTAGCAACATTTTTGAACGAGCTAAAATGGTACAGCACGGAGCCTGAGCAAGGGCAAGAGAATTACAGGGACGCAGATGCCATGGTGAGCTTCTGCAAAGAAAACAATATAAAGATGCGGGGGCACAACATAGTGTGGGAGGATCCAAAATATGTTATGCAGTGGGTAAAGAATCTGAATGCCCAACAACTCCAAGAGGCAGTGGACAATCGAGTCCATTCAGTAGTGGGAAGGTACAAGGGCCAATTCATCCAATGGGATGTCAGCAATGAGATGCTTCATTTTTCATTCTTTGAGGACAAGTTGGGGCCCAATGCCTCTGCAAATATCTTCCAACTGGTTCAGCAATTAGATCCCTCCACTCCATTGTTCATGAACGACTACAATACAATCGAGACCTGCAGTGACATGGCCGCCATACCCGATGCATATGTGCAGAAGCTGCATGACATTAGTCGGCCAGGGCTGATTGAAGGAATTGGATTGGAATCCCATTTTTCAAAGCCTAACTTACCATTAATGAGATCTGTATTGGACAAATTGGGGTCTTTGGGTCTGCCAACCTGGCTAACAGAGGTCGATATTGACAACGACGTGAATCAAACTACACAGGTAAGCAAGCTTTCAGGTCCATAATTTCTCTTTTCAATAAATCAAAACGTCTATGAATCTCATGTTTAATGTTTGGAACAGGCCGAGTATTTGGAAGAAGTACTGCGGGAAGGATTTTCTCACCCTGCTGTGGGAGGCATAGTCATTTGGTCGGCATGGCCGCCTCCCAGTGGATGTGACAGGATGTGTCTCATTGACAATAATTTCAATAATTTGCCTCCAGGCAATACGGTTGACAAATTGTTAAAAGAATGGCAAAGCAGAGGCATTAGTGGTTTTACTGATCATGAGAGCGGGACCTTCAATTTTTCAGGATTTTACGGCGAGTACACCGTCACTGTAAAGCATCCCCACATTACTGGTACTAATTCTTTCAAGATTTCGAGAACATCTGAACAACCACAACACATTAGCGTTGTTGTGTAATTATCAATGAAAAGATTGTAACCTGCGGTATATACTAACAATGATATAAATATAAAGAATTAAATATATACAAGTAATAGAAAAACGTAGTTGAGATGGGGATTCAACGACCCGAGTTAAGATCTCAAGATGGCTGTATGTTACACTCGGATCTCAACAACCCCATGTTAAAATGGAGATATGCGTGTGTATGGAAGACTACCACTGAAATATGTATGGAGGTGTGTGTCTATGGAGGAGAACCCCTGCAATATAAATTACCTTTTTCAATGCTGCCTTCTGGTTGTGCTCGCTACTGGCCTGCCTGGACTAAATGGCTGGAGCGCCCCTGCAATATAAATTACCTTTTTCAATGCTGCCTTCTTGTTGAGCTCGCTACTGGGCTGGACTGAATGGCCATACGTTATAGAACCACATTCTACTTCGATGTCTCAGGTTTGGAATACAGGTGATCGGCATTCATTATAAATACATGATTTGGGTACGCATCAATTTACAAACTAATAACATCTCTGCTTTACAAATATCTTTACACAACGTAATAAAGATCATTATCTGCCCTTGTTCTGGAGTTGGCACTTTATCTGCTTCATGTTCTCATTCTATGGATTCATCTACCTTATTTAAAATGAAAGCAGTTGATTTTTTCTGTGGAAAAAATAAAATTGATTGATTTTTGTTAAGATTTAAACTTTTTTATTATTATTATTAATTATGATTAGTGTTTCAAAATGGCCATAAATTTACGTGTACAACCTTGGCCTTCATCACTGCACTGTTAGTATTTGTTTCCCATATCTGTACCCATGCTGATCAATTATAGTGTGTAATTTGTTTCCCGAGACGTTTTCAAATATGTTGAATATGTTTAGTAAATCACAGTTATTATAGCTATATGGATTTACTAGGAATGACAGATACATGATTGAACACAAATAAAATACAGGTATTTTAAATATTGATAAAACTGGATTGAATATAAAAAAATTATCTAGATTAAAGGATAGTTAAGTTGATAGAGTTTTTGTTGTTCAGTATCACAAAGGTCAAATATTCTCTCAACACCTTTGCATTAGGATTTACTAATTTAGTCAGCAAATAAATCTTTTCAAAACTACATATTTATTCACAAACCAAATATTTATTCACACTCTTCGTATTTCTAAAAAAATTCTAGTCACTCAATCTATGGTTCATCTCAAGATTCACAATAATTCCTCCTGTGGATGAAGGTGGCTTTGGCCAGCAGTGTAGATAAAAAGGCCACCCTATGGAGCCAAATACAAAAACAAGAAATTTGTCGATTCACAAACATTTATCATCCAAGCTACATGATCTCCTACTGGGTAAAGATACCTCAACTACAAAAATTTTGCATTTGAAAGGGAAGTTCACCCTCCCACCATTGGGTGAAGGTGTCTTAACTAAGTCATTTGGAATTTGAGAGTGGACCCTCCCTACCTCAATTATCATTCTAAAATCAATCACTCCAAATTATTGAGTGACTAAAACAAAGTCTCTCATTATATATATATTTCCATCTTTTGAATGGAAGTTTTTACAATGAAATTTATAGATTTATACTGCAAGGAATACTAGTGTAGAAGATTGAAGCTATGTGTTAGATATAGAAATAAAGAAATTATTTTAACGTTCACGAGGCTAAAGATAGTCTATGGGACAAATTGTTGCTTGATGTATTTGGCCTTTTTTCTGTAAAGCTTCAAAATAAATGCTTCCAGCTTCTCCACAAACCCTTGGCTAAATAGATTATCCCCAAAGCTAACTGCCAGCATAGCATATCATTCCCTGTTGTCTTTGAAAGTCTCACATTCTAAAATGAAATAAATCAATTCTAAAATTAATTACAAGTCAGTAACAAGACCTTGGAATTTAACGTTTTCATAACTAGAAACAAAACCAGTCCCTCATAATTTATTGGGATATAGAAGTGGGCAATAAGATTAAGCGAATTTGAGGAGTGTCGTGATTTACGATGTCATGAAGTACAGATAAGTGGAACGTTCGTAGCTGTCTTCTTTGGAATGTCTTATCCTCAACCTGGAAAGGGTTGTGCCATGAAAACTTCGTCTTAAAACAGAGAGATTCTTCTAGGGTGGGGTTGATGACCTCCTTATAATATCTTAATTTTCTTTTAACTGCTAAATCTTTCTCACACGACATTTTTTCTTTGAACTTAGAAGTAACAATATTTTTGATGTTATTAATGTTTTGCAATGCAACATTCTCGTCGATCTCCCACTCGTTTAACCAGGCCCTGGTGTCTTTATACCAAGCTCATTTGAGCCTTAGGTGGTTTTGGCTGGAATTTAAAGCTAGCTTAGGAAGTTTATGGTCTCCTATGTTATTGAGTTTGTGCTTGTATAATAGAAGCCTAGTCATAGCTAGGCTCTCGATAGGGGAAAGACCCACTTCTATAAGAAGAATAGGATAGGGTGTGTTGCTTTTAATTTTGAAGTTATACGTTATAAAACACTTCTGAATTTGCTCAATCTTTCTCCAGGATTCTCTAGAGATGCTACAACCCCAAACCTCACATCCATATAAGATAACCGGAGTGACTAAAGTTTCAAAAAGGAACTTCTTTCTATCCCACATTACGAGGTTTGTCGTTTTACAATTATTTTCAAGACCAAAATAAGCTTTCCATCCCCCATTAATCCTTTTCTCAATGCTATAGTTCCAGTATAGTTCCAATTGAGCTTGTGATGAATATCAATTCCTAGGTACTTGTAGGAAGACACTTCCTCCAAGTTACTATTGTCATACATAAAATTAGCGTAAGTGTTCTTCTTGGATTTGATAATCATAACTTTGTTTTTATCAGTGTTAAAAATCATACCCATGGTAGAGCAGAAATCCTTAAGAAGTATAAGTTGCTTATCAAGATCAGATGGGCACCTTGCGAGAAGAACAATATCGTCAGTGTAGAGAAGAAGGATGATGAATATCCCATCTAAGATCGTGCCAACACATCCTGCTTCCTCTAAACAACCCTCTAGCTTGTCAATGTAAATGCCAAATAGGGTAGGGGAGAGCGGGCAACCTTGTTTAACTCCGATATTACACTTAATATCTTTCGACCACCCCTCATTGTTCTTTAACTTGGCAATTACATTCTCATATAACCTTATAGTGGCAACTCTCAACTCAAAAGGAACCTTTAGCTCTTCTAATCTGTTCCAAAGGTTGTTTCTAGGAACTGTATCGAAATCCTTTCTAAAGTCCACAAAGCAACAAAAGGGATTGGATTTATCATTACGACATTCCTCCATAATGATCCTAAGCGTAACGAGGTGGTATGTTGTTGAGTGTTGTACTCAACTTCCTTTCCAAAATAATACCATATAACTTGGCTAGGAGAGGGCTGATCATAATTGTCCAATAATTAGAGGGGTTATTTGTATCCCCACTTTTAAAAATAGGGATAATGAGGTTTTGAGTCCATGGTTTAGGGAACCCTTGCTTGATCGCTTAATTGAAAAGCTTGTGAATGTGGGGGATGAGAACAGGACCTCCAATTTTTAAGATTTCCACCTAGTAACCTTCAATGTCCTTAGCTTTCCCATTAGACAAGCGATTAACCCCAAAATCAATGTCTTCTAATGAGAAACTTCTTTCGTTGTGAGAAAGGTTTCAAATTTATCCATGACATTTGGAGATTCATAAAGCTTTTTAAGATAGAAATTCCAGTCGTGTAAAGCAATTTTATTATTATCTTTAGTTTTCCTAGTTAGAATCTGCCTCCAAAATTTCTTAGGAGCTACCTTAGAGAGGTGTAAGAAATTCTCTTGTCTTTTACGAATATACTGCCCTTTTTTCTTTTTAGTTAGGACTTTGTATAATTTTATCTTGCCAATTTTAAGAGATTCATCAACAACTTCCTTAATTGCTCTCCTTGCATTTTACAATCTTTGTCATACCATGGGTTGGTTTTGCTCTTTCTTTTATTACTTGAAACTTCAATTGAGAACTTGTTAATAGAATATGAGAGGGTTGTAGTAAAATTATGATAGAGATCTTATATGTTGTCTATACTAGATAAAGGAAGCAAATTAGTTTTTTAATTCATTTAAGAAGAGATTATTTTTATTTCTATCAAAGATTAACTTCTTTTGGCTATAAGGATTATCTTCTATGGGATCTCTATGCATGACAAAATTGAGAGTTATAAGTAAAGGCCTATGATCAGAGTCAGGCTCGTGGTCGTTTAAGATGTCAAAATTTGTTATTTCGTTGTATAGAGGGACATCGGAGATAACATAGTCTACCACGCTGCTACCACGCCCATGGATGCAGGTCATGTGGCTAGAATTTGAGCCACTTCTTTAGACCGTTGCAAATTATGAGATTCTGAGCACTACAGAGCTTGAGTAGCTCCGACCCAAAAAAATTCTCCCCGAGGTCTTCAGAGCTCCTTTTGTACCGGCTAGCTAGAGGAAGGTCTTCGTCTAACCAAAGAGGATTAGGGTTGGAATGATTGCTTAGAAGAATAGCTTGGTTGCTTGAAGTTCGAGCATTAAAGTCACCCATTAAAAGGATATTGCTTTCATTCCTTAGGCTAGAAATAGCATTCTCTAAACCATTGTAAGGACTATTTTTATCTAGATTTTTTTTCTTATAGAAGTTAGAATTGATGGGGGGAATAACAAATTGCTATGTAGGTCTTTTTATCATAAATGTCAGTAATTTCTATCCAACTATATTGGTTGTAAGGGTCATTTTTATAAATCCTAGCATGGGGAGAGATGTTCTTCTTAATGTAACAAGCTATATCCCCAATGCCTCTACAGGTGGATCGCTTATTCCAAGTAGACCATAATATAAAGCCATCTATGTTAGGGACCTTAGATTCTTCGTGCTCCCAAGTTTCAACAAGCAAAATAATATCAACATCATTCGAGATCCAACTTAGCTTGGGGCCTTTGTTCCATGGAAAACCCTGACAGTTCCAAGAAAGAATCTGGAGCATGTTGAATTGCTATTTATTATTATCTTTTTGGTTTCTATCTCGAATAACGGCTTTTCTATTTATGATTATTGCCCATTTTCGTTCCTTCCTAGCTTCCTTTACCTTTTGAACCTCCTTTCTCAATTCTACTTGATCTTTTGGAATGAGATCTTCATTTATAAATATTCTCGTTCCTTTTAGACTTGAGGTTTTACTAAGTATGTCATACTTATGGTCATTAGAGCTCACCTTTATTCAGATCAACCTTCCTTTATTCTCAGTTAGTTTCTCCAACCTTGTTGCTTCTGTGAGACATGTTGTTTAAATTTGTAATCTGTTATGTAATTTTGTCTGGGTTATGGCTAAAGTATCCTCGTCTACCTCCTCTTTCAAACCTAAGATTATAAGGTTCAAGGCCCTTTTGTTACACTCATGGTCTAATTCTATCAATTTTTTCATCTCATCTTTAATTGGTTTGCTATCTAAAGTATAAACATCTACTTGCTGAGATGTTTGGTTCATATCTTAGTTTTGTTTTTCTATAACCTGCAACCTAGTCTCCATTGCCTCCATCTTATTCTCCAATAGTTATATTTTATTTTCTATTTGTTTTTGGATCTTGTCTTCAAGAGATGTGAATTTATTTTCCAGCATCTCTGCTAACTCTATTTGTAACATGACTTCTCTTTCTTCTCTACATTTCTCTAAAGACTATATACTCATAGAGGCTCTGTAGAGTAACTGTGCTAGGTCTACCTTTGGTAATCTTTGGTAATTGTGGTGAATTATTCATACTTGAAAATATATGAGCAGATATGTATTAGAAAAATATAAGGAATGTGTGTAGAGTAACTGTTTTAGGTCTACCTTTGGTAATCTTTGGTAATTGTGGTGAATTATTCATACTTGAAAATATATGTATTAGAAAAATATAAGGAATGTGTGTCGGTGCACGTGCCCCTGATTGTTTTTCTATTACTGCAGACAGATCGTGAATTATTACCGTAGAGAGATCGTAAATTATGACCGTAGAGATCGTAAATTATGATCGTTTAATGCATATGTTATTATTTTTATAATTAATAATAATAATAATAATTTAAAATAAAATTATAATTTAATTAAGTTTTAAGATTTATTTTAATTGTGATAATATAAAATTCATAAATGAAATGAAATGATATTTTAAGGTCCACAAGATTAAAAATAGTCTATGAGACCATTAGTTCCCTATTTTTTGCTTTTTGCAATTCAACCCTTTTCCGATTCAAATTGATGATGAGCTGGCCCAACCTTCCAACAATCCCCTCACTAAAAAGACAATGCGAAGAAACTGATGCTAACATGTTCTCATAACATTCTCTGATGTCTTTGAATACATTACATTCCAAAATGAAATGTTTTTCTGATTCCACAACCCCAAACATGCAAAATGTACACACCCGTTCTTCCCAAGCTTCTTTAGGCCTTTTCCACTATCTTGTTTCACACCGAAATTGATGTAAGTTGATCCTTAATTTAGCAATAAGACCTTTTCCCTCCACAAAATGCTAGCTCCAATGAACTCTTTTTGTTGTAGATCACATGCAGGGCTGAATTCCTCAATGCAATATTTCTTCTTTCTACCCAACTCTTTCCCCATACCCTTTTACGAAACTTCTCCATAACAAAATCCTTTAGCTCCTTGCTATTTGTGGGATAGGCATTGAGGTAGATATTCCATTTTTGCATCCATGTGTAGTTTTGTTTCATCCATGTTTTCTTTCTTTCACCCATGTCTTCATTGAAGATAACATTAGGCCATCTACCTACTGTCATTTTCTCAATTCTTTTTAGATATCTTATGAGTCGCACCATAGCAATCGCTTCAATGGGAGTTGCTCCTATTTCACTCAACATTATCTCATAAGGTACTGAACTTTTTATTTTGAACTTGTTCATGATCAAGCATTTTTGGATTTTCTTAATTTGTTTCCATTTTGAGACGGGAGTGCTACTAACCCATAATTCACAACCTTATAGCATTACTAGACAAACTAGGAGTTCAAAAAGCATTTTAATCATTTTCCAATCCCATAACTATACCTCTCTACATCTGTTTTGAAGAGCATATAATGCTTTCCACCCTCCTAAAATTCTCTTCTTTCCGCAGTCCTCCCAATTGAGTTTGTTTTTGAAATCAATCCCAAGGTACTTGTACTCATTTACTTCTTCAAAGAAGAAAGTATGTTGGCTCTACTTCCTTTTATTAGAGAAAATCATTATTTTGGTCTTGCTAGTATTGACTTGCATCCCCTCTTCTCTACAAAAATTCTCAAGGGAATATAAGTGCATTTGCAATCCATGGGCCGTGTTAGAGTCGGTCTGGTCAGTCCTCCGTCAGAGATCACAACTCTTTATGCATTTCATTTTTTAGGAGTCACGCTCCATTCACTCAGCTGCATTGCGCTAGGGGCATGCCATTATCTGACGGAAAAGGTCATTGCTAGTCATTTCCCCCCATGTCTGGCTCCTGCTGGCTTAGGTCTTTTGTCAATGATCACCAAAGTCCATGACAATCAAGGCCTGGTCCTTTAATGGATGAAAGTCATTTTCAATCATTAGGTCTAGGGATTAATCAATTTGGTCTTTAAATATGTCCAGTAAATCCATGCAGGCCAGAGTGAGGCCCTTACAAAGTAATGATTCAGAGAGTTTCATCGTCATATTGATAAACTTTGACTGTTCTTCAAAACTCTGTTTTGAAGAAAAGTCAAACAGTGTCATTGGTGATAAAATTTTCAAAAAAGTCGTCAGTTGATTTCTTCAGATGCAGACATGGTTTCCGTGGCCAAATGTCCTATCGTGCAATCCCTGCAAAGAGTGCCGAAAGTTTCATCATTTGAGCTAAAATTTCAAAGGGAAAGTGAAAATCAGTGTTGCTTTAAGTCAGTGAAAAAGTGTTAAAACATAACATTAGAAAAATGGGTTTTTGGAGAAGAAAAAATTTAACCCATGACTTCCAAGTCTTTATATACAAGTTTCCACCAAAATCAAAGCCATTGTGCAAATCAAGTGCATAGGGAGAAATTGCAAAGTGTTTGAGAGGCAAAGTGCGTGTTTGGAGAGAGTTGGAGGCAACTTCCAAGAGCGCGGCGCACACAGAGGGCGCGGCGCACACAGAGCCATCCCTCAGTGTATTTTTTCAACGGGCGCGGCGCACACCCACAAAGGGCCAAAACCGTGCCAAACTTCCTCAAATTTCTTGTGAAGCCCCTCAAATTGAAAGGTAGGCTCTATGACATGACTTGTTCATCAAAGTTTATAAATGATATGGTGGTTATGGCTATGTTTGAATGCAACAAAACTCATAAAATCAACCACAAGAAAACACCAAAGGCCATTTTTGCTAGGGTTGCATAATTGTGGTATTGAGGCCAAGGTTCCATTTTCACCCACCATTTTTCCCTCGCCTACCATTTTTCCCTATCCTCCCTTTCTCATTTTTCCTATTATCCCTACCCTAAAACACTACCAAACCCTATTCTCTTTCCCCTCCTCTTATTTGTCAACATAACACCCCAAAAACCTACCCTATCAAATACCCAAACCCCCTACATATCCCTAAACAAACTTCTCCCCATAACCCCTATTCCCATCACATTACTCCCCTCCTAATACTCCTTTTTGTTTCATTGTTCCTTTTGGTGGCAGATATCACAAAAGCACCCAGCTTCACACCATCATTAAAGGGCAGCCTAAATACAGTACACACAGCAGTCATGGCATCACAACATTCATCAGAGTATGAGATGGAGACACAAAGTGACTCATCCTCAGAAGAGTAGGCTCCCAGGAGACATCACAAGAGTGGCAAACATGTTAGGGATGAGCCAACCACCCTCACAGAATTGCAGGCATGCCCTCTTGCTATGTCATGTTTCCAGCATCTATCATGTTTTGAATTTTGTCAAAGAGTGGCTAATGTTCGAGTTCATCATGAGTTGACCTGTCTTTTTGTGCTTCACCGACATGGATATCACTCTATCTTGGTCGGTGTCACCTTCAACACTGACACCCGAAACTGTCTCATTAGCAACCAGTATACCGAATGTTGGAGAACCATGGCATAAGAAACAGAAAGTTGATCGGCAGCATTATGAGCCTTACATTAAGGCTAGTTGCTTGAGGCACCTCACAAGATTCTTTCCATTCAGATATTTTAAATATGAATATGCTCCACTCATGCAGCTAATGATGAAGTACTTCAGCTGTGAGGGGAGGTTCTCTTGTCTATATGCCTATCACATCAGGTTGCTCATGCACTTTACCAGGGTACAGATGATGAACATCCCATTTTTCATTTGCAGGAACATAGAGAGGATGAACACCTTCATGCAGCACAAGACCCCTCAGCAGCAACTTAACAGTGTTTATCACTTTGCTCTTATTAGGATTTTGGTGGATCATCAGCTGGGATTGCAGGGCATTGCTTGGGAGGACTTCATCTCCCGTGACTTCTTCAGCACTTCACAGGTATTATCAGAGGTTAAGCAAGAGGGTGAACCTTCTCGTCGGTATGAGCGCCATGAGACTGCTAGTGTGTCGGTTTTCATTACATATCAGAAAGGCACCCGACGTTTGTTTGCAGTGGCAAAGCGAGTGTTATCTCCACCCGGGGTGGAAGGGGCCTCGCTTCCACCATCAGCATCACAGGAACAGGACAAAGGCAAGGAGCCAATGCAGGATGAGGGACCTTCAGGTGAACGAGAGACCGAATTTGTTCTCCTTCATGATGATGAGACAGATACAGAACCGACAAGTGCACAGCTCAAAGAGATCATCCAGGAGCAGCAATCAGAGATTGAAGCCTTATCCCTTGACTTGGAGAGGGCTAAGTGGAACATGAAATATCTGGAGCAGAGGAACAAACAGCTTGAGGATCAGCAAGCGATCATGGAGCTACATGTAGAAATTTTGAATAATTTAACACATATTCAATGTTAGCCTCTCTCATAAAACAATAATAAATCCAAAACAAATTAATTAATTAAATATTCCAAGTTAGGAATTTGTGCCTAACTCTTGGGTTGTTCCTCTAAGATAGGAGTTAGTTTAGGTAACTCCTATATTGGTGTGTCTGGTGAGAAATTATCTCAACCAAAGGAGAAATTATCTCAACCAAAGGTGTCTAAGATAGCACGCACTATCTTGAGAACACTGTCTCTCATCTATTTATTTGTAACACTATATTCAATATTTTTGTAATGAAAATGGGTAATGAGAGAGAAGCATGAGGCTTCAGCCTTTTTCCGCCAATATTTTGTCTGGGTTTTTATGTGTGATTTATATATTTCTATGAGTTAATTTCTCTTTTCAATATGTGGTATCAGAGCTGAAAGATACCTGTTCTGCATTTTGTTTGAATCTGCAAGTATATTGCTCTGGAAATTGCAGGAAGAATTTAGCTGCATTCAAGATTCCCAAGAAGGTTTTTTTGTGACAGACTCGCTCCCTAAAACAGCCAGCGGTAAAATCCAGTGACGCGCTATGGCTGAACAATTCGGGCATCCGTGTGAGTTTGTTCGTAATGTATGCTGAGACAATGGAAAGAGATTGCGTGAAGATATTTGCAGTGATACAAAGCCTGTGGTATCGGAGCGATCCAAATTCAAATATAGAAGAATCTCCCAGCATCGTTTGAACTGCTTCTTACTAATCTTCAAATGTTTCCTCACTTCTTCAACTAGATCTGGAGGTGGAAACCACCCACTTTTATTTTTGGGTTTTGTGCTGGAGGCATTACAGGTTCAAAAGAAAGGAGGCGTATTGTATCCATGCAATCGCGTAATTCCTGAAGGGACTCGGATGGTTTTCTACTGTTACATCATAAGAATCCCTCGAAACTGCAGTTTTATTTACAGCCTCTAAAAGAAGTTGGCTTCCTTCAACGAAAAGAAGCACAAGTGGTTCCAAGTGTGCATGCCATTCTCGTATCTATGGATCACTCAATTCAAGGCAGAATATCTTGGACGAGACTCCCAATCTCTCTGAATCTCCTTGCGCAGATAGACCCTTATCAGTGAAAATTTCACGTGTTGCTGTGCGCTCACCTTCATTATGGATCATACTTTCGATAGATTGACTGTTACTTGAAAAACTCTGGATAAAGGCATTACAGTCTTCCACCAAGCCACATCCAAATATTCTCTTCATAAGATCTGTCAAGTCTATTGCTTCTTTCTCGCTCTTTCCTTCCTCAACTTTGCACTCATACTGGATATCCACATAGGCATGAAATGAGAGGGCGTTCAGCCACACATCAATTTTCAGGCCTTTGTAGCCATAGATCTTCCCATGTTCCCCAACAAAATGTTGCATATATTCTGGGTTGAATGATAAGCTTTGATCCTCCACTCCCTCTGCATCTCGCATTTCCTCTGGGGTGCTCACAAGATGAAGTGATATGCAGTCATTTGCTTCAATTCCTGTGTCTATGGCGAACGCTACTTTCCGGCGCTTCGGCTTGCCTTCGTTAGCCTTCGTTTTCTCTGGTTCGATCCTCTTGACGGGAGCCATTATTTCTTATCAGAGATTTGAAGGCCGATAAAATGTCTGAGAACTGGTATTGAGATATAAATGGAAATGCGAAGGCGGGAAATGTGTTTTTGTTTCCTCTATTGGAGTGCCGTCACAGTCAACAGTCTGCTTAATCCTAAAATTACATGTAAGTGAATTAATTTTCACATTATGTGAGAGAATGAGTGGGGTGAGAATGAAGTTTAACACTTAATGTTTTCATGAACTTTAATGGGTTAGAGTTAGTGGAGGATAATATTTGGGACGAAGAGAGAATTAATGGTGAATATGATGTGAGATGAGAAATGCTGCTTTAATTTTTGAAATCTTTGAAGTGATAGATTTTTCAAAGGAGAGCTGATTGATGTAGGAGGTTGAGTCAGGTTTTTGAACGCATTTCCTTCCAAATTTGTGAGTGTCAAATTCTCATTGTTTGAGAAAGCTTTCATGGCAATGTTGTAAAAGATGAAAGGTTGATGATCTCAATACTCAATAAAGACATATTATTTGTGGTGATTGTGTCCTAGATCCACCCGAAATTGAATAAGGGGATCTAAGGTACACTGTGTGTGTTTGATGGCGCATGTGTTTTATGGATTCATGTTTTTGCTTTTCGATCTGTGTCTAGTTGTGACACATCAATAATTTCATCGCATACATAAAGCAAGCACAACACATAGCTGCAAGAACAACACTACAACAAATAATCAAAGTTTTCAACATCGCCATTCTACCTCAACGAACAATTTCACTCAAATGCAATCAAGTTCATGAAACTGCAAACTCCAGCATTTCAAAGCAAAGTCTACAATCAAGTTAATGAATCTATAAATTTCAACGTTTCAGAGCACAGTCTACATCAACATTGTTGAACTTGTAATGAAACTCAAATCACATTGAATTGTAAAGGGTGCATTCTCGGTTGAAACCGACACCCAAGTCTTGAATTGAGTCATTGTAGTGAATCATTGAAATCATTGTAAGCTTTTTTGGGTGCATTTTCGACAGTGTTCGACACCCTGTCCATGAGTTTTAACTCCTTGACACAACCATCACAGCAACCAAAACAAGTTCAACTCTAACACCAATCAAGCAAGTTGAGTTCGTCATCAAGCGAGCATGAATTCCAGAAAGTTCTAACAAGTGTTCCCAGCAAGTACAATAAGCAACAAATCAAGCGAGCGTGCCATTCAAGACCCATGGCAAGCGAGCCTGTCATCCAAGTAACAAAATCAAGTGCAACAGTTCAAAGCACGACATCTACGACAAGAGAGCCTGATTTCAAGTGAGCAAGTTCAGATGGCGCAACATATTCAGTTGTTAAACATTCTTCACAGTTTGATCATAACCTATAACCTGCGGTATATACTAACAATGATATAAATATAAAGAATTAAATATATACAAGTAATAGAAAAACGTAGTTGAGATGGGGATTCAACGACCCCGAGTTAAGATCTCAAGATGGCTGTATGTTACACTCGGATCTCAACAACCCCATGTTAAAATGGAGATATGCGTGTGTATGGAAGACTACCACTGAAATATGTATGGAGGTGTGTGTCTATGGAGGAGAACCCCTGCAATATAAATTACCTTTTTCAATGCTGCCTTCTGGTTGTGCTCGCTACTGGCCTGCCTGGACTAAATGGCTGGAGCGCCCCTGCAATATAAATTACCTTTTTCAATGCTGCCTTCTTGTTGAGCTCGCTACTGGGCTGGACTGAATGGCCATACGTTATAGAACCACATTTCTACTTCGATGTCTCAGCTTTGGAATACAGGTGATCGGCATTCATTATAAATACCCGATTTGGGTACGCATCAATTTACAAACTAGTAATATCTCTGCTTTAAAAATATCTTTACACAACGTAATAAAGATCATTATCTGCCCTTGTTCTGGAGTTGGCACTTTATCTGCTTCATGTTCTCATTCTATGGATTCATCTAGCTTATTTAAAATGAAAGCATTTGATTTTTTCTGTGGAAAAAATAAAATTGATTGATTTTTGTTAAGATTTAAACTTTTTTATTATTATTATTAATTATGATTAGTGTTTCAAAATGGCCATAAATTTACGTGTACAACCTTGGCCTTCATCACTGCACTGTTAGTATTTGTTCCCCATATCTGTACCCATGCTGATCAATTATAGTGTGTAATTTGTTTCCCGAGACGTTCTCAAATATGTTGAATATGTTTAGTAAATCACAGTTATTATAGCTATATGGATTTACTAGGAATGACAGATACATGATTGAAGACAAATAAAATACAGGTATTTTAAATATTGATAAAACTGAATTTAATATAAAAAAATTATCATAGAGTTTTTGTTGTTCAGTATCACAAAGGTCAAATATTCTCAACACCCTTGGATTAGGATTTACTAATTTAATCAGCAAATAAATCTTTTCAAAACTACATATTTATTCACAAACCAAATATTTATTCACACTTTTCGTATTTCTAAAAAAATTCTAGTCACTCAATCTATGGTTAATCTCAAGATTCACAATAATTCCTCCTGTGGATGAAGGTGGCTTTGGCCAGCACTGTAGATAAAAAGGCCACCCTATGGAGCCAAATACAAAAACAAGAAATTTGTCAATTCACAAACATTTATCATCCAAGCTACATGATCTCCTACTCGGTGAAGATACCTCAACTACAAAAATTTTGCATTTGAAAGGGAAGTTTACCCTCCCACCATTGGATGAAGGTGTCTCCCTACCTCAATTATCATTCTAAAATCAATCACTCCAAATTATTGAGTGACTAAAACAAAGTCTCTCATTATATATATATATATATATATATCCATCTTTTGAATGGAAGTTTTTACAATGAAATTTATAGATTTATACTGCAAAGAATATTAGTGTAGAAGATTGAAGCTATGTGTCAGATATAGAAAAAGAGAAATTATTTTAATGTTCACGAGGCTAAAGATAGTCTATGAGACAGATTGTTGATTGATGTATTTGGCCTTTTTCTTGTAAAGCCTCAAAATAAATGCTTCGAGCTTCTCCACAAACCCCTGGTTAAATAGATTATCCCCAACACTAACTACCAGCATAACATATCTTTCCTTGTTGTCTTTGAAAGTCTCACATTCTAAAATGAAATAAAATCACTTCTAAAATTAATTACAACTTAGTAACAAGACATTGGAATTTAACATTTTCATAACTAGAAACAAAACCAGTCCCTCATAATTTATTGGGATATAGAAGTGGGCAATAAGATTAAGCGAATTTTAAGAGTGTCGTGATTTACGATGTCATGAAGTACAGATAAGTGGAACGTAGTAGCTGTCTTCTTTGGAATGTCTTATCCTCAACCTTGCTTTTCTCAGGTTGTGCCATGAAAACTTCGTCTTCACATTTCGTGCAGATACGCAAACTTCTTTTTAAAAACATTTCATTCGTGCACTCCCGGGCGTTAAAAATCGCTCCGGGAGATTGGTTTTAAAAGGCCAATGGGCGTAAAAAAAATTCATTGTTACTTCATTGAGCAAGACTTTGGAGCAAGAGCAAGAGCAAAGGAGCGAGGAGCAAGTGCTGAGGAGCGAGGAGCAAGTGTCGAGGAGTGAGGAGCAAGCCTGCAGAGGTAAGTAGCTTAGTAATTTAGTTAGTTTAGTTAGTTAGGTAGTAATTTAGTTAGTTTAATTTAGTTTATTGAGTTTAAAAATCATGAATTTAAATTAAATTAATAAATTAAATTAATTAATCCCAATAAATTAAATTAATTTGCAGATTCTTGAATCAAAACCCTACAAACATCAAACACCATGGACCTGGCTATATTTTTGGGCATTTTCCTCTTCCTGATCCATTTTATGGTTATTATGGTGTTGGAGAGTAGGAAACGGAGGGGCCAAACTGAAGAGGGGGATGAAGAAGCTAGAGAAAGTCAAATTGGTGAAAACCCCGGTGAGGAGGCGCTGGAGGAGGGTGAACATGACCCTCAAAAAACTAAACAAGACCAAACTCCATTGTGGAAATATGTTAACAGGGCTGAAACAGGGAGAGGGGGTGGAACCACTAAATTTCATTGCCCCCATTGCAACACTGATTACACAGGTTCATACACCCGTGCTAGAAGACACCTCTATGGGAAAAGGCCATGGGATGGAGACAAACAAATAGGAATCAAAACTTGTACAGTGGTGTCAGCAGCGGATAGAGCCAAATACATAAGGGAAGACGAGGAAGCCCAATACAGATCAAAAAAATCAAGGGGTTTCTTTGAACCAAGCTCACAATCACAAAGAACTCCTTCAACATCCTCCCAAGGCAGTGGATATGGAGGCACAAGGTCATCATTTTTAAGGTGTAGAACCATATCATATTTCCTTGATGAGGGGTGTAGGAATGATGTGGATTCAAAGGTTTACAGGTTTCTCTATGCATGTGGGATACCATTCAATGTTCTTCACTCACCTTATTGGCACGAAATGGTTTCTGCCATAAATGATGTCCCTAAAGGATACAAGAGCCCTGGGTATGATGAGGTAAGAACCGTTGGCCTTGATCATGAAAAAGCAAAAATATCACATTCTTTGAATAGAATGACAAGTTCTTGGACTGACCATGGGGTGTCCATTGTATCTGATGGATGGACAAATGTAAAAGGCAAGCCATTGATAAGTGTTCTTGCTGTGTCTGTTAGTGGTCCCATCTTTCTAGTTGCACATGATTACTCAGACAAGTTCAAGACCGCCATCAACATTGCAGAAGCATTACTTGAAACAATTGAGCGTATTGGCCCATACAATGTCATCCAAGTCATCACTGATAATGCTCCTAATTGTAAGGCAGCGGGAGCAATTATTGAGGATAAATACCCCAACATATTTTGGTCTGGATGTTTGGTTCACATATTGAACCTTCTGTTGCATGATATTGTCAAAAACAAAAATGAACAATACCAATGGATTGGCGATTTGTACAAGAAAGGCAAACAAATGATAAAATTTATTACAAATCATAGCAATACCCATGGCCTTTTCCGCAGTCACTCGAGATTGGAGTTGTTGAAGATTGCGAAGACCAGATTTGGTAGCTATTACCTCACCTTCAGGCGCCTTTTGAAGGTAAGAGAGGCATTAGCTAGCATGGTATCAAGTCCACATTGGTAGGTATTAAAGGAAAGGGCTACAAATGTAGCTGACATGGCAGGTTTTGAAATGGTGGAGGAGGCCGCTCTTGATGGGCAGTTTTGGACAAGTGTGAGGCAGGTATTGGATTTCACCAAGCCAATTTATCACATGATTCGGTTTGCAGATACAGACAAACCAGTGATTGGCGAGGTGTATGAGCAAATGGATACCATGTTGGGGGAAATAAAAGACATTGTTCATAATAGAGATCCCAACTTGTACAAACTGATTCATGATTGTGTGTGTGAACGGTGGAATAGGCTTAATCTTCCATTACATTGCTTGGCGTATATCCTTATGCCAAAATACTACTCTACATCTTGGTTGGGCCAACCTGCAGCAGGGGGTGGGGTTAGGACCAAACCCCATTTACATCCAGAGGTAACTAAAGGATATTTGGAAGAATTAGAAAAGTTGGTACCTGACAGGGAGGAATGTGCCGTTGTGCGCTTTGAAATAGGCAGATACTTCAATGGCACTGGTTTGTATGGTAACTTCCATTCAATGGACGACAGAGATAGATTTGATACTCTCACATGGTGGGAAACATATGGCGGGCATGGACTTTTGTCAAAATTGACAAAAAAAGTTCTTTCACAGGTTGTAAATACTTCTTCTGTAGAGAGGTGTTGGAGCACCTACAGCTACATACATAATGTGAAAAGAAACAGACTCAATGAAAACCGAGCAGAAAACTTGGTTTATGTGCACCACAACTTGAGGTTGTTGAGTCATTACTGTGATCGGGCTTATGAGGATCCCACATATCAAATTTGGGACAATCACCCAGAGGATGACAATTTGGAGGATGGCATTGTACATATTGAAGAACTGGAAGAGGAACTTATAAGGGATGAAGATGAAGTAGCTGCAGCAGCCATGCCACCTCCACCTCCACCTCCACCATCCAGTAGCAGTGCTCAAGGTCCGAGTCTTGTTCCTTTGCTGTCGCCACCTCCATCTACACCCTCACGTGGAGGTTCTAGTTCTGGTCGTCGGTCTGTGCGGGAGACTCCTAGAAGACCACCACGACCTGCTTATACTCCTGGAGACTCTCGTGGCAAGGGCCACATGTAGATTCTGATTTACAGTTTACTTGTCTTTTTTAGTTTCTATTAGACTTTAGTTTTCATAACTATTGAGTTTTGAGTCCTTGACTCTTGACTCTTGACACTTTCATATCATAATGATATTTTTTGTAAACAATATATCACTGTGACAATGAAAATTTGAAGTTTGAAGTTGGGCCTTGGCAATTATAACTCATTGGTAATGATGTGAATTATGAATATGATGCTTCATGAAAGACTAAAGTTGTTTCATTTCATTTCATTATTCCTATTTCATTTTATAAATTTATAACATTTCATATCATGTTAACAGTTAGAAGTTAGGATTTAGAAATATCTTAGAATCTTAGATATTACTTCTTGTAATGGTTAAACTTAGCTTACAAGTACAACTTTGGTGATCAATGATGATAAATGTTATTGAATTTTCAATTTTGAAAGCTTGAAGTTGAAACTTTAAGATTGAATTTGATGAATCATGATTCATGAGACTCAATATCTTGTAGTTGTAATATGTATTTTACTAACTTGTGGACATGGTTGATGACGATTATAATTTCTAGATGATTGATGTGATATGGTTAAATGATCAATCTATGTTTTTTTATGTTTTTTATGTCTAATTCATCATTCTACATGTTTTTGTTGACATATATGTATCAAAAATTAAAAAATATATATATATATTTTAAAAAAATCGCTCCCGTTTTCGCTCCCGCTCCCGCTCCCAAGCAACATTGGTTCGTTCTAATCTTGGCTATATTAATTTTCTTCTTTGAGCTAGTTAAAACAGAGAGATACTTTTGATCTTCTAGGGTGGGGTTGATGACCTCCTTATAATATCTTAATTTTCTTTTAGCTGCTAAATCTTTCTCACACCACATTTTTTCTTTGAACTTAGAAGTAACAATATTTTTGATGTTATTAATGTTTTGCAATGCAACATTCTCGTCGATCTCCCAATGGCTTAACCAGGCCCTGATGTCTTTATACCAACCTCGTTTGAGCCTTAGGTGGTTTTGGCTGGAATTTAAAGCTAGCTTAGGAAGTCTATGGTCTCCTATGTTATTGAGTTTGTGCTTGTACAATAGAAGCCTAGTGATAGCTAGGCTCTTGATAGGGGAAAGACCCACATCTATAAGGAGAATAGGATAGGGTGTGTTGCTTTTAATTTTGAGGTTATACATTATAAAACACTTCTGGATTTGCTCAATCTTTCTCCACGATTCTCTAGAGATGCTACAACCCCAAACCTTACATCCATATAAGATAACCAGAATGACTAAAGTTTCAAAACGGAACTTATTTTTATCCCACATTACGAGGTTTGTCGTTTTACAATTATTTTCAAGACCAAAATAAGCTTTCCATCCCCCATTAATCCTTTTCTCAATGCTATAGTTCCAGTATAGTTCCAATTGAGCTTGTGATGAATATCAATTCATAGGTACTTGTAGGAAGACACTTCCTCCAAGTTACTGTTGTCATACATAAAATTAGCGTAAGTGTCCTTCTTGGATTTGATAATCATAACTTTTTTTTTGTCAATGTTAATAATCATACCCATGGTAGAGCAGAAATCCTTAAGAAGTATAAGTTGCTTATCAAGATCAGATGGGCACCTTGCAAGAAGAACAATATCGTCAGCGTAGAGAAGAAGGATGATGACTATCCCAGCTAAGATCATGTCAACACATCTTGCTTCCTCTAAACAACCCTCTAGATTGTCAATGTAAATGCCAAATAGGGTAGGGGAGAGGGGGAAACCTTGTTTAACTCCGACATTACACTTAATATCTTTCGACCACCCCTCATTGCTCTTTAACTTGGCAATTACATGCTCGTATAACCTTATAGTGGTAGCTCTCAACTCAAAAGGAACTTTTAGCTCTTCTAATCTATTCCAAAGGTTGTTTCTAGGAACTGTATCGAAATCCTTTCTAAAGTCCACAAATCAACAAAAGGGATTGGATTTATCATTGTGACATTCCTCCATAATGATCTTAAGCGTAACGAGGTGGTATGTTGTTGAGTGTTGCTTTCTAAAACCTGCTTGGCCTTTAGCCCGCTTACCTTCACTTTCAAGCCATATACTCAACTTCCTTTCCAAAATAATACCATATAACTTGGCTAGGAGAGGGCTGATCATAATTGTCTGATAATTAGAGGGGTTATTTGTATCACCACTTTTAAAAATAGGGATAATGAGGCTTTGAATCCATGGTTTAGGGAACTCTTACTTGATCGCTTGATTGAAAAGCTTGTGAGTGTGGGGGATGAGGACAGGACCTCCAATTTTTCAGATTTCTGCTAGGTAATCTTCAATGTCCTTAGCTTTCCCATTAGCCAAGCGATTAACCCCAAAATCAATGTCTTCTAATGAGAAAACTTCTTTCGTTGTGAGCAGGGTTTCAAATTTATCCATGACATTCGAAGATTCATAAAGCTTTTAAAGATAGGAATTCCAGTCGTGTAAAGCAATTCTATTATTATCTTTAGTTTCCTAGTTAGAATCTGCCTCCAGAATTTCTTAGGAGCTACCTTAGAGAGATGTAAGAGATTCTCTTGTCTTTTACGAATATATTGCATTTTTTTCTTTTTAGTTAGGGCTTTGTATATTTTTATCTTGCCAATTTTAAGAGATTCATCAACAACTTCCTTAATTTCTCTCCTCGCACTTTTACAATCTTTGTCATACCATGGGTTGGTTTTGCTATTTCTTTTATTACTTGAAACTTCAATTGAGAACTTGTTAATAGAATATGAGAGGGTTGTAGTAAAATTATGATAGAAATCTTCTATGTTGTCTATACTAGATAAAGGAAGCAAACTAGTTTTTAACTGATTTAGAAAGAGATCTTTTTTTATTTCTATCAAAGATTAACTTCTTTTGGCTATAAGGATTATCTTCTATGGGATCTCTATGCATAACAAAATTGAGAGTTATAAGTAAAGGCCTATGATCAGGGTTAGGCTCGTGGTTGTTTAAGATGTCAAAATTTATTATTTCATTGTATAGAGGGAGATCAGAGATAACATAGTCTACCACGTTGCTACCAAGCCCATGGATGCAGGTCATCTAGCTAGAATTGGGCCACTTCTTTAGACTGTTGCAAATTATGAGATCCTGAGCACTACAAAGCCTGACTAACTCCAACCCAAACAAATTCTCCCTGAGGTCTTCAAAGCTCCTTTTGTACTGGCTAGCCAGAGGAAGGTCTTCGTCTAACCAAAGAGGATTAGGGTTGGAATGATTGCTTAAAAGAATAGCTTGGTTGCTTGAAGTTCGAGCATTAAAGTCACCCATTAAAAGGATATTGCCTTCATTCCTTAGGCTAGAAATATCATTCTCTAAACCATTGTAAGGACTATTTTTATTTAGATTTTTTTCCTTATAGAAGTTAGAATTGATGGGGGGGAATAACATATTGCTATGTAGGTATTTTTATCATAAATGTCAGTAATTTCTATCCAACTATATTGTTTGTAAGGGTCTTTTTTATAAATCCTAGCATGGGGAGAGATGTTCTTCTTAATGTAAAAAGTTATACCCCCAATGCCTCTACGAGAGGATCGCTTATTCCAGGTAGACCATAATGTAAAGCCATCTATGTTAGGGACCTTAAATTCTTCGTGCTCCCAAGTTTCAAGAAGCAAAATAATATCAACATCATTCGAGATCCAACTTAGCTTGGGGCCTTTGTTCCATGGAAAGCCCTGACAATTCCAAGAAAGAATCTGGAGCATGTTGCATTGCTATTTATTATTATCTTTTTGGTTTATGTCTCGAATAACGACTTTTCTATTTCTGATTATTGCCCGTTTTCATTCCTTCCTAGCTTCCTTTACCTTTTGAACCTCCTTTCTCAATTCTGCTTCATCTTCTGGAATGAGATCTTCATTTATAAATATTCTCGTTCCTTTTAGACTTGAGGTTTTACTATGTATGTCATACTTATGGTTAATAGAGCTCACCTTTATTCGGATCAGCCTTCCTTTATTCTCAATTATTTTCCCAAACAATGTTGCTTCTGTGAGACACTTTGTTTCAATTTGTAATTTGTTATGGCTAAAGGATCCTCGTCTACCTCCTCTTTCAAACAATCAAGGCCCTTTTGTTACGCTCATGGTCTAATTCTATCAATTTTTCATTTCATCTTTAATTGGTTTGATATCTAATTTACCTACCACACTATTTAGGGTGAGGTGGCTATTAAATTTTTCTTCTAGCTCTTTAATCATGTCCTTCATTTTAAGACTCTCTAAAGTATCAGCATCTACTTGCTAGGATGTTTGGTTCATATCTTGGTTTTGTTTTTCTATAACCTGCAACCTAGTCTCCATTGCTTCCATCTTATTCTCCAATAGTTCTATTTTATTTTCTATTTGTTTTTGGATCTTGTCTTCAAGAGATGTGAAATTATTTTCCATCATGGCTGCTAACTCTGTTTGTAGCTTGAATTCTCTTTCTTCTCCACGTTTCTCTAAAGACTCTATATACTCATAGAGGGTCTGTAGAGTAACTGTGTTAGGTCTATCTTTGGTAATCTTTGGTAATTGTGGTGAATTATTCATATTTGAAAAGATATGAGTAGATATGTATTAGAAAAATACATATCTGCAGGCTCACGTGCCCCAGGTTGTTTTTCTATTACCGCAGAGAGATCGTGAATTATGACCGCAGGAAAATCGTAAATTATTACCACAGAGAGATGGTAAGTACATCACCCTAAATTATTAGCCCAGAGAGATGGTAAATACATCACCTTAAATTATTAATGAAATAGAATTAACTATTTTAATTTAAATTTTACATTCATAGAATAATCTTTTTATATAGAAAGAGAATTAATAAAAAATAAATAAAACATTTACTTAAAATATGTAATATTTATAAAAATAAATATATAATATTGCTTTGTTTTATAAAAATATTTTAATAAATATATATTTATGTTTTAAATTATATTTTATTTTTATTGGATATTTATTTGTATATGAAAAAATTCAAAAATAAATATATAATATTGTTTTGGTTTATAAAAATATTTTAATAAATATATATTTATTTTGTTGAATAATTTAGGTTTTTGTGATCCATATTAAGTTTATTGAGAAGTGTTTTGGGTGAAAATCACATCAAAATTCATTTGTTGACAAAACAAGATGAAGAACCAGATAATCAGATCATGGCTGTAGGTTAAATAGAGAATAAATCATTCAACGGCTAGAAAGAAACAGCTACATTTGACCAAAGAAACTGCTACACTGGACTGGGCAGCTAGACTGCACCAAGAGAGAGGGAAAGGAAAATTAATTAGTTAATCATTTAATTAGTTTTTGTTAGACATATTTATTTCCATTTGTAATTAAATATAACCGCTTGTATTTAACTAAAATGAACTTAAATTAAGAATTAATTAATATACTCTTTATTATTTTAAAACTAGATAAACTGACTTATATTATTATTATTACAGGATATATTAAGAAAGATTAATAAATGTTTATTAATCAAATGACTTAATTAGTTAAATATTTGACTTATCTCTAAAGTTTATTTATTTAACTATATATAAATAAATATGTAGTATTTTTTTCTCAGCTAAACCTAAACAAAATATATATTAAAGTCAATGAAAAATTATGGAAAAAATATAATTAGTTATAATCAGTTAGTTAATTCAATTAGTAAATTTATTTATTTATATTTATTTACCACATAAGTAAAGATCAAACTTAATTGTTTATTAATTAATCAACTATATGTTTATAATTCTTTCATTTATATTCATATTCAAGTATAAAGTCACATTATACTTTGAGGTGCCTTCACATTTAAGGCTAGTACCCAATTCCATTTATTTTTTGCAGTGTTGTCTAATATCGCTTGTCTGTCTTTCAGAGCAACAATACGGAAATAGAGATTTGGTTGGATAGTGTATTGTTAGGATCCAATGCCTCTGCTAATATCTTCCAACTGGCTTAGCAATTACATCCCTCCACTTCAATGTTCATGAACTACTACAATACAATCGAGACCTGCAGTGACATGGCCTCCATACCCGATGCCATTACAAATTACAAATTTAAAAAATTACAAATTTACTTTTTTACCAAGAGTATGTTTTTTTCTTGGTAAAAAATTACAAATTTAAAACAAAAAAAATAAAATATGTATTTTTAAAAATGGATAATAATAATTATTTTTTTATTTTGGTAGGTAAGCACCTACAAGGAATTTGAATCAGTGATCTATGCAAAAAGTGCCTTAACAGTGCGCCCATTCACCATCAATCCAAATCCCCATGGGCAATAATAATTACCTTTTCAATACCACTAACCTAAACTTAAACTCTGAATTCCTTTATTAAAATATGATTTGGATTGGACTTCGATGTCTGAGTTCTGGAACATTCATTATAAATATGGTTTGGGTAGGCATAAATTTACAGAGTAATATCTTTACATTACTTTAATTAAAATACGTTTAACTTTGATTAAAATTGAAATGAAAGTTGTTTAAATTTACTTTTATATTTTTTAAATGATATATGTTCATGTTTTTATTTATTTTTATTTAAAAAGTGTTTCAAAATCTCCATAAATTTTAGAAAAAACCAACCACCAAGTATACATGCGTGAAGTCAAATATAGATGTCTTCCGGTCAAGATCTGTAAGAATATTTCCATCTCACATAATCTTTTTGTTGATGATGTTCTCATCTTTGCAATGCTCTGTAGGGCCTCCTGGGCTTGCATAAATGACATTCTCTCAAGATTCCAGAAGGCTACGGGCCTGTTCATAAACAAGGAAAAATCCTTCTTGTATCACAATGATGTCGGGCTGGATATTGTTCAGTGGATCTCAGACCTGATGGGTATAACTCCACATTCATTACATCAGGGATTCAAATACCTGGGTTTCTCTTTAAAGGCAAAAGGATATACTACTAGGGATTGGCAATGGCTGCTGGATAGGTTCTAAAAGAAGATCGCACTATGGGAATATAAATTCCTCTCACTTGCGGGCAGGCTTATACTAGCACAATCTGTCCTCTGTCATCTATCAGTCTACTGGGCTCACATTTTCTACCTTCCCAGCAAAATTATTAAGCAGATGAACAGGTTGATTGCAAATTTTTTGTGGGGAGGTCAAGCATATCAGTGTAAAATACATCTCGTAAAGATGGCCTCCATCTCTGTTCCAAAACGTATGGGCGGATGTGGCTTGAAACACCTCCGTTCTTTTGGTAACGCCCTTCTCTGTAAGTCTCTCTACAGAGGAATATTTGGGGACGGTCCGTGGAGTAGTCTTGTTAAGACTAAATATCTGAGGGATAAGCCTGTTGATTTTTGGTACAGGAAACGGATCCTTGGCACCAGAAGCGGCTCGATGATTTGGAACAGCCTACGAAAAGTCCACCCATTTTTCATGGAAAAATTCTGCTGGACTTTATATTCAGGATCATACATTTTTATTGCTTTTGACCCTATCTTATCTGGCCGGGGGTTCACATTTCCTCTTCCTCTGCTATATGATTTTCATATGTTGGGGGTCTTTACGTGGGACAAGTTAATTAAAGGATGGTCTGGAGCCTCTCCGATTTGGAAGGATGGGGAGGAGCTTAATCTACCTCGTCAGTCGATTCCTCTATGGCTGAGGGTAAAAGCGAGTCTTGACTGCTTGGGGATCTCCCGCTCATGCACTAGAGATAATATGGTATGGTCAATCCATAAACCTGTGTGCGTCAAGAACATCTACGCGGACATGATTTCTGTTGCTGCCAGAAATCCTCCTCCTCTTTTTCCTCTATGTTATTGGAAAGCTCAGTGCCCGATGAAGATGATCACCTTCTCCTGGTTGCTATTTCGGAACAAAAATCTTTCAGGGGAGAATCTACAAAGGAAAAGTTGGCAGGGTCCAAATAGATGCTCCATGTGCCGCAATGCATTGGAAACAAATTTTCACATGTTCTTTCAGTGCCCGACGTCCCTCACAATCTGGTATGAATTATCAACATATTTTGTTTTCCCTCTCATCTCTTTTTCTACTGTACAGGAAGGTTTTCTCTGGTGGAGCAGACAATCCCTCTCTTGGAGATCGTTGTTCATTATCACTTGCTGGTACCTGTGGAACTGGAGGAATGCGCACATATTCCAAGATTCTAAGGAGCCTCTCCAGGCTATTCTTCAGCGTATTCTGGCTTGCCATGATTCCTATCATTAACATCGTTCTGCAACAACATGTGATCCCATTAGTTTTGCCGCGGGTGGTGATTCCTGAAAGTGGTCTCTGCCTTCAGATTGTCACTCTTTCTTTTGTTTCTGGTTCCTTTTCATATAGGCAGGATGTAGCTACTGTCTTCTTAATTGTATTTTGGATGGGATTTCCTTTTTGGAACAACCAGTAAAGTTTTGTCTCATCTCCATTGATCTGGGAGATGTATATATATTGTCACTGTTCTTTCTCATGTGTTCTTCTGTTATGGTTTTGTAAATGATGATAGGCATTATCTGCTGGCATGGGAACTGGTTTTGCATCATTATGCAGAGGCCTGGGCATCCAAGCTAATCAGTCATTTCTAAATTATGTATACTTGACCTTTATATACTCTTAATATAAAGCTATGTCGTTTTTTTCTCTGAAAAAAAATAAAAAATAAAATAAAATAAATAAAAATTTTATTGTAAATACAGATACCCTAAAAACTGAATTTAACATTAAAAATTACTTGCAAGAGTATACTAGTGAGAATAGATAGATATATATTTAATTATGGGAATCATAAACAAAATAATTGTGAGAATTTGTGACTTGGCCAGGTTTAGATTTCTCAATTCTCATCTTAAATCAATATTAATTATTTAATATTGAATGTATAAATTATGTTTTTCTGATTTTAAATTTATAATTTAGAAAGAAATTATTTATAGATTATGTATTTCTGATTTTTGATTTCAAATTTATAATTTAGAAAAAAAAATTATTGATTATGTTTCTCTGATTTCAAATCTATAACTTAAAAAGAAAAAAAACTCATGTTTTTAACCATTAAGCCATTCAAACTATGAAAAACAAAAATTATAAACTCAAATGAATTCAACACATTATTTACTTAAAAAAAAAAAAAATCATTCCTCTTAATAATATAAAATCTTTTATTAACATTTATATACTATTTTGATATATATATAAAAAAAAAGCTTTGAACTCACTAATACAAAATCTTTTATTAACCTAAATATACTATTTTGTAATCAAAAAAGCTTTGAACTCACAATTAAAGTGAAAATGTATATTTTTGTATAAGGTAAATTTGTATTTACATTGAATTGGGTGAATGACCTATATTTGAATTTAAATGTATCTCTTCATTTCATTTTCACATGTATATTTTTATTTTTAAAAGGAACCATATAAATTTCTATCTTTTCCTTGAAAAGATATAGTGTATTTATCTCAACTATAAGCATTTAGCATTTTAAAGTGATCGTCCCATTAGGCGTAGGTGTCTCAACTATAATCATTTAGCATTTTAAAGTGATCGTCCCATTAGGTGTAGGTGTCTCAACTATAAGCATTTAGCATTTTAACATTATATTACTGATCATCCTAAAAGTTCCTCAACTACAAAATATTAGCAAGAAAATAAGTGAGACCACCTATTGTATTGAAGATAGGTCTTGAGGGGCCCCTTCCTTATGGATCTTGGGAAGCCCATAGATCCTCGGGAGAGTACCTCAACTACAAAATAAGACTTCCAGAATTATAATTTAATTATCAATAATTAATAGGGAGATGTTAGTGATTTAACCTCCGTGGAATATTCTAAAATATCTTTAATAGTAGCTACAAATCAAAGATTAAGATTTATTTTCAAAGTACCTATGCCCTTTATACACTATTAATTATTTAAAAATAATAATAATAGTAATAAACAAGTGTCATGTAGTATCAATAAGTCATGGTATAAAGCCTATTTATAAGTTACTAATCTCTATGTGTCATATGAAATGAGTTTATAATTTTTTGGGCATGTAGTATCAATAAGCCATGGTATAATGCCTATTTATAAGTTATTCATCTCCATAATAATGAAAAGTGAATTTCATTACTTAAAAAATCTTGTATATATGTTTAACTCACTTATTAATTATTTTTATAAGTAGTAGTAATAATAATAATTTAAAATAAAATTATCATTTAGTTATTTTTTATAATTTCTATCCCTATTTACCACCCATATAAATGTTACATTTTATATAACTTTAACATGTAAGATATAAATAAAATGAAATAAATGTTTTAATATTGTATTATTTATTACACTACATTCGGTATAGGTTTAACGTTCACATTCAGCTAAAAAGGGTGGAAATGTTATCCCATCCTCCTCCATCTCAACATGCTTTGAACATGACAATGATTTTTTCTTAACTTTATCTACAATATAAAGTTTGGTGGGTTGTTAATTGAGATGGGTACATATTACAGAGTCACAAGGGACATCTCATTATACATATTGTCAACAGTACAGGGCATCCATTGAAATGAGCCAATCTATTTATCAAGAAAAACCAATAGGGACATCCCCATAGGGTGCGATATAACGAACATTATACTGAACAACAATGTTTATCAGGTGGATTTAATCAACGAATTATTGTGTTGATACTCCAGTTTTTCTTAATCCATTTTGATTTCATAAGTTATCTTGTTCATCCTTCATGTTTGGTTGAATTCTTTTTTCTTCTAAATCTATCATAATCTAATTTCAGAAATGGTTTCTTAGAAGTTTCAACGTAGCAACATTTTTGAATGAGCTAAAATGGTACAACAAGGAGCATAAGCAAGAGCAAGAGAATTACGAAGACATGGATGCCATGGTGAGTTTCTGCAAAGAAAACAATATAAAGATGTGGGGGCACAACATAGTGTGAGGACCCAAAATATGTTATGCAGTGGGTAAAGAATCTGAATGCCCAACAACTCCAACACGCAGTGGACAATCGAGTCCATTCAGTAGTGGGAAGGTACAAGGGCCAATTCATCCAATGGGATGTCAGAAAGGAGATGCTTCATTTTTCATTCTTTGAGGACAAGTTAGGGCCCAATGATTAGAAAATAATAGGAAACCAAATCAAAATTGTGAATGAAACTTGTAGCACTTGTGTGAGGAGCACCTGAGGCTGCCACAATGATGCATTCATTAATTAGAGAAATCACACATACACAAATATAATTGTTACATTTTTTTCGGGAGATCACAACAATCTACTAGAAAACATGATCTAAATATGAACTTAGAAAACAATCAAAACAACCTTTCTCCATTATTTCTAAGTTTCCCCCTTAATGGAGAAAGGATTAACCTCTACACCTAAGATCTACCCAAAGAATTTAAATTTCATCATCTTCTCAAGGGGCTTTGTTAAAATATCCGCAACATTTTCATAAGTATTACAATATTCAATAAAAAAAATCCTTAGACTGTATCTTTTGTCTAATAAAAATGAAACTAAGCATCAACATGCTTTGTCTTTGCACGAAAAATTGGATTATTTTCCAACTTGATCGAGCTCTGGTTGTCACAGTTGATAACTATAGCCTTCTTTTGTTCTTCTCCAACATCCTGAAGAATTCTCCTCAACCAAACAGTTTCACAAGTTGTTGCACACAAAACTTTATATTCTGCCTTAATAGATGACAAAGATATAGTAGGCCGATTCTTGTTGCTCCATGAAACAATCCTGAATCCAATACTGAATGCATAACTGATCCAAGTGGATATTGGTGGCCACCCACCTATTCCACTTGGACCCCCACCATTGTTTCTTTTAGTTTTTTAGTTTCCTTATTTGTAGCACAATTTACTATTTTTGGCAGTTCTTTGGGTCTTGAACTTCTAGAGCCACTTTGAGGCCCTACACGACGTTTTTTTGGAAAACTGGAACCAACATGGGTCATGGACTGATGTTGGTAATTCAAAAGTTGTAGTCCTCGGATAGATATTTCTAACAAGATATTGTGCGCGTCAAATGAGAGATCATATGCCAAAGTTATGACCTCAGGAAGTTGATGTACCAATTTACCCAAATAGGGCCCATAGTTTGGTGCTTCATCTCCTAGGGTTAGGATTTTGGATGTTTAGGGTTTTCCATTGTATCTCAATAATAAATAGGTCTTTAAGCCTCATTGTAACATAGTTCAGAGGCATGTAGCTGCCACATCTCTTCTCAAAGATAAGCTACCATCGCCCGGGCTAGTCTTATTTCCATTCTATTTGTAAGCATATTTCAGTATTTGATATTAATGAAATGAAGTGTTGTTTCCACTACATCTTTGTATTTATGGTTATATCTATAATTTGTTGTGTTCCTGTTTAAATTCGGATCAGTGGTATCAGAGCGGTCTGCTCTTTCTCTGTTTTTCTTTGCATGTCCCCAACGAAGTCAGGATATAAGGAGTTAGGGCTCTATCTGGTTGAACCTTTACAATATCAAACTTGCAAACCCCGACGGCCGCCCATGCGGTAAGAAAATAAAGATGAGAAGGTAGGAGATCCTATCAAAATATTGCTCAAGGAGGCCCTCGAAAAACAAAGGAACACGATGACGGATAACTTTGCCCAAATCCTTCAACGATTGCCCACTGATGACGTATCCACATCCAATAGCCACTTTGGAGGCTCCACTCCTTTTAAGGTACAAGTAAACTTTGGCATTCACATATTTGAGGGCCAAATAAATGCAGACATCGTAGATAAACGGTTAAATCTACTAGAAGGATATTTTTCTGTTCATGATTTTTCCAGCCCAAAAAAGATTACCTTTTCCCTTCTCAAAGTCGCCCCCCATGTCAAGAACTGGTGGGAAACTTAATATGAGCAGAAGGATGAAAGTACGACCTCACTTTTTTCAGTCGCACCCACTTGGAATTCGTTCCAGGATGCCATCAATGAGTAGTACTAACCTATTGGGAGCTATGAGGATAAATACATAAAGTGGACAACATTGTGGTAGGGAAGGGACGAAGATGTGCCAGAGTTTACCAATGTTTTTCATTCCCTTCACACGACGTTGGGTATCAAGTATTTTGAGAAACATTTGGTACTCGAGTACCACGGCTTCCTACACAGGTACATCCAGGATGAGATGGAGTTCCTGGACATCTCCTCGCTCAGCATGACATACTGATACACCATCAATATCAAGCGGAAGTTTAAACAGAATAAGCGAGAATTTGGATCTGTGAATCCGAAGCAGGGGAAAGGTGCCCCCAAACCACAAAACAAAGGACAAATCCAAGGTGGAGCGGCCCGGGACAACTCGCTAAAGCCACAAGCAAATAACAACACCGCGAAGCCGAATAAGGACATGGGAAAGTGGTGTGAGTTCCATAAGATTTCCACTCACAACACAAGTGAATGCCGGGCCAAGCAGTCACTGGTGGCCGAGATGAAGGCTTCCGAATCATATGCATGTTCTGACTCTGAGTCAGAACCTAACAAGGGGAATGACAAAGGAAAGAAGATTATCAATGCAGAGCCCAATGCCATTGTTGCCACCATGAAGATCCAGAAGGAGGAACCTGAAGATCCAGAGGAGGAGGAGCGCCTCTTTCACTCCCAGATGTGGGTGAAGGGCTCCCCGCTATAGTTCATTGTCGACAACAGGAGCCAAAAGAACCTCATTTCGGTAGAGGTCATGAAGCAGCTGGGCTTACCGACCACAGCACACCCACAACCGTACACCATCAGGTGGCTTCACCAAGGACGGGATCTTCACGTGAGCCAGACTTTCTGCCTCCCTTACAACATCAAGCCCTTCACGAATGAGGTATTGTGTGATGTTGTTCATGTTGATTTTTGTGATGTATTATTAGGCCAACCATACTTGTGGAAGCGACATGTTGTGTATGAGTCAAGGCATCGCGCTATTATTGTAACTGTGAGAAATAAGTTGTACAGGATACCAGAGGTAGCACCCCCTACTGCCATCTCTTTGGTTAATGCAAAACAATGCAGTAAGCTCATTTCCAAAAGCAGGAAATTTTTTTTCCTAATGATATGCCCTCAGGGAAAGAAGAAGACGTTGGCCATGACCTCTATACAGGGCCCCTACGCACGACAACAACATATGGACAAGGTCGTGGAGGAGTACGAGGACATCTTCACCTCCCTTGCAGGGGTGCCTCTACGCTATCAAGTCAATCACTCCATCAATCTAACCCCAGGTGCGTCGTTTCCCAATTGACCAATCTATCAGTGCTTTGTTCTAGAGAATGACGAAATCAAGAGGCAGATTCAGGAGCTGTTATAGAAATTTCACATCCCACTAAGTTCATCGCCCTACGGGAGCTCGATAATGTTGGTATAGAAGAAGGATGGGACTTGGAGACTCCGTATTGACTATCGGGCGCTGAATAAGATCATTGTTCGGAATAAGTACAAAATCACATGGATTGATGACCTTCTGGACCAACTCAAGGGGGGGAATATTTCAGCAAGATTGACTTGAAGTCCGTATATCACCAGGTACCAATCGAACCCTCCGATGTGTGGAAGACTGCCTTTAAATCCAAGGAGGGCCTTTTCGAATGGTTGGTTATGCCTTTTGGGTTGATGAATGCTCCTGCAACCTTCATGAGGTTGATGGATGACATCTTGCGGCCATTCACCAACTCATTTGTAGTGGTATACTTGGATGACATCCTAATCTTCAGCCAGAGTTGGGAAGAGAAACTCCACCACATCCGACAGGTTCTCCAAACGCTACAACAACACAAGCTGTGTGTCAATTTGGAGAAATGCACTTTTGGCATCACCCAGGCTCAGTATCTGGGATACATTATTGATGAACGGGTGGTACTTGTGGATCCAGCCAAGATCCAAGTCTTTCAGGATTGGCCAGCCCCAACCACTCTAACAGAGCTCCACAACTTTCTGGGTCTTACCAATTTCTACCGCAGGTTCATGTTGGGATTATCTCATACCACTTGGCCCTTGAGTCAAGTCACCAAGGGAGGAGAAAAAGAAAAATTCTTTTGGTTTGAATCTCAACAGAAGGCATTCTCAGAGTTGAAACTCGCCTCTGCTTTGCACCAGTGCTCACTTTACCAAACTTGCAACAGTCATTTGAGATTGAGACAGATGCCTCTGTCTATGTTATTGGGGCAGTTCTTACTCAACAAGGGCATCTAGTGGAATATCATAGTGAGACATTTTCAAACATGGTCCAGAAGTATCCCACTTATGACAAAGATATGTATTCCATTTGTGCAGGTCTCCCGACAATGGAAGCATTACATTTTGGGGAAGGAAACAGTCATCCACATAGACCACCAACCCCTGCAGTTCATATAGACGCAAGGGAAGTTGTAGAATGATCACCATCAGAAGTGGTCCACATTACTGCAATAGTTCCATTTGAATATCAAGTATAAGAAGGGTAGCACCAATAATGTTGCAAACTGCCTCAGTCGACCACCAATCATGGCATTAACCACCTTGCTCAAATCTTGTGGGCAAGAGACTTCTGATTGGCCACTTCTCTACAAAATCATCCCAGAATTCAACCACACATACCAGACACTCTTGGAGGGTCAGCAAGTTCCAGATTTTCACCTCCAAGATGCCCTATTATGCCACCTTGAACACCTTTGTGTTCCTTCAAGTAAGCGTGCCAAGATGATTTGGGAAGCACACTACAGTCGGGCCGTTGGGCATTTCGGGGTCGAGAAAACGGTGGCAGTACTACAGAAGTATTTCTATTGGCCGAATCTTTGACAGGATGCCAGGAAGTACATTAGATCCTACACTTCCTGCACCATTTCCAAACTGACCATCAAGAAGCAAGGCCTCTATACTCCGTTGCCTACCCCTATTCGACCTTGGGAATCCATCTCCATGGATTACATGTCGGTCCTTCCTTCTACTAAGCATTAAAATGACTGTGTTTTTGTTGTCGTCAATAGATTCTCGAAGATGGCCATTATAGCAGCCTACAAGAATAATACCATGGCAGAAGCCACTACTAAACTCTTCTTTGAACGAGTGTGGATACACTTTGGGATCCCACAGTCTATCATCTCAGATCAGGAAAGAAAGTTCCTCAATACATTTTGGTCCAATCTCTAGTCGATGTTGGACATCAAGCTCACTAATTTCATAGCTTTCCATCCCCAAACTGATGGCGAGACAGAGGTCGTCAATAGGATGATCATACACATTCTATGCATGTACAACTCAAAGAATCCATGCACATGGGATGAGAGCCTCCCCTAGGTCTAGCACAACTATAATTGGGCCTTCCAGAGCTCGATTGGCCATAGCCCTTTTCAAGTGGGCTTGGGATGCCAACCACTATGTGCCATTGATGTGGCCATGTCGTTTACAGCTACTTAAGTAGATTGGGCTCATATCTTGTCTGAAGCCGATAAGGAAAATAGCTTCATTGAGCACATCCAACATATCTTCCAGTAGTTCAACGACATTTTGGAGAAATCAAATGCCTGGTACAGGTAGTGACATGATCAACATCGGGTGCCACACAAGTTTGAGGTGGGTGACAAAATGTGGTTGCATTTGTAGAAGGAACGCCTTACCAGAGCCTATTAGAAACTCAGACCACTCAGATATGGTCCTTACACCATTACCAAGGCTATGGGAGACAATGCATTTGAGCTCAGCATTCCCCCATTCCTTGGCCTGCATCCAGTGTTCAATATGGACCGCCTTCGACCATACTTCCTACCATTGTTGGACACATCAGACATTGCAGAACAACTCACACCTACAGAGTTAAATCCATATTGCATGGAACAAGCCACAATTGATCGGATCATGGACATGTAGATCAAGAACACTCGATAGCAAAGGATCCAACTATATCGAGTTTTCAAAGCAGGCCAACTCCTTCACTAGGGCAACTGGCTCACCAAGGACCAAGTTCAGTAGAAGTTTCCTCATCTCATGGAGGAACTCAAAGTAATGGGGACCATTGCTTCCAAATGGGGCAGGAATGATTTAGGTGGATATTGGTGGCCACCCGCCTATTCCACTTGTACCCCCACCATTTTTTCTTTCAATTTTTTATTTTTCTTATTTGTAGCACAATTTACTATTTTTGGCAGTTTTTCGAGTCCTGAACTTCCGAAGTCGTTTTGAGGCCCTAAACGATATTTTTTGGGAAAACTGGGACTAACATGGGTCGTCAATCAATGTTGGTGATTAAAAAGTTGTAGTCCTCGAATATATATTTCTAACGAGGTATTGTGCACGTCAAACTTATGACCCGGGAAGTTGATGTACCAATTTACCTAAAAGGGGCCCATAGTTTGGCACTTCATCTCCTAGGGTTAGGTTTTTGGATGTTTAGGATTTTCCATTGTATCTCAATAATAAATAGGCCTTTGAGCCTCATTGTAACACAATTTAGAGGCATGTCACTGCCACATCTCTTCTCTGAGATAAGCTACCATCGCCCGAGCTAGTCTTATTTCCATTCTGTTTGTAAGCATATTTTAGTATTTGATATTAATGAAATGAAGTGTTGTTTCTACTGCATCTTTGTATTTATGGTTATATCTGTAATTTTTTTTGTTCCTATTTAAATCCGATCAGTGGTATCAGAGTGGTCTGCTCTTTCTCTGTTTTTCTTTGCATGTCCCCAACGAGGTCGAGATATAAGGAGTTAGGGCTCGTTCTGGTTGAACCTTTATAAGATCAACCTCGCAAACCCTGATGGTCGCCCATGGTGGAAGAAAAGAAATAAAAATGGGGCAAGAGATCCTATCAAAATATTGCTCGAGGAGGCCCTCGAGAAACAAAGGAACACGATGATGGATAAATTTTCCCAGATCCTTCAACGGTTACCCACCGGCGGCACATCCACATCGAGTAGCTACTCTGGAGGCTCCACTCATTTTAAGGTACAAGTAAACTTTGGAATTCCCATATTTGAGGGCCAAATAGATGTAGACGTCGTAGATAAATGGTTAAATCTACTAGAAGGATATTTTTTTGTTGATGATTTTTCCAGTCGAGAAAAGATTACTTTTTCTCTTCTCAAATCTGTCCCCCACGTCAAGGATTGGTGGGAAACCTACTGTGAGCATGAGGATGAAAGTACAACCTGAATTTTTTCAGCCACACCATCAAGGAGCACTACTACCCTGTCGGGAGCTATTAGGATAAATACATAAAGTGGACAACACTGCGGTAGGAAAGGGAACAAGATGTGCTAGAGTTTACCAATGTTTTTCATACCCTTCGAACGAAGTTGGGTATCAAAGATTCTTAGAAACATTTGGTACTGCCTACATAGGTACACCCAAGATGAGATGGAGTTCTTGGACATATCCTCGCTCGGCATGGTGCACTGATACACCATCAAGATCGAGCAGAAGTTTATACAGAAGAAGCGAGACTTTGAATCTGCAAATCCAAAGCCGGGGAAAGGTGCCTCCAAACCGCAGAACAAAGGACAAATCCAAGGCGGGGTGACCCAGGACAACCCATCAAAGCTGCAAGCAAATAAAAACACCACAAAGCCAAAGAAGGACATGGGAAAGTGGTGTGAGTTCCATAAGAGTTCCACTCACAACACAAGTGAGTGTCAGGCCAAGCAGTCACTGGTGGCCGAGGTGAAGGCTTCAGAATCAAATTCATGTTCCGACTCTGAGTCAGAACCTGACAAGGGGAATGAAAAAGGGAAGTAGATTATCGATGCGGAGCCCAATGCCACCGTTGCCACCACGAAGATCGAGAAGGAGGAACTCGAAGATCTAGAGGAGGAGGAGTGCCTCTTCCACTCCCAGATGTGGGTGAAGAGCTCCCAACTATAGTTCATTGTCAACAGCAGGAGCCAAAACAACCTCATTTCAATAGAGGTCGTGAAGCGGCTGGGCTTGCCGACCACAACACACCATCGGGTGGCTTCACCAAGGACAGGATCTTCGCGTGAGCCATTAATGTCGCCTCCCTTACAGCATCAAACCCTTCACGAATGAGGTATTGTGTGACGTTGCTCCCCTTGATGTATTATTAGGCCAACCATACCTATGGAAGCGACGTTGTGTATGAGTCAAGGCCTTGTGTTGTTATTGTTACTTTGGGAAATAAGTTGTACAGGATACTGGAGGTAGCACCGCCTACCTCCATCTCTTTGGTTACTGCAAAATAATGCAGTAAGCTCATTTCCAAAACTGGGAAATGTTTTTCCTAATGATACGCCCTCAGGGAAAGAAGAATATGGTGGTCATGATCTCAAGATAGGTCCCCTCCGCATGACAACAACAGATGGACAAGGTCGTGGAGGAGTATGAGGACACCTTCACCTCCCCCGCAAGGGTGTCTCTACACTGTCAAGTCAAGCACTCCATAGATCTGACACCAAGTGCATTGTTTCCCAATGTACCAATCTATCGATGCTCTGTTCTAGAGAACGATGAAACCAAGAGGTAGATTTAGGAGCTGCTATAGAAAGGTCACATCCAGACAATTTCATCGCCTTGTGAGAGCCCGATTGTGTTGGTATAGAAGAAGGATGGGACTTGGAGACTCTGTATTGACTATCAGGTGCTGAACAAGATCATTTTTCAGAATAGGTACTTGATCACACAAATCGATGACCTTCTGGACCAACTCAAGGGGGGGAATATTTCAGCAAGATCGACTTGAAGTCTGGATATCAACAGGTACCAATCGAACACTTCGATGTGTGGAAGAATTCCTTCAAAACCAAGGAGGGCCTTTTCGAATGGTTGGTTATGCCTTTCGTGTTGACGAATGCTCCTTCAACCTTCATGAGGTTGATGGATGACATCTTGCAGCCATTCACCAACTCATTTGTAGTGGTATACTTGGATGAAATCCTGATCCTCAGCCAGAGTTGGGAAGAGCACCTCCACCACATCCGACAGGTTCTCCAAACACTGTGGCAACACAAGTTGTGTGCCAATTTGGAGAAATGAACCTTTGGCATGACCCAGGTTCAGTATCTAAGATACATTATTGATGAACAGGGGGTGCATGTGGACCCAGCCAAGATCCAAGTCATTCAGGATTAGCCAGCCCCAACCACTCTGACAGAGCTCTATAACTTTCTGGGTCTTGCCAATTTCTACCGCAGGTTCGTGTTGGGATTCTCTCATATCACTTGGCCCTTGAGTAGAGTCACCAAGGGAGGAGCAAAAGAAAAATTCTTTTGGTCTGAATCTCAACAAAAAGCATTTGCAGAGTTGAAACATCACCTTTGCTTTGCACTAGTGCTCACTTTATCAGACTTGCAACAGCCATTTGAGATTGAGATAGATGCCTCTGACTATGCTATTGGGGTTGCCCCACTCACAGGGGCATCCAGTGGCATATCACAGTGAGACACTTTTAGACATAGTCTAGAAGTATCCCACTTATGACAAAGAGATGTATTACACTGTGCAGGCCTGTCGATAATGGAAGCATTGCATTTTAAGGAAGAAAATGGTCATCCACATAGACCACCAACTCCTGCAGTTTATACAGACGTAAGGGAAGTTGTAGAATGATCGCCATCAGAAGTGGTCCACATACCTACAATAGTTCCATTTGAATATCAATTATAAGAAAGGTAGCACCAATAATGTTGCAAACTTCCTTAGCCGACCACCAATCATGGTGTTAAGCACCGTTCTCAACTTTTGTGGGCACGAGACTTCTAATTGGCCACTTCTCTACAAAGGTGACCCAAAATTTAGCCACACATATCACATGCTCTTGGAGGGTCAGCAAGTTCCATTATTTCACCTCCAGGATGCCATGTTATTCCACCTGGGACACCTTTGTGTTCCTTCAAGTGAGCATGCCAAGATGATTTGGGAAGTGCACTACAGTCAGGTTGTTGGGAATTTCGGGGTTGAGAAAATGGTGGCAATATTACAGAAGTATTTCTATTGGCCGAATCTTCGACAGGATGTCGGGAAGTACATCAGATCCTGCACTGCATGTTCCATTGCCAAACCAACCATAAAGAAGCAAGGCCTCTATACTTCATTTCCTACCCCTAGTCAACCTTGGGAATCCATCTCCATGGATTACATATCGGGCCTTCCTTCTATTAAGCATGGAAACAATTGTGTTTTTATGGTCGTCGATAGATTCTCGAAGATGGCCATTATAGCATCCTCCAAGAAGAATATTACAGCAAAAGCCACTGCTAAACTCTTCTTTGAATGAGTGTGGGTACAATTTGGGATCCCACAGTCTATCATCTGAGATCAGGACAGCAGGTTCCTCAGTGCATTTTGGTCCAATCTCTGGTCGATGCTAGATACATAGCTCACTAAGTCCACAACTTTCCATCCCCAAACTAATGGCTAGTTAGAGGTCGTCAACAGGATGATCGTACACATTTTGCGCATGTAAAACTAAAATCATCCACACACATGGGATGAGATCCTCCCCTATGTCCAACACAGTTATAACCAGGCTCTCCATAGCTCGACTTGCCACAACCCTTTTTAGGTGGGCTTGGGATTCTAGCCATTATGTCCCATTGATGTGGCTATGTCGTTTGCAACTGCTCAGGAAAATTTGGCTCATGTCCATACCGAATTTGATAAGGCAAACAACTTCATTTAGCACATCCAACATATATGCCAATAGGTACACGACATTATAGAGAAGTCAAATGCCAAGTACAAGCAGTGACATGATCAACATCAGGTGCCACACAAGTTTGAGGTGGGTTAGAAAGCCTAGTTGCATTTGTAGAAGGAACGCCTTACCATAGCCTATCAGAAAATCAGACCATTCTGATATGGTCCTTACACCATTACCAAGGTCGTGGGAGACAATGCATTTGAGCCCAACATTCCCCCATTCCTTGGTCTGCACCCAGTGTTCAATGTGGACTGCCTTCAACCATACTTCCCACCATTTTTGGACACATCAAACATTGCAGAACAACTCACACCTATAGAGTTAAATCCAGATTGCATGGAACAAGACACAACTGATTGGATCATGGACACGTAGATCAAGAACACCCGACAGCAAAGGATCCAACTATATCGAGCTGCCAAAGTAGGCCAACTCCTTCAATAGGGAAAGTGGCTCACCAGGGACCAAGTTCAGTAGAAGTTTCCTCATCTCAAGGAGGAAATCAACACAATGGGGACCATTGCTTCCTAAGGGGGTGTTGACGGTGCTGGACCCACCAACATGTTAGGGGATCTCCCCGATAAGAAGTCTCAATTAGACCTCAGACCGTTTGGTGTAGGAGTCCCAACAGTGGATGGTACGGTAATGCCTTGACCATAATTTCACACAGAGGCAAGTAAGATAACTTTGATAGTAGTAAGGGTGTGACATATGCAGTGAGCCAAGGAAGGTGCATGAGAGGTTCTAACACATACGGGTTGACAAGAGTGTGCCCCTTGAAACCTATGAAAGCACGAAGTTAAAAAGGGAACACACGAGCAAAGATGCATCACAACATGGAAGGTGTTATCACTCAATATTTTATCAAGGTTAAAAAAAGAAATCCCCAAGGTAACTACCAACCACTTTTGGAGATCAGGACCTAGCCTTCCTAATACTCAGAGAGGGCTCTCTCTTTATAATTTAACTTTGTTTTAGTTATGTGATTTTAGGCTAGTTATGAATGTTCAAGATGTTTTTGATTTGTATCTGAGTTTGAGTGGTGGGATTTGCTTAGACAGATGGATAAAATGATGTCTTTTATACCATTGGGCTATGGATTCAAACAATAAGGAAGCAAAACTAGATTAACTCACTAAAGGGAATGTTCCAAGGGCAAGAAAGCAGAGTGTTTTTCAGATCTTTAAGACAGAGGGGTGAAAGGGTTTCACTCGGGGTGAGAGAGCAGTTAAGGGTTCTCAGACCCGGATAATGAATGAGGAATGAAGGGATAATCAAGATCAAAGGGAAATTAAGAATCCTTCAACCTGGATATTCATGAAATCAATCTAAAGCAAGGAGCAATTAAGAATTCCTTAACTTAGATATCAACAGAAAACATTTAAATGTATAATTGTTAAGACAGAGTGTAATTAAAAAAATTCTAAAGTATTATTCAGTTATATCATTTAGATTGAGAAACACATTAAGTATTATGAATAACTTGAGAAAAATAACAATAACACAAGAGAATACTTCTTTGAAGTTCACTCAACACATGAATCCTTGGAAATCTGATCTTTATTTATCAATCTAGCTTGCAAGCTCAGCAAATGATACAATAAACTTTTGGGTCTTCTGATCAAAAAGTCTATAGAAATTTCTAATAGAATCCACCCAAAATACTTCAAATGAAGAAGTATTTATACAAATTCTAAACTGAAATGTCTTGAAAAATTATCAAGATTGGTTTTACAAATATCTCAAACTGTTTTACATTAACAGAGCTTAAATAAAGGACACTCAAAAATAATGAATCTATTTGGCACTATATTTATGGATTGACGGTAACAAATAAGAGAAATCTTAATTTGATATCAACTCTTAATTGATGATGAGGCTTCCAAGTCACTAACTACCTCCTTCCTTTGTGCATTCTGCCCCAAAAATTATGCAAAATTAGGGTCCAGTTATACCTTTGTATACCTCAATCCGAGATAGATATGTAAAAAGTGAAATAGGTTATTGTAGATAAGTATGTTACTGAGATAAACCTCTTTCATTTTCCAAAAATTCAGCTCCAACTGGTCAAACTATTCTCTGCAAAACGATGTCAAAAACACGACTTTGCACTGTCCGAAAAATAGGTTGTGAAGATATGCATTTATTTCCCTTTTTGTAATACCTGTGTAAACCATGAGATAGGTTTTTTTAGATTGGCCTTTTAGGAACACAAACCTCCTCCAGTTTCTCAAAATTCATCTTGTATTGGCCACAATAGTTTTTGCACAATTATGACTTAAACAGGAAATTTCTGGAAAATGTCCATTCCTGCTCTAATTTCATCTTTTAACCTTAATTTTCTTTTTAACTATTTTTACCTTTACTTTGGATAAACTTCATTGTTGCTGGTGAAAGTGTCTTTATCTCTATTTAACCTTTATTGCCTCCATGTTTACTTTTACTATTTACCTTGACTGCTCTGTGTTTCATCTATCTTCACTTTGATTTTTCAATCTAATACACTATTACTGATACTCTTTCATCTTATACACTTTTACTTTGATGACCTATCAATATCCTTTACTGTGTTTTTCCTTTTACTGTACATTTTAACTTTTTACTGTGTATTTCAACAGTAAATTATTTAGTTTTTTATATGTATCAGCGTATGGTAATGGATATTGATCAACCTTATGTATGTTTGATCTGTTTGTCTTTTGACTGGATGCTCTATCTGGTTCCTTTGTTTTAACATTCAATGTCTCTGTGTGAATGATTTCTTTCTATGTTTTGTGTATAACTGTTTTCTTCTTTTGAATGAAGGTTTTTAAATAGATTTTCTTTCGAGTCTTGGAGTAAACAAGTTTTGTGACTAGTATCAAAATTGTTTATCCAAGCTCTGGTCCTCTGCTAATTACCTGCAAAATACAATAATTTGTTAATAAAACCCAGGTCTGCGAGGAGGTGACTGGAGGCCATACTGAAACTGGGAAGAACTATGGACAGAGTTCGAAAGGTGTTCGGGAGGGAATCCATGATGAAATCATGTCTCAAAGGCTTAGGGTGGTGCCAGAAGGGTTTGATAGGTTTTGTTGTGTAAGTGAGTAAAATGCATGAAAATGAGGCTTTTCGAGGTTTTACAGGTGATGGGTAAATTGGCGTGGAATTTTATATTATGAATAGTGAGTGGTTTCGGGTTTAGCGGGGAGGCAGTATCGAAGGCCATCACACCACTTTTATGGAGGAGGCGGTATTTTGGCGAGGTCACCCAATCTATGTTAACGCTTGACACGTAGTAGATGGGGGCCTGAGAAATACCAATTTATTGGGCGAGTAAAGGTTGGATATCGGGTGAACCCAATATGGCTGTGAATCATTAGATTCAGGTGCTGACGATTGGATGGTAGTCAGGTGACAGATTAGCACAGATGAAATGGGCAAAGGTTTTTGGGGGGGTGGGGGGGGGAGCTTTAATTAATGGTGGTTTGTGATTATTCTGGAGTTAAAACATGGGATTAAATGATCAGACAGGGTTAATGGAGGGATTATCTTAACTTTACCGAAAAGTGGTGAGTTAAGAGGGTTTTTCTAGGGGTATGGGATAAATGTATAATTTATAATTAAACTAAGGGTTGGGGTATTATATACAGGATTTATTTATATATGGAAAAGGTATATCAGGACTATATTATTATGTTAAAAATTAATATGAAATGAAATGAGTGGAGTGAACATACCACTAAGCATAATGTAATATTTGTGCATTTTCCTCACATACACTTATACTTACGATAAAATATTTTTGTGGGTATTTTGAATGAAATGGAATTTAACACGGGGTTGTTTACTTTTCATAGCAAAATGGAATTTGACATTAGGAAAAGGGGTTTTATTAGGGTAATGAAAGGAAATGACTTTTATGAAGGGAATTCTAACACTTGATATCCATAAGTCATTAAGCCGAGGGTCCAGTCCCACCAAAAGTTATAGAAATGCCCTGAGCCTTTATGACTTGAAGGATTTTTAGTACTAGAACATACTTGTGGATGGGGAAATTAGTAAGTATAGGGATGAAATGAATGAGGGGAAGTCAATTATATCAACTTGCAAACCTATGCTTTTGCTTTTTTAATTTCTCATGCACATTGAAACATATGATTAAGCATGACAAATGTGATTTTCTCCAATCAACTTTATACTTCAGCAACCTTTCTTCTACTTACCCCAACCTTTTTTTTTCACTTATTTGGGTGCATTTAAGCTAGCAGGCCCTTTTCTTTCATTTTCTTTTATAAAACAAACTATCTACTTCTAGCCTTATATCTTCCAAGGGCTCAGATTAAACTGATGAGCTCCTTTTATTTTCACTACCTATCTAATGATCTACCAAGATTAAACTATTTAGTCAGATTTTATTCTCTAACTATAAACATAAAATTCAAAGCATGAAATAGTCAAGATCAAGCAGTTTGACTACCATGAGTTGTGGCATGCATGATAAGCTGCACACAACCATTATTTGTAGAGGAAGTAAAATAGTAGTGGAATTTAAACTTGCACACTTACATGATCTGTTTTTGTGTTTGGGGTTCATATATTTTCATTTTTTGATCTTTTCTTATTATTTTGTCCTTTGATATTTCTTTTAGGACACACCCTCTTTACATTTTTTAATTTTTAATATGGAAAACATTTGCAGAAAGCAAAGGTATGTACAATATTACAAGGCTTAACCTTGTCCAATTCAAAATTATGAATCCTATCACTTTAGGACTCTAATAGTAGCTCCACATGGGGATATCATTTCCTAGCGAAATGTCAAGAACTTTAAGATCAGTAGCCTTTGAATTGTGACTGAAGTTACATTGTAAATTGTTCTTCTGTGATTTCTACCTTATTGTATAATCTCTATGACTGAAAATCTTGAACTGAAATCATAGCCTTTTCTACAAATTGAAATCTGACACATGATGTTCTGAAATCTGATCTGAAATAAACTTGCTGCTGAAAAATTGAATTTATTTGAACTGAAATCCTACCTATTATTCTAATCAGTTGTCCAACTAATGGTTAGGTAAAATGAAATAGCCAATGCAACCATTCAAGCATCATATACATTGGTGAATTTTGTTGCTTGTGTTTGTTTGTGATTAAAACTGAGATTTTAAAGCCAATTATAACCTTGTCAACAAATGAGAAGATAAGGAAATACTTGATTTCCTTTGTTGACTCTAGAAACTATACAAAAGGATCTTCCAAAATATATATACTAATGTTTAACTAATCTAGGCAATTGTACAATTGTTCTGGATGGCCTCCATGCCATGAAAGAGAAATGTCATTTTCATCTTTATCACCCTGCAGATTTTCAGATAAGCTTTGTGATGATATTTCTACTGATTGAAATGTTTGTCTAGTGAAACCTTTATCATCTTGATTTTGAATCTCATAGTTAATTAATGGAGAAAATTTCCGATTGCATTCATCATGTAACATATACTCTATTGGAGCATAAAAGACGTGGAAGGATAGTTGCAATCTATTACATATGGGTTTTAATGGGACTTCATGGATTTCTGCATGTTGTTCATCATTTTCTTTGGAGATATTATACCATATTTCCTTTAAAAATTGAAATGATTCAAAACATAGTGGTATAGAACTTTCCTGTGTCATCTGATCATACGTCTCAATAGAATTTTGATAACTGCACTTATGAAACTGAGGAATCCTGATTAAGATTTTCATTGTCTTCTTTGTTGCCAATATCAATACCTAAAGACTGCTTATTTTTTATTTCTTTAAAGTTTTCTTTGATGAACTAAAATGAAGAAAAACAAAGAGGCAAAGAAGCTTCACTTATTTCCAAATTTTCTGCACTTTCTTCCTCACTTTCATAGCTGATATGAATAAGATGATCACTGTTTTCAAGCCGCTGAAACTGAATTTCTTTATTTCCCAAACTAGTTTCTGATTGCTCTGTAAAGTTAGTTTGGATTTGAAGGACATAATTATCATCATACTGATCATATTTAGGCAAATCATTAAAAGAAGTAATGTCATCAAACATACACATTAGATCAACAAATTGCCTCTCCACATATTGCTCTATAAATCTATCTTCTGATTTTATGGTAGTTGGAATTAGTAGGAATTTGTTCATCTCTATCAACCTCTTCTTTTTGTGAAATAAATGTGTCATGGTGATTTTGAAAAAAAAAATTATCTTTCATGATGATCTTTTGTATCCTTTCCTCTATTTTTCTTACCAAAATGTACAATTTTACCTTTGCAATGTTGTTCTTCTCCACTCCTACTTTCAACTTTTCTCTTCTAATTTGCACATTAACTTCCACATCTACTGCAATGTTTTGCATATGTTCTAGTGTTGAGGGGTTTCTTTCCCTTCGCTGAAATTCTATCTCTAGATCAAATGCTTTTGGATAATGCAAGAGAGCTGAATTAGGAGGAGGTCTTATATTTGATGGAATTGAATAATAGATTTCATTAAATCTGTCAGAAAATTGTGGTATTGTTTCATTTGGATGTATTTTCAATTGATTATATTCTTCTATGATCACAAAAAGATTGACTTTGATTATCCATCTATCAAGGAAAAATTTGACAAACTGTTGGAAATTTGAGATGCTTGCCATAGGTAGATTCTTGAACCAACTCTTTACTTTACTTTGCAAAGAAAGAGAAAAAAACTTGATAATAACATCATCTTCATCAATCTCAAACAAGTCCAGATAATTCTAAAAACCTTGAATATGTTTTTGGGTAGTGATACCATTCTCTCCATCAAAACTGGGTAGATATTTGTGATAGTTATCAGGGAAAACATGGAGTATAGGAGGTAACATGAGGGGCTTATATCTATCAGGAACTTTACAAGGTACAGGAATATGTACAGGGATTGTATGATTAGTCTTGATTGTTTGATGCTCCTCAATCGGAAAATGATCATCATAAAATTTAGAAGAAAGCTGCTCAACTGGATAAGAAGGATATATATTTACAATATTCAAAGGAAAATAATCAAAAATTAATTTTAGATCTTCTCTAAAATACATTGAAAAACTTTCTTGATGAGAAAGAACATAATGTCTTGGATAACAATCCAAGTTAAAACCCTAATCTTTTCATACTGTTCTTTGAGTTTCATTCCTCCAGTAGAGTCTCGATTGTGAAATTGATTTGGAGTTGGAGTCGCCAGGTGGATGATTTTAACCTTTCTGTGTCTGATCACTATCCACCATCATAGATCAGATTTGGTCTTTGTATCATTTTTCTAAAGAAAATGTTCTCTTCCCCAGGGGAGTCGCCATTATGTTATCACTCAGTATTTTCTCAATGTTAAAGAAAGAAATCATCGAGGTAACTACAAACCACTTTTGGAGATCAAGACCTAGCCTTCCTGATGCTCAGAGAGGGCTCTCTCTTTATAATTTAACTTTGTTTTAGTTATGTGATTTTAGGCTAGTTATGAATGTTCAAGAGGTTTTTTATTTGTATTTGGGATTGAGTGGTGGGATCTGCATAGGCAAATGGATAAAATGATTTCTTTTAGACCATTAGGCTATGGAGTCAAACAATAAGGAAACAAAACTGGATTAACTCACTAAAGGGAATGTTCCAAGGGCAAGAAAGAAGAGTGTTTTTCAGATATTTAAGACAAAGGGCTGAAAGGGTTTCACTCGAGGTGAGAGAGAAGTTAAGGGTTCTCAAACCTCTATAATGAATGAGGAATGAAGGGATAATCAAGATCAAAGGGCAATTAAGAATCCTTCAACCTGGATATTCATAAAATCAATCTAAAGAAAGGAGCAATTAAGAATTCCTTAACTTAGATATCAGCAGAAAACATTTAAATATATAACTGTTAAGACAGAGCGCAATTAAACAAATTCTGAAGTATTATTCCAGTTATAACATTTAGATGTAGAAACACATTAAAGATTACGAATAACTTGAGAAAAATAACAATAACACACGAGAATACTTCTCTGAAGTTCGCTCAACACATGAATCCTTGGAAATATCTGATCTTTATTTATCAATCCAGCTTGCTGGCTCAGCAAATGATACAATAACTTCTGGGTCTTCTGATCAAAAAGTCTATAGGAATTTCTAATATAATCCACCCAAAATACTTCAAGTGAAGAAGAATTTATACAAATTCTAAACTGAAATATCTTGAAAAATTATCAAGATTGGTTTTACAAATATCTCAAACTATTTTACATTAATAGAACTTAAATAAAGGACACTCAAAACTAATGAATCTGTTTGGAACTATATTTATGGATTGATGGTGACAAAGAAGAGAAATTCTAATTTGATAGCAACTCTTAATTGATGATGAGGCTTCCATGTCACTAACTACCTCCTTCCTTTGTGCATTCTGCCCCAAAAATTCTACAAACGTAGGGTCTAGCGATACCTTTGTATACCTCAATCCGAGATAGATATGTAAAAAGAGAAAGAGATTATTGTATACAAGTATTTTACAGAGATAAACATCTTTTAGTTTTCAAAAATTCAACTCCACATGTTCAAAATATTCTCTGCAAAAATATGTCAAAAACAAGATTGTGCACAGTTCAAAAAATAGGCTATGAAAATATGCATTTATATCCCTTTTTTTAATACCTCTGTAAAACGTGAGATGGGTTTTTGTAGATTGGCCTTTTTGGAACACAAACCTCCTCCATTTTCTCAAAATGCATCTTGGATTGGCCACAATAGTTTCTGAAAAATTATGACTTAAACAAGAAATTTCTAGAAAATGTACCATTCTTGCTCTAATTTCATCTTTTAACCTTAATTTTCTTTTAACTGTTTTTACCTTTACTTTGGGTAAAATTCATTGTTTCTGGTGAAAGTGTCTTGATCTCTGTTTAACCCTTACTGCCTCCATGTTTACTTTTACTGTTTACCTTGACTGCTCTGATTTTTCATCTATCTTCACTTTGATTTTTCAATCTGATACAATTTTACTGATACTCCTTCATTTGATACACTTTTACTTTAATGACCTGTCAATATCCTTTACTGTGTTTTTACTTTTACTGTACATTTTAACATTTTACTGTGTATTTCAACAATAAATTATTTAGTTTTTTATATGTATCAGCATATGGTAATGGATATTGATCAACTTTCTGTATGTTTGATCTGTTTGTCTTTTGATTGTATGCTTTGTCTGGTTCCTTTGTTTTAATAGTCAATGTCTCTGTGTGAATGATTTCTTTCTCTATTATGTGTATAATTGTTTTCTTCTTCTGAATGAAGGTTTTTAAATAAATTTCCTTTCGAGTCTTGGAGTAAACAAGTTTTGTGACTAGTATCAAAACTGTTTATTCAAGCTCTAGTATTGTACTAATTACCTGCAAAATACAACAATTTGTTAATAAAACACAGGTTCGCGAGGAGATGACCAGAGGTCATACTGAAACTGGGAAGAACTATGGACAGAGTCTGGAAGGTGTTCGGGAGGGAATCCATGGTGAAATCCTGTCTCAGAGGCTCAGGGTGGCGCCGGAATGGTTTGTTAGGTTTTGCTGTGTAACTAAGTAAAATGCATGAAAATGAGGGTTTTCGGGGTTTTAATGGGTAATGGGTAAATTTGTGTGGAATTTTATATTATGAATAGTGAGTGGTTTCGGGTTTAGCAAGGAGGCGGTATCGGAGGCCATCGCACCACTTTTATGGAGGAGGCGGTATTTTGGCGAGGTCGCCCAATCTATGTTAACGCTTGACACATAGCAGATGGGGGCTTGGGAAATACCACTTTATCATGCAGGTAAAGGTCGGATATCGGGTGAACCCGATATGGCTGTGAATTGTTAGATTTGAGTGTTGACGATCGGATGGCAGTCGGGTGACAGATTAGCATGGATGAAATGGGCAAAGGTTTTTTGGGGGGTCCCAGAGCTTTAATTAATGGTGGTTTGTGATTATTCTGGAGTTAAAACACGGGATTAAATGATCAGATGGGGTTAATGGAGGGATTATCTTAACTTTACCGAGAAGTGGTGAGTTAAGAGGGTTTTGTCGAGGGTATGGGATAAAATTATAGTTTATAATTAAACTAAGGGTTGGGGTATTATATACGGGATTTATTTATATATGGGAAAAGGTATATCAGGAGCTATATTATTATGTTAAAAATTAATATGAAATGAAATGAGCGGAGTGAACATACCACTAAGCATAATGTAATATTTGTGCATTTTCTTCACATACACTTATACTTAGGATAAAATCTTTTTGTGGGTATTTTGAATGAAATGGAATTTAACATGGGGTTGTTTACTTTTCATAGGAAAATGGAGTTTAACCTTAGGAAAAGGGGTTTTATTAGGGTAATGAAGGGAAATGACTTTTATGAAGGGAATTCTAACACTTGATGTCCATAAGTCATTAAGTCGAGGGTTTGGTCCCACCAAAAGTCAGAGAAATGCTCTGAGCCTTTATGACTTGAAGGATTTTTAGTACTAGAACATACTTGTGGATGGGGAAATTAGTAAGTATAGGGATGAAATGAATGAGGGGAAGTCAATTAAATCAACTTGTAAACCTCTTCTTTTGCTTTCTTAATTGCTCATGCACATTGAAACATATGATTAAGCATGATAAATGTGCTTTTGTCCAATCAAATTTATACTTCAGCAACCTTTCTTCTACTTACGCATTACTTACCCTAACATTTTTTTTCACTTATTTGGGTTTATTTAAGCTAGCAAACCCTTTTCTTTCCTTTTCTTTTATAAAACAAACTATCTACTTCTAACCTTATATCTTCCAAGGGCTCAGATTAAACTGATGAGCTCCTTTTATTTTCTCTACCTATCTAATGATCTGCCAAGATTAAGCTATTTGGTCAGATTTTATTCTCTAACTATAAACATAAAATTCAAAGCATGAAATAGTCAAAATCAAGCAGTTTGACTACCATGAGTTGTGGAATGTATGATAAGCTGCACACAACCATTATTTGTAGAAGAAGTAAAACAGTAGTGGCATTTATACTTGCCACTTTCATGATCTGTTTTTGTGTTTGGGGTTCATATATTTTCATTTTTTGATCTTTTCTTATTCTTTTTGTCCTTTGATATTTCTTTTAGGACACACCCTCTTTAAATTTTTTAATTTTTAATATGGAAAACATTTGTAGAAAGCAAAGGTATGTACAATATTACAAGGCTTAACATTAGCCAATTCAAAATTATGAATCTTATGACTATAGGACTTTAACAGTGGCTCCACATGGGGATGGCATTTCCTGCCGAAATGTCAAGAACTTTAAGATCATTAGCCTTTGAATTGTGATTGAAGTTACGTTGTAAACTGTTCTTCTATGATTTCTGTCTTATTGTATAATCTTTGTGACTGAAAATCTTGAACTGAAATCATAACCTTTTCTGCAAATTGAAATCTAACACATGTTGTACTGAAATCTGATCTGAAATAAATTTGTTGCTGAAAAACTAAATTTATTCAAACTGAAATCCTACCTACTTACTCTAATCAGTTGTCCAACTAATGGTTAGGTAAAATGAAATAGCCAATGCAACCATTCAAGCATCATATACATTGGTGAATTTTGTTGCTTGTGCTTGTTTGTGATTAAAACTGAGATTTTAAAGCCAATTATAACCTTGTCAACAAATGAGAAGATAAGGAAATACTTGATTTCCTTTGTTGACTCTAGAAACTATACAAAAGGATCTTCCAAAATATATACACTAATGTTTAACTAATCTAGGAAACTGTACAATTGTTCTGGATGGCCTCCATGCCATGAAAGAGAAATGTCATTTTCATCTTTATCACCCTGCAGATTTTCAGATAAGCTTTGTGATGATATTTCTACTGATTGAAATGTCTGTCTAGTGAAACCTTTATGATCTTGATTTTGAATCTCATAGTTAGTTAATGGAGAAAAATTTTGATTGCATTCATCATGTACGTATCAGCTATTGAATCATAAAAGACATGGAAGGATAGTTGCAACCTATTACATATGGGTTTTAATGGGACTTCATGGATTTCTACATGTTGTTCATCCTTTTCTTTGGAGATATTATACCATATTTCCTTTAAAACTGAAATGATTCAAAACATAGTGGTATAGAACTTCCCTGTGTCATCTGATCAGACGTCTCAATAGAATTTGATAATTGCACTTGTGAAACTGAAGAATCCTGATTAAGATTTTGATTGTCTTTTTTGTTGTCAATATCAATACCTAAAGGCTGTTGATTTTTTATTACTTTAAATTTTTCTCTGATGAACTGAAATGAAGCAAAACAAAGAGGCAAAGAAGCTTCACTTATTTCAAAATTTTCTGCACTTTCTTCCTCACTTTCATAGCTGATATGAATAACATGATCACTATTTTCAAGCTGCTGAAACTGAATTTCTTTATTTCCCAAACAAGTTTCCAATTTCTCTGTAAAGTTAGTTTGGATTTGAAGAACATAGTTATCATCATACTGATCATATTTAGGAAAATCATTAAAAGAAGTAATGTCATCAAACATACACATTGATCAGCAGATTGCCTCTCCACATATCGCTCTATAAATCTACCTTCTGATCTATGGTAGTTGGAATTAGCAGGAATTTGTTCAGGGCTATCAACCTCTTCTTTTTGTGAAATAAATGTGTCATGGTGATTTTGAACAAAAAATTTATCTTTCATGATGATCTTTTGTATCCTTTCCTCTATTTTTCTTACCAAAATGTACAGTTTTACCTCTGCAATGTTGTTCTTCTCCACTCCTACTTTCAACTTTACCCTTCTAATTTGCAAATTAACTTCCACATCTACTACAATGTTCTGCATCTGTTCCAGTGTTGAGGGGTTTCTTTCTGTTAGCTGAAATTATATCTCTGAATCAAATGCTTTTGGATAATGCAAGAGCGTTGAATCAGGAGGAGGTCTTCTATTTGATGGCATTGAATAATAGATTTAATTAAATCTATTAGAAAATTTTTGTATTGTTTCATTCGGATGTCTTTTCAATTGATTATATTCTTCTATGATCACAAAAAGATTGACTTTGATTATCCACCTATCAAGGAAAAAATTGACAAACTGTTGGAAATTTGAGATGCTTGCCATAGGTAAATTCTTGAACCAACTCTTTACTTTACTTTGCAAAGAAAGAGCAAAAAGCCTAATAATAACATCATCTTCTTCAATCTCAAATAAGTCCAGATAATTCTCAAAACCTTCAATATGTTTTTGGGCAGTGATACCATTCTCTCCATCAAAACTGGGGAGATATTTGTGATAGTTGTCAGGGAAATCATGGAGTATAAGAGGTAACATGAGGGGCTTATATCTATCAGTAACTTTACAAGGTACAGGAATATGTACAAGGATTGTATGATTAGCCTTGATTATTTGATGCTCCTCAATTGGAAAATGATCATCATAAGATTTAGAAGAAAGCTGCTCATCTGGATAAGGAGGATATATATTTACAATTTTCAAAAGAAAATAATCAAAAATTAATCTCAGATCTTCTCTAAAATACAATATACATTGAAAAACTTTCTTGATGAGAAAGAACATAATGTCTTGGATAACAGTCCAAGTTAAAAGCCTAATCTTTTCATATTATTCTTTGAGGTTCATTCCTACAGTGGAGTCTCGATTGTGAAATTGATTTGGATCTAGAGTCACCAGGTGAATGATTTTAACCTTTGTGTGTCTGATCACTGTTCACCATCATAGATCAGATCTGGCCTTTATATCATTTTTCTAAAGAAAAGGTTATCTTCCCCAGCAAAGTGGCCATTATGTTATCACTCAGTATTTTTTCAAGGTTAAAGAAAGAAATCACCGAAGTAACTACCAACCACTTCTGGAGATCAGGACCTAGCCTTCCTGATGCTCAGAGAGGGCTCTCTCTTTATAATTTAACTTTGTTTTAGTTATGTGATTTTAGGCTAGTTATGAATGTTCAAGATGTTTTTGATTTGTATTTGAGATTGAGTGGTGGGATCTGCTTAGACATATGGATAAAATGATGTCTTTTAGACCATTGGGCTATGGAGTCAATTATTAAGGAAGCAAAACTGGATTAACTTACTAAAGGGAATGTTCCAAGGGCAAGAAAGCAGAGTGTTTTTCAAATATTTAAGACAGAGGGGTGAAAGGGTTTCACTCGGGGTGAGAGAGCAGTTAAGGGTTCTCAGAACCAGATAATGAATGGGGAATGAAGGGATAATCAAGATCAAAGGGAAATTAAGAATCCTTCAACCTGTATATTGATGCAGGAGCATCTAACTCCTCGTAAATTGAAGAGGAATCCGAAGCTGAGCGAAGAGTACGTGGATAGTCGAGCTGAATCGAAGGAGAAAATATGGGAAATCTGTTTTAAAACAGATATAAAACAGATTTGAACAGGATTTGATGAATATAGTATCTGCCGTGCATGCAAGATGTAATCGAATCTGAGCTTGTTTCTAAGGTTGAAACGCCTTAGCCTGTAATCATTTTGTATAATATATAAAAGCCTGTTCTGGCGTTGGTTATGTCCGCTTACGTGTGTGTGTTTCATAATTGATTTAATTCTGTGTTATGAGCCTGTTGATCGACCATCGATCACTTAAAGGATCGATGGCGATCTAAGTTATCGTTTAAATGTTATGTATGAAGAATCGTGATGCATGATGTGTGATTTTCTGTGTCACATAGTATCAGATCGGGAAAAGGACAAATGATGGAGAGATCGATTGCGTAAATCGATTTTTAAATCGTGTAAAGCCTCTACATAAGGAACCAAGGCGAAACTCGTAAAAAGAATGGAGCGTGGAATTGAAAGACCTCGTCTTAAAAGCCTGTTGAATTTTAATTTATGCTGATGGAAAAACAGTTCTGATGTGAACAGAACCCTATTATTCAATCATTGAAGATCGATTATATTTGATTTAGTTGAAGATGGGAAGAAGTGGTTCGATTCGTTTAAATCGACATTGATTGGTGTTAAGGGCTCAATCACACAGAATCGGCAAATTTTAATGCAGAGTCAGGCCACAACGTTTTGCGTTGGGAGGCTACGATTCATTGTGAAATTCGATGCAAGATATGGCTTTAACAGTTTTGAAATATGTTGATACGTGGTTTCAAACCATCGTTAGTATTTAAAAAAAAATCCTTTGTCAACATTGGTATGTGTTTGTTCAGCTATCATATACGTTGGGTTGAGCTGCAGATCTGTCAATATTTCTAGAGGTGGAGGTATATATTTTGAGATCTGTGTAAGGTGGATTGGAGGAGAATTTGTACAATACTCCCGTGAGTTTGTTTTATGTATGGATGGCACAATTTTAATAATCCACGGTTCAATTAAAAGGTTTTAAAGTTTAAAATGCTTCAAATAAGACTTAGTGGGCCATAACCCACAGGTCCAGGATCGAAGAATTTATAATGAAAGGGGATTTTGGCAAATACCCAAGATCTCTTTTCATCAAGTGGTATTAGAGCAGGGAAAGTTTTCTACGAGGAGAAGGATTCCAGAGAGAGAAGAAGAAGCAGTAGGTACATTTGTGATAAAGCTGGCGAGTTTGTGGTCTTACCGTCGTGCAGATAGCGGCAGCAGAAGGTGAGAAGATTTGCAGCAACCTAGAGCAAGGTGTGCTCAATTGGTTCCAGAGAAGAGAACCAGAAGGATGCCAAAAGACCGAGTGCGGAGGGCTTGGTGAGGTATCGTGTAACAGAGGAGACTGTTACTGCAGAGGTTGGTTGCAGCTCACAGAAGATCATAAAAGCAGTTCTACTGAAGAAATACAGTGGGTAGAATTGCTAAGGACCAGGAGAAGTATATGACCAGGAAGTCATAAATTTTTTTTACCTCGGGAGTCTGATGCAGGAGCATCTAACTCCTCGTAAATTGAAGAGGAATCTGAAGCTGAGCGAAGAGTACATGGATAGTCGAGCTGAATCGAAGGAGAAAATATGGGAAATCTGTTTTAAAACAGATATAAAACAGATTTGAACAGGATTTGATGAATATAGTATCTGCCGTGCATGCATTATGGAAAGTTCCGTTGGAGAAAAATAAGGAGAGGATCTACTCGATCCTTCCTTTGTAATGCTTCTTATGTATATAAGACAGAGATCGAGAGGGCGTGATGGATCTGATTTGTGAGGAAATTGTGAGTGAGCAAGATGTAATCGAATCTGAGCTTGTTTCTAAGGCTGAAACGCCGTAGCCTATAATCGTTTTGTATAATATATAAAAGCATGTTCTGGTGTTGGTTGTGTCCGCTTACGTGTGTGTGTTTCATAATTGATTTAATTCTGTGTTATGAGCCTGTTGATTGACCATCGATCACTTAAAGGATCGATGGCGATCTAAGTTATCGTTTAAATGTTATGTATGAAGAATCGTGATGCATGATGTGTGCTTTTCTGTGTCACATAGTATCGAATCGAGAAAAGGACAAATGAGGGAGAGATCGATTGCATAAATTGATGTTTAAATCGTGTAAAGCCTCTACATAAGGAACCGAGGCGAAACTCGTAAAAAGAACGGAGCGTGGAATAGAAAGACCTCGTCTTAAAAGCCTGTTGAATTTTAATTTATGCTGATGGAAAAACAGTTCTGATGTGAACAGAACCCTATTATTCAATCATTGAAGATCGATTATATTTGATTTAGTTGAAGATGGGAAGAAGTGGTTCAATTCGTTTAAATCGACATTGATTGGTGTTAAGGGCTCAATCACACGGAATCGGCAAATTTTAATGCAGAGTCAGGCCACAACATTTTGCACATTTTGCGTTGGGAGGCTACGATTCGTTGTGAAATTCGATGCAGGATATGGCTTTAACAGTTTTGAAATATGTTGATACGTGGTTTCAAACCATCGTTAGTATTTAAAAAAAATCCTTTGTCAACATTGGTATGTGTTTGTTTAGCTATCATATACGTTGGGTTGAGCTGCGGATCCGTCAATATTTCTAGAGGTGGTGGTATATATTTTGAGATCTGTGTAAGGTGGATTGGAGGAGAATTTGTATAATACTCCCGTGAGTTTGTTTTATGTATGGATGGAACGATTTTAATAATCCACGGTTCAATTAAAAGGTTTTAAAGTTTAAAACACTTCAAATAAGACTTAGTGGGCCATAACCCACAGGTCTAGGATCGAAGGATTTACAATGAAAGGGGATTTTGGCAAATACCCAAGATCTCTTTTCATCATATATTCATGAAATCAATCTAAAGCAAGGAGCAAGTAAGGATTCCTTAACTTAGATATCAATAGAAAACATTTAAATGTATAATTGTTAAGACAGAGTGCAATTAAACAAATTCTGAAGTATTATTCTAGTTATAACATTTAGATTCAGAAACACATTAAAGATTACAAATAACTTGAGAAAAATAACAATAACACAAACGAATACTTCTCTGAAGTTCACTCAACACATGAATCCTTGGAAATATTTTATCTTTATTTATCAATCCAGCTTGCTCGCTCAGCAAATGATACAATAACCCTCTGGGTCTTCTGATCAAAAAGTCTATAGAAATGTCTAATATAATCTACCAAAAATACTTCAAATGAAGAAGTATTTATACAAATTCTAAACTGAAATATCTTGAAAAAATATCAAGATTGGTTTTACAAATATCTCAAATTGTTTTACATTAATAGAACTTAAATAAATGATGCTCAAAACTAATGAATCTATTTGTCACTATATTTATGGATTGATGGGGAGAAAGAAGAGAAATTTGAATTTGATAGCAACGCTTAATTGATGATGAGGCTTCCAAGTCACTAACTACCTCCTTCCTTTGTGCATTATGGCCAAGAAATTCTGCAAAATTAGGGTCCAGTGATACCTTTACATACCTCAATCCGAGATAGATATGTAAAAAGTGAAAGAATTTATTGTAGATAAGTATGTTATTGAGATAAAACTCTTTTAGTTTCCAAAAATTCAGCTCCAGCTGTTCAAAATATTCTTTACAAAAAGATGTCAAAAAGAGGACTTTCACAGTCCAAAAAATAGGCTGTGAAGATATGCATTTATCTCCCTTTTGTAATACCAGTGTAAAAAGTGAAATAGGTTTTTGTAGATTGGCCCTTTAGGAGCACAAACCGCCTCCAGTTTCTCAAAATTCATCTTGGATTGGCCACAATAGTTTCTAAAAAATTATGACTTAAAGAGGAAATTTCTAGAAAATGTACCATACCTGCTCTGATTTCATCTTTTAACCTTAATTTTCTTTTAATTGTTTTTACCTTTACTTTGGATAAACTCCATTGTTTCTAGTGAAAGTGTCTTCATCTCTATTTAACCCTTATTGCCTCCATGTTTACTTTTACTGTTTACCTTGACTACTTTGTTTTTTCATCTATTTTCACTTTGATTTTTCAATCTGATACACTTTTACTAATACTCTTTCATCTGATACACTTTTACTTTGATGACCTGTCAATATCCTTTACTGTGTTTTTACTTTTACTATACATTTTAACTTTTTACTGTGTATTTCAACAGTAAATTATTTAGTTTTTTATATGTATTAGCATATGGTAATGGATATTGATCAACTTTCTGTATGTTTGATCTGTTTGTCTTTTGACTGTATGCTCTGTCTGGTTCCTTTGTTTTAACAATCAATGTCTCTATGTGAATGATTTATTTCTTTGTTCTGTGTATAACTGTTTTCTTCTTCTGAATGAAGGTTTTTAAATAGATTTCCTTTTGAATCTTGGAGTAAACAAGTTTTGTGACTAGTATCAAAATTGTTTATCCAAGCTCTGGTCTTCTGCTAATTACCTGCAAAATACAACAATTTGTTAATAAAACACAGGTCTGCGAGGAGGTGACCAGAGGCCATACTGAAACTGGGAATAACTATGGACAGAGTCCGAAAGGTGTTCGGGAGGGAATCCATAGTGAAATCATGTCTGAGAGGCTCAAGGTGGCACCAGAATGGTTTGATAGGTTTCGCTATGTAACTGAGTAAAATGCATGAAAATGAGGGTTTTCGGGGTTTTAGCAGGTAATGGATAAATTGGCGCAGAATTTTATATTATGAACAGTGAGTGGTTTCAAGTTTAGAGGGGAGGCGGTATCAGAGGCCAACACACTGCTTTTATGGAGGAGACAGTATTTTGGCAAGGTCACCCGATCTATGTTAACGCTTGACATGTAGCAGATGGGAGCCTGGGCAATACCACTTTATCAGGCGGGTAAAGCTTGGATATCAGGTGAACCCGATATGGCTGTGAATCGTTAGATTTGGATGCTGACGATCGGACGAAAGTTGGGTGACAGATTAGCACAGATGAAATGGGCAAAGGTTTTTTGGGGGAGCCTGGAGCTTTAATTAATGATGGTTTGTGATTATTATGGAGTTAAAACACGAGATTAAATGATCAAACGGGGTTAATGGAGGGATTATCTTAACTTTACCGAGAAGTGGTGAGTTAAGAGGCTTTTGTCGGGGGTATGGGATAAAAGTGTAGTTTATAGTTAAACTAAGGGTTGGGGTATTATATACGGGATTTATTTATATATGGGAAAAGGTATATCAGGAGCTATATTATTATGTTAAAAATTAATATGAAATGAAATGAGCGGAGTGAACATACCACTAAGCATAATGTAATATTTGTGCATTTTCTTCACTTACACTTATACTTAGAATAAAATCTTTTTGTAGGTATTTTGAACGAAATGGAATTTAACATGGGGTTGATTACCTTTCATAGGAAAATGGAGTTTAACCTTAGGAAAAGGGGTTTTATTAGGGTAGTGAAGATAAATGACTTTTATGAAGGGAATTCTAACACTTGATGTCCATAAGTCATTAAGCCGAGGGTCTGGTCCCACCAAAAGTTAGAGAAATGCTCTGAGCCTTTATGATTTGAAGGATTTTTAGTACTAGAACATACTTGTGGATGGGGAAATTAGTAAGTATAGGGATGAAATGAATGAGGGGAAGTAAATTAAATCAACTTGTAAACCTCTGCTTTTGCTTTCTTAATTTCTTATGCACATTGAAACATATGATTAAACATGGTAAATGTGCTTTTGTCCAATCAACTTTATACTTCAGCGACCTTTCTTCTACTTACCCATTACTTACCCTAACATTTTTTTTTTCACTTATATGGGTGCATTTAAGCTAGCAGACCCTTTTCTTTCATTTTCTTTTATAAAACAAACTATCTACTTCTAACCTTATATCTTCCAAGGGCTCATATTAAACTAATGACCTCCTTTTATTTTCTCTACCTATCCAATGATCTGCCAAGATTAAGCTGTTTGGTTAGATTTTATTCTCTAACTATAAACATAAAATTCAAAGCATGAAATAGTCAAGATCAAGTAGTTTGACTACCATGGGTTGTGGCATGTCTGATAAACTGCACACAACCATTATTTGCAGAAGAAGTAAAATAGTAGTGGCATTTAGACTTGCATACTTTCATGATCTGTTTTTGTGTTTGGGGTTCATATATTTTCATTTTTTGATCTTTTTTTATTCTTTTTGTCCTTTGATATTTCTTTTAGGACACACCCTCTTTACATTTTTTTATTTTTAATATGGAAAACATTTGCAGAAAGCAAAGGTATGTACAATATTATAAGGCTTAACCTTAGACAATTCAAAATTATTAATCCTATCACTATATGACTCTAACAAAAGACAAGTTAGCTAGTAATCCAAAGTGATGGTTAAACCAACAGCACATTTCAGAAATATTCATACATACATACACAGAGATCTATACATGCATGCGTAAGCAAACAGATACATACATCATTTAGAGTAAACCAGATTGCATAGAATACATTACAACATATGGATGAATCGTGTTGGCTCTTGTTATATTAATAAGTGTAAGTTCCAGTCATAAAATACATCCATTCCAACCACTAGTTCCAACAACGAAATGTTATAGCCACAACCACCTGCTCCTCCAAAGAGATGTACTAGCTCTGTGTAGTGGAGAAGCCAAGGCTCGTTACAATATTGTCCAAGCTCTCGCTAAGATAGTCCTATTGGAAGCTTAGCTTACTAAAAGTACAATGAGTTATGAGGGACTATTTATAATAAAGAGTGGGGTGATCTTTGACATTCCCCTTTATGACAATTCATCTACCCTCATGACTCTTCATATACTCTATGATTGTTACATCCAACTATCGACACTTGAACTTACACTTGACAAGATGTTACATTACAATGCACATGTACCCATGTGAGACAGAATAGCTTGAGAAAACCTTGCTAGACATGACTATGACTCAGACAATTGTTGGAAGACCAACTCTTTGATATCTTCATTATGATTGACAGTATCAAACTGATGCCAAGATCGATAGTCCACCATGGTGTCCTTGTGCTCCAAGGAGACATCTTTCTGGAATCTGAATCTTGCCTCCATAGCATCTGGGTACACTTCTTGAGCTCTTCTGTCCAACTCGTCTGAAAGCATGCACATCATTGTCTTTAATGTAGTTGGACCAGCAACATACTTGCGCATGTTGTCTGCACTAATGGGCAAGTCTGGGTTGGTGGCAATGAGCATCAACTCGTCAAAGTATGAGTCAAGCTCTAGTCGGACATGTTCCTTTGTCTTCGCCTGGGTGAGGGCCCCAATAGATGGGATCACATGTGCGCGCACCACAACATCCATACTATTGAATACACGTGCATGGGAAGCCTATATACTAGTGATGAGCTGCGGGAGATCTTCGTAGTTTTGGATCTGGCTCTGGATACGTGCCTTTAGCTTGACCACTCTTGGCTTCATCATCTTAGGCAAGTGAAGCGGGGATCCCTTGTTTCTCATCATCCATTTTTGCATGTAATCAATAGCAACATGCACGTTCACCAAGATATGTGCTCTTCTAACACATCGTTGCTACCATCCATTGAGATGGACGGCTGGCTTGTGCACGGTATTAATCTTTGAATACAACACCTGCATACTTATGTCAAGGGACAACGCTTCATCTAGTATTGCCTTCTTTAGTTCTTCTCAGGCGGATGCTACAACCAACTCTCCTCCTTGCTTGGTCATCTGTAGTTCCTTAGCCATTCGCTCATTATCAGCTATCAGAAAGCAAACACTAGAGCTAGTCGCTTCGGCATACACTCTAGTGGCATCGGCCAAGGCTACTGGATGTTTGCACACATCAGACACGATCACTCATTCCTCAACTTACGCAGGAGATGTATGATCATCCAGAGTCAACACTCTGTGAGACTGCACAACTCTATGTTGAGACTCATCGAATGAGATGTTGTGCATCTCTCCTTCTGGCTGATCTCCAAGGATCTCAGTGCCTCCTCGGTCACTTGAGACTTTCTCATCTTCTGGATGCGGTGAAGCAGGTAAGTCGACCTCTTGGTGGTGTGGCATGAGGTCGATGTCTTGTTCCAATTCCTATTGCTTCATATCTGTATCCAACTGTTGAAGTGTTTGCTCTATCTCACGAGCAAATTCTTGCTCTTGCGATGGTTCACCCTGTCTGCCTGATGCCAACTATTCTGATGAGTCTACTACATGTATGGGCATTGTTTCATCTATTTGCACATGTTTCAGCCCTTGTTGTACCTATTGTTGCTACGCTTCCCTCTCCTATTTGCACATCTCTTGTTCCTTCTAAAGTTTCTCCTTCAACTCATGAACCTCCTTCTTTGTTTCTTCCATCCTTATTTTCTCCCTCTGCCTTTGTGTGATTCGCTTGTCACAATGTTGCCTCTTTGCCTCTATAGCCATAACTACTTTCTCCACAAGTGGATCTGTTCAGAACTTGCAACTTTTCTCTTCCTCCATGTGATCGACAATTTTCCTCTTACCCTTGTCACACACTGGTATGTTATCCTCTATTGCTGCTGCTACTTTTGGTGCTCTCCAGGATGTTGTTTCATGTTGCTTCACTAACCATTCCACAGTGAAGCCGACCTGTTCATTGGGTCTGGAGAAACTGTAGCAATATCTCCATGGGTCCTCCTCTACCCAATGAAATGCCCCATGGATCTACTTGAACTGTACCCTCACGCAGTGATCTTGTACAAGACAATGTGGGTCATCGGATTGTAACTTAAGAGGTCAAATGGGTACTTCTTCATATATTCTTCTTCGACATCTACTTTCTTGAAACTCAAGATCTCGTATAACCCAATCTATAATGGAAGAGCAGGCCAAGGTGCCTTCTTCTTCCGGTGTAGTCTAGTTGTCAATCCTGACAAGATGTGATATGATACTTCCTGCATGATGAGTATGTCCAAGGTAAACTTAGGTATAACATGCAGAGGCTTCTCCGTGTTGTACATACATATGAATGTGCCAAACGGTGAGGCATACAAATCGACTATGTCTATCAATGCCTCCATTGCTGCATTTGACATGTAGGGTGGATCCTGTTTGAATATCATCTTATAAACTAGGGTGACAAAATGATCAAACAACCATGTGATAACTCCTCTAAAGTTGCATTTCGACAACAACTTACAATAAGTGTTCACAGCAGACTCCACCAGTGACCATGCCCACTTCAATCCCAGGAACTCTTGTCGGTATTGCATCCAAGATATAGGCAGACATGTAGATCTCTGCTTGCATACCTTTGGGCGACTATTGAGCCCTTGTTACCTGTCCCTTCAGCTGATGAGCCAACATTCCGGACTAGTTACATGGCTTGCCCTCTCTAACCAGTTGGTCCAGCGTGATCACCCAACTCTGTGGGAAGTTTTGTGTGCTTTCTTAGCTATACAGTCAACACACAAATATGACCAAGTATTGATACACTTTCCACGGTATCTTCGTCTTGTAGATCTAGTTAGGTGTCATCCTGAATCTAGTCAGCTCTTTTACTTAGTTCTTCAAATGTCTCTAGAGTTGGAATTGTTGTTGGGTAAGCTGAAGGGAGTCTCGATGATGGTCATGGGCTTTGACATCTTATACATCTCATCATAATCATGTGCCCAAAAGGTTGCAATATTCGTCCCACTGACACTACTCAAAGTCATCGTCTCGAGATCAATGTGCGAGATGATCTAGTGTATCATGTCCACGCATGGGAACGCGGGGTATTTGCATGCAATCCGGTACAAGCCGGACTTGTGAATTTTCACGTACACCTGGCGGTCTTCAAGGTCTTCCCCAAATGTTCCTACAAATGCATCATTTACCTCTTTCCAATTCAGCTTGATGTCCTTGTCTAGAAACAGCTTGGTATCTTCATAGATCGGTAGACTCAAGGACACTCACTCAACTGCTGCTCCAGTTGCACTCCCGTCAGTGTCCTTTGATCCTGCTCTCTTGGAGGCCATAAATCATGTACTACTAAGAGGCATATGAACACCTGAAATATATGGAGAAAAAGCGACATGCATGGCAAGAAATTTGTCAGCGAAAACCAAAGAAAATTTGGGAATGACATAACACATACCTTGGGAATGATAGGCATGGATTGCGCAATTTCTTCTGGGAGGCTGGGAGACTGGCTGTTAGACTTGCGCAAAAAGAAGTCTGGGTTGTCTGGGGAGGTTGACTAGTTACTATATTTTCACAGTGCGCAATCCAGGCTGACTGTTTACTGTTGGAAATGCGCAATTCGCAATTCCAGCTAGCAATGACTGCAAGCTTAATGACTGCATTGCTCAATTTTCTGGGCCAGCAGTCATTGTCCCTCAAAATTGCATAAATCAAGCCTAGAGGACAGTCACTAGGTAGAAATATGCATTTCTAGAGAGGAAGACAAAGCCTTCCTTCTCCAGACTACGCAATGTTGTCTCGGTGAGGCAGAGTCTAGGCCAAGGCTGGCCAAACCTACCGACAGGCAACTAAATGCAAATGTGGAAGTGAATGCATGGTGATACTGAGTGTAATAATAAGAAAATGATCGTGCATGCAAATAGTGAATGAAATATTCAGAAAACGGAACGACATGCATGTGGGTGAAGTGAGTCGTCGAATCGACGACCGTTCATGCAAAACAATTTCATGCATGCGACAGCAGTGAGATAGTAATGAAAACTAAAAAAGTGCTGGTACAAGCTAGTATGCATGTAAACAATAGTAATCATTCAAATAAATCAAGCAAACAGCACTCACACAATTGAAAACACAGAAAGCGATAGAAATGTTGTAAAAGACAAGTTGAGGCCACTTACCTGTGAATAGCTGAGATGGATGTGTTGAAGAGTCCTAAATGTGTTGTGGGATGTCAAAGCCCCAAGATTGATGTGAAGAAATGATCTAAAGCATTGAATAAATAATTTTGGAGCTCATGACGTGCATGCCACAAATCTAGGAAAAAGCGACACTTGGAGGAAAGATTCTAAAACAATATTTGCATATAACCTCTAGCTGCTAAAAATAGCTCCCTAAATCATGAGATGCCTTTGCATGTTACCTTTTATATTTCGAAAAAAAGTAGCCCATGCATGCATGTCAAGTTTCCTTGGTCCCGGGTGGAACTGGTCAAGCCAACAGTACATGCAAGAGCCTGCTCAACTGCTGGGAGAAAATGTGCATTTCTAGAAGGGAGTTGGGCTGACTGCCCAGGATATTTGCACAATTTTTGGGCAGAGAATCCTACTACTTCCCAGCATTGCGCAATTCCTGGGCTGAGTAGCCCTGCTGGGAGGAATTGCGCAATTTTCAGGATGAAGCTTGACTGGCAGAATTGCGCAATTCTAGAGCCCAGCAAGTTGCTAGACTGAATTGCGCAATTTCTGGAGGGAAGGCTAGTTTTCCTCCGGAATTGTGTAATTTCTAGAAGAAGCTGCTCAACCTGCAGCTGGACCAAGTCCAGAGAAATATCATGTGAGGAGAATGCATCAATCTCTGATAGACAGGTTGTCTTTCTACAAGAAAATCACTGGAGCTTGTGTACTTGACGAAGCAAGACATGCTGTTGTGAAGGTTTAGTAGGGAGGCTCCAAATCGAAGCTAAGGAAAAATTTTGGAGTGTGGTTGTAGCACTACAACACTTGGCGACACACTAGTAGAAATCTAGCTCTCTGAATGGACCTTGTTCGTGAAAAACAAACCTAACACCTCCAGAAGTATTGTTTAGTTCTTAGTTCGTCTTAATTTCACACTAGCCTGATTATAAGATGTAGCATCTTCCAAACTCTTGGTAGATTGACACACATTCCAAGCCAAGGAAACACAGTTTTTTTGATTGGGGTTGAGGGGTATATTGATGCACAAGAAATATAATCGCCAGAGTCTTAGTTTCATCTCTGGTGTTGCTCCACTGCCAGCAGGCCTAGACAGTACCCCGGCGGAGTAATGTAAGAACACAAGAATCGCTATGCTGCCAGTGAGCCTGGTCAGTACCCCGGCGAAGTTACTTGCATCATCTCTCTACACAAGAAGCCTTTCTCTTCTTTCACTTTATTCATTTTTCATTTTTTCATTTTTTTCATTTTCACAACTATGCATAGCACTTATTCATTTCAGAGGCGGAAGAGGGATCCCAACTTGTTGAGAGTAGAAGAGGTTGTTCCTCCAGAGAAGTAATTTATTATATACCTCTAACGTGCTTGTTAAGGTTTTCCTCCTCACCTTACTCTACTTGACTTAGCTGACAAGGGTTAACCCAAAAACAACAAAATCGAGTAGGTGACACTAGTTAGCGCACAGGCATTGTGTTTTCACCAAGGTTCACCTCGAACAATATGTATTTTCCTTCGACGTATCGTGGACTAAAAATAGCAAGTTCATCATACATAGGCAGGATGATAGATAACCATGTAGTGATAGTGGTACAGGGCCTCTTGTACTTTACCCAGCTTGTCTTAAGAGTTACACATGGTTTCATGTGAAACTAACCTACAAAACAAACAAGCAAGCAAAAAACAAAGTGGAGGAAGCAGAAGCAAAAGTGAAAGAAAAGTGAGCAAGAAAACAAGAAAGAAGACAAACAAATAAACAAAACAAGTAAGCAAACAAGCATGTGAGAAAACCAACTGAAACAAAACACTGCTCCTACTCCTAAGCTAATTGTGCATGGGCTTGATAACGTGAAGTGATATTTCCAATGCAGCCACCGGCGCATCAGTTAACCCATGTTGGTGAAGGGTTGGTCCACGAGCAACCTTGTTGTGCAGAACAACAAGCAAGAAAGATGTAACAATGAAGACAAACACACTTCATGTTTAAAAGTGTCCATGGGACATAAGTGAGTGCAAGTGCATGACATGTGGTCCATGGACTGGTCACGATGTTTTGCAACACTGCATGCAGCTTTGAAGCATACGCATACTCTTGACTGTGACATGCAATCAAATGAAAGAAACAAAGACAACTTGCATCATGCACGTGTTCTTGCAATGTAAGATTCCTCCAATGCATGAGCGATGGGATCGTGCAGTTCGAGTGGAGGAAGCATGATCTGTGTGTGAGATTGATCTTCAATGCATACAGATGAGTGATGAGGAGCCTTGGGTGATTGAACAATTTCCTAATCAGAAGTGAAACTAACCCCAAGAGAGCGAGGGCCTGACATAACCATCAGCTCGGGCTTAAGTGCCTCGACAGTCTTAGGTATTTCGACTTCATCACCAGATAGATCATCATAAACTGGTGGCTTCAAAAAATTGACTGCGATAGAATCACAATCGTGATCGAATATGGGAGTAAATGGATCACGACAGCCACGATAAAAAAAAGTCAATGATTTCACCAGCATCCTCATGATCTGATGAATCAAATAGAGGGGTAGATGAGAAGTGAACAAATTCATCCTTTGTGTTTCTAGAAAAGGCAGATGAAAAATCAAGTGGATTTTCAATGAATAACTTATCCTCTCCATTGTCAGATGATGGACTGACATCTAGTGTGTCTTGTGAATGATCAACAATGGGTGCATCCATGGATGAAGATACACATGTGAAATCATGGATGGCAGGTTCACCAAAAATGTCAGGAAATAACGAAGGAGGCTCGGATGGAAGGGAGTCATCCTTCACTGAGTGTTGATGCTCAAGCTCCCAGTCATACTCTTCATGAATGATAGCGCATGTTGGTTGTGCAACACCAACTCCATCGATGGCTTGATCCTCGTTCACAACAAGTGTAGAGTCCGGAATGGAAGAACACAAGATAGTATCATCTAGAGGATTAGCCGAGTACGAAGATGGAGGTTGTGGAACAAAATGCATATGACAACTCGATGGACTCACAACCAAATCTACGCGAAAATTAAGCAAAGTGATGTTGGGAGGATGTGACAGCTGAATAAATGTGTCAGCATGATCTCCTGCACCACTCTACAGTGCTGGAGCTATTTGATTAGGGGACGGCAGACAGTCACTTATGACAGTGACCGTATCCGGCAGACAGTCACTTATGACAGTGACCGTATCCGTCAGTGATTGTGCAGCTCCATCACTGAAGAATATTGAGTGAGGCTTGATTTCAAAATTCTTCTTGTGGCGAGTAGATTTCTTAACATAGTACTCGAATCAGTCCCAAAGATAGAAAAATTTCATTTGGCTCTTCGGAGCTTGAAACTGAAACTCACGGAAGCGCTGCAAAAAATCCATAGGTGATTCATGGGGAGCCTTCTATTGTTGTAACAGTTTTTTGTCAAGATGTTCTGGATCAAAATGATAGAAAGTGTATTCAATGAGATCATAGAAGTGCTCAAGTCAGTGCACGCTATCAGCCGGTAGGATGCATAACCATCGATGTGGAGATTCGTGAAGTGTGTATGCGAGTAGCAAACTGGCATGTTCGTCAGAACATCCATCTTCCTCATGAAGCATGGAAAGAAAGTCATGTAAGAACTCAGGCTAGGCCACTTCACCTTCAACATCATACGTGTATGTGGACAAGTGATAAAAAAACTCCTTCGTGATGGTAACAGATTCAGAATTCAAAAATCATCGCAGAGGGAGAAGAGTGCCAAAATCCATGATAGGTATGCAAAGGTCCAAAACAAGATGAGAGGACACAGCTTGTCATATGGCCCTCTTTCTAGCACCAGAAATGTTGAAAATGATGGACCCACCAACATGTCAGGGGATCTCTCTGGTAAAAAGTCCCAATTAGACCTCAGGCCGTTTGGTGTAGGAGTCCCAACAGTGGGTCGTATCGTAATGCCTTGACCACGATTTCGCACAGAGGCAAGTAAGATAACTCTATTGGTAGCAAGGGTGTTACATATGTACTAAGCCAAGGAAGGTGCATGAGAGGTTCTAACACTCAGGGGTTGAGACAAGTGCGCCCCTTGGAAACATGTGATAGCATGGAGTTAAGAAGGGAACACACGAGAAAAGATGCATCACAACATGGAAGGAAAGTTAGCTAAAAATCCAAACTGATGGTTAAACGAACATCACATTTCAGAAAGATTCATACATACATACACAGAAATCTATACATGCATGTGTAAGAAAACAGATACATATATCATTTAAAGTAAACCAGATAGCATAGAATACAATACAACATATGCATGAAACATGTTGGCTCTTGTTATATTAAGAAGTGTAAGTTCCAGTCATACAATACATCCATGTCCAACCACCAGTTTCGATAGCAGAACGTTATAGCCACAACCACCTGCTCCTCCAAAGAGATGTACTATCTCTGTGCAGTGGAGAAGCCAAGGCTCATTACAATATTGTCCAAGCTCTCTCTAAGATATTCCTATCGGAAGCTTAGCTAACCAAAATCCTTTACAATGAGTTATGAGGGACTATTTATAGCAAAGGATGGGGTGACCCTTGGCATTCCCCTTTTTGACAGTTCATCTACTTTCATGAATCTTCATCTACTCTATGACTGTTACATCCAACTATCGACACTTGAACTTACACTTGACAAGATGTTACATTACAATGCACATGTACCCATGTGAGACAAAATAGCTTGAGCAATCCTTGCTAGACATCACTATGACTCGGAAAATTGTTGGAAGACCAACTCTTCAACATTTTTATTGTGATTGACAGTAGCGAACTGATGCCAAGATATGTAGTCCGCGATGATGTCCTTGTGCTCCAAGGTGACATCTTTCTGGAGCCTGTGTTAGGTTGTGTTATATTCTTTCCACGACTAGCCCACATAGTTAACCGAGGGGTTAGAGGCGCTGCGGAACCTCCCCCCTTCGTTGCGCCGATTGCGTAGCGAGGGGGTCACAGGGGGTTTGAGGGGTGTAGGTAGCCCCCCTTTATGGGATCCAGGGTAGTGCCCTGGAAAATTTTGTTTTTGGACCCTATATTAGGCTAGGTGGACCTACCTATGGTTTTGTGCATGATTTTCGCACATGGTTTTGGATGCGATGGTTTTCGGTCCATGGTTTTGGACGCGATGATTTTTCGGTCCATGGTATTGGGTGCTTCAACATGTATAAATATGTATTGTAACATTGAAAGGAATATAATGAAAAATCAAGATGGTAGTCCTGGTTTTGGGATCCAGGGGAAAATCTCTGTGTATATGTGTTTTATGTGTTATGCTCTCACATTCTTTAGTTTATGTGTTTTAGAATTCGTATGCAAGTAATTTATGCACAGGGTTAAAACCTACATTTGGTATCAGAGATGTTTTGGCTTCAAGGGGACGTCTTTATTGCTGAGGGGTTTTGCTCGGGCCTGTGGTAGACCCTGTTCAGTGGGAGATCTACAAGATCGATTCTGGTGGTGAAAGAAGATGGCAAGTAGTGGAAAGATAGAGATTGAGAAATTTAATGGTCAGATTTTTGAGTTGTGGAAACTCAAGATGGAGGATCTATTGGTGGATAAATATTAGTGGATCATGGTAGATCCGGGTATTAAACAAATAGGAGTGGCCGATGAAGAATGGAAGAAGTTGGATCGGAAGGCAAAGAGCACAATACGATTGTGTGTCTCAGATTCAGTATTGCTGAATGTATCAGGGGAAGCTACGATGAAGGTTTTGTGGGACAAGTTAGGGACTTTGTACCAATCTAAGTCTCTATTGAATAAACTGTTCCTGCGGAAAAAGTTGTATAACCTGAGGATGAAAGATGGAGACTCAGTGACAAAGCATCTGAATGCATTTAATGCTATGGTAAGTGAGTTATTATTTGTTGATACTAAAATTTCAGATGAAGATAAGTGCATTAGTTTATTGTGTTCTCTACCAGAATCGTGGGATAGTCTGGTTATTGTAATAGGTAGCAATGCAACTGCCTTGCAGTTTGATGAAATAGTCTCATCCTTGCTGACGGAGGAGATGAGACAGAAAAATATGGAGAGCTAGAATGGTGATGCCTTGTCTATACGAGGACGGTCCCAGAACAGAAACAAAAATAAGTCATCGAGTGGGAGATCTAAATCTCCAGGGAAACCTATAAAGGTGGTGTGTTGGAAATGTGGAAAGGAAGGGCACTACAAAAGGGATTGTAAATCTAAAGCTCTTGACTAAGGAAATGGATCTGATGATGCTCCTTTTGCAGAGTCGAAAACTACCTCAGATGAAGGTGGGGATGTGTACTTGGCTTCTTCAAGTACACATGTAGATCATGAGGCATGGCTGATTGAATCAGGTGCATCCTTTCACTTCACTCCCCATAGAGAGTGGTTCTGCGAGTATGAGAAATATGATGGTGGTGATGTCTTCTTGGGGGATGACAGGAAGGCTAGAATCATTGGTCATGGAAAAATAAAGTTGAAGTTGCAAGGTGGAAGGGTTAGAACACTTCTGGGTGTTTTGCATATTCCTGCAATGGCCAAAAATCTTATTTCCATAAGCAAACTGGATGATGCAAGTGTAAAAACAGTGTTCAAGAAGGATACTTGTAAAATGGTTCAAGCACTGGTATTGATGTGGGGAGTTCAGATTGGAACTCTCTACAAGATGCAAGGTAGCACTATTGTTGATGGGTGCAACAGTTATGTGGCTCCTGAAAGTGGAGCAAAAAATCTAGTGGTCACTGGAGAGAAGACCATGCTGTGGCATCAAAGGCTTGGACATATTGGAGATAAGGGCCTTCGAATACTTCATGGTAAAGGTATGGAAGAAGGTATGAGTAATAGCTCTCTAGATTTTGATTTCTGTGAAAATTGTGTATATGGGAAGCAGAATCGGGTGAGTTTCCCCTCTGGTCATAAAAGGGTGAAACATATATTAGAACTTGTGCACAGTGATGTGTTTGGACCTGTGAAGGTTCCATCACTGGGTAAGTTTGTGTACTATGTATCATTTATAGATGACTTCTCAAGGAATACATGGATATATTTCCTTAAGAAGAAATCTGAAGTCTTTAATAGGTTTAAAGAATTTAAGGCTCTAGTGGAAAACCAAACAGAGTAGAAGATAAAGGTGTTGAGGATAGATAATGGTGGAGAGTTTTGCAGTAAGGAATTTGAAGAATTATGTAAGAAGTGTGGTATAGTACGACAAAATACTACTCCATACACACCTGAGAAAAATGGAGTTGTAGAAAGAATGAACAAGACGTTGATGGAAAGGGCAAGAAGCATGCTCAGTGGTGTCGAGTTAGGACAAGAATTCTGGGCAGAGGTGGTGGAGACAGCATGTTACCTAGTCAACAGATCACCTTCATCAGCGTTGGAGGACAAGACTCCACAAGAGATATGGACTGGTAAGAAACCCTCTCTTTCACATCTAAGGATATTTGGATGTGATGCATATGTACATGTTCCAAAGGAGAAAAGAACCAAGCTAGATAGTAAATCTAAAAAGTGCATCTTTATTAGGTATAAGGATGGTTTAAAGGGTTATAAGCTTTGGAACCTAGTAACAAGGAAGCTTGTGTACAACCGAGATGTGGTGTTCAGAGAAGTGAAAGATGTTATTAAACATGAAGTCCAACCAAAGGAACTTGAGAAGATAGAGTTTGAGCTTAAGGAGGAAGAATCAAACTCTAGAGCAGAGGAGGAATCAGAAGATGAAGAGCCACAAACTCCGGGTGTGAGAAGATCAGTTCGAGAAAGAAGGCAGTTGGAAAGGTATAGTCCATCTGCTTTTTGTTAAAAATTTTCTTTATCTGTTACTGATAATGATCCCAGAACTGTGAAGGAAGCAGTAGATTCAGAGGATGGCAAACTCTAGAAAGAGGCCATGGTTGATGAAATGGCATGTTTTCACAAAAATGAGGCTTGGGATCTGGTGGAGTTGTCGACTGGAAGGAAACCCATTGGAAGCAAATGGGTGTTCAAGAAGAATACAAATGCATAAGGAAAGGTGGAGAAATACAAAGCTCAAATTGTAGCAAAAGTTTATTCCTAGGTGCTAGGAATTGATTTTGGTGATATTTTTTCTCATGTTGCCAAGGTAGCTTCTATTAGATTACTTTTATCTTTTGTTGTTGCTTTTGATTTTGAGGTAGAACAGATGGATGTGAAGACAACATTTCTTCGTGGGGATCTAGAAGAGGAGATCTACATGAAGCAACTTGAAGGTTTTGTGGTGAAGGGTAAGAAAGAAATGGTATGCAAGTTAAAAAAGTCTTTGTATGGATTAAAATAGTCAACAAGGATGTGATATCAGAAATTTGATACATTTATACGGGGACTTGGCTTCACCACAAGCAAAGCAGATCATTGTGTGTATTTTAAATTAATTGGTGACCGTGTTATTTATCTAGTCTTGTATGTGGATGATATGTTTCTAGTTGGAAATGACAAAGAAATTATCCAGGATTTGAAGACCCAATTGTCCTCCAAATTCGACATGAAAGATATTGGTGCTGCAAACTATATTTTGGGTATGGAAATTAAAAGAGACCAGGAAAAGAGGAAGCTATGGTTAAACCAGAGGAAGTATGTTGAGACAATACTGCAGAGGTTTAATATGCAGGATAGTAAACCGGTGAAGGTTCATATTCCTGTAGGTGTGAGGTTATCTGTTGAACAGTGTCCCAAGACACAAGAAGAGGAAGAGGACATGTCCCATGTTCCATATGCAAGTGCAATCGGTAACCTTATGTATGCAATGGTTTGTACTAGACCGGACATTGCACATGTAGTGGGAGTATTGAGCAGGTTTATGTCAAAACCAGGGAAGGAGCATTGGACAATAGTGAAGCGGGTTTTCAAGTATTTGCGTGGCACTAGTGATTATGGTTTGTGCTACCAAGGAAGACCATGATTGGATAGAGTGTTGGATATTCGTGGCTTTGTTGATGCAGACTGGGATGGAGATATGGATCAGAGAAGATCTACAAGTGGGTATGTAATAGATTTGAGACTTCTGCGATCTGGATTTTGTGTGGTTCTCTCTTTCGGATTCATCGCATTTTACTTGTTTTATGTATCGACGTTTTGAACCATCCTGATGATGAACCACAGAGGATGGTTCAAAACGTCGATACATAAAACAAGTAAAATGTGATGAATCCGGAAGAGAGAACCACACAAATTGGGTATGTGTTTAACCTATTTGGAGGTGCAGTCAGTTGGATGAGTAAGAAACAATCTGTATTGGCACTATCAACTATAGAGGAAAAATACATGGCAGCCACTCATGCAAGCAAGGAAGTAGTTTGGTTGCAGAGATTGTGTTCAAGTATGGGGTTAGTACAGGGAGCTATAAGGATAGACTGTGACAGCCAAAGTGCAATTTTATTGGCAAAGAACCCTGCATATCATTCAAATACAAAGCACATTGATGTTCAGTATCACTTTGTGAGGGATATGATAGAAGACACAAAGGTGTTGCTAGTAAAGGTGGACACTTTGAAGAATACTGCAAATGCATTGACAAAATCTATGAGCTCTGAGAAGTTCTCTTGGTGTAGAGAAACAATGGGCATTGCAGGGCTGGATAAATGACTAAGCTCTCTTGTGCCCCCCTGTGGAAAGAAAACAACAAGTGGGAGAATGTTGGGTTGTGTTATATTCTTTCCACGACTAGCCCACGTAGTTAACTGAGGGGTTAGATGGGGAGCCCCACCCTTCGTTGCACCGATTGCATAACGAGGGGGTCACAGGGGTTTTGAGGGGTGCAAGTAGCCCCCTCTATGGGGTCTGGGGCAGCACCCTGGAAAATTTTGTTTTTGGACCCTATATTAGGTTAGGCGGACCTACCTATGGTTTTGTGTGTGATTTTTGCACATGGTTTTGGACGCGATGGTTTTTGGTCCATGGTTTTGGACACGATGGTTTTTCAGTCCATGGTATTGGATGCTTCAATATGTATAAATATGTATTGTAACATTGAAAGGAATATAATGAAAAATCAAGCTGGTAGTCCCAATTTTGGGATCTAGGGGGAAATCTCTGTGTATATGTGTTTTATGTGTTATGCTCTCACACTGTTTATTTTATGTGTTTTAGAATTCGTATGCAGGTAATTTCTATACAGGGTTAAAACCTACAACCTGACTCTTGCCTCCATACCATCTGGGTACATTGCTTGGGCTCCTCTATCCAACTCATTTGAAAGCATGCACATCATTGTCTTCAATGCAGCCAGACCAGCAACATACTTGTGCATGATGTCTGCACTAATGGGCAAGTCTGGGCTGGCGGCAATGCGCATCAACTCGTCAAAGTATGATTCAAGCTCTAGTCGGACCTGTTCCTTTTTCTTCGCCCGGGTGAGAGTCCCAATAGATGGGATCGCATGTACTAGCACCATAACATCCATACTATTGAATACACGTGCATGGGAAGCCTGTACACTAGTGATTAGCTGCGGGAGCTCTTCATAGTTCCGGATCTGACTCCGGATACGTGCCTTCAGCTCGACCGCTTTGGGCTTCATCATCTTAGGCAAGTGAAGTGGGGCTCCCTTGTATCTCATTGTCCATGTTTTCATGTAATCAACAGTAGCATGCATGTTCACCAAGATACATTCTCTTCTAACATATCGTTTTTGCCATCCATTGCGATGGACAACTGTCTTCTTCACGGTACCAAACTTGGAATACAACACCCACATGCCTATGTCAAGGGACAACACTTCATCTAGTATTTCCTTCTTCAGTTCTGCTTGAGCGAATGTTGTAACCAACTCTCCTCCTTTCTTGGCCGTATGTAGTTCCTTAGCCATTTTCTCATTCTCGGCTATCAGAAAGCAAACACTTGAGCTAGTGCCTTTGGCATACACTCTAGTAGCATCGGCCAAGGCTGTTGGATGTTTGTGCACATCAGACATGATTACTTGTTCCTCAAATTGCGCAGGATATGTATGATCATTCAGAGTCGACACTCTTCAATACTACACAACTTTATGTTGAGACTCGTTGAATGATATGTTGTGCATCTCTCCTTCTGACTGATCTCCAAGGACCTTAGTGCCTCCTTGGTCGCTTGAGACTTTCTCATCTTCTAGATGTGGTGAAGCGGGTAAGTCGGCCTCTTGGTGATGAGGCATGAGGTCGATGTCTTGTTTCAATTCCTGTTGCTCCATATTCGTATCCAATTGTTGAAGTGCTTGCTCTATCTCATGAGCGAATTCTTGCTCTTGCAATGGTTCACCCTGTCTACCTGATGCTAGCTATTCTGATGAGTCTACTACTTGTATGGGTGTTATTTCATCTGTTTGCACATGTTGTGCCCGCTACTGAACTTGTTTTTTTTTGTGCTTCCCTCTCCTATTTTCGCATCTCTTGTTCCTTCTGTAGTTTCTCCTTCAACTCATGCAACTCCTTCTATGTTTCTTCCATCCTTCGTTTCTCCCTCTTCCTTTGCGCGATTCACGTGTCGCATTGTTGCCTATTTTCCTCTATAGCCATAATTGCTTTCTCCACAAGTGAATCTACTCAGAACTTACAGCTTTCCTCTTCCTCCATGCAATCGACAATCTTCCTCTTTCCCTTGTCGTGCACTGGTATGTTCTCCTCTGCTGTTGCTGCTGCTGCATCCAGTGCTCTCCGAGATGTTGTTTCACATTGCTTCACTAACCATTCCATAGTGAAGCTGACCTGTTCATTGGGTCTGGAGAAATTGTAGCAATATCTCCATGGGTCCTCCTCCGCCCAATGAAATGCCTCGTGGATCTAGTTGAACTGTACTCTCACACAGTGATCTTTCACAAGACAATGTGGGTCATACGGATTGTAACTTCAGAGGCCGAATGGGTACTTCTTCATTTGTTCTGCTTCCACATCCACTTGCTTGAAACTCTGGATCTCGCATAACCCAATACGCAACGGAAGAGCGGGCCAAGGTTCCTTCTTCTTTCGGTGCAGTCTAGCTATCAATCCTGCTGAGATGTGATATGCTACTTCCTGCATAATGAGTATGTCCAAGGAAAACTTCGGTAGAAAATGCAGAAGCTTCTCCATGTTGTACATACATATGAACGTGTCAGAGGGTGAGGCATACCAATTAGCTATGTCTATCAGTAGCTCCATTGTTGCCTTCGACATGTAGGGTGGATCCTGTTCGAATATCATCTTGTAAACTGGGGTGACAAAATGATCAGACAGCTGTGTGATAACTCCTCTAAAGCTGAATTCAGAAAAAAACTTACAATAAGTGTTCACAAAAGTCTATGTCGATGACCATGCCCACCTCAAGCCCGAGAACTCCTGTCGGGCACAGATTTCATCCAAGCTATAGGTGGACATGTAGATCTCTTCTTGCATACCTTTAGGTGACTGTTGAGCCCTTGTTACCTATTCCTTCAACTGATAAGCCAACATGTCAGACCAGTTACATGGCTTGCCCTCTTTAGCCAGTTGGTCTAGTGCAATCACCCAACTCTGTGGGAAGGTTTCCGTGCTTTCTTGGCCATACAGTCAACATGAAAATATGACCAAGTATTGATACACCTTCCGCAATATCTTCGTCTTGTAGATCTGGTTGGGTGTCATCCTGAATCTAGCCGGCTCCTTTACCCAGTTCTTCAAAATGTCTCTGGAGTTGGCATTGTTGTTGGGTAAGCTAAAGGGAGTCTCCATGATGGTCACGGGCTCCAACATCTGATACATATCATCATAATCATGTGCCTAGAAGGTTGCAATCTTCGTCCCGTTGACACTGCTCAAAGTCATCGTCTCGGGATCAGTGTGTGAGACGATCCAGTGTGTCATGTTTGCGAATGGGAACACGGGGTATCTGCATTCGACCTAGTACAAGCCGGAATTTTGAATGTTCACGTACACCTGGCGGTCTTCGATTTCTTCCCCAAATGTGTCTGTAAATGCATCATTGACCTCTTTCCATTTCAAGTTGATGTCCTTGTCTAGAAACAACTTAGTATCTTCATAGATCGATAGACTTGAGGACACTCGCTCAATTGTTGCTCTAGTTGCACTTCTGTCAGTGTCCTTTAATCCTGCTCTCTTGGAGGCCATTGATTCTGTACTGCTAAGAGGTGGATGAACACCTGAAATATGTGGAGACAAAGTGACATCCATGGCAAGAAATTTGTCAGCAAAAACCGAAGAAAATTCGGGAATGACTAACACATACCTTGGGAATGATAGCAAGGATTACACAATTTCTTCTGGAGGCTGGGAGACTAGCTGCCAGACTTACGCAAAAAGAAGTCTGGGCTGTCTGGGCAGGCTGACTGGCTACTAGATTTGTGCAATGTGCAATCTAGGCTAACTATTGACTGCTGGAATTGTGCAATGCACAATTCCAACTGGCAATGATTGCAAGCTCAATGACTGCATTGCACAATTTTCTAGGCCAGAAGTCACTGTCCCTTAGAATTGCGTAAATAAAGCCTAGATTACAGTCATTGGGTAGAAATGTGCATTTCTAGAGAGGAAGACAAATCCTTCCTTCTCTGGATTGCGCAATGTTGTCTTGGTGAGGCAGAGTCCGGGCCAAGGTTGGCCAGACCCGCCGATAGGAAACTGAATGCAAATGTGAAAGTGAATGCATGTTGATACTAAGTGTAAGCAGAAGCAAATGATCGTGCATGCAAATAGTGAATGAAAGATTCAGAAAACGGAAAGACATGCATGTGGGTGAAGCGAGTTGCCGAATCAGTGACCATTCATGCAAAATAGTTTCATGCATGTGACAGCAATGAGATAGTAATGAAAAATGAAATGGTGCTAGTACAAGCTAGTATGCATGTAAACAACAACAAGCGTTCAAAGAAATCAAGCAAACAACACTCGCACAAGTGGAAACACAAAAAGCGACATAAATGTTGTAAAATACAAGTTGAGGTCACTTACCCGTGAATAGTTGAGCTAGATGTGTCAAAGAGTCCTGGATGTGTTGTGGGATGTTAGAGCTCCAAGATCGATGTGAAGAAATGAGCTCTAAAGCGTCGAATAAATAAGTTTGGATCTCATGACGTGCATGCCACAAATCTAGGAAAAAGTGACACTTGGAGGAAATATTCTAAAACGATCTTTGCATGTAACCTCCAGCTGCAAAAAACAGCTCCCTAAATCATGGGATGCCTTTGCATGTTGCCTTTTCTATTCCGATAAAAAACAACCCATGCATGAAAGTCAAGTGTCCTTGGTCCCGGGTGGAACTGGTCAAACCAATGGTACATGCAAGAGCCTGCTCAACTGCTGGGATAAAATGTGCATTTATGGAAGGGAGCTAGGTTGACTGCTAAGGAGATTTGTGCAATTTCTAGGCAGAGAAGCTGACTGCTGCTCGGGATTGCGCAATTCCTGGTCTGAGCAGCCTTGCGTGGAGGAATTTTGCAATTTTCAGGATGAAACTTGACTGGCAGAATTGTGCAATTCTGGAGCCCAGAAGGTTGCGAGACTGAATTACACAAATTCTGGAGGGAAGGCTGGTTGCCCTCCAGAATTGTGCAATTCCTTGAAGGAGTTGCTCAGCCTGCAGCTGGACCAAGTCCGTGGAAACAGTTTTTGAGGGTAATGCATCAAGCTTTGATAGACAAGCTGCCTTTCTGTAATAAAATCATTGGAGCTTGTGTAATTGATGAAGCAAGACATGCTTCTATGAAAGGTTGGTAGGGAGGCTCCAAAATGAAGCTAAGGCAAAATTTTGGAGGGTGGTTTTAGCTGCTACAACATGGGGAGGAATGATCCAGGTGGATATTGGTGGCCAACCACCTATTCCACTTGGACCCCACCATTGTTTCTTTCAATTTTTCAGTTTCCTTATTTGTAGCACAATTTACTATTTTTGGCAGTTTTTCAGGTCTTGAACTTCCGGAGTCGTTTTGAGGCCCTAAATGGTGTTTTTTTGGAAAAATGAGAATAGTAAGGAAAGGAAACTGATGTTTTCCATTCAAAAGTTGTATTCCTCAGATAGATATTTCTAACGAGGTATTGTGCACATCAAACAGAGATCGTATGCCAAAGTTACGACCCTAGGAAGTTGATGTACCAATTTACCCAAACGGGGCCCATAGTTTGGCGCTTCATCTCCTAGGGTTAGGTTTTTGGATGTTTAGGGTTTTCCATTGTTTATCAATAATAAATAGGCCTTTGAGCCTCATTGTAACACAGTTCAGAGGCATGTAGCCACCACATCTCTTCTCAAAGATAAGCTACCATCGCCCAAGCTAGTCTTATTTCCATTATGTTTGTAAGAATATTTCAGTATTTGATATCAATGAAATGAAGTGTTGTTTCGACTACATCTTTGTATCTGTATCAATAACATGTAGTAGATCTTCTATCATCTGGATTACCAACCCAATCTGAATCTAAGTAACCTAACAACTCAACATCAAATGAGTCAAAATACTTAGGACCAAAATCAATTGTTCCTTTAAGATACCTAAGTACTTATTTTGCTGCTCTCCAATGGCTTTCGAGAGGTCCTGCCATAAATTGACTTAACACACTAAAAAAGTATGCTAAAACAGGTCTGGTTGTAGTAAGATAATTCAAACTTCCCACCAATTGTCTCTACAATGTATCATCTACCTCCTTGAGCTATCATCAAAATGCAGTTTCACATTCTGTTGCATTGGAACAAAAGCAACTTTGCACTTATCCATATTAAACCTTTTAAGTACTTCTCTAACATACTTACCATGAGTAACAAAAGTTTGGCCTACATCTCTCCACACTTCAAAACCTAGACAGTAATGTAACTCATCAAGATCTTTCATTTCAAATACTTGTGACATCTACACCTTAATTTCATCATTTATTTTGATTGAATTTCCTGTAATAATTAGTTCATAAACATACAAAGAAATCAGTACTACATGCCCATTTTCATAAAACTTAGTATATAGATTTGGATCGCTTTGACTCCTCATAAAACCCTACTGAAGAAACAAGGAATCAATCTTCTCATACCATGACCTAGGTGCCTGATTTAGCCCATACAAGGTTTTCTTTAATCTGCAAACTAAATGTTCCTGCCCCTTTTTCACATACCCTTCAAGTTGTGTCAAATACACTTCCTCCTTTAAATCACCATCCATTAAAGAATATTTTACATCTAATTGGTGAAAATTCCAATGGTACTTTGTAGCTAACTCAATTAATAATCTAATGGTATTTAATTTAGCTACAGGTGCAAATGTTTATGCATAACCAATGCCCTTCTTTTGTGAGTAACATTTTTCCACCAATCTAGTTTTATGTTTATCTATACTACAATCTTCTTTAAACTTAAGTTTGTACAGCCATTTACATCCTATGGGCTCTTTTCCTTTAGGCAATTTAGTCAATTCTCGGGTTTTGTTTTTAATTGTAGATTCCTATTCTTCCTCCATTGCTTTTTGATGAGGCTCGTCAATAGTTATATCATAAGGTTCATAATTGCCATCCTACAACTTTAAAATTACCTCTCTCTCACATTTATTTACAATTTTTGTTATATTATGCTTAGTGAGAAGGGTGAAAGATGTGTTGCTATGTCATGTGGCCTAATATGTTTTAAATGTTGGAATTGGAACAATTTTGAGATAATTTCAATGCAGGAGCTTAGAGTAGACAACAGAGAGAGATTCTAGGAGGTTTTCCACCTCCTTAACTCCTTCAATCAGCTAAGACCACCACTTTATCTCTCATTATCTCGAAGTCATTGGTAGCCAAGCAAGATGAGGTCATTGGTAGCCAAGCTAGTGCAGTTCAAGGAAGATCTAGATCCACCTTTCTCGAGTTTTGGGAAACTAACATCTCTATTTTCTGGGGAACTATTGGTAGATACCCTTTTGTATAAATAAAAATGCCAAGGAACTCATTAGGATTCGAACTTTGTTTGCAGCTAAGAAGCTATTGAGCTCAAGCACTTGTGACTGTTATTTTTGACTTATTATGTGATGTATTTGACATTTCTGCAATGATAATGAGAAGTTTCTTATTGATCCATCACTGAGTTAGTTCAGAGGGTTGAGGCTTTTGGGTTTGGGCCCAACCCCAGTAGATTAGGTCCCTCTTATGTATTGATATTCCTTTTTAGCTTAAAATGTTTTTTAGTTGTTGCAGTTTATTAGAATATAATCCCTCCAAAAGCCTGTGATTATTTCCTCTATCTCATCTCTCTCATGGGAGCCTAACTAGAGGAATCTAAAATCAAAAACCAAAAACACTATGTTGATGATTTCTTGCTTATGATTTTTTGGAAAAAGTTCTACATTAGTTATCTTGGTTTTCATATAATTGTTGTAGCTTAGAATTTGATTCATTGCATAAATTAGATTTTTTGTCATAAGTTAGATAGTTTCTAAATTCAAATCATCTTTTCCACCTTTAGTTATGATATTTTGTGAATGATAAGAAGAGCATGTGCATGTGATGTTGTGAGATTGTTGGACCTGCAGGCAAGGGGCCTTTCCACCATCTCCATCCAGGATGTCTCAACTCTCTTTTGATGAATCTCAAACATTGTTCTTGACTCTGCCTTTTGGTCACTGTGAGCAACCCTCTTGGTCAAAAACTGGCCTTTCTGAAGTGTTGAGCTTGGCTAAGGGTGTTGGTCACCTTTCACCCATCTACCAAAACCTCCATCCACATTGTCATCCCTTGATCTCATCGTTCTTACCTTCCAAACCCTCTCGATAGCCTTCATGTAGCATTACAGGTCTTCTTGTAGCAATACAGGGATCCTATATCAACTTCCTGTAGCAGCTTGATTTTAACCTGTAATGCAAGTTTGACCTAGTTTAGAAGTAGGTTAACCCCCCATCTTGGACTCCATGATCAGAGGTAGCACCTAGGTCATCACAACCATCCTTTTTCCTTCATTGCAAGAGAGATTAGCATTAATTTCTTTATCACAGATTTGGAAAAGCAGAACATTACTTTATATGCAAGTGTGAATTAAATAGATGATGCATCAAATCTTGAGTTATGAGTTGGTAGAATAATTTCATGTTTACAAGTAAATTTGATAGCTAGATGGTTTATTGCAATTAGTGTAGTTTCATTTCTACAAGTAGCATAGATTTGGTGTTCTTTCATGAATTGATTCAATAGCATTTCCAAGTTGGTAGCATTTACAAGTTAAATTTGAAAATCATTTACCTTATCTACATTAGAGATAGCTTTTGAATTGCACTTTCAGTAGTTAATTTCCCCCTAATCCAGTAGAAGAATGGTTTTGGAGCCCTAATGATCAAATGACCTAGTTGAGGGTGGCATGAGTAGAATCCATCTACTCTGTATTTAGCATTATTTCCTTGAAGTTTATATGAACCTCTGGTTGATAAATAGAGTTGAGGAGCCCATGGGAGTTGTAGAACTCTTGGTGCAATACTAGGGCTCACTACTTTTTTGCGTCATTGTCGGGGAAGCGTCTAGGTAGATGTTATTTCTTCTTAAGCATTTCTTTCTATTTTGCATTCAGTTTTGAAAAAAACACATAAAAGAAGAAAAATTTTCTTTCATGCCTCATAGGAATAGAGATACTCAAGGAAAATTCTTACCAAACACCCCCACACCCTCAAACAGTCAACCTTCACTCTTCTTCGGTGACTGTCAACTTCCCTCTCTGACTACAGGGGAGTTAGAAGACCCCTTAGGTGAAAAACCTGAGATTTTTGAAGAACCTATTGGGGAAGAAGAAGAACCCATTTCACCTACCCAAACCATGGCTAAAAATAGGAATGAGGAGGTTTTCCCTATCAGAGAGACTAATGGAGAGGCTAGAATGAAGAATATAAGCCCTACTTCCCTTCCTCACTTCCATGGCTTAACCTCTAAGGACCCTGATACTTTTATGTTTGAGTTTGTTTTTGTTTGTAGGACCTCTTACTATACCTCGGATGGCCACAAGCTAAAGTTATTCCCATCTGTTGGGGAAAATTAATTTCTTAATAAATAAATAAAACAACTAATCACCTAGACATTAATTATCAACCCGAGGAGCATCTTTTTATTTCAAGGCAATCAGAAAAATATATGCATAACAATACCAACAGCTAACATTGGTTCTATATGATTGTGTTCTATACTATCAAGCTCATTCAACAAGAAATAAAATGTAAGACTTGAATAATAAAACTAAAATTAAAAGGAAGAGAGTAAATGATAGGAAAAACAATTATGCTAATCACACAACTTGAATCATTGCTAAATTAAATCACATCTTGCTGAATTGAAAATTTAAGCTATTTCACTCAACAGAATTCAAATGCTAATCTAGAGCAACAAATCAAATGAAATCTAGAAGTTGCAGGAAATAACAAATCTGGAAAATGTAGCAACTTAACAAATTACTTGATTAAAATGGAAATTTACTTTAAAGAACAATGATTGAAATTCTAAGAAACAAGCACGCAACTAAACTAATGTATATGTTCAAGGCAGCGCCTTGTCCAAGGTAGTGGGCCCAACTGTCCAAGACTCAGTTCCGCCTTGAGAAATAACTCAGATCATATTACAAATAACAGATGTAGAACTCAATGGATAACTCCCTTCATTAAAGCATATGAGAGCAATAATTACAGCATAATGAAGCTCAACGCTTTGCCTCAAATTCAACAATTATTCATCTCCCATCTCTCATCTCTTATCTCTTCTTCTACATCCTATCTAAGAATTTTCCATCTCCTATCTCCTAATTATTCCTCAATTATCCCTCCATTATCCCTCCTTTACCCCTCAATTATCCCTCCTTTCCTCTTTGATCTTTGTTTTCATTTAAATACACAAATAGCAAAGGGGGGTTACAACAAAGTTAATTACAAACTGATTTGCATTATAAATTTGGATTGTACAAAACAAATTGATAAGAAAGATCATAACTGAAATATCTTTCCATCAACATTCAGCAAGAACAAGTCGAATTTGGTATTTCAATTTGAAGAATTTGGAAAACAACCGCAACAACAAATCTAAGAAAATCACTTTCGAAGAACCTTATGTTTCTCTCAATCCAAACCGAAATTCTGAGTTAGAATATTTGATTATGAGTTGGAGATCAAATTTGCAATCTGGAAAAGATCTTGGAGGCTAAAATCATGAGTGATGTTACAACAAATTCATTAATAAACCATCAATGGCAAAATCATGCATAATAATCATCAATTTATTAAAAATAGAGAAGAAGAAATAATATTTATCCATGAGAGCATAAATAATTATAAAATGGAATTATATGATAATTTATGATAAATGATGTGATAAATAATGGTAGAAATGGATGAAATAGATGTTAAAAAGTGATAATAATAATTACAAATTAGTGGCCCAACACCATCTACCCTTAAGGATGAAATCTTGAACTGTTTTATGGGTGTGCCTGGGGATAGCATCGCTACCTGGGCTCAAATGCAACAAGCCTTTAAAAACAAGTACAGGGACTACTGTAGGTCCAAAGAAAATAAAGAAGAAATCTTTAGAATGACTCTTGGACCTGATGAATCCATAGAGGACTATGAGGCTTCGTAATTTCTTAAGGATGTGAAAGAAACTGCAAAGGTAACCAAAGAACCACTTTGGAAGCTGGGATCTAGCCCTACCAACTTCAGAGAGGGACTTCTCTTTTAGATTTAACTTTGTTGATTTTAGAATTTTAGGCTAGATGTGAAGTTCAGGGTTTGTTTTTTGAATTGATTGTTTGGTTGTTTGGTTGATAATGTAGGAAGGGACCATTTTGCAATGGAGACAATTTGCTTTAGGTGGATCCTTTCAGTAGTGACAGATGATTTTAATAGGCCAAGGTAGGCAGATTCATTGGATCTTATATGCTTGCTGAGATGGGAAAGAATAAATGACTAAGTATCCATTAAACATAGAAAAATTAAGAATTATATTTCTTAACTTTAGTTGAAAATATCAAAATTGTTCAAAAGACAAAATTGAGTGTATTTAAACAAATTCTGATTCTTTATTTTATTTGAACAAAATAGATCAGAAACACATGTGAAATTACAGAGAAAGAAAAACACAATAACAAGAGAGAAAAGCACTTCACTAAAAAAATTTGACATGGGAATCCTGAAAATCTTCTATATTACTAAAAATTTGTCCACTCGAACTTGTGGAGCAGCTTTACATCAATAGTATTTTTATTCCACACAAAAACCAACCCACTTGAAGTCCTATTACAACATATTTATCGAATTGTTGCTAAACTATCTTCAAAATCCAAAAAAGGAACTGATTACAAAATATTCTCTAACAATTTCTAGAAAATCTAAATAATAAACTAAAAATAACATAATATCTCCAAATTATCTATTGGAAATATTGAACTGTTTGCAAGCATCTTGCATTAAAATCTGGAATTAGTTCACTGACTGCTGGAAATCTGCAAAATGATCCTCAATCTGTTGATCTTCTACTGTTAGATATCTTAGACTATTAATTTTAGGTATGTTCTATGCTAGAGCAATTTACTTAAATTTTCACAGTTAGCAATCACATTAGCATTAAAACAAACTGCAGATAGAACATAAATATAAATCGCAGAAGACAAGCGAAGACAAGAGGATACAAGATGTGGCGGTAGCCAGGGACAAACCCCACAATGTGGGGAAACCCTTGATCAATTATTCCTTTATGTTCTTCAAAGTTCAGCAGAGAAAGAGAGAGAGAGAGAGAGAGAGAGATTACATTTACAACAGAAGTCAACCCTTTGACTTTCTATATCTATATGAGATCAGTTGAAGACATGTTGCTTCAACTGATTCTCCAAGGTGACTCCTTCACCTATCATCGTGCTGCATCTGGTCCACTTGTTGCACCACTGCATACTGCACCATGCTGCACTAATCATGATTATCATCATGCTACCCATGTCCATGATCTTATTCATCATCATGCTGCCCTTTATGTCCATGATCTCATTCATCATCATGCTACCCTTTATGTCCATGATCTCATTCATCATCTTGCTGCCTTTTATGCTGCATCTTCCATCATCATGCAGCCCTATGACTGAGTTGCTCTCATCTGTTCTTATCATCATTTTGCAGCCCATGCCCATCATGATCTGAGATTGATCATCCTTATCTTTCTCATTATGTTGAGACTATAACCATCATTGCTTATGATCCTTGTCATTGTGAGTGCATATTTAATACTTCACGTCACAGGTGTAGAAGATGTATGTCACCAAGATCTATATGTCGAGATCTTCTTCATCCAACCGAAACCGAGCAGTTGTGATCATACATCAAGACTACTGCAAGTATTCCTAGGGTTTATCATATCATGTAGACTTACTGAATTATCATACACAGGTATGCAGAGCTTCATATATGATCTACAACTACAGCAATTATGATTGCGTCTTCTTCCAATGCTTGAATGCGGTTTTCATGTCTTGGTTCAATACATGATTGCGACTACAGGAATTGACAACAGCTCCATACCTTGACTGCAGTTATGACTGCATATGATATCTATGTGCATAACATGAACAGCGTAGTCATATGAACAGCGTGTAAATATATAACATGAACATCATATGAACAGCGTGTATACCATGAACAGCGTATAGACTACGTTATATCATCACAGAGTGTTGTGCGTATATAGTCATGACATTCTTCATTGTTGTGCGTATAGATGACAGTGTATAGTCATTGTTGTGCGTATAGAGTTCATTGTTGTGCATATAGAGAATTGCCAACGGATTAGATGTTTCCATACCTGACTGCTTCCTGTATAGACTGTGTTTCCTAACTGTGGCTCCATATATGACTGCGGTTGTTCATAGCTACATTGCTTTTGACTGTGTATGCATTCTTCATTGTCTGCATGGGATCTTGATGGTGGTTTCATAACTGCGGATAGATCTTCATGACCTGCGTTGGATTAGGGCATCACATGACTGTAATTTAGGGCTCTATTTACTACATTTCTTCTCCAAGTCTTGTAGGCCAGCGTATTACTCTTGGTGTCTCTCTCCTACTCCAAAAACCCAAGAGGTGGAGAGGAGGAGATCACCTCAAGAATATATCTAGTAAATGGCTTCAAGTCCTCACCAATTTATACTAAAACGTAGATGATGAATAGACATGTCTATTGGGCTTCTGAGCCTACTCAAGTTGTTGGTCGGCTTGATAATAATTCCATAATCAAAATAAATTCATATCTCCATAAATACTTATTAGAATCAGATGATCTTTAGATCAATCCTACACCTCTCGATGAGAGGGATCCAATAAAAATATCAGCTACCATAAATAAGTTGACCCACGTGGAGTTTGGCCCTAGTTGCCAATTTTAACACTCCCTCTCAACTAGGGAGAACTCCATATGTTGATCCATATGACCAACTATACTATCTCTGCCATCAGTGCCCTGCATTGCTCTGCTCTGCTGGCTCTATTCTGCTCTACTCAGCTCTGCTTGCTCTGCTCAACGTAGCTCTGCTGAACTATGAAGAAGAAGAATTGATCGAGAATGTCTCATACCATTCTCCACTGACCTGAAGTCAGTCTCAGAGTGCGTACCACTGGTCCCAGACCAGTCTCAACCGACCCAAAGTCAGCGTCATAGTGGGTACCACTCCTACCACTGGTCCCAGACCAGTATCATCAGTCTTAGATAGTGTACCACTGGTCCCAGACCAGTATCATCAGTCTTAGATAGTGTACCACTGGTCCCAGACTAGTCTCAACCTACCCGAAGTCAGCGTCATAGTATGTACCACTCTCACTGGTCCCAAACCAGTCCTCCACTGACTTGAATTTAATCTCAGAGTATGTACCACTGGTCCCAGACCAGTCTCAACTAACCCAAAGTTAGCGTCATAGTGGGTACAATTCCTACCACTGGTCCCAGACCAGTATCATTGATCCCAGATCAATGAAGGTCATCCTAGCATAGGGAGTACGGTAGATACAACGATGCGTCCATCGGTACTACTATGGTCCCTATCTTCATTTCCCTACTCATTGATCAGATGAGAGGTACTTCCCATGAGTCCCTGACTGCATGGGTAGGATGCCTCGACAGGAGAACTTAATCAATCCCGTCCTCACAGGAGAACTAATCATCCTGCTACAATTGTCATGGAGAACACATCATCCAAACCTCACAGGAGAACTAATCATCTTGCTACATTTTGTCATGGAGAACACATCATCCAGACCTCACAGGATAACTAATCATCCTACTACATTTTGTCATGGAGAACACATCTTCTAGACCTCATAGGAGAACTAATCATCTTGCTACACAAGAGAGTGAATCATCTTGTCCACAGGAGAGCGAATCATCCTATCCATAGGAGAGTGAATCATCATGTCTCACAAGAGAGCGAATCATCTTGTCCCAGTGCACACCACTAGGGGAGGGTGAGTCACCCTGTGGCCGTATGTTTTTCCACTAAGAATTGCAAGCCCCCAGAGCTCAATGTAGGCAACATGCAGGACCCTTTTACAAGGGTCTCTCGACAACTCCAAGCCGTACGGGAAAATCAGTGATTTGATCTTTCCCCGGTGCTTTGTCAAAATGTTAATGACCTGTATATCAGTCTCAATGCGATGGAGCCTCCTTGCTCATCGACTTACCATATCCCAGATAAGGCAACATTTGATGTTTATCTGCTGAAGCAATCATCAAATACGGGATTCCTCTATAATCGAATCCCACCTCTAGTTGTCACAGAGAATCACAGTGGTATTCATCGTGTACAAACAGCTCACTGAAGAGCTTCCCCAACCAGGTAGCTTCATACGAGATCATACTCATAGATATGTATCCAGTCACGGCGGTGCTTATAACAACCGACTTCTACTTCCTACTCATCCATGATATCGAAGAAGAATCCAAAGAGAAACAACACTAAGAAGTGCTCCAGTGATCCTCCACACTGCCTGCCCAATCAGAATTCCAATAATCATGTGGTTTCACATTCCAGGCAGTGTATCTCAATCCATGAGAGATTGTGCCCTGAAGATATCTCAGAGGATTCTAGGCATCAATCTAGTGAAGCTCAACCAAATATGAGCTCATCATGCTAACTGCAAAACATATGTCTGGACAGAGGTTCACCAAGAACATCAATGTCAATGAGTTTATGAAATTCAAAGGCATTTCCCAAATTTGGTCTGACATCACTACCATATAACTTCTTAAAGTTAAGATCCTTGAGGCAGTCACAGGCTTGCAGTTTATCTTTCCACATTCAGAATCAAACTCCCTCTGTCTTCTATAAATGAGAGGGTCTATCATCCACAACCTTCGGGTAATGGTTTGGATTGGTTCACTCCTAGTGAATCTCAACTACAGCTGACAGCTATCAATCCTTTCATACTACGCCCGAGGTGTTTTGCTTCAATCCATAAGGGCTTTCTTTCACCTGTATACATGAGATTCTTGATCATGAATCTCAAACTCCTTGGGTTGTTTCAAACCTGTGGACCTGTTGCATGAGGGGAATGGTCCCCCTCATAAGATTTTCCTTTGGTACACTTTAAACATGTACCTTCATGCTCTTTTTGAATCCAGGCATCCCTGTCACCATCTGACTCACAGACCTCTGGTGATGTGTCCATGGACTTGGTTCCCAGTGGACTTCCTGCAACTTGATACAACCCTGAACTCAAAAACATCTTTGAAAAATCTATTTTCAAACACATACCATTCCATCGATAAGTGCCACCCTATAACCTTTGACTTCCATTGCTGAAATGGACATCAGGTTCTTCTAGCGATCAGGGACATAAAATAGATTATGTAAATGAATCAAGTTACCCGCATTCAATTGAGAGGTAACATTCCCTACGCCCTTCCCTGGATAGGTGGCATTGGCTTCAAGTGTAATTCCACGATTGTTTCCATCTCTATCAAATTAGAGAGTTCACCCATCTATCTGATGAAGTGCCTTGAGGCACTACAATCAATAAGCCAGATTCCCAAAGAATCTGAAGGAGAGGGCCAATACAAAATAACACTTCTTTATCTTATCAGAAACAACATTTGATTCTTCATACCTGGGGTTCCTTGCTTTAGTCGACCATTTCTCCTTGATGAAATGTATTACCTGTCATTCCCTTGACCCTGGAATGATTTGTTTATCTTCATCAAGAGAAGGGTCTCTACCATTCAGACATTCCTTCGCATAATGACCGAACTTATTGTAACCAAGGCATTTGTCTTTCCTTCCACCCTTAGATCTGAACTTCCCAGTGAAGTGATCTTTAGGTAGGTCATCAGAACCTTCTGTTGTGCCATTCTGATAATATTCTCTACTTCGACTTCACCCTAGGTGAATTATGAGGAACCCATTGATCCTTTTGTCTTGTCTCAATTGTCTTTGGTGATTGCTCTTTCACTCTTGCTTGGGCATTGTCTTCACCTCAGCTCTGATACCATGTTAATTTTAGGTATGTTCTATGCTAGAGCAATTTATTTAAATTTTCATAGTTAGCAATCACATCAGCATTAAGATAAACTGCAGATAGAACATAAATATAAATCACAAAAGACAAGCCAAGACAAGAGGACACAAGATGTGGCGCTAACCTGGGAAAAACCCCACAATATGGGGAAACCCTTGATCAATTCTTCCTTTATGTTCTTCAAAGTTCAGTAGAGAAAGAGAGAGAGAGAGATAGTACATTTACAACAGAAGTCAACCCTTTGATTTTCTATATCTATATGAGATCAGTTGAAGACATGTTGCTTCAACTGATTCTCGAAGGTGACTCCTTCACCTATCATCGTGTTGCATTTGGTCCACTTGCTGCACCACTGCATACTACACCATGCTGCACTAATCATGATTATCATCATGCTACCCATGTCCATGATCTTATTCATCATCATGCTGCCCTTTATGTCCATGATCTCATTCATCATCATGCTGCCCTTTATGTCCATGATCTCATTCATCATTTTGCTGCCTTTTATGCTACATCTTCCATCATCATGCAGCCCTATGACTGAGTCGCTCTCATTTGTTCTTATCATCATTTTACAGCCCATACCCATCATGATCTGAGACTGATCATCCTTGTCATTCTTATTATGTTGAGACTGTAACCATCATTGCTTATGATCCTTGTCATTGTGAGTGCATATTTAATACTTCACGTCACAGTTGTACAAGATGTATGTCACCGAGATCTATATGCCGAGATCTTCTTCATCCAACCAAAACCGAGCAGTTGTGATCATACATCAAGACTGCTGCAAGTATGCCTAGGGTTTATCATATCATGTAGACTTACTGAATTATCATACACAGGTATGCGGAGCTTCATATATGATCTGCGGCTACAGCAATTATGACTGCGGCTTCTTCCAATGCTTGAATGTGGTTTTCATGTCTTGGTTCAATACATGACTGCGGCTACAGGAATTGACAACGGCTCCATACCTTGACTGCAGTTATGACTACGTATGAATATCTCTGTGCATAACATGAACAACGTAGTCATATGAACAGCGTGTAAATATATAACATGAACAGCGCATGTATATGTCATATGAACAACGTTGAACAGCGTATAGACTGTGTTATATCATGACAGAGTGTTGTGCGTATATAGTCATGACATTCTTCATTGTTGTGCATATAGATGACAGTCTATAGTCATTGTTGTGCGTATAGAGCATTCCCAACGGATTAGATGTTTCCATACCTGACTGTATTTCCTGTATAGACTGTGTTTCCTAACTACAGCTCCATATATGACTGCGACTCTTCATAGCTGCATTGCTTTTGACTGTGTATGCGTTCTTCATTGTCTGCGTGGGATCTTGACGGTGGTTTCATAACTGTGCATAGATCTTCATGACCTGCATTGGATTAGGGCATCACATGACTATAATTTAGGGCTCTGTCTACTGTGTTTCTTCTCCAAGTCTTGTAGGCCAGTGTATTACTCTTGGTGTCTCTCTCCTACTCCAAAAACCCAAGACGTGGACAGGAGGAGATCACCTCAAGAATATATACAGAAAATGGCTTCAAGTCCTCACCAATTTATACTAAAATGTAGATGATGAATAGACATGTCTATTGGGCTTCTGAGCCTACTCAAGTTGTTGGTCGGCTTGATAATAATTCCATAATCAAAATAAATTCATATCTCCATAAATACTTATCGGAATCGGATGATCTTTAGATCAATCCTACACCTCTCGATGAGAGGGGTCCAATAAAAATATCAATTGCCATAAATAAGCTGACCCACATGGAGTTTGGCTCTAGTTGCCAATTTTAACATAGACTGATCTTCAACCCCTTAAAATCTAGGAAAATGTTGAAACTGTCTTCAAAAAATCAGCTAACTACCCTCTTAAATCTTATTTCTCTACCTTTGAGTTTTATTTTTGTCATTTTTTCTTTTTATCATCTTTTGAATACTTCCTTATTGTCACAAATATTTGGGGGAAAAATCATATTATAAATAATATTTCCAAATATTTTGATTAAACCTTTAAATGAATTTCATAATTAAAATTTCAAACATATTTGTTTGCATAATTTAATAAACCATCTTGTAAATCCATGCCTTGTTTTCTAAATCCATGTAATGTTATGTCTTCCGAGGCCAAAACCATGTGTTGTTTTTCACTGGCTAGTAAAGTATTTTTATTTTTCCTTTTACCCCTCTAAAATTAATTTGGATAAGTGTTTATCCAAATATATGTCCAAAACCATGTGTTGTTTTTCAATGGCTAGTAAAGTATTTTTATTTTTTCTTTTACCCCTGTAAAATTAATTTGGATAAGTATTTATCCAAATATATGTCTTATGCATTTATCATTTTCATACCATGGTAAAAACAATATTTCATGTCTAATTTTGTTTTTACTGGCCTCCTTTTGCTTTCACATGTAAGTCTTGTGTAAATTCAATTCACTTGTAAGTATTGTTTTACTTTCACCTACGACTGTAAATCAATTTCACCGTAGCATCAATTCACTTGTAAGTCTTGTTTTACTTTCACACTATAAATCAATTTCACCATAGCCTCATTTAGCCCAGCCTCTCATGCGTAAAAATCATTTCATAAATGTTATTATTTGCTCAGCCTCCTATCCATAAAAATATTTCATAAATATATGAAACGTTTCTTTATATACTTTCGAGTCAAAAAAAATTCACCTGTAAATTTATGACCTGTGAATTTCCACCTCAGTCAACTCATCCTGCTTCATTCGTAAACATATTTCATAACATATGAAATTTCCCTTTATATACTTTCCTGCCACAATTTAAATGTATTTCCGCCATAATTTAAATGTATAGGAAAAATGGTTTTCCAGAGGGGGTAGGTAGTAAATGGTTTTTAGGAGGGGGATGTGGAGTGAAGACGGAGTTGACACTATCTGGACCTCCCCCTTGGTTAAATGTATGTGAAAGGGGTTGGGGTCCGAAATTATTCAATAACCATTGATTTAACTTTGCACATATCTCGATGCATGAAAGTGTAGGGTGATTTAATAGTTAAGTGCGGGGTGGGGACATAAAGGTGATTGGACTTTTTCTTTTTGACTTTGGCTGATGCATGACATTAAATGTGGTTTTAATGTTTCAAAATTAGGTTGCAAAATTATTTTTTTGAATTAATTTTAATAATTCAAATAAATATTTTCACATTTAGGCCTTTTTCCTTTGTTTTTGGTGTAGACTTCAACTTGCTCTTTCTTTTGATCTGGATGTTGGTTTGAAGCACCAGATATACCATTGGAAAGTTGATTCTGAGCAATTTTCCAAGAAAACGTCAACAACATGATCTTAACTAGACTTTATATGCAAAAAATCTCCCAAACATCCATACTTTGTCTTGGCCACCAAAATTCAAAAATTAAATGGCTCCTTGGACACGCAACCTTTAGGCTATGGCACTTAGTGATTCATAGGATAAACTTTACCAGCAGATTCCCAAAATAGATAATTTCACAAATAGATTACCTATATTATATGACCCTAACAATGGCTCCAATGGGGATGACATCCTCCCAATGAAGTGCCAAAGAACATTGTATACTAGTAGCCTTGATCCATTGGGCTGATCCCAAGTCTACAACATGCTCTGCCATGAAACCTTTGCAACTGAAAATCAATTGATAATTTGTTCTAATCCTCAAACTGAATCAAATCCATTCTTCAAACTGAAATCTGAACTGTATACTGAAAACTGAAAACTCTGTTGCAAACCGAAAATGATACTGAATACTGCAAACTGTAAACTAAATGTTGAAAAAGATGCTTGCCCAGTAAGCTTATTTATGTATAGACAATCATATTCTAACAGCTGAGAACCAAATGCTTGATTTCAAGCAATGTAAAACCTCTAATATAACCAATCAAAAAGTTGATCCAATACCTGGGCTCCTTCACTGTGTTTAAGAAGAATCAAAACTAGAGCTTGTAAGGGCACTGGAAACTGATTGTAAGCTTGATCTTCACAACAGAAACATAATTGGAACTTTGTAGTGAACAATTCCTCCATATAGAGAGCTATGGGATCATGAAAGACATGACTTATTGCTTTTTTTTCAAAGTATTCTGCAAATTTATGGTCATGCTTGGGTAGTTCATATATGCTTTCTTTACCATCATACAGTTTCAACTGTGAGTCATCAGATGTATTTTTAAAAAAATCTTCAACCTCAATATCAAAACACAGCACTACCACTTCTTGTTTTGGCTGAAAAAATTCTCAAAGAAACAATTTTGACATTGTAAATTGTGGCGCTAAATTTGAACTTCTAAGCCTTGAAGATCCTTCTCAATTTTTTCAGAAAACTCTGCTAAAAATATGGTCTTTGCTTTAGAGCTACATTTTCATTTCTTTAGATAAATAGGCAAAGAATATGAGAAAGCTTTGCCAATTTGATCATCATCAAAACTATCCCATTATTCCTTGAAACCTTCAATATAGATAGGGTTTTCCACATAACATGTCATCTTGTTTAACAAGAAACCTGATCAGTGTGTAGTGGAGTCGCCATGAGTATTTTGCAATCTGGATTCTTCGACAATGGCATCTTTGGATCAAGTTGAAACTTGATTGGAGTCATGAGGTGAATGGTTCAGCCTTCTTGTGTCTAATCAATGTCCACCATCAGCAATCAAATCTGAAATTTGATACTCTTTCCTGAGGATGATGAAACCTTGTTCCCTGGTATGGTCGCCAGAATGGCGACACTCCGTAATTTCTTAAGGCTATGAAATAAATTGCAAAGGTAACCACAGAACCACTTTGGAAGCTAGGATATAGCCCTGACAGCTTCAGAGAGGGATCACCCTTTCATATTTAAATTTGTTTATTTTATAATTGTAGGCTATATGTGAAGTTCAGGGTTTGCTTTTTGAATTGATTGTTTGGTTGTTTGGTTGATAATGTAAGAATGGACCATTCGGCAATGGAGTCAATTTGCTTTAGGTGGATCCTTTCAGTAGTGACAAATGAGTTTAACAAGGCAAGGCAATGGAGTCAATTTGCTTTAGGTGGATCCTTTCAGTAGTGACAAATGAGTTTAACAAGGCAACGTAGGAATATTCATTGGATCTTATATACTTGATGAGATGGGAAAGAAGAAATGACTAAGTATCCATTAAACATAGAGAAATTAAGAATTCTATTTCTTAACATCGCTTGAAAACATCAAAATTGTTCAAAAGATAAAATTGAGTGTATTTAAACAAATTCAAATTCTTTATTTTCTTTGAACAAAATAGATCAGAAACACATGTGAAATTACAGAGAAATGAAAACACAATAACAAGAGAGAATATCACTTCACCAACAAAATATGACACAAGAATCCTAAAAATCTTCTATATTACTGAAATTTGTCCAGTGGAACTTGTGGAGCAGCTTTACATCAATAGTCTTTTTCTTCCATACAAAAATCAACCCACTCTAAGTCCTATTACAACATATTTATAGAATTTCTGCTAAACTATCTTCATATTCCAAAAAAGGAACTGATTACAAAATATTCTCTAACAATTTCTGGAAAAATCTAAATAATAAACTAAAAATAACATAATATCTCCAAATTATCTGCTGGAAATATTGAACTGTTTGCAAGTATCTTGCATTGAAATCTGGAATTGGTTCACTAACTACTGGAAATCTACAAAAATGATCCTCAATCTATTGATCTTCTACTGCTAGGTATCTTATACTGATCTTCATGCCTTTTAAATCTGGAAAAAGGTTGAAACTGTCTTCAAGAAATCAGCTAACTACCCTCTTAAATCTGATTGCTCTGCCTTTGAGTTCTATTTCTGTCATTTTTTACTTTTATCATCTTTTGAATACTTCCTTATTGTCACAAAATATTTTGGGAAAAATGTATCTTATAAATAATATTTCCAAATATTTTGATTAAATCCTTAAATGGATTTCATAATTAAAATTTAGCTCATGGGACTTTGGATTGATGGGTAAGGCACTCCTTGTGATAGTTCACTAGTTCAAATCCCTGTGGGTGCTTACTTATCAAAAAAAAGAATTTCATAGTTAAAATTTCAAGCATATTTGTTTGCATGATATAATAAACCATCTTGTAAATCCATGCCTTGTTTTCTAAATCCGTGTGTTGTTATGTCTTCCCATGGATTTACAAAACCATGTGTTGTTATTCAATGGCTAGTAAAGTATTTTTATTTTTCCTTTTACCCCTGTAAAATTAATTTGGATAAGTGTTTATCCAAATCTATGTCTCGTGCATTTATCCTTTTCATACCATAGTAAAAACAATATTTCATGTCTCTGTAGAATTTTATTTTTAGTGGCCTCCTTTTTCTTTCACCTGTAAATCTTGTTTTACTTTCACCTGTAAATCAATTTCACCATAACCTCATTTAGCTCATTTCATAAATTTTATTATTTTCTCAGCCTCCTATCCATAAAAATATTTCATAAATGCATGAAACATTTCTTTATATACTTTCCAATCAATTTTATTTCACCTGTAAATTTATTTGACTCATCATGCTTCATTCGTAAACATATTTCATAACATATGAAATTTCCCTTTATATACTTTCCCGCCACAATTTAAATGTATTTTTGCCATAATAAATGTTTTTAGGATGTTGAGTGAAGTAGGAACAACTGTTTCTGGAGGGGTAGGTAGTAAATGGTTTTTAGGAAGGGGGTGTTGAGTGAAGTAGGAGACAACTGTAAAAGGCAGTAAATCTGAAAACAATTGTCTAAGGGGCTAGGGGTCTAAAATTATTCAATAACCATTGATTTAATATTTGCACATATCTCGATGCATGAAAGGGTAGAGTGATTTAATAGTTAAGTGCGGGATGAGGACATAAAGGTGATTGGACTTTTGGATTTTGACTTTGGTTGATGCATGACATTAAATGTGGTTCTAATGTTTCAAAATTAGGTTGCAAAGTTATTTTTTGAATTAGTTTAAATAATTCAAATAAATATTCACACTTAGGCCTTTTTCCTCTGTTTTCTGGTGCAGAATTCAACTTTCTCTTTCTTTTGATCCGGATGTCGGTTTGAAGCACCAGATATACCATTGGAAATATTATTATGAGCACTTTGCCATGAAAACACCCGCAACATGATCTGAACTAGACTTTATATGCAAAAAATCTCCCAAACATCCATACTTTGTCTTTGCCACTAGACTTCAAAAACTAAACGGCTCCTTGGACACGCAACCTTTTAGGCTATGACACCTAGTGATTCATAGGCTAAACTTTACCAGTAGATTCCTAAAATAGATAATTGTACAAACAGATTATCTATATTATAGGACTCTAACTTGAGGAAAGATTCTAGCTCAATTATAGGAGGGCCAGATGCAGCCTTGATCCTAAATCACTCAACTTAGTTCTTCTCCGAGGGATCAAGGTTCAAGAACCACTCTAGGGTTGCTAGGAAAAAGGGTAGGGCTAGTCAAGATTTGGTCAATTCCTCTCCCTCCACAACATTCATCAAGAATGAAATTGGAAACATTTTGGAGGATTTTAAAAGTGAAATGTTGCATACCTTTTCTTTGCAAATGGATACAATGTAGATCAAGAGGAGACAAGAGGAATTAGAGAGGACCTTAGCTATTTTTTTTCCCTAAATGTACTAGAAGAAACCCTAGAAATGAATTTACATTAAATGACATAGAGGTCTGCTAAGTCTATGAGGAAAACCATGCCACAGATAAATTTCCTTCTTTGCCTGGATTAAAATTTGTATACCAAGGGGAAGAAGTTGGGGTTTAGCAACTCTGTTTTATCAATCAAAGGAGGCCTCGAGGACCTTGGCCATACCATGAAGGCATGCAAGGTGAATCCTTCTCTTATTACCATCCGAACTAGAATGAACCCTTTCCACCTTGGTACTCTTCCACTCATCCATCATGGTCTACACCTCCCCAACCCGTCAATCAACCATTTTAGCCATATGCTTCTCCTTATCCTTAGTGGAATAACCCATCACTAGGGTGGAGGCCTAAAATCAACCAACCTCCTTCTTTACTGCCTCCACCTATGTCTCAACCATAGGTCACTCATCATGCTCCACTCAAGCAACCTCATTTTCTAGCTCAACCCAATTTGAGCCTGAATAACAAGCAAGCACAATAATTCTACATTGGAGAGACATCTTACCCTACCTATGTTGTGGAGATTCAAGAAATCAACCTCATGTATGGAAGATTGCTTCCAAATAACCAACCTCTATCTCCACTTGAGGATCTTGAAGAGGAAAAGGAAGAGAGTATCCCTTAAGTAAATCCACCTCCTTTTCCTGAGAGATTGATCCATTCTAACCAGCACAACCTATAAGAGACTGAAATTTTCGGAGCATTGAAGAATTTGTGTGTTAAAATACCCCTCCTTTAAGCTATTAAGGATGTTCCCATCTACAATAATATTATCAAAGAGAAATGTTTCAAACACCCTGGGAGGAGAAAAAGAGACACCCCCACCATCAATGTTATTGGTCAATTATCTGATTTGATGCTCAGGAGAGTGATTTTTCCAAAATATCTAGACTTTGGAAGTCCAGTGGTAGATATGCACATTGATGGCATCATTTTCCCTCACACCCTGATTGATCTTGGGGCTACCATCAATTTGATGACTAAAGAAACAATGCTAAAAATAAACCTCCAAGGATCCTTGAGAAAGACCACTACAATGCTGCAACTTGCAAATAGATCACAGTGGCTCCTAAAGGAGTTATTGAGGATGTAATGGTCTCTATTGACTCCTAGGAGTATCCTACTAACTTCTTGGTTCTTGATGAGCCTCAATATTGCAGAAAGCATCTTGCAACTCCTAAGGCTACCAACTTTACTTTATCAACCTGGGGTTTCATACAAACTTGGAGGTGGCAGTTCTATATACACAACAAATGGAACATTCTACTGATGTCACTTCTACACCGGGGCGCTAGACCACTAGGGTTCCAGGCCAGTCTACTATTGACTAGAAGGAGTCTGACTACTGATAGTGAATGTAAATCTAGTTCTAATGTAATAAAGTAGATGCTTGCCTATTTAAGAAATGAAAGTTACTGAATGGTAAATGCTATGAGATGCCATAAATCATCTAGCTAGGAAACGACACAAATTACTTGCAGAAAACAACTATGCTAACCTTGCCATTTATCCTCTAGCTATTAAGACTCTTTGGAAATGGAAATTTTTTCTATTGTTCTAGGACTCATACATACATGCACTAACTATCTCATTTCACATTTGTAGAAAAAGAATCTTTTAATTGCTAAATTCATAAATGTAAATTCTATGTTATTTTTTTGTATCTTGCATAGGGAGAAGGCATGGGAGATTTGATCTATGGTGGCAATAATAGGCATGGAATCCAAGATGAGGGCCTAACATGCTCTTATACTATCATCTTTGGTCAAAACAAGGTCAAACAGACTGTTACATGAGATCATGTAGCTGCTACAGGAAACTACTACAGGATGTCCTAATCTGCTATAGGATGTCCTGGTTTGCTACAGGAAGTTAGATGAAGGGATTAGGGGGTCAAGAAAAGTGATATAAGGTGCTGGAGAGATGTATGATGGTGATAGAAGGTGTATGTAAGGTGCACATTACCCAAGACTAAGCCCAACACTCCAAGGAGGTTGGATTTGCCTAAGGTGGCTTGCTCATGGTGGCTGCAAAATAGAGGTTCAGACTATGGGCTAGTATGCCTTGGTAGAAGGTGGAGAGGACCTAGGTGAAGCTGGTTGGATGAGTTCCTCCCTGCAGATCAACAATCCCTGCAACAAAACCTATTTTACTTTTCATTTATGCATCACTACATGTCAACATGGAAAAGATGAATTGAATTTGAGAAATCTTATCTATCTATTGTTAAGGTATAGAACTATGAAATGGAATGCCTTTTTAAGATACAAAAAACTTAAGGAAACAAGATAATAATTGCATGTGCTTCCAAGAAATCATAAATAGTGATCTAGCTAAGAATGAACCCTAAGCTATGCAATGATCAAAAGAAAATCTTTGTTTTTTGGCGCTGTAAGAGTGGGGCCTTCTAATCATGATCGCATGAGGGAGATGAGATAGAGGCCTGATCTGATAATCACTCTATGAGTGCCATCAGTTAAAGATTTATTAAAACAAAAGGTATTATAGACTCATGTGTTGGTGTGTGTTCTATGTTATTTAAGCAACGGATCGATCAGATTGCCAATACACAGACATTTAAATGGAAAGACAGCAGAGAAATATAGTAAGCAACACAAAGACACAAACAGTTTTAATAAGGAGTTCACCCTATTCTCCAGGCTACGTCTCCAGTCCAGCTTCAGTGGTGGCCTTGTTTTATTGTGTCTTTAAGTAGAGAATTACAAATACAGGGACTCAATGTGAGTTCTCCTGAAGTAGGTTTGCTTGGCAGGGTGGTTCTTGGATTCCCCAAGCCACTCGGAGTACACAGACTCTTGTTCTTCCTACCAGCTCTGTGACCCTTGGTCTACAGTGGAAAGAGCCAACTGTGATGCTCGATCCAGACAGATTCCTCTATGGGAAGGCTTGAATCTTCAAGCTCTCTGGTGCTCAATGCTGCCTGTGGTCAGCTCGGCCCTCTATCTCCTCTGCTTGGCTTTACTGCTCTCTGTGTTCACTGTCTCTCTTAGTTGCTTGGACTCCTCTCACTTTGGGTTTCCAATTCACTCTTCTCTTCTCTCTATCTCTTACCACTTGATCTTTGTTCCGACTGTCTCTGTTCATGGCTTTAGTCATTCGATCCCTTTGCCTGTTTGGTTCCTCTCCCGCCTGCGTCAATTCACCTTCTGCAGCTGCGCTTGGAGTTCCCTGTTCGACGTCAACACGAACGCTCAGGAAGTGGCCACGTGTCTCCATCTAACTGGTGCCAGCATGCTTCATCGGTTCCTTTCTTCCATTACACCGGGTATGCATTCTTTCTCCACCATGGCGATCAAACGGACTCCAAATCCCTTTAGAACACAACTTAATCCCTTGTCGATTCCTCTTCCTCCATCGGGCACAATCTCAGCCATCCAATCTGGGCTCCTCCAGATCCAACGTCATACGCACATCGAGCGCGGTTGACTTGCTCGATCGATAGCGCGCAAGCACGACGGTTTTTCTCTCACCTCCGCTACCATGCATCAATCGCTGAGTGGGATCGCTCCGCTCTCTTCCAAAACCCCTTACCATTCAAGGGTGCCCCGATCAATACCACCGATTTTCCAGAGCACGAGTCCCGCCTTTGTCCTTTAGCGCTTTTTATTTCTCTGCCCACGGTTCTCCGGCTCCCAACGCGACCGAGTGCTTAAGGTTCTTCCACTTTGGCCCTGTTTTCCCATCGATGCGCAATTAGTAATCGCGAATCAAAATCACCTCCTTTTCCCGATCCGGGGCTCCCAGGGGCTGCTTTGACCTCCTGCGCAGTCTCCATGGGCCTAGGTTAGCGCGCTTTGACTGAGGTCCTCGTCGTTCTACGTTGGCGGCCATTTCCACTGGTTCAAGGCGTTTTTGATCCCTGTTTTGGAATTTTCAAGGATTTTTTCAACTCGATATAGTCAAGGTCCTTGACAGTCTTTTGTGGATCCAATTCGGATCACGGCCTTCTCACTGAAAAATCTTTTGGACCACCAAAAGTTGGTTTTCTTCAAGCATCGAATAAGTGATGAAACTGTTGTCTCACTTGTCCAATCTCAATCCACTTCACACTGCTCGGCTTCGAACCCTTAAGCCCAATCCTGAGGTATTTCACTTGTCCAATGTGCGTCGTCCTTACCTTCCTATCCAGCATTGTATCTTCCTGCAACTCATTAAGATATTCGGGTAGTAGGATGTCAACAGAAGGTAATTAACTCTACTCTTCAGGGTCCTCAATCATTGAAGGTTCAAACAACCTCAAACAGCCTGCATTTACGACTGAGTGGATGTGCATGTAAGCTGGTAGCTCAAGGCAGAAGGCATTTTCACCAACCTTCTCAAGTATCCTGAAGGGTCCATACCTGATAGGTTTTAGTTTTTTACCTTCACCTTGCATCCTGTCCTGCTGATATACAGCCAGACTTGGTCTCCAACTTGAAAACTATGCTCCATTCGATGCTTATCATGCCTAGCCTTGTACTTGGCCTAGCTCTTTTCCAGCTGTTCCTGTACTGCCTGATGGATCTCCTGGATCTGTTCAATGAACCTAGTTTCCTTGTCCACATCACTGTGTCTATCAACCATGGTATCTTTACCAAAGACAAAATCCAAAGGAGACCTTGGTATGAAACCAAAGCAAGTTTCAAAAGGAGATCTTTGTGTAGAAGAGCGTTTGGCTCTATTGTAAGCATGTTGCACATAACACAAGTGTTCATCCCAAAGCTTAGGGTGTTTGCTACAATATCCTCTCAGTAACTGCATTGTCGTCCTGTTAACTACTTCTATCTGGCCATCTGTTTGTGGATGAAAAGTTGTGCTTTTCTTTAACTTGGTGTCCATTAGTTCCCATAGACTTGACCAAAACTTTCCCATAAATCGGGTGTCTCGATCAAATACTATAGAAGTGGGTAATCCGAAATGAACCCATACATGTTCAAAAAATAATTTTGTAGTTTGTTCAACTATAATCTGTTTACTACAGGGTATCAAAATACACATTTTGCTGAATCTATCCACAACAACATACAGATAATCATGACCTTTCCTAGATTTGGGTAGTCCTCCAACAAAATCCATGGAAATACTTTCCCAAGGGTGAGAAGGAACTAGTAATGGAGTGTATAAGCCTAGTTTTCTGTTATGGGCTTGCTTTTAGCACACATAGCACATCCCTTTACATATCTAGAAACGGTCTCATTCATTTTCGGCCAATGGCAGAACCTTTGCAACTGTTTTACTTACCCCAAAGTGACCTGATATCAGAGAAGTATGTGCTTCCCTAATTATCTTTACTCTCTCAGTTTGTGGAATGCAGAGTTTCCCACAATGATATAAGAGTCGGTCCTTCACGATAGTCCAATTCTTCTACTCTTTTGCCTTGACTCAAAGTTGCATATACATCTTGAAAGTCCATGTCCTGAGCATATTGTTCTATGTAGCTTTCATGCAGCACAGAATTATGCTTAAGTATGGTAGATGCATTTATAATGGGTCTCGATAACATATCTGCAACCTTGTTATGTATGCCCTTTTTATCTCTAATGACTAAATGAAACTGTTGTAGAAAACCCATCCATCTGTAATGTCTTGACTGTTGCAACTTAGTTTGGGAGTGTAAATATTGAAGTGGTTGATGATCAGTATGTATTACTATTTCTTTGCCCATTAAGTAATGTTTCCACTTTTTCACACTCTGAACTAATGCATACAATTCTTTATCATAGGTAGGATAGTTAACTACTGTAGGATTAAAAGTCTAAGAATGATAACATATGGGTTTACTGTGCTGTGTCAACACTGCTCCCATGGCATAGTCACTGGCATCAGTTTGGATCTCAAATGGTCTTTGTAGATTTGGTAGTGCTAGTACAAGTGTTGTACTAATCTTTTCTCTCAAGGTGTCGAAGGATTTCTGTTGTTTGCCTCCCCACTGAAACACCTTGTTCAATCCTGTCAAAGCATGTAAGGGAGCTGCAATTGAGGAAAATTTTGAAATGAACTTCCTCCAATATTGTGCTACTCCTAAGAAGCTTCTCACTTCTGTAGCAGACTGGGGTTTAGGCCAGTTTACAGTGACTGCCACTTTAGAGGGATCTATTTTCAATTCACCTCCCCCTACTATGTGACCCAAATAATTTAGAGAGGTTTTTCCAAATTCGCATTTGGAGAGTTTAACATAAAATTTTTCTCTTCTCAAAACATCTAATGTCTGCTTAACATGCTTTAAATGTTCTTCCCATGTTTTACTAAAAATTAGAATGTCATCCAAATACGCAATAACAAAATCATCAAGAAAATGTCTGAGTACATCATTCATTAATCTCATGAAAGTAGCAAGAGCATTAGTTAGGCCAAAAGGCATAACCAGCCATTCATACAATCCCTGCTTTGTTTTGAAAGCAATATTCCATGCATCTTGCTTTGCAACTCTGACCTGATGGTATCCACTGTGCAAATCTAGCTTGGTGAAATAAACAGCTTCCTTCAATTGATTTAAAAGATCATCTATGCGAGGAAGGTGTTATAGACATTTTTGTGCCTTACAGCTATAAGCATGAAATGCCCATAAACCAAGGGATCCTAAGTCCCTAAAGATGTTGTTCCAGCTCCTAAAGAAACAAGGTCAACAAATTACAGCTTCTCCCAGAAGTTCTCCACCAGAAACTGCTCAAAACTAGTCAAATCAGGATCAATTTAGATGCTCCACTAGCTGCCTGTGTTGCAAAGCACCCAAATACACTGGCTAGGTGCGTTGCAACGCAGGTGAATGCACTACCAGGGTGCGTTGAGCGGGAAATGACAAATGGAAAAGTCATTCAACGAGGTGGAAAGACAATGGAAGCTTCCAGAATCTTCTCCAACGACACTTGCCTCACTGAATTCGACCAGTGATGAGTAAGAGACTCTCAGTCTCCAAGTGGAAGCAAGAACTGACAGAGAGAAGCCACAAGTGAAAACATAAGCTGACTCATCATCTTTGCATACATCTATATATGGATCCCTCATCCCAGAGATCCAGGGGCTGGAATTTTGTACTTTGCAGAGAATTGCTGTTGGTTTTGAGATTGAGATTAGTGCATTGGGTGATTTATGCTTTGTTGGAGGTGAGGAAGGGATTCCTTTGCTGGGAGGTAGATGCTGGATCGGGACTCACTTGGGTGTATCTCCTCTCGGATCTTCTTATTATATCAATAAAACTATTTGAGTTTCTCCTACATGCTTGTGTATCAATGATGTTTTGTTATATTTGCATGTTTAGCTTAAATCTGATCCTAAGCTATTTATGAATGTAAATCTATGTCTTTTGTGTAGTTTTCCTCTTCTGTGATCTTGCAGGAACTTGGTGAAGCTGGGCAAGTAAGAGAGCAGGTAGCGGGAAGCGAACAAAGAGGAGAGCAATTGGATCAACAAACTAGCGCAAGACACAAGTTAGTTACATCCTTCCTCTTCGTTTACATTTCATAAAGAAGAATACGAAAATAGTTTTCCTTGTTTGTTGCTAAGGCACTGTCACACCTTAGAGTGGGATAGGGGCGTTCTGAGTAGATACTTTTCCCAACAACAAAATGGCGACTCTGCTGGGGAGCGTGTCTAATTAATTTATTTGTGTTTCTCTTACTGTTTGTTTCATAGACTTAGAAGTAGCAATCGAACTGCATTTGCCATTTTCAAATGCAAAGTAGACAGCTGCTACTTCAATCCACTCACTGGATTTGTTTATGATTTGAATAGTGGATTCACAAATGATCTGATTGCCCTTTGTGATAGCTCTTAGTCCTCCTTTAAATCATCCCTCTGATCGTACCTTACTGATTGCTTTTACTCGGCCAAAAACCATAGATTAGACTGCAAGCCGTGACCCAGAACCCAGATAGAAGTCTCGTTTCTGCCCCAGCGCAGGCTCTGTGAAGAGGTTCTGCATTTCAACGCAGGTCCCGAGAGGGCTACCTGCGCTGCAATTCAGTTTCTCTGTACAACAGGTGCGCTGATCAGCCTTGCCCTGTGCAGCTGAGGTTCTTTGCTTCATTTTGTCCAGTTTTGTCTCTGATTTTTGCAGCCTCTGATCAGTGTGTGTACCTATCTGGAAACCCCTTTTCTCTGCCTTAATTCCGCCTCCTTTGTACAAAAATACTGTAGGTGTTTTTGTGTGTTTGTGGCATCATTTACAGTTTTCCATTGCAAAAGTGAAATAGTCATACTGTCGTCCTTTGATTTAGATCTATCGTAACTGTCGATTTTGGTCTTAGGAGAAAGTTTATTTGCTGTTGACAGTCGATTATGCTTTTACTTTTGCCTTTGGTTTGAATTTGTCACTTTCTAGTGTCGAAACGAGTGTTTATTTCGAAAATCGTAAAGTGTCGTAATCATTTCTACCTTTTGATTTCGAAAAGAAGCTTGTTTGTATTTGTCATTTGAAAGCGAATTCAAATTTGTACATCAACTTTCTTTTTAGGCATCAATATTAAGAAAGTGAAAAACAAATACATGCACTTGTGCATTTGCATATTGATAGTTTGTATGGCTTGATTTAGGAAAAGTGCATTTACAGTGTGCTCTTTGCTCTTTGAGAAAAGATTGTGTCTTTCTTTTCCCCTCGTAGCTAGGATTTTCATTGTCGAAAAGAGATAAAAGATTTGCTTATCATCTTTAGATTGCATTTAGGAATTACATCTACATCTCGTGGTGAACCCAAAAGACAAACTTCTAAGAAAGATCAACCTAAAATAAATCGAATGAATCTAACAACGCATTGGAACTTAACGCACAACATAGAGGTCTAGGCTAGAGACATGTTCCGGCGTCATAAAACCTGGTAATTGTCAATGAGTGGTTGGGTGATTCCTCCACGGTGAGTCGATAGCTGCCAGTACGGACTTGTGCTCCCACGTACCGTCGAGTATATATTGGGAGACCCCTATAGGCATAAAACCTTTATCCATAGGAAGCCGTGTCGGCCGCCCTACTGATCGCAATGCACTGAACACAGCATTCGGGAAGATTGACTGCCCGTACCTTAAAAAGTATTCTGCGGTTTTGCGATTGGTTTGGCACACCCTCTACCTAGATCTCCAGAGCACTCCCTTTCGTTCCTTTTCAGACTCCTTAACAGAAAAGGTCCATCTGAGCACTTGTCACTTCAGGCTCATTAAAAATCGAAGGAGACTAGAGTCATCTTTTGTTTTTTCTCGACTCTTTAAAACTGAAAAAACAAAGTTGTGTCAAAGCGTGTTAAAATTTATTGTAAACGGAATATTCATACCCTTTTTCCTGCGTTGATCTTTAGGTTGAGAAAATGGAGCCTACCAACCAAGGAATTCCCCTGGGTGGAAATCCTAGTCCCTTCTCCTCTTGGGGAGATGTTGGTGCGCCCCATATGGCCACATTGTCGCTTCCAGGACTGACAATTGGCTTGCCAGTCTGGCTCTTCTCAACCAATGTCGTTCAGAACACCACTATTCCTGAACAATCGAATCGACAATTAGACGAATCCAGAGTTACCCACCAACCTTCTACTTTAATTCTTCTTCTCCTCCTTCCTCTTCGCTTGATGGGGCTGGCAAAGCCAAAAGTCAAGTTCCTAAGGAGAAGAAGGGAAAGAAGAAGAAAGAGAAGAAGAAGAAGGAGCCAAAGGCGAATGGAGGGAAACAAATGTCGTCTAACGAAAATCCACACACTGCACTGACCAGGCCTAAATCGCCATGTGTCATTTGCAAGGGAGACCACTTTCACAGAGATTGTCCTTGCATCCCCCGGATACTAAGGGACTGGTCTCCCCGTTTGCACAATCCGGTGTCGTCAACCTCTGGTGATCATGTTGAAAGCACACCGTCAACTAGCGAAAGTGAAGCCCCAGGACAAAAAGGGAAAGCTAGATTTCCCTGTAGACTGTGCGAAGGCGATCATGCCCTCCACCGTTGTCCCTTCTTAGACGAGGCTAAAAGAGTTTTGGATGATCGTCCGGTTTCACCGTTACGACTTCCTCCTGGATATAATAAACTCTTGCCGAGTCCTTCGTTAGTTGAGAATCCAGCTGGCCCGCTCAAGTGGTCAGCTGAAGCATCTATCATTGAGGATCAACCATCTGAATCCATACCAGACGAAAGTCAAAAGGTCAAGGCGGCAGTTGACAGGGTATTGCCTTCAAAGGTTTTATCTTCGAATGATACAGTCACTGAAGAGAACAAGGATGACACCGTCCAAATTCTCTTCATCAACACAGACTCCGACGAACAAGGGGGAAATCTACCCATTCCTTTACCGCAGGAAGGAAGTTCGTCAGAGCCGTACCTGGCCGTCTACTCGGTCCCACCTCCAAGCAACCTAGTTGTCTCCTTCGACTGGAATCAACTAGGCAGACCCCGTTTACCAGCAAGCATACCATTCAGAATTATCGTCCAAATATATAGAATGGTCATGGCTGGTACCATCATTGATGAAGGGGCTTCTGTGAGTATCCTTTCCTCTACTGCTTGGAAAGCGCTTGGTTCGCCATCGCTTTTGCCTGAGATGAGAAATCTGACAGGCTTTGATAAAGGAACCAGTCAACCTTTAGGGATCCTTCCCAATGTGCCTATAACATTGAGAGGGAAGACAGTTCAAATGAACGTAATGGTCGTTCAAGGACCCTTGGATTATAACCTACTCCTTGGACGAGACTATATTTATTGCATGGGAGCCATCGTCTCCTCACTCTTTAGAGTAATGTGTTTTCCGCACGAAGGAAGAGTGGTCAAGCTCGTGGACCAGCTTTCATTTCCCGGATCACGCATAGCAAATAGTCATATACCGTCCCTAAATGGTCTCTTCACGCAAGAAATGTCTCAAGTCCCAGTCCGTCCTCCCGATGAGCGCGAGTAATCCAGGAAGATACGACTGAAACCCAGGGGGCATGCGTCCTGGTCTGCTTCGGCAGGAAAACTTCGGGTATAGGGTAGGTTTCCGCAGGAGAATATGACTAGTCTGTACCCCGTCCGTGATTGGAAGAGGGGTTATTCTAGAATAATATTCTCTTGTCAAAGTTATGTGAGTTGGCAGAACTGAGTCACTCACCTTTGTTTATCTCGGTAGATATCGCTGAAGAAGTGTTTTGTTTGCACCACGAATAGAACAATCTTTGGGTAACCTGTAAGAGGTAGGCCTCTCCCGGTAAAACAAATGTTTTATTGGACTAAAGAAGGGGTAATCTTGAAACCATACTTTATACCCGGGGGCATGTAAACCTTTTGGAGTGCAAGCAAAGAGCAGTTATTTATCTGTTTTTTGGATTAGTCGTTTCCTAACTTGCATAAAGAAAGGATGCGGGGCAAAGCTTTGTAAGGCGCAAGCTCCATAAAAAATGGCATCTTATATGAGACATTATTATCATATGACTGGATTGATCGAGCAGTTTTAGCACATAGTTCAAGCTCGTTAAAAAATAAACATAAGACCGAGCAACTGTTTCAATCCGCGTTTAAGCTCGTTAAAAAATGAACTATACTCCGGTAAATAACCACCGTGAATGTAACATTATCAGCCATTAAAGCCTTGGTCGTGTTTGCATCGTCACCTCCACTTTTCCATTGGCCGATCATTCACCTCCATTTGATTGTTTACCCATTTTGAGGAACAGCTGCGAAGAGTGATTTCACTAGCCATCCTTGTGACGCTGCCGTGCTTGGAAAATTCCAAACCTTACCTGGAATCAGCTGCTACCCTTTTTATCACTCGTTCCTCAAAAGACGAGTCTTCTTTAAGCTCTTTTCATCTGACTTGTAAAATATGAAAAGATTGCCGAGTTTTGGCCTTCCAGCTCGTTAAAGCGACAGGAAGTGCTATCCCTCCTCTAGATTTTAATCTTTTTGGACCTGAGGGATTATTGCACAAAAAGATCGAGCGCTTGTTTTGTTCGGCTCGTTAAAACTATCGAAAATTCATCCCTTCTGTATTATTTTATACTTTTTCGGACTTAAGGGATTAAATGACGAAAAAGGAATTCCGGAGTTAACTTTACGAACCTTTTCAGACTCTCTAAAATTGAAAAGGACCGAGTTATCTTTGTCGTTAGACTCGTTAAAAACATTAAATAGCGACAAACTTGTCTTTAGACGAGAACGAGTTTCACTATCGCTAGGCTCGTTAAAACATAGCGATGGGTTTGCCCGAAGGGCAAATTATAGAACAAGCATATGTTATCCTCCTCAAGCTTGACAAAAATAAAGAGGTACTGGTCAGCAATGACTGGGGAAAAATTGGGAAAAACTCAAAGAATATTTATTGGTAGCAAGTCGCTCTTGAACATGACACTTCCACTCCGTGCCTGAGTCGGGTTGGGTTGTTTCATTCACCGGTCACATCACCATGGTCTCGCCATACCATCCACTTCTGGGGTAAATGCTACCAATCCATCATATAAGTTTCGCCGACATGTTCAAGAGAAGTCATCCAGAGAAGTCACCCGTGTCCCATCCACTACCATACATTATACTTCATTCTTTCATGACCGCCACCCTAAACCATATATCATCAGATCGTTTTCACCTCCATCAAAATCATTTGCTCCGTTCCGTGTCACTGATGTGGGATTCATCAAGGCCCTCCTTTGACGGATCGCTTCTTGTCGACATCAGCTCATTATCCAAGAAGTTGATCTAGGAACACCCGTTCAATACTTTGAAGCTTGCATGCCTCAATGGCAAGTTTCTCACTTCCGGCGACAGGTATACATCAATGACCTTCGACCGAAAGATTTTGCGTGGTGTTCGACGCCAAGTCCTTTATTCACACCACGTGAATTGTACTGCAGTACCTTGAGGGTCATTATCATTATCGGTGATTCCTCTCGCGCTTGTTAACAGTTTACGTCATTGACTGGTAATCAAGCGATGTCTTTCCATGTTCGACTTCAAAACATTTCTCACATGGATCGACTTGTACTTAGAGTGAAGATCGGACGAGATTGAAGACCCCGGATCTAGTTTCATCCATCCGAGCTGCGATATATATTCAGGAAAAATAAAAACATTGACATGTACAGCATTGCAGCACAAATAATCATCCTACCAAAAGGATGATGACTTCATCAGAATCATCAGTCTACCATCAGACGATTGTCTGTCCTATGTACATAAAAATGGATTTATAAAGCTGAGCATGGGAATGCCCGCCTCAACCAGATCATGAAAATAGTATGAAGATGATGTATTGTATTGTATCTTATTACAGGTCTCCTCCCAGCATTGAAAGAACTTCGGATCCTCCTAATAAAGCATTTCACCCGATAAATGGCCTCATACTTTAGGGGGCAACTATTATAGACATTTTGGTGCCTTACAGCTATAAGCATGAAATTCCCATAAACCAAGGGATCCTAAGTCCCTAAAGATGTTGTTCCAGCTCCTAAAGAAACAAGGTCAACAAATTACAGCTTCTCCCAGAAGTTCTCCACCAGAAACTGCTCAAAACTAGTCAAATCAGGATCAATTCAGATGCTCCACTAGCTGCCTGCGTTGCAAAGCACCCAAATACACTAGCTAGGTGCGTTGCAACGCAGGTGAATGCACTACCAGGGTGCGTTGAGCGGGAAATGACAAATGGCAAAGTCATTCAACGAGGTGGAAAGACAATGGAAGCTTCCAGAATCTTCTCCAATGACACTTGTCTCACTGAATTCGACCAGTGATGAGTAAGAGACTCTCAGTCTCCAAGTGGAAGCAAGAACTGACAGAGAGAAGCCACAAGTCAAAACATAAGCTGACTCATCCTCTTTGCATACATCTATATATGGATCCCTCATCCCAGAGATCCAGAGGCTGGAATTTTGTACTTTGCAGAGAATTGCTGTTGGTTTTGAGATTGAGATTAGTGCATTGGGTGATTTATGCTTTGTTGGAGGTGAGGAAGGGATTCCTTTGCTGGGAGGTAGATGCTGGATCGGGACTCACTTGGGTGTATCTCCTCTCGGATCTTCTTATTATATCAATAAAATTATTTGAGTTTCTCCTACATGCTTGTGTATCAATGATGTTTTGTTATATTTGCATGTTTAGCTTAAATCTGATCCTAAGCTATTTATGAATGTAAATCTATGTCTTTTGTGTAGTTTTCCTCTTTTGTGATCTTGCAGGAACTTGGTGAAGCTAGGCAAGTAAGAGAGCAGGCAGCGGGAAGCGAACAAAGAGGAGAGCGATTGGATCAACAAACTAGCGCAAGACACAAGTTAGTTACATCCTTCCTCTTCGTTTACATTTCATAAAGAAGAATACGAAAATAGTTTTCCTTGTTTGTTGCTAAGGCACTGTCACACCTTAGAGTGGGATAGGGGCGTTCTGAGTAGATACTTTTCCCAACAACAGAAGGGGATAACGATTTTTTATTGTTATCTTATTTAGTGCTCGGTAGTCAATGCACATTCTCCACGAGCCATCTTTCTTTCTCACCAAGATGATGGGTGACCCACATGGTGATGTGCTAGGCCTGATGAACCCTTTCTCGAGCAACTCCTGCACCTGCTTCTTGATTTCAGCATTCTCTAAAGCAAACAACCTGTACATCCCAATGTTAGGCAAAGGAACATCTTGCTGCAAAATAATATCATGTACTATTCCCTTTTTGGGTGGCAGACCTTTAGGTTCTTGAAATAAGACATCATACTCTGAAACAATCTTTTCTATATCAGCCTACTGATCAGCATTACAGCCCCCAAATACATTGGTTTTATCAGATTTCTTTTCCTTTACAACCATTAGTAAGAACTGTTTGCATGAATTTATCATTCTTTTCATCTGTCCTGAGTTGATGAGAGTATAGTTATTCTTGAGCTTATGAGCCCTTACAAAGTATTCGATTCCATCTTTAACAAGTAGATACTTGTTCTCAGCTCTATAGAAAATAGCTTTTCTATCATACAAGTAGGGACTTCCTAAAACAATTCCACATATATCTAAAGGAATTACATCTAACTCAACCTCATCTACAAATGTTGACCCAAAAGAAAACTTGAGTTTGCACTGTTTAGTCACTTGTAGTTTCGCTTTATCATTCAACCATCCTAATGGGTATGGCTTCTTATGAGGTGTAGTTGCTAATCCCAATTTCTTTACAATTGCTTCAAAAATCAGATTTACTTGTGAGCCACTATCAAACAAAGTATCAATCTTTTGATTTTTGGAAACAACTCGAATATGGAAAAGCTCATGTCTTTTTCTCTCATGTTCTTCATCAATAACAGATTGAGCAGAATTACTAGTAGATGCTTCAGAATTCTTACCTTTTATACCTGTGGGTGCAATGATTGTTTCATCTCCCGAGTCTAGCCCCAAATCTTTCTGAATAGCTGCAGCAGTCTTCTTCTTCTTGCCCTCAGACTTCTTAGGTCTCAGCTCTAGATGCAGAATCCAACAGTGCTCATCATCATGCCCCTCCTTTTTATAGTGAGCGCATGAAGCTTTGCCTTTTGTACAGTGTTAGCCTTCCTTGCTTTCCAATTCTGCTTCCTTTTCTCCTTGCTCTTGCTTACAGTGGATTGGGATGGTCCCCCAACTTCTGGATTTCCATTCTTTGCTCTAGCTTCTAGATGAGTAGCTTGTACAGATATCTCATCTATACTAGTGGGATTAAACATGAGGATGGTATGCCTCATGTAGCTATGTAGACCACCAATGTACTTCAAAAGAGTCTCTGGTGAGTCTAATGAGATACCCAACATCAATTCTCTTTTTCTAAACTCTTGAGTATACCCTTGTACACTTTGCCCTTTTAACTGGCGAAGAGTTTGCCAACTCATCATGGCTTGTTGCATGTAAGCCAATGTATAGAACTGCTTTTTGATGGCAGCAACAAATTCACTCTAGACAGAGATGGTCTTACCATGCTTCTGCATATCAGCTTGGGTTCTGCCTTCCCACCAAACCAAGGCAGTGCCTCTTAGGCGTAGGCTTGCCAGCTGAATCTTACTCTTGTCTGCTGGAAATAATAATGAGAGGGGGGGTGAATCAGTATTATCAAGTCAATTATTTTTCATTTCACAATCATATTTGTATACGCTACTTCAGTTAGTAAATACCGCGTATGTACGCAACTTCAGTTAAGGAAACAAGCGTATATGAGCAGACTTGTAATTTTAAATTATTCTTCAGATGTTAATCATTAATCTGTGCATCAAACCATATGAACAGTAAAACAGAACAGGAAATCACACATAAGAACACAAAATATAAGGTGGAAACCCAATGTGGGTGAAAACCACCTGCTGCAATTTGTTTCTATCTTCTTTCAATTAGAAACTTCTTTTTACAATGTTTCTGTACTGGTGCAGTCTTATACTAGTACGCAATCTGCTACCTGCAAAAGGCTACAACTTTCTCTCATTCTCCAGCTTCTCCTGGAAGGGAGCTACAACCCCCTTAATTCTTGTACTAGTTGAGGTACTAGTACGTAGGTGCTGACCTACAAAAGGCTACAACCTTCTCTTTTCTTCCAGGGACCTCGTTTTATAAATTTTCAGACTGGATCCATGTATATCAATCAAACATCAAGTATATCTGCATTAACCAACTTCCTTTGTACAAACGAATACTGAATCAACCAATAACTTCTCAGAATGTTGTAACCAGAAAACAGTACCAATAACCAAACACCAATCCTGAACCCAGAATACTGCAGCAATAAACAGAAGCAGCTAAGACATAGTTCATCAGATATACGCTACTTCAATATATGGAACTTGCGTGCATACGCTTCTGTATCAAGGTCATCCAGCGTATATGCTGTTTTACGTTAGCGAACAAGCGTGTATACGCGCCTCTGCTGCGCTGAACCTGCGTACAGATCTATAAAAGATAATTTATCTTTTTACTTAATCAGACATTAGTTATACCCAGATTATCATATTTATAGATCACGTCATATTTCAAATATAACAGATCAAAGATTTCACAAAGATACTTCTCTTCAAACCGCCTTAAGATTTTGACCGATCAATAAAACTTATCCTTCTCCTTGCGCTCAGGTTCCTCCTTGATTCAGATCTAGTTATGCACCATAACAGAATGACATTTTTCTCAATCTTGCTCTTCATAAGATATTCAATGCTTCAGTTGATCCTTTGCCAAATGATCTCCTTCCCTTTTTATAGACTTATGCCTTATTCACACCATGGTCCAAAACCATAGAGATCCAATACTAGGGACTCAATACCTGGGTTCAACACTTTGGATGCAATACCAAGGACCAAAACCATAAGTTCAAATATGACAGACTAAATACCATGGACCAACCATAAGTTTTCCCACATGTACGCACTTTTCTTTGCATGAAATTGCGTGCATACGTATACGCGCCTTTTGATCGGTACACCCGCGTGTATACGCGATTTTGTTAAGATGAACCTGCGTATACCTCATTTTCTTTCATTCTGAGAGCCTGAACTGTGATCTTCCCTTTGAATGAGTTGCCATCAAGGACAACACATGTGCCATAATGCCAACAATCTCCCCCTTTGGACTTGATGGCAACCCCAAGTCACTCAAAAACATTCTCCCCCTTTGACATCAAGGGCAAAGGGTTATGCTCCCCTTGAATACATGTTGAATCCTCTGCTCTGCTGTGTTGTCCAAGCTCCCCCTGACTGTAGGCAAGGTCTGCAAGAAGATGATCTACACAAGAACATGACTTTATACATTATAAAAGACCTTCCTATCACCAAAGACTCATACATACATCCATCTCCCAACCAAGTGGGGATATATCAGAATTGACTCATCCACCCAACCAAGTGGGGATACACCAAAAGTTTACAGATGACAAATAAGTACATTACATCATTCATCCCAGGCATAGTGGGGAAACCAAAATAGGCCGTTACATGACCTTGATAATAAAAGATATACATGACATAGAGACGAAATATCTATGACAATTCTATGAAAGTCATCAACAGCATCTGCCAATCATCATTCAGATCAGCAACCATAATCTCCCTCTCCACCTGAAACCAAAACAGTTGTGAATGTAAACCAAGATCTTCTAAGATAATGCCAACAATGCATTATTAGAAGAATATATGCTCCCCCTGAACCTATGCCAGATAGTCTCTGCCAGACCCATATCAAACTCTTTCCAACCTGAGTATGACCATACTGCTTTCCTTCAAACAATCATATACGTGACTGCATTCACATAAACCGGCGTATGTACGCAGATCCTCCTCATTAAACTCGCATACAACCACTTTTCTTTGGAACGGACAAGTTTCAACAGCAAGATGATGCATCAACTACTCCCAGCTTCTGTTTGAGGTATTCAAATGTCTCCCTGGGCAGTGGTTTGGTGAGTATATCCGCAACCTGTTCCTTAGAGGGAACATACTCCAACTTGACCTTTTGTTCAAGCAATTGTTCTCGGAGAAAATGATATTTGATGGGTATGTGCTTGGTCTTTGAATGCACGACTGGATTTTTTGAAATGTTGATTGCACTTGTATTATCACATGAATGGGGATAGGTGGAGTACAAGTGATTTGCATGTCTTGTAATGTTTGCATCATCCAGAGGAGTTGTGTGCAGCAAGATGCAGCAGCTACATATTTTGCTTCAACTGTAGATAATGTAATTGAACTTTGTTTCTTGCTTAACCAAGATACTAACCTAGGACCCATGAAGAATGCACCACCACTAGTGCTATTTCTGTCATCCACACTTCCTGCCCAGTCTGCATCTTTATATGCATGAAGTGTGAGATCTGTACTTCTAGGATACCATAAGCCATAGTTTTGAGTTCCTTGAAGATACTTAAAAATTCTCTTAACTGCCTGAAGATGAGTTTCCTTTGGATTTGCCTGAAACCTTCCAACTATTCCCACTGCATGCATAATATCTGGTCGAGTACCTGTTAGATAGAGAAGACTACCAATCATGGATCTATAAGTTGGTTGATGCATTGCTGTTGATTCATCATTTGCATTAAGGCTGCATCCTGTTACCATAGGGGTACACACTGGTTTCGAATCCTCCATCCCATATTTCTTCAGGATCTGCTTGAGATACTTGGTTTGTGATAGAAAAATGTCGTCTTTGTTTTGTTGGACTTGTAAACCAAGAAAATATGTGAGCTCACCAAGCATAGACATTTCAAACTCTTTTTGCATTATCAAGGCAAAATTTTGACTCCTGTCTTCTTCATTGCTACCAAAGATGATATCATCAACATACACAACAAGTATTAGCAACTTATCATTGTCAACTTTTATATACAGATTTCTATCTGTGGATCCTTTTGTAAAACCTTGTTGATGGAGGTACTTATCCAAGCGATAATACCAAGCCCTTGGAGCCTATTTAAGGCCATAGAGAGCCTTTTTGAGTTTGCATACAAGCTTTGGATCATTTCCAAGGATAAACCCATCTGGTTGCTCAATATACACTTCTTCATCCAAGTCTCCATTTAGAAAGGCAGACTTCACATCCATTTGAAATACTTTGAACTTCTGAAATCTAGAAAGAGCAAGGAACATCCTTATGGCCTCAAGTCTAGCAACTGGTGCAAAAGTTTCTTCAAAGTCTATGCCTTCCTGTTGTGCATACCCTTTACAAACAAGTCTGGCCTTGTTCCTAATTACATCTCCATTCTCATTTAGCTTATTTTTAAATATCCATTTTGTTCCTATGGCATTCTTATCTTTTGGTCTAGGAACCAACTCCCAAGTGTTATTCTTTTCAATCTGCTCAAGTTCTTCCTCCATGGCCTTTACCCAGCATTCATCTTTGCATGCCTCTCTTACATTTTGTGGTTCAGTGGAGGAGAGTAAAGCTATATAACTTGAAGCTTCTAAAATGGTTCTTCTTATTTGTACACCTGCCTCCTTTTGCCCCAAAATTTGAGTTTCTGGTTGATTCTTCTGAACGTACCTAGATGGGGTCTTTTCTTCTATCCTTATCTGTTCTTCTGGAGCCTCATGGGTTTCTTCTTCATCATGAGTTTGATTTTTTGTAGGAGGATAGTCCTCATCATCTTCAAACTCTTTAGATTTTACTTGCCTTGGAATGTTTCCTTCTTCATCAACCACTACATCAATACTTTCAACAATTTTTCCAAGTCTTTTATTGTAACACTTATATGCTTTGTTGTGGGGAGAGTAACCAAGGAGAATGCCTTCATCTGCTCTAGGTTCAAACTTGCCAAGGTTTTCATCAGTCTTTTTGATGTAGCATTTGCTCCCAAAAATTTTGAAGTATTTTACCGTGGGAGTCTTACCATACCAAAGTTCGTGAGGAGTCTGAGTGTTGTTTACCCGGACGTTTGTCTTGTTGAGAATAGTAACTGCAGAAAATGCGGCTTCACCCCAGAAGGTTGCAGGAGTTCCGACTCATCAAGAATAGCATGAGCCATTTGTTGAACCATTCTGTTCATCCTTTCCACTACTCCATTTTGTTGAGGAGTCCTTGCAGTAGAGAATTCCCTTCTTATTCCATGTTCTTCACAAAAATTGAAAAACTCATTCGAGGTAAATTCCCCACCTCTATCAGACCTGAGGCATTTGATTCTGTGATCTGATTCATTTTCAACTAAGGCTTTGAATGCTTTGAACTTTTCAAATGCTTCGTCTTTATGCTTCATAAGTCCTAACCAACACATCCTGGAAAATTCGTCAATGAACAATATAAAGTATTCTTCTCCTCGAGGTGACCTTTTCCTAGATGGTCCACATACATCAGTATGGACAAGTTCAAGTGGCCTGCTAGTTGATCCTTCCTTCTCTGGGAAATTCATTCTTGTTTGCTTACCAAACTGACATGATTTGCATATTGTATTGTCTGAAATTCTGATGTCAGGGAGATCACGAACCGCCTGATATTTACATGCTTTCCTTATATGAGAGAAGCTTAGATGCCCCAATCTTCTATGCCATAGCCAGTGTACATCATTCTTGCTAAGATAGCATTGTTGTTGTCCTCCCTTGAGTATGTATAAATTATTTGGAGTTCTTATGCTTTTGATCACTATTTCTCCTGTATCAAGCTCGCGAACAATACATCCTTTTGATCAAAATATTACCTCATTTCCTTGATCACACATTTTACTGACACTTAATAGATTATGCTTTAAGCCATCAACATACATAACATTCCCAGCTTTGACCTTTTCTTTCAAAAGAACTGAACCTTTACCTTTTATGAATGCAGGGGTGTCATTTCCAAATGAGACCTTCTTTTCCTTTTCTAATGCGCTATATGATTGAAGTTTTTCTTTATCGCCTGTCATATGTTTCGAGCATCCACTGTCGATGTACCACTGATTTTCTTGTCCTTCCGCATATAAGGCTATACCACATCTTTCTGGTTGCAGTTCTTTCTTCCTCCATGTTTTGGGGCTCAATGAAGCTTGCTCCTTTTGAGTTGTTTGCCGAAACCTACTCCTGCATTCAGAATCTTCATGACCAAAGTTGTTACAAATAGAACATTCTATTTCATTTTCAAGAGCAGAAAAGTTGTTGTAGGTTCTTTTCATGATTCCAGACACACTCCTTTGATTTCGTGCTTCTCTGGTCATGATGGTCTTGTAGGCAACGCATTGAGCTGCTTTCTGTCCAAAGTTATGACAAGAGAAACATTGGCCATTGAAGAAATTCCTGCGATCATCAAACCTTCCATTGTAATATCCATTCATTCTTGAGGTAAATTGAGAGTGATTTACCTGTGGTTGGTTGTAGCTTTTGTTCATCCTTGAAGTAGATTGCCCTCGATTTACTTGGTGATTTCTGTTCATTCTTGAAGTAAATTGTCCCTGATTTACCTGGTGATCTCCATTGGGCCTTTGCTGTCGATTGTCAACATGTTCACTTTTCCTTGCAGCTTCAAGATAACTTTTGGAGGTAGATGGATTATGTGCCTGAGATGTTTCTTTAGTATACCCAAGACCTGTCTTGATTAGAGGAGAATGTTGTACTTTGATAATCTCATCTAAAGTTTTAGATAATTTAGCAAATCTAAGATTAAGAGCTTTCGTTTTCTCAATGTCCTTTCTACGTCCCACAATTTCACATTCTAACTTTTCATTGTGTTTCTCCATTTCATCAAGTTGGAATTTCGGAGTATCTATAATCATATTTTTCTCTTCTAAGAAAATTTTGAGTTTAGAAATTTCTTCATAAAGACTTTCTTCATCTATAGCATCCAAGAAATCATCATCTTCAAAAGCCATCAAAAGTCTATAATCATTACCTTGTAAATCTTCATCGCTATTTGAAAGTCCATCACTGTCTTCATGTGTGTAATAGCTCTTCTTACTTACATTCTGTTTTCTGTTCCATCTAACTGGTTCCTTACCTTTGTCAAGCTTATCTTTATGAGTACACTTGGCAACATAGTGACTAACTCTTCCACAAGCAAAACATTTGAAAGGTAGCTTACCTCTGAATCTTCCAGAACCCCGTTGAAGGTTCTTGACAAAATTTGATTCTTCCTCTTCTTCCGACATATGTCCTGAGTCATTGTAATCTCCTTTTCCTGAGGCTTTGAATGCGGCTTCTCTCTTGTCTGATGGTCCCCCTTTTCTCATTTCGTAAGCGGTTAGGATTTCGTGTAGCTGTGACATGGTAAGGCTCTATAGATTTTGTTTTTCTTCTATGGCGGAAACTTTTGATTCAAACTTAGAAGACAAAGATCTTAGAACCTTTTCAACCAAAAAAACTTCTTTTATTTCTTCACCCAAATTTTTCATACAATTAACAATCTCATCTATACGTAGGAAATAGTTAGCCACACTTTCATCATTGTACATTATGAGATTTTCATATTGAATTCTGAGAGTTTGTAGTTTTGCTCGTTTTACCTGTTCATCTCCTTCATAGCTCAAAACGATCTTGTCCCATATTTCTTTTGCGGTTTTGAGCTGCATAACCTTGACGAATTCTGATTGAGATAGGCTCCCTAATAGAGTATTGACAGCCTTTGCATTTGTTTCATACTGCTTCTTACCAGCCGTATCTGTAGGAGTTGCTGATGGAAAAGTGTATCATGTTTCCACAATATCCCAAACTTTTGTACCAAGATATTGAAGATAGGCACTGATTCTTACCTTCCAATAGACGAAGTTGCTTCCATCAAAAATTGGTGGCCTGATTGATGCTTCTCTTTCGTAGTTGCTCATGATGATAGATCTTCCTTCAAGCGATCAAGCTTCTTCTGAAGGACCTGCTCTGATTCCAATTGTTGGAAATAATACTGAGAGGGGGGGTGAATCAGTATTATCAGGTCAATTATTTTTCATTTCATAATCAGATTTGTATACGCTACTTCAATTAGTAAATACCGCGTATGTACGCAACTTCAGTTAAGGAAACAAGCATATATGAGCAGACTTGTAATTTAAATTATTCTTCAGATGTTGATCATTAATCTGTGCATCAAACCATATGAACAGTAACCAGGAACAGTAAAACAGAACAGGCAATCACACATAAGAACACAAGATATAAGGTGGAAACCCAATGTGGGTGAAAACCACCTGCTGCAATTCGTCTCTATCTTCTTTCAATTAGAAACTTCTTTTTACAATGTTTCTGTATTGGTGCAGTCTTATACCAGTACGCAATTTGCTACCTGTAAAAGGCTACAACTTTCTCTCATTCACCAGCTTCTCCTGGAAGGGAGCTACAACCCCCTTAATTCTTGCACTAGTTGAGGTACTAGTACGTAGGTGCTGACCTACAAAAGGCTACAACCTTCTCTTTTCTTCCAGGGACCTCGTTTTATAAATTTTCAGACTGGATCCATGTATATCAATCAAACATCAAGTATATCTGCATTAACCAACTTCCTTTGTACAAACAAATACTGAATCAACCAATAACTTCTCAGAATGTTGTAACCAGAAAACAGTACCAATAACCAAACACCAATCCTGAACCCAGAATACTGCAGCAATAAACAGAAGCAGCTAAGACATAGTTCATGAGATATACGCTACTTCAATATATGGAACTTGCGTGCATACGCTTCTGTATCAAGTTCATCCAGCGTATACGTTGTTTTATGTTAGCGAACAAGCGTGTATACGCACCTCTGCTGCACTGAACCTGCATACAGAGCTATAAAAGATAATTTATCTTTTTACTTAATCAGACATTGGTTATACCCAGATTATCATATTTATAGATCACGTCATATGTCAAATATAATAGATCAAAGATTTCACAAAGATACTTCTCTTCAAACCGCCTTAAGATCTTGACCCATCAATAGAACTTATCCTTCTCCTTGCGCCCAGGTTCCTCCTTGATTCAAATCTAGTTATGCACCATAACCCAATGACAGTATTCTCGAACTTGCTCTTCATAAGATATTCAATGCTTCAGTTGATCCTTTGCCAAATGATCTCCTTCCCTTTTTATAGACTTAGGCCTTACTCACACCATGGTCCAAAACCATAGAGATCCAATACTAGGGACTCAATACCTGGGTTCAACACTTTGGATGCAATACCAAGGACCAAAACCATAGGTTCAAATATGACGGACTAAATACCATGGACCAACCATAAGTTTTCCCACATGTACGCAATTTTCTTTGCATGAAAGTGTGTGCATACGTATACGCGCCTTTTGATCGGTACACCCGCATGTATACGCGATTTTGTTAAGATTTTCTTTCATTCTGAGAGCCCGAACTGTGATCTGCCCTTTGAGTGAGTTACGATCAAGGACAACACCTGTGCCATAGTGCCAAACCTGTTCCATAATGCCAACATTGTCTAAGTCTATGTTCTATACTCTGCAATACACATCAATTTGTCTAATCCAATTGTCCAACTTTTCAGCATTTAGCTCTCCATCATACATAGGCAAATCAATTTAACATCTAACTTAATCAAAGATGCTTTCTTATTATGCACAGGGCTATTAGGAGGTGTGAGAAAGCTTTCCTCTTTCCCCTTTCCTTTGGAGTGGTCATGGGAATGAGACTCATCTTCTTCTTTATCTTGTTTAGAACCTGATGAATTTTCATCCCTGTGCTTTCTAAAGTCTCTATACATTTCCTCTACCATAGACTTTATAGCTAGGAAACTTTCTATGAATTGAGGGTCTGGCCCTATAGAACCTTCCTCTGACATTGTCTTCCAAGAATAGACTCTCCCAATTTCAGGATTAGTTTCCACCAACTCTCCTTCTCCTAATTTGAGCTTTGATCTAGTGAGCATTCACAGCTAAACCAACACAAGCTTGTCTAACCTTACGGCCTAGAGCTCTGATACCACTTGATCTAATAATCACTCTATGAGTGCCATCAGTTAAAGATTTATTAAAACAAAAGGTATTACAGACTCATGTGCTGGTGTGTGTTCTGTGTTATTTAAGCAACGGATCGATCAGATTGCCAATACACAGACATTTAAATGGAAAGACAGCAGAGAAATACAGTAAGCAACACAAAGACACAAACAATTTTAATAAGGATTTCACCCTATTCTCCAGGGCTACGTCTTCGGTCCAGCTTCAGTGGTGGCCTTGTTTTATTGTGTCTTTAAGTAGAGAATTACAAATACAGGGACTCAATGTGAGTTCTCCTGAAGCAGGTTTTCTTGGCAGGGTGGTTCTTGGATTCCCCAAGCCACTCGGAGTACACAGACTCTTGTTCTTCCTACCAGCTCTGTGACCCTTGATCTACAGTGGAAAGAGCCAACTATGATGCTTGGTTCGGACAGATTCCTCTATGGGAAGGCTTGAATCTTCAAGCTCTCTGGTGCTCGATGTTGCCTGTGGTCAGCTCGGCCCTCTGTCTCCTCTGCTTGGCTTTACTACTCTCTATGTTCACTGTCTCTCTTAGTTGCTTGGACTCCTCTCAATTTGGGTTTCCAATTCACTCTTCTCTTCTCTCTGTCTCTTACCACTTGATCTCCGTTTCAACTGTCTCTGTTCATGGCTTTAGTCATTCGATCCCTTTGCCTGTTCGATTCCTCTCCCGCCTGCGTCGATTCACCTTCTGCAGCTGCGCTTGGAGTTCCCTGTTTGGCGTCAGCATGAACACTCGGGAAGTGGCCACGTGTCTCCATCTAACTGGTGCCAGCATGCTTCGTCAGTTCGTTTCTTCCATTACACCGAGTATGCGTTTTTTCTCCATCGTGGTGGTCAAATGGACTCCAAATCCCTTTAGAATGCGGCTTAATCCCCTGTCAATTCCACTTCCTCCATCGGGCGCAATCTCAGTCATCCGATCAGGGTTCCTCCAGATCCAATGTCATACGCACGTCGAACGCGGTTGACTTGCTCGACCGATAGCGCGCGATCAAAGCGGTTTTTCTCTCACCTTCGCTGCCATGCGTCGATCGCTGAGTGGGATCGCTCTGCTCTCTTCCAAAACCCCTTACCGTTCAAGGGCACCCCGATCAATACCGCCAGTTTTCCAGAGCACGGGTCCCGCCTTTGTCCTTTAGCGCTTTTTGTTTCTCCGCCCACGGTTCTCTGGCTCCCAACGTGACCGAGTGCTTAAGGCTCTTCCACTTTGGCCCTGTTTGCCCAGCGATGCGCGATCGCGCTTCAAAATCGCCTCCTTTTCCTGATTCGGGGCTCCCAAGGGCTACTTTGACCTCCTACGCAGTCTCCATGGGCCTCGGTCAGCGCACTTTGACCGAGGTCCTCGTCGTTCTACGTTGGCGGCCATTGCCACTGGTTCAAGGCATTTTTTATCGTTGTTTTGGAATTTTCAAGGATTTGTTCAACTCGATACAGTCAAGGTCCTTGACAATATTTTGTGGATCCAATTCAGATCAAGGCCACTATCACAATATTTTCTGAAGTACTTTCCTTCACTACTGCACCACTAATCTACCTCTTCAAACTAATGGAAACAAGGTTAAGCAATAATTCAAATTCTTGTTAAGCTAAACAAAACATGAATAAACTTCAGTAGCTAACTATCATTTTTATCTAAGAATACATGTACAAAAAGAGGAACTTTTATTGCTAGATTTGGGCCCTAACCCAAGAGCTTCAGCCCTCTGATTCAACTCAGTGTTGGATCAAGGTAGAATTTCCCTTTATCATCAAAATGTCAAATACAACATAGCAATAATAGTCACAATATTTTGGCTCAAAATGGCCTCTTGGCTACAACAAAACATTGAATCCTAATGAGTCCCTTGGCTCTCTTATTTATACAAAACTGGAGCTACCAATATCTCCCTAGAAAATAGGGATACTTAACTCCCTAACTCGAGAGTGACTCTTTCTTAATTGTCACTGGCTTGGCTACCAATGGACTCAGCTTGCTTGGCTGCTAGTAACTCTGAGCTGATGAGATATGGTGGAGAAATATTTGAATGATTTGAGGAGTTAAGGAGGGAGGCCAATCTCCTAAAATATATCTTTCTTGCCCACTTCGAGTTCCTGCACTTAAGTTAACCAAAAACTGCTCCAATACCTGCATTTAATACATATTAGGCCACATGATATAGTAACTCACCTTCACCATTCTCACTAATCAAAATATAACAAAATATATAAATAAATGTGAGAAAAGTCAATTTTAATAAACTGGAGACTGGCATTATGACCCATATAGTTTACCTATTGATGAGCCTCATCATCACCCCCTGCTGAAATTGTTTCTCATCCTCTAAGCAACTTAGTCTATATCTATATCTTTCATAGCTCTTGTGGTCTCTCTGAAATCCTAGGCCTCTGTTGATGGAGTTTCCTCTTAAGGATGTAGAAATTCCCACTGTAGATCAACAGATTATGTAATATACTAAAACACAATACAAGATCTACTTCTACAACACTTTTTGGAAGCTTAATCGAATTGAGCAAGATCAAGGGAACACATATAACTGAGAAAGAGAAATCAATCACACATAACACAGAAGAAATACCATGGCGAAAGCCTCAGCCTAAAACCCCAACTCTGTATTATCATACAAGTGGAAATCTTGTTCAAGTTACAAAAGGAATCAGCTCTCAAGCTATCCTGCTCTCTCTACAATCAAAACAATACAGCTCACAAACTGAATAGACATAGTATATGTCCTCCTCAAGCCCTCCAAGCCTCCTATTTCCTTGCGCAATTTTTCTTGGGGTCCAATGATGTCACATGTGTGAATTGGCCTCATCACACTCACTAAACCTAAAGAAGTAACTGCGCAATCCTTAGGAAAGAATTCCTTCTGCATGCAAGGAATATTCACAATGGAATATTCTAGCAACTGATAGTACACTGCCCCTCCATCTGATCTCAACTGGGTCTTTGTCTGAACTGACATGCATGAGTTATTTATGAGAGAATACTCAGTTATATGAAGTGCAGTAGTTACATGCATGCAAGCATTAACTAACTGAACTTACATTAATTCAACAAACTGTTTGAATTAATCTAACTGGACTTGACTCAGTTAACTAAGTCAACTAATTACAACTCAAATTACAACTCACTCTTATCTTTTTAACTGATGGGTAAATTCCTCAATTAATGGAGAAACTGTTACATGTCCCCACATAGACTTCAAGTTTGAGTTTCCTTAACTAATTAACTCAAAATGAATTAATTAATTATTTTACAAACTGCTGCTAAGATCAAATTCGAATTTTACTTCACTATTTTAGTTTAGGGACTGACTAAAATAGGAAGGTATCCTAAAATTCTATTTATAGAATGTTATTTCTAGCACTTCCATTTTTCCATCCATTGTTGCTAAGACCAACACTGGCTGAACTACTATTTATAACAATGCTATTTTTAGCGATTCCATTTTTAACATTTCTTGTTTCTATTTTCAACACTCCCTCTCAAAAAGAAAGGGATTATCATTAACCCCAGTCCTATCTCTGTGGAACTCGAACTTGCATCTTGACAAAGCCTTAGTCAAGGTATCTGCATCTTGTTCCTCAGTCGAAACATACAGCAACAACATGATCCTCTTGACCACACAGTCTCGAAGATGGTGATACCAGATATCAATGTGCTTGGACCTGTCATGAAAAACTGGATTCTTCGAGAGTTTGATACAAATTTGGTTATCACAGTAGATCACTGTAGGATCCATCATCTAACCAAACAATCCCACTAGAATCTTCCGCATCCAAATGACCTCTCATGTAACCTGACTAGCAGCCATGTATTCAGCCTCTGTTGAGCTAAGTGCAACTGATATCTGTTTCCTGCTGTACCAGGAAACTGTAGCTGAACCAAGGTTGAAGATTCCTCCAGAAGTGCTCTTCCGGTCTGATGGGCTCCCTACCTAATCCACATATGTGAAGCCCTGAAGCTTCACTCCCTCTGTCTGTCTGTACCACAATCCAAACTGAGATGTGCCTCTGAGGTATCTCTACACATGTTTCGTTGCCTTCCAAAACAGCTTGGTAGGCTGAACCATAGCTTGACTCAGCTGGTTCACCACAAAGCATAAGTTAGGTCATGTGTTCACCAGATACATAAGTGAACCCACCAGCTGCTGATAAACAGTAGCAGCTACTACCTCACCTAAAGTAGCATCCTCCTTCCTCCAGTTCCCAGCTAGAGGAGTCTGCATGGGCTTGCACTTCTCCATGTAGCGCCTGAGTATCTCACTGGAATACTTGACTTAAGACACAAATACTTCCCCATCTTTATGCCGCACCTCCATTCCTAGAAAGTAGTGCATAAGGCCCATGTCCTTCATCTCGAACTCCCTTGCAAGGTCCTCCTTGTAAGACTGTATCAGTTGATCATCACCTGTCAAAATCACATCATCGACATAAAGAACAATGATCAATGGTTTACCTTCTACCATGATGTGGTAAAGATTTGCATCTGCTTCACTCTTGGTGAAGCCCAAACTAGTGAAATAGTTGTCGATCCTAGTGTACCAAGCACAGGGTGCTTGCTTTAGCCCATACAGATCCCTCTTGAGTCTACACACATGCGACTCATGATTGAAGGTCTCAAAACCCTCTAGTTGCTCAATGTACACCTCCTCCTCAATCTTCCCATTGAGGAATGTTGTCTTCACGTCCATCTGGTGGATCTTCCACCCCATTTGAGCTAATAGTGCCAACATCAATCTAATCGATGAGTACCTTGCTACGGGAGCAAAAGTCTCATCGTAGTTGATCCCCTCAACCTATGAGAAACCTCGGGAAACAAACCTTGCCTTATGTTTCTCAACACTGCCATCAGCTGCCTGCTTTACCTTGTAAAGCCATTTGGAACTAACCACTGACTTGCCCTGAGGCCTTGGGACAACATCCCACACACTGTTTCGAATGATAGAGTCATACTCCACTACCATTGCATCAACCTAGACGGGTTGCTGCACTGCCTCCTCGAATGAAGAAGATTTGGTATCTACACACTCCCCAACCAGGGCCATGTACCCAGTGTACCGCTTGGGTGACCTCCTCTGTCTGCGCTGAGAAGATGGTTGTCCCACATTCTCCTGCACATCCAGCATCAACCTATCAGCTTCCCTTGAGCATTTCCACCCATCTCTAGAAGTATCAACATGAGTGGATGTCTCCACTCCCGAATCCTCTGCATGTAGTTGCTCCACATAAATTTGAGGCTCCTCATCCTTAGGAACTGAAAGTTCCTCATATGCATGCAACTTGAGCTCCCTCTCAAGCGATAAGTGCATGGCTTTCTTCTCGTCGAACTTTAGATCCCTGCGTACCACAGTCCTCTGAGTGGAAGGTAGGTACACCCGATAGTTGTGGGGTGTGTCTATGTACCCCACAAGTATTCTCAACTCAGCTGTTGGGTCTAGCTTCTTCCTGGAATCTTTGGTCACATGACAGTAAACTGATGATCCAAAGATTCGACAGTGACTTACATCAGGTCACTTCCCGGAATATGCCTCCATAGGTGTCTTCATCCCCAGTATATGGTGCGGGCTTCTGTTCTGCAAGCATACTGTTGTATTGCATGCCTCAGCCCACAAATGCATTGGTAGGCTTTGGTCATGCAACATCGCTCGAGCTGCTCCCACAATCAATCTGTTCTTCCTTTCGGCCACCTGTTGAGGCCCCGAAAATCGGGTCGACAACAAGGGGGATACCCACCCGGTCCGGACCTTGGTTGGTAGCTCCTTATCCGTTTGGTATAGCGGGTCCGACTGGGGATAATGGGACCAGTTTCCCAATCTAAGGGTGTGTGTGTGTGCAAAGTTGGATGTTGCTGATCTAAGAGTTCTAATCTAAGCTACTTTAATCTAATTCTATGATATTGTAATCTAATGAAAACAGCACATCTAATCTATGCTAAACCAGGATGTATTTCTTCTATTATGCGATCTAAAGAGATTTCAAATAATAACTGGTAATAAAGATCATTCAGCTATCATAAGAATGAAAATCAATTAAGATGAACTACTTTGCATAAAAAGTTAGGCAAAACAGTTGTGAACAGCATATCGCATAACAAGTTATTCATATATCAAACATAAATAAATGACTCCACCGTACAAAAGTGCCAAATGGTAACTCAAACATTCATGCAATAACATATAAACAACTAAAAACTGTATATCACTTTAAGAATATAAGCAGAAATGGCCAAGAGATAAAAGTACCATTTATGACTGGTCCTACTCATAAGCTTCAAGCAACAATGATTTATCTCTACTTGTTCTAATATCTACTAAGAGTACAGAAGTGCAACATCAGTAGCAGATATCAAATGCAAACATTAATAAACCTTGATCCATTCATTCATCAAAACCTCCTCTGAGGGTGCAAAAGTGCATGTTCTGAGGACAAGTTTTTGACAAATTTCTGGACCCTTCTCTAAATGCCTGAGAAGGGTTTAAATACTGCTAACTAAATAACTTAATTACACAAATTTCGGATATGGTTTAAATGACCGCCCTTTATCTAAGCAAACTTATTTCTAAAAATTGAATCTAATTCCTAACTATTTCTGTATTTGCTCCTTAGTGCTGCGAGCATGTAACATTTGTTTGGGAAGAGTCGGTTGGTCGTCTTCTGCTTTTTCTTGGGTTATGAAAATAGAAACGGCAAGCATTGGCACCACTTTTTAGTAAACTAGAAGATATTTCTGGGAATCATCTTCTGGCTATGCGAATTTACTACGTGTATACTTGGTAACAACCCAAATTCCTCTTAAATTGCCTCTGTTTTTTGCTATCTCGGTTTCCGGACTCATGGATGACTAAGCAAGTTAGGGACTTTGCTTTCTAAACAATTTTCTTAGCGATGCGCGATTAGCGCTAGGCGCTAATTGCGCATCAAAAACCGCCTCCGTTCTTTAATCCGGGCCTTTCTGGTGCGTTTTCCGCCTTTAACGCTTTTTCCTTTACCAGGCATAAGCTTCATAATTTTGTAAACATGCTGCTTTTGTGAGCTTTTGACCTTGAGTGTCGAATCGCCTATTGATATCAGCATCTGTTCATTAATACTCTGAAATCTGTGTTTCTGTTGCATGCGGTTTCCGTTTATGAGGGCATCTCTTCTCTGTTCTCCGAGCATTGACGCTTTCCCTTTTTCCTTAGATGTTTCCTGCACATTGCTTCATGTTGTTCCCTGTTTTTTATTCCTGCAGTTCACGCAAAGGAAAAGAGTAACGATAATAAATTTTGACATGAAAGCTTTAAGCTATACGAATGTATAAAATCATGACACCCACAGTGAACTGACTCTTCGAAAAAACACAAAACTGTCCTTCATGAATACTTTGGCGTACATTCATTAATCTTCTTTAAGGCGCGCGCCCAATTTTTGGTTTAGGGACAGCTTTTCTTGAATGCTAAGCCGAGGGGAATTTGCGATGGGTGATTTCTGCGACTCGTATCGCATCATCGCGTTTATCGCATTATCAAGATGTGTCATCTCAGATTTTCCTGATCAGTTTGGCGCAGAATCGCGCAGATCACAGCATCGCAAGATCGCAGCAAATCGCAGATCGCAGCATCGCAAGATCGCAGATCGCAGCATCACTGCAATTTGTTAAGTTATTTGTGTGTTGTTTATGCGACGTTGCGATATGCGATGTCGCATATCGGCCATCGGAGATTTCTTAAGATTTTCATTTATGGGCGCTTCTTAATGTATGCGATGCGATGAATTTCGCGCCGCTTCTTCGCAGTTTCTTATTGTGCTCATAAAGAAATGTTTCACTCTTCTCCGTGCGATGTATTTTTGAGGAGTATAATACAAAAAAATTTATAAAAATTTTTGGATTTTTTACTAAGGGTCCCCACTTCTTTAGTGTTAGCAATAATACTAAAGAAGGAGGGGGGTTGTTGGTGGTCACAACACCACCCCATTCTACTGTGGGTTATGGGGTGCCGTCAATTCCCATTTAATACCTTCTGCTATGCAAAAGTCTTTAAACTGTTGGGAGACATACTCTCCACCATTGTCGCTACACAAGGCTTTTATTTTCTTTCCAGATTCTTTCTCTACCAAGGCTTTAAACTCACAAAACCTCAAGAAGGTCTGATCCTTCTTTTGCATAAAGTAGATCCAGCATCTACGAGAAAAATCATCAATAAAAATAACATAGCACCTTTGTTTAGCGGTGGAGGCTGTAGAGAAAGGTCCACAAACATCTGAGTGAACTCGCTCCAGGATTACTCCAGCTCTACTTTCTCGATTTGGAAAGGAAGATTTCGCATACTTACCCAAGGCACAACCTTTGCATGTAGTCGTCTGCTCAAGTTTTCCCTTGGGTAATCCGATAGAAATCTACTGCATGATCTTCAGGGCTCCATGGTGCAAGTGGTCCAGTCTTCTATGCCATAGCTCGCCAACATCTTGGCTCTGCACCATCTCAACTTTGGAACTTAAAGCAACACAGTCGTCTACCTCTAGCTTATAGAGATTCTTGACTCGAATCCCTATTCGCTTTGTCTGTCCAGTACCGATATGCCTTAGGAAGAGCTTTCTTTGACTAAAGACTACATCATAGCCTTTATCTTCTAGCATAGTGACAGACACAAGATTCTTCTTCAGACTTGGTACATACTTTACATCAGTCAGGGTGAGGGGAGCTCCATGCTCCCTCTGAAACACAACTGTACCTTCACCTGAAACACGGTACTTTCCATCATCGCCCATCTCGATCCGCATCTGGAGATCCTTCTCCTCCAAGGTACTGAAAATATTCTTGTCACCTGACATGTGGAATGAAGCTCCACTGTCCAGGTACCACACACATCCCACCATGGATGAAACCATGCATGCAATAAGTGAGAAATCCAGCTCAAACTGTGAGGCCAGTGCCTCACCATCAGATCCCTTTGAGGAACCCTTCTTAGATTTCTTCTGTGGACAATTCGTAGCATAATGGCCCACTTCATGACAATGAAAGCATCGCACTTTTGATTTGTCAATCTTCTTCCCACCATGGGAAGAACTGGATTTGGGATGGGATGCCTTCCCTTTCCTTTTCCTTGCCTTACTCGCTAAGGCTAGATTTTCCTCATCATCATGCTTCGATGAGGATCCATCTCTGGTGCTTCTTCTTATTTCCTCCTGCATCAGATCTAACCAAAGTCGTTCCCAATCTGGCAATTTTTCTCTTCCATTAACCGAGTCCTGGTAGCTATGCTAGCTCTTAGGAAGACCAAGGAGTGCAAGACTCACCACGTCATCATCAGCAGTAGTGATCCCTACACTTCCAAGCTCATCCCTGCAAGTGGTGAGCTTGTTCAGATATGTAGAGATCGTGTCACCCTTTTCACACTTGATCTTATGAAGCTTGTCTTTCAGTGCCAGCTTCCTCTGATCGTTGTTGTTCTGATATAAATCTTTAAATGTTTTCCACATCGAAAACGATGTCTCTTTCCCATGGAGGCTCGAGACAATGTGGTCTCAAACTCCCTCCAGGAGGATTCTCCTTGCTCTAGCCACACATTTCTTCCATTCCACCAGTTGAGTAGCATAAGTCAGCTTGGGGACTTCTTGATCAATGAAGTCCTTTAGATCGTTATCCTCTAATACTGCATCCATGTGATCCTTCTAGGCTATATAATTTGAGTTGCCATCAAGGGCATACTCGAGTCTTAAACCACTGAACGCCATAGGTGAAATAGAGATGTGATAAGAACTCGATTTCTATATTTAGGAACCAAAATTTGAACTTCTCGTTCTTGTATACTATTCTTCACCTTGATCACCTTTGCTCTGATACCATGTAGAAATTCCCACTGTAGATCAACAGATTATGCAATATACTAAAACACAATACAAGATCTACTTCTACAACACTTTGCGGAAGCTTAATCGAATTGAGCAAGATCAATAGAACACATATAACTGAGAATGAGAAATCAATCACACATAACACAGAAGAAATATCACGAGGAAAGACTCAGCCTAAAACCCCAACTCTGTATTATCATACAAGTGGAAATCTTGTTCAAGTTACAAAAAGAATCAGCTCTCAAGCTGTCCTGCTCTCTCTGCAATCAAAACAATACAACTCACAAATTGAATAGACATAGTATATGTCCTCCTCAAGCCCTCCAAGCCTCCTATTTCCTTGTGCAATTTTTCTTGGGGTGCAATGATGTCACATGTGTGAATTGGCCTCATCACACTCATTAAACTTGAAGAAGTAACAGCGCAATCCTCAAGGAAGGAATTCCTTCTACATGCAAGGAATATTCACAGTGGAATATTCTAGCAACTGATAATACACTGCCCCTCCATCTGATCACAACTGGGTCTCTGTCTGAACTGACATGCATGAGTTATTTATGAGAGAATACTCAGTTATCTGAAGCGCAGTAGTTACATGCATGCAAGCATTCACTAACTGAACTTACATTAATTCAACAAACTGTTTGAATTAATCTAACTGGACTTGACTCAGTTAACTAAGTCAACTAATTACAACTCAAATTACAACTCACTCTTATCTCTTTAACTGATGGATAAATTCCTCAATTAATGGAGAAACTATTGCATGTCCCCACATAGACTTCAAGTTTGATTTTCCTTAACTAATTAACTTAAGATGAATTAATTAATTATTTGACAAATTGCTGCTAAGATCAAATTCGAATTTTACTTCATTATTTTAGTCTAGGGACTGACTAAAATAGGAAGGTATCCCGAAATGATATTTATAGAATGCTATTTTTAGCACTTCCATTTTTCCATCCATTGTTGCTAAGACCAACACTAGCTGAACTGCTATTTATAGCAGTGCTGTTTTTAGCAATTCTATTTTTAGCATTTCTTGTTGCTATTTTTAATAGAGGATAGAACCCTGCATTTTTCTCTATCTCTTCCCAATGATTTATTTCCTCTTCTTCCTTCCTACCTTCTAATAGACCCAACAGCAAGGATGGACTAAGTTTTAGTCCAATCCAATAGATCTTTAGTCTTTGCATGGCACTCCTATAGAGGGGGGTCCTTTCCAATGCATTTCTCAACCTCTAAGGGGTGTACTCTAATGCTTAGATAGTGTGGCATATTGCTCCATCTCCTCTCACATGCTTATTCGCTTTCACTCCCCAACAATCTTAAAGTGTTCTCAAAATGGGAGATGGCATGTTCTTCTGTAGCCAGGAATTTTGGTGCACGTTGGGCATTATTGGAAATGATGTTTTGGTTACTAATGACATCCATGGAATTTATATGTTCTGCTCTATTGTAGAGGGGCTCTCTTTCCTCTTTTTTTAATATTCTCTTCGCTTCCTCAGCCCTGGCCTTCTCATGATCCATCCATGATGCAAGGACCATCAGCTGCAAGTCCCCCAACTTTGCATTAGGGTCCCACACATTCAAATCTATCAAGGCAAAGTTGTGTAGGTAAAATTCATATATTTTGGCCTTGTCTTCCAGGGTGCTCTTATCACATAGCTCTATGAATTGTCTATAGTCTTGGAATGGAATGGTCCCCTATTGTTCTAATGTCTTAATTTGAAACTGCAGCCATTAATCCTTGAGGTATAGTGCATATGATTTGGATTGCATCCTACATTGAAGTGCCTCCATGGAGAGGCTTGCCATGGTGGCCAATTGGCTCTCTTTTTCCTACAACTGCCTCCTAAGCCATGTGTTTTCTACCTGTAAATTAGATCTCATGATGTGTTTTATGTCTCTCAACTCACTCAACTCCCTTCCCATCTCTAGGATTTTTTCTTCCATTTGTCCCATATCTTCTACTTTCTTTGACTTGGAAATTTGAATCCAACGATGTGTTCTTGCCCTTTCTTTTACAATCTCAAAGAAGAGAGGGATTGCAAATTTTTGTGGTATGATTCTTCCTCCCTCAATGAACTTGTATTAAGAACTCAGATTTGGTTGTGGGCTAGGCTCCTGCAACTCTGGAAAACATCCCTCATATGCTTTAGGAGAAGTTTCCCCCTCCTGCACCTGTGGTGTTGATTTGTTGCCTTCTCTCTACCCCTGTTGTCCTTCCTGTAACTTTTTATGTGTTTCCTATAGCACTGACATTGTTTCCTGTAGCACTATCTGAGGATCCTATAGTAGGATTTTTCCTTTTTGTAAGAGGGTCATAGGTGCCTTGGTTTGTTTTACTGATGTTGACCTAGTGACAGGCTTCCTAACATAGGTGATGGGAGCCTTTGGTGTTACTTATTGTGATGTTCATTCCTCAATTTTCATTCCCAAGGAACCTAGCTCTTCCTTCTTGTTTGGTGACTCTTCAATTAGGATGGGAGTTCTTGTAGGTGATTTTGTCTTCCCCTGCTTGATCTTGGTGCTTCTTCTTGTTTTAAAATAAAGGGGAGTCTGCCTCTATCTTTTCCTCTTAAACTTGATGGGTGTGCTCAAGGCAGCCAAAGCAGTAGTTGCCTCTTTTTCAATGGGCTTAGGAGACAATCTTGGAGATCTCTCCCCTTCTTTAGTATGTTTCTCAAGGTTGGTCTCTGCCTTATGCTCCTCCTCTTCTTCTTTCTCTTCTTCTTCTCCTTCTTTTTATGTTTTGTCTATTTCTGCCTCCTCTTCTTCTTTTGCTTCTTCTTATTACTCTTCTTCTGCTTCCTCTTCATCACTAGAGGTTTGGGTCCCACCATATTCAAGGGATTGGATTTCAAGGACAACCTCTCTGTCCATGTCTCTAAATTTGGACCAGAGAACAAGAATTCTCAATTGGCTCAAGGCATCCTCCATTATCAGCTTAATGAGTCCATGATGTGTTAATTGTTGGTGTTTCCCTTCTTGCACCTTTTGGCTCATGTCTATAATTGAATACAAAAGGAAATAAGGCACACTGAGACTTTGGTCTATGGGTAAATCATCTTTGAACCTCAACTCATAGAGGAGTCTGAATTGGTAGCCATAGACTACACTAAGCCTCCCTTCACAAGAAATGTATTTGAGGATGTGGTAGCTCACCTCATCCCAAGGATAGGGAAGGCTCTCCCTCCTAACCCCATTTTTGTCTTTAATTGGCTCTTCATCATTTAGGAAGAAGTTTTTCTTAGCAAAGGTGTTTCTAGCCTTGTCCCCCCTCCTCCATTGTACCCTTGAGGAAGTGTGGTTACTATGTTGATCACCTTAGGGTTGATTGTGATGGACAATCCTCTCACCATAGTGGTAGCACCCATTCTTGCATGTGGATTGAGTGCCATGGAAAAATCGTGGGTTATATCATCATCATACCCCCTCAACAACTTAAAGAAGCCCAACCAGTGATGCCTCATAAATATATTTACCACAGGGGGATGAAGGTGAATCCTTGATGTATCAGTGGGTTCTCTTTTATTGAATCCCCCTCTCATTTCTCTTCTCTATTTATATCTAAATGCAGGAGGTTTTGTATGCTAGCTTTAGTATGAGTTTCAGGGTGGCTGAGAGCTTAAAATGTTATTGGTAGATGACTGCAATTTATCCTTTTCTATATCCACACAATTCCCAAAATTTTGTCTAATTCTCCAGCCCACTGTAATTACTAGAAGATTGCAGATTCTTTTCCTTTTTTTCTTTTTTGTTATCAAATCATGAACACAAGAGAGATGGGCCACTTAATTTTCACTCTTATGCTTGGAATTATGAAAATTGCTAACTAATTTGACCCTAGGCACCGCCTTGCAGACTTCTTGTGGAATTCCTAGTGCTTCTTGTAGCTTTTTGAGTTTCATGTAGCTTCCTATACCTATGTTTCCTGTAGGGTGGCCAAAACAAGGTTCGACTCTCTGATGGCTTCCTAGCTGGTCCGAATCTCTCTAATTTCGAAATGAGCAACAAGTGCATGAAAGTTTGGAATTTTATGCTATTTATGGTCGAGGATTGGAGCATTGTGCTCGCTGGCAGTGGTACATGATTTTCTCATTGGGACCATTGGCACACCGTTGGTGATCATGCAATTTCCCCTAGTGATCATCACCCACTCTTACATAGTTGAATCGACCACCTTTTTTACTACTGCCCATTGATTTGACACTCCGACGTGTCATGCTAACTGGGAGTTCACTTTTTTACCGCAAGCTGAGGGTAGCCAAGTTAACTGGCCACCTCCAGCTTATAAAAGAGAAATTTTCTCAACATTTATACATTTTCATCATATCGTACTCAGGGAAGAGTTGAATGAGTGGCCATACTTGTGCCTACCTTTGCTAATCGATGCATGCTGGAGGATTGGCCTGTTGTGTTTCTGCTCAAGTAAGTGTTCATTTTTGTCATTCCTATTTATTTCCTCCTGCTTATGTAGTTGACTGCCTGTTGTTCCATGTTTGCAGGTGCTTGGTACATCCTTGATGTTGTCGCTATTGTGGAGCTCTGTCTAGGAGAAATAAGGTCTTCAGAGATGTTGGTGCTCCCCTCTACTCTAGTGGTGAAGGATAATCCAGGCTCAGGCTGGTTGTAGTGATGGCACAAGCTTCTACAGGAGATCTTGTAGCTGCCTTTTTCTTCATGTTTTCAGTGTTTTTTTCTTAGAGTGAGGTTGGGTAGTGGTGTAGGGGTTGGAGCATGATGGTGAAGGCTCAGATGGAGTGGTGAATGGCTAAGGAAATGGAGGACATTTCCTTTGGGCCTCTCTGTTTTTCTTCTTTTTTTTATTTTTTCATTTTCTTGTGCTTTTTTAATGACATAGAGCTAGGCATGGATATGATGGCTTGGAACATTGATGATGGGTGAGGTATGATAAGGGTGTAGAGTCCCAAATCAACCTAGAATAGGCCTGCATAATGATTTTCCTATCGGGACCCCTTTCTTGTAGCATTTCAGGACATCCTATAGTGCTATAGGATTTTCCTGTAGCAAGTATAGGACATCTTGTAGCAAGCTAGAAAATGCCAAAAAAATGATTTGTGATGCCTAAAAATGGAGATGAGTGATGGGGACATGGTAGGAATGAATGAGACGAAGTGGATGGAGGAAAAAAATAGATTATTCTTGGCATGTTGTCCCTGTAGCTGTGAATCTTTTATTGCCTTCAAAAACCTACAAAAGCATAGGATTTATTAGTGGTAAGGTTTGAGGTCCCTGCCATGGAATTTATGGTTTTTTCCTTCTCTTTTTTTTTTTTTTTTTTGAATGACACATAGGCTACCCCAGAAGAGGTTTTTAACCTGCCTGCCTACCCTAGGTGCCTCAAAGGAGGTTTTCACCCATGGATCTTTTTATTTTTCTTTTTTCACTCCTGGTTTGCCTCAAGGAGGTTTTCAGCGCAATATTTGGCCTCAGATGCCTCATAAAGGTTTTCATCTAGGCCCCTTATTTTTTTTTCTTTTTTCTGTTTTTTCACAAAGATAAAATTTTCTTCAATAATTGTGTGACCTGGAAGCTAAGACACTTCCAATCACATTTACCTCCTTACTAATGGTACTAATGAACTCTTCCCTAGACAGATGACTTTTATATGCTTTCAATCTGTATCCATTGACAAGCAAGGGAATACCTTCCTCATCAATGGTCCTGATTTGAACAACCCCATTGTCATGGCACTTCTCTATCAGATATGGGCCCAGCCACCTGGTCATCAATTTGCCTTTGAAGTCCTTGAACCTGGATTCATATAGCAGACCTTAATCCCCTTCTTGAAAAACCTTGTCCTTGATGTTCTTTTCATTGCAAACCTTCCTCTATACTTGAATAACTTCAGTGTGTAGGAGGGCCTGCATCCTGAATTCATCCAACCCATTGAGCTAGAGCAACCTCTCCTGTTGTGCCTTTGTAACATCCAAATCCAATTGTGTTTCCATTCTTAAAGTGTTGTACCCAAACTCAATGGAGAGCATATCCTTCTTTCCATAGACCAAGTCATAAGGGGTGAAGCCATTGGTTGTCTTCCAGGTTGTGTTATAGGCCCAAGTGGCCTCCCCTAGTCTATCAACCCAATATTTTCTGTTGATACTCACAACCTTGGTGAGGATGCCTTCCAATGCTCTGTTAGTGACTTCTACTTGTCCATTGGCCTGAGTATGATAGGCAATTGACTTCCTGTGTTTTATTTTATGTTACCTTAACAAATTCTCGATCATATGTGATGTGAATTAAGCTACCTGATTGGTGAGTAGTTCTCTAGGGTACCCAAACTTGTAAAATACATTCTCCCTTAAGAACTCATCCACTTTCTCCTCCATTTCTACCTTGACAGCCTTAGTCTTAACCCACTTTGTCAAATATTTAGTGCATACAATTACACACTTTTTCTACCCTCATGGTGGTTCAATGGGCCCAATGAAATCCATGCCCCACTTGTTAAATGGCTCTAGAGCCACCTGAGGCTGGAAGGGAATTTCATCCTTGGGAGTAGATATCTCCATTCTCTAGCACTGATCACATCAACTGGTGTATCTTCTTACATCTTGGTGGAGAGTGGGCCAGTACTAGCCAGTTTGCAGTACCTTGAAAGATGTCCTCTTAGCTGCAAAGTGACCTCCATAAGGCCCATCAAGACAGGATAGGAGGATGTCAAAGACTTCCTCCTCCCTGACACACCTCCTCAAAATTTCATTTGGGCCTAGCTTGAAGAGATTGCCTCCAATCCAAGTGAATGGGGCGCTCTTCCTTACAATTCTTATATTTTCCTTGGATGACATATTCGGAGGGAACTGAAATGGAAAATAAATTCTCATTTGGTAGCTGATCATCAACCATTCCTTCCTCACTTGTAGGCAAAGCAAGTCTAGACAAAAAATATGCAACTACATTTTCTCTACCTGTCTTATTAATGATAGTTAAATCAAATTGGTGTAATAAAAACAACCATATAATAATTCTAGCATTCACATCAGGTTTTTTCATTGAGTATTTGATGGTAGCATGGCCAGTATGCACAAAGGTTTGAAAACCAGTGATGTAGTGTCTGAATTTTTTCAAGGAGTGGACAACATCTAGGAGTTCCTTTTCAGTCACAGTGTAGTTCAATTCAGCCTTGGACAGATTTTTGCTGATGAAGTAAATGGCATAAAGAAACTTGTCATCTATCTGGCCTAGAGTTTCTCCTATATCGTTTTTATATGCATCAACATGGATGTGGAAAGGGAGATCCCAATTTGGGCCTCTAAGTATGGTTGTAGGAGTCAACTTGTCCTTCAAGATTTCTGGGGCCTCTTGGAAACTTTTTGGACAGCAAAATTCAGATTCCTTGGCTAGTAGTCTAAACAATGGTAAGGCTACTTTGCTGAATTCTTTGATAAATCTCCTATAGTATCCAGCTAAGCCCAAGAAACTCCTAACATCCCTCTGCTTTTGAGGAGTAGGTACCCTTTTTATGATAGCAATTTAATTTGGGTCCAATTGTATTCCTTCATGGGATATTGAGTGACCCAAAACAATCCCTTCATTCATCAAGAATTCACACTTCTCAGGACTAAGTGATAGGTTCATTTCAATGCACTTACTTAATACTTTCCCCAAGTTAGAGAGAGCCTCCATGAAATCACACCCATAGGGAGTGAAATCATCCATATAGATTTCTACAAAGTCATGGACTAGCTCAGCAAAGATGCTCAGAAATGCCCTTTGAAAAGTGGCAAGTGCATTACATAATCCAAAAGGAAGGACCCTATAAGAAAAGGTACCCCAAGGATAAGTGAATGTGCTTTTATCTTGGTCCTTTGGGCTGATCTTAATCTGATGATAACCATTGAATCCATCCAGGAAAGAGAAGAACTTCTTTCCTGCAAGACCATCCAAGACTTGATCAATGAAAGGTAGAGGGAAATGGTATTTTTTAGTGGATTTGTTTAACTCTCTGTAATCCACATAGATCCTCAATTTTCCATTCTTCTTTGGGACCAAAACTAGAGGAGACACCCACTCACTATCTGAGATGGGGTAAATGAACCCTGCATCCAACAACTTCTACAGTTCTTCTTTGACTATGTCTTTGAGGGTTGGGTTCATTCTCCTCTAAGGTTGGCACACTGGTTTTCATCATTCCTTATTGTAGATGTGGTAAGCACACACTGAAGGATGCACTCCCTTCATTTCCTTATAGCTCCATGAAAACGCATCGAAGTGCTCTCTCGGCATGTTACACAACTTCTCTTCTTAATGGGCTGAGAGAGAGGGGTTGACTTTCAATGTTTTAGATGGACCAAATTCTACAATTTTACATGAGCAGGACTTGAGTCAACTAGGCACAAATTATTCCAAGGGTTATCTTCAGATTTCTTCACCGTCTCATCAAGAGGCATGGTGTTGGGGGGTTGGTTCGGGAGGATTTGATCAATTAGTCCATCTTCATTAGGTTTCCCCCTTCCTATAATAGTATCTAGGGTACAAATTGGGTATGATGTGGTATGGTATACTTCATGCTCTAGCGATGGTTGAGTAGGAGGGTACAAGACCAGCTGTTTGGACAAATTCCCATTCTTATTGGTCATGTTCCCAGCCCTGAAACTTATGTAAGCATCAACAATGGCTAGCCATGGCCTTCCAAGGATGATAGGATAACCAATGAATTTGGTCTTGGGCTAGAGAACTAATGAGGCTCATCAATAGGTAAACTATATGGGTCACAATGCCACTCTCCAGCTTCTTAAAATTGACTTTTCTCACATTTATTTACATATTTGGTTATATTTTGCTTAGTGAGAAGGTTGAAGGTGAGTCACTGTGTCATGTGGCCTAATATGTATTAAATAGAGGAATTGCAGCAGTTTTGGGTTGACTTAATCATTGAATTGCTCCAATTTTTCCCATTTTATTTCATCTCGATTGAAGCCATTTTGATTTCAGAAATTATCCTTTTTATCCTTCATATTTGGCTGAATTTTTTTTGCTTTAAAGCTATTATAATATGATTTCAGAAATGATCTCTTAAGCTATCATAATCTAATTTCAAAATGGTTTCTTAAATGTTTCAACGTAGCAACTTTTTTGAATGAGCTAAATTGGTCCAGCATGGAGCCTGAACAAGGGAAAGAGAATTACAGAGATGCAGATGCCATGGTGAGCTTTTGCAAAGCAAACAATATAAAGATGTGAGGGTAGAATATAGTGTGGGAGGAACCAAAATATGTTATGCAGTGGGTAAATAATCTGAATGCCCAACAACTCCAACAGGTAGTGGATAATCGAATCCATTCAGTATTATGAAGGTATAGGGGCCAATTCATCCAATGGGATGTCAGTAACGAGATGATTCATTTTTCATTCTTTAAGGACAATTTACGGCCCAATGACTAAAAAATAATAGGAATAAAAATCAAATTTGTGAATGAAACCTGCAGCACTCAGGTGAGGAGCACCTGAGGCAGCCACAATGCTACATTCATTAATTAGAGCAATCACGCATACATAAATATAATGGTTACATTTTTTCGGGAGATCACAACAATCTTCTAGAAAATAGGATCTAAATCTCAACTTAGAAAATAATCAGAACAACCTTTCTCCATTGTTTCTAAGTTTCCCCCTTAATGGAGAAAGGATTAACCTCCACACCTAAGATCTCCATAAACAATTCAAATTTAATCTTTCCAAAGGGCTTTGTGAAAATATCAACAGAATTTTCACAAGTATTACAATTAGATATCATTTTTGGGATTCAACTGCGTTAAGTAGGTCATTAAAGTATGACCATTTCCATGAGAGGTAGTCGTAACTGACTAATTTCTCATGATTTTTGAATTGTTCACTTAGCACTCATTGCATCGGGTGATGCTCACAGGGGTGAAGAAGTGGGATTGAAACTAGTGAAATGAATCACATAGCGTCAATCATCACTTCCGGGGCTTGCACCCTGTAACCAGGACTTCCCGGGAGGTCACCCATCCCAGATCTCCTCTGGCTCAAGCGCGCTTAACTGTGGATTTTTTCCCCACAATCAAGCCCGCTTAGCTTGCTACCCCATTTGCAAAACCTTAGCAAGTACCCCTAATACTTAAGTATTACAATATTCAATAAAAAATTCCTTAGACTGTATCTTCTCTTTAATAAAATGAAACTCAGCATCAACATGCTTTTTATTTGCATGAAAAATTGGAGTATTTTCCAACTTGGTCGAGCTCTGGTTGTCACAGATGATAATTGTAGCCTTCTTTTGTTCTTCTCCAACATCTTAAAGAATTCTCCTCAACCAAACAGCTTCACAAGTTGCTGCACACGAAGCTTTATATTCTGCCTCAATAGATGACAAAGACATAGTAGGTCGCTTCTTGTTGCTCCATGAAACAATCCTAAATCCAATCTTGAATGCATAACATGTAGTAGATCTTCTATCATCTAGATTACCAGCCCAATCTGAATCTGAGTAACATGTTAGCTCAACATCAAATGAATCAATATACTTAGGACCAAAATCATTTGTTCCTTTAAGATACCTAATTACTTCTTTTGCTTCTCTCCAATGGATTTCGAGAGGTCTTGCCATAAATTGACCTAACACACTAACAAAGTATGCTAAAATAGGTCTAGTTGTAGCAAGATAATTCAAACTTCCCACTAGTTGTCTATACAATGTACCATCTACCTCCCTTGAGCCATCATCAAAATGAATTTTCACATTTTGTTGCATTGGAACAAAAGCAACTCCGCACTTATCCATATTAAACCTTTTAAGTACTTCTTCAACATACTTACCCTGAGTAAAAAAATTTTGGTTTGCATCTCTCCACACTTCAAGACCTAGACAATAATGTAACTCATGTTGGGCGTGGGATCCCCCCAAGGCAAGTTTTGGGTCTTAAAGCCCAAGTTTTGACTAATTCTATTGTAAAGACTCCATGATTTGTGTGTGCGGAGCGGAAGATGGTAAATGAATCAAAGGGTTGTCTGCCCTCACTTTTGTAATGTAATGTCGGTTTGAGAGATCTACCGGACCATGGGATTGTATAAATAGAGTGAGGCTCTAATTTTAAAGAGAGATCTAAAGATAGAAGGAAATAAATCCATGAGGCAGTGAGTCGAAGTATAGAGTTGTGTCGTTGGGTCGTAGAGTAGGAGAAGGCTTTGCAGCCGAGTGCGCAAAGGCCTAGTAGTCCGCAGCTGAGTGCGCAGACCCATGCAGCTGAGTGTTCAGGGCAGGTTGAGTCTGTAACCATTGGAATCATTAATAAAGAGAAGTTTTACCATATTTCTGTGTATCTTTTCTTGTTTTATGCATTGAAGTATATTGGGTATGAATTGCAAGTTTACTGTTTATTTACCACGCGAACTTATATAAATGTGTTGAATAAGTAAATATAATATAAGGTATCTGTTTACGTGAAGATAACTAATTGTTATAAGAAGATAAGTAAGATTCATGGTGTGACTTGGGGAGATAACGCAGATCGCTGCTCCAGCAGCGTGAAAACGCCATAGCCCCTGGTCAGGGCTGCGCGAAGACAAATATAACAAGGGCGTGAAAGTCTCGCAGGCCAGGGAAGTGTGCGAAGGTATTCATAGTTGGACTAAATCAAACCCTCTGACATCTCAAGGGTGCGGAAACCTAGTTCCAGCATCCCCCCATACTACTTCGAGTGAGACCTCAGTCCACGCCCCTCAGATTGTTGCCAAAAGGGCTAGTAGTACAAGGATTTGTTTGGCTAATTAACTCCGAACCTAGTCAGGCCCCAACAAGCCAACAAATGGTTCCGTTGCCGAGACCAGAATCTGCATAGAGATTTCTGATGTCGTATCATTAGAATCCAACTAAGAAAGAAATTGAAGGTTGGTTGGACAGGATAATTCACGAGTTCACGGCACAGGAAAATAGGAATCCGCAACTATCAAAAGAAGAGTGCTTAGACTGCTACCTGTACACAGAGATCCATGAAATTTTCTTTGCATCTTTCCCTACTGAGTTGTACGAGTGGATCGCAAAGTTAGCAAATAGCCAAGGAAGGTGCAAGCACGACAGTGCTTTTTTGTGGACCCCAAAGTTGGTGCGCAGATTAGAAGAATCAAAGGATAAGATCGTGCACACTGTTGATCACTGGCTCGATCAAATTATAGGAGGATTCATTACAAAGTTCACGGTAGATACTTCATTCAACTATAGCGAGGGAGAGCGACGCTTCCTCAAAGGACCACAATGTAAGTATATTAAGTCTCTAAACACTTGGATTAAAATGATACTGTGTGAAAAGTGGATTATGTGAATACATTGATGTTCAGGGCTACACGAAGTGGGAGAATTTACAAAAACGAAGGTAGTGCAGAACTATAAACTAGCCCTTTGATTTCACCTCCGCGAGGGGATGAGGAAGAGCTCACGAAGGTCTCACCAAGAAGTGCGATTAATTTGATAAGGTAGAGGATTCTGCGTGTACCACCCCCACCCATGCCACCACTAGTTTCACTGCCTTCACCCCCATCTTCACCCATACCACCTCCGCCACCACCGCGATTCGATATGGCAAGCGCGATAAAGTTGTTGGTGTTCAAGGGAGTAGGAATTGAAGATCCGGACCAGTTTTAGTTGGTGATAAAAGTTGTATGGGAAGCGCAAGGAGTTACAGACAAGAATATAAAGAAAGCAATGTTGGTTAGCGCTCTGCAGGATCGCGCGCTGACCTGGTATATTAAGCACTCTAATGACAATCTGAATGCAGGGATCGTGGATATCCAAATTGCGTTGAACAGAGAATTTAGCAAGTCGAAGTTAGAGGCGCAGTCAATCATTGGGTTCAAGGAGATCATGATGCTACGAAGAGAGACCCCCTGGGAATTAGATCAGAGACTAAAGTGCATGATTCGCGAAGCTAATATGACTTTGACAGATGGATAGCACCGCGAATGGTTTGTAGCATCGCTAACGCCACATTTGAGGAATGCGCTATCACAACAAAGGTTAACAACTCAGGCAGAGGCCTTGGAGATTGCGATGAGGCTGCATGAGACCCTGATACAAGATCCTAACCTAGGAGTTCAACAGATCCACACGTAGTTGAAAAACTTGTGCCTTGAGATGCAGAGTCTGAAATAGGACAGGATAGCTTGCCCGGAAGTGCGCGATGAGGTATGGTGTGTTAAATGTAAGGGTCAGGGTCATGACAAGGACCACTACCTAGTGTTCGCAAATTACCTCGCAAGAGGGGGACCGATGTCGTTAAGACTGGAGGCACAAGCAAGACCTAGCACGGTGCCTACTTTGTGGTGTGCAATTTGTCAAATAGGAGGAAAGCATGCTACGGACAACTGCCATTTGTTGCAGAAGTACATGCAGCATTCGCAACAGTTGTTTTGTAATTTTTGTAGATCAGTGAGACATGATGAGCACACCTGTAGAAGCTATGAGTTGATGATGGATAGGACTCCAACCTATAGAGTTCACGTTCAAACGCGGCCCCTTGACCAGAATGTAGGAGTGGCGCAAACCGGATTTTAGGGGCGCAGACGAGGCTGAGGTGGAGGAGGACCTGGAAGAGGTCGCGGACAGTTGATATGTTACAACTGCGGGGGACCAGGACATTATGCCCATGATTGTACAAATCCAACGCGTCCATCATGCTTGTATTGTACATTGTTTGATCATGAGACGGAGGATTTTCCCACACTGATAGCGAGGTTATGGGACAAGGCAACGCTCCAACCTCCCCCGAATCAGAACCTGCAAATGATGAGGTCTGAGCCACACGAGGAAGACCCTAATGTGAACATTGTGCTTCGAAGTGGAATTATGACAAGGGATGATAAAGGCAAGCAACCTGAAGATAATACTTGGGTTCGTAAGGCTCCGACAAAAGAACCAGAGTTTGATTTGGAGCACGCTAAGGAAAACTTCATGGAAGCTAGGAAGAGCTTCGCTGATGCCTCCACTTCAGGAATCAAAGACAGAATGGAGCCATAAATGGACCAATCAATGCTCACGATGTTTTAAGAAAAATGCATGAAGCTATTGCGCGATAGCAAGGTTGTAAAGGGATTGCAGGAACTCATAAATAGATGTGTTGGGACCGCACCAAGAGAACCCCGTGTAGTTCGGAAGATTTGAAAGCATGCGACGAGGACGGGAAGAGAAATGAGATTGACCATGTAGATTGGAGAATATGAGATGGACCAAGTGATTCTAGACCTAGGATCAGACGTGAACATTCTGCCAAAGTAAACATGGGAGCGCATGGGTAGGCCTACGTTGCAATGGTCTCCTATCCAGCTATTAATGGTGAACCAGCAAAAGATCATACCTATGGGAAGATTACAGGGGATCACCGTGGATATTGAAGGAGCAAGCGCGCTGCCAGACTTTGAAGTGATAGAGATTTTTGATGACAGTAATCCCTTCCCCACGCTATTAGGAATTGATTGGGCCACTGACATGAATGGGGTGATAAATCTAAAGAAGTGCAAGATGATTTTTGAGAAAAAATCTTTGCGTGTAGTCATACCTTTGGACCCTGCAGAAGGATCGTGCTACACGGAGCCAGTGTGCGACTATGAAAGTGATGGTGACTTAGACTGCATCTACAAGATAACCGAGCAAGAGAAAAACTGGGTAAATCCTACCACGGATGGATGAATCTCATGGGAGCATGAAAGCTCATGTACATCGGATTCTGACGAAGAGATAGAGTGATGGAAGAACTGGTTACACGAGGTAACCACGTTGAACTGCAACATGATGACAAGATCGCTGCATTGCGTATCAACGAAAGTAAGGTATCTGCCTACTTATGATGGGTTAAGTGAGGTAGATGCCTTCCTGAACAACTTTGAAAGAGAGGTGTTGGAACATCAACATTTCAAAGCTTTGAAATGGGTATTACACGCTACGCCCACGAGGTAGTGGGGTACGCATCAAGGAAGCTTTAAGAACTGGCGTGAATACAGGAGAATGATGTGCATGTGTTTTGGGAAGCCGCAGATGCGACTAGTAAACAAGAATGATGGATAGGATGATCTGCACACGCATCTGTCCAAGTGGGTATAGGCATATGGTACACAACCTGCGCAGATGCACATGAACTTCGCATTCAGGAACATGGTCAATAAGCAGGTTTTGGCAAGGAAATTACGCAAACAGTCCCTCTAGTTGGGACGAAGAAGTCTGGAAAGAACACGTGTGTAGAAGGTTACCCACGCAGAAGCCTTTAACGAAGTGTGCAAAGCACTAAACAGGGTATATAATGCACAGTGGAGTGATTGGGACCTACGCGTACCAGCAGTTCTATGGGCTTATAGGACAACGTGCAAGAAACTAACGGGGCAGATACCTTCTACGTTGGCCTATGGAGCAAACATTGTAGTTCCAATAGAGCACAGTATGCCTAGTCCGCGCATAGAAGCACCAGTAGATATGACAGTTCACGGAGCCTTGGAAGAAGGGATCGTGTAGCTGAATGAAGTAGAACGCTTGGGACCTGAGGAAGAAATATGACATGGTGATCTTAGGCTCCAAGAACTCATGAAAGAAAAGGTGCAATTAAGGGAGAAAAGCGCTCTGATAGACGCGAAAGTCAAGAAGCTTGAGGAATAGATAAAGAAGGATTTTCTCGATAAGAAAGCCAGTGTGATAAAACAGGGTGCGCACGATTACGGTGACAAATTTGGGGACTACCGCCGAGAGTTGAGCAGCCTGATGCCTTGGATTGCACCACATATTAATAAAGGTATCACCCATGGTGGCGTGATGCCGATGGTAAAGTGCGCGACGCAAACAGTAAAAATAAAAGGCGGATTTTTTTCCAGGAAAAGTGATGGATGACTGGTTGAAACCCTATTCCGGTGGCACGACCACCTAACTAGCCATGGGAAGTATAGTCTTAGCACTCCGGGTAGTTGAAAGGAGGTGTGGGACTATAAACTAGTCTGCCTGAGAGCTGCGTGATGTCAGGGGTGCGTGCAGAAGCAAAGTGTCACAAGGTCCGCAACTGCGCAAGGGGGGCTGCACTGCTGCGCGGGTTGGATGGAAAGTGATGTTGTAGTCACTATTCACGATGTGATGCTTGACTTGAGACCAAATGTAGTGGACAACAGGCATTTAAGATGAGCTTTATGGGCAAGATTTGGGAAAATCTAGAGCCAAGGGAGCATTAATGGACTGGATTTGGGGGGAACGGTCGAATTCAAATTCAAAAGTCACTATAAAATACAAAGGGCTGCCCAGCAAAAAACACTTGATCATTTGTGAATTAAGCTGTCGTGCGCCCCGCATATTCTGAACCAAGACCTTTTCGTCTTGTGGAGAGCGTTGGTTGAGCACCTAAGTGAACGGTTGAGAGATTTCTGGATGAACAAGATGGCAGTGTCTGAAGAAGCCAGGGAAATCGCAGAGATGACTGTCGAACAAGCCGCACAGGCCATGACCATAGAAGATGCCCCTGAGAGCACTAGGATTGTTACAGAAATCCCTAAATTACCGTGCGTGCTAAGACCAAAGAAAGAAAAATAGCCAATGATTCTGGTGCGTGTGTCCCCCAAAAACCTGTTGTGAACCAAATTAACTATGGAGGAAAAAGGGAAAGCGGTTAACCTGGAAACCGATGAGGAGGAAGAAGACCTTGAGGACCTCATAATCGAAGAGGATGATAACGAGGATATGGAGAAAGAAACCGAGGGCGCGGTCCCTCTAAATAAACTACCCATGTATGTCCCTCGGCGAAAGGGGAAGGCAAAGGTGCCCAAGGACCTCGATGAGAGTAAGAGCTCTTTGCAGACTCCACTCCTCTTGGACGATATCACCTTTGAAGGAATGCACCTGGGAATGGTTTCGAGCTTAAAATTCGAAGACTAGGATCTCACTGACCACACACCTCATGAAGCCAAAGAAACACACCGCAGCAGGAGTCATAGAGTTGAAGCCGCGCAAGTGGTTATGTGGAGTCGAAAAGGCAGGGTTGTTGAACCTTCTCTAGGTGCCGCATTACCATCGCACCGTAGTGACTATCTCCGTCATCAGGCAGCCACTCTGCCTGGTGCATGGTGGGTGTTTGTGGCTAGAGGAGTCCATCCCCATCACGGACCACCTAATCCATCGAGTTACCTGAATCCCGTGTAAAGGTGAAGACCCTGCAGGCATTTCGAAAGGGAAGAGGAGTGATTTGGCCATCGCGGAGGCCATGAAAAAGAAATACAAGCTGGAGAAGAAAAAGAGGGGCTATGCGATCTCCATTATCAATAACAAAGCAGTCAAAGTGGTGACTCAAATACTGGCGGGTAAGGTCATGCGGAAGTGTCGCACAAGCAAGGTGCCCACGCCGGTGGTGGCACTTGTTGAACAGTGCAGAGAAGGGGTCCAGTTTAACTGGTCTGAATTCTTGTGCAAGGAGTTCCTCGAGAATTGCCATGAAGCATGGAAATAAGGAAAAACTTTCCACTATGCATGGCTTTTGTTGTCCATAGTGTCGGTGGCTGGGGAATTGTCAAAGGACAGCCAGTTCCCCACAATTGCAAGGGATATCCTGGAGGCCACGAAGTACACTTCATTGTGGGCCACTAAGGACGGGAACCGGATCCGCGACTGTAAAATATTCTGAGTGTTTATGGAGATGAACATCAGAATGGGATTGACCGCAAGTCGTAGTTATCACCCACTGTCTACAACAGTCTGCAAAGTGTTGTAGAGTTTAAAGTGGACTTTCATCACATCTACCTCAGGGCACACAAGGACCCTACAAAGAAGTGGAACGAACTACCTTATATAGCCATAGATGATGTGATCTTCGACGTACTTGAGATGTGGCCACCGGAGTTGTGTGCTCCAGACATCTCTGTGCTGGAAAAGTCTGTTGTGCAAAAAAAGGAGGAGGAAAAACTGCGCATGGCACATTTGGTAGAAAAGAGAAGGAAAGAAGCAGCAGTAGCAAAGGTGTAGGAGGCGCAGGACGCTGCGCAGACAGCAGCAGAATGGAAAAAGGCCGTAGTAGTAGCACAGAAGGCCACAGAAAAGGAGCGTAAGGGCCAAAAGTTTCCTTTGTCGGAACAGGAGCAAGAGATGGAAACATAGATAGAGAAGGGCGGCGCGGACCCACAAACAGCATCGACACTATTGAAGTGCCAGCGAACAAGAGAGCAGATGGCAGATGGGGTCACGCAAGAAGGTGAAAGCATCTAAGTTGTTTATTGACCCGATCACCCTTATTGAGGGGGATCTACATGATATAGGCGAGACGGTGCGTGACGTCACCATAGAGGCCCTCCAGAACTTTGTGGAGGAGAATCAAATTGTGTTGGGGGACCTCCAAGCACAGATTCAAGAGTTACAGGTGTGCGCTCCTCAGGCTGGTACACTCTCAACCAGCTTCACCGTAGGAATAGCCGCAGCTGAGGAAATGTTGTGCGCTCATACAACCAACACAATATTGCTGCCAAAAGGGGCACTGGTTATAGCAAATTAGGCTGACTAGCCTACGGTTAGTACACTGAAGGGGACAGGGATCAACATGGTTGCACTCCCTCGGGAGACACTCTATGTTCTGCAGGATGGGATTACTACAGAACTACGGGCTAGGGAGAGCCGCGAACTATAGGTGTTGAGTGAACAGAAGATCAACATGGAGCAGTTGAGCTTGCAGTGCGACGAGGTTGTGTCTTAGAATAGGCAGATGGTACAGGTAATTGAAGAAGCCTACTAGATGGTCCCTAAGTTGGCCATCCCATTGGAAGCACCAGTAGAGGCGCACATTTAGAGATTAGCATCAGGGGTGCGCGAGACGCAAGAAGAAATGGATAAGGTTCAACTGGAGCTAAACCTTCCGATCACAGAGCTGCGGTTGAAGGCGCAACCTTCAACTCCTCCAGAGATAAGGGAACAGCGTGCCAGCATCATTACATCAAGGTTGGAGGAGATCAGCAGTGCAGTAAGGGACTACACCAGAATGTTGGATGAATCATTCGAGGTCCTCACAAATCTGCAGGAGGACCCGAACATACAGTGCTTAGAAACAGAGGTGCATGAGCTACAGCAGTAATACGATAACATCAAAGGGACCGCGCAAACGGTGGCCCTCACTCAGAGGCTCGCGCAAATGCAACAGGCCAAAGCACTTAAAGAGCAAGTAGACGTGGCGCGACACAAAGAAGCAGTTTTGAAGGTCCGTGTTCAGCCTTGGATCGATGAGGCCTTTGTAATCACAGCAAAAATTAAAGGAAAGCTCTCACAGATGCAGGGGATGCAAGAACAGATGCAGGGGAGCAGTCCCGACACTGCGGTCTCAGAACAACAAGTACAGGAGATTCATTAGGTAGCCGTTGAGTGCGTTTCTGACCTTGCAGCCGTCCGAGCAGAGTTGGAAGGTCTTCGCGCAAATATCTTCGCACTGATAGAGTGACTCGAGGGCGAGTCACGATGTTTGTGTTGGGGGCTTGTTGGGCATGGGATCCCCCTAAGGCAAGTTTTGGGGCTTAAAGCCTAATTTTTGACTAAGTCTATTGTAAAGACTATGCGATTTGTGGGTGCGGAGCGCGAAGATGGTAAATGATTCAGAGGGTTGTATACCCTCACTTTTGGAATGTAATGTTGGTTTGAGAGATTTACCCATGGTCCGCGGACCATGGGATTGTATAAATAGAGTGAGACTCTAAGTGTAAAGGGAGATATAAGGATAGAAGGAAATCAATCCATGAAGCAGTAAGTCAAAGTATAGAGTTGTGTCGTTGGGTTGTAGAGTAGGAGAAGGCTCTGCAGCTGAGTGCGCAGAGGCCTAGTAGTCCGTAGCTGAGTGCACGGACCCCTGTAGTTGAGTGCGCAGGGTCGGTCGAGTCTGTAACCGTTGGAAGCATTAATAAAGAGAATTTTTACCATATTTCTATGTATCTTTTCCTGTTTTATGCATTGAAGTATATTGGGTATGAATTGCAAGTTTATTGTTTATTTACTACGCAAACTTATATAAATGTGCTGAATAAGTAAATATAATATAAGGTATCGGTTTACGTGAAGATAACTAATTGTTATAAGAAGATAAGTAAGATTTGTGGCGTGACTTGGGGAGATAGCGTAGATCACTGCTCCAGCAGCGCAAAAGCCACACAACCCATGGTTAGGGTTGCGCGAAGACAAATATAACAAGGGCACGAAGGTCTCGCAGGCTAGGGAAGTGCGCAAAGTAACCTACACAAAGGTATTCACAGTTGGACTAAATCAACCCCTCAGACATCTCAAGGGTGCGGAAACCTAGTTCCAACATCCCCCCATATTGCTTCGGGTGAGACCTCAATGCTCGCCCCGCGGACTGTTGCTGAAAGGGCCAGTAGTACATGGATTTGTTTGGCTACTTAACTCTGAACCTGGGTCAAGCCCCAACAAGCCAACAACTCATCAAGATCTTTCATTTCAAATACTTGTGACATTTTCACCATAATTTCATCAATTAGTTTGACTGAATTTCCTGTAATAATTAGGTCATTAGCATACAAAGAAATTATTCCTACATGCCCATTTTCATCAAACTTGGTATATAGATTTGGATCGCTTTTACTCCTCATAAAACCTTGCTGAAGAAAGAAGGAATCAATATTCTCATACCATGACCTAGGTGCCTAATTTAGCCCATACAAGGCTTTCTTTAGTCTGTAAACTAAATGTCCCTACCCTTTTTTCACAAACCCTTCAATTTGCATCAAATACAGTTCCTCCTTTAAATCAGCATTCAAAAAAGCATATTTTACATCTAATTGGTGCAAATTCCAATGGTACTTTGTAGCTAATGCAATTAACAATCTAATGGTATTTAATTTAGCTACAGGTGAAAATGTTTATGCATAATCAATGCCCTCCTTTTGTGAGTAACCTTTTTCTGCCAATCCAGCTTTATATTTATCTATACTACCATCTTCTTTAAACTTAGGTTTATACAATCATTTACATCCTATGGACTCTTTTCCTTTAGGCAATTCAGACAATTCCATTTTTTTTAATTATAGATTCATATTCTTCCTCCATTGTTTTTTATGAGGCTCGTCAATAGGTATATCATAAGAGTCATAATGCCATCCTCCAACTTTAAAATTATCTATTTCTCACATTTATTTACATTTTTTGTATATTATGCTTAGTCAGAGGGGTGAAAGATGTGTTGCTATGTCATGTGGCCTAATATGGTTTAAATGCAGGAATTGGAAAAAAATTGAGATAATTTCAATACAAGGGCTCGGAGTAGACAACAAAGAGAGATTCTAGAAGGTTTTCCCACCTCCTTAACTCCTTCAATCAACCAAGATTGCCACTGTATCTCTCATCAACTCGAAGTCATTGGCAGCCAAGCAGGACGAGGTCACTGGCAACTAAGCCAGTGAAGTTCAAGGAAGATCTAGATCCACCTTTCTCAAGTTTTTGGAGACAAACATCTCTATTTTCTGAGGAGCTGTTGGTAGCTACCCTTTTGTATAAATAAACATGCCAAGGAACTCCTTAGGGTTCGAATTTTTTTTGTAGCTAAGAAGCTATTGAGATCAAGCACTTGTGACTCCTATTTTTGACTTGTTATGTGATTTATTTGACATTTCTGCAATGATAATGAGAAGTTTCTTAATGATCCATCACTGAGTTAGTTCATAGGGTTGAGGCTCTTTCGCATGATGTCTTTCCCTCACTATGGAAATATTGTGACTGTAGACCAGCTTTCGTTCCCTAGTCTTGTTTCAACTACCAATAATTTGACACCCCTAAATGTTCCTGATTCTAAAGTGGTATCTACCCCGCCACGGGTTAATTATGTGGCAACTGGTCCCATGTTTTCAGTTACCGATGTAAGTGAGCCTCTCACTGTTTGCTCATATTCCTTTGATTTAGATCCGATAATTGACATGGAAAACTCTATGGGATTACTTGAACGCGATGTTCTTATCCCTTTTGAGTCCCTTGACATGTGTTCCTTCCAAAGAACTATTCTTCCTTCTGATGAAGACCTCTTGGAAGCCATGATCAAGGTGTGTCCATTGACATGTCTTTCTTCCAGTTGGAAGCCATAATCAGTGGGCGAGGATAGTTTTTTTGTTCCTATATCAACCTCATTAAAAAATGAAACAGGCTATCGTGAGGATAGTTTTTTCCTGTATCAACCTCATTAAAAAATGAAACAGGCTGTCGCGAGGATAGTTTTTTCCTGTATCAACCTCGTTAAAAAATGAAACAAGCTATCGCGAGGATAGTTTTTTTCCTGTATCAACCTCGTTAAAAAATGAAACAGGCTGTCGCGAGGATAGTTTGTTCCTATCTCAACCTCGTTAAAAAATGAAACAAGGATTCATGAGCATAGTTCCTTGTCTTGTGTCAAGCTCGTTAAAAAATGAAACAAGGAGTCCTCGAGGAAAGTTCCTTTTACTATGTCAACCTCGTTAAAAAATGAATCAGTGAGTATGAGGACAGTTCTTTTCCTGTGTCAACCTCGTTAAAAAATGAATCAGTTGGGCACAGGATAGTTCCTGTTACTGAGTCAACCTCGTTAAAAAATGAATTAGGTATGAGGACAGTTCTTTTCATGTGTCAACCTCGTTAAAAAATGAATCAGTTTATCAGAGGATAGTTCCTGTTACTGGGTCAACCTCGTTCAAAACTGAATCAAGTATGAGGACAGTTCTTTTCCTGTGTCAACCTCATTAAAAAAAATGAATCAGTAGGTTATATAGGTAGATTGTAGAGAGTAGACATGAGCATAGTTCTTTGTCTTGTGTCAAGCTCGTTTAAAAAATGAAACAAGGAGTCTTGAGCATAGTTCCTTGTCTTGTGTCAAGCTCATTAAAAAATGAATCAAGGATTTTAGAGCATAGTTCCTTGTCTTATGTCAAGCTCGTTTTGAAAAATGAAACAAGGGTTTTGAGGACAGTTCCTTTCCTGTGTCAACCTCATAAAAAAATGAAACAACTCCCTTTTCGAGTCGAGTCTTTCCAAGATCTCGAAATTAAACCTTCATTCCGTCCACCTGGTTGAATGCAATGAAGCTTGGGGGGCATGTACCTCGTTTTGCGTCATTATGTTGGGGGCATGCGAACTTATAACAAGCATAGTTTTTCGTTTCAAGCTTGTGTAAACATGAAACCGAATCCAAGCAGAGTTCTCTATGGTTCAAGCTTGTGTAAAAATGAACCCATACCCGTTTTACATCTCGTGATTGCCTTTTTTATCCGCTAAATTCTGCTAGATGAGCCTTGGTTGTTTTCATTCCATCGCTCCCATCTCTTTGGCTGATCATATGCTTTCACTTGGTTGTTTACCCTTCCTGAGGGACCGCATCTATGAGTGGTTTTATTAGCTAGCCTCTTAACCATTACATGTTTTGAGCAGTTCCTCCATTGCCGGAACCAGTTGCTACCCTTTATACCACTCGTTCCTCTAGGACAAGTCCTCTTTAAGCTCTTTTCTGACTCATAAAATATGAAAAGATTGTCGAGTTTTTCCTTTTCAAACTCGTTAAAACGGAATTAAAAGGACGGTCCACTTACAGCTCTTTTCTGACCGTATAAACATGAAAAGATTGCCGGATTTTTGTCGTTTCAAGTTCGATATTGGTTATAAAACGACGTGTCTTTGATCGCTTTTTTACTTTTTCGGATCAAGGACACTAATTATGAAAAGTACTCCTTGATCGTAATGGTCAAGCGGTTCTCTCAAGTATTATTTTATACTTTTTTGGGCTTGGGGGACACAAATTTACGAAAAAGGACAACCATAGAGTTTTCTTAAGTTTTTCTTCTGACTCCCTAAAATTGAAAAACGCCGAGTTTCTCCTATACTGGACTCGTTAAAATTTGACAGTAAAGGACCTGTTCAATTTTAAACAAGAACAAACCACTCCTTCTTAGGGTTTGAATTTTAAACTAAGTTGGCTTCATCCGAAGGATGAGCTTATAACCAAGCAAATGTTATCCTCCTCAAGCTTGTCAAAAATAAAGAGGTACTTGCCAGAAATGGTGGGGGAAAAGAGAGAAAAATGAACCTGTTTGTTATACTTCATGTTTTAGAAAAGCATATAACCACTCTTGAACATGACACTTTTTATTCACCTGGGTTGGGAAATCCTTTGCCTAACAGTTAATCAAACCATATTGAAAATCTTCAGCTGGTTTCTGGGTATTAGCTTTAGGTCAATTGTCACCAAACCATCTGCAGTTTCATTATGTGTTCAAGAGGTCAATTCAAATAAACCATTCATCTGCAAAATATCTGTCATCCATCTTGACCATCCCTGAGTTAGTCCTTGCCAAATATATTTCTTCAAACTTGATCTATGATTTTGTGTTGTGGGCTTGCCTACGACGGATCACTTTCTATCGACTTGAGCTCATTATCTAGAAAGATGATCTAGAAATCGTCAGTACCTTGGAATATGCATGCCCTCACTTTGACAAGCTTGATGATCGAACCGATCAAGACCGATCTCCCTCACTCAGGTTGATGATCCATTAGCATCAGTATGGCTGCCACAAACAAGCACACATCAAATAACACTTGCATAGCTAATATAATAAATCATATTCATCATGGTGATCAAGGAATCCATGAAACAAACCATAAAACATAGCTTATTGAGAAAAATAAACTTGATTGTATTAGCTTTGAAAATAGAAGAACTTTACAACCTTTGGTGCCTTGATGTTGTACAAGCTCCTCCCAGGGTCCGAAATAGGAATCTCCTCTACTTTGACAAGCCTCACACTCTTCCAAATGAGATCAACAAGGTATGTAATCTTTCCTCACTTAAGCTCAATTAGGAAGACTAAGTTCCAGCAGCATTTCACCTCAAAAATATTTAGCTTTCCACCTCTTCAGTAACCAGCCCAATGCTTCATTTTATAGTGCAAAGGAAGGAGGTTACAGGTCCACCTATGAAGGGATAGAGTCCTCCTTCAAAGGGATAAGCTCCTCACATCAAGGGGTTAGCTCCTTAAGGTATGGGATGCATGAACCTTAAAGGAGCGAACTTGCCACCTCAAGATTCCTTCTAGAAGCTTCCAGAAATGACTCAAAGTGAGTTTTTAAGAATGTACTTGCGCCTTTTTTACTTTTACAGGGGTTCGCACCCATTACACAGAGACAGAGCGGTCAGGTACGCAGGGGACATGACCAGTAGGTGCGGGACCGCAGGTAATGCTAAGAGAAAGTGTGGAACCAGAGTTTTAGAGACTTTTAAGGGCTTTCTCTTATTTTTCAAGGCTTAACATGAAGAATTGAGGTTTAAGACTTGCAAAGGAGGAAAGTATGAGTAGTGATAGACTCACACCGATTACAGAATGTCATGGTGACAATATTTTGTGCAACAACAAGTCCTGCACATGTCAAAGTTGTAGAATTTGGCCATCTAGAACCTTGAATATTAACCCCTCTCTCTCAGCCAACCAAGAAGATAAGTTGTGCAAAATGCTGAGAGAACACTTAGATGTTTTTTCTTGGAGCTATAAATAAATGAAGGGGGTGCATCCTTTAGTTTGTATACATCACATCTACATCAAGGAGGGATGCAAACTTGTGCACCAACCTCAAAGGAGAATGAACCCAGCCCTCAAGGACATAGTAAAGGAAGAGTTGCAAAAGTTGATGGATGCAGGGTTCATATACCCCATCTCAGATAGTGAGTGGGTGTCCCCTCTATTTTTGGTCCCAAAGAAGAATGGGAAGTTTTGGATCTATGTGGATCACAGAGAACTGAACAAAGCCACTAATAAAGACCATTTCCCTTTACCTTTCAATGATCAAGTTTTAGATGGTCTTGTAGGGAACAAGTTCTTATATTTCTTGGATGGATTCAGTGGCTACAATCAGATCCAGATCAACCCTAGGGATCAAGACAAAACTACATTCACATGTCCTTAGGGTACCTTTGCTTATAGGGTCCTTCCTTTTGGTTTATGTAATGCCCCCGGCACTTTTCAAAGGGAATTTTCGAGCATCTTTGTTGAGCTAGTCCATGACTGTAGAGATCTACATCGATGATTTCACTCCCTATGGGTGTGACTTCCTAGAGGCTCTCTCTAACCTGGGGAAAGTCCTAAAGAAGTGAATTTAAATTAACCTCTCGCTTAGTCCTGTGAAGTTTGAATTCTTAATGAATGCAGGGATTTTCCTTGGCCATTTGATATCTCAGGAGGGAATATAAGTGGACCCAAAAAAAATTTCCATCATAAAAAGGGTCCCTACTCCTCAAAAGCAAAGGGATGTTAGGAGTTTCTTGGGCTTAGCTAGATACTATAGGAGTTTTATCAAGGAATTTAGCAAAGTGGCCTCACCATTGTTTGGATTGTTGGCCAAGGACTCAGAATTATGTTGGACAGATAATTGCCAAGAGGCCCTTGAGATATTGAAAGAAAAATTAACCATTGTACCCATATTTAGGGGCCCAAATTGGCCTTTCCATATCCATGTTGATGCATTTGACAAAGATGTGGGGGCAGCTTTAGGACAAATAGATTGTAAGTTACCTTGTGTCATTTACTTCATTAGTAAAAATTTGTCTAAGGCTGAATTGAACTATTGTAACTGAGAAAGAACTCTTAAATGTTATACACTCCTTGAAAAAAATCAAACACTACATCACTAGATACCAAAATTTTTTGCATACTAACCATGCATCTATAAAATACTTGATGAATAAGCCTTATGTAAATGCTAGAACCATTAGATGGTTGTTATTGTTACAGCGGTTTGATTTAACTATCATTGACAAGCCGGGAAAAGAAAATGTAGTTGCGGATTTTCTGTCTAGACATGCTTTGCATGTAGGTGATGAAGGGATGTTTGATGATCATCTTCCAGATGAGCACTTATTTTCTATGTCATTTCTTTCTCCATGGTTTTTTGACATAGTTAACTACCTAGTTGTTGTAAGATTTCCTCCAAATCTGGCATCCAAGGAGAAGAGTAGAATTGTAAGGAAGAGTGCCCATTTCACTTGGATTGGGGGAAATATATTCAAGCTAGGACCAGATCAGATCTTAAGGAGATGTTTCAGGGAAGAGGAAGTCTTTGACGTCCTCTTAGCCTCTCATGATGGGCCTTGTGGAAGTCATTTTTCTGCCAAGAGAACAGCTTTCAAAGCTCTAGAAGCTGGCTATTATTGGCCCACTCTCCACCAAAATGCAAGAAGGTATACCAAGCAGATGTGATTAGTGCCAGAGGATGGGGAAACCCACACCCAAGGATGAAATTCCCTTACAACCCCAGGTGGTCTTGGAGCCATTTGACAAGTGGGGCATGGATTTCATTGGGCCAATTGATCCACCATCACGGCAAAAAAAGTACATCATTGTGTGCACTGATTATTTGACAAAGTGGGTTGAGACAAAGGTTGTCAAGACAGCAACAAGGGAGAAAGTGGTTAAGTTCTTAAGGGAGAATTTGTTCTACAAATTTGGGTACCCCAGAGAGATAGTCATTGATTAGGGAGCTTAATTCACATCACATCTTATCGATAATCTGTTAAGACATCATCATATCAAACACAGAAAATATACTACCTATAACCCTCAGGAAAATGGACAAGTAGAGGTTACAAATAGGGCATTAGAGGGCATCCTCACCAAGGTTGTGAGTAGCAGCAGAGTGGATTGGGCAGACAGATTAGTGGAGGCCACTTGGGAATATAACACAACTTTGAAAATAACTACTAGTTTTACTCCATATGATCTGGTTTATGGAAAGAAATCTCTGCTCTCTATTGATTTTGAGTATAATACTTTGAGAATGGCAGCCCAAATGGACTTAGATGTCACGAAAGCATAGCAGGAGATGTTTCTCTAGTTGAATGGCTTGGATGAGTTCATAATGCAGTCCCTCCTACACACTGAAGTTATACAATTGCAGAGGAGGGTCTAGCATGATAGGCATATCAAGGACAAATTTTTTTAGGAAGGAGATTGGGCCTTACTATATGACTCTAGGTTCAAGGATTTCAAAGGAAAATTGATGACAAGATTGTTAGGCTCATACCTTATAGAGAAATGTCATGACAATGGAGTTGTTCAAATCAGAACCATTGATGAAGAAGGATTCCCTTACTTGTCAATGACTAGAAGTTGAAGGTATACAGAAAACCTATGTCTAAGGAATAATTCATCAGCACCATCAGCAGAGAGGTTAATGTGATTGGAAGTGTCATAGCTTCCATTCCACAACATTTTTATATATTGTCTTAGAAAAAAAAAAAAAAAAATCTAGATGAAAACCTTTATGAGGCATCTAAGGCCAACTCTTGGGTTGAAAACCTCTCTGAGGCGGCCCAGGAGTAAATAAAAAGAATAAAAATAAAGATCCATGGGTGAAAACCTCTCTTGAGGCACCCGGGGAAGGCATACAAGTTGAAAACCTCTCTTGAGGCAGCCTATGTGTCTAAAAAAAACAAAGAAAAAACTAGGGACATGGATCCACAACATGTTTGTTAATTATTTTTGTCATTTTGTAGGTTTGAGGATAGTGGTGGATTCCATATCTACAGGGCCAAAATCCTCAATATTATCTCCACTTCTCCCTCCATCCACTTCATATCCACCATCCAAAATCATGTGCTCACCACTCCCCATCATCCCAGTAGCTCAAAATTCAAATTTCAACCCCTCTCTAGATTGCTACAGCAAGAACCTGTAATTGATATAGGAGGTCCTTTAGTGCTACAGGAGGGCTCCGAAAAGCTACAAGAGGGAAATTAGAATGAAAGTACCACCAAGCATGACCTTGCCAAGGATAGATAAGGTTCTCCCACCATGGTCCACCATCTATCCATCATTCATCCATCCCAGTTCATTAAAAAATTAATATTTTTCATTTAAAAACCTCCACTTTGTCTTATCCTGTAAAAATTTCTTTGGAAACACATAGAGCACATCCCCTCCATTTTCACAAACCTACACTACTCCCTCATAGCCCTATCATCATCCTCTAGACCCTTTACATCCTTTATCATAACCCCCATGCAATTTGAAGACCATGGAAGAGAAGAAAAGGATTGTTACAGGAAGAGAACCTCCTCTTGTAGCAACCTGTGAAAACCTCATAGAAAGCCATAATATTGTTTTTTTACATTAGTAGATGGGGTGATACCTACTCATGAGGCACTCTGCGGTGTTCATACCACTCCAAGCAGGACTCTCCACCATCAACAACACCTTGGACATCAACAAAGGACCTGCACACATAGCAACAACAATAGTCAAATACCATGAGGAGCAAAAAAAGATATACACAGGAAAAGGAAAAACACAAGAAGACAACTCCCTTGGTGATAGTACAAAGTTCCATCTCTAGCATGCACATCCCTGCATCATTTGATCATGAGGTAGGCACAGGTATGGCAACCTGTCATCTTCTCCCTATGTATAAATAATGGAAAATGTATAAATGTCGAAAGGAGGTATTTTTATAAGTTGGAGGTGGCGAGTTAACTTTTCCACCCTCAATCAGTTAAAAAAAGTGATTATGAGCCCTCATGCAATATGGAGGTGTTACATTAGTCAAGTTAGGATCACTGAGAGTGGGTGTTGATTATGAGGGACGAGGCAATGATTACTCCAAGTGGGGACAACGGTTCAAAAGAGGAAACCTTGTGTATCTTCAAGGTCATCGCAACCCTCCAAGCCTAAGCAAAAAATGGCATATTATGTACGGGGGCTTGAATTCTCTAGAATTTACACTCATTTAAGGTGAGGATGAGCTCAAGGTGCCATCGAGGAGAGTTAAACCCTCCTCTGCCATTTCTACATGATGAAGCTATAGTAAGCCTATCAATGCTACAGGAAGCCCAAGAAATTGCCACAGGAAGACTAAAAGGGTGAAAGAACAATGCCAAGGTTCGAATTTGTCTCCAATTTATTTATCGTGGGCCATGTGGTAAAAGTTAAATGCACCCTCTCCTTCGTCTATCCATAAATTGTATGTTGTTGCAATCTAAATTGTATAGGAAATATCAGTCAAAATGTGAATTGAAGGAACTTTTCTGGATGTAGATTAAAGGGAATATTGGCAATTGTCATCAACCAGAGATTTCAACCCTCTACTTCCACTGAATTACACATCAGAGCTATTGCAGGAAGCATATCTCCTTCACTTAGTTGAAAACATAGAAAAGAGATGGGGGGAGGATTTAATAGAATACAACCTTCAGACACTAAAAGAATCCATCTCCACCCTCCTGTGTTAGACATTTTTAGAAGACATCAGTGGCTAGGATTCTTTGAATTGTTAAAGGGATATTATGATGACATTACATATGAATTTTTCATGGCCCTGAACTCTCAAGAAGAATTCAGTGCCACCAATATGGTGAGGGGGTTAGATATTTCAATCAGTCTTGAGCTAATTAGCAGGGTGACAACCCTACCCCTAGGGATCAAATGGAAAAGAGAAGACAAAACCACCAGTGCCATTACCAAAAAGAACTTCTTCACTTCCAATGAAAAACCTATCGAAGATAAAAATTGAGTTAGGAGGGAAATCCTACCTTATCCCTGGGATGAGGTGGCCTACCATATACTAAAATACATCTCTTGTGAAGGAAGGCTAAGTGTGGTCTATGGCTACCATTTTATATTACTCCATGAACTAAGGTTTCAAGCAGAATTTCCCTTAGCTCAAAGACTCAGTGTACCATACTTCCTCCTACAGTCCATCAGGGACATGAGTCAAAAAGTGAGAGAGGGAAAACACCAACACCTATGCCACTATGGCCTTATTAAACTGATAGTGGTGGATGCCTTGAACAAGTTAAGGATCCCTGCCCTTTGGTCCAAATTCATTGATATGGATAGATATACCTTCATTGACACTCAGACCCTCACACCAGGTGAGACCCCAGCCTCTAGTGTTGGAGGAAGAGAGGGGAAGGAAGAAGAAGAAGAGGGGGCAGAGGCAGAAGAGGAAAGAGAAACAGATGTAGAGAGGACAGAGGAAGAACCATATACAGAGGTAGAAAAAGAGCAAGATGAAGAGGAAGAGGGGGAGCAACAGGAAAAACCAAGCCTTGAGAAAACTATTGAATCTAGAGAAGCAGGGGTATCCCCAGAGCAAACAAGTTTGTCTCCAGGACCCAATGAAAAAGAGGTAGCTTCCACCTTATCTACCTTGAGCACCCCAATCAAACCCAAAAAGAAGAGGCAAAGGCAAGCTCCCCTCTACTTTAAGACTAGGAAAAGCATCAGGATCAAGCAAGGAAGGCCTCAAACTCCCACAAATTCCCCTATCACAATTGAAGAGTCCCCAAGTAAGAAAGAGGAGGTGGGGCCCATTGAAAGAAAAGTTGAGAAGGTCACCTCTCTAGAAAACATATCAAATACTCCTATAGCATATGTAATGAGGCCCACCACTAGATCAACCTCCTTTAAACAACCCAAGACACTTACCACCGTCCAACAAAAAAAAAAGGGGAATCTATAGGAAAAATAGATTATTCTACAAGGAAAGCAGAGTGTGTTATAGGAAGAATAGAGGGTGCTACAAGAAGGGCAGAATGAGCAATAGGAGGGGTAGAAGGTAACACAACAACTACAGGAAGGGGCAGATTCCCCAAAAACATTTGAGAAGGACTTCCTAGAGCTCTAGGAGCCTAGTCCATAGCCTAGTTTGATCTCCTATTATAAATTCATTGAAGGAGGGAGAGTTATTCCCCAAAATTTTAAATTCCACTTTTCTTTGAACTAGAAGCAAAAAGAGGAAGAACCCACAGATGGATGAAAATTTCTAAGTCCAAAAAGGTGGAAGATGTGGGCCCCATGGAAGAGAAGGTCCTTGAAATGGGTAAATAGTTAAGTGAGCTAAGAGAGAAAGAGTCCACAATGAGGAAACAACTATAGGACGAAAATAGATGGTTGAGGGAGAAGTTGCAGGAGAAGGAAACCCAATTGGACACAATGGAAAGCCTCTTCATGGAGGCAACATAGTGCAGACATACATCCAAATCTTATGCACTCTTTCTCAAAGAGAAGTGGATGAAATTCCAAATCAAGACCCTAGCACAACATGGATCCATGCCATTTCAAGACCACAAACAATTCATTGAATTATGTGACCACAGTAGCATCAAAGACAAGGAAAATTTGGTTGAGTTTTACACGCATAACATCGCCTTGACTGATATGAATATTTGGGATCCAAATGCAAATTTGGGGGACATGCAACTGATGGCCCTAGCATCTTGGATGACTCATGAGGAGGCCAGAGCTGAGGAGGTAAAGAAAGTGATGGTAAATGAAGAAAAAGAACCATTATATATCAGGGCAGAGAAGATAAACCCAATGGTTGTCATTAGCAATCATAGCATCATCTCCAATGATGCTAATCTAACACCCAAATAGATTTCCACCCAAGAGCAGGCCATCTCACATTTTGAAGACACACTCATGTTGTTAGAGATAGAAAGCCAGCAAGCATTCCAGAGAAGATGGAATGCCTTACCCAACAATCTCCAGATCAGGGAGTATCTCTCTCCTGAAAGGTTGAGGAATGCATTGGAAAGGACACCCCTGTACAAAATACTCATGCAAATATTAAAAATCAGCTGGATTGGACACAAGCTATGTCCACCCTTGTTGTTAGGCCTATAGGACGGAAGAAATGAAGAAGAGGAGAGGAAGCAGTGAACAGAAATAGAAAAGAATGTAAGATTTTATGCTCAATAAGACACAACATCTAAGGATCCTTGGGATGCCAAAGAGGCCACCAAAGCCATGAAAGACATGGACATAGATAACTGAGTTGCTTAGAGGATGATCAATAGCTTCAATAGGGGGGTGATGATGAGGCTCATCAATAGGTATATCATAAGGGTCATAATGCCATACTTCGGCTTTAAAATTATCTCTTTCTCACATTTATTTACAATTTTCGTTATATTATGCTTAGTGAGGGGGGTGAAAGGTGTTTCTATGTCATGTGGCCTAATATGGTTTAAATGTAGGAATTGGAACAATTTTGAGATCATTTCAATGCAGGAACTCAGAGTAGACAACAGGGAGAGATTCTAGGAGGTTTTCCACCTCCTTAACTCCTTCAATCAACCAAGATCACCACTTTATCTCTCATCAACTCAAAGTCAATAGTAGCCAAGTAGGATGAGGTCATTGGCAACCAAGCAGGACAAGGTCATTGGCAGCCAAGCAGGACGAGGTCATTAGAAGCCAAGCCAGTGCAGTTAAAGGTATATCTAGATCCACCTTTCTAGAGTTTTGGGAGACAAACATCTCTATTTTCTAGGGAGTTGTTGGTAGCTACCCTTTTGTATAAATAAACATGCCAAGGAACTCATTAGGCTTTGAAGTTTGTTTGCAGCTAAGAAGTTATTGAGCTCAATCACTAATGAGTAGAAGAATGGTTTTGGATCCCTAATGATCAAATCACCTAGTTGAGGGTGGCATGAGTAGAATTCCATCTACTGTGTATATAGAACTGTCACGTCGAAGTTTGTACGAACCCTGGGTTGATAAATAGAGTTGAGGATCCCCTGGGAGTTGCAACACTCTTGGTGCAATACCAGGGCTCACCACTTTTCTCCACTCTTCATGTTCATTAGCTTCATTAAAATTCATGGGTTCTATGACATTCAAAACACTAGTCGTCAAGGCATAGTCCTTATACCTTTCAGGTAGGCAGATCTGTCGAGTATATATTCTTCTCACTTCATTGTTTTCACCTCTGTTCTCTGAAACTACTTCTCCACTTCTAATTGGACTCTGACTTCTAATGATGTCCATATCGTTGGATTCTTCCTCAAGATTTTGTTGCTCACTGTCTTTTGCTTTTGCTTCTAGTTTATTAACTTCAACTTCAGGAAGAATGTGCCATATTTCATAGTTGTTATCCTTGTTGCCTTCATCTTCCTGCTCATGGAAAATTACATCTCTACTTGCAAACACTTTGCGAGTAGAGGGATAAAACATTTTATAAGAATTAAATTATGAACAATATCCTACAAAAATACATTTGATACCTTTAGCATCAAGTTTCTTTATGTTCTCGTTTGGAATATGTGCAAAGGACTTACACCCAAATACCCTCAAATGATGAACTTTCGGGTTTAAAACCATACAAGCCTTTAAATGGGGTCTTAAGATCAAGATACCTTGTTGGACTTTTGTTCTTTAAATAAACAGCAATACTAATGGCTTTTTCCCAAAAATAATTTGAGAGGTTCTTACCTTTGATCATACTCTGTGCACACTCCACCAATGTCCTATTTTTCCTTTCTGCAACACTGTTCTTCTGTGGAGTGTAGGGTATTGTGAATTGTTGCACTATTCCATGATCCTTGTAGTACTTGACAAAGTTCTCCAGTCTGTATTCTCCCCCTTGATCTAAATACAGGATCTTTATAAACTTCCATGTCTAATTCTCTGCCATGTTTTTTAATTCTTTCAAATGCTCAAAAACATCACTCTTTTTCTTGAGGAATTACACCAAAGTGTACCTTGTGAAATCATCAATAAACAACAGAAAATAATAGGCACCTCCTAGGGATTTGGTCTGCATGGGTCCACAAACATCAGAATGCACAAGTTCTAATACATCTCTTCTTCTCCTATCAGAATTAGAGGGGAATTCATCTTTGTGAATTTTCCTAATGCACAACCTTCACAAGCAGCATATTCATTCTTTAACATAGGGATTCCTTCAACCATACTTTGTTTCTTCAGCAACAATAAATCATAATAATTGATGTGACCATACCTATGATGCCAAAGACTTTTTGTTGACATAGTTTTAGAATTCAGTGCTTGATGATTTTTTTTGGTAACATCAAGCTTGTATAGGCCTCCAACCCTGACTCCTGAAGCAACAGGTTTGCAGTGATTTCACAAATATTTCACTATGCAATGTCTTTTGAAGAATTCAACCTTTAGATTATGATTTGTAATTGTACACACAGAGATCAGATTTTTCTTGATCCCAGGCACATACATAACAATATGGATGCACCTGAAACTGCCATTTGGTAAAGTCACGTGTATGTATCCATATCCCATGATCTTATACGCACAATCATCTCCAAGGTAGATGTTTCTACCATTGCTTATTTCCTTGAAGTTTTCATACCAGTCCTTATTGCATGGCATATGAATCGAAGCTCCAGAGTCCACAAACCATGTATTAGCATCATCTATTTCAGCAGCCAATGCGACATTAGACACAAACAACTTAATATTTTTTAGATCAAAATTCAGGGCTTCTCCTGCAAAATGTCCTTATTTTCTTCTATGTTTATGCCTAGATTCATCACTTGTCTTCTTATAACAGTCTCTGGCAAGATACCCACTTCTACCATAATAGAAACATTTCATTTCAGAATCATTTATGACAGATGAAATACCTTGATTTGATTTTGGAAATGGCCTTTTCTGAGATAGACTTCCACCTTTAGTTCCTCCTCCTTATTTCCCTTTGAAGAACTTCTTCTTTGCGATAAGTGCTAAGTCTGGATTCTAAGACCTCAAATTCTTATGCCTCTCTTCTTCTTACATTAGTATACCTGTCAATTCCTTAAAATTTGGCACTTTCTCTCTTGTTGCAAGACCTTTAATAAACATATGATAGTCCTCTAACGCTCCATTTAACGTAATTGTTACCAGACCAGTACTAGGTATTGATTCTCCTATATTTCCCAACTTATCTTTCAAATATTTAATTCTTGAAACAAAGGCACCGACAAATTCATTTCTTCCATTTTAATATACAGGAGCTTACTTTTCAAAAAGAGGTCTCGATTTATTTTTTTGGTTTCATATAATTCCTTCAGTTCATTCCAGGTTTCACTAGTTGTCTTGTGGTCATGAATATGAGGTATTATATTATCTTTAACAAACATTCTTCATAATACCTTTGCTTTGTTCCCTCGCTTCTCCCAATCTTGAATTGATGTATTTCTCGCACCTGCAACAAGTTTTGCTTCTTCTCCCTTTGTGATGGTCCAAGCACCATAGCCTTCCAGCAGTGTCTGCAACTTGAATTTCCAATTAACATAATTGGATCCGCCCAATTTATTGGCCTCATTCATGTATGTCTCTGCAAGGGGATTAGCCATATTGACAAAAAATCACAATTTCCAACAGTGCCCAACTTCTTACTTCATGAGCACCACCAGTAGCTCCACGAATCCCTGATCGACAGATCCACAACTTCGACAACACCCAGGCTCCACAGCTTCAAACAAAAATAACAAATGAAGCTCAAGCAATTTATAATTCCACAAAAAATGGATTTGCGCATTTTTCCCATAAATAGTGTGTAGGAGAAAAATTTAATAATTTTTCATTATCTACACACTTTTCCTTAATAAAAGTTGCACAAATTTGTGATATTTTTCTTCATCAAGACTACATAATTATGCACTTTTCCTTAATAAAACTTACACATGTCTGCTCACTTTTTCTTAAGAAAAGTTGCACAATCTATCAAATCTGCACACTGTATAGTTAACTGAGGGTGCGCAGGTCAGCTCTGACCTTTATTTGCCTAACAAATCCCAACTCGGATCGCCTCCACTGATACACAACAAGGTCCATTGCACTCTAGACAGTGACTCAATCGTCAAACGGATAATGCATCCTTTCAATGTGATCACGTTGCTCCACTCATAAATATGGCGGATCTTGATTCTGCCAACAAATCTTCACACATGCACTCACTAGCAGAGGAGGCTCCACGCTCACCAGTCTCTTTCTGCCACAAAGGCTCACTGCGTCAATCTCAGCAACAAGGGCTCAACTCAACCCTGACACTTTGATACCAACTAAAAAATAATAAGAAGATAAGTCAAAATTGTGAATGAAACCTGCAGCACTCAAGTGAGGAGCACCTGAGGCTACCTGTTAGGCCCCTATACTACTAGTGTAACCCCTTATTGTTATTAGTATAACCCACTTATTATATTGATGTACCCATGTAGTGCCCATATTGTTACTATTATGCCACATAAAAGCCCACCATTGTTACTGTTGTGCCCTACAATATTATTGTTATGTAGGCTTTGATTGTATTGGGACCACTTAGACTCCTATATATAGAAAGGAGGTATTTCATTTGTATCATCCAAGAATTGTTCATTTATGTAATGTAAAGGAGGTTGCCCCCTCGAAGAGGCTGAATTCTAAGGCGTGGATCTCTCTTTTCTATCTTTTTGTGAGTTGGTTTCATAACATTTGGTATCAGAGCTTTGGATTCTAGGGTTTCGCTGCTCCAAACAGGTCATCGTGGCATTTTCGCTATAACTTTTTTTCTGTGATGTTTCAGAAGTCGCAAAAAAAACCCATTTGAGAAGAATTGGCGTTGAACCTTGGGTCCAAATTTCAGATCTTTTTGCGCGACATTTTCGGAGATATGATCTGCGGAAGTTGGTCTTTTTGCAGACTCCGGAATTACTCTCAAAACAGGTGACCTGGGGAAAATCGTCATAACTTTCTTTCTGAGCATCGGACTGAAATTTCGTAAGAAGTTACAGAAAGAGAACGGACTGTAGTTTCTGTTTATATATTTTTCAGAGTCAAAGGTTGAAACAGTGACACGTGGCACTTCATACAAGTTCGCTCTACTGAACCAGTCTATAATCAGGTCACTGCGGGAGATTGTGCATAACGTTTTCTTGGAGAATCCAATTTGGATCAGACTTGTTGCATTGGAAAGAGGACACAGAGGGTTACTACAGGTCACAAGTTCAGAACTTAAAGATCTGAAATTACAGAGTTACAGTCGTTTCAAGGTAGAGCTCCTAAAATCAAGAAAAAGCAAGATGAGGAAGTTTGATGGCAAGGATCCGGTAAATTGGATACTTCAGATGGAGCAATATTTTGATATACATGGTGTACAACTGTTACAAAAGGTATGTATTGCATCTTCATATTTAGAACCAGATCAATTTTTATGGTACAAAGGGCTTTGTTCTCGTAAAAAACTTGTTACGTGGTCAATTTTCACGGAGGAAATGATAGCACATTATGAGGATATAAAGAGCAACACCTTCTTTAGAGCAACAACACAACAATTGGAAAGAGTAAAAGGGCTTTGTGACATAATGGAAAGCAAAATTATGGAAACCAGGAAGCATAACCCTCACAACTATAAAGATGGAAGTGTTGTTTCTCCCAGCCTTCCACAACCTACAAGGGTTACACCACAACAATTGGAAGAAAAAAGAGAAAAAGGGCTTTGTTACAATTGTGATAGCAAATGCACTAAAGGTCATAGGTGTGCTGAGAAGAAATTATTTTACATAGAATATGAAGAGGAGGAAGAAAAGGATCAAGAAACATCAAAAGAAGAGGATATACGTCAGGACACCACCCTAGAGAAGGAAGAAATGAATCAAACCATATCTTGTAAAGCCTTGGCAAGAATTACCACTCCTCAAACTCTCAATATAGAAGGACATATCAAGAAGAAAAAGGTGCAAGAAGTGAAAGATCACATCGAGAAAGAAGAAATGAATCCAACCATATCTTGTAATTCAATGGATGAAATTACCACTCCTCAAACTATCAAGATAGAAGGACACATCAAGAAGAAAAATGTTCAAGAAGTGAAAGATCACATCGAGCATCAAGAAATGAATCCGACCATATCTTGTAAAGGACTGGAAGAAATTACCACTCCTCAAAAGATAGAAGGACATATCAAGAAGAAAAAGGTTCAAGTAGAGAAAGATCATATCGAGCATCAACAGCAAGTTCTCCAACATTTAAAGGATAACGCCACTTTGGTGCAAAATCAAATGAAACAACAGGTAGATCAACATTGTAGTGAAAAATGTTTTGATGTGAGTGATTGGGTATTTTTACTGCTACATCTCAAGCAAGCTATTTATGAGAAGGAAATGTTGGCAATACTACATGCACTTAAAAAATGGCGACCTTACCGAATGGGAAGACGCTTCAAGGATGAGGATGTGGAAGCATTGTTTTGTGCTATTTATATTATCCAACCAAATTGGATAAACGAAGCAACGGATGAATGGAAGAAGAACGAAAAAGTATGGTGACTTATTCAAAAGCTGCAAAAGATCCCAATTCAAGCAATATTGCCAGAAATTGAAGAGGAAGAAAAAATCATATTGGAACCTGGAGCAGTCATAGAAACAAGAACCCGACAGCTACGAAATCGATCAATTTCAGAGTATCTCATCAAGTGGAAGAACTTACCCGCTGAATATTCCACATGGGAGGACAGGAATTTTATATAGAAGCATCAAGAACTACTCAAGCGTTGAGGACAACGCTTTTTGAAGGAGAGGGGCATGTTAGGCCCCTATACTACTAGTGTAACCCCTTATTGTTATTAGTATAACCCACTTATTATATTGATGTACCCATGTAGTGCCCATATTGTTACTATTATGCCACATAAAAGCCCACCATTGTTACTGTTGTGCCCTACAATATTATTGTTATGTAGGCTTTGATTGTATTGGGACCACTTAGACTCCTATATATAGAAAGGAGGTATTTTCATTTGTATCATCCAAGAATTGTTCATTTATGTAATGTAAAGGAGGTTGCCCCCTCGAAGAGGCTGAATTCTAAGGCGTGGATCTCTCTTTTCTATCTTTTTGTGAGCTGGTTTCATAACACTACCACAGCACTGCATTCATTAATTAGAGCAATCACACATACACAAATATAATGGTTACATTATGTTTGGGAGATCACAACAATCTCCTATAAAATAGGATCTATATCTAAAGTTAGAAAATAATCAAAACAACCTTTCTCCATTATTTCTAAGTCAATGCCTATGGTAATATCTTCCAACTGGCTCAGCAATTAGATCCCTCAACTCTAATGTTCATGAACGACTATAATACAATCGAGACCTGCAATGACATGGTCACCATACCCGATGTGTATGTGTGGAAGGTGAATGACATTAGCCAGCTAGAGCTGATTGAAGGAATAGGGTTGGAATCCTATTTTTCAAAGCATAATATACCATTAATGAGATTTGTATTGGAGAAATTGGGGTCTTTGGTTCTACCAACCTAGCTAATAGAGGTCGATATTAACAACGACATGGATCAAACTACATAGGTAAGCAAGCTTTTTGATCCATAATTTCCTGATTCAATAAATCAAAACCTCCATGAATCTCATGTTTAATGTTTGGAACAGGCCAAGTATTTGGAACAAGTAATGCGCGAAGGATTTTCTCACGTGGTTGTGGGAGGCATAGTCATTTTTTCGACATGTCCGCATCTAAGTGGATGTGACAGGATGTGTCTTATTGGCAATAATTTCAATAATCTACCTCTAGGCAATATGGTGGATAAGTTGTTAAAATAATGGTAAAGCACAAACATTAGTGGTTTTGTTGATCATGAGAGCGAGACCTTCAATTTTCCAAGATTTTATGGAGAGTATATCGTCATTGTAAAGCATCCCCACATTACTCGTACTAATTCTTTCAAGGTCTCAAGGACATTTGAACAACCACAACACGCTAGTGTTGTTGTGTAATTATCAATGAAAATATTGTAACATGCATCAATAATAATGGTCAGCAATGATATCAATATAAAGAATTAAATAGTATTGCATAAATAATGAATCAAAATTCTAAATTAATAAAAGTTTTTCATATGCATTTTATATTATTAAAAAAAAAAACTTAAAATTCAATTTATATATATCTATATATGTCAAAAACATGTGGCAAGACTCTTAATCTTGGAGATTCACCTCATTAAATAAAAAATTTCACGATATCATAGATAAGTAATATCATATGGATATAACTACTTTTTTTTTTTTAACTCAAACGGTTATATTTTTATTAATTTGGAAAATCTTGGGTCTGATCCCAAGCAGCTTCAGTTACAATACATACTTCACCCTATTACTATTTAGATCTGCTTGCTTTTCACGGCATACATATAGTGCTATCGTTGTTTACGATTAGGAGACCTTTCATCAAAGAGCTGCCTTTATTTGCCAGCTGATCTGCTTCCCCGTTTGACTTTCTGAGAATATGGTAAAACTTACAGGAGTTAAAGTCTAACATGACTCTCTTCAACCTATCCTGAATTTTGTTTAGACTGGCATTTCTAAAAGGATTTGCCATCTTCATGCTCTTTATTATTAGTTCTGAGTCTCCAAACACTTGGATATCTTTAGCTCCTTTGTCTCTTGCAATGTTGCATGCTTTCAGAAGCCCGAGGATTTCTGCTTGATTGTTAGATTTTTGGCCGAGTCCCCAGCTGAAACAGTCTTTTGCAATCCCATCTATGGAGTATATGACTCCCCCTGCTCCTGCGCTTCCTGGATTGCCTTTGGATGCTCCTTCAAAGAAAATAGTGGTTAAATTCTGAGCCCGCCACCATAGTTGGAATTTGTCATCTTCTTCTCTTATGCGCCATTCCTGGCTTGCCTTTTTTGGAGAGGAAAGCTGCTTGTGAGGATGAGGCTCTAGCGTTCCAAGCCATCTTTTTTCTTCAGGCATTAACAGATGGTCTTCTTTAAAATAGTGCTGTTGAGCTGTTTCCAGTAGGAAAGATTTAGCTTTTGCTGCTACTTTCAATGGAGTGTGACTTATCTCTCTGAAGATCTGCTGATTTCGAGCTAACCAAAGCTGCCAGCATACATACTTTGGGATAGCTGTCCATATTTTTTTCCAGAACGATTTGGAGGGGATGCCCTGGGGGTAAATTCTATTCCAGTTGGCATATAAATCTGCAACAGAGGTTTGTGAAGGAATAGTAATCTGAAAATTTTGTAAGATAATGCTCCATACCTGTTTTGCAAAATTACATTCCAAAAAGAGATGCTGAGCTGTTTCTAGGTTGCTGTTGCAAAGTGCACATCTGTGAGGTCCTGCTATATTTCTTTTTGCCAAGTTGTCCCCTGTTAACAGTTTATTATGAGCCAGGGTCCAGAAAAAGAAGTTTACCTTCGGTAGGGCTAAAGGATCCCATACATTCTTCCAAAAAGCCGAGTTTTCTCTGCTGTTATTTAAGGTCTGCATTGCTCTATATCCTGCTGTTGTTGTGTAGATTCCAGTCTGGCCCCACCCCCATTTGTCTTTCATGGTTCTGTTGATAGGCGTTGCTTCCTCCAGCAAATCTTCAGCCAAAGTTTGTTGATGTATTAACCTCTCTGGAACTCCTTGGAAGTCCCATCCTGCCCAATCCCCGCGTTAATCCCACTTTGACAAATCAAAAACAGTGTTAACTCCTGCCTGCTTTAGCCATTCCCTGAGGTTAGCTATTTCCTCATTGTCCCTCAAGGGTTCTTTCCCCATAATTCTGTCATTCCATAAGTGAGTGCGCTTGCCATTGCCCGGGATCTTGTAGAGATGGTTGGTGAAAAACTTACTGCTCTTGCAGCAAAGTTTCCATACCTGCGTACTATTGACTGTACTTGCATTCTGAATATTGCTGAGATTTTTGTTGGGACTGTATTTGGACCTCAGTATTTCGCTGACCGGATGTGTGGGTTCGTGTAACAGCTTCCAGAGAATCTTTCCTCCCAGAGCTAAATTTATGAGGGCTGGGTCTCTGATCTGCAACCCTCCATCTGCCTGTGTTTTTTTTACCACATCCCATTTCACCAAATGAATTTTATTTTCATTTCCCTTTCCTCCCTGCCACAAAAAATCTCTGAGCAATTTGGAAATTTGCTCTGTCACATTTCTTGGAGCTAGGAGGAACGCTGCCTGGTATATTGGTAGTGCTGAGAGTACTGCTTTAATTAAGATTACCTTTCCTCCCTTCGTCAGCCAGTGGCCTCCCCACGCTGCGATTTTGGCTTTTATCTTCGATATTAATTCACTCCACAACGATCTTTTGTTTGTTCCTGATGTAATGGGGAGACCTAAATACCTGAAACTGTCCCAATTTACCTGTCCTTTGAATCCCAGGAGCGTGGTTATGTCTGATAGCTCCCTTTGCTCTATATTCCAGCTATAAACTTCTGTTTTATTTTCATTTATTAACGCCCCTGAGACTCTACAGTATTTGTTGAGGGTTGCGTTTATGGATCTGGCGATTCTTGTGGTTGCTCCTCCTAAAAGAATTGTATCGTCTGCAAATAACGCATGGTTCTGTCCTTCTGCTCCATGGAATGGCTTCAGGCCCGGAATGTTGCCTTTTAGTTTTTCTTCTGCAAGTTTTCGGCTTAGTGACTCCGCCATTAAGATGTACAATGACGGGGAGAGGGGGCATCCCTGTCTGATGCCCCTCTGCGTTTGGAAAAAATTCGTGGGACGCCCATTGACTAGCGGGGCAATCCAAGGATTTCCTATACAGGCATTAATTAGATTTATGAATTGCTGCGAAAAACCAAATGCCAACAGAACCTTGCAAATGAATGAACGGTCCACTCTGTCAAATGCGCAGGCCATATCCAACTTGACCAGCATGCCTTTTTCCTTCCGTTGTTTGCTGGAATGTATAATCTCTTGGACCTGTATTACATTGTCTAAGATATTTCTGCCTTCCACGAATCCGCCTTGAGAAGGTGAGATCAATTTTTTTAGCAATGGCTTGATCCTGTTAGCGATCAATTTTGCCAAGATTTTGTAAGAGGCATTACACAATGATATCGGCCTGAACCTGGCAAATGTTTCCGGGTTGGTCTCTTTGGGAATTAGCGCGAGGTATGTTGAATTTGTTCCTCCACCTACCTTAGCCTTTTTCAGAAATCTGCTTATCATTTTGTATAGATCAACTTTTATAATATGCCAGCACGCCTTATAGAAATGGATTGTAAATCCATCGGGTCCGGGAGCCTTATCTGCATCCATGGACCAGACTACTTTAATAATTTCTTCCTCCGTAGCTGGCCTGCATAACTCTGCATTTTCTTCAGGGCTAATCAGATTTGGGATATTAGACATGAAGTCCTCAGTTTCTTCATCGTTACTGTGATTTTCTTTCCTGTATAGATTCCTGAAATAGTTTTCTGCAGCTGCCTTGATCTGGTGATAACTGTTGCATACACTGCCCTCTGGAGTTTTAATCTCTGCTATGTGATTCCTGGTCAATCTTGCTCTGTATTGTCGATGGAAGTAGGAAGTGTTTCTGTCTCCGGCCTTCAACCACAAGCTCCTGGATTTTAATCGCCAGTATTCCTCCTCCTTTCTGAAGGTTTGGTGAGCAGAGCATTGGGCTTTTGTTTCTTTCTCCAACAGATCTGTAGTTATATCTATGTTTTCCATCTCTGTTTGCAAATTTTGAAGTGCTTGAACTGACTCCTTTCTTTGCTCTGTAGGGGTATGCACTGGCTTTTTTATCCAGTTCTTCAGCGCATATTTAGTTTCCTTTAGCTTTTGCTCCCAGACATAACTAGGAGATCCCGAAACCGGTTTGTCCCAGGCTGCCTTTACTGTCTCTTCGAAGCCTTCCTTCTCAATCCATAGGGGGCTGAATCGAAAAGGTATGGGTCCTAAGTCTTTTTCATCTTCAAGCAGGAGTTGGATGGGTTTGTGGTCCGACGCCAGTTTGGGCAAAATTTTTGTGGTTATTATTTTTTTTTCATCATTATGGAGCTTTGAACCATGAATCTGTCTAACCGAGCTGAGATGTGGTCATTTCCCACTCTATTATTGGACCAAGTGTAAATACCTCTGATGGGGTTGAAGTCCAGCAGGTCCCAGCGCTGGAAGAGATCCTCCACCTCATCAAGCATGGGGTCTCTGCTGTATGTCCCTCCCCTCTTTTCTTTAGCTTTCATAGTAATGTTTAGGTCCCCTGCTACGATAATGTTGCTGGGTGCAATCTGTTCTAGGTAAGCTGATAGAGATCTCCAACATTCTCTCTTTTCCTGGTAAGATACAGGTACATAAAGATTAAAAAGATTGATATTTAACTTACTTGCTTTGTGCATTAGTTCAGTTTGGATCCAGTGCTGCGTTTCCTTGTGATTTTCCAGCTGAAAAAGGTCACCATTCCAGAGTGTTGCCAGTCCTCCAGATGTACCCCTTGAGCTGACCGCTTTGCCTGCTTTTTTGTTCCACTTTGAGCTACTGATCTCTAGAAGGGCATGCCCTTCTATTTTAGTCTCTTGGAGCAAGAGTATGTCTGAGGGTTCTGCTTTCATAAGATCCTTGACTGCCTCTATTTTGGAGGGGTTCCCCAGACCTCTGCAGTTCCAAGAGACGATATTCATTATTTACTTGAAGGGGTGGTGAGCCCTCCCTTGGAGGACCTTGGTCTGGTATTTCGCCCAATAGTCATTTCTATGGTGGCTTGGCTTCCTTGCGTTTTAAGTCTCTCTGCCTCCTCCTCCCTTTTTTCTTTGCGGGATTTCCTTCCTGCTTTTTTCGCATGACGCTCATAAACTTCGTCCTCTGAGGAACTAGAACTTTCAATTGGTTTTTTCTTTATTATCTCTGCATATGTAGGGTTCAATGGGCTGCCCTGATTAATCTCTCTCTGTATTACTTCCTCTACCTCCTTGTTTGGAATAGAGGTATCCTCTTGTTCTTCATTCTCCTGATTTAGGATCGGTTGGTTAGCCTGATCCTTATCCGCATCTTTAGGATTTACTTCTGTTTCTTGATTGACTTTACTGGTACTGGGTTCTCCTTCCGTAGTTCCTTTACCATTTCCTTTTTTTTTGGAGGATGGATTCTTCTGTACGAGGGTCCATTGTTCCCCATTCTGCTTTTCTGCTTGCTCCTCTGCTCTCTTTTTGCAGTTCTTTGCAAAGTGGCCATGACTGTGACAATGTCTGCATTTAAAGGGTAACTGTTCGTAATCCAACTCCTGAACATACGACCACCCAGCTACTATGAGATTGATAGCTTCTGGTAATCCTTCCTCTAAGTCCACTTCTACGCAAATGCGGGCACATGAGTACTGGTCTTTTCTCGCTGCTTGATCTATATACTTTCCCAGGGCATTACCTATGATTTGAAAAGATTTCTGATTCCAGCAGTGCAATGGCAAATGGGGGAGTCTGACCCAGACCGGGACTGCAGTAGGGATGTCCTGAGTGGGGTCAAAATCTGGTGCCCATTTGTTCAAGTATAGGCCCTGTGGCCCCATAAAATACGGTCCATTTCTAAATATCAAGCTTTTATCATCTGGGTTTTCAAAGACAAACACAAAGTAACCCTTACCTACGAAATAGCTCTTGACTCCTTCTTTGATCAGGGGTTTCCAGTTCCTTTGTGTCCAATCCTCTACTGACTTAGGTGATGGCCAGAGGCCTGTGAACTGGCTTATGAGGCCTCTTTCCGTGAGATTCATTGCGGCTTTGCAAGTTTCTTGTTCAGGTAAAGCTACTGAAGGGATCGAATCCAGCTTCTTCACAAACTTCTTCTGCATACCTGAGGGCGGGCGCTTTGATCCAGCGGCAATCATTGAGCGGAATGCCATCACCTCCGGTGGAACTCGAGGGGACTCTGGATCCCCGCTGCCCTCCATTGGATCGGCAGGGGGACGCGAGGGGCGGGGAGGTCGCAGAACGCAAGGGTTTGGGCAGGCTGCTGCAGGCAGGGAGCAGCAGGCGCGCGCTGTCGCAGTTTACAATATTAACCATATGGATATAACTACTTTTGAAATAAATTTCAACTTTTAATTTGTGATTACTATTAAAAATATTATAAAATACTTTGTGAAGATTAAATCTCTTCTATCTATAATTACTGATATAAAAACGTTATTCCAAAATAAACATATTTATCACATTGATAAAAAATAAATAATAAATAAATATTTTAATTATGGCATAATTTTATATTTTATAAAAAAATTTTATTCTAGTGCAATAATAAAGCTAAATGGTTAATATCTTTATGACCATAGTTGTGATTTTTTATTAACCAACTTATCTTGTAGGTTGTGTTTACGTCTTAATGGATTGGATTTATGATTCCTATTGTAATAATATGAATGTGAGCAATAAAGCTTATTAGTTAATTTCTTTCTGGCCATAATCGTGATTTTTAATCAACCAACTTATCCCGCATATTGTGTTTACATCATGGTTGGATTTTTAGAGTTTTTCTCTTTTTGTTATCTCGAGTTTATTTTCTCACAAAAAATTATAAAATCAAACATTGAGTTAAATAAAATTAGTTGAAGAATTTTTATATATCGAATTCCATTTTTAGAGTTTTTCTCTTTTTGTTATCTCGAGTTTATTTTCTCACAAAAAATTATGAAATCAAACATTGAGTTAAATAAAATTAGTTGAAGAATTTTTATATATCGAATTCCATTTTAATGGTATCAAAGCATTTTGGGTTCATTTTTCTTGATCTAGTTAAGTCTGACGAGATTGTGGTTTTTGTGTGTTTTTTTAGCAACGACTTAGTAGCCTGAATTGACTAGCCAATATTTAGAGTTTAGAGTCAATTCCCTAAATCAAGGCTAGCTTCCAATTTTTATATCAGCTCTATGTTAGAATTAATGGAGAACAGGGTATTCTCCTTTGAAATAGACATGATCATACAATTTGTGACTTCAATTGTAAATCACATCATCATCTTCAACATCAAAACAAGACTATTTATCCACTGAACATTTACTTTCTTTTCTATCTATGCATTAGTACAATATTTATGTGTATGGCATTATTTAATTAGGGGTTTTGATTTGGAAATTTATATCGAGCTCTTGTAAAAAAATGAAATGGTTTATCATGAGCATCAGTCGGCTTCAACATCTCTGGCTTAAAGTCTTACCACTGCTGAGATCTCTCCTACAATAGAATTAGAAGAAAAGGGTTTGAGGGTCCTTCAATTTTCTTTTCTTTTTTTGTAGAGCCAACAAGGAAGACATAGGGCACCTCCTTAACTCTTGAAACTTTTCAGAGAACATATGGGATTGATTTTTGCTGCTATTTAGGCATTTTGATAGAAAATATGCAGGCCTCATAACTATTTTTTATCAATATTATCATGGAATCTTCAATAATTTTATCTTTCACAGAGATTGGGTTATGATGCCAGAATTCCTCCTATGATTCACAAGGGAAGATCATAACCTCAAGCTCACTCTATAAATTTTGTGGTTTGGAAAATCATCCTACATAGCATTCAGGAAACAATTTTATTCTCTCACTAGAATCAACAAGATTGGGAAGCAAGCCTAAATGAGTAGCTCTTTTACCCAGACTTGAGCTCTCCCCTACTATCTCTCCCCATTTGGACCCTGTTTCCTTACATCTTGGAGTTGGTTCACCTAAAATATTTATCCCTTGAGTAGGGATTATCAAATTAAATTTTGATGGTGCTTCAAAAGGAAATCATGGCGTCAAAGGTATCTATAGCAACTATGATGGTAAAAACTTTTTGTTTACTAGTAGTTGTGAAGTAAAAAACAATAATGTAATGGAATTCTTTTCTTTGGAATCATTCATTTGCTTAGCTATTATCAATGGCTTTATAAAGCTTCAAGTCGAAGGAGACTTACAAATGGCTACTAATACTTAGAATACTCTTATTAATAGATCTTCTCCATCAAATATCTAGCAAATCCAAATGCTTGAAAACTTCATCTCTCACATTAATTCTTTGATTCCCTGATTTCATGTCCTCCTTCCCTCACACTCTTGTCAATATGGAAATAAAGTGGTTGACTATCTTGCAAACCTGGGATGTAAGAACCAAAATATTAATCTTGATTCCCCTCAAAGCAATGAAGTATGCAAAGAGAGGTGTGACCATTCAAACATCCTCATCGCCTATGATCAATAATCCTCGATGTGTATGTTGAATTTCATGCTAAGGGATGGGAGAAGTTGGCAAGCCCATCATCACCTCGTACATTAAATAGGGGGTGTTGTAGCCAAAAAAACCCCATGCATTCAAATAATACTAAGAGTAATGACACCCCAAAGCAATAAACTTAGAGCCTTATCTTCCACTTCATCTTCTTGCTTTAGCTAGTGGCTCTTTGTAGTTATATCGATTCTTTGTTATGTATTCAAACCACTTGTAGGATGTTTCCTCCCCTTGCACTCAAAATTGTTGCAAGTCGATTGAGGAAGGTATAGGCCCTTTCGGCATGGCCTTCCATTTTCATTCTCTCTTGTTGATTTTACGTTATAACTCTCAATTCTCATTTGTGGAGAAAGTGGATTTTTTTACCTTTGAAGGCATAATGGCATGCCCCAAGTTTCTTCTGGGTTTCGTTAGAATTTGTCTCTTCGAATCTTGTTGGTAAATTTTCTTCCCTACTACCTTTGTAATTAGTGTTTTAGTTTCATTGTTGTGCCTCTTATTATAGGTTTAGGTAGTCGGTTTTGTTCCTATGGTCGGTTTTATCATGTGTGGAGGCTTCACGACCTCTCCGCCTCTCAAGGAGGGTTCTCTATTTTATGGTTTTAGTTTCTATTCCTCTCTATGCTTCACTTGCCTCTATTCTCCAACCCTATTTCTAAATTCCATAATCATGCTCACTCTGTATTGATTTTCCTTTGTCCTCTAGTCTCCTTCCCTTCTCCTACCTCTCATGTCTACTCCTGTTGCAACCCTTCTTCTCCCCATCACCATGTCATGAAAATGTATCCACTCATGATGGGGATTTGATGGTTGTGGCCCCCATGGCAAATCTCAAAACCAGTCTTAGGCTTAGTTTGTAGTGTCTATCATTCATTCATCCATCCCTTGAGAAGTTCAATATGAAATCCATATACTTCACTCTTAGGTATTTCATGACAAGAGTGCTCACTCTGATTCATGAATTCATGTTATTTCAGGCTACATTCTAGACCCTATACACATCATGGGTTATAATAATCAATACTTGCAATCCATAACATTGTATCAATAGATGAAGGCCATTGTGTGTCATTGCATTTGGGAGAAGCAAGAAGAAAAAAATGAAATTGTTTCTCACCTCAACAACATCTAATTGATCCAAAAGCATATGTGTTCTTGTTTAGTCTTCCTACATGCTTCACTAGCCCAAATATATATGCATTTATGTTGTGAGAGGTAGTCCACACTAAGTCCAAGAAAGTGGGATCCACCCCCTTCAACTTCTTCTAAGGAAGGATGCTAGCCCATGTAACGCCCTCCTCCCATATCTACCCAAGCAACTGGCCAGCCGGGGATAAACATGCGATTAGGGGCCTCTATGGATAAGATTCAACCTCCTTGGTGACTTTAAGGAAATGGAATCAGAAAAGAAATAAATTTAACAAGATCATAACCAAAGCCCCATTAGCCATGATAGACGTTTCGTCAAACATATCATCGATATGTAATCTAGAGGTGTAAATAACATAATTAAGTGTAGGGATCTCATACTTATCTGAGAATTGCTATGAACAATTGTTCCCTCATGTCATTTTCTGCATTATCCTCCATTAAGTCATAGACACATTATACATTCACATACAAGTAAAAAACATGTTGGGAGCCATACATAGTTGCTATCATAAAATGTGCATATAACCAACATAACAGGAACATGAATACAAGGAACATATCAGCCATCAAATCCATAAATACATCAATACCTTTACACATGAAAATAAAGGGAATGGATTTATCATTAATGAAAGCAATTAACGAACCAGAGATGGGACTACCACGTTCCACACGACCGTAGAATGGCTGGGCCAAATCTCTCTTCATCCATTCACCCTCGCTCCATATTCCAAGCATGAATGTGGGATCTCATAGAACACATAAATCAGAACTCATCCAGGGCTTCTAGATGCCGTCCACCTAAAGCCATCAAATAATGGTTCCACCTCACGATCGGACATCACCAAAAAAACCATCATCAGATTGGTTTCCATCCAAGCCTTCCATGGCTTCCATAGCATTTTTCCAACCAAGGCTTCCAGAACTAGTAACTCAACCCACAACTTATACATGGCTTCCAGGGCATTTGTCCAACCAAGGCTTCTATGACTAGTAACTCAACCCACCAAGGGCTTCCATAGTGTTTTTCGAACCAAGGTTTCTAGGACTAGTAACTCAACCCACACCTTAGGAAACACAGGAACTAGTCAAAACAAAAAAATGAAAGTAGATCCACAATCACCATGGCTATCCCAGAAATGGCAAGGCTAGGCAATCCATTCTCGATCCAGGCAATCCTCCATGCCAATGACAGATCACAACCAAGAAACCACATGCATATGACATGCATGCCCAAAACTAGTGAAGAAATAATACATGCAACTCAGTACCTGCAAGTGAATTTGATGTAGATGTTGATGTCTATGCCTTCTTACGCTTTCCTACTCTTCCTTTTTCTTCTTGTTCCACGAATCCAAGTATGCCACACCCACCAAGAGTGCTCCAAGAAAACTCGAACTCTCCAAGAGTATGAGAGAGAGAGAGAATAAAGAGAGAGCTCCAAAACTGAACTGACAACAGGTTCACTCTGAAATGAAGAAGCTTTTCAACTCATCCTTAGAAGCCTTTTTATTAATGAGGCCTCTATTTTTTTCATTTTCCATTGTTTTCCTTCATTTTCCTCCTCACATGCAACCTATGACCTTTCAAATCCTTTTTCTCCTAATTTCCATTATTTTCATAAATACATGTGCCAAAATACCTTTTTGCCTCTTTAATGCCTTAGCCATTTCCTTAACCATAAACAACCAAATGAACACCCACTAGGATGTCCTGCCCACCATTAATCTTGGAATACATGTCCCATCATCCGTGGTATTTAGATATTTTTACATGGAATTTTCACCAGGGCTATTATAGAACCCTCCCCCTTGGGGGAACAGAGTCCTCGGTGTTCAATGGCACCTATAACCAACATGACTACTGAAAACAAAACATACAACCGATGGAGCTTTATAACACAGTTCATTGCAATATTTACAGTGAATGACCTGCTCAAAAGAAAAACATCATGACAACATGACTAGATAAAAACCATACCACATATTGGATCTTTATAACATAGCTCATTACGTATTTACAATGATATACACATATACACATTTTATTAACCAAAAAATAAAGGATACGAGGCCCATATCAATCAACAAGGGAATCCATAGGCTCACACCTCCACCATCAATGTAATACCAGGGTTCACCTCCTTCCGAAGAAGTCTAGAATCCACTACAAAGTCAAATCTGCATTTGATATCCAGCTCTGCAATCCTGCACCACTTTTCCTCTCAATGAACAGTTACTAGCTCATTGTTCCAAGGTGCACTCCTAATGTGCATATGATTGCATATGGAAATGATAATGACCAAAGAAAATCCATCCGTGACCTTCCCTTCTCTACTACACAGTCCCTCGGGAATCCAGCCACCCCTTCCGTGCAGTCACTCACCTTCCAAGTTTCGCAGGCACCCCCATCCTAGAAAGTCCATCCCTTAGCAAGGCTTTCTCGCATCAGAAGATACAAAAACCAAGGCATATCCCTACCTTAAAACCATCATACCAATCATAGCATGCTCATGGCAATCAATGGACGCTATTGGGTAGCACTATCCCACAATGGACCTGCTCCTGAATACTTTACCAGCATGCTGCTGCATGTTCCAATTTCTTTGTTGTTGCTGCTAGTTCTTGTATTTGATTTTAACCACCCAACCAGGGATTTCCGTGCTTCCCGTACTAAGCACATAAATTCCATTAGATTCAAAATAAATTGAAATAACTTCAAATCATATGTCACTGGTTGCTCGTCAATAAGGTACATTTGCAATCAAGTTTACTTCATGTCACAACAAGTCAAACTAAGTATTTGATCAAAACATCATGTATAAACATATCACACATGGTTAGCTCAAAACACAAACATCATAGATCAACATCATAAATCACATGTAACCATCATATACTAGAATCAGGTGTTTCCCTCTCAAATGAACTCCCCAAACTGCTTTCGTGTCAAAATATGTGCCATTCGATTTTGTTGTTAGACAATTGGGTAATCATTACTTGTTGATTTGAATTGAGGAATTCCAGCCGTGACGGTTGTTACTGGGTTGTTGGATCCTACAATAACTGTCAACTATCTTCCTTACGAATCGTCAACCGACTTAACTTATTATATCGATAATATTTTGCTCCGTGAACAAGGTTTTTCTTCAGATTTTCAGGTTAGGCAGCTGGTATTTTGAAGGCAGAGGTGCATCTATTGCAGATCATTAATTCCATTGCAGTGGATCAGTAGTTTTCCAGGCTCAAATTTGTAAGGTAGGTATTGCATTATTGTACTCTTACCCCCTTGCATGTGCATTACTTGCTAATGCCTAAGAGAGGATTTCGATGGTGATTTTCACGTCGGTAATGAGAGTTTTGTTTTCTTGAGCATTTTCCATTTTCTCGAAAGTGCCTCTCTGAGATGGCTGAGGTTTTGTTTTGGGTTTGGTAGATATCACTGGTTTTTTTTGTTTCTGGGTGTCCTAGTAGTCCAGCGTTTGTTTGGGGTATGACAACTCTTTTTATCATAAATCAACTAGGGTTTATATTCTTGTAGTTGCTTTTATTAATAGTAAATACTACAATAGTTATAGAATGTAATCTCCTTGGGTATTTTTTTGAGAGGGATCTGGCATCGCATGGTAACTATGTTATTACATGACAGCAGTTCTTTGGAGAAGGAAAAATGCCAAGTGGTGGGTTTCGTGTGCTGCATCTTGTGAAACCATTTCTTTCAATCTTACTAGAAGTCCAGACAGCTGAAGGAAAAGTACCCTTTAGGGAGAAGGTTCTTTAAATTGTAATCTCCCTTTTAATCTTTCTCGTATGCAGTTAGTTGCCTCTATATGGAATACATTCAGCAACCAGTGCGGATCCATTCTATTGGATGCGTGTAATTCTGGCATAAATGTGCGCATCAATCAATTTGATAAAAACGGAAAGAAGAAAAGAGGAGTTGGAGGTTATATTTAAGAGTGGATCAACACTAATAAATTCGTTAGTGATTTTGGGATAGTGGCAGACGTAAGGAATAATTTAATGACTTTCGAGATACACGTAGTCTTGTATTACATCACGATTGATGCGGGGAGAGGTCATGCTGTCGGAGAGCAATGGCATTCATGGGAGCAGTTTTAATATCAATACCAGAACTTTGTATGCGATAATATTATCTTGGCGTCTTGTTTGTCAAGTTTCGCAATTGTGTGTGTGGACAGTATGTTAAAAATGAACGTAATAAAAGTGAGCACTGGTTAAATATTGTCCAAGCGTGACAATATGCCCTGCATTACATTCCATATATCTGTATATTCTGTATCTTTGAAGTCTGGACAACTATCACAATTTGCAAGTTGCAACTAAGGTGCATTGAATATGCTTCGATGTACCTTTATGGTCATTATCATTAATAAAACAAAACAATTACATGAGATATCGTTGACATCCATGTGGGATAATTTAAAATATAATTGAAAGTGCTAAATGGTGTTCTTAAAAGTTGTTTATTAATGATATCAATAAAAAAATAGTGAACAAGTACATGATATATCGTTGACATCCATGTGGGATAATTTAAAATATAATTGAAAGTGCAAAATGGTGTTTTTAGAAGTTGTTTATTTCGATTTCTGTTTAATTAATAATATTTCATCTATATTAAATGTATTATAATTATTAATAATTAAAAAATAAAATAACAATTATTATAATTTCCAAAGTTGTGAGAAACACCATTCAATTACTTTTTATTACACTTAATATCTCATAGTACCCACTCATACATAACTTACTCTATATAATTTGGCACATTATTGCATACGTTTTTTTGTTAGTTTACTACATTTTTTTAAAATAATTATTTTAAATATTAAATTACAACTTATTATAAATTGAAATTTAAGAAAAATGATCTTAGCATGCATTATTTGAACAAAATATTGCAGCTTGAAGACTCTTGTATGTGATATGTCTCAGCCCTATTCAAAGTTGTAAAGTGTGTTTTCTGATGATCTCCTTGTTACTAGTGGTAATGCTTCAAAGGACCAGGGCAGTCCTTTGATAGATAAGAAGATGGGGCAAATGAATGGAGAAAAAATGATGGGAATTGAATAAAATCAAGTGGTCAACTGAAGAAGAATGGGGTTCATCTAAGGATGGGAATGCTCTTTTTGATGGCAGGTCACATCCATTGCAACAATTTGGATATAACAAACACCCACTCTAGGATTTCGTGTTTCTTGGCTCCGTGATGAAAATAATGAAGACAAAATACATGTTAATATGTTACTTGTGTTATTTGATGGAAGTTTTGTAATGAATGACTGAAAAATACACGGTGAGAGAAAAATGCATATTACGCTAATTAAGGAATGTTTTTCACTTGTTGAACTTGTAGTATTGAATTTAACACACTGACACTTTACAACAATGAACTAACAATCTTCATGATGAAAATAGTAATGTGGAAAATTTATTTACATAATGAAAAAGGCAATATGGGATATTCCAATCACGTTCCAAGGCATTTTTTAAAATGTGGATTTGAGAAAAGGTTGTTGTGGAAGGTGTTGTTTGTATATGGGAAAGATTTATCTACATAATGAAAAAGGCAATATGGGATATTCCAATCATGTTCCAAGCCATTTTTTAAAATGTGGATGTGAGAAAAGGTTGTTGTGGAAGGTGTTGTTTGTATATGGGAAATTTCCTGATCATGGTATGTAATCCTAATGTTGATAGATATGTCTACTTTAAAACGTGGATGTGAGAAAAGGTTGTTGTGGAAGGTGTTGTTTCTATATGAGAAATTTCCTGATCATTGTGTGTAATTCTAATGTTCATAGATATGTCTACTAAGTGGTTCCAGTTAATGGGACATTGATGTGAGCATTCAATATATTTTTATTCTTTATCAAAGTATTTTTTTGTTGTATTTGCATAATTCAATTTATGCCTTACGGCGTTCCCTTTGCAACATTTGGTGCAAATGCTAGTTAATTTCTTTCTGGCCATAATCGTGATTTTTAATCAACCAACTTATCCCGTATATTCTGTTTACATCATGGTTGGATTTTTAGAGTTTTTCTCTTTTTGTTATCTCGAGTTTATTTTCTCACAAAAAATTATAAAATCAAACATTGAGTTAAATAAAATTAGTTGAAGAATTTTTATATATCGAATTCCATTTTTAGAGTTTTTCTCTTTTTGTTATCTCGAGTTTATTTTCTCACAAAAAATTATAAAATCAAACATTGAGTTAAATAAAATTAGTTGAAGAATTTTTATATATCGAATTCCATTTTAATGGTATCAAAGCATTTTGGGTTCATTTTTCTTGATCTAGTTAAGCCTGACGAGATTGTGGTTTTTGTGTGTTTTTTTAGCAACGATTTAGCAGCCTGAATTGACTAGCCAATATTTAGAGTTTAGAGTCAGTTCCCTAAATCAAGGCCAGCTTCCAATTTTTATATCAGCTCTATGTTAGAATTAATGGAGAACAGGGTATTGTTGTTACGTAGTTGTGCATTTTACTTTTCGTATTTATTCAGTTCCTATTATTCAGGGATATGATTTGTTGTCCCTAACAAATTGTATCTATTTAATATTGGAGATTAATGTGAAGCCTGTGTGGCATTTTGATTGTAGGAGCTCTTGGTGATCCGCAGCTGTGAGCTCTTCTTGTGTTGGTTTTCCATTTCATGTCTTCCCTGTGCAACTCTTGACATGGTATCAGCGTTGCATGATTGTTAATCCTGTACGCTGAGTGAGGGCACGACTGTAGTAGAGTCATCACGAGATTTGGGTGGAAAATTGCGACAAGTGCAGTGTAACCCTTCCCACGCTATTGTTTTGGAAACTCGGCGCGAGTTTTTGGTGGACCAACGCGACCCTAACGTGTACAGTTGCGAAGAGCTTCGTGACCTCCCCGTGGATAAATGCGCCAACATGCGATGCGTGCTAGACTATGCTGCGTGCTGGAAGAAAAGGTTGCAGTGAACAAAACAATATGTTCCCCCTCATTCAAGAGGCTGCAGGAAGGAGGCGTTTAGGCTGGACCTACATCAAAGAGGAGACCAAATCGCTAATAGAGCTGCGAGGAAGACTGTGGTGTGAGAGCTCAATATAGCGAGGAGGCTAGAGTGGACTGCCCCGTCAGAGTAAGATCTGCCGCTGACTTTCAAAAGGTAAGATCGTTCAAGGTCGTGGAGGAAGTCGTGAGCTGCGTGTGAAGCAGAGCCGCTAGGAGGAGGTTGTTTTTTTTGTGCATGGTGGCTATGCGACCCTATAGAGGATTCTGCTTCTGGCTTGTAGAGGTCGCAAGGCACAACTCCTCGGGCGGCAGTCTGAAGGCGATCCATGAAGTGGTTGATGATCCACAAGCGGCAGTCAGCATAGCGCCACGATCGAGGGCCTTCCTACGACAATTGTTGGAGGAGATCAATTTGTCTACGTAGTGTGGAGATCGTGGAAATCAAGAGGTGACCTACAGCATGAAGTTACGCAGGAGATTCGAGAAGCCTAGGCACAATTGAAGGGTTTACACTAAGCCTGAGTCAGGGCCACCGCTGTTGCCGTCATCATTATCGTGAGCTACTGCCGCCATGCTTTGAGTCTACCATAATCTATGAAGGAGGAGTGCGTGACAGATTCTGTAATATTTTGTGCATTTATAATCGTGTCAACAAAGACCGTTTGGAACGTTTTGCATTGAACAGTCCACTGTTTTGAAGACTACAGAGGAGCTGAACATATTTAGGAGCCGCACAAGGAGAGAAGTGCCAAAGGACCCGCTCAGATAATTAAGCCTTTTTTTTAATTGAAGTTTTTTCTTCTAAGCTTTAATTAAAAAAATTGGAGTTTTTTTTTATTAAAGGAATTATTATCTGGTACTAAGGGGGTGTTTTTTCTTTTAAAAAAATCTGAGGAATTTGGGGTCAGCATTTTTTTTTTGTAAAGGAGATCTGGGGTTTGTTTAAATTATTGAAGTTTTTTATTCATTCAAGATGAATAATCAAATTGCTGAAGCTTATCTCAATGAGAGTAATAAGCTTGATGGTTCCAATTACACTAATTGGAAGTTTAAGCTCTAGACCCTGCTTGAGGGACAGAATGCCTATGGCATTGCCACTGGTGATGAGGTCAAGCTGACTACTGCAACTGGTGGATCGAATATAGTGATTCAAGACTGGGAGAAAAGGGAGATGAAGGCAAAGGTTCTCCTCAAGTTATTAGTCAAAGATTGCATCATCCCTCACATTTGGGAGTGCAAGACAGCGAATGACATATGGACGATTCTCAAAGAAATGTACGAGATCAAGAACACTAGTCAAACCTTGTACCTCAGGAAGAAGATTCTCTCCATCAAGATGGAGGAGAATGAGTCTGTTTCTTCATTCATATCCTGGATAAAGGAGGTTAAAGATAAACTAACTGATATCGGTCAGACCATGGCGAATGATGATCTGGTGACGATTACCATGAACAGCATGACAGATGATTATCAAATGTTTATAACGGGATTGAATGCAAGAGAAAATCCTCCAGGCTTTGAAGAGCTTACTGGGATCTTGCTACAAGAAGAGGAAAGGAGGTTGTCTCTCAAACCTCAAAATCCAGATCTTGCATTGATGACAAAGTTCAAGCCAAAGGGGAAAGCAGTGGCTGATCACAGGAAAGGCAACATATCATGAAAAAGGACACCACAAGGTATGACCTCGCATAAACATGACTCTGCTCCTAAATGCTTTTATTGTGGTAAGATAGGCCATATTGCTAAATTTTTCCATAAGAAAAAGGCAGATGGGGAGAGGTACAAGCAGAGAAGACATGCAGGTCATTTGGCTGATGCAGATCAGAACCAGGATGTCAGATTATTTATGGCTGAGACTACACTAGCCACTGAGGAGGATGAATCAGATATTTGGTTCGTAGATTCTGGAGCCTCCTCACATATGACAGGTAAAAAGCAATGGTTCAGAAATTTTAGAGAATCCAACACTAGAGTAAAAGTATACCTTGGAGATAATAGAGGGTATGAGATCAAGGGACATGGAGATTTTCTTGTCACTCTGCCTGATGGAAAGATCAGGAATATATCTGATGTGTGGTATGTTCCTGGTATTAAGAAGAAACTGATTTTGTATCAAAAATTACAATTCAAGATCTCAAGGTAGAATTATTTAAATCTTATTGTATTATTAAAGACTTGCTGGACCAGATGAAGCCTATTGCTACAGGTATTCGTATAGGAGGACTCTACAAATTGGATGTGAAGAGTACACCACAGCAAGCATTGATGTCATCGAATAAGTCTGCTGAAAATTTGTGGCATCAGCGACTTGGGCACATCAATTTCAATGACCTTCTTCTGTTGCAGAACAAAGGTATGGTAGATGGTCTTCCTGTTTTGAAAAAGTTGCATATTGATTGTGAAGCATGTGCATTCGGTAAACAACATAGAGATGAATTTCCTGTTGTTAAAGATAGGAAACAAAGGGATACACTCGAACTTGTACACACTGATTTATGTGGCCCTATGCAGACAAGATCGTTAGGTGGGGCCTACTATTTTCTAATCTTTGTTGATGATTGTACAAGATTCACATGGGTGTATTTTCTTAGACAAAAGGTTCATGCCTTTGAGTATTTCAAGCAGTTCAGGAACATGATCGAGAAGCAGATAGGAAAGTTCATCAGGATTCTTCGATCAGATCAAGGCGGAGAATTCAATAAAGGGGATTTCAATAAATACTGTAAAGAGCATGGGATACAGCAGCAATTTACAACACCTTACACTCCTTAGCAGAATGGAGTAGCTGAGAGGAAAAACAAAACACTAGTGGAGTGTCCTCGCAGTATGTTAAAAGGTAAGAATCTAACTAATGGTTTTTGGGCAGAAGTTGTCAATACTACAGTATATTTGAAAAGTAGGAGTCCCACTAAAATTTTTGACTATAAAACTCCTTTTGAAGCATTGTTTGGCTTCAAGCCTGCAGTAAGTCACCTTAAAGTATTTGGTTGTAAAGCTTTTGCTCATGTTCCCAGAGAAAACAGGAAGAAGTTAGATTCAAAGGCCATTAAATGCACCTTCATTGGATATTGCAATGAGTATGAGACTTATAAATTGTTTGATCCTTCTACTCACAAGGGGTTTGTTAGTAGAGACGTAGTATTCCATGAACAGGTTGATGATGAAAATCTTGTTCAAGGTAATGAAGAATGGCATATACTGTTACTTTTAGATGAGGATGTTGAAACAGGGATCAATCAACAGCAACAACAGGACAAAGAGGAGGAAATTGAGTTCAGTCCACAAAGAGAAGAACAGAGTAGAATAGTTGACACCCCACCACTCAGGAGATCTAGCAGGCCGAAACAGTTACTAGCTCGGTATAGGGATTGTGCACTCATGACTGGTATGTTAAACATTGCAGAATCTTCTAATTTTTATGAAGCTAGTAAGAGTTCTGAATGGAAGGAAGCAATGAAGGAGGAATATGAATCTATTATTAAGAATAATACTTGGGATCTAGTAAAGCTTCCTCATGATAAAAAACCCATAGGTTGTAGATGGTTATTTAAGTTGAAATTTAAAGCAGATGGGTCTATTGATAAGTATAAAGCAAGGTTGGTTGCAAAGGGGTATTCCCAGAAAGAAGGTATTGATTTTGAGGAAACATTTGCCCCTGTTGCAAAATTAAATACCATTAGATTGATTATTTCTTTAGCCACTAAGCATCATTGGAAAATACATCAATTAGATGTTAAATCTGCTTTCTTAAATGGTGATTTAAAAGAAGAAGTATACTTAGTGCAACCTGAGGGGTTTGTTAAGAAGGGAGAAGAGCATTTAGTATGTAGATTAAAGAAATCTTTATATGGTTTAAAGCAGGCTCCTAGATCCTGGTACGACAAAATTGATTCATTTTTCCTCATGCATGGTTATAAACGAAGCAAAAATGATCCTAATTTGTATATTGTGTTTAATGATGAGGGGAAGATAGTGTTGATTTCTTTATATGTAGATGATTCGATCATGACAGGGAGTGCAGACAATCTCATTGAAGAAATCAAGAAGCAGTTATCACAGAAATTTGAGATGAAGGGCCTTGGAGAAATGCATTACTATTTGGGTCTAGAAGTTCGGAGAGATTCAAGCCAAACTTTCTTGTCCCAGGGTAAGTATGCTAAGATTTTGTTGACTAAATTCAAAATGGATGAGTGCAAGGCTGCATTTGTGCCATTACAACAGAACAACAAACTTCAGGTGGATGATGGTTCGAAATATGTAGTTGCAACATTGTACAAACAGTTGGTTGGTAGCCTTATCTATTTGACTACAACGAGACCAAATCTAGCTTATGCAGTGAGTGTTTTGAGTCAGTTCATGACTCAACCTCATGAGAACCATTGGCTTGCAGCGAAAGGAGTACTGAGGTATCTGCAAGGAACTTCAGACTTTGGTATTTTGTATTCTAACTCATTTGATGTTAGCTTGACAGGTTATACAGACTTTGATTGGGCGGGAAATTTAGATGATAGAAGATCAATTACAGGTTATGCCTTTAGCATTGGGTCCAGGGTCATCTCTTGGTGCAGCAAGAAGCAGCATATTGTAGCCTTATCCTCAGCAGAAGCAGAATATCAAGCTATGTGTGCAGCAGCATGTGAGGCAGTTTGGTTGCGCAGACTTCTCCAAGATGCAGGAGAAGAACAGGCAGAAGCTACGGTTATCAATTGTGATAATCAAAGTTCCATCAAACTGGCTTACAATCCTATGTTTCATAAAAACACTAAGCACATAGACACTCAATTTCATTTTGTTAGGGAAAAGGTGCAGTCCAAAGAGATTTGTGTTGAATATTGTAATTCTTGTGATAATATGGCTGATATATTTACTAAGCCTCTGGGAAGACTGAAGTTTGAGTTGTTTAGGGACATATTAGGTGTGTTTAAGAACCCTTTCTCCATTAAGGGGGAGTGTTAGAATTAATGGAGAATAGGTTATTGTTGTTACGTAGTTGTGCATTATACTTTTCTTAGTTATTCAGTTCCTATTATTCAGGGATATGATTTGTTGTCCCTAACAAATTGTATCTATTTATTATTGGAGATTAATGTGAAGCCTGTGTGGCATTTTGCTTGAAGGAGCTCCTGGTGATCTGCACCTGTGAGCTCCTCTTGTGTTGGTTTTCCATTTCATGTCTTTCCTATGCAACTCTTGACACTCTATGAATTGAATTAAACCTACATACATTTCATTAAATCGTCCTACAACTCGCACATATCCAATTTGAACCATTCAGATCCATCCAAACCAGTTGGCTATCAAATTAACAATCATACGAGCCATTTAGCAATTGTACATAATCAATTAATGGTCATATTAAGTCATATCAACCTCAATTTTCACCATACAACACCATACATATATGATTTGTCAATAATTTCACTCAATTTAGGTTAAATTTAGCTTCAATTTGCAAAAACATGGTCATACAAGCCCAATTTAGCCCTCGCCTACCAAAACATTAATGTACAGCCATAGAATGACCCAATTTCATTTCAACTAGGTTTGGAATTTTAAATTTATCTTGTGTGTCAAGTGGAAATTTGATGATGGTCATTTGTTTTTCTTTATGTTTTATATAAGTCATGATATAAGTTCATGAGTGTGATGTAAGACTCTAGGTAGTTATATTTAAAAGAAAAATATTCTAAGCATAATATCCCACTATTCTATTTTAACTCTATAACATCTATCTTTTTTTCATGAAATGTATGTCAACCGTGCTCAATTAGAGAATGTGACTATTCCAACCTTTATATGTATTACCTTTTGTGTCTACAAAAATCTCATTTTTAACAGATCCATCAAAAAATGGTCACAATAAATAGATGCATTTCAAATCGACAAGAAATTGATGCTACATTACAGAATGTCACTACTCCAATCTTTATTTGTATTCCTTTTTGTGTGTATAAAAATATAATTTCCAAAAGATCCACCAAAAAATGGTGACAAGAAATAAGAGCATTTCCAACAAATGGACAAGAAATAGGTGATGTAACTAAATAGATTATCTAAATTAGTCTATGTCTAAATCACTCATTAGAATGTATGACGGGAAACTTAAATACTTTTGATGGACAAGAAATAGGTGTTGCAACTAAACAAATTGTCTAAATCACTCATTAAAATTTGTGATGAGCAACTTAAATACTTATGCGTCAAATATTTACAGTTTCAACTTTTGTTTATCAGTCATTTTTAATGTTTCACAATGTTTCCACTATCAAATACATTTAAAATACCAAAAAACGTTTTGCGGAACGTCAAATTCTAGGTCTTCACTTGGAAATAATGCTTACATTAGTATATAGGTAGAGTTGGTTTGTTGGTTCGTTCAGTTGTTTAGATATTTTCTCAACAAGCAATCTCTTTGTTTGGAATTTGTTGGAGTGCGTAAGCATTATATATGTGGGATGCAATTTGGTTTTGAATGTGAATATACGAATTATTTTGTGTGATATGTTTACCATGGTTGCTCTTCCAATTTCTTTGTTAGTATCAGATTCATATGTGGCTCAACTCCCAAGTAGATGTAGTGCCATGAAAGCTAGTCCTCCTTTGTAAATAAGTAGTTTAGCATAAAGTGTAAATAAGTAGTGTTAGTGTCAGTCTTTGCAGCCTTCCTCCAGTGATCAAATATGCTCTTACACAAGTGATTTTAAGGTGTCAAGGTCAAATTTTATCATTTCAGTGAGTCTTCAAGTAAAATTTGGTCACTAGGCATTAGGCCTAGGGTTTGCTTTCACTCCTTTCAAAGTTGTCCAGATGTCAGTCAATGTCACCATTCAGCTGAGTCTAACATCATTCAGAGGGTTGTCATCATCATGTCAAGTTCCATTGGGTCATTTCACACCTTGTTCATGTTTCAGTTGTGCCAAGACAAGGTTCATTTCCCTCTCCTAGGGTTTTGAAGCTAATTTCTCTTGGATGGTCAAATCATCGGAAAAAATTGTATCCTGATGTTCATACACCTTTCCCTATCCATAATGTACCTTATCAAACTCTTCCCATCACTGATATCCCTCAAATTCCTCATTTTCGCACAAACCCTAGTTTCTTGCTACAACCGGGCAATTTTCCATGGTTGGGCCTGTGTTTTGCCTTTTTGGACCCCTTCCCCTCACTCAATTTCTGAGATTCCACTTTCCCCTACTTCCTAACATCCCTCCATACCTCCCAAAATTTCCTCAAGAATTTAGAAGCTCCCTATCCCCTTCATTTCGCTTCATTTCGACAAATCCCTTGTCCCACACATCGGGATATGTTTCACTCAAATGATGTTTCTGAGCAATCAAAGATGAATTCGGGAAAACTGAGAGAGGTTTTTGTCCACAACAGACCAAGGAAGAAAAACCTCCTTCACTTTTTACATAGGTGTCATGGTTTTGAAGAAATTTCAAAAATACAATTGCCTTGGGAGAATTGATGCACCTCTGGAGCGACCTCAGAAAAATCAAGTTTTTTCCTAGCTTGGTTGGCCAAATGACTTTCTTGATAATCCACATGATAACTAGAGACAAGTAGCTTTCTAGTGAGCTATCATGAGCTCAATTTGGAGTTGAGGAAGGCATTCAAAAGTTGACTGTAATGGCAGCCTCATTTGGCACAGTTCGACCAGTCTTGGGAGATTTTATGTTTGACAGGGAAAATGAACTCCAAATTGCAAAATTCAGTTGGGTTGGAAAGTAGACAGGACAGTATTTCCAATGAGATATCACAAGCTTAATTTGAGATTTAGGAAGGCATTCAAAATTCGACCGCAACATCACTCTGCCTTGAGGCAGCCTCAGTTGGCACAGTTCGACCAGTCTTAGGAGATTTGATTTTTGACATAGCAAATGAACTCCAAATCGAAAATTCTGGTGGGGTTGGAAAGTAGACTCAAATACCTTTCCAACAAGATATCCTGCGCTCAATTTGGACATCGGGAAGGCCTCCAACAGTCACCTCGAAAAGAGCGCGACGCACAGGAGGAGGAGAGCGACGGTTTTATAAATATTTTCACTCCATATGGAAGGCAAAGGGTCACCCAAGCCATGTGTCATGTCTTTGGTGTTGCACCTGTAGCTGTTGCTTGACTCTCCACTTTCATTTTGTGACTCTTGGGCGTTCTATCTCTTCATGGCACATTCTATATATTGTATGCAAACCATTTGCAAAGGCAATTTTGGGTTGTTTGGCTTGTAACTTCTGGGGGACTGTGGGAAAGAAACTTTACATTGTATATTTTTATAGAGAATTAATGAGAGGCAGCAGCTCTATTTCATGAGATTCATGTGGTTGTGAGTGTAGCAAGTGTGTCTCTTATGTTTCATATGTATCTTGTTATGTTTCATAGTCCATTTCATATTCATTTCTAGTGAAGTTTTTCGAATGAGATTAGGTAGAATTCAATTTTATTGCTCTACCTAGGGGAAAATTTCATGTATAGTGTTCATTCTTCTGTTGAAAAGGATTCATCTCCTATGCCCTTTTCACCTTCTTAATCAATCTCTCCATTCCGCCATATTATAAAACTAAATTGCTATGCTTTCCGCCTACCTTGCCTCACGAAACAATCTATGCCTTTATGTTAAGTTCTCTGTTCATTGAGGTCCAGTGGTCCCATAATATCCCAGAAACAAAGTCATTCATAAAAATCACTCCTTATATTCATTTTCACTTACTAGCCTAAGACAAATAGTTCATTGTAAGTCATCTCAGGCCATTTCGTTTACTTATTCACTGAGTGTGACTCGAAGAGAGCCCTCTCCTGTTCTGGTAGGGCTAGCTACCAGACTGAGCTTGGTTTGATGTTACCTTGAGTTTTGCCTTCTTTCAGCCTGAGGCAGATTCGAGCGCTAACATAGTGGCGACTCCACTGGGGAAGAAAATGGTTTGCTTGTAGATTGTCTTGCCCCAGGACATATCTCAAGTTCAGATCTGATGTTGATGGTGAACAACGATCAGACATAAGAAGATGGCTGAAATCATTCACCTGGCGACTCCTTTCACTGAAGAATCCAACAATCGATGGTTCACGGTGACTCCACTATAGAGGGATCGGATTGCAAGAAGATATGCTCCCATGAGCTACGATCACATTCTAGGCTTTCCAAATAAAATTCCTAAGGTGGATTGGTCAAGGAATCTACCTACATTTAAAGATGATGGTAAGAAGGATGCTACTTTACACCTAGTTCGATTTCACATGCATATTTGCAAATTGAAGGTTGATTTTCCTGAAGATTTCTTAATGAAGATATTCATGGCCACTCTTGAAGGTGAAGCCCAATCTTGGTATGAAAATTTGCCCGCTGCTTGTATTTACTGTCTAAAGGATTTTCATGCCCTGTTCATTGAAAGATATAAAGACTCTTATCCATCATTGGATCTAATTCATGATTGTTGCAAGCATGCTTATGGTTTTATTGAGAGCCTTGAAAAATATTATGAGGATGATAATTTTATGGATGATGAAATCATGGAAGCCCTGTATGAAATTCCTTTTCAGCGGTGTAAAGATGACCATGAAAATTTGCAACATGATCAAGATTTGGGTACGATGGAAAATGAAGGGATTTTGCATCTTGACAGTCAACATGAATTACATGAAATAGATCATCGGGTTGGAGAGTTTCATATGGCTGAAAGTGATGAAAGAAAAGGTGTCGTTTCAGATTGGTCCATAGAAGAGAACAAATTTTTGGGTCCAAATGTTCTCATGTCATCAGAACAAAGCCTTCATGGAGAGGTAATCCAATCAGCTCAAGGACAGCAAGATGAGAACTTTGTTCAAGTAAGTGAAAAGATTTCTCTGGATGAATTTATGGTAGATGATAAAAATGTTAGTGTTGGGTTTCAAGAATCATCCGAAGTTGCTTTTCTCATGATTGATGAATGTGATGAATGTAATGAGAATTTGGCTATCATATCATGTCAAGATGATCAGAAATATATTCAGACTATAACCGACCAGACCATTATGGATTCCATTTCAAATTCTTCCTCATATGTTTCATTTTTTGAAGTGTTCTTTGAAGAGGAAATCCACTCATCTGCTTGTTCAGAATTTTTTGAGGACCAGGAACATTATGAAGGAAGATCAAATCAAAAGAAAAAGACATCTTGTTTCTTCAACATGAGGTAAATCTTCATGTTTTTCATGATCCAATGGCAAATTTGTTACAGTCAGCAGTGAAGGTCATAATTGCAGTATTCATTAATGAAGGAGATCATGGCCAAATATGTTTTGGGAGGCCCAGTTACCAATATCAATTTTTGACCAGAAGATCTGATCGGAAGAATCAGTCCAAAAGCCATCTTCTTGATTGGTTACATTGGCAGTTTGATATAGTTTGATGATATGTAGTCTTGTAAGAAATAAAGGTGGTCATGTACTAGCACCAAGCTTTAAGTTTTAAGTTCAGTCAAGTTTTTTAGTCATGTCATTTGCATTGAGTCAGTTTGAGTCAAGTTTCATGTAAATAAATTGAGTCATGTTGGAATAATGGACTCCATAGCCCAATGGACAAAGGCACTGTCTGCTCACCCCAAAGATCTGTAGTTCTTGGCACCTCCAAGGAGCTACCATCCCCCATTGGAGCCAATGTTAGTTTCAGTCTTTGCAGCCTTCCTCCAGCAATCAAATATGCTCTTACACAAGTGATTTTAAGGTGTCAAGGTCAAATTTTATCATTTCAATGAGTCTTCAAGTAAAATTTGGTCACTAGGCATTAGGCCTAGGGTTTGCTTTCACTCCTTTCAAAGTTATCTAGATGTTAGTCAATGTCACCATTCAGCTAAGTCTAACATCATTCAGAGGGTTGTCATCATCATGTCAAGTTCCATTGGGTCATTTCACACCTTGTTCATGTTTCAGTTGTGCCAAGACAAGGTTCATTTCCCTCTCCTAGGGTTTTGAAGCTAATTTCTCTTGGATGGTCAAATCATCGGAAAAACTTGTATCATAATGTTCATACACCTTTCCCTATCCATAATGTACCTTATCAAACTCTTCCCATCACTGATATCCCTCAAATTCCTCATTTTCGCACAAATCCTAGTTTCTTGCTACAACCAGGCAATTTTCCATGGTTGGGCCTGTGTTTTGCCTTTTTGGACCCCTTCCCCTCACTCAATTTCTGAGATTCTACTTTCCCCTACTTCCTAACATCCCTCCATACCTCCCAAAATTTCTTCAAGAATTTAGAAGCTCCCTATCCCCTTCATTTTGCTTCATTTCGGCAAATCCCTTGTCCCACACATCGGGATATGTTTCACTCAAATGATGTTTCTGAGCAATCAAAGATGAATTCGGGAAAACTGAGAGAGGTTTTTGTCCACAACAGACCAAGGAAGAAAAACCTCCTTCACTTTTTACATAGGTGTCATGGTTTTGAAGAAATTTCAAAAATACAATTTCCTTGGGAGAATTGATGCACCTCTGGAGTGACCTCAGGAAAATCAAGTTTTCTCCTAGCTCGGTTGGCCAAATGACTTTCTTGATGATCCAAATGATAACTAGAGACAAGTAGCTTTCCAGTGAGCTATCATGAGCACAATTTGGAGTTGAGGAAAGCATTCAAAAGTTGACTGTAACAGCACTCTGCCTTTAAGCGGCCTCATTTGGCACAGTTCGACCAGTCTTGGGAGATTTGATGTTTGACAGGGAAAATGAATTCCAAATTGTAAAATTCCAGTTGGGTTGGAAAGTAGACAGGATATGCTTTCCAATGAACTATCACAAGCTTAGTTTTAGATTGAGGAAGGCATTCAAAAGTCGACCGCAACAGCACTCTGCCTTGAGGCAGCCTCAGTTGGCACAGTTCGAACCAGTCTTAGGAGATTTGATTTTTGACAGACCAAATGAACTCCAAATCAAAAAATTCTTGTGGATTGGAAAGTAGACTCAAATACATTTCCAACAAGCTATCATGTGCTCAATTTGGACATCGGGAAGGCCTTCAACAGTCACCTCGAAAAGAGCGCGATGCACAGGAGGAGAAGAGCGACGGTTTTATAAATATTTTCACTCCATATGGTTAGTTATACAAGTGGCAAAGGAAGGCAAAGGGTCACCCAAGCCATGTGTCATGTCTTTGGTGCTGCACCTGTAGCTGATGCTTGACTCTCCACCTTCGTTTTGTGACTCTTGGGCATTCTATCTCTTCATGGCATATTCTATATATTGTATGCAAATCATTTGCAAAGGCAATTTTGGGTTGTTTGGCTTGTAACTTCTAGGGTACTGTGGGAAAGAAACTTTACATTGTATATTTTTATAGAGAATTAATGAGAGGCAGCAGCTCTATTTCATGAGATTCATGTGGTTGTGAGTGTAGCAAGTGTGTCTCTTATGTTTCATATGTATCTTGTTATGTTTCATAGTCCATTTCATATTCATTTCCAGTGAAGTTTTTCGAATGAGATTAGGTAGAATTCAGTTTTATTGTTCTACCTAGGGGAAAATTTCATGTATAGTGTTCATTCTTCTGTTGAAAATGATTCATCTCCTATGCCCTTTTCACCTTCTTAATCAATCTCTCCATTCCGCCATATCTTAAAACTAAATTGCTATGCTTTCCGCCTACCTTGCCTCACGAAACAATCTATGCCTTTATGTTAAGTTCTTTGTTCATTGAGGTCCAATGGTCCCATAATATCCCAGAAACAAAGTCATTCATAAAAATCACTCCTTATATTCATTTTCACTTACTAACCTAAGACAAATAGTTCATTAGCCCACGGGGCTTTGGATTGACGGTGAATGGGTGCGCTGTTAAGGCACTCCTTGTGATAGGTCACTGGTTCAAATCCCCCGTGGGTACTTAGGTTAGTCTTAACTAAAAAAAAAAAAAAGTTCATAGTAAGTCATCTCAGGCCATTCCATTTACTTATTCACTGAGTGTGACTCGGATAGAGCCATCTCCTGTTCTGGTAGGGCTAGCTACCAACCTGAGCTTGGTTTGATGTTGCCTTGAGTTTTGCCTTCTTTCAGCCTAAGGCAGATTCGAGCGCTAACAAGTAGATTAGCATAAAGTGTGAGAGATCAACTTCTTCTTTTTTTTTGTGTGAGTTTTACTTTCTTGTGTACAAATTTGTGAGTTGTGAAAACCGTTGTCAGTGATAAAGCATACAAATTTGTGAGTTGTGAAAACCGTTGTCAGTGATAAAGCAGTAGCAACAATTGTGTGTGGGTTGTCGATATTAAACTGGTTGTTCAAATCCTTGATTTCATAATCAGTGGTGCCCCTGTTTTTTTCCATCTTCTGTTTGATTTGTAACTGCGGTATATTTTGGACGATTCCCTTACACTTTCTAACGAGAGGGTGGCAAAAAAATTTGTTGCAACTTAAAAGGAATGTTTTTGTTTAACTCCCGAGATCTATTGAGAAGAGAGAGCCACTACACTCACAGGGAGGTAGGCCCTTTCTTATTGGTTGGAAATGAAACATAGTGGATTAACATGGATCAGTCTCTTTGAAGAAGATGGGCCATGGGAGGAGGAGAGAGTTGTTGCAGGCAAGGCACTAATCAGAATACCCACAACATCAACGATTTTCTCTCATATGCAACTACAAGAAACCATTAATAATTTGTTCCACGCATGTTGGGTATGGTAAACTCTGCTGATATGGGAACAAATGCAAATCGATTAATTGAGCTTTGTTCCCAATTAAACCACTCTCGGTTGAGGGTGAAAGTAGTATTAATGAGAACGATTGGTCTTCAATATTTATCGATAACCCCACCTCAAGTTGCGTATGGGAGGATTAGTCTGCACCTCCGTTACTAGAAACAGGACCATGGTCAGCGTTTCTAGGAAAAAATTCTCCAGAAATGAGACGACATGGGAAACCTTGTCTTTTACGGTCGTTCCCATATACATTGGCTAGAAATTGTTTCTTGAGAAATAGGTCGTTTCTTACCGCGGATAATGCGAAACATTCATCCATTTTCCTTGGAATGTTTTGATTTCGCCGGTCGTTTCTCGACTACCTTTACCAATTCATGTTAACTCTCGTTCCAAAAATGCAAGTTTCCATTTGGAGTTGTGCATGCAAAATAGTTGTATTTTCTAGTTGTGTAGCTGCGCATGCAAACTAGTGGTTGTGACTACTCGTAAGGCAAGGTTTGAGGCAGATTGAGGCTACAAAGGATAGAAGTTTCATCATTTAGATGTAGCCAAGGTACAAATTAGACCCGAGCCAAGCATCAATCATGCCCCCATCCAGTTAGCTTCAGCGCCATCGTCAGTTTCTTATAAACAAATATCTCAGTTACCAGACTTAATTCACAAGGATTCAACCTTTAAAATTGTTTTATTTTAAGATGTTTGTGCTAAAGTCATCTGGACAATCATAAATTTCTCCACCTTCATTATTGCTTTAATTTAGGTCATCTGGAGAATAATAAATTTCTTAACCTTCAAAGTTGCTATGGTTTAAATTTTGTTTTAAAGCATAGGGATTCAGCCTTCAAAATTGCTATAGTTTAATTTTACAAGGTTCAGCCTTCACAATTGATCATTTTCTCAGCCTTCACAGTCGTTATAGCTTAATTTGTTTTCAAATGAACGGGGATTCAACCTCCACAATTGTTAATTGCTTACTTTAATTTAAGTCACCTGGACAATAATAAATTTCTCAGCCTTCACAATTCCTGTAGTTTAAATTTTTGTAGTGTGCGGGGATTCAGGTAAGGCATGTTAGGAGAAAAATGATTATTATGAAAATATTTCTCACAACAAAATTAGAATATTGCAGTGAAATAGCATCAATCTGTGTGCAAGGATTTTATGTATTTGTGAAATGAAAATGTTTGATCTCCGAGAGATGGTTTCCCCTTGACCAAATTGATTTTTGTTACCACGTTTTAGTGTTTAATTTATTTTTTTATTTTTTTAATAAATCGGAGGGGCTAGTTTCCTTTAGAAGCATTATGGGCCCGCTTTTTTACATATATTTTTACATATGTGTGGGAGGGGCTAGTGTTTAATTGATTGTTTGTGTGACACTCTCGAATCATTAGCATGAAAAAAGTCTTCATCATTGTAAAATACCATTTTATAAATTTATTCCAAGAATTTATACACAACAGAAACATTGTAATGAGATTAATTTTGTATTTTAACTGAAAAATATGGATGATATGAATTTATGCCTAAAATTTAAATACTACAACAACATTTCAAATTAAACTTTCATTTTAGAACAAAAAAACCATAGAAAACATTAATTCGAATTCCTAAAAATTTATGCAATTACAACAAGATTTTTAGATCTTACCTTTGTCAACCAAAAAGAAATCATCATAGTTTGAAAACACTAAACAAATAAAGCTTTATAATAATTTCAGCCTTGTGACTTAGATTCAATGCTTGCTTCACAAGAAGTTGAATGTTTAAAATAAGTTATCAGTCCTTTCAATCTGTCTCCAATTATATCTTCTTTCGACCTCCCTTTTGAAAGTATGAATTGCATCTAACATCAATGTTGCAGTCTTGCATTTCCAGGCTTTCAACGTCCTTTATATATTTGCAACCTTTTTTATTGCATAAGTGCAGATTTTGGAACCGGCATACCAGATAAGAATGTTACCTTTGAAACTACCATAAGAGATTTCTCAAGCAAATTGGAAGGATCTATTTATGAGGAAAACAAGGGGGAGATATTTTCCAAAGCTTCACTTTCCATACATTCCATTGTAAATTTTAGAACTCAATTCTTTTACAATACTATTATTAGCCCTTGATGATACTTTCTTATTGGATGTTTATGATTAATGCTTTGTTTTATATTTTTCATCTTTGATATTTCTCTCTCCTCGTTTCTTATATGTGAAACTTCCAAAATTTGTTTCTCGTACTATTCTCGTTTCTCATTTCATTTCTCGTTTTTGGTAGCATAGATTTGTACCATCACCTCGTTGGGTTTAGATGGTGAGATCCCGCCCAAGATATTGGTTACGATGTGAAATTCATTGATTGGTTCAAATCTGGAGTATGTTGCCCAATTTATTAATCAAAAATCATCTTCCATGAGGCAGTGCAGAAGCAACGGCTTGATTGGCACTGGGTACACTCGATTGCGTGATCACCGTGTTCAGTGCTTCTCAATGGTATCAATCCTGAGAATATACAGGAGCGCACTGACAAGGCAACAGGTCACAAATTTCAATCTCATATTATCAGATGGTTTGAATGGACCTTCTTGAAATCCAAGAGTTGATTTTTATTTTGATTTGTATACACAGTTCTTGTCTCTGTGTCAGTCCGAAACTTACATTGATTCCCTTTAATAGAGGAATTTAAGAAAATGTTTGGTTTGAAGTACATAGTTGAGGACTTTGGTAAATGACTTATTTATAAAATTAAATAGAAATGTGTAGCCATACTAGAAGTTTTGGTATTATATAAGAGGTATATTTATTTTATGTAAAGTTCAAAATCAATTATTGTATAGAATAACATAATCTAAATTGATGGTTATTGGTACTCGGAAACCCCTGAATATATCATTGGTTTAATTGTGTTTACATATTATTATGGTTTATTGTTCTTGGCACTCATAAACCCCTGAACAATGACTACAAGAAACTTTTATGAGATCCTTGTGTATTAGTAATATGTTTGATCAACTTCTAAAAACATTCAATATCCAGATCGCCTTCCTCGCAACTAACAGATAGCTGAAAGAAAAATATCGAACATATTGGTAGGTCCATAGAGTGGTTCATTACTTGACAACTTTTATCGTGGAAGCCACGATGAGCCAAGCATGCCAATATTGCTGATCTTACAAGTTCGTCAATGATGGTTGAAGACAGTTGTACCTTAAATGAATCAAGTCGGAAGCTCGAAGATTGTGGTGGTGAAAGAGCATGGTCCATGAGATTTCAAAGTGAGTAGAAGTGTCAGTGAAGACCATATCAGACAGATGTGACTTATATATGAAATTTAATTTTTGATTCAAGTAATTGTGGTGGTGAAAGAGCATGGTCCATGAGATTTCAAAGTGAGTAGAAGTGTCAGTGAAGACCATATCAGACAGATGTGACTTATATATGAAATTTAATTTTTGATTCAAGTAATGTTAATTTTGTAATGTAAGTGTTAAGGGAGGGACTTGGAAATAATGCCTACATTAGTATATAAGTAGATATGGTTTGTTGGTTGGTTTATTTGTTGATATATTTTCTCAACAAGAAATCTCCTTATTTGGAATCTATTGAATCTCATAAGCACCATATATATGGGATGTAATTTGGTTTTGAATGTGAATATATGATTTATTTTTTGTAATCTTCAAATTTCTTTGTCCTTCAACATGAAAAAATACAACCAAGCATCCATTGTACAATTCTACTAACCATCAATTCTGATTGGATTGCCATCATATGATCGTCATGTATTTTGTTAACACTGTACAACCTTTCTGCCTTCCAATACTATAATTAGTTATATATTTACTCAATTTCAAATTCTAGAAAATTGCACCCAATTGTCAATGAACAATCTCCATTTCTCATCATTCAGGCTCAATTAAATTCAAGTGCCATACTTTACTTACGGGTTTGAAAGTTTTAATTTTTTTAAAGTAAACACTTAATTTTAATAGGAAATAAACTCTTTTTGCTTTGTTTGGTTTCTATTTAATTAAGTGAAACCAAAAGTTACATCAAGTTACATCGTTTAGCCATTGTTTGTGAGTACTAGTATTATGTTTCAAAATAGTTGCATCTTTCTCTTTGTAATTTTTTTTTGGATCGAGGATGGTGACCATATTTTTTTGCATTTAAGATGATGACCACATTAGTAAGGGATGAGTTAACACTAGCTAAGGGGTAGTTGAATGATACGTAAATTATCATGGATATTTCATTGGGAAATTCGTCACAATAGGCTCAGAAATTACACTTAAAAATCTAAAGCCTACACTATGAGGATTTATTTCTCTTTAGATTTTTTTATTTTTAAATTATTATTTATTGTGTATGCATGAAAATTATAATTATACAGAAAATAGAGAACAATGAAATAAAAACTTACAAACCATAATTGACACAAAATATTGTCTGGGAAACCCTTTCAGAAGAAAACCCAGCTAGAAGGTGAGCTCACCCTGCTATCTTTCTCTAAATGGAAAATAGATGCAAGTACAAAGAGTAATATTTGTGGCCCTTGAGCTACTACAATGCATGAATCCTCTTTATGGGACAAAATGCACTCAAAAATAATAGAACCCATTTTCATCGTGGCTCGCTTATAACACACCCTGATAGCATACTAGTGATCATGTTAGACTCATTCAACTCTTAACTAAAGATACAACATGGACTCTTCTAGAGTCTTCTTCATCATGATCATCTGATTAACCCCTTTTCCATGAATAATGGACATTGATGTGGCATCCTTTCAAATTATGGTGGTCAAAATATGAAGGTCAACTTCTAAGTGGCATAACTTTTGCATGCAAACTCTAATTGAGATAATTATAGAACCTTTGGAAAGGTATATGTGTGTATAATAGGAAAAAATATGCAACATTAAAGTGACCCAATTGTGTCCCCAAAAAAAATGTTGGGTTGTGTTATATTCTTTCCATGACTATCCCACGTAGTTAACCGGGGGGTTAGAAGGGGGAGGAGCCCCCCCCTTTGTTGCGCTAATTGCATAGCAGAGGGGTCACAAGGCATTTGAGGGGTGCAAGTAACCCCCTTCTATGGGGTCCAGGGCAGCGCCCCAGAAAATTTTGTTTTTTGACCCTATATTAGGTTGGGCAGACCTACCTATGGTTTTGTGCATGATTTTCGCACATGGTTTTGGACGCGATGGTTTTCGGTCCATGGTTTTGGACACGATGGTTTTCGGTCCATGGTATTGGATGCTTCGACATGTATAAATATGTATTGTAACATTGAAAGGAACATAATGAAAAATCAAGCTGGTAGTCCCGGTTTTTGGATCTAGGGGAAAATCTCTATGTATATGTGTTTTATGTGTTATGCTCTCGCATTGTTTATTTTTTTTGTTCTAAAATTCATATGTAGGTAATTTTTGTACAGGGTTAAAACCTACATTTTGTATCAGAGTTGTTTTGGCTTCAAGGGAACGCCTTTGTTGCTGAGGGGTTTCGCTCGGGCCTGTGGTAGACCCTGTTCAGTGGGAGATCTGCGGGATCGATTCTGGTGGTGAAAGAAGATGGTGAGCAATGGAAAGATAGAGATCAAGAAATTTAATGGTCAGAGTTTTGAGTTATGGAAACTCAAGATGGAGGATTTGTTTGTGGATAAAGATCAGTGGGTCGCGGTAGATCCAGGTACTAAACCAACGGGAGTGTCCGATGAAGAATGGAATAAGTTGGATCGGAAGGCAAAGAGCACAATACGATTGTGTGTCTCAGATTCAGAATTGCTAAATGTATTAGGGGAAGCTACGACGAAGGCTTTGTGGGACAAGTTAGGGACTTTGTACCAATCTAAGTCTCTGGTGAATAAATTGTTCCTGCAGAAAAAACTGTATAACCTGAGGGTGAAAGATGGAGACTTGGTGACAGAGCATTTGAACGCATTTAATACTATGGTAAGTAAGTTATTATCTATTGACATTAAACTTTCAGATCAAGATAAGTGCATCAGTTTGTTGTGTTCTCTACCAGATTCATGGGATAGTCTGGTTATTGCAATAGGTAACAATGCAACAGCCTTGCAGTTTGATGAAATAGTCTCATCCTTGCTGACGAAGGAGATGAGACGGAAAAATATGGAGAGCCAAAATGGTGATGCCTTGTCTGTACGAGGACGGTACCAGAACAGAAACAAAAATAAGTCATCAAGTGGGAGATCTAAATCTAGAGGGAGATCTAAATATCCAGGAAAACCTATAAAGGTGGTGTGCTGGAAATGCGGAAAGGAAGGGCACTGCAAAAGGAACTATAAATCTAAAACTCTTGATAAAGGAAAGGGATCTGATGATGCTCCTTCTGCAGAGGCAAAAACCACCTCAGATGAAGGTGGGGATGTGTACTTAGCTTCTTCAAGTACACATGTAGATCATGAGGCATGGTTGATTGACTCAGGTGCATCCTTTCACTTCACTCCCCATAGAGAGTGGTTCTGCGAGTATGAGAAATATGATGGTGGTGATGTCTTCTTGGGGGATGACAGGAAGGCTAGAATCATTGGTCACTAAAAAGTAAAGTTGAAGTTGCAAGGTGGAAGGGTTAGAACACTTCCAGGTGTTTTGCATATTCCTGCATTGGCCAAAAATCTGATTTCCGTAAGCAAGCTAGATGATGCAAGTGTAAAAACAGTGTTCGAGAAGGATACCTACAAAATGGTTCGGGGAGCACTGGTATTGATGAGTGGAGTTTGGATTGGAACTCTGTACAAACTGCAAGGTAGCACTGTTATTGATGGGTGCAACAATTCTGTGGTTCCTGAAAGTGGAGCATAAAATCTAGTGGTCTCTGGAGAGAAGACCATGTTGTGGCATCAAAGGCTTGGACATATTGGAGAGAAGGGCCTTCAAATACTTCATGGTAAAGGTATGGTAGAAGGTGTGAGTAATAGCTCTCTGGATTTTGATTTTTGTGAAAATTGTGTATATGGGAAGCATAATCAGGTGAGTTTCCCCTTTGGTGGTAAGAGGGCGAAACATATATTAGAGTTTGTGCACAATGATGTGTTTGGACCTGTGAAGGTTCCATCACTGGGTAAGTCTGTGTACTATGTATCATTTATAGATGACTTCTCAAGGAATACATGGATATATTTCCTTAAGAAGAAATCTAAATTCTTTGACAGGTTTAAAGAATTTAAGGCTCTTGTGGAAAACCAAATAGAGAAGAAGATAAAGGTGTTGAGGACAGATAACGGTGGAGAGTTTTGCAGTAAGGAATTTGAAGAATTATGTAAGAAGTGTGGTATAGCACGGCAGAAGACTACTCCATATACACCTCAGCAAAATGGAGTCGCAGAAAGAATGAACAAGACGTTGATGGAAAGGGCAAGAAGCATGCTCAGTGGTGCCAGGTTAGGACAAGAATTATGGGCAGAGGTGATGGAGACTGCATGTTACCTGGTCAACAAATCACCTTCATCAGCATTGGAAGATAAGACTCCACAAGAGGTATGAACTAGTAAGAAACCTTCTCTTTCACATATGAAGGTATTTGGATTTGATGCATATGTACATGTTCCAAAGGAGAAAAGAACCAAGTTGGATAGTAAATCTGAAAAGTGCATCTTTATTGGGTATAAGGATGGTTTAAATGGTTATAAGCTTTGGAACCCAGTAACAAGGAAGGTTGTGTACAGCCGAGATGTGGTGTTCAGAGAGTTGAAAGATGTTATTAAACATGAAGTCCAACCAAAGGAACCTGAGAAGATAGAGTTTGAGCTAAAGGAAGAAGAATCATACTCTACAGCAGAGAAGGAGTCAGAAGATGAAGAGCCACAAACTCCGGGCGTGAGAAGATCAGTTCGAGAAAGAAGGCAGCCAGAAATGTATAGTCCATCTGCTTTCTATTCAAATTTTGCTTTATCTATTACCGATGATGACCCCAGAACTGTGAAGGAAGCAGTAGATTTAGAGGATGAAAAACTCTGGAAAGAGGCCATGGTTGATGAAATGGCATCTTTGCATAAAAATGAGGCTTGGGATCTGGTGGAGTTGCCGGCTAGAAGGAAACCCATTGGCAGCAAATGGGTGTTCAAGAAGAAGACAAATGCGGAAGGAAAGGTGGAGAAATACAAATCTTGGTTGGTACCAAAAGGTTATTCCCAGGTGCCAAGAATTGATTTTGGTGATATTTTTTCTCCTGTTGCCAAGGTAACTTCTATTAGATTACTTTTATCTGTTGCTGCTACTTTTGACTTTGAGGTAGAACAGATGGAAGTGAAGATAGCATTTCTTCACGAGGATCTGGAAGAGGAGATCTACATGAAGCAACCTGAAGGTTTTATAGTGAAGGGTGAGAAAGAAGTGGTATGCAAGTTAAAGAAGTCTTTGTATGGGTTAAAACAGTCACCAAGGACTTGGTATCAGAAATTTGATACATTTATACGGGGACTTGGCTTCACGAGAAGCAAAGCAGATCCCTATGTGTATTTTAAATTGATTGGAGGTCGTGTTATTTATCTGGTCTTGTATGTGGATGACATGTTGCTGGTTGGAAATGACAAAGAAATTATCCAAGATTTGAAGACCCATTTTTCCTCCAAATTCGACATGAAAGATCTTGGTGCTGCAAACTATATTTTGGGAATGGAAATTAAAAGAGATCAGACAAAGAGGAAGCTTTGGTTAAACCAAAGGAAGTATGTTGAGATAATATTGCAGAGGTTTAATATGTAGGATAGTAAACCGGTGAAGGTTCCTATTCCTGTAGGTGTAAAGTTATCTGCTGAACAGTGTCCGAAGACACAAGAAGAGGAAGAGGACATGTCTTGTGTTCCATATGCAAGTGCAGTCGGTAGCCTGATGTATGCGATGGTCCGTACTAGAACAAACATTGCACATGCAGTGGGAGTATTGAGCAGGTTTATGTCAAAACCAGGGAAGGAGCACTGGACAGCAGTGAAGCGGGTTTTCAAGTATTTGTGTGGCACTAGTGATTATGGTTTGTGCTACCAAGGAAGACTAGGATTGGACAGAGTGTTTGATATTCATGGCTTTGTTGATGCAGACTGGGTTGGAGATCTGGATCAAAGAAGATCTACAAGTGGGTATGTGTTTAAGCTATTTGGAGGTGCAGTCAGTTGGATGAGTAAGAAACAATCTGTAGTGGCACTATCAAAAACAGAGGCAAAAAACATGGCAGCCACTCATGCAAGCAAGGAAACAGTTTGGTTGCAGATATTGTGTTCAAGTATGGGGTTAGTACAGGGAGCTATAAGGATAGACTGTGACAACAAAAGTGCAATTTTCTTGGCAAAGAACCATGCATATCATTCAAAGACAAAGCACATTGATGTTTAGTATCACTTTGTGAGGGATATGATAAAAGACAAAAAGGTGTTGCTGGTAAAGGTGGACACTTTGAAGAATACTATAGATGCATTGACAAAATTTGTGAGCTCTGAAAAGTTCTCTTGGTGTAGAGAAACAATGGGCATTCCAAGGCTGGATAAATGACTAAGCTCTCTTTTGGCCCCCTATGGAAAGAAAACAACAAGAGAGAGAATGTTTGGTTGTGTTATATTCTTTCCACACTAGCCCATGTAGTTAACCGGGCGGTTAGAAGGGGGCTGGAGCCCCCCCTTCGTTACATTGATTGCATAGCAGGGGGGTCACAGAGGGTTTGAGGGGTGCAGGTAACCCCGTTATAGGGGGTCCAGGGCAGCGCTCCGAAAAATTTTGTTTTTTGACCCTATGTTAGGTTGGGCAGACCTACCTATTTGTATGCAATGGTTTTCGGTCCATGGTTTTAGACGCGATGGTTTTCGGACCAAGGTATTGGATGCTTCGGCATGTATAAATATGTATTGTAACATTGAAAGGAACATAATGAAAAATCAAGCTGGTAGTCCCAGTTTTGGGATCTAGGGGAAAATCTCTGTGTATATGTGTTTTATTTGTTATGCTCTCGCATTGTTTATTTTCTGTGTTTTAGAATTCGTATGCAAGTAATTTATGTACAGGGTTAAAACCTACAAAAATGTCATTTGATGCCTCAAAATGATCCCATAAGGTTTCATACCCCAATTTTCCAAACTCAATCCCACCAGTAAAAATGGCCATGTGATTTTATTACTCCACTTTTTCCACTCTAAAAGCATCACAATGGATGAAAAATAATATAATGATCCAATATGGATCACACCTCCCCATTTTGGGAGGCTTTTGATCCCCAAAAGATTCTAATGAATGATATAATGACATTTTTTCTCCACCTTCTCTCAGGTGTACCATTTAGCCTTATCTGGACATTGTCATTTCAATCCAATCTTCCATAGGTCATGCTACCCCTATCTTAAAGTTTTGAACCTATTCTAAAAAATTGTATCCTTTGACAACTCTACCTGAGCATCTAGTGCCAAATCCTCTACAGAAGGTAGTACTTGTTCCTCTTACTGATCTAGCGTGGAAGCCTCATAGAGTTTCAGTTTCTCTACATTCACAATGAATACATGTGAATGTAAGCGAGTGGACTAAGTCTATAGATGTTATATACTACATTTTCTAGCATCTCAAAGGACTATACTACAGATACTTGATTTTATTACTAAGACCCTATATCCTTTGCTTGTTCAACTGTAATCATACTCTTTGTCACACCTTAAATGACTTCTCTGTTTTACGTTGATCATGCATGGCCCTATATTTTTCTTGTGATTTTTGCAATGTATCGTGTACATGTATATGGATTTATTTGATCATCTCCACAATTTTTTAGTCCTCAAGGCATCCCTTATAAGTTCTTCCCTCAATTTTCCATATACAATATCCAAAAGTGAAGGTGAAAAACATCTATAACAAGTTTCAAATGAGGACTTGCAGTGACATAGGATCCATACCCGATACATATGTCCAGAATTTGCATGACATTAGCTGGCCAAGTTTGATTGAAGGAATGGAGTTGGAATCCCATTTTTCAAAACCTAATATACCATTAGCCATATTTTTATTATACAAATTAAGGTTTTTGGGTTTGCCAATCGGGTTAACAGAGGTCAATATTAACAACAACTGGGATAAAACTACACAGTTAAGCAAGCTTTATGGTCCATAGTTTATTGACTCAATAAATAATGAATTAAAACCTCCATGAATCTCATGTTTAATAGTGTAATAGACCAAATATTTGGAACAACTACTGTGTGAAGGAATTTCACTTGGAATTAATGCTTATGATAGTATATTGGCAAATTTCGTTTGTTGGATGGTTGGGTTGTTGAAATATTTTCTCAACAAGCAATCTCCTTATTTGGAATTTGTTGAATCTCATATGCACTATATATTTGTGATATATTTTGGTTTCAAAGTTCAATATACGAATTATTTTGTGTGCAATAAGTGTACCATGTTTTATTTTCCAATTTCTTTGTTGGTATCAGAGTCAACTTTGGCTTAACTCCCTTAAGGGAGGGCCGGGAAAATGGGGAACTCATAAATTTATGAATCCTTTGTACATAGATTAGTGTAGACGTATGTGTTGGGCACAAACCAACTTGGTCCACTTTTTATCAAAGACTCTGAATTTTGAGGAGCGGAGTGCGCAGAGTCCGCGAAGTTATATTTACCGTGCAATGTTTAGGGGCTTTGGGGTGGGTCAAATCCCCTCATTTTGTAACGAGTATTGGGTGTTAGTTCATTGTTTTGTCGGATACATGGTATGTGGACCATGGTCTTGTAGTGATGAAATATATATAAGGAGATGTAATACTTTGTCGAGGAGAGAATTCATAGATGAATCATTGATATTTTATGTCTTTAGTCTATATTTTGGGCCTTAATGGAAGGCTCTGCAGCTGAGTGCGCGAAGGCCTTGAAGATTTTGTAGCTGAGTGTGCAGACCACCTATAGCTGGGGGCCCAGGTCAAAGGAGTTGTATGTATTGAAGATATATCTTAATAAAGAAAGAGAGGATTTAGCAAAGTCCTGTGTATTTGTGTTTATACACAATGTTATGCATGCTTTTTATTGAATTATACGAAAGAATGCAAGTTATATTATTTTCTGATATGTTTATGTGATAAGTGAAAATCTATGAAGTAAATTATCAACGTGAAGTTATTTATGCATATGAAGTTGTGGATAGGTCGAAAACATAAGTCAACACACAGTTGTCAGCGTTTCTAGGAAAAAATTCTCTAGAAATGAGACGACATGGGAAACCTTGTCTTTTACGCTCGTTCTCATATACATTGGTCGTTTCTTACCGCGGATCATGCGAAACATTCATCCATTTTCCTTGGAATGTTTTGATTTCGCCGGTCGTTTCTTGACTACCTTTACCAACTCATGTTAACTCTCGTTCCAAAAATGCAAGTTTCCATTTGGAGTTGTGCATGCAAAATAGTTGTATTTTCTAGTTGTGTAGCTGCGCATGCAAACTAGTGGTTGTGACTACTCGTAAGGCAAGGTTTGAGGCAGATTGAGGCTACAAAGGATAGAAGTTTCATCATTTAGATGTAGCCAAGGTACAAATTAGACCCGAGCCAAGCATCAATCATGCCCCCATCCAGTTAGCTTCAGCGCCATCGTCAGTTTCTTATAAACAAATATCTTAGTTACCAGACTTAATTCACAAGGATTCAACCTTTAAAATTGTTTTATTTTAAGATGTTTGTGCCTAAAGTCATATGGACAATCATAAATTTCTCCACCTTCAAAGTTGCTATGGTTTAAATTTTGTTTTAAAGCATAGGGATTCAGCCTTCAAAATTGCTATAGTTTAATTTTACAAGGTTCAGCCTTCACAATTGATCATTTTCTCAGCCTTCACAATCGTTATAGCTTAATTTGTTTTCAAATGAACGGGGATTCAACCTCCACAATTGTTAATTGCTTACTTTAATTTAAGTCACCTGGACAATAATAAATTTCTCAGCCTTCACAATTCCTGTAGTTTAAATTTTTGTAGTGCGCGGGGATTCAGGTAAGGCATGTTAGGAGAAAAATGATTATTATGAAAATATTTCTCACAACAAAATTAGAATATTGCAGTGAAATAGCATCAATCTGTGTGCAAGGATTTTATGTATTTGTGAAATGAAAATGTTTGATCTCCGAGAGATGGTTTCCCCTTCGACCAAATTGATTTTTGTTACCACGTTTTAGCGTTTAATTTATTTTTTTATTTTTTTAATAAATCTGAGGGGCTAGTTTCCTTTAGAAGTATTATGGGCCCGCTTTTTTACATATATTTTTACATATGTGTGGGAGGGGCTAGTGTTTAATTGATTGTTTGTGTGACACTCTCGAATCATTAGCATGAAAAAAGTCTTCATCATTGTAAAATACCATTTTATAAATTTATTCCAAGAATTTATACACAACAGAAACATTGTAATGAGATTAATTTTGTATTTTAACTGAAAAATATGGATGATATGAATTTATGCCTAAAATTTAAATACTACAACAACATTTCAAATTAAACTTTCATTTTAGAACAAAAAAACCATAGGAAACCTTAATTCGAATTCCTAAAAATTTATGCAATTACAACCAGATTTTTAGATCTTACCTTTGTCAACCAAAAAGAAATCATCATAGTTTGAAAACACTAAACAAATAAAGCTTTATAATAATTTCAGCCTTGTGACTTAGATTCAATGTTTGCTTCACAAGAAGTTGAATGTTTAAAATAAGTTATCAGTCCTTTCAATCTGTCTCCAATTATATCTTCTTTCGACCTCCCTTTTGAAAGTATGAATTGCATCTAACATCAATGTTGCAGTCTTGCATTTCCAGGCTTTCAACGTCCTTTATATATTTGCAACCTTTTTTATTGCATAAGTGCAGATTTTGGAACCGGCATACCAGATAAGAATGTTACCTTTGAAACTACCATAAGAGATTTCTCAAGCAAATTGGAAGGATCTATTTATGAGGAAAACAAGGGGGAGATATTTTCCAAAGCTTCACTTTCCATACCTTCCATTGTAAATTTTAGAACTCAATTCTTTTACAATACTATTATTAGCCCTTGATGATGATACTTTCTTATTGGATGTTTATGATTAATGCTTTGTTTTATATTTTTCATCTTTGATATTTCTCTCTCCTCGTTTCTTATATGTGAAACTTCCAAAATTTGTTTCTCGTACTATTCTCGTTTCTCATTTCATTTCTCGTTTTTGGTAACATAGATTTGTACCATCACCTCGTTGAGTTTAGATGGTGAGATCCCGCCCAAGAGATTGGTTACGATGTGAAATTCATTGATTGGTTCAAATCTGGAGTATTTTGCCCAATTTATTAATCAGAAATCATCTTCCATGAGGCAGTGCAGAAGCAACGGCTTGATTGGCACTGGGTACACTCGATTGCGTGATCACCGTGTTCAGTGCTTCTCAATGGTATCAATCCTGAGAATATACAGGAGCGCACTGACAAGGCAACAGGTCACAAATTTCAATCTCATATTATCAGATGGTTTGAATGGACCTTCTTGAAATCCAAGAGTTGATTTTTATTTTGATTTGTATACACAGTTCTTGTCTCTGTGTCAGTCCGAAACTTACATTGATTTCCTTTAATAGAGGAATTTAAGAAAATGTTTGGTTTGAAGTACATAGTTGAGGACTTTGGTAAATGACTTATTTATAAAATTAAATAGAAATGTGTAGCCATACTAGAAGTTTTGGTATCATATAAGAGGTATATTTATTCTATGTAAAGTTCAGAATCAATTATTGTATAGAATAACATAATCTAAATTGATGGTTATTGGTACTCGGAAACCCCTGAATATATCATTGGTTTAATTGTGTTTACATATTATTATGGTTTATTGTTCTTGGCACTCATAAACCCCTGAACAATGACTACAAGAAACTTTTATGAGATCCTTGTGTATTAGTAATGTCAATATGTTTGATTAACTTCTAAAAACATTCAATATCCAGATCGCCTTCCTAGCAACTAACAGATAGCTGAAAGAAAAATATCGAACATATTGGTAGGTCCATAGAGTGGTTCATTACTTGACAACTTTTATCGTGGAAGCCACGATGAGCCAAGCATGCCAATATTGTTGATCTTACAAGTTCGTCAATGATGGTTGAAGACAGTTGTACCTTAAATGAATCAAGTGGGAAGCTCAAAGATTGTGGTGGTGAAAGAGCATGGTCCATGAGATTTCAAAGTGAGTAGAAGTGTCAGTGAAGACCATATCAGACAGATGTGACTTATATATGAAATTTAATTTTTGATTCAAGTAATGTTAATTTTGTAATGTAAGTGTTAAGGGAGGGACTTGGAAATAATGCCTACATTAGTATATAAGTAGATATGGTTTGTTGGTTGGTTTAGTTGTTGATATATTTTCTCAACAGGAAATCTCCTTATTTGGAATCTATTGAATCTCATAAGCACCATATATATGGGATGTAATTTGGTTTTGAATGTGAATATATGATTTATTTTTTGTAATCTTCAAATTTCTTTGTCCTTCAACATGAAAAAATACAACCAAGCATCCATTGTACAATTCTACTAACCATCAATTCTGATTGGATTGCCATCATATGATCGTCATGTATTTTGTTAACACTGTACAACCTTTCTGCCTTCCAATACTATAATTAGTTATATATTTACTCAATTTCAAATTCTAGAAAATTGCACCCAATTGTCAATGAACAATCTCCATTTCTCATCATTCAGGCTCAATTAAATTCAAGTGCCATACTTTACTTACAGGTTTGAAAGTTTTAATTTTTTTAAAGTAAACACTTAATTTTTATAGGAAAAAAACTCTTTTTGCTTTGTTTGGTTTCTATTTAATTAAGTGAAACCAAAAGTTACATCAAGTTACATCGTTTAGCCATTGTTTGTGACTACTAGTATTATGTTTCAAAATAGTTGCATCTTTCTCTTTGTAATTTTTTTTTGCATTGAGGATGGTGACCATATTTTTTTGCATTTAAGATGATGACCACATTAGTAAGGGATGATTTAACACTAGCTAAGGGGTAGTTGAATGATACGTAAATTATCATGGATATTTCATTGGGAAATTCGTCACAATAGGCTCAGAAATTACACTTAAAAATCTAAAGCCTACACTATGAGGATTTATTTCTCTTTAGATTTTTTTATTTTTAAATTATTATTTATTGTGTATGCATGAAAACTATAATTATACAGAAAATAGAGAACAATGAAATAAAAACTTACAAACCATAATTGACACAAAATATTGTCTGGGAAACCCTTTCAGAAGAAAACCCAGCTAGAAGGTGAGCTCACCCTGCTATCTTTCTCTAAATGGAAAATGGATGCAAGTACAAAGAGTAATATTTGTGGCCCTTGAGCTACTACAATGCATGAATCCTCTTTATGGGACAAAATGCACTCAAAAATAATAGAACCCATTTTCATCGTGGCTCGCTTATAACACACCCTGATAGCATACTAGTGATCATGTTAGACTCATTCAACTCTTAACTAAAGATACAACATGGACTCTTCTAGAGTCTTCTTCATCATGATCATCTGATTAACCCCTTTTCCATGAATAATGGACATTGATGTGGCATCCTTTCAAATTATGGTGGTCAAAATATGAAGGTCAACTTCTTAGTGGCATAACTTTTGCATGCAAACTCTAATTGAGATAATTATAGAACCTTTGGAAAGGTATATGTGTGTATAATAGGAAAAAATATACAACATTAAAGTGACCCAATTGTGTCCCCAAAAAAAATGTTGGGTTGTGTTATATTCTTTCCATGACTATCCCACGTAGTTAACCGGGGGGTTAGAAGGGGGAGGAGCCCCCCCCTTCGTTGCGCTAATTGCATAGCAGAGGGGTCACAGGGCATTTGAGGGGTGCAAGTAACCCCCTTCTATGGGGTCCAGGGCAGCGCCCCAGAAAATTTTGTTTTTTGACCCTATATTAGGTTGGGCAGACCTACCTATGGTTTTGTGCATGATTTTCGCACATGGTTTTGGACGCGATGGTTTTCGGTCCATGGTTTTGGACACGATGGTTTTCGGTCCATGGTATTGGATGCTTCGACGTGTATAAATATGTATTGTAACATTGAAAGGAACATAATGAAAAATCAAGCTGGTAGTCCCGGTTTTTGGATCTAGGGGAAAATCTCTGTGTATATGTGTTTTATGTGTTATGCTCTCACATTGTTTATTTTTTTTGTTCTAAAATTCGTATGCAGGTAATTTTTGTACAGGGTTAAAACCTACATTTTGTATCAGAGTTGTTTTGGCTTCAAGGGAACGCCTTTGTTGCTGAGGGGTTTCGCTCGGGCCTGTGGTAGACCCTGTTCAATGGGAGATCTGCGGGATTGATTCTGGTGGTGAAAGAAGATGGCGAGCAATGGAAAGATAGAGATCGAGAAATTTAATGGTCTGAGTTTTGAGTTATGGAAACTCAAGATGGAGGATTTGTTGGTGGATAAAGATCAGTGGGTCGCGGTAGATCCAGGTACTAAACCAACGGGAGTGTCCGATGAAGAATGGAATAAGTTGGATCGGAAGGCAAAGAGCACAATATGATTGTGTGTCTCAGATTCAGAATTGCTAAATGTATCAGGGGAAGCTGCGGCGAAGGCTTTGTGGAACAAGTTAGGGACTTTGTACCAATCTAAGTCTCTGGTGAATAAATTGTTCCTGCAGAAAAAGCTGTATAACCTGAGGGTGAAAGATGGAGACTTGGTGACAGAGCATTTGAACGCATTTAATACTATGGTAAGTAAGTTATTATCTATTGACATTAAACTTTCAGATGAAGATAAGTGCATCAGTTTGTTGTGTTCTCTACCAGATTCATGGGATAGTCTGGTTATTGCAATAGGTAACAATGCAACAGCCTTGCAGTTTGATGAAATAGTCTCATCCTTGCTGACGAAGGAGATGAGACGGAAAAATATGGAGAGCCAAAATGGTGATCCCTTGTCTGTACGAGGACGGTCCCAGAACAGAAACAAAAATAAGTCATCAAGTGGGAGATCTAAATCTAGAGGGAGATCTAAATATCCAGGAAAACCTGTAAAGGTGGTGTGCTGGAAATGCGGAAAGGAAGGGCACTGCAAAAGGAACTATAAATCTAAAACTCTTGATAAAGGAAAGGGATCTGATGATGCTCCTTCTGCAGAGGCGAAAACCACCTCAGATGAAGGTGGGGATGTGTACTTAGCTTCTTCAAGTACACATGTAGATCATGAGGCATGGTTGATTGACTCAGGTGCATCCTTTCACTTCACTCCCCATAGAGAGTGGTTCTGCGAGTATGAGAAATATGATGGTGGTGATGTCTTCTTGGGGGATGACAGGAAGGCTAGAATCGTTGGTCACTAAAAAGTAAAGTTGAAGTTGCAAGGTGGAAGGGTTAGAACACTTCCAGGTGTTTTGCATATTCCTGCATTGGCCAAAAATCTGATTTCCGTAAGCAAGCTAGATGGTGTAAAAACAGTGTTCGAGAAGGATACCTACAAAATGGTTCGGGGAGCACTGGTATTGATGAGTGGAGTTTGGATTGGAACTCTGTACAAACTGCAAGGTAGCACAGTTATTGATGGGTGCAACAATTCTGTGGTTCCTGAAAGTGGAGCATAAAATCTAGTGGTCTCTAGAGAGAAGACCATGTTGTGGCATCAAAGGCTTGGACATATTGGAGAGAAGGGCCTTCAAATACTTCATGGTAAAGGTATGGTAGAAGGTGTGAGTAATAGCTCTCTGGATTTTGATTTTTGTGAAAATTGTGTATATGGGAAGCAGAATCGGGTGAGTTTCCCCTTTGGTGGTAAGAGGGCGAAACATATATTAGAGTTTGTGCACAATGATGTGTTTGGACCTGTGAAGGTTCCATCACTGGGTAAGTCTGTGTACTATGTATCATTTATAGATGACTTCTCAAGGAATACATGGATATATTTCCTTAAGAAGAAATCTAAATTCTTTGACAGGTTTAAATAATTTAAGGCTCTGGTGGAAAACCAAATAGAGAAGAAGATAAAGGTGTTGAGGACAGATAACGGTGGAGAGTTTTGCAGTAAGGAATTTGAAGAATTATGTAAGAAGTGTGGTATAGCACGGCAGAAGACTACTCCATATACACCTCAGCAAAATGGAGTCGCAGAAAGAATGAACAAGACGTTGATGGAAAGGGCAAGAAGCATGCTCAGTGGTGCCAGGTTAGGACAAGAATTATGGGCAGAGGTGATGGAGACTGCATGTTACCTGGTCAACAAATCACCTTCATCAGCATTGGAAGATAAGACTCCACAAGAGGTATGAACTAGTAAGAAACCTTCTCTTTCACATATGAAGGTATTTGGATTTGATGCATATGTACATGTTCCAAAGGAGAAAAGAACCAAGTTGGATAGTAAATCTGAAAAGTGCATCTTTATTGGGTATAAGGATGGTTTAAATGGTTATAAGCTTTGGAACCCAGTAAAAAGGAAGGTTGTGTACAGCCGAGATGTGGTGTTCAGAGAGTTGAAAGATGTTATTAAACATGAAGTCCAACCAAAGGAACCTGAGAAGATAGAGTTTGAGCTAAAGGAAGAAGAATCAGACTCTACAGTAGAGGAGGAATCAGAAGATGAAGAGCCACAAACTCCGGGCATGAGAAGATCAGTTCGAGAAAGAAGGCAGCCAGAAAGGTATAGTCCATCTGCTTTCTATTCAAATTTTGTTTTATCTATTACCGATGATGACCCCAGAACTGTGAAGGAAGCAGTAGATTCAAAGGATGAAAAACTCTGGAAAGAGGCCATGGTTGATGAAATGGCATCTTTGCATAAAAATGAGGCTTGGGATCTGGTGGAGTTGTCGGCTGGAAGGAAACCCATTGGCAGCAAATGGGTGTTCAAGAAGAAGACAAATGCGGAAGGAAAGGTGGAGAAATACAAATCTTGGTTGGTACCAAAAGGTTATTCCCAGGTGCCGGGAATTGATTTTGGTGATATTTTTTCTCCTGTTGCCAAGGTAACTTCTATTAGATTACTTTTATCTGTTGCTGCTACTTTTGACTTTGAGGTAGAACAGATGGATGTGAAGATAGCATTTCTTCACGAGGATCTGGAAGAGGAGATCTACATGAAGCAACCTGAAGGTTTTACAGTGAAGGGTGAGAAAGAACCGGTATGCAAGTTAAAGAAGTCTTTGTATGGGTTAAAACAGTCACCAAGGACTTGGTATCAGAAATTTGATACATTTATACGGGGACTTGGCTTCACGAGAAGCAAAGCAGATCCCTATGTGTATTTTAAATTGATTGGTGGTCGTGTTATTTATCTGGTCTTGTATGTGGATGACATGTTGCTGGTTGGAAATGACAAAGAAATTATCCAAGATTTGAAGACCCATTTGTCCTCCAAATTCGACATGAAAGATCTTGGTGCTGCAAACTATATTTTGGGAATGGAAATTAAAAGAGATCGGACAAAGAGGAAGCTTTGGTTAAACCAAAGGAAGTATGTTGAGATAATATTGCAGAGGTTTAATATGTAGGATAGTAAACCGGTGAAGGTTCCTATTCCTGTAGGTGTAAAGTTATCTGCTGAACAGTGTCCGAAGACACAAGAAGAGGAAGAGGACATGTCTCGTGTTCCATATGCAAGTGCAGTCGGTAGCCTGATGTATGCGATGGTCCGTACTAGAACAAACATTGCACATGCAGTGGGAGTATTGAGCAGGTTTATGTCAAAACCAGGGAAGGAGCACTGGACAGCAGTGAAGCGGGTTTTCAAGTATTTGTGTGGCACTAGTGATTATGGTTTGTGCTACCAAGGAAGACTAGGATTGGACAGAGTGTTTGTCATTTGATATTCATGGCTTTGTTGATGCAGACTGGGTTGGAGATCTGGATCAAAGAAGATCTACAAGTGGGTATGTGTTTAAGCTATTTGGAGGTGCAGTCAGTTGGATGAGTAAGAAACAATCTGTAGTGGCACTATCAAAAACAGAGGCAAAAAACATGGCAGCCACTCATGCAAGCAAGGAAGCAGTTTGGTTGCAGATATTGTGTTCAAGTATGGGGTTAGTACAGGGAGCTATAAGGATAGACTGTGACAACAAAAGTGCAATTTTCTTGGCAAAGAACCATGCATATCATTCAAAGACAAAGCACATTGATGTTTAGTATCACTTTGTGAGGGATATGATAAAAGACAAAAAGGTGTTGCTGGTAAAGGTGGACACTTTGAAGAATACTATAGATGCATTGACAAAATTTGTGAGCTCTGAAAAGTTCTCTTGGTGTAGAGAAACAATGGGCATTCCAAGGCTGGATAAATGACTAAGCTCTCTTGTGGCCCCCTATGGAAAGAAAACAACAAGAGAGAGAATGTTTGGTTGTGTTATATTCTTTCCACACTAGCCCATGTAGTTAACCGGGCAGTTAGAAGGGGGGTGGAGCCCCCCCTTCGTTACATTGATTGCATAGCAGGGGGGTCACAGAGGGTTTGAGGGGTGCAGGTAACCCCGTTATAGGGGGTCCAGGGCAGCGCTCCGGAAATTTTTTTTTTTGACCCTATATTAGGTTGGGCAGACCTACCTATTTGTATGCAATGGTTTTCAGTCCATGGTTTTAGACGCGATGGTTTTCGGACCAAGGTATTGGATGCTTCGGCATGTATAAATATGTATTGTAACATTGAAAGGAACATAATGAAAAATCAAGCTGGTAGTCCCAGTTTTGGGATCCAGGGGAAAATCTCTGTGTATATGTGTTTTATTTGTTATGCTCTCGCATTGTTTATTTTCTGTGTTTTAGAATTCGTATGCAAGTAATTTATGTACAGGGTTAAAACCTACAAAAATGTCATTTGATGCCTCAAAATGATCCCAGAAGGTTTCATACCCCAATTTTCCAAACTCAGTCCCACCAGTAAAAATGGCCATGTGATTTTATTACTCCACTTTTTCCACTCTAAAAGCATCACAATGGATGAAAAATAATATAATGATCCAATATGGATCACACCTCCCCATTTTGGGAGGCTTTTGATCCCCAAAAGATTCTAATGAATGATATAATGACATTTTTTCTCCACCTTCTCTCAGGTGTACCATTTAGCCTTATCTGGACATTGTCATTTCAATCCAATCTTCCATAGGTCATGCTACCCCTATCTTAAAGTTTTGAACCTATTCTAAAAAATTGTATCCTTTGGCAACTCTACCTGAGCATCTAGTGCCAAATCCTCTACAGAAGGTAGTACTTGTTCCTCTTACTGATCTAGTGTGGAAGCCTCATAGAGTTTCAGTTTCTCTACATTCACAATGAATACATGTGAATGTAAGCGAGTGGACTAAGTCTATAGATGTTATATACCACATTTTCTAGCATCTCAAAGGACTATACTATAGATACTTGATTTTATTACTAAGACCCTATATCCTTTGCTTGTTCAACTGTAATCATACTCTTTGTCACACCTTAAACGACTTCTATGTTTTACGTTGATCATGCCTGGCCCTATATTTTTCTTGTGATTTTTGCAATGTATCGTGTACATGTATATGGATTTATTTGATCATCTCCACAATTTTTTTAGTCCTCAAGGCATCCCTTATAAGTTCTTCCCTCAATTTTCCATATACAATATCCAAAAGTGAAGGTGAAAAACATCTTTAACAAGTTTCAAATGAGGACTTGCAGTGACATAGGATCCATACCCGATACATATGTCCAGAATTTGCATGACATTAGTTGGCCAAGTTTGATTGAAGGAATGGAGTTGGAATCCCATTTTTCAAAGCCTAATATACCATTAGCCATATTTTTATTATACAAATTAAGGTTTTTGGGTTTGCCAATCGGGTTAACAGAGGTCAATATTAACAACAACTTGGATAAAACTATACAGTTAAGCAAGCTTTATGGTCCATAGTTTATTGACTCAATAAATAATGAATTAAAACCTCCATGAATCTCATGTTCAATAGTGTAATAGACCAAATATTTGGAACAACTACTGTGTGAAGGAATTTCACTTGGAATTAATGTTTATGATAGTATATTGGCAAATTTCGTTTGTTGGATGGTTGGGTTGTTGAAATATTTTCTCAACAAGCAATCTCCTTATTTGGAATTTGTTGAATCTCATATGCACTATATATTTGTGATATATTTTGGTTTCAAAGTTCAATATACGAATTATTTTGTGTGCGATAAGTGTACCATGTTTTATTTTCCAATTTCTTTGTTGGTATCAGAGTCAACTTTGGCTTAACTCCCTTAAGGGAGGGCCGGGAAAATGGGGAACTCATAAATTTATGAATCCTTTGTACATAGATTAGTGTAGACGTATGTGTTGGGCACAAACCAACTTGGTCCACTTTTTATCAAAGACTCTGAATTTTGAGGAGCGGAGTGCGCAGAGTCCGCGAAGTTATATTTACCGTGCAATGTTTAGGGGCTTTGGGGTGGGTCAAATCCCCTCATTTTGTAACGAGTATTGGGTGTTAGTTAATTGTTTTGTCGGATACATGGTATGTGGACCATGGTCTTGTAGTGATGAAATATATATAAGGAGATGTAATACTTTGTCGAGGAGAGAATTCATAGATGAATCATTGATATTTTATGTCTTTAGTCTATATTTTGGGCCTTAATGGAAGGCTCTGCAGCTGAGTGCGCGAAGGCCTTGAAGATTTTGTAGCTGAGTGTGCAGACCACCTATAGCTGGGGGCCCAGGTCAAAGGAGTTGTATGTATTGAAGATATATCTTAATAAAGAAAGAGAGGATTTAGCAAAGTCTTGTGTATTTGTGTTTATACACAATGTTATGCATGCTTTTTATTGAATTATACGAAAGAATGCAAGTTATATTATTTTCTGATATGTTTATGTGATAAGTGAAAATCTATGAATTAAATTATCAACGTGAAGTTATTTATGCATATGAAGTTGTGGATAGGTCGAAAACATAAGTCAACACACAGTTGTTACGGTGTGCATATCCCTCTAGCTGCAGAAACCTAGTTCTGCAACCTCCCATAACCGCTTTGGGTGAGACTTTGATCTGCTTGCAAGTCGTTACCGAAAGGTCCAGTGGTTGAGGGTTTTGTTGGTGTGCAATACACTCTGAATCTAGATCAAGCCCCGTTCATCCAACAAATTGTTCTGTTGTTGGATCCAGGATTTGTTTGAAGGATATGTTTTGGCATCCGTCGAAGAAGGAAATTCAAGAGTGGGTTGAACAAAAAGAGCGATAATTTTCACTTCAGGAAAACAAAAACCCGTGATTATAGACTAAAGCATGGTTGCAGAAGTATCTCTATACAGAACATCATGAAATCTTCTTTGGTTCATTTCACGTTGAACTGTACGAGTGGGTATCAATATTGACCAAGCATAACACATGTTTTAAAGGAGACAAACCTAAGGAGTGGAATCCTGAATCGATACAGTGACTCTAGAATGCCAATAATAAGATCTCAGGAGTTGTTGATTTCTGGATCGATAGCATTTTGGGAGGATTTATTACTAAATTTTCAATAGACATGACTGTATCTTACAACGAACCTGAGCGAAGATTTTTCAAGGGTCTGTGAGGTAAGTACCTAAACTATTTGAAGTTGTGGATTAAAATTATTTTATGTGAAAAGGGCGTACTACGAATGCAGTTAGATTAATGTTTGGATGAAGAGGGAATAAGTTTGAACTAGGATCTACGCGAAGTGGGAAGCGATATAGAGTAGAGCACGGACCAAAGAACTTTATTGAGACTGACTATAGTCCCTTGTTAGGTGGGTCTAAGAGTGAAGAAGAAGGAAGTAACCCCACAACCCTAGGGGATTCCCCTTGTCATCTTGAAGGCACATCGAAGTTAGGAGTTAGGAAAAATCAGGGCGTCTTTGGGATTCCCTGTCCCCCTCCCCATAATTTCCCTACACCACCTCCCCCTCCCCCTCCCCCTAACCCCCCAAGAAGAAAAATGGTCGATGACATTAAGCTACCTATATTTAAAGGGCTTGGATCAGAGGATCCTGACCAGTTCTAGTTTGTAGTTGATGTAGTATGGAAAGCAAGACAGATCGCTAAATGAAGGCGTAAAGAAGGTGCAACTCATCATGACACTACGAGAAAGAGCGTTGACATGGTACATGAAGTACTATGTGACTAATATGTCTGCTTCGTTGGATGATATTAAGAAAGCACTGGTATCAGAATTCAAGAAGCCAAAATTATAATCACATTGCATTACGGAACTGAAGGTAATCAAACAGTTGGCTACTGAGTTTGTGTGGGAATTGGATCAATGATTCAAGGTGTTAATGGGAAAGGTAAGCTTTAACATACACCCAGAACAGCATAAAGGGTGGTTTATATACGCGCTAATGCCACATATCAGGTTACCCTTGATGCAGCAGAAGATCATGACTCAATCTAAAGCATTGGATATTGTCATGAAGCTGGAAGCTTCACTGATCGGAGATACTCATGCAGGAGTATAGCATCTTCAGAGCCAGTGTAGAGTCCCTACTTTACACCTTATCATCCATCATTACCTACTGTTTTCATCACTTTCCTCTCTCTTTTGCCTCATTTTCCACCCAGATCATTACATTAGTTGTCATTAAACATGATCAAGTGAGCTTTGCTAATGGGTAATTGTTTTGTTTAGTTTTTGACATACTTACAGGTATTCCGTAGCTTTCTGCTGATTCCGCAGCCATCTGCTGATTCCGCAGCCATCTGATGATCCCGCAGCCATTTTGTTGATCTCAAGGTTCCACGTGCTATTTTGCAGAACGAGCCACGTGGGCATGTTGGAATATACGTGCTCGAGGTTCCTGTGCCATCAGTTCAGCCGGCCACGTCATTTGTACCTCCAGTCAAAGGGGGTCAAGTTACAGTCAAATAAAGGCAGCTTAACGTTGATACGTAAGCTGTTTGATCACGTCGGTGGAAAAGGTGACTTGTCCGTGTTTTGAAAGCCGTGGGGGACATGATCTAATGCTGGATTCATTGCCCATATCGACCAGGACCTCCAGCTTGACCACGGAGCCTATGACGTGTTAACTACACCTTTAATACGCATGACAGTCAGTTTATTTTCTGTTTTTATGTTTACGTATTAGGCCATCTTGCAGATGCCTATATATATTTGCGTCTGCGTACGCTTATGTTAACTTTTAGATGTTGTAGTGTATGTACTTGTGAGAATTTTGGCACGTTTTCAAACTCTGTTTTTATAAGAGCTGTTCCAGCACTTTTTGACTATGTATCTTTGCATATAAAGTAATGGAAACGCTGTTTTGAAGTCTTAAGAGCATCTGAGTTTTCTGTGGATAATATGAATGGAGGGCCCTTGTTCGTATTAGCCTTGTAAAGTATTTCATGTGTATATTTCTGCAATTTCTTTATTTCATCTACAGCATTTCCTTTTCTTGAGTTATGTACAGCTTGACTTCTTTTCATTGCTGCAGCCTTTATTTTCACTGATCAGATTTACTTCTTTGTAGGTTTTCACCCGGGATTGAGTGTGTTGTGTTTGCTTTAATACCTAATGGTAGTTGCAGTTGTCTTGTTCATAATGCTGCCCTTTTTACTCTGTTTTCTAGACTAGTTTTTAGCTTAGTTTTACAAGTTGGATGCTAACTAATTTATGTTCTCTTTATCATGAATGGTTTATCTTTCAGAGAACAGAAAACTAATTAATTGCAGCTTGTTTTTAAGTAGTCTTGGCTTGTGGCACTAATACTTTTTCCACTTTTTACACATAATCACACATGTAGGAAGCAGTATGATGGAAAAGGCTTAGTAGTGCTATAATTTGTCACTTAGAGTTTTTATCAATTCTTGGATTTGTCTTCAGCTACCTCCTAATCGTGTTTTATGCAGTACTATGTGGTAGAAGCAGGGAGTTAGGAGGAGATAATCATTATCATCAATCCTTGAAGTGATTTTCTTGTTTCTTTTATTTGCAGCAATATGGATAGAGACTAATGCCATTGGAACGTGGTCATTTACTTTCAAGTCATTTCAATTTATTCATTTCTTTCAAGTTCTTTTCCTTTACAAATTCAGCAAGTAATTAGAATCACCAATCACACACACTTTCACTCATATAGAACTCACTTTTCACACACTTACACTCATCTGTCTATAATCATCACTCCATCTTAGGAAGATAAGTTAACCATAAACAACTCCCCCAAACGACAAAAGCTCTAAGAAAGTTGCTTAAGTACATATAGTACACCTTCACTTCATCAGCTTACGAGCCCCGGGTTGACAATTAATGACATCAATTTAGGAACACTAAATTGACTAAACATTTTGGCGCCGTTGCCGGGGAAGTGAAATTAAGTAGCCATACTTAGAGGAAAAAAAAATATAAAAATTTCGAGGAAAGAAGTTAATAACCTATCCAAGTATGCTCTTCTCTTGCACTTTAAAGTGATCTGGAGGATCAAAAAGGAGAAAGTTATTGATTTAGTAGTCTCTTGAGTATGCTCTCTTCTTGCACCTAGAGTGAACTGGAAGATCAGAAAAAGAACTATTAACTTGACTTGAAGAAAAAATAAAAAAATGACATGCATAGAGCTAGAGATTCTAGAGGACGGTTTTTAGCTAGAGCTCGAAGTTCAATTTTTACAAGTCCATCTGCTTCAAGGGATAGACAAGAGACACCCCCCTTATCTCCAACCGAAACTCCTGGAATTCAAGAGCCAAGAGTTGACTCTCCTACACCTTCTATTGAGTTTGAACCAGGAAGAGACTCTTCTCTTTCTCCTACAGGAAGACCAATTGTAATTGAGGAATTGGAATCATCTGAAGAAGAAGGAGAAATCTCTTCTCATTCACCTTTTGTAGAGGAACCAGAAGATTTTGAAATCCCTAGGAGAATCATCATGGCAGAGGAAGAAGGAGGAGGTAGAGGTAGAGGTAGAGGAGGAGGAGGAAATAACAATAACAATAATGGAGGTAGAGGTCCCATAGGAGGAGGAAATAGAAATGGGGATAATTCATTTGGGTTTCCCATTGTTAATGAGCATTCCCGAGCCACTATGAAAAACATATCACCATCTATCCTCCCTAACTTCCATGGGTTAAGGACTGAGGACCCTGAAACATTCTTATTTGAGTTTGAAGTGGTGTGTCGAACTTATGACTACCTGGATGACTCTCAGAAACTCAAGTTGTTCCCTTCAACACTGAAGGATCAAGCCTTGAAATGGTTCATGGGGTTACTCACTCAATCCATTAGGACTTGGGATGAGATGAAACAAACATTTTTGGATAGGTATTTAGACTATTGCATGCCTACTAATCACAAGGACGAGGTTTTTAAAATGGTACAAAAAGAAGATGAGAGTCTAGAAGATTTACTTGAAAGATTTCAATATAACTTGAAAAGAGCAAAAATGAACACCTTGGATGAAGAGACCTTAAAAGCCCTCTTATTAAAGGCCATCAGGGATGAATGGATAGACATCTTAAACATGATGGGGAAAGGGGATATTTCTCAACTTTCTCTCAATGACATAGCAGAACTTTGTATCCATCTCTCAAGGGGCAAATCAAAAACTCAAAAAGGGCCTAGAGATCCTTCTCTCCTTAGGGCGAATAAATCTGCAACAGGATCAGTGAGTAGGGCTGAAATCGGCAGTATGCTTGATGAATTTAAAACTGACATCTTAGGGAGTCTTAGTGAACAACTTGATACCCTTAAGATTCACAATAAACAAAAAGCAGAAGCTAAAGCTTTGGCTATATTTTGCCCGAAATGTAGAAAGAAACATGCTTTAAGGGAATGTCCCTTAGATGCACACGTTGTAGAAACATGTGTAATTTGCTCAGAAACTCATGAGACCAAGGATTGTCCTTCAATCTGTGGCCTCAAAGCAGTCTTTCAAGAGGATCCAGATACACTCGAATCTCTCTGTTTTATTGCAAGGAGACCTTGGCAAGGACAACAGAATCAAGGGTTTAACAACTCTATGAATTCTCAATCCCAACCAAGTTGGAATCCTTGGCAACAACCTTGGCCTCAACCACAAAATGCTTTCCAAGCATGGATGCAAAGCATGCAAAATCCTTATGGGAGATTTGCACAATTCTATCAATATCCTCCATCATTTCAGAATCAGCAAGCTCCACAACTTCCAAACCAAGGTCAACAACTATCATTACCATACCCTCAACAGCAACAACCTCCTCCACAAAATCAAAATTCTCAATTAGCACTTCAATCCCAACAAAAATCTAATCAACTTCCCTCTCAGCCATTACCAAATCCAAATAATAGGAACCCTCAAAATGCTTACATGATGGAAGGTCAACCATTCCTTACCTATATGGTTGTTCCTCTTAATGAAGTATAACTTAGATCAGGTAGAATCCTAGATCAACCTTCCACAAGTGTTCAACAACCAAGCATTTCTGAGGAGGAATCTCTCAAAGTCAATAAAGGTTCTGAAGTATCACTTCAAACCCAAAATATCCAAAATGAAAAATAAAAAGAATCAATCTCTACAACTCCCCTAGTTGAGCAACCTACACCTACAGCTACACCTCCCTTTCCTGAAAGATTGCAAATTGATAAAGGGGTGGAAAAGCAGATATGGGTGCCTGACTATAACTTCCTAGATGAATTGAAGAATGTATGTATCAAGATCCCCTTGTTACAAGCCATTAAGGAAATTCCCATTCTAGCGAAGACAATAAAGGAGTTGAGTTTGAAGAAAACAGTAAAAAGAACCAGAGATACTAAAAGGATACATTTAGTTGGAAAAATTGCAGACATAATGATGGGTAAGATTACCATGCAAAAGTATGTAGATCCCGGTAGTCCTATTGTCAAAACTCATATTAATGGGGTTGAAATCCCAAATACTCTGATTGACTTAGGGGCCGCGATCAACATCATGAGTAGACAGACCATGGATCAGTTAAAGCTTCCTAACCTTCTCTTTACACCCACTCTGCTGCAGCTTGCAGATAGATCAATCATTAAACCTGATGGTGTATTGGAAGACATTCCAGTCTCTCTAGATTCTTGGGAATATCCAGTTGATTTTATGATTTTAACTCCCAAGAACAATCTAGGAGGACATCCTCTTATTTTAGGAAGACCTTGGCTGGCCACAGCTGATGCTTTCATAAGCTGTAGGTCTGGAGACATGTATATATCAGATGGTAATTCCACCAAGAAGTTCAACTTGTATCCCCCAGCAAAAGCTATAACAGAAATAGGAGAAGATGAATGGGTAGAGGATGAAGATACTATACAACCAGTTCTAACCATCTCTGAGATCAGTGAGGATAGTCAAATTCTAAATACATTAGAAAATTTTGAAGTATCTTTAGAATATGACTCTGAACATTTTCAGATAGATGCAGACATTGAATATCTCTCCTCTAGACAAATGTCTCTCTTCTCAATGGAAGAGTTTGGTAGTTCTACAGTTGAAATCCTCCCAGGAAAAACATTGAACATTAACAAAAACTTGGGAAGACCACAACAAGAAGAATTAACTAAACTGTTGCAAAAACATTCCACTGCCTTTGCATGGGAATACACTGACATGAAAGGAATCGATCCTAAGACTTGTATTCATCACATCTACATTGAAGAGAATAGCAGACCTATTAGGCAACCACAAAGAAGGATGAATCCAAACCTTAGGGAAATTGTGAAAGAAGAACTGCAGAAATTGCTCAAGGTAAACTTCATTTACCCCATCTCAGACAGCCAATGGGTTTCTCCCTTGGTTATAGTGCCCAAAAAGAATGGTAAATGGAGAGTTTGCATTGATTATCGAGAATTGAACAAGGCAACCTTAAAGGATCATTTTCCTTTACCTTTTATTGATCAGGTACTAGACACTTTAGCAGGTAAAAAGTATTTCTCATTCTTGGATGGTTTTAGTGGGTACAATCAAATTCAGGTAGCACCTGAAGATCAAGACAAAACCACATTTACTTGTCCTTGGGGAACTTTTTCCTACCGAGTACTCCCTTTTGGATTGTGCAATGCACCTGCTACATTTCAAAGGGCTGTATTAGGAATTTTTTCAGATCTGATTCATGATTGTGTAGAGGTATACATGGACGATTTCACAGTTTATGGTAATACATTTGAAGAAACTTTGGAAAATTTGGAAAAAGTACTGGTAAGATGTAAGGAAACAAATCTTTCTTTAAGTCATGAAAAGTGTTTTATGATGTTTACTGAAGGGATTGTTTTAGGACATCATATTTCAGGGGATGGGATCAAGGTTGATAAATCCAAAGTTGAAGTCATCTCTAAGTTACCTGTTCCAAATTGCCAAAAGGATGTTAGAAGTTTTCTTGGGTTTACTGGGTATTACAGAAGATTTATTGAAAACTTCACTAGGATAGCATCTCCTCTTTTCAAATTGCTTACCAAGGACTGTGAGTTTAAATGGGATCCTGAGTGTCAATCTGCCTTTGAAGCTTTAAAGTCTAGAATATCTGAAGCACCCATCTTAAGGGGGCCAAATTGGAAACTCCCTTTCCACATTTCTACTAATGCTTCAGATACAGCTCTAGGAGCTGTTTTGGGACAAAAGGATTTGATCCCTTATGCCATTTATTACACAAGTAAGAATTTGACTCCTACTGAGTTAAATTATACTGTTACAGAAAAAGAGTTCTTAGTTGTGGTACATGCAATCAACAAGTTCAGACACTACATAACCGGCTATGAAACCTTTGTCCATACTGATCACTCTGCCATAAGATACTTAATGAACAAACCTGTCACTAATGGTAGAGTTACAAGATGGCTTTTACTTTTGCAAGAATTCAACATTACTGTGTTAGATAGACCTGGAAAGCAAAACACAGTAGCTGATTTCTTGTCTAGAATCCAAAACACTAATGAGGATTCTCCAGTAGAAGATAAGTTTCCAGATGAATACTTGTTTGCAGTGACTACCAAGACTCCTTGGTATGCAGATATGGCTAATTATCTTGTTACAGGGAAACTTCCTCTACACTTATTTCCTAATGAGAAAAGGAAAATCATTCGGGAGAGTTCACATTATTCTTGGATTTCTAATGAATTGTTCAAAACAGGGGCAGATTGTATAATCAGAAGGTGTGTTCGGGAAGATGAAATGCCTGACATCCTTAAGGCATGTCATGATGAACCATGCGGCGGGCACTTTGCGGACAAGAGGACAGCCTATAAAATCCTTTCTCTAGGATATTATTGGCCTTCTCTCTTTAAAGATGCAAAGCAGTATGTTAAAAGGTGTGACAGCTGCCAAAGAGTTGGGAAACCAACTCCTTCAAATGAAATGCCTCTACAGCCTCAGGTATGCATCGAACCCTTTGAGAAATGGGCTCTAGATTTCGTTGGACCAATTAATCCACCATCAAAGCAAAAGAAATATATACTGGTTTGTACTGATTATGTTACTAAGTGGGTAGAAGCAAAAGCATTGCCTTCTGCCACTGAAAATTCAGTTGTTCAATTTCTTTTTGAGGATATCTTCACTCGTTTTGGTGTCCCAAGGGAAATTGTGACAGATCAAGGCAGCCAGTTTACATCTAATTTGATGGAGAAGCTGATGGAGGAATATAAGATCAAGCACAGAACATCTACTCCCTACCATCCGCAATCCAATGGTCAAGTGGAATCTACCAATAAAGTTCTTGAAGGCATTATCACCAAGACTGTTCATCTTCATAGAAGAGATTGGGCGGAAAGGCTCCCTGAAGCCTTATGGGCCTATAGGACCACATGGAAGAACACAACAGGACATTCTCCCTATGAACTTGTTTATGGGAAGGAAGTCCTGCTTCCTATTGAGTTCCAAATCAAGACCTTCAAGATGGCAGTCCAATTGGGAATGAGCCTCTCAGAAGCTCAAAGACACAGAATGGACCAGCTAAATGAGCTAGATGAAATGAGACAAGATGCAATTCTAAGGACCGATCTAGTTCAGCACCAAAGATCTAAATGGCATGATCGTCATATCAAAGAAAGAAAGTTTCAGAAAGGAGATTGGGCTCTATTGTTTGATTCAAAATTCAAAGACTTCAAAGGAAAGTTTCAAACTCATTGGCTTGGGCCATATGAGATTGATGAAGTCTTTAGCAATGGAGCAGTTCGAGTAAAAACTATTGATGAATTTCATACTCCTCTTATTGTGAATGGCCACCGCTTGAAAATCTACCAGAAGCCATTCTCAAAAGAAGAGTTTGTCAAATTGTTCAAAGAAGATTCTGCAATCAGGTTGGTGGAGAAGGATTCTTCTCCTCCATCAGCCTAATCTTTGGTTTTTGGAAAAAAAAAAAGAAAAAAAAAAGAGAAAAAAAAAAAAAATAAATAAATAAATGTATGAGCCTGAAAACCAATCTCTGATTGGCAGTCTCATACAGAAAACCTGAGGTGAAAATCAGGGTCACCTGACACCTCATGTTTTCCAAAAAAAAAAAAATTCTCTTTCTCCCCTTATTTCATCTCATTTTATCATCACCACCATTTCATCCACCATTTCATTCATTTTCACTCCACCTCATTTTTTTTCATTCATCCATCCACTCACTACATTCCACTCCATCAATAAAGTCATTTTTAGATAGTTAAAAGTTGTTTTTGTGCAGTCGGAGGCTACTACTGCAGATTCCGCAGCTATCTGAAGATTCTGCAGCCATCTAATGATTCTGCAGCTCTCTGTACCTGCATAAAAAAAAAAAAACACAGTCTGTTTGAAATTTCTTTGCAGCTCAGTAGTCATCAATAATAAATAAAAAATGGTCATGCAACAGCCATAAATCAGCGAAGGGTTAGTGGCAAATCATCAAAGGCAAATCTAAGCGGGAATCTGAGGTATGGTTTAAAAACCTAAACTTGCAGTTATTTCATTATGCAAAGTTTTCTAGGTTATGTTTCTTGCCACTAAGAGTAATGATTACCAGTCATGCAACCATATACCCACGTATCTCCCACGTCTATCAGTCCTTGATTACCACGATTTTGAATTTCACTTGCGGCTGCTTCTCTCATTAAGATCTCGTACTTAGGTGACGTAACCTAATGTACTACGTCTCTATGACATTAACTCACGCAGCCAAGTGTAACTTCGAACCGAAATCTAAGGACATAGCCATTTCCATTCATTATTCCATAACCCTTCTACCCTCTTACGCTCATATCATTTCACTTCCGCTGTTTCATTTCCACTCACTGTTTCATTCCATTTACGCTGTGCAATACGCTGCTACTATACTCTGTTTTTCCTCTACGCTAATTCTATCACCAGTGAAGGTCTGTTACGGCCGTATCCAAAGCTAAAACCATAATCCACTATGTTGAGGCCGTAAATCCACTGAGTCAAAGCCGTTTTGAAGCCGTGTTCCAAAACAGAGCCGTGAGTTTACTGTGTAAAGCCATCCTTAAAGCCGTGTTTTAGAACAGAGCCATAAGAGCTAATGGGGAAACTCCTAAGAGCAGAACCGGAAGGTTCAAAGTTTTTGGAGGGTTATCCTCAGGTCAAAGAGGCATTACAAAAGGCAAACTGGTTACAATGCGTACAGAAGTTCAAAGGCTACCATAAGGAGGTGACAAAGGCCTTTGCAAGGTCCTTCAGAGAAAAAGATGGTCACGTGGAGATAGGGGACTTACAATTCACAGTCAATGAAAGCAGCATAGCACAAGCTACCTCACTTCCACAGACCGGAGAAAGGTGGTTTAAGAACCGGGCAGTTCAAGATCAGCAGTGGAAACAAATTTTAAAAAACCCAGGTATGGACACAAGTATCTTTACCAAAGGGATTCCTGTTTCTTATGTTAAGGAGGAGTGGACCACTTTACTCTTGTTAGTACAGAAATTTTTCACTTGTGAAGGAAGATTTGGGGTCTTATATGTTTATCATGCAAAGGTTATGATGCATTTTCTAGGAGATGATATTAACCTCCCTTACTTTCTATTTTCAAGTCTTAAGAAAATGTGTGCAATGGTCCAAAAGAACCCTAGAAATATTGAAGCACATTTATGTCATCACGGTCTTGTGAAATTGCTGGTTGAGGAACAATTAAAATCAAAAAGAGACACATGGGAGAGGTTTCTCATAAGAAACCATTTTCAAGAATTAGGAGAAACTTCTGGAGGGTCCCCTCAAGTGCCAAAAAGAAGTAGAAGAAAAAGAGGAGAGGGGGTTAACCAAGAAACTACTGCCCAAACAGAAACCATTGTTCCTGATACCACTGCCCAAGAGGAAACTGTTCAAGAACAGTTTGATGAGGAAACTGATATACAGCATCCTGAACAGGATATTGATCCTGGATTTACTGAAGATGATAACCAAGCAGCCCAAGGAATTATCACTGAAACTCTTTCAGAACTTGCTCAAGAAATTGCTCAGAAAAGGAAAGAAGGGAAGAAGAAACGTAAGCAAGATAAAGGTAAATCTGTAGTCCAAGAAACTCCCCTCACTCCTGAGAATACTAGTGAGGAAGACACTCAACCCTTAGCTCAAAGAATGGCCAAACTTCATAAAACTGCCCTCTCTAAAAAGGTGGAAAAACAGCAGAAAATACCAAAAGAAAAACAGAGTACCACCTCTGTAAGAAGGAGCAGCAGATTACAAAATAGAAAAGTAGGGGCCACAAAGGGTAAACAGTCATTCTTCATTGACTTAAGCTCACCTCAAAAAGGTGCTACAAGTCCTGACTTGGAGGAAAGTCCTTCACACGCTGAGCACATTGAGACTAGTCCTCCACATGAGGAAAGTCCGTTTGAACATGAACTTGAGCATGAACATGGATCTGAATTTGATTATGAACCAAGTCCCAAAAAGTCACCTGAAGTAGACCCGGAGCAGCAAAAAGTGTATAATTATCTGGAAACATTGGAGCAAGCAGCCGCTGGCCCAAGTAATGTTCAGCCTTTAGAACAACAAGTCCACTCCTTGAAACAGGAAATTTTTGAGGTTGAGGTTCTAAATCGACACATAATGCAAGAAAATGAAAAGTTGAAAGAGCAAGCCAAATTGGATAAGATGATTCATGATAACACCATGTTACATTTGGGCCTGTGGCAAAGAAATAACAAAAAGTTAAGGAGGAGATGCAAAAAGCTAAACAGAGCCTTGATCAACCTAAAGTTCAGATGCTTAGTAAAGAAGCCAAGGGTAAATGTGTCTACACAGAGAAAGAAGAGGAGATTGGATGTCTTGGCGGAGGCATCACAGCAGGTTGATTGATCAGTGTTTTTGCATGAGGACATGCAATGCCCTCGTAGTGGGGGTATGTAGAGTCCCTACTTTACACCTTATCATCCATCATTACCTACTGTTTTCATCACTTTCCTCTCTCTTTTGCCTCATTTTCCACCCAGATCATTACATTAGTTGTCATTAAACATGATCAAGTGAGCTTTGCTAATGGGTAATTGTTTTGTTTAGTTTTTGACATACTTACAGGTATTACGCAGCTTTCTGCTGATTCCGCAGCCATCTGCTGATTCCGCAGCCATCTGATGATCCCGCAGCCATTTTGTTGATCTCAAGGTTCCACGTGCTATTTTGCAGAACGAGCCACGTGGGCATGTTGGAATATACGTGCTCGAGGTTCATGTGCCATCAGTTCAGCCGGCCACGTCATTTGTACCTCCGGTCAAAGGGGGTCAAGTTACGGTCAAATAAAGGCAGCTTAACGTTGATACGTAAGCTGTTTGATCACGTCGGTGGAAAAGGTGACTTGTCCGTGTTTTGAAAGCCGTGGGGGACATGATCTAATGCTGGATTCATTGCCCATATCGACCAGGACCTCCAGCTTGACCACGAAGCCTATGACATGTTAACTGCACCTTTAATACGCATGACAGTCAGTTTATTTTCTGTTTTTATGTTTACGTATTAGGCCATCTTGCAGATGCCTATATATATTTGCGTCTGCGTACGCTTATGTTAACTTTTAGATGTTGTAGTGTATGTACTTGTGAGAATTTTGGCACGTTTTCAAACTCTGTTTTTATAAGAGCTGTTCCAGCACTTTTTGACTATGTATCTCTGCATATAAAGTAATGGAAACGCTGTTTTGAAGTCTTAAGAGCATCTGAGTTTTCTGTGGATAATATGAATGGAGGGCCCCTGTTCGTATTAGCCTTGTAAAGTATTTCATGTGTATATTTCTGCAATTTCTTTATTTCATCTACAGCATTTCCTTTTCTTGAGTTATGTACAGCTTGACTTCTTTTCATTGCTGCAGCCTTTATTTTCACTGATCAGATTTACTTCTTTGCAGGTTTTCACCCAGGATTGAGTGTGTTGTGTTTGCTTTAATACCTAATGGTAGTTGCAGTTGTCTTGTTCATAATGCTGCCCTTTTTACTCTGTTTTCTAGACTAGTTTTTAGCTTAGTTTTACAAGTTGGATGCTAACTAATTTATGTTCTCTTTATCATGAATGGTTTATCTTTCAGAGAACAGAACACTAATTAATTGCAGCTTGTTTTTAAGTAGTCTTGGCTTGTGGCACTAATACTTTTTCCACTTGTTACACATAATCACACATGTAGGAAGCAGTATGATGGAAAAGGCTTAGTAGTGCTATAATTTGTCACTTAGAGTTTTTATCAATTCTTGGATTTGTCTTCAGCTACCTCCTAATCGTGTTTTATGCAGTACTATGTGGTAGAAGCAGGGAGTTAGGAGGAGATAATCATTATCATCAATCCTTGAAGTGATTTTCTTGTTTCTTTTATTTGCAGCAATATGGATAGAGACTAATGCCATTGGAACGTGGTCATTTACTTTCAAGTCATTTCAATTTATTCATTTCTTTCAAGTTCTTTTCCTTTACAAATTCAGCAAGTAATTAGAATCACCAATCACACACACTTTCACTCATATAGAACTCACTTTTCACACACTTACACTCATCTGTCTATAATCATCACTCCATCTTAGGAAGATAAGTTAACCATAAACAACACCCCCAAACGACAAAAGCTCTAAGAAAGTTGCTTAAGTACATATAGTACACCTTCACTTCATCAGCTTACGAGCCCCGGGTTGACAATTAATGACATCAATTTAGGAACACTAAATTGACTAAACATTTTGGCGCCGTTGCCGGGGAAGTGAAATTAAGTAGCCATACTTAGAGGAAAAAAAAATATAAAAATTTCGAGGAAAGAAGTTAATAACCTATCCAAGTATGCTCTCCTCTTGCACTTTAAAGTGATCTGGAGGATCAGAAAGGAGAAAGTTATTGATTTAGTAGTCTCTTGAGTATGCTCTCTTCTTGCACCTAGAGTGAACTGGAAGATCAAAAAAAGAACTATTAACTTGACTTGAAGAAAAAATAAAAAAATGACATGCATAGAGCTAGAGATTCTAGAGGACGGTTTTTAGCTAGAGCTCGAAGTTCAATTTTTACAAGTCCATCTGCTTCAAGGGATAGACAAGAGACACCCCCCTTATCTCCAACCGAAACTCCTGGAATTCAAGAGCCAAGAGTTGACTCTCCTACACCTTCTATTGAGTTTGAACCAGGAAGAGACTCTTCTCTTTCTCCTACAGGAAGACCAATTGTAATTGAGGAATTGGAATCATCTGAAGAAGAAGGAGAAATCTCTTCTCATTCACCTTTTGTAGAGGAACCAGAAGATTTTGAAATCCCTAGGAGAATCATCATGACTACCTGGATGACTCTCAGAAACTCAAGTTGTTCCCTTCAACACTGAAGGATCAAGCCTTGAAATGGTTCATGGGGTTACTCACTCAATCCATTAGGACTTGGGATGAGATGAAACAGACATTTTTGGATAGGTATTTAGACTATTGCATGCCTACTAATCACAAGGACGAGGTTTTTAAAATGGTACAAAAAGAAGATGAGATTCTAGAAGATTTACTTGAAAGATTTCAATATAACTTGAAAAGAGCAAAAATGAACACCTTGGATGAAGAGACCTTAAAAGCCCTCTTATTAAAGGCCATCAGGGATGAATGGATAGACATCTTAAACATGATGGGGAAAGGGGATATTTCTCAACTTTCTCTCAATGACATAGCAGAACTTTGTATCCATCTCTCAAGGGGCAAATCAAAAACTCAAAAAGGGCCTAGAGATCCTTCTCTCCTTAGGGCGAATAAATCTGCAACAGGATCAGTGAGTAGGGCTGAAATCGGCAGTATGCTTGATGAATTTAAAACTGACATCTTAGGGAGTCTTAGTGAACAACTTGATACCCTTAAGATTCACAATAAACAAAAAGCAGAAGCTAAGGCTTTGGCTATCTTTTGCCCGAAATGTAGAAAGAAACATGCTTTAAGGGAATGTCCCTTAGATGCACACGTTGTAGAAACATGTGTAATTTGCTCAGAAACTCATGAGACCAAGGATTGTCCTTCAATCCCTGGCCTCAAAGCAGTCTTTCAAGAGGATCCAGATACACTCGAATCTCTCTGTTTTATTGCAAGGAGACCTTGGCAAGGACAACAGAATCAAGGGTTTAACAACTCTATGAATTCTCAATCCCAACCAAGTTGGAATCCTTGGCAACAACCTTGGCCTCAACCACAAAATGCTTTCCAAGCATGGATGCAAAGCATGCAAAATCCTTATGGGAGATTTGCACCCACTCTTCTTCCATTTGTTTTTATTGGTCTTATCATTTTGCTGAAATGATCTTTCATTTTGAGGCTGAGTTGGTTTAGGACCATTCTTTTGAGGATATGACTTCTTAGGATTTTTTGAATTTGGTTGCTGCTGGGCGGCTAGAGCTTTCGTGGAAGAGTTTCCAAGATTAAGAAGACCAAGGTGTAAGAGTTTTTCTTGTTCTCTTATTAAGGAATCACAAAAGGAGTCAAAGGAAGGGGCCTTGTAGTCTTTTCCTTGACAAATGAAAGCTTCCCTTGTAGAATGGAAAGTGGAAACAAATACAGAGTAGGCTGGTCCCAACTTAGTAAGGATGGAATAAATAAGGTTACTATCTTCTTTCTTAACCTTAACACCTTCCAAGAGATATCTAAGGGTCTTGAATTTGGACAAGAAATCTTCAATGCAAGAAAAATTATTAGGATCCAAAGTAAGCAACTCATTTTCAAGTTGATGGGCTCTAATTTCATTTTTAATCCCAAAAACTTTAGTGATTTTTTCCAATGCTTCATGAGGAGTCTCAAGTTCTGCAATATGGAATCTAAGATCAGGAGAAATAGACATCCCTATCAAACCACGGGCTTGATCTTGTCTATTTTCCCATTTTGCAGCCTTGTCTTCATCTTTTGGTTTCTTCTCTTGGTCTGTGGCTATTCTGTAGAGACCTTTACTTCTAAGTAAATCTTCCATGTAGGCTATCCATTAGAAGTAGTTAGTGCTGTCAAGAATGACTTGGCATGGACTTTCCATTTTTTTTTTTTAAAACTGAAGCTGAAGATGCTGAAAGTAAGTGTTCCAATGGATAGATCTCGAAAAATTAGGCTGTTTTAAAAAAAACGGCTCTGAAAAAGGCTTCCGGATGAAGAAGTTATGGCTTTTTGAAAAAAATTTGTTGAAGTCGCCGGCAAGGTGCGCGAATGTGCGGGAATGAAAAAATCCGCCCCCACAAAATGGAGACTTGAACCCAAGACCTCTACTCTCTTAAAATAGCTTTGAACCAATTGATCTATACAAAAAATTTGAGAGAGAGAGAGAGAGAGAGAGAGAGGGGGGGGCCTTGGTTTGCGTGCTTGCCTTGAGAAAGCTCTTTTTCCCTACAAAACACAAAACACAAAACCCAACACGAATATGCAAAGAAAAACGAACCTTGCGGCTCGAAGTTAGCTTTAGCCAAAAAACTAGATATTTTAAAAAAATGAACCTTGTGGCTCAAAGTTAGCTTTAGCCGAAAAACTAAATATTTTTCTCAATGTTTCTGATTTTCCGAGATCACACTAAGGTGCAGGGAAAAGAGCATACGCATGAGAAAAATCCTTCCTTTCTGTTTCTGATTTGCCCAGATCGCACAGAGTCGCAGGGCAAAGAGCATACGCAGAAATGAAAGGTATAGATCCGGTTAAAAAAAGGCTAAATAAACCGAAACCGAAATAAGCAGAGAGAAGATAACAGTAAACTGCAAAAACACTGTATACCTCCCGATCTGAAAAATGACGCAGCTAGGGCTACTGGAAACCTTTTCGCGTGAAACGAAAGGGGTTCCTCACTGGAACAGATGCTCCGAACGCAACAGAGCAGTCCTCTCGGCCCGAAAGCAGTCAGAAACAGCAGATCTAGGAAACGACAGCCGCAAGCAGTTCTACCGGCTTCAGATTTGGATCACCAACGGACGCGGCCCTCAAATAGCTCTGATACCATGTAGGAATTTACAGGGTAAGTTCCTCAGAAAGAACACCAAAAGGACACCGCTCACAACCAGATCACAGATCAATACACCAGTATTTTTGACGTGGTTAAAACCCTCAAAGAGGGAAACAGTCCACAGCCTGCGCCAACGTGGCTACTACAGGCAATTTATTAATCAAAGAATGAAAATTTACATAAGCTTCTCTCATGCACGGATTACCCGAACAATGACCCTCCATGCGCTTTAAATAGAACTCATGGACCAATCGGGTGTCAAGCCACGGATCAAGTGTCGGTAATACCGAGGAGAGAGTGAACCGTCGGATCACTACATATCGTGACCGTCGGATTGTAAGTTACAAAATGTACAACGGTAAAGAAACACACTTTACCTAACTCTATACTAGACCAAGTTGAACTTAACTATTTCCTATGTGTCGGAATATCCTAACAGTTGACATAGTAAAAGAACTATCCTCATGACACCTATTTCATTTTTTAACAAGGTTGACATAGTAAAAGAACTATCCTCATGACCTTGATTATGGACTATAAGAGGCAATGGCTTCCAAGAGGTTCTCATCAGATGGGAGAACAACATTTTGGAAGGGATTCATATCAAGGGATCTAATGGAAAGATCTGGTTCCAATGTCCCTAGTACATGATGCACTATATCACTGACTAGATCATTAGTTGACGTAGACATGGAACAGGTGGCCACATAGTTAACCTATGGTGGGGAAGATACCACTTGCATGTAAGGACCATTTAGGGAAGATGGTTGATTGGGAGCTGAATTATGACCAATGAATGAAAATTGGTCAATGGTCGCAATTCTTCCTTCATGTGAGAAACATAACACACGAAAGAGAGAAGAGACAAGAGCTCCATGACATAAACATAGTCACGGACAAGGAGTATATTAAAATCTAAAGGGCCTTAGACAACCATCACATAGAGATAGATCGTTTTTCCTCCCAAAGTAATGGTAAACTTAACAAGGATCCCTAACGGTTGATTGGTTCCTTTGTTAAAAGCTAACAAATTCTAGGTAATGGGCACAAGTTGTGGAGAACCTAAAGCTTTCGAAGTAGTGGAGGATAGATTACTAACAGACGCACCTTCATCTACAATTGTGCCAGGTATGGGTATATGATAAGCTTGTACTGTGATCTAAAAGGGCACATAGGAAGGAAGATGATATCCTACCATTCGACTCCAATCAAAGAAAGTGACTAAACTACTTGGAGAGGGTGTCATCGAAATGGGAGAATTGCCCTCTTGTGTTACAGGAATGGGAGGATCACCCCCATGTACCGTGGGAATAGGTGGATGCCTCCTTGTACCATGGGAATAGGAGGATTGCCCCCTAATTCTTTGGAATCTGAAGAAACTAGAAGAACTTAAGTGGTATGAACTTCACTCTCTACATGATAAACACGATCAACTGAAGGTGGAATTGAGTCAACCATTTTCTCAACCAATAGTTGGTCGGGAACAGACTCATAGGATTCACTTTCAGAGAGAGTGGGATTGACTAGGGATGGATTCTGATCAATTAGTGGAGTCTTAAGGGACTTTTGAGGTCTAAAATGGGCCTCCTAAGAAAAATGTACAACGAAAATAAAATTTATAAGAACTAATAGGATTCAAGATGATGATGTCAACCATGGGGGATGATGCACCATTTTTGGACTAAAAAAGTAAAACGATTAAAAAATAATAAAACTACTCTTTCAACTCGTATTTTCAACTTATCTCCCTAATGTTTTACTCAAATTTCAAGTGGGAGTACTCGTTGGATTCAAAATTTAATTCCTTATCCAAGGAGTACCCATGTTGCATACTTTTAAAGAACCCTGCTACATGAAAAATGAGAAATACATGAAAAAATGTGATTGCAATCACAGTGTTCATGTATTTCTCATTTTTCATGTAGTAGGATCCATCAAAAGTATACAACATGGGTACTCCTTAGATGAGGAATCAAAATTTTCATCCAACAATTGTTGTCTCTCGAAATTTGAGTGAACTCATAGGGCGATAAGTTGAAAATTAGCTTTTTTCTTTTTTCCCTCTAAAATTTAATGATGTAATCTAATCTTATTTTATCATTTCCACTATTATTTTATAATTTCCTTAGGAGGCCCATTTTAGACCTCAAAATTCCCCTAATGAGCTTCTGATAACCAGTCAGAAGATGAGGTTGAGAACTGGTAAGGTTATCCAACACTTTAGAGGCTTCATCCATGTAAGGACAAAGGTGAATAGGATGATTCCCTTCACATAACCTACAGGGAAATTTAACTTTCCCCTTTTTCCCATGGGTTTTATTGTCAACTAGTTGAAGTTTTATCACTAGCATGATCTCTAGAGGTTAATAACGAAGGTTGATGGGAACTTGTGGACCACACTTCTAAGACCTTGGGAATACCAGGACAATCTCTAAGAATGTGGTCACCCTTACATAGCATGCAAGGTAATTTCACTTTATGAGGTCGATTGGAAGGTTTATCAACATCAACTACATCGGTAGCAATGGTTGTTGGGTTTCCCCCTTGCTTAGTTTTCTTCTTCTTAATCTTCCTTTACTTCTTCTTCTTATGCACCTGGTTACTAGCTTGCAAGATTTCTCCAAACGAAGAGGAAGAAGACCAAACATGCAAGAAAGTAAAGGGTCAAATTTAATATCAACCAGAGGCTAATACTACTCAGGTGGAGGAGATCCTGGTTGAGGAGAAGTTTGGACATTCGGAACCATAGGGGTCAAAAATAACCAAACTGGAAAACCAATGGTAAACACAGGAAGGGACAACATTGCCATATAGGGAGCGCCAACATTTCTAAAAGAAGGAAAAGGACTAGGATTCTCATCAGAGGGGTTTCCTTGGTTGGTAGACTCGGGAATTATTGCCATTAGTCTCAACCTAAGATCTACTAAGAAGGATATTATTTCGCGGTCAATTAATTGATTTTTGAACTTAACAAAAACAAATCAAAAAGGGTTAACTAGGCATAAAGGTTTATCAAGCAATCGTGAACTTCAATATACACCTTGGCGAACCAAGGACTTAACATACAATAGCAAATCTCCACAAATGATGTGTTCGGTGTATCAAAGGTATACAAGGTGGAAGACTCAGTTACCTATGGATGGATAACAACCTATAGGGGACTCCCAAAATATACGCGACGGTATGTGGAAGTTCAGTCAATAGTAGTGTTGTCTAATGCATCACCGTTATATGAGAGCATTCCCATATACTTACCATGCATGGAGCGCCTCTGATATACCCAAAAGTACTGGAGAATGGTCCTATACACTTTCGTACATGGAACGAGATTTCACCCCCAGGATACAACACTAGAAAATAACAACAACTCCTAGGTTTAATGACGTTGGAACACGTCTCTAGCCTAGACCTCTAAATGTTTTTCGTTAAGTTCCAAATGCTCCTTAGGTTAATTGAGGTAAATTTTAAGTTTATCTCCAATTAAGTTTTAGTTTTAAGGCTCAAAACAATGTCACCTGAACTCCTATGATGCAACTATCATGAGAAAATGATTCTTTCCATTTCGATGAAAGTTAATCTAGTTAGGGAAGAGATTCAAACAATGATGCAACAATGAAGAATGTAGCAAACAAAGCTTTCCTAACTAGATCTTTCACTTTCACCTTCCAAATGCAATGCTAGAAAGTAAAAATGATTTTCACTTTTCACTATCCTAAATGCAACTTTTCAAGAGTAAAATGATTTTCACTTTTACTAAGATGCACGTATATGAATGATGTGTTTCTTTTGATTTTAAATGATCTAATGCAACTAATGCATCAACCAAAGCAAAATGAAATACGATTCAAATGCACTTACATGAAAATATTTTTCACTTTTCCTTTTCAACAAATGATGATGCACTTATTTCAATTTGAGAATCAAGCAATGTGATCTATGCTTGATTATAAACCAATAATAACCTTCCAATGCAAATAACCTAATGCAAATTGAAAAGCAAATTTTGAAAAACAAGCCAAAACGAATGCAAAATGATGTTTTCTAATGATTTTCATAGAAAAACAACACTCAATCAATCAACAAAACTTGTATCCCAATGACACAAACAAGCAGTAAGCGATGACCAATTGACTAGAAACCCTAGAACTCAATTAGATTTTCACTCCTAGTACTTCAAAACCAATGAGAAAAATTTCGCAAATTAATGAGACAACCAGACAAATCCAAGCACATAAGACAAGGAAAGACCTCAGAGGTTAAGACACACTAGACCCTATGACAGAAACCCTGAAAATTTTCAATTCTCTAACATCAGTGTGATTGTTACAGTCAAACCTATGCTAACAGGGGTTTCAGCACAACTGTTATTAAGTAAAACATGCTGGCAGCGCCACTGTTCCAAGTAAAAACGTGTTGGAAGAGAAAGATTGGGAAAAATGAAAAGAATTTCAAAGGGAAGTCCAAACTTAACACTCTAAAGTACTGATCACGCAAAGTGCATACCTATATAGAATCCAAATGATTAATAATTCAATGGTTGGCCAAACTGATCAAAATACCAAATACAAGAAAAAGGTTGAAAGGGTTATAGGCTCCCAAATGGAGTCGCCATTTTGTTGTGAAGATAAATCCCTTCTGCAGACAGTAGCGATCTCTCTAGTCCTATGAGAGGATCTAGCAACAAACCTGAAAAACTAATGCAGGCTTTCCTCATTTATGTTGAAAAACACAAAATGAGAGAGAGAAACCTACCTCACTCTAATGCTAAGCGCTCAACCTTTGATGATAATCTCTATCCCTTAGCTCCCAGGCTCACTCCTCGCTATTCCTTGCGTCTGAATACTTCCAAGAGAGATCAAAAGACAACAAGAGATACAAGAGCATACATAGTATAACTCAAACATAAACTACATGACAGATCAAGGAGCATCATGTTAAATGAATAAAGACTTATACATTTATGGAAAGTAAACACCATATGTATTTATTAATGAATCAAAAAGGGAAGCATACAACCATTTCCTTGATGTTGGAGACCTCCTTTGTAGTGGATTTCCAAGTCCAAGCCAATACCATTCAATCACTCCTTCTCCTTAGTTAGATGGGCAACATTTGGGCATAGTTTCAGCATAGGAATGTAGGCAAGCAATGACCAACCATTTGGGGATGGAAGGGACTTGATTTATAGGAAGGGAGAGGGAGTTAGGGATCCAAAAAAGAGGGAGGAAGGTCCACATATCAAGGGGAATATCCCTAAAGGTAGGATCAAGGACTCAAAATGGGAGAGCTCAACCATATCTCTATCCAACAACATCCAACTCATTGTTCTCGAAGATTCTAGCAAGCGAAGCTTCTCCTCCACTTTAGGAAAGACTTCTAGAAGAGGTTCAGCATGGGTTTTCATATCAAAATCCACACTGGCAGTGCTAGGTCAACATGCTGCAACAAGCCATCAGCACGGGCCAACAGTGGTGCAAAGCATGTTGATCCTGAAAACTAGGGTTTCAGGCAAATTTCTCCAGAATTCTCTTAGGGCAACTCTTCTTCTATTCTTCAGGGATGTTTTTGTATGTGTTTCATGGTGAATGATTTTACACAACTTTTGTCACTTTACGACATTTTTGATGGTAGTGGCACAAAGGACGACACTTTAGTTACAGAGGTGGGAATGTGGTAAAATATTGTGTAACAGCAGTTTCAGAATGTAATGGAATGCTACAATATCACTGCAAAAGAAGAGGCGGAAGATCCTCGCAATATTGACAACGCAGAATCTGAAGGTCACTGTGAAGTGAATGGACCTGAAATAGAGATGTCTGCTATAACGAAGCCACAAAATATGAAGAAGGTGAATATAGGATCAGAGAATGAGTTGAAGTTTGCAATAATAGGAGATTACTGGGATGAAGACATAGTCAGTGAGATAACATATCTTTTTCATGAGTACGTGAGTTGTTTCCCACTAAGTTCTCAGATATGAAGGGTATAGTAGGAGACGTGGGAGTTATGAAGATTCCTCTGAACCCAGATGTGAAGCCTGTCAAGCAGAGACCTTATAGACTGAATCCAAAATATAAAGAAAAGGTGAAGGAATACTTAGAAAATATTATAGCAGTTGAGATCATCGAACCTGTCGAAGAGTCTGAATGGGTGAGTCCAATGGTGGTTCAGGAAGAGAAGGCAAAAGGGGGAACCAAAATTTGTGTAGACTTGAGGAAATTTAATGATGCATGTCTGCATGAACCCTTCCCTACACCATTTACAGATGAATTATTGGACAATGTAGGAGGACAGGAAGTCTATTCTTTCACAGATGGCTTTTCGGGGTACCATAAGATCATAATTGTGCCAGAAGATAGACGTAAGATAGTGAGACAACAAGAGAAGACAACTCAACCACTGCAGGCAGAGCGATGAATAGCGACAACATTCAGTGTTAGGATTTTAAGGGTGTCATCTGGAGCACTACAGTTCAAGTCACTGGAGGACAGGGAACGAGCTAAATCTTGGAGCAGCATCAACATGAACATCGTTGCATTGTTGATTTAGGTACATCATGAATTCCACCAAAGCATAAAAATTGAACTACAGGAACAGGAATAATGAACTTCGATGTTGACCAGTAAGGTGGAAAAGGAGAAAGCTTCACTGATAAAGGAGTTGGATTAGTTGGCTAAGCAAAGAGATGAGGTCTGCAAGAAACATCAGCAACTAGAAAAATCCATTGCAAACACTTGTAGCACAATTTCAGATGTGAAGGTCCGCGAAGAGGAGCCACCATCAGAGAAGGTCACAAAGCTTGCCCTCGTGATAAAGGAATCAAATAGTATGCTCGTGAAGATGAAATTTGATTGTGAAGTGCATATTTATGAGCTGCAAATAAGGCTGCAGCCATCCACGCCACTAGAAATACAGAGCAGAGGGAGAAGAATTTAAAGTCTGCACTAAAAGGCATCTCTGACATAGTGGTGGAATGTGGAAAGTTGTTGTATGAAAGTATGCAAATTTGGACCTCATTGTAAAAGGATCCAAAACATTCAGAATATCGAGGAGGAGATACAGGTGAAGCAAAAGCAACGGGAATATATCCTGGCAACTGCAAAGACCCTACCAGTCTCGTAGAGGCTTGCCAGTATTACTGAATGAAAGAAACTCTAGAAATAGATAGAAGATCTTCGGAGGAAGGAGCAGATCTTGCAAGAGAGGACTCAGCCGTGGCAGGATGAGGCCCTCCAACTTTCGCAGGCAGTGGATGGAAGTCTCAAGCAGTTAAAAGAAAGGGAGAAATAAGTATTGTAGAATGTTGTTGGTCCAAATACAAAGGCATTACTGGAGGAGGTGCGTCGAGAGGAGAAATAAGTAGCAAAAATACTCCAGCAGTACAATGCATTCTACAATGGTATTGCAGTGAAGATCAAGGGCATCGTAGCTGAGTGACTCAGGATGAGTCACATGTGAGTGTTGGGGGCATATTGGGCGCAACCCAACTTGGTCCAATTTTGGTCAAAGGCTCTGCATTTTGAGGAGCGGAGCGCACGGAGTCCGTGAAGTTATATTTATCGCGCGATGCTTAGGGTCTTTGGGGTGGGTCAAAGCCACTCATTTTGTAACGGGTATTGCGTGTTAGTTCATTGTTTTTTCGAATCTATGGTATGTGGACCATGGTCTTGTAGTAATCAAATCTATATAAGGAGATATAATACTTTGTCAAGGAGGAGAGAATTCATAGATGAATAATTAATTTTTATGTCTTTAGTCTGTATTTTGGGCCTTAAGGGAAGGCTCCACAATTGAGTGCATGGAGGCCTTGAAGATTCTGCAGCTGAGTGCGGAGACCACTTGCAGCTGGGTGTGCATGACAAAGGAGTTGTATGTATTGAAGATCTATCTTAATAAAGAAAAATAGGATTTTGCAAAGTCTTGTGTATCTGTGTTCATTATCTGTGTTTATACATATTGTTATGCACGCTTTTTACTGAATTATGTGAAAAAAATACATGTTATACTATTTTATGATATGTTTATGCGATAAGTGAAAATCTGTGAAGTAAATCATCAGCGCGAAGTTATTTATGCATGTGAAGTTGTAGATAGGCCTAAAACATAAGTAAACACACAGGTGCCACAACTTGCATATCCCTCTGGCTGCAAAAACCTAGTTCTGCAACCTCCCACAACCCTTTCGGGTGAGACTGCGATATGCTTGCAGCTCGTTGCCAAAAGGATCAGTGGTTGAGGGTTTTGTTGGTGTGCAGTACACTCTGAACCTGGGTCAAGCCCCCTTCACCTAACAAAGAAAAACTTTGCTACAGAATGGGGCTCTTAAGAGTACACAATGATTCCTTTTGGTTTGAAGAATGCTCCTACCATCTTTTCCAGAGTTGTAGTTGCAGTCTTCAAAGAATATATTCACAAATTTTTGGAAGTTTACTTCGACTCTTGGACAGTCTTTGGGATGTTGAATAAGTATGTGGAAAGCTTGAGGTTGATGTTGGATACATGTAGACAATACTAGATATCATTGAACTTGAAAAAGTGTATCTTCTATGCACCATTTGGTATATTGTTGGGACATGTAGTTTGTAAGCAGGGATTAATGGTGGATCCCTCAAAGATCGCAGTTATTGTGAACTTGTCAACACTGAAAACAGTGATACAATTGTGCACAACACTGGGACACACCAACTATTACAAAAAGTTTATAAAGGGGTATGCGGAGATAAATGTGTCGATGGAGAAATTGTTGAAGAAAGATGTGACTTTTCAGTGGATTGAAGAGTGCCAAAAAAGTTTGGATGTACTGAAAGAAAAGATGGTGACTGCACCTATTTTGGTTTTCCCGGACTGCAATAATGAGTTTCATGTACATGTCGATGCATCTTGCATAGCATTGGGTATAATACTAGCACAGCCATGAGCAGGAGAAATTGATCACCCAATAGAATTTGCAAGAAGAAAATTGTCCAAGGCAAAGAAGAACTATAGCACAACAAAAAGAGAGGGGTTAGCTATGGTATATGAATTACATAAGTTCAAGCACAATTTGTTGGGAGCACATTTCAAGATGTTCATTGATCACTCCGCACTGAAATATTTGGTGAATAAACCTGTTTTAGGAGGAAAAATTTGTCGATGGTTGTTACTGTTCCAAGAGTATGACTTTGAGGTTGCAGTAAAGCCAAGAAGATTGAATGTCGAGCATGATCATATATCAAGGATAGAGACAAGAGAAGAACCCACAATTATTGAAAATAACCTGCCTGATGCACAGTTATTCAAAATCAAGGTCGCAAATGATCACTTCACGAATATTATTCAGTTTTTGGCTACAAGAATGGCACTCGCGAAGTACAATATGAAGCAAAAGGAGTTGGTAGTTAAAGTAGTTTATTTCTCGTTGATTGTTGGACACTTGTACAAAATGGGTCCGGATGAAATACTACGTAGATACGTCCCTGGACATGAAAGATAGAGTATTCTGACAGAAGAACATGGAGGAATCGCAGGTGGACACTATGCAGGAAAGGCCACTATGCAAAAAATCTTTAGAGTTGGGTTATGGTGGCCCACAGTACATAAGGATGCAAAAGAATTTTCCCAAGCATGTGATGTATGTCAAAGAACAAGGGATCCATCTAGGAGAGATGAGATGCCTCTAGTACCACAAGTAACTTTGCAAGCTTTTGAAAAATGGGCTATTGACTTTGTTGGACCTATCAGTCCACCAGGGAAAAGGACTGGCACAAGGTATATAATCACTGCAACCGATTACTTGACAAGATGGGCTGAAGCATATCCAATGAAGGATTGCAGCGCCGAAACTGCTGCAAAGTTCATCTTTGAGTATATATTGTCCAGATTTGGTCGCCCAAGGATTCTGATGAGTGACCAAGGGACACACTTCTTGAATAAGACCACTGAATCATTAACTAAGGAATTTTAGGTTTACCACCAGAAGAGCACTCCTTACCATCCTCGAGAAAATGGAATAGTGGAATCTTTAAATAAGATTTTGGAGAATGCATTGACCAAGGTATGTAATGTGAACAGAGATGACTGGGATCTAAGGATTCTAGCGGTGTTGTGGGAACACAAGACAATGGACAAGAAATTGACAAGGCAGACACCTTTTAGGTTGGTATATGGACAAGAGGAAATTATGCCTATGGAGTACATTGTAGCAAGTTTGAGGATTGCAGCATTCACAGATATGGCAAACCCTGACACTATGAAGGAAAGGATGTCACAGTTACAGGCTCTAGAAGAATATAGGTTCATAGCAGGGTTCCATCAACAAGTGCAGAAAGCAAGGGAGAAGGCTTAGCATGACATGAAAATCAAGAAGAAGACATTCAGGGAAGGAGATCTTGTACTATTATATGACAACAAATTCATGAAGTTCCCATGAAAATTTAAGACTCATTGGCTAGGACCATATATCATATAGCACATCTTTGATGGTGGTACAGTTCAGCTTGTGAAGTTAAATGGTCAGTTGATTCCAGGAAAAGTGAATGGTAGAAAATTGAAAATATACAGGGATAATTTTGTCCCTGGAGCTTCACATTAAAAAATGAAGGGAAGAAAGTCTTAGTGCCACTTGCAATTGAATGTGGGCACGGGACTATAAACTACTCTACGGAAAGGGACTTCGTCAAAGGGAGATTACTACGCGATACTCAGGAGTATGATGAAGTTTGAAGGAACTATGACGAAGAAAGATTGGTTGTGCTACAAAGGAAGGTTTGTCGAAGTTGGCTGGAAATATGATCGTTGGAAGGAAAAAGCTACCGTTAAAAGGAAGTTGACGTTAAAGGGCACGGTAGAAACAAATTTATGAAGCAAATATGGATGAATCTAGCACCATACTTGCATTAAATGATCAAGATCTTAGCCAATCATGGAGTCTGAAATTCAAATTCATTATAAGATTCATATCTCGCACCACATTTTACACTTTTTTGTCTGGAGAATTTGAGAAGTTGCAACTAAGTATGAGAGAAGTGAGTTATTGCACGTCTGAGAGAAGCTTTGAGTAAATTGCTAGAGAATTTGCAAAGAAAGGGCTAGCAGGAGTCATGGAAGCCTAGGGTGGTCAAACTGGAGCAGCGAATGTACCCATGTCCCCAAGGTGCATGAGGTCGTCGAGAAAGAAAGTACCCACAGAAGCGCAACCACACAAGAAACTAAAAAAGAGGCCAGCTAAGGCCTTTGGGATAGAACTGAGGACATCTCCAAGGAAGAAGCAAAAAAGGGAAGTGTGAACAAAGAACAAGGAGGACAAGGGGAAGAAACTTGCGTAGAAGGGAAAGAAACCAATCCAGTAGAAGGAACCGCAGGAGATTCATGACAGTGAGGAAGAGGTCGAGGTGCATCAGATGGAGACAGAGGGTGAAAAAATTCCCTCTGTGCTCCCACCTTACATGCCACCGAGAAAACCAAGCACCAAGCCAGTCAAGGACCCAAAAGATGCGAAGTTTGGCACATTCACTCCATTTCTACTGGAGGAAGTGTCGTTTGATGGCAAAGTGTTGGGGAAGATCCCACAGTTGAAGATGGAGGATTGGGATTTCAATGATCAGAGAAAATACCCATAGTTTGAGTCGACAAGATACCTGCAATAGGTATATTACCCAGAAAGTGGAGTTACAAGGTTGGAGTCGCACCAGTGGGTTGCAGGATTGCAGAGAGCAGACCTGTTAAATATGATACTTGTGCCACACTTCGGTAGAAGCACATCCAATACAGCCTGTGTGTGATAGCTTCTCGCATTAGTACATGATGGATGCCTCTGGCTGGGGACGAGGATCTCGATCGATGAAATTTTGATCATAAGGATTACAGGATTTCCTCACCAAGGAAAATACTGCGCAGAAGAGTTTGTGGGAAAGAAACAAGACAAGGCAATGGCACAGACGATGAAGGATAAGTTTGGAATTGTTAAGAATTCACACAGATACGATATCATCTTTATCAATGACCAAGGGGTGCACTTCGCCACACACATCTTGGCAGGAGAGATCATGTGGAAGTGTAGTGGAAATGAGGTCCCCACAGTTGTAGTTTATTTGGCTGCGCAGTGTAGCGTCAAGGTCCAGTTTAACTGGGTCGCCTATTTATGTAAAGAATTTTTGGAAGACTGCAGGGAAGCGCGGGAGGAGGGGAAAACATTTCATTACGCGTGGTTAATCATCATCATCGCACTAATTTCATGGAAGGAGTCGTAGGACTCATAGTTTCCTCCTATCAAAGCATATGTTTATGAAGTAGCGAAGTATGCCTCCGTTTGGTATACTATGGAGTCGTCACGTGCTATGTAAAATAGGATTTTCTTTGTAATACTCTCGATGGATTTACACATGGTGGTGAATCAGCACCCAAGGCTATCACCCAGTTTGTATAGGAAATATTGCATCATCACAAACTTTAAAGCAGACTTCCATCAAGTCTATGTGAAGGCAAGGAAGGACCCAACGAGGACATGGCACCCACTACCATATTTAGCAACCGAGGATGACTTACTTGCAATAGTACAGTGCTGGTCAGTAGAGTGGATGACTCCACCAAGCAAAGATGTTGGAACAGAGAAGGGTACTCCACAAGATGCAGGTCTGAATGGAAAGGATACAGAAAAAGAATATTAGTAATATCAATTATGATTGTAATAACATTCGTAAGATTAATAATATTAATAAGGGTAATAATAATAAACAATAATAATTATTTAATGACATTAATGATACTTTGTTTAATGGCTATGTTATTAATAGTAGCAGTACTAATAGGATTAGTAATAATAATTGCATTAATATTCCTAGTAATAATAGTAATAGTGATAATAATAATAGTAGTGTAGTCGGAATTGGTAAGGAAGATAATGATAATATGAAGGGTACTTTGTTCACTAAGGCAAATGGTTCTAATTTGGTAGGTAATAAGATATTAAATATTAATAACAATTGTCTATATCCTTGTTCTAGTGAAGTTCCCCCTCCTTCTCTTGTTAATAATAAGGTTATTAACCTTTCTAGTTTCTTTTTCCCCCCTTCCGTTTTTAAAGTGTTGGGTAAAGGATTGAATTTTGCCTTAGCCCCAAAGAAGATTCCTGTTGATGATATCATCTGTGATGTTGAGTTTGGAATCCGGGGTTTACCTAATAAGATCAAGGATACTATCAGGCAAGATTGTGCGGTTATCTTGAGAAAGGCTAAACCCCCTCGGAGGAACATCAGCAAGGAGGAGTTCATTGCCCTTAAGTCCTTAAACCAGAACAATGATATCGTCTTTCTGAAGGCTGACAAAGCTGGGGCTACAGTTATCCTTAACAAGGATGATTACCGCAAGAAGATGTTAGATCATCTTTACAATAGTGGCAGTTATAAAAAATTGCCCAAGAACCCTCTTAAGAGAATCTCTAGGAAGGTGGCTCTCACCATCAAGTCCAGCAGCTCGGCGAGTTCCCTTTACCATAAGCTCATTGAGAGCAATCCTGTTACCCCTAGGATTTATGGGCTGCTTAAGATTCACAAAGAAGGGGCCCCCCTGAGACCTATCGTCAACACCATTGGTAGTCCGACCTACCTTCTTGCAAAGTTCCTTGCCATTAAGCTCAAACCCCTGGTTGGCCGTACAGAGTCCTTCGTAAAAGACTCTGCTTCCTTAGTTAAAGAGCTTAAGGACATGAAGCTTAGCCCTGAGGACATTCTTGTCAGCTTTGATGTGGTCTCCCTTTATACTTGTATCCCTATAAAGGAAGCCATGGAAGTGATCTATCGCCTAACGGATCCTGACACCGCGCATCTGGTTGAGATCTGTCTCACTTCCACTTTCTTCTGTTTCGAGGGTGAGTTCTTTGAGCAGACCTGTGGTGTTGCCATGGGATCACCCCTATCCCCTATTGTTGCGAATCTTTTTATGGAAGATTTCGAAGCCAAAGCTTTAGCCTCGGCTCGTCTCCTTCCCAAGCTGTGGAAAAGGTATGTGGATGACACTAATGTCATCTGGTCCCATGGCCTAGAAGAGTTGGATATCTTCTTCAACCACCTCAACTGTCAGTCCTCGGCCATTAAGTTCACCATGGAAAAAGAGGTCAATGGCTGCCTCCCCTTCTTGGATATTCTTATATCGAGGAATATAGACGGTTCTCTCTCCCACTCAGTATTCCAGAAGAAAATGCATACTGAGCAATATCTTCATGTCGATTCCCATCATTTCCCCGCTCAAAAGTTGGGTGTTCTTAACACCCTCGCCACTCGTGCCCTTAGGATTTCTGATAGGGAGAGTTTCGAGAAGGAGAAATCCCATCTCCTTAATGTCTTTGTGGAGAATGGCTATAGTAGGCGCCTAGGTCAGAAGGCTTTCCTCAAAGCCTCTAAAAATGTATTAATCGATAAAGAACCTAAAGAGCGTCAACTAGGTGTCCATCTTCCCTATGTCCAAGGAACCACGGACAGGATTGCTCGGATCCTTAAGAAGTATGATATTCCCTCAACCTTCAGGCCCCTCAACACTATTCGCAAATCCCTCCGATCGGTGAAAGATCCCATAGATCCTAAAGATATGAAGGGTGTCTACTTGATCCCTTGTTCCTGTGGGACACCCTATATCGGGGCGCTCCATTCAGCAAAGGATCAGTGAACATGCAGCTGACCTAAGACATGGCAGAACCAAGTCTTCAGCGTTAGCAGAGCATGCGGAAAAGACCAAGCATCAGGTGTGTATTGAGGAGGCCAAAGTTATTGCCAAGGTTGCGCAGTTCCATCACCGTAAATTCAGGGAAGCTATTGAAATTGAAAAAAGGCCGAATAATCTCAATAGAGATGACGGCTGGAAGATTAGTAGCTGCTGGATCCCTGCCCTTTCTTCCTAGTCTTATTTTTTTCTAGCTTTCGATGTTCTCTCTTTATTTCGTGGATCTTTTTCCTTGATGCCTTGTCTTCATCCTAGAGTTTCTCCTTTTGACTCGGTATAATTATTTATTCATTTATTTTTTAAGTTAATAGTATTCTATTATTATTAGTATTATTAGTATTATTTATTATTATTTTTATTCTTAATTAAACTATATATCTATATAGATATATATATATATATATATATATATATATATATATATATATTTATTTATAGTTATTCTTATTAATTTTTAATTTTAATTTTATTGCTATTATCTTTATTTTTTACTTTTATTTTTTTATTTATTCATTTTGATTTATTTGTTTGTTTGTTTATTTATTAGTATTATTAATTTATTATTATTATTATTATTTTAATTTAAAAATAATAATAATAAAAAATAAATAAAAATAAATTAATTAATTAATTATTTCTATTTTTATTATTTATCTGTTTATTTTATTATTTTACTTTATTTTATTTATTTATTTAATTATTTATTAATTGGTTTGTTTCTATTTATTTTTATATTTATATTTCTATTTTTATTTTATTTTTATTTTTTATTTTTTTATCTTTATTTTTATTTATTTTTTTAATTGGTTTGTTTCTATTTATTTTTATATTTATATTTCTATTTATTATTTTTATTTTTATTTTTTTTTTTTTATTTTTTTATTTTTATTTTTATTTTTTATTTTTATTAATTAATTAATAATTAATTAATTTTATTTTTTTTTATTTTTTATTTTTATTTTTTTATTTTTATTTTTATTTTTATTTATTTTTTATTTATTTTTATTTTTTAATTCATTTATTTATTTATTTTATTTATTTATTTATTTAGAATTTTTCGATCCATTATTTTTTATTAACTCTAACTAACTTTTATATGTTATTTATAATTATACAACTTATCCCCCTTTTTCTAGCTAATTGGTAATTTTTAATTAACAAACTATACCCCTTTTTAACTAACCTTAAACACCATTTAAATTAATTTTTATATATTTTTATTGGTCTCCTAATATAACTAATTTTGACTCTGGTCCTATAGTCAAAAGTAGCCGTTAGTCGTGATAGTCGTTGGAGGCTCTGCTCAAACTATTTAACATGCTAAGCTGGATCTGTCTCTTCAACTTGTCCTGACGATGAACCACACTAGTTGGTTCGAAACGCGTCGGCAAATGTTTTATATTGTGATTTACGCCGAAGAATTTCTCTTAAAAAAAGAACAAGGCACGGAAGAGACAGAGCCAGAACAGGAACATGGTACTCAGGAACCCTTTAGTGATGAAGGAGTATCAGATGAATCTCCATTCATCATTAAAAGAGGGTACCTACAACAACCATGTTGGGCATGAGGAAAAATCAGGAGGCAGACAAATATAGGGGTGTTATACCACTTGTCCTCATTGATGGGGACATCGACAAAATTGGGGAAAAGGTCTCGAAGGTAACAGTAGAAACTTGGGACAGAATTGATGATCTCTATAGAGCGATCTTGACCGAGGTTCAGTAGCACATCACAAAGTTGAAGGCACTGCCACAGATAGCTAGACAACCAGAGCAGACAACTCAACCACTGCAGGCAGGGCGACGAATAGAGACAAAATTCGGTGTTAGGATTTTAAGGGTCCCAGCTGGAGCACTATAGTTCGAGTCACTGGAGGATAGGAACGAGCTAAATCGTACAGCAACGTCAACATGAACATTTCCACGTTGTTGATTCATGTACTACATGAATTCCACCAGAGCATAACAACTTATCTGCAGGAGCAGGAACAACTAACTTTGTTGTTGACTAGTTAGGCGTAAAAGGAGAAAGATTGAAAAAGGAGTTGGAGCAGTTGGCTAAGCAAAGAGATGAGGTCTAGCAGCAAAAGCAGCAACTAAGAAAATCCATTGTAGATGCTCGTAGCACAATTCTAGACATGAAGGTCCGCGAAGAGGAACCAATAGCAGAGAAGGTCATGAAGCTCACTATCGTGATAAAGGAATCAAAGAATATGCTTGCAAAGATGAAATTTGATTATGAAGTGCATATTTTTGAGCTACAAATAAGGTTGCAGCAAGCCATGCCACCAGAAGTACGGGAGAAGAGGGAGAAGGATTTAAAGTCTGCACTAAAAGGCATCTCCAACACAGTAGTGGAATGTGGAAAGTTACTGGATGAAACTATGAAAATTCAGACCTCACTGCAGGAGGATCCAAACATTCAAAAGATCAAGGAGGAGATACAAGTGAAGAAAAAGTAGTAGGAAGAGATCTTGGAAACTGTGAATACCCTACCAGTCTCGCAGAGGCTTTCCAGTATTACTAAAGGAAAGAATGTCCAAAAACAGATAGAATATCTATGGAGGAAGGAGAAGATATTGCAAGAGAGGACTCGGTCGTGGCAGGATGAGGCCCTCCAACTTTTGCAGACAGTGGATGGAAGGCTCAAGCAGTTAAAGGAAAGGGAGAAATAAGCACTACAGAAGGCTATTGGTCCAACTACAGAGGCATTTCTAGAGGAGGTGCGTCAAGAGGAGAAACAAGTAGCAGAAATAATCTAGCAGTACAATGTAGTCTACAATGGTATTGCAGCGAAGATCAAGGGCATCATAGCTGAGTAACTCAATACGAGTCACATGTGAGCAGCTTGGTCCAGTTTTGGTCAAAGACTTCACATTCTGAGGAGCAGAGCGCGTAGAGTCTGCAAAGTTGTATTTACCGTGCGACGTTTAGGGGCTTTGGGGTGGGTCAAAGCCCCACATTTTGTAACAGGTATTAGGTGTTAGTTCATTGTTTTGTCAAATCCATGGTATGTGGACCATGGTCTTGTAGTAATGAAATCTATATAAGGAGATGTAATACTTTGTCGAGGAGGAGAGAAGTCATAGATGAATCATTGATATTTTTTGTCTTTTGTCTATATTTTGGGCCTTAAGGGAAGGCTTCGCAATTGAGTGTGCAGAGGCCTTGAAGAGTTTGCAATTGAGTGCGCAGACCACCTGCAACTGGGTGCACAGGTCAAAGGAGTTGTATGTATTGAAGATCTATCTTAATCAAGAAAGAGAGGATTTGGCGAAGTCTTGTGTATCTGTGTTCAGTATCTGTGTTTATACATATTTTTATGCATGTTTTTTATTGAATTATGCAAAAGAACACATGTTATAATATTTTCTTATATGTTTATGTGATAAACACAAATTTGTGAAGTAAATCATCAACGCGAAGTTATTTATGCATGTGAAGTTGTAGATAGGTCTAAAACATAAGTAAACACACATGCACCAAAATGAGCATATCCCTCTGGCTTGGTTCTGAAATCTCCCATAACCGCTTCGGGTGAGACTGCAATCTGCTTGCAGGTCATTGCCGAAAGGGCCAATCATTGAGGTTTTTTTTGGTGCACAATACACTATGAACCTGTGTCAAGCCCCCTTCAGCCAACACCAATTCATCTCATCCACACCACAATTGCTCTATAAGATCCCGGAGTTTGCCTACCTCACTCTATTTCAAGCTTTCCTCTGTCTGTTTATGATTAATTATTAAACATCCTTATGACTCCATGCCCAATGGACTCTTCCTTCATTCTGCAAACACAATTTTAAAACCAATTTCTTGACCTTCATACCTAGCCTAAAACCTTAGACTATGATTGATTGAAATTCATATAGAGAGCCCTCTCTGGGATTGGAAAGGCTAGTTTCTAATCCTGCAAGCGGTTTGTGGTTACCTCTATAGTTTCCTTTTCAGCCTAGGAAATTTATGGAGTGATAACAATTAGTAAGAGGATACAGCAGCTTATAGAAAGCAATCAACCTGGTTGTGTGTTGATGGTGTTGGACCCGCCAACATTTAGGGGATATCCCTGATATGAAGTCCCAACTAGACCTCACACCATTTGGAGTAGGAGTCCCAGTAGTGGGTGGTAGTGTAATGCCTTGACCATGGTAGCACACAAAGGAAAGTATGATAACTTTGGGTGAGAGAAAGTGTGTGACCCTGTAGAGAGTCAAGTGTGATGCATGAAGGTTCTAACACATGGATGGGAAAAGGAAGTGTGCCCCTTAGAAGCCTGTAATAGTACGCAGCTTGAAAGGAACACACGAGCGGAATGACATCACAAGATAAAATGCAAAATAGTCCACAAATTAAAGTGATGAGTTAATCCAACAACACGCATTCAACAGGATTCATACAAATGCATACAAAGTAGTTCATAAGCATATGCGTAAGTTAAATAACATACATTGTTAACTCAACAAGAGTAGTCCTACGACATTAACAAAATATGCATGAAAGCGTGTTGTCTTTATATTATTATTGTAAGTGAAACATCCATCCATAAATACACCATTGACAACCACTAGCCCCAATAGTGGGACATTACAGTCAAGAACACCTACTCCTCCAAAGAAGTATACTCACTCTACACTATGGAGAAGCCAAGGCTCTTCACAATACTACTAAGCCTTTTCTAAGCCTAAACCTAGCCAAAACATTGGCTCCCAAAAGCTTGTTCTATGGGTTATGAGGTACTATTTATAACAAAGGATGGGGTGACCCTTGACATTCCCCTTTGTGACTCTTTGACTTCCCTCATGATTCATCAACTTCTTCACTAAATGCCACATTACATTACATAATGACTTTTAATATTCCAATATTGGTACTTGGAACTTCACTTACAACATATTTACAAATAATATTACATTTTCCACATGTACCCATTTAAGACAAAATAGGCTAGAGACACCCTGATAATACAAAACACTATGATTCTAAAGTTTGGGGAAAGACCAACTCAACAACCTCCACTTGGTGCTTCTCAGTCACATATTGATGCCAAGCTTGGTATTGTATGATGGTGTCCCCAAACTATTTAATGTTTTCTTTCTGAAAACGGACTCTTACCTCCATGGCATCTAGGTATATGGTCTTGGAACCTGTATCTAACTTGTTTTGAAGCATAAGCAACATGGTCTTCACCATGGCAGGACTGTCGATGTACTTCTGCATGTTGTGCACTCAACTTCAAGTCTTCTATGGTGGCCTTTCGTCTTAGCTACTCCAAGTATTCATCGATCTCTAGATGGACTTGGTTCTTGGGTTTACCATCGGTGAAGGAACCGATTGATGGGATCCTGTGTGTTCTCACCATGACATCCAAACTATTGTACAATTATACATATGATGCTTGTATGTTGTCGATGAATGAAGCAAGTTGCTCATAGTTCTGTATCAACATTCAGACCTTCTCTTTCTCCAACTCTGCTTGTGGCTTCATCTTCTTCTCTAAGTCAAGCAAGGCCCCTTTGTACTGCATTGTCCACTCTTGTACATGGGTGATGGAAGCATGTATGTTCTTGAGAGTTTGAAAGTACTCTTTACTCTGTTGTTGTAAGCCACGCACATGGACAACTTCTTTATGCACGGTGAAAATCCATCATAGAGCTTCTGCATGGTATCACCAAGTGTTGATACTTCAGCAAGTATCATTTCCTTCATCTCCCCCAATGCGGAAACTACATTCTACTCTGATGCTCAGAGTTGTTTTGCCTCTTTCCCAGCAGCCTGCAAGTTCTTTGCTAGATGCTCATTCTCGGTCGTCGGGTACTTAACATTTGAGCTTGTTGCTCCTGCATAAGCCAAGCTGGCTTCACCAAAGGGTGATTGGATGCTTCCTGGTGTCTGACACTATCACCCTTTCCTTGATGAATGAAAGTGATGCATGACCATCTGGAAAGTGCTCCCTCCGTGCTTGTATAATCTTCTTCTGCAACTCGTCAAATGATAGATTGTACACATCCATGACTAAATCATCATCAATAAGAAAAACATCTCCTTGCTCGCTCGGGATTGGTTTTGACACTAGAGGTGGTGGAGACTGAGAGATGACCTATGGTGCTCTTGGCATCAGGTTAGTGTATTCATTTTGTGGCTCTTGTTCCAACTCCATGTTTGTCACTTCGATCAATTGCTCAATCTGTTGAGAAAGCTCATGATCCTACATCTATTCACCCTCTTCCTCGGCTACTGGTTGTTCTGACTCATAAACCTGTATCGGCATTGTTTTCTTTGTCATCGTGCCTTGCCTTTGTTCTTTTTCCTGCTTCTTCTTCTCTTCTCTTTCTCTCCTCCTAAACTCGTGTTCTTCCTGCAACTTCTTCTCTAACTCCTGTAGCTTCAGTTTTGTTTCATGCAGCTGCTACTTTTCTCTCTTCCTTCACTCTGCTCTCTTAATCCACTGTGAAAGTTGCCTTCTCCAGGATAGGATTTGCCTTCATCTTGTAGCTTTGCTCTCCCTCCGGGTTCTCAACAATCTTCCTCTTTCCCTTGTCTTGCATTGGATTGTTGCCTTCTATTGTTGTTGTTGTTGCTTCCGAAGTTATTGTTGTCTACAAAGCATCTTTCCAAGCACTTGCTAAACTTGCCAGCTCATTGAGTCTTAAGGCATTGCAGCAGTACCTCCAAGGGTCCTCCTATGGACAATGAAATGTCCCGTGGATCCATGGAAAGTACACTCTCACACAGTAGTCCTTACAAATATCGTGGGAATCATACGGATTAAATTCCTTGGTGCTAACCTCGAATTTCACTATGTCTTTAGCTTTGGCATCTGCATATTTCAAGCTTTTAATCTCATATAACCTGATCCGAAAAGTAAGGGTGGGCCATGGTGCTTTCTTCTTCCTATGCAGTTGTTGTAGCGACTACAACCACCCTCCAAAATTTTGGCCTGCACCCAATTTCAGAGCCTCCCTTAAGAGTTTCACTTGATGACCACACACACTCGAGTTCACTCAGTGAGCTCATTTGAGTCTTCGCACCCACCTTTCTTGTTCATTTCACCCAAGTTTTTGCATGTTGATGTCAAATTCATGCTTGCGATTATGTTCTAGTTGTACTCAAAGTCTTCGCTTCGTGTTTACTTGTTGTGTTCGCTATGAAAGCATCTGCCGCACTCACACATGGAGTCACATTCACTGTCGTGCAAGCGTCGTCACGGTCAACCAACGATCAATCACAAGTTTCGTGCTTGTCACTTACACCGTCGATCATTCGTGTTGAACATGTGTGTCTTGATTGTTTGAGTTGTCTCATCGTTGAGTCATGTAAATGTGTGTTTGCAAGATCACATATGCATCTTTCACTCTTTTACACACTTAGTCATTTTGCTGAAGTTCTAATGACCGGAATCCTCTCTGACAGTCGGACCATCACCCCACCATCGACTCAATCGATTGTCACCCAGAACAGTGTAGAAGCACCAAGGAAGTCATTTCAAGCTACGCTGCCCACAAGCAAATCAATTAGCCTTCATGTTGGTCAACCAGAGAGTTTGACCCAGCAACCACCCCGGGACTGACTCCCCTCAAAAATTGCGCAGAGGCTGCAGACCTTGCCCACTCCTCTAATTTGGAAATTTGCATAGACAGGCCGAACATACACCCATTTCCCATCCCTGTCTCCCTCAGAAAAGTGTGCAATTTTTCCATCCAGGGCTCCTGACAGTCAACCATATGCTCACCAAGAAAATTGCGTAGTTTTCATGAGCAAGCACTCTGCTGCCCAGAAGTCTGCTCAGCTTAGAAACTGCGCATAGGTGATCAGTCAGCCAGCCTCCCAGCATCAGTGTAGTTTTTCCCACCAGCATTTCCTGGCAGCTGACTGTCAGTTCCCTCCAGGAATTGCACAGTTTTTGTTGCCAACCTCCAGTAGCTGACTACTAGTTCCCCTCGGGAATTGTGTAGTTTTTGTTGCTAATGACCCAACAGCTGACTACTAGTTCCCCTCAGCTGCCAGTTCCCTCTGAGAATTGTGCAGTTTTGGCTGCCAAGCTCCCGCTACCTGCTCGTTCTAGAAATTGCGTAGATTTTTCCTGCCCAGCCTTCCTACAACCCGGACTGTTCCTCCAAAAACTGTGCATTTTTTCTCCAGTTGAGTCAGACTATGCAGACCATCACTATCGATCTAGATTTCCCATCTTCATCACCCAGTGACTCTTGCGCAATTTTCATCAGCTGTTTCCTAAGCCTCCATCCCGCCTCGCAACCTTATTACCTCTCCCAATCATCTACATCCAAAATGATCATGTATCATGGTAGACTAGGAGGTTTTTAGATTTGATGATGCCTTGTCATGAGTGACTACAGGTACAAGTACACAAACAAACATGGTGCGACAACGAATGGGATGAACAAAGGGAGCACATGCAGGAGGATAGGTTCACCAATGGACAAATAAACGATGCATGCAAAGAGATGTGCTCGCAAATGGATGATCATGAAAAGATGTGTCAGTGGTCGGACAGATGAGAAAACATGCAAGATGTGCTCACAGACGGACAGATGGACAAACATGCACCTTTCACGACCAAATGAACCTGTCAAGCCTTCCAACGTATAAGCAAGGAGCAACATGAAAAAGCAACATCAAGCAAACCAACGACCATCGAAGACTCCGCGCACTTTGCCATGCGGAGGTGAAGCTGGGACACACCATGATGACATCCATCACCCAGCAATGTTGCAGCTCAACATGCACACCAGCAGCAGCACGAGTGTACCAGCACTTTCATGTTGAGTCATGTCATGAGTCATGTCGTCCACATCTCTACTGTGGGCCATACAATTAATGTAATGTAACATGGAAGTCCAAGAGACCCACTTGTTGTATGAAGAGTCATGTAAAGTTGAAAATTCATGGAAGTCAAATAGTCATGAGGGTAGTGGAATAGCCACAAGGGTCAGTTTCACCCTTGGCTATAAATACCCCCTCATTTGTACATGCAAAGGAATTTTCACCTCAGCTCCTCCCACATAGCCTTGAGAGTTTGTAATATTTTCTTTTAGGAGTAAGTAGTGGCTCCAATGCCCCACCCACGATGTTAGTGATGTATGGTGTAACGATGTGTCTTGGAACTTTCGCTTAATTCACTATCCTGCTAATAGGCCAACACGTTTTGACACATGTATTGTAACTGTTGTAACACCAATCTTGAACACTTGTAATGCATGTTGCTTTAACCTATGTTTAACACTTGAACTCATTCACTTGTTGTAATACATAATCTATTAATGAAAATGTGTTGTATATGTTGTTAACATTGTTCTGCCCGTGGTGGCTACCTCTGATCCAGATTTAAACAGGAATGCAAAAAAATACAGAGATAATTATATACACAGAGATGTAGCAGAAATAATACTTCATTTCATTACTGTAAAATACTGAAATATGCTTACAAACAGAAATGGAAATAAACCAGCTAGGGCAATGGTAGCTTATCTCTGAGAAGAGATGTGGCAACTACATGCCTCTGAACATTTTTTTTTACAATGAGGCTCGAAAGCCTATTTTTTGTTGAGAAACAATGGAAAAACCTTAACATCCCAAAACCTAACCCTAGAAGATGAAACGCCAAATTGTGGGCCCCGTTTTGGGTAAGTTGGTACATCAACTTCCCGACGTCGTAACTTTGGCACCCGATCTTCGTTTGACGTGTACAATAGCTCGTTAGAAAGATCTATCCATGCAGTACAACTTTTGGAAGAGAAACATTAGTTGATGGACCCATGTTGCTCTCATATTTCCCAAAAAACATTGTTTAGGGCCTCAAAACGGCTCTAGAAGTTCAGGACCCGAAAAACTGCTAAAAATAGAAAAATTGTGCTACAATTAAGGAAACTGAAAAATGGAAGAGACAGTTGTGGGGGTCCAAGTGGGATAGGTGGGTGGCCACCAAAATCCACCTGGATCATCCCCCCCCCCCCCAGGAAGAAATGGTCCCCATTGTTGAGTTCCTCCATCTGCTGAGCTTGGTCCCTGGTGAGCTGTTCTGCAATCTCTGATGTGTCCAGTAATGGTGGGAAGCATGGTCGAGGGTGTTCCACATTGAACACTCGGTGCAAGCAAAGGAATGGAGGAACGTTTTGCTCCAAAGCATTGTTTCCCACAACCTTGGTAATGTTGTAAGCACCTTGTCAGAGTGGTTTGAGCTTCTGATGGGCTCTTGTCAAGCGTTCTTTCTGCAGATGCAACCAGACTTTGTCGCCCACCTGAAACTTGTGTGGTACCCTTGTGGGTGAGGAGAAGTTGTTTTTGTGTTCTATCATGACCATATCCCTTTTTTGCTACTACTGCGTGGAGGAACCCTTCGCGGGGGTCATGGATGTGGCTACGATCTTCCCCTTAGTTTGGGAGCGAACCAGACAAAAAATGAATTTCCTAGCCTGGGAGACGATCTTGCTGCATTTCTTAGCAGAGATCAAAGAGGTGGTAGTAGGTGGGGCCACCTCCGGTATCCTGTATAATGAATTACCCAAAGTAATAATAACAGCGCAAGGCCTTGACTCATACACAACATGTCACCTCCACAAGTATGGCTGGCCAAATAGTACATCACAAACATCCAGAGGTGCAACATCACAAAATACCTCGTCGATGAAGGGCTTGATGTGTAGGGAAGGTGGCACTGTTGGCGAACTCGAAGATCTCGTCCTTGGTGAAGCCACCCGATATTGTACGGCTGCGGGTGTGTTGTAGTCGATAGGCCCAACCGCTTCATGACCTTTGCTGAAATGAGGTTCTTTTGGCTGCCACTGTCGACAATGAATTGTAGCGGCAAACCCTTCACCCACATTTGTGAGTGGAAAAGACGCTCCCCCTCCTCTGGTTCTTCAGCTCATTCTTCTGGATCTTAGCGGTGGCAACAATGACGCTGGGCTCTGCATCAATGATCTGCTTCCCTTTGCCATTCCCCTTGTCAGGTTCTGACTCGGGGTCGGAACATGCATCTGATTCTGAAGCCTTCAACTCGGCCACCAGCGACTGCTTGGTCTGACACTCACTTGTGTTGTGAGTGGGGCTCTTGTGGAACTCACACCACTTTCCTGTATCCTTCTTTGACTTCGTGGTGTTTTTATTTTCTTGCGGCTTCGATGGGTTGTCTTGGGTCACCCCGCCTTGGCTTTGTCCTTTGGTCTTCAGATTTGCAGATCCAAAGTCTCGCTTCTTCTAGTTAAACTTCTGCTTGATTTTGAAAGCGTATCGGTACGTCGTGCCGAGTGAGGAGATGTTCAAGTACTCCATCTCTTCCTAGATGTACCGGTGTAGGTAGCCACGATATTTGAGTACCAAATGTAGCCCAGAATACTTGATACCCAGCTGTGTGCGAAGGGTATTGAAAAATGTTTGTGAACTCTCGCACATCTTGGTTCCTTCCCTGCCACAGCATGGTCCACTTTATGTATTTGTCCTCATAGCTTTTGAAAGGGTAGTACTGCTCCTTGAAAGCATCCCGAAATGAATTCCAACTGGGTGCGGCTGAAATAATGAACCCGTACTTTCATCCTTCTGCTCGTAGTAGGTTTCCCACCAGTCCTTGACGTGGGGGCTGCTTTGAGAAGAGCAAAAATAATATTTTCCCGACTGGAAAAATCATGAACAGAAAAATAACCCTCTAGCAGATTTAACCATATATCTACGACATTTGCGTCTATTTGACCCTCAAATATGGGGATTTCGAAATTAACTTGTACCTTAAATGGTGTGCGTTTCCAGAGTAGCTATTGGAAGCCGATGTGTCGCCTCTGGGTAGCCGATGAAGGATCTGGGCAAAGTTGTCCATCATCGCATTCCTTTGTTGCTCGAGGGCTTCTTAGAGCAAGATTTTGATAGGATCTCCTGCCCCCTCATCTTTCTTTTCATCCGCCATGGGAGGCCGTCGGGATTTGGTCTTGCAAAGGTTCAACCAGTTCAAGCCCTAACTCCTTATATCTCGACCTCGTTGGGGACATGCAAAGAAAAACAGAGAAAAAGCAGACCGCTCTAATACCACTGATTCGGATTTAAACAGGAACGCAACAAAATACAGAGATAACCATATACATAGATATGCAGTAGAAATAATACTTCATTTCATTACTGTAAAATACTGAAATATGCTTACAAACAGAAATGGAAATAAACCAGCTAAGGCGATGGTAGCTTATCTCTGAGAAGAGATGTGGCAGCTACATGCCTCTGAAATTTTTTTTTTTTACAATGAGGCTCGAAGGCCTATTTATTGTTGAGAAATAATGGAAAACCCTTAACATCCCAAAACCTAACCCTAGAAGATGAAACGCCAAATTGTGGGCCCCATTTTGGGTAAGTTGGTACATCAACTTCCCGGGGTCGTAACTTTGGCACCCGATCTTCGTTTGACACGTACAATAGCTCGTTAGAAAGATCTATCCGAGCACTACAACTTTGGGAAGAGAAACATTGATCCATGGACTCATGTTTCTCCCATATTTCCCAAAAAAAACATTGTTTAGGGCCTCAAAACGGCTCCGAAAGTTCAGGACCCGAAAAACTGCTAAAAATAGTAAATTGTGCTACAATTAAGGAAACTGAAACTGGAAGAGACAGTTGTGGGGGTCCAAGTGGGATAGGTGGGTGGCCACCAACATCCACCTGGATCAACCTCCCTAGGCATCAGACAGACATTTCACATAAAACTTGCTATAAAAATTGTTGCACTCACGCAGACTCATCCGCTGAGTGTTGTACGTGTTATCTTCCCTTGTGTGTTATGACTGTCGCATCTGTGTGGACTATTCTTCTGGAACCTGTGCACGTCCTATTGTGTTGTGTGTTCCTAACCTAGTTGGGGCTTTCTCCCAACCAACTTGGGCTCACTCCCACCCTATCCCTCTACGGTTAAAGAACCATTAACACAAGTGACACTAGCAATCACCAGGCACACAAACCTCACTTCTCGAAGACAAAGAAGACCACTCTCCTATTCTGAAAAGCAAGAGTTGAGGCAAATATTTAAGATAATGGCAACCGGGTCATCATACCAGATGGGACTCCCACACCAAACAGTGTGAGGTCTAGTTGGGACTTCATATCAGGGTGATCCCTTGAATGTTGGTGGGTCTGGCATCGTCAATAGCAGTCTCGCTGACAACCCTGTAGCGAGGTTGTATGAAACTTCTTTCATGATTAGATTTTCAATGGCATACCTTGGTAGAACATGTGGAGGCTTCTCTCTACCAAAAACTCTAAGGAAGGTGCCACCTGGTAAGGCATTCCAATTTGCAATGTTTACTATTGCCTCCATTGCTTCTTGGGACATCCAAGGTGGATCCTGCTAAAAGGTAAGATTGTACAACGTGATGATAAAATGGTCAGTTAGCATTTGTCATCACTCCTTGATAACTGCAGTTGGAAAGAAACTTTAAATAGATATTGACATGATCTCTTTTGGTGTCCATGTCTAGCTCATGCTAGGGAACTGTTGATGGGCATAGATTTCATCCAGTAAGTATGTGAACATGTAAAACCTTGCTTTCTCATTCTTGGGAGGATTTCGAGCCTTAGCCACATGGGTCTTCAACTGATGAGCCAACAAATCTAACCATATGAATGGCCTCCCATCATTCACCAACTGGTTCAGTAAGACCACCCACCCTTTAGGAAAGGTTTATGTTTTCTCTCAACCATATATTCTATAAGCAAATATGCTCAAGAACTGGTAAGATTTCCTGAGGGACTCCGTCTTGTAAACATGGGTAGGTATTTATCTAAACTTCGACGGCTCTTTCACCAAGTGCTTGACAATATCTCTCGTGTTCATGTAGCTATGGGTGGGATAGAAAAGTGAGTCCATGCGCTTCACTGGCTTAGGTAAGTGATACATCTACTGAAAGTTCTCTACCCTGAAGGTGGCAAGCTCTCTCTCGCTGGTACTACTCAATGTCATAGTCTACCCATCTGTGTGTGAGACAATCCAGCTGATGATGTCCACACATGGGAAGGCGGGGTACCTGCATGAAACCTTCTATAACCCTGACCACTGGATGCTAAGATAAACATGTCGGTCCTCTAAGTCTACCTTGAAGTCCTCTGTAAAAGTATCTTTGATTTGTTGCATTTTTATTCCCTTCTCAATGAACAGATGAGTATATGCATAAACTGAAAAATCCATTGATATTTGCTCAAATAATTTCCTAGTACTTCTCTTGGCAGTTTCCTTTAATGCAGATCTCTTGGATTTCATGTTAACTATAACTTCTAGAGAGATTCTTAATAACCGTTGTACCTATGGGACAAAGAGCACACTCATGGCAAGCAAATGTCAGCTAAAATCAAAACAACTTCAATATAAGATCAAGTAGCAAACCAGGCTCATGATGGGAAGGATTGCGTAGTTTTGGTTGACAAAGGTCATTGGTTGACTGTGGGAACTACACACTGCGTAGTCCCAGTAGTCAATCGGGAAGCTTGATGACTAGAACTACGCAATGTGCAGTTCAGTCTAGGCCAAGGCCTGGAGAGACTGCGCATTGCGCAGTCTCAATGGCCAAGCTAGGAGGATGGATCTTGGAACTACGCAATTGGAGCCATCCCAGGCCAAGCTCTGCGTAATTCAAGAAGCCAAGACAGCGGCCTTAAGCTCCCATATTACGCAGTGCAAGCAATGAAGTGTGAGATTTGGGCAAGGGGACCCAGACTTGCCCAAGGGGAGCGTGAAAAACAAGCAAATATTAAGGATGGTATGACGTTGAGTGCATATCTGACTAATTTTTTATGCATGCATGTGAAACAAGTGTAGGAATCGATTAAACTGAAGGAAAACAAAGCATGTGAAGAGAATTGCCACAACGACGACCGTTGGTGCAAAAACGGGAAAACTCATGCGACACTTGGGAAAGGAAATCTAAAACTTGAAACAACACTTCTACAAGTTAAAATGCCAACAGTCATTCATAGAAACAAGTGAAACAACACTCTCACAAGCTAAATAACAAAAAGCGACAAAAAAATCAGCAAAAGACGAGAAAAGTAAAACTCACCTAGAAAAGCAACAACAATCACACGAAGGCTCCTTGATCTCCTTGGGAATGATAGATTTCCAATATTGAGTGTGCAAATGAGACCTAACAGCATCTATTAAATATATTTGGCCAAGTTAGGGTTTATGACGTGTATGCCAAAAATCAAGGAAAAAGCAACACTTGGTGGTAGTTTCTAAAAATAACAAAAGTGCCTCCTTCAGGTTACTAAAAATAGATTCATATTTTTTAGGGATTCCTTTTGATTTTTTTCTTTTTTTATTTTCAGGAAAACTACCATGCATTGCCCGAAAAGATTGCACATTTCTTGGAAGGATTTGGCAACTCCCCGGCTCATGCACTGAGCAGTTTTTGAGCACAGTGGGGTCTACGCAATTTCTAGGCATAATGGATTTGGGTTACCTGTCTTGTCTGCACAATATCTAAGCTCAAGGATGGATCACATTTAGTACTATGCATTTTTTGAGCTCAAGGCTCACTGGAAGTCAGGACTGCGCAATTCCCAAGAGCAAGGCCAGTTGCCCTCAAGAATTGTGCAATTCCCTTAGGCAAGCCCGGAACTATCAATGGACCAAGTTAGGAGATCGGCTTGTGGGTTAGATTGAGGATCAGAGCCTGATGACCGGAGAGCAGGAGTCCTTTTCCCTGATGAGTAAACTAAGGAGCGAGATTACAGTACTATATAGGCACAGAGCCAGGAGCGAGATCCCATTCCCAACAGACAGGGCCGAGGAGTAGAAACAACTATAGCGAGTAGGCATTAGACCCGCAGATCCAGATAAGCCAAACGGACAGAGATCCGGATGAGGACACATATAGACACATATGGATGGATGATAATATGACACGAGATTGGTTGTACAATTCTATGCATATAGATGAGGTAAAGGAACATTCACAGTGCTCATATAGGAGTAATTAGGCATATATGGATACTAAGTGCATAGTGAATATGATTTAATGGGATTTGATAATAATAGAGCTTATCATAACAGTGTAATGGATTTACTACTACATATATAAGTTATAATATTGGGATAACAGAATCATGCCATTACTTGGTGGTTATACTATCTGCCAATTTGTCCAGTACCATTATGAGATTAATTGTGTTCCATATCTATGGGAACAAAAGGGAAGTGATAGGATGGATACCCATAAATGGCACTCATTATACAAAATATAATTATTCTCATAACATACATATGTGCTTATTACTAGTGCAATAATTGTGATCTACTTGATTCTGTTAATTATAGTTGTGATTACAACAATGGTTATAATTCATAAGTATTCATAATAAATATTGATCAATAAGTTGAATCAACATGTGTATTTTGTAATAACAGGGAGTGTATAACCATAATCAGAGTGAGTGAATATTGAACCATATGATCTTCATAGCTTACTAAGTGTAATACCATATCTATTTGGATTAGAGCTTACATATAAAAGCATGGTTACAAGTGCTCTACGTGATCCCGTAATGAACCTGTATCGTATATGTACTAAGCTCTTTTATCTCATGTTAATTTACTGGTATATCATTACCTATAAGCAAGCTCTATAATAGATAAGGTGGTAGTGACACATATTATGCCTAAGATATCACCTTATCTAAGTAGTTAAGCTAATCACAGATCGTAACCTCATATCATTCTAGTAATCATGCTAAATTAGTCTGTCTAAATAGGATTTCAATCATGACCTAGCATGTAGTTTACCTGTATGTTTCCAAAATCATTTATCTGCTTTAACACATTACGTTGTTTCCATAACGATTAGTAACACCTATACCATTCACTAGTTAAGTATGAATAAGGATATAAGTAATGGCAATAATAATCCTAATAAAGGTTGAATCCCATTTGATATAGCTTCTACTCGTAGATGAGATATACCTTCTTGCTTCACCTATTTAACATAGTATAATTATTATGGAAATAGCCATACTTAGCCAATAGTGATACACGGTCTTGTGATAAGATACTAGTAATCAACATGTTCGTAATATGAGTATAATATAAGCTATACTATTCAATGGATTCACTTTGGTTAACCCTTTTATAAGGGTAATAAAAGCTCTATTAGTATAAAGGTTCATCTCTCACTATATTTACATAACAAACATAATAGTATTGTACTAATATGGAGTTAAGGGTAAAGTTTCAATATGAGTTATTAACATATCATCATCTTCACTGATTCCCATTGATTTTATTAACTATGAAGAGTATGACATAATCAATGACTAGTATAACTTACAGCTTTGTAATCGTAATCACATAGCTTACTGGTCTTGTTTAGAGAGTGGTCATAGCTTATCCATGGAGTTACTTCTACTCTATCATCTAAGCTCTTAGTAACTAGTATTGATATCATGTTTATACAATAAAAACCCATTGACTTAGCTTACTCATTCTTATAAGCTTATCTATACCATTTTGTTTACATAATATGATTTCACCATGCCATCGTTACGTATCCATCTATATTTTTGTGTCACCTTTGTATCAACAAGTTGAAACATGCAACCTATAAGCTGGTACTAGAATAATTAGGCACATATAAGTAGTACTATAATATCAACGGTGCCTAGTACTGACAATGTAGTGATCTACATATTTTTAATGAACTAAGTGAGCAAACACAAGCTAAGATGAAAAGAATAAGGCTCAGTCGAAGCACAAGTACCTGGATCAGTGCAAGATGAGTTGTTGTGGTTTAGAAGGAAGGCTCCAAAATCGAAGCATAGGCAAAATTTTGGAGGGTGGTTGTAGCCGCTACAACATTGGCGACACACTGGTAGAACTCCAGCTCTTTGTATGGACCTTGTCTCGTGCAAAGTGATTCTAACTCTTTCGGAATTATTGTTCAACTCTTCAATTATCATAGCTTCTTCACTTAGCTTAAGTTAAAGATGTATTCCCTACCATTCTCTTCATCGAAAGCACACATACCAAGCCAAGTCTAACTGAGTTATTTCGTTTGGGGAATGAGGCATATATAGATGCACAAGTAAAATAGACTATCAAAGTTTTAGTTTCATCTCTGGTGTTTCTTTGTTTCCTGCAGGCCTGGATAGTACCCCGACAGAGTCACTTCAGGAACACAAACATTGCTCTGTTGCCAACAAGCCTGGATAGTACCCCAGCAGAGTTACTTGCTTCACCTCTCTACACCGGAAGCCTTTCTCTTCTTTCACCCTTTATTTTATTTTTTCATTTTTTTTCATTTTCAAGGCACTATACATAAGCACTCATTTATTTCATGAGGCAGAAGAGGGATCCCAACTTATTGAGAGTAGAAGAGGTTGGCCCTTCAAAAAAGGATTTTTATATATACCTTGGACATACTTGTTAAGGTTTTCCCCCTCTCCTTACTCTAGTTAACTTAGTTGACAAGGTTTAACTGAAAATAGAAAACTGATTAGAGTAGGCGGTACTAGTTAAGAGCACAAGCATCGTTATTTCACCATGACTTCTGTGAAAGGAATTGTCACACGGAATGAGTCGATCTTGCGGACAAGATAGACCTTCCTAGAATCTAAAGAAGACCTAATGACAAGCAAACCAACCAGACACTATCTTTCTCTAAATATGCTTTAATAAACAATAGCAAACAAGTGTTTTTAGGGCCTACCTTCGATCCAACGCAAGCTTGTGGATGCCCTCGCTCCTTTGATCCAAATGAGCTCCTTTTCGTGAGTCTACAAACACAAACAAGGCAAACAAATTAAATGGCACCTGAAAAACCAATTGCATAAAACATATTTAACATGAAAGTCAAGGAGTCCATGAAACAAATAACATAAGATACTTGTTGAGAAAAATGAGTTTGATTGTATTAATTCAAAAGAAGAAGAACTTTACAACCTTCGCCTTGACGCTGTACAAGCTCCTCCCGGGGTCCAACAAGAAGTCTCCTTTACTTTGACAAGTTTTACTCACTCCCTAATGAAGCCAAAAAGGTATGTGATCTCTCCTCTTAAGCTCAACTAGGAAGTCTTAATTTTACCAGCATTTACCCTCAAAATGTTCAGCTTCTAACCTCTATAGTCCTCACCCCAATGCTTGTATTTATAGTGCAATGGAGGGAAGTTACTAGGTCCTCCTTCAAAGGGATAGCTCCTTTAGTCAAGGGATTAGCTCCTTCTCTTTTGGGATGCATGAACCACCTCAGAGCGAACAATCCACGTCAAAATTCCTTCTAGAAAACTCTAGAATTAACCCAAAGTGAGTTTTTTAAGATAAAACTTGCGCCTTTTGACTTTCACAGGGGTCCACACCTACATCGTTAGGGACAGAGCAGGTAGGTACGCAGCTTTTGTACACAGAAGGTGCGGGACCGCAGGTGACCATGAGAGAAAGTGCGGAACCAGAGTTACATTGATTTTTAATGTCTTTCTCCCATTTCCAAAGCTTGATTTGAAGAGCTGAGGTCTTAGACTTGCTTAGGAGGACAGTACAAGTGATGATAGACCCATAATGACTGTAAATAATCATAGTGATGATATTTTTGTGTAACAGGAATGTATCTTCCATCAAGGTATCATCGACTAGAAGAAATGCAAGACTCACAAAAAGAGAGGGAATAGGAAGATAACCAAGTGTTTATAGATTTACAAGTTCCTCTTGTATTTTACCTTGCTTGTTTAAGAATCCAAACACGGTTTCATGCGTAAACTAACCTACACGTGCAAAAGCTAAGAACAAAGGAAAGAAGCAAGACAAGGTAAACAAATCAATAAATAAACAAGAAAAGCAAAACTACTCCTACTGCTAACCTAAGTAGAACATAGGCCAACTCATGTGAATTGATGCTTCCAATGGAGCCATTGGCGCATTGGTTGGCCCATGAAGGCGAGAGCATGATTGACAAGAAATATATGCAAGAAAACCAACAGACAAGAAAGATAAAATAATGCAAACCAATACGCTCGAAGCTCGAATGCAACCATAGCAAAGTAAAAATAGAAAGCACATGAAAGGCACTTTGTGGATGTATCATGGTGTCCTAACACATTGTGAGTGGAATACAAGCATGTACACACCTTCGAACTTGAAAAATGAACAAACACAAAGAAAGAAGAAAACTTCTATTTCGCAACAGTGCTTTCTATGTATGACTCCTCCAATGCTTCAACAATAGGATCATGTGATTCTAGTGGAGGATGCAAAAATGGTAAGATATATTGATTTTCAATGTGAACAATAGAGTGATGAGGAGCCTGGAAATATTCAACAAATTTTTTATCTGAAGTGGAACTGACCTCAAGGCTACAAGAACCTAACATAACCATCAACTTGGGTTGAAGTGCCTCAACAACTTGAGGAGTTTCCAATTCATCAGAAGATGGATCATCAAAGATCAGTGGCTTAGAAATATCAATAGTGAAAAAATCAAAATCGTGATCGGATGAATGAATGAAAGCATCACGACAGCCACGATCGGAAAGTTCAAGATGATGGACAAAGGCATCCTCATGATCTGACGAATCGTATAGAGGGGATGATGAAAAATGAGAAATTTCACCCTCTATGTTTCTGGAAGGGTAAAATGAGAGATTGGGAGCATTGGGGAAGATATATTTGTCCTCTCCATGATCAAATGAAATTTGGTATTCCACGTGTTTTGCCAAAGATCGGAAATAGAAACATCTAGAAATGAATTTTCACAACATGGAACACAACTGACAGAATCGTGGAAAATGTCAGGATAAAGCGGATGAGGTGTGGACAGAAGGAGGTCATCCTTCACCGCAAATTCTTGTTTAGATTCCCACACATACTCATAAAAAATGATATCATGGGTTGGTTGTTCAACACTAACTCCATCCAGAACTTGATCCTCATGAAAATCATATGTAAGATCCGATACAGATGAACACAACAAACCAAAATTTGTAGGATCAAAGGCACCAAAGGATGGAGGATGAGGAGATAACACTTCAACGCACCCCTTAGAGTTGCAGTCCAGATCTACAAAAAAAAATTGAGCAGGTGAGGTAGGAGGAGATGTTGATAGATCAACAGGTGGATTCCCAACTTCTCCCACCTTGACCTGTGGAGCTAGAGTTGTTTGATTGGAAGGGGACGGAGGGTCACTTGGGACAGAAACCTTGTATGTTTCAGATTTAGAAGCTCTAACACCAAGGTATGTTGGGATAGGTTCGAAAGATTCTAACTCATGTGGATTTTCATAAACATGAACAAGATATTGAAATATTTCATCCAAGAATTCCCAGTCAACTTCATCTTCAAGAAATTCAAAACAGTAGTGAAGAAAACGATCGTGAAAATCTTGAAGAGATTCGTCAGGTGATTTTCACAATTTTAAGATTTTTCTATTAAGGGCTTTATGGTCATAAAGAATGAAAGCACGACATGATTCTCTAAAAAACTGATCAAAAGAGTGAATAGAGGTTGTGGGAAATGTGTGACACCATTTCTTTGCATGCCCTTCGAACGTGAAAGTGAACAACCCATAGGAAATATCACCAGATGAGACATCATTCATGTCACAGAAACCAGCAAAGGAAACTGTGTGCTTGAACAAGGTTATTCCACCCTCACCATTAAACTTATATTTAGACAAGTCATCTAAGATGCTCACCGACACTTCAAAATGAGCAGAGTTAGAAAAACATGTCAGGGTTTTGATTTGGACAGAAGTCATGAAATATGTGTAGAAATTCAAAACAGACTTCAAGGGATCAACTTTTCATATGCCCCTCCTCCTAGCGCCAAAAATGTTGATGGTGTTCGAACCATCAACATTCAGGGGATCTCCCCGATATGAAGTCCCAACTAGACCTCGCACTGTTTGGAGTAGGAGTCCTAGAAGTGGTTGGTAGTGTAATGCCTTGATTGCGGTAGCGCGTAGAGGAAAGTATGATAACTTTGGGTGAGAGCAAGTGTGTGACCTTTCGAAGAGTCAAGTGTGATGCATGAAGGTTCTAACACATGAAGGGGATGTTATCACCTATATTGAACCTCAGGCTGAAGGAAGGCAAGCCAAGGTAACCACAAACCACGCTTAGCCAAGTAGCTAGCCCTACTAGGCCGGGAGAGGGCTCTCTTCATAAGGATCTCAGTCAAGATGACTGGATCAGCTAAATTATTTTAGGCTAGGTATAGTATCTCAAATTTTTTGACTGAATTTTGTTGGTGTTTTTCCAGATCAAGAGGAACTGGGCAGTTTACGTCTCGGAAATTAGGTCAGAAATGCAGGGTGTTCTATGGGGCAAGGTAGGCATAGACTTTAACACTCTAGGATTAATGGTGTGAGGTGTTTAATACTGATGAGGAGCTGAGGAGGGCATGTGACAATCATGGATCCTTCTCAAACAGTAGAAAACATGAAATATTGAATGATTTCCCAAGGTAGAGCACTGTTACAATGGATTCTACCTATCTAACTTGATAACATTCAATAAGAAGCAATGAAATGGATAATTGCATACATAAAACATGTAAACAAATGATTAAAAAAGAAGAAACTGTGCTAAAACTCCATACCACAGGGATCCCATAAAAATAGCTGCAAATCCTATTAATCTCCTTGCTAAACTACTTACAATGATGTACAATCAAGCTCTGAGCATCCAAATGAGTCCAACCTTTACAAATGACTAAGAAAACACATGATATAGGCATCAAAACAACTCACTCTAGCCTTAGGGGTCGAATCCATGAGAAGAGGAGCTGATATAACTGAGACTAAACAAGGAACAAGAATATAGGCATTATCAACAACTTGCCTCCAAAAGTGAAAAACTGATTCATTTGACTTCAAACTAACTCCTAAAGCAATGAATCTACCCTCTACAAATTTTTAACCATCATATTTACAAGCCATGACATCATTTACAATAGTAAATCATCCACCATGAGAGAGAATCCATGATCATAGTCAAAAACTAGAAAAATAGGCATCCTGAGCAAAATTTGCTCTACGCGCAGCACCACTGGCTCAACGCATAGTGCCACTTTCAGGTCCCTTTTGAAGGCCTTCCTGGCATCCAAATTGAGCCCATGATATCTCATTGGAAAGGTATTCAAGTCTACTTTCCAGAACACCTATAATTTCTACATTTGGAGCTTAGTTTACGCCTCAAAACTTGATTCTCCCAAGACTGCTTCTGTGTGTCCAAAAAGTGTCAGAAAGGTCATTTTTAGGGTATTTTTGGACCTTTTGGTAGACCATTTCTGCTCCAAAACTTTTGAAACTTGCTAGGGCACATGTACTCACTGCCCTAAATCCAAAAATTTCAGCCATTCCTCCATTGGATGTAACTAGGAAAAGAGCAGCGCCGATGGCACTGCACTTCTGGGCAGTTTTCCTGTGTATTAAAATTCAAAATTTGTAAATGACAAAATTTGCCCAAAACTTGCCCAAAATTTGTGTAAAGTACCACCATCATGTGCTTTGATGAGCCAAGGAGGCTTCAGCCAACATTCTAAGTCTATCCTCCTCTTTCTTTCCATTCAAGGCCCGCCTTAACCTAGCTTTCAACTTCTTGATTCTTAAGTTGCAAATCTTATTGCGGGTCCTGTAGTGATAAGCCATGTGTCTAAGCATCTGGTTGTCCCTGATGGCCTTCTTTAATAGCTCTTCAAGATGTAGATTTACTCTTTCAAGCCAAGTCTCCCTATCCTTTTCAATTTCTTGCTCAAGAGGGGTCAAAGTGACTTGTGCTTCTTTGCCACTTTGCCTCTTTGCTTTAAGCACTTCGAGCTCCATGAGGACTTGTTTTTCACTCAATTGTTTGTTTTCCTACTCTAAGTATGTGATGACATACTTGGCCCTCTCTAGGTTTTCCATCAAAGCTTGTATTTGAGCTTCCCTTTCCTGTATGATGATGTCCTTTATTGTTTCCCTCTCCTGAGCCTCTAAGTCAATGGTCTCAATGTCATTCTGCTCAAGTTCATCATGTTCTGCCAACTCAAAGTCCCTTTCCTCCTCATCATCATCTGGCATCTTTTCCTTTCCCTTGTGCAACTGATGTACCTGTACCTACTGTGTCAATGAAGAAGGTAAATCCCCTTCCACATCCTGTGGAGTTAGCATTTGCCTATGGACTAATGAAGAAGGCAAGGTCCCTTCCACATCTTGTGGAGAAAACACTTGCTTATCTGCTGCAAATAATCTCCTAGTGCCTCTCTAATATGTCATGTAAATGGGCACCTCAGTAGTTCTTGTCTCCTTGGCCTCCTCATCTGTCTTCACCTGAGCACTGTTGGAAGGTCTTCCTTGTCCATGTTTGCAAATTTGAGGTTGTATGGAGGGAATGAGTGAAAGTGTTTTAGAAATAAGGGGAAGGGAGATGAGCTTGTGGCTAGGAAATGAATGAAGGATTTAGTAAATGAGAGGGAAGACTTGTTTTGAGAAATTTCCCTTGGGGAAGAGGGATAAAAGGGACGAGAAATATGAAATCGGGATAAAGGGACAAAGGGATAGGGGATAAGGAAATAGGGATAGGTTTTTAGAGCTGTAATGAGTGATAGGAGGAACAATGATAGTTTAGGTTTTCTAGGCATACAAGGGGGATTTTAGGTTTCATGTTTCTCAAGTAAAATGATGATTATGATGTGGATATTCAAACAAAAAACAGTGTAAGGAATGTCAACTTACTTGTAGGCAGGTGAGAGAAGACAAATTTGGAGTTTTTTGTAAGTTTTGAGGCTTTTCTAGCCTTCCTACTCAACATGTAGCGTCGGTACCAGACGTGCAGTGCCATCTTCTACGTGCAGCACCAGTGTAAAAATACACTAGGAAATTTTGCTAGACGCGCAGCGCCGGCCTCAATGCGCAACGCCACCTCCGTAACGCGCAGCACTTTTTCCAGGCCACTTTTGGAGTCCTTCTCGGTGTCCAAATTGGGTGTGGGATAGCTCATTCGAAATCTTGTTGAGTATACTTTCCATAACGTCTTGAATTTTTCAATTTTGAGTTCATTTTCCCTGTCAAAAGCTCAATCTCCCAAGACTGGTCAAAATGTGCAGAATGAGGCTGCCAAAATGCAGAGTGATGTTGCAGTCAACTTTTGAAGGTCTTCCTCAACTCCAAATTGAGCTCATGATATCTCATTGGAAAGATATCTATGTCTAGTTATCATTTGACTCATCAAGAAAGTCATTTGGACACTCCAGCTAGGATAAAGCTTGATTTTCCCAAGGTCACTCTAGAAGTGCAGCAACTCTCTTGTAGCAACTATATTTTTGACATTTCTCTAAAACCATGACACATGTGTAAAAAGTGAAGGAGGTTTTTCTTCCTTGGACTATTTTGGACAAAAACCTCTCTCACATTTTCAAAATTCTTCCTTGTTTGGTCTAAAACATAGTTTGAAGAAAAATCGGCCCTATGTGTGGCAAATGATTTGTCCCTTGGAATGACTTATTGAAAAATGATGGAGACATGATGTGTATGAGTTGGAATGGCCTCATACTCGCTGAAATGATCTCCCTTATGCCTCATATACTCATATTTCTCTGACTTCATAGCCAACCCTAGCTCAATGGGTGAGGAAATTAGGGTTTAGTGCTTGTGGAAAATGATGATTTGGACATGCTTGGGAAAAAACAACTCCCTTTGGCATGCACTTAGCCCTTTGAAACTTTACCCTTTCACTTGACTATTTCCTTTGAAAAAATGATCATTTGATGGTCTGGCATATTTGGAACACTGAGTTAATAGCTTGGGATGGTGAAATTATTACAATTGAAAGACATAAAATTACATAATGAAATAAGCATTTCTCTTTATAAATCATCTTCACATGGTGAAGGGATGTTATTTGATCACCCTTTACTTGCTGGTCTTATGCAATGGAATGGAACCTTGGCAACCCTAATGACCTAATGAAACCTTGAAAAACCTTAAAGACCTAATGAGACCTTGAAGGACTGAATTTCAAGATGACATAATGACCTCATGACTGATACAAATGGCATGATAAAAATAACTTTATGGATGATGTACAGTCAACAAGATATGAAACTATGCTAGCAAGTAATCACATTTAGGGAAGAGTGATGTTTTTGGACTAGGACTACCATCAGTGACTAATTTTTTGCATGACCTAGTGGAATGATAAAAAAATTGTTGAATCGGACCCCAAAAATGATATGAAAAGAGGATTTTTGATCACTAATGGCAGGATGCAAATACTGACACTAACAAGGGAAAAGGAAGTGTGCCCCTTAGAATGTTGTAATAGTAAGGAGCTTGCTAGGAACACATGAGCGGAATGACATCACAAGCTAAAATGCATAATATTCCACAAATTAAAGTGATGAGTTAATCCAACAACATGCATTCAACAAGATTCATACAAATGCATGCAAAGTAGTTCATAAGCATATGCGTAAGTTGAATGTAATATAGCACAAGACAAAGCGGAAAATGGCCGCAGGACATAGGTCATGGTCGTAAGTGCTGAAGCGGGGGCCGCGGCCAACAGGGCCGAGGGCCTAGGGCTCATCAGCAATGGATTGGTTTTGGCGGTCGAAAGCAGAGAAAGTCAGCAGTTGGATCCAGAGGACAGGTGGTGGATCAGGGCTTCAGTTGAAGACACCTGGCAGGGATCAAAAGGAGCGTATTGGTACGTGGACGAATAGTTGTGGAACGTGGATGCATCTGGAGGTTTTTCGACCTCGGCATCAGAAAAACGCCTGAGACATTGTCTTCTGGTCACCATAGTTGTTGCTCTCGCCATCTTACCTGAGGTTTCACCCTATTACTGAAGACCGGAAAGGTCCATTAGGCGGTTTTAGCATTTAAGCTGTTGCATTAATCATGGTTAACCCTAATGAGGCCGTCAAGCTTGACCCTGAGCCGGAAGACATATTGTTGGTGTGGGGGAAGGATCTAACAGCACAGAATATTGTGCAGTTCTTTGGGTCAAGCAGTCACCATGGGTTTTCAAAGCCAAGTCCAGACCTGCAAGAGTCATGGAGGAACAGGACCTCGCTCGGATTATTGGAAGAAAGTTTGGGGCTGGTAGTGCAGAGCAATCAGGAGGCTCTTGACCAATTCGAACCCCAGAAAACGAGTTCTCTGAAGGAGGGTTTCCCCCAGGCGAATGTACTCAGCTCTTTACAAGTAAGTAATACCAAATCCCTCCTTCCTGCTCGTTCTTATACTGGAGGTCTTGAAGATGTGGTTTTTGGCCATGGCCCAAAAAACTGGTCTTGGCATAGCCCGGTAGGAGGGCTAAAATCTGATCTAGGGCCGGTTAAAGAAGGAAGATCGCCGGCCGTAACCAGATCTTCTATTGCAAGGGTTTTGGTAAACCCTAGTGTGATACCTGAGTCGGCGGCGGCAGGAACTGGAGAGGAATCGGGTCTAAGAGAGGAGGGCCCGGTGTGCGAAACAGATAAACAGTTAGCAGAGGTGGGCTTAGAAAAAGGAGATGACAAAGGAGCTGGAAACAGGGGTATTGTGGAAATTACTGATTCAGAGACCCCCTCAGGAAATCAGCCAGTAGAAAAGAAGGATTTTTCGCAGCAAACAGAAGCGGTAAATGGTGTTGTTGTCGCTCAAGGTAGGGGAGAGATCTCTGGCGATAGGCAGATTGGGGAGAAAAGGAAGAAACAGAAGCTTATCAAGAAAAAGGAGACAAAACCAAATCTAGTGCTGGGGATGGACGTCCAAATAGAGGAAGCTATGGAGGTGGCCGAATGCACTTTGGTAGGACGAGCGAGAGGAAAAAAATATTCAGCCCAATTTATCCAAAATTGGGCAGATCAGCAATGGCAAGCGGCCCCAGATAAATCCTTCAAAGTATCAGTTCTGGCAAAAGGATGGTTCATGATGCAATTCGAAAAGAAGGAAATGGCGGACTGGGTTATGGAAAAAAATTGGGCTTTCGGAAACCATCCCGTTCTCTTCAGGCGATGGACTCCATTGTTTGATGCGCAGCGAGAAAAGGTCGAATCATTCCCGGTATGGGTTCGAGTTCCTGGTCTGCCTCCTTTTCTTTGGGTGGATTCAGTTTTCAGGTCCATTGGAAATATGCTTGGCACATATTTGGAAATGGATATGTCCTTCATTGAAACAAGGAATAAAGCCATGGCTCGGATATTGGTCAACCTTAACCCCAGAGCAGGCTTAGCGGAAAATATAAAAATTCAATATAGAGATCTCATCTTCGATCAGCCATTGGATTACGAACACCTGCCATTCAGATGTCACAGATGCCATGTGTATGGACATCTAGCAAGGGACTGTCCGTTGGGTTTTCGTCGCAGAAGGAAACTGTTAGCCTCCTATTGCAATAGGTGTTCATATTTCATGATTGACAGTTGAAAGTGTCAAATATGTCATCTTTTCATGCTGCAAGGTTCCATATTTCCAGAAAGAGGCCAAAGAAGAGGCCATGAAAGTGTGCCAGTCTAAATGCCACTGATGTATTCCAAATTTTGATGAGTTAATGCATTTTGATGAGTTTTTTCAGCTAAGGGAAGTCCAAACAGCTTAATCTTGGCTTCCCTAGGTTTCAATTTCTTATTGTAGAATATAGAGAAAGAATATCTGTCCAAACGGCTTAATCTTGGCAGATTTGTAGATAGGTAGAGAAACAAGGGTGCTTAACAGCTTAATCTAATCCCCTGGATGATATAAGGGTAAGTTTAGATAGGAGGGCAGTCAAAAAGAAAAAGGATAATCAGGGTCTACAAGTCCAAGTGCTTCCATGCAAAAAGAAGAAAAAATGCTAGGTAAGTAGGCTGGGTAAGTAGTTTTGTGGTTGCAGAATCAAGCTATGTGATCCATTTCATGTTTTTTAATGTTACAACTATTCAGATCACAAGCATAAGGCAATTTCCCTTTGGAGGAGCTCAAGAGAGGCATGTTTAATTCCCCTTTCTTCTAAATCTCCAAATCACTCACTAACATCCCCTTGAGGACCTTGGGATCTGCCCAACCAGTCCTGTCATCACTTCATTCTTGTAAAAAACCAAGTCAAGCTTTGACTTTCTTCAGTAAAAAGAAGCCACATTTCTTATGTAAAAATCATTTCTCCACAGTCCATTCACTTCCTATGTCTAAGTTTCAGCTCACAAACTTAGCCTCTCCCCTACACTTCACCTCACAAATTTATATTAACTCCTAACTCTACTATCTAGCTCCCTAGATCATCTCCTTATCCCCTATTGCTACAAAAAACTATATAAAATCCCAAAAATATTACATATCCCACCCTATAGCACTATAGCTATGTACATACAGTTCTGGGATATAATAGTCCACCTGGGACTATTAGGAACCCATCCGTGTCATAACTCTGGGATTGGTCTAAACCTCTGGTTAGGCCAATAACCTATATCCACCCCTTTACCCTTAAAACCTCATATTCCTACCCCTCCGCAGTCATTTTCCCAAAATTAATGTTTAAATGTTTTATTAAACATTAAATTATCATTTCCCCCCGCTTAAACCTAACCCGCAAAACCCACATTTTCTAAAGTTTTGAACCCCCGCAGCATAATATTATTTTAATATTCGCGTAGGCCCCCCTCCAAAGTTGTGCGCCACCCTAATCAACCCGCCAGCCGTCCGATGCCCAGCGTTTCAGATCCAACGATGGGCGGGTGTTTTCATATGCCGATCCACCGGAGGTTAACGTCCGGGGGATGGGCGGTTTCCCTGCCGTACCCCCGCCACGTGTCAGCCTCCCGGTGTGTTCTGAGGCCCCTCCCCCAATACCACCTACACGGAAAAGCGGTGCGGGAGAAAACCGGATACCGCCTCCGTCGAATGACGTCAGCGCCACGTCATCATGATGTCATCAACCTGCATCGGCCTCCTGCCACCGTGTCCTATGCCACGTCACTGCCACCTCCTGCCACCGTGTCACTGCCACGTCACCGTGTCGTACTGCTGATGTCACCCTGCCATGTCATCGTCGTACTGGGACCCACCACTGATGTCATGTTGACGTCATCACCGAAAAGGGCGCAAAGCGCGAAATCTGCACCAACGGATGCCCGGAATGAAAAACCGAGGCAGTTTTTGATGCGCAATTAGCGCGCATCGCTAAGAAAAATAGGCCAAAATGGAAGCCCTCTCATGGCTCGGCTACCAGCAGACCCGAAATTCGCAAATGGACAGGAATTTCTTCACACAGGTTCGGAAAAGGGGCAAAGACAGTTCTAAAGGCAACAGAGGGCTGAACAGCAGCCATAAAATGTCGATGGGACAGTTTAAAGCATTCAGAAGACATTAAAGAGCCCAGGTTCAGTGAAAGTGTATCAGAGGAAGCGGCGAAGACTATCAGTTAGTATTTTTTGGTGGAAATCCGTATTTCCAAAGCAGGCAAACATTAAGAGGCCCCCATCAAAGTCAATAAAGCAGTATTGGGCCATTAAAGCTCACCTGATCAAAGTTAATGCATAAGGCCACCTAAGGGCAGCGCTGCAGAAATCAAAGCACAGTTATGGCCAAATGTCGGCGCATGGCTCTAAGGACATCATAGTTACTCATTTTTTGAGGCGGCTGCCCCCGGCGCAGCATTAGATAGATATTTTGGCATTTATTTCAAGCATATGTTAGGTTAAATACACTTATTACATCAGATCTGTCTCAGATCTTATTCTTGTAGATATTTTGCTTATAAAACCACCCTAATTTATTGTTTAGAGGGTTGGTTGGTTGATCTGCTCTACTAGAGACTCGCTCTGTATACTTGATGTTTTCTTTAATCAAATACTGTTGAAAAGCTTGGAGGATGGACTGTCTGATGTGTTATTACTGTTTTGAAGAATGAACATGGAATTCTTGTGCTGCAACATGACTCAATAAGTGATTTCTACCTCTGCTTTCCATTGATATATGTTCATATCATACATATGTCACCATCTAAATAGCAGATAGAAAGATTAGCTTAGAACTTGCTTGACTGCACTCTATGCTCAATTTCTGTTGTTTCTTTATGTTTTCCTCTGAATTGGTAATGAATATGAATTCCCTTCGGCTCATATTTTCCCTGATTCACCCATGTTTGACAGTTATCTAGGGATTCTTTACTGCTCCTAGATAGAGCTCATTCACCTTCCCTCTGTTAAGTTGAAAGAGAGATTCTTAATTGCCTCTCATTCCTTAGCCTTCAATCCATCTCCATTTAGCTTGAAAGTTGTTTCATGTGTAGCTATCTTGCTCCATTTTCCTCTTGTGACCAAGAAAACACACCAGCAGTCCTACTCCATGACTCCATGCCCAATGGTTTGAACTTATCATACTATGCATTACCTCTCTACTTGAAAGCTTCATCCTTCCCACCAAAACTCAAACAAAACCCCTTAAACTCAATAACTAGCCTAAAATCATCATCAACAAAGCTAAATCATTAAGAGAGAGCCCTCTCTGATTGCAGGTAGGCTAGGACCTGCAGTCCAAAGATTGGTTAGTGGTTACCTCAGTCGTATTCCCTTGGGAGTCAAAGGGAACAACCTGAGTGATAACATAATGGCGATTCCGCTAGGGAGCAATGAATTTTCTAATTGTTGTGTATTCCTTAAAACTACAGATGAAGCCTGAATGTCAGCCAGGGAGCCTTTGAAACTGTTCTTGCTTTGCATTTACAGGAGTAAATAAATGTTGCTTCAGTCAATCTTCATGCTAGTTTTAAGCTATAGATAGCTATTCCAAAATTTGATCAGTTCCTTGCTAATTCTAAAAACATTCATAGAAAATACCAAAACAAGTTCAGAATTTGGCTCCCAAAAGGAACTCACGTTATACAAGGTCAAATCCACACCCAAATTCCCCAGCTATTTTTGGAAATCCCAATTTAATCCCAAGGAACCTCAGGAAGCTAGAGCGAAGAGAAGATTTTGCTGATTCTAGTCCTGAAACAGTCCAGCCAAGCTGTGTTCCAACCCCTGTCAAAGTTTTATTTCGTTCAACCCCTACTTCCCCTTGTTCATCATCCACCTCTCAAAGCACTCCTTCCACACCTCCATTCACTGCACATACTCCCATTACCACTATTATTACCGCTATTCCAGTCGTTCCATTTATCCCTGCTATTCCACTTATCCCTGTGAATATGGCGAATAGATACGCTCCGTTACAATTGCCTGCTAATCCAGGGGCTATGCCTCAGGATTACCAAACTAAAATCACATACTTCGATGGTACCGGTTCTTGCATAGCCCTTCAGCATACCAAGAAAATGCAAGACTATTTTGAGAACTACGAGATAGATGATGATAGTGTGAGAATGAAGATTTTTGTCCAAAGCTTAATAGGAGATGTAAGACCCTGGTTTAGAAGCCTTGCTGCAAATTCCATAGCCAACCCAGAGGCCCTTTACCAAAAATTTCTTAACAGATGGGAGAAAAAGAAAGATCCCTTGCACATATTATCTGAATATGACACCATCAAAAGAGGCCCTCAAGAGTCTGTCTTAGACTATTGTGCGAGATTTAATAATATTTATAATGCAATACCACAGAACTTAAGACCTCCACCTGATCTTGCTTTGTATAAATTCCCTGATGGTTTTGATACTGACATGGCTTATCAGTTAAGGGAAAGAGCCCCTCAAAGCCTAGCAGACATGCAAGATGTTGCTGTTAGCGTAGAGGCAAATCTGATTGCCAAAAGAAACAGAGCTAGAACTGAGAGAAGAACCACCTTTAAGGAAGAGCCCACAGCCTTAGACCAAAAGTTGGATGCTATTATCAGTGGCATGCACAGGCTGGGAGATAGAGTGGAAAGCGTTGAAAGGAAATCTACATGGGAAGGACAACAACCCAATACCATAAGGAACCCAAATTTCAGGAAAACTCAGAACACAAATGCTGGTGGGTCTAGCCCAGACCATGATATAAGGCCTCCTTTCCAAGAGAATTACACAGAAGCATCCACGTCTAGTGAGCAGACAGAAGACACTCACATGAATTTGATGGATCTAAAGGGTGAGCAACAAATTTTCCTAACCCAAGAAGACCAAGATGACCATGAGATAAATCAATTTCGGACTAAGTCAGGTGAGTCTTTTGATTTCAAGCAAGGTTATGATTCAGCTGTTTATGAGGTCCACAAACAGTATAAGCTGAGGACAAGAACCATAGATGTGCCCAAAAAGGTTAAACCAAGTGATACCAAACAGCCTAAGAAGATCAAAGAAAAGGCTGCCCTCATAGAAACTGTTGATAAAACAGTCACAAATCCAAAGGATGTCACCATAGAGGATGTCACAGACATGCAGCCCTCTAATGATCAGCCTCTACCACCTTCTCCCTCAAAAGAAGATTTGAACAGGTCTCCTAAAAACCTTTCCAAATCAGAAATAGTTCAAGAAATCAATGAAGAACAAGAGAAAACCGCTGAAAGTGCAATTGAAAAGGCAAAATCTGCTAGTCACAATACTAAATCACAGTCAGAAAAACCTTTTGATTTAGAGGCAGAAATATGTAAACTGAAGATATCCATCCCTTTATCTAAACTTGCCAAACATGATATCTATAGACAGCAAATCAAAAGATCACTGCAAATGACAGAAAATAGGGATGATGTGAATGTATTAGATGATCAACCTGAGCTCCTTTTCGGTCCTGAAGTCAATGGTAAATCAGGACATGGAGCTGTGTTACCATTCTATGTCAGTTTGCACATTCATGATAAAGTATTTCATAATGCTATGTTTGACTCAGGTGCCTCACACAACCTTATGCCCAAAGCTGTAATGGAAAAGCTAAACCTTGATGTTACAAGACCCTACAAAGACTTATTCTCCTTTGACTCAAGTCAAGTCAAGTGTTTAGGCTTAATCAAAGACTTGTGTGTCTCCTTAGTCCAATACCCAAACAAGACAATCCTCATGGATGTGGTGGTTGCTGACATTCCACCAAAGTATGGCATGCTATTGTCAAGATCTTGGGGAGCAAAACTCCAAGGATCTCTCCAACTAGACCTCTCCTATGCCACTATTTCAGTCTTTGGGCAACCGAAGAGACTGTATAGAGAAACACTGATGAAGTATGTGGTAAGTAGTGAGGAAAAGCCCCAAAACTTCCCTATCTACTCAATCCATTCTGATATGGATTCTTTTATTTTATTTAATGATGAAACAAGTCCTCCCACTGATGATAAGCCGTTGGCTTTAGAACTAGACACACACATCAATGAAGAATTGGTTGCCCATACTGATGAAACTGTCAAAACAATCAAGGCAACCAGCATACAAGAAGAACCTCCCCAAATAGAAATTTCAAATCTGCCCACTACAAGAATGACTAAAACTATAAATACTAACCACAAGCAAGAAATCACATGGTATTTAGAGTTTGATGGCTCTGTTAACAAGTTAGGAGCAGGGGCAGGTGTATGGATTCACAATACACACAACAATCATGTAGAAGGCCATGCCTACAGACTAAACTTCAAATGCACCAACAACATGGCAGAGTATGAGGCTCTCTTTTTAGGCCTTAAACTGCTCAAAGCTCTAGGAGCTGCAAAAGTATCCATTCTAGGTGACTCCGATTTAGTCATACAGCAAATGAAAGGCAACTTTGTCACTAATGACAATAGAATGAGGGCCTATAGGACTGCTGCCACTAATATACTCAATGCATTCACTGAATCCAAGCTTGCCAAGATTTCAAGAGATCATAACATTCATGCACACAGCCTAGCCACTTTTTCTAGTACATGCAAGCTCCCCTTTGAGCCAAATCACCATTTCACTGCTGAGATAAAACATAGGCCTGCTATCCCAAATAATGTTAAAGATTGGCAAGTGTTTGAAATTTGCGAATCCCTTTGTTTAATCCTGAAAAAAAAAAAAAAAAAAAAAATCCTCGTCATTACATTAGTATTTCTCCAATAATTTACTTGTTAAACTGCAGGAGAGGCTGATATGAATAATTAGCAAATGAATTATTCTTCCTATAACTATACTTCAGTCGGAAAGATTCATGACGCGTGCGGCAGGGATGGGAGTGGATAGGGCAAGCAAATTCTTTTTATCCTTATAAAAGACCTGGGACTAAGTTAAGTATCCCAAATATTATTATCCAGAACTAGATAGGATCAAATAAGAAACTAACAAAATTCTATGAGTTTTCAAATATTAACATTGACATGGATGCTATGACGGATGAAAAACAGCAAACAAATGAAAATCAGCAGGCTGTAACAGCCAAACACATGCTAAACCCAAATGTTTTTGACAATGCAAAAATAGAAGAGCTGAAACAGATGCATTTGGAGGAAATAGCAGAAACAGAGGCCGAGATCGTTGATCTAAAAGATAACTTTCTCCCTGCTGGCCTCACTCCGTTAGAAGATATGTTTGATGCAAATGATGTGCCCAAAAAACCAAAAATGCAACCCTTAAACGCTGCTATAGAAGAACACAACATTGGGACAGCAGAGAAGCCCAAAATGATCAAACTATCTCAATCTTTGCCACACGATCAAAAGCCCAAATACGTTGATTTGTTTAAATAATTCCAAGATGTATTTGCTTGGAGTTATGAGGACTTGAAGTCCTATGACACCTCAGTGATCCAACACACCATTCCCTTAAAACCAAATCAAAATCCCTTCAAACAGAAACTAAGGAGAATCAATCATGTGCTTCTCCCTTTGATTGAAAAGGAAGTGAAAAGAATGTTTGAAGCAGGTATCATAGCACCCATCAGATTTTCTGAATGGGTATCCAATCTTGTTCCCACAAGAAAGAAGACAGGTGAGATTAGGCTATGTGTAGATCTAAGAAATTTAAACCAAGTCTCCCTAAAAGACCACTACCCCTTGCCAAAAATGGACCACATCCTACAAAGAGTAGTGGGGTCATCTAGAATCTCTTTGCTAGATGGCTTTTCAGGTTTTAATCAAATACTAGTTCACCCGGATGACCAAGACAAGACAGCCTTTACCACACTGTGGGGAACATTTAAATATGTGAAGATGCCTTTCGGACTTAAAAACGCTGGTGCTACCTTTCAAAGGGCCATGGACATTGCATTTGCCAAGGAAATCCATGATTTCTTGGTTGTCTATCTTGATGACCTTACCCCTTTCTCCAAATCTGATCAAGAGCACCTCAAACACTTAAGGCAAATATTCATGACATGTAGGAAATATGGCATTTCCTTGAACCCCAAGAAGTCTCTCTTTGGCCTTGAAGAAGGTAAATTACTAGGCCATATCATCTCAAAAGATGGGATTAGAATTGATCCTGAAAGAATTCAAGCCATCCTTCAAATCCCATTTCCAAGAAACATAAAAGAGTTGCAAGCATTCCTTGGAAAGATCAATTTCCTAAGGAGATTTATCCCAAATCTAGCCAAGCTGATAAGACTGTTAAGCAACATGTTAAAAAAGGATGCCAAGGTAAAATGGTCTCTTGAAACCAAGAAAGCCTTTGAGAGTATCAAAACTGCCTTAACCCAAGCCCCAGTCCTCACAAGTCCTCAATTTGATAAGGATTTCATCATTTTTTCATTTGCATCTGAACACACCATAGCTGTTGTCCTTTTGCAAAAGGATGATCAAGGAGCTAAAAAGCCAATTACATTTTTCAGCCGAGCCTTAAGAGATGCCCCTTTGAAGTACCAAATCATGGAGAAGTAGGCCTATGCCCTTGTTAAAGCAATCAAAGATTTCCGAGTTTACATTTTATATTCACATGTGATTGCCTATGTCCCAAATGCTGTTGTAAAAGACATATTAACCCAAGAGGGGTTAGAAGGCAAAAGAGGCAAGTGGATTGCTAACATCCTTGAGTATGACATAGAAATAAAACCAACCAAGCTCATAAAGGGACAAGGTTTAGCCAAACTGATGTCCGAAACAAACTTTCAAGCCTTAGACATTAACCAACTGGACAGTGAACAGGAGCTGGCGACTCCACAGATCAGTGAAACATTTTTGCAATCCCCATGGTATGCTGATATATGCTTTGTTTTGTTAAACCTGTTTGCTCCCCCAGGATTTTCCAGAACCAAGAAAAGATTTTTAAAGATGAAAGCTTCAAAGTTTTGTGTCATAGATGGTGCTTTATTTTGGAAAAATCATGAAGGCATATTGCTTAATTGTTTAACCATGAATGAAACTAACAATGTCATGAAAGAATTCCATGCAGGGGACTGTGGAGGACATCTATATTGGAAATCCACTGCTGATAAAATTTTAAGGGCTGGTTTCTATTGGCCCTCTTTGTTTGCAGATGTAAAGAAGTTTGCTATCTCATGTCATAAATTCCAAATCTTTGAGGGCAAAAGAAAGCTGTTACCTTTTCCTCTTAAGCCCATCTCAACCAAGAAGCCCTTTCAACAATGGGGTCTTGACTTCATTGGAGAAATCCACCCCTCTTCCTCAGGCCAGCATAAGTGGATTCTAACAGCCACCGACTATTTCACTAAATGGATTGAAGCCATCCCATGTAGACAGGCCAATGACTCCATCATTATCCAATTCCTTGAGACCAACATCCTTTCTAGATTTGGCTGCCCTGAGAAGATCATTACTGACAACGCCGCTGCCTTCAAATCCAAAAAGATGATCAATTTTTGCCATAAATTTCACATTACCTTGGGCCACTCCACAGCCTATTACCCTCAAGGTAATGGCTTGGCCAAATCATCCAACAAAAGCCTCATCAACATCATAAAGAAAGTGCTAGAAGAAAACAAGAAGAACTGGCATAAAAAGCTCACAAATGCCCTATGGGCAGACAGACTTTCAACAAAGAAATCCATTGGGATGAGCCCTTATGAGCTGGTGTATGGCATGGAGGCCAGATTTCCATCTTCCTTGGGCATTCCTATCATCAAGTTGTTACAAGAGATCCAAGCTGAACCAAATGATGTTCAACGAAGAATCAACCAGACCATTCATCTTCAGCAAACTAGAGAACAGGTCTATGACAGAGCTCAAATTTTGCAAGAAAAGCTCAAAAGGATGTTTGATAAGAGAGCTAAGGCTGAGGATTTCTATGTTGGCAACAAAGTTCTAAGGTGGGACTCACGAAGAGAAGACAAGGGCAAACATGCAAAATTTGATTTTTTATGGAAAGGTCCATTTGTTATCAGCGCTGTGCAGGGCAATAACACATATTTCCTCAAATCTGAAGAGGACGGCATAACTGAAGAAGGCCCTGTCAATGGCCGAATGCTAAAGCATTATTATGATCCCTGTTGTTGAACACAACGCAGTTGTATTATATTTGTACATAAATACTTGTATTTTCAGCACTTTGTTTTTTTTAGCAGGTTGAATAATGGAACAGTGCAGCAAAGTTCTTTAAAGGCAGAACCAAAGCAAGTCCTCCATTCGGATCTCTGTCATTGCATTAATCTCAGCAAAAGGGCAGGCAGTTTTTCAGTCAATAGTATTAAAAGAAAAGAGGATTCTCAGTTTACATCAGCACCCTTTTTCAAGACAGAATCAAGGGAAGTGCTCCAGTTTTTTTCCCCTATGTTGTGTTCATTTCAAAGGCAGGTTCTCAGGCACAGGTGCATGTAATAATGGAGCACGCAGAAGAAAGCAGGCAGTGCTGCTATTGTATAAAAATTCAGTTTATGAGAATGTTGTGTTCAGGTTTCAAATTTTCAATCATTTGACAGCCAGCACAAGGGAAGTTTCAGTCTACACCAACAATAGGAGATCAAGGCAGTCTGACCTATTGTTCTTGGCTTTTCACAAGGAAAAGCCATCCCCAAGTGGAGCCACTGTTAGCCTCCTATTGCAATAGGTGTTCATATTTCATGATTGACAATTGAAAGTGTCAAATATGTCATCTTTTCATGTTGCAAGGTTCCATATTTCCATAAAGAGGGCAAAGAAGAGGCCATGAAAGTGTGCCAGTCTAAATGCCACTGCTGTATTCCAAATTTTGATGAGTTAATCCATTTTGATGAGTTTTTTCAGCTAAGGGAAGTCCAAACAGCTTAATCTTGGCTTCCCTAGGTTTCAATTTCTTGTTGTAGAATATAGAGAATGAATATCTGTCCAAACAGCTTAATCTTGGCAGATTTCTAGATAGATAGAGAAACAAGGGTGCTTAACAGCTTAATCTAAGCCCCTGGATGATATAAGGGTAAGTTTAGATAGGAGGGCAGTCAAAAGAAAAAGGATAATCAGGGTCTGCAAGTCCAAGTGCACCCATGCAAAAAGAAGAAAAAATGCTAGGTAAGTAGGCTGGGTAAGTAGTTTTGTGGTTGCAGAATCAAGCTATGTGATCCATTTCATGTTTTTTAATGTTACAACTATTCAGATCACAAGTATAAGGCAATTTCCCTTTGGAGGAGCTCAAGCGAGGCATGTCTAATTCCCCTTTCTTCTAAATCTCCAAATCACTCACTAACATCCCCTTGAGGACCTTGGGATCTGCCCAACCAGTCCTGTCATCACTTCATTCTTGTAAAAAACCAAGTCAAGCTTTGACTTTCTTCAGTAAAAAGAAGCCACATTTCTTGTGTAAAAATCATTTCTTTACAGTCCATTCACTTCCTATGTCTAAGTTTTAGCTCACAAACTTAGCCTCTCCCCTACACTTCACCTCACAAATTCATATTAACTCCTAACTCTACTATCTAGCTCCCTAGATCATCTCCTTATCCCCTATTGCTACAAAAAACTATATAAAATCCCAAAAATATTACATATCCCACCCTATAGCACTATAGCTATGTACATACAGTTCTGGGATATAATAGTCCACCTGGGACTATTAGGAACCCATCCGTGTCATAACTCTGGGATTGGTCTAAACCTCTGGTTAGGCCAATAACCTATATCCACCCCTTTACCCTTAAAACCTCATATTCCTACCCCTCCACAGTCATTTTCCCAAAATTAATGTTTAAATGTTTTATTAAACATTAAATTATCATTTCCCCCCGCTTAAACCTAACCCGCAAAACCCACATTTTCTAAAGTTTTGAACCCCCGCAGCATAATATTATTTTAATATTCGCGCGGGCCCCGCTCCAAAGTTGCGCGCCACCCCAATCAACCCGCCAGTCGTCCGATGCCCAGCGTTTCAGATCCAACGGTGGGCGGGTGTTTTCATATGCCGATCCACCGGAGGTTAACGTCCGGGGGATGGGCGGTTTCCCTGTCGTACCCCCACCACGTGTCAGCCTCCCGGTGTGTTCGGAGGCCCCTCCCCCAATACCACCTACGCGGAAAAGCGGTGCGGGAGAAAACCGGATACCGCCTCCGCCGAATGACGTCAGTGCCATGTCATCATGATGTCATCAACCTGCATCGGCCTCCTGCCACCGTGTCTTGTGCCACGTCACTGCCACCGTGTCACCGCCACGTCACTGCCGTACTGGGACCCACCGCTGACGTCATCACCGAAAAGGGCACGAAGCGCGAAATCTGCACCAACGGATGCCCGGAATGAAAAACCGAGGCAGTTTTTGAAGCGCGATTATTGCGCATCGCTAAGAAAAATATGCCAAAATGGAAGCCCTCTCATGGCTCGGCTACCAGCAGGCCCGAAATTCGCAAATGGACAGGAATTTCTTCACACAGGTTCAGAAAAGGGGCAAAGACAGTTCTAAAGGCAACAGAGGGCTGAACAACAGCCGTAAAATGTCGATGGGACAGTTTAAAGCATTCAGAAGACATTAAAGAGCCCAGGTTCAGTGAAAGTGTATCAAAGGAAGTGGCAAAGACTATCAGTTAGTATTTTTTGTTGGAAATCCGTATTTCGAAAGCAGGCAAACATTAAGAGGCCCCCATCATAGTCAATAAAGCAGTATTGGGCCATTAAAGCTCACCTGATCAAAGTTAATGCATAAGGCCACCTAAGGGCAGCGCTGCAGAAATCAAAGCACAGTTATGGCCAAATGCCGGCGCAGGGCTCTAAGGACATCATAGTTACTCATTTTTTGAGGCGGCTGCCCCCGGCGCAGCATTAGATAGATATTTTGGCATTTATTTCAAGCATATGTTAGGTTAAAGACACTTATTACATCAGATCTATCTCAGATCTGATTCTTGTAGATATTTTGCTTATAAAACCACCCTAATTTACTGTTTAGAGGGTTGGTTGGTTGATCTGCTCCACTAGAGACTCGCTCTGTATACTTGATGTTTTCTTTAATCAAAGACTGCTGAAAAGCTTGGAGGATGGACTGTCTGATGTGTTATTACTGTTTTGAAGAATGAATATGGAATTCTTGTGCTGCAACATGACTCAATAAGTGATTTCTACCTCTGTTTTCCATTGATATATGCTCATATCATACATATGTCACCATCTAAATAGCAGATAGAAAGATTAGCTTAGAACTTGCTTGACTGCACTCTATTCTCAATTTCTGTTGTTTCTTTATGTTTTCCTCTAAATTGGTAATGAATATGAATTCCCTTCGGCTCATATTTTCCCTGATTCACCCATGTTTGACAGTTATCTAGGGATTCTTTACCGCTCCTAGATAGAGCTCATTCACCTTCCCTCTGTTAAGCTAAAAGAGAGATTCTTAATTGCCTCTCATTCCTTAGCCTTCAATCCATCTCCATTTAGCTTGAAAGTTGTTTCATGTGTAGCTATCTTGCTCCATTTTCCTCTTGTGACCAAGAAAACGCACCAGCAGTCCTACTCCATGACTCCATGCCCAATGGTTTGAACTTATCATACTATGCATTACCTCTCTACTTGAAAGCTTCATCCTTCCCACCAAAACTCAAACAAAACCCCTTGAACTCAATAACTAGCCTAAAATCATCATCAACAAAGCTAAATCATTAAGAGAGAGCCCTCTCTGATTGCAGGTAGGCTAGGACCTGCAGTCCAAAGATTGGTTAGTGGTTACCTCGGCCGTATTCCATTAGGAGTCAAAGGGAACAACCTGAGTGATAACAGAAACAAAAGAATGCTGAAGCGGAGGTGGTAACATCAGAAAAGAATATAGACTTCAGGCATGAAGCGGGCCAAGAGGAGGACGCCATGGAGGTGGATAGGAGTGAGAAGGAGAAGTCTCCGATGCAGGCGCAAAAGATCCCGTGCTCGGAAATTGAAGAAGGAACTCCTATCGGATCCGGGAACGCTGCCCCGGAAGTCACAAAAGAAGCAAATGCAGGCCCCCTTGAAGAAACGATGGGTACGCGTCTGGACTCTTGTTTTCCCTCTATGCCTCCTCCTTATGAAGTAAAAGATGCATGCCTAAATTCAAATTCTCATAGTCATTCATCTGTTGAACACTCTCGTGTTGAAAGCATTACTTCATCCATCCCCAAGATTAACCTGAACTATGAAGAGGCTCCAAATGAAATCTGTGAAGTAAAAATCTCTCCTTCCAAACCGGCATGTCATTATAACCTGCGTTCCCTTGACAAAAGACCGGCTTCTGGAGATCCAATCGGAGGTTTAGGCATGGATATACCCCTGACCTCTATGAAGAAATCTAGGGGCCGGAAGTCTTACCTGTCTAAGGCTCAGGTGAAAGCAAAATTTGACGTGGCGGATGGTAAACAACTGTCGATTCCTGGGGTGCTTAGAGCGGCGAAACCCTGTATGGATGTGTCAAAATGATTTTTCTTTCATGGAACTGCAGGGGTTTAGCCAGTAAACCCAAAAAACTGGCCCTGAAGGAGTTGGTACAACATTGTAACCCAGACGTACTCATGTTGCAGGAGACTTTAGGCTTGAGTTCAGAAGTTCTGTCATCTCTTTGTTCTACTCTCCCGGGGTGGCAATTTCAAGCTTTGGATTCCATTGGCCACTCGGGAGGCCTGGCTATAGGCTTCAGGGAAGGAAGACTGAAACTATTAAATATGTGGGGGATGGATCATGTGTTGGGAATGGAAGCTATGTCCCCTGATTTTGACTTCCCTCTGATGATCTTAAATATCTACGGGCCATGTCAGGAGAGAGTCTCTTTTTGGAACAATCTCCTGTCTAAATCAGTGATGAGAAGTCAAAATCTGGTGATAGGAGGAGATCTAAATTTCTCTATTGGGAATGCCGAGACTTGGGGTCCTTCTGCCAGAGAAGACCCTCTATCAGATTTCTTCTTGAATGCCCTTGCTACGCATAATCTGATAGATGTAAACCTGCTAAAACTGAAACCTTCATGGAGGAATCACAGAACAGGTGAAGCTAGAATTGCAAAAAGATTAGACCGTTTTCTTCTATGTGAAGATCTAGCTTCCAGAATTCCGGTTTTCAGACAGTGGGTAGGTGAGGGGGGAAATTCAGACCATTTTCCAGTCCTTCTCGAGTTATCCAAGCCTCCCCTTAAGCCGGCAACACCCTTCAAATTCAATGCATCCTGGATGCAGGAGGAATCATTCAAAAAGCTTTTTAATGAAACTTGGCAACACCCGTGTAGGAATGCCATGGAGGACAAGAGCTTTCTTCTCATGGAAAATTTGAAAAGACTGAAGAAGGCCACTATAGAGTGGGCAAAGAAGAGGAAGCAGAAACAAAATGAAGACTTAATCAATATTAACTTGGAGCTTGGGGAATTGGAAAATCCTGAATCGAATGGCTATGAATCTCAGGAGTCGAAGGATAGGATCTTGTTGTTAGAAAAGCAGAGAAGTCAAATTCTTCTCGACAGAGAAGAGGAATGGAGGTTGAAAAGCAGGGCAATCTGGCTGATGGCTGGAGATGAAAATACAAAATAATTTCACAATTATGCAAAAGGTAGGAAGATAACAAATACCATCTGGAAGTTGAAGGACGAGGAAGGTAGAGAGGCCAATACCTTTGAATCTCTCTCGCTCATGGGGAGGAACCATTTCCAAAAATTATTCTCTGATCAAGGGGAGCCAACTTTAGCAGAGGTTATCAGAACAGCCCAATGTTTTCCCCGATATGTGGAGGAGGAAGAAGCCGAGGGTTTGCAGGGAGAAGTCACAACAGAAGAAGTGGAGAGTATTATAAAATCTATGGCCAAAGACAAAAGCCCTGGGCCGGATGGGTGGCCTATTGAACTCTTCCAGCATTTCTTTGATCAGATTGGCTCAGAATTAACAGAGGTGGTTGAGGAATCCAGAAGAAAAGGTATGGTCTATGCACCTTTCAACTCAACCTTTATAGCCCTTATTCCTAAGAAAGAAGATCCAGTATCGTTTGAAGATTTCAGACCTATATCGCTGTGCAACAGCATTTATAAAATTATAGCTAAGGTGATTGTTGTCCGTTTAAAGCCAATTCTGTCTAGATGCATTTCAAACGAACAGTTTGGTTTTCTGGATGGTCGCCAAATACATGAAGCCATTGGGGTGGCTCAAGAGACAATTCATAGTGTTAAACAGATGAAAAGGAAAGGAGCAGTGGTGAAAATTGATCTGTCAAAAGCTTACGACAGAATCAGCTGGACCTACCTCCGGATGTTGTTAACACATCTGGGATTTAAAGTTGACTTTATCAATTGGATTATGGGATGTATCACCAGTGTCAGTTATGCGGTCCTTATTAATGGAGCAGCCTCTCCCTTCTTCAAAGGACAAAGAGGGTTAAGACAAGGATGCCCTTTGTCCCCACTGCTCTTCCTTCTGGTAGCAGAAGGGCTGAGTCAACTAATTCTAAAAGCCAAAAGGGAAGGAACTTTAAAAGGGTTGGAGGTTGCAGTCAACTTATTCATTTCGCACCTTCTCTTTGTCGATGATATTTTACTCTTCAGCAATGGGAACCAGTCTGAAATAAAGGAGATTAAGAAGATTCTTGAGCTTTTTATGAAAGCTACCGGGATGCAAGTGAATCATAGGAAATCTCAGCTCATTCTGGAAGGCTTTAACAGACAGGAGACAAGCCAAATTACCTCAGTTCTTCCTTTTGATGTTTATAAGCTCGAAGATCCTTTCAAATATCTGGGGTTTTGGCTGAAACCGGATAATTACAGGAAACAGGACTGGAATTGGTTGGTAGCGAAGATTGAAACCAGAATCTCTCATTGGAGCTTCAGGTGGCTTTCCAGAGCAGGAAGGCTAACTTTAATTAAATCAGTCCTTCTAGCAATTCCAGTTTACTGGGTTGCGCTGACCTGGGTTCCTAAAGGTATTTTGGAAAAGATAAGAAGAATCTGTAGTAGATTTCTATGGGCTGGATCAAAGGAGGATTCAGTGCTTCCCTGGGTTGCCTGGGAGAAAGTGGCAAGACCGAAAGAATGGGGAGGGTGGGGTATAAAAGACCTCACTACTTTCGGAACCTCCCTGGCGGCAAAATCAGGGTGGAGAATCATCAATATGGAAAATCTCTGGACGAAAGTGGTAAAACGGAAATACATTGACCCCACCCCTCTTGAAGATTGGATAAGGAACCCAGAAAAGAAAGGAGGAAATGTGTCGGTAGTCTGGAGGGCGACTATAGATGCCTTCAAGATTATTGAACAAGGCTTGTCCTGGCAGATTGGAAATGGTGAAAATATTCGAATTGGTAGGGACCCCTGGGTGGGGTGTAACGAAAATTTTGCTCTGCCCCCAGGCCTGATTAGGCATCTAGAGTCAAAAGGATTTCTTTTCCTTAATCAGGTAGAGAAAATTGGTCATTCATCCATATGGGGACAAGCATGGAAATCAGGAGAGGAATTGGACCTTCATCCCCATTGGTGGAACGATTGGAAGGTCTACATTCAAGAACTTTCCAGATCTAATGTAAGGTTAAAAGACAAACCGGATCAGCTGGTGTGGGCTCACGCTGATTCTGGATCCTACTCCCCAAAATTTGGATACAAAGTCATTATGGAAGCTAAAGTGCCCTGCTAAAGCCAAGCTTTTCTTCTGGTGTATTCTAAAAGGAAAAGTCCCTACATGGGACATTCTCCAATCCAGGTTTAAGTCAGGGCCGGGAAGATGCCCTATGTGCAAAAATGACTCTGAAACTATAGCACACCTTTTTATTGGTTGTCCTGTAGTTAAAAAAGTATGGGTGGAGGTTGAGAAGCTTATTCAATTACCGGCAGCCTGGGAAGGGGGAAATATCCCTGAAGCATGGCATAAATGGTGGCGCTTATATTCAAATGGGAAATTGCAGAATCTGCCTCCTATTATCTCTTGGGGTATCTGGATTGCAAGAAACAGAACCATCTTTCTAGACAAGGAAACCCCTGTTGAATCAATTGCCATTCAATGTACATCTATTTACTCAAACATACCTGATTCAGAGGAAGAAAGGATGCCCAGACAGGTTAGAGAAGAACAAATCAAGGAAGGAGTGCCATGGGCTTATTTTGATGGAGCATCTCAAAATAATAAAGCTGGAGCATGATTAATCATCCATATAAATGAAAGACAGTCTCTAAAAGCTTCCGTGGGCTTAGGCAGTGGCTCAAATAATTTTGCAGAATTATCTGCTCTAAAGCTGCTCCTATGTTGGCTTATACACAGGAACATCTTCACAGTTCAGATTTTTGGGGATTCATTAAATGTTATCAAATGGGCAAATGATCAAAGCAGATGTCAAAATTATATCTTGTATCCTTTATTAGAAGAAATTCAGCATTTAAAATTATCTTTTAATGTTTTCTCTATTCATCACATTAATAGGGAGCGCAACGATTCAGCAGACAGGCTTTCTAAAGAAGGTCTACAACAAGCTATGGGCAGTTGGAGAATAGTGGAGGAAAACAATGGAGAAATCCATCTCTCGGACCAGCCTCCTTATGTATAGATGCATGCTTCTGAAGACTTAGCAGACTGGTTTATATAGTTTCTTTTTGTATACAGCTGAGAGTTTCTTTTTTGAAAATCTAGACTTGGACATCCTTTCTCAACTTGGGTTGTTTTCCTCGATAGAGGAGACCCGGGGGAAAGATGCTTGCTGCTATTTTTTATTACCATGGATGCTAAATATATGGAAAACTGTTGATACTTTTTGATGGTGCTGAGGAAGGGAGTTGTTTTCCTCTGTAGAGGAGGCTCTTGTTATGCTCAGTATGCTCCACCTCTCTTTTGCTGAAGGAAGGCAGAATAGTCTTCATACAGATCTTTATGATGATCCATCATACAGTCAAAGGAATGCTTCGGCATATGATATGTAACTTTTTATCATAATTATAAAAAGTTTGTTTTTTTCTTTGGAAAAAAAAAGAATATGCTTAAGTTAAATAACATACATTTCTAATGTAGCAAGAGTAGTCCTCCAGACATACACCATTGACGACCACTAGCCCCAATACTGGCACATTATAGTCAGATACACCTACTCCTCCAAAGAAGTATACTCACTCTACACTATGTAGAAGCCAAGGCTCTTCACAATACTTCAAAATCTTTTCTAAGGCTAAGCCTAGTCAAAAGCTTGGCTCCCAAAAGCCTGTTCTATGAGTTATGAGATTTTATTTATAAAAAAGGGTGGGATGACCCTTGACATTTCCCTTCGTGACTCTTTGACTTCCTCATGACTCATCAAATTCTTCACTAAATGACACATTACATTACATAATGACTTTTCATATTCCAATATTGACACTTGGAATTTCACTTACAACATATTTACAAATAATATTACATTTTCCACATGTACCCATATAAGACAAAATAGGCTAGAGACATCCTGACAAGACAAAACACTATGATTCTGATGTTTTGGTAAGACCAACTCGGCAACCTCCACTTGGTGCTTCTCAGTTACATATTGATGCCAAGCTTGGTACTGTATGATGGTGTCCCCAAACTGTTTGATGGTGTCTTTCTGAAAGTGGACTCTTTCCTCCATGGCATCCGGGTATATGGTCTTGGAACATGTATCCAACTCGTTTTGAAGCATGAGCAGCATGGTCTTGACCATGACAGGACCACCAATGTACTTCTGCATGTTGTGTGTGCTCAACTCCAAGTCTTCTATGGTGGCCTCTCGTCTTAGCTTCTCCAAGTACTCATTGATCTCCAGCCGAACTTGGTTCTTGGGTTTAGCATCAGTGAGGGAACCGATTGATGGGATCTTGTATGTTCGCACCATGACATCCAAACTATTGTACAACCGTAAATATGAGGCTTGTATGCTGCAGATGAATGAGGTGAGTTTCTTGTAGTTCTAGATCAACATTCGTACCTTCACTTTATCCAGCTCCTCTTGTGGCTTCATCTTCTTCTCTAAGTCAAGTGAGGAGCAGAATGTATGTTCTTGAGAGTTTGAACAAAATATTTGCTCTACTATTGTAAGCCAAACACACATACAATTGCTTTATGCATAGTGAAAATTTTGTCATAGAGCTTCCGCATGGTATCACCATGTGTTGATACTTCAGCAAGTATCGTTGTCTTCATCTCCCCCAATGTGGAAACTTCATTCTGCTCTAATTCTACCTCTTGCCTGGAAGCCTACAAGTTCTTTTCCATTTGCTCATTCTCAGCCATTAGGTACTTAACATTTGAGATTGTTGCTCTTGCATAGGCCAAGTTGGCTTCGACATGGGTGGTTGGATGCTTCCTGGTGTCTGACACTATCACCCTTTCCTTGATGAATGTAGGTGATTCCCGACCATCTGGAAAGTGCTTCATTTGTGTCTGTACAATCTTCTTCTGCAACTTGACAAATGATATATTGTACACATCCATGACAGGATCATCAACAAGAAGAACAACATCTCCTTTCTCGCTTGGCAATGGTTCTTACACTAGAGGTGGTGGAGAGTGAGAGATGACATGTGGTGCTCTTGGCATTAGGTCAGTTTCTTCATTTTGTGGCTCCTATTCCAACTCCATGTTTGTCACTTCGATCAATTTCTCAATCTGCTGAGAATGCTCCCGATCCTGCATCTGTTCACCCTCTTTCTCAACTGTTGGTTGTTCCAACTCATCAACCTATATCAGCGTTGTTTACTCTGTCATCATGCCTTGTCTTTGTTCTTCTTCCTACTCATGCTTCTCTTCTCTTTCTCTCCTCCTCAACTCTTGTTCTTATTTCAACTTCTTCTCTCTCTCCTGCAACTTTAGTTCTACTTCCTGTAGCCTCTTCTTTTCTTTCTTCCTTCGCTCTGCTCTCTTCATCTGTTTCTCCCTCTTTTCTTTCACAGCCAAAGCTTCCTTCTCCATGACAGGATTTTCCTTCATCTTGCAACTTTTCTCTCCCTCTAGGTTCTCAGTAATATTCGTCCCTTGTCTTGCACTGGATTGTTTCCTTATGTTGTTGTTGTTTCTTTCAAAGTTGTTGTTGTCTGCAGAGAAGCTTTCCAAGCTCTTCCTAAATTGGTCGTCTCATTGAATTTGGAGGCATTGTAGCAATACCTCCAAGGGTCCTACTCTGGCCAATGAAATGTCCCATGGATCCATGGAAAGTACACTCTCACACAGTGGTCCTTACAAATACTGTGGTGATCTTATGAATTAAAGTCCTTGGTGCCGAACTCAAATTTCATTGTCTTTAGCCTCGACATATACATCTTTCAAGCTCTTAATCTCATATAACCTAATTCGCAAAGGAAGGGCATACCATGGTTCTTTCTTCTTCCTATGCAGTCCTGAAAACAACCCTGTAAAGAGGTGGTATGAAACTTCTTGCATGATTCTTGTTAGTGGTGTACCTTGGTAGAACATGCAGAGGCTTCTCTCCACCAAACACTATGATGAAGGTGCCACCTAGTGAGGCATACCAATCTACGATGTTTAATATTTCCTCCATTACTTCTCAGGACACATAAAGTGGATCTTGTTCAAAGATAAGCTTGTACAACGAGATGATAAAATGGTCAGTTAGCCTTGCCATCACTCCTTGATAGCTGCACTCGAAAAGAAACTTACAATAGATGTTGATGGCAGTATATTTTGGTGTCCATGTCCATCTCATGCCAAGGAACTATTGATGGGCACAGATTTCATCCAGTAAGTATGTAGACATGTAAAACTTTTCTTGCTCATTCTTGGGTGGATTTCGAGCCTTAGCCATATGGGTATTCAACTAATGAGCCAAAAAAATCCGACCAATTGAATGACCTCCCATCATTCACCAACTGGTCCAGTAAGACCACCCACCCTTCAGGAAAGGTTTATGTTTTCTCTCGACCATATATTCTGCAAGCAAAGATTATCAAGAACTAGTAAGCTTTCATGAGGGACTTTGTCTTGCAAACATGTGTGGGTGTATGTCTAAACTTCAACGGCTCCTTCACCCAGCACTTGAAAATATCTCTCGTGTTCACATAGCTATGGGTGGGATAGAAGAGTGATTCCATGCGCTTCACCGACTCAGATAAGTGATACATATGATGAAATTTCTCTACCCTGAAGGTGGCAAGCTCTCTCTCGTTGGCACTGCTCAATGTCATAGTCTGCTCATCCGTGTGTGAGACAATCCAGCTGATGATTTTCGCACATGGAAAAGCGGGGTACCTACATGCAACCTTGTATAACCCTAACCGATGGATGCTAAGATAAACTTGACGGTCCTCTAAGTCTTCCTTAAAGTCCTCTGCAGAAGCATCTTTGATATGTTGCCAAATCAGTGTTGTTCCCTTCTCAATGAACCACTGAGTATCTACATAAATTGGAAAATCAACCGATATCTTCTCAACTTCTTCCCTCGTACTACTCTCGGTGGTTTCCTTTGATGCAGCTCTCTTGGATTCCATGTTAACTATAACTGCTAGAGAGATGCTCAACAATTGTTGTACTTGTGGGACAGAGAGGACACTCATGGCAAGAAAATGTCAGTTAAAAGTAAAACAACTTCAAGACAAGATCAAGCAACAAACCTGGCTAATGATGGGAAGGATTGTGTAGTTTTGGCTGACATAGGTCACTAGCTGACTATGGGAACTTAGCACTGTGCCGTCCCAGCAGCCAGTCGGGAAGCTTGATGACTAGAACTGTGCAATGCGCAGTTCAATCTGGGCCAAGGTCAGGAGAGACTGTGGATTGCGAAGTCTCAGTGGCCAAGTTAGGAGGTTGGCTCCTGGAACTACGTAGTGCACTATGGATCTTTCTAGACCAAGATGTGTGCAATTCCAGAAGCCAAGGAAGAGGCCTTAAGCTCTCAGATTGCGCAGTACAAGCTGTGAAGTGTTAGATCCGGGTAAGGGGACCCATATCTGCCCAAGGGGAGTGTGAAAAATAATCATATCTGAAGGATGGTGTGATGTTGAGTGAAGATTTGACTAATTGTGGATGCATGCATGTGAAACAAGTGAAGGAATAGATTAAACTAAAGGAAAATGAAGCATGTGAAGAGAGTCATCGCAATGACGACCGTTGGTGCAAAAACGTGAAAACTCATGCAACACTCAGGAAAGGGAATCAAAAACTTGAAAAAACACTTCTAGAAGATAAGAAAAGTTACAACGCCAGTAGTCATTCACAGAAACAAGTGAAACAACACCCTCACAAGCTAAACGACAAAAAGTGACAGAAAAAGTGGCAAAAGACAAGAAAAGAAAAACTCACCCGGAAAAGTGACAACAATCACACTGAAGGCTCCTTGATCTCCTCGGGAATGCTATAGCTCCAAGATTGAGTGTGAAAATGAGCTCTAGTAGCATCGATTAAATATATTTGGTCAAGTTAGGGTTTATGACGTGCATGCCTAAAATCAAGGAAAAAGTGACACTTGGCGGAAGTTTCTAAAAATAACACAAGTGCCTCCTTCAGGTTACTAAAAATAGATACCTATTTTTTAGGGATGATTTTTTCTCTTTTGCTTTTCTTATTTTTTTCTTTTTCAAGAAAATTGCCATGCATTGCCCAAAAATATTGTGTAGTTCTAGGAAGGACTAAGTAACTCTTTGTCTCATGCACTAAGCATTTTCTGAACACAATGGGACCTGCGTAATTTTTGGGCGAAGTGGCTTTGGACTGCCTCTCCTATTTGCGAAATTTCCCAGCTCAAGGTTGTCTTTCATTTAGTACTATGAATTTTCTGAGCTCAAGGTTCACTAGTAATCAAGACTGCGCAATTCCCAAGAGCAAGGCTAGTTGCCCTTAAGAATTGTGCAGTTCTTTGAGGAAAGCCCATAACTATCAAGGGACCAAGTCAGGAGATTGGCTTGTGGGTTCAAAAATGAACTAAGTGATAAAAAACAAGCCAATATGAAAAGAATAAGGACCAGTCGAAGCACAAGTACCTAGATCAACTTAAGATGAGTTATTGTGGTTTAGAAGGAATGCTCCAAAATTGAAGCATAGGCAAAATTTTGGAGGGTGGTTGTAGCCACTACAACACTATGTTAGTTATGAAAGCAATGAAGAACATGAAGAATATACCCAATAGGGTGAATAAAATTTTCCCTTGTGTTTTGCTTCATTTCAATTACTGAAGGAGAACTTTCATACTGTTATAAGTCAGCAGTGTCATAGTCTTGACATCGAACATGAGGAAAACAATGAGTTTGTTGATGGAAACCCTCTACCATTATATTTTGCCTCATTTGAACTATTGAAAGAAAATTATAAGATTACTAATGAAGTAAGAAAGCAAGATGACAATAACATAGATTGGCAGCAGCCTTCTTATGTATTTGATGATCCTGTTACTTGTTATATGGAAGACTTCTTCAGTTCAAAATCACAACCATTGAGTAACCATGAGATTGAATATGCAGTTGGAGGGTTGAAACATGAAGAGCATTGTGAATTAATTCAAGGTAGTTATGTGCCATTTAGTTTTGCTTCTTTTGAGTTCCTCGAGAAAAAATTAAAACTATCACTGAAGCAAAGGATGGTGAGCCTATGAAAGATCATATAGTCTCATTGGAAACAATACACAATAAATTGCAGCAGTCTTCTCAGGTTTTCAATGATCCAATAGCTAGTTATTTGGATGGTTTTTGCAGTCAAAATTCTCCTCCTTTAACTAGTTGTGAGCCTGAAAACAGGGGTGATGAAGACTTAGTTTGGAAGCTAGCATGATTGTTTTGTCCAACAGGGGTTCCATTACAAAATCCAAATGAAGGTTTGAAACCCTGTCATGAAAGTTATCAAATGAAATTCCATGAAAGAAAGGATGCATATAAAGGTTTGTATTCATGGTATGTAGACCACTTGGAGAAAAATTGTTTCTGTCAGATGAGTTAAACTTCATTGTTCATTCATTTGAGGATCTATTGTAGTGGCTAAAACCCCCCTCCAAAATTTTGCCTTAGCTTTGTTTTGGAGCCTCCCTATCAACCATACTTAGCATCATGCCTTGCACTGTCCAAAGTACATAGGCTTCAGCTAAGTTTCAGTGGCCTGCCATCCTGTACATGTCAACTTGTTTGCCTCTCACCACAGGCTGTCATTTCGGACTTAGGAAATTTTCTAGCTAAGATGCTCCCCCTGAAAATTGTGCAATTCTAGAGGGGAACCAACCTTCCCTCTAGAAATTGCGCAATCTTATTGGGTTGCCTGCTGGGCTCCATAAATGCGCAGTTCATCCAAGCAACCTTCCCCTTGAAGATTGCGTAGTGCAACCCGACACCAAGCTTTAACTCAGGAATTGCACAGTTTTGACTGACATCCAAGGCTTCATTCCAGAAATTGCACAGTGCATGAGGGACAGTCAGTTTTGCAACCCCCAGAAACTATGCAAATCTCATCCACAGGCTTTAAAACCATCGCATGTGCTTTCAGGTTGACTGGTTCCCTCCAGGACTAAGCAATCCTGATTTGCATGCATGGGATGCTTTTCCCAAAAAGGCAAAAATCAAAAAAGAAAAAAACATCCCTAGATTTTAGGGATCCATTTTAGCAGCTGGAGGTTACATGCAAAAGCCATTTTGGAAACCTCTCGCCAAGTGTCGTTGTTTCCTAGATTTGTGGCATGTGCATCATAACCTCGATCTTATCAAAACTCATTCATTCGACACTATAGAGCTCATTCCTCACATCGATCTTGGAGCTCTAACATCCCACATCACATCTAGGAGTCTTCGGCACATTCGACTCAACTTTTCTGGGTAAGTCCGCTTTTCATGTCTTTTGTTGCTTTTCTGGCACTTTTTGTATTTCAGCTTGTGTGAGTGTTGTATGCTTGGTTTCAATGAATGCTTGCTATCGTTTTGATGTATGTTAGCTTGTAGAAGCATTCTTTCAGTTTTCCTTTGCATCTCACTATTGTCACATGCATGACACTGTTTCTGCACTAACGAATGCCATTGCGACGAATTGATTCACACACTTGCTCACTTTCCCGTTTTCTGAATCTTGCACTCATTGTTTGCATGCATGATCATTCACTCTTTCTTACATTCAGTCTCGCCATGCATTCAAATCTTCTCATGTTTTCAGTCGCCCATCAACGGGTATGGGCTGCCTTGGCCTGGACATTTCCTTACCCATCCAACAATGGGCATCCCTAAGAATGAAGGCTCTACCTTCCTCCCAGAAAATGTGAAAATTTGGCTAGCACTGACCTCCAAGGTTGCTCTACGCAATTCTAGGAGGCAGTGCCCAGCTGGCCCAACAAACTGTGTAATGTAGTTTGCTGGGTTTGCCCCTTGTTGGTTGAAACTGCGCATTGCGCAGTTTCATTCCTCAGTAAGCCAGGCTGGACTATGCATTGCATAGTTCTAGCAGTCAGTCAACCTCCTGATAGGTTAGACTATGCCTTGCGAATTTTTGGCAGCCATTCTCCCAGCCTCCCAGTGAAAATTTCGCAATCTTCACAGTCAATCACACATGTATGTTGCATGTCAGTCCTCAATTTGTTTTGGTTTTCAGCTGACATATTGCTTGCCATGAGTGTTGTTATGTCTCAAGCTATCACAAGTGTTCATCTGCCTCTCAGCAGCACAGGTACAATGGCCTCTAGGAGAGAAAATCCAAAGCACATCATTGAGAGCGCAATTGGGGATGTAGTTGAGAAAGTGTCTATGAGCTTGCCTATCTATGAAGACACCAAGTTCTTCATAGACAAGGATATCAATATGAAATGGCAGTGGCATCGCGGTGAGCAGCACCATCAGCAGCAGCAGAAGGTAGCAGACTTGCGCGCAGCAAAGACAAGAGGAAGGTTATTGACAACACAGAGGCGGAGCAAAGCTACAAGTTCAAAGCAAATCCACTTGTGATGAAAGGAGCCTTGGAGATTTAGGCTAAGAGGTGATAGCGCGACAAGAGGATCGCACAAAGGCAAAGAGAGAAACAGAGGATGGAAGAAACAAAGAAGTAGTTACAAGAGTTAAAGCAACAACTCAGGGAAGAGCAGGAGCTGCGTAGAGGAGAGAAGGAAGCACAGCAAGAACAGGTACAGCAGGAGGTGCAACATGCACATATTGATGAAACTGTGCCCATACAGGTTATAGACCCATCCCAGTAGCTGGCATAGAACAGACAGGGTGAGCAGTGTTGTCGATCACATGCACGAGGGTTTGAGAGCATAAATGTCATTGTGCGCACGCATGCGATCCCATCTATTGGCACACTCACCGAGGCAAAGACAAAGAACCAAGTCCGACTGGAGTTGGACATGTACTTCGACGAGTTGATGTGCATAGCCACTAGCACAGACTTGGAGATCAGTGCAGACACTATGCATCAGTATGTTGTTGGTCTGGCTGCACTCAAGACTATGATGTGCATGTTATCAGACGAGTTGGACAAAGGAGCCAAATCAGTGTACCCGGATGCAATGGAGGCAAGAGTTCACTTCCAGAAGGATGTCACCACAGAATACACGGACACCATCATGGACTACCCAGTTTGGCATTGGTTCGCCACCGTCGATCATCGCGAGGATGTCGAAGAGTTGGTCTTCCCACAGCTGTCTAAGTCTTAGTGATGTCTTGCATGGCTTACTCAAGCCTATTTTGTCTCATGTGGGTACATGTGAAGATTGTAATGTAACATCTTGTAATAATGAAAGAACAAGTGTCGATAATAGAATGTAACAGTCATGTAGTAGTTGAAGAGTCATGAGGGTAGGTGAAGAGTCACAAAGGGGAATTTCAAGGGTCACCCATCCTTTTCTATTTATAGAACCTCATAACTCATTGTACAGGATTTTTGGAGCCAAGCTTCCTATAGGTGTATCTTAGAGAAATCTTGGAGTGTATTGTAACAAGCCTTGGCTTCTCCACAGTGCAGAGCTAGTATATCTCTTTGGAGGAGCAGACAGCAGTGACTCTAACATTTCGTTGTCAGGACTAGTAGTTGGACATGGTTGTATGTATGATTGGAACTTTCACTTTCTTAATATAACAGAGCTAACATCTTTCATGCATATGTTGTTATTGTATTTCAACTATCTTAGTTACTCTAACGATATATGTAATTGTTTGCTTACGCATGTATATATGGACTTTTCTATTGAGATGTGTTGTTGGTTAACCATCACTTTGGATCATTAGTTAACCTATTTTCTAGCTTGTGATGTATCTTTGCTCGTGTGTTCCCTTTCAAGATGTGTGTTTCCACAAGTTTCTAAGGGGCACACTCATTCCCCATTCTCTGTGTTAGAACCCTTCATGCACCTTCCTTGGCTTGTTGCGCATGTCATAGCCTTGCTACAAATAGGGACATCTTACTCACCTCTGCACGCAACCGCGGTCAAGGCAATACCATACTACCCCACTGCTAGGACTCCTACACCAAACAGTCTGAGGTCTAATTGGGACTTCTTATAGGGGAGATCCCCTTACATAGTCAACATGATCCTTTTGCAGCATTCTTGGAATCAGCAAGTGGGCCTAAGTTCTTAAATTCTGTCAAAGTTGAATTTGTTTACAATTTGTTACTGGAGTTGTCATTTAGTAGGTTTTCTATTTTTCTCACGAACAATTACGTGCAGAGAATTCAACCAGTGGATAAAGTGCTTGCGTGGTTACACTAGTTATTTGAATTCACTAAATCAAGCAGCTTCTAGATCAATTAGAATGAGTAGGCGTGTGAATAAGCTCAACCCTCTAAGCCTCTTTTTAGTAGTTTTCCTGGGTAGTTTTGTATTATTTTCCAGATTGCAAGTGTGGGTAGCTGTCACCAGAGTTTGAAGCCCGAGGAGAAGGCCCAGAGATTTCGATGAATTGCTTCCATATGTAATGCAAAGATCATAGTTGGTCAAGTTAGCCTTAGTTATTTAAACATCAAACTCCATTGCCCAATGGTTGAGGCACATGTCCTGTTATGTTCTTGGCACCTCACAGGGAGTATGCCATCCCCATTGGAGCCAATGTTAGGGTCCTATAATATAGGAATCCCAGTCACTTTTGTCTTACTATTTCATTTGAGGTCATATTAGTCTCAGTTTCATGAGTGTCATGGTCTAAAGGGGTTTTTGTACAAAGAGGTCAAATTTGTCAAAGTGTCATTGTAAATATGTTGAGTCAAAAAGAGTCTTTTTGCCATAATTTGAACTATAAGGTCACAAGGAGTCATGATTTGAATTGGCAATCATGAGGGGTCATTTGTCATTATAGAAGAGTCTAGGGGTCATATCATCAAACCTTGAGTATCATAAGTCAATCATCTAAATATGGAGATCGAGCCTACATCAAAATAATCATGACCAAGGATTGGGCACAGAGTTGGAAGTTCTATCAGGAGTACAACGGTCATGAGGACAGTTAGTTTCCATTTCCTCAAGCACTTCATTTTCCAAAAGATGTTGTGCATTCATCATCGCGATTTCAAATCAAGATTTTCGCCATCAACTCCATTTCAAGCCGCTTTGGAAGGTTATTTGAACTTCAATTCTTATTATACATCACTTTGTTATTCTTCATTTCCATCGAAATTTGTGGTGTGCTCATTGTGGTTTGCTACAAAATGGAGGCAAGGGCACTACAAATCCACACATCACTACAATTCTCACATACCAGTCGTCAACCTTTCTTCACAGGTGCAAATTTAAGTCTAACTTTGTTCCTCGGTCCTAAATTAATCCTCATATCACATGTAGGAGCTAGAAAAAAAACATAAAGTTCCTAAAAGAGAGATAAATTCATTATCGTTGCCTTTCTGAAATTGTTGTGTTTCTACCTTTTGTGTTGCGTTTTAATCCTAGTCGTTGTGATTCCACACTGTGATTTATTTTGCATTTCCCGTTGTTAAATCCACATTTTTCTATGTGTAGCTTCCACATGCAATCTATGTCATGCTCTTAAAACTAAATTGAAGTATCTTGCCCTCAATGTTTATGCTTAAAAGTCTTAAAAACCCAAAAATCTTGAGCGTTGCATTTATGCCTTTCTGCACTTCAACTGTCTCATTAAGTTTTTTTTCAACTGTTGTGAAATTGCAAGTATTTTTAGGGGTTTCCTGAGAAAGTATACATTGTTTAGTATTCTGCGTATTGATTTTTGTTTCCTAAGTCATCATCAAAGGTTTAAAGTATCATAACTCCTCCACTGTTACACAAAACAAATTACTTATAACCCTAAACTATTTGCTGCTACATGAACAAAAATATGTCAACTCTAGAGGAAAATAAGCACAAGGGTAAATATTCATCAAGAGGATGCTACTAAGGTTAAAATTTTGTCTTTTTACTCAGAAATTTAGAAATAGTTCAGTTTTGATGGATTTTGCAAAAACGCAACAAAGACATGTTGCACATTTTGTATAGCCTTTTGTGATGAGGAGATGGCCCAATTTTGAGGCTTTTGGTTGTCTTGCGGGATGTTATAAGGATGTCACAACACCTACCTTTTTCCGCTGGAATTTTATATCATAGGAAGTCACCATATGCTCATAATTTTGAAGGCGCTGTAAAAGTTAATAAGTGTTGGGAAAGTTAACAGGTGTTAAGAAAGTTAACAGTGTGCTACGACAATTTGCTACAAGTTATGATGAAGTATACAAGCATTATGAAGCCTATCTCAGGATTTCATAACCATCACAAAGATATTTCAAGAATACCCATGTTCTCCATTTTTTCAAAGGAGGGCTGCTTGGACTTGCTACGAATTTGATGCAAAACTGATTGTTTTTGTTATCATTTTAAAAAGCTTTTCCGACCAAATGAAACTTAATGCTGGAAAAGAAAAAAAAAGAGGGTTTTGTCAAGAACAGACCAAAAAACAAAAACCTCCTTCATTTTCTACACAAGTGTCATATATTGGAAGATTCAAATGCATATTTACAGCTTAGTTTTCAGGTTTTGTCATTTCATGTTTTAGTTATGATGTTTAGGTGTATATTGTGAGAAGTTGGAGAAGAATTTTTGGAAACTGAGAGAGGTTTCTCTCAAGGACACTCTCATATACAAAAAAATCCCTTTTTTTGGTAACTTTTGTTAATATTTAGGAGATATGAGCTAGTTTTTTACCCCTATTTTTCTAGAAATTCAGTCCCTGTTTCGTAGCAGACTTGTTGCGAATGCGCTGTGAAACTGAACAATCATCTTTTTGAGCGAGTTATCTTAGTCAAAACATGATGTAATTTGTTTTTTAGGTGTTAGTAATTGTAATAAAACATTTGGACACTCACAAGATCGATTTGGGGTTGAGGAATTAATGTAAATGCTTAGAAAAGAATTGGTTTAAACAAGTCCCTAGTTTTTAGCAGTTAGTTCTATTTTCCTTGCAAAAGTTAGGAACAACATTCCTAATGAGGAATTCGATCCCTGGAGGTGGGAAATGAATATTTTAATTCTATATTATGATGTACATGTAATGGAAAATGGGTTGGTTAGATTAGATAAGAACAAACTTTTTGTTTACTGTATTTTTTCTGAAAACTTTGCTAGTGAATGAATGAAAGTTAGAAGGTTATTTACAGGGATTACTATGTCAGAATATTGGTGGTTTGAGCTCCTTTGATCTTGTAATTTGTCTTATGTGTTTACATTTCTTAAATGTATATCTTCTTGCTTGTAAAAAACCAGATGTTAATTTAGAATTCATCTTTCATGGTGCTCTTATTTAGTTTTCCAAGTTATCAATGTTTTCATCTTAAAGCAACAGTTTAGAATTCATCTATGGTTTTGATGCTCTATGTGTTGAATTTCACCATTATACACTCACGCTCTACAACGATTTAACCTAAATTCCACCGCCAAGGTTGCCTATCTTGCCCCTGTGGAGAAACCCTTCCTCTTTTAATCATCTCACTAAACAAAAATAGTTCTGACATGACTCCATACCCAATGGATTTGTCTCTTTTTTCATCAACATACCTTTGAAAATCACACCTTATTTACCATCATACCTAGCCTAATATTAGATCATTTTAAGAAATCTAAGTGAGAGAGACCTCTCCAAGGTTAGAAGGGCTAGATTCTAACCTAGAAGTGGTTTGTGGTTACCTCTGGAACTTCTCTCCTCAACCTAGGGAATTTACAGAGTGCTAACACCATCCATAAAAACCAATATAAACCTATCCAAATATGGCCTAAGTACATTGCTCAATAGGCACATAAATGTGACAGGGGCATTTATGCACCCAAATAGCACCACTGCAAATTCATAGTGTCCATATCTTATCCTAAATATTGTCTTGTGGATGACTTTATCTTGAATTTGGACTTGATGATAGCTGGATCTCAAATCTATTTTAGAGAACACTACAACCCCTCTTAGTTGATTGAATAAGTCATAAAATTTGGGCAGCAGGTACTTGTTTTTCCTTGTGGCTTTATTCAATTGTTGATAACCAATGCATAGCGGCAAGGTGTCATCCTTCTTCTTAACAAACAATGTTAGGGCTCCCTAGAGTGACATGTTGGGTCTAATATATCCCTTATCCAACATTTCTTTCAACTACAATTTTAACTCCACCAACTCTAGCGTATTCACACAATATGGGGCATTCGAGACTCACACTGCTCCAAGAATCAACTCAACGGAGAAATCAATTTCTCTCCTAGGTGGAAATCCTGAAACCTCCTCTCGAAACATGCCACTAAATTTCTTTAAGACAGGGTGGTCTTCTTTTCTAGAATCATTTAACTCTTGTACTTTGGTCACTTGGACCGTAACTAGAACACACCCCTTTTGAATATATCTCTTCACCCACAATGTTGATATTTTCCTAACAGAGACATGCTCCCTCAATCCCTATAGTGTCCTTTCCTCGCCTTCATTATTTAGGCATCTGATCCACGCATTATAGCAATCCACTTTAGTTATTTCATATGAACCCAATGATAATAGGTTAAGGGTGACCGTAATTGACATTCCACCTACCTCCATGGGGCACAATTCCACTAATTCTCACTCACCTTTTGTCTCTCGTGGCTAGCTAGAACAACCATGATTTTTAATGAGTCGTCCTTTGCAAAGTGCATTTATTTGCAACCTTCAAGTTGATATAATTGAAATTAGAACCTGAATCAATTAACAATCATACCTTCCATTTAAATTACCAAAGACTTATTATCCACTTTCTTGTTGTCCAATGCGACATAAATTCGAGGCACACTATGATCCACATCATTCACCATTGTTGTTTCTTGAACATTGTACAACCTCTTAATATTCTACTATTGGTGAGGGAAATCCTATAGCATGTGGTTCTCTCCACATCCCCAAGATTGCAATGACTTTATTTTGGGCTCCTCAAGCTCTTCTTTTGATGATATAACGGGTTGATCACTATTTCCAATAGGGAGTGTCCACTGGAATTCACCTTTAGCAAGTGTGGTGATCTTAACATCCTTTACTACTTGCTTTTGGTATTTTTGTCCCTTCCCCTTGAAACTGGTTTTATCTTTCTTTCTCCAGTCTAATTGGAATTCAACCTTATGCTTATACTAATCATAGCAGTACTTAGCCTTCCAGATAATGTCCTCTAAATTTCTCGGCTCATCAAATTTAATATTGTCTTAGTAATGCTATGGTAACTTTTTGAGGTATCTTTAGCTCTTCACATTCTCATCCTTGATATATGGCACATATCTTAGTAGCTCCAAAAATCTGTTACTATAAGCATCACAAGTGAGTTGTCCTAGATTGTCTGTGGAACTCCTTATTTTTTGTTGTCAGAGTACCTATCAAAGAGGTACTTATCATGGAAATATTTCTTGAATTTCCTCTGTGATAGCTCCTTTTATCGAATGCCCCTGAAATTTCTCAAGTCTTTCCACCATATGTCGACTTTTCCCTTTAGATTGAAAATGGCTACTCTAGCCTTCATGTTTTCAAAGTAGTCATGGAATCTGAAGTATTTCTTCATTATCAACAGTCAAGCTTCTACCTCTTTAGCCTTCTTAATTTCTCCATCAAATATGGGGGCATTACTTTCATGAATTATTTTTGGTATTGTGCTCTTCTCACTTCTCCTTTATTGATAGTATATTTTGGTTACGCACTAGGCAACTGGTCATGGCTACTTGAATCCCTTTCCATAATGCTAAGTGGATTTTCTCCCCTCACTGTGTCTTCACTTGCTTGCTTATATATTTTTCTTGACCTGGTTCCTTTTTCCCTATTGGTCTCCAATCCCCACTTTTGGATCTCAAATGGGTTTGCTTGGATTTGTGTCTGCCTAGATAGTTGGCACAAATCTCGTGTTTTTTTTTCCTTTACAAATATGATAAGCTTTGAAAAATCATTGGATTCACCTCTATTTGCCTTCCTTGTGCTCTTACAATCCTCTCATTACTTGCTATGCAATGTCTCAATTCAGCTCTCAAATGTTTAAGGGTCTATATCCAATCAAAGGAATTTTTCTCTAACCTTTTTCCCATTGATTCCTCATCTCAATGATGATAGGATATGGACATGTTGTAATCTACCATTCTACTACTCTTCCTCTATTTCTTGCCTGAATTTATATCTTCTTATCTCTTTGTTCCTAACACACACATAATTTTTAATTAAATATGGTATAAATATAGAAATTTATCACCTTGGTATGTCAACACAAAAGCATTTTGATATGAAGTTGATCACAAAATCGAAACCCATGTCAAGTATACATGCTAGAGAAAAAGACATGTCAATATTCTATCAAGGCTAGTAATCACATCAACTACAAATCTAAAATCAACGCATATAATAATGAGACTATTGTATTAAATTTTATGTGTTTGTGTATGATTCTCTTTAGATCTAGTGTTGAACCTTTTCTCTAATACCACTTTGTATCATATCCTCTAAATTTATCCCCAAAGGTCCAATGTTGAACCTTCACTCTAATACCACCTTTTAACTAGCTCCCACCCGTTAAGTATTCTATGTTGTGAGAGGGTTAATCTTGAATGTTTGACCTAATCTCCAAGATATGTTATGAAGATGGGGTTTCCAAAAACCTCATTTTTTAAATTTCATGAAAATTAATTTAGACACCATCGTTGTATTCAACTCGTCGAGAGATTTCTGATGTTGTAAATTTTATCCCATTATGAATCCCAGATTGAAAGTTATGCTTGATCGAAAATTGGCCTATTAAAAGAATCCATGTCATCACATTGGCCATGCAATGTCCAAATGGCCTCCACCAAACTTTAGTGAACCTACCATATCATCACTAAGGGGCCCACAATAACCTACTCAGTGGGGAACTAAGTCCACGTCGCACCGGAGTGGTTTCTCCATCACATGCCTGCCCACTGCATGGCAACGAGTTAAAAAACCCTGGTGGTTCGCTATATCTTTGTGGGAAGGGTTCCCACACTAAAACCACAGTTGAATCAACCTAACTCCCATTATTCACCACTCATGGAAATAATTGGTGGCTTAATGATAGGATTCCACTTTGGAACCATGGTCGGGTTGGCTTTCTCATCATCAATAGTCATCTTCACAAAGGTTATCCAGGCATAAGGCTTCCCAATGGTGAGCGGTGTGCAATGATAGTGTTCCACTCTATAACCATTGTAGACTTGACCTATTCTTCACTAGAACACATGTTCACAATATGTTAAGGTCCATAGTGTTAGCGGTGGGTGGTAGTCAAAGACAAGGTTCCTCAGTTTAAACCATGTTTGGGTTGGCCCATCATCGTCAACACACTCATGTCAATGTAAGAAGAATGAAAAGGGGTCTTGACAATGGCCAATGTCCAGTCCTTCCCCGCCACCATATTAATCTACAGGAAATTATATCCTTGACTCAACAATAAAGGAAACCACTGTCGAGACAAGATATAGTTATAGGAAATAGTAAAGGAAAGCAACAACTCTCGATTTGATACCACTTTGTCAATTTGGTCTGACCATCCCTATCTAATTTTTTTGCTCTAGTATAGTCCAATTAAAATAACCAAGGCATTTAAATGACCCATAAGATAATGGGTGGCACACAAGGGTAGCCAACTACTCAAAGAGAGTCACAGTTGTAGACCCACCATTTCATATCGGACTTAGGTGGATGAAACATTGCTTACAATCTATATATATTCATCATAATTATAATCTAATTCAATGTTATCCAATGATTTATCCATTTCTTATCATACATAACATTATGAGTATAAGAATAATAAAGGCACGTACTAGTCAGACAATCATCAACATTCATGCATATTCATGAGCCCATACCACACATGTGAATTTTTAAAACATTACATTTCATAGCTCAATATATAGTTGTATTAAAGTTATCTTATTATGTTAAGATGAATTGCAACTGAAGGAGGGGCTTCAACTCTCCCTCCAACCATATGCTAGCTAGACTATAACCTTCCTTGTAGTTGACCACCCCCAAGTTGAATCCAAATTTTGAGGGAATGCTTGCTCAAGGGACTTCACACCAATGATTTAAATAGGTACTCAGAGATGGAGTTCACTATCCAAGTGGTTTATCAACTATCCTCTGACAATAAACACCACAATAACTCACTTATTCCCATGATTCCATTCAAAGGGCTTCACCCAGGGTCCATATGTGGCATCGCTCAGTCCAAGAGATTGAATCCACTATCTAGGTGGTTTATCAATTGTATTTTCATAACAAGCAAGACAGGGGTCTGTAGTCCACTATCCACGTGGTTAATAGCTCTCCAACAAGAACTACAGTGACTCAAATTGCCTTATCTAGGTGGTTAATAGTTATACAACAAGCACCACAATGATTGGGTCATCCACTAAGCCTCCATTATCCACACATACTTAAGCAACATGGTCCAATGGCCTCAAACATAGTTCATAGGGATCTCACCCAAGGTTCAGATGGGGTATTGCTTAGTCTAGGAATTAGAATCCACTATCCATGTGGTTTATCAAATACCCTCTAACAGTAAGCACCATAGTGATTTGGTCATCCACGGAGCCTCCACTGACGACACAGGTGTTGGATGTGGAGCCTGATTATCTTCCTCATTATTCAAAGGTTTCTTTTTCGTTTCAACCGTGTTGGATCCCTATTCTTAATGGGGTGGTAATGTTTCCTAGTTAATCGCCATCTCGGTGGTCCAGGGTAGGAATGACGACTTTTATGAGCCCCCCCCCGGTGGGGGTTTAGGGGTAGCGCCCCCGAAGCTAAAAATAGATGAAATTTTGCCTTATAAAACATTGTAATTCCATAGTCAATCTGGGTAGTTCATTAGGTGGATGTTCTAATGGTAGAAGTTATGTTAATTTATGGTTTTTCGCCCTAGAAGGCAACACTTGGTTTATATGAGGGAATTGTATTGCAGTTGTGTATTACTATTATGAGTGAGAGAGAGGAGTTTGTGTGAGATCGAAGAGGAAATTACAGCAGATTTGTTGTAGGTTTTACCTCTTCATTTTATTGGATAATATAAAAGGAAGGACTAGTTGTTTCTCCATGGACATAGCCCAAATTAGCTGAACCGCGTATATTTGTGTTTCTCTTATTTTATGTGTTTATGTATTTGTGTTTTTGTAATATTTTGTGTATTTCATTGCTCTATAAATTAATTTCTAACAATAGGCGTGGACACACAATTTAGTGGCCTCAAGCAGTTCTCTTCTACTATCAATGATCCACCAACTCCTTGTTGTTGATTTTTGTAGCTTGGGTAGGTACTTTTGCACAGGCCTTGTGTCTAGGCATACAAAAGTAACCCTCATTCTCCTTAGAACACTTGCTCTAAGTTAAGCATGTTGCTAATGTAACGTAGCCTAAGTCTAACTTAGGAAAAATCACATATTAATATGTTGGCTTTGTTGTAACATTTTTTGATCTAGTGGAAATGTTACAAAAAAATTCGAATTTTGCCAGTTTTCATCCTACCTACATTCACGGGCATATGCAAATTGAAATAGCAAAATAATTCCTTTACATTTTTATGGGTTATTTTTAATAATAGTTTTAAAATTAAATAAATTTAATCTTATAAAATATATATATATAAGGCTTGGGGACCCAATTTCCAATCCCATTTTTTCATACTACATAGTTCACCAAGGTCGATGTCATAACCAAATCAATGTTGGGTTGTGTTATATTCTTTCCACGACTAACCTACGTAGTGAACCGGGGGGTTAGAGGGGGGGCGGAGCCCCCCCTTTGTTGCGCCGATTGCGCAGCGGGGGGGTCACAAGGGGGGCGGTAGCCCCCCCTGTCCGGGGGGTTTGAGGGGGGCGGGTAGCCCCCCTCTACGGGGTCCAAGGCAGCGCCCCGGGAAAAATTTTTTTGGACCCTATATTAGGTTGGGCGAACCTACCTATGGTTTTTTGGTCCATGGTTTTGGACACGATGGTTTTCGGTCCATGGTATTGGATGCTTCGGCATGTATAAATATGTATTGTAACATTGAAAGGAATATAATGAAAAATCAAGCTGGTAGTCCCGGTTTTGGGATCCAGGGGAAAATCTCTGTGTATATGTGTTTTATGTGTTATGCTCTCGCATTGTTTATTTTTCTGTGATTTAGAATTCGTATGCAGGTAATTTCTGTACGGGTTAAAACCTACATTTGGTATCAGAGCTATTTTGGCTTCAAGGGGACGCCTTTGTTGCTGAGGGGTTTCGCTCGGGCCTGTGGTAGACCCTGTTCAGTGGGAGATCTGTGAGATCAATTCTGGTGGTGAAAGAAGATGGCGAGCAGCGGAAAGATAGAGAACGAGAAGTTCAATGGTCAGAGTTTTGAGTTGTGGAAACTCAAGATGGAGGATCTGTTGGTGGATAAAGATCAGTGGATCGCGGTAGATCCAGGTACTAAACCAGCGGGAGTGACCAATGAAGAATGGAAGAAGTTGGATCGGAAGGCAAAGAGCACAATACGATTGTGTGTCTCAGATTCAGTACTGCTGAATGTATCAGGGGAAGCTATGGCGAAGGCTTTGTGGGACAATTTAGGGAGTTTGTACCAATCTAAGTCTCTGGTGAATAAACTGTTCCTGCGGAAAAAGCTGTATAACCTGAGGATGAAAGATGGAGACTCGGTGACAGAGCATCTGAACGCATTTAATACTGTGGTAAGTCAGTTAGAGTCTGTTGATATTAAAATTTCAGATGAAGATAAGTGCATTAGTTTGTTGTGTTCTCTACCAGATTCGTGGGATAGTCTGGTTATTGCAATAGGTAGCAATGCAACTGCTTTGCAGTTTGATGAAATAGTCTCAGCCTTGCTGACGGAGGAGATGAGACGGAAAAATATGGAGAGCCAGAATGGTGATGCCTTGTCTGTACGAGGACGGTCCCAGAATAGAAACAAAAATAAGTCACCGAGTGGGAGATCTAAATCTCCAGGAAAACCTGTAAACGTGGTGTGCTGGAAATGCAGAAAGGAAGGGCACTTCAAAAGGGACTGTAAATCTAAAGCTCCTGATAAAGGAAATGGATCTGATGATGCTCCTTCTGCAGAGGCGAAAACCACCTCAAATGAAGATGGGGATGTGTACTTGGCTTCTTCAAGTACACATGTAGATCATGAGGCATGGTTGATTGACTCAGGTGCATCCTTTCACTTCACTCCCCATAGAGAGTGGTTCTGCGAGTATCAGAAATACGATGGTGGTGATGTCTTCTTAGGAGATGATAGGAAGGCTAGAATCATTGGTCGTGGAAAAGTAAAGTTGAAGTTGCAAGGTGGAAGGGTTAGAACACTTCCGGGTGTTCTACATATTCCTGCATTGGCCAGAAATCTAATTTCTGTAAGCAAGTTGGATGATGCAGGTGTAAAAACAGTGTTCGAGAAGGATACCTGCAAGATAGTTCAGGGAGCACTGGTATTGATGCGGGGAGTTCGGGCTGGAACTCTGTACAAGCTGCAAGGTAGCACTGTTGTTGATGGGTGCAACAGTTCTGTGGTTCCTGAAAGTGGACCTGAAAATCTAGTGGTCTTTGGAGAGAAGACCATGCTGTGGCATCAAAGGCTTGGACATATTGGAGAGAAGGGCCTTCGAATGCTTCTTGGTAAAGGTATGGTAGAAGGTATGAGTAATAGCTCTCTAGATTTTGATTTCTATGAAAATTGTGTATATGGGAAGCAGAATCGGGTGAGTTTCCCCTCTGGTGCTAAGAGGGCGAAACAGATATTAGAGCTTGTGCACAGTGATGTGTTTGGACCTTTGAAAGTTCCATCACTGGGTAAGTCTGTGTACTATGTATCATTTATAGATGACTTCTCAAGGAATACATGGATATATTTCCTTAAGAAGAAATCTGAAGTCTTTGACAGGTTTAAAGAATTTAAGGCTCTGGTGGAAAATCAGACAGAGAAGAAGATAAAGGTGCTGAGGACAGATAATGGTGGAGAGTTTTGCAGTAAGGAATTTGAAGAATTCTATAAGAAGTGTGGTATAGCACGGCAGAAGACTACTCCATATACACCTCAGCAAAATGGAGTCGCAGAAAGAATGAACAAGACGTTGATGGAAAGGGCAAGAAGCATGCTCAGTGGTGCCGGGTTAGGACAGGAATTCTGGGCAGAGGCAGTGGATATTGCATGTTACTTGGTCAACAGGTCACCTTCATCAGCGTTGGAGGATAAGACTCCACAAGAAGTATGGACTGGTAAGAAACCCTCTCTTTCACATCTAAGGGTATTTGGATGTGATGCATATGTACATGTTCCAAAGGAGAAACGAACCAAGTTGGATAGTAAATCTAAAAAGTGCATCTTTATTGGGTATAAGGATGGTTTAAAAGGTTATAAGCTTTGGAACCCAGTCACACGGAAGGTTGTGTACAGCCGAGATGTGGTGTTCAGAGAGGTAAAAGATGTTATTAAACATGAAGTCCAACCAAAGGAACCTGAGAAGATAGAGTTTGAGCTAAAGGAGGAAGAATCAGACTCTGCAGCAGAGGAGGAATCAGAAGATGAAGAGCCACAAACTCCGGCTGTGAGAAGATCAGTTCGAGAAAGAAGGCAGCCAGAAAGGTATAGTCCTTCTGCTTTCTATTCAAATTTTGCTTTGTCTGTTACTGATGATGATCCCAGAACTGTGAAGGAAGCAGTAGATTCAGAGGATGGAAAACTCTGGAAAGAGGCCATGGTTGATGAAATGGCATCTTTGCACAAAAATGAGGCTTGGGATCTGGTGGAGTTGCCAGCTGGAAGGAAACCCATTGGCAGCAAATGGGTGTTTAAAAAGAAGACAAATGCAGAAGGGAAGGTGGAGAAATACAAAGCTCGGTTGGTAGCAAAAGGATATTCCCAAGTGCCGGGAATTGATTTTGGTGATATTTTTTCTCCTGTTGCCAAGGTAACTTCTATTAGATTACTTTTATCTGTTGCTGCTGCTTTTGATTTTGAGGTAGAACAGATGGATGTGAAGACAGCATTTCTTCACGGGGATTTGGAAGAGGAAATCTACATGAAGCAACCTGAAGGCTTTGCGGTGAAGGGTAAGAAAGAACTATTATGCAAGTTAAAGAAGTCTCTGTATGGGTTAAAACAGTCACCAAGGATGTGGTATCAGAAATTCAATACATTTATACGGGGACTTGGCTTCACCAGAAGCAAAGCAGATCAATGTGTGTATTTTAAATTAATTGGTGACCGTGTTATTTATCTGGTCTTGTATGTGGATGATATGTTGCTGGTTGGAAATGACAAAGAAATTATCCAGGGTTTAAAGACCCAATTGTCCTCCAAATTCGACATGAAAGATTTTGGTGCTGCAAACTATATTTTGGGCATGGAAATTAAAAGAAATCGGGAAAAAAGGAAGCTCTGGTTAAACCAGAGGAAGTATGTCGAGACAATACTGCAGAGGTTTAATATGCAGGATAGTAAACCAGTGAAGGTTCCTATTCCTGTAGGTGTGAGGTTATCTGCTGAACAGTGTCCCAAGACACAAGAAGAGGAAGAGGACATGTCTCATGTTCCATATGCAAGTGCATTCGGTAGCTTGATGTATGCAATGGTCTGTACTAGACCAGACATTGCACATGCAGTGGGAGTATTGAGCAGGTTTATGTCAAAACCAGGGAAGGAGCACTGGACAGCAGTGAAGCGGGTTTTCAGGTATTTGCGTGGCACTAGTGATTATGGTTTGTGCTACCAAGGAAGACCAGGATTGGACAGAGTGTTGGATATTCGTGGCTTTGTTGATGCAGACTAGGCTGGAGATCTGGATCAGAGAAGATCTACAAGTGGGTATGTGTTTAACCTATTTGGAGGTGCAGTTAGTTGGATGAGTAAGAAACAATCTGTAGTGGCACTATCAACTACAGAGGCAGAATACATGGCATCCACTCATGCAAGCAAGGAAGCAGTTTGGTTGTAGAGATTGTGTTCAAGTATGGGGTTAGTACAAGGAGCTATAAGAATAGATTGTGACAGCCAAAGTGCAATTTTCTTGGCAAAGAACCCTGCTTATCATTCAAAGACAAAGCACATTTATGTTGAATATCACTTTGTGAGGGATATGATAGAAGACAAAAAGGTGTTGCTGGTAAAGGTGGAAACTTTGAAGAATACTGCAGATGCATTGACAAAATCTATGAGCTCTGAGAAGTTCTCTTGGTGTAGAGAAACAATGGGCATTTAAGGGCTGGAAAAATGACTAAGCTCTCCTGTGGCCCCCTATGGAAAGAAAACAACAAGTGGGAGATTGTTGGGTTGTGTTATATTCTTTCCACGACTAACCTACGTAGTGAACTGGGGGGTTAGAGGGGGGGCAGAGCCCCCCCTTTGTTGCGTCGATTATGCAGCAGGGGGGTCACAGGGGGGTGGCAGCCCCCCCTGTCCGGGGGGTTTGAGGGGGGTGGGTAGCCCCCCTCTACGGGGTCCAGGGCAGCACCCCAGGAAATTTTTTTTTGGACCCTATATTAGGTTGGGCGAACCTACCTATGGTTTTTCGGTCCATGGTTTTGGACGCGATGGTTTTCGGTCCATGGTATTGGATGCTTCGGCATGTATAAATATTTATTGTGACATTGAAAGGAATATAATGAAAAATCAAGCTGGTAGTCCCGGTTTTGGGATCCAAGGGAAAATCTCTGTGTACATGTGTTTTATGTGTTATGCTCTCGCATTGTTTATTTTTCTGTGATTTAGAATTCGTATGCAGGTAATTTCTGTACGGGGTTAAAACCTACAATCAAAGCCCAACACATGAGCGGTGGACCAAGGGAGAAGCTAGGTATAATACATGCATTGCATGCCAAACAACCCTTAGAGTGTTGTTGTATATTAATAAATGGCAATGGATTCTCACATTCGGTGTGGGATATTTCCATTCACAAACAAAATGGCGGGAGCACAAGAACAAAGTTTGAGTAGTTTCTAATGGCAAGCATTGTCGCTCATAGATCTACGGTCTACAAGAATTATGAACCCCCTAGCACAAAAGCTACTTGATAAAGAAAGAGGGTCTGCAATGGGTTGTTTTATTAAAACGACATAATCATGCATGGCAACTTATGGAGAATTGTGGACCCCCCTCATGAAAACCTCTTACCACCAAAGGGACCACTCCGCATTCCACCGATTTGTAGGTTGGGTGGTTTTCTTTTCATTTCCATGGCAATTTAACGACAAAAGGGATGGCAGGTATCTTATGTCTTAACTAATGATGCTTGAAACCTGCTTGAAGATTTTTCATTTTCCCAAAACCAAATTGAAGGGACTGTTATAGAAAAATGAGTGGAAGAAGAGATAGGTCTTTGTACAGAACAACATGATATGCTTTTCATGGATCATGGCTAGCAGATGCAGTGGGGATAGGAATCTTGGTGTAATCATGTAAATATCTAGAGCAAATGAAACTTCTGAAATTAGAAATACAATCATTAAGAGAAATCTATGCCAACTATAGAAATTATGATGTAGAATTACAACTACTCATGAAATTTCAATCTAAATCACAAAACACAATCCTACTCTACAACTCTGCAGAATTCAATTCACAATTTAGAACATCAATCACAAACATGCAATGAGAAATAACACACATGCACACAATATTTTTCCAGGGGAAAGAAATATGCTAAAAACCCTTTGCTTGCTTGCATTAATCTAATGAATAGAGATGTATTACAATTGCTAGCTCAACCTACAAGTGAATAACCTATCTCTCTGCTCACTAAGAAGCTCTAACCCAGACTTAGTCAATATCTTCCTCTACTTGAGCCCCTATTTTCTTGTGCAATTCCTGAGGAAATTAGTGTATAAATTTCTCTATAGATCAGCTAGCTCCGATACCATGTAGAAGTTCTGCAAATTCTCTCTAAAAATCTCGCTCCTCTAAGACCATAGAGAAAATTTGACTATAGATTAACCCGATAATGCAATATACCAAAGAAAAATACTATAATCTACTTCTACTATCAATTTGCGGAAGCTTAAAGATCAAGCTGAATCAAAGTTGAACAATATATAACCATACGAAGAAGAACCAATCACACAATACACATGAAAATACTTTTGGGAAAGCCTCAGCTAAAAACCCCACTATCTGTATTATCATACAAGGTGGAAATACATCAAAATTATACAAAGCCTTAGCTCTCACAGCTAGCCAGCTCTCAATACAATCCTCCTGGATGCTCACAGGCAATAAAAGCTTCTCACAAACCTTCTCCTCTGTCATCCAAGCTCCTATTTCCTTGCGCAATTCCTCTGGGATGATCTCCTTCACCCAGTGAAACATTGCTCTCACACACTACTCTAACACACTGTTAGAACTGCGCAATCCTCAAGGAACCTTACCTTGACTGCATGCATGAGTTTCCTTTATAGGAAAACACATGCAATTGATAGTACATTGTCCTTGACATTTAACTCAACTGGATCTTTCTCAGAATAGACATGCATGAGTTTCTGATGAGAGAATCTTCAGTTATCTAGAGTACACTGGTTGAGTGCATGCATGCAGCAACTGACTGATAACTCACAAGTAGTTCCTCAAACAGTTTGGAACTAATTTAACTGGACTTAACTCAGTAAACTGAGCTAACTAATTACAACTCAAATATAACTCAATCTTATCTCCTTAAATAAGGGATAATCTTCTTAATTTAAGGGATAACTATTGCATGACTTCAGAAAGACTTCTAACTTGAATTTCTCTAGCTAATTAATCCATAATGAATTAATTAATTAATTCCAAGCAGCTGGTGAGACTAAATTCGATTTTAATTCACAATTTTAATTCCAGGACAAATTAAAATTGGAATATTCTGGATTCTATTTTTATCATTTCTTGTTGCTATTTTCAAAAATTAGGCCCCTATTATATAGGAATTTCCTCCAAAATGGTTGCACAATTCCCAAGATTGATCATCTGACTGCATGAAACACCTGTACACTTAAGACTAGTCCATAACTGATGTTGCATTGCCTTGGAATCTCCACCACGGCTGGGGAGCTTGAATTCTCTACATGCACTAGCTATTTTGGGTTGATTGATCAGTTAACTAGATGATCATTGAGTTAGACTATTGTCCCACTCCACAACTGACCTTCCACTAGTTCCTCCAACAGTTAGAACTAGTTTAACTCGAAACAACCTGAAATAACTGACCTTGATTTCTACCAATTAGAAATCACACATGCTTAACTGGACTCCAACTCCTTTAACTAAAATTTACTAAGCTAATTGAGTGACAAGAGCCATGTCAAACAAGTTAACTACATCAAAGTTGTATGTTGATGTGGAAATTTGAATTTTCTCAATTTGACCAAGGCAAAATCAAATTGAGACTTTCTTATTGCAGATTTCAGCATGAATTTGAGGAAACAAGTAAGAGAATTTAGGTAAACAAATAATGGCAAGGAAAAATTCAAAATTCAAGCAATCCAAAATGCCATTGAAATTAAGAAAGGAAACAAAACTACAGAGGAAGGCTTGGAGACTCGAATGCATGTTGGGCACAAGTTTCTTGATGAGATTGTTTTTTGTTTAGCAGGGAGACTCACTATCAAAGTCAGATAAGCCTAAAGCTACTCTTATTAAATGATTGAATTGTCTGTCATCACTCTATAAATACCCTAATGGTTAAAACACTTATCAGAAAAATTGGTATCATAATTTGATCAATGACCAATTTTTTTTTTAAAACACAAACCTTTTGCATTTTCATCTTGTGGATTTACATTGATATTATCATAAATTTGATATTCCTTTGTGACATCCAAACAAAAATGATATTATTTTTATCTTTTCATATATGGAGTGAAGACAACGCACAGGGAACGAGTCGAATGTTTCTACCTTTGAAGCTTTATATAAATTCTTTTTATGAAACGATGGGAAGAAAATAGAATGAGTTAAAGATTACATATTTTGAAGTTATCTAGAAGAACATGATTTCCATTGGAATATGTAATCCATGAATATCATCAATGAAGAAAAGTTGTTTGTATCATTATTGGTCAACATGAATAGTATGTACATCCTAAATTCTACACTCAGGATAATGCAACTGGATTATGGGATAAGCAACCTAAAATGTCACCAATTGCATCTTTGGCCATACTTCTTTGAAGATATGATGAACAAGCTCATTCTAGAAATTACAACAGATAAAAATTCATTAGCCCAAAAATGAGCGATTAATACATTGAGTCTTCAAATGTGACAACTATGGTTATGGATGGAAGGCAAAGACAATTTTCAAGGGTGCACCAATTTCATATATTATCTAATGAACAAGAATTAACGAGCATAAACATCTTTTAGACCAAAGGGCTAGTGCAGCTTAGAGATCTTATTGTAGCAAGAAACTATGGTGGGCTTTGCGTGCTTTATAGCAGATGATGGGCATCATTTTGGATGTAATCATTCCAAGAATGTTCCTCATCATATCATTTTTGTTATTGATAAATAGAATCCAGCTTCAGCCAAGAATGTCCCATTCTAATACTCTATAGAGGACTTCTCTGAAAGGCAAAATGCAAGGCAACTCTATAATTGGAGCTTGGGCTTTCTTTTCGACCAGATGTACTACTAGTATAATTATAAAAAATAGGTTCAGTGGATGGGTTGGATTCACACAAAATAACCACCGAATGTGACATATAGTTCCAATTGTTCTTTACAATGGGGGTCTCTAGGATATTATCCTGGTCCTGGTTACAAGAAAAATCCCATTTGAAGCCTATAAGGGGCATTTTTTAGGATATTTGAAACAGGTTCATAGGAGGTATTTATGCACTAAAGGTATCATGCACATTTGCAAAGAAGGTCACCCTTAGAAAAATGTTAGGACAGTGAGTGTTGAAGAAGGATCTTCAACATAGCCAACCAATGGCTTGGATCAGATATTTACTCGTATTATCTCTGGAGTACAAACCAATAATGGAAGAAAAGAAACAATGGATTTCATATTTCTGCTTCTTCATTATCCAACAAGAAGCAATATTTTGATATAGTTTCTTGTTAAAGATTAACTAATTCTTCGACTAGTAGTGTGCATAAATTTAATTCTCAAGTTCAAATTGTTGAAACCATTATCATTTTCCAAAGGTCATAAGTACCAATTGTCATTAAGTTCGTGAGAAACTACTTAAGTGAAAATGGAAAACGTAATATATTGCTAATTCATGGTGTTTTTCTTTGTTTTTGAGACTAGCAGGATATTTTCCAACCTTATGAGATTTTATTTGTCAAAGTTTACTGTAACTACAAGTGGACTAAGGATTTATCTGCAGAGGCATTCAAATCCTAGGTTTCAAAGGATAAAGATAAAGAAGTTAGGAATGCAAAAGAACTTTGGCAGAGACGGGAACGTGATAAAAAAATTCCAGATTTGAAAGAATTTTAAACCATCAAAGGAAAAATTGTCATTCGATAATGGTAAAAAATATCTTGAGCTCTAGTTATATTCCAGATTATGTAGCAAGGATCAACAAACAAAGGAGTTACAATAGTAAAGTAAGAGATAGCATTATCAAACAGGGGCCTTGGTTCTGGGGTAGTGCTGGCCTATTTCTCACCCCCTGGTTTTCTGATTTCGACACCAACACAATGAAAGTCTCAACGATGCCTGTGTGGGTAAGGCTACATGGCCTTCCTCTACACTTTTGGCATCAAAAAGTATTAGTTGCAATCGGGAATACCCTGGGGAAATACCTAAAAATGGACGAAGACAGAACTATCAGGGGAATATTCACATTCGCCAGAATATGTGTAGAAGTGGATTTGAGCCAGGGACTACCTGACCACATCACACTAAACTTTAATAATTCACAATGGATACAACAACTAGACTATGAGAATACAGCGTTCCGGTGCAGGGGATGCATGCAAACAGGGCACCTCCAATATGATTGCCCAGCTGCTCGAAAGGACCCCAGGAGAACTAAGAAAAAGCAGAAAAAGCCCAAGGGTTGGCAGCACACTGACCCATTGGAAGAAGAAGATGAGGAACCTACAGAGACCCAGACAGAACCTGATTATCAAATGAGACAGACATATACACAGGGAGAGATTACCACAACTACTCACTTGGGAACACACTATACAAATCTGCAACAAGAGCCACAAATGGAAATAAGCGGCATCAAACGAACCCATGGATCAGAGGGCTCAGAATCGGACAAAGAACTTCAACTGATCCCAATGGAAAATCAGCTAACCATTATTACTTCCACTCCCGACACTGGTGGTTGGCGACGTGTGGAGAAGAAGAAGGGTAGGAAAATTTAGTCATGCTGGATCAGCTTCCATATTCTCTTTTATTTTCTCTATTTCTGTAGCTTCCTGTCATTACAGGAACAGTCACCTGTTAATTTGTGTTTTTTTCTTTGCTCGTTGCCTGTTAATACAGGAACAGCCATCTGAATATGCCCCAGACATCTACAAAATGTAATTTTATCAATTTTGAATAAAATTACGATTTTTTCTTACGGGAAAAAAAAATAGTAAAGTATCAAATTGAAGATTTCTAAGCATTAGATTAGCAACAATAGTTGCAGATCTAAAGATGAACAAGCTATTGAGGTTATTTCCCAATGGTGTTAAATTTTTGACTTAGTAGCTAGACAGAAAGGTGGCAGTCAATACAAGTCATGAACATATTTTCAGGGATTGAGATCAACAGTTCATATTTTCAGGATGAGGATCAGTAGTCAAAGAAGCACGATCTAGATTTCAAGGCACAAAATAATTGTTAGTCAAAGGATAGGTGGCAAATAAAGATAAAAGCTCGAGTTTTGAAGAAATTGACAAGAGATTGCATTCATTATTTCAAGCAGAGAACTAATCAAACAACTCCAATATTCGAGACACCTTGTAGCTTGTTCCAAATTTATTTTGTTTTTAAATATTTTAATTAATTTGTATTCCTAAAGTTTAGTTTTTTGTTCCTAGGAATTAGAGACACGTAGCTTAATGTAATTTTATATATATTGCATAGAAGGGTTGGTTTTTGATGCTAAAACACTAATATTTTTTGTAAAGCCTATAATTTCATAATTTAATAAAAGGCTTTTGGCTTTAGTTAATGGCAAAGATTGTTTACATGTGAGTGCCCCCCGTTTTCCATTATTGGCTTTTGCATAAATTTGAGGTTTCATAGAACACTGGGAGAGGTTGGGTTGAGTGTCAACCTCCCTGAGATCCCAATGTAGAGTTATGTCCTTTACTGAGTAGATCAAGGTGACAATGTGTCACTGCTGATCCCTCTAAAACAATAGATTGTTGCTTTTATAACAATTCTTATATGTATTTTGTTTAGTTGTTGAGAGTGTTTCTTCACGCTTTCTCGTCTTATTAGTTATCCTATGTATTAAGTATGAATGATTGCTTTGTTATTCTTTAGATCTTCCATCCACATATCTTTCAAGCTATTGTACTATGTTATAGTTGAACATTGGCACTTTGATTAGATCTCTGCAGGTTGGGTTTTATTTGTTAAGCAAGGATTGGAAACCCGAAGCAACCACCCTATACGACAACCCTTAGATCTAGCCATTGTGCTTGATAGGTTGTTGTCCAGTGACAGTGAACAACGAAAAACCTCGTAACACTTAAGGGAGCCCCCTCTGGTTCAAGGGCCAGCTTGAACCTAAAGTTGGTTGAGTTGGTTTCTCAGTGCACTTTTGCAGCCAAGAACTACCTTCGAGAAACACTGCAACAGGCTTATTGAGCTAATAGAAACTTAGGAAAAGTAAAGTAATTTACTTTAGTAAGTTTTAATTTTAACCGTTGATCTTGAGTGAGGAAATAGCTTATCTCGACCATTAATCACTTTGGGTTTATGGTTAGTGTTCAGTATTTCAATCAATGTAAAGTTGTAAAAATAAGGCTAAATAAAGGGAAAAATATACACAATAGTAGCACAAGATAGAAAGAGGCATCTCAGTGAGTGGTATATTGGATATAATGGAGCATAGAGATGTTGGATATCTAGATTTGCAGGAGTTATCTAGCACCAATCTAAGGGAGATATGTTGGATTAGATCTAGGTTATTGTATCTGTAATTTCTAAGGTGGGCCATTATCCTAGGGCAAGAACCCACATAAGTCTGGATTTGTTAATGAAAAACTTGTTAAATAGTGAATCCATACAGGTGAGGATGGTTTTAGATAGAGGAGGAATGACCTGTTGTAGAGTTTTGTGAACCCAACGTTTCGAACTACAAAGTGAGTCCATCATCAGGGGATGCGACAATAGATAATCTTCAACATTAATGATGTATCCCAGAGCTATGTTTATCAATATATATATGCGGGTTATTAAGGAATGATGTGAGAAATTAGGTCGGCTATTTTATTTTAATTTTATTTATTTATTATTATTATTATTATTATATATATATATTTTTATTATTATTATTATTTTATTTTTTTTATTCTTATTCTTATTATTATTATTTTATTTATTTATTTGTTATTATTATTATTATTATTTATTTATTTATTTTTTTTTTATTTTTTTTTTTATTAATCTATTTATTCTTCTTTTAATAATATCATTTATTATTATTATTATTATTAATTTATTATCTTTGATTTGATATTTAATTAATTGATTTATTTCTTATTGTGTTTAATTAGATAGGAGGATTTATTAACTAATTTAATAAAAGGTTGAAAGGATAAATAGGTTAATTAATTTATTTTATATTTTATAGGTTTAATTATTATGTTTACTAATTTATTTATATAAAGTTAAATATTTTGAATAATGATTTACTTACTTTATTAATGTGTTTAAATTAATTATTGAATTATTAGTTTATTTACTTGTTTAATTTATTTATTGTATATTTATGTATTATTATCATTAAATTATTATTTATTTATTTATTTATTATTATTTTTTTTTTTATTTTTTTTATTACAAGAGTTTTGGTATATATATATATATAATTACTTTGATTAATTTGATAAATTAACTACTAATGGATGAATGATAATATTTATTATTATTATTACTATTTTTTATTTTTATTTTTATTTTTATTTTTATTTATTTATTTATTTATTTATTTATTTATTTATTTAACTATTTTTATTTAATTATTTATTTATTTATTATTATTATTATTATTTTATATATATATATATATATATTTAACAATTAAAGTATCTATATTGGGTTAGATTTTTTTTTTTTTTTTTTAATTTGTATATTCAAATAATTAATTAGACTTATAGGATAGGTGAGATATTTTTTTTAATTTGTATATTCAATTAATTAATTAGACTTATAGGATAGGTGAGATATTATTATAGTATTATCTATAATCCTAGAGTTGATTTTTATTGTTTAAATTTTTAACTATATGAATTAACTAAGAAGAGTTTTAATGTTATCAAGATATATGAGAAGAAATCTAATACTGAATTTTAAGATTGATTAGGCCAATGATTTAAGGTTTAAGGAGGAAGGTTAAGATTTATACCGATTTTTGAGAGAGGAAGGAAAAGGTTAATATAAGGGGTAAGAGCAGATTAATGTTTTTTTAAGATTTCTAATAAAGGTTTCCAAGTGTTACTCAGTTTTAATCCATCATCACGGTTAAAGTTATTTTTCCTTTTTTCTATTTCAATGGCTTCTTTAATTTTTCTTTTGAGACAATGTTCTTCTTTTCTAACAAGTTTGGCTTCTTCCATGCAGATGTAATGAGAGGAAGAGTGAACATGCTCTGCTAAGGCTGATTTAGAAATTCTTTCTCTTCTTAAGTCAGCAGTGTGTTCTTTGATTCTAACCTTAAGAGATCTTCCTGTTTCACCTATGTATTCCTTGCCGCATGAGCAAGGAATCACATAAACACCTTTCTGAAGGTTAGGGTTTATAGGATCTTTAACAGAGTTGAATAATTGTCTGATGGTGTTAGCAGGGGTGAATGCTACACTAATGTTATGTTTATTGAGAACTTTAGAAATTTTATCTGTGGTACCTTTTATGTAAGGAAGGGAGACCTTAGGAGTTGATAAGTTTTGATCATTAATATTATTGTTATTTTTCTTTAGGGATAGGTGCATGGCTTTCTTGATGGTATTTCTGTTATAGCCATTTAGTTCAAACACTTTGTGAAGATGGTTGAGTTCATCATTTAAATGGTCGGGATCAAATATTCTGACTGCCCTAGTGGTTAAGGTCCTAATGATGCCTATCTTCTGTTTAGGGTGATGGTGGGAATTTGCATGAAGATATCTTTCTGTATGAGTTTTCTTTCTATAGACTTGGAAACTAAGAGACCCTTCTCTTTTAGTTAGAAGGACATCAAGAAAAGGAAGCTGGTTGTTGTTTTCAATTTCAATGGTAAATTTTATATGGTCAGAGAGGCTATTTAAGTGATTGAGGAATAAGTCAAGCTTTTCTTTTCCATGACTCCACTTAGCAAATATGTCATCTACAAACCTTTTCCATTCTTCAGGGGTGTATGGAAATGACATAAGAGCCTTCCTCTCAAAGTGCTCCATAAAGATGTTGGCAATTATGGGGGATAGAGGAGAACCCATAGCAACACCATGAGTTTGTTCATAAATTCTTCCTTTGAAACTGAAGTACGAAGATTTCAAGCATAGTTCCAAAAGATCCACAGTATCTTTATCAGTGAGGTTTCTCATGATTTCAATGGCTTCATCAATAGGAATCATGGTATAAAGGGATACAATGTCAAAGCTGACCATAAGATCTTCGTCTTTCATTTCTATGCCATTTATCCATTGAACAAAAGAATAAGAGTCTTTAATATAAGAAGGGGTATTACCAGATAGGGGTCTGAGTTTTTTGGCAAGGTGTTTTGCCAACAGGTAAGTAGGGGAACCTATGGTGTTAACTATAGGTCTCAGAGGAATGTTCGGTTTATGGACTTTAGGAGCCCCATAAATTCTAGGAATAATGGAACTATTAGGGATGATTTTCTTTTTAGTGACATCATCTAAGGATGATTCTTTGATTTTATTAATAACTTCACGCATGATTTTCTCACTGGGATCTTTGTTTATTATTTTATAACAACCACTGTTGTTTAGATGATCTTCCATTTTCTTGTCATAATCACTTCTGTTCATGATCACAGTTGCATTGCCCTTATCAGCTTTTAGGATGACTATGTTTTTATTATTTCTTAGGGTGTTTAAAGCTCTTTTTTCTTCTTTGGAAATGTTAGATGTAGGAGGTTTAGCAGTTCTCAGGATTTTTGCAATATCTTGTCTGATTTCTTCACTTTTTGCTATATCTAAGTTTTTTATGGCTACTTCGATATCACTGATAACCTCTTCTACTGGAATTTTATTTGGGGTTATGGCAAAATTCAGCCCTTTTTTTAAGATAGATTCAGCTGCATGATCTAGGGTGAAGTCTGATAAGTTAATAACCTGGGCTTTGTCAGATGTCATGATTAATTTGTTATGAGGGTTTTGCGTTTTTAAACTTGTAGATGGGTTATTAGCGAAGAGTTTTGTTTTATCCATATTAATAATTTTATCAGTGCTCTTTTCATTTGGTGAACTGATGGTTATGTTGCCATGCCTACCAATTATGCCTCTGTTGTTAATATCCTGGGTCGCATCCACGTTTTTTTCTTCCAGCTTACTTATATGCGTATTTCTACCTTGACTGCTACAGTCCTGACATGTAACAAAGTGGTTTATATTAGTCGTTGTCACCAAGCCGGATTGCGCTGAATTAACAGAATGCGCCTGAGTCAATGGATCGTTCACATTGATACCTTTCCGCTTCGTATTTTTCCCTGCGTCCAATGTTGGATGTAAATCTGTTCGCGTGTTAAGGACAGGGCTGTCGAGATCGTATACCTGCACTTGCATAGGTTCAGATGTTGTATCAAGACACTGCGTTCTGGAGATCGTGCTGATCTGTGCGCCAGGTTGTATTACATGTGAAACAGATTGCGTGTTAAGATCATGGGCTGCGGAATTATCTAATTGCGGCATTTCCGATCCATTGTTCATCATTTTTAATGCGTTGTTTATCTCTGAAATAGTTTGAAGAGGAACGCTATCAGGAACCTTATCAGCAGTTGGGTGCTTATCAGTCAACGCATCATGTTTTATTTGTATTCTGGAGGAAGCATTCAGCTTATAGTTATGAGAGATCTTTGAACCGAGATGTTTATGAGCGCACAGGATGTGCTCTTCTCCATTGTTGCATAAATTATTGAGCTTTTTTAGTTTCTTGCTGTTGTCTTTCATTAACCAATTTTCAGCTCTTATGAATGTGATGGCATCCAAAGATTGCCAGAAATCTTTTCTAAGATGCGCAGAGAGGTCTAGATGAGCAGAAAGAAGTTTCTGAGAAGTTTTTATTAATCTAGACCTGACCCATTTGATTTCATTTCTTACCAAGGTATCACTTAATTTTTTGAAACTGGATAGATTTCTGAACCGAAGAGGATGCTTGCAGATGGCAAATTTAGGAATGACATTGTTATCCCTACAATTTTTAAGAAAATTCATATTTTTATGAATCATTGTGATTGAGATTATTATATTTTCTTTCGTTGATTATTGTGTTAGGAACCTAGTTGTGTTTATTCAGCAAGTTTTTATGGTAGAAATTAAATGCCAAGTGTTAGGTTCTAAAAACTAACATGGTATCAGAGCATGGTCTTTGAGAAGTGTAGTTGGATCTAAGATTTTCATAGGTTACAACTCTAGGAGGGATTTGTAGGAACTATTGCATGTAGCAACAATGTTTTGAAGACCCATGGCAAGAGAGTTGGCTAAATATGGTAGACGTCTTGCATAAGACATGAAGACTAGGATCAATAGGCCTAGTGAGACATGGAGGAAATTGTTCACACGAGTTATGGATAGTTGCAGCCTAGTGTGTAGCAATAGAGAAATGGATGAGAGATTCATTCATCATATGTGTTAGGATCTTGAGAGGAGATCAACACAAAATGAATGAGGTTCTTGTGAAGAGATCTGAGCTTGGAGGGGTCGAGTAAGGGTTGTTCCTATGATAGGAGAGGGGTCGAGAAGGCATGATCGAGATGGTAAAAGGTTTACAATGTCCATTCGAGATCCAAGTGAGAAACTTGGAGTGATGGTCAAGCAGATATCTTGAAGGCCTAGAAGGCCTGTGATCTACAGTAAGAGGGAGTGATTAGGTGAAGAGGGAGTCAACAAGTTAGAGGAAGACAACCTTCAGGTTCATGAAGTCATGGTACAAGATGTTCATAGAGGATGTTGAGGAGCAGGAGGCTTCTAGGAGTAGGGTATCTTCAAAAAAGGGTCCTTGTCATATAGCAGGACTTGCTTCTATGTCATATAGAGCAACTATGGTAGCAGATCAAGGGTGGAAATGTGTTCCAAGTTTGACAGAAGAGCCACTTCTAGGTGGTATTGTAGGAATATATCCCTCACTAAGATGGAGTGTTTATGTATTGGGTAGCATCGGGAGTATTCTTACATGTAGGGAAGTGGGCTATGTGATGGGGTTTCCACCCATGGACCCATGGTATTATGATAACCCAAGGTATTCCACCCTTTGGAAAAGTATAAGTACAATGTTGAGTCATTCATTCTTATGGTCGACAAGAGAGCATATTGTGGAGGAGAAGGCCAAGTAGGCCAAGAGGGCTAGGATGGCATGTGGAGGGTTGGGAGGGCCTATTGTTGGCAATAGATAATAAATACATGCAAGGGAACTTGACATTGAAAGAGAGATTCTCTCAATAATAATCTTAGAGATGGATTCTCTCAAGTAAGTAAGATTTATGCATGAGTAATATTATAGGTTTGTTGTGAGTGAGATACTCAGTTGTGTTGGGTCTGAGGAAGGAGTACAAAGGAGCAAAGGAGATCTATATCAACCAAATCAAAGACAAATCTAGGGCTTGATCCACTAGATCAGATCCAAGGTAACTATTGTATATGTAATTTCCTCGAGGCCCATTATCCTGGTATGGGAGTTCGAGTAGGTATTGAGAATAATTTAATGAAGAAATTTTTATTAGGAAAAACTTGTGTGTAATATGTTACCATGCATGATCCAATTGTTGGTTTTATAAGTTTCATTGTGCAAAATTTGTTTCTAGTTAGGCACATCAATGTGTTTAAGTTAATTAATTAATTTGTAGCAAGGGAGAAAGTCTTAGACTTATAACCAGTATGGACAACTCTGAACAGGTTCACAGAGCGATGGGGTATCTTCGTTAAAGGAGTTGTGGCATGGGAGAATTTGCTAACCTAGGATAGGTTGGGGGATGGATTTACATAGGAGGAGACATGTGAGAGGGCTCTACATGGAAAACAAATAAAAAGTGAAATGGATGAGGAGAACATTTCTCTTTTAGGTCATGTAAGAAAGGGCAAGGGAGATGCCAAATTGAACAAAGGAGTTCTCACTGGTGGTTTCTTGTCTTTATGGCACTAGTGTTAGAAGTGTTCAGTTTGTGGACAATGATGCATGGATCATGGATAATGGAGCATCTTTCCATATGAAAGGAATGAGGGAAGTGTTCCTTACTTTTTAGAGTGAAATTCATACGTGCATGTGAAAGGTGGTATGAGTACCATACATGCAGTCAAAGGGGTTGGAACAGTGTTATTCCAACTAGAATCGGGTGGATCTCTAAAGGAGGCAAAGGTTTTACATGTCCAAGATCTAAGGATGAACTTGCTCTCACTCTCATCTCCAAAGGACAAAGGGTATGATGTTATATTCCAAAAAGTACAAGTATTCATACGTTCAAAGGGAGCTACCCCAGAACATAGCACATAGCTTGGTGTCATGAAGGCTAAGTTGTTCAACCTATAGGACCATCCTGTAAGTAGATCCAAGGGGATCTTGGATAGAGGATCAATGTTAGTGACAAAGGTTTAGTAGGAGGCCTCGAAGATAGAGTTGAGACCGGGGATTCGATTTTCAAATCTGGAAGATGAGCAGGTGATCCAGATCTTTTCATTTCAAAAATGCATACAAAATTGCATTTTAAAGTGCATGTAACCATAAAATGTGGGGAGGCCTCTTTCATTAATCTTCAGCGAAATCAAATTACATGCATGTAAAAAAGACACCTTATACCTCCGCTTCTGTGGATGGCCTGAAAATGCACGCCTCTTCTAAAGAAATGGAATGCACTTATGAATTCCTCATGAAAAATGATGATTGTAAACTCGACCCCTTTCCGACTCGATCAAAATCTGGATCCCCGAGAATCTCAAAGATTCCCTAAAGATTCCTTCTCGCTAGTTAACAGGAATTTTACGACTAAAATGACAAATCTGACTTCACCACTACGCACCTTGAAAAAAACTGAGTAAAATGAGTATAAAGTCAACCTAGTTCTGAAATTGTCAAAATTGGGCCCTTAGGGAGTTTTCTAGATTCCTCATGATTCCACAAAGATTCATCTCTGCAAGTTGACTGGAATTTTGTTGCTCAGATGACAAATCTAACTTCGCCATTATGCTCCTTGTGAAAAACTAACTAAAATGAGTATAAATTTGGCCTACTTCCGTCTCTGTCAAAAATTAGCCTCCAAGGGAATCTAAAGATTCCTCCACAACATCAAAGAATATTCTCTTCGAAATTTGTGCCAGGCATGGTTCCACCTCGGTCACTATGTCATGGTTCCATCCTACTATTCTCAGCCTTCGTTCTATTGTTGTGCAGCATTCCCTTCATTCGAATGGAAAATATGTTTTCATATAAAAATGTTGAGGCAGACAAAACAAGGTCGTGCCCATTGGGCACTTAGTTGGCAAGTTTGTGGTTGGGTTGTTCACCCCGGCGGATGGCACGAGTTCCAAACCCACCTGCATAACACATCCAAGTTTTATTTTTGGGTGTGCTTTATTTTAAAATGAGTTTCGTTTAAATTTTGAATTGGGTCGACACATTGGGTGGCCCGGTGACCCAGCCGACGCGAGTTCACATCCCGCCGACCAATTGTTTTATACACGAATATGGGTGTGGGTCATTGGGACGACCATTGGGCCAATGCACAGGTGATAGGGTTGGCGGGGTTTGACCGCCTGCCACTTATACATTATAATATGATTCTTTGGTTTGAACGAGAGGAGTGGCAGGAGTAGCGGCCCGCCACCTGTATTTTTATTTTTTTTAAACAACCATTCAAAAATCCGTTGGTATATTTATATGGTTACTGGTCAAATTAAGTAGGCCACAAATTCGCCAGTTTCAGCCGCTGGAAATCATCAACGTAAAGTGCCAAATTGTTTCCTCGTTAATTTTCGTCAAATTTAGAGGCTCAACAAAATTTATTCGGGCTCCAAATGTAGTTGGCACTCTGCTAACTTTAGCTAGGGGCCTAGTTTGACCCAAACATTGACTGGCCATAACTTTCACATACGATGTCGGATTGAGGTGTCATTTGGTAATTAGAAATCTTGAAATGAGCTCTTCGATCTGACCTTAATTTAATTGCAATCCAAGAACTTTTATTTTTGAGTCTCTCCTAAGTCCTCTTTGATTTCTGAGTGTCTCTAGAGATAGTTGTGTTGGGCACCAAATCTGCCTATCTTTTCCTTATATTTTCACCTATCCTTTCATCCTTTTTGCACCAAATGATATGCATTTATTGTGATAAATCTATGAGGTAACCCTTCTTTCTAACGTCTCTTGGAATATTTAATTGATGAAGTAAGGTCACGGGGATTTTGCCTATGCGAACTACTAAACCTTGTTATTTCCGTAGATTCCAGTGAACAGGTATCGCCTTCACAGCTTGCAGCAGCAATCCCATGTTCATAGTAGCTGTTCGACAACACTGCAACAGCATAACCAACTCACAGTTGTTTTCAAAGCCTATTTTGGATCTTTACTGTTCTCGCTCTCTCGGCAATTAGTTGTTTTTCTAACAGTTGTATATTTTTGGGCATTAGTTGCCAGATTTTGGGGAATATGTCATTCCCATGTATTTGTATAAAAGGGGTTTTATTCCTGTGCGAGGGGTTAGCCGCATAGAGACAAATATTGTAACAATTTCTCTTATATTAAATACAAGCAAGTTGTTGTTCTCTTCTTAGTTGTGAGTTAACGCAGCCCTGATCAGAGAGTTGGCCCGCTCTTCTGATCAAGTGTTGCGTATTTGCTTTATGTGTGTTGTTTGTATTATGGTGTGTTAATTCCTTATTGTTGTTACAGGTCTTTATCAATTGTTGTGAATTCCTTTTAAGTTCTGCAATTTTATTTCTCATTACTATTACAGCGATGCTTTGATTCTTTAGTCGTGAATCCTTGGTTAATTTGAGATTGTAACCTTGCCCCTGCATATACCTTGTGTGTTACCTTGAAAATTGTACGCACCTGGATTGATAAACGAATGTGGAAAAGGGTGGAATAGTTTATTCTCACTTGGACACCAACATTTTGGCGTCGTTGTCGGGGAAGGCTAACAAGGTGCAAGACATGATCTATATTGACAAGAGGATCAATCTCTCATCTTAGGGAGGGAAGTGCTACCCTGCTCTAAGTCCTGAGCTTAGTATTTTGATTTCTGTCATTTTTTTTACTGTTTTTGGGCCGAGTCGCTTGCTTTGGTTATTTGTTCTGAATTTTTCTGAGTTATTAAAAACCCGATATCTTGTCTTGGGGAGGGAATGGTCTTTCACACCCTGCTCTAGGTCCTAAGCTTTAGATTTCCTTTTATGTGTGTTCTTTTCTTGTCGGATCTCTCATCCTGGGGAGGGAAGGGTCTTTTGATGCCCTGCACCAGGTCCTGAACCCTAGATTTTTTATTTTTTTTAGTTGTTTTCTTTTCTTGTTTGTTAAATCCCTACCTCTCGTCTTGGGGAGGGAATGGTCCTTTGACACCCTACTCCAGGTCCTAAGCGTAGTGATTTAATTTAGATATTTCCCTCTTACCAACTTGCATGAACAGAGATTCGAATAAAAGGGGCATAGGAAAAGCCTTGAAGAAAGGGGGACCGGATTTGGGAAGGAACACTTACATTCAACAAATCATCACAAAAGTTGAATCAGAGGCATCTTCTTGTGCTATTGTGAGGGAAGGGACTCAAATGAAATTAGAGGGACAATCTATTGAACAGCAAGTGCTATCCACAGTACCTCTTGTTGATTCAATATAGAAAAACCTCCCAGCAACAAAAGAAGTATGCAACTGTGTACCTGATGGAGGAGTATCATTGTCGATAATAGAGGAAGAAGAAGTTGCAAGTAGAAGGTCTGAGGAACTAGCCCATTCCAGTAGGGAAGGAGAAGTTGCAGAAAAAGGGTCTGAGGGATCAAGCCATTGTGTCAGGGAGGAAGGATCTGTAAGGGTATTGATATCACCACGGGATAAGGGGAGTGTTGTTAAAGCAACTCAAACTTTTGTGACAAGACCCCCTCCATCATTCCTTGCAAAGCCTGTTGAAATTCTCAGTGATTATTGGAGGATATTCATGGCACCCACAGCCTCTACTATTGACTTCCCAATTGAGGATCTTGGGACTGGCGCACCAATGAAGCCCATTCCTCTGACAGCTTTACCAAGCTTTCATGGGTTAATTTCTAAAGACCCCGACACGTTCCTTTTTGAATTTGATATTGTGTGTCAGGGATATGACTACATAACTGATGCTCAGAAACTGAAAATCTTCCCTGCTACACTAAAAGGGACAACCCTGCGGTGGTTTATGGGTCTAGGAGGAAAGACTATCTCCACATGGGATGGTATGAAAACCTCTTTTCTGGAGAAGTATCAGGATTACTGCAAATCTCGGGATATTAAGGAAGAACTTTTTAAGTTCATGCAGAAAGAAGACGAGAATATGGAGGATTGTGTGGAACGATTTAAGTACACACTACAAAGATTAGGTCATTCTAACCTGGATAAGGACATTTTGAAAATTATCCTTCTCCGGGATTTTCGAGAAGACTCTTTGGAACTGTTAAACATAGTAGGAAAGGGAGATATATCAAAAGAGGACTTCGATACCATCTGTGAGCTGTGCATCCAGTGCTCAAGGGGAGCTGCAAGGAATAAACAAGGAATTCAGTCAATAAAAGTATATGGTGGAGGTGCCACAAAAGCAGAAATTGGAAATCTGCAGGTTAACTTAAGGACTGATATCTTGAGTACCTTGTCTGCACAGATGGACACACTGCAAGTAAAACAGAAATAGATGGAATTGGAAAAGACTATGGCTATATTTTGCCCGAAGTGCAAAAATAAGCATCCACCAAGAGAATTTCAGTTGAACTCCGTGGAAGAATGTGCAATCTGCAAGCTAAGCCATGCAACAAGTTCATGCCCCTCCTTGCAAGGATCGAACGAAGTTTTTCAAGGGACAGGCGAAGAGGCGGACCAACTGTATTTTATGGGATCTAAAAATCCATGGAAACCTCGACCACCAACTAGAAATCAAGGTATGTTTTAGGATCCATCTCAATATTTTAACAATTTTAATATGGGTCCTTAGTCCATGCCCTATCCACCTATGTGGCCCCAATATCAGTTTCCACCCTGGCAGCAGTGGGCTCCTCAAACTAGTTCGAATTCTTCATGGGCCCCGAACTGGCATGGACCCTCTCCTCCTAGATAGTTTCCCCAGTCAATGCCACAACAACAACTTCAATTTCCCTCTAACATACCTCCTGGTAATCCGCCTGTTCGCCCTCAACTTCCTATCCAACCCAATCTGAATCCTAACAATAAAGGGGCTCAGCAAGCTGACACCCTCAACCTGCCTTCATACAGTATCTCTACCACAGAACTTTATGAGATGAATTTGAGATCCGGGCGGGTAGTAGATGCTCAGCCCTCACCTATTATTATTGAACAAGTTGGCAGTGAGGTTAAAGAACCAAAAACAGTTGAAGAGAAATCGAACCAAGCTAGTAAAAATCAGACATCTCCTCAACTGCTAATTACTCAAGAACACTGAGTTGACCCACCTTATCCTGAAAGATTGACCTTGAGTAAACAAATCCCTCAAACTGAGTTTGACTTGTTAGGGGAGTTACAAAATATGTTTGTTAATATTCCCCTATTACAAGCTATGAGGGATGTACCTATATATACAAAAACTCTTAGGGAATATTGTGCTAAAAGGCCTAGAAGAAATCAAGGGATCCACTCACTATTCATGTGATGGGAAAGTTATCAGATTTTATGATGGGAAAGGTTATGCTTGTGAAATATGGGGACCCAGGGAACCCAATTCTAACTGTGCAAATTAATGGAGTGGAAATTCTGAATGTGCTGGTAGATTTGGGTGCTACTATAAATGTCATTACGGCTGAAGCTATGCATACATTGGGTCTTCGAAACCTGAAACATACACCTACTGTGTTAGAATTGGTAGATAGATCTACAGTCAAACCGGTAGGGAAGTTAGAAGACATTACAATCTCAGTTGATTCATGGCATTACCCTGTGGATTTCCTAGTGTTGCAAAAGCAGTCCCCAATAGGTGGCCACCCCTTGATTCTGGAAACATCGTGGTTGGCAACCGCAGACACTTACATTCGGTGTCGTTATGGGAATACAGTTATCTCAAATGGGTAGGTTACTAAAAACCTTGTGTTATACCCTCCTGTAGAACCTAGCTCGTCGGTGAAGCCATCTAGTCGTAAGAAACCTTTGCCAAAGGAAGAGTCTGAATCTGAAGATGAGGAATTAAGACCAATTCTTACTATTGGATAGGCCCTTCAGCTGAAAACAAAAATAGAAGATGATACAATTACCACCTTCATTAGTGACCCATGTTCTGTTTCATATTTAAATCAGCAAATTCTAGAATCTATCTTGAGCTGTGAAACACAGGAAAGCATTGAAACATCATATGGATTTGAAGAACTGCCCACAACTGTGTCCCATGACAACATTTCTATAGAGATAGAGCCAGGAAAGACCCTGAATATTAATCCAAATCTGTCATAATCCCAGACAAAACAGCTTCTAGATGTTCTCTGAAATCATAAAGAAGCCTTCGCCTGGGACTATACAGACATGAAGGGGATTCCTACCAATCTATGTACCCATCATATATACATCAAAGAGGATTGTCATCCTATGAGACAGCCCCAGAGGAGAATGAACCCCGCTCTGAAAAACATTGTCAAGGAAGAACTTCAAAAGCTGCTGGATGTAGGATTTATTTACCCCATTTCGGACAGCCAATGGGTTTCCCCGTTGGTGATTGTTCCCAAGAAAAATGGTAAATGGCAGATATGTGTAGATTACAGAGAATTAAATAAAGCAACACAGAAAGACCATTTCCCTTTACCATTCATTGATCAAGTCTTGGATACTTTGGCTGGGAAGAAGTTCTTCTCCTTCCTGGACAGATTTAGTGGGTACAACCAGATCCAGATAGCTCCCGAGGATCAAGATAAAACCACTTTCACGTGTCCTTGGGGAACTTTTGCATATCGATTCGTTCCATTTGGTCTCTGTAATGCGCCTTCAACATTCCAAAGGGAAATTTTACGGATTTTCTTTGATCTTGTATATGACAGTGTTGAAATTTATATGGACGATTTTACTCCATATGGGGACTCATTCGAAGAAGGGCTAGCAAATCTGGAAAAAGTTCTTGAAAGATGTACATGAACGCATGTCTCTTTGAGTACAGTAAAGTGCCACATGATGATGGAGGAAAGAATAGTCTTGGGACTTTTGCTTTCAGCTGCTAGAATTCAGATGGATCCAGCTAAGATAAAGGTAATATTACACATTCCAATGCCCAAAACACCCACACATGTACGTAGCTTTATTGTTTGCACTGGTTATTATAGGCGCTTTATAGAAAAAATTTCTAAGATAACACATCCACTTTTCAATTGCTGACAAAAGATGCAGATTTTGTGTGGACAGATGAATGTGATGCAGCCTTTGTGAAGATCAAGGAACTTGTCTATAGAGCTCCAATCCTTCGAGGGCCGGACTGGACATTACCATTTCATATCCATGCTGATGCCTCTCAGACAACAGTTGGGGTAGTTTTGGGACAGCAAGTAGACAAGGTACCATATGCAGTTTACTATGTTAGTAAAAACTTGGCTCCTGCCCAGTTAAACTACATAGTGACTGAGAAATAATTCCTTGTTGTCATCTACGCCATCAACAAGTTCCGATATTATATTACTAGGTATCCTACCTTTGTACACAATGATCACGCAACAATCAGGTATCTGATGACTAAATCCATTACCCCTAGTCGTATTACAAGATGGTTGATGTTACTTCAAGAATTTGACATCACCATAGTAAATACACCAGGAAAGGATAATGTGGTTGCTGATTTTCTATCTAGACTAGATAATAATGCTGAAAGTACACCCATAGAAGATAGTTTTCCAGATGAGCACCTTTTTGCAATTTTTGCTAACACTATGTGGTATGCAGATATTGCTAACTATCTTGCTACAGGGAAAGTACCTCGTCACTTGTCATACAAGGAACAATGGAAAATTATTCATCATAGTACCTGATATTCATGGATGGTAGGATACCTTTTTCACACAGGGGTTGATCAGTAGATTCGGCGTTGTGTATCTGAGGATGACATTTATGAGATATTGAAGGCTGCCCATGATGGCCCTTGTGGAGGACATTTTGTAGATGAAAGAACAGGCCACAAGCTGTTGCAAATGGGATATTATTGGCATTCTATCTTTCGGGATGCTCGAGATTATGTCTGAATATGTGACAGTTGTCAACACATCGGGCAGCCTGGAAAATCAGATGAGATGCCATTGCAGCCCTAGGTAGTCCTCGAGCCTTTTGAGAAGTGGGAAATTGACTTCAATGGGCCTTTTAACCCACCTTCTCATCAAAAGGTTCACATTTTGGTCTACACTGATTATGTGATTAAGTGGGTGGAAGCCAGAGCTGTTGCAATAGCAACGAAACAGGTGGTTTCAGATTTTCTTTTTGAAGAGATTTTTTATTGGTATGGTACTCCAAGGGAGATTGTTTCAGATGGAGGGGCATAGTTCACATCCCACATGATAGCAAAGGCTTATGCAGAAATATGGAGTCAAAAACAGGGTGACAACCCCATACCATCCCCAGCCGAATAAACAGGTAGAAAGTACAAACCAGGGGTTGGAAAATATCTTGATAAAGACGGTAACAAGCCATCGTCGGGATTGATCTCAGAAACTTTCTGAAGCTCTTGGGGCATACAGGACAACATGGCGGAATACAACCGGGTTTTCACCATTTGAGTTAGTCTATGGGAAATCCCCCTTGTTTCCAGTAGCATTTGAGATTAGTACGCTCAGAACAGCTTTGGAAGTAGGATTGGATCTATCAGAGGCCCAGAAACACCGGCTGGAACAACTAAATGAGTTAGATGAAATCCGTTCAAAGGTTGTCCAGAAAACTACTGCTATTCAACAGCAGAGAATGAAATGGCACGATAAATTTATCAAAAATGAGGTGTTTCATAAAGGATATTGGGCACTTCTCTATGACTCCCGTTTTAAAGATTTTAAATGAAAGCTTCGCACTCACTGGATGGGACCCTATGAAGTGGACGTTGTGTTTGACAATGGAACAGTCAGATTGGTTACAATAGATGATACTTGCGCTTCCTTCTTATTGAACGAACACCATCTGAAATTATACCACCTTCCAACTTCTAAGGATGCCTTCATCAAACATCTCTCTGATAAATCTGGTTTGATGGTAGTTGGAGCAGAGAATGCATCCTCTGCATTCTCTTCTTAAAAAAAAAATTATATATATATATATGTTGTTACTACTCACTTGTTTGTCTTTTGCAGGAATAATGATCGAAATCTGATGATGAGGAGCTGACAAAAATTTACCCAGTAATAGTTGATGTTGTTACTCCACCGTTGTTGTTACTCTGTCAGTGTTGTTACTTTGCCACTATTGTTACTCCTAAAAAAAATTCTAAGTGTCAGATGTTGCTACTCCATCGGTGCTATTACTCCGCCACTGCTGTTACTCTTGAAAAATTTTCTAAGTGTCGGATGTTGTTACTCCACCGTTGTTGTTACTTTGTTGTTGTTGTTACTCCATCGTTGTTGTTACTCCACCAGTGTTGTTACTCTGCTGGTGTTGTTACTCTGTCGGTGTTGTTACTCCGGCGTTGCTATTACTCCGTCGTTGTTGTTACTCCATCAGTTACTCTGTCGTTACTCCACTACCAGGTAGGTCGTCAGGTACATCTTCGTCGACTTCTACGGATTCAATTAAAATATTCCATCAATGAGACATATACGTGTCATGGACGGCTACATTTAAGTTGGGGGGATCCCGTCGTAAGTAAACAACGGCATATTTAAAACCACAATAATGACATATCACGTATCATTATTAAATCTTATGCGAATGGTACACCCATAAATTCCATGATTTCGTAATAATTATTTCGATGCATTGGAATTTGAATTACGTACATTCGATAACCAATCAATCTTTTCAATTCATACAAATTAATTACCGCAATCATTCCATCACACTTACCATGATTCGCCATAATTCTTTGCGTTTTTCAAAAATTACCGGCCGCTTTCACCGTTTTTTTATCCTGCGCCCCACCATGTTGTTACCCATCACTGTTAATTTGGTTGCTGCTACGCTCTCCCCAACAACCGACTGCGTCCAAGTGTTGTTACTGTTTCTACAGCAATGGGTGGGTTGGTTGTGCATCATGAGCCAGAGGATACCACCTTGGTCCGTAACAATAGAGAAGTGTGGCAAGTTTTTGTCAATGTAGGTTGGGACGTCTATTTTAACAGGTTGCAGGGATTTGATGAGGGGATTACAGTGGAATTCACACTCAATTTGAATGAGAATTGCTCTCAGGTCAGAGGGATAGAAATCCCTGTTACAGAGGAAGTTATTGCAGAAGTCAGTGGATTGCCTCAATAGGGACAGAGCTGGTTTTCACGAAGAACTTCCCTCCCAAAGTTCCCAGAAGTATTTCTGCATGCTGGCGAGAGCGTTGTTCAAAAAGGGTCGGGGGTATGACCAGAACTCTTTGCCGCATCTGTGGGGCGATGTAGCAGGTTTTGTTATGAAATACATAATTTGTGAAGGACGGTTCACCATTGTGTTCAAATACCATTTCAGGGTGTTAACTCATTTTTTGTTTCTAGAGTCAGAAGTCTTCTCGTTGAACATGCCTTTCTTATTGTTGAAAAGCCTCCAATTGATGGGGTAGTCTGCCCAACGTTCACGACAGGTTGTAGCAGTTATCACTAATCATGAGCTGGTTCGATTATTGGTCATGCATGCCTTGGCCTGATTTCAAATTCCTTGGATGGTGTTTCGAGAATCAACAAAAGAAGAAGTAGCAGCTATTATAGCTGCTAGAGAAGAGGAGCCGGAGAGAATGGAGGAAGAACCAGCAGAGGATGAATATGTAGACCAAGAAGAGCCTGAAGAGATGGAAATGGAGGAGGAACTAGAGCAAGAAAGGGAGTTTGAAGTGGAAGAAACAATCGGTGCTATAGCCGAGGCTATTACACAAGAACCAGCCTCAAATGTGCAGCCGATGGAAGAAGAGGAATTGGAGCAGGAAAGGCTTGAAGTGGAAGAAATAGTCAGTGCTGCAGCTGAGACTGTTACACAAGAACCAGCCTCGATTGTGGAGCCGATGGAAGAAGAGGAACCGGAGCAGGAAAGGCTAGAGACAGAAGAGACAATCAGTGCTACAGCCGAGGTTGTTACATAAGAACCAGCCTCGACTATGGAGCCAATGGAGGAAGGAATTATGGACACGATGGATGGGATTGACATGGTGATACAAGAATCCACTTTTATTAATGAAGTGCAAGAGGAAACAATGCCAACACCATCTGCTCAGGAAGTGTCGAATACGGGTGGTGGTGCCACACAAGAACCACCACCAACCCATCCAGTCCCAGAAAATGTGGAAAGAATGAGTCCTGAGGTTGACACTGCCCCACAAGAACTAGTGTCAACCGCGGGATAGGAGCTAACACAGGAGGGAGCCTCGAGCCAGAGCAGAATTGTCGCAGGTGAAGGAAAGGAACTCGAGGTCACAGACAGAGCCGGTATAGACCAAGGAGAGGACATCTTCTAGTCTCCTTTTTGTGCCACCATACCAAGAGGAGTGAGAGTGTCTCGTTCTCCCCGACACTCAGAAAAGGAGGTTGTTGTCCCTCCCATTTTAAAGTTTGATGGTTCGGTAAAAGGTTCGGTCGCTATTAGTTTGTTGGTTGTTGATTCTCAGCAAGGCCATTCCAAAGAACAAAGAGAGGAGGAACACCTTGCAGAGGAACGGGAACAGTGAATGGATGAAGAAGGTGTTGTTCAGGCAACAGATGCCCTGGAACCCAGAAGGGAGGAAGAAGTGAATGCTTTTGAAATAGGGGAACCAAGTAAGTAGAACCCGATGGATGGGCCATTCGATACTCTTCCGAGTAATCCACCACATGCTGAACCAACTGTAGGGCTAGTTGAGTTGGTTATCAAAGAAGAAGCATTTGCTCCCGAGAGAGAGGAACCAAGTAAGGAGAACCTGGTATAGGGACCAGTGGATACTCCTCCGAGTAATCCACCACCTGTTGAACCAGCTGCAGGGCTAGATGAAGTGATTGTTAAGCAGGAGTGAAGAGAAATGTGCGAGCAGAGGAGGGCACCCCTTAAAAATAAATATTAGCTACAGTTCAGAGACACGATGCAATTGAAAATAGAGGTTCGAAGGTTGAGAAGACAGGTGCATCGACTTAAGAAGCAGGTAAGAAAGTATAAATGGTGGGCTAAGAAGCCTAAGGCTATGGTGGTTGAAGCAGCAACACAGGTAGATGATGTGCCTACAACCTCTGCTGCTACTCAAACGGATCCTATCGAGCACTTGTTCGATAGCCATGAATTCTCTTTAACAACCGAGATTCAAACTTGGAAATCCACCGCGGCCCGCTATCAGAACGAGGTGAAAAGGGTCCAAGAATAGTTGTCCAAGGCTATCTTCGAGTATATAGAGTGAGTGGACATATTACGGTTGAGGTATGCAAAGTAGCAGCTCAAAGTAGAATGGCTGGAAGGGCAAGTGCTGGAATTGAAAACTGACAAAGAACAAATGTTCAGCTTGGCACAACAGGTAATGGCATGTCGCCCTCCTACTTCTAGTTATGCCTTGTTCCTACATGAGCAATTTCTTTTCTTCTGTTTGGAAAGTATTAAGAAGGAGGTCAGTCATGAGATCGAGGACTCTGTACAGTTCCTCCGTATACTGAGAATCCATGACTTGGTAACCCAACATTTGATGTGTGAGCTTTATCTGCATGGATACTTCCTGCGCAATGACAAAGAGTTTAACCCAGTCCCATATGAGGTAACCCTTCTTACTAACGTCTCTTGGAATATTTAATTGATGAAGTAAGGTCACCGGGATTTTGCCTATGTGAACTACTAAGCCTTGGTATTTCCGCAAACTCCGGTGAACAAGTATCACCTTCACAGCTTGCAGCAGCAGTCCCACATTCACAGCAGCTGTTCGGCAACGCTACAATAGCCTAACCAACTCGCAGCAATTTTCAAAGCCTATTTTAGATCTTTACTCTTCTCGCTCTCTCGACAATTAGTTGTTGTTGGGAGCGAGATCTCCTAAGGATAGTTTTGGGGCTAAAAGCCCATGTTTTGGTCAAATTTTGTAATAAACTTGTAAAGCCCGCATTTTGTGGTCGCGAAGCGCGAAGGTGTCATGAGTCATAAAGGGTTGTCCACCCTTAGTTTTTTAAAGTAAAGTCAGTTGTAAAAGATCTACCCATGGTCCGCAAACCATGGGATCATATAAAAAGAGCTAAGCTCTAAGTAGTTTGAGAGTTATAGATATAGAGAGTAATGAGTAAGAGAGTCGTAGCTCTGAAGTAAGAAGTCTAAGTTTCGGGTCATAGCATAGGTAGAGGCTCTGCAGCTGAGTGCGCAGAGGCCTAGGGTGGAAGTCTGCAGCTGAGTGCGCGGACCCCTGCAACTGTGTGCGTAGGGTGGATAGAGTCTGTAATCGCTTGAAGATATCAATAAAGAGAAGTATTCTGTAATTTCTATGTCTTTGTTTCGATTAATGCATCTTGTCATTTTACGTATGAATTTCCTTTATAATGCTTATATGGTGCGTGAATGAATGTAATTATGTTGGATAACTGAACACAAATAAGAATATTTGATTATGCGGTGCTAACTGTGAGCATTCAATAAGACAAGTAAGATTCTTAAGATAGCTTGACAATCCGAGCAATATGCTGCCTTAGGAACGCGAAAGTATCTGAATTGAGGGTTAGGCCTGCACGAAGGTCAGTCGTACCCTTCCGCGGAGGCATCAAAGGGAGGAATAAGGGGTTAGGTAGATAGATCCCTAGAACTATGTGACCTGCGCGAAGGCAGGAATAGAAGGAATAAACCGATGTCACAACCATCTCAGGGTGCAGAAACTTGGTTCCAGCATCCCCCCATACTGCTTCGGGTGAGACTTTGGTCCGCGCTCCGCGGGCTGATGCCGAAAGGGCCAGTAGTGTAGGGATTTGTTTGGCTAATTAACGTTGAACTTGGGTCAGGCCCCAACAAGCCAACAAATGGTTTCGTTGCCGGGACCGAAATCTACATAAGAGATGTGTGATGGCGTATCATTGGAATCCAACTAAGAAAGAGATCGGAGACTAGTTGGACAGGAAGATCCACGAATTCGCAGTGCAGGAAAACAGAAGTCCACAACTGACAAAGGAACAGTCGCTGGACATGTACCTATATACAGAAATACACGAAATCTTTTTCTGCTCCTTTCTGATTGAGCTATACGAGTGGATCACGAAGCTAGCAGATAGCCAAGGAAGGTGGAAACTTGATGGTCCTATTGTGTGGACCCCGAACCTAGTACAGAGGTTGGAAGCATCTGAGGATAATATCGCCTACGTTGTCGATCATTGGCTCGATCGCATCATAGGAGGATTTGTAACTGAATTCATGGTCGATACCTCAGTCAGCTACAACGAGGCGAGGGGGCACTTTTTCAAATGACCACGAGGTAAGTACGTGAAATCTTTGAATACCTTGATTAAAATTTTATTGTGAGAAAAAATGGTTATGCAGCTACCTTGATGTTTGGAGCTACGCAAAGCGGAAAAACTTATAGGAACGAAGGAAAAAACGGTCCTAAATATAGTCCGTTGATTTCACCTCTGTAAGGTGACGAAGAAGGAATAGCGCAGGTTTCTCCGTGAAGTGATATTCAGTTAATAAGATAAGGATTCCCGCGAATTCCACCTCCAACTTCACCACCATCACCTACGACTTCAGCCGTACCACCTCCACCTCCACCGCAGTTCAATATGGCAAATTCAGTGAAGTTGCCTTTGTTCAAAGGCTTGGGGAATGAGGACCCGAACCAATTCTGGTTCATTGTAAAAGCTGTATGGGAAGCCTAGGACATTACAGATGATAACATGAAGAAGGCAACCATAGTTAGTGCTCTGTGGGATCACGCCATAACCTGGTACATGAAGTACTCTAATGATAACCCGAATGTTGGAGTGGCAGACATCGAGATCGCGTTGAACAAAGAATTCAGTAGGCCTAAATGTAAAGCATAGTCTATTGTGGGGTTCAAGGAAATCGTGATGCAACCAGGCGAGACACCTTGGGAATTAGATCAGAGGTTGAAATGTAAAATCCGTGAAGCTAATATGAACTTGACAGATGAGCAGCATCGCAAGTGGTTTGTGGCTTCACTACTGCCACACTTAAGCGTTGCGTTGTTGCAGTAGAAGATAACAACTCAAGCAGAGGCCTTGGAAATTTCCATGAGGCTACATGAAACACCGATGCAAGATCCAAATCTCGGATTCAACAGATCCATGCGCAGTTGAAAAATCTTTGCCCTGAGATGCAAAGTTTGAAGTAGGATAGAACAGTCCGACCAAAGGTGCACGAGGAGGTATGGTGTCTGAAATGCAAGAGTCAGGGGCATGACAAAGACCATTGTCCGATCTTTGCGAACTATATTGTAGGAGGAGGACCAATGCCTTTGAGGTTGGAAGCTCAAGCAGGACCGAGCGCAGAGCCTGCATTGTGGTGCACTATCTTTAAGGTAGCAAGAAAACATGCCACAGATAACTGTCATTTGCTGCAGAAGTTTGTATAGACACCGCAATAACTGTTTTGCAAATTTTGTAGGCTGGTAGGGCACGATGAGCGCAACTATAGAAGATATGAGTAGATGATGGATAGAACACCCACCTATAGGGTTTAGGCAGAAACGTGCCCCCTCACCAGAGCGCGGGCATGGTGCGAACGAGATTTCAGGGGCATGGACGGGGCCAAGGAGGAGGAGGACTGGGAAAAGGTCGGGGTCAGTTGATCTACTACAATTGCGAAGGACCAGGACATTATGCCCTCGATTGCACTAACCCAACACCTCTGTCATGGAAGTATTGCACTCTGTTTAATCATGAAACGGAAGACTATCCTACGCTGATAGCTATGATACGTGACAAAGGGGCGCTACCACCTCCGTCGACTCAGAACCTGTAGATAATGAGGTCTGAGTTGCACAAAGAGGATCTGAATGTGAACATAGTGCTCCGAAGTGGAATCACAACAGGAGATGACAAAGGGAAACAGCCCGAAGATAGTACGTGGGTTCGCAAAGGAGGTTGAGTTCGATTTGGAGCCCGCACGTGAAACCTTCATGGAAGCGAAGAAGAGCTTGGCTGAGACCTCCACCTCAGGGAGCAAGGATAAGCCTGATCAGAAGATGGACCCTTCTATGCTCACAAACTTCCTGGAAACCTGTATGAAGTTACTGCGAAATAGTGGGGCTGTGAAGGGGTTACAAGAGCTCAGAAATAGATGTGCCGAAAACGCTCCAGGTGAGCCACATGTAGTATGAAAGATTGGTAAGCATAAAACAAGAACAGGACGGGAGGTAAGATTGACCACACAGATAGGAGATTATGAAATGGATCAGGTTATTTTGGACCTAGGGTTAGATGCGAACTTCCTACAGAAGCAGACTTGGGAACGGATGGGGAGACTCGCATTGTAATGGTCTCCAATTCAGCTAAGAATGGCGAACTAGCAGAAGATCATCCCCATGGGGCGACTACAGGGGGTGACTGTAGATATTGAAGGTGCGAGCGCGCTGGCTGACTTTGAAGTAATAGAAATTGTGGATGATAGCAACCCCTATCTTGCGCTCCTGGGAATTGATTGGGTAATTGATATGAATGGGGTAATCAACTTAAAGAAGCGGAAGATGAAATTTAAGAAGAAATCGCTACGCACAATAGTACCCCTAGATCCTGCTGAAGGATCGCACTATACTGGACCAATCCGCAATTATGAGAGTGATGACGATCTGGACTGTATCTATAAGATAACAGCGCAAGACCAAGGCTAGGTGAATCCAACAACGAATGGACAAATTACGTGGGATCGTGAGAGTTCCTATACCTCAGACTCTGATGAAGAGTTGGAGCACTGGCAGAATTGGTTACATGAAGTCACTACACTAAGTTGTAACATGATGACCCGGTCGATGCACTGTGTGTCATCAGAGGTAAGGAATCTACCCACTTATGATGGCCTAAATGATGTAGATATATTTTTGGATGCATTTGAGAGGGAGGTACCATAAAAGCAGTGCTTCCAAGCATTGCACTGGGCATTATGCGCTACGCCCGCAAGATGGTGGGGTACGCACAAGGGAAGCTTTGATGATTGGCGCGAATGTAAGAGAATGATGAGGACATGCTTTGGGAAGCCAAAGGTGTGAATGAAAGACAAGTATGATGGGTAGGATGACCTATGCACGCACTTGGCCAAATGGGCTTAGGCTTATGAAGAGAAGCCCCAGCCTAAATGGGTGCACTTGTTTTGTCACACCCTAGATGTTGTCTCGATGAACTGGTACGTAGAAATAGAGCTTTGCCATGGTACAGGTGAATGGGATATTCTGCGCGAAGGATTTATAATGAAATTCAGTTTTGAAGATGGGTTTGACAGTATTGATGAGGCGCTACAAGAGGTGAAAGCAGCAATATTTAGGATACCGCAGGATCCTTTAGACCTGATTCAACCTGAGTGGGCCATTCAACTGAGTCACACACTGGAATGCTATAATGTAACCGCTAAAGAAGAGGATGAGGATTCACGAAAGATTAACATCCCGGAAACAAAGGGTCACCGTGAGGTTGTAGGACCGTAGGTTGAGAATCCTAATATAACCGCGTCGCTGAAAATGAAGCAAGTAAACATTGGTATAGAGGCAGAGCCCAAATTCGCGAAGATTGGAGATTACTGGAATGACGCGATGGTGGGTAAGGTTGCTGAATTGCTCCATGAATACCAGGATTTATTCCCTACCAAGTTTACGGATCTAAAAGGGATAATCGGGGACCTAGGTGTTATGAAGATCATGTTGAAGCCCGACGCGAAGCTAGTTAAAAAGGCCTTACCGTCTCAATCCGAAGTATAAGGAAAAGGTCTGCTTAGAGCTAGACAAGATGCTCGTGGCAGGCATTATTGAGCCTGTGGAAGAATCTGACTGGGTAAGCCCAATGGTGGTACAAGAGAAGAAGTAGAGGGATGAAATATGGATATGCGTGGATCTCAAAAAGCTGAATGATGCCTGCGGACATGATCCTTTCCCGACTTCGTTCATTGATGAAGTGTTGGACAATGTAGGTGGCCAGGAAGCATATTCCTTCACTGATGGGTTCTTAGGGTACCATTAGATCAAAATCGTGTCAGAGGAAAGGAGCAAGACAACCTTCGCAACTGAGTGGGGTTGTTTCCAGTACATTGTAATGCTGTTTGGGTTGAAGAATGCACCTGTGATTTTCTCACGCGTAGTCGTTGTTGCGTTCAAAGAGTTTATTCATAAGTTCCTGGAAGTATACTTTGATGATTGGACTGTGTTTGGGCTAGTGAAACACCATGTAGCAAGCTTGCGCCTGATGCTAGATACCTGTCGAAGATACCAAATCGCACTCAATCTGAAGAAGTGCTTGTTTTGTGTTCCTTTTGGGACCCTACTGGGTCATGTGGTTTGCAGACAGGGACTGATGGTAGACCTCGAGAAGACCACGGTGATACTAAACTTGGAAGCATTGAGGAGTGTGAAACAGTTGTGTGCTACCCTAGGACATATGGGATATTACAGAAAGTTTATCAAAGGCTATGCCCAGATCACCGCGCCTATGGAGAAATTGTTGAAGAAGGATGTCGCATTCTACTGGAACGAATATTGTAAGAAGAGCTTGGATGTATTGAAAGAAAATATGGTCACCGCGCCGATTTTAGCCTTCCCGGATTGGAAGAAGGAGTTCCATGTACATGTTGATGTGTCATGTATAGCGTTGGGAGTAGTACTGAAACAGGCTGGTGGAGAGGACTTGGACCATCCTATAGCGTTCGCAAGTAGAAGGTTGTCCAAGGCAGAAAAGAACTATTCCACCACCAAGCGCGAAGGTTTAGCTATGGTATACACGCTCCAGAAGTTTAGGCACTACTTGCTGGGAGGCCATTTTAAGATGTATACAGATCACTCTGCGCTGAAGTACATGGTTAATAAGCCTGTGTTGGGGGGGAGAATATGCAGATGGCTGTTACTATTCCAGGAGTATGATTTTGAAGTTATTGTGAAGCCTGGACGACTGAACGTGGGACCATACCATCTGTCGCGCATCGAAACAAGGGAAGAGTGATCCAAAATGGATCCTAAAAACCCTCTAAGTCTTCAAAAATCAAATATTATCACAAAGGATGAACCCTTAAAAATGGTGGAAAACACTATCAGGAGAGAAAAACATGAAGAAAAAGAGAAAACATAGTCTATCGGAGGCTTGAACAACTTTGCACAGGAGTCGTCGGATCTGGCCGATCAAAGGTCCAGATCCGATCGGCATATCGCAATCAGCGATGGCAAGCAAAGGTTATCGGAGGCGACCCTATGAACGTTGCGACAGCGATCAACGCGATTCAACGAGGATCGTCGATCAAGCACGCAGATCGATGACCCAGGTTAACTTGCGATATCGCATTGGAAAAACACAAAGGGAAAGGCTTATGGAGGCCCGAAGACCATGCGATATGCGATTGCGATATATCGCATTGCAATATCGCATCGGAGCGATACCAAGGAGCGGGGCCGATACACTTGAAACTTGCGATAGCCGGACCCGACGGGGATTATGAATGAAATTTAATATATTTTGAGTGCCATAAAAAGGAGTTTTTCTATGTAAAGTCGCATTTTCATTAAATAAACGAAAAACAAAGGAAATGCAAATGGAACGATAAAACAGACCCGAAAGGGTTTATATATGCAGCGATATGCATTTTGAGTTTTGTAACGAGTGGGATTTCATGCGAACCTCTGGCGGTAAGTGGTATTGGACGGGCTCCGCTCGAGCCCATACACTGGACGCCACATGGCTCGACACCAAAGAGAGAAAAACCGCCTTCTCGGGCGGGTAATCTCCGTGCGCATAAGCCACCCGAAATCAATAGCAATCGTTGGATCAACGATCACTTGCAATAGCGTCCAAAGATGGATCCGAAAGGATTATAGGGCAGGATTGATAATATTTCAGGTCCGATAAAAGGCGCTTGGACGAATTTTTACAGTGTTTCTGTGTATTTCTCTGTGTAAACAGAGAACGACTGTTTTGGGATTTCTAATGCATCAATGGTCCCTTCCGTTACAAAATAGGTGGCCACCATACTTGAAGACGTTTAATAATGATTGTTTAACGCTCAGAGGGTATTTGAGCGGACAGAGGACGGGAGCTAGAGAGCCCAAAAGGGAAATTGAATAGACAAGCACTAATTGGCTTAAAAGCCACGAATGCCAGAGATAGAGGCAGGCAGTGCTGAGACAGAGAGAAGACAGAGACAGAAAGTGAGAGGGAGAGTCTATGTACTCAGAGAGACTTGAGGGATTCAAGCGAACTCTTGTTGTTTTGTATCTGTTGTGTTGAGACTCAAATTGTGCTCACTTTGTAAAACTCTGCTCTTGAAGACATAATAGAGAGGTCACCACTGAAGGCTGGACCAGGAGATGTAGCCCAGGGGTTTTGGGTGAACTTCTTAATTATTTTGTTGTGTTATGTGTGTATGTCTATTATGTTTCTCTAACTGCTCAATGTCTATATTATTCGCAATCTTATCGATCTATTGCACCAAGTGATATAGGCAAATCCATGCATATGAGTCTGTAATACCTTAAAAGTAATCTAAGATCTCATTTTCAGATCAAAGAGCCCACTAATTTGGAGGAGGGATTGCCTGACGCGCACCTATTTGCAGTGCACATCACGGATGGTCATTTTGAGGATATAATACACTTCCTAACGACAGGAACTGCCCCAGAAGGATACATCGTCCAGCAGAAGAAGGAATTAGTGGTGCGCGCGGCAGATTTCTCTGTCATTGCTGGGCATCCATATAAAATGGGGTCTGATGAGATATTGCGACGATATGTACCTAAGTTATAAAGAAGCATCATCCTCGTGGACGCTCATGGGGGCGCAACGGGAGGACATTATGAAGGGAGAGCGACTGCGCAAAAGATTCTACGCGTAGGGTTGTGGTGGCCAACCCTCCATTAGGACTCAAAAGCGTATTGCAAGGCGTGTGATGTGTGTCAAAGGACTAGCAGGCCATCGTGGAGGGATGAGATGCCTTTGAATCCATAGATGATATTGCAACCCTTTGATAAATGGGTGATAGATTTTGTGGGACCCATTCATCCCTAAGGAAAGACGAGAGTAAGGTACATTATCACCATGACGAAGTATTTGACTCGTTGGGCAGAGGCATAGCCTTTGAAGGATTGCACAGGTGCGACTGCTGCAAAGTTCCTCTTTGAGCATGTACTGAAGTGATTTGGCTGTCCAAAGATCTTGATGAGTGATTGTGGTACGCACTTTCTGAATGAAACGATCAGCATGCTAACGGAGGAATTTCAAGTATATCACCAGAAGAGAACGCCTTATCGCCCGCAGGCTAACGAGACAGTGGAAGCATTTAATAAAGTGTTGGAGAACACGCTGACCAAGGTTTGCAATGCTCAGTGAAGTGATTGGGACCTACGCATACTCGCAATATTGTGGGCTTATCGAAAGACATGCAAGAAGTTGATTGGACAAACTCCCTTTAGGCTTGTCTATGGCGTTGAAGTGGTAATTCCTATGGAATATATTGTGCCTAGTCTGTGCATAGTGGTGCTCACAGGTATGACGGATCCTGGAGCCCTGGAGGAAAGGCTCGCACAACTGGATGAGCTTGAGGAAGAAATATTTCTAGCTGGATTTTACCAACAGGTCCAAAAGCATGGCATGATCGACACATCAAGTTGTGCACCTTTAAGGTAAATGACATGGTTTTGTTATATGATAGTAAGTTTGATAAATTTCCAGGGAAGTTCAGGATGCACAGGTTAGGGGCCTATGTCATTAAGGAGATTACTGATGGAGGAGTGGTACAATTGGTCAAATTGAATGGATATCCCTTCCCAAGAAAGGTGAATGGCAGTCAATTTAAGCCATACACCCGCGGTCTAGCCATGTCACTAGATGAAGGTGGCACAGTCTTAGCGCTCCAGGTAGCTGAAAGGAGGCGCGAGACTATAAACTACACTACCCGGATTGGGGAGCTGTGCAATTGGAGAATTGTGCGAAGCAAGGAAGTGTCACAGGGTTTGAGGTAGTGTGAAGGGAGTTGCGCTAACCAGGGAGCAATCACGCAGGTCGACCGGAAAGTGACCGTTAAAGTCATTGTTCATGATTTGATGGTAGAAAAGGGAAGTCGACATTTAAGACAAAATTTATGGCTCAAATCCTTGAAATTTTTCCGCCAATCCAGCATTAATGAGCCGAATTTGGGGGGAACGATTAGATTTTAATTCAAAATGCCCTATAAATTACAAGTGGTTGTCCAACTAAAAACACTTGGCATTTTGAGAATTGAGTTGTTGAGCTTTCAGGCACTCATGAACCGAGAATTCTTCAAGGATTTGAAAGAGACTCCAGCATTTGCAAACTTACCCGTGACATCGCAAGTATTGTTGGAGAGCGTTATGTCGGCACCCGCAGAAACTATAAATATCAAAGAAATAGTAGAGGAGTCGGTGCCAAAAGTTGAGATGGAGGCAGAGGAAGCTGCTCCAGAAGTGGCTGAAGTATTGACAGAGGTCCCTAAATCGTCAAGGACGCCGAGACCAAAGCCGACCCCAACCAAGAAAACCGTGAAGGACAAGAAGGGAAAGCAGCCTGCCATACCGGTGCGTGCATCGCCAAGAAGAAACCCACCGAAGCCCATCACATAGAAGAAAGACAAGGCCATAAATTTGGAGCCGGAGGAGGAAGACATTGAAGACATCCCGATGGATGATGAGGATGTGGGAGTCGAAGTAGAGGAGGTTGAAACCCAGGGTGCAGACCCTATTACTCAGTTGCCGGAGTACGTCCCTCCGCGCAAGCCCAAGACCAAGGTGCCGCAGGACATCTACGAGAGTAAGACTCCCCTGCAAACCCCTCTACTACTGGACAAAATTTTTTTCGACGAATCGCGCTTGGCACAAGTGCCACTGTTGAAACTTGAAGAGTGGGACTTGGCCGAACACGAGAAGTTCCCACACCTGGTGACCGAGTAGCTGATGCACTGTATCACTAATACGAACTCTGGAATGACCGCATTGGAGACGCGGAGGTGGCTCCGAGGAGAAGACAAGGCAGGTTAGTCAACCTGATTTGGGTGCCGCACTACAACCACACCCCGATGACAGTTTTGGTCATCAAACAGCTGCTATGCTTGGTGCATGATGGGTGTCTATGGCTGGAGGAGACAATACCCATCACAGATAGGCTGATTCACAGGATAACGTGATTGTTGTATACAGGCAAGAATCCGACCATGATATTTGGCGGAAAAGGTGGCGAACAGGGTCTCGTGAAGTCTATGAAGGAAAAATTTAAGTTGGTGAAGAAGTCACGTGGATACATTATATCTAGCATCTGCGACCCTGCTATGAAGGTAGTCACGCAGATCCTCACAGGGAAAGTGATGAGGAAGTATCGCATCGATGAGGCACTGGTGCCTTTCGTCACGCTAGCAGCACAGTGTGCTGAAGGAGTTCAGTTCAACTCGTCGGACTACCTTCGCGGAGAGTTCCTGGCAAACTGCCGCGAAGCATAGGAGCTCAGCAAGATGTTCCACTATGCATGGCTCTTACTGTCAATTTTTGGTAGTGTGGGAGCTGCCAGAGGACACCCAGTTCCCTTCGGTCACGCTAGACCTCCTAGAAGCAGCAAAGTACGCTTCGCTATGGGTGACCAAGGACACACAGCGAGTCAGGGATAGCAAGATCTTTTGGATCTTGATGGAGATGAACATCTGAATGGCCATCAACTACAAATCGCGATTGTCGCCTAGGGTGTACGCCAACTTGCAGGGCTACGCTAAATTTAAAGCAGACTTCCATCGAGTATCCATCAGGGCGCAGAAGGACCCTACGCAGAAATGGTACGACTTGCCTTATCCAGCAATGGATGATGCCATTGATACGGTGCATGATCAATGGTCGGTAGAGTGGTGCACTACCATAGACTTGGCGGTAGGCGGGAGTAAGTCCACCAAGCAGAAGAAGTAGGAGGAGGCCAAGCTTAAGATGGCACAGCTAGCCAAAAAGAGGAGAAAGGAGGTTGTTGATAAGGCCCAGGCAGAGCACAAGGCCGCGCAGCAGACACGGAAGCAGACAGGTGGGACAAAGCGAGGCTCTGACAAAGGTGAGAGGTTGCCTTCACCATAGACAGAAGAGGAAACAGAACAACACGGCACAAACCCTTAGGAGACGTCCACCCGCATCAAGTGCCCAAAAGAGCTCCAGAAGGGAGGGCCCAGAAAGAAATCAAAGGCGACCAAGACATCACTGGACCCTATCACGCTAACAGAGGGTGACTTGCATGATATCAGTGACACAGTGTGCAATGTCACCGCGGAGGCCTTGCAACAATTTGAACAACAACAGTAGATCATCCTTAGGGCTATCTAGATAGGGTTGACCCGCGCGTCGCAGGTTGGCATGGTTGCACTTCAGAGGTTGCCGATATGATGCATGCGAAGGCCCCCAGTGCAATAGTGTTGCCTGATGGAGCACTGCCACATAGAATGAGGCTGACAGGCCCACTGTCAGCACCCTAAAGGGAGTAGGGTTGAACCTGGCAGTGCTCCCGTGTGAAGCACTCCACCTCTTGCAGGATGGAGTGATTGCATAGCTGAGGGCCCGTGAGCACCACGCCCTTCAGGTGATTGGTGAACAACGGATCAACAACAAGTAGATGGCCCTACAAAGAAATGTTGCCATCGCCGCTGAGACCAAGGTGACCAATCAAAGAAAGTGCATTATGCAGGTTGTTGAGGAGGCATGCAGAATGGTCCCAGAATTGGCCATTTCAGAGGAGGAGCCAATCGAGGTATGCATCCGCAAGCTAGCCAGAGGGGTGCACGACACTCGTACTGATATAGCGCGGGTTTAGTTGGAGTTGAACCTACAAATTATGGAGTTATAGTTGAGGGCCCAGCCTTCAACTCCGCCAGAAGTGAAGGAACAGCGGGAAACCATTGTCACAGAAGCAGTAGTGACGATGAATGGTGTAGTAGCAGACTGCACACAATTGTTTGAGCAGTCATTTGAGGTCCTGACCAACTTGCAGGAGGACCCCAATTTCCAGCAGCTAGAGATGGAAGCGCGTGAGCTACAACAGCACTATGATGAGGTTAAGGGCACAGCACGAACCGTCGCGTTGACACAGAGACTAGCCAAGCTGCAGGAGGCCAAGCAGCTGAAGGAATAGGTGGACGCAGCGTTGCACAAGGAAACAGTCATGAAGGAAAGATTGAAGCCCTGGCTAGATGAGGCTTACACAATGATAGGATCTATTGAAGGCAAGCTTGCAACTCTGCAAGTGACGCAACAAAAGCTTCAGGCCAACAGGAAAGGAGTAGTGACCGAGTAGATAGTGGAAGACGTGAAGCAGGCGACCGCACAGTGCACAGCTGAGGTTGTGGTCATACGAGTTGAGGTGGAAGGGCTTCGCGCAAAGATCTCCAGGCCTATCGACTGACTCGAGGGCAAGTCACGATGTTTGTGTTGGGGGCCTGTTGGGAGCAGGATCCCCCAAGGACAGTTTTGGGGCTAAAAGCCCATGTTTTGGTCAAATTTTGTAATAAACTTTTAAAGACTCCGCATTTTGTAGTCACGGAACGCGAAGGTGTCATGAGTCATAAAAGGTTGTCCACCCTTACTTTGTAAAGTAAAGTCAGCTATAAAAGATCTACCCATGGTCCGCAGACCATGGGATTGTATAAAAAGAGCTAAGCTCTAAGTAGTTTGAAAATCATAGATATAGAAGGTAATGAGTAAGAGAGTCGTAGCTCTGAAGTAAGAAGTCTAAGTCACTTCAAAGATGCATACATAATTACATTTTAAAGGGCAAGTAACCATAATATGCATACACATAAATGAAGCAGAAATAAACAACAACCATGAGAAGAAAAGACAGAAACAAATTGATAATGGAGTTCACCCAGTGTAGGTTGTGTCTCTGGGCCCTGCTTAATGTGGGGAGGCCTCTTTTATTGATCTTCAGCGAAATCAAATTACATGCATATGCAAAAGACACCTTATACCTCCACTTCCGGGGATGGCCTGAAATTGCACACCTCTGCTGAAGAAATGGACTACACTGATGAATTCTCGATGAAATTGGGAAAAAATACTGTAAACTTGACCCCTTTCTGACTTAATCAAAATTTGGACCCCTGGGAATCTCAAAGATTCCTTCTCGTTGGTTGACTGGAATTTTGCTGCTCATATGACAAATTTGACTTCACCACTATGCTCCTTGTGAAAAACTGAGTGAAATGAGTATAAAGTCGGTATGGTTCTGAAACTGTCAAAATTTGGCCCTTAAGGAGTCTTTTAGATTCCTCATGTTTCCATAAAGATTTCTCTCTGCAAGTTGACTGGAATTTTGCTGCTTAGATGATAATTTTGACTTCACCACTGCGCTCCTTACAAAAACTGAGTAAAATGAGTTTAAAATTGTCATAATTTTGCTTTTGTCAAAAACCAGCTTCCAAGGAAATCTAAATATTCCTCCACAGCGTCAAAGAATATTCTCTTTGAAATTTGTGTCAGGCATGGTTCTGCCTCGGTCACTGTGTCAGGGTTCCTCCCTACTCCTCTCGATATTCATTCCATTGGTGTGCAGCGTTCCCTCATTTCGAATAGAAAATATGAGTTCATATAAAAATGTTGAGGTGAACAAAAAACAATGTAAACTTTGAAATGGGAACTGACATTGTTACCCATTTCGTAGAGATAGCAAAAAAGTGACCCGATTTTGAAAATGGGTGATGCAGAACACACATGTTTTTTTAGAGCATAGTTTTTGGCACTATAAATTTTTTATGTACATTGCGTTTTAGAATGGTAATGATTTTCATGCTGATTTTAGAAAGTGGTAATTCTACATCAGAACATTTTTTTTAATAGACCTAGTTTTTGACTATAAATTTTCTAATGTATGAAATGTAAATAAGTATTTTCTAAATTTAATCATTTTTGAAGTGGTCTTCTTCTTCATATTGTCTTGTTTTTATTTTATTTTCGTTTTTTTGTAGTAAGGTTTTTATTGTTTTGCATATTTAAAGAAGAATGTCGATATTTTGAATTTTCGATATTCTACATATTTATACATCGTTAATTAATTTTTCAATCCACATGAAATAGTTATCTCTAAAAAACAATAATTTTTAACAATTGACATAAAAATAACATTTTTTAACATAAATATAACTAAAAAACTACACGTTTTGATAATTTTTTGTAATTTTTTACTAGAAATGACATGTCAAAATCACAATTTTTATAGGAAATTTTTAACTAAAAATGATTAAATAATAGTTTTTCTTTTATGAATTTCATGTCAAATAAATAATAATAATCATTTTTTTTCAAAAAATAATGATTAACATAAAAATTAATGCGAAAATCACATAATACAGATATTGAACGCATAACAACCTTAATTGAGTGCATATTCTTTTCATATAATGTCAAAGTCAAAACATTACAAGTATAACTAATTAATAGTTACAAAAAATGAGCTTGATTTCCAAGCATAACTAAAATTTAATCAACAATGTCACATAATCCAAACTCTTCGTCCTCTAGAATTTCATCATTGTCTTCTTCCACAATATTTTCTGCTTCATTTTGCTCATTTTCCTCTTCTAATGGATCTTTGATGTCTGCGAATCTCCCAATGTATGCCTTTCCAATCATTCCATGTAATGGTGGTTGGGGTTCCTTTGCCTTTTTTGCCACACGTGATTCACTAAAGTCCCCTTTTTTCAACCCAATTTCTTGCATTGCATCTGGAAGAAATTGAAGAGCATTAATTCTTTGTTGAATGAAATTGCATTGTATTGGATCTTTTTCAATGGCAATGCAATTTCTTCCTTTTTGAAGGCAACATGCTAGTGTTGTACCTAATTATCAAGCACAAAAGAAATAATGAAGTAAATTAGTACAATGACATATAAATTAAGAAATAACATATTGAAATTTAATTCCATATAATAAAACTTCCCTGAGCCAGAAAATAAATCTAGAACCCAATCTCCTTCATTTGAACATATGTCTATAAGATAACTAATCAATAACTATGGTTTTTGATAAATGTTAACTATCTCTCCTTTTGCTTCTTTGTCTTCATGTGTTAGTTTTCTCACAACAGCATCATAAGTCAGTATTTGGCTATGACTCTTTCCATCTACCCGATTAGGTTTTTGATAAATGTTAACTATCTCTCCTTTTGCTTCTTTGTCTTCATATGTTAGTTGTCTCACAACAGCATCATAAGTCAATATTTGGCTATGACTCTTTCCATCTACCCGATTAAAAATCATAGACATATAGCTATCATATTTTGTCCAACTATCAATATGGATGAACTCACAATCATTTATAAATAGTTGATCTTCACGGTTAAGAAGATATGACTTTTGCCTGTAACATGAAATAGTAAAAGTTCAATTAACTTGTACATAAATGATTTTTTTAACATTAATCAAATATACATTTTAAACGTCTTACCATGTAAGATGCATCCTTGAATTTTTTTCCCCTTGAAGCTTGACAATAACATTGCAAATTGTGTGTCTGAATTAAATGTCACAAATCTCCATAATGGTGATGACGTGACTTCTAGAAATCCCGCAACCACTTTACTAAGAGCTTGATAAGTCTAAGGGTCACTATCATAGTCAATGTTTGGAATATTGAAACCATGGGGAATATCTGCAATAACTAGGGCATAATCCCTTTTAGGTATGAGTTTAGCAATGTCTTCACAATCGCCTTGTATTACCTGATATTGAATAGTGTCTAGCCCATTCCAAATGAAATCAGTAAGAGTTGGATTAAGTTCAACATTCCTAAGACGTTGCTTCTTCAGTCTTTAGATCTTTATTTTTTCAATAAAGGTTCTAAAACTATCTGGTGCTCCATTATCATCCATCTTCATCTTTTATAAAATAAACAAATATATGTGTAAGTTATAAATTAAAAATAGTACACAGATGAATAAAAATGAATGTATAAATCAACATACCTTTTTAAATGCAAGATTAAAAAAAAAATAAAAAAAATATTTAATGTTGATGTAGAACTTGAATCTGCATAGTTGCGTACAACATTGTCCCAACTATCTTCATTCAAAAATTTAACCATTTGTTCTTGAATTTTCATGTAAACTTTGTGACTGCATAGATAAAGTAAAAAAAATTAATATAATGATATGTTTAACAAATACTACCAAGAACAATATGCTATATTTAAAATAAAATTATAATCTATAAATAAATAAAAATAATTCAACAAACTTACTTTTGAAATTCCTCAGACATTTCCTCCAAAGATAATTCCCCTGACCTCACATGAGATAATATTGCTTTGACAATTTTTTCATCCTTCACTCCTTGCAATGCTCTCCAAGGTGTGATAGTCATATCTTCTGAAAGCTGCTCCATTTCAAGGCCTGATTTACTGTTACTACATATCAATGGCTTAGACTTTTTGATCTTCTGGTTTTTAATGCCAATGATCTCCCACATGTTAAAAATATCATTAATCAACTCCCATATCTCTCAAGTTCTGAATGCCAACTGGAAAATGTTATCAAGACCTTTGAATAAATCACTAAATTTGCCGCATTTGCCGCCTTTTGAATTGGTTTTCTCTTCAATTGGATAGCCTATTTCCATACAACATTCCTTTTGGAAATCTACAGTAACATTTATCCTATCCCCACCACATTTTTCTTCAAATTCACTATGAATAAATCTAACCCTTTGGATGAAAGTCATAGACATCCTATATTCATTATCTAAATTATGATCCCATACCACTAACTTTGCTTCTGTATCTGATAAAATAGCATAAATGATACATTTCATTGTTTCAACACGTGGGTTATTGGGATATTCCTCCATCAATTGTCTTTGAGCTTCTACAGAACGGTTCCCCCAAGAACATAATAATTGTATTCAATACATTTTGACTTATCAAATGCTTCTTTGTTGGGAACTTGAACTGGATCAACAAGAAGCACATAATTAACCACATGAGCATATGGATTGTACCTCATCAATGTCTTCAAGTTGTGAACATGCAGATGATTTGGCTTTCTGATTTGATATTGACATTGTCATTCACTTGCCTTATAGATTTGTCTGACATTAAGTTGAAATGTACGACCACACTCAATTAAGTTTCTCTTTGTCAAGTTCTATCGAATGGCATTTTGTTTTGTTTTGATAATGCCATCCTCTAAATCAGCTCCTAGTGTAATGATTTCTTTGCTTTCTTTTGAAGTTTCACTAGGTTCTTGATTGTTGGTAATGACTACTTCAAAATGTTCAACTTTACTTTTCTTCTTCATAACATTCTCATCATTAACTGTAATAGATTTATTCTTAGGCATTATTACTTTTGGTCTTTTACGGCTCTTCTCAGTTCCAATGTCATCCTCAGTAACGACAACATATTCTTCATTGCCAATTTCAACTTCCTCGTCTTCAAAAGTAACTTGTCTACCCTTGCTAAATTTATCCACTAGAGGTTTTTTTTCTGATCCCTTGGATGTAGTTTTGTAGCATCATGAATTACTACATTTTGCTTGTTTGTCATATCTTCTTCTGACACTGAGTAGAAACTGCTAACAACTTTCATAATATCATGCTCTATGAAATGAATGCCTCCCAACCTATTTGAACAACTTTCAACAAAATTCTGTCAAACAAAATATCATATGTCAATAAAAACAAAGTTAAAAAAATATAGTGAGACAGTTACAAGAACGCAAAACACAAATATAAATAACAATACTTACAATATTTTGTTTCATCTCATTTACGATTTGTTTACACAACTTTGTAAATACCTCTCTCGTGTCATACAATGGACATGATAACTGGTATTTAATCATTTCATGTGTCTTGGGCGGTTTTGTAAGTATGTAAACAACTTCATTGTCTGGTACCGAACACATGTCTATGACTCTTCCCATCACGTCATAAATTTCATTATTATTAGTTATATCAACATATAGATATATCTGCACATTTTAGCTTTCTCTTTCTTTCACATACCAGACTCTTATGGAAGTTTCACTTCTTTTGATTTCTTCCAGTATGAAACCATCTTCTTATCATTTGAGGCACTTGAAAGATTTGTAGCCATCAGCTCAGGTGGGGTTCGTTCACCATTATTTTTCGAAGATCCACCATTTAGAGTCTTTGGTCTAGAAAGATTCACAGAAATCTTCTTTGATGCCATTTTCCTGAAGAAAAAAAGAAACACATAAATCAGTAAATGACAAAAACATAGTAACTTAAATTAAAAACGAAATGATAAATGATAATTAATTTTATAAATCATAACAATTTTGTAAAAAAAAAAAGACATCGCCATGCCATTGCACCTTGAAAATCGGCCGGCCAACCAATCTGACCGTTGGGTCCGATCCCTTAGCCCACCTTAGCATCCCAACCACTGCCCTCTGCCCATCTTCGGCCCACGGCACCCCGGTGGCCCACGGGGTGGCGGGCAGGCCGCTAGGGTGGCACGGGGGGAAGCAAAGCTACCCCCACCCCCACCACCCCGGTGGGCGGGCCACTGGGGTTGCACGGGGGGTGATGCCTTAGCGCCCCCTCCCCCCCTGGAATCGCCTCGCCACCCCGCGGGCGGGCAAGCTGCCAGGGTGGCGAGGGGGGAAGCAAAGCTACCCCCGCCCCCGCCACCCCGGCGGGCGGCCCGCCGAGGTGGCGGGGGCGGGGGTAGCTTTGCTTCCCCCCTCGCCACCCTGCCGCCGGGGTTGCGCGGGGGTGATGCCTTAGCGGCCCCCCACCCCAAGCAGGCCCTGCAGCGCCACCCTGGCAGCCCGCTCGCCCGCGGGGGGGCGCGAGGGGGGGCTGCATTAGCAACCCCCCCACCGCGCCACCCCGCAAGCGAGCGGGCCGCCAGGGTGGCACGGGGGGGCGGCCGCAGCGCCCCCTCATGCCACTCCGCGGGAGGGCCGTCGGGGTGGCACAGGGGGGAGCTCCCTGCGCCACCCTGGCGGCCCGCCACCTCGCAGGCCGACGAGGAGGGACAGATAGCCGAGTAGCCATCCCCATCACCCTTAACGTACGGGCTCATATAGCAGCCGTGAGCATTACCGGGCCAGTTTGGCCGCCGTGAGTTTTACCGAGCCCACCATGCCCACAGTGGACGTAGTGGGTAAATTTGGTCCGCAAAAAATTTTAATTAAAAAAAAAACAAAAAAAAAAAACAAAAAACAAAACAAAACAAAACAAACAAACAAAAAAACAAACAACAACTTAATTAAACTTATTTAATATTAAAATTTGCAAAGAAAAAAATTAACTAACCTTTCAATTGCAAGAATTCTCCGTTGAATATGTTGTTGATAGCAATGTAGCTTCTCCACGAATTCGTTCCAAGTTTTTCAACGAACCTCGGAAAATATTGATGTGATGTGAGTAATAGTGATAATGAAATTTATTATATAGGTGAAATTACGAAGATGTTTTACGGTATGGTTAATGTGGAATTAATTTGTTTTAAAAAAAAATTAACATGTTAATTTTTTTATTGCGATATAGGAAACTATGATAAAGCGAATATTATGGAATTGTTTTATAGCGCGGTGAATGTGGGATTAATTTGTTTTAGAAGATATTATAAAAAAAAAAAACAAAAACAAAAAAAATTCAATTGTTTAGCAAATATTATATAGTTTAACTATTAAAATAATTTAGGTAAAAGTTTTAGTTTACAATTTTAAATTTAAAGATTTATTTCATAAAAAAAATTAGTTAACATTTTTCAATAAATTGTAGAATAAAATAATCAAGGAAAATACATGAAACAAAATTTTTGGAGTGAAATATTTTGGTGAAACTTTTTGGAGGGAAAATTTCATTCTCTAAGCTATATAATATCTTTAGGAGAGTCTGCATTTGTATCATTGAACCTCTTCTATTTGAAAGGGATGGATTCTCTTGATAGTGAAATTTCGCTTTGTAAAGCATTAACATCTTCATTGCGTAACAACTCTAATCATATTGATGAATATAACGGAAATTCTTCCACTATGAATAGAAAGTCAATTCTTCCACTTAGTCCTAATTCTAAGGACTATGAGAGCAACACTGATGAAAGAGGGGATGAAAATTTTCAAATAAATAAAAAGTCACCGATTCCCCTTAGTCCTAATCCTAAAGATTATGAAAGCAACAGTGATGAGGAGCATGATGAAGAATTTTAAAGGAATGGACTGTCACAATGTCCAATTAGTCCTAATCCTATGGACTATGAGAGCAGCAGTGATGAAGACCATGATGACAAATTTCAAAAGAATGGAGTGTCACGGTGTCCACTTAGTCCTAATCATATGGACTATGAGAGCAGCAGCGATGAAGAGCATGATGACGAATTTCAAAAAAATGGAGTGTCACGGTGTCCACTTAGTCATAATCCTAAGGACTAGAGAGCAGCAGTGATGAAGAGCATGAAGACGAATTTCAAAAGAATGGAGTGTCACGGTGTCCTCTTAGTCCTAATCCTATGGACTACGAGAGCAGCAATGATGAAGAGCATGATGACGAATTTCAAAAGAATGGAGTGTCACAGTGTCCTCTTAGTCCTAATCCTATGGACTACGAGAGCAGCAGTGATGAAGAGCATGATGACGAATTTCAAAAGAATGGAGTGTCACGGTGTCCACTTAGTCCTAATCCTATGGACTGTGAGAGCAGCAGTGATGAAGAGCATGATGATGAATTTCAAAAGAATGGAGTGTCACGGTGTCGACTTAGTCCTAATCCTAAGGACTATGAGAGCAACAGTGATGAAGAGCATGATGACGAATTTCAAAAGAATGGAGTGTCATGGTGTCCTCTTAGTCCTAATCCTATGGACTATGAGAGCAGCAGTGATGAAGAGCATGATGACAAATTTCAAAAGAATGGAGTGTCACGGTGTCCTCTTAGTCCTAATCCTATGGACTATGAGAGCAGCAGTGATGAAGAATTTCAACTGAATAGAGTGTCACAATGTCCACTTAGTCCTAATCCTATGGACTATGAAAGCAGTAGTGATGAAGAACATGATGAAGAATTTCAAAAGAATGAAGTGTCACGGTGTCCACTTAGTCCTAATCCTATGGACTATGAGAGCAGCAGTGATGAAGAGTGTGATGAAAAATTTCAAAAGAATGGAGTGTCACGGTGTCCTCTTAGTCCTAATCCAATGGACTATGAGACCAGCAGTGATGAAGAGCATGATGACAAATTTCAAAAGAATGGAGTGTCACGGTGTCCACTTAGTCCTAATCCTATGGACTATGAGAGCAGTAGTGATGAAGAGCATGATGAAAATTTTTAAAAGAATGGAGTGTCACGGTGTCCTCTTAGCCCCAATCCTATGGACTATGAAAGCAGTAGTGATGAAGGACAGGATGAAGCACTTAGTCCTAATCCTAATGACTATAAAGGTCGCAGTGACAAAGGACAGGATGTAGCATTTTCAGTAAGTAAACAGTCACATTTTCGACGTAGTCTTAATTCTATGGACTATGAGAACATCATTGACAATGCACATGAGGAAGAATAACCAATAAACATCAAGTCAAATTTTCCATTTAGTCCCAATTCTAAGGACTGTGACAGTAGCACTGAAGAAGGGGAAGATGAAGAATATCCTCCAAGTTAGTATTTGAAAAGCACAATTGATCATAGTGTGGATAACATTCCTCTTAATGATGATGAAAATGCTTATACAAATGATGATTCAATGATGGAGATGTTGCCAAGAAATATTGTATCGAGGAGTAGGAGCAGACCTTTTCGTATCAGTGCAAGATGTTCTAGTTATACAAGGGGTAGAGCAGAATATCTGACAAGAAAAAGTTCTATCAGCGCTCTCATTTCAAGTGAATGTTGTTAAAAAGATTTCTTGAAACATATGGATTTCAAATTTACATTAGAGAGAAGGAAGAGATATTTGTCAATGAATAAAAGCATGCAAAATTCATATTTAGTTAGGTGCATGCAATCTACATTGCCAGGTTATGATTATCATATTGGGTCTTTATTTATCTATAGAAAGGCTTTCAAAATGTTTCATTCGATGGGGAATTTTCGTCTCTCGAGAATTCAAGAAAATTTGGAAAAGGATCCCACATTTTATTCAGAAGTACGTCATAAACGAAAGTTTGGGCCATTATCAAATACTGCAATGTCATGGATGAAATATTTCTTTTCAAAGCATGGAGAGTGTATGCCAAATAGAGAGACAATACATATTCCAGATAGTTTTTCAAGACGAGAAATCTACAACTTATACAAAGAATATGCAGAAGGTGCTGAGGGACATGGCCGGTTTATTACATATCAATATTTTGTGAAGGTATGGAAGAAAGAATTCAACAATGTCTGTATTCCTAAGAAGACAAGGATGGGGATTTGCAGTACATGTGCTTCTCTTAAATCAAAAAGGGACAAATGTGAAGGGTCAGAAAGAGGTAAGCATTCATAACTTTAACTTTTAAAATTGTATAGTCATCAACTATGAAAACATATTTCTTAATGGCTTTCTTTTATGTTGTGTAGATTCAATTGTCAAAGAACTTCAGGAGCATCGCGAACAACAAACAAGTGAAAGGAAAAAGTTGTACAAGCATCAAAAGAAGTGTTATGATAATCTGAATAAATATTTGGGTTTGATAATTGATGGTATGGACCAGAAGAAAACACTTTTACCACATTTTGTTCGCACACCCAAAAATTTACAGGAGGAAAATTTTATTCAGTATCACTTGGTCGGTTGTATGGTCTTCAATGGGAAAATGTTGCCAAGGGTGTACTTCACAGCTCCAAATATTCATAATGATGCAAATCTGACAATAACCATAATTCATGACGTGCTTTCTCATTAGTCTGTTAATCTTCCTGAAGTTTTGTATCTACAATTGGACAACACTTGTCGTGAAAACAAAAATCAGGTTGTTTTTCGATATCTAAACATGCTTGTTGAATTGAGAATTTTTCAGAAGGTAAAGGTTAGTTTCCTTCTTGTTGAGCACACTCATGACCATATTGATCAGATGTTCAGTTGTTTTTCAGTCACATTGAGGAGGAAGGAAGTTGGGAGCTTGCCATCATTAATTGAATGTATTAAGAAATCATACATGTTAGAGCCTACTTTTGATGTGTTGGAATAAACTGTTGACATGCGAAGTTTCATTATGGGATCGCATGGTGAGGAGAAATGCATTGAACAACTTAATGACATTATATTCCAACATCAATTTCATATCAAAAAAATTGATGGGAAAACACTAATATGGGGCAAAAAATATTCAACTACTACAGAATGGGCACCGTCATCAGGTTTGGAATTTTGAAGTTCATTCCAGATCATCCAATATTTGCATCAAAAATATTGTTATTACAATCAGTTGGTGAAGTTCATAATGCACGAAGACAGAATAGAGATATAAATTATTCTAATTGCCTAGAAGAAATTAAAAAATGTATTAGATATACAGTACTTTGACATTGTTGATTTAGTTTGATGGGAGTCATTTTTTTAAAATCAAAGTGATATCATTTCAACAACAACAAATGAAGATATACCTTTGAAAAATCCATTTATTTGGCCACAAAATGTGTCGAATGAACATGAGGAAATAAACATTGTTGAATTGTTAGGTCCCTATATTACTAGTGTAACCCCTTATTGTTATTAATACAACCCCTTTATTATATTGTTGTGTCCATGTAGTCCCCATATTGTTATTATTATGCCGTATAGAAACTCACTATTGTTATTATTGTACCCTTACATTATTATTGTTATGTTGGCTATGATTGTATTATGACCCCTTAGACTCCTATATATAGAAAGGAGGTCTTGTCATTTGTATCATCCAAGAATTGTTCATTTGTGTAATGTAAAGGAGGTTCCCCCTCGAAGAGGCTGAATTCTAAGGCGTTGATCTATATTTTCTACCTTTTTGTGAGCTGGTTTCATAACATTTGGTATCAGAGCTTTGGATTCTAGGGTTTCGCTACTCCAAACAGGTCATCGTGGCATTTTCGCTAAGAAGTTTTAGATGCTAAAACAAAAACCCATTTGAGAAGAAATCGGTTTGAACCTCAGCTCCGAATTTCAGATCTTGTATCGCTATATTTTCGGAGATATAATCTAAGGAAGTTAGGGTTTTTGCAGACCCCCGAATTACATTCCAAACAGGTCACCTAGGGAAAATCATCATAACTTTCTCTCTGAGCATCAAATTGAAATTTCGTAAGAAGTTAAAGAAAGAGGACGGACTGTAGTTTCTTATATATATTTTTCAGATCCAAAGGTCAGAACAGTGACAAGTAGCACTTCATACAAGTTCGCTCTTCTAAAAAGGTATATAATCATGTCATCTTGGGAGATTGTGCATAAATCTTTCTTAGAGAATCCAATCTTGATCAGACTTTTGGGATTAGAAAGAGGACTCAGAGTGCTACTACAAGACGAAATTTCAAAACTTGGAGATCTGAAATTACAAAGTTACAATTGTTTCAAGATCGAGCTCCTAAAATCAAGAAAAAGTGAGATGAGGAAGTTTGATGGCAAGGATCCGGTAAATTGGATCCTACAGATGGAGAAATATTTTGATCTACATGGCATACCATTGTTACAAAAGGCATGTATTGCATCTAATTATTTAGAACCAGATCAATTTTTATGGTATAAAGGGCTTTGTTCTCGTAGACCACTTGTTGTGTGGTCAATTTTCACGGAGGAAATGATCGAACATTTTGAGGATACAAAGAGCAACACCTTCTTTAGCCTATTGATAAATCTCAAACAAAAGTGTTCAATGGCAGAGAACATTGAGGACTTTAAAAAATTGAATATAAGGGAAAATGATATTCTAGAGAAGCAGAGGATTGATGTCTCCATAGGGACTTTAAAGGATAACATTCAACATGAGGTTCGTCATTGGGAACCTGATTCATTGGAGAAGGCATTCAGGTTGGTAAGAAAAATGGAAAGCAAAATTATGGCAACAAGGAAGCCTACCACTCACAATCATAAAGATGGAAGTGTTGTTGACCCTAGGCTTCCACAACCTACAAGGTTGACACCAAAACAATTGGAAGGAAAGGCAACAAAAGGACTTTGTTACAATTGTGATAAGAAATACGTTAAAGGTCATAAGTGTGCTGAGAAGAAATTATTTTACATTGATTGTAAAGAGGAGGAAGAAAATGATCAAGAAACATCAAAAGAAAAGGATATACACCAGGAACCAACCCCAGAGAAAGAAGAAATGAATCCAACCATATCTTGTAAATCATTGGCAAGAATTACCACTCCTCAAACTATCAAGATAGAATGACATATCAAGAAGAAAAATGTTCAAGAAGCAAAAGATCACATCGAGCATCAAGAAATGAATCCGACCATATCTTGTAATGCATTGGAAGAAATTACCACTCCTCAAACTCTCAAGATAGAAGGACATATCAAGAAGAAAAAGATTCAAGCAGTGAAAGATCACATCGAGCATCAAGAACAAGTTCTCCAACTTTTAAAGGATAACACCACTTTGATGCATAATCGAATGAAACAACAAGCAGATCAACATCGCAGTGAAAAAAGTTTTGATGTAGACGATTGGGTATTTTTACGGCTACATCTCAGGCAAGCTATTTATGAGAAGGAAATGTCGGCAATACCACATGCACTAAAGAAATGGAGACCTTTCCTAATAGAAAGACACTTCAAGGTAAAAATGGATCATGATAGTATTAAATACTTTTTAGAACAAAGATTATATTTAGAAGAACAGAAAAAATGGGTCACAAATATGTTGGGTTATGACTTTCAAATCATCTACAAAAAAGGGAAGAAAAATGTTGTTGCAGATGCACTCTCAAGAAAGGATGAGGATGTGGAAGCATTGTTTTGTGCTATATCTATTATCCAACCAGATTGGATAAATGAAGCAACGGATGAATGTAAGAAGGATGAAGAAGTGTGGCCACTCATTCAAAAGTTGTAGAAGATCCTATTTCAAACAATATTTCCAGAACTTGACGAAGAAGAAAAAATCATATTGGAGCCAGGAGCAATCACAGAAACAAGAACTCGACAGCTACGAAAACGATCAATTTTAGAGTATCTCATCAAGTGGAGGAACTTACCCGCTAAAGATTCGGCATGGGAGGACAAGAATTTTATACAAAAGCATCATGAAGTACTCAAGCATTGAGGACAACACTTTTTGAAGGAGAGGGGCATGTTAGGTCTCTATATTACTAGTGTAACCCCTTATTGTTATTAGTACAACCCCCTTATTATATTGTTGTGCCTATGTAGTCCCCATATTGTTATTATTGTGCCCCATAGAAGCCCACTATTGTTATTATTATGCCCTTACATTATTATTGTTATGTCGGCTCTAATTGTATTATGACCCCTTAGACTCCTATATATAAAAAGGAGGTCTTGTCATTTGTATCATCCAAGAATTGTTCATTTGTGTAATGTAAAGGAGGTTTCCCCCTCGAAGAGGCTGAATTCTAAGGCGTTGATCTATCTTTTTGTGAGCTGGTTTCATAACATGAACAACAACAATCTCAAGGTATTATTAATTCTTCACAGGCAGAGGAAAGAGAGATGTATATTGGTTCCAAAAGATCTTGTGCACAACGTGAAGCCATGGAAGACCTTTACAGGGGTTCAATACATGATATTAAGGAGGGTTGCATGATCGCAGTGCTAGCAGATGGAGATCCCAATGGCTATCCATTCTAGGTTGCTAAAGTTATAAAGGTCTTTACAGAAAATGAATATGTTACAGGTGTTGAAGTACATTGGTGTGACACAAATACACACTGATTCAATGGTGTGTATAAGCCAAAGATGGTAGTTGACAAAAAAAATGGCGGAAAGAGAAAAAGAAAGGGTACAAATATAAATCTCCGCCGCATAGACATTATAAAATTAGAGGATGTTGACATACTTGTTTATGACTTAAATTTAACAAAGAGAGAAACTCTTTGCTTCAAGACGATAGAGATTCTGAAAAGGTTGTTACCAAAAGGAACAGTGTTGAAATGGGAGTCTGCTGAAACCAATCGTAGATCTAGAAGAATTTTGAAACCTAAAATGGTGGGCATGCATGTGGACTCAAATGAGGCACTAGTTGATGAAAGAGAAGAATATGGAACATCTTCATCAGCATCCAGTCATTCATCTGAAGATGTGAATTCTGATGGTGTGCAAGAAAATATGAGTGATTTTGAATAATTGTCTAAGACAGTTCATATAACTGATGTTGAAGAGAGATTCCATACAGGCTGGTAGAGTATTTTAATTAATGGAAAAAACCTGTGAGCAATTTATGAAACCGACGTTTCGGACTAGCTAAGTGAGTCCATCATCAGGGTAATGAGATCTGTATTTTGAGAAGAGAGAGTCAAGAAGATGTGAACCCATTAATAGAAGGAGAGATAACTTTGGGTAGGTGAGGTCGGCTTGAATTTTCATATATTTATTAATAAATTGATTAAATTAATTTTAATTTAGTTCTGAATTTTATTTTAATAATAAATTTAAAACTAAATTAAAAATAAAATTAATTTAACCTAAATTAAAATAATTTAAACTAAATTTAAAATAAAATCAATTTAATTAATTAATTAAATTAATTTTAAATTTAGTTTAAATTTTATTAATTCATTAATTAATTAATTTAATTATTTATTTATATATATATATAAATAAATATATATATATATATATATGTATATTTTTATTTTAATTATAATTTTTTTAATTTATGAGCTGTAAATGCTGTCTCAAGGAAGAATTTGCATAAAGTAAAGTTACTTTATTTTATTCAGCAAGGGTTTCCAGGTATTACTTAGTTTAAGACCATCATCCCTATTCAAATTATTAGAAGATTTTTCAATTTCAATTGCCTCTTTAATTCTTCTTTTTAAATAGTGGTCTTCCTTATGGATTAATTTAGCTTGTTCCATACATATATAGTGAGAGGAGGAACAAGCGTGCTCTGCAAGACCTGATTTATCAGACCTATTTCTAGTAATATCACTAGTGTGTTCTTTTAATCTTACTCCAAAGGATTTCCTTGTTTCCCCTATCCAATCTTATATTTCTAAAGCAATGCAGAGATGAAAACCTCACTCCTAAGTTCGCCAAATGCAGCCATCCTCTCAATCGTGGTCGTAACATTTATCTTTTTAATAATCTTAGCAAAACCCTCATAAAACATGAAATTAAATTTGCCAGATTTCAGTTAATTAAAACCTCTAAAAATCTTCTGGGTTTACACCTCTTGCTGTCTTCAACTCTTAGCTCTGATCTCTGGCGAAATCTAGACGCCCTCACTTACGGCAAAGCTGAGAATTTTCTTAATTTTACTCTAGCCAATAAAACCAGAAAACTAAACTCGCTGAGAAACCTCAACCTCATTAACAATTCTATTTATTCCCCTTTATATCGCCAATTGCCTTGTGCGCTTCCCAATCCTCAAATAAACAACGCGCAGATTCTGCACCTAAATTCAAACCTGGAAATGAATACCTCCAGCAGCTTAACGCAGGATGATAATTTATCTAGCAATGTGTTGGGTCCAAGTATAAATCTGAACCTGATCAGTAATCCCTCCATCAGAAAAACGCAGAAGCTTCTTAACACATCTACGTAGGTTGAAAGTCTGATCCCTACGCAGGAGTACGCAGGTCAAACATCCTCGCAGTGTGAAGTAACATGCATCCCGATGCAAGAGCATCTTAATGATCTTGCACAAATTGACCATGTATATGCGCAGGTTGAAAATCTTGATCCTACGCAGGAGATTCGTGAACTGGCCTCCTCGCAGCATGAACTGGCCTCCACGCAGCATAAACTTGAACAATCTATTAACTCATCTCAGTAAAATAATGAAGCCTCTCACGCAGTGGAATGTGGCCAAAGCAATAACTCATATAATTCTCTTCACCTCCTCAGCAAAAATTCGAGAGTAGTAAACCTCTCTCAGCTAGTGTTAGATGACAACCTAAAACTGCTTCTTGAAAAAGGTTTAAATTTTGCAGTATCCCCAACCAAAATTCCTATATATGACATCATAAGTAACATTGAAGTCATTATAAAAAACAATGACCAAAACAAAGCAGAGGAAATAAGGCAAGATGTTTCCAGAATTCTTAGAAATGCCAGACCTACCCCTAGCAACATATCCAAAGAAGAAGCCATAGCCCTAAAAAACATCAAAAATAACAAAAACATTATAATCTTAAAAGCCGACAAAGGTAATGCCACTGTCATCATGAATAGGACTGACTATGAGCATAAAATGGAAGAACACTTAGTCAATAGTGGCTGTTATAGAGTTTTAAACAAAGACCCTAGCAGCAAAATTCTTCGCCAAGTAAGTGACAAAATTAAAAGCTCCTCCCTTGATGCCTCCATTAAGAAAAAATTAATTCCTAATAATGCCATTATCCCTAGAATTTATGGAGTGCCTAAAATCCATAAATCTGATGTTCCATTAAGACCTATAGTGAACACTATAGGATCCCCCACTTATTGGCTAGCTAAATATCTAGCAAGCAAACTTAGACCTTTATCTGGGAACACTCCCTCGTACATCAAAGATTCCTCTTCCTTCATAGAATGGATCAAAAACCTAGAATTTAATGACAATGACCTAATGGTTAACTTTGACGTAGTGTCTCTCTACACTATGATTCCAGTAGATGAAGCCTTAGAAGTATTAAAGAACATTACAGACTTAGAAATGGTGGAACTTATAAGCATTTGCCTTAAATCTTCATACTTCAGTTTTAAAGGTAAAATTTATGAGCAAACTCATGGTGTTGCAATGGGTTCTCCATTATCTCCAGTGATTGCCAATCTTTACATGGAGCACTTTGAGCAAATGGCCCTTAAGTCTTTCCCCTTTACACCTGAAGAATGGAAACGTTTTGTAGATGATATTTTTGCTAAATGGAGCCATGGTGTGGTTAGGCTCAAGGAATTCTTATCCCATATAAATAGCCTCTCTCAACACATAAAATTCACCATTGAAATTGAGAAAGACAACCAGCTCCCCTTCTTAGATGTCCTCCTCACCAAGAAAGATGGCAAACTAAGCCACCAGGTCTTCAGAAAACAAACACACACTGACAGGTATCTTCATGCAAACTCCCACCACCATCCTAAGCAAAAAATGGGTGTCATCAAAACCCTAACCACCAGAGCCTCTAGAATCTCCGACCCAGAACATCTAGATGAAGAACTTGTCCATCTCCATGAAGTTTTTGTAAACAATGGCTATCAACACCACACCATCCGCAAAATAATTAAAGATTCCTTAACCAATAAACAAAACAAAAGGAAATCATTTGAAACCCCTAGAATCTCCCTTCCCTATATCAAAGGAATCACTGATAAAATTGCCAAAGTTCTCGCTAAGCACAACATTATGGTAGCTTTCACCCCCCCTAACACCATAAAAAACATGCTTGAATCTGCTAAAGATGCAATCGACCCAAAAAATCACAAAGGCGTTTATTCGATTCCCTGTTCGTGCGGTAAAGTTTATATAGGGGAAACAGGGAGATCCTTTGGAGTAAGATTAAAAGAACACACTAGTGATATTACTAGAAATAGGTCTGATAAATCAGGTCTTGCAGAGCACGCTTGTTCCTCCTCTCACTATATATGCATGGAACAAGCTAAATTAATCCATAAGGAAGACCACTATTTAAAAAGAAGAATTAAAGAGGCAATTGAAATTGAAAAATCTTCTAATAATATGAATAGGGATGATGGTCTTAAACTAAGTAATACCTGGAAACCCTTGCTGAATAAAATAAAGTAACTTTAATTTATGCAAATTCTTCCTTGAGACAACATTTACAGCTCATAAATTAAAAAAATTATAATTAAAATTAAAATATACATATATATATATTTATTTATATATATATAAATAAATAATTAAATTAATTAATTAATTAATTAAAATAAAATTTAAACTAAATTTAAAATTAATTTAATTAATTAATTAAATTGATTTTATTTTAAATTTAGTTTAAATTATTTTTATTTTTATTTTTATTTTTAATTTAGGTTAAATTAATTTTATTTTTAATTTAGTTTTAAATTTATTATTAAAATAAAATTCAGAACTGAATTAAATTAATTTAATCAATTTATTAATAAATATATGAAAATTCAAGCCGACCTCACCTACCCAAAGTTATCTCTCCTTCTATTAATAGGTTCACATCTTCTTGACTCTCTCTTCTCAAAATACAGATCTCATTACCCTGATGATGGACTCACTTAGCTAGTCCGAAACGTCGGTTTCATAAATTGCTCACAGGTTTTTCCATTAATTAAAATAATCATATAACTGATGTTTGCATCGTATCTTGAAATAAAAAAAATTATTTCCATATGGTGTTAACTCAAAAGTTATGAGTCATTTTTATGTTTTTGGATTATTTGTCTTAATTATGATAATTTTTATTGTTTAGAATATCTACAATGCAACATTAAATTAGAGATATAATGTATGTTTCATTCAATATACAAATAATGACATTTGAATTCATTTAGTCATGTAATTTGTTCATAATGTCATGGTTTTTTAATTTTATGGTTGAGAAAATTCAAATTTCTTTTGTATCTAGCATGTTATGGTTGAAAACATGTTGAATTTATACTTAGGAAAGAAAAATGTTATTCTACCAAAAACATTAGTGTGTTTTTTTTCTTCATAAACAACTTTTTTTGCACATAAAATTTCGGTTTTACTAGCATTTTTTAAAAATGTTGAAACTTGACCCTAAAAAAAAATAATCATCGTTCCAGTATCAACACTTTTTCGTTTTCAAGGTGTTTTTTGCATGAAAATTTTGTTTTCACTGCCATTTTTAAAACATGTTCAAAATTGACCCTAAAAAAAAAACCAACGTTCCAGTATACACACCTTTCGTTTTTAGCATTGTTTTTGATGTTTTTTCAGGGTTTTTTTGCCAAAGTTCACGTTTTGGGTTTATAGTTCCCGTTTCAAAGTTTACATTGTTAAAACAAGGTCGTGCTCGTTGGGCACTTGGTTTGCGGGTCTGTGGTTGGATCGTTGACCCTGGCAGAGGGCACAGGTTCCAAACCCACCCACATAACACATCCAAGTTTTATTTTTGGGTGGGATTTGTTTTAAAAGGAGTTTCGTTGAAATTTTGAATTGGGTCGTTGCATTGGGCGAGCCGACCACCTTACCAGCATGGGTTCAAACCCCGTCGGCCCATTGTTTTATACAGGAATATGGGTGTGGGTCGTTGGGCCGGTCGCTAGGTCAATGCACAGGTGATGGGGGTGGAGGGATTTTACTGCTCTCCACCCATACATTTTAATATGATTGTTTGGTTTGGACGAGGGGGTGCTTTTATTATTATTATAAAACAACCATTCAAAAATTTGAAACTGAATTTTTAGGGTTACTGGTCAAATTAAGTAAGCGACAAATTCGTCGGAAACTATCGCCACAAAGTGCCAAATTGTTGCCTTGTTAATTTCTTCCAAATTTAGCAGCTTTGCCAAATTTAGCCAGGCTCCAAATTTAGTTGTCGCTCTGCTAACTTTAGTAGGGGGCCTAGTTTGACCCAAACTTTGACTGGCCATAACTTTCACATGCAATTTCGGATTGAGGTGTCGTTTGCGCCATTGGAAAGTTTGTGACGATCTCTTCAATATGAAACTTGTTTAATTTCAATCGAAGAACCTCTATTTTTGAGCCTTTCCTGAGTCCTCTTTGATTTTTGCACATCTATGGAGACACCTGGATCAGCAAAGGCCTCTTTCATATTTGTAAGAACTAGTTGGTATGAAATAACATTGATAGATGTTAAGGAGAAACCTCCTAGTAGCATGGTTGGGAGAAACAAGTCTTTAGATCAGGTTCCAAAGTAGGTAGCAAGGAAGTCTTCAAGTTCAAATGCAGTAGCTACAACAATGGATGATGTGGTGAGATTGGAGATAGATCGAGGTGGAGGAAGATATTATAGAAGTACCTCCCTCAATGATAGGGAGTGTTGATTTTTGTAGATCAAGCAGTTGCTTTTACATAACCCTTGTCTCTAGGCATGCAGATGTTGCCCGCATTCTCCTTAGAACACTTGCTCTAGGTTGAGAAAGTTGCTAATGCAAATTAGCTTAACTTTAAAAAGGGAATATTTTAATATGTTGGCTTGCCGAGCTAGTAGAAACTTAGAAAAAGTAAAGTAATTTACTCTAGTGGGGATTTTTTAATCTTAGCCATGATCTCAAGTGAGGTGAGATCTAATCTTGGTAGTTAATTACATTGGGATTAGGGTTAAGTTTAGAGATTTAACTCAATTTAAAGTTATAAAAGCAAGGCCATGGGGAGGGAGAAAGACACAAAACAACAACATAATATTGAGAGAGGCATCTTAGTGAGTGGTGTTCTTGGTTTGAGAGAGCATAGAGAGGTTGGAGATCTAGATTTGCAAGAGAGATCAAGCATCAATCTAGGGTAGATTTGTTGGATAAGGTCCAGGTTATTGTATCTATATTTTCTTAGGTGGGCCATTATCCTAGGATGGGAGCCCACGTAAGTTTGGATTTGAAAATTTGTTGGGAAAAAATTTGCGTGTATCATTGTGATTAAGGTCATTATATTGCTTTTGTTGATTACTTTAGTAGGAACCTAACAATGAGTTTATTCAGTAAGTTTTTGTGCTAGGAATTAAATTCCAAGTGTTGGTTTCTGAAAACTAACACTTGCACTCCATTGCTAGTCTCCAGGCAGTGTTTCTACATCCAGGGAGAACTAACCTTCTCTGATACGGCTTCTCTCCTCGCATTCTTCACCAATCTCCTCTTCTTCTCCTTCTACTACTTTCCTCATTGACTCTCATCTTTTTCCACAAGATCCTCGGTTCTCAGCCTTAATACGCGAGGGTGACAGGGCTGGGCACATTCCTCTTCCCATATGCCCAAGCCCATCTCTTGAATTTTTTTGTTAGCGTCGATGGTTATGTGGTTAGTAAGTGGTGCTGGGAATTTAATGCAACTAGATATCTCTACAAATAAATACAATGGTTGGTTGTGGAATTGCTCACGACATGGAATTTTCCCTCCCTTCAGGCTATGGATATGTGTGTCCCTCCATTCAAGCTAGTCATTAAATTTACATTCACTCTTCCAAGTGTTCACAAATGTTTGCTTCATCCAACCATGGCTCTCAATTGTAGTACATTGTTATATTTACATACGTGGGGGTGTGGAAAAAGGGATGTTACAAATAGACTAGTTATAGTGATCCATGATGAGAATGGAAGCCAAGAATAGGCTAAGTGAACACTAGTTTGTAAAACTTCCAAGTTTTCTTTTGAAAAAATGGGGATGGGAGGTACCAAGATTGCGCTAAAATGAGAGTATAGGAGAATGGGAATTTCCACGTAACACTCCTTGATAAAAAAAAATTACAGAATTCCTAGGAAGTATCCATTAATCACCATTCACCTCAAGGAGAGTGAAGAGATTGCAAGCCCAACTTTCCATAATCCTAAATGCTTAAAGCATATTGGTAGTTGTATAGTGCATTGAATCCTTGAAGCGATATTTGACAGAGGTATGCATTAAGAATAAATGATGACATAAAGAATGATGACCACCACACTCCATTGGCAGAAGGGATCAAGTGACTTAGTAGACAAGGAGCGAAGTTCAATGTTTCATATCCTCCTCTTTCAAACAAGATTAGGTTATGTCATGGGACTAGGGATGTAATTATGTTTTCCAAGTCCTTCAACCAAACCCATAATGAGCTTCTAGTTCTACCACTTGTTTGTTCCATTTCAATCACCACTAAGTTGGAATATATATTAACTTGTTAAAAGGAAATATTATGAAATTCCTTAAGCAATAATACCATGCAAAAGAGAATTCAAAGCTATGGACGAGGAGGAGGGCACTCTCCTTCAAGTCAAAGGTTACCTGATTATTGTTGAAAATGCAACAAGAAAATCTTAGTTTGACTTTGCCTTGGTCAAACTAGAGAAAAATAGAATTTCTATTTCAACAAAAATCTTGGAGGTAGTTAACTGAGGTGACATGGCACTTGTCACTCAGTTAACTCAGTTAATTTTTTTCGGTAAGCTTGAGTTTAGTTCAATATGATTGATTGCTAATTTCTAGCAATCTATTTCAGTTAAATTGATTTGTTGTTAGTTAAACTAGTTCTAACTATTATAAAAACTAATGGAGGTCAAGTTGTGGAAGTGGAATTAAACCAAGCTCAACAATCAACCAGATAATTGATCGATCAACCCAAAATAATTGTCGCATGTAGAGAATTCGAGTTACTATCAGTTGTAGACTATTCCCATTTGTACAGGTGGTGTATGCAGTCAGAGGAAGGACCTAAAGGAATTGCGTAATTCAATAAAGGGAATTTCCTAAACAATAGGGGCTAATTTCCTTAAGGAACAATGCAAGGAAATAGGAGATTGTAGGGCTTGAAAATTGGCTAAGTGTTGGCCAAAGTTAGTCAGGAAGGCAAAGAGATAGACTATACACTTACAGGTTTTGCTCAGGCTTGAGAAAGCATATGTATTCATCTTTATTCTTTGATTAATGCAATACAAATAGGAATGGGTTTTGCGCAGTTGCTTTCCCCTATATAAATATTTGTGCATGTGTGATGTTTCCTTTTGCATGTCTATGATTTATGTTCTAGATGGTGAATTAACTTCCGCATATCAGTAGAGTAGCTTCGAGTCTTGAGATTTAGTAAATTTCTTTAGCAGTTTCAAATCTTGATCCAGATTTAAACAGGAACGCAACAAATTACAGAGATAACCATAAACACAAATATGCAGCGGAAAGAATACTTCATTTCATTAATGTAAAATACTGAAATATCCCTACAAACAGTAATGGAAATAAACCAGCGAGGGCGATGGTAGCTTATCTCTGAGAAGAGATGTGGCGGCTACATGCCTTTGAACTATGTTACAATGAGGCTCGAAGGCCTATTTATTGTTGAGAAACAATGGAAAACCCTTAACATTCCAAAACCTAACCCTAAAAGATGAAACGCCAAATTGTGGGCCCCATTTGGGTAAATTGGTACATCAACTTCCCGGGGTCGTGACTTTGGCATACGATCTCTGCTTGACACGTACAATAGCTCGTTAGAAAGATATATCCGAGCACTACAGCTTTGGGAAGGGCAACATAAGTCCATGGACCCATGTTGCCCCCAGATTTCCCAAAAAACATCGTTTAGGGCCTCAAAACGGCTCCGGAAGTTTAGGACCCGAAAAACTGCTAAAAATAGTAAGTTGTGCTACAATTAAGGAAAATGAAAATGTTGAGAGAAACAATGGTGGGGGTCTAGGTGGACTTGGTAGGTGGCCACCAATGTCCACCTGGATCAAATCTACACATCAATTTCTACATGGTATTAGAGCAGGATTCACAGTAGAGCAAAGATTTTGAAGTTGTTATTGTAGGATGATACGATTTGCATAATCAATTCTTTAGATCTATAAGGATGGTTTTCTATGGAGTAAGACTTCAGTATGCCCTTGAGGGAAGCTTGAATTATGTTGCTTGGAAGGACCACATGGAGGCAATGTTGGAAGATAATGGATTGAAGGAATTCATTGATAATGATATCCCGAAACCAGTAGCAGTTGATGCTCAAGAACTAGTAGAATGGAAGAAGTGTGTAGTTAAGGTGAGGAGAATCATATTAGAGGGAGTACAAGACCATATTTTCTCAAATCTCCATGGAAAAGAGACTTCGTATACAAGTTTGGAAACAACTGACAGATTTGTTCCAAAATAGTAGTGACCACAAGAAGCTGGCGCTCAAGGATAAACTTTGAAATATGAAGATGCGGAAGAATGAGACTATTCCACAATACCTGAGTAGGTTCACACATTGTCGTGCTAAACTTGGTCAAGTTGGTGTTGTTGTCATAGAGGATGATTTGGTAAGCCTATCCCTTCAAGGCCTTCCCAAGAGTTGGCACAACTACCAAGATTCGGTGAATGAGAGAGAGAAACTACCAAATAGGGAATGTTTGTGGTCTTATTTGGTATAAGAGTAAATAAGGCGGAGTACTAGAGATGAGACTTCATCCAAGGATGAGGATGAAAAAAACTATGCCTTGGCTTGAAAGGAAAAAAAGGGGAAAGGGAAGAAATCCCAATCCAAAGCAGAATCTAGTCAAGGGGGAAAGAAGAAAGACTTGTCCAGAATCAAGTGCTTTCACTGTCATGAATTCGGACATTATGCCACGAAGTGTCCACACAAGAAGACAAGCAAGAAGACCTCGGGAGGAGCAGTAGGTGAAGCCTTGACTTCGCAATTCAAGCTTGCCTTTACTCTCATTGCATGCATGGTCAGCATATTGATGGGGAGCGTGTGGTACTTTGATAGTGGTGCCTCGTTCCATATGAAGGGAAATAAAGAATTTTTTAGTGATTTGGAGGAGACAGGTGAAGCAGATTGGGTTTTGTGTGAAGAACCAATATAAGTTGGATGTGGAGGATTATGTTGTATTGAGCATAAAGGCAAAGAAGGTGCAGCGCCGAGATGTCAGAGAACTTTGGCATAGAAGACTTGGTCATTTGCATCATGGCACTTTAAAAATCATGCAGCAGATAACCACAGACCTCCCCAAAGGAGAACTAGAGCAACACGAGACATGCAAAGGGTGTACCTTAGGGAAGTACACAAAATCCACTTTCCATGATCAGGATAGCAGAGCACATGTAGTCCTTGAAAGAATCCACTTTGATGTTTGTGGACCTTTCTTGATAGCCTCCACTGCCAGGCACAAATATTTTATCATTTTTATTAGTGACTTATCATGAAAGTACTATATCTTCTTCATGTGGAATAAGGACGAGACATTCTCCAAGTTTGTAGAGTTCAAGGCAATGGTTGAGAAGGAAACGGGCAGGAAGGTGAAGGATCTCAAGAGCGATACTGGAGGTCAGTATGTGTCGAATGAATCTAAAAATTTATGTGCAAAAGATGGCATTCGATGAAATTTGACAACACCTCAAAACCCACAACAGAATGGGGTGGTTGAGAGGAAGAACCACAACATTGTGGGAGTAGTGAGGGTGATGTTGCATGACCAAAGCCTAGCTCTGCACTTGTGGGATGAAGCATGAAACATAAAAATCTATTTGCAGAATAGGAGTCCTCATCGGATTATTGGCATGACTACACTGGAGGAGGCTTTCTCGGGGAGCAATCCAGATGTGTCCCACTTCAAGATTTTGGAGCCTCTATTTACGGCCATGTCTCCAAAGAGTCAAGGAACATATTAGAGTCGATAACAAAATTAGGGGTATTTTTGGGTTACAAAGAAACTCCCCACAACTACCATGTGTACTTTCCATCCCTCATAATGATAGTTGTGCGAAGGGATGTAAAATTTGATGAAGACAAAGCCATGCAATGCTCTCTTCAGAGGGAGCTGCAGATCCCACAAAAACAGGAGATTTTAGCTCCAAAGGAGGAACCTCAAGAAGTTGTGGATCAACCATGAGTTGAGGAGCAGAGAGTGGAGACAAACACTCAAGCAGAACCATCCATAAAAGGCAAAATAGAAGAAAAGAGAAATCAACGCCTTCAAATAATCCTCTTTGAGAGAGAAACCTCCTTTACATTACACAAATGAACAATTATTGGATGATACAAATGACAATACCTCCTTTCTATATATAGGAGTCTAAGGGGTCATAATGTAATCAAAGCTGACATAACAATAATAATGTAAGGTCACAACAATAACAATAGTGGGCTTCTATGAGGCACAATAATAACAATATGGGGACTACATGGGCACAACAATATAATAATGGGGTTGCACTAGAAACAATAAGGGGTTACACTAGTAGTATAGGGACCTAACATGCCCCTCACCTTCAAAAAGTGTTGTCCTCAACGCTTGAGTAGTTCTGGATGCTTCTGTATAAAATTCTCGTCCTCTCATGTGGAATCTTTAGCAGGTAAGTTCTTCCACTGGATGAGATACTTTGAAATTGATCGATTTCGTAGCTGTCAGGTTCTTGTTTCCATGACTGCTTCAGGTTCCAATATGATTTTTCCTTCCTCATCAAGTTCTGACAATATTGTTTGAACTAGGAGCTTGTCACTTATAAACTTCTTTAAGCATGAAACATGGAAAACTGGGGGCACTCGGGAAGATGTAGGAAGCTCCAATTTGTATGCCATAGTACCAATCTTTTGCAGCGCCTTGTAAGGACCATAGTACTTTGGTGATAATTTATTATCCTTCTTAGCTTTCTTGAGGGACATTTGTTTGTATGGTTGTATTCGTAAAAATACCCAGTCACCTATATCAAAACTTCTTTCGCTGCGATGTTGATCTACCTGTTGTTTCATTTGATTCTGTGCCAAAGTGAGGTTATCCTTTAAGAGTTGGAGAACTTGTTGTTGTTGAGGGTCTACCTTAACACCTTCATGAGATACAATATGACCCAAGTATTCCACCTCTTGTACTCCAAAGAAACATTTGGAGGTTTTTGCATATAATTGTTTCTCATCCAATAGTCTGAGCACTCTATCAACATGTTGAACATGATCCTTCCAAGACTTGTTGTAGATTAGTATATCATCAAAAAATACTAACACAAATTTTCTAAGGAAGGGTTTGAAAATGGAATTCATCAAACCTTGGAATGTAGAAGGTGCATTGGTAAGGCCAAAAGGCATGACCAAAAATTCATAATGACCCTCATGAGTTCTAAATGTTGTTTTCAAAATGTCTTCAGTCTTCATTCTAATTTGATGATATCCTGCATGAAGGTCCAACTTGCTGAAGTAAATTTATCCATGCAATTCATCCAATAATTCATCAAAGAGAGGAATGGGAAATTTATCTTTAATAGTGAACTTGTTGAGCTCTCTATAATCCAGACACATGAGCCATGATCCATCCTTCTTATGCACCAATACTACTGGAGTAGAGAAAGAACTTTGACTAGGTTGAATTATACTAGCCTCTAGCATTTCTGCAAACATACGTTCAATTTCACTATTTTGTGCAAAGGGATATTTGTAAGACCTGATGTTTGGAGGAACACTTCCTGGAAAATTAATAGCATGATCATGATCAAAAATAGGTGGGAGGCCTTTGGGAGTCTCAAATACCATAGAATGATTGTCCAATAATTTTTGGAGATCTGGAGAAATAGATGATTTCGATGTGGAAACCTCTAGCGAACATAATTATGCAATTACGCCACGTTGTGTGGGAACCTCTAGCGAACATAATTATGCAATTACGCCACGTTGTGTGGGAACCTCTAGCGAACATAATTATGTAATTACGCCACGTTGTTCTTCCTTTAAAATATTTGTCATGCAGTTAGAGCTGATTATCTTTCTCGGTTTCCCTGCGATACCCGTTAATTCAACTTAAAAAACAAAAACAAAAAAAACAAAAAACAAAAAACAAAAAAACAAAAAAACAAAAAAAAAAACAAAAAACAAAAAAACAAAAAACAAAAAACAAAAAACAAAAAAACAAAAAAACAACAACAAAACAAAAAAAACAAACAAACAAACAAAACAAAAAACAAAAAAAAAAATTATTCAAGAGAGTTCTTGAAAATTAAAAGTTATCGTACCCAAAGATTGTAGCCATTGGACTCATAGTACAACATCAACACCACCCATTGGAATGGAAAGCATTGGACTATTCAAAACATATTCTCCCATGGATAGCTTGATATTATGGCACTTTCTAGAGAAATTTATGGTTCTTCCATTTGCAACCATCACTTGACACTCTGGTGCTGGATATAGGAAGCAATTCAATTCCTTCGCTATCTTACAATGAATAAAATTATGGGTACTGCCCGAATCAATCAACACTATTACCTTTTTCTTCTTGATATGTCCTTCTATCTTGATAGTTTGAGGAGTGGTAATTCCTGCCAATGCATTACAATATATGGTCGGATTCATTTCTTGATGCTCGATGTGATCTTTCACTTCTTGAACCTTTTTCTTCTTGATATGTCCTTCTATCTTGAGAGTTTGAGGAGTGGTAATTCTTGCCAATGCTTTACAAGATATGATCAGATTCATTTCTTCTTTATCTAGGGTTGGTTCCTGGTGTATATCATCTTCTTTTGATGTTTCTTGATCCTTTTCTTCCTCCTCTTCACAATCTATGTAAAATAATTTCTTCTAAGCACACTTATGACCTTTGTTGTATTTGCTATCACAAATGTAACAAAGCCCTTTTTCTCTTTTTTCTTCTAATTGTTGTGGTGTAAACTTTGTAGGTTGTGGAAGGCTAGGAGAAAAAACACTTCCATATTTATAGTTGTGAGTGGTAGGATTCCTTGTTTCCATAATTCTGCTTTCAATTTTTCTTGCCAACTTGAATGCCTTCTCCAATGAATCAGGTTCCCAAAGACGAACCTCATGTTGAATGTTATCCTTTAAAGTTCCTATGAAGGCATCAATCCTTTGCTTATCTGGAATATCATTTACCCTTATATTCAGTTTTTGGAAGTCCTCAATGTGCTCTGCCATTGAACCCTTTTGTTTGAGATTTATCAATTGGTTAAAGAAGGTGTTGCTCTTTGTATCCTAATAATGTGCTATCATTTCCTCAGTGAAAATTGACCAAATGACAAGTGGTTTATGAGAACAAATCCCTTTATACCATAAAAATTGCTTTGATTATAAATATATAGATGCAATACGTACCTTTTGTAATAGTTGTACATCATGTAGATCAAAATATTGTTCCATCTTTAGTATCCAATTTATCGGATCCTTGCCATCAAACTTCCTCATATCGCCTTTTCTAGATTTTAGGAGCTCGATCTTGAAATGACTGTAACTCTATAATTTTCGATCTCTAAGGTATTAAATTACTATCTTCAGTAGCCCTCTACGTCTTCTTTCCAATGCCACCAGCCTTATCGACATTGGATTCTCCAAGAAAGATATATGCCAAAACTCACAAGATGACCTGCTTATATACGTTTTCAGTAAGGCAAACTTGTACAAAGTGTCACGTGTTATTGTTTCGACCTTCAAACATGAAAAAATACACAAAAAATTATAGTTTGTGCTCTTTCTGTAGCTTCTTACGAAATTTCAATCTGATGCTAAGAGAGAAATTTATGAAAATTTTCCCAGGTCACCTGTTTGGGATGTAATTCGGGAGCTTGGATAAACCCTAAATGTCTTGGACTGTATCTCCGAAAATATAAAGGAACAAGATTTGAAATTCGGGTTCGAGCTTCACCATGGTTTCGGCTCAAATGGGTTTTAATTTTAGAGTTTGAACCTTCGTATAAAACAAATTATAGCGAAAATTTCATGATGACCTGTTTGAGATGGAATTCTAGAGCTTGCAAAAACCCTAACTTCCTCAGATCATATATTCGAAATATAGCGAGGCAATATATTAAATTCAGACCTGAGATTCAGAACGATTGTGCCTCAAATGGTTTTTTTTTTAGCTTCTGAAACTTCTTAGAAAAAAAGTTATATCGAAAATGCCATGATGGCCGGTTTGGAGCAGCGAAACCCTAGAATCCAAAGCTCTTATACCAAATGTTATGAAACCAGCTCACGAAATAGAAGAAAAGAGAGATCAACGCCTTCAAAATAATCTTCTTTGAGGGGGTAACCTCCTTTACATTACACAAATGAACAATTCTTGGATGATACAAATGATAATACCTCCTTTCTATATATAGGAGTCTAAGGGGTCATAATGTAATCAAAGCTGACATAACAATATTAATGTAAGGCCACAACAATAACAATAGTGGGCTTTTATGGGGCACAATAATAACAATATGGGGATTACAAGGGCACAACAATATAATAAGAGGGTTGCACTAATAACAATAAGGGGTTACACTAGTAGTATAGGGACCTAACAAAAACAAAGCCATGCGGTGCTCTCTTGAGAGGGAGCTTCAGATCCCACCAGAACAAGAGATTTTATCTCCAAAGGAGGAACCTCAAGAAGTTGTGGATCAACCATGAGTTGAAGAGCAGAGAGCGGAGACAACCACTCAAGCAGAACCATCCATAAAATGCAAGAAAAGCATCAGGGAAATTGAGAGACTTGTGTAGGATGTGAGGGAGAATGTGGGTGCTCCTTCAAGTTAGAGTAGGAAGAGAAGGTCACCAAATCGGTTAACTGGCTACATGGCTCTAATGACTGAGCTTGTAGAGATCGAGCCATCCTCTTTCGAGGAAGTAGTAGATCAACATGTATGGGTTAATGCAATGGTGGAGGAGTACGAATCCATTGTAAACATAATGTTTGGGAAGTGGTCCCAATACCAACAGATAAATTAGTTGTGGGTTCGAGATGGATCTATAAGGTGAAGCATGCAGCAAATAGAAGCATAGAAAAGTACAAGGCCATATTTATGGCCAAGGGGTACTCTCAGGTTGAGGGGATTGACTATGAGGAGACCTTTGCTCCTACAACAAGGTACTCATCTATTGATTTGGAGTAGAATCAGATGTTCTTTAGCCATGAAAATTGGTGGAGAGGCTAAAGCACATGAGATCTCCAAGACCCACAAATGGTTGGGAGAAATTCTGCTGAGTTAGAGAGATATTAAAATAATTAATATTTTTAATGGAGTTCCTAAGTCTAAACTTGAGAAAATTAAAATATTAATGGGTATTAATATAAAACTGGGTGAGAAGGTTCTAAATGACATGGATCAAGCCAAATCTAATCTTAGTCGCTAATTAGAGATTTAATCTCAGCCGTTGAAGACTCAACATAAAAAGTATAAGAGGAGGCTTAAGGGTCAGTTGGAGATACACCAAGTTGATCAGTCAGCTCGATTTTCTAGAGCGGGGTTTGCTAAGAGAAATTGAACCAGTGATCAATTGCAGTGAGGGACAATGAGTGCATAGAAGAGAGGCAGAGATAGTGTCGAAGAACCAACACAGAGGCAGAGAAGGCTATGCAGAACGAGCAAGAGCCACACAAAGGGCCAAAGTGACTACACACAAGACCAGAGGGCCTGCGTGGGTGACACAGAAGGCCAGAGAGCCAACGTAGAGCATCAGAAGGATGACATAGAGGGTTCTAGGATGACGTAGAGGACAAGAGGGCTGACACAGAACCTCAGAGAGGCCCTGGAGATATTTTCGTAGAGCAGAATTGCCGAATATCTACTTCCGAAGAGAGGTATTACTGCCAGATTGATTTCTCTGTCGGGTGAGCTAGTTTGGCACCTAGTTGTACTCAAGAAAAGCTGCTTAATAATAAAACCATCAAAACTAGTGCACTGGTTTTCCCAAGTTGGGTTTTTTTCGGGAATGATTGTCCAAAAATAACGGTGTCCCTTGTGTGTTTGTCTATTTCTTTCAGTTGATGATTTGTAGATGGTTGAGATTGCATTTGTGTTTATTTTCAGTATTTATGGTTAAATAACTTGTTAAGAAATTAAACAAGTAGGTGAAATAAACCAGATAGTGCAGGAAGAATTTCTAATGGTCAGACTTAGAAATTTCAACATGGTATCATAGGGTTGCAGATCACAGGAGAGCTGAAGGCACCACCTAAAAACAGAAAATTTGCAGTAGAAACAGTTGTCATGAGGGACATAAGTTATTCCTAATTAGAAAGCAGTAGAAAAGGAGTGATGCAGAGGGCCTGCATCATCAATTCGAGCCAGAGAGAGGGCCAATGCAGAAGTAGTGAGAGATAGAAGAGGCTCACGAAGAGCCACGTCATCTTGCTCAGCCAGGGAGGAGTGATGTAGTTGGCCAAAGGAGCGATTCAGCCTTGTCAGGATTGTGCAAAGCTAAGAGGCTCAATTTCTTCAGCTGCCAGGGCCCAGGGAGCTGTGGGTAGATTGTGGATTGTGAAGCTGGTGGGGTGTTGTTGTTGTCAAAGCATAACAATACCTAACGGGACAGAACCAGGTAGAGGGAGTCGCTACCTAGACGGATTTCTATCCAAGAAATCCATATCAGTGTTGCAGGAGCAAAGAGGATCAAAGAGGAGTGATTTGACTGTTGGCAAAAGGATTTCCAGGAGGGAAGTTGAGACTTGGAGGGAGTCTAGAAGAGAACTTCTAGGAAAGAATTAGAGACTCAAAGGGAGTCGAAGAGAAGAGCAGAGATGGAAATGAATGGACTGAGGGATCATGAGAGGTTGGACGGAGCATCCAAATTTATCATTTGGAAGGGTAGGATCCTGTATGTTCTGGATAGACATCACATTAAGGCCTTCACCTTGAGAACCGTGGCTATCCCAACCGACCCAGCTGATAACGAAAGGTATGAGGATGCAATGGCCAAGGCTAAGTGCATAATCCTTGATGGGGTCAAGGATCATGTAGTTCAACATATTGCCAAGAAGAATACGGCAAAGGAGATGTGGGATACCTTGACAACATTGTATCAAGGCACTTCCGTGCAGAGGAAGATGCCACTAGAGAATCAATTATGGTTGTATCAGATGCAGAAGAGGGAGTAGATAGATCTATTCCTCAACAGGTTTCTACATATTCGAGACCAACTTACTTCCATAGGGGTCACACTGGATCAGGAGTTAATGGTGAGGACCACCCTGAACACAGTCTTCGAGGAGTGGGAGACATTCATCCAAAGCATTTTGGGCGAAGAAACTCTTCCAAGATGGGAAGAATTGTGGGCAACTCTTCGCCAAGAAGAGATCAGACGACTGACCAAGGCAGGAAGTAGCAACAAAGGAGGTCGAATCAAGAAAGAGGAGGAAGAGGATGCGGCTCTGGCATCTGTGGGACAACAAGGGAAGAGGAAGAAGAAGGACATATCCAAGATAAAGTGATTCCATTGTGGGGAGTTAGGTCATTATGCAACCCAGTGTCCCAGGAAGAAGAATAAGGGAGAGGCTTCTGACTCAAAGGTAGTGTCGGCTAAGGCGGAGAAGGAAGTGGAGACTGATGACGACTGTGCCATGAGCGCTCACGCACCTCTAGAGAAGAGGTGGGGAGACATCTAAATGTAGTCAGGAGGACTAAAAAATATGTGGGGCAGGATCCTTAAGGTACCCAAACTCTTGGATCATATCTGGCTATGGGAGCCCCGAGTGACAGTAGCAGGATAACGGATGTCGGTAGAAGCAAGATGCAGATCGAGCGGCATAACAGTGCTAGAGTGTAGGGATCTGTAGAAGCACAGTGATGGTTGCAGCCATGTGAGAGGCGCAAAGGAGGTTGCAGTAGTGCAGGAAGGCACAAAGGTGTTTGCAGCAGTGCAAGAGGCACAAAGTTGTTGCAACAGCGCAAAGGCAGTAGAGGGAGCATACGATAGCAACAAAGAGAGCTTCAACATCAAGAGGGTTTCTAGCCTGACAAGGATGTCAGTAGTTGGGTAGATCAATTACCAACGTCTCAGTAATTGAGTTGTAGTACAATAGTAATAGTGGTAGTGCTTAGGCAACACGATGCAGCATGATGAGAGAGGGTTGTAGTGCAGATGCAGTGTTGGGAGAAAGGACCAGCAGCAGCACAGATGCAGAGGGAGCTGCAATACAGATGTAGCAGTGGCAGTGGTAGAGCCATGGGATGCAGTATAGGAGGCAGCAGTGCAGAGGATGTTGGGCAGCAGGCCAAACATCAGCACAATTACTGGTGTCGGATGATGAGGGTGATGTTCAGTGGTGGAGCATTACTAAATCACATTCCTTGCTAAGAGGGAGTGTTGATTTGGGGTAGCATCGGATGTGATCTAGCCATGAAAATTGGTGGAGAGGCTAAAGCACATGATATATCCAAGACCCATAAATGGTTTGGGGAAATTCCACCCGGTTAGAGAGATATTAAAATAATTAATATTTTTAATGGAATTCCTATGTATAAACTTAGGAAAATTAAAATATTAATGGGTATTATTATAAAATTGGGTGAGAAGGTTCTAAATGACATGGATCAAGCCAAATATAATCTTACCTATTGATTAGAGATTTAATCTCAGATGTTGAAGACATAACAAAAAAAGTATAAGAGGAGGCTTGAGGGTCAGTTGGAGATACACCAAGTTGATCAGTCAGTTCGATTTTCTGGAGCGGGGTTTGCTGAGAGAAATTGAACCAATGATCAGGTTTGCAGCGAGGGGTAGTGAGTGCATAGAAGAGAGGCAAAGATAGTGCCAAAGGACCAGTGTAGAGGCAGAGATAGTGCCAAAGGACCAGTGTAGAGGCAGAGAAGGCTACACAGAGACAGCAGGAGCCACGCAGAGGGCTAGAATGACTCCACACAGGACCAGAGGGCCTGCGTGGGTGATACAAAAGGCCAGAGAGCCAGCGGTAAGCATTAGAAGGCTGACGCAGAGGCCAAGAGGGCTGATGCAGAGACTTAGAGAGGTGTTGGAGAGATTTGTGTGGATCAAACTTGCCGAATATCTGCTTCTGAAGAGAGGTATTACTTTCATATTGATTTCTCTGTCGATTGAGCCAGTTTAGCACCCAGTTGTACTCAAGAAAAACTGCTTAATAATAAAACCCTTAGAACTATTGCATCGGTTTTCCCAAGTTGGGTTTTTCCGGGGATGATTGTCCAAAAATAACGGTGTCCCTTGTGTGTTTGTCTATTTCTTTCAGTTGATGATCTATAGATGGTTGAGACTGCATTTGTGTTTATTTTCAGTATTTATATGGTTAAATAACTTGTTAAGAAATTAAACAAGTAGGTGAAATAAACCAGCTAGTGCAGGAAGAATTTTTAACGGGTTAGACTTAGAAATTTCAACATCATCCATCAAATCAATCCTTGCTCTGGCTGCATATATGGGGTGGAAGATCCACCAGATGGATTTGAAAAGACATCCCTCAATGGAGTTATTGAGGAGGAGGTGTATATTGAGCAGCTAGAAGGCTTCGAGAATTTTGATCGAGAGTCTCATGTGTACAGACTCAAGCGAGCGTTGTACAATATTAAGCAAGCATCTCGTGCTTGGTACACTAGGATCGATAGCTATCTCATTGGTATGGGCTTCACCAAAGGTGAAGTGGATGCAAACCTCTATCGTATTTTGGTAGAAGGTAAATTATTGATTATTGTCTTATATGTTGATGACTTGATTTTGACTAGTGATGAAAAGCTTATCAGATCTTGCAAGAGAGTTTGCAATGAAGGACATGGGTCTCATGCACTACTTCCTTGGATTGGAAATATGACAAGGTGATGGGGATTTGTTTGTCTCTCAAGGGAAGTATACCAACGAGATACTTCAAAAATTCCGCATGGACAGATGCAAACCCATGGAGACTCCTCTAGCCACCAACTAGAGGAAAGAGGATGACACTTCAAGTGAGTAAGTGGATGCTACTATTTACTGACAGTTGGTGCGTTCACTAATGTATCTTGTGAACACATGACCATATATGTGTTATGCAGTCAAATAACTTAGCCAAACTATGTTTAGGCCAACCAAACTATTTTGGAGGACACTTAAGCATGTTCTACATTTCCTTAGAGGCACTACCCAGTTTGGAATATGGTACATACGGACAAAGGAACTGAAGATGTGTGGTTTCACAGATGCAGATTGAATGGGAATTCCACCAGACTGAAAGAGTACATCAGATGGAATTTTCAGTGTTGGGACCACAACAGTTTCTTGGTACAACAGGAAGTAAAGATATATGGCACTCAGCTCAGAAAAAGCAAAATACATGCCTGCAAGTCAATCAACACGTGAGGCGATATGGATGAGAAATATACTTGTTGGATTGTTTGGTCAAACGATGGATCCAAATATGATCTACTATGATAATCAAAGTTGCATCAAGCTCTCTGCAAATCTTGTTTTTCACAGTCGATCCAAGCATATAGATATCTGGTATCACCATTTACAAGATTGTGTGTAGAGGCGGATAATGTTGTTGTAGTACATTCCAATAGAGGAACAAGATGTTGATATTTTGACAAAGGCCTTGTCAAGAGGGAAGTTCGAGTTCCACAGGTGCAGGATAGGGGTGGTTGATAATCCCTTTCTTGCTGAGAGGGAGTGTTGAAAATGTAGCAAGAAAATCTCAGTTTGACTTTGCCTTGGTAAAACTAGAGAAAATTCAAATTTCTATTTCAACAGAAATCTTGGAGGTAGTTAATTGAGGTGACATGGCACTTGTCACTCAGTTAACTTAGTTAATTCGAGTTGGGAAAGCTTGAGTTCAGTTCAATATGATTGATTTCTAATTTGTAGCAATCTATTTCAGTTAAATTGAGTTATTGTTAGTTAAACGAACTAGTGGAGGTCAAGTTGTGGAAGTGGAACTTCAACCACACTCAGTGATCAACCAATTAACTGATCAATCAACCCAAAATAATTGTTGCATGAAAATAATTTGAGTTACCCAGTTGAGATGGAGATTCCAAGGCATTGTACTATCAGTTGTAGACTATTCCCATGTGTATAGGTGGTGCATGCAGTCAGAGGAAGGACCTAGAGAAATTGCGCAATTCAATAGAGGGAATTTCCTAAATACTAGGGGCTAATTTCCTCAAGGAACAACGTAAGGAAATAAGAGCTTGGAGGGCTTGAAAATTGACTAAGAGTTAGCTAGACTCAGTCAATCAGACATAGAGATAGACTATACACTTGCAAGTTGTGCTCAGGCTTGAGAAAACATATGTATTCATCTCTATTCTTTGATTAATGCAATACATAGAGGAAGGGGTTTTGATCAATTTTTTCCCCTAAAATAAATCTTTGTGCATGTGTGATGTTTCCTTTTGCATGTCTATGATTTGTGTTCTAGATGGTGAATTAACTTCCGCAAATCAGTAGAGTAGCTTCGATTCTTGTGATTTAGTAAATTTCATGAGTAGTTTTGAATCTACACATTAATTTCTACAATTATTCATGAGTGTAAAATAGTAAGAATATCTACTTGCAAGGGAGGAGGCACTCTTATTCAAGTCAATAGTTAAATGATTATACATGAGTCTAAAATAGTAAGAATATTACATTCTAATCAATTGTTAGGTAATTATAATACTAGTGTAACCCCCTTAATGTTATTGTTATGCCCATGTAGCCCCCATATTGTTATTGTTGTGCCTCGTTGAAGCCCACTATTGTTATTGTTGTACCCTTACATTATTATTGTTATGTAGGCTTTGATTATATTGTGACCCCTTAGACTCTTCTATATTCAAATGAGGCCTTGTCATTTGTATAATCCAAGATTTTTTCATTTATATAATATAAAGGAGGTTTCTTGCTTGAAGAGGGTACTTTTTAAGTCGCTGATCTATCTTTTTGTGAGTTGGTTGCATAACATTTGGTATCAAAGCTTTGGATTATAGGGTTTCGCTACTTCAAACAGGTCATTGTGGAATTTTCACTATATTTTTTGTTCTACAAAGCTTTAGAAGCTCAAATTGCGAACACGAGAGCCGAAATCTTGATAAACTTCATGCCAGAATTTCAAATTTTGGTTCGCTATATTTTCTGAGATATGGTCCAAAGAAGCTAGGGTTTTTTCATGCTCTAGAATTCAGTCTCAAACAAGTGACCGAGGGAAAATTGTCATAACTTTCTCTTCAAGCATCAAATTGGAATTTCGTAAAAAATTACAGAAATAGAATGAACTTCAGTTTCTTGTGTATCATTTTCAGGGTTGTAGGCTAAAATCATGACATGTGGCATTACATACAAGTTCCTCTACTAAACAAGTCCATAATCAGGTCATTGTGGGAGATTTGACATAACATTATCTTGAAGAATCATATTGCGGCCTGACTTGTGGTGTTGGAAAGAAGACTCATAAGGCTACCATAAGAAGGAATTTTGGACCTTGGAGATCCTAAATTACAGAGTTACAATCGTTTAAAGATCAAGCTCCTAAAAGCAAGAAAAAGGTGTGTATTTTTTTTAAGTTGCATAAGTTTTGTTTGAAAATCAGTTTGAAGTGATTCCAAGGGCATATTGAAGCATACATATCAGTATTGGGTTCTAAAATGCCTCCCAAAAAAAAAATTCTACACCCATTAAGCCCTCAGAAATCTCTACTATGACACATGAAGAGGAAGAATTGCATCACGATATATCAAGATTATGGGACCAAGTGCAACAAATTTCGCTCTCACAAAGAGCAACCAAAGATGAACTAAAAGGTGGCATGGATGGTATAAAAGGAAACATGGAGGTTTTTAAAGTAGACATGGATGCGATGAATGTCAAGTTGGAAAGGTTAACAAAATTGTTGCAAGAAAGGCTTCGAGGTGGTGACAAGGTAATCCATGAAAATGATGACGAGGACAAAATAAATATGAATTATGATTTTAGAGACTCTAATGTGAGGTTTAAGAACCACCACATTCCAAAGATAGATATAAGGAAGTTTGATGGCAAGGACCTGGTAACATGGATACTACAGATGGTGCAATATTTGATCTTTAGGATGTGCAAACCTCACAAAAGGTATGTATTGCATCTTTATATTTAGAACCCAATAAGTTTGTATGGTATATATGGATTTTTCTCGTAAACCACTTGTAACATGGTCAATTTTTATGGAGGAAATGATAGCACATTATGAATATACAAAGAGCAACACCTTCTTTAGCCAATTGATAAATCTCAAACAAAAGGGTTCAATGGCAGAGCACATTGAAGACTTCCAAAAATTGAATATTAGGGTAACCGATATTCCAGAGGAGCATAGGATTGATATCTTCATAGGGAATTTAAAAGATAACATCCAACATGAGGTTTGCCTCTAGGAATTTGATTCACTCGAGAAGGCATTCAGGGTGGAAAGAAAAGTTGAAAGCAAAATTATGGCAATAAGGAAGTCTACCACTCACAACTATAAAGATGGAAGTGTTGCTCTTAGTCTTCCATAACCTAAAAGGTTGACACCACAACAATTGGAGGAAAAAACAACAAAAGGGCTTTGTTACAGTTGTGATAGCAAATACACTGATGTTCATAAGTATGTTGAGAAGAAATTATTCTATATATATTGTGAAGAGGTGAAAGAAAAGGAACAAGAAACCTCAAAAGAGGAGGATATACACCAGGAACCAACCCTAGAGAAAGAAGAAATGAATCTGACCATATATTGTAATGCATTGGCAGGAATTACCATTCCTCAAACTCGCAAGATAAAAGGATAAATTAAGAAGAAAAAGGTAATAGTGTTGATTAATTCAAGTAGAACCCATAATTTTATTCAATGTAAGATAGCCAAGGAATTGAATTGCTTCTTATATCTAACACCAGAGTGTCAAGTGATGGTTGCAAATGGAGGAACTATAAATTTCTCTAGAAAGTGCAATAATATCAAGCTAACCATGGGGGAATATGTATTGAATAATCCAATGCTTTCCATTCCAATGAGCGGCGTTGATGTTGTACTAAGGGTCCAATGGTTACAGTCTTTGGGGACGATAACTTTCAATTTTCAATAACTTTTCTTGAATTCTTTTTGGAAAGGAAAGGAAGTTGAATAAGGGGTATCACAGGGAAACTAGGAAAGATAATCAACTCTAATGGCATGACAAAGCTTTTGAAGAAATAACAACGAGGCGTAATTGCACAATTATGCTCACTAGAGGTTCAAACATCGAAATAATCTATTTCTCCAGATCTCCAAAAAGTTTTGGACAATCATTCCAAGGTGTTTGAGACTCCCAAATGCCTCCCACCTATTCGAGATCATGATCATGCTATTCATTTAATTCTAGGAAGTGTTCCTCCAAACATCAGGCCTTACAAATATCCTTATGCCCAAAAGAGTGAAATTGAACGTATGGTTGCAGAAATGCTAGAGGCTGGTATAATTCAGCCTATTCAATGTTCTTTCTCTTCTCCAGTAGTCTTGGTGCATAAGAAGGATGGATCGTGGCATATGTGTCTGGATTATAGGGATCTCAACAAACACACTATTAAATATAACTTCTCATTCCTACCATTGATGAATTGTTGGATGAATTACATGGAGTAATTTACTTCATCAAGTTGGATCTTCATTCAAGATATCATCAAATTAGAATGAAGAATGAAGATTGGTAGCTCTGTTATATAACATCAATGTTCTAAAGGTTGGTAGAAAACTTGGCCCCTGGTCGTGCTCGAAAAAGGCCTGAAATGGTTATCCTCACCTTTCTCCATTACTTCGCTCATTCCCCTTTCATCTCCGTTACCCATGCTTTTGTTAAAAAATCACATAAAAATTTTTCCTTAAGCCCCGGGCATTAGAACCCCAAAACCCCATAAAACCCACGCCCATGTGACTATGCGCCTTCACAAACTCTTTGCCGCAATCGCAACCATTGATTATCGCACCCCGATCCAACGATCCCCCGTCACATCTGACGAAAAACCTGCTTGATTGATTCCCCACCGTCTGATCATCTCCACCACGATCGGACGGTGTCCGCTCTCCCCGTGACCACAAAGTGTTAGGGTGTTAACGCGCGATGGAAGGGTGGTTTTCCCGCTCCTCCGCCGCCACGCGTCACGCGCCGAGTGGGATCGCACGCCAATGTACATTTACCGCCAAACGATCAACGGTGGTGCGGGCAATACCACTTACCGCCCGTCCCACATTCCCACCCGTTAACTCCCGCGCGTCTCCTCCGTCCGATAGCCGTTGGATCTGTCCGCCCGAGATCCAACGGCCCACGTTCATTCCGCCCCGCTTTTCCCGATGATCCCTGCTAAGCCATATCCGTCGTTCATCCGCTCAAATTGATGGCTGATCCTCATCCTTTATCCAACCCGTCTATTCACCATGCAGTCCACGTCCCTGCACCCGAAGGACGAAGGTGACTAGTTTTCAGTACCAGGCGCATTTCCTCCTCAACAACCGCATTCAACAGGCAGTATGGCCAAGGAGGAAAAGGACCGAGTATGAGTAAGTAGCTGCATTTAATAGTTATGGGACTTAATGGATAAGGACGCTACAACCACCTGAGAGGACAGCAGAGCACCCGAGAAGATCAAATTTATCCACTACAGCAAGCAATCGCACTCAGACTCCATCAGGCAGTTAAAGTGGTTGGTGGTCAATTATGACCCCTCCATACTTAGAATGGCTGAGTGCCTTTGTAATGAAACTCTATATATACCCAGAAACAAGATGTAATCAGGGTTGATGGTTGATGTTTTGATGTAAGGTTCAACTTCTGGAGACTGTAACTACTTTGATACTTGCAGCGTCTGGTCTTCATTTTTAGCTAATACAAGCTTCTTTTGTTGTTAATTGCTCACTTTCCATTTCTATTCCGTTCTAGGTTGTGCCTGATATGCAGTTTTCCTGAACTCTTGATGTTAAGCATTAGAGGAGTTGTCATCCTACCTCTGTGTTTAAATCTTACATGTACCAGTGAATGTGTTATTCAAGTTTATTTTCACTTAGTGATAGAGAGTTGTCATCCTGTCTGTACACTAGGGAATTAGATCTACAAACTTCTTTACTGGTGGCAGCCGGCCATCACAAGGTCTTGTGCATCTGCTGGTGTGGTCAGTATTCTCCATATTCATCCAATCTTCGAACTGTGAGTGATTGGTGGTCTAAAGCCTTGTAGTCTGGGGGTGTTCACGCATGTCTAGAGTTAAGCATAGTAGAAGTGGTTATCTGGCTTGAACAAGCATCACTCCTTCCATTCATCCATTTGCAACAATAAGTTGAATTTGTAATGTTCCCAAGCATCTCCGAGCTACAACCTAGGAGAGTTTCTTAGGGTGATAACATTAATTGGTGCCGTTGCCGGGGAGAGGAGATTGAAGCTCAGCTTCCCTAGGAGAACGACACAATTCCAGCTTTGATGATAGACAAGGCCTGGACACATTTCTGGTTGTAATCATCTATCTGGCGACTCTACTGGAGAACCAACTTAGTGGCGACTCCACATTACAGTTCTGGCTCAGTTTGTGAGGCATACCCGGAGAAATCCTCAGAAATCACCCGCTGACCCAGTGCCTAACCCTGAGAAGATTGCTAAGCAAAGGAAAAAATCACAGAAAGGAGCATCAGGATCAGGTAAGCCTAAAAAATCTTGTGTATCTCTGCAAGAGAAGATTATAACTGAGAATATACAGTTTGAAGATCTAGAGCCTAACGTTGTTAGTAAAGAAATACCTTCAGAGATTCATAAAGCTCCTTGCTTATTTAGTTCCCCTTTAGATCTCAATCCAAAGAAAGTCTCCCATACAGTCCATCATATTCCTTTGTCCCTGTCATCTATTTCATTGCTTCCTATTATTCAATCTGCTAGTATCCTTCCATCTACCTCAGCCATGGCAGGCCAATAAGCACCCACGAAGATGGAAAGAATCATAGCTGCTAGGTATGGACCCCTGGTCTTGCCTGTTCCTTTGAATGCCATGCGTGCAGGAGAATATCAGAAATATATGCCCAAGTTCACTGGTACAGAGGGAGTAACAACTGAAGAACACCTTGAGTCTTTTTATAGTTATGCTGATAACCTAGATATCAGTGAAGATGATGTGTGGATGAGAGTGTTTGTCCAGAGCCTTGATGGGGAGGCTAGGAAGTGGTTCAGAGAGTTGGCCCCTAGGTCCATAGCAGACATTGAAGCATTGGATGATGCATTTCTGAAGCAATGGGGGGATAGGAAAGATCTGCTCTATTACCATACAAAGTTTGGAAACCTAAAGAGGGAGAATGGGGAATCATTGCCTGATTTTAATAAAAGATTTAATCATATGTATAGTAAGATACCAGCTGAAGTAAAGCCTACCCCCACCTCTGCCAAACTCACTTATGCTAATGCTTTTGACTCTGATTTCTGCCTACTTTTGAGAGAAATAAGATGTGCCACTCTAGCTGAAATGCAAGATGCGGCCCTAGAGGTGGAATCTAATATCATGGCTGCAGAAAAGCTTAAAAGTTATGCTGATAGAAGGAGGCAGAGAGGTGAGGCTTCTTCTTCCTCTGCTTCGTCTTCAGAGCCTAAATTAGATAAGATGACTAAAATGATAGAGTCATTGGCTGCTGAAATATCTAAGCTGAAGGTCCAGCAAAGTTCTAGAAAGACAAGGCTTCAAAACACATTTGCTCCAAGAAATCCAAATCCTTTCAGAGGAGCAAATGAACAATTGCAAATCATTCAGAGGGGTAAAGAAGAAAATGAAGAACAAAAGGTTAAAGCTCCTTTCCAAAATGTAGTCATGGAGGAGGAGCAGTTTGAAGAAGAGGATGAGATTCATTGCATGGAAGATAAAGGCAGTGCTGCCTTTTTGACATTGGCTGCATATGAAGAATCATTACTCCAAGACCAAACCGGTCAAGAGTGGGACAGAGACGCTATTCTGCAGATTGCTGAATAGCAAAGATACAATCTAAGGTCAAAAGCAAACAATGTCAAGGAGAACCTTGCCCAAAGAGCTATTGTCCAAATAGAGCAATAGAATATCAGATAGAAGAAGCCAACAGCTGATCCAGTCATCTTCAAAGCACCAGCTCAAGAGGTAAGAGGTCCTGACAAGTCCCCTTCCCCTTTCAGTTTTGAATCAGAAGTCCAGAAGTTAAAAATATATGTACCTCTAATAGAACTAGTAAAGAGTGAAGTTTTTAGAAAGCCTATCCTTGATGCTCTTGAGCTGAAAGCCTCACAAAACCCCACTGACTACGTCAATTTGCAAGATGATAAGCCTGCAGTTGTGCTTAGCCCAATGACTGAACCTGCTGATGATAGTTCTCCATCATTTTATGTCTCCTTGACCATTCATGACAAAATCCTCCACAATTGCTTGTTAGACACAGGGCCAGCCACAATTTGATGCCTAAAGCTGTCATGGAAGAGTTAGGCCTTGATATCACTAGACCATATCATGACTTATTCTCATTTGATTAAAGAAAGGTAAAATGCCTAGGATTAATCAAAGACCTGGCCATTACCCTAACTCAGCTGCCCATGAAGAGCATGATCATGGTTATTGTGGTAGCAGATGTCCCCCCCAAGTTCGGCATGCTGTTGTCCAGAGGGTGGATCAAGAGACTAGGTGGGACACTACAAAATGACTTATCCTATGCCACTGTCCCAGTCTTTGGAGGGGAAGCAGGAGATTGTACAAAGAAGCACAGTTGGCCTACATCATTAGTGATGAGAAGAGCCCTTCTAATCATCCCATCTATGCTGTGGACACTAATTTTGGAGCTTGTATTCTCCAAATTGAAGAATCCCAGAAGGCCTCAATGCAGTCAAGAAACCAGTAGTCCAGGCCAAGGGAAAGAAAGGAAGTCTGGTTTGGGAGATGTTCTTTGATGGAGCATGTTCGAGGGAGACTTCAGGAGCAGGGGTGGTGCTGATATCTCCAAAACAAGAAAGCACACATCTGTCTTTTAAGTTGGCTTTCCAAGTCACGAACAATATAGCAGAGTATGAAGCTCTAATATTGGGTCTCAATGCAGCTAAAGACAAAGGAATCAAGAACATAAAGGTGTTTGGAGATGCTGATCTTATCATTCAGCAAGTGAATAAAACATTCCAAGCAAAGCACCCAAGGCTGAAAGCATATAGAGATGAGGTATGGATACTCAAAGATTCTTTTGATAATTTTTGTATCTCTTATATCCCTAGAGTCAGAAATCAGCTTGTTGATTCCCTTGTTGTGCCTGCTAGCATGTTTATCCCTCCCATGCCTCCCAGACTAGTTTATGAAGTTCAAATGAAATATAGACCATCCTTGCCTGATAATGTCTAGCATTGGAAAGTTTTTGAGGATGATGATGAGCTAAATAGATTTCTGCAGGTCATTGATGAATTTTCTGAAATGCAAATTGACCAAGAGAATGAAGCCTTGGAAGAAAATCCCCGATCCCAGCTTAGAAACAAAATTGGTAAAGATAGCATTGTCTGACTGTCCAGCAATCATATACCTAAGGGTCTAGTTCCATTAGAAAAGTTGTTTGACCAAAATGATGTGCCTTATAAGGCTACCCAAAAAGAAGACCAATCTGCAGTCTGTAAGCATAATATAGGGAGTCCAGGACAACCAAGATATATAAATCTGTCCACCCATTTGTCTGTTGCCCAGAGTTCTAAGTACTGCAGTTTAATGAAGCAATTTGCTGATGTTTTTGCCTGGGAATATAGTGACCTGAAAACATATGACAAAAAGATCATCCAGCATAAAATTCCTTTAGAGAAAGACACCATCCCTTTCAAGCAGAAGCTGAGACCAATAAATCCTTTGCTCCTTCCTCTAATTGAAAAAGAAATCAAGAAGTTACTGGCTGCCAAAATCATAGTCCCTCTCAGATATTCAAAATGGGTAGCCAATTTGGTAGTGGTGAGGAAGAAAAGTGGAGAAATCAGGCTCTGCGTTGATTTCAGAAACTTAAACAAATGCTCTAAGAAAGACAATTATCCTCTACCCAAGATGGAGCATTTGCTACAGAAGGTCTCAAGGGCCAAAGTAATGTCTTTCCTGGATGGATTTTCAGGGTATAATCAGGTTGTTGTACATCCAGATGACCAAGAAAAGACTACATTCACCACTCCTTGGGGCACTTTTATGTATTCCAAGATGCCTTTTGGGTTGATGAATGTTGGAGCCACCTTTCAGAGAGCTATGGATATAGCATTTGTGGGAGAGAAGGATAAGTTTGTCCTTATCTACCTAGACGATATAACAGTGTACTCCAGCAGCCATCATGACCATTTGCAGCATTTGAAAAGGGTGTTCCTGAAGTGCAGAAGGTTTGGGATTTCAGTCAATCCTAAAAAGGCACAGTTTGCTTTAGAAGAGGGCAAGATGTTAGGGCATGTTGTTTCTGCAGGTGTCCGAATTGACCCAGAAAGAGTAAGAGCAATACAGACCTTGTCTGTCCCAAGATCAAAGAAAGATATCCAGTCCTTTCTGGGCAAGATAAATTTTGTAAGGAGGTTTATCCCAAATTTTGCAGAACTTGTAAAGCATATTACCTCCATGTTGAGAAAGGGGTCGGAGGTCAAATGGACTGATACAACAAGAAGATCCTTTGAGTCCATTAAGAAAGCTATTATGGAAGCTCCCACTTTAAGAAGTCCAGATTACAGCAAGGAGTTCCATATATTTTCATTTGCCTCTGATGACACCCTTGCAACAGTTTTATTGCAAGCAGATGAAGAAGGCTCAGAGCATCCAGTGGCTTTTTTCAGCAAAACATTAAGGGATGCTGAGCTGAAGTATGATATCATTGAAAAATAGGCATATGCTCTTATCAAGTCTTTGAAAGCTTTCAGAATTTACATTCTGCATTCCAAGATAATTGCATATGTACCCTCTGCTTCAATAAAAGATGTTCTAACACAGCCTGATGCTGATGGAAGAAGGGCTAAATGGATTGCAAAGCTTATTGAATTTAACATAGAATTGAAGCCCACCAAACTGGTCAAAGGTCAGGGCCTCGCTAGACTGATGGCAGAAGAAAATTGGAGATGCTTGACATAAATCTCATGAACATGATTCCAGAGAATGGTAAGACAGAAGAAGAAACAGCTGAACTAGGGAAAAATCAGTCATTGGCAGAGAATTTAGCTTCTTGTGATTGGTACTCTGCAACAGCTCAATTTTTGCTGAAGCTATAAATTCCTCCAGGCCTTAGTTCAAGCCAAGCCAGAACTATTAAGCTCAAGGCAGCCAAATATTGCATTCATGAGAACCTGCTCTACTGGAGGGACCCTTTTGGAGTTCTTTTGAGGTGTCTAGACAAAGAACAATCCATTGAAGTCATGCAGTAGTTTCATTCCAGCCTGTGTGGAGGGCATCATTATTGGAAAACTACAGCCCACAAGATCCTCAGCGCTGGGTACTATTGGCCCTCCTTGTTTTCTGATGTCGTGTCATTTGTTAAATCTTGTGACAGGTGCCAAAGATTTGAAGGAAAGCAACAGTTGAAGTCCCTACCCTTAAAACCAATACATGCTAATGGACCTTTTCAGCAGTGGGGCTTGGATTTCATTGGAGAAATCAATCCACATTCCAGTGGCCAACACAGATGGATCTTAGTAGCCATAGATTACTTCACTAAATGGATTGAGGCCATCCCTACCAGAAAGGTTGATCATAATGTGGTCATGAGGTTCTTGACAGAGAATATCTTCACCAGATTTGGTTGTCCACATAAATTGATCACAAACAATGCAGCAGCCTTCAAGGCAAAAGAATTGGTGGACATATGTGACTCAATGGGAATTAAGCTGGTTCATTCCACCTCAAACTACCCTCAAGGCAATGGTCTAGCAGAATCTTCCAACAAGAGCCTAATAAGGATAATGAAGAAGCTGTTGGAAGACAACAAGAAAAATTGGGATTCTAAGCTCAAATATGCACTATGGGCTTACAGAGTGACCACCAAGAAATCCACAGGGAATTCTCCATTCAAGCTAGTATATGGCACTGAAGCTGTATTCCCAATTTAGTTAACCCTCCCTGTGGCAAAGTTCCTACAATAAGAGCAGAACGAGGAAGAGGACATGGCGAAAAGGATCACTGATATAGCAGAGGTACATCAAATCAGAGAACAACTGATTGAAAGATCTGCGGCACATCAGAAGAAGATCAAGGAAGCTTTTGACAGAAGGGCCAAAACAGATAATTTTCAGGTTGGAGATTTGGTTCTGAAGTGGTATACACTGAAAGAGAAGAAAGGAAACCATGGGAAGTTTGATGCTTTCTGGACAGGATCATTTCTCATATCCAAGGGAACAATACCTTCATACTACAAAGTATGGGAGGGGAGACGGTTTTTGATGGCCCAGTTAATGGGCAGTTTTTGAAAATTTATGTTGCTTAAGATCTGTTGGCCTTAAGGTTGTAAATATGTTATTTTATCAATTTTTAGTGTAGGCTCAATTAGACTCCATGCCCAACGGAACACTAGGAAATTTTGCTAATTTGGTTTTCACAGGAAAAGCAATGATCTGCAGTTCTTGAGACCTCACAGGGAGGATCTCATCCCCAGAAGGAGCCAATGTTAGCTCTGCTATATAACATCAATTTTCTAAAGGTTGGTAGCAAACATGGCACCTAGTCATGCTCGAAAAAGGCCTGAAATGGTTATCCTCACCTTTCTCCATTACTTCACTCATTCCCCTTTCATCTCCGTTACCCATGCTTTTGTTAAAAAATCACATAAAACTTTTTCCTTAAGCCCCGGGCGTTAGAACCCCAAAACCCCATAAAACCCACGCCCATGTGACTATGCGCCTTCACAAACTCTTTGCCGCAATCGCAACCGTTGATTGCCGCACCCCGATCCAACAATCCCCCATCACATCCGACGAAAAACCTACTTGATTGATTCCCCACCGTCCGATCATCTCTGCCATGATCGGACAGCGTCCGCTCTCCCCGCGACCGCAAAGTGTTAAGACGTTAATGCACGATGGAAGGGTGGTTTTTCCGCTCCTCCGCCGCCACGCGTCACGCGCCGAGTGGGATCACACGCCAACGTACGTTTACCGCCAAACGATCAATGGTGGTGCGGGCAATACCACTTACCGCCCGTCCCACGTTCCCGCCCATTAACTCCTGTGTGTCTCCTCCATCCGATAGTCGTTGGATCTGTCTGCCCGAGATCCAACGACCCACGTTCATTCCGCCCCGCTTTTCCCGATGATCCCCGCCAAGCCATATCCGTCGTTCATCCGCTCAATCCGACGGCTGATCCTCATCCTTTATCCAACCCGTCTGTTCGCCATGCAGTCCACGTCCCTGCCCGCTCCGTGCACCTGAAGGATGAAGGTGACCAGTTTTTAGTACCAGGCACATTTCCTCCTTAACAACCGCATTCAAAAGACAGTATGGCCAAGGAGGAAAAGGACCGAGTATGAGTAAGTAGTTGCATTTAACAATTATGGGATTTAATGGATAAGGATGCTACAACTGTCTGAGAGGACAACAGAGAACCCGAGAAGATCAAATTTATCCACTACAGCAAGCAATCGCACTCAGACTCCATTAGGTAGTTAAAGTGGTTGGTGGTCAATTATGACCCCTCCATACTTAGAATGGCCGAGTGCCTTTGTAATGAAACTCTATATATACCCAGAAACAAGATGTAATTAGGGTTGATGGTTGATGTTTTGATGTAAGGTTCAACTTCTGGAGACTGTAACTACTTTGATACTTGCAGCGTCTCGTCTTCATTTTCAGCTAATACAAGCTTCTTTTGTTGTTAATTTCTCACTTTCCATTTCTATTCTGTTCTAGGTTGTGCCTGATATGCAGTTTTCCTGAAATCTTGATGTTTAGCATTAGAGGAGCTGTCATCCTACCTCTGTGTTTAAATCTTGCATGTACCAGTGAATGTGTTATTCAGGTTTCTTTTCACTTAGTGACAGAGAGCTGTCATCCTGTCTGTACACTAGGGAATTAGATCTACAAACCTCTTTACTGGTTGCAGCCGGCCATCACAAGGTCTTGTGCATCTGCTGGTGTGGTCAGTATTCTCCATATTCATCCAATCTTCGAACTGTGAGTAATTGGTGGTCTAAAGCCTTGTAGTCTGGGGGTGTTCACGCATGTCTGGAGTTAAGCATAGTAAAAGTGGTTATCTGGCTTGAAAAAGCATCACTCCTTCCATTCATCCATTTGCAACAATAAGTTGAATTTGTAATGTTCCCGAGCATCTCCGAGCTACAACCTAGGAGAGTTTCTTGGGGTGATAACAAAGACATTCTGAGAACAACATTCAGAACTCATGAGGGTAATTATGAATTTTTGGTCATGCCTTTTGGCCTTGCTAACACACCTTCCACATTCCAAGGTTTGATGAATTCCATTTTCAAACCCTTCGTTAGAAAATTTGTATTAGTATTTCTTGATGATATACTAATCAACAACGAGGCTTGCAAGGATAATGTTCAACATGCTGACAAGGTGCTCAAACTATTGGAGGAGAAACAAGTATATGCAAAAACCTCCAAAATTTTCTTTGGAGTACAAGAGGTGGAATATTTGGGTCATAGTATCTCATGAGGGTGTTAAGGTAGACCCTAATGAGATTAAATCCATTAAGGAATGGGAAATCCCCACAACCATAAAGAATTTTGGAGGATTTATCGGGTTGACAAGGTATTATGGCAAGTTTGATAAGAATTATGGGAAAATAGTGACACCTCTAAAATCATTACTAAATAAAGATGCATTTTCTTGGAATCCATAACCAACGAAGGCCTTTGAACATCTTAAAGAGGCAATGTTCCAAGCACAGGTCTTAACTACGCCAGACTTCACAAAAAACTTTTATTGTGGAATGTGATGCCTCAGGAAATGAAATGTTGTTTTAATGTAAGAAGGAAGACCCATTGCTTTTGAAAGTCGTCCAATCAAATGAAAGTATTTTAAAAAAACCTATTTATGAGGAGGAAATGTTGGCAATACTACATGCACCAAAGCAATGACAACCTTATCTAATGGGAAGACACTTCAAGGTAAAAACAAATCATGATAGCCTTAATTACTTTTTGGAGCAAATATTATCTTTAGAAGAGTAGCAAAAATGGGTGAAAAAGATGTTGGGTTATGACTTTGAAATCATGTACAAAAAAGGAAAGAAAAATGTTGTTGCAGATGCACTCTCAACAAAGGATGAGGACGGAGAATAATTTCTTTGTGCCATTTCTATTATCCAACCTGAGTGGATAACTGAAGCAAGGGATGAATGGGAGAATGATGAAGAGATGTGGTCACCCATTCAAAAGTTGCAGAAAGATCACAGTACATCTTATACATTTAGCTGGAAAAATGATTCATTATGGTATAAAGATCGCTTATATATTTGTAAGAATTCCCAACTCAAACAAAAGATTATTTTGGAATTGTACACCTCTCCCTTAGGAGGGAACTCAGGATTTTTAAAAACTTGCCATAGGGTCAAGAAGGAATTTTTTTGGGATGGCCTTAAATCTGATATTCAGAAATTTGTGGCAGAATGTTTGGTTTGCCAACAAAATAAAGTTGAGACAATTAGGACCCCATGTCCATTACAACCTTTAGCCATTCCAAGTCAGTGTTGGGAGGATGCTTCAATGGACTTTATCACAGGTTTACCCAAGTCTAAAGGAAAAAGTGTCATCATGGCGGTATTTGGTAGACTTACCAAGTATGCACACTTTTGTGCATTATCTCATCCTTTTAAATCCAATACAGTTGTTATTTCATTTATGGAAACAATTCAAAAGATTCATGGAAACCCAAAGATTATAGTAAGTGACAGAGATCCCATTTTCACTGGAAATTTTTGCACATAATTATTTTCTTGTCTTGGTACTCAATTAGCTCATAAATCATCTTATCATCCTCAATTTGATGGGAAAATTGAGATAGTGAACACATGTTTAGAAGGATATCTCTGTTACTTTGTATCTGATAAACAAAAACAACAGGTCAAGTGGTTACCTCTAGTTGAATGGTGGTATAACACTTCCTTCCATACTACAACAAAAATGACCCCATTTATGGCACTTTATGGATATCATCCACCATCCATCACATCATCTTTAACAGAAAATTATATGGTTTAAGCAATGGAAGATCAGATCGAGCATCAACAACAAGTTCTCCAACTCTTAAAGGATAACCTCACTATGGTGCAGAATCAAATGAAACAATAGGCGGATAAACATCGTAGTGAAAGAAGTTTTGATGTAGGTGACTGGGTATTTTTACGGCTACAACCATACAAACAAATGTCTCTCAAGCAAGCTAACAAGGATAATCAATTATCACCCAATTATTATGATCCTTACAAGGTGTTGCAAAAGATTGGTACTATGGCATACAAATCAGAGTTGTCTGCATCTTCTCGAGTACACCCAGTTTTCCATGTTTCATGCTTAAAGAAGGTTATCGATGACAAGCTTCCATTTCAAATAGTGTTTCCAAAACTTGACGAAGAAATAAAAATCATATTTGAGCCTAAAGCATTCACGGAAACAAAAACCCAACAACTACGAAATTGATCAATTTTAAAGTATCTCATTAAGTGGAAGAACTTACCCATTGAAGATTCCACATGGGAGGATGAGAATTTTATACATAAGCATCCATAACTACTCAAACATTGAGGAGAACACTTTTTTGAAGGAGAGGGGCATGTTAAGTCCCTATAATACTAGTGTAGCCCCCTTATTTTTATTGTTAGTGTAACCCCCTTATTGTTATTGTTATGCCCATGTAGCCCCCATATTGTTGTTGTTGTGCCCCATAGAAGCCCAATATTTCTATTATTGTGCCCTTACATTATTATTGTTATGTAGGATCTGATTATATTGTGACCCCTTAGACTCATAATGATATACAAAGGAGGTCTTGTCATTTGTATCATCCAAGAATTGTTCATTTATGTAATGTAAAGGAGGTTACCCCCTTGAAAAGGATACCTTTTAAGTCATTGATCTATCTTTTTGTGAGCTGGTTGCATAACATCAATCCTTTAGAAGTTCGATCCCTTATTATGAAATAAAAAATTTGGTTTCATTTATATTGGTAATGCTAATCCTTAGGAAATTTGTCCTTTAAGATCAATGGTGAACTTCCTTTACCTGCCACGCTAAGTTTACCCATACGGTTGCTATGTGGAGGGTACACCTTTTTTCCATGCTTGTGCTTTAGATATTGCAAAATTTCACCATTAAATATATTTATAATTGATCCTGTAGTTTATAAAAGATATACTTATGTTATTATAAATTTCTATGGTTAATAAAACAGGGTGCTCGTAGTCACGTTATAATTTGTCATACCCACGTTATTGTAAATCTCATTATTTTACTTTTTGAATGCAATCAACAAACATAAGCAAGTGACAACGTTCACGAGATACTACAACAAAACAAATTTATCTCACATGCTATGTTGAAAGCACCCTTTAACCAAGTAATTGATATTGGGGGGTATTTATTTTTCCAAAATAACCAAGGACATGCACCTAGTCCTAATTGCATTAAATGACCCACTTGTATAAACAAGCCAAACCAATAAGGGCAGCCATGTACCTAGGGGTGCTTGAACCTTGGTAAAGGGAATCACAACATCTTAGCTTTGCCAACCAACCAAGCCCTCATCTTACTTGTTATGAAACCAGCTCACAAAAAGATAAAAAGGATAGATCAACGCCTTAGAATTCAGCCTCTTCGAGGGGGCAACCTCCTTTACATTACACAAATGAATGATTCTTTGATGATTCAAATGTCAAAACCTCCTTTCTATATATAAGAGTCTAAGGAGTCACAATATAACCCAGCCGACCTAACAATAATAATATATAGCCACAAAAATAACAATAGAGGGATTCTATGGGGCACAGTAATAACAATATGGGGACAAATAGGGGCACAATAACATTAATAAGGGATACAACTACAATAGTAATGGGGTAATCACTAGTATTATAGGGACCTAACATGCCCCTCTCCTTCAAAAAGTGTTGTCCTCAACGCTTGAGTAGTTCTGGATGCTTCTGTATAAAATTCTCATCCTCCCATGTGGAATCTTCAGCGGATAAGTTCTTCCACTTGATGAGATACTCCGAAATTGATCAATTTCGTAGTTGTCGAGTTCTTGTTTCTATGACTGCTTATGGTTCCAATATAATTTTTCCTTCCTCATCAAGTTCTATCAATATTGTTTGAACTAGGAGCTTGTCGCCTATAACCTTCTTTAAACATGAAACATGGAAAATTGGGTGCACTCGAGAAGCTGCAGGAAGCTCCAATTTGTATGCCATAGTACCAATCTTTTGCAACACCTCGTATAGACCATAATACTTTGGTGATAATTTATTATCCTTCTTAGCTTGCTTGAGTGACATTTGTTTATATGGTTGTAGTCGTAGGAATACCCAATCACCTACATCAAAACATATTTCGCTGCGATGTTGTTCTGCCTGTTGTTTCATTCTATTCTGTGCCAACACGAGGTTATCCTTTAAGAGTTGGAGGACTTGTTGTTGATGTTCGATGTGATGTTCCACTGCTTGAAAGTTAGAATTTTCTCGTAAATATGATGTGATGGATGGTGGCTGATATCCATAAAGTGCCATAAATGGGGTCATTTTTGTTGCTGTATGGAAGGAAGTGTTATACCACCATTCGGCCAGAGGCAACCAGTTGACCCATTGTGTCTGTTTATTAGATACAAAGCAACGAAGATATCCTTCCAAACATTTGTTTACTATCTCAGTTTGTCCATCAAATTAAGGATGATAAGATGAGCTATGAGCTAACTGAGTACCAAGACAAGAAAATAATTCTGTCCAAAAATTTCCAGTGAAAATGGGATCTCTGTCACTTACAATAATCGTTGGGTTTCCATGTAGCTTTTAATTGTTTCCATAAATGCAGTAGAAACTGTATTGGCTTTAAAAGGATGTGATAATGCACAAAAGTGTGCATACTTGGTAAGTCTGTCAACTACCACCATGATGACACTCTTTCCCTCTGACTTGGGTAAACCTGTGATAAAATCTATTGAAACCTCCTCCCAAAGTTGGCTTGGAATGGATAAAGGTTGTAATAGACCCGGGGTCTTAATTGTTTCAACTTTATTTTGTTGGCAAACCAAACATTCTGCCACAAACTTTTGAATATCCGATTTAAGGCCATTCCAAAAAAATTCCTTCTTAACACTGTGGTAAGTTTTCAAAAATCCTGAGTGCCCTCCTAAGGGAGAAGCGTGCAATTCCATAAGAATCTTTTGTTTGAGTTGGGAATTCTTACAAAGGTATAAGTGATCTTTGTACCATAACGAATCATTTTTCCAACTAAATGTATCAGATGTACTGGAATCTTGTTGTAACTTTCGAATAAGTGCCCACACTTCTTCATCATTCTTCCATTCCTCCCTTACTTCATTTTTCCAATCTGGTTGGATAATAGAAATGGCACACAACAATGCTTCCACATCCTCATCCTTTCTTGAGAGTGCATCTGCCACCACATTTTGCTTCCCTTTTTTATAGATGATTTCAAAGTCATAACCCAACATATTTGTGACCCACTTTTGTTGCTCTTCAGAGGATAATCTTTGTTCTAAAAAGTATTTAAGGCTATCATGATCCGTTTTTACCTTGAAGTGTCTTCCCATTAGGTAGGGTCACCATTTCTTAAGCGCATGTAGTATTGCCAACATTTCCTTCTCATAAATAGCTTTGTGTAAAAACTTTCCCTTGATTGGACGACTTTCAAAAGCAATGGGTCTTTCATCTTGCATTAAAACAACACCGATTCCATTTTCTGAAGCATTACATTCCACAATAAAGGTTTTTGTGAAGTCCGGTGTAGCTAAGACCAGTGCTTGGCACACTGCCTCTTTAAGATGTTCGAAGGCCTTTGTTGCTTTTGGAGTCCATGAAAATGCATCTTTCTTCAATAATGTTGTTAGAGGTGCTGCTATTCTCCCATAATTCTTAACAAACTTGCGATAATACCCTGTCAACCCGAGAAATCCTCGTAGATGCTTTATGGATGTGGGGATTTTCCATTCCTTGATGGCTTTAATTTTGCTAGGGTCTACCTTAACTCCTTCATGAGATATAATATGGCCCAGATATTCCACCTCTTGTACTCCAAAGAAACATTTGGATCTTTTTGCCTATAATTGTTTTTCCTCCAATAGTTGTAGCACCCTGTCAACATGTTCAACATGATCCTTCCAAGACTTGTTGTAGATTAGTATATCATCAAAAAATACTAACGCAAATTTTCTAAGGAAGGGTTTGAAAATGGAATTCATCAAACCTTGAAATGTAGAAGGTGCGTTAGTAAGGCCAAAAGGCATGACCAAAAATTCATAATGACCCTCATGAGTTCTAAATGATATTTTCGGAATGTCTTCAGTCTTGATTCTTATTTGATGATATCCTAAACGAAGATCCAACTTGGTGAAGTAAATTGATCCATGCAATTCATCCAGTAATTCATCAATGACAGGAATGGGAAACTTATCTTTAATAGTGAGCTTATTGAGCTCCCTATAATCCGGACACATGCACCATGATCCATCCTTCTTGTGCACCAATACTACTGAAGCAGAGAAAGAACTTTGACTAGGTTGAATTATACCAGCCTCTAGCATTTCTGCAACCATACGTTCAATTTCACTCTTTTGGGCATAGGGATATCTGTACGGCCTGATGTTTGGAGGAACACTTCCTGGAATCAAATGAATAGCATGATCATGATCACGAATAGGTGGGAGACCTTTGGGAGTCTCAAATACCTTGGAATGATTGTCCAAGACTTTTTGGAGATCTAGAGAAATAGATGATTCCGATGTGGAAACATCTAGCGAACATAATTGTGCAATTACACCTCTATGTTCCTTTTTTAGAAGCTTGGTCATACCGTTAGAGCTGATTATCTTTCCCGGTTTCCCTACAATACCCCTTAATTCAACTTCCTTTCCTTCCGCAGAAAATTTCATGAAAAGTTCTTGAAAATTAAAAGCTATTGTACCCAAGGATTGTAGCCATTGGACTCCTAGTACAACATCAACACCTCCCATTAAAATGGAAAGCATTGGGCTAGTCAATACATATTCTCCGATAGCTTGATATTATGGCACTTTTCAAAGCAATTTATTGTTCCTCCATTTGCAACCATCACTTGACACTCTGGTGCTGGATATAGGAAGCAATTCAATTCTTTTGCTACCTTACAATGAATAAAATTGTGGGTACTTCCTGAATCAATCAACACTATTACCTTTTTCTTCTTGATTTGTCCTTCTATCTTGATGGTTTGAGGAGTGGTAATTCCAGCCAATGCATTACAAGATATGGTCGGATTCATTTCTTCTTTATCTAGGCTTTGTTCCTAGAGTATATCCTCTTCTTTTGACCTTTCTTGCTCCTTTTCTTCTTCCTCTTCACAATCTATGTAGAATAATTTCTTCTCAGCACACTTATGACCTTTAGTGTATTTGCTATCACAACTGTAACAAAGCCCTTCTGCTCTTTTTTCTTCCAATTGTTGTGGTGTCAACCTTATAGGTTGTGGAAGACTAGGGGCAACAACACTTCCATCTTTATAGTTGTGAGTGGTATGCTTCCTGGTTGCCATAATTTTGCTTTCCATTTTTCTTGCTAACCTGAATGCCTTCTCTAATGAATCAGGTTCCCAAAGGCGAGCATCATGTTGGATATTATCCTTTAAAGTCCCTATGAACACATCAATCCTATGCTGTTCAATTTTTGTAACTCCTCAATGTGCTCCATTATTGAACCCTTTTGTTTGAGACTTATCAATTGGCTAAAAAAAGTGTTGCTTTTTGTATCCTCATAATGTGCTGTCAATTCTTCCGTAAAAATTGCCCAAGTGATAATTTGTTTACAAGAGCAAAGCCATTGATACCATACAAACTGATTTGGTTCCAAATATAAAGTTGCAATACTTACCTTTTGTGTGTTTTGCACATTATTGAGGTCGAAAAACTGCTCCATCTGTAATATCCATGTTGCGGGATCCTGGCCATCAAACTTCCTCATATCGATTTTTGGAATATGGTGGGTCTTCGATCCAACATTAGAGTCTATGAAATCATGATTAACATTTCTTTTGTTCGCATCATGAGTTTCCTTTACTACCCTTTCACCATTAGTAAGTATTTCTTGTAGAAAATTTGTCAAATCTGTCTTCAAATTTGCCATGCTTGTCGTCAAATTTGTCTTCAAATCTATCTTCAAATCGTCCATCTTAGCTTCCACGCCATTCATCTTAGCTTCCATGCCCTTTATCTTAGATTCCACGCCATTTATCTTAGCTTCTGTTAGCTTTTGTGAGAGTGACATTTGTTGCACTTGGTCTTGTAATTTTGATATATCATGTAGCATTTCTTCCTCTTCTTCATGAGTCATGCTAGAGATTTCAAGTTGCTTACTAGGTGTTTGCATTTTCTTTCCTCGGGGCATCATTTACCGATAATAGTGCTCTACTATGCCCTTTCAATTCCTTCAAAATAATATTTCAAACCAAGCTTAAGCAAAAATTAAAAAAAAAAAACTACACACCTTTTTTCACTTTGTAGGAGCTCGATATTGCCTTTGATGTATCTATGTAATTTCGGATCATCCAGTTCTGAAATTGCGCTCTGCAGTAGCCCTCTGTCTCCTCTTTCCAATGCCACCAGTATGATCCAAATTGGATTCTCCAAGGAAGAGTTATGCCAAACCTCTCACAGTGACCTGATTATAGACTAGTTTAGTAGAGCAAACTTGTACGACGTGCCACGTGTCCATGTTTCAACCTTTGGCTCTGAAAAATATATACAAAAAATTACAGTCCGTCCTCTTTCTATAACTTCTTACGAAATTTCAATCTGATGCTCAAATAGAAAGTTATGACGATTTTTCCCAAGTCACCTGTTTGGAATGTAATTCAGGAGTCTGCAAAAAGACCAACTTCCTTAGATCATATCTCCTCAAATATAGCGCGAAAAGCTCTGAAATTTGGACCCGAGGTTCAGTACAATTTCGTCTCAAATGGGTTTTTTTTTCACTTCTGAAACGTAAAATAATAATAATAATAATAATAAATAAAAAAATAAAATAAATTATAGTGAAAATGCCACGATAACCTATTTAGAGCAGTGAAACCCTAGAATCCAAAGCTCTGATACAAAATGTTAGGAAACCAACTCACAAAAAGATAGAAAAGATAGATCAACACCTTAGAATTCAGCCTCTTCAAGGGGGCAACCTCATTTACATTACACAAATGAATGATTCTTTGATGATTCAAATGACAAAACCTCCTTTCTATATATAGTAGTCTAAGGAGTCACAATATAACCCAGCCGACCTAACAATAATAATATATAGCCAAAAAAATAACAATAGAGGGATTCTATGGGGCACAGTAATAACAATATGGGGACAAATAGGGGCACAATAACATTAATAAGGGATACAACTACAATAGTAATGGGGTAATCACTAGTATTATAGGGACCTAGCATTACTACTTCAACATTATTGTTGTACTTGTTTCAAGATTAATGATAATTACATCGAAGGTGTTCCCTTTATGGAGTTGGTTAGGAAAACATTGTTCAGCCCAGCCAATCTCCATGCTCCTTTTACGTCGTTCTCCACCCCGTCAAAATTTGACACGTGGAAATCTCTGTTTATCACCGGATCTCCCAAATCGTTCCAAGACTGACCGAGAATGCATACGTTGCACGACATCGATGAAACTGTTTGTTCCTTGATTGAATTTAAATTCTGTTGTAGATGGCGAAGCTACGTCCATTCCTTCCTCCTGGGCGTCACTGCAATCTCAGGGAAATCAAATCAAATTAGTTTTGTTCTTGCTCTTGGGTAATAGTTGAAATATTGGAGCTATGGTTCAGAAGTTACAACAAAAATAACTACAATCTTTAATCATTCAGTGATATGACATAAAACATGTTGGGCATGAAATGATGAAGCCAAACAATTAAAGTCTATTCCTTAAACTTATAAATAAACTTTAGCTATATTGAAGAAATGAAAAAGTTAATCTGATAAAATATATATAACATGTTCATAATCCTTTAATGAACTCAGAGTCTTGCACAAGATTACATCACAAAAATACAATGATAATGAATATCTAAAACTGCGTACAGATGCCCAACTCTAACACAAAACCAAAAACCAATATAGTCATCTTCTATCACAAAATGATTCTATTATGATTGAATTATAATAAAAGCTGCTTAATAAATGCAGAGATGAACATAAATAAGTGTTGGAGAAAACACAAAAACATAGAAAAACATAAAAAAGACAAGTTCTACCATAAGCACGATGAATCATTTGATAGAACTCCTAGATATTCAGCAAATAGCATGGCGAGAAACCTAGTCACTATGTTGCAAAAATTCCAACCTTTTTGATAGGACTCCTAGATCTTTGGTAAATAACATGGTGAGAAATATGGTCACTATGCTGCTAAAATTCCAACCTTTTCTAAGTTTTTAGAACTATCTTTTATCCTTCTCTTGACTACTAATTTCCAACCTCTTTTTGTGTAACTGCTTTCTAAAGTAACTCTACATGTTAGGACATTGATGTCCTATTTTTTTTTACAAAATTAAAAAAGAAAAAATAATAATAATAAATAAAATAAAATAAAAAAAAATAAAATAAAATAAAAAAAAATTGGTTGTTATTTATACTCCAACTGTAATAATTGTCTCTCAATTATCCTATTTCTTCCTAGGGAAACTTTTGACGCCTTTTTTTATTTCTCCATGAACTTTACTAAAATATTTCCTGAACCATTTCCCAAGACGCTACTTGTCATTCTTTTAGATATTTTCCAAACTTGTGCATGGTATAGGATCATTGTTTCTTTAGTGGGCATGCAACCACATTTGCTCTTTGGGTCCACATTTCCGCATGGGGGCTTCTTTTAGGGAGCAATACCATACCATGTACATTCATATTAGGGGATATATATTGAGGAAAAAATGACATAATATATTGAGCATATAATAGGGGGTAAAGTGTTTTTATGTTGGTAGGTATAAAAAATGGAGCTTAAAGTTAATGAAAAATATATAGTGGAATAAAACAAGTTAATAGAAAAATGAATACATACAATATCTAGCGATAGGGGTTTTTTAAATTGGGAAGATGTATTGGGTTTGTATTGGTAGAGGGTTAAATAATGTGAGTTATTTTCCAATATGTAGTCAAATTAAGGGTATTGTTTAGTATACCATGAACCCATGTGATATGTTAGAGGTTCATTGAGTGAAGCCCCTGTGCATTTCCGAAGCTCTGATCATATCTTCATATTTTGCAAATCCAGAAATTACGGTGGTAAAGTTCTTGTTGATGGTTTGTGCACTCTTCATAAAGAGATTTAATTGCACGAACGATGTTACTAACTTTACCAAGATGCATTCAAAATAATGTTGTAAAGTAGAACGCCAGATTTGACACCTCTCATCAACTCTTTAAAAATGAAAAAGCATTTGTACAATCATTTAATTGCACATTTGTCTCTATTGTGGATGTACTAAAGCTTACTATCTAGAGTAATTACCCATCATGAAGGAGTATGTAGCCAATGGTAAAGGCCACTAGCCATAAACCAATCCTTGTTTCACCAGGAAGCCATTTTTTCTACTCTTATGCATCATCTACATCTCCAATGGGTATTTGCATTCGAAGAGCACAAATCAAAGCTTTGTTGTTTATATCCCTTTATCCACAAAGCAGTGAGTAAAAACCCCTCAAATTCGTAAATAGAACAAACTTTCCATCAAAAAATACATTCATTCTTACATTTTTCCATTGATGGTATGCTCAGAAGGAGTATGAAACTCGGTCTCATGAAGTTCATAGAGAATACAACAAAAAAGTCACCCTTCCACTTCAATCGCAACAATCACAACAACATGAACCCAAACCTCACAAAGGCCCAAGCAACATGTGAGGTTGATCAATAGTTTTATACAAAGCCTAATAAGGTTCCCATCATTTACAATTGTAATTGGTGTTGAATGATGCATTGTTTGCATATTACCAATTTGTTCGCTCTTAGCAATATTAAAGGAGAGGATTCATGGGCGATTGTTCAACTCATGTGCTGCACATAGACCATTCTTGATATAGTTCGCTCCATTCACTCAGACCAATATCACTTCCACATCCATAATCCCATTCTGGTTCTGAACACGCACCATTAAAATAAATGAATTTCAATGAGACCTACCTAGGCTATAGGAATTCCTTAAAATCAAAATTGAAAGTAGATTTAAAAGGCCAAATTAATCAAATGTCATAATTGTAATTCAAATTAAAAACGCAACTGAGTCAGAATTTATCAATAAATTTGATTAAAAAAATGTTGAATTTCTAAGGTATCGTTTTTGTGGTTGAATAGTTTCATTAGGAAAATTTCCAGCTCAACAAAATGGTGAGATGCCAAACATAGAAAATTGATAATTCTTACCATCAATTAACACTATTTCTTGATTTCTTTTTTGATAGCTTTCATCTTGATATTGGTTGCTTTCAATAATGGGTCTGGTAATTGAAATTTTTTTCTTTGTAAGAGTTGTGACGAATTAGGGATTGTAATCCAATGAGAAGCAAAATATGGAAAGAATTGAGGACCCAACAAAGAACTGGATTGCATTACCTGCAAGGAGGTGGCACTGGAAATGGTGATTAAACTCACACTCAGTATGAAGAAGAGGAGAAGCCTCATTGCAAATTTTCAACATAGATTTTCTGATTTTAGATTGATTTCATTAGCATAGACACAACAACACACATAAGAAGGTTGCTATGACATTTAGAAACAGAGCAGGGAGAGAGCACATGGTTGCGACATCGTCGTGTCCACATGTAAGGAAAGAGAGGGTTAAGGGTTTCTAGTTGTCAACTCAAGAATTGAATGTGTCACCATAACCATTGAAGCTTCAAGATACCAACGATTGACATTTGGAAACAAAGCAGGGAGAGCACACATGGTTGTGACATTGTCTTGTCCATGTGCAAGGAAAGAGAGGGTTAAGGGTTTTCCAGTTGTCAACTCAAGAATTGAATGTGTCACCATAACCATTGAAGCTTCCTGATACCAATGATTTTGATATTGAAGTGTAGAAGCAAACCCATTAAGAAAAGAATAACTAAAGTAATTATTATAAAATATATAATAGTAAATGCAAATTATAGATTTTTTAATTCATTTATGTATTTAAAGTTTAATAAAGTTAAATTTTAATGATTATAATAAAAATAATTTTTTATTTTTTATTTAATATAATTATAATTTAATTAATATAAGATGTATTTATTAAAATATTTTCGTTAATTCCATAAAAAACATGAAGAAGTTTTATTTGGATCCATCTCGATACCCATTTCAGAAGGGATATATAGCATCAAAGTAAAAAGTTATTGATTATGTAGTACAGGGCATATATAGCATCAAAGTAAAAAGTTATTGATTATGTAGTACACGAAACTTTTGTTCGGATGGAACATGACTGCGTTTTAAGTTTTTAAGTTTGTAAGGTGAAAGGGTGGTGTGAAAAGTCAATAAATTATTTGTTGTGTGCCACTAGGAAAGTTAAAATTTTGTTTGCATTATGCTTGACTACGAGAACCTTGAAATGGTGTCGATTAAACCAGTAGAATCTCAAAGGCGGAAATAATTTTATATTCTAATTTTAATTTCTTATTTCGTTAAATGAAGACAATAGAACAGTGATATGTAGTCCCATCATACCTTTAATACAATATAGATTCAAAATTTAACAATATGGTTCTACTTAATTAAAAATAAATAAAAAATCTCCTAACATTAAAAATGTTTAGTTAGGTTAGCAAAAACAATATAAAAAAATAATTATGGATAAATGAAAATGTATAATCTCGTTTAGTTAGAGTTACAAAGTCATGAAACAAACACATTAAATGTCACATAACTTTAATGTCATGTTTTCAGATTCTTCATATAACTTAATCAAATTCTTGATAGAAGGGAGCAGCTTAATTTATCTTAAAGTTTGGAAGAAATAGAGAATATAATTTCATGATGGTGAGATTATACATCACAAATTCAATTTTGTTGAGGAGATAGTGATCTTCATAACCAAATTTCCAAGATCAATAATATTGTATTTTGTAAGATCAACAAGATGAAATTTATTTTTGAGAGAAAAAAATATAAATTAATGCAAAGACCACAAGTCACATGAGTTGTTTAAAAACAACTATGTAATTACAATTCAAGGTTTAGAAAATAAAGATATAATGATATTGTTGAATAACATTGTTTTTCGACCAACAAATAAGTGAATAGATATTCCATACTCCAATGTAGATTTTTCACAAAAGAAAATCACATATTTTCTCATAAATGTTGTAATGATATAGATTTTTTCACAAATAATAAATAATTAAATAATATTAAAATACATATACTTCAAATTAAATTAAAATTTTGAAAATATTAATATTTAAAAATAAACTTTTATGTAAATTGTAAAATTAAAAAAAAAATCACAAAATAATTGTTAAAGAATTTATTACATTGAATCTTCAATTGTTATATTTCTCTGGCGTGTCTTTACACCTTTAGGGGCAATTGCTAGTTTTATCAATTCATCTTGACACAATATATTAAGGGCCAACACTTGTATAAATAATATGTTTGCATAGGGGGCTAACGCATATATATTTGCATAAGGGCTAACCCATGAGCGGTAAACATGTACCTAAATAATTGAAACCTTGGCAGAGGATAACAACACCCATGCTTTACCAACCAACATAGCTCCCACTAATTGGTTAATCAATATTATCGTACTTATCTCTAAATTGATAACAATTTTATCATCACCTTGAGCTATTATCTCATGGGACAACTCTCTCATAACTTTTGCTATCATCTTAAACATTTTAGACTTTACTCTCAGTAACTAAAATGTAGATTGATAATCACATACCTGGTGGTTAACAAATTCATAGAACACTCCATTTTCTCGTATTCAACATATTATAAGATCCATGATAGATATTATTTCTTATTCAAAGAGCCTCATACTTTGAGAATAGATGCACTACAAAATTCAAAGGTATGTTGTACTTTTTAATAAATAACTTACTTTGTTTAAGAGGAAGTTGTTACATACTATTAAATCTAGTTTCTCTTAAGAACTCTTGTCTTAACACCAATGTTCGTGTAAACAAGAGCATATAGATGGATCCTATCAGTTTTCAAAGGAGCATTTAGCATACGATCTCTTCTATAAATAAGAGTTAAAAGTTTCACCCATAGTACATTTACCTCATTGTAATGTATAACTCATTTTTTTTCAACCTCACATATTGAGAGACACTACTCTCCCTACCTTTACTAGCAAACCTTTATTGAGTTAAGCTTTTTATCCTTTTATCTATTATATTTTCATCTTTTTTCAACTATTTCTTAACATACTTCTCTATTTTTAAGGTATTTTTATACACTCTTTTTCTTCCATGTTCTTTCTTAAATCTCAATGATTGAAAACCAACACCCTTTGTACTCATTGTGAACCCTTCCCTATTTCAAACATAAATTTATGACAATACTCTATTAAAAATAATATATGATAATGATCATTATGTACAAATAATATATCATAAATGATCGTTATATTCTTAATTGTAGAAAAATCTACATGCTAAAATAATATATCAGGATTTTTGAACTGGAGCTCTCGCGCTTGCCTTCTGCCACCTTAACAGGCCTCCCGCAGGCCTCTTGCCTGGCAGCCCTGTTGCTGGGCCCTCTCTTGCTCCTACTGGCCCGCCTGGGCTCCTTTCTCATAGCTCTTCTTCGCCTCCCATGGTCTCTTTCGGGCCTCATGCTCGGCCCCAGCTGCGGGGCCTCTCCCCCTGCGTTCTTTCCAGCTATCGACCCTTTCTCCCTCCGGTCAGCGGTGAATCTAGCCTCCCTCCGTTCTCATGGCTGGGACTGACTCCACCCCGCATCAAGACAATGAAGATCAGGCAGAAATTTTCGCTTCTCTCATTCCAGAAAATCCTACCTCAAGAATCCGTCCTTCAGCATCAAAGTTTGTCAAGAAACTGGCCGACATTCCTGAAGTCTCTCTCCCTCCCAGTCTCCCGAGGAAGGCAGCGATCTCTTTGGCTGAGCGGGGCCTTGTAGGTCAGTTTACTGGCCTCTGGCCTTCTCCCAGAGCAGTCCAGAAATGGGTAGAACGTAACTGGAACGCGATCATTCAAGGGAAAATCGCCATTAGATTCTGCGGAAGGGGCTTCTATACCTTCCTCTTCGAAACAAAAGAAGACCGGAACCTCATCTTCAGAAATGGTCCCTACTTCATGGATTCGAGAGGCCTCTACCTGAATAGATGGTCCCCTGATTTCGACCCGGAAATGGATATCCCAAATGTTGTTCCGGTCTGGGTTCGCCTGCCTCACCTCCCTCTGCATTGCTGGGGGGATGAATCTGTTAAAGCTATTGGGAATGCTGTGGGAAAATACATTGACAGATGTGAACCAAAGGAAAACATGCATGCTTGTGCAAGGATTTGCGTTGAAGTCGACTTAGGGAAAGGCCTACCAGAAGCCATCAAGATCAAAGTGGACCAATGGACTCATATTCAACAGCTGGACTACGAACAAATACCATTCAAATGCAAGGTATGCCATGAATATGGTCATTTCGCTAATAGATGTAGTAAGATAAAAGTAAATGAACTGAATGAAAATGCTGAAACCTCTGAAGGCACATGGGAGCAAGTTAAAAAAAAGAAATCAAACCCTACCCAGCAAGGCCCTAACCCTAAGCCCCACCCGGAATCCCAAGCCGCTCCCCCCCCCCATATCAACCCAGCCTTTCCTCTCCTCCTCCAATCCTTTTGAATCCTTGGTGGAAGAAGATCCCTCCTCCCCCCCTTCCTCTCCCTCAGCCATTGCTCTAGCAGTCATCCCTTCCCCCTCGCTGCCCCTCCCCTCCCCTCCTCCTACCATAGATCATATTCTAACAAGAAACAAACTCAAAGAAGCAAGCTACACCTCTGAACCACCGAGAAAAGCAGGCAGGAAGTCAAATAAAGAAATAAGAGATGAAACAGCAGCAAAAGAAATGGCCACGGGCACACAGCAGCCGATGGACTCATTCTTGGACAAGAAAAAAGGAAGCGGGGAAAAGACAAAGGAGAAGAGCGGGGCTCACCAAAAAATTAGTAAGTAATGATATTGGTCTCTTGGAATTGTAGGGGGTTGGGCTCCTCTCTAAAATCCAATGCAGCCCAGGATTTAATCATTCATGAGCAGCCAGATCTTTTCCTAATCCAAGAGACCAAAATGTCTAACCAAGACTTTCAAACATTCACAAAAAGACACAAAAGCTTTGCAGGTACAGCAACAGATTCCGTGGGCGCCTTAGGAGGAATAGGTACACTATGGAATAAGAGAAAATGGGACCTCACCAGCCAAAACTCATCTAACTAGTGGGTCAGAACTGACCTCAAAAATAAAATCACAAAAGAAGAATATATTGTTCTTAACATTTATGCCCCAAATCACTACAGGGATAAAGCATATTGCTGGGACTCTATCAATTCAGAGCTGCAGGTCTGTCAAAATAGGAACACAATCATGGGAGGTGACCTGAACCTAATCAGGAACATTGAAGAAAAAATAGGAGGGAAATTCCTCGCTGATCCTTCAAGAGATACTCTGGAAACAATAATAAAACTCACAAACTCATTGACATCCCCCCTAACAATGGTAAATTTACATGGAGCAATAAGAGAGCAGGAATTCACAACATCAAAGAGAGACTCGACAGGATATTAATTCATGAAAGAATAGTTACAGGTTTCTCCTCAGTTAAAAGTAAGATAGTCCATGCCACAGCTTCAGATCACAAGCCTGTGGTCTTGATTCTTGACAATGTAAGAAATCTCGGCCCTATCCCTTTCAAATACAATAAAATTTGGGATAGCAAGGAGGGCTTCCGAAAACTCATCAAAGGTCACTGGGAGATGGAAGTCATCGGTTCACCTCACTATGTATGGGAATTAAAACTAAAATACTTAAGAGCAACGATCAAACAGTGGGCCAAAGAGAATGCAATATTGGAAAAAAAAAAAGAATAGAGCTACACCGACAATTGGAGCAATGGAATCAGGAGAAAGAGGATCAACAAATCTCAAAGGAAGAACAATCACAGGAAAATGAAATGTTTAAGGAACTCTACAGGCAGAACAGAGAAGAGGAAGAGGAGCAGAGACAGAAATCGAGGTGCCTTTGGCTTAGAGCTGGAGACAAAAACACCTCTTTCTTTCATAATAACCTTAAGATCAGAAGAGTAGGAAACCAAATTGATAAAATTATTGTTGAGGGAAAAGAACTAAGTGAACAAGAGGAAATCAAAGAAGCTGCACACAGTCACTTCAAATCCCTCTTATCTGTAGACCCCCAGTACATGGACAACGTGGATTTCCTACAACCAGTCGAGTGCAAAATCAACGCACATCAAAATAGTGAGTTGGATCAGGATGTTTTGGAGGAGGAAATAAGGGTGGCAGTGTTCCGGATAAGGCCCCTGGACCTGACAGCTTCACTATTGCCTTCTTCAGGAACCACTGGGATATCATAAAGAAAGACTATGTAAGGATGGTCAAAAATATCTTCAAAAAAAATAAGATGGGCGAAAACACTAAAACCTCTCATCTAGCGCTTATTCCCAAGGATCCCAACCCCCTCTCCTTTGATCGCTTCAGACCCATCTCTCTTTGCAATGTCTCCTACAAAATAGTAACCAAAATCCTGGCAAATAGACTGAAAAAGCTTCTGCCTTCCCTTATATCAGAGAACCAAGGAGGATTCGTTCCTAAAAGACAAATAACAGACAATGTCATCCTAATCCAAGAAGCAATCCATAGCAGCATTAATAGAAAGGAAAGAGGCATGATCATAAAACTCAACACGGCAAATGCCTTCGACAGGGTCAATCATCAATTCCTAACTGAGGTTCTCCGGAAGTTTGGAATATCCAACAAATTTACAAGCATCATTATGGAATGCATCTCAAACCCTTGGACAACCCCCCTAATCAATGGTAGGCCCACCACTACTTCAGAAGCTCCAGAGGATTGAGACAAGGCTGCCCCCCTCTCTCCCTTCCTATACATCATCATTGCAGAAACCTTGAGCATACACCTGGAAAATCTTCGAAAGCAAAAGGAGATCACAGGGATCAGCATAGCGAGAGGGATAAAAGAAATTAATCACTCGCTCTTTGCCAATGACACCCTTTTAATTGGGGGAGCCTCAAGCTTAATGGCAAGAAGATTTAAGAGAACATTGGACACCTTCCTGGCAGTCTCAGGGGGATTGCTAAACAACAATAAGTGCAAAATCTATACTTGGAATGTCCCTCTCCAAATCATGCAAAGAATCTCTCTGATCATGGACATCCCAATTCAAAGAAACTGGAGCCACTTTACATATCTTGGTCTTCCCTTGGCAAAAGAAGTTGTCAAGTCTGAGATTTGGAACAAGCAGATCGAAAAAATGAGAGGGCTTCTCCACAGTTGGGGGCTGTCATGGCTAAATCTGGCGGGCAGGACCACCCTCATAAAGGCTCTCCTCTCAGCTCTCCCCATATACCAATATGCTGTCACTCTGGCCCCTGCCAGCACTCACAAGCACTTGGAGTTAATCATGAGAAGCTTCCTCTGGCAGGGAGGGAAGCAAGATTCAAAAAAATTCAGTTTGGTCAGATGGGATCAAGTCACCCTCCCTTTTGAAAAAGGGGGCATAGCAATCAAAATCCCAAGCCTCACCAACAAAGCGATGGGCTTCAAACTGGTGTGGAGAATGCTAATGGGAAAAGGTTCCTAGTGGGTTGAGGCTCTTAAAAGAAAATACCTCAATGGGCTGCAATCCAATGTCCTCACTAATGTAATATGGAAAAGCCTTGCACTCCAGTTTGGAAACTTATCAAGAAAGTCCTCCCCCAAATTAAAAATCACATCTCTAAGTCCCCTGGAAATGGCAAAGAAATAAATATCTGGACTAACAGAATTATGGGATCGGATCCAAGAAACCTCCTTCAGCAGTTCAGTAATTTGAAATTATGGATGGAGGCCAAAAATTTGCATTCTTTATTTGACATTTCAGTTTGGGATCACAACAGTTGGTTAGCTTGGAGGGATCTCCCCCTCTCAAATAATCTCAGGAAACAATGGGCAGACCTCAAGATTTCTCTGACGGGATCAACTCCTTTAAACAAAGATGCTTGTGACAGCTTCATCTGGGACCCCAGCGGAGGCCATTTCACTGTCAAATATGGGTATAAACTCCTCCAGTCCAGCCCCACTCTAGGTAACTGGAATCTTCGGTCAGCTGTGTGGAACACTGAATGCCTTCCAAAGATCAAATTCTTCGCTTGGACCCTCCTTAAAGGAAAGATTCTCACTGCCGAGAATCTCAAAAAAAGAGGGATTCATGGTCCCTCAATTTGCTGCCTCTGTTGCGCAGAGGAGGAGAGCAGTCAACACCTCTTCATAGACTGTCCTTTTGCTCAAAACTGCTGGAATCAAATCATCAGTCCTCTGAGACCTAGAGAAACCTTCGACCAGCTCTCAACCCTCAACAAAAATTGGGAGAAAAGCTACCCCCACACAAGAAAAGGCAAGACTACCATCACTCGCTTGTGGAAATGTATCCCTTCAGCTCTCAGTTGGCAAATATGGCTCACCAGGAACAACTGCATATTTAAAAATAAAAAACCAAACCCAGCTTGCACCCTGGCCAAAACTATGGGCCTAGTTGTTGAAATGATAAGTGCCAACTCTGTTTCTCAACCTGATCGATCCAGTTGGCAGAAGGAAGAGGAAGAGTGGTATAATAAATTCCACTTAAACTATGTCAAGAATATGCAACCTCCATCAATCGCAGGCAAGGGGGGGAATAATTGGAAACTCAGGGGATCACAAGAAGATATTGAACAATGGATACAAGGGCAAAAGAAAATTACTCTCCAGTTCGATGGTGCATCCAAAAACAACCCGTGGCAAGCAGGGGCAAGGGGAATAATCAAATACCAGAATGGCCAAGTTATCATCACCTATGAATGGGGATTGGGTAACATGACGAACAATATGGCGGAGGCCTACAACCTTCTTCTAGGTATCTGCATTATGAAAAAACTGCAAGTCAAAAACCCAATCATAATCGGCGACTCGGCAATTGTGATTGCTGCTATGGCTTCAGGGGGAGAATTCAAGAAACAGGCTCTCAACAGCATCAAGCACAGGATCAAGGACAACTCAAATCAGCTGGGGGACATCCTTTACAAGCACGTTATGAGAAATAACAACTCTAAGGCAGATTCACTAGCTAACAGGGCTGTCAACAGAACCACAGGACAGGTTCGTGAGAATGAACAAATCTATGACAAACCAATCCCATAAGTCGACTTTCTCATCAGTCGAGCTTGTGAATCAAGACTAAATCAGTCATCTCAACAATATTTCCGCCTTCCCTCACAATGCTGGCAACCAGACTGATGACTCCTCCCCTTCTGATAATGTACTTCATCATATCAAAGGTGCTGCCAATGAAATCTGCAGGGCTATGGGAAATCGGTATTGGATTATGGAATGGGATAGGTATCGTGACAAAAATAAACAGAAGTTAGGCAACAATCCTCTCATAATCCACATTGGCTACACAAGAAATCCCTGAAATGACATCTGGGACAGGAAAATCTCTGAGCTGCCCGATCCGAATACTGAGGCCCAGCTCCTTGAGTTAGTATATATTCAGCATAATTCGTCTCAGTCCATCCAGCCCAGATCTTCAGTCTCTCTCTGCCATAAGAGAAAAGATTTGTGTTTCAGTTGCGTTCCCTTCAGATCATCTCAGGTGGTCATCAGCTCGAGTATCAGCCGGCCTAGATCGTGCCCAGTGCTCCTCAGCCGAAGAGGTGTACCAATCTCTGCATGGCGCGGTAATGATCGTGTTTTTCGAGCATATTTTTTCTTTATCTCTAACAGTCTCTTTGTCTATTTGAAGCAGATTCTCCCTTCCTCGTCGGAACCCGCTCCTCAGAACTCTGTCTCTCATTTTTATTGTCTCCACCCCCCCTTCTCTTTTGTCTCTCCCTGCAGCAGAAGTTGCTCTCATGTCCCGGCTCCTCCCTGTTTTTCTTCTCTCTGTGGATCCTGGAATCTCTTCCTGATAAGCACTCTTTCCATTCACCTAATCCGCCAGTCTTCTTCCTTCTTATCCTTCGACATCCCTTCATCCCACTTCTATAATTCCTCTTTCAATCTCTGTCTCAATATCCCCAAGTCTCCTCAAGGTCTGTCAGCAATGTCTGAGAACCCCCTTGAACGTGTTATTACCAATAACAGTTGCACTCTGTGTAAAGCTCACTGTTTCATGATCGCCCGTTTTGTCAAGCACTTCAATGATCTGAAGGAAGAAGTTTACGCAGACAGCAAATCTAAGAGGAAAAAGCTGGAGAAACAGAGGGCAGAAATAGAAAGCCTTAAAGAAAAGTGCAATCACCTGGAAGAAGCTATCAATCACATAAAAACAATGACTCAAAGTATGCAAGGAGAGGCCTCTACAAAGATCAGTGAGAAAAAAGAGCCTCCGCTCGATGATTCAGTCAACCAATATATGTAAAACACCTTATGTTTTGTAAACACTGCTTTCTTTTAGGTCAGTTTATATGGAAATATAGTCGTTATCTCTTCCAAATCTCAAAACTCAAGTCTAACAATTCGGATCAAGGGTCTGCGCACCCATTTTGGATCCATTCTGCTTCGCTCCTCCCATCTTATGTAATAGGACTTGTTCCTCTCTTGAAGTTTTTATAATATAATAGTAATCGACCGTGTTAAAATATATATATATATATATATATATATATATATATATATATATATATATATATATATATATATATATATATATATATATATATATATATCATATTTTTTAACAAATCATCATCATCTTTTTTAAATAGTAAAAAAGTCTATTGTAATAGAAAAACAATCTGGGGCACGTGCGTCTGCGGTCCGGCTTGCTGATATCAGGTGCACACATTCTTTATATTTATCTAATACATATCTGCTCATATATTTTCAAGTATGAATAATTCACCACAATTACCAAAGATTGCCATCTCTATTTTTTTAGGGTGATGTATTTACAATCTCTCTGCGGTAATAATTTAGGGTGATGTATTTACTATCTCTTTGCGGTAATAATTTAGGGTGATGTATTTACGATCTCTCTGTGGTAATAATTTAGGGTGATGTATTTACCATCTCTCTGCGGTAATAATTTAGGGTGATGTATTTATGATCTCTCTGCGGTAATAATTTAGGGTGATGTATTTACGATCTCTCTGTGGTAATAATTTACGATCTTTGCAGTCATAATTTACGATCTCTTTGCGGTAATAATTCACAATCTCTCTGCGGTAATAGAAAAACAATCTAGGGCACGTGCATCTACGGTCTGGCTTGCTGATATCAGGTGCACACATTCCTTATATTTTTCTAATACATATCTGCTCATATATTTTCAAGTATGAATAATTCAGCACAATTGCCAAAGATTACCAAAGGTAGACCTAACACAGTTACTCTACAGAGCCTCTATGAGTATAGAGAGTCTTTAGAGAAACATAGAGAAGAAAGAGAAGTCAAGCTACAAACAAAGTTAGCAGCCATGCTGGAAAATAAATTCACATCTCTTGAAGACAAGATCCAAAAACAAATAGAAAATAAAATAGAACTACTGGATAATAAGATGGAGGCAATGGAGACTAGGTTGCAGGTTATAGAAAAACAAAACCAAGATATGAACCAAACATCGCAGCGAGTAGATGATGATACTTTAGAGAGTCTTAAAATGAAGGACGTGATTAAAGAGCTATAAGAAAAAGTTAATAGTTTCTTCACCCTAAATAGCGTGGCAGGTAAATTAGATATCAAACCAAGTAAAGATGAAATGAAAAAATTGATAGAATTAGACCATGAGCGTAACAAAACGGCCTTGAACCTTATAATCTTCGGTTTGAAAGAGGAGGTAAACGAGGATACTTTAGCCATAGCCCAGACAGAATTACATAACAGATTACAAATTGAAACAACATGTCTCACAGAAGCAACAAGGTTAGGGAAACTAACTGAGAATAAAGGAAGGTTGATCCAAATAAAGGTGAGCTCTACTAACCATAAGTATGACATACTTAGTAAAACCTCAAGTCTAAAAGGAACGGGAATATTTATAAATGAAGATCTCATTCCAGAAGATCAAGAAGAAGTGATAAAGGAGGTTCAAAAGGTAAAGGAAGCTAGGGACGAAGGAAAATGGGCAATAATTAGAAATAGAAAAGCCGTTATTCGAGATAGAAACGAAAAAGATAATAATAAATAACAATTCAACATGCTTTGGATTCTTTCTTGGAACTATCGGGGCTTTCCATGGAACAAAGGCCCCAAGCTAAGTTGGATCTCGAATGATGTTGATATTATTTTGCTTGTTGAAACTTGGGAGCACGAAGAATCTAAGGCCCCTAACATAGATGGCTTTACATTATGGTCTACCTGGAATAAGCGATCCTCCCTTAGAGTGGGGGTATAGCTTGTTACATTAAGAAGAACATCTCTCCCCATGCTAGGATTTATAAAAACTACCCTTACAACCAATATAGTTGGATAGAAATTACTAACATTTATGATAAAAAGACCTATATAGCAATCTGTTATCCCCCCCCCAACAATTCTAACTTCTATAAGAAAAAGAATCTAGATAAAAATAATCCTTACAATGGTTTAGAGAATGATATTTCTAGCCTAAGAAATGAAGGCAATATCCTTTTAATGAGTGACTTTAATGCTCGAACTTCAAGCAACCAAGCTATTCTTCTAAGCAATCATTCCAACCCTAATCCTCTTTGTTTAGACGAAGACCTTCCTCTCGCTAGCCAGTACAAAAGGAGTTGTGAAGACCTCGGGGATAATTTGTTTGGGTCGGAGCTAGTCAAGCTCTGTAGTGCTCAGGATCTCATAATTTGCAACGGTCTAAAGAAGTGACCCAATTCTAGCCAGATGACCTACATGCATGGGCTTGGTAGCAACGTGGTAGACTATGTTATCTCCGATCTCCCTCTATACAACGAAATAACAAATTTTGACATCTTAAACAACCACGAGCCTAACTCTGATTATAGGCCTTTACTTATAACTCTCAATTTTGTCATGCATAGAGATCCCATAGAAGATAATCCTTATAGCCAAAAGAAGCTAATCTTTGATAGAAATAAAAAAGATCTCTTTCTAAATGAATTCAAAACTAATTTGCTTCATTTATCTAGTATAGACAACATAGAAGATCTCTATCATAATTTTACTACAACCCTCTCATATTCTATTAACAAGTTCTCAATTGAAGTTTCGAGTAATAAAAGAAATAGCAAAACCAACCCATGGTATGACAAAGATTGTAAAAGTGCAAGGAGAGCAATTAAGGAAGTTGTTGATGAATATCTTAAAATTAGCAAGATAAAAATATACAAAGCCCTAACTAAAAGGAAAAAAGGCAGTATATTCATAAAATACAAGAGTATCTCTTACACCTCTCTAAGGTAGCTCCTAAGAAATTCTGGAGGCAGATTCTAACTAGGAAAACTAAAGATAATAATAAAATTGCTTTACATGACTGGAATTCCTATCTTAAAAAGCTTTATGAATCTCCAAATGTCATGGATAACTTTGAAACCCTGTTCACAACGAAACAAGTTTTCTCATTATAAGACATTGATTTTGGGGTTAATCGCTTGGCTAAAGGGAAAGGTAAGGACATTGAAGGTTACCAGGTGGAAATCTTAAAAATTGGAGGTCCTGTCCTCGTCCCCCACATCCACAATCTTTTCAATCAAGTGGTCAAACAAGGGTTCCCTAAACCATGGACTCAAAGCCTCATTATCCCTATTTTTAAAAGTAGGGATACAAATAACCCCTCTAATTATCAGACAATTATGATCAACGCTCTCCTAGCCAAGTTATATGGTATTATTTTGGGAAGGAAGTTGAGCACATGGCTTGAAAGTGAAGGTAAGCGGGCTAAAGGCCAAGTAGGTTTTAGAAAGCAGCACTCAACAACAGACCACCCCGTTATGCTTAGGATCATTGTGGAGGAATGCCGCAATGATAAATCCAATCTCTTTTTTTGCTTTGTGGACTTTAGAAAGGCTTTGGATACGGTTCCTAGAAACAACCTTTGGAACAAATTAGAGGAGCTAAAGCTTCCTTTTGAGTTGGGAGCTGCCGCTATAAGGTTATACGAGAATGTAATTGCCAAGTTAAAGAGCAAGGAGGGGTGGTCGAAAGATATTAAGTGTAATATCAGAGTTGAACAAGGTTGCCCCCTCTCCCCTACCCTATTTGGCATTTACATCGATAAGCCAGAAGGTTGTTTAGAGGAAGCAGGATGTGCTGGCACGATCTTAGCTGGGATAGTCATCATCCTTCTTCTCTACGCTAACGATATTGTTCTTCTCGCAAGGTGCCCATCTGATCTTGATAAGCAACTTGTACTTCTTAAGGATTTCTGCTCTACCATGGGTATGATTGTTAACATTGACAAAACACAAGTTATGATTATCAAATCCAAGAAGGACACTTACGCTAATTTTATGTATGACAATAGTAACTTGGAGGAAGTGTCTTCCTGTACCTAGGAATTGATATTCATCACAAGCTCAACTGGAACTATAGCATTGAGAAAAGGATTAATGGGGGATGGAAAGCTTATTTTGGTCTTGAAAATAATTGTAATGGAAAACCTCGTAATGTGGGATAGAAAGAAGTTCCTCTTTGAAACTTTAGTCACTCCAGTTATCTTATATGGATGTGAGGTTTGGGGTTGTAGCATATCTAGAGAATCCTGGAGAAAGATTGAGCAAATCTAGAAGCGTTTTATAACCTATAACCTCAAAATTAAAAGAAACACACCCTATCCTATTCTCCTTATAGAAGTGGGTTTTTCCCCTATCGATAACCTAGCTATGACTAGGGTTCTCTTGTACAAGCACAAACTCAATAACATAAGAGACCATAGACTTCCTAAGCTAGCTTTAAATTCCAGCCAAAACCACCTAAGGCTCAAACGAGGTTGGTATAAAGACACCAGGGCCCGGTTAAACCATTGGGAGATCGACAAGAATGTTGCATTGCAAAACATTAATAACATAAAAAATATTGTTACTTCTAAGTTCAAAGAAAAAATGTGGTCTGAGAAAGATTTAGCAGCTAAAAGAAAATTAAGATATTATAAGGAGGTCATCAACCCCACCCTAGAAGATCAAAAGTATCTCTTTGTTTTAACTAGCTCAAAGAAGAAAATTAATATAGCCAAGATTAGAACGAACTCTCATGAGCCCATAGTGAAACGACTCGTTGGGCAGTTCCTAAAACACCATGGATGGAAAGGTTCTGCCATCTTTGTGAGAATACGAACATCGAGGATGAAAATCACTTCCTCTTAGAGTGCCCCGCGTATAACCACATTAGATCTCAGTTTCAAAATATTTGTTGCAATACTGACCTTCCTAGCCTTTTACGTTGTCAAAATTACAGTGAGCTCGGGAGGCTTCTCTCCAAGCTTTTTGAGCATAAGAATAAAATATTAAATCAAACTAAATAATTCATTTCTTTAGGTCCGATAGACCAAAGTTTGGTCTTAGTGAATGTTAACAACCATCATCATCATCATCATCATCATCATCATCATCATCATCATCGTCGTCGTCATCATCATTGTCGTCGTCGTCGTCGTCGTCGTCATCGTCGTCGTCGTCCTCATCATCATCATCCTCATCGTCATCGTCATTGTCATCGTCATCGTCATCATCCGTCGTCGTCGTCGTCCTCCTCATCATCATCATCGTCATTGTCATCGTCTGTACTCGTTGCCGCCATCATCATCATCATCATCATCATCATCATCATCATCATCATCATCATCATCATCATCATCATCATCATCATCATCATCATCATCATCATCATCATCATCATCATCATCATCATCATCATCATCATCATCATCATCATCATCATCATCATCATCATCATCATCATCATCATCATCATCATCATATTTAAAAAACCAAACCATCTACCATAATTCACTAATAATTTATAAAAAATTAAAAAACATAATTTAACTCCTACCAGATATCTTTATCCATTTATTTATTACTATTATTTAAAAAAAACCAAACCATCTACCATAATTCACTAATAATTTATAAAAAATTAAAAAACATAATTTAACTCCTACCGGATATCTTTATATCCGGAAACATTAACCTAAAAAAAGAAAAAGAAAAAAGCTATAAAAGCCGCACCAACCAACCACTTAGAAAATCAGAACAATCGTAAATAAATTAAAACGGGCACCGAACCAACCATTTAGAAATTAGAATAATCGTAAATAAATTAAAACGGGCACCGAATACTTAACTTCGACTAAACTATATTTTCAAATACCAACTAAATTTTCGAATATTCTCACCAATGTCGATTCGTACACTTTATTTAGCTACCGATATAGCTGGGAGTTGGTCAACTAACTCCCAACTAACTTTTTAAAAAAATTGAATACGTCATAACGTGTGTCATAAATTGAATAAGTTCGTTGAGTTGTGTTCAAATGAAGAAAATTATATCGCAAATAATTTATAGGGTTAAAATAAAGTTATCATTAATTTATTTAAAATTATTATTTTAATTAAAATTTATAATTATATTAAATATAAAAAATATATATATATATATATATTTACTCAAAATATAAATTATTATTATTTTAATTAAACTTTATAATTATATTTAATAAAATAAAATATATATATATTTTTAACTATTTAAAATAAAAAAAATACAAATTATTTTAAATAGAATAAGAATAAAATTTAAATTAATAAAATTGTAAATATCAAATATTATTTTATATATGTTATATAATTAAATTGTAATAAAATATCTTTTCTTTAGTGACAATTAAGTCTATGAAAATATTATATTACTTTCCCATGGTTCATACATTATATCACTTTCAGTTGGGTTATTAATATCAATATTACTTTTAGTTGGGTCATTAAATATTACTTTCAGTTGGGTCATTAACAAAGTTCAGGTCATTAACAAAGTTTAATTGGGTTATTAAATATCAATATCACTTTTCGTTTGGTCATTAACAAAGTTCAAAATATCACTTTTCGTTGGGTCATTAACAAAGTTCAAAATATCACTTTCTGTTGGGTCATTAAGAAAAGTTGACCCATGACTTCTTAATAGTGAGGTGCATTAAGAAAAATTGACCCCATGACCTCTTAATAGCGAGGTGCTTTAATGACGTGAACTCAACCAATTAAGCTAACCCTTAAGGCTTCTAAATGTAAAATCTATTAAATATTAAGAAGGTTAAAAAAAGTGTGAAATCTTTTTTTTCCTGTAATCTGGAAAATCGACAACTGGGTTAATCTCATATTAGCGGGTTGATTCTAGCTGCTACCACTATACCTCTAGGCCTACGACCTGTCCTCCTCTCTGTAGACTGGGTGGTTAAAAAAAGTGTGAAATCTTTTTTTCCTGTAATCTGGAAAATCGACAACTGGGTTAATCTCATATTAGCGGGTTGATTCTAGCTGCTACCACTATACCTCTAGGCCTACGACCTGTCCTCCTCTCTGTAGACTGGGTCATGACTAGGGATTGAACCTTAGATCTCTAGTTTGCACAATTTCACATCACTTTGATCACTAATTGAGTTGCTTCTTGAGACAAAAAAAATGTGAAATCTTTTACTGAAAAGTTTAAATTAAAATATTTTTTTTTCCTAAATTAAATTTTTTTCATTGTGAAATTATAATTTAAATATATTATATATTTGTTTTTATATCGTTTAAAATAGTAAAAGATAAATAAATCATTGTAATTGTGCAAAGAGGCCTATGCAAGAGATGTTGTAATGCCTTGTCGAGTTATGTTATGTAAACATTTTAACTTCGTCAATTTACATGAAAATATAATTAAAATTAAAATTAAAAAATAATAAGAATTAAAATAATTTTGAGATAAAGTAATCAACTTAACATTGATGAGTTTTGGCTACACTTTTTGACAACTCATGGTTTTGCCATATATATATATATATATATATATATATTCTACCAACATAGATCCATCTTAACTTTGGATCTACCAAACATTGAGAGGAATCAAATTTCTTGAGGTGCAAACTTCTTTGAGAGTGAAAAGAGAATTGATCCCTCTGTAGGCTTGGTATATCCAAAGTTATGATGGATCTAGGTTGATTATAAATACCATATATCAATTGTGATGGGAGGCACCCTCTAGCCCAAATGATATAATGTAATGTCTTGTAAATATTTAACATGGTCAAAATAAAATAAAATAATCATATGTTAAAATAAAAATTCTAGTTTGTTTTTATTTTTATTAATTTTTTTTGTTGGTAGTTAATGTCGGTCAAGTTACTAGTGTTTTTTGAGCTCTAGGTTTATGAAAACCCATGGTATTCATGTGGAATATAGCCTATTTAAAGGGGGATTAAAAGAGCCTAGATCCATCGTAACTCTGAATCTGCCAAATGCCAAGAGAGCAAATCTCTTTACATCTCAAGAGATTTGATCCCTCTCAACACTAGATAGATCTGAAGTTCGGATGGATCTAAGCTAACATTGTATAATTAATTTATAATAAAAATATAACACTCACTCACCATAATTCATGTCAATGTAAAATAATTGAACATCTCCCTCTTAAAACACTATATTTAATAACTAATTTATTTTAAAGATAATTATATTTTCATAGAAAAAAACTATTTTTTCAACAACAAAAAAATCTCTTTATGCTAAAAAAAAGTTCAACCATTTTTTTTTTAATCAAAGATATTAATTAACGATTTTCATAATTTAATCAAATAATTATTATGTAATAATTCAAAGGTTTTTTCCCTCAAAAATCCTAATTTATTTTTGGATAAATTTTGTACTCTTCTATAAACAAGAAATTAGATGAAAGTACTAAAAAATTTAAGTGGGTCGATCATTAAGAAAACTCAACCATATAAAGAAACTCACCTTTCATAAAAAGGTAGAAGACATCAAAGTTTTTAGGAATTCAAAATTTACCATATAAAGACTAAAATATGAGCCTTTTTAGCCATGGAGACAAATTGAAAAAACTAGAGAAGAAGAAACTCGGGACATAGTGAGAGACTAAATAGAGGGGTTTGAATTAGTAGCCATGACCTAGATGGGATCCTTTTTGTTGCTTGGTGTGCCTCCAATAGGGGGAGGGATGCCAAGGTGTTGGTCAATGCGCTCCAACTGTTAATCCAGGTCCTTCATATACCAATGCAAGTGTTCCATGGAGTGGAGAAGATCTGCTTTGTGCTCATACTAGTTTAGGAGAACCTTTTGTTATTCCAAGAGATAATTTTCATGTTGAGGGTATGTTGGAAGCGGGGAAGGCCTCCGAAATCACTTTGATTTGTCTTGAGTTGACCAACATATCACCCAATTCTTCGAGGATTTGTTGATTGCTTTTTCTTCTTTTCTTCTTTTCTTTGTTGTGGGGTTTAATGTGGTTCTTTGTTGGTTGGGATTAAACTCTGAATGATCTTGTGTTAGATTGCCCTGATGCTAATTTTAAGCTAGATTGGTGAGATTTGAAATATGCTCGGATTAATACCTTGACTTGATGTTCCGGGAGAATATGTGGGTCTTTGCCTTTCTAGGATTTGGTGATTTCTAGAAGGTCGAGTGAATCTAAATCCATATCCTCATTAAAATCTAAGGATTGATCTAGGCCACCTTCCGGGGTAGCTTGATGCAAGGGAGGGGGAGGCAAGAGTGTGGAGGAAGAAGGGGTGGATTTGAAGCGGATGGTAGAGGCAAATTGGAATATTGCATAATGATTTCAAGGGACAATGAGGTTAGGGGAGTGTCGAGAGACTCCAAGGAGGAGAGCAAGTCAAAGCCATTGTTAGTGGAAGGTTTTTTCCTTGAGGGGTTGTGCTACAAGGGAGGGATTTTAAGGCCTTTATGCCTGCCTTCAGCTTTTATGAAGCCATCATCATTAAGAGAAAATATAGGAGTAGGGTTAACATTTACAACCAGAAAAGGGCAATTACAATAAAGATGGCCACATTCGTGGCACTTTCGACAACGAAAGGGTATATGTTCGTAATCCAAGGTTCCCTCTAAGAGCTCATCCTAATAATAAATATCTATGGATTCTGGGAGTGGCTTAGAGATATTCATGTAAACACAAATATGGGCATAAGAGATACATCTGACTTATTTTTTTGCTTCTGAAGCTTTGATGAAACGGGCAAGGGTGTTGCCAATGCTAACTAAAATTTCCTCATCCTAGAAGTCTCGCAATAATGTGCACATCCTAATTCAGACCAAAGTTGCTATGAAATCTTCCTTATCATATACAAATATTTTAATCCAAAAGTAGAAATATAACCTAGATGAGTTGAAAAAGTATGAGCCATTTTTGAAGACTCGAGTTCTATCTTCAATATTGATGAATATTATAGTGAAAATACTTTTGGTTCCCAATTCCAATTTAATCCACCCCTTGGGCTTCCATTTTAACTGGATCTACTGGGAGAGTGCTTTATCTAAAGGCGAGATGCCCACAAATTTTCTGCTTAGGGCACAATCCCACACGTATTGGATATATTCTCCAATACGATTGGATTGAACTTCGAATTTAGGGTCTATTTCTGTTGTAGGAAGACAACTCCTCAACATTCGTGTGCCTGACTAAGTAATGAAATGAAATGATATTTTAAGGTCCATGAGACTAAAAATAGTCTATGAGACTATTAGTTCCCTGTTTTTCGCTTTTTGCAATTCAATCCTTTTTTTATTCAAATTGATGATGAGCTGATCCAACCTTACAACAATCCCCTCGCTAAAAACACAATGCCAAGAAACTGATGCTAACATGTTCTCATAACTTTCTCTGATGTCTTTGAATGCATCACATTCCAAAATGAAATACTTTTTCAATTCCACAGCTCCAAACGTGCAAAATGTACACACCCGTTCTTCCCAAGCTTCTTTAGGCCTTTTCCACCGTCTTGTTTCACACCGAAGTTGATGTGAGTTGGTCCATAGTTGAGCAATAAGAACCTTTGCCCTCCACGAAATGCTAGCTCCAATGAACTCTTTTTGTTGTAGATCACATGTATGGTTGAATTCCTTAATGTAATATTTATTCTTTCTACCCAACTCTTTTCCCTATACCTTTTTACGAAACTTCTCCATAACAAAATCCTTTAGCTCCTTGCTATTTGTGGGATAGGCATTGAGGTAGACATTCCATTTTTGCATCCATGTATAGTTTTGTTTCATCCATGTTTTCTTTCTTTCCCTCATGCCTTAATTGAAGATAACATTAAGCCATCTACCTACTCTCATTTGCTCAATTCTTTCTAGATATCTTATGAATTGCACAAGAAATTTTATTGTTCACCATTAAAATTTTGGCCATAAACATTAGGGTTAGAAGCAAAAGACGAACTAGAATGATTGTCTCATGCTACAATTGTGCTACAGGTAAGAAGGAGTTCCACTCCCTCCACTAACATTAGCCATAAAAAAGCGATTATAAAACTGCGAAAAACACAGTTACTAAGATTTAATTGCAAAACTAATAAAACTAATTCACGTTTCCTTAAAAAAACTTCTAAATTAAAATCAATATTAATAATATTATTTAAAAAAATCTCATTTTCATACAAATAAATAAACATCTTCTTCATATATTGAAAATATTCAAGGACTCTTTTTACAAAGATAATCAATTAGTGATTCAACCAATCTTCTTATTAAACATATTCAATTATTGTTTTTTTTCAGAAAGAAAATCAGAATAGTATTATATTAAGAAGATATAATAAGCGATTACATGACAGCATTCAGGACTTTAAATGCAGGAAATAGCAGGAGCCTGGATCAAGCTGAAAACTGGGACATAGTCGAAGATATGCAGAACAATATCATATGCATAGACCCCGTAAATCAAAAACAAGAACAGGTTGTCTTCCAAGAAAGGAAAGGATCAGCATAGATCAGAGCCATCATTGAGCAGGCTGGAGAATAGCTGTAATGTGCACCAATGTGGAGGAGATAGGAGTCATGGAGTCCTGAAAAATACAGGCATTCCTCCACTTCCAAAGGCACCAACATGTGGCGATAAATAAGGAACGCCATTCAGGGCGTTGGGTACTCCACCACTTAAAAGCCTCATGAACAGAAGAGAATACCTGAAGAGAAAAACCATGAGATGAAGAGAGCTCATGCCAGATAAGAGCTGATGCAGGGCACTGGAAAAACATGTGGAGATTGGATTCAGACGCTTGTCCACACATTACACATCTGCTAGGTCCAGACCATCCTTTCCTTCGGAGGACCTCCCATGTGAGGTTCCGGTTGAAGAAGACCAGCCAGGAGAATAAAATTGCCTTGAGCGGGCAAGCTGCTTTCCAGAAAATAAAAGGGAAGATTGGAGTGGGCTGAGCCAGAAGATTTGATGAGGCGACTTCATATAAGTCCTTGACACAAACTGGAAGAGATGAATTCTGCTTAGACCATGACAATACATCAGAGGAACCTGTCTGCTTCCTAGAGGAACCTGTCTGCTGTCTAATTTCACTGACATCGGATTCAATTATTGTTTTTATGAAGTACTAGCTAGTCAAATTTCTTATTAAAGATATTCAATTATTGTTTGTATGAAGGAGTAGCTAGTCAATTTTTTTAAATTAGCTTTGGATGGGGTTCGTGTATTCAAATTTAACTTCAAAATAACTATAACACCATTCAATTCATTAATTTTATATTTATTAATAATAATAATTATTATATAGTTAAATATATATATATATATATATATATATATATATATATATATATATATATATATATATATATATTTTTATTTTGTTTATTGGTAGGAAAATCTATCATAATTGAGTGCTCAAACCAGTAGTAAAGACAATCGCGTTACCTGAAATAACTTGTTGGTGATTCCTAAGGGGGCAAACTTTCACTCTTGCTAGTTGCCTTTGAGTTTTGGGTGGTTAACCAGTTTTGTTACCTCCAAAAAAAAAGCAGAAAGACAAACTCTTAACAAACCAAAAACAATTTTAAGCATACTCTAGAACTGTGATTTTTTTCAACTATTATTAATTATAGATGAAAATATAAATTTATTTAAATTAATATAAATAAATCTAATTAATTTAAAAATAGATAAAACAATTAAATTATACAATTTGAAATTACTAAAATCTAAAATTAATAAATATAAGATATCATTTTTTGGGATTTAACTGCGTTATCTAAGTCATTCATCTATGACCATTTCCATGAGAGGTAGTCACTGACTAATTTTTTATGATTTTTGAAGTGATGACTGACACTATGTGATTCATTTCACTAGTTTCAATCCCACTTCTTCACCCTTGTGAGCATCACCCGATGCATTCATCTATGACCATTTCCATGAGAGGTAGTCACTGACTAATTTTTTATGATTTTTGAAGTGATGACTGACACTATGTGATTCATTTCACTAGTTTCAATCCCACTTCTTCACCCTTGTGAGCATCACCCGATGCAATGAGCGCTAAGTGTATTATTCAAAAATCATGAGAAATTAGTGAGTTACGACTACCTCTCATGGAAATGGTCATAGATAAATAACTTACATAAAACAGTGGAATCCAAAAAATGATATCTTATAATGCACTACAAAAACCCCAATACTTTAAACTAATAAATATCTCAATAATTTTTATGCAAACTCAGAACAGTTAAATTGAATATAATAAATATGCTCAATTTTCACGTTTCAGTAAACTAAAAATCACCAAATTATTATTAAAAAATATATATAATAATTGAAATTTAAAATTATAACCAAATTCTAAACGATACTTACTTACAAAATATCACCCAAAAAAACATATAAAAGTCAAACCTTTAAACTATAATTATTAATAAACATATAAATCTCGATAAATGAACTTTTCCAATACAATTATTATAAACTTCCACCGACACCGATCTCAATTTAAAGTCTCGGACCTTAACCCAACCAACAACTCCCACATTGCGACTCAAAACAAATATCTGAAAAATACAGAAATACTTTCGGAAAATTATTTAAAAATTATGGAGAAGGTAAGCAGACAAACAGTGTGAAGTGGGCGGAGCTTACAAGCAGGTAGCATTGTGATCATCGACATATTTTTCATATTTCATACACACACGTTTTCACATATTTCTTTGGGGATCGATAGACCTGCAGATTCGTAAGACTTGCAGGTTTGTATTCAGTTATTTTTCGTTATTTTTCTCTGCATTCAGAACAATTTATTTTAGCTTCGTTTCGTTAATATGCGTAAGTTTTTAACTAAGAGATGTCACAATAACTTGTGCAAATCAGAGCATTTATTATTTGAAATGGCGTTTCGAGATTATGTTGATGAATCCAAGTCTAGTTCTACCTGTCACGCGGCCAAGATCGAGTCTCATTAGTGTTGCTGTCTTTAAGTTTTTGGGTTTATCTTAAAGCTTGATAGCCCGAGCTAATAGTTTCTGCATATTCGCCATTGCTGGCAGGTTTCTTCGGCATCCTGAAAATCTGTAAAGAAAATGGAGACAATAAGTTTATTCAAGTCCTTTTACTCAGTTCGGGTAAGCTATCATGCTAAATGTTGTTTATTTGAGCTTAAACCATGAATGTCTATGTAGGAAATCGGTTATTTAGGGTCTTAGGGTTTTGATTGAATCATATTTCCATAAAAATGGAAAAAAAGCCTATTTTCTGTGTATATGGAAGTATTGTCTGGACAGAGCTTGACTACTGTCTTGAAATGTGCTTACACTGAACTTGATTGTCTATTTTGAAATGTGTCTGGACAGAGCTTGAATATTTGCACTGAAATCTGCCTGCACAGATCTTGATTGATTGCATAGAGCTTGATTGGTTGTATTGAATTATGTGTACATATAGTTTGATTAATGTATTGTACTTTCTTAGGCCCCAACTGTCGTGGCCAGTTCGAGTGGCAATAAGCCAAAGTCCTGCCATTCTAGTGGACTGAGCTATCCACTTAGAGGGTCAGCCAAAAGTGTCAGGAGCGCAAGCTGCAGCTTTTTGAGTGGAAGTGAGACCGATGCCTTCAGACATGCTGTTCGCGCGATTAGTAAGTCAAAATCTGGTGGCGGAGCCCTGAGCTGTACATGCGATCACCAGAACCAGAAGATCCTCATTGCAAACAGGGGGGAAATCGCTGTTCGCGTGATTCGGACAGCCCATGAAATGGGCATCCCATGCGTGGCAGTACACTCTACAGTAGATAGGCAAGCGCTCCATGTCCAAATTGCAGATGAGGCCGTGTGCATTGGAGAGGCACCGAGCAGTCAATCGTAAGTTGCGTCTTTTTCATTGATGCGAATACTATTACATTTTATCAGAATAATCCCTGATCAAAAAAGACCGTGAAAAGTAACAGATCAATTCATTTTATCCTATATCTTATGTTGATGTTGATAATTACAGCAATTAATTCTACAAATTGTACAGAAATATATAATTTGAATCATATCTTCAACCACAGAGATAACTCGAAGAGTCAATCTTTATAGGTTGTAGTTATCAGTGACATCACTGATAAAGAAAACGAAGGTTTTGATCCAAATTAATTCCATGCTCCGAAATAGAGAACCCCTCTTATCAATTGCAGAACTGAAACTTCACATTGGTATGAAATGATCAATAATGTTGTAAGAGTACTCTTTTAAATGTTTAAAGTTTAAACTCATTTGACTTGTTAAAACTAATGACCTTTGCTTTCCACTATGATTCATCATCATGGAACATTTTGATGACGATTGCTGAATGAAGATTATATATGAATGGACGAAGGTCATTTAAAATCCGAAAGCTTAGCTGGGTTTTATGTCTAGCCAGAATACGAATTTGTCTATTCAATCCGACGAGAAGTATGGTCTACCAGAGTGATGCATTCTTCTACTTATACTCACGTGGAACTAATAGACTTTAATGGATATCCATTAGTCGTCGATGTAGAGCACTAGCGATCTACGCTAGTTATGAGAATAAGGCCTCATCGCTTATATTGGGATTTCAGATTGAAAGGACCGCTATAATATCACACACTCGGCGACCGTGGTGATACCTTTAAAGTTTATACATGCTATTTTAATATTTGTAATAAGTTTATGATCTTCTGGAATCTCTCTTATTAAAATCATGTATATGTCTCACCGGTGCCTCTACTGGTTGGTCAAGCAAGGGTGGTGATATTCCCCCACACGCTTCAATTGCCTCCAAGTGAAGTGAGATGTTTAGCCCCTAATTAAGAAGGGGTTCATTATAGCGAGTGCAAACATGTTGGGAGTGGTTGGGAGTGGTGATGGGCAAAGATCCTAGGCCCTAGTGCCGTTGGCACTCAAAGTTAAATAGGAAACATCTAAACAGTTTCCGTTTTTTAGAATTGTGTATATGCACAACAGTTAATACCGAGGAATCAACAAAAGTTTTTGCCTCGAATATCACTGAATGAAGTTTGGGCAATAAAAAATAGTATTATATCTGATAGTTTTGTAGTAGAATGTAGTTATTGTTTAATGGTTTAGTATGGTTTTATAGTACAACATGATATTTGTACTTTGACATGTATCTCCAATCACCATGAACAGAATCACACTGCCTCGTCAAAATCCCACCATTGGTTTGTTTTGCAATAAATTATAGTTTCCTCAAGTTATTTTTTATTTCTTCCTTTTCACCTTCCCAACCTTCTGTCATCTTGAGAGATATTTCCACACTTGATTTGGATCTGACTGCAGGAGGCACATACACCCTTGCAACTAACGTTTGTTGTTAAGTTAAACATTGAGAAATGGTCAGCAGTGTTCAGCTCCTTGTTTCAGGTAGAACTAATTGTTGAATATCGTGGATTTGATCGCAGATATTTAGTGATACCAAATATTGTAGCAGCTGCAGTGAGCCGTGGTTGTACCATGTTACACCCTGGATATGGTTTTCTTTCTGAAAATGCTAGTTTTGTGGACATCTGTAAAGAGCATGGAATCAACTTTATTGGGCCAAATGTGAGTACCGTCTGATGAATTTGTTTGTTTCTTATAATATATTACTTATGGTGATTTACTTGATTTTACACGATAGCTTCGGGTAATACTTCATTTCATTTTCAGAAGTGCACTTCTATTAATGCATGGTTAGACTTATGGAAGTCATTAGATTCTATATTTGTTATGTTTATCATGTATGTGCTCGTCTGTTGCATCTAGTATAATTTTTTTCTTACTAGAGCTGTATGGTCTAGTGGTAGTGACGTTTGCTCTATTCCACGTAGTCTTCAGTTACAAAGTTATAGACTTATGTATGGGACTGCATAGTTGCTATGTGGTTAAATCTGGTTGGGAGGAGGGCCCTTTACTACCTAAGTTTGTGATTATTGCTGTTTTAGAAGTTCAATTTTGGATTGAAATGACTAGATTTATCAATCCCATGTTTTGAGTTAGTTCACAGAGATTGTGATTGGCAAAACACATTTGCTCTTGTGGTTAGCAGCACGAGGTTGCTTAGTGTGCTTACTAACAACCATTAGCACTGATTTGGTGAAGTAACTTGCTTGATACACTTCATCAAATATTATATAGGAATAGTGAGTTGGTCCTAGACTCGTATGCACTTAATGGCAGCAAACATGTCCAAATTATATTAGTGTTTGCAAGTGACAAAAGTGATCAATAGTATGGGAGATTGCAAGGATATCATCAGGTCAAGAGTCTTCAACCATGGAACAACATTGATCTATTTTAAGATCTTCAGTAGTTCATATTTCAAGTGCAAGAGATGGTTACTATCTTCCCAAAGTCAATGCATCTCTCTTGGAAATTAAGTCAGTGATGCAGCCATGGTCAGGTATACTGGTGTGCTTGTAATGGAATTCTGCAGAGATTTGTTGATAGGAGAAGGCTGTTGCAAAGCTGCGTTTGTTCAGTGGTCACTATTTGATTTGGATGTATCTTTGGGGTCCAAGATCTGCTTGTGACCAGTGATAGATATAGATTGGCTTAATGATAGAAAGATTTATGCAAGCTTTGCTATCTCTTAAAAGTATATCATAAACAAGTTCTGTAACCAAATAAGGCACACATATTTTGTCCTCATACCTGAAGAAAGCAGAGAGTGATCCGCTGGCATTCTTGCACTAACAGTGCTGCCTACGTATGTTTTTGAATAAATTGGTCATGGAAAATGAGAATTTTCTTTATCGGCATCTCCAAAGAGCAAAGCCTAAAGATGTATCAGTCCCCAGTTATATGCTATTCTGCCTCAATATTTGTGAGAAATTTATGCACACACTCGGAACTGAGAAAAGACAACAAACAACAATTACACTAACAACCAGCCCAGCAACCTGTACTACTAAACTGTTGTAATGACACTACAATGCTTAGCACACATTTAACATGTACTGATGCAGGTTTTTGTAATTGTAGAATATTGGTAGGTGAAGATACTTCATTCAATTGACAACACATGACCCAATATCGTCTATTCATATTTGTGCAAAAAGTCATATTCTACATGTTGGAAATATTGAGAGGGGGCGCGGGGGGGTGGAGGGCTGAATCAGTATTTCTTTTCAATTGTTATTTTTACCAGTTGGATCACTTATATTTAGAACACAAAATAAACAATAAGAATAAATGCTTTTATTAATTTCTTCTTTACAATGAATCAAGTACAATATATGTAGGGCTCCAACCCTAGATGAAGACACTGATCTTCAATCTTCCAAGCTCCAACCTGTATTTGCCAAGCACCAACTTGGACTTCCAAGGCTCCAACCTTGTCAATTCTGAGGCACCAACCCCAAGGGCTCCAACCCTATATTTGGTTCAGGCTCCGACTTGGTTTCTTGAGGACTCCTATCCTCTAGGGCTCCAACCCTATCTTCCAGGGCACCAACATTGTCTCTACGAGGCTCCAACCTCTTGGGCTCCAACCCTTAGCTTTACTTCGTCAAGATATATGTGGTTATACTTCACGGCTCCCAATGTCTCCTTCAATGAGCCCTGTCTATCTTCAGTTATCCCTTCACTTAGTCTCCACGTCACGTCATCGATGACAACCTTGATTTCTTAGAAGGTGTCATGACTGCTCTTCATATTACCCAAGCAAAGATCTCCAAAGTCACCTCATGATGACTTCAACACATCATGGTCTCCAATGATATCAAGATCAACTTCTACAAGTCTTCCAAATATCTTCAAGTATCCTTCAACTATGCTTTTGGTGATGTGTCAAGGAAAGCCCAAACTGTCTTCAATAGGTTGCTCCAAGGATGTCTTCACAAAGCTTCAACTATGATGGCTTCAATACTTCAATCAAGCCTCCAACAGGTGACTGCTCACATGCCCAAGCCTTCACATGTCACTTAACTTCTTCACTGCCCACTAGTCTGAGTGCCTATGCAATTGACTGTCCACAGGTCCGGGCTAGAGTACAACCACCTTTAACAAATCCTCCGAGCTTCTATACACAAGCTTACAGATCCAGTTTAAAGAATTGACCACAGATAACTGAGCCTCAATTTGCTGTAGGTCTGAGTGACACCACAGTTCTGAGTTATTTGATTGATCCTTCAAAAAAGGTTCTTAAATGATGCTTATAAGCTGTTTTACAAGTCTTCGAGGTCTGCAACAAGGATTGCTGCTAATCTGTGATCAAGGTCTATAAGTTGTCAAGATCTGCTACTCCCGCAATCTGAGATCTGCAATTCTCAACTAACCTGAAGACTGCTCCTTCAACTGAGGTAGGCTATCCCACGAAAATACCACAGAGGTGATTACTCAAAGTCTCATGAAAAGATCACAAAGATGATTGTTCCAAAGTGTCATGAAAATCTGCAATAGTTCGAATTTCTTCCTATAAGGTTATGGTCCAATGGTGCTTTATACAATGTCACCAGTATGCTCTAAAAAATGTGCATAAGCCTGTTCTTGGAGGCTGAAACTCTGAGATTTCCACAGGTCCGGAAATGTCACAGATCCATGAGCTATTGTTGATCACAGGTCTGCAATTTGTCTCTCTAACCAGCGGCCTAGATCTGCAAGGTATCCATACTCAATTCTGTTCAGGACAAGTTCTTTATACTCCTTGTAGGCTGCCTCAGACCTGCGGCTAGGCTGCTCCTGGAATCCACACCAAACACAGAGAAACCCTCTCCTAAATCTGTGCTCTTTGCCTCCTGTGGGTCTGCAAACTTCAGGTCTGAGTTCTTTAGGTTGATGTTCCTTGTTCAACGTTGAAATCTAGCCCAAACAATGAACTTCTGTCCTCTTCGGCCTCCTTTCTTGCTTCTGTTCCTCTTATACGAATTGATCACCGAAACTGATGATTTCAGACTTCTATTTATACAGGTTTTGTCTTCTTCCTGCATTTTATTTGTTTCACTAACTTTTTGAAAGAGGATGTGATCCATCTTGAGGATCATCAAGATGCAGAGTAGTGCAGGAAGAGCAAGCTCCTAGAGGGAGCTGGGGTAGGAAACTTCAGGGGGAGCTAGAGCAAGATAATACAGGAGCCACTTTTACATTTAGAAAAGAAACACAGTCATGCCTCATCATCAGGTACACTTTCATTATGATTATTTACTTGGCTATTATTGCTCTTGATCTTCTTCTTTGGTCACAGGTACATCTGATGAATGTGAGAATCAAGCCCTCTATATTAAAGATTGAGGATGATGTAGAACCATCCCATGGCTTATGAAATGGACAAAGAGCTCCAGACCTCAGAGGAAGGATTACTATCTCCCTGGTTGATAACTATGATTGAAGAAGCTTCCTATTCTGAGGGAGTAGATTGAGGGAAACAATATGATATGATGATAAGAGCGATATGTCCTTCATGAAAGGACTATTCTTGATATCTGAGATCTAGCAATGTCTAATGCTTCTGCATTATGGTTCAAATTGTGATATGCTTTTATAGAAAGAAGGCTAAGATGAGATCCTAGCTCCTTTTGCTTGATGCATTTGATGTATGTGGAGTGAGCTTCCTCTATGATGTATTTAAGAAAGAAGCATAATTTGAGGACTTTGAGGAACATGAATAAAAGACTTATTATTGTGGATTGAGGAAGACTTTGTATGAATTTTAGCAAGTCCCCTGGGCATGGCATGCTAAAAATAATGGACATATAATGTGACCTTTGATCTCTCTTCAGGATTGAAGGTATGTCTTTGATATTTGGTTTTTATAAACTAACAAATTACTTCTGATAGGATTAAGAGTATTTCAACATTTAGTGCCAGAGGGAGCTAACCCTTGATGATCCACTTCCTAAGATTAGAAGAGTAACAAAAAGATGATGAGGACTTCCTTGTCAAGGGAAGCATACTATTAAAGATGATTTACATTGACGCAATTGAGAGAGCCTCCTCTTCAGATATAGACTTGGTTGATCCCATGACGAATCGACAACTAGATGGATCCTTGCTCAACAACATGTTCATTGAGCCATAGCGTGGACATGTATATTGGGACGCTACAAAGCTGATTTTGAGATACCTAGATGACGCAATCATTCATGGACAGAGATACACTGCCAGATATTTGAGACTATGTGGATTCACTGATTCGAAGAATGTTGTTGACTGGAAGAGCACATCTGAGTGTTGCCCTGGGTATGCCTTGGTTTCCTGGATGATTTCCCAACATAGGAATTTGTTGCTTTGAGAGGTAGTGTGCATTAATGATACCATGGCTAGATGCAAGATAATATAATTGAGAAAGCTCTTTAGAGAGCTATTTGAGCAGTAGCTCATGGACACGCCAATGATATATTGTGACAACAAGAGTGGGATCTGATTGGCAGAGAATCCCATATTTCATAGCAAGTTAAGCATATTGAGATTAGGTGTCACTACATTCGAGACATGGTGCAAAGAGGAGCCATGAGACTCCATCATATTTCGACTGATGAGTAGATAATAGACATTTCTCACCAGGGCTTTCCCGTAAGTGAAGTTCTTGGTCTTCATAGAGTAGCTTGGACTGATGGATGTAACCCTCTTGTGTAAGGGTCTCGATTGATCGAGAAAACTGAGCGTGCCTTTCCCCCCTGTTGAGCTCCCAGGGTGAGGAATGGAACAGTAAGGGCTTCTGGGGTTGACGGAACTTTGGACTATAGGATTGCTGTGATAGTATCCTGCTTATTGTCTAGCAATAAGATAGCTGAGATCCTTACCACATGGTAAGTAGCATCCTGCCTATTGTCATCTTTGGGACTTGATAGAGTATACCCCAGTTGGCATCCTACCCACAAGCTGGGCTTGTTGGGATTGTTCCTCCCCATCTGGCTAATGGGTTGAGAGGTGACTTGGGATAGTTGCGATCCTTACCATTTATGGTAAGTAGTATCTTGCCCAAGTGAGAGGATGCAGGTGTTCTACCACTAACTCTTGAGGGTCAAGTTGGGAAGATCAACGGACAATAGGATAGTTGTGATCCTCACCTCACGGTGGGTAGTATCTTGCCTATTGTCCTGACGATAGGATAGCCGTGATCCTTACCTTCCATGGTAAGTCATATCTTGCCTATTGTCCTTGGATAGAGGGTGGTAGTTGGAAGCTCCCTTATGATGATTCTTCTTCTTTAGATTGAGACATCATTGTTCAACTGATGATTAAGGGAATCACATTGAGACGAGATGTGATGAGATGGTTGTCTTGTTGATATAGCTGAAATGAAAGTCATGAGATTTGACTTGGAGATTAGTAGGGATCTGTTTGATCTCCCTACCATCGATTGTGGACTATTCTTCTTCTATGAGTTAAGATGAAATGTAATGAAGATGCAATTGCTTGCCTTCTTATATATATTGAGACATGTCATCTAAGAAGAGATTGTTCTGAGAGGGAGGACAATCAAGATGAGATGGAACTTATGATGTTCACTTGCTTGAGACTTATATTACAGTCGGAATTCCTCCCTAGTTGAGAGGGAGTGTTGAAATTGGCAGGCATGGAGAAATTCCCTTGGCCTCCTTGCACTTGCAAATAATTATCACTTCAATTCCAACAAATGAAATATTAATTACATCAAGTTTGCCACAAATTCTTGGAGAGAAAACATTAATTTGAAATTGATCATGTCGACTTAAAAATTACAAGTCGACCCTCTTAGTGGACGTGCTCTTTCGCACATAGAAATAAATATAAATACCCAACCAAGGTTAATCGTCAAAACGGGAAATCGACCTCTCTAATTTGCACCTATGATTCATTCACATTCATGATCTTTGTAATTTGCATGGTTATGTGGCATAATTCGTGTGCCCTGTTGATCTATGGTATTGCTCTATTTTATGGGCATCGTTTCTTTTCTGGATATCGCTTCTTTATATAGTATGGGCATTTGCATCTCTGTATGGGAATTGTGTGATTTTTTCACTCTATTGCAACAATTGGAAATTATTTTTCTAACTGAACATTATTATGTATAGTTTATTTGCTATTATGACAAACAACGAATAAAATCACAACTGCAATTTTGACCAAAAATAAAATGCACTGCGGAAATAAATTTGGAACTGAGAAAATAGAGCACACACAATAAAATTGACACCGTTATTTTTCGACAAAAGTCCCCGGAAAAACACAATGTGGGAAAACCAATGCAACTGCTGAGGGTTTTCTTATTATTATGCAGCAGTGAAATCTGAGTACAAAAATCTGGATGCCATACTAGCAATCCTCAACAAAATAATCTGGCTAAAAATTAGCGAGATAATTTTTGTCTCATCGGACACTAATCTTAGCTATGAAATTGGATCAAACTGGTTGCTCGAACACCCCTGCGTCAGCTGGTGCACAGGCAATTCACATTGCCTTAGTAACTGCTCTGATGTTGTCGTTATGCCCAACTTAGCTCTGGAAATGATTTGCTTAGCCTTCTGGAAATTTTTCCAGCCTACAGCAACTAAATCCTTCTCCTTTTAAGCTAAATCGAGCCCTCCTCTGAGGCTTCCCGCGTAGCCTCACTGAATAAAACTCAACCCTCTTGTTGCTGACTCTCCAGTATTGGAAAACTCCACTGGAATCACTGTCTCTGCTCCCTCTTGCTCCTGCGTCCCTTTTGGCTCGAACTCTTCTTCCCTGCTCGACCTCTACAGTTGGATAGCTCGATTTTCCATGGAACTCGCTTTCCTGATGTGCTCAAGTGCGTCTTCCCCTCTACCCATTGAGTTGCTCTTATAATCTCTTGTTGGTAAACCAACGACCATGATTAGATCTTCATCGACGACTAAGATCATCTCAAACTCAATCCATGTGAGCTTCTAGAGCATTCTCACCTTTCCTTAATTAATTCCTATTATTTTACTAATTTTCCTAAGTTAGACTTAGGAAAAATTTAAATGATGGTTAATTAATTTAATTAAGGCGCTTCACAAACTTATCTCACGAGACCTTTTCTGGGTTTTGAAGATCTCATGTTCTTAGCCTCTCTGGCACAAGTTGAGACTAGAACCCCTGTTCGATGCTACAAAAACTAACACTCCCTCTTAGCGAGGAAGGTGATCAACTTTCTTCTCTCGTAACATATTTCCTCACGCTATTGATGTCACATCGGTGACAACCTGTCACTACCCATCAAGCCACTGCGCATGCTCTGATTCATCTGCCATCTCTGTAGTTGAATCATACTGCATTTGCACTGCTGCTGACATTGCACTACACCACCCTCTACTGTTGCCAACATTGCTCTGCACTGCCATTGATCTCATGCTGCTGCTGCTGCAACTACTGCAACTGAGAACAAAAACTCTTGAATCAATTGTGTCCCTGGACTGGCTCTGCAACTGTCTCCTAAGTCTCTAACTGCAACTAGCCTTTGCACTGTCTATTGAGTATCTGTTTGTGCCCTGACTGGTTTTGTGCCCCTTAATAACCTCTACAACTAGTTCTGTAACTGTCTCTCAAGATTTGACTGTGCCATGCTAAAACTGATCCATTTGCTACTGAACACTGTGGGCCCCTTTAGCAAGGGTAATGATCCATGAGGAAGCACCTCTTCGAAGCTATCCTTCTTGGACCTTGCCCATAATCTCTACAACTTTGGGAGCTAGAGTTCAAGATCTTCCCACCTCTCTCCTGGAGGTATAGCTTCATACAAAGCGAATGTCCTACAACCCGTTGGACAAATTATCGATCTCTGCTGAAGTTGCTACCTGCTTCTCCTTCTCTTTCTTGTCCTTCTTCTTCTTGGGACATTGGGTACTGTAGTGACCAAACTCACCACATCTGAAGCACTTGATCTTTGACAGATCTTTCTTTTTCTTTTCTTCTCCCTTTGAGCTTTGTCCCTAACTGGGACTTTTCTTTGCCTTCCCCTTCGATGCAAGGGCTACATTCTCCTCTTCTTTCACACCGTTCGGTCCTTTTCTACTGCTACTACTAATATTACTCTTGACCAGAGTGAGCCTCATCTCTTCCTGAGTGAAATCGATCCATAATCGATCCTATCCAGGTAGCTAATCTCGTCTAGTGATACCTTGGACGAAAGTTGCCCACTCCTTTGTGAAACCGTTGAGAGTTGTACGCACTAGCTCACTCTCGAGAGGTGTGTCTCCAACTGCTGCAAGCTCATCTCAGACATTCTGAATTCTAGTGAGATAAGGAGTGACTCCTTCACCCTTATGCATCCTGGTGATCCTCAACTTCTCTTTCAAGAACATCCTTTGGTTCTTGGATGGATTATGGAAAACCATTGTGATTGCATCCCACATTTCTTTGGTAGTATTCTTGCCAACTAGATGTGAGACTATATGATCTCGAACTCCATTGAGAATCATCTGCTTCGCCTTGGCCATCTCCTTATTGCTGTTCTCTAGCTGTTGCAAATCTAGAGGCATGGCTATAACTCTTTCTTCATACGTCTTCAAACCATGGTCATCTAGCAGGAAAATCATTATGGCTTTCCAGATACAATAATTAGAGGCTCCATTAAGCCTATCCTGATCTTGAAGTCTCGTTGAGGCCCTCAGGGAAATTTTGGAAATTCTTATTCCTGTGCGTGCTTTTCTCTTCCACCTAGGGCTGATCTGCTACTGCAAAAACTATGACAAAATCACTGCACCCAAATCTGCTCAACGAAATCTCTGATCTGCTCACCAGAATTGCTTATCGGAAATACCATTGCCTGCAAATTACTGCAACTGAGGCTCTTCGAATTTTTTGCTGCTTGCAAATTGAAAATCGAACCCCTGCTACTGTTAATTTGCACTCCTGGCTGGCCTTTGCGTAGATCCAAAAATTTTGCCCTAAGACTCCCTTTGAAGCTGCAAAATTTCTTCATTGTCACCGAGCCATTGATATGTCTTCAAACCTGGCTCTGATACCATGTGAATTTTTCACCCTATTGCAGCAACTGGAAATTATTCTTCTAACTGAATATTATTATGTGCAATTTATTTGCTATTACGGCAAACAATGAATAAAATCACAACTGCAAGTTTCACCAAAATTAAAATGCACCATGGGAATAAATCTAGAACTTAGTAACTATAGCACACAAACAATAAAATTGACATCATTATTTTTGGATAAAAATCCTTGGAAAAACCCAATGTGGGAAAACCAGTGCAACAACTGAGGGTTTTATTATTATTATGCAGCTGTGCAATCTGAGTACAAAAATATGGATGCCAAACTAGCAATCCTCAGCAAAATAATCTGGCCAAAAATTAGTGAGCCAATTTTTGTCTCACCTGACACTGATCTTAGCTTCGAAAGTGGCTATTAAAACACCCATACGTCAACCTCTGCTCTGCCTCTGCGTAGGCCAATTCACACTGCCTTAGGAACCGCTCTGATGCTGTCGTTTTGCTCAACTCAAACCCTCCTTTGAAGTTGCTTGCGCGGGCCTTGCGCAACCTCACTGAAGAAAACTCGGCCCTCTTGCTGCTGACTCTCCGGTATTGGAAAACTCCATCGGAATCACTGTTTGTGCTCCCTTTTGCTCCTGTGTCCCTTTTGGCTTGAACTCTTCTTCCCCGCTTGACCTCTGTAACTGGATAGCTCGATCTGCCAAGGAACTCACTTTCTTGATGTGCTAAAGTGTGTCTTCCCCTCTACTCATTGAGTTGCTCTTATAATATCTCGTTGGTAAATCAACGACCATGATTAGATCTTCATCAATGGCTAAGATCTCAATCTCAATCCGTGTGAATTTCTAGAGCATTCTCACCTTTCCTTAATTAATTCCTATTAATTAACCAATTTTCCCAAGTTAGACTTAGGAAAATGTTGGTTAATTAATTTAATTAAGGCATTTCACAAACTTATCTTGCGAAACCTTTTCTGGGTTTTGAAGATATCCTGTTCGTAGCCTCTTTGACACAAGTTGAGACTAGAATACTTGTTCGATGCTACAAAATCTAACACATTGTTATTGGCATCTCTATATTCATTATCATTGTTATATCACATGTTTTATTTTGGACATCACATATATTGTTATGCATATTTCGTTTAGTGTTCTGGGCATCACATATATTGTTCTAGGAATCACATATATGTCTAAAGCATTGCAAAGGACCGTAGCCTTATCACAGAGGACCATAGCCTTATTGCAGAGTATCACAATCAAAAGTGGCACGTTGATTTCCTGAGGCTTGTATCAGTGGGATAATGGTTTGTTGGTTTGATGGCTAGTTTGATGTGCAACATAGTTATGGTATCTCTGTTCTAGTCTGCATTGCTATGGTAATTGTTCTACATGGTCTAGTTTGTGTTGTGGCATCTCTGCGCATGATATTGTCCACATTACTATGGTATGCAGTATGGTATCTCAGTAAACGATACAACCCACATAGCATCAAGGCATGGTTCCGCATTCTTTGTGTATGTAATATATTAATTGCTTTATAATTTTCAGTGGCTTGACTTTGACTTGGACAATGATAGATAGATATGGCAGTGACTTTAAATGACAATAAATGGGAGTAACAACTACTACTGCCTACTCTTTATGGATCTTCACCAATGGGAGGATTCCCGGTAGGTAGGTCAACTAAGAGATATTCTAGGTTTAAACGTTCAAGGTGACAAAATGGTCCACTTAGGAATGGTCAAAGAACAAGGTTCAAAGTATGAGAAAATGCAAGTCACATCCCTAGTAGAGGCCAAATTGAGGCAACACAAGACCTAGGGTTTGATTGATATGCTATGAGTTGGGATGACTTAAGGTCAAGATGCCAAGAAATGGTTTCCCATAATGATTATTAGCGAGACAAAGGCACATGAAACCTTCAACAAGTCCTCAAGTTGAAGCTATAACCAAACTAGGGTTTTATTCTAGGGCAAACAACTAGGGCAAGAGAAATATGGATGAAAATGGAAAAAATGGTTACCAAGGGAAATGGTCTTGAGGCAACCACTACAACCCTTGATGTGGAGACCTCCCAAGAGCAAATAACTCTCTTCCTAGCCAATTCGCACTAAGCCTAGTTGGGCCGCTTTGCCTTATGTGGGTCGAATAAGAGAAATAGAGAGAAAATTCAAGTTTATGGATAAAAGATGATCTGATCACTAACTAGACAAGGTCAGTGCCTAGTCCTTGGGTGGATGGAATATTAGGATTTTTAAGATGAGCTATAACTTGCAAAGGAGTAAGGATGTTTGATGCCCCAGTACAAGCCCTAGCTATTGCCTTTGTGAGGGATCATGGTCACTTGGGAGCTATATTCAAGATACACCAAGGGGATTAGTCATGTATGATATAATGAGACCTAGTTTCTCTGCAATTAATTTTCAATAATCAAGGCACAATATGTTGTTTTTCCATGATACTTGAGTCTAGGTTAGAATCTTACAATCATTGACGCTACCAATCCAAGTATCACAACAAACTGCTTTGCACAACATAATATAAACAACAGTAAATCAACGCGTGCACAAATATAGACAACTTTTTACAGTTTTTAACTGCCCAACTTTGTTATATTAACAAACTGTAATACAACTCTCTAGGGCCCCCGTGCTAGGGATAATGGCCCTCATACGTTCACTGATACAAGACTATAACTGGGACTTGGTGTTAACAACTATGACGACCAAACTGCCCGAACGAGATACACTGATCATCTTGCTGATGTAGCGCGCTCTCTCAGCTCCTCTCGGTCATGCCCTGAACACATATGCCCGATTTCGACTCCGACCTGCAACAACTCCAATCTGCCTCTTCTCAATGAACCAACTTCATTAGGTCATTGAAAACGATTCCAACTGCTCTCTAGCTAATTGTTAGTCCTTCAACGCATCAACACATTGAGACTCTTGTCGAGTTGTTCACAACTCTGTTTTTGAACAACTCTCAACTGCCCACGGCTGGTCCTTAGCTTCTTTGGGACTTCTTTCCCACTAGCTACTCCTTAGTCCTTCAAGGACAAAACTCTTAGGGACTTGTTCCCACTAGTGCCTTCCTGTGCTGTCCGATGAAGACACACTTAGGGCATGGAGGGCTGCCACGTGTCACTGTCAAAAGTCCTCCTCCAACAATGAACTTGGGCTGATGTAATATGCTCCCTTGATCTCCTTCTTTCATACTTCAAGGATCAGTCCCGAGCTTACAAGTCTTCACCCTTATTGCAGCTACCAAAGTCCTTGTCAACTGACCTAGGGCTACTAAGACCATCCACTTGTTGTCCTCCTTACAACCTTATGATGACCTTCCAATTTTGTCCTCTCTAGGACCCCAATCCTGCACCCTTCCTCCTTGAAGACATCCATTTCTGCTCTCCAAAACACCTTGGATTTGAGTGAGACTTCTCTTTGGCTCTGCAATCATGAATTCCTGCAATCACATTGTGAATTCCTATAATTGCGAATTCCTTCCATCACATGCAAATTCCTGTAATCTCGAATTCTTGCAATCACATGCGAATTCTTGTAATCGTGAATTCCTGCAATCACACGCAAATTCCTGTAATCACGAATTGCTGCGATCACACTGCGAATTCCTGCAATCACACTGCAAATTCTTGTAATCGTGAATTCCTCTGCTTGGCTTCACATGAGAAAGAAGTACAATGATTGGATGAGAAATGAGGTTCCTCCTCCTTCTATTTATATGTCTTTATGGGTGTAACAAATAGCTCTTGAAGGGAACCTCTAAGTCTAGGCCGACTTGAAACTTTTGTTACAAACCCATTCTTTAACACATAAAAAATATTTTCTCTCAATTTGCAAGGCTTCTCTTGGTGCTTCAAGCAACCCCTTACTCCTTTAAGGGTGTTCTATCATCTTCAAGTGCCATGTCATCAAAACTTTTCTTATGGTTTTGACCCCACACCTTTGGGTACAAAACCCCAAGCTTTGGTTCTTAGCCCACAAGTGGCCTTATGAAGCCAATTCCTCCACAACCCTCTAGCCGAGGGTTTGGAGTACCTCCCAAGCTACAAATCTTAACATAATAGAAAAACCCTAGATCATCAATTTGTTCCATACATTAGACATAAAATCAGAAAATGTTCAATAAACAAGCTAACTTACAAGACAGTATGTATGAACAATCTTTTCTTGATTCAAGACAAGTTCTCCAAAGTCAAGCGAATAGCTCCAATGAACAAGAACAATCCAATAGATCACATCCTCACCAAGAAACAAGAGGTCGAAATCTTTCTAAGGTGGGCCAAAATAGTTGAAGAGATGGTGATGAATAACAAATGACCCTCTCCTCTATTTATACGAGGAGGATGAGTTCTACTTTAGCCTAAAAGCTCCTAGATACAAGTTAAATCACAATAATCCGTTGGGTTACAAGCCAATCCACTAGCTTTTAGACCAAAAGTGAAAAACAACCCCACACGAGTGAACCAACCATTAGCCCTCTAGGGTTGTTGTCATGTAATATTTTGTTTTGGAGTTACGACAAATAATCTGGAATAAACTTGAAAACCCCACAAGAAAATAATTTACTGCGATAAAACCCTCGTGCACAAATAAAATATTCCAAATAATTTACAGTAAATAAAACTCAAATCCTCATGGAAAATAAGATATGCCTGATGAATCAACAAGATATAACTAAAAACTATTGCTCAAATAAATCAATGGAAATACGACAAATGCAACACCATGAGAAATAATAGAACACAACTTTATTTGTTAACTGTAATGACAATACATAACAATAGTTGTGATAATGGCCCCAAAATAATTTGTGGCAACACAATACAACCTTCAAACAAAAACTGAAAAGATAACCAATAGGCACACCTGTGGATCCTGGATGGACCCACCAAGGGACTGGATGGAATGAATAGATCTCGTATAACAAACCCAAATCCAATCTTAAAACCCCTTTGCTCTAGCTAAATCACCTCCACGAAACCAAATAGATGGAACAAAATTGAACCAACTAGGGTGATATCTTGTATCACTGAAGTTGGGTTGTCGGCTAGGGTGAAACTGGATTCCACTGAAGCTAGCATGATGATCTTGCCTGAGGCCCTCGTTTATGGAAACTTCCCTGAGCTTCCAATCAAAATGTAGAGAGAAAATATCAAGATCAAATACCTTCCCTTCCTCCTTCCTTCTTCCTTTTATAGCTCTCCATTGGACCTTCTCCAAGTTTCTAGAATTTACCGTCAAATATTGTTGACCATAATACCTTTGGCAAATACCATTAGCAAATACCTCCACATCTTACCATTCCCTCATTTGCCCCTTCTCCAAGTTTCTAGAATTTACCATCAAATATCGTTGACCATAATACCTTGGGAAAATACCACGGCAAATACCACGGGAAAATACCATGAGCAAATATCATAAATACCATACTTTTTTTGCGTTCACACTGGAAAGGATTATTTCACTCCTGTAACCTAGCTGCCACCAATGTCGGAAGTCCATCTTGATCAGACCATAAGGGAAATAAAAAAAGGAATATTACAAATCCGCCCGCCCAAGATAGCTTGCCCTCAAGCAATTCACATTTTTCTACCAGTCTGGCTGCCCAAAGCAGTTAAGTGCAAATACTACGGTCCCATATGAACCACTGAACCATCACAATATGCCACTGTATCACCCAAGCAAGGATAGATCTCTCAATGCCTAGATCCCGGATCAACCTCTGAATCAATTGCTCACCAATAGATCCATTGGTGTGTGAACCGCCACATGGATCCCAATCCAATCATTGACTCAATTTGCCATCAGCAGATCCTCCTAGATCCCAATCCAATCACTGACTCAATTTGCCATCAACAGATCCTCCTGGATCCCAATGCCACAATAACCAAACTTCATAGCCCATGCACCATGGCTCTAACTGTATTATGTCCCTGGCTAATAATGTCCTTCCAAGAATTGTGTCATCAAATAGGTACTAACTCATAATCTCCTGTGCATAAATAGTCACACAAGAAACAATCCCACCATGTTGATGCTGTGCTAGTTTGACCCTAATTGGATGCTCCTAAGTTGTGAGACTGTTGCTCGGTCCTGGGCCACCTGTAAAACCCATCTAAAAGGTTCCCATAATATCCATTTGGAAAAAATTGCCTCTTTCCATCCAATGCACAGAGGTGGGCTGTAGAGCTGCTCTGTGACTTCGAAGTATATTCCTCTTGTTGCCTTCTGAGGGACTTGATCCGTTCCTCAACACTAGATATCTTGGCCATTGACTCAACACACACCCCTATATGAGCTCCTCAATTTTCATGTTCTCCTGTAAGATAGTGCCTTGAACTGTCCAAACTCTTTGCTTTGACGTCATAAGATCTATCTTGAAACGCTTAATCTTTTCTTGGAAGTCCTCTATTGGCAATTCTGGTGCCCTGCTGAATGTCTTTGCATCTTCTTGCACCAAATGCCCAACTATCACAACTCCAACCTGAGCCTTTGACTATCTCTCTGGAAATGGCTCATCTTGCACACTATGTTTGTCATGCTCCTCCTCATGTTCATGGTCATCATGCCGGTTGACTACAATTGGCTCCTCACTCAAGTCTCACTGATTGTCTTCTCCCTAGCCTTCTTCTCTTGTGGAGACATGGATGCACTGGTGGACTACTACCCTCATGTACACTTGATTGTTCATATTCGTCATGGATGTCCTCTTGCAAATCAATGGACTCAACTATAGTAGAGGAATCCTCATCGGAATGGTTGGAAGGAATCTCCTTTTGCTCTACTGTTGTCATCTCCTCCATGTCACTTAAGCATGAGTGGTTAGGTGCCTAAAGTCCCTTGCAGATAAAGCAAAGACCTTCCTCAACTCATTCTTATTGCCAATTTGAATCTTTGCATCCTTAACTTTACCGACAATGCTCTAGATATGTTTCTTACTCCTGTTGGTGTCTTGCAATTCCATGAGATCTTCCACTCTAAGCTTCCTGTTAAACAACTTTATGTTTTGCTCTACTAGTCGTCTTGCTAGCTTATAAGCAACAAGTGAGACAATTTCTTTCATCCTCCAAATGGTTAATTTTTTGGATTGCAGCTTCTTACAAATGGCCTCATTGTCATCCATGATTGAGATCAAAATGGCTCGTATGTTGGTCTTGACATGATCTGGATGATGCTCCTTGATTTGGTGGAGAGGCTCTCAAACATATGAAGAGTCAAATGGTTACATTCTAGATCAAACATAAGGTTATAAGATTTGGTTTCTTCCATAAGTTCTAATATCTTAAGCCAATTGCCGAAGGTAGGGCTCTTCATTTCATGCAACCCTTGATAACATTCCACAATCAGATGCAAAACCTTCTTCATGATGACATCATTGTAGGGAGGTTCGGGTGAAGTTAACGCTATGACCATGCTATAAGGCAACAAGCAACTGTCAACCTTACCTCTTCACAAGGGTGCTCCAAGAGTCTAGCCTGTATCAAAGCAAGCATGGATGGTTTTAGGGCCCAACTTAAACTCTTCCAATATGATTGGTCTACCTTGGACAAACATGTGCCTATTTCTTGACCTCATACACTGCAACTCGAATCTAATTGCAAGGAGCCAATTCCCCACTTCTTTCTTTTGTTGGTTTCTAAGTTGCTTGTGCTGAAGGATAGCATGGACTCCTTTCGAGAAGGGTCCATTGGTTTATTTTCCTAAAAGACCAAGTGCAAGCTGTTGTTGCCATCTCTCGATGTCCTCTAGGGCCTTCTCAGGATCCATATTTTCACATGCTACAAAATCAAGTCCTCAATTTTTCCATGGAGATGCTACTAGCACAATGATACTATGATTTGAAATAACACTCCTTTGAGGAAAATATGATCATATACCCCTTCACTTGCTGCTAGAGAGAAAAAGGGATGATAAAGAGATAAGTCTCCAATCTATTCCTCACATCATTTCGTCAAACATGTAGCAAATAAGGAATAACAAATGACAAATCAAAGATTCTTTATTAAGCACTTGAGGAGAATTACAATGCCATGCCTTGAAATCTGATACCTTCACCCTCACAAACTGATAAGTGGAGTTAATGACTATATAATGTTTTGGAAGAGGTTTCTAATGGCAATGAAGAGAAATATCCTCTGTTGTAGCAAATAAATCATATCTGGTCATGAAATTGAGCTCTCTACAATGGTATAATTAATGGGAAGCAAAATGACCTTTGAATGGTCACCTTGTCGCTGGGAATTTTGGTAGATTTGAAGCTACAACAAACAAGGGGTTTTCAGTCCCCTCTCTTTATGGCCAACCAACTTGGTCCCCAACAATGAAAACAACCTCCCGACCTAGTCTCCAATTCCTCCTCGACCTGCAAATAAAGGGTGGCCTCTCGGCCTTATCTCCAAACCATGATCGGCCTTTGGAAAATGGCACGACTCCCCAATGGAACCCCTTTTTCTTCTTCACGACCCTCTGCCAAAGCGCTTAGACCTCACAACCCCCTCCTTGACCAATCGAAATGTTGAAGATAAAGAAAGAAAAACCCTTGATCCTCTAGGAATAGAATCTATCCATTGTTGGCTAAGAAATAATGACTGAGGATGATCTGTTGTATACTGAAGATGATAAAACCATTACTCGTGTAAAAACACCTCCACGAAATCAAACAAATAGGAAAAATCGAACCAATGATAAATCCTGCTTCTTCAATAAAATCGATCAATATTGGGCTGTGAAAATAATAACTGAATGATATTGGAAATGAACTTGAATTTCTTCTATAATAATAAAAATAATAAACCCTTGAAATTGATCTTGGCCTTTGGGAAATCGTTTTCCTACAAACAATAAATGGAGAAGCGATCCACTGCAATAAAAATAATAAACCGTTGACCTAATGAAACAATAGTTGGTGTGGAAGAAATTCTTTTGCAATAAAATCCTCGAGCCTCAAACTTGTGCCAAAAATTTTCTTCTACGAGATAGTAATAAATTCTTGTAGCAATAAACCTTGATTTGCAAATATTAACTAAAAAACAATTCTTTGATAATCAAATCCTGTAGTAACTGGAAGCCCAACAAATCTTCATCACAATTTGACACTGTAAATAATTAAATTGATCCTTATAAAACCCTTGTTAGCTGCTCAAAAATATTATCCTTCAACCAAAGCAATTAAAATTTAGATCTTTTGCACCAAATATTTCAGTAGATTGAAAACCCAAGAAATCGACCAATACTGGAATATGATTTACTATTTTTTTTTTTGTTTGCAATAAAAAATAATAACCCTCGAACCAATGCATAAGCTCCACGCTCAATCAACTGGAAAATAAAAATAAAACCAACTAGGGTGATACCGAATACCACTGAAGATGGAAATGCCGACTAGGGTGAGAATAAATCCCACTGAAGTTCCTTGCATGAAATCCTCAAATAATCCTATAGATAAATTGGAATTTGCCGATAAAAACCTGAGGCTTACACAACTCCGATACCACTGCAATATTCCGTTTTGGAATTACGACAAATAGTATGGAATAAACTTGAAAACCCCACAAGAAAATAATTTACTACGATAAAACGCTTGTGCACAAATAAAATATTCCAAATAATTTACTGTAAATAAAACTCAAATCCTCATGGAAAATAAAATATGCCTGATGAATCAACAAAATAACTAATAACTATTCCCCAAATAATTCAATGGAAATACGACAAATGCATACACCACGAGAAATAATATAACAAAACTTTATTTTTAACTGTAATGACAGTACATAACAATAGTCGTGATAATGGCCTAAAAATAATCTGCGGCAACACAATCTGGCCTTCAAACAAAAACATAAAAGATAACCAATGGGCACACATGTGGATCCTGAATGGACCCACCAAGACTCCAGCGGAATGAACTCCACGAAGCCAAATAGACGAGAACAAAATCAAACTAGCTAGGGTGATATCTTGTATCACTAAAGTTGGGTTGCCGGCTAGGGAGAAACTCGATCCCATCGAAGCTAACGTGATGATCTCGCCTAAGACCCTTGCTTATGGAAACTCGCTTGAGCCTCCAATCCAAATGCAAAGAGAAAATATCAAGATCGAATGCCTTCCCTTCCTCCTTCCTTCAAATATCAAGATAGAATTTACTGTCAAATATTGTTGACCATAATACCTTGGGCAAATACCTCCAAATCTTCCCTAATTATCTATTAAAAATTCCCTCTTTTGCCCCTCCTCCAAGTTTCTAGAATTTACTGTCAAATATTGTTGACCATAATACCTTGGACAAATACCACAGGAAATACCATGGGCAAATACCACGGGAAAATACCATAAATACCATACTTTTTTGCCTTCACACCGAAAGGGGTTATTCCACTCATGTAACTGGGTTGCCACCAACGCTAGAAGTCCATATTGAACACACCATAAGGGGAATCAAAGAAAGGAATATTACATGTCATGCAGGAGAAGAGCTCCAAATTCCAAGTGTTGAGGCTATTAGCTGCCAAACATGTTGTAGAAGCCTCTAAAAATCACTATTTGAGGGTTGACCTTCAAATTCCCATCAATATCCCTTTATGGTCCCCACTATCCAATTGAGGTACCATAAAATTGTCTCTTGGGTCTCCAACTGCTCATAATGTCCAATTCTGCTCTGACGCTGAGGGCTTTCTAGGTGCTACTAGCCCACCCAAGTCTCTGAAGGTGAGACCATCCTATTTTGGGCCTTGAATCAATTGCCATCCCTCATATGGTGCTAAGGCCGATTTGGGGGTATGCTGGGTCCAAGTGTATCATCTTGAAGAATTGTTAAATGTAGTGCAAAGTGGTAAAACGTTCTAGATGTAGGAGGTGCTCGAAGTCATATGGGATGTGCTATTGCTACACTGAGGCCCAAGGTTGTCAATGCTTCATATGTGGGTGCCAATATACTTCTTTGGGGCCTGGGCACCTGTGGGTAAGGTGCACAGGTCATGGGTTGCTGGACCACCTGACAATCACAACATAAACTCTAGTGAAAGCCACTAGTCATCTGGAACAATAATAATTTTTGCATCTAAGTGAACCAAGCTTGAATGTGATAAGCTATTTAATAGTTCAAATAAAGATACCCTTCCAAAATCTGGGCCTTGGGCTCACAGTGGTGTTTCCTTGCTAGGTTGGAGTGTTTAAAAGACAATCCTATTGGGTGTTTCTAGCCCCTAAGGAGAAGTAATATTTCCTCAGTCCACCCTTAAATTGATAGGTGTTAGTGAATAATAATGATGGTATGGAGGGGAGAAGACTTCATGGTCAAGTGCCATGGTCAAAGGGACCAACATGATGGGGATCCACATCTTGAGTGTATAGATGTGAGGAGCAATCATGGATGCATGAGTTACCAACTCGGCCTTTGTTTTTCCACCCCTCTTGTGTGCCTTTTACTTTTGCTTGATTTTTCGTTGTATTACTGCTCATAGCTCAAACGGTTAGAGTGTGCTTCGAATGATGTATAATAGTTGTATTGCCCCTTAAGGATGAATCATTTCATTGCTCATCGGGGTTGGGACATGCAAGGGTTCCTTTTATGATGTAATGGAGCAACACATGCTTAGGAACTGAGTGATGGCCATAATGAGTGGGGTAGAGCTCATGCTAGGCTTTTTCCCACTTGCTAATATGTATGTCCAGGCCATCTTTTGCATTTCGATATTCTTTTATTTTATTTTGTGGCCATGATATGCTCTTTTCTTTTCTTTTCGCTGCATCAACCTCCTAGGGAAATATTCCGGGACCTACCCAAGTATGAGGATGTATGGGTACAAGCCCCAAAGAACTAATGGATTGTTGAACTTGAAGAATGGCTGTGAGATAAGGGCTTATACTATACAATGGAAAGTGGTAGGTATGGAATAGGGATAGATGGAACTATGCTATCTTAATCAGGGCTTCCCAAGTAGTGCCCCTTCTATACCCATTGGGCCACGAGGGGAGGTCCCACTGGACTATGATCATAGATTAATCCCCCATTTAAGGTGAGGGAGCAAGATCATGGTCAAAACCCCTCTTTTTGGTTCACCCCATAATCCATATCAAATGCCTGCAACCCAAATACAAACAAGCATAAGCACCCGATTGCAAAATGAATAAAGTACCTTTTGATCGTAAGCCCACCTTCGTCTATGTGCTCTTGCCAGATGGGTGAGAAGCATGTGGTTGATGCAGGTGGCAAAGACATAATGACACAATATGAGCTTGTGGTGGTTGTCAGGGGCTACATTACTGGTCGACTGGATGTGAAGCGAATAGGAGAAAAGTTCTTGTATAGGGTTACCCATTTTGGTGGATAAAAGGATTATCATGGTGGATCATACATTCTCCAAGCTTTACACCACAAGTCTTACACTAGTGTTTTTCTGAAGAGCTGGAGAGCCATTATCGTAGGGCTAGAGAACAAGCAGATTTTTGCCCCAAGTAATTGATGATTTATCACTTCTTCCCACTCCGAGCCATTATTGAGGAGGCTTGTAATTACTCTTCTAAGGTTTATAGTTGCTTTGTAGACTTTTGGAAGGCGTTTAACACAATTTTGAGAGAGGCATTATTCTAGAGACTCCATGACATTGGCATGTCTAAGACCTTCTCGACAACCATTGTGAAAATGTATGAGTCAATTTTGCGACACCTCAAGATGGCATGCGATCTTCCTGACCATATCCAAAGTCTCATCAAGGTAAAACAAGGGTGCCCCCTCTCGTCGATCATCTTTGGGATCTATGTTGATGAGTTGGACTCTTGCCTGCTTGAGCATATCCAAGAGGGGGATGGCTATCTTCTATATTAAATGTTGACTTCCTTGCTCCTATTCATCGATGACTTGGTCTTGTTGGCCTCTACTCCTATGGGCCTATAGAGATAGATGGACACATTGGCCAATTTTTGTGAACTTCAACAGTTGACTATCAACCTATGTAAAACTAAGGTTTTGATCTTCAATGAATTGAAGAGCTCCCTTACATACTTACATTTCTACTATCGGGGGATAGAGACTGATATCACAAAAACTTACACTTACTTGGGAGTACAGTTCACAAGGCCCCATTTTGCTTTATGACAGATCTACCAACTTCGGATTAGTAAAGGGTATGGTTCACTGGCTGTCATCGAGAGACAATGCTTCTGGGGGTAGTTTGAGGACATCTTGTCCAAGCTCTATCTCATGGTGGCAATTATCATACCTAAAGCTCTTTATGGCTTCGAGATCCGGGGTTTGAGCTTATTACAAATTGACTAAAGCAAGTTGTAAAAAGTCCAAACCTTGCTTCTTGGGTGCATCGTCTGTTGTAAGCGGATGGTTTTGCAGCCCATTATTTAGGCAAAGTTTTGGATCAACCCTTTTCCCCTTAAGATCCTTTCTACTTGCTCTTTTTCCTTTATAGAGTTCGATCTCTTCAAATTTTTCCATCAAGAGATGGTGGTACCCACCCCTACCTTGCACTTTGCTACTAAGAGGCACTCACTTTAAAATCTCCCCCAGGTTGTGAATGAGGTTGGTTCTTAAAGGTGTCTTGGTTTCCCTAATTGATTATTATCTACCTAAATTGCCTTCCCCCATTCAAAATTTCAAAATTTCCCTTGATGCGTCGAGCTATCTCTTGTTGGCTAGACAGATATTCAATCAAGCTATCAGAGAGGATATCTTCGATTGTACATTGAGGTCACCTGGACCTCACCTTCAATGAGCTTGGGCTCAAAGATGTTTTTCTACCTAAGGCACTTTTTGGAGTTATGGGATGGCGTTAGCGTGGGCATTGGATGCACTTGCTCAAGATTCCTTTGGGACATCTCTGGGTAGGTTCTTATCGACTTCAGATAGAGACAAATCACTATGTACCACGATATAATAGGATTTGCTAGGTGTGCCACCTACAGGAGTTAGAGACTAAGATGCACCTTATCTATAGGTGCCCCCGATATTATGAGATCAAAGGATGCTATCAGTATCTCTATAGGGACTCAGGGGGCTCCCGCTACTTTCTTTTAGTACCAAGACCAGAGGTGCTTATTCCTTTTCATTCGAGAGATCTTCAACCACATATATGAGCTCCTACACACCATGCCTTGTCGTGGGATGAGCAGGACAATCGCCTCATACTTCCATGTTGATTCATCAAATCGAAGCAACAAGCAGTAGGCAAAGTTCTAGAGTGGATTAGCCAACGAAACGCTGAGACCTCGAGTTTCTCCTTGGCCTCCCCCTATGGGAGACCCACTGAGATTATTGAGACCAATTCAAAGGTGGTTGGGTTGTTCACGAGGCCACATTTTCTTAGAGTGTTAGAGAGATCAAATCTAGACAAAACTAGAGTAGAGTACCTCCCACTCACTAGACTACCTTCCAATTCCAGAGGAGCAACTAGACATCCATTCTTAGTTTCCTTTGTTTAGCCTCAAAGTCTAGTAGTATCCTTGCTCGTACATCTCCCTAGGATCACATAATTGAACTCCTTGATGGCTGCAAAGTACTTCGACAACAAGCTAGTGCCTAGTTCACACCCCTCGCCCTCGCCGATTATACTCAAGGGATCTTGGCATCATTGGCTTCATCGTCATATTGCTTTCTCTCTCTTGACTAGTTCTTGAGTTGTCCACTTTTCCGTTCTTTGACAAACTCACTTAGTGTTTTGTACCACTGTACCGTTGTCATGGTTTTAGACATGTGTTTTGACATTTTACTTTAGTAGGTTTCTTTCTTTAGATTATTTTTGCATTTTCTTGGAGATGCACTTGCAATCCCAAATAATATTCATACTGGTCGTATTCCTTAGTTCCGTTGACCTACTTTTGTGGTCCTTTGTTAGACTTTAATAAAATTATCTTATCCTATCTACCTAAAACAATACACTTTCTTGGAAAGAATGCTTAGTAAAACTTACAACAGATTGCTTAGTAAAACTTACAACACTCTTTGGTTAAGTTGTCACACTATGAAGGGTGTATCTATGTTTTAAAAATCATTCAAGACTTGCATCTGGCCTCATTCGTACCCATTTTGGGGGTTTCAAACCCAAATCTCTATGCAAATACAAGCCTGATTACCTTGTTGCTTACAGTGAGCACCTTCCTTAACTTTAATATTCCACGTTGCCAATTCATTCCTAAAATTTCCTTTTGTTAATTTATGGACTGAGTCTAGTTGTTAGGGGGTGCCCAATTGTGGTGTAAATGGACCCACTTGAAAAAGATGTGCCTGTCAACTAGTATTGGGCAGCATACTTCCACCCAATGCTGTTACTAGCGGATTAAACATCTTTATGCCCTCCTCCTTAGGTAAGGGTTCATGCTGATCCCAAGCATCTTCCCATAAACATGTTGAACCTCCTTGATCTCCCAAAAGTAACATTTTTGAGCAAGAGATAGGCCTTTATTGGCATTGTTCCAAATATACAAGCTTTGATTTTCGGGTCCATTAAGTGCGAGAACCTATGCTTGGTTCCTTGGGAATATTTATCTTTCCATAATTGTGGCCAAAGAACAAGCTCCTATGCTTGGTTCCTTGAGTATATTTATCTTTCTATAATTGTGGCCAGAAAGCTTGCTCCCCCATAGCCTATATGGATATAATTTGACCACACGAAGCTTGATTCATGACTTATGAGTAGCATGTGTCTATGCCTATACCTCGAGATTTTGGATAACAGGTTTCTTTCCAAACTGTTGAAATTTGGTACCGGAGGACAGGGGGTTCCCTTAAGCTTTGATCTTTGGCCTAGGGAAAAGTGTCCAAAAGAATTTAATTTTTCTCCTAAAGTGACTTTATAATTTTATAAAGTTAAATCTAATTTAAAAGTGACTTTAAGTGATAAATTTACTAAGTCTAATTTTAAAGTGACTTTTATAAAGTCAATGAAAAATTAGAAAGGAAAAGTGACTTTGGAAATAAATGACTAAGTGGGTCTTTATTAAAGTGGGGTGAATTAAAAAATAAAAAGTGAGATTTAAATGAGCATTTAATCTCAGCCTTAGATTTCAATCTATTTCAGCCATTGGATTTAGGGATCACCCAAAAGTCACTTGGATCACCCAAAAGTCACTTGGGGTTGGATTAAAGGAGGAAAAGTAGGAAAAGGTCATTAATTCTTTCATGAGTAGATTGAGAGAAGGAGAGCAAGAGAGCAAGGGAGATTTCTGGACAGTGAGTTGCGGAGTTTTAGCAACGGAGTTTCAGCAGCGGAGTTTCAGCAAGTCTGTACAGCGGAGTTTCAGCAGGGCGGAGTTTCAGCAAGGCTGAGTTTCAGCAAGGCTGAGATAAGTTGTAAAAGTTTGCTTGCTGATTTTTGCTGAATATTTCTCTTACTGTAAAAAGGCATTTTCCAGAAATAAAGAAGAGCTCTCACACTGGTTTTCCCCAAGAGTTGTAGGGGGTTTTTCCAGGGTCACATTGACCAAAAATCTCAGTGTTTAAATGTGTTTTAATGGCTGTTTATTACTGCTGATTTTTATTTCTGCAATTTCCAGCATTTTGTAAAATTTCCAGAATTTGTGTTTTCAGCAAATTTATTTTTTCTAGCTTGTTAAATGTATGGTTATGGGAAAGGGCATTTAACTATATGGGAGAAATAAGGAGAAACTGAAAATCGGGGTGGGAAATGAGAAATTTTTACATGGTATCAGAGGTTGAGTGCTGAAGTGCAGTTTGGGACAGCAAGGAAGAAAATTACAGCCTGCTGATTTTTCACTCAGAAAATTCTAGCAAGCTGATTTTTCACAAACAACGGTTTTATCTTTATTACAACAGTGCTATTTTTCAGTTTTAGGACAGCAGGATGTCATTGGGATTGAGGGTGGAGGATAGGCTGGATGGGCATACAAATTACAGCGTTTGGAAGGAGAGAATGCAGAGTATCTTTGAGGAGATAGAAGTTTGGGATATCATGGTGCATACCACACAGAACCCTGTTGTTGTGCCCACTGATGCTACTCAGTTGACAGCTTATAATAAAAAGAACAACAACGATAAGAGGTTGATTCTAGACAGAATCAAAGACCATTGCATTCCTCATGTGAGAGGAAAGAGCAATGCCCATGAGATGTGGACAACATTGTCCAATCTCTACCAGAGTACCAATGAGAACCGGAAGATGGTCCTGAAGGAGAAGCTGAAGAACATTAAGATGGGTAATGATAGTGCAGCTGGATATCTCACAAAGATTACTAATGTAAGAGATGAGTTGGCAGCGATTGGAGAGGCCATTCCACCCGCTGAGTTGGTGCGGATTGCAGTGAATGGCCTCCCTCGTTCATGGTTGAACTTTGCTGATGGGGTTTGTGCACGTGAGACCCTTTCCACATGGGAGAGGTTTTGGGATGATTGCATTCAGACAGAGATCAGGAAAGGTCAGCTTGGTGCAACCAAGCCAGTTGAGCAGGATGAGGATGTAGCACTGGTCGCAGGAGGCAAGAAAGGCAAAGGGAAGAAGCAGGCTTCCACAAGCAGTGGTGGGGGCAAAGGCAAAGGTAAAGGTAAACAGGGGAACACACAGAAGGACTATTCCAAGGTGAAGTGTTGGAATTGTCAAAAGATGGGACACTATGCAGTTGTGTGTCCGGAGAAGAAGAAGAAGAAGGGGAAGAACCAGGACGTGGCAGCTTCAACAGAGATTGAGGACTTTGCAGGTCGTTTTGACCGGGAGTTTGCGTTCACTACGTGTGAGTCCTCTAGTGCAGGATCCCCTGCCACACAGGTTCAGAGGGAGCATGCTTTTCCCTCGATTAACGGAGCATCTTCAGGTATCTGGTATGTGGACAGTGGGGCTTCACGTCACATGACAGGAGTCCGTGAGTACTTCTCAGAGCTTTCAGAGAGTGGCACTGATATAGAGGTAGTACTCGGTGATGACAGAGTTGTTAGAGCAGTCGGGGTGGGGACATTGACATTTCAGAGGGAGTCCAAACCTCCCTTGAAAGTGTCAGATGTTCTTTATGTGCCAGGGATGAGGAAGAACCTCATATCCGTCTCAGCTTTGGAGGACAAAGGATATGAGGTACTGTTCAGGGGAGGACAGGTGTTGATGTATCCCAGGGGCACTCCAGCTGATTCAGTTAGAGTGATAGGTGTATGCCATGCAAAGGTGTACAAGTTTGCATTCCAGCCCCTTTTGGCATTGAGCAGTAGTACCGACAACAAAGCTAGCAGTTCTGAGCTGTGTGAGATTTGGCACCGCAGGATGGGACATATGTATCATGGAGCCTTGAGAACGTTGCGGGAGATCACTACAGGTGTGCCAGATTTCAGTACTGATCACTTTGATACTTGCAGAGGTTGTGCGATGGGCAAGTTTGCCAAATCCCCTTTTCCCAGCAGTGACAATAGAGCGACTGGGATACTTGATTTGATTCATTCCGATGTGAGCGGTCGGATGTCTCATGTTTCCTTGAGTGGATATGAGTACTATGTTTTATTCATTGATGATCACTCCAGGAGGACCTGGATTTATTTTTTGAAGACCAAGAGTGAGGTCTTCAAGCGGTTTCAGGAGTTCAGAGCTCTTGTGGAGACACAGACAGGTCGAAAGATCAAGTCCCTGAGGTCGGACAATGGAGGAGAGTACACCCTTGGAGAGTTTGTTGACTATTGTGCGGAGGCAGGCATTAGGAGGGAGTTCACTGTTCCTTACAACCCCCAGCAAAACGGGGTTGCAGAGAGGAAGAACAGATCCATCATAGGGGCTGCCAAAGCCATGTTACATGATCAGGGGTTGCCATTGTTCTTGTGGGCAGAGGCTTGCAACACAGCTGTTTACTTGCAGAACAGGAGTCCGCATCGTGCCTTGGGGCACATGACTCCGGAGGAGGCTTTCTCTGGGATGAAGCTTGATATTGGTCATCTTCATATCTTTGGATGCATTACATACTCCTGTATACCCAAGGAGAAGAGGACCAAACTAGAGCCCACCGCAGAGAAGGGTATCTTTGTGGGCTACAGTGAGACCTCAAAGGCCTTTCGGATTTACATTCCTGCACAGAGGAGAGTTGTTGTCAAACGGGATGTGAAGTTCGAGGAGGACAGGGCCTTTAGGAGGTCACGGGAGTTAGAGTATCTGGATCAACCAGACCCTCAGCAGTAGTTGAGTCAGTCGCAGGGATCCAGTGGGCAGGGATCAGGAGGATCAGGAGGTACATCTATGAGGATGTCAGGTCCGTCAATGAGCAGTGGCTCACCGAGCCAGAGGGGTGGTGCTCCGGGCAGCATGGGGAGCAGTTCACATAGCAATTCACTAGGGAGTCCACTGATGGACAGTTCACACGGTACCTCAGCTTCTACAGGGTCAAGTGCAGGCAGGAGGACAGCAGACAGACAGTCAGGAGTTCAGGCTGCTGATGATGATGAGGAGGAGGAGTTTCATTCTCCGGTGGGAGAAGTGCGCTCAGGGAAGAGGAAGCCCAAGTGGCTTCAGGACACCTTGAGAGATGCCTCATTTGTTGCTGAGCCGAAGAGGCCGGTCAGAGAGAGTAGACCACCTGAGAGGTTTTGTAGCTATATGGCGATGGTTACCAGCATCCTTGACTCTGAGCCTTTTAGCTATGAGGAGGTAGCTAGCCAGCAGGTCTGGAGAGAGGCCATGCAGGAGGAGTATTCTTCTATCATGAAGAATGATGTTTGGGAGGTGGTGCCGAGGCCTGAGGGCAAATCCGTGGTTACTTCCAGATGGCTTTACAAGATAAAGCATGCTGCAGATGGCATCATTGAGAAATTCAAAGCAAGGTTTGTGGCTAGAGGGTTCTCCCAGGTAGAGGGAGTTGATTACCTAGAGCCACCCTAGAGAAAATCCTTTGCGAATTTTCATTGGCTTTAATTACCTTTTTCGAAGTACTAAGGGCATAGAATATATAAAGGAAGATTGCCTGTGAAATTGTTTGACTATAGAATCCTTTGTGCAAGAGTAAAACATCATAATGTCCAAAGTGTTGAATTGGCCTCTGATTTTGTTGCCTCCTTCCCAAGATAGATTCCTTCTTGAATTGTCAATTAAGGGGACCCTAAGATACTTAGTAAGTAACGAAGCGCTAGTAAAATTGAAAACTTGATATAAGTTTCTCTAAAAATCCAGCATTGCGTTAAAAAGGAAAATATGTGATTTCCTTTTGTTGTTAATCCTTGTGAAGCAGGAGGAATAGTTCCTAAACCTCCTTAAAAGCTCTGGCCTCCCAAATGATTGCCTTTCTCACCAAAAGAGTGTCATATAAAAATTAAAGATGTGAGATCGAATTTTAGTTTGGAGCATGCTTAATCCCACACAACTTGTCCTTCTCTTTCATGGCAGATAGGGACAAACCTAGGCCATTGACCACTAGTATAAACATGTAAGGAGACTGTAGGAATTTACAGGGTAAGTTCCTCAGACAGAACACCAAAGGACACCGCTCACAAACAGATCACAGATCAATACACCAATATTTTGACGTGGTTAAAACCCTCAAAGAGGGAAACAGTCCACAGCCTGAGCCAACGCGGCCACTTCAGGCAATTTATTAATAAAAGAATGAAAATTTACATATGCTTCTCTCATAGACGGATTACCCTACAAATGACCCTCCATGCTCTTTAAATAGAGATCATGGACCAATCGGGTATTAAGCCACGGATCAAGTGTCGGTAATACCGAGGAGAGAATGAACCGTCAGATCTCTACATATCGTGACCGTCGGATTGTTAGTTACAAAATGTACATAGTAAAGAAACACACTTTACCTAACTCTATACCTAACTCTATACTAGACCAAGTTGTACTTAACTATTTCCTATGTGTCGGAATATCCTAACATCCCCCCTTAAGAACAACTTGGGATAGGATTGAAGGATTTACAAATATGACACAATAGGAGAAGGAAGGAGGCACTAGAGCCTATCCCCCCTTAGTGACAACTTCCTGAACTCCAACCATAAATCGAAGTTTACTGAACTTCGCTTCTGTGAGAGCCTTTGTAAAGATGTCTGCAACTTGATCATCTGTTGAACAATATTGCACTTCAAGAACATGGTCGTAAATGAGCTTTCTGATGAAGTGCATGTGCAGTTCAATGTGTTTGCTGCGCTGATGTTGGACTGGATCTTTGCATAGCTGAATGGCACTTTGATTATCACACCAAAGTGTAGTCGGATGCTGCTGCTGAAAGCCAAACTCTAACAGGATCTGACGAAGCCACAAGGCTTCCTTACTAGCTTCTATGACACCACGATACTCTGCTTCTGCTGAAGAAAGAGAAACGACACCTTGTTTCTTGCAAGCCCATGTAATAGGTCCTGAACCAAGAGTGAACACATAACCTGCAGTAGACTTCCGATCATCAGGGTCACCAGCCCAATCGGAATCAGTGAAACCAACCAATAGAGGAGATGCTTCGGCACTGTAATGAATCCCAAACTGAACTGTACCTCGAACATAACGAAGTATTCTTTTAGCTGCTTTCCAATGACTTTCACGTGGGTTTTGCATAAACCGAGCAACAAGGCCAACAACAAAGGAAAGGTCAGGACGAGTATGGGTTAGATACAAAAGTTTTCCTACAAGTTGACAGTATAAGGTAGTATCAACTTCAGGAGAAGTACAAGTGACTGAAAGTTTGACTCCAGACTGAAAGGGAGAAGGGGCTGGCTTACAGTCTTCCATGTGAAAATGGCGTAGAATATCACAGGCATACTTGGATTGGGAAAGGGAAATACCTTCCTTGGATTGCAAGACTTGAAGACCGAGAAAATAATGTAAGTGTCCTAAGTCTGTTATTTCAAACTTCCTTTTAAGGCTAGACTTCACATGGTTTATAAGGTTGGGATCACTACCAGTCAGGATAAGATCATCAACATAAAGAACAAGGATGATAAGTGACTTGCCCACTTTCTTGGTGTAGACAGTATTGTTAGAATGACACCTAGAGAAGCCAGATTCTAAAAGAAAGTTATCCATTTTGGCATACCAAGCTCGAGGAGCTTGCTTGAGACCATAAAGGGATTTCTTAAGCCGACATACAAGGCTGGAGTCTGTTTGTATAAAGCCAATAGGTTGTTCCATATAGATTTCTTCATGCAAGTCCCCATGCAAGAAGGCGGATTTAACATCCATCTGATGGACTTCCCATTTGAAAGAGGCAGCAAGGGAAAGAACAAGGCGGATAGAGTTCATTTTGGCAACAGGGGAGAAGGTTTCAGTATAGTCAATGCCTTCAACTTGTGAAAAACATTTAGCAACAAGACGAGCTTTATGTTTATTGACTTTCCCATCTGGTCCATACTTGGTTCTGTAAACCCATTTGCATCTAACAAGTTTTCTTCCCTTTGGTAGAGGAACAAGATCCCATGTATCATTTGCCAATAATGAATGATATTCTTCATTCATAGCTGCTTCCCAATCTGGATGCCCTGAAGCTTCTGCAAAGGTGTCAGGATCATAATTCACTGAAGCTTGAGCCAATAAAGAAGAGGCTCTTTCGAACTGAGAACGTGTACGTCGCTGATCTGTAGGATCACCGGCAAGATCACCTGCTGCATCCCGAGTAGCACGGACCCATTTTGGAAGCTGAGGAGCTGCAGGAGGATCCTGAGAAGGTGGGGAAGGATTTTCATCTTCGCTTTCATCATCTGAAGAAGAAATATTTTTAAAAGTAGAAGAGATAGGGAGAGGTGGCACATCCGCCGAACTAGGCTCGCAGGCCGATATATTTTCAACAAACTTTACATCTCTTCTAATGATAACATTTTTGGACTTAAGTGGAATAAGTCTATATCCTTTGACATCTTCAGAATATCCAACAAAAACATTTTTCACTCTTAGGTTCTAAAGCTTTATGTTTTTCATCTGGAATATGGGCCCATGCTTCACTTCCAAAAACACAAAAGTGACTTACATCTGGTTTGATTGAGCTCCATGCTTCTTCTGGAGTGATATTCTTTAAAACCTTAGTAGGAGTGCGATTTATTATGTAATTTGCACAGTTAATGGCTTCTGCCCAATAATTAAGACTAAGTCCTTTAGATTGAAGCATACAATTAGCCATTTCCTTTAAGGTGCGATTCTTCCTTTCAGCTACACCATTTTGTTGTGGAGTATATGGAACAGTATGTTGCATTTGAATTCCATTCTCAGTGCAAAAGTTGATGAATGTGTTTTTAACATATTCTCCGCCATTATCAGATCTTAGCTTAAGAATTTGATGTCCAGATTGTTTTTCAACAAAGGCTTTCAAGGCCAAGAACATGTTAAATACTTCACTCTTGAGTTTTAAGAAGTATACCCAAGTGCGTCTGGAGAAATCATCAATGAAAGTTAAGAAATACTTGTAGCCAGAGAATGAAGCAACTGAAAGTGGACCACATAAATCACTATGCACGAGCTGTAAAGGGGCTGAGGCGTGCCAAGAGGCACGTTTTTCAAAACTGTCCCGATGATGTTTTCCGAGTACACATCCGGAACAAACACCATCTCTGCAAGATACCATTGGAAGACCTGTCACCATATTTTCTTTACATAGATTTTGAAGAGAGCGATAGTTTAAGTGACCAAATCGCTCATGCCAAAGTTTGATCACTTCATTATTATGAGCAACAAATACTGAGGGAAGATTTGATGACCCAAAGTTATGAAACTTATACAACCTTGTAGAATCATCAGCAATGCCAGTAGCTAAAATCTGTCTAGGATCTCTTAGGTCCTTAATTACAACATGGTGAGGTTAAAATTCAACGATTTTACCTTCACCTGAATGGGTTATCTGATATACAGATAGAAGGTTGTAGGATAAGGTTGGAACACATAATACATCATTAAACTGACCATTGTCTAGATGAACAGTTCTAGTCCCTACAACACTAAGAGATCTATCATCACCAACATATATATTTTTGGTGTTACAATCATTTAAAGAAGAAAACATGGCTTTGTTTTTGGCCATGTGATAAGAAGCTCCAGAATCAATGAGCCACTCATGAGAATGAGAAGAAGAAGATACATTTAGTGCATAGCCAGACCGAGATGCATGACAACCACATGCAAAAAGTGCCATTCCTGAAGATGAAGTTGAAGTTGAAGATTGCTTCAAATGGATGTTATGCTTCTTCATTGCTGCTTCCAAGGCTTCCATCTTCTTAAAGCATTTGGATTCTAAGTGGTCATCTCGATTACAAAAGTTGCAATGTCTATCAGTCTTCATCCCTTTGTTTTTATTTGTCTTATCATTTTGTTGAAATGATTTTTCATTTTGAGGATAAAATTGCTTAGGACCCTTGTTTGGTTTAGGACCATTCTTTTTGGGATACAACTTCTTAGGATTCTTTGGATTTGGTTGCTGCTGGGCGGCTAACGCTTTCTTAGAAGAGTTTCCAAGATGAAGAAGACCAAGGTGTAAGAGTTTTTCTTGTTCTCTTATTAAAGAATCACAAAAGGAATCAAAGGAAGGGGACTTGTAGGTTTGTCCTTGAGAAATGAAGGCTTCTCTTGTAGAATGGAAGGTGGAAACAAACACAGAATAGGCTGGTCCCAACTTAGTAAGAATGGAGTAGATAAGGCTACTATCTTCTTTCTTAACCTTAACACCCTCCAAGAGAAGTCTAAGGGTCTTGAACTTGGACAAAAAATCTTCAATGCAAGAAAAATTATTGGGGTCCAATGTAAGCAATTCATTTTCAAGTTGATGGGCTTTAAGTTCATTTTTAATTCCAAAGACTTTAGTAATTTGTTGCAGTGCTTCATCAGGAGTATCAAGTTCTGCAATATGGAATCTAAGATCTGGAGAAATAGACATCCCTATCAACCCACGTGCTTGGTCTTGCCTATTTTCCCATTTAGTTGCCTTATCTTCATCTTTCGGTTTGGTCTCTTGGCCTGTGGCTATTCTGTAAAGACCTTTACTTCTAAGTAAATCCACAATGTAGGACCACCATTGGAAGTAGTTAGTGCTATCAAGAATGACTTGGCATGGACTTTCCATTTTTAACAGAAACTGAAGCTGTAGATGTTGAAACTAAGTGTACCAATGGAAAGATCTCGAAAAATTAGGCCGTTTAAAAAAAAATGGTTCTGAAAACGGCTTCCGGATGAAGAAGTTATGGCTTTTTGAAAAAAAATTGACGAAGTCGCCGACGAAGTGCAGGAATGTGCGGAAATGAAAAAATCCGCCCCCACAAAATGGAGACTTGAACCCAAGACCTCTACTCTCATAAATTAGCTTTGCACCAAGTGAGCTATACAAAAAGTTTGAGAGAGAGAGAGGGGGGGTTGATGCTTTGGGTTGTGTGCTTGCTTTGAGAAACCTCTTTTTCCCTACAAAACAAAAAACACAAAACCCAACACGGATATACAAAAAATGAACCTTGCGGCTCGAAGTTAGCTTTAGCCGGAAACTAAATATTTTTCTCAATGTTTCTGATTTTCCGAGATCACACTAAGGCGTAGCGGAAAAGAGCATACGCATGAGAAAAATCCTTCCTTTCTGTTTCTGATTTTCCCAGATCGCACAGAGTCGTAGGGCAAAGAGCATACGCAGAAATGAAAGGTATAGATCCGGTAATAAAAAAAGCTAAATAAACCGAAACCGAAATAAACAGAGAGAAAATAACTGTAAACTGCAAATAAACACTATATACCTCCATATCTTAAAAATGACGCAGCTAGGGCTATCGGAAACCTTTTCGCGTGAAACGAAAGGGGTTCCTCACTGGAACAAATGCGCCCAACTCAACAGAGCAGTCCTCTCGGCCCGAAAGCAGTCAGAAACAGTAGATCTAGGAAACGGCAGTCGGATGCAGTCTACCGGCTTCAGATTTGGATCACCAACGGACGCGGCCCTCAAATAGCTCTGATACCATGTAGGAATTCACAGGGTAAGTTCCTCAGACAGAACACCAAAGGACACCGCTCACAAACAGATCACAGATCAATACACCAGTATTTTGACGTGGTTAAAACCCTCAAAGAGGGAAACAGTCCACGGCCTGAGCCAACGTGGCCACTTCAGGCAATTTATTAATAAAAGAATGAAAATTTACATATGCTTTTCTCATAGACGGATTACCCTACAAATGACCCTCCATGCTCTTTAAATAGAGATCATGGACCAATCGGGTGTTAAGCCACGGATCAAGTGTCGGTAATACGGAGGAGAGAATGAACCGTCGGATCACTACATATCGTGACCGTCGGATTGTAAGTTACAAAATGTACATAGTAAAGAAACACACTTTACCTAACTCTATACTAGACCAAATTGTACTTAACTATTTCCTATGTGTCGGAATATCCTACCAGAGACATGGGGTCTTCTTGATGAATTCCCCTACTTGTTTTGAAGGAGGTGGTATGGGGCGATTAACTAGGACATAGTAAAGACTATGGAGATGCAACTTAATACTCATTGTATTTAGCTTGCTTCAAAGCCAAAGGCTTTCAGTATCTGTCATAAGCCCTGGCATGTCCAAATTAATCATCATACATGACTTCTTCTTTGCGTTTAAGGTATGGACAACTTCTTGTGCAGTAATAACTCCATTCAAGTCTTGCCTTCCACCTACAAACTCCCCTTTCTTTTTGGAAATACTTACATCCAATATGGGTTTCAGTCTGTTAGCGATCACTTTTTCATATTATCTTGTAAATGATGTTATATGAAGCAACTGGTTGGAATTCATCAACCGTAGAGGCATTTTTGTATTTAGGAATTAAAGTGATGAAGGTGGAATTTAAAGCTGTGAAGATAGAATTTAAAGCTGTGAGAAGTGTGCCATTCCTTCTTGATTATTCCACGGCCTCCCAAATTAAGCACCCTACAATACCTCAGCAGTCATGTAAAAATTCCAAATAGGAACCATTCGGTGATGGGGCATTTCCCTTGCTGATTCAAAAGGTGCCTTCCTAGAATTTAAAGTTTTGAAGATAGAATTTAAAGCTTTGAGAAGTATGCCATTCCTTCTTGATTATTCCACGGCCTCCCAATTTAAGCCCCCTACAATATCCCAACAGTAATGTAAAAATCCCAAATAGGAACCATTCGGTGATGGGGCATTTCCCTCGCTGATTCAAAAAGTGCCTTCCTCACCTCATCTTTTGAGACTTCTCAAATAAAATTGAAATTATATTCTTGGTTTTCGAGAATTAGTATTTAGCAGTGTTTTAAGACTCCGACTCGGCCGAGGATCGACTCCGACTCCGACTCCGAAACGGTAATGACTCGGCCGGCTCGATTTCAATGACTCGGTCGTTGTAAAAAATACATTAAATATTTATTTTTTTTATTAAAAAACATAATTTTAAATATTTTAAACATAATTTTAAAGATTTTCATTCATGTTTCCAAACACACAGCATTATAATATAGATGGAAGACAACATATGATCAAAGTAGGCTCTTTGCTTCTGTTCAATTTGTACATTAAAGTTCAGATATAGCAATGAAGCACCTTCCAGAGTGCTACAACAATGATGAAACATAAACCTTTACTGCCCCCTATCTTAGAATGAAGGACTGTTGATGAAGTAAGCCAGGACTCATAACCTTAAAAGTTAAAATGACCTCGGAATATCTGTCTGAAAAAGCAAAGTTTATACTGAAAACTCGAGATTTGTTTAAGAGCAGCAATACTTGTGAATTTGAAGGGGGGCATGTTTCACAATGAAAAATGGTATATCTTGGCCACATAATTTCAAAAAATATATTGAAATGGACCGAGGAAATGTGAACACTATTTTGGGAGTGGCCAACTCCAGATAATGCAACACAAATATGGCAATTTCATAGACTTGTGAACTTTATCAAAAGTTCATCCGAACATTTAGTAAGATTGTAGCACCTATGAATATTTTGATGACAGCAGACAATAGGTTTTAAGATCCAAGGTAGCTGAAGAGGATTTCCAATCTCTTAAAAGATGACTAATGGAAGCTACAGTTTTAGCCATTACAGATGGTAACAAACTTTTCAAGGTTGAATCTGATGATCAAGTTTGGTTCTTGGGGTACTAGTTAGCCAAGAAGGACATTCCAGTGCATACCACCATGAAAAGTTTAATCAAGAAAAAATTAAATAGAGAATTTCCAATCAAGAATTATATACAATTATACAATATCTATGTCATCAAAGGCAATACTTGATGGCTAAGGAGTTCATGCTATATATAGATCATCAAGCTTTGCAACACACATCAACTTCACATCATGCCAAATAGTTAAATTAATTGCAAAGTTTTGTTTCTAACTTACTAAGATCGAACACAAGGCAGGTAAAGCTGCAAAAGATGATGATCAATGTAGGACAATGGTTCACATCAAATTCGAATCCTCATAATACAGTGCCTTTCCAAAACACACCAAATTTTGGAAGATAAATTATCAAACGACACTGTAATTGCAGTCACAAGTATGGGTATGACAGAGCAGTTTATAAAACAGGAGGCAAGGTTTATGACAGAGCAGTTTATGACCGAGTCAAATTGGATCCGGCCGGGTTGACCGAGTCACACATGACTCGGCCGAGTCATGTGTGACTCGGTCAACCGGACCGGTTACTTGGCCGGGTCACTCCTCCAGCAATCGACTCGGTTCGACTCGGCCGTTTCGGTTTCGAAACGGCCGGTTTGTAAAACACTGGTATTTAGATCTTAAAGATTTCTTCTTCCCTATCCAAATCAAGTTTCAAGACAAACTCTTGGAAGAAACTCCTCAATTCTTCTTCTATGTTTGATCGATATTCCGGCATCTCCTTGTATTTAGTATTTAGTTTAGTGATTCAACTTACACACTTATTCCTCATAGTAACATAATGGAAAAACTAGTCACTTTGTCACACTCCTTAATCTATCTCACTTGAGATTTCTGCATCCAAAAAGTTTCTTTCCTCTACTATGTTCATTTATTTTATTGTGTTAAATTCCACTCTTGAGCCTCAAGTCAGGGGAGAGACCATTTTCCATGATTTCTAGTTGAAGATTCCTCTACTCTTCCAAAGTATTATTTTGCTGGAAGATGTTCTATTCCATCTTTTGGGTTCATCTTTAGATCCTTCAACTTTTGTTGGACAACACGCATTTTGGAGCCACCTAAGATGTTCACTGTTTCCCACCATGCTTTGACACTATTCTTGAAGTTTGATTGGCAGATTTATGCATCCCGATTATAGTGCCATATGAAGTTATGAATGCCTCTAAATCAGTGTTATTAGAACTGAACTGGTTTTGCCAAAAAAGGACAGTTTGAATGGTTTTGACCGGTTTATGGTGGTTGCCTGCATACCAAGGGTCTAAATTGGAAATGGATGGTTCTGTACTGAATTGTCTGGTTTTGTGATAGAACTGGCCTTAAATGTCTGAACCGGTCAATTTCATATGGAACTGGCCAGTTCCATACTAATCCATATGTCGGGCTGTGGGACGACAAAAATTAGTAATTACACCCACTCCACCCCCCCAAAAGTTAAACAAAAAAAAAACCTAAATAAACCTAATTATTTTTAAATCGAGATATCATTTTTCTGGATTATCTGCATTGAGTAAGTCATTTATCAATGACCCATATCCATGAGTATTAATCACAACTGACCAATTTCTCATTTTTCTGGATTATCTGCATTGAGTAAGTCATTTATCAATGACCCATATCCATGAGTATTAATCACAACTGACCAATTTCTCATGACTTTGAATAGTACACTTAGCATTCATTGCATATGATGACACTCACAAGCGTGAGGAAGTGGGATTGAAACTAGCAAAAATGAATCATAGGGCATCAATCATCACCTCTGGGGCTTGCACCCGGCAACCAGGACTTCCTTTGAGGTCACCCATCCCATGACCCCTCTCGCTCAAGCACACTTTAGGAGTTCTCCCCATAATCAAGCCCACTTAGCTTGATACCGCATTTGCAAAATGTTAGCAAGTATTGTGCCCTATGAACTATTTATTTAGAACTTCCTTGGCTCTTTTATTTAAGTATGGAGGGGCTTCTGCAGTCTAACATATGAGATATCAATTTTCAGGATTATCTGTGTAGAGAAAGTCATTAATCTGTGACCCATATTCATGAGTGTTTGTTGTATTGATCAATTTCTCATGATTTTGAAGTCCACTTAGCACTCATTGCATTGGTTGATGCTCACAGGGGTGATGCCAACTTCAGATGATTTGCTATTTGTTTCAACTTGATATCCTCCAGAAATCAGCAGTGAAGGAATTTTGAGAATGTTTGCTTTTCTTTTTTGTGACCATTTTTTGGTGGAGAATGAAGTAATGGATTTAATCAGATTTGTAGGAATCATAAAATATTGATTTTGTTATCCATTGTTTGCATATACAGCCACATAGCATTCGTGTTATGGGTGACAAAGCAACAGCTCGGGAAACAATGAAAAAGGCTGGGGTTCCAACTGTACCAGGAAGTGATGGGATTTTAGAGGTAGGTACTTGAATCTTTTTAGTTAAATAATGGATGGTATTATCAGCTAGAAAAAGTTGTTGTGCATACACTAACATTTGCCAATTCTAAGATTCTGCAAGTTTCTCATTTTTAAATCCATTTTAGTCGAGAATATGTTTTTCTCATATTAATCATCATTATATATCTGACAATGTGAGCATGTTTTCAGTCAACAGAAGAGGCTATAAAAGTTGCTAATGAGATTGGGTTTCCAGTAATGATCAAGGTATTCAGTGTGTTTTCCCATGTTAGATTCTATTGCTTTAAGTTACTGAACATTGCATTATATTTTACTTGGAGACAATTTAAGAGCATTATATTTCAAGGTGCAGTTCTGATCCTAACTGTGCCTTCTTGTGAATGGGGAGAAGTCTATTAAAGTAATACTTTTATTTTCAGGCTATGAGTGGTTGATTCTATAAACTCTACTTGCTTTAAGCAACAAACACCATGAATTAAACATATTTTTGAACTTCCTTGACCTTTGCTTGCAGACCATCTCCTCTGAAAAAGACATATAATTGCTTAAAGAATAATTAAATATAGCACCATTTTGCACACATTATTAGTACAATTTACAGGACCTATCTGGTGTAGGATTTGTATAAAAAACAAGTAAATCTAGTGGTATTTTACTATTTTTGTTTACATGAGTGGGCCATAGTTAAAGTTTTCTGCCCTGAGTAAATATTGTTGAACTGTGGCAATTATCTGTTTGTTACCATGTACCTTAGTAATGGTTTGTAAATGACAAATGCTGTTAATATTTCTAACTCATATTTGCTTAAAATCAATGAGGTACATTCTTTACTGCTGTATGAGTATGGTAAATGTGAAAGCTTTTGGTTCTGAAGTCCAGAATCAAGTTTTACAAAATTTAAAATGTGACATGAGAAATGCCTTCAGAAAAATTGAAAATAGAAGATTGCTATGGTAAGACACAATTCACACGGGATTGAACAGTGGAAGCAGAAAAGTAAAACTGAGTACACATGGTCTTAAAGTGGCAATGGGTACTTAGCTGTTGAATTTATAGCTAAATGCTGTTGCATGTGTTGCAATACATTTTAGTTTTGTTTGTGATGACCTTTGGATCTTGACCTGTTATTTGTGTTAATTCTTATTTCAATTATGTCAGAAGGAAAAAGTTGTGCAACCCATGATGCTTATCTTTACAATGTTATAATCATTTCAAGACATATTGCTGGTTCAAACCTTTTCTATAAATAATTGCCTGTTATTTAATGAATTATTTTTGCCAGATGTTATGTGTCAGTCTCAAACACAGCTAAATATGCTTGAAAATTATTTTGTTCTAGATCAATGATTTTCTCTGGTTCTTATTGTCTGCAGGCAACTGCAGGTGGTGGAGGTCGTGGAATGCGTTTGGCCAATGAACCAGGAGAGTTTGTAAAATTATTACAGGTATGCAGGCATTCCTAATTACTCAAGTTGATTTTATTTCCTTTTGCCTTTTATGTTCCTGAAACCATCATTTCCCTTTCTATCTGGTTCATTTATTTCTCAAATGTTGCTTATATAAATGTGTCATTGAGAATGCTATTTAAAATAAAAAGCTTTCATTACTTGTTAAAGACATAAATTGATATCTGAAAGAAGAATTTATAGCGACATCCATAGCAACTAAAGGGGAATGAGACAAATGAAAATTAGGACTTTTTTTATTATGGACAAAATTACTGAGTAAAGATAAGGATGATCTTCAAGTTGTACAATGTTTGTAGCATATAGTGTAAATCTTAAGCCCTAGATGACTGCTGTCCTACGTTTCTCTTAATTAAATAAATTAGATGTGAACTTATCATGGTTTTAAAAACCAGAACTGGTCTTCAAACTGGCCACCTATAAAACCAGGTTTCAAATCGAAATTGAATCAAACTGGATTCAATGAACTATTTTTTTAAGAAAATACAAAAAAAAATATTATTTTTTAATGAAAAAATTATTTTTAAGATTCCAAACCATTAAAAGCAAAATGTGCAAAGTTTGCTCATCTGTATACCATGCAAGGGTGAATGTATCAAAATGCTAATGCATGCAATACATATCAGCAACACAATACATAATCAAAGAGGCTCTAAATGTTGGAAAATGGATTAGGGCAGCATGTTAAACTTAGTATTTTCCTTCTTTGACATTTACTTGTGATTTTAGGTTCTTCTTAGCTTAATTATATTTATGTTCTTATCATCAAATAAATGCCAAACACAATGAAGATCACATGAACACAGGATATAGGCTCCATGCCAGGGCAAAACCTCTCCAAAGGGGAAAACCCACAAAAACTTCTCTTCTATAATCAACTTCAAAGGAGACTTCCAAGACTTAAAACAAAATCTCTTCACCAAGACGACCAGCCAGAGATTTCAAGAGTAACGAATCATTTTTTTTCTTCATAACCAGGCTTCTTAAAACAGTGTTGGACCTGTAATAACTCATGCAAAACAGACCTTTCATCTTCGCTTGTCATGACAGCCTTCTTAAGATATCTTTTCTTGCCTTAACACACCTCAAGGACACCTTCCCTAATCTTTCTTGACTGCAGATGCATCTCAGGATATGCGAGTTACGTGTGAGTACTTATAAGGGACGAGGTCACACCTTTTGATATCCATCAAGAGGCTCTTCAAGACTACTCTTGGGCTGACTTCAACTGGCTGGGCGACTTGGTCATAGAGGTTTTTGGACACAACAAAAATTACAATAATAATTTTCTTTTTTTTGATACAAGTGCCTGAAAGGATCTTTTGCATAATGTCAAGGACCTTGACTCATAACAGAAGCCTAAAAGCATACAATGGATGCTTGACCTATTGACCAAAGATTCAAGCATGAAACCCATGCTTCATAAATAATTTTTCTTTTATATTTTTCTTTCTTCTTTTGATCAATAATAATTACATCATGACATGAAACCAATGACAATTATGAAGACCGAAACTAGTTACATTTTCCAACACTCCCTCTTAACTAGAGAGGTATTCATAATAGTACAAGGATAATACTCCATTTGAAAAGTTATTTATAAAAAGAGTATCACAAAACAACATGTACAATGTTAGAGATCTAGATACCATCTAGGCTAGCTGTCAAGGTATCAACCCATCTGGGTACCATCTAGGCTACCTGCCAAGGTACCATCCCAACAGGGATCTAGGTGTCATCTAGTTTACCTGCTATGATACCAAGTGTCATCTGAGCTACTTGACAAGATACCAACCCTAACAAGGTTCTAGGTATCATCTTGGCTACCTACGAAGATACCAACTCAACAAGGATCCAGGTGTCATCTGGGCTACCTACCAATACACCAACAGGAATTTAGGTACCATCTAGGCTACCTACCAAGGTACCAACCCTAATAGGGATCTAGATATCATCTAGGTCAAGATACCAACCCTAACTGGGATCTAGGTATCATCTAGACCAAGATATCCACCCTAACAGGGATCTAGGTATCGTCTAGGCTAACTGCCAAGATACCAACCCTGAGTACCATCATACGGGCTATTCAACCTAAGGTACACCAACTCATCAAACTTCTTTTTGAGGTCATTATTTTCTTTGCACGTTCCATTTTCAAGTAACAATGAGGTACAACTCCATCTTCAATCATCAATGTGGAATCTTCAATATCATCATAGTAGCTCCCTCTTTCCATCATGCCCATCATGAAGTCTTTCTTAGGCACGAGAATCTTTCTCATACAATCATGTGCTTTGATTTTCCAAGGCTCCCTTTGAATCAAGGCTTCTTCTTCAAAATTCTTTCAAGATTCAAATTTTCCTTCTAGGCTCCCACTGAGTCTAGCTACAACCTCTTGACTTCATATTTGACAAATAGTCTTTGGAATATACCTGCAATATTCTTAAAAAGAAAAGATATAGTTAAATAAAGTTAGACATGGAATAAATAATAATATAATGAAGAAGAAAAGGGATATAATGCTTATCTCTTGAAAATAGAAGAAGCTTACTTTTTCCTCCATATCTCATTGTACAAATTAAGCTTCCTTTCATCGGATCACAGAGTCATCTTTTTAGGACAGGTTCCAGATCATCCTTTTTGCACATCACTTTCATCTTGTATTCATTCATGAAGGCATTTTGTCCCAGACATCAATCTGATCATAGTTTCCTCTCGGAAATGATTGTCCTTTTAGATCTTCAGGTTATTTTCTCACAATGCTACTTTCCAATCCAAGATGAGCACATCTTGATCTTCATAGATGTTAGTTACCAGATGTTAAGTTTCCCCTCAACATCCACACAGTTGAACTTGTTTCAACATGTATGACAATCTTCTTCAACAAAGCATCAACATCCTTATGGTCCATCTCCATATGAATCTACTTTTATGTATCAGAGTGCCCAAGGATCCAACTTGATTACCAAGTTACCATTTTCTTCTAGAGATTATGTTAGATGTTGAACATTCTAACGAGAAAGTCTCAATATTCTATCCTTTCTAGAGTAAGTCAAATTCATCTTCCTAGGCATCATATCATATACCAAACATATTTCATGTCGAAAAAGTTTCTTAAATATGCATTCCCTATGCAGCTATATGCCCTAAAATGAGCATGCAACTTATACATGAAGAGAAATAGATCTCTTCCCTTAAGTGACAACATCTTGACCTACTGCATTCCTTCATCCCTAGCCTTGTCATAATGCTTCTTTCAAGGGCCTTCCCAAGATGATGGTCCCAATAGGATCACGATGATACACTTAAGAAAAATGACCATCTCTAAGACCATGCATGGATGAGTAATATGCACAATGATCCTAAGCTTTTCAAAAATAGAAAGACTAGATGATCTTTATAAAGGCAAATCAACCAAGTAGACTTTAAATAAGCTACTATCACATGCATCTATCTTAAATCAAACAATGATGCATGCTTACTCCTTTAATGGACTTGATAGCGTTAATACTTCTAGGGTCCTTACAAGTCCTTCCTTCCATCATGTTCACCAAAGTACACAGGCTGCTTTGCTCCTCATTTTGTACTTGCATTATTCACTGGCAAGTACGACCAAGCAAAATATACAAGTACAAGAGTATGATTCCAATTTTGTTAATCTAGGGATTTCATGGTATCTTAAAGGGTGAATTCCTAGGGTTTTCAAATACAAACCCTAACCAACTCTAGGGACATGATTTCATACCCTAGACTTTATTCAATTCCATTCTCACTAGGTTTTGCCATACAACTTGGACTACCAACAAACCTTACAAATCAAGAGCTAGGGTTTCTATGCAAGAACAAATAGATTAGGGTTAGGGTTTCATATGACTAGAGTTTTTAATTGCCTTTTAGGTTTGCAATTCTTAGATATCAACAAATTTTAACAAGATGAAGACTACAAACCCTAAAATCAAAATATGTCACAAAAACATAATATAGTTCATGTTAGACCCTTTATGCTAAAAACACTTGTATGTACCTCATAGACAAGGATTAAATACCTAAGTCCTTCATGAATTTTGGAAGTTTGCTATAAAGCCTTCTTTTTTTGATGCCACGATCTTCTTGTTGTTTTCAAGAGTGAAAAACTTGAAAGATACCAAAGTCAAATTTTTTCCTTCTAGTGATCAAACAAGAAACTTCTTCGCAAGGTGACTAATGGAAGTTTCTCTTGACTGTCATAGTTCTTCAAGCTTGGTTTCTACATTTTCATCAATCACAAAAAGTCCCTTGAAATTTTTGAATGATAGGTCTTGTATCTGTCTCATACTTCTGAAGCTTATATCACAGATCACCAACCAAACATACTTCTTTTATTAACTTTGCATTCTAGTGACCTTAAATCTGAATTCTAATATGGAGGTATCCTGCCCTTTGGTTAGGGATGTCCATTTTCACTGTATATGTATATAGAACAAGCTTATAAAGTCTTTTATGTGAGTCGGCCTCCATTATGCATTCCTTCGCTGGCTTATAGGACTACTTCTAGTCCACAAGAGATACTTCAAAATAGATCACTTTTTCAATTATAAAAACTTTGGCCTATCAAGGCATCTCATATTTCTGAAAATGATGAAAGGGCTTCCTTTTCGACCTCTTCTCCATTTCATATGACTTACGACCCTACAGTTTTGTTCATTGTCACATAGGTCTCGACCTCATAGCAAAATTACTACAGATTTGTGAACAAAACAATGTATGCGTAACTAGAATTCTTGTTAGTCCTCGGTCCTTTGATTAGGTCTTGTTACAATGCTTCTTAGCCTTTTCTAACTCCTCGACCTTCTAGCATAGATCCGCGGTCTTGAATAGGCATCTTATATTCCTCAGTGTCTTTCATAGATTCTTTTCGTTCTCAAGTCTCATTGCACAACCAACCTAGAATAGTTCAGATCTTGTTCTAGGAGGCTCGAACTTACAAATAGTCCTTTTCCTTGTATTGAGACAAAGATAAACCCTCATTCTTGTGATCCTCCTACTGCCTACAAAGTGAACCAAACTCTGATACCATGTTGGAAAATGGATTAGGCAACATGTTTAAATTATTATTTTCCTTCTTTGACATTTAGTTGTGATTTTAGGTTCTTCTTAGCTTAATTATGTTTATTTTCTTATCATCAAATAGATTCCAAACACAATGAAGGTCACATGAACACAAGATATAGGCTCCATGCCAGGGTGAAACCCCTATAAAGTAGAAAACCCACAAAACTTCTCTTATGCTAAGTCACCTAACACGGGGATTTGAGATTCGTAGGATTAAGATATAGGCTCCATGCCAGGGCGAAACCCCTCTAAAGTAGAAAACCCACAAAAACTTCTCTTATGCTAAGTCACCTGACATGGGGATTCAGGATTCGTAGGATTCGGGGATTCGAGTGTTGGATTCGGACACGTTGACCCCCCGGAACAGGACATGTAGGATTCATTATATATTATTTTATTATATATATATATATATATATTAAAAATTAGATATTTCTTACACAATCTAATTAATGATACAAATTCATTGATTTCAAACGTAGATCTTCATCTATAACATGCATAGTACTTACAAAATTCAAATACATGTCAGTGGTCACATAAGTCATGATTCATAATTCATAAATGGAAGACAACTTACAACTACAAGATAGTAAGATAAAGACACTGACAACTGTAGTTTTCTCATTAAGTCATCAAATCAAAATGTGTTACATAGGTAGTGCTGGTGCAATGCCAATGGAAAATAGAAATAGAAAATATAAAACAACTACAGGTATACAAGCCTCAAGGCAATAGGTAGTCATCAATCCTTCGAGTCATCATCAGAATCAGCATCAATGTCCTCATCATCATGGTCACCACTGCTCTCCTTTGCATCCTCCTCCTCCCCTGTATCCATAGTTGCCTCTGCATCTGCTGGTGTGGAGGATGACCCCTCTATGTCATCAAATCTAACAAGCTCTAGCACTGGATCATTGAGATCCATGTTGGCTAATGCCAACTCAACACTGCTGTCCAGACCCATATCATCAGGAAAGACATCCCACATCTTTGTCTTTCCCCTCAACCACTCTTCCCTCTGCCTGTAAATAAGACGAAGGTTGGTGTGCACATACACCATTGTCTCTGCCCTGGACTGCTCAAGCCTGCTCTTCTTCACACTATACAAATTCCCATATGTGCTCCAGTTCCTCTCGCAACAAGAGGATGAGGTCACCTGAGAGAGGAGCCTCATGGCTAACTGTTGAAGAGGAGGGCTTGTTGCCCCATGATTTGCCCACCAAGAATAGGGCTTCTTAGCCCCCTGTCTCTAATCACATCATATCCTACAAATCGACCAGTGCTAGTGGAAAACTCTGCAAAGGCATCCTCCACCTCATCAAGGAATGCTCTATCCTGAAAAACCCGCCTGAATGCATCTTTCCTCCCCTGTGAGATTTCACCATCCATGTGAGGAGGGAATCTGCGGGAAGGGCCACCATTTAGCCACTCATGGCTGTAGTATTTTGGGTTCAATGAGTGAGCCAAACAATGTAAAGGTGTACAATTCTTGTCCCATCTGCTAACAAGAATATCCTATATAGTATCACAGAAGGCCTCTGGTGATGTCTCATACTCGGGGCACTCACTCTGTAGAATAATGCTCTTCACAGACTCAATCATGGAATCCCATCCGTCATAAACCTCTCCTAGGATGGGTTTGTCTGTATCTGCAAATCGAAGCAAAGAAATGATAGGGTAAATGATCCGAATAATTAGATCTACCCTCTCCCACCAAGCATCATCTAGCACTGTGTCCTTCACTCTTTTAGAGGATACTTGATTTGTCTTTCTCCAAAAAGACCAAAACTCAGAAATAACCATGGACCCAAGAGCTGTCTTGACCTCCCTCAACCTCTTCAACATCATTAATGAAGAGGCAAACCGTGTATCAACAATCTTCAACAATGATAGATTGGTGTACTCCTTGTAGATAGTGAGGGCATTTGTATGATTTTGCACAAAGTTATGGATATGTCGTGCATCCTCAATAATGTTACCAATCCAAAGCACATCAGAAGCAATGGATTTCAGTGCTAAGTTCAATGAATGGACAATGCAAGGTGTCCAAAACACTTGTGGATATTTAGCTTCCACAATCATGCCAGCAGCTTTGCAAACAGGTGCATTATTTGTAATGATTTGCACACAAGAATCAACACCTACATCTTCAATAACTTTAATAAATAACTCACCAATAAATTTTGCATCCTTGTATTCTCCAAGTGTATCCATTGCTTTCAAGAAAACTGGACCATTCGAGGAAGACACCATGAAGTTGATGATTGGGTGTCGTGCTAGATCTGTCCATCCATCAGAAACAATGCTAACCCCAGATGTTGGCCATGATGCTACAATAGGCTCAAGCAGTGTTACTTGGGAGCGGGAGCGGGGAGCGGGAGCGGAAGCGGGAGCGGGAGCGACCATTTTCAGAAGCTCCCGGTTTGGGAGCGAATCCCGGAGCGATTTTTTAAAAATATATATATTTTTTATATTTTTTAATTTTTGATACATATATGTCAACAAAAACATGTAGAATGATGAAATAGACATAAAAAACATAAAAAAACATAAATTGATCATTGAACCATATCACATCAATCATCTAGAAATTATAATCGTCATCAACCTTAGTAAAATAATAAATTAAAATAACATTCAATTCAATAACATTTATCATCATTGATCACCAAAGTAACAAGTTGTACTTGTAAGCCAAGTTTAACCATTACAAGAAGTAATATCGAAGATATTTCTAAGTCCTAACTTCTAACTGTTAACATGATATGAAATGTTAAAAATTTATAAAATGAAACATGAATAATGAGATGAAATGAAACAACTTTAGTCTTTCACAAAGCATCATATTCATAATTCACAATCATTACCAATGAGTTATAATTGCCAAGGCCCAACTTCAAACTTCAAATTTTCATTGTCACAGTGATATAATGTTTACAAAAAATATCATAATGTCATAATGATATGAAAGAGTCAAGAGTCAAGAGTCAAGGACTCAAAACTCAACACTGAACAGTTATGAAAACTAAAGTGACAAGTCTAATAGAAACTAAAAAAGACAAGTAAACTGTAAATCTACAAGTGGCCCTTGCCACGAGAGTCTCCAGGAGTATAAGTAGGTCTTGGCGGTCTTCTAGGAGTCTCCCGCCCAGACCGACGACCAGAACTAGAGCCTCCACGCGAGGGTGTCGATGGAGGTGGCGACAGCAATGGAACAAGACTCGGGCCCCGAGAACTGCTACTGGATGGTGGAGGTGGAGGTGGCATGGCTGCTGCAGCTGCTTCAGCTTCATCCCGTACAAGCTCATCTTCTAGTTCTTCCATATGTACAATGCCATCCTCTAAATTGTCGTCCTCAGGGTGATTGTCCCAAATTTTATATGTGGGATCTTCATTAGCCCGATCACAGTAATGGCTCAACAACCTCAAATTGTAGTGCACATAAACCAAGCTTTCTGCTCGGTTTTCGTTGAGCCTGTTTCTTTTCACATTATGTATATAACTGTAGGTGCTCCAACACCTCTCTGCAGAAGAAGAATTTACAACCTGTGCAAGAACTTTCAATGCCAATTTTCGCAAAAGTCCGTCGCCGCCATATGTTTCCCACCATGTGAGAGAATCAAATTTATCTTTGTCGTCCATTGCATGGAAGTTACCATACAAACCACTGCCAGTGAAGTATCTGCCTATTTCAAGGCGCACAGCTGCACATTCCTCCCTGTCAGGCACCAACTTTTCTAATGCATCCAGATATCCTTTAGTTACCTCTCGATCTAAATGGGGTTTGGTCCTAACACCACCCCCTGCTGCAGGTTTGCCCAACCAAGAATCTGAGTAGTATTTTGGCGTAAGGATATACGCCAAGCAATGTAGTGGAAGGTTAAGCCTTTTCCACCGTTCACACACACAATCGTGAATCAGATTGTACAAGTCGGGATCTCTGTTATTAACAATGTCTTTTATTTCCCCCAACATGGTATCCATTTGCTCATACACCTCGCCAATCACTGGTTTGTCTGTATCTGCAAACCGAATCATGTTATAAATTGGCTTGGTGAAATCCAATACCTGTCTCACAGCTGTCCAAAACTGCCCATCAAGAGCGGCCTCCTCCACCGTTTCAAAACCTGCAATGTCAGCTACATTTGTAGCCCTTTCCTTTAACACCTGCCAATTTGGACTTGATACCATGCTAGCTAAACCCTCTCTTACCTTCAAAAGGCGCCTGAAGGTGAGGTAATAGCTACCAAATCTAGTCCTCGCAATCTTCAGCAACTCCAATCTCGAGTGACTGCGGAAAAGGCCATGGGTATTGCTATGATTTGTAATAAATTTTATCATTTTTTTTCCTCTCTTGTACAAATCCCCAATCCATTGGTATTGTTCATTTTTGTTTTTGACAATATCATGCAACAGAAGGTTCAATGTGTGAACCAAACATCCAGACCAAAATATGTTCGGGTATCTATCCTCAATAATTGCTCCCGCTGCCTTACAATTAGGAGCATTATCAGTGATGACTTGGATGACATTGTATGGGCCAATACGCTCAATTGTTTCAAGCAATGCTTCTGCAATGTTGATAGCGGTCTTGAACTTGTCTGAGTAATCATGTGCAGCTAGAAAAATGGGACCACTTCGGGACACAGCAAGAACACTTATCAATGGCTTGCCTTTTACATTTGTCCATCCATCAGATACAATGGACACCCCATTGTCAGTCCAAGAACTTGTCATTTTATTCAAAGAATGTGATATTTTTGCTTTTTCATGATCAAGGCCAACTGTTCTTGCCTTGTCATACCCAGGGCTCTTGTATCCTTTAGGGGCATCATTTATGGCAGAAACCATTTCGTGCCAATAAGGTGAGCGTAGAACATTGAATGGTATCCCATTTGCATAGAGGAACCTGTAAATTTTTGAATCCACATCATTCCTACACCCCTCATCAAGGAAATCTGATATGGTTCTACGGCGTAAAGATGATGACCCTGAGCCTCCATGTCCATATCCACTGCCTTGGGAGGATGCTGAAGGAGTTTTTTGTGAGCTTTCAAAAAAACCCCTTGATCTTTTTGCTTTGTATTGGGCGTCCTCCTCTTCCTTTATGTATTTGGCTCTATCTGCTGTTGACACCGCGTCGCAAGTTCTGATTCCTATTTGTTTCTCTCCATCCCATGCCCTTTTCCCGCAAAGGTGTCTTCTCAAACGGGTGTATGAGCCTGTGAAATCAGTGTTGCAATGGGGGCAATGAAATTTAGTGGTTCCACCCCCTCTCCCTGTTTCAGGCCTCTGAACATATTTCCACAATGGAGTTTGGTCTTGTTTAGTTTTTTGACCCTCATGTTCACCCTCCACATCCTCCTCACTGGGGTTTTCACCTATTTGACTTCCTCCGGCTTCTTCATCCACCTCTTCAGTTTCAGGCCCCCTCCGTTTCCTACTCTCCACCACCATAATAACCAGAAAGGGGACCAGGAAGAGGAAAATGCCAATAAAAATGCTCAGGTCCATCGTGTTTGATGTTTGTAGGGTTTGAGTCTTGAATCTGCAAATTAATTTAGTTTATTGGGATTAATTCATTTAATTTATTAATTTAATTTAAATTAATGATCTTTAAACTCAAACAGGTAAATGAAACTAACCAAATTAACTACCTAACCAGCTAAACTAACTAAATGATTAAGTTACTTACCTCTGCAAGCTTGCTCCTCGCTCCTTGGCACTTGCTCCTCGCTCCTCAGCTCTGGCTCCTTGCTCCTCAGCTCTTGCTCCTTGCTCCTTTGCTCTCAAACTCAAGCTCAATCTCATTGAAATGATTTTGTTTTGGCCCATTGGGCTTATAAACCCAAAAAAATTAGTTTAATTTTTTGTTTTTTTCGGGTCCGCGGAATTTTTTTCCGCCGAATCGCTCCCGGAATTTTAAAATTCGCTCCCGGAGCGTTTTTTAATGCCCGGGAGCGATCAGGGAGCGATCGCTCCCGGGCATTAAAAAGCGCTCCGGGAGCGCGGGAGCGATCGCTCCCTGAAGCGCTCCCTCACAGACCAGGGAGCGCAAATTTTTTTACGGGAGCGCGCTCCCGAAAATCGCTCCCGTCCGGGAGCGATTTGGGGAGCGCGCTCCCGACCCGCTCCCGAGCCGCTCCCGCCCGGAGCGCGCTTCGGGAGCGGGTTCGAAGGGGGGGGGGGCGCTCCCCCGCATCACTGGGCTCAAGCATTTTTTGCACCTCTTTTTTTGCCTTCGTCAACAATGTGGTTCTCAGCTTCTCTGACCCAGGCGGCACATACCCTGATGGAGCCCCTTGAGTTAGAGCTCGGCACATCTCAATAAATAGAGGTGTGCGTGCAACATTAATGATATGAAGTTTTGATAGAAGAAGAAGGCAATGGTGAGATCAAGCTCTTCCCGTCTCTCTTTTTGGAAAATCTTGTCCATTGGACCAAGTGCAATTGCTCTTCTTTTTGCTACTTGTCCCCCAACAGAAGTAGAACTCTCAAATGGAAATTTGGTGGTTCCTTTCTTCAAAAATGGAAGGGGGTCTTCATTCTTGGTTTTTCTTGATTTTGTAGCCACATTTTCCATACCAACATTGGACTCCTTGTCCATTTCTTTCCTCTTTTGTAAAGGAACAACTTTACAAGCTCCAATTCCACAACCTGGTAAAGCCAACAAATGGCCTTTCACATGGAAATATGTGCTTTTGAAAGCAATGTGACAAAAGTTGCATCTCCATTGCACATTGCCTCCTTCCTTCCCCTTGGTGCTTGTTCCATCTTCTCTTGTGACATATTTCCACAAGGGATATTTCTCAATGTTGTCTTTAGGTCCTCCTCTTCCCTCAACATCACTTGCAGCAGACTCTGATGATATTGGGGGAGGAGGGGCATCTCCAATGGAGACATTCTTCCCCTAACTGTTGCCTTTGATTGAGCCATAAATACTGTAAAAAAAATGAACAAAACATGCACAAATTTGTAAACAAAAAATCATATACAAACTACTGTAATAGAATAAGAAATGCAAAAAAATGGAGCTGAAATGCACTTACCTGGTGCTTGAATCTCCTTGCCAAACGCTCTACTCCCTTAGCTCCTTGCTCCAAACACTTAGCTCCTTGCCCACATCTCAAACTATGCAAAATGAAATGAGAAACAACGTGAATGAATAAAGGAACAACATGTTTTTAAACCCGCAGAGGTCGTTTTTTTGGGATACGAATTCCAGAATCGGGATTCGAATTCCCAACAAATCCTATCCGATTCGCGGGATTCGGATTCGCCAGGGGTTTTCAACGAATCCGGTTACATAGCTCTTATGTAATCAACTTCAAAGGAGACTTCCAAGACTTAAAACAAGATCTCTCCACCAAGACGACCAACTAGATATTTCAAGAGTAATGGATCCGTTTTTTTCATAAGTAGGCCTCTTAAAACAATCTTGGACTTGTATTAACTCATGCAAAACAAACGTTTCATCTTTGCTTGTCATGATAGTCTTCTTAAGACATCTTTTCTTGCCTTAACACACTTCAATGACACCTTCGCTAATCTTTCTTGACCGCAGATGCATCTCAGGATATCCGAGTTATGTGTGAATACTTATAAGGGACAAAGTCACACATTTTTATATTTCATCAAGAGGCTCCTCAAGCCTACTCTTGGGCTGACTTCAACTAGTTGGACGACGTGGTCATAGAGGTCTTTGGACACAACAAAAATTACAATAATAATTTTCTTCTTTTCAATACAAGTGCTCGAAAGGATCTTTTACATAATGACAAGGACCTTGTCTCAGAATAGAAGCCTAAAAGGATACAATGGATGCTTGACCTATTGATCAAAGACTCAAGCATGGAACCCATGCTTCATAACTATTTTTTCTTCTATGTTTTTCTTTCTTCTTTTGATCAATAATAATTACATCATGACATGATACCAATGACAATTATGAATACCGAAACTAGTTACATTTTCCAACACTAAATGGCCTCTAGAGTTCAGAAACTATGCTACGAGCTATGTCATAAGGTTTGCCAAATTTGAACTTTGAGGTTCAAAGTTCAAGAACATTAAAAAAATTGTTCAAATTTGGTTAGGTTCTCTTATAGTAAATAGCCCCCCACATGTTCACAGAGGAACCACATAAATTTTCAACAGGTAAATTCATGAACTGACCTAGCTTCTATTTAATAATTGACTTTCTGTCCTCTCTAATTACACTTCTATATCCTTTCTTCCACTCTCCTCCCTTGTCTCTATGGAAGACAATTGTGTAAATTGACTTTCAATTTGTGTTTTAATCGCTACTGAATAAAATGCTGCGGAATATGTGGATGTCCCTTGACTGGTTTGCGTAGTTAACAGATTGTTGTTTTCGTGGGTTTGTTTTTGGCCATGTGTTAGTTTTCCATGGAATTCTGCAACTACTTGGATGAATACCGAAAGCAAGGCAACTAAAAACCGAAACCCAATTTACTTTCACCAAGATATAGAGTTTCTTGCTTTTTTCCTTTTAAAGAAAAATGTATATATTTTCATTAAAAGATGCCAGAATACATGCCAAAACCTGGTACATATAGAGCCCATGATCCTTCTTCATCCATCGAAAAAATCCATTGTTGTTTGACACCATTTACACCCATTCTAGATATATCTATTCTGAACAAGTTTTCCTTATGCAATCTCCAAAATACACCTAAAATCGATATATATATATATATATATATATATATATATATATATATATATTTGCAAAACATATAAAAATGATTCAAACATAAATCCTGCTACATATTCCTTATAACAAAATTGACCCGGTATTCATCTGCTTCAGTCTCAGGCTAAGGAGGAGAGGCCTGATCCATGCTAGTACTGATGCTGCCTCCAACCTCTTCCTACAATTCAAGATTGTCCTACCTCTATGTCATGATTCCTTCTAGTGCATTGTTACACTCCTTAACTGATAATTATTATAATAAGTATAATATATTACTATATATGTAGGAAGTGATGAGGATATGGTTACTTTGCCATTAATGAAGTACCAAGTCTAGGTTTTAAAATTACCATAGTGGTAAAGACGGATATTTGAAATTTTTAAGAAAAAGGAGAGAAACCAAGGTCCAAGACTAAGGGTTTAGTAAACCAAAAAGAAGGGTTGGTGGGAGGGGGAGACAGGAGGGCTATGAAGAGGTGTTAGTAGAACGATGATTTTTTTTTTTTTTTTTTTAAACTAAAACGAGTATTTTTATTTATGGATGGCCGAAGCCAGAGCAAGAATTACAGTTCATTGTTTCTCTCATTGCCTTCCTCAGCTTTTTCTAGTCCTCCTAGCCCTTTTAGGGAATGATTGCCATTTTCAGTGCCCCTGCATTTATGCTGATCATACTTTTTTCAAGGGTGCATCCTGCATTTGCTAACCTGTCTGCTTCAGTGTTTAAATCTCTGAGGATATGGAAGAGCTGTGCTGATGGAAATTCCTTCATAATTCTATTTACTCTTTTTAACTGCTTGTTTAGGACTGGGTCTTTGAGGCCTTTCTTGTTTGTTAGAGATCTTATCAGCAGTTCTGAATCTCCAAAAACTATAATTTCATTTGCGTTTCCTTTTCTGGCCAGTTGACAAGCTTTTAATAGACTGAGTGCTTCTGCTTGATTGTTGGTTTTTAGCCCAAGTCCCCAACTGAATTCCTCTTTCCTCCCATTCTGAAAATAGATGACTCCCCCTGCTCCTGATTTGCCTGGATTTCCTTTCGAGGCTCCATCGAAGAATATTGTGCATTTACCTTGTGACTTCCACCACTTCTGAAAGTTGTCCAAGTTGTCTCTGAACTGCCAGTTTTCCTTGTGGATTGGGCGACTGATGGCTGGTGGAATTGGCATAGGTGAAAAGCCTTCCAGCCAAACCTTTTCTTCATTTCTGAGGGTGCTTTCTTTGACATTGGTTTGTCTCAGAGTTTCTAAAAGAAGATCCTTGGCCTGCTTTGCTACAGCTTCTGCAGTGATTTCTTTTTGATTGAAGACAGATTCATTCCTAGATAGCCACAACTTCCAACATACATATTTCGGAGCAGCATTCCACAGCTTGTGCCAAAGAGATTTTTCGTTGATGCTGTGGGGGTACCGAGTTTTCCAAGACAGAAACATTTCTGTGATCGAGCAGTGTGATGGGGGTCTCACATTCAACCCTGTCAAGAAGCTGTTCCAAACTTTCTGTGCATACTCACAATCAATAAACAAATGGACTGAGGTTTCTGGAGCGTTCTTGCAGAGGGCACAACGATGCGGACCTGCATTGTTTCTTTTACACAGATTGTCTCCGGTCAAGATTTTATTGTGGAATAAAGTCCAGCTGAAGAAATTGATCTTGGGGATGCTGAAGTTTTCCCAAATCTGTTTCCAAACTGATTCCGGATGCTGTGACTCCTTTTTACCTTGCATTTGAAGATAGCCTTGTTTGACCGTGTACTCTCCTGTTTTTCCCCATCCCCATAAATCTTCCTCTTCCTTATGCACTGGTGTAAAATCTGTTATTGCCTCTATGAGAATTTTTGACTGTTCTTTTAAGTGGGTTGGGATGTTTGGCAATGTCCAGCGCTGCCAGTTGCCTTTGTAGTCCCACTCTGCTATATCCTCAATTTTCCTTATTCCTTTAGAAATTAGCCAGGCTCTTAACTCTGCGATTTCGTTGATGTCTGAGAGAGGGGGATGATCCATAATTCGATCTTTCCGTAGCAGCGTATTTTTACCATTTCCTGGGATTTTGTATAAATGATTTCTGAAGAATTCGACCCCTTTACAACAAAGCCTCCAGGCCTGCGTTCCTCTGGGGGAATGCGCAGGATTGAATGTTGAAATTGGTTGCTTTTGCAAATATTTAAGATTTAGTAGCTGACTGGTTGGGTGTGTTGGCTCTTGGATTATTTGCCACAGGAGTTTACAGCCCAAAGCCAAATTTGCATGCTGAGGGTCGCGGATTTGAAGACCGCCTTCTGCTATGGGCCGCTTCACTGTTTCCCATTTGATGAGATGGAAACGATCTCTGTTTCCTTTCCCTCCGTTCCAAAGAAAGTTTCGAATAATGCTGGATATTTGATCAGTGATTTGTTTTGGTGCCAACAGCAATGAAGCTTGGTATGTTGGCAGGGCGGAGAGCACGGAGCGGATGAGGGTGAGTTTGCCACCTGTAGTGAGCCAAACTCCGCCCCACGCTGTTATCTTTTTTTTATATTTGGATATCACCTCTTCCCACAATTGATTTCGATTGGAGCCCCTCGTCAATGGTAAGCCGAGATATTTAATTTTATCCCACAGAGCATATCCTTTGAATCCCAATACGCTGGCGATTCTGTCTGTAGCGTGCTGGTCAATGTTCCAACTATAAACTGCGCTTTTCCTTTCGCTGACTAGCGCACCGGTGATGCTACAGTACTTATGAAGGGTGGTTTTGAAAGCATTTGCGATTCTCATGGATGCGCCCCCCAGAAGAATTGAATCATCAGCGAATAGCGCATGATTCACCGGAGCTATGCCTTGAACGATCCTTATCCCAGGAATGGTTCCAAGTTGTTTCTCATGAGTTAGCTTCCGGCTTAGAACATCAGCCATCAAAATGTAGAGAAAGGGCGAAAGAGGGCAGCCCTGCCTCAATCCCCTGGTGGCTTGAAAAAATTCAGTTGGTCTGCCATTCACCATTGGGGCGATCCAAATGTTTTCTATACAGGCCTTGATGAGACTTATAAAATCCTGTTTAAAACCAAAAGCTGCTAGCACCCTGAACAAAAAGGAACGATTAACACGGTCAAAGGCATTGCACATATCCAATTTAATTATCATACCTTGTTCTTTCCGAGTTAGACTGGAATGGAGAGCCTCTTGGATCTGGATAACATTGTCCAGAATTTGTCTGCCTTTTACGAATCCTCCTTGTGCCTGTGAGATGAGCTTTGGGAGAAGAGGCTTGATTCTGTTGGCCAGCAGCTTGGCCACAATCTTATAAGATGAATTGCAGAGGGAAATCGGCCTATATCTGTCAAAGGATCTTGGATTTGTTTCCTTGGGAATTAAGGCGAGAAAGGTAGAGTTTATTCCTCCGCCCACTTTTGCCTTCCTCAGGATTCCTCTTATCATTCTGAATAGATCGTTTTTGATAATTTCCCAGCAAATTCTGTAGAAATGAACTGAGAACCCGTCGGGTCCTGGAGCTTTATCCGGTTCCATGGACCAAACTATATTAGTTATCTCCTCTTCCGTGACTGGTCTCAACAGAGAGTCGTTTTCCTCCTCGCTGACTAGGTTTGGGATAGTTGTGAGGAACTCCTCTGCGTCCTCCTCATTTCCATTTCTTTCCGCGCTTAGAAGATTCTGAAAGTGAGTGACAGCTGCTTCTTTGATTTGTGGAAATCCTTTATACACCTGTCCGGTTGTGCTAGTTATCTCTGCTATATGGTTGCGGGAGACTCGTGCCCTGCACTGTCTATGAAAGTATTTGGTATTCCTATCTCCAGATTTAAGTCACAAACTTCTGGACTTTAGGCGCCAATATTCTTCTTCAGTTCTGAAAGAACAGTATGCGTTCCTTTGGGCAGATTTTTCGATGGCTAAATCTGTGGGAGAGGGATCTTTCTCCTCCATTTCGAGTTGGACTCTTTCCAAATGAAGAACTGCTTCCTTCCTCTGGTTAGTTGGGGTTTGCATAGATTTTTTTATCCAGTCTTTAAGGGCTTTTTTTGTATTTTTTATTTTTTGTTCCCACACATAACTTGGGGATCCGAGGACGGCTATCCTCCATGCTGATTGAACTGTTTCGTAGAATCCGTCTTTACCTGCCCAGAGAGGGCTGAAGCGGAAAGGAAGAGGGCCGAGGTCTTCTTCTTCTTTTATACATAGTAGGATTGGCTTGTGGTCCGATGTAAGCTTGGGGAGGATCTTGGAAAAAACCATTCTGTTGTCCAGCATTAATGTGCTACTGATAAGAAATCTGTCCAACCTAGCTGAGATTTGATTTTCTCCTGTTCTATTATTGGACCAGGTGTATTTGCCTTTTATGGGTTTGTAATCAACTAAATCCCACTGTAAAATCAGATTGCCCACAGTGTTGATGAAGGGGTCCCTAGAATAAATCCCTCCTCTTTTTTCTTTGGGATCTAGGATGATGTTCAGATCACCTCCAATGACTATATTTGTTGGATTGATCTGTTCTATATAATCCATGAGTGTCTTCCAACACTCTCTCTTTTCTTCATAATGGACAGGAACATACAAGTTAAAAAGAGCTAAGGAGAGATTGCTTACTGTGTGGCGCAGTTCTGTGTGGATCCAATGTTGGGTCTCTGTGGATCGTTCCAAAGTGAATGAGTTTTTTGACCAAAACGTGCCTATTCCGCCGGCCGAACCCCTTGCGCTGACAGTCTTTCCTGAGTCATATTTCCATTTCACCGTGCTGGTGTTTAGAAGGGCTTCCCCTTCTATCTTGGTCTCCTGGAGCATAAGGATGTCTGCGGTTTCCATCTTCAATAAGTCTTTGATAGCCTCTGCTTTATTGGGATTACCCAGTCCCCTACAGTTCCAGGAGACCAACTGCATCATTTACCGCTTGATGAGGGAGGGCCTCCTGGCTTGGACGCCCTTGGTCTTGTATTTCTCTCGATAGTCATTTCTATGGTGGCTTGACTGCCAAGAGTTTTCTGCCTTTCTGATTCTTCTTCCCTGGTTTCCTTGTTTGTTCTTCTTCCCACTTTTTTTAGTGGCCTTTCAAGTATTTCTTCATCAGATGAACCCGCGTATTCTTGGTTCTTCTTCTTTTGTTTTATGATGTCTGCATAAGAAGGAGAAGGAGTGTTGCTGGGATTCGGATTTGGAGTATTACCTGGCTCTTGGATGTCCTCGTTGTTTTTCTGTGGTGGATCTTCCTGTTCGGCCTCTGGCGGATCTTCCGGTGGAGTGAGGGATTCGAAGGGATTTTTGTCTCTAGCACTGCTTTCAGCTTCTCTGCTTCCACTGTTTTGATTGTTTGTGTCTTCATGCCCTGATTTGTTCCCTGTCTCTTTTGCTTTGTTTTTATTGTTCTGCCTGCTGCTTGCTGTTCTCTTAGCTTGTTTCCACTGATCACCTTTTTCTTTTTCTGTTGTTTCCTCTATTTTTTTTTTGCAATATCTTACAAAATGCCCGTATTCGTGACAATGTCGACATTTAAAAGGCAACTGTTCATAGTCTAGTTCTTGAATGTGCGACCAGTCTGCCACTGTAAGTTTGATGGCTTCAGGGAGCCCGACCTCTAGATCAACTTCCACGCAGATGCGGGCGCAAGAAAACTGGTCCTTCCTCGGAGCCTGATCTATATATCTGCCTAGGGCATTGCCAATGGATTTCAACGAACTCTGACTCCAGCAATGGAGAGGGAGATGTGGGAGGCGCACCCAAACTGGAACCGCTGTAGGTACATCTTGAGCAGGATCAAAATCTGGGTGCCATTTGTTCAAGTATAACCCTCGAGGGCCCATAAAATAAGGTCCGTTTCTGAAGATCAAGCTTCGATCTTCTTCGCTGTTGAACACGAATACGAAGAACCCTTTGCCTACGAAATGACTTTTTATACCTTCCTTGACCAGCGGGATCCAGTTTCGATTGACCCATTCATCTACTGCTTTCGGGGATGGCCATAGCCCTGTGAACTGGCCAATAAGACCCCTTTCAGCAAGATTTAACGCTGTTCTGCATGCTTCTTCTGCCGGAAGGGACACCGAGGGGATGTTGTCCAGCTTTTTTACAAACTTTTGTTGCGAGAGCGAGATCGGTCGCTTTTCAGATGCAGCGACCAGGGCTCGGAAGGCATCTAGATCTGAAGGCAGGGGATCACCTTCATTCGCCATTCAGTAAAAGCTGGGATCAGGGCAGGAGCCCCATGCACCTAGTCTGATCGATCCCCAATAGTCCTGTTCTGAACGGATCCTGTTCCTCTGTCCTGAACGATCAGCAATCACACTGACCGCACCCAGATCTGCAGGGGCCGAATCCGGCGGGAGAAGGCAGTCACGAAGCGCGCGCGCAGAGAAAAAATGCTCTGTAGAACGATGATTTTTAGAGAGATGTTGAATAGTAGGTTTCTAAGATTGGCTTAATTTATAGCCTTAGTAACATGACACCTTTAAACATGGTTCGTGTCATGTCTCGTATGTGTCGGACACCAATACATGAGGACACATGTCTGACACATGTTTGGCAGGTGTCTTGCTCACAAGACACATGCCAAACACATGTTCAACACATGCCCTCATCGTGTGCTCCGCAAAAGAGTCCTACAAGCCATAAAAACACATTTTCCCTTTCATTTGAGCTCATTTCACTCAATAGGTTGGAGGTGTTAGACATTTTGGAGTGCAACTGAGGAGTGGTGTTATGTAACGAACAAAGTTCGTATACGCAACAAAAATCTTTAGAATACTTAGAAGACAAAGACATCCATTGTAGGACAAGTAATTGTATATTGAATATTATATAAAAGAATTGATATGAGATAATTATAATGAGGATGAGGGCCTGCTTATATACCCTAGGCAGGTACCTCTTCACAACGGTTGTGTCTTTGGCGGCATGCCTCTTCATTACTAACTATTTAGTCAATTAATTATTAATTATGATTATTATTGTTTACATTATTTTCTATTATTTTACTATAAATTATATTCATAACATTGCCTTCCTCTTCAAAAAGCTTTGTCCTCAAAGCTTACTTGATGAAAGGGCTTGATCTCTTTTCCCATTTCGAATATCTTCTCTTCTCAGTACTTTCGTCTTCGTTGATACAAGACGATATGATCGTTTGACTGATAAACAAATTTGTCAGACTGAGAATGATTCTGACCATCCCAGATTAATCTTTCGTGGAATCTTCCGATCATTGGAAATTTGTAATAATTGTTATCATAGGACTGGATTCTGCAAACTTCAACATTTCTTGGAACATAAATTTGTTGCTTCCGTTTTGAATTGTTAAAATATGTACATTGACTTAGTTGTCTTCTCTAGTGATTTGGATATCGATAAGGAGTACTTCCATTTTGACTTTTCCTTATCATGTGCGTGGCAATTTTCTAATTAACTTCAGGTACTGATGTTGCTGAATTGGTTACAAAATCTTCACTTGGACTTTCCATCATCTGAACTGCAACATTTGAATATGTTCTTCCTTCAACTAGTTTGTCATCTTCTTGAGTTGTGATATTGATTGGATCGATGTTCGTATTTTTTTCTTCAACGTGGGCTATAAGGACTTTGACACTTCTTTCGTGATAAATTCTTCTAATTTGTTTTACAATGATTTCTTATCATTTTTAAGTTCCATAATTTGATTGAGTAGACTCTGATTATGATTTTTGAGACGTAAGAATTCCTCATTTTCTGAATCGACTTTATTTTGGCATTCAAGCTTCTCGTCTTCTAAACACTTGATTTGTTCTAATAATTTTTTATAAAGGTTTTTTAAGCATAATTTTTCCTCTTCTTTCTTTGATAAACTTTCGTTGAGATTCTTGTCGGAAGCTTCCTTTCCTTGTTCTAACTTGTGCTTCTTAGTTTTATACTTGGTGATTTGTGCAAGTAGTTTCTGGATATGATCTTTTAAACGAGGATTTTCTTTGCTTTTATTGGATATGACCTCCTCAAGCTCTTTTTTCTTTTCCGATATTGTGTTTTGATTCTTTTGATGCATTAGTTTCATAACATCTTTAAAGTCTTCTGATGAGGCCATTATTGATTCTGACTTGTCATGTCCTGGAAGGTGATAATCTTCTTCTTATAAGGAAACATCAAAATATTTTTCTCTAAGTTTAATATGAACATACCCAATTCTTTTAACCAAGGTTGACAAAAAAATGATGTCAATTTTTGGGTTAAACATGGTTACGACACAAAATTGCGAGATGTATTCATAATGGTCAATTATTACTTGTAAATCATTAATTTCATATTCTTTGTCGCCAAAAATATTTTTTCTTTCTCCTATGCTTGACTCTGGAATTAATAGTTGATTCACCAAATTAACATTGACGTAATTTTCCTCGACACTTGTGCCAATAGCGATATAATCTCCTTCCTTGAGTGTTCCCTTTTAATATAATTAATCTACAATTTGTAATTGAGAGACTTTTATAGGAAAATTTTCCTTCCTTTATTTTAAAACTAGACTCCATTTTTATTTCTTTTTTTTCTATTTTTTTCTTAATATATTAAAATTTACTATTTTCCTTTTTTTCTTCCAATTTTAACTTCTCAAATGTATTTTAGAATTACTAATTTTCTTTAAAATAAATATTTTGTATTATTCAATAATTCATTTATAATTTTTTTTGGGAATTAATTAAATTTTTTTCTTTATTGGACCTTACCCCATTGTAAAGATATTGTATAAGCTCCTTTTTTTTGGTTTTAATGCTTATAAAAGATACCTTTCAGTATGTCTATCAAAGACCTTTATTTTCGGTTTGGTGTTGATATTTGTTGGAGTGTCACGACAATTAGCGAGACTGATATGTCGTCTCCTTTGTTAATGTCTTTCCATTGTAACCTTCGTATCACATAAATTCTCAAACCAATGGCTAAGGGTGTGTAGTTGTACGACGTTGTGCGAAGAGATTACAGTGATACAAAGGCGTATGGCGATTTATAGTGGCTAGAGGCACAATTGTGTGGACAAGAATAAGGCACAGTGTGGCAACAACTACGGTTTACAGGGATGCGAAGTTACAACGGTGGTGGCAGTGTTTGACAATGGTGCGAACAATGACTTTGTTGGAGGATGGGTTGCATGGAAGGGAAAAGGGGATTGTGGTGGACAAAACAAAACAGGAAGGCGGCTAACAGCGAACGAAAGGTGGCTTGCAATTTTTTTTCTTTGTTTTATCATGACGGTGATAGGATGTCAACTGGAGTGGGGGTGGCGGTGGCAAAGAAGGGTGCTCTTGGATGTTCGGACATGCGACTGGTGGACCTTGGTGAGTGCGTCAGGTTACAGTGGTTGCAGCAGGGGTTAGTGGATTTCTTGCAGCCAATGTCTGTCGTCGGGAATTTTTGTTCCACAGTGACACCCTCTTGGCGGAGGTTTTCGGTGGTGGTCGGGCGTCGTGGAGTTGTGGTGGCTGGTCTTAGACGATAGCTCAGTCTCTCCTTTTTTTTTCGACAACCTCTTTTCTTTTTGTTTTATTACAATTTTAATTAATTTTTTATATGATTATTTATATGTTTTTTTTTTTTAATTTTCTTTTTTAATTGTTTTTGACTATATTTTGTTTTTTTAAACTTTTGCTTTTATTTTTTTTCTTCTAATACCCTATTATATATATATATATATTTTTTTTTTAATGTGATAATCCTTTTTTTCTTCTTCTTTTAACTTTAATGGCCAAAGGTCTAATGATGAATCTAGCAGATTGGAGAACTCCAACTATGTAGCGAAACACTTGATCACAAGGACAACAAGGTTGATGGATGGGTTGATGGCCAAAGGCCGAATCAGACGTGGCTCTGATACCATTGTAACGAACAAAGTTCGTATACGCAACAAAAATCTTTAGAATACTTCGAAGACAAAGACATCCATTGTAGGACAAGTAATTGTATATTGAATATTATATAAAAGAATTGATATGAGATGATTACAGTGAGGATGAGGGCCTCTGCTTATATACCTCAGGCAGGTACCTCTTCACAACGGTTATGTATTTAGGGACATACCTCTTCATTACTTTACTATCTATTTAGTTAATTAAGCATTAATTATGATTATTATTGTTTACGTTATTTTCTATTATTTTACTATAAATTATATTCATAACATTTTATAAGGGATTGCAAGTGTTTAGAACAAATCAATATTTAAACACTTGATTTAGGGATTTGTCCATCAATATTTAACTTTTTTCCTGCATGAGTCTATTGTCTTCCTCATTTCATAGAAATCATGGCTCAATCATCAAGAGCAATTGGAAAAAGTTGAAGGGAGGGAATGGATGTCCCCATAATCCCCCCTCCCGTTCCTTTTTTTTCTTTAGGGTATGTTAGTGCTCCATCTGCTAGAGGTGGGGTTGCAAGGTTACTATGTAGTGTTATAAGGGATTCCAAGTGTTGTGCATGTGGATCTGTCCACCAATATTTAATTTTTTTCCTACAGGGGTCCATTGTCTTCCTCATTTCATATAAATCACGGCTCAATCATCAAGGGCAGTTGGAAAAAGTTAAAGGGAGGGGAGGGATGCCCCCTTTAATCTCCCCTCCCCTTCATTTTCTTTAGGGTCTGTTAGTGCTCCATCTGCTAGAGGTGGGTCTGCAACAATAGCTTCAAATCCTGGAAAAAATATTGTTTTAGGAAGAGAATAGGCTCAAGAGAAAAAGTTGTATGATCGAATTTGTATCATGATCATGTAAAATTGTAAATGTTTTTAGTTTCCGAATTCTAAAAAATATTGAATTTTTGTTTGTGTAATTTTTTATTTTGTTATATTTTTTTATATATATATAACAAATTTGTGTGTAAAGTGTCCTGTATGCAAGGTCGTTGTGTCTCATGTTAGACACATATTTTTATGTCCTCCATGACCCATGTCATCGTGTCATTTGACTTGGTTTAAATCCATTCTCGTGATTAAAATTGTTGGGGTGTTTCTCAATTTCAAGGGCTTCTCTAATGATTCATTGAAGGTAAAAGGGGGAAGAAGCAATAATTTTGATGTTGTGAAAATTGGCGAGGTGTTTGAAATTATGAGAGTGCTTCCCAATGGTTGATTTAGAGATTTGACTATGATGATTGTTAGCAATATGCTATTAAGTTGAGCTACTGAAATAGAGGTATGGTACTTTCTGAGTTTAGGCTTCTGTGATGTGAACAATTTTGATATGATTCTTTTAGATCCATCACAATGTGATTTTGAGTTGATGTTTTGAGCCAACAAGTGTGGCTCATCATCAGGACACTAATGAGAAATCTGATCCAGTCTCGTTGAATAAATAGGTGAGAGATGTTGGGGGAGAAACTAAAAAGAAATCATAAAAATGGATAAAGAATCCAATAATGTTAATTTTGACCTAACCTTATTGGATTCTTTATCCATTTTTTGATTTTTTTGAGTTTCTCCGCCAACATCTCTTACCTATTTATTAAATGAGATTGGATAAAACTTCTCATTAATGTCTTGATGATGAGCCACACGTGCTGGCTCGAACCGTCGACTCAAAAACATGTTGTGATGGATCCAGAAGAATCATATCGAAACTATGGTTTTGTAGAAGAAAGAAGGTAGCACCTATGATTGTACACTTGTATGATGCTTCTATTGTATGGATTCCTTCTTGTTGTTCCCGATAATGGATTTTCATTTTCTTCTGTTAGATGCACTCTCCTCCTTCTCTTGGCCTCTACCTCTCTCAAGTGTTCTCATTTGTTTCAACTTCTCCCATCCTATTTATGCTTTGAGAGATAATTAGTCTCCTCAATCCTAGCTATTAATTTCCATATATGAACTACTAATCTACTTAATTCTAGCAAGCACTTTATCTCAACAATGTGGTGTATGCCTATGATTAGAGAAAATCTAATTCACTAATATTCTATCATCTCTAGAATATTTTATTTAGATTTCTAAGATTAGAAGAATATAGGAAACTTGAATTTCCCTCGTATTTTTTTAAGGGAAATTACAGATGATATTTTTGGACACAAATTGTCATTGATGTCAATAGGGCAATATTTGAGGAGCAAATGGAGTCAAGAGGAGCAGATGGAGTCAAGAGGATCAGACGGAGCCAAGAGGAGCAGAACACATACATATATATATATATATATATATATATATATATATATATATGCGCATGCATTTAAACAGCGTTCGGGGACCATATATGCCAAAATAGGGCTATCGAAGCTACAGAGGAGCCATATATATACCATACATATATGCCAAAGTACAGGAGCAAACAGAACTAATGGAGGACGCAGACATCCATCAGAGCAATAGAGGAACAAGCAAAGCTATAAGGAGTCTGTAAAACCCATGTATGCATGTTTTAACATTATCGGCGGTTAGAAACCATATAAATATGCATTTAACGCAAATGGACGTGGAAGGTTTATACATATATGCATTTACCCATCGACGGCAAAAACATAGTTATATAGCGTTTAACACTATCGAAGGGCAAACAGAGGCCAAAACATATATATATGGCAAACACACTATCGGCGGAGAAGTTTATATATATATCGACATATATATGTATATCGGCGACAACGCTAATCGGCGGTTCGGCTATGTGCCACCACCGAAACCTCCGATTGCGATAATGTACGCAGACCTGCTGCGGCATTGTGTTATGATTGAATGCAATATCGCATCCGCATTATCGGGACTCTCACATCGCAATACCCAAAGTGTTGTCCTCCTGCTATGCGCCGATTGCGATAATGCATGTTGACCCGATTAAACATTATAACTTGGCTTAATATAATATCGCATCCCGTGGTGGATCGGTTGTCGGCGATAGACGGAGTCATGGGTCCGATATATAAAGGATCCTTGGCAGTCACGAATCGCCGATTGCGATTTAAGCGTGGACCCGATGCAGAAATAAATACGGGTGTAATGCACCTTGAAGTCCGCCCTTCAGTCTTTTTGACTGTTTTTTTCATATTCTCTGTGTAATGGAATTTTGGCATGCGTGGGGTGTTTTAAGCCGAAAGGCTTACGATGGTTCAAAAGGATGAAAGTCAGTTGAAAGGGGTGAATCATGGCGATTATGATTGCGATAGGACGTGGCTGCCCATTAAATGAAGCAGTCCCTGTGTATGCCTGCTATCATGAGAAGACAGGAGCGCTGTTACAATTGTGGAATATGTGTCCTCTGCGTATGACTCGATCCTCTCTTTTTCTGAATCAACGAGTCTCAGAAGTGCTGGTGAAGCACGAAGAGACAAAGGAAACCATAGAGACCAAAGAGGAAGCCGCAACGACTGAGGAGGAAGCCGAAGAGGTGTAAGCGGAAATGAATGGACAGAGGGATGGGAATGAATAAAACAGTAAAAACAGAGAACTGTTGCTGTTGTTGTTGTGCTGAAGAACCAAAGTGTGAGGTAGCAGAAGCAGTAGAGGCAGCAGAAGCAGCAGAGGCAGGAGAGTAGGAGTGAAGGAGAACCTCAGCTGAACAGAGATTAGTAGCATACCAGTTTATACCAAGGTTGGTTTGGAGCCTCAGAACTGAACAGGACTGAAGTCCTTGGGGGTAGGTGCTCCTAAGTGCAGAACCATTGCAAAATAGAGTTGCTGCTCTGGAGGTTGGAGCCTCACTAAAGTCCAAGTTGGAGCTTGGCAACTAATCACAATTAGATATATACTTTTATTGTATTTATTTCATTGCACTGTGTTGTGTTTAATAAAAGCATTAATTCCAGCTGTTGATTTCTGTGTTCTATATATATATATATACATCTATATATGCTTTTGGTAATCACTAGAACAATTAAAAATAAATACTGATTCACCCCCCCCTCAATATTTCCAACAATTGGTATCAGAGCAGGCTTCTTCATACTAGCCTAACAGCTTGAAGAAGGATCCGCAGCCATGATGAGAAATCACGAAGCATCAGGAAGACCTCCTCTGTTCGATGGCACTAACTTTGGCTTATGGGAAAAAAGAATGACTTACTATTTAATGTCCCTTGGACCTGAAGTCTGGGATTTTGTTTAAAATGAATACCAAATGACTACCATTCTTCCAACATATCCAGATGAGAGGAAAGCCTACATCGCAAATGCAAAGGCCTTTAACTCCATCAGTAGTGGAATCACTGATTCCTAGTTTACAAAAGTCATGCACTGTACCTCTCCCAAAGAAATGTGGGAGAAGATAGTTGGCTTATACGACGGAGACTCAAAAGTCAAGAAGGCAAAGCTTCAAACTCACATAAGACAATTTGAAAGTTTGAGGATGGAAGATGAAGAAGATATTGCAACATACCTCCTCCGAGTAGTTGAAGTGGTAAACTCTCTGAAAGGATTGGACGAAAAAATTGAAGAAAGTACCATTGTTCAAAAGGTATTAAGGTCTCTTCCAGACAGATTTGACTCCAAAATAAGCGCTATAGAAGAAGCAAAGGATCTAGATACCCTCAAAATGGATGAACTTCATGGAATTCTCACTGCCTATGAAATGAGGAAAGGTGGCCTAAGCTCCAAAGATGCAACATTCAAGGCCTCAAAGTCAAAGAAGGGGAAAGAAAGGAATGACTGTAGTGATGAGTCAGATGTGGAATCCGAATTGGCTCAATTTGTACAAAAGCTGAAGAAAGGATCTAATCTTAAAGGCAAGTATCCCCTTATCTGTTTTAAACGTGGAAAAATAGGTCATTATACAGCAAAATGTCCTCATAAACATGACAGTGATGATGAAGGAAATTCTAAAAGAAACAAAAAGAAAGGGTTCAATAAGAAGAACTTCTTCTCTAAGTAAGATGAGTCTGATGAGGATGAGTTTATGGTCATAAAAAAGAAATCAGATGAGGAAAGTGATCATGATGAAAGCCAAGAAACATTATTCATGACACTTGCAGATGATGATGACTCAGGGTTGGAAGGAAATGTAGATGAACTGTTAATAAGTGCCATTGAAGAAAATGAGAAACTACGGAACAAAATCATTTCTCTCAAAGTGGAAAACGAGGAAACAAGAAGGAGAGAAGATCTCTTGGAAGCAAAGCTTAAAGAAAAAGAAGAGACTTGTGAAGAACGTGAGGCCGGAATAGTGTCTCTGAGAAAGGAGTTGGAGCAAATTAAAAAGGGCTGTAAAAGCTTTCAAATACTTGAGACTATTCTGAAAAATAAAGAACCTCAACATGACAAGTCTGGAATAGGTTTCAAAGGAGAATCCTCAAGCACTAAGAATAGTGCGAAAAGCTATGCTGATGCACTTTCTGCAATCCAAAAGAAGAAAAAGTATGTTATCAAAAGTGCATCCCAGATCCAAAGAATGAAGAGAGAATTATTCCAAAGAAGATTGTGGAGTCGAATCATGGACACTACAGCAAATACAAACCTGTACTCCACAAAGGGCCCATCGCAAATCCAAAGATTGAGGGAGGAGTAATTCCCAGGAAGGAAATCGACTCAAACCGTGGTTGCTTCAACAGGTACAAAACCATCTTTCTTGGACACTATTTTCACTGTAAAAACTTAGGTCATCAAGCCCGACATTGCATGGCTCGCAGAAGTGAAACGCCAAATCTAAAGGACCGAATAATCAATTCATATGCACCCAAAAGGCAGGGACAAATCAAAACCTTCAATTCATTTGATCCCATGACCAAATTTGATTTGATTTGCTCTTTCTGCTATAATAATGGACACTATGAACAAGATTGCCCACTCAAAGGAAGAAAGACGAGTAGTAAGAACTCCAACATGGATAAATGCGGCCTGGCTCTATATGCTCAAAATAATGGAAACCATTGGTTTGTGGATAGTGGGTGCTCCAGACACATGACAGGAGATAGAAGGAAGTTTGTCTCACTGAGCAAAAAGGAAGGGAATGTGTCCTTTGGAAGCGGATCTGGTAGAATTGTAGGAAAAGGAACTGTTACTCTGATCAATGGAAAAGGAAAAGCTCAAGATGCTCTGCTAGTTGACGGACTCAAACACAACCTCCTGAGCGTCAGCCAAATCTGTGATCAAGGACATAAGGTTGTCTTTAGCACCAAAGACTGTGAAATAAGGAACTCTGCCTCAGGGGGACTTGTGGCAAAAGGGGTGAGAACACCAAACAACATTTACATTTTGAACAAGATTCAAGAAAATAAATGCTACCTGAGTCAGACGAATGAAAGTTGGCTGTGGCACAAGTGACTTGGACATACAAGCTTCGAAAATCTGATCAATATCAGCGAGATCAAAGCTGTACGAGACATCCCAAGGCTGTTCAAACCAAATCAAGGAGTATGTGGTCCATGTCAACATGGAAAGCAAACCAGAACCGGCCACAAGACAAAGGAGCTCTCTACATTGAAGCCCTTGGAGATCATCCATGTTGATGTGTGTGGGCCAACTAGAAATCAGGCACTCCAAGGAGAAATGTGTTTTGTGTTATTTGTTGATGACTATACTAGAATGATGTGGATATATTTTATAAAGTATAAATTTGAAACTTTTGAGTGTTTTAAGAATCTAAAAGCCTTTGCAGAAAATGAAAAAGATTCAAAAATTAAGTGCCTCAGAACAGACAGAGGGGGAGAATTCACATCAAACGAGTTTAGTGAGTTTTGTAATATTCATGGAATTAAAAGGGAATTCTCTGCTGCCAGAACACCTCAGCAAAATGGGGTAGTTGAAAGAAGAAACCGAACAGTCCAAGAAATGGCAAGAACAATGTTATTAGCAGCAGACTTGCAGCCTAAATTCTGGAGAGAAGCAGTAGGGACAACTGTCTATACATTGAATCGAACTCAATTAATACCAAATTGTGAAAAAACTCCTTATGAGTTATGGAAAGGAAGACCTGCTTCAGTGAAGTACTTGAAGATCTTTGGAAGCAAGTGCTTCATAAAAATCAATGATGGCTCACCAGGAAAGTTTGATTCTCGGGTTGATGAAGGGATATTTCTTGGATACTCTACACGGAGCAAGGCTTACAAGTGCTACAATTGTCGACTGAAGAAAATAGTGGAAGGCATTGATGTAAAGGCTGATGAAGATCTTCCAGAAAAGGAAATTGAAGAACATGAAGATGACTTTCTCATTGAAGAAGAAGAACCTAAAGAAGAAGAAATAGACGAGGAAGAAGAAGAGGAAAGAGAACCACCTCATACCCCTTCAAAGATGAAGTATGTCCATTGTCCAATGATATCATCCAGAAGAGCAGATTATTGGTGACAGAGTTGAAGGTGTGCAGACCTGAAGAAGGATAACAATTACACCCAAGAGAAAAGTCATTACCCTTCTATCTATGATAGAACCAGAAACATTTGTAGAAGCAAGTAAGGATCCTCATTGGGTAAAAGCCATGGAAGAAGAAATGTCCCAAATTGAGAAAAACACGACATGGGAGCTGGTACCTCGTCCAAAGGACAAAAACATAATAGGAACCAAATGGTTGTTCAAAAATAAAATGAATGAGGAAGGACATGTTATCAGAAAGGGCTATTCACAAATTGAAGGAATTGACTTTGAAGAGACTTTTGCACTAGTAGCCCATATGGAAGCTATCAGGATGTTCTTGGCATTTGCTTGCTCAAAAGGATTCAAAATCTATCAAATGGACGTGAAATCAACATTTTTAAATGGGGAACTCAAGGAGGAAGTCTACATGGAGCAGCCAGAAGGGTTTGATCTAACAGCAGGAAAGGACTTAGTCTGTAAGTTGAAAAAGGCTTTATATGGGTTGAAACAAGCTCCTAGAGCTTGGCATGCAAGATTGGATCACTATTTACAACAACAAGGCTTCAAAAAGGGAGTGGCTGGAAGTAATCTATACATAATATGGGTTGAAACAAGCTCCTAGAGCTTGGTATGCAAGATTGGATCACTATTTACAACAACAAGGCTTCAAAAAGGGAGTGGCTGGAAGTAATCTATACATAAAGGCAGATGAAGGTAAGTTACTAGTTACTCTTGTTTATGTCGATGATCTGATTTTTGCTAGTAATAATGATGAAATGAGCCATGAATTTTCTCAAAACATGTCAAAAGTGTTTGAGATGTCAATGATAGGAGAGCTGTCTCACTTCCTTGGACTTCAAGTATCTCAAACAAGAGCAGGATTGTGTATATCTCGAACCAAATATCTAAAAGACATGCTCAAAAAATATGGAATGGAGGACTGAGCACCCATGAGCACACCTATTACCACAAACTGCAAATTGAGCAAAGATGATGACTCCCTTCTAGTAGATTCAACTCATTACAGGTCAATGATTGGAGCCCTTCTATACTTAACAGCTATAAGACCAAACATAATGCAGGCAGTAGGAATGGTGGGAAGATTTCAGTCTGCTCTCAAACAATCCCATTTATTAGCTGTAAAAAGAATTTTGAGATATTTGAAAGGAACTTCTGATTTCGGTCTTTGGTACCCAAAGAGCTCAACACTGACTGTAACTGCATACATCGGTGCTGATTGGGTTGGAAGTATAAATGATTAGAAAAGTACTAGTGGACATGCGTTCTTCCTAGGAGATTGTTTAGTATCCTGGCTTAGAAAAAAAAAGTCATCCATATCATTATCCGCAGCTGAAGCCGAGTATATTGCTGCAGTACACTGTTTTACTCAGATACTATGGATGAAGGAAGCTCTAAAAGATGTCGACATATGTACAGATCAACCAATTACCGTCTATTGTGACAACACAAGTGCTATCAGTCTCAGCAAAAATCCAGTGATGCACTCAAGAACCAAACACATACCAATCAAGTATCATTTCCTCCGTGAGCAAGTCGCTGAACAAAACATTGTCCTGGAATATATCAGTACTAAGGAGCAGATAGCTGATATTTTCACAAAACCTCTTCCTCAAGAAGCATTCAAACATCTGCGTCAAAAGATGGGGGTTATTTCTTTATAATCACTCAAATTCATTCATAAGGATGTAACAGGACAGGGGGAGCAGTTTGACAGGGGGAGTCTGTATGCATTCCTTTGCCATTGATGTCAAAGGGGGAGAGCAGAAGAATATTGCCATCAATAACAAAGGGGGAGATTGTTGGACACAGATTGTCATTGATGTCAATATGGCAATATTCGAGGAGCAAACAGAGCCAAGAGGAGCCAAGAGGAGTAGACGGAGCCAAGAGGAGCAAAACTCAGATATATATATATATATATATATATATATATATATGTGCATGCATTTAAACAACGTTTGGGGACCATATATGCCAAAATAGGGCTATCGGAGCTACAGAGGAGCCATATATATACCATACATATATGCCAAAGTATAGGAGCAAACAGAACTAACAGAGGGCGCAGACAACGATCGGAGCAACAAAGGAACAAGCAGAGCTATAAGGAGATCATAAAACCCATGTATGCATGTTTTAACATTATCGGCGGTTAAAAACGGTATAAATATGCATTTAACGCAAACGGAGGCGGAAGGTTTATACATATATGCGTTTATCCATCGGCGGCAAAAACATAGTTATATGGCGTTTAACACTATTGGAGGGCAAACGGAGGCCAAAACATATATATATATATATATATATATATATATGGCAAACACACTATCGGCAGAGAAGTTTATATATATATGGACATATATATGTATATTGGTGACAACGCTAATCGGCGGTTCGGCTATGTGCCACCACCGAAACCTCTGATTGCGATAATGTACGCGGACCTGTTGCGGCATTGTGTTATGATTGAATGCAATATCGCATCCACCCTATCGGGACTCTCACATCACAATACCCAAAGGGTTGTCCTCCTGCTATACGTCGATTGCTTTAATGCATGTGGACCCGATTAAACATTATAAATTGGCTTAATATAATATTGCATCCTGTGGTGGATTGGCTGTCGGCCATCGGTGGAGTCATGGGTCTGATATATAAAGGATCCTCGGCAGTCACGAATCGCCGATTGCGATTTAAGCGCGGACCCGATGCAGAAATAAATACGGGTGTAATGCACGCTGAAGTCCGCCCTTCAGTCTTTTTGACTGTTTTTCTCATATTCTCTGTGTAATGGAATTTTGGCATGCGTGGGGTGTTTTAAGTCGAAAGGATTACGATCACTGTTCTAATGGTTTAGAAGGCTGAAAGTCAGTTGAAAGGGGTGAATCATGGTGATTATGATTGCGATAGGACGTGGCTGTCCATTAAATGAAGCAGTCCCTGTGTATGCCTGCTAACATGAGAAGACATGAGCGCTGTTACAATTGTGGAATATGTGTCCTTTGCGTATGACTTGATCCTCACTTTTTCTGAATCAACGTGTCTCAGAAGTGCTGGTGAAGCACGAAGAGACAAAGGAAACTACCAAGACCAAAGAGGAAGCCGTAGCGACCGAGGAGGAAGCCGAAGAGGCGGTGTAAGCGGAAACGAATGGATAGAGGGATGGGAATGAATAAAACAGTAAAAACAGAGAACTGTTGCTGCTGTTGTTGTGTTGAAGAACCAGAGTGTGAGGTAGCAAAAACAGTAGAGGCAGTAGAAGCAACAGAGGCAGTAGAGGCAGTAGAAGTAGCAGAGGCAGGAGAGGCAGGAGAGTAGGAGTGAAGGAGAACCTCAGCTGAACAAAGATTAGCAGCATACCAGTTTATACCAGTGTTTTACAACTCGGCCGAGTTGAAACCGAAACGGCCGTTTCGGACCGAGTCACTAGCAAAAACATTGACCCGGCCAGCAACCCGGCTCGGCTGACCGAGTCAGCTATGACTCGGCCGAGTCATCCAATGACTCGGCCGAGTCATAGCTGACTCGGTCAACCCGGCCGGGTCCGTATTGACTCGGCCGAGTCATTAAAAGGACGGCTGGGCAGCGTATTTTATCAAATAAATTCACTTTTTTGCTGATATTTGGTAAAGTTAAGTAGGGTTTGTGGATTCCAAAGGGTAATGGTAGATTGTTAAATGCTTTTGGGGTCCATTTCCCCCTCCCAAACTCTATTTAAGACAACCAAATGCTCTCATTTCACTCACAGCAGTCTTATGCATTTGAGTGAGAGTCTTCTTTGAGAGTTAGTGAGCAGTTCTTGAGCTTGTTTTGGAGCAGCAGTGAGGAGTCTTGGAGGAGCATTGTAGCTGGAGTGAGGAGCTTCTTGGGCAGCCATTTGGAGCAGCATTGAGGAGCTGATTCTTGGAGCAAGCTTGAGGAGGCAGTTTGTGCCTGGAGGTATTTTTTTCTACCTCTATAAATCTGTTTTTACTTAGTAAATTTTAGGTGCATATCAAGATAGCTTAGAGAGTGTTTTTAGTCAAATAAATGAACATTGAATCAATTTTTTTTTTTTTTTTTTTCATTTTCAGATTGTTTTCCTAGTCAAAAAATGGCACCTAGAGCAAAAGATCCTGCTTGGGCATATGTTGAAATGGTTGATAGTGAGATGTGTTGCAAGTTTTGCCATAGGAAAATTAAGTCAGGTCCTGGGGGGATTCATAGGCTGAAACAACACTTGGCAGGGATTAAAGGCAATATTACTGCATGTCCCTCTGATCAAATTGGGGAGATTAGAAAGAATTTGCTGGAAAGCTTTGAAAAATTTAAAGAAGAAAAGACTAGGCAAAAAGAGATACAGGCTGAAATTGGGAGGAAGAGGGAGATACAAAGAATGATGGCTGCCAACCCCCACTATGAGTTTGAGGGTTCTTCCTCTATCCCTCAAACTGATGCATCAAACCCTTTCCGTTATGTTCCTCCCTCTTTTGCTTCTGTTCAAGATAAGGGAAAGGGTAGAATGAAGGGTGATGGGACTATCAAAAGTTTTTTCACTCACTCAGGCTCCTCTCCATCAGATGCACATGGTCCTGAAGTTAGTATTAGTAAAGGTCTTGCTCAGCCCACTTTAGATGACCATTGGAAGAAAGAATTGAGGGAGACTGCTTGTGACTACATAGCTAGATGGTGGTATGATGCTGATATCCCCTTTAATGCTGCTCGTTCACCATATTATGAGCCTATGTTTGAGGCCATACATGCTGCTGGAAAAGGCTTCAAAGGCCCTACTATGCAAGAGCTAAGAGGGTTTCGTTTGCAGAAAGAAATTCAATCAATTAATGAGTATTTGCAAGATTTCAAGGAATCATGGGCAAGAACAGGGTGTACCATCATGTCAGATGGATGGACTGATCAAAGAAACCGTACCATCATAAACTTTCTTGTCTTCTGCCCACAGGGAACCATGTTTTTAAAATCAGTTGATGCATCTGATAAGGTAAAAGATGGCCACTTGTTGTTTCAGCTATTGGATGAGGTTATTCAGGATGTGGGGGTGGCTAATGTTGTTCAAATCATCACAGACAATGCCTCTAACTATGTTCTTGCTGGTAGACTGTTAGAGGAAAAACACAAGACCATCTTTTGGACCCCAAGCGCTGCACATTGCATAGACCTCATGCTTGAGGATATTGGAAAATTAGATTGGGTCAGAAACACTGTAGATAATGCCAAAAGCATAACAAAATTTATCTACAATCATACACTGGTTTTGAGTCTCATGAGGAAACACACTGGAGGCAAGGATATTATTAGGCCTGCCATCACTAGATTTGCTACACATTTTTTGACATTGCAATCTATGCTTTCCCAACATAGAAACTTGCAAAAGATGTTTTCCAGTGATGAATGGAATCAAAGCAGTTGGTCTAACAAACCAGAAGGCAGAGAATTGAAAAGGAAAGTCCATGATGAAACTTTTTGGAGAAAGGCAGCAGAGATTGTGAAGCTTGCTGAGCCACTAGTTAAGGTGTTGCGGTTGGTGGATGGGGAAAGGTTGGCTATGGGCTTCATTTATGAGGCTATGGATCAAGCAAAGGAGCAAATAAAGACAGCATACAAGGATAGAGTGGCAAAGTATGGGCCCATTTGGGCAATCATTGATGAAAGATGGAACAATCAACTCCATCGCCCTATACATGCAGCTGGGTATTTTTTGAACCCACGGTATCATTATAAAGCTAAGAAGTCAGGAGCTTTGAGGGGGGAGGTCAGAGATGGACTGGTTGATTGCATTGAGCGCATGGTCCCATCGGAGTCTGATCAGCTGCTGATACATCAGCAGGTCACATCCTTCAGCAATGCAACAGGTACCTTTGGGAAGAACCTAGCAAAGATTGCAAGAGAAGCAGATGAGCCAGGTAAACAAAAATTTCAATTTTCAATTTCTTAATGGTTTTACTTTTTTTATTAAAGTTTGTTAAATCATTTATAATTTGAAAGTTAGATATAATTTGTAATTTTGTTGAGCTTCAGCCTTCATCTAACTCATAATTCATTACACTCCTATGTTTTTTGCAGCACAATGGTGGGAGGCCTTTGGTGGCCAGTGCCCTGAATTGCAAAGGTTTGCAATTCGTATTTTGAGTCAAACTTGCAGTGCATCTGGGTGTGAGCGCAATTGGTCTGTCTTTGAGAGGATTCACACAAAGAAGAGAAACCGTTTGGAGCAAAAACGGTTGAATGATCTAGTTTTTGTCCAATACAACCTTCGGCTCAGACGGAACCAATTGCTGAACAAAAGACCTGATTCAGATCCCATTGTGTTGGAAGACATTGATCCAACATCAGATTGGGTAGTGGAGAGTCGTCTACCAGAGTTTGATCCTGATGAGGATCTTGATGATCTTGATGTTGGAGATCCACTGCAGCATGTTCAGTTGAATGCAGATCCCAATCCACCAGCCTCAGTCTCACAGCCAGCTAGTAGGACTCCAGTTGTAGGTGCTTCGCCTTCCTCTGCTCAGCCACGACAGAAGCGCAGCCGCATTTGTACTCTATCTCAGCTTGCATCTGCTGCACAACCTAGTGGTACTGGCACCACTTCTACAGTTGCAGTTGGAGACGATGATGATGAGGAGGAGCCATGGGGCCCCTTGTCTGACTCTGATGATGATGATCCAGAGATTGGTCGAGATGATCTTGGCTCCTCTGGCAGTAGCTACTAGCCTCCTTGGTTATTTGTATTTTGTTTTGACTCTTGAGTCTTTGATCATGTATGACAGACTACAGTTGACTATGTATTTACTATTGCCATTGGGTACCACCGTACCATTTTGATATAATGGATTGGTTCATGAGCCTACTTTGATCATATGTTGTCTTCCATGTATATTATAATGTTGTGTGTTTGGAAACTTGAATGAAAATCTTTAAAATTATGTTTAAAATATTTAAAATTATGTTTTTTTATAAAAAAATAAATATTTAATGTATTTTTTACAACGACCGAGTCATTGAAATCGAGCCGGCCGAGTCATTACCGAGTCGGAGTCCGAGTCGGAGTCGATCCTCGGCCGAGTCCGAGTCCGAGTCCGAGTTGTAAAACATTGGTTTATACCAAGGTTGGGTTGGAGCCCAAGAGGTTGGAGCCTCAGAACTGAACAGGACCGAAGTCCTTGGGGGTAGGTGCTCCTAAGTGCAGAACCACTGCAAAACAGAGTTGGTGCTCTGGAGGTTGGAGCCTCACTGAAGTCCAAGTTGGAGCTTGGCAACTAATCACAATCATATATATACTTATATTGTATTTATTTCATTGCATTGTGTTGTGCTTAATAAAAGCATTAATTCCAGCTGTTGATTTCTGTGTTCTATATATATATACATCTATATATGCTTTTGGTAATCACTAGAACAATTAATAAGAAATACTAATTCACCTCCCCTCTCAGTATTTCCAACAGATATTGTTTCCCACTTTTACTAAGTGGTCACTAGAAGTTGTCTTAAACTACTTCTCGCATGTTCACACCTGACCTATGCAAGAAACTTTTGCATGAGCTATATTTCTTAACACTCTTAGTAACGAAATAATTTTGCACCAATCCAAATCTATCTCTAGATGCTTCAAACTTCTGTTTTGCTAAGGGCTTGGTCAGAATATCAACTCCTTTTTGATTGGTGGGAATATACTAGAGCTTCACTGCCCTCTTTTGAATCGTGTCTCGAATGAAGTGATATCTGATCTTCTATGCGCTAGGACCTGTAATGAAAGTCTAGACTCTCAAAGAGTTTGATACAAATTTGATTATCATAGAAATCATTGTGGGATCCAACCCCTGATCAAATAAACCTGCAGTCAACTTGCATAGCCAAATGGCCTCACAACTTGCTATACTAGCTACCATATACTTAGTTAAGTGCCATAGAAATCTGTTTCTTGTTAAACTAGGATATCATCTTTTATCCCAAGCTAAAGAAACACCTTGAGTTGCTCTTCCTATTCGTTGCACTGCTTGCCCAAATATGTGTCTATATGCCCCTGCTACTTCACTTCACCGCCTCCAACATGTCTCATGTCATACTCCATCGTGCCCCTCAGATATGTAATGTCCGCATTTTCAATTTTTTACCTTATTATGCAGTCAAAATGGATTTCCAGGGTTGGTAGCAACTAGTTTACAGGAGCGAATTACGTCATTAGAGGGCCCAGAGGGCATTGGAGGAGTCTTATGAGGTCCGATGGAGTTGGCTTGGCATAATTCATCATCAGGGTCAATTCTACATAGCTTATTCTTGGTTCTGCCGCATTCCGACAATTCCTGTAAAAGGGGGTTATCATTGATCATATCTTAATTGAATACGCTTAACAAAGGAGTATTTGATGAAACACCATAATGTAATATCTCATTGGAACTAGAATGAGGAGATCTACAGGATGGGGTGGTGAAAAGTGACTCTCAGTGGCTGGAGAGATCGTAGAGGTGGATTTTCCGTTTTACCAGATTAAAAGTGATTTTAATTAGTCACCAATTAAATTAAAAAAAAGGGAAAAAAATGCTTAAAAAGGCCAGAAGGGGAAAGGTGACTTAAATAAAATAAAATAAAAGTCACTTAAATAAAGTAAAGGGGAGAATCTTCTAGAATGAAAATAAAATAATAAAATAAATGCTTTTAGAAGGATGGAGAGGGATCTGTTAGATCTATAAAAGGAGGGGAAACAAATCATTTAGAACATCTTGGTTTGGTAATATTTTCTTATTGGAGAGGTTTTGGGAATGTGGTTCTCAGCTTTCGTTTTGTGATTTGGTCGAAAGTCCAACCCATTGTTGAGGAGATTTCATCCAGAAATCTCATGGAGCTTCAGCAACATATTTGGAAATCAGATCTGGAGCAGATGCATGTATTGGAGTGAGGATCATCCAAATTCTCGATTTGAGCTATAATTTCAGTTGCAGTTCTAGTTTAGGAGGTCAGATTCACTGTTGCAGTAGATTATTTTGAGTCTGGATCCAGTTTGCAGCTATTTGGAGGGTTCTATCTCAGCCGTACATAAACTATTTGTATGGGCATGTAATTTCAATATTTATACTAATATAATAGAGCTGAGATTTGCTGCGTTTGTCTTGTATTGTGATCGCTGTAATTTTATTTCCAATTTGCCAGAGTAACAACATTATTTATTTTGGTTTTTATGCTACCTATTTATCTGGCATAATTGATGATTTTTCATGCTAATTTTGAATAAAAATTCACGACATATTTTTTAGAAGAAAAATTTCATAAATTTAACGAAAATATCCAAAAGGGATATTACAGTGGCATCAAAGCATGATTTTGGCTAGCTGTGGGTTAAAATCCAAGTTTTTCGTATTGCCGTATTGTTCCTAAAGAATAAAGGAGCCAAGTTCCTGGGTTACAATTCTTAATCTATTTGCCAAAGAATAATTGTTGTAAGTGACTTTTCGAAGTCTCAAATTACCAAAACCCAGTTTATTCGTTGGGTTTAGTTTATTTGTCAGAGCCAAATTATTTATTGGGGCCAAGTTGATTTGTTGGGATTAGTTTATTTGCTGGAGCCAGATTTATCTATTGGGGTCGAGTTTATTTGTTGGGTTGAGTTAATTTTCTGGAGGCTAGTTTATTTGCCAGAGCCGAATACATTTGCTGAAACCTGAATCTATCTACTGGACCATAGTTGCAGGAATCGCCCCCCGCCCCCCCGGATCCTAAGCCGGAATCGCGTCCCGTACGGAAGCGTTCCGGAACCTCCAGGCGAAGCGCGATTCCGGTTTTTCTGAAGCGCGATTCCTATTTTTTGAAACGATTCCTGGAATATCCGCTTACCATCCGCTATGAGTTTATTTTATTTATGGTGACGCACAAGTCTTATTTAAAGTTTTGTTGTAATGCTAATGGGGGTAAGGATTGGTGGAGCCCCGCCAACCTAGCAGCCCCGCTAAACCATTAGACAATGTTATCAATGCTTGAAACTCATGGATAGCAGCAACTCAGCGCGAAGTCAATATGGCGGAGTATGTCTAAACTTTGGTTTATATGTCCGCTGGTTCATTATATTTGGCATTCCGGAGTTGGTTAGCAACACTCCAAATATCATAGGAATCTCCACCAAACTCGGCGTGGAGAAATTTTACGGCAACACCATATTCCAAAGTCAAATCGTATATCACGAATATTCTGCAGGGAGCTATGTCAAACTTTGGTTATATTTGATATATGCCACGGGTCGGAGTAATATTACACCGTCAATGTTTGCCACACCACTGAGGGGAGTTACATAACTATCGGAGTTCATGCGCTCATATGCCAAGGTTACATTTTTTATAATTATCATATCCAATCACGGATGGCGCACCGTCGGACTTTGGTTATAATGCATATGCCAAAGTTATCAAATATATGCCATGCGGAACTCAAACATATCATCTGTCGGTTCAATTGAGCTTATGTTTATCATATGGTTACGACTATATCATATCTGATGCCACAAGGCCTTGTCACTGTCGGGTCTTTGTTATACCATATGTAGTATATGGTTGCACCAAAGCGAAGTGTTAAGTGCAAACTTCGGTTTTTTAACCAAAATGTGCCACAGAGATTCGTATATCCGCTTAAAAATTTGATGTATGTTTGTAATAGCTAGAATATAGATGATTGTTGTACATACTAGTAACTACAATGGAATCATGGATGCCATATCTATCTTGATTTATGCAAAAATATGCATGTTTTCATGTCTTCTACAATTAATTTGGTATTTGGGATGTTTGTTTTGAGTATAAATGCAAAAAAATAAAAAAAAAATATATATATAGCAGACGCTTCCGCGGACGCTTCGCTTCCTAGATTTTTGGAAAATGACGCTTCCGCGCTCCGCGCTTCCGCTTCGCTCCCGCTTCGTGCAACATTGTACTGGACCGAGATTATCTTGAGGGCCAAGTTACTTCTTGAGACAAGTGTTATCATTTCTCAAGGCTGAATTGGACTACTACATTGCTAGAGTTGTGTCAGATTCCTCAAACTCATTTGAGCATTGTAACTCTCTTAAGCATTTGCCTCTCATATTTATTTACGTTACAAGTGTTTCCACTTTATCTACAAAGTGTTTGACTAAAGCACTGCTTGCTAAATGTTTGTTAAAAGTTCTCAAAGAAAGTTTTTAATATTTGCTGGGTTAGCGTGAGTGAAGCGTCTGTGATAAAGATATTGCTTTGCTTCACATATGAAGCTTTGTAAATTTGTGAGGTCAGGGGTCATGGCTGAGCATGCATTTGTCATAGTCATGAGGAGTTACTACTCTTAGCCCATTGTCAACTTGATGGATTTGTCATATGTAGAGCTTTGTCACTATGGATGATTGGGAAAAGGCCTTAGCAAATACCCTTCATAACTTAACAACAATTGGTGTTTTGGCCCGTAATGCTTTGTTGGGCCAAAGTACAAAACCAAATAGCAAACCTTTTTCAAAAGGGGTACATGCTATCCTACAACTGGAGCAAATAAGGGATTTGCAGAAATAATTGGAGGTAGGGAATTGGATCTTTGCACTTGGGTAAGATTTGAAGAACATGAAGATGACCGCAAAAACTCTCCTTAATCTAGAGAAATTGGATTCACACCTTTCTAAGGTGAGCCAATTAGATTTGAGGGTTCTAAATTAGGCACTCAAACCAACAATGCTTGCCTTGATCCAACAAATATTCCTGGAGCACCCTTGTAAAGGGGTTAGACTTGTAGTCGCCCCTTGTCTCATTGAGATTATCAGAATAACTTCACCTATGCTTCCTTACAATGATGACATTATGGGGGAAGTTTTCCAACTGATAGAAGAAAATCTTCAGGAACTACATGACACCTTGGGTCCTACCATTGAGAAGAGGCTCAAGATCTTAGAGATCATGGCTGGAGTTATGGGTAACCATGATGCCATTTGCAGGATGCTACAGTCTAGATTGTTGGCCATTTGAAGGAAGGAACATGTTGTATCACTTGCTGCTTATGAACTAGCCGAAAGGTTGGTTGAGCAGAACATAGAACTACTCAGAAAAAAGTTGACCAAGGAAGAACTAAGGAGGATGTGAGTTAGAGATGGCAGAGATGCAAAGAACTGAACATGTAGCAAGAATGAGTTAAGGAGGAGAGGTCTTTGCTTCATTTGCAAGGAACATTCTGAGGCCAAACGCTCATGCTTGGGGGATATGATAGAAGGGATTCCTTCTGATCATTTTGATGAGGATTCTTCTTCTATAATTGAGTCCATTAATTTTCATGAGGATACCTTCCAAGACCATGAACAATCATGTGAAAGTGTTGATAACAGCTTACTCATGCATCCATGTTTGATAGTTGAGAATGATGAGCAACAGATTGACCCCATCTGTGAAGAAGACCAAGGAGAAAACATTCAAGGAGATTTGCGAGATGAGCTTGTTGAAGAATGTAACTAGTGTCGGTCTTCATAATTGTATTTGTCAAAATAGTTATATTAATTAATGAAAATTACTTATTAAAGCATGGGTTTCATGCATGGGTCAATGTTCTTTAGGTCAAAGCCTCCATTGAAGGCTTCTAGGTTTTATCTTGAGTCATTAGAGTCATATCATTCGTATTAGACCCTTCTTGGGCTTTAGTATCATGTAAAAATAATTATTTTTGAGTCAAAAAGGTCATTTGTCACCTCCACACCAAGTCGGCCCTGTCCTCATGAAGTCGGCCTGGATTAGGGCATTTCGACCCAACATAAAGGCTATATATAGAGAGGCAACTCGACCTATTTGGAACACTCACTCATCAATTTTGATCTACAAGAAGAAGAAGCATAAATGAAGAGCAAAGTAGCTGGAGAAGGAAGAAAGAAGTTGGGAAGACCTAATACGAGTTCTTGGGCTATTTATCTCTCACACGTGCAAAGTTTTTGCGCTGTTGCTGGGGTCAAAATTCTGAATCTACTACAGGGTCGAAAATCTGTAGTTAGGGGCCGAAATTCTAGGTTGTAGCTGCAGTTGGGAAGTTGAAACTTGGAGACTTTGGCAGGGGTCATCTACAAGAAGGAAGGGTTGACTTGGTGATTGGAGGAGGTCTTTGTCTAGGTCTAAAGGGTCTTGGATTGTCTCATCTTGATCTTCTTTGTTTGGCATTTGTCTTGATGAAAGGAACATAATAAATTGAAAGAAGAACTAATAAGAAGAAAAGAGCAATCACAAGAAAATGTCAAAGTTTAAGAGAAACCTTCCTAAAGAACCTAATCGGTATAATGCCCTTGATTTCTCAACATGGTATCAGAGTTTGGTTTACTTGCATAAGGGTAGGAAGAAGGTCACAAAGGGCTTCTAGTCAAGCAAAGAAAATCAATAATCTAAGATCGAACTCCTAAAAGAAGAAGTTTACAATTATGGGCTTAATTACAAGCCGTAGTTATAGTGGTTATGCGGCAAGCACAACGAGTTTGGTTGAGGGGCATATAAGCCCTGTTCCAGAGGACCGAAGAGCCAATCTTGTAGATCATTCAAGACCGTGCTTCTTTACTAATAGATCATAGTTCTGGGCTCACTTGTTATACTTTGAAATCACCTCCAAAAAAAATTTCAAACCTCTGTAAAATTTCAAAGATCCAATACTTCAGAAATTTTAGTTCTATAAGCTTCTGTGTATATCTTTGTTTGGTCTGAATTGTTTTAGAATCCAAATCCCAATGAGGAACATAGATTCGAGTTCACCAAAACCTAGACATTTGAGAGCCACCGTCATCTTCTCAAGTTCTGAGCACATTTGAGGGTAATCAATTTATTGTTTAATGAGTCATCCTACAAGTTTGAATCAGTCAAGCAAGTCCGAGCCAATTGGAAGGCTACAGTCACGTTGAAATGCTTGAAGTAAAAGCCTTGTGTTAATCATACAATTTGAATTTAAAAGCATCTAGCAGTAAAGAAGCAGTATTGTTCAACTCATCTGAAAGAAGCATACATCTTTGTTCAAAGCTAGAGGCAATATCTGTGCAAGTAACTCATGACTTTGATATCATGGGAAGTCTGATCACGAAGGATGGTATGTAATTGTGAGGTATGTATAGTATATTCATTTGTTAAGGTTAATTAATTACATGGTTCTAGGGTTTGTTTTTAGTTGTTGATATTGATATTGATATTTATATCTAGATGGCACATGGATAAACCCTAGTCATATGAAAGAAATCCTAAAAACCCTATTTCTTGATTTCTAGGGTTTGTGTGTACTTTAGAGTATGAAGGGATATAACAATTTCGTATGTTAAGATTTGTATTATAAGACCCTAAGATTCCCTCCTCCATTGTTGCTTAGAAACCCTAGATTGACAAATTAACATCATGTTTTTGGTATCACATATTTTGTTTGGTAGTATTTGTCAATAAGTATTGCAGGTATGAAGATCATGGCTAAACTTAGAGGGAGCACTTCAAGGAATCCCTATAAGGTTTGTTAAAGAACAACTCAAGGAATGTCATAAACTACAAGATTTGTTGCAAGGCTTTCTTCATACAAATGGTATGATCATTTTTCTTTTGAAATTTGCTTTACATTACTAACATCTTTATGTCTAGGGCTTTGAATCATAAAAAATCTTTTTAGGGTGATTAATCATTAGATTGGATCTACCCTCGTTATATGGTCTCTTGTCATTTGATCATTCTTGTGAAACCCTAACCCTTAGGGTTCACTGTAAAACCTTATCCTGTTAATGCTAAGGGTATGTCAATGTTAATAATGAAACCTTAGTTTACTTTAGGGTTATTGATAAAGTCCAGAACTTATAATGAAATCCTATTCTTTTGAAGTTTAGGGTTTTGATAATGGTGTGGTAAAAACCCTAGTCCTTTTGGGTTAACTATTAACGTCTAGGTTATATAATGAAACACTAGATCTTTAGGGTTTGGTGAATTAGGGTTTATGAACAAAACCCTTGTAATAAGATCATAGGAATGAAACCATAGGTGTATATTCTTTCGTATGATTGAAACCCTAGCATGGTCAAAATTGTTATTCGATGTTTGCATCTAGGGTTTACAATATAGAAAGAAATTGACCCTAGAGATGAAATGTTGGTATGCTAAATTGTTGATATTCATGTTTTAGAAATCTAGGGTTTGTAACAAAACCCTTGTAAGTGATATTATAGGGCATGATAATGAAACCCCAGAAGTATATTGTTGATATGATTTAGTTTTGGGTTTGCGACAAACCCTAGTAGAGTATGACATGTAATTCTAAAAGCACATTGTTATGATTAAATTGATATGTTGATTGAGTTGCTGATATCTAAGGCTTTATGTTTCGAAAATGGATTCTAGGGTTTATGACAAAACCCTAACAAGTTGTTGAAGTCTAGAATATAAAAGATGTGACCCTCATTGATTATGAACCTAAATAGGTTTAGGTATTTGATGTCTAAAGCTTGAATGTTTTGATGTTTCCATTGTAATGACATGATTTTGATATAGTTAACTTCATGCTTCTATATATTTGTATTTGGTTGTACTTGCTATTAAATTTTGGTAGGTATATAATCTTTAGGGTGTTGAAGATGTTCATAATTAAAAATGATAAGAATGATGAGCATGATGAAGGACGTTATAAGGATGATGATGATCAAGATGACCTTGATAAAGATTGAAGCCTTGAAAGAATAAAGTCACTTTGATATTATAAAAGAAGGAAGTTGTTGATCTCCATAAAGTTGAGAGGGAGCTTAGATAGAAGAAAGGGTATATCTCCCCAGTTTAGAGGGAGGGCATATTATGGCAGTCATAGTAAATACCTTGAGGAAAGAATGAAACTAAAGAATGAATGAAAGTACTACAGATGGATTTGCAAACAAAATACATGTGAACTACTGAGGCTATATTTGGTGCTATTGAAGAAGTGAAAGAAGAAAACTTTTGATAAAGTTGTATATGGATAACTTGATGATGATATGACTAACATCAGAATGATTGAGGACCCCAAAAATTTGTGTTTACTTGTATATATCTTTAAAGGTTTATTACTAATTGGGGTTGTGATTGTGCAAGATCTCTTCGTAAAAAGATTGAATGTTTGAAGCATGCTTAGAGTGGTGGATATATATCTGATTTAGTTGGAAAGGAGAGATGAAGCATCTTGTGGCAACAAGATGCTTGGGAGGGCATCTGACTGGCCTATGTGTTGATGTCTAGATCTTGAAGTAGGGAGGGTGGCGTTGGTCATGGAGCTCCGACCTTGGATACACACCTATATCCCTGGGTTGGTGTTAGAGCTTAAAAGTATGATGGTACCTAAAGTGGCTAAAGCTTGAATACCCCTTAGTCCCACTCGATTACAATACCTTGGTCAGGTATCTAATTTGTAGCACTGTGTGTGCTGTGACTCTTCATAGAGTATATCATTTTGAGATCTTCTGATATACCTCTGTATGTATGTAATTATGAATAACTCCCTAGTTAAGAGGGAGTGTTGAAGAATGTAACTAGTGTCGCTCTTCATTATTGTATTTGTCAAAAGAAATTTTATTATTAAAGAAAATGACTTACTAAAGCATGGGTTTCATGCTTGGGTCAATGTTTTCTAGGTCAGAGTCTCCATTGAAGGCTTCTAGGTTTTATCTTGAGTCATTAGAGTCATTATCATTTTTATTAGACCCCCCTTGGGGTTTTGTATCATGTAAAAATAATTATTTTTGTGTCAGAAAGGTCATTTGTCACCTCTACACCAAGTCAGCCCTGCCCTCATTAAGTCTGTCTGGATTAGGGCAATTCAACCCAATAGAAAGGCTATATATAGTGTAGTTTTAAAAATTAGACTCGGACTTGGAACAGTCCGGGGGTTGATTCTTATTCAGACTGTGACTCGGTATCGACTCGGCCTAGTTTATTTCAATGACTTTGTCGTTGTAAAAAATACATCAAATATTTATTTATTTATTTTTATTTTTTATGAAAAACATAGTTTTAAAGATTTTCATTCATGTTTCCAAACTCAAAGCATTAGAATAATAGAGAGAAGACAACATACGATCAAAGTATGCTCATGAATATATCTATTATATCAAAATGGCACTTAATGCACTGTCTAATACATGTAATATATAGAGATCAGAACAAAAACACATAACCAATGCTGCTCTAAAAACCAACTCCTCAATGGCAAATGCTGCTCCAAACATCACCCAAGAACCTCCTCAATGTTGCTCCAAAAATTGCCCAAGAACCTCCTTATTGTTGCTTCAAAAACCAACTCCAACCACTCACAAACTCCTCACAAATGCTCACACAATTGCAATGAGATAACTATGAGGAAATATGAGGGGGCTGGGTCACCTTTATAGGCATGGGAGAGGGGTAGAGGGGCTAGGAAATAGTTTAAATAGAAAAAAATGTGATTTCAAGTCCGCCCAACTCGCATTTTTTTCCTGTCACCAAGACCGACCGGTTTAAGTAGGGCTCGGTTGGTCCGTTACTGAACCAGTTGAATCGGTGACCAACTCGGTCGGTTTGGTAACGGACCGACCGCCGAATTGGATAATTGACCTAGTTGGTTCGGGCAGGGGTATGGCTCGGCCAACCATGTCGATTTCGAGTCAAACCAGCCTAGTTTTGAAACATAGACATATAGAGAGGCAACTTGACCTGTTTGGAGCACTCATTCATCAAGTTCGATCTACAGTAAGAAGAAGTAAAAAAGAAGAGCGAAGTAGCTTGAGAAGGAAGAAAGAATTTGGGAAGACCTAAAACTAGTTCTTGGGCAATCTATCTCTCACACGTGCGAAGTTTTTGGGTTGTTGCTGGGGTCACTGCAAGTCCGAAAATCTGTAGCTGGGGGTTGAAGTTCTGGATTATAGCTTCAATTGGGACGCTGACACTTGGAGACTTTGGCAGGGGTCATCTACTAGAAGGAAGGGCTGACTTAGTGATTGGAGGAGGTCTTTGTCTAGGTCTAAAGGGTCTTGGATTGTCTCATCTTGATTTGCTAATGGAAGAGTTGGATTGGGTTTTCCCCTAGATAGTGGTTTTGCCCAGGTTGAGTGCCTACATATTGTGTCCCTTATTGTGATCTTCTTTGTTTGGTATTTGTCTTAATGAAAGGAACATAATAAATTGAAATAACTAATAAGAAGAAAAGAGCAATCACAAGAAAATGTCAAAGTCTAAGAGAAATCTTCCTAAAGAACCTAATCTGTATAATGCCCTTGATTTCTCAACAGAGCTACTAGTGATCCAACATGAGGAGCACATAGAGGAGCGTGAGTTAGATGAGGAGGCTCAAGCTAGATATGTGGTGGAGGTGGTTGAGTATCCATCTTTGGCTCCACCCATTGATGAAGTGCAAATAGATACAGAGGAAACCAATAGGGTTGTAGTACTTTTAAACTGTAGTCGGCAGGAGAATATTGAGCATTTAAGGTCCGATCTTATGGCATTGAAGAAAAAGATCAAGAGAGTACGAGGCACCATCTTGTAGCAAAGCAATAAAATTGAGGAGCTTAGAGTGTTGTGTGTCGAGTCTGCAACTAACTTGTCTAGCGTTGAGGGACGATTGAGGTTCCTAGAAAGGCAACAAGAGGAGTATACTTGGCAATTTCAAAGCAACCCACTGCACGAGTACATCAATAGGGCTTGCGACACTATCAACCCACCTCTGTACATTGGAGAGAGAGAGGCAAATTTTTATAGGTGGATCTTGTTGGTTGACCAAGCAGATTAACATAAGTTGAGCATGGAGCAACATCAACATAGTAGCCTTGCTCCATGTGCAAGAGTTCATGCATTCAATCCTTCCCACACGATGGATTGGCAAGAGATTATGAGTTGGTATTCTATTGATGGGGTGATTCTTGGAATAATATTCTTAGCTAGGGGCATAACACAGTTGGAGCCATGGAGAATGAGCATCGATAGATGGCCAAGTTGGCATTGGGATCCAGGCAAATCTATTGATGGCAAGTTTAGTCAGAGGTTAGTTTGGGATCCAAGTATCGAGGGGTCTGCTAATGATTGGATGACATGGAGACATGATGTGGTACAATAGTTTGTGTGGGATCTTGGCATCAATGTACAAATGCCTTTACAATTGATAGATACAGATTACTTGAGGGCAAGCAATCTTGGGGCGAGAGGATTTGTAATGTCCTCATTTTCAGTTTCCCTTATGATGCAGTCAAAATGGATTTCTAGGGTTTGTGGCAGCGAGTTTACAAGAGCAAGGTTATGTCATGAGAGGGCCTGGAGGGTTTTGGAGGAGTCTTATGGGGTCTGATGGAGTTCGCTTGGCATAATTCATCATCGAGGTCAATTCTACATTGCTTATTCTTGGTTCCAACTTCTGCTACATACCGACAATTCTCGTAAAACGAGGTTATCATTGATCATATCTTAATCAATTATGCTTAAGGTGTCATTTTGTGAGGAGTATATGATGAAATACCTTAATGTAATAGCTCGTTGGAACCAGAATGAAGAGATATACAGGGTGGGATAGTGAAAAGTGACTTTCAATGGCTAGAAAGATCGTAGAGGTGGACTTACCATTTTGCTATATTAAAAGTGACTTTAATTAGTCACTAATTAAATAAAAAAGGGAGAAAATGCTTAAAAAGGCTAAAAGGGGAAAGTGACTTAAATAAAATAAAATAAAAGTCATTTAAATAAAGTAAAGGGGAGAATATTCTTGAATGGAAATAAAATAATAAAATAAATGCTTTTAGAAGGATGGAGAGGGATCCATTAGATCTATAAAAGGAGGGGAAGCAAATCATTTGGGACATCTTGGTTTGGTGATATTTTCTTGTTGGAGAGGTTTTGGGAACGTGGTTCTCAACATCAGTAAGCCTTAGGACGAAAACCCTTAGGTTACCTATTGTGAGTTGGCCAAAAACCCAACCCACTGTTGAGGAGATTTCATCTAGAAATCTCATGGAGCTTCAACAACATAGTTGGAAATCAGATTTGTGTATTGGATCGAGGATCGTCCAAATTCTCTATTTGAGCTATAATATTAGTTGCAATTGCAATTTAGGAGGTCAGATCTAGTGTTGCAGTAGATTATTTTGAGTCCGGATCTAGTTTGTAGCAGTTTGGAGGGTTCTATCTCAACTATACATCAACTATTTGTATGGGCATGTAATTTCAATATTTACATTGATATAATAAAGCCAAGATTTGTTGCATTTGGCTTGTATTGTGATTGCTGTAATTTTATTTCCAATTTGTTGTGGTAGTGACATTATTTATTTCGGGTTTACTCTACCAATTTCTCTGGCATAAATTGATGAATTTTCATGCTAATTTTGAATACAAATTCACGGCGTATTTTTCGAAGAAAAAATTCATAGATTTAACAAAAATATCCAAAAGGGATTTTAATACCCTGACTATGCAATTTTAACCAGACAATTTAAAGCCCTAACTGTGTAATTTTAATCGGACAATGTAATGTCCTAACTGTGCAATTTTAACCAGACAGTAACTGAAATTTAAAAATTTAAATTGCAGAAGAATACTTGGAATCAGTTGAAGGTGTTTTGGACTGTGGTTGTTCCCACTGCGATAGTTACCAAACCACCCTTTACCTCCCAGCCTATCTGGGGTCTACCTGTACGGTCCCCAGATCCAGAAGAAAAATATTCTGGCCCCCGTGCACAAAATTCCAAGAACAATCAGGCTCAATCTCTCTTTGTGGCTATGTTGGAAATTTCTCTCCTGTCTCTGTAATACTTTGCCCAAAATTTTTCCTCCTTGTTATGGCATTTTGACTACCTTATATGCTCTAACCCACCGTCTCCCAACTTCCTTGCTATCAGTCTCCTTCCTTCCACAGTCTCTCGATTCTTTTCATTGTCACTCTCCTACCTTGTCGACCCTTCTTTCCTTCTGGTTAGAGGTGGTCATATTATATAACTAAGTTAGATTTGATTGAGTTTGGTTATTTCACCTTTAAATAATATGCTTTGCCAACTATTTTTATTCCATAGATTTTATTTAGGGGATTATATTTATTCAAATATCTATGTCCTTTATCCTTTTGATATACTTATATTTATACTTTTTTAGTAAAGTAAAATATATAATTATTTTGGTTAATATATGAAAGAAAATAATATATATTTTAATTCATTTTTATTTTATACAATCCTTTGTATTTATTGATATGTATATTATTTGAAATTACTTTGATTAGTGTCATTTATAGTGTTGGTATACTTAATAAGTACCCCACTCTACATATTCATTACCTTCTGGTGAATTAGGTATTTACTTAGTACTTCAACAATTAATTCATTACCTTGTACTTAGTCATTTTCCAATGTCAGCTAATATATGTACTAGTGTGATACATGTGATGCATGCATATGTAGCTATCATATGCGTGCCTCATATGCATGCTAATATTCCCATGTTCATTGCAATTTGATGGGTCATTACAGGGATATTACAAAATATTTGAGCCACATGTTTTGCTGCTACCCAATGCTCTTGCCTTGGCTTGATGATGAATTGACTGAAGGTGTTCATTGCAAAACATATGTTTAGTCTGATGTTGACCAAATACATTAAGAAACCTATTAGTGTCAACTGCTTGTGCAATATGGGATCCATCAACTCTGAATTTGAAGATGTCACCTTCTTTAGATTGGTGATCGTAAGGGTGGCCGGTTTGTAGTCCTTCGTTCTAAATTGCTTCAGGATCTCAACTGCATACTTACCTTGGCCAAGGAATATTTCCCTTGGTTTCTGCCAAATCTCTAAATCCAAGAAGTAATGCATCATGCTAATGTCCTTCATCTTGATCTCAACTACAATATTTGCTTTGCACCCTATAATGAGCTTCTTTGCACTTGTAAGAAACAAGTCATCTACATATGGTACCAAAATAAGTAGATCAGTCCCAACAAATATATAATATAAGTTAGCATCTGCTTCACTTTTGGTGCAACATATACTCAGCAAATATCCATCAATCCTAGAATACCATGCTCTTGGTCCCTGCTTGAGACGATGCAAGGCGCTTTTTTAAGCTTGTAAACATGGCACTACTTTTCATTTACCTCAAAGCCCTTGACGCTGCTCCAAGCTTTTATGTAGAATTCTTCCTCAATGATCCCATTAAGGAAGGCTGTCTTCACATCCATTTGATGTATTCTCTTCCCATAAATGAGTTAAGGATATAATCACCATAATGGAAGTGTACCTGGTGACCGGAGAAAATGTCTCCAGATAGTCCACTCCCTCTTTGTGGGAGAACCCTCTTGCTGCAAACCTTGCCTTGAACTTCTTAATGCCACCATCTGTAACATGTTAGATCTTGTAGAGCCACTTGGAAGTTACTACTAACTTCCCCTTCGATCTTGGCATTATGTCCCAAATGTCATTCTTCATGAAGGGGGTGTACTCCACCATGGCATCTCACCATACTTGCTGTTTTGTTGACTCTTGAACATTGGAAGGCAGAATCAATGATGCTGCTTATCAATGCCATGTAAGTAGGAAACTTTTAGGAGGCTTGCTCTCCCTAAATGTGCTCCTAGGAACCCCAACACTCCTGAGCATCCCTCAATGTTTATGTGGACCATTCAAGGCCTTTGAAAAAATTAGAATGGGTTAATTTCTCCTGCTCACTTGAAGGCTATCGTCGTAAATTAGAATTGTTGGTGTCTTTGGTGACTCTGTCTCAACCTTTGAAGCTTCTTGCTCCTCATCATATGTCACTGGAATGGGATCATGCAACTTCCTGGATGCAAAGTCTTCCTCAAGTTTTACATACTGCTTGTTATTGTCTTCCTTTGCTTTGGAATATAGACCCTCTAGGCAATGTTCCACCAAGACTCTGGGATGGGGGGATGTGAGTGCAGGGAGACCTCAAGGGGGGACATGTGGGAGTACATTCGAATTTTATGGAAATTTAAGGGGGACATGGAGACATCGGGGTAATATATATATGTGTGTGTGAAATTCAAATTCATATTCAATAATGAAAGCATCCATAATTAAATAATTAAATACATTGATCCATATTCATCATCCATAATGGTAGGTACATCATTCATACTCATCATTAATCCATACACCACGAGATTCAATAATGAAATACATTAATCCATATTCATCATTCTAGAATCTATATTGATTTAAAAAGTAAATTCATTATTCATCATTCTAGAATGTAAATTGATTTAAAATTAAAATTCATCATTGATCATTCTAGAATCTAATTAGTACTATGCAAAATAGATTATAGTGGATATTGTAGTCTAAAGAGTAGAACAGTAAATTGATATAAATCAAAATCAAAAGGGGTGCTTTTGGGCATCCCCTTTTGAGTGAGCGTGCCCGAAAGCACTCCTTTCGGGGAAACATGTACCCCACATTAGGGAAACGTTTACCCTTGCGTCTCCCCAAAAGGGGGATGTGGGGAAACATTTCCCCAAGTACCCCCCCCCGGTTCGAGGTGCGTGGGAAGCATGGGGTGCGTGCACTCCACTTGGGGGGACTGCATCCCTGTGGAACACTGCTTGTAGGCCTCCAAAGTCTCACTATAATCCACAAATAAAGCCTTTTAGATGAGTAAAGATAAACATGTAGGAGCTCCTAAAGCTACATTTCAAGTGAGCAATCCTCCTAAGAAGTTTCTGAATCACATTACATGATGCCATGTGTTGCCGCCTGAATCCACACCCAGGAGTATCTTAGAGAAAATCTTTAACTCCACTTGGTGTGGCCTTGGGGGCAAGTCTCAAGTTGAGTTACTGTCACTCAAATCTCAACTCCTTCGTCTAGGCTAACTCCTAGCGAAGCCAAGGGGGGTGGACCTTGTGATAATAATTGGCTCAACTAATCTAAAGCTAGATAATTCAAGTTTTAGGAGTTAAAATTAAAAGATCAAAGATACATCCAAATTAAATCAATATATAAATTGCAACAAATGAATTCAAAACATCATAATAGCAATAACCATTCACAAGTTAAAATATTGCAATAATAGACAAGGTGGATCAAGGTAGACTAGTGCCAAATATTAAGGTAGTTGCAAAAGTAAATATTCCAAGTAAAAAGATATCTTGAAAGTAATGCTTGGAAAATAAATGTTGCAATAAATATAGGCAAGTACAATAATGTTCAACGTAAAATATTTAGAAAAGTGAGTACTTAGAGAAAGTTGGAGCAAGATTCTTTGTAAAACAAAAGGCATGCACTTGAAATATTTGAAAATTGCTTCAAAGAGATAGATAAGCTTTATGAACTTAGGAAACAAATGAAATGAAACTCCAAGTGCCAATGTTGCAATTTGAATGTAATCTTGATTTATTCTAAACGTAAGTTAGATTACAAATTGGTTAGTGCAAATTGAAAAAGTTTCAATTGAACTTCTTCCCCAAACCTTATCCTTGCTGGGTCCCCGATCTCAGATTAAGGAGTCAATAGGGGATGAATGGTCTTTAAATCACTACTTCGACTAACAAATTTGCAGGTAAATTTGATTATAATCAAATGTACACAATTGCATGAAGTGTAATGTAAATGACTAAACTAGGTAGCAATTGCAAGACAAGTAAATTGCAAGTGAGAGTAGATTGTATGAGGTAAAAATTTAATCCAACTACTCTAACGATGATTATGTTACACTATTTAGTTCAACCAACAATGAAAATTATTGAAGCACCACAAAAAGAACTTCCCCAAATGGGGAGGTGGGGGGATGCCTAGGGAAAAAATCCCCTAACTCCCAAGCAAAATGAATTCTTTATTAGACCCCCCTTATAGGAATGAGGGATAGAGAGATAATTTACAATGGATCCTTTCAAGAAAAGGATTTGTAGAGATGCTTTGGAGAGAGTTTACAATAGGACCCCTCAAGGGGATAAAACACTATTTGCCAAAGACTTATAGCAAGTTAGAAGCAATCTAAGAAAAAAAATTACAACTGGCCTCCTTGGGCAAATCCCAATAATGGGAGAAAAGTCTCTTTACAAAGTTACAATGGATTACAAGAGGCTCTTTTGGCAGTCCCAAAAAAGAGCATTTTTCTACAAATTTCAAAAGGTTTTCTTGAAATGATCTTTGGGTGGAAGAAGCCCTTTAAAGGGGTTTTAAAAGTGCAAAAGGAAGCTTTCAATCAGCTGTCCAAAGGTGAGCCTTTTTTGAGAGTTTTGTTCTTCCACAAGCACTCCCTTTGAGCTGTCAAAAGTCTACCCAAAAAAACCCAGCAAACAAATTAGTTAGGAAAGCACTCGAAAGATGATCTAAGACTAAAAATCACTATCTTTTAAAAGGAAAAAGTTATAAATCTAAAAGATCAGATTTTTATGGCGCTTTGCTAATGAATGATCAAGTAAACTTGTTCCTTCTTGGCAAAACAAATTGTTGTTAGAACAACAATCCAAATTTAAGCCTATGTGCTTGATTTTTAATGAAAATTTAAGGAAAATATCAAGAAGTTTAAGGTTTGCAGTTAAAGGATATGAGAGTGAGTCTTCATGGCTTTGATCTTCAAGGCTTGGTTTAACCCATCAAAGCTTCTCCTCTTTAACCCATCAAAGCTTCTCCTCTTGGATTTTATGGTCTGCAAAATAAACCAACAAACAATACAAAGTGATAGATACCCAAGTAAAGTCTGGATATTTGCAATATTACTACCAAATTTTGATCAAAATTTCTTAATAACTTAAATAAATTATATGAAAATTTTCTGCTCTAAGACAACCAAGAAAAGCTAAGTTGAATCAGCTCTTTTTGGCTGATATGTGACTATTAGGACAACCAAAAATTCAAGCCTTTAGTCTGCTAGATATTCAATAAAGATCATGAAAAAAGGAGCCAAGAATGATAGAATTTTATGAGAAAGAAAAGAGAGATTTTGGGTTCTTCGAAAGCACTTTGGTAGTCTATTAAGAGTTCCTTTAGAATCCTTTAGAAGTGAATTGATCTCAGTGGGAATAATGCTTCACAAATGTGCTTGAAGATGGTTGATCCAACCTAGGATTTCCCCAACTTCAAACAAGAGGAACCTGTAAAACACTTGAGATCTTGCCAAAAGAATTAGTAACATAGGTGTAGCTTGCATAATGAAAGAAATAAACATGTTATTCAACCAAGAAATACATGTAATATTAAATTCTAGGATGCAAACTAGCAAGAAGATAGCAAGCAATTGCTATCTTCTCCTTTGGACAACAATGTCCCTATCAAGGCCTAAGCTACAAACTTGAAGCAATGAAATGAAAACCAACAAGGTTACCTCATGGAACACCAAGCAAACCACACAAAATCATCAGATCATGAAACTCTAAAGTTTTTTTATTAATAAAAAGTGAGGCAAAATTACAGTATAATTTTCCCAAGCTCTCTAAGCTTCCTCTTATGTGGCCAATATTTTCCCAAATTTGTGGGCCCACTTAGCATTCCAAATCGGCCCCTCAAGTCCACTTTGATGCCACACCACTTGAGTTGATCTTTTAACTTGGAAATATGATTTTTCATGTGTCCCCACATTAATTCTTGTAATTTTTCTTAACTTTTCATCCACACTTTGGAAAATGTGGGTTTTCATGGGGAATTAATTATTCTTAGAGCCCCAAAGTGGGTACTAGGAGAATGTTGGCATCCTGAGGATGAATTTCAATCTCTTATATACCACAAACATTTTCAAAGGCCACTTATTTACATCATTACGTAGAAAATTAATTAAAAATCCCATTTTGAGGGAACTTAAAAAAAATAAAAATCCTAGAAAGACCTAGTCAAATTCTGTAAGACTCGAGATATGACCTAGCATGGTAATATACATTGACCCTAGACATTAGGACACACCCAAGGCCCAATTATTAAGCCACATTCTAACTTTGGAGGTATATTGGGTGAAAAAACTTGACTAGTTATTTATCGCTAAAGAGTGAAAATAATTAGTCCAGTGAAAAAAACACCTAGAGTGGACTCACTTACTAACCAAGTCCCAAATGGCCTAAGTCTGTTACATAAGTTCATCATGCTAGCGTTCATTTATACAATTCCCCTGCAGGAGTATAGAATTTGAGAGAAGAAAGTATAGAAAGATGAGAGAGGTAAAAGAAGCATAGGTGACTTGTTAGATTTCTAAACATTTGAAAATTCGTCAAGTGCCTCGTCCATTAGGAAATGGGGTCTTCATTGCTTACCATGTGCATATGAGCAGGTAACACCATGTATTCGTATGACAAAATCTTTCAACTATAAGGAAGTTGTTAAAAGCAGGTATGGCAGGATGCCATGATAAAGGAGTTTGTTTAGATATAGTTCCAATTTTCTGTGGAATCAACAATTGATTCTGACCATCGAGTTGTAGATGATTTTTCCTTGATAAAGGGAAGTACACCTTGAAGATTTTGGGATATAGAGATGAAGAGGTAGTAACTTGTTATGCTGGAGAATACTTTCCTCACAAAGAGGGAGTGTTAGGTTTATCTTGTTGATCCAAAGGTAATTATCTGGCATGGCTTACTGTGGACTTGTATCGTTCTATGGCAATAATAGCAGGGATAGATCTGTCCTTGCCTCTATCTCTGTACACACTAGAGAGAGTAGTGGATGGAGGTGGCACAATAAGTATGTAGAGGTAGAGGGTGCATGCACACCTACAACATGCATGCCCCAACCATAACGATATTCTAGTTTTTGTTTTTCTTTGATTCGTAGGATTGTTGTGTTGTCACTCATTTAGGACAACTCATGCTCATTCAGATTTAGAAGCACTTGCTAAGTGCAGTTCTAATTTAAGAATTTGCGTTTGGAGTTTAGTTTTAGGCAGGGTGCATATGTGTAGGAGAGATGGCATTGCATGCTTTTTTTTGTTTTCTTCCACTTTATGTTCAAGTATGTAGGACTCATAGTACATCCATTAATGCATGCCTGGGTGCACTATTCTAGGTAGGTTTAGGGTTAGGGTTTCTACTTCGAATCTGGGCGCACCATAGGGATGGCCTATTTTAGTATTTACATAGTAAGGAAGCCATTGAAGAGCAGGTAGGCTGGATGCCATAATTGAGTAGTTTGATGTCTGGTATGTAGTTTGAAATGCTGTTGTGACATAAGTCTTCGAATCTGAGCATGCAGTTGTAGACGAAATTTTCCTTGAACAAGAGAAGTATACTTTGAAGATTTTGGAGAATAGAGATGAAGAGAAAGTAACTTGTTTTGGCGGAGAACACTTTCCTCACAGAGAGGGAGTGTTAATGTTACCTAGTTGCTCCAAAGGCAATCAACCAACATGGTGCACTCAGGAATTCTGTAATAGTAATAACAGGGATAGATTTGTACCATTTACAACAATATCATTTACAATTGGGCTATACCTGTTATGGAAAAAGTCCCGATAAATTCGCGATAATATCGAGAGCTCGTGATTTTTTCAACTCACCGATTTTATCAACAGAGTTTTTCACAATTTTTTCCAAAATGAAAAAAACGGGATTTAAGCGTAAAACTCGAGATAAAATTGGGAGTTTATTCAAAAATTCATGAGTGAGGTGTTGAGGGCCGTGTATAAGTTAGGAAAAGGCCGATTTTTCCACTCCTTTTTGTTAAAGAATGTAGCTAGTTTTAGTCTTCATAATTGTCACTTGACTCTTGTCATGATGTAATTCTCATGTATCTATCAAATGGAGAAAGAAAATGATTTAAAGAACAAAAGAAAATTTATTTTTGTAAAAGCATGGGCTTCCTGCTCAAAATATTTGTTGTTAGGTCTCCTAGGGTTTACATGAGTCAAAGAGTCATTGTTACATTGTAAAGTCGACCTCCTATTTTTGCTTCTAGAGGACGATAGAGTCCATTTGTAGCCCTAGGGGCAGGGCCTTCTTCCTCTAGAGGAAAAGGAAAAACCATTCTCTATTCCCCTAAAAGTGGCAAAGGAACTCAGTGACTAATTGGTTTATGACATGTAGATGACTCTTTATTATATTTTTTGTTGATATTTTCAATGTTCCACTGAGTTTCTAGGACGGGGAAATGCGGGAGAGGGGATACGCACAAGGGGGATGTATATAAGCAACCCCAAAATTTAGGGAAATTTCAGGGAAATGAGGGGGCGTCAAAGTCATACACATTATAAAATTGTTAAAATTTTAATATATAAAGATAAAAATATAATCCCAACAATATGTCAATAACTAAATTAGTAAATAGTAAATTGTAATATTTATGACATGTATATCTAAATATGATCATCATTTCGTATTAGAGTCTAAACTATTATGAATCAAAATTATCATTTGACATTTATGCAATCATCAATGTAAATGTAAAAGTAAATTTCTAAATTGAATCCATTGTTTGACATTATGCAATGTTCCATCTAAATTCATCATTTGGAAATGGGAATTGATATTATGTAAGGTACATCTAAATCAAATTCATAATGTGATAATTGAAATTACGCAATGCACATTGAAAAGTAAATTCATCATACGACAATGACATTATGTTAAAGTCTAAAATAGCCATAGAATACTAAACTAAAAGTAAACATAGAAAGCAGTGAAATACTAGTAAATTTCTCAAAAAATGCTAAATAATAAATATTGAAAGAGTCAAGAACTCAGAACTCAGTCATCAGTATCTAGAGTCAAAAGTTCAAACTTAGAACAATGTAAAGCATCTAAAATAAATGAACATCATGATCAAATAACTAATAAGCATCAAAGAGTTTGTAGATGCTCCAATGACTGGTCCTTTGCATCCATTTGTTGCATGAAGGCATATTTAAATTTGTTAAGTTATTAATTGTTATTAGCGAAAAAATTTAGGGGGACGTCTAGGTGTCCCCTTGTGTCCCTCTTGCATCCCCCCGTTCCCCTCGACATCCTCCTTGCATCCCCCCCTGTGTCCCTCTTGTGTCCCCCCATCCCACCCACAAGAGAGACGTATTTCATCACCAGAAAAAAACACACCCCAGGAGTTTCCACAAAAAAGGGGACATGGGAAACGTTTCCTGAGGAGTTTCCTTGTCTCGAGAGCATGGGGGAGCGAGGAAGCGCGTCCCCATGGAACACTAGATATTTTGACTCTTGAGACTGACTGAGGACTCAGGTTTCAGGGCTTGATTCACTATTGATATGTGATGTAGCACTAGACTTCTTATACATCTTATATATTAGCTTTCTTTTCATATTTATGTGGGAATGCATTTATCTAATGTTGTGGATACTTTAGATGCTAAAAAAAAAAAAATATTTTTGTAATTTTAAAATATTGCTGAGTTTTTGCTATTATTTTAAAAAACCTCCCGACTTCAACTACTTTTTCAATTTCCGGACCCTTGCCAATTTATTTGCGAGGTCGACTTTTTCCACTTTGGTCAATACTAAATATTTATATCACAGATCACCAGAAAGGGCAACATTTCATTCTACAGCCATACCTATTTATGGATACTAATGATAGTGCCTGGACTAGGTTCAGAACAACTCTTTTGCTATTAGGATTCTTCGACTTCAAAGCATGGCTGAAAATGGAATGACCCTAGCTTTAACAGAATGTCATATATTCAACACTAAATAGGATGATGGAATTTTAAAGATGACTAGGATGGGATTTGAGTCTGTAGTTGTAACACACAGAGAGCAAGTTTAGATGAAAGAAAACATTATTTAACAAGTGAGTTTTGTGCATTTGGCTGTCATTTTAACATCTTAATCTCTTTCTGACTTTCCCTTTCTTTTCCATAGATTATGGTGTACTATATTAAACCACTATGGTTTGTGGTTTATTTTGTTCATCTATCATTGCCATTAAAATTTACCTGAGGGAATAGCAATATATCTGTATTGGTGCTATGATTCTTATGTGTAATATGTAATTATGTTTGTGAGTACATATATAGACACATACATACATGATATAAATACAGTTAAAATTTCATCAAAGAACAGACGGAACAAGTTGACTTGCCTGGTGCTTGGCAATGCCAATCTGAGCCTGTAGTCAAAGGTGATAATGGTGCACATAGAACTATTTTATGAGAATTGTCAGACCACACAAGATATGAAAGCATACATATTTTTATATTGGGAGAGATTACATTGAATTGGATGTTAAGTTCTAGTTCAGATATCAGCCACAGGAGATGGCTAATATATCTGGTATGAAGATATCTTCAAATCTCATGTTATGTGAATCCCATTATTCCAACTGCTGGAGAGCTTGTGGTTTATACTGTCCGTGGAGATCTTAGCAAATGGAGATCAAATTTTTTTCAACTGTTTTTAATATCCAATCCTCAAGGGAATGAATTGTGATTAGCAAATCATGCACAAAAATTGTATTCAAGCACCATATGTAGTTCTGCTGCATTAAAACTTCTTAACATTAATGGTTATAGTTACAACTACATAAAACATTGATCCAAAATTAGCTGTGTTTTGGCCAAAATAATAACTGATCTAATGTTTTCCACGACAACACAATCACTAATTAGATCTATGAGACTAGTAATTATACCAATTTGTCATTATAATAAATTTGAATACCCTCTTTCAACTGTGAAGAAGACAGCCATTTCTGATAAGTAACCAAAATTGCTGCACTTTGTTTTGTAATTCCAGCAAGCCAAGAGTGAGGCAGGTGCAGCCTTTGGGAATGACGGCGTCTATTTGGAGAAGTACATAAAAAACCCTAGACATATTGAGTTCCAGGTAATGCATACTTTTCTTTAACTGTAATGCATGCATTCTCCCTTAGTTTATAACTTTTGTCACATGTTTTATTTTAATTGTGGAAGTCAAATATCTATCCACAATTTTAAGTTTGGAAGGAAATGGTAAATTCATCCATTTTCAATTAGAATGAATTTACTGAGATTAGGAAAACATAGAAATGTCTTTATTTCCTGATTTCCACAAGTCTAGCGTAAATTATATTTTTGAAAATGATTATTTGAACTTGCATTTGAATATAAAATGTTTGCTGGTATTTTTAAGCTGAACTTTTGGTTGGCAGATTCTTGCTGACAAACATGGTAATTGTATCCATTTTGGAGAGCGTGACTGCAGTATCCAGGTAGTACTCTATTTATATGTGAATCTGCTCTATGTTTTCCTGCCATTTAATGCTATTACAATACCCTCATGTCAATACAAAAAGGATGATATATGATTAGGTAGTATTTTAGGTTTCTTATTTTGTTTTAATGTGCAAAACATCTTTTGGATTATTGTTTCTGTGGTAAGCCCAAGGGAAAGTACAATTATTGCATGGTTAGATGGAGGATGCGAGTCTATCCATCTATCTATACATGTATATCTTGTGTCTTTTAGGCTTTGTCAAGGGAAATGTGTTGAGAAATAATTATTGCATGGTTAGATGGAGGATGAGAGTCTATCCATCTATCTATACATGTATATCTTGTGTCTTTTAAGCTTTGTCAAGGGAAATGTGTTGAGAAATCAGGTTGATTGTACATTAGGATAGATTTCTCTTCTTTGATAATTGCTTGTGAATGTTGTTGGATTCTTATTAATGTTTATTATGTTCTCTTCATCAAACAATTACCAAACGTACAAAACATGAAGATCACAAGAAACAAAGAACACAAGATATAGGCTCCAAGCCAGGGCGAAAACCCCACAAGGGGGAAAACCTAGAAAAATTCTCTTCTTATAGAATCAGATCAAAGTGAGATATCCAAGACCCATGACCATAGAAGACTCCAACCCTCAAGATGCCAAGTCAAGCCCTCCTTTCACATAGCAAATCCATCAACAGCAAAAGACCTGCAACATGCATAGCATCAGGAACAATCATTCAACAAGAGACGTGTCATGGCAGAGTTTCCACAAATCCGAGCTTAAGAAAAACCCAACCTTAGATTTGTCAATTCAGCCTTCGGCCGTCCTTTCTTCGCTATCCTTCTGTGTTATATTTCAGAACATATCATACGAATTGCATGCTTTCAAATGAGCTCAACACTTCGTCTATTTATACTGTCCAGAGGGGTTTGATTTAGATGTCTCTTCCAGGGCAGGGCCGTCTTGGCATCTAGAGGTATCTTAGACTCAAATTACATATTTGAAAAATTCTTTTTCCAGGCTATAAATAAGCCTTTGACTTTGACCAATACAAATAATTATGAGCATGAAGAACATGCTTAAATAAAATAATAATTTGACTTGAGCATGAAACCCATGCTTGAAAAATAAATAATCCCTAGCATGAAAAAGAGCATGCTGGCAAAAATAATCATTTTATTAGCTATGATAATTATGAAAACCGGATCTAGTTACATTTTCCAACAACATTACCCTGCGTCAAAGCTAGAGATTAAGATTTTACAATCATATTAATATTGTTATCATTATAATAATGACATAGTAATAATATTAATGCTTCATCAAGTACACTACCCCCTCCTGAATTTGCTTTATCCTTGAAGTGTGGCTAAAAGAGAGATTGCCATTAACCACTAAACAAACATCATTCGAATTGCATAGATTTGAATGCTGTTTGGAAGTTCAAATTGGCAACGATCAAGTACTTCCCAATTAAATCTAATATGTGGTGAGCATATGATGTTGTCATACATTTTAGGATACCAATATGATCAATTTTTGTTTGACAATTGCATGGAAATAGTTCCAAAGAATGTTCCACATATGGCAGGAAAGAGATAGGAGTTGTTGATCTGACAAAGAGTGACTTTGAACTAATGGTTTGATCAAGGATCTTAGCCACAAAAGCCATATAAGAATTGCCTTGAATGTTAGCTCTTTGTTATATAAATCTGATGAATAATTGTATTCTCAAAGTTGTAGAATAACAACATTGTTCATCAGGCTATATATTTTGCTTTATCCAAAAACTTTGTATATGTGGAGTTTGTTTTTGCTTAGATGCAATGAAAGGTTAATTGTGCTCTATTGACTATCCTTTATAATTGATTCTTGTTGTTCATAATTATCAGCAATACTTTATTCAATTTTCATATGAATGTCTTGGCCTTGACCACCCTTAACTGAAATGATTTGTCATTATAACAGAATTTGTTAATATCTTGCAAAGATGAATTGGCAAGCTCATTGTTTCAACAATGAGGCATTTTGTCTCATCTTTCCACTTTTGATCTGCTAGATTCCTTATCGTCATTGTGAACTCATGTTGTTGTTTCTTCTGGTTACCTAATTGATCGCCATTGTGTCAATGAGATTTATGGTCCATTGTGATGAAGTGGAAGTTATATCCTTTTGCCACATTGAACAAGACCAAAAGTGGAACCACTCGTATCCAACACCTTTTAATCTTGAAGCTACAAATATTATATAAACATAAGCATCAATGATTTTTATGATCGACAATTTTTTTATTAACCTTTTATTCCATGATCTTGAGGAAATTTTCAAATCTATTTCAATGGGAAAACTATTTAGTTATCAAGGTTTGCATCTTTTAGGGCCTTGTTTATTTTAGTTGTTTGAATTGATTTTTATTTTGATAATGATGTGGTCCTCTTATCCTTGACGCTAGAGGGGTTACAAAGATAGCTTTATGCCCTATCTAGTTTTTGTGGTCTTTGTTAGTTGACAATCAACCTTGGTAAATCCATGGTTATGATCTTCAGTGAGTTGAAGAACATCTTGGAATATTATTATTTTTTCGTTTGGGGTGTTGAGATCAAGATCACTACTACTTACACATACTTAAATGTTTAGTTCTTAGTGCCTATACTTGGTTTGAGGAAAGCCCCCTAGCCTTTGATCAACAAGGGCTATGGCTTCATTGTCCTCCTTGAGCATCAACGCTTTAATAATCATTTGTAGGATATTCTATTTGAGATGAACTTCATGGACAACCTTATTTGAGCCACAGTTCTCTATAGCTCTGAGCTTTGGAAGGCTAGTTTATTAGAGTTAGTCTGGCCTTACAAAGAGAGTTTCAGTTCAAATGCTCTGCCATATAGGTAGATGCAAGAGGATGGTTCTTGAAGCCATTATTTAGGCAAACTTGTTTCCATTCTGCACTGGGGTTGACACTTTGTATACTCATCAAAGAGAAGGGATCACTACTTTTTTCTCATTTACTGCTGCTTTGAGGCCGTAGGCCCTACTAGTACGTCCAATTTGGCTTGCTATTGGTTTTCAGAGGTTGCCTATATATTTCAATTGATTATTATATCGATGGACTGCCTCCTCCCTTTAAGCTACTCTCTTGAGTGTCATTGGTTGACTTTAGTTGACTAAGTAGGAGTTAACTGTTAAATATGATTATTGAAGAGGGCACTTTCAAATGGTATATTTGGGTTACCTAGGTTGACTAACCAGGGGGTAAACCCCAAGATGGTGTTCTATGCAGAGCACTTCATGGAGTTGAGGGACGACCTTATTGTTTGACCCTTTTGGATGCTTAGGCATTGGATGCACAATGTTAGGATCATTCTTGAGTAGTTTCAAGTCAACACTCATTGAATTTTGGTTGAAACCAACTGTCGTATCACACAACGGGACAAGATTTTCTAGCATTGCGATCTTCATGAGATTGAAATAGAGGAGCACTTCATATTTTAATGTTCCATCTATTATTAGGCTAGAGGATGGTTTTACTGTGTTTTCAGTAAGGCTTGGATATCCCTTTTGGATTCTTCGTCCAATGTTTTGCTGAATTAAAAAAAGAATTGATCATATGTCAAAGATGTCATTGTTTTCCCTACATATCCCCATTACTTCCTTTTTAATCGTTATTTGCATTTTCATGTCATTTATCTATTTACCAATTTTCCCAATTAAGTGATATTTTAATGCAGAATTACTTTACCTTTTGTTCCTTAGTCATTGATGAAACCATTTACTATGTTCCGCACTTAACCATTTTCAAGGATGTGCGGAAGGTTTTACATAGCACATCACCTACACTCTTTACCTATGCACATTTCATTACCTCCTTCCCTCCGCACAAAACTCTTCTCTGAACACATCACACCTCATTCTTTATTATGTAGTCTTTTTACCTTTATTTAATTTTTACATTTCTAAACTCTTGCATCTCACCTCCACATTATATTATTTCTCATATTATTTTCATCCTAAGTAACTTTGTTATATCTCCTTATCAAACATGACAACTGATTGGACATATCTTGGGGTGACACTTGGAAGGTATTGGTTGGAGGCAAATGAGTGAGAAATAACTTAGCACAATGATTGCACAATGAGATGATAACCAAAAACTACATTATATGTAAACTATGCAAGATTTTGTGTCTATTTCTACTTCATATACAGATAATATAAGGAGCCCATTTCTTTACAAATCATTATATTTTCCCTCCCATATGCATATGATATGAGTAGGGTGAATTTATAAATCAAAAGGCCAAGATTCATGTGGAGCAGATCAACTGTTGCTGAGCCACTTCGTGCAAATCAACGGTTGTAATTTTCAAAAGGCCATAACTTGAGCTCCTGATGTCTAAATTGGAGTAAACAAGAGATTGTTGGAAAGTTAGAATCATGGAGAACACATTGGGAGTGGTTTCCATTGCTAAAATTACAATTATCATACACTTAAAAAATTAAAAGAAGAATTGTGACCATTTTTGGCCCATCATTGAATTATTTTTGAAAATGATTTATTAAAAAAGAAATATAAAATATTTAAAGTGCTATATAGTTTGGAGGATGAATATCTAGCTTCATATTTAGTAAAGGAATTTTACTTTTTTACAAAAATGGGCAGAAAACCTAATTGTAAAGCACTTCTAAGAAAATGAAGAGAAGATTATAAAGGGAAAAGATCACATTTAGAAAAGGGGTTGTTTCCTGGGATTTTTGTTGAAAATGAGTTTGCTTTTCCAAAAGATTTTGTGAATTAGGTTACTCAATTTTCCCTTTCATATTTTCTTCTACATCTGTCTTTCCATTAGATTCTCCATGTGTGCTCAACTAGAAGAAGATCTATGCCTGATTATGTCTTCTTATCTCTTCCAAGCTTTTCATGTTGTATTTTAGGTCCAAGGGAGCAAGATTTCTACTTGTAATAAAACAATTAATTACAATTTATCTATTTGTCATTTAGGAGTTTGTTTCAATTTTTAAACGATGTTAAACTTGTCACATTGGGATATTATCGTTAATTTCTCCCACAAGGAGCTATTCAGGTTTCATGTTGCAGGCATGATTCTGTATGGTGACGTGTCATTGGATTCTTGTGCAATTCAAGCTTTAAAAACTTTTTTGATTCTAACGCATGCAATCCTTTAAAGTTCTTTGAAGACCTGTCCATACTTGATAATTTTATTTTTTTCATCTTGGAAAGACATTGTTGATTTTGGATTCACAATATTTTAAAGGGCAAGGCAAAATACTTACTGAAGGTAGACCCCAATACAAAAAATTTCTTTATTTTCATATTCATTTCTTGCATGTTTAATGACTGAATCTGTTGTATGAAAACTTTATTGGGGTTTGCTGTTTAGCACACACCCATTGCATTCATCTAAGACTATAATAAAAATTTTCCATATATCAAAAGAGGAGTACCACCTTTATAAAAACAAAGGGGGAATCTTGAATATTCCGTAGGAGGTTGACTCTTCTCCTTGACAGGAAAAGAGATCAATAGGAGACCATGCTTAGTTGGCGAAACCCTTATGGAGATGTCACCTTAGACCTTGACATAGTTGAAATGGCACTAGTAGACAATATAATTCCTTTAGTTCTTGAATACATGATACATTGTCCAAACAATGGGCATATCTCATTGCTCAGGAGATCTCATCTTCCAATTCTTGTAGACCCTCCACTCAATTATCAATCATGAGTTTCTTCCCTATGGCCTTAGATGTTAGGAAAGGTGAAAGGGGTGTTGATCAACACCCCTTAGGCAAGGCATCCTCCACTAAAGATTTTCTTATTGCTTTGGGTTCTCAACATTCTTACACATATTTGCGATAATGCTTTGTTTTTTAGCTCCATGACCTTATTCTACAAATCTTATTTACCATAGATTAGATATTCTTTTTTGTGTTTTTAAAGGAGCAACCTTTGTACTTCTACTTTGTGTCCTGTTGACTCAAAATCTAGCAGTACTTGTGAGAGGTCTCACAAGACAATGAATACACCAAGGAACAACACTATGAGGTGGGGGCCCATTGTCGCAACAACCAACACTCTTTCTCTTTAGTGGATCTTTACAAGGGAGGCTTCCCTATGTATGTCACCTAATGAATATTCTAAGTCTAAGGCTTGGGGGTGACAAGGATAGGCCAATGAAAGACATTCGACTTAAGGACACGAAGCAAGGACAACACAAAGTGTGCAATCCAAGGACCTATCTAGGGCATACGTGACCTAGGGTTTCATGAATAAGTAATGATAATAGGCTTACCAAGGTACACAAGGCCAAGGAAAGACTTGACAAGATGAATGTGATCAATATTTGGGACATCAAGCCTTCAAGCAGCCCCAGGTTGAAGCCTAGGTCTAGATTAGGGTTTACCCTAGTGAAAAATTCCCTAGGGCTTGTGATGTCAACCCTAAAATGGAAGAATTCATTGTAGAAAAGGGGTGATTTGAGGCAAGGAGTTTCAAACCACATGTAGAACCCTTCCAAAAGCAAAACAAACTTTCCCTAGTTGAATTAGACCCTAACCCTAGCCTAGCGGCTTGCGTTAAAGGGTTGAAAATTTGAGGGGGAGAAAAATTGAGTTCAAGGAGGTTTCTATGGTGTGATCATCTATGTTGAAAGGCCAGTGCTTGATCTTGGGTGATGAAGTTGTTGCCTCAAAATGTAGCATACCTTGTAAGGGGGTGACCTACAAGGGAAAAACTAGACCAAGTGACAACAATGAGGTGTGGTCCACTGTCACCACAACCACTACCCTTTGCTCTTTGTGGACTTTCACCAGTGAGAGATATGCTAAGTCCAAGGATCAAGGTGACAAATGGCTCATAGAGGATAACTCTTCTTAAGGATGAGGCTCGGTAAGTAAGGAAAGGGCAAATCACATCCTCTAATAATACAAAATTAGGGCACAATTGACCTAAGGCTTGAAAGATAGCAAGCCAAAAGGAATACCCTAGGATCAATAGACTAAGAAAAGGTTTTACAACAATGAATACTAGGAAGCAAATGGTCCAAAGAAACTTTCAACAAGCCCCCAAGTAGAAGCTTTGCACCAACTAGGGTTTCCTAGAGCAAAATTTTACCTAGGGTAAGAGAATTAGGCCCTCAGATGGAAAGATTAACCACTAAGGGAAGATAATTTTGAGGCAATCAACTCCTCCCTCAATGTTGAATCACTCCACAAGCCAAAACTCTCCCTCTAAGTCAATTCCTATTAATCTCGAGTTAGTAGCTTATCCTTAAGAGGGCTGAAATAAGAGAAAGAGAGCAAAATTCAAGTCTGAGGATGAATTTATGTGTGATCACCAAATTGGCAAGGCTAGTGCCTATTCCTTGGGATAATGGAGTCTATGGAGGTGAAAAATTTGTTAAATCTTGCCAAGGAGTAGGGGAGATTTGATGGCCTAGTTCAAAACCCTAACTATTATCTTTGTGAGGTATCAAGGTCACTTGGGAGAGTTATTACAAAGGTTCACCAAGGGCATTGGCATTCACATTTCATACATGAGTAATGCATACAATGATGTTATCTAGATTCTATACAATTGATCTCAGTAATAAATGGCACAATAGAAAAACCCTAGATAATCAATTCATTCCATACATTAGACATAAGATCAAAAATTTATCAAATACAAGGCTTACTTACAAGACAAAATGCATGAACAATCCTTTATTGATCCAAGATAACATCTCCAATGCCAAGAAATAGCTCCAATATGCAAAAATACTCCATAGAATCACATCTCCTCAAGAATCAAGAAGGTCAAAATCTCTAAGAGGCCGAATTCAAGTCACAAGTGATGATGATTTGAAACAATGATCCTCTTCTCTATTTATATGAGGAGGATGACATCTAATTAGCCTACAAAGCCCCTAAAAACAAGTTTGATGACAAAATAACCTTGGGTTACAAGCTAGTCGACTAACTTTTCACAAATATGCCCTAATTAACCCACATGTTAGCTGTAAGCTCTCTGGGGTTGATTTTGTGTAATAAATGTGCTCCAAATGGCATGTCCAAGGTTGATGAGGTGTCCAAGGTGATGTAGAGGCATGTCAAGTCCAAGATTTGAGGGTTGGCACTCAAATGCACCTCATTTCCTCTTGCAAGATGCCAAGATCCAGTTGGTGTTGATTTTTGGTAGCATCAGATGTGCTCTAAGTCTCAAAATTTGCAGGGAGACTTAGACACGTGCATTCTCCAATACCCAAAAATTGTTTTGGGAAATTCCACCTGCACACAATTTTATTAAAATAATTAATTATTTTTAATGGGAACCTAAGTCTAAACTTAGGAAATTAAAATAATTAATGGGTATTAATCTAAATTGTGGGTGAAACTTCTAGAAGAAGGCGAAGATCAAGTCAATATGATCCTAGCCATTGATTAAAATCTAACCTGGGCCGTTGATTGATCAACGAGAGGACTATAAGAGAAGGCTTGATGGGCACTTGGAGAACACACAGAGAGAGTTCATAAGATCGAATTTTTGAAGCAGAGCAACTGCTGGTGAGAAATTCGAAGTAAGATTTTGCAGTGAGGGGCAGAGATAGTGTCCGGAAGAGGGAAGTTTTCTTGGGCCGGAGAGTACAAGACAGAGAGGGTAGAACGACGTCCAGAGAGAGGTTGACGCTGGCCCACCTAGAGCTGGTGCAGTGGCAGCGCAAAGTTTAGAGGGAGATTGAATTCCTGTTGTGGAAATAGATTTTCAGAAGTCGATAGCCGGGGTGTGAGACTGGGAGGCTGGAAATCGAAGTTTCTTGGCAGCAGAGGATCCAATGGAAGAGTAGCACAGACCCCAACAGAGGTGATGCGAAACTATGTAGGGTTGACGTAGTCTTGCGCAGAGGTTGGCGCAGAAGGGACACATAGCCTCTTTCCAGCGAGATCAGGGTCAAATTCTTCTAGTGACAGGGTGAGACCATCTCACTATTTGTTTTGTCCAGTTTCTCTCTGTATTAGATAGCCAGTTAGGCATCCAACAAATTGTACTCTGACTTTACTATTGCATAATAATAAAACCCTCAGAGCTGCTGCACCGGTTTTCCCGCATTGGGTTTTTCAGAGGACATTTGTCCAAAAGTAATTGTGTAGATGTGTGTGCTTATTATTTTGCTCATGCTGTATTTAGTTTCCACAATTTATTTTGGTGTAGGCTACAGTGTATGTATTTTAGTGTTTTCCGTAGAAAACTGCAAATAACTTGTTCAATGAATTTAACAAGTAGGTGAAATATAATCAGTTTGCTGTAGTAGGAATTGGGTAACTGATTTTTCACATGGTATCATAGCACAAATCGTGAGCAGAAGAGCTTAGAAGTAAAAAGGAAGAGGGAGTTTGAAATTCCTGCAGAGGTAGAAATTCGAAACCCCAGGAGGCAACGCAGTTCGAAGGCCTGAAGGGCGAAGTTTGAGAAAACTTCCAAAGGCAGAACCAACATCGTATTTTTCCTTGCAGAGCAGATCTTCAGCTGGGATGCAGATATTTTGCAGTAGACACTGAGGGAATTTCTTCCTCAGAGAATTCCTAGCTAGGGAATTCGAATTCTCATTCGCTGAGCAACAGAGGAGAGAGGAGGTCATTCGACTTTCAATTTGGTAGATATGGCAGCCAGTGGACTGAGAGATCAGGACAGGTTGGATGGGGCATCCAACTATGTGATCTGGAAGGCAAGGATGTCATGCCTTTTGGATGAGCATTTTGGCAAATTCTACGTCGACATCGTGGTAGCTGAGCCCATAGATCCAGATCAGCTCAAGAATTACAAGGGAGAAATAACGAAGACAAAAAGAATGATCCTCGACGGAGTTTCTTCCTCAGAGAATTTCTTCCTTAGAGAATTCCTCTCCACGAAATTCGAATTCTCATTTGTTGAGCAACAAAGGAGAGAGGAGGTCATTTGAATTTCTATTTGGCAGAGATTGCAGCTAGTCGATTGAGAGATCAGGACAGGTTGGATGGGGCATCCAACCATGTGATCTCGAAGGCAAGGATGTCATGCCTACTGGATGAGCATTTTCTGAAAGTCTACGTTGACAACGTGGTAGTTGAGCCCTCAGATCCAGATCAGCTCAAGAAGTACAAGGGAGAAATAGCGAAGACAAAAAGAATGATCCTCGATGAAGTGAAGGATCATATAGTCTGTCACATAGCTAGCAAAAACACTACCAAAGAGATGTGGGATGCATTGTCGATGTTGTATCAAAGATCTTCTAAGTAATGAAAGATGTACTTGGAGCAGAAGATGAGATCTATGCAGATGCAGAAGGGGGAACGCATTGATCCGTTCCTTGTGAAGCTTAAGGAGACCCGAGACGAGTTAGCAGCTGTGGGTGCGACACCTCAAGGATCCAAGATGGTTAGACTGGCCCTCAATTCAGTCTGAGAGGAGTGACAAGTCTTTGTCCAGAGCATCCTGGGCAGAGCGACTTTGCCAAAATGGGATGAGATGTGGGCAACTCTTAAGCAAGAGGAGTTGAGGAGGGACTTGGTCAAGTGTAAACTTGACGAAAGCAGCAGCGGTGGGTCGAAGCCCAAGGAGGAAGATGAGAATACAACCCTCGCGTCTAAGGGGCAACAGGAGCATTGAAAGCAGAAGAAGGATGTTTCAAAGATTAAATGCTTCAGGTGTGGTGAAATGGGTCACTATGCAACATAGTGTCCTCTCAGGAAGAAGGACAAAGATGAGAAGCATGATCCGAAAGTTGCAGCAGTGAAGATCGAGGAGGATGAGTTTTCCATGACAACCAAGATACCTCTAGGGGAGAGGTGGGTTGATTTAGAGCTGTAGTTCGAAAGAGATACAAATGGGCAAGATCCTTGAGGAGCTCATCTCTTGGATCAATTCCTTGCTACGGGAGCCCAAATCAGATGTAGCACGATGGACCAGTGTCAGTTGGGGCAGAGGAGTGCAAGAGTGATAGTTGCAGTGGCTAGGAGCGCTAGAGACTGAGTAGCGCAGAGCAGAGTTGGAAGAAGTGCAAATAGCACGAAGCAGAGGTCAGCAGCAGCGCAGAGGATTCAGAGGATCAACACAGAGATTAGCTGCAGTCAGACTCCAACAGCGAGATGCATCATACTGAACACCAGTTTAGTAATTTGGGATGCTTTTTCGTTGCTGATGCAGTAGCAGCAACAATTGGAAAAGGTTGCATTGCAGATGCAGTTGGCAGTGGCATTACTAGCAGCAACAGGGATGCAGAATTAAGAGGGAGTTGCTGTACAAATGTAGTGTTGACAGTGTCAAGGTCAGCAACAGTACATATGCAACATTTGTGCAGTAGTTGGTGGACAGGATGTCAAACATCAGCAACATAGAAGGAGATGTTACAGAACAAAGTGATGCTACAACAGGGTGCATTGCTAGAGCACATTCCTCACTAAGAGGGAGTGTTGATTTATGGTAGCATCAGATGTGTTCTAAGTCTCAAAATTTGCAGGGAGGCTTAGACACATGCATTCTCCAATACCCATAAATCATTTTGGGAAATTCCACCTCGAGACAGTTTTATTAAAATAATTAATTATTTTTAATGGGACCCTATGTCTAAACTTAGGAAATTAAAATAATTAATTATCTTTAATGGGACCCTAAGTCTAAACTTAGGAAATTAAAATAATTAATGGGTATTAGTCTAAACTGTGGGTGAAACTTTTAGAAGAAGGCAAAGATCAAGTCAATGTGATGCTAGCCATTGATTAGAATCTAAATTTGGGTCGTTGATTGATCAGTGAGAGGATTACAAGAGAAGGTTTGATGGGCACTTGGAGAACACATAGAGAGAGTTCAGAAGATCGAATTTCTGAAGCAAAGCAGCTGCCAGTGAGAAATTCGAAGTGAGCTTTTGCAGTGAGGGGCAGAGATAGTATTCGGAAGAGGGAAGTTTTACTGCGCTGGAGAGTACAATATAGAGAGGGCAAAACGATGTCCAGAGAGAGGTTGACACTAGCCCACACAGAGCTAACGTAGTGGCAGCGCAGAGCCTAGAGGGAGATCGAATTCCTGCTGAGGAAATCGAGTTTCAGAAGCCGGGAGCCGGGGTGTGAGACCGGGAGGCTGGAAATTGAAGTTTCTGGGCAACAGAGGATCTGGAGGAAGAGCAACACATTCCCCAACAAAGGTGATGCAGAAACTGTGTAGGGTTGACGTAGTCCTGCATAGAGGCTGACGCAGAAGGGACGCTGAGCCTCTTTCCAGCGAGATCAGAGTCAGATTCTTCCAATGACAGGGTGAGATCATCTCACTATTTGTTTTGTCCAGTTTCTCTCTTTATCGGATTGCTAGTTGGCATTCAACGAATTGTACTAAGAATTTACTACTGCATAATAATAAAACCCTCGTAGCTGTTGCACCTGTTTTCCCGCATTGGGTTTTTCCGGGGACATTTGTCCAAAAATAACTGTGTATATATGTGTGCTTATTATTTTTCTCCTATGCTGTATTTAGTGTTCGGAATTTATTTTGGTGTAGGCTGCAGTGTATGTATTTCAGTGTTTGCCATAGAAAATTGCAAATAACTTGTTCAATTAATTTAACAATTAGGTGAAATATAATCAGTTTGTTGTAGTAGGAATCAAGTAATCGATTTTTCACAATTGAGGCACCACAAAGTGGTCTCCAACTGCTTAAAGTGGCCTCCTTTTCTCCAACTTTGAGGGCTTTCCAGGTGCAACAAACCCTCCCTAGTCTCTCACGGTGAGACCATCCTCATCTTGACTTTGAATTAGATGCCGTCCATCAATCGGTGTCAAGGCTGACCTGGGGGCATGCTCGGTCCAGTTGTGTCATCTTGAAGAATCATCAAATATGGTACAAAGTGATTCAACATCCTGGGTGCATGAGTTGTCCTCGAAAATGTGTCGTCTAATGTTGTTGCTAGGAGGCCCAAGAGTCTCAAAGCTTCACCTGATAATGACAATATACTTCTCAGAAGGACCTGGGTGCCTGTAGAGAAGGTGCCCAAGACTTGGTTTGCTAAACCACTTGACAAAAACAACATGGATTCTAGTGAAAATAGTTTGTCATTAGGGACAAAGATCATTAATGCATCTAAGTGAACCAAGCTTGAGTGTCATGGGCTATCTAATACTTCAAACAAGGATCCCTTTGCAAAATCAGGACCCTGGGCTTGCAATGGTGCTTTCTCCCTAGGTAAGGGTGGCTAAAGGTCAACCCTATTAGTTGTTTCCAGCCCCTAAGTGGAAGTAGCATTTCCTCAGTCCAACCTTAAATTGATAGGTGTTGGTGAATGATAATGTTCTTCACAAAGGGGATAAGACTTCATGGCCAAGTGCCATAGTCAAAAGGACCAACTGATTTGTGTGTCCACATGAGCGTATAGAAGTGAGGAGGGAGCATTCATGGATGCATGTGTTCCCAACTCAACCTTTGTTTTTGCACCCCTCTTGTGTGCCTTTTACTTCTTGATTTTTCTTTGTGTTATTGCTTATAGCTCAAGGGTTAGAGCTTGCTTTGAATGATGTAGTAGTAGTACTACCCATTAATGATGAGTCAATTTATTGCTAATTGGGGTTGGGACATACAAGGGTTCCTTCTTTTGATGTGACAGAGCAATGGATGCTTTGGAACTGGGTGATGGTTGTACTAGTGAGGTAGAGCTCACGCTAGGCTTTTTCCCACGCACTAATCTTGATGTCCCTGACCATCTTTTGCATTTTGATATTTTTTTCTTTGGATTTGTTGTGGCCATGATATGCTCATTCTGTTTCTTTTAGTTGCATCTGTGAAAATTCCTTGAAATGTAGCAAATGGAATTTATTCTTCTAACTTATTAATTATGTAGTTTATTTTGTTATGACAAAATAACGAATAAATCACATTGCAATTTCTTCACAATAAAAATGTTGCGAAAAAAAAATTGGAATTGAGAAATTACATCACGCGCACACAATAAAAATGACACCATTATTTTTGGACAAAAGTCCTTGAAATAACCCAATGTGGTAAATCCAATGTAGTAGATGAGGGTTTTATTATTATTATGCAACAATCAAAATTCTCCTTTTGAATTTTGACCAATCAAAAATAATTTTTAAGTTTAATTGCTTTACCTCAATCCTTTCATTTATTTAGATTTCCTTTGATTTTGACTTTATTAAGGAATTATATTAAATAAATTTAAATCTTTCAATTCTATGGTTAAAAATTTAAAATTATCATACATTAGGGCTGTAATTCTACTATCTCTAACGATTAATTCTTCACTCTAACAACTAATTCTTTTCTCCACTATCTATATATTCTGGTTAAACACTCTTCCTATCATCATTTTGCTTCCTGCCCCTGAAGATGGGTGAAGTGTTCACCCGAAATGTTGGGCTCTTCAAACAATGCACACAGGATTCTAGAAGTTCTCAACAACAATATGTTACTGCCTGTGGAAACATACATGCTATAATCTTCTTGCATTCTTGAATTCTTCGCTCTACACCTGTGATGAATAGATCATCCACATATAGTAGAATAATGCCAGACTCATTATTCGCGACCTTGTTGTAGAGATTCAGATCAACATAACTCTTCACGAACCCAATTCTAAGTAGATATGCATGCATCCTTGCATACCATGCCCTAGGTGCTTGCTTCAGGCCATATAGGGCCTTCTTAAGTTTGCAAACATAAGGGTCCTTGCTATTTACTTCAAAGCCCTCAGGTTGTTCGATGTACACTTCCTCAGCAATGGTCCCATTCAGAAATGCAGTCTTAACATCTATTTGATGGATATTCCACCCCATTGTAGCATCCAATGAAACCAACGATCTAATGGTGGTGTACCTTGCTGTAGGTGTAAAGGTTTCTTCATAATCAATGCCTTCCTTTTCAGAGAAACCCCTTGCAACGAATCTTGCTTTGTACTTGTGTATACTTCCATCAACAACATGTTTGATCTTATAGATCCACTTCGATGTGACAATCGATTTGTCACTAGGTCTAGGAACGATTTCCCAAACCCCATTCTTCATGATGGAATGATATTCTTTTTGCATAGCTTTCTTCCAAACCTCTTCATGTTCAACTTCCTTGAATGTAGATGGTTCGAACCGACTTCAATTAACTTTGTCATATATGCAGCGTAGCCAAAATATCCCTTTGGTTTCTTACTTTCCCTGAAGAAACCTTTCGCAACTTCATGTCGTTCAACATCTTCTAATGTAGCTTTCAACCAATTTGACCTCTTCCTTGTGGTTGGGACAACCACCGATTGAATAGGCTCACTTGGTCCTTCTTCTTCGATATTTGTACTAGAGTTTTCATGTTGAACTTCATCTTCTTCAAATATGGGAACTTCTTCATCATCAGAATTGATAGGAATATCCTTTGATTTCTTGTATGCTTGATTTTCATCGAATATGACATCCCTGCTTACTTCAATTTGTCTTCCTTCCTTTATGTAGATTTTATATGCTTTCGAGGAAAGACTATATCCAATGAATATTCCCTTGATACTTGTCGAGTCCAACTTCTTTTGCTTGTTTTCGGAACATGGATATATGTTGGACTTCCAAAGATTCAAAGGTGATCCACACTCGGCTTCCTCCCTGTGAATACTTGTTCGGATGTAGTATTATCAAGACTCTTATGAGGACTTCTATTTTGAATGTATAGAGCAGTCATCACTGCTTCTCCCCATGAGGACTTCCGTATATCTTGATCAAGGAGCATAGTTCGAATGCCTTCTTCAATTGACCTATTCTTCCTCACAACCAATCCATTTTGTTCGGGATAGTAGGGAACAATGAGCTCCCTCTTAATACCCGCTTCCTTACAATATGCAATCAACTCTTTAGAAGTGTATTTCCCACCATTGTCAGACCTCAGAGTTTTTATCGTTCTTTTGGTTACAGTTTCCACTTCAGCCCTAAACTCCTTGAACTTATCAAAGACTTCATCTTTAGTTTTGAGTAGGTAGAGCCATGTCTTCCTAGAATGGTCACCAATGAATGTCACATAGTAAAGATCACCTCCAAGTGATTTGTCAGGCATGGGCCCACACACATCGGAATGGATGAGGTCTAATATCTCTTTCGACCTAGTTTCACTATTATGAAATGGCTTTCTAGTATGTTTCCCTAGAGAGTATCCCTTGCACACTCCATGATCTAACTTCATATTAGGAATACCATGAACCAGTTGACTAAGAGTAGGGATGACTTTGTAATGTAGATGACCATACCTCCTATGCCTTAGCTCAATGGGACTTATTTCCATATGAAGCAAGGCTTGAGGAGGTGGTGTAATGACCCGTTAAAGACTTACTTCACAAACTCCAGTAACCCTAACTGCACCAATGCTAGAGCCTTTTCCCCAAACCAATACTTTTCCTTCAACAAAAGCAACTCTTTCCCCTTTATTTTCTAAACAAGAAATATAAAGCAAATTCTTTTTCAGACCTGGAGCATAGAGAATGTTGTTGAGATGCAGCTTCGATCCATTATCCATCTTTAATGATGTTGATCCCAGTTCAACAACATAGCTTTTGTTGTCACCCAATTCCACTGCATGAGAGGATGGCCCCTTTGATAATGTATGAAGTTGCTTAATTTCACCTGCCATATGTCCCGATGCTTCACTATCAATAAGCCATGCATTGTCATCAGTAAGAGAACCTGTAAGGGTAGCCAAGAATCCTGACTCTCGATCTTGTTGAACAAGTAGTAGATGACCTTCTTGATCCAACATCCAACAATGTTGCAACCCATTCTTATGTAGTTCACCATAGAGGGAGAATCCATGCCAACAAAGTGATCTTCGACTCTTCTTGACCTTAGCTCTGATACCATGTTGGAAAATCAAAGTAATTATATTAGGGTTTGATTCTCCTTTCTTGATAATTACTTGTGAGTATGTTGGCTTCTTTTACTTCTTTATTATCTTATCTTTCATCAAGCAATTACCATATTATGTGTGTATGAAGATCACAAAACAAGAGACACAAGATATAGGCACATGCTAGGGCAAAAACCCCCTTGAGGGGAAAACTGAGTCAAGATAATTCTTCCTTTCAATAGTATTCTTTGAGACTCTTCACCCTAGACCAAGACTAGAATTTCCCTCCACACCAAGTCAGCCTCCCAGATCTTCGACCCCTTCCAGCAACTTCGACTAGGCAGCAACTTCCGGCAACAACGAAATCTTAGGAGACTTCGATCTCCCAATCCAGACCACGAAATAGAGAGAGAGAGAGAGGCACCGAAATCTCGATTTTCTTCCTCTATATAGAATTCCCCAAACTTTCACTTCTTTCGACCTCCCGACAACAGACTTTGCACTTCTTCAACTCTTCTTGAGATATCGAACTTGCTTGAGAGTTGATGCTCCAAATGACTTCGACCTCCTTGTATATATAGGCTTCTTGTGGGTCGAATTAGGGTCCTTAGGCCGACTTGATCTCTCTTAGGCCGACTTGATGTGGACGGTACATAATTCATATTTGACTCAATACAAAACCTTTTTACATGATTCAAAAGGCCAAGAAGGGTCTCTTTGAATGCACAATGACTTAGTAAACTCAATCTATAATCCTAGGAGTCTACAATGGGGACTTTGACTAATATAATGATGACCCAAGCATGAAACCCATGGTTTAATAAGTCATTGTTACAATAATAAAATTCTTTTCTTTATTTTTTTGACAAGTACATTACATAATGACTCAAGTACATTAATGAAGACCGAACATAGTTACATTTTCTAATAGGGGTCAATTTTTAAATTTTTAAAATTTCCCGCAGGATAGGAATTTTAATAAATTGTTTATGTAATTTGTAATAAGTGATGTCTAGAAAAGTTGTATGGGGTATGAGTGCTCAAAAATTAAAATTACACCTCAAACCCTCAACTTTCTATTAAAACACACTTTGATCAGTGGAAAATCATTTTTGGACCCACAAATCCCACTTTTCCTAAGTCTATGAAAATGTGGCAATAAATTGAGCCAACAAATAAATAAATGGGAAAAATAAATATCCACACATGACAAAATAATGAGGAAATGAGGTGGAAAGTCATCAATAGTCATTGTCAAGTTAAAGGGTGATATGGACTCCACCATGGCCCCAAAATCAAGGAAATCAAATTCCTCAATGAGAGGACAACGAGTTCCAAGGACAAATTGCATTTTTTGTGGAGTGAACTCGAGTTTCAAGGAGTGATCAAGAGTTAATTGGGGATATGGTTCGATTTTATGGAGATATAGTGAAGTGGTCTCCTACCACTCCACACCTCTACACATGTCCTTTTTCAGCTACCACGAGTTCGTCATCAAGGAATGCATGATCCTTGTTGGAAGATTTGAGCTGCCACTTGAAGATTCGATTTGCATGGGTCTCTACATTGGGATTGGCTCCTATATTTCTATTTATATGAGCCTCTGGCTCTGTTTTTTATTCTTGATACGAGCTCTTGTGCTTGCAGAAGCCTTGCTCCTTTGTGTACTTTCATTATTAATGCAATAAAGACTTTGGGGTTCACTTATGGGATCTTCTTTCTCCTTGAGTATGGTATGATTATTTGATCAATGCTCTTATTTATTTCTACTTGTGCTATTATATTATTTGCTTCCATATGATTTTAGAGATATGTTGATGTAGAGCTATCTTGCATTGACGTATGATTTAGGAATTTTCGCTAGATATAGAATGTTCTAGCTGATTTCAAATAAATCTCTAGAACTCCTTTATCATTGTTTATTTCTAAGTCTATATGGAGCTAATCTTTGTTGGAGTTTTGTAGAAGGAATACCTTTATTGGATCAAGCTTCAAGCATGAGGGGAAGTTCTAGGAGGAACCATCCCACTCTTGAGCGTGCTTTTGGAGGAACTCTCATTTTTTAACATCTCATAGTCTCATCATTCAAATTTTCTTGTAGTGACCCTAGCATTGGTTTGTAGATGAGTCAAATTTAAATCTAAATTGTTTCTTCAAATATTTGGTGCTTTCATTGACTCAAATTTTCTATTTAGAGTTTGATGATGGCTAAGCGAAGATGATAGTCTTATTCATACTCTTTAGCTTAGTCCCTTGCAGTGTTGATAATATCGGTATCGGGAAAATATCGGCGAGGGTCCAAAAAATATCTTATCGGCAATATCGGCGAAAATATCGGCAAAATATCGACAAATATCGGCAAGCATAAAAAATGCATAATATATTCATTTTTTTTCAGATTTTTAAACATATAAAGCAATAACAACATGAAATAAACACATTGGCACATAAATATGAAGAAAACACTGATATATATGATGTCAAATAGAAATGATATATCAAAGGCGATACCAAATCTTGCTGATCCCTGATAATTGTCCATTCAAGGACTCAAATGTGGAGAACCAATACAAAATAACATCACATATATAAAAGTATCTCATCATCATGAGTTACATGTAGCATAACAAATAAAACTAGCAACTATCTATCTACTGCCCTCTCCCCCTTTTACGGGAAAACATGATGGGCTGTTTGCCAGGCCTGCTCCTAGTAGTAGAAGGCCCTGACCCTGCCTCTGCACCTAATGTCAAATAATGAGTGCTAGGCATGGAGCTATGCTCTCCTATATCTATAGCAGATGGTGTTGATGTTGATGCTCCCGCAGTGTCCTCCTCCACCTGCTCCTCCTGCTCCTCCTCTAAGTGCTGCTGCTCCTCTAACTCTGAGTCCTCCTCTTGCTGCCCCTGCTCTAATGGATCATCTGCCACTGGCTCTAACCATGAAGGTGACTCCTCCAATATGGGCTCTTTAGACTCCACCCTCCACGGAGACAATACATCAATATTGTCTAAGGAAATGGCATCTGGATCCATTGGTGATTCTATTTGCCTCACTCGAAGTCGGATGTTGTAATGCACATACACCAAATCGTTGAGGCGTGCGAACTCCAACTTGTAAGAGTGTCAAAAAAAGTAATGAGTCTTGACTCTTGACTCTTGACACTTGAAGCTGAAGGTCATAAATTAAAAATTAAAAATTACAATAAGTGTAATTGCTCAACTGAAGGCTTGAGTTCAAAGTTATACCTGTTGTGCTTTTTGGCGTGTATTTTCTCAAATACACTCCAATTGCGCTCACACCCTGAAGAGCTACATGTTTGACTCAAGATTCGTATAGCCAATTTTTGCAAATTTGGTGCCCTTGCACCATAGCTTCGCGACCAAATATCTACAACAAAATAATGAAATAAAAAATTCAAAAACTTAAAAGTTAAAACATAATTAAATTCAAATTTCTAATTTCTAATGAGTGATGACTTGTCACTTACGTGGCATGAAGAGGGCCCTTTCCCTAATGGCATCATCAAAGCTAAATAGGCCAACACAATCCTGATAACACTGTACCTCGCGATCGATTTTGCTACGAAGCTCAAGATTAGGTACCATCCTCTGAATACAGGAATGGAGCCCTTCCATCACCTCGCCATCAAAATCAAAGTTGCATTTGTATGAAAATGCGGGGTTGAGGAAGAGTGCTGCTGCATGAATGGGTCGATGAAGCATCCCTGTCCACCAACTATCGATCACATCCCATAACATCATCTGCCTATCAAGGCCAGCAGAACCCTTGTTTGCATAATAGGAATGAATGGCCTCCTTGGCCCTATCCATGCCCTCATACAAATAAGGCATTGCAGGCTTCTCCCCATCCACCAATCTAAGAACCTTTACTATAGGTTCGCTAACTGCACATGCTTCTTCTACTCCACGCCAAAATGTCTCAGAGTACACCATTTTTGCAATGGCTTTCCCATCAGGTCTCCTGTTGTATCTACAATTACGCCAATCATCAGACACAAACATTTGCTTCAACTCGAACTGACATCGAAGCAAAGACTGAAGAGTAATAAAGGCTGTGACAAAACGTGTGATGGCAGGACGTCGCAACTCCTTGTTTCTAGTGAACCTCCTCATAAGGCTAAGAACAAAAGCATGGTTATAAATAAACTTGGGGATGCTCCTAGCCATATCAACGGCCTCCTTGATGAAGGAGAGTTTCCCCATATCCTCAAGCAACAAATCAAGACAATGCGTTGCACATGGAGTCCAGAACAATGTGCGATGCCTCTCCATAAGCATTCTGCTTGCAGACACATAATTAGCTGCATTGTCTGTTATGACTTGCACCACATTCTGCACACCAATCTCCCGAATGAACCCATCTAACAACTCACATATCGTTGCTGCATCTTTGATATGTTCTGATGCATCCAACGATTTAATAAACATGGTACCTTTAGGACAATGTACCAAGAAATTTAGAAGGGTCCTACCCTTCCTATTTGTCCAACCATCAGACATCACTGTGCATCCAGTGACTTCCCATGTCTTTTTTAACTCCGCCAATCTAGAGTTGATGTCCTGTTTTTCTGCTTGAAGAATTGGCCCCCGCAACTCCTCATATGTGGCACTTTTGTACCCTGGGCCCACAACAACAATAGCATCACACATTGGCTGCCAAAATGGATTGGTTTTCGTGATGCTGAGAGGTAAGTCGCTCCAAAAAATACACCTCCCCATGACTCTATCTGCTTCTTGCTTCTCCTTTTTTTAACAGGCGATTTTATGCCAGGTTGTGCTTCAGCGCCTGTTCGTGGAACAAAAAATGATGACCTCACACTCACACTAGCAGTAGCATGTGATGGTGTGCCAGTTGTGGAGCCCCTCCCACTAGGGCCACTAGGCCCACTACCCTCAGCACCAAAATCAGGAGAAGATATCCCGAAAGATCTACTTGCACGTTCAGCTTTGTTTCTTTCCGCCTCTTCCTTCTTCCTTCAATTGCCTCAAGAGCTTTTTGTATAAGCTCCGGACTAGAAACTGTACAAAGCCCAACATCATGTCCACTGAGTCTAGCAAGATGGTATTTCAGTCGTGTAATCCCACCTGTCATCTTGTCCCCACACAATTTGCATGTAAGATATGCACGATTTGTCCCACCATCAGGGTTCCCATACTCCCAAAATGGGTCCAAGGCTTTTGGCATATTTGTATTTTGTAGTGGGCTAACTCAAACGGAAACCTAGAGCACCAAAAGAAAATTGGAATTAGTAACTTAATAAGCTAAGAAACCGGATTCTTCCAAAACCCTTGACGAATTGCGAATCGGTCGAATCGGACACGATTCTATGCGGACTCGTGTCAGGATTGCAGGGCACGTCGTGTCCTATTGTGACACGTCGTGTCCAGTAACGTGCCCGAATTTCCAAATCGTGTCTCGACTTTTGATGACGAGTCCTGGTTTGCGATTCGTTTTGAGGGTTCGGAACACCTGTAGGTTAAAAAGGGGCGTGTCTCTCTCAGCTCATTCCGTCATTCTGCAAGCCTGCAAGGTAGTTGGCAAAGATTGCTTTGTTGCAGCGAGGAGCGGACTGCCCAACATCCACAGTCCACCCAACGTCCAGTTTAAACTTCACTGTTCAGGTAAGTAGTGCGCGTCCACCAAATTGAAATCTCAGATAATGGCGTAACGCATTTGAGCATTTCTTAAATCTTTGTATCAGGCTATCAGCCTATCGGCTATCAGGCATTTTAACATAATGATAAATCATAAATGTGGTTCACGGTTCCAGGTTCATCTTTGTATCTAGGCACAGCCGCACAGGCATCGTTAAAATCACCATTCGGATTTGAAAACAATAGATTCATTTAACTGTTTATTCAAAATCACGTGGCTGTGCAGAACAGATTTTAATTTTTTCATAAGTTTCTAATATAAAAAGAATAAAACCTCCGGTTACAACCTTCAATCGCCACCATGAAAGCCGTGAATGAGCATCAAGTTAGCACGTTTTATAGAGCTTATCTCACAGTATATCGAATCTCAGGTTTAACACGAAAATTTATTCCATATAGTTGTCACGATTGTGATTGTCAGATTGTGTGAGTGATGTATAGTATAAATGATATTACTCGGAATAGGTAAATAATCAAGATTTGTTTTTTAATAAATTATGAGTGAGTCATTTTATATGTTTTTTTATTTTTATTTTAATAAAGGTTATGAGTTAAATGATCGATCTACCTCGGTATATATACATGTTTGTGTGTCAGTGTATCGATCTATATCGATCTACAGCAGTTTGTTCATTTTTACAGCAGTTTGTTCATTTAAATTTTTACAGCAGTTTGTTCATTTTTTTTACAGGTTGAGGTAACATGGCTCAATCAAAGGCAGCAAGGAAAGGCAAGAATTTCATGGGTAGAGATGCCCTTCCTCCCCCAATATCATCAGAGTCTGTTGCAAGTAATGTTGAGGGAAGAGGACTTAAAGACAATGATAAATATCCATTGTGGAAATATGTCACAAGAGAGGATGGGCCAAACAACAAGGGAAAGGGAGGAGGCAATGTGCAATGGATGCAACTTTTGTAACATTTCTTTCAAAAGCACATATTACCGTGTGAAATCACATTTGTTGGCTATACCTGGTTGTGGGATTGGATCTTGTAAAGTTATTACTTCACAACACAAAAAAGAATTGGAAAAGGAGGCCAATGTTGGTATGGAACATGTGGCACTGGCTTCAAAATCAAAAGCACCCAAGGGCAAGAATGAAGACCCGCTTCCATTTTTGAGGAAAGCCACCACCAAATTTCCATTTGAGAGTTCTACTTCTACTGGGGGACAAGCATTAAAAAGAAGATCACTTGGTCCAATGGGCAGGATTTTCCAAAAAGAGAGACGGGAAGAGCTTGATCTCACCATTGCCTTCTTCTTCTATCAAAACTTCATATCATTTAATGTTGCACGTTCACCTTTATTTGTTGAGATGTGTCGAGCTCTAACTCAAGGGGCTCCAGCAGGGTATGTGCCTCCTGGGTCAGAGAAGCTGAGAACCACATTGTTGACGAAGGCAAAAAAAGAGGTGCAAAAAATGCTCGAGCCTATTATGGCATCATGGCCAACATCTGGGGTTAGCATTGTTTCTGATGGATGGACAGATCCAGCACAACACCCAATCATCAACTTCATGGTGTCTTCCTTGAATGGTCCAGTTTTCCTGAAGGCAGTGGATACACTTGGAGAATACAAGGATGCACAATTTATGGGTGAGTTATTTATTAGAGTTGTTGAAGAGGTAGGTGTTGATTCTTGTGTGCAAATCATTACAAATAATGCACCTGTTTGCAAGGTGGCTGGCATGATTGTGGAAGCTAAATATCCACAAGTGTTTTGGACACCTTGCATTGTCCATTCATTGAACTTAGCACTGAAATCCATTGCTTCTGATGTGCTTTGGATTGGAAGCATTATTGAGGATGCAAGACATATCCGTAACTTTGTGCAAAATCATACAAATGCCCTCACTATCTACAAGGAGTACAGCAATCTATCATTGTTGAAGATTGCTGATACACGGTTTGCATCTTCATTCATGATGTTGAAGAGGTTGAGGGAGGTCAAGACTGCTCTTGGGTCCATGGTTATTTCTGAGTTTTGGTCTTTTTGGAGAAAGACAGATCAGGCAGCCTCTAAAAGAGTGAAGGACACGGTACTAGATGATGCTTGGTGGGAGAGGGTAGATCTAATTATTCGGATCATGGACCCTATCATCTCTTTGCTTCGAGTTGCAGATACAGACAAACCCATCCTAGGAGAGGTTTATGAGGGATGGGATTCCATGATTGAGTCTGTAAGGAGCATTATTCTACAGAGTGAGTGCCCCCAGTATGAGACATCACCAGAGGCCTTCTGCGATACCATACATGATATTCTTGTCCGCAGATGGGACAAGAATTGTACACCTTTACATTGTTTGGCTCACTCATTGAACCCCAAATACTACAGCCATAAGTGGCTGAATGGTGGACCTTCCCGCAGATTCCCTCCTCACATGGATGGTGAAATCTCACAGGGGAGGAAAGAGGCATTGAGGCGGATTTATCAGGATAGTGCATTGCTTGCTGAGGTGGAGGATGCCTTTGCAGAGTTTTCCACTGGCACTGGTCGATTTGGAGGTTATGATGTGATTAGAGACAGGGGGCTTAAGAAGCCCTACTCTTGGTGGGCAAATCATGGGGCAACAAGCCCTCCTCTTCAGCAGTTAGCCATGAGGCTCCTCTCTCAGGTGACTTCATCCTCTTGTTGCGAGAGGAATTGGAGCACATATGGGAATTTGCATACTGTGAAGAAGAGCAGGCTTGAGCAGTCCAGGGCAGAGACAATGGTGTATGTGCACACCAACCTTCGTCTTATTTACAGGCAGAGGGAAGAGTGGTTGAGGGGAAAGACAAAGATGTGGGATGTCTTTCCTGATGATATGGGTCTGGACACCACTGTTGAGTTGGCATTGGCCAACATGGATCTCGGTGATCCAGTGCTAGACCCTATTAGTTTTGATGACTTAGAGGGGTCAACCTCCATACCAGCAGATGCAGAGGCGACTATGGATACAGGGGAGGAGGAGGATGCAGAGGAGAGCAGTGGGGACCATGATGATGGGGATATTGATGCTGATTCTGATGCTGATTGATGCCTTGAGGCTTGTATACCTATAGTTGTTTTATATTTTCTATTTCTATTTGCCATTGGCATTGCACCAACACTACCTATGTAACAGATTTTGATTTGATGACTTAATGAGAAAACTACAGTTGTCAGTGTGTTTATCTTACTATCTTGTAGTTGTAAGTTGTCTTTCAGTTATGAATTATGAATCATGATTTAAATTTTTAATAGATTTATCATTTATGTGACCAGTACCACTGACATTTATTTGAATTTTGTATGTACTATGCATGCTAATAGCTATAGATGAAGATCTATGTTTGAAATCAATAAATTTGTATCATTAATTAAAATTTGTGTAAGAAATATGCTAATATCTAATTTTTAATATATATATATATATATTTTAAATATATATTATATATATATATATTTTAATAAAATAATATATAACGTGTCCTAACGTGTCCTGTTCTGGGGGTCAGTGTGTCCCGAATCCGACATCACGAATCCCGAATCCTACGTGTCCCGAATCCCCGTGTCAGGTGACTTAGTTAATAAGTAATACGAAATTTTCAAATTACAAATAACCACATCATTTTACAAAACAGTTTTAACTTGACTGTTGAATAGAAGTGTAATACAAGTTGACTGTTGAATAGAAGTGTAATACAAGTTGACTGTTGAATACTCTTGAACAAAAGAGTATGAACATGTTGTAACGTGAGGTATCCAAATGGCAAATGAAACACATAGCAAATTGGCATGGAATGAGAACAATTTCTTTCAGAATTATGCCAAGCATGGGAAAAATATATAACTGTTATAACTTATACCACTGCTGTAGGTGCAGAATGCATTATTAGACTTCATAAGTTCATAGCAGTGAGCACAGAGAAAGTTACATCTTTAACCAGCAAGGCAGGGTGCAATCTTTGAAGAAGAAGGCAGCACCTTTTGAGCTGATGGAGGGAGGATTTTGATGATTGCATCGATATGGGAGAGAAAAGATGAGGTTTCCAAATTCCAACAGTACTTCTTCAAACTTTGATACTTATCCATGACAACATGTTTTTAGCAGTTGAAAAGGTTCGGATCTTTGAGAATATCATCATCCTTCTCTTCATCTGAGTTTTTGTAAGCGTTATCATTGGCTTCTAAGATCCATCAGGTAAACATTCTTGAAGTATGTTGAAAATAGAAGAAGTCAGGAACTTAGATAATTGTGGGCATTCTATTAAAGTGTATAGGCCTGAAATTTTTGTTCTTCGAGGTTAATCAAATATTTGATGGTTCAATATCCCCATGGGCCAGCATTATAAATTTATACCTATTGAGAGGTTTTAGAGGCGTTTTTCTTTCCATTCATAAACTTGACATCACATTACTGATGGTTAATGACATATGTAGTTTGCAAATGGTTTATAACTTTATAATTTAGAGTCTAGACCTGCTGTAGGTGATGATTCCCTACATCTTTTGGGCATAAATGCTGTAGAAGAGGAGGAATATATGCTCATTTATCCCATTCATACTTCTACATTCTTTCCAAAAACTGACATGAGGACATCAAGTTAAGATCATGAGAAACTGTATATTGAATGTTGTTTGCAGAATGGGTAATTGTGAAAATATTTTGTAGCCGCATATTAGATGCTTGATTGTTTCTGCAGCCTAGCATATTACACAGCTGCCATATGTAAATCCTCTATGCTGTCACGCTGTGCATATATATTATATGGTAATGGCAGCATATTTTTGTGACTTGTCTGTTGATTGCTCCTGTCCGGTGGAAGTGGTTCATGTTTGTGGAGAAGAGATTGTTTAGACAGGCAACAAAAACCATATAGGATACAATAAGATGAACAAATATGTCTCTTTTGTTGGAACCGTGATACCACTGCTGTAGGTGGAGAATGGAATTATTGTATTACGGTTTACCTTGACAGTGATCAATATGAAGTTATTTTCTATAAATATGTGTGGTATTGCTCAATGCAAACCCTTGCAATTTGAAATCAAATCAAAAACCAAGCAAAATGATTGTAGGGAACCGGAAGAATGAGAATCGAGATTGTCTTACTGTTCTTGGCACTTGCAGCTTAGAAATCTTCGTTGTTGGTGGCGTATTGGCGAATATTGGCTTCAAACCCTCCTTGGCAGCAACCACATTCCTTCTCCAGCTCTCAGAAAAACAAAATGACTTCAAAAAAACCAAAAATCGAATTATATAGGCAGCGCGGAATGATTTCAGGGTCACCGGCGATATTTTAGGTCGTCGCGCGATATTTTCCGAGATATCGCCGAAATATCGTAAATCTCGCGCGATTTTCAAAACTCGAAAATATCACGATATTTGGTCGGCGATATTTCGGCTCGCCGAAAATATCGCGATATTTCCGAATATTGCCGATATTATCAACACTGGTCCCTTGTATATTAGTTGTAAATATTTTCTTCATTTCCTAGTTTGTTTTCCACTAACATTTGATTTATTTTGCAAGCTTTGTTTTTGAGCCTTTGCTAAATCATTCTTATGGGCATATTTGAGGGAAGAATCGTTTGGAACCACTTATACATTTTCTTGTAGGACCTTAGCGAAGGATTGAGGCCAAGTTGTCAAGGCCACGAGCACCTTAGGAGCTTGTTCTGCATCAAGGCCAAGAGCATTTGAGGATATTCTCTTGTTGGGCCGAGAACATGCTTAAGCAGAGCCTACTCCCTTGTCAAGGCCGTGAGCTAGTAGATGCTTAGCCTTTCTTCCTTTGTGCAAACTTTTACTCTTGGAAGGTTGATTTTGATATGTAAAGCAGTCCCTTTGATTTTCAAATTTGAAGGCTCTCCTTTTGTTCCTCATTTGCAGTCGATCTAACTTTGCCAAGGAAAAGATCTAGATCTAAACTTCAAGCAACTATTGTAAAAATCTTCCTTGGGCTTGGTTGGGGCCTTTTGAGAGACTCCTTTGTAACACAATAATAAAACCAATTTTTGTTTGAGGGAGCTTGAGTGATTTTCCATGGCATCCCACCTCCTCATTTAGAAGGAGCACTCTTTCTTGGGTGGATTGATTTTCATAGTTTAGTTTCTAACTCTCATGTTTAGTTCATTTGCATGCACTCTACTTTGCTAATCTAATTTGTTCTATGCATGGTTAATCTCTAAACTTAACACAACACTCACATTTCTCCTCATTTGCAAATTCGAACTTGTCAAGTTTGCCATTTCATTTACCAAGTTCTTGTATTGTGCAATTTATTGTTGCTAAGCTACAACACTTGCAACATATTTTTGAGCAACTCATTTTATGTGCTTTTAAGTTACAACATACAAACAAGTACTTTACATTTTCATTGGCAAACTTTGATTTGTTCACTAATCCAATCTACTTTACTTGGCAATTGTTTCATAAGCTATTTGGGTACATGCTTCATCATTTCATGTCAACTTATGCTTAAATGTCATTTTGATTATTATTGACATCTTTTGGAGCATCTTGTAGTCACTTTCACTTGAAGAAAATTGCAAATTAACCCTTAGCTCATCTACTTGCAAGCAACTTGTGGAGCTTCTGATCTCACACAATTTTTGTTTCAAAGCTTATGAGTTGATGTTTTAAAACCATTTCCATTCATTGTTTCCACTAGGATTTTTGGTACATGTTATTTTGAGCTCTAATCATCAAAAAATTCATTGGAAGCATCTCACTCATATTTAGGCACCCTAGCATTAGTCTTGCATCTCTAAAAATTACCTCCAAGCATAAGCTTGGTTGTATAGACATCTTAGGACAGAATTTTTCCTAATTTTTCTTCCATCTGGTATAGAGTAAGGTTCGAACACTGACCTCGCAGTTCTCTTGGTGGCTTTGTCCCCTTGTAGGAACATAGACACGTGGATTTGTAAGGATTATGGGAAGGGTATCTTTAACGACGGACTAGTGCTTCCTCAGCATGTCTTCTTTGCAAGTCACCCCCAATCTTTATACTTTGTTAATAATTTGAAGGGGGAATCTCTCACCTTAGATTAGGCATTTAAAACTATCCAAGATAATTGTATTTTGTTGTAATTTCTAAGTCTGACACGTTAGAAACCCTTCATGCACTTTACTGATTTATTCCTACCTAGTTGTTCTGTTATTAACAAGTTATTTACCATGTAAATACTGGAAATAAATACAAATGCATGCTCAACACATTACATATCATCAACTGAAGGAAATAGAAACATGCACATGAGTGACATCGTTGTTTTTGGACTAATGTCCCCGGAAAAACCCAATGCGGGAAAACTGGTGCAACTATCTGAGGGTTTGATTATTAAGCAGTTTCAGAATACAATTTGGGTGCCAAATCCGGCTCACCCAACAAAGAAAAATCTTGGCAATAGTACCTTTCTACTCGAAAGCAGATATTCTGGCTGAAACCCTGGATAAACACTCCGGCAGCTCCATAGCTCCAATCTGCCCCACGAAACCCCAACGTCAGCCTCTCTCTGGCCTCTGCGTCAGCCTCTAGAGGCAATGCGTCAGCGCTCTGGTCCTCTGCATCATCCATGCTAGCTCTCTGAGGCACTGGCTGGCTCTGCGTGGGCCCTAGCTGGCTCTGCGTGGCCAATAAATACAAATGCATGCTCAACACATTACATATCATCAACTGAAGGAAATAGAAACATGCACATGAATGACATCGTTGTTTTTGGACTCATGTCCCCAGAAAAACCCAATGCGGGAAAACCGGTGCAACTCTCTGAGGGTTTGATTATTAAGCAGTTTCAGAATACAATTTGGGTGCCAAATCCGGCTCACCCAACAAAGAAAAATCTCGGCAATAGTACCTCTCTACTCGGAAGCAGATATTCTAGCTGAAACCCCGGATAAACACTCCGGCAGCTCCACAGCTCCAATCTGCCCCACGAAACCCCAACGTCAGCCTCTCTCTGGCCTCTGCGTCAGCCTCTAGAGGCACTGTGTCAACCCTCTGGCCCTCTCCGTCACCCATGCTAGCTCTCTGAGGCACTGGCTGGCTCTGCGTGGGCCCTAGCTGGCTCTGCGTGGCCTCTAGCTGGCTCTGCGTCCCTCTCTCCAAGCTTCTACGCTGATCCTAACGGTACTGTCTCTCTGCCTCTCTGCTTCTATATTCATTGCCCCTCAGCTGCAACTATGATCACTCTCTCAACTTTCTCAGCAAACCCAGCCCCAGAAAGTTGAAATCTTGATCTCTTGGTGTGTTTTCCAAGTGACCCTCAAGCCTCCTGTTCAGTGTTGCGGGGAGCGCGCCCCCCCCTCGAACCCGCTCCCGAAGCGCGCTCCCGGGAAGCGCGCTCCCAAAATCGCTCCCGTAAAAAAATTTACGCTCCCTGGTCTGTTAGGGAGCGACTCAGGGAGCGATCGCTCTCGCGCTCCCGGAGCGTTTTTTAATGCCCGAGAGCGATCGGGGAGCGATCGCTCCCTGATCGCTCTCGGGCATTAAAAAACGCTCCGGGAGCGAATCGGGCCGGGTCGGGAGCGGTTCGACGGAAAAAAAATCCGCCGGACCCGAAAAAAATAAAAATTTTTAATTTTTTTTTTTGTTTTATAAGGCCAATGGGCCAAAAAAACTTTCATTATCACTTCATTGAGCAAGTTGGAGCTGGAGCAAGAGCATTGGAGTGAAGAGCAAGTGCTGAGGAGCGAGGAGCAACTGCCAAGGAGCGAGGAGCAAGCCTGCAGAGGTAAGTAACTTAGTAATCTAGTTAGTTTAGCTGGTTAGGTAGTTAATTTAGTTGATTTAATTTAGTTGTTTGAGTTTAACTGTTTAAAAATCATGTATTTAAATTAAATTAATAAATTAAATGAATTAATCCCAATAAACTAAATTAATTTGCAGATTCAAGACTCAAAACCCTACAAACATCAAACACCATGGACCTGGGAATATTTATTGGCATTTTCCTCTTCCTGGTCCCTTTTATGGTTATTATGGTGGTGGAGAGTAGGAAATGGAGGGTGCCTGAAACTGAAGAGGTGGATGAAGAAGCCGGAGGAAGTCAAATGGGTGAAAACCCCAGTGAGGAGGAGGTGGAGGAGGGTGAACATGACCCTCAAAAAACTAAACAAGACCAAACTCCATTGTGGAAATATGTTCACAGGGCTGAAACAGGGAGAGGGGGTGGAACCACTAAATTTCATTGCCCCCATTGCAACACTGATTACACAGGCTCATACACCCGTGCTAGAAGACACCTCTGTGGGAAAAGGCCATGGGATGGAGAGAAACAAATAGGAATCAAAACTTGTGCAGCGGTGTCAACAGCAGATAGAGCCAAATACATAAAGGAAGAGGAGGACGCCCAATACAGAACAAAAAGATCAAGGAGTTTCTTTGAACCAAGCTCACAATCACAAAGAACTCCTTCAGCATCCTCCCAAGGCAGTGGATATGGACATGGAGGCACAGGGTCATCATCTTTAAGGCGTAGAACCATATCAGATTTCCTTGATGAGGGGTGTAGGAATGATGTGGATTCAAAAGTTTACAGGTTCCTCTATGCATGTGGGATACCATTCAATGTTCTACGCTCACCTTATTGGCACGAAATGGTTTCTGCCATAAATGATGCCCCTAAAGGATACAAGAGCCCTGGGTATGACAAGGCAAGAACTGTTGGCCTTGATCATGAAAAAGCAAAAATATCACATTCTTTGAATAAAATGACAAGTTCTTGGACTGACAATGGGGTGTCCATTGTATCTGATGGATGGACAAATGTAAAAGGCAAGCCATTGATAAGTGTTCTTGCTGTGTCTGTTAGTGGTCCCATCTTTCTAGCTGCACATGATTACTCAGACAAGTTCAAGACCGCTATCAACATTGCAGAAGCATTACTTGAAACAATTGAGCGTATTGGCCCATACAATGTCATCCAAGTCATCACTGATAATGCTTCTAATTGTAAGGCAGCGGGAGCAATTATTGAGGATAAATACCTGAACATATTTTGGTCTGGATGTTTGGTTCACACATTGAACTTTCTGTTGCATGATATTGTCAAAAACAAAAATGAACAATACCAATGGATTGGTGATTTGTACAAGAAAGGAAAAAAAATGATAAAATTTATTACAAATCATAGCAATACCCATGGCCTTTTCCGCAGTCACTCGAGATTGGAGTTGCTGAAGATTGCGAGGACTAGATTTGGTAGCTATTACCTCACCTTCAGACGCCTTTTGAAGGTAAGAGAGGCATTAGCTAGCATGGTATCAAGTCCACATTGGCAGGTGTTAAAGGAAAGGGCTACAAATGTAGCTGACATGGCAGGTTTTGAAACGGTGGAGGAGGCCGCTCTTGATGGGCAGTTTTGGACAACTGTGAGGCAGGTATTGGATTTCACCAAGCCAATTTATAACATGATTCGGTTTGCAGATACAGACAAACCAGTGATTGGCGAGGTGTATGAGCAAATGGATACCATGTTGGGGGAAATAAAAGACATTGTTCATAATAGAGATCCCAACTTGTACAAACTGATTCATGATTGTGTGTGTGAACGGTGGAATAGGCTTAACCTTCCACTACATTGCTTGGCGTATATCCTTATGCCAAAATACTACTCAGCATCTTGGTTGGGCCAACCTGCAGCAGGGGGTGGTGTTAGGACGAAACCCCATTTAGATCAAGAGGTAACTAAAGGATATCTGGAAGCATTAGAAAAGTTGGTGCCTGACAGGGAGGAATGTGCAGCTGTGCGCCTTGAAATAGGCAGATACTTCAGTGGCAGTGGTTTGTATGGTAACTTCCATGCAATGGACGACAAAGATAAATTTGATTCTCTCACATGGTGGGAAACATATGGCGGCCACGGACTTTTGCCAAAATTGGCAAAAAAAGTTCTTTCACAGGTTGTAAATTCTTCTTCTGCAGAGAGGTGTTGGAGCACCTACAGTTATATACATAATGTGAAAAGAAACAGACTCAACGAAAACCGAGCAGAAAGCTTGGTTTATGTGCACTACAACTTGAGGTTGTTGAGCCATTACTGTGATCGGGCTAATGAAGATCCCACATATAAAATTTGGGACAATCACCCTGAGGACGACAATTTGGAGGATGACATTGTACATATTGAAGAACTAGAAGAGGAGCTTGTACGGGATGAAAATGAAGCAGCTGCAGCAGCCATGCCACCTCCACCTCCACCATCCAGTAGCAGTGCTCGAGGCCCGAGTCTTGTTCCATTGCTGTCGCCACCTCCATCGACACCCTCGCGTGGAGGTTCTAGTTCTGGTCATCGGTCTGTGCGGGAGACTCCTAGAAGACCACCACGACCTGCTTATACTCCTGGAGACTCTCGTGGCAAGGGCCACTTGTAGATTTACAGTTTACTTGTCTTTTTTAGTTTCTATTAGACTTTAGTTTTCATAACTGTTGACTTTTGAGTCCTTGACTCTTGACTCTTGACTCTTTCATATCATTATGACATTATGATATTTTTTGTAAACATTATATCACTGTGACAATGAAAATTTGAAGTTTGAAGTTGGGCCTTGGCAATTATAACTCATTGGTAATGATTGTGAATTATGAATATGATGCTTTGTGAAAGACTAAAGTTGTTTCATTTCATCTCATTATTCATGTTTCATTTATAAATTTTTAACATTTCATATCATGTTAACAGTTAGAAGTTAGGACTTAGAAATATCTTCGATATTACTTCTTGTAATGGTTAACCGTTAAACTTAGCTTACAAGTACAACTTTGGTGATCAATGATGATAAATGTTATTGAATTTTCAATTCTGAAAGCTTGAAGTTGAAACTTTAATATTGAATTTGATGAATCATGATTTATAAGACTCAATATGTTGCAGTTGTAATATGTATTTTACTAACTTGTGGACATGGTTGATGACGATTATAATTTCTAGATGATTGATGTGATATGGTTCAATGATCAATTTATGTTTTTTTATGTTTTTTATGTCTATTTCATCATTCTACATGTTTTTGTTGACATATATGTATCAAAAATTAAAAAATATATATATTTTTAAAAAATCGCTCCCGGATTCGCTCCCAAACCGGGAGCTTCTGAAAATGGTCGCTCCCGCTCCCGCTCCCGCTCCCAAGTAACATTGCTCCTGTTATACTTTTCTCATTGACAAATCAATGACCGAGATTAAATCCCTAATCAATGGCTAAGATTAGATCTGGCTTGATCCATGACTTTTGGACCATTCTAACACAATTTTATATTAATTCACATTAATATTTTATTTTCCCTAAGTTTAGACTTAGGGACTCCATTAAAAATATTAATTATTTTAATATCTCCCAAACTGTTTAGAATCTGCCCAAACCCTTTCTGGGTATTGGAGATCTTATGTGCCTTAGCCTCTCCACCAATTTTCGTGGCTAGAGCACATTCGATGCTACCCCAAATCAACGCATTTCACATTGTTTAGTTTTGACATCATCCTATCAAGTTATTTAATGAGCATTCTCCATTTTACTTGCAATATTTGACATATCTCTTGAACTTGTCATTCGAAGCTTTATTTTGCTCATGGTTATTTGATGTCATTGCCTATTCCTGTTTGAGCATTTCCTTTACAAGTGCAATTATTATTTACTTTGGTAGTTATATTTTGTTGGCATTATGATACATATGTTGTACTTGATGGCAACCCTCTCATAGAAGAATATCTCACTTATGTATAACTGGATGAATCTTCAGAAGAGATATCAGATGTGATTGATGGAGGACAACTCAAAGGAATCAGATGATAGTTATAAGTGTGACAAGTTAGCTTTGCCATCAAGTCCAAAGGGGGAGATTGTTGGCATTATGAGACAAGTGTTGTCCTTGATGGCAAACCACACTGATGAGAAATCATAGTGCAGAAGGACAGCAGCAAGGAATTGATGATCAGACTATAAGAAGAAGAGGAAATTCATACACGCAGGTTCATTAAGCCCAAGTCGCGTGTACACGCAGGTTTGCTTAAGTAAAAGAGCGTGTATGTGGAAATCTTATCTTTGGTCCACGGCGGTTATTCCTTGGAAGTTGTGCCTATGGTTTTGGACCTTGGTGTCTCGACGGACGTGTTGATCCCTAGTTTTGAAGTTGATGGTTTTGGATTTCTATGGTTTTGGCTCTTGGTATTGAGCTAGGCCTAAGGCTATATAAGGAGGAGAAGATCATTAGGCAAATCATCTAGAAAAGGCTTGAATATCTGAAGAAGAAAGAGATCTGGTATGCAGGTTCTGGGTTGCTTGATCTAAGCTAAGGAGAGATCACTTCGGTTGATGAAAGACTAGATCTAAAGGATAGATCGGGATCTAATGATTTGAAATGCACTATTATGATATGGTTGATTATGCGTATTTCTAGATCTGCATACTGACGCAATGTTATGTTCTGGGTCTAACTGATGTCTGGTACAGCTGCAAGTTGATAGAATTTATTTTTAGATCTGTACGCATGTTGGCTTCGGTAAAAGCGCGTGTATACGCGGGTTTCTCTCATTGAAGTAGCGTATATATTTTGGAGCTTGATTTTTGAGTTACAGTTGGGTCTGACTGTTATTGCAGAGTTCTGTAGTCTGCTCTGTGTTCTGGTAACTGGTGTTTGACAGGGTTTCAGTGGTTCAGTGATTGATGATGCTAGTATTGGATGTTTTGTGCTTCAATGATTTGTTGTGAAAGTTGAATGAATTGTGGTCTTCAGATTGTAACGTTGTGCTTCAGGAATATCCAGTCTGAAAATGTATGAAAGGTGGTACCTGAAAGAAAGAAGATTGTAGGCCAGCACCTACGTACTAGTATTTTGGCTAGTACAAGAGCAAAGGGGGTTGGAGCTCCCTTCCAAGGAAGTTTGGAGAACGAGAGAAGGTTGTAGCCTTCTGCAGGTTGTAGCCTGCGTACTGGTATAAGGCTGCACCAGTACAAAAGGATTGTAAACTGAAGTTTCATATTAAAGATAGAAACGACTTGCAGCAGGTGGTTTTCACCCACATTGGGTTTCCACCTTATATCTTGGTGTTCATATGTGTGGTTCTGTGTGATCTGTTCTACTGCATCTGTTTACTCTTAATATGGTGAATAATGTCCTCATGCACTTAACTGAAGATAAACTGACTAAATTATAAGATTTCTAGTTATACGCTGTTTTCTTTATTCACAGTTGCGTGTACACGCCGGTTCACTTAACGAAAGTAGCGTATATGTTTCTGAGCATTGAAAAAGTTTTATAGTTCTGATAATACTGATTCACCCCCCCTCTCAGTATTATTTCCAACAATTGGTATCAAAGCAGGTCCTTCAGAGAAGCTTGATCGCTTGAAGGTAGATCGTTCACCATGAGCAACTACGAGAGAGAAGCATCAATCAGGCCACCGATTTTTGATGGGACAAACTTCAATTATTGGAAGGTAAGAGTTACTGCATATCTTCAATCTCTTGGTACAGAAGTTTGGGACATTGTAGAAACAGGCTATGTTTTTCCTTCAGCTACTCCTACAGATCCAGCTGAGAAAAAGAATTATGAAACAAATGCAAAAGCAGTCAGTACTCTATTAGGAAGTATATCCCAAACAGAATTCATGAAGATAATGCACTTCAAATCAGCAAAAGAGATATGGGACAAAATGGTCACGAGCTATGAAGGAGATGAACAGGTAAAACAAGCTAAACTTCAAACTCTCAGGATTCAATATGAGACTCTCAAGATGTATAAAGATGAAAGTGTTGCTAATTATTTTCTTCCGGTAGATGAGATTGTTAATTGTATGAAAAATTTGGGTGAAGAAATAAAAGAGGCTATAGTAGTTCAAAAGATTCTAAGATCATTATCCCCCAAGTTTGAATCTAAAGTATCTGCAATAGAAGAAAAGGAAAATCTTCGTGTTTTCACTATGTCTCAGCTACATGGAATTCTAACTGCTTATGAAATGAGAAAGGGAGGTCCATCAGACAGAAGGGAAGCTGCTTTTAAGGCATCAGGCAAAGAAGATTACTATGAAGCAAGCCATGTTCCGGAAGAAGAGGAAGAAGAATCAAATTTTGTCAGAAATCTTCAAAGGGGTTCTGGAAGGTTCAGAGGTAAGCTACCATTCAAATGCTTTGCTTGTGGAAGAGTAGGTCATTATGCTGCAAAATGTCCTTATAAGGATAAAGGAAAGGAACCTGCTAGATGGAACAAGAAACTAAGTGCAAATAAGAAAAGCTACTACACCCATGAAGATAGTGATGGTCTATCAAACAGTGATGAAGATGAACAAGGTAATAAATATAAGTTGTTAATGGCATTTGAAGATGATGATTATGAGGATGCTGTAGATGTGAATAACCTCTATGATGAAATTACTAGACTCAAGAGATGTATAGAAGAAAAGAGTGTGATCATTGATACTCTACAATTTCAAATTGATGAAAAAGAAAAACATCTTGAAAAACTAGAAGGTGAAATTGTTGGTCTCAGAAAAGAAATTGAGAAAACAAAAGCTATTAATCTTAAGTTTGTCAAAGGATCTGAAACCTTGGATGAGATTATCAATGTGCAGCGATCTCCTCTGATCAAGACAGGTCTTGGATATAATGGAGAAACATCTCAAGCCTCTACCTCTAAAAGTTATCTTGATGCAGCAAGGAGAAGCGAGCAAAGGCCAAATAAAAGTCATCAGGTGAATCAGGGACAGTTTATCTCAAGAACAAATAAAGACCATCAAGAAATTCAGGGACAAACAGCCTTAAGGACAAACAGAAGCTACAATCAGCCACAGGTAAAATCTTCCCAATTTGCTCTAAGAATGAATAGAAGCTACAATCGGTTGGATGATAGATCTGAGTATCGCAGAAGTTTCTTTAATGGCCAATGCTTTTCTTGCCATAACTTCGGTCACAAAGCAGCTCAATGTGTTGCCTACAAAACAATCATGACTAGAGAAGCTCAAAAGCAAGGGAGAATGACTGGAACATGAAAAGGACTTATAACAATTTTTCGGTTCTTGAAAATGAAGTTGAATGCTCTATTTGTAATAACTTTGGTCATGAAGACTCTGAATGCAGGAGCAGATTCCGGAAGACAACTCAGAAGGAACAAACCTCAAATGTTAGAACATGGAGAATAAAAGAATCACAACCAGAAAGATGTGGGATAGCCTTTTATGCAGAAGGTCAAGAAAGTCTATGGTACATTGACAGCGGATGTTCGAAGCATATGACAGGGGACAAAGAAAAGCTTGAGTCATATACCGCATTAGAAAAGGGGAAGAAAGTTTCTTTCGGGAACGATATCTCTGCAGCCATAAAAGGAAAAGGTGTTGCTCCGTTGAAAGAGGAGGTCAAAGCAGGAAATGTTTTATATGTTGATGGATTGAAGCATAATCTTCTCAGTGTCAGTCAGATGTGCGATCAGGGAACTGAGGTAATATTTAGATCAAATGGATGTTGTGTTCGCGATCTTGATACAGGTAAAACAGTGATCAAAGGAAGAAGGACTCCAAATAATCTATATATCTTTGAGGAAAGACAACAATGCTACATTAGCAAGGATGATGAACATTGGCTATGGCATCGGAGGTTGGGGCATCTAAGCTTTTCACAAATAAGGAAAGCATGCAAATATCAGGCAGTTCGTGGTCTTCCAGATATCAAAATTCCAGACAATACCATATGCAAATCTTGTCAATTTGGAAAGCAAACCAGAACTAACTTTCCAGAGAAGGAAGGATCAGCTAGCATGCCTCTCGAGCTAGTCCATACAGATGTATGTGGTCCATTTAGGAAGAGGACACCTCGAGGAGAACAATATCTGATATTATTCATTGATGATTTCTCCAGATTTGTTTGGTTAGGGCTCATGAAGCACAAAGATGAAGCATTCGAAAAATTCAAATCCTTCAAAGCCTTGGTTGAAAATGAATCAGGACACAAAATTAAGTGCCTCAGATCTGACAGAGGTGGGGAATTTACCTCAAACGAATTTTTCGATTTCTGTGAAGAACATGGGATAAGAAGAGAATTCTCTACAGCTAGAACTCCTCAGCAAAATGGGGTTGTGGAAAGAATGAACAGAACAATCCAACAAATGGCTCGTGCTATGCTTGATGAATCAGGTACTCCCGCAACCTTCTGGGGTGAAGCTGCACATGCTGCGGTTATTATTCTTAACAAAACAAATGTCCGAGTAAACAGCACTCAAACACCTCATGAGCTCTGGAGTGGTGAGACTCCTTCGGTGAAGCACTTCAAAATCTTTGGGAGCAAATGTTATATTAAAAATACTGATGAGCAACTTGGCAAACTTGAACCAAGAGCAGATGAGGGCATTCTTCTTGGTTATTCTCCACATAGCAAAGCATACAAGTGCTACAATAAAAGACTTGGCAAAATTGTTGACAGCATTGATGTAGTGGTTGATGAGAAGGGATATATTCCTAGGCAAGTTCACCATGAAGACATTGAAGAAGATGAAGGTTACCCTCAAAGACGGAATGATGAAGAAGAAGAACCTCAAGAAGAAGAAGAACCTCAAGAAGAACCAGAGGAGCAGACAAGAATAGAAGAGAAGACTCCATCCAGATATGTTCAAAAGAATCATCCGGAATCTCAGATTGTGGGGCAGAAAGAAGCAGGAGTACAAACAAGAAGGACACTTGCAGAAGCTTCAAGCTATTTGGCATTACTCTCCTCCACTGAACCACAAAATGTGAAAGAGGCATGCAAGGATGAATGTTGGGTCAAAGCAATGGATGAAGAACTTGAGCAGATCGAAAAGAACAACACTTGGGAATTAGTTCCTAGACCAAAAGATAAAAATGTAATAGGAACAAAATGGGTCTTCAAGAATAAATTGAATGAAAATGGAGAAGTAATTAGGAACAAGGCCAGACTCGTTTGTAAAGGGTATGCACAGCAAGAAGGAATAGATTTTGAAGAGACCTTTGCTCCTGTGGCAAGACTTGAGGCTATCCGGATGTTCCTTGCTCTCTCAAGCTTTCAAAACTTCAAGGTATTTCAAATGGATGTGAAATCAGCCTTTCTGAAGTAGACTTAGAAGAAGAAGTATATATTGAGCAGCCAGATGGTTTCATTCTTGGGAATGATCCAAACCTTGTATGCAGATTAAAAAAGGCTCTCTATGGACTCAAACAAGCTCCAAGGGCTTGGTACTATCGGTTGGACAAATATCTTCACCAACAAGGCTTTTCAAAAGGATCAGCAGATAGCAATCTCTATATAAAAGTTGAAAATAACAAATTGCTAATTCTTGTTGTTTATGTAGATGATATTATCTTTGGCAGCAATGAAGAGACTATGAGTCAAAACTTTGCCTCGGTTATGCAGAAAGAATTCGAAATGTCACTACTTGGAGAATTGACATATTTTCTTGGATTGCAAATTCAACAAAATGAAGGAGGTATCTTCTTGTCTCAAACCAAATACCTCAAGCAGATCTTGAAGAAGTATGGCATGGAAGAGTCAAAGCCAGTATGTACACCCATGGTTACAGGATGCAGCCTCAGTGCAAATGATGAATCAGCAGCAGTTCACCAACCCACTTATAGATCCATGATTGGGAGTTTGCTCTATTTGACAGGTACCCGACCAGATATTACACATGCAGTAGGAATTGTTGGAAGATTTCAAGCCAACCCAAAGGAAACTCATCTTCAGGCAGTCAAAAGAATCTTCAAGTATCTTCAAGGGACCCAAAACTATGGCTTATGGTATCCTAGAAATACAGATCTCACTCTTCATGCTTACACAGATGCAGATTGGGCTGGAAGTGTGGATGATAGGAAAAGCACAAGTGGTGGTGCTTTCTTCATGGGTTCCAGATTAGTATCTTGGTTCAGCAAGAAACAGAGTTCGATTGCCTTATCTACAGCTGAAGCAGAATATGTGGCTGCGGCATCTTGTTGCACACAACTTCTTTGGATGATGCAGACCTTGCAGGACTTTCAAATCACTTGCACTCCACCAGTTTCTATCTTATGTGATAATACTAGTGCAATCAGCATTTCAAAGAATCCAGTCATGCACTCAAAGACCAAGCACATACCAATCAAGTACCATTTTCTCCGGGAACAAGTGCTTGAGCAGAAGGTCAAGTTGGAGTATGTTCCTTCTAAGGAACAAGTTGCTGATATTCTCACAAAACCACTGCCCAGGGAAACTTTTGAATATCTCAGACAAAAGCTGGGAGTAGTTGATGCTTCATCCTGCTGTTGAAGCTTGTCTGTTCTACAGAAAAGTTGGTATACGCAAGTTACGTAAGGTATATACGCGTATACACGCCGATTTATGCGGGGAAAGTCGCGTGTATGGTGTACGCTTGTTGCAGAGATTATATCCGCGTGCATACGCTGTTTTGTACACGATAAATCGCGTATATGGAGTTCTGAGCAGCAAGGGCAAACTCTGGTTTGAAAAGGTCTGAGATGGGTATGTCAGAATCCTTCAGACACAGTTTCAGAAGGTGCAGCAGGCACAGGTTCAGGGGGAGCAGCTTAAAAGTCTCATAAAGCATTGTTGGCATTTAGATGTTTTGGTTATTGGTTTCAGGAGAAGGAGCTCAGAATGAAATCCTGGTTGCTGATCTAAAAGATGTTTATCAGATGCTGCTGGTGACTTTCATAAGTCTAGGTCTAGACCTGTTGTCTCTATGTCATGTATCTCTTTTGTGATATCTCTTTTATGATGTCAAGGTCATGTAACGGCCTATGTTGGTTTCCCCACTATGCCTGGGATGATTGATGTAATATAATTGGTTGTTTCTGATGTGTCCCCTCTTGGTAGGGAGTATGGATGTATGTATTGAGTCTTTTGGTGATAGGAAGGTTCCTTATGGTGTAGAAGTCTTGGTTCTTGTTGAAGAAACATCTTTTACAGATCTGGCCTACAGTCAGGGGGAGCATGATTCAGCACAGCCAAGCAAAGGTATCAGTATGTACTCAGGGGGAGCATAGCCCTTTGCCCTTGATGACAAAGGGGGAGAATGATTCTAAGGATCTTGAGGTTGCCATCAAGTCCAAAGGGGGAGATTGTTGGCATTATGATGCATATGTTGTACTTGATGGCAACCCTCTCATAGAAGAATATCTCACTTATGTATAACTGGATGAATCTTCAGAAGAGATATCAGATGTGACTGATGGAGGACAGATCAAAGGAATCAGATGATAGTTATAAGTGTGACAAGTTAGCTTTGCCATCAAGTCCAAAGGGGGAGATTGTTGGCATTATGAGACAAGTGTTGTCCTTGATGGCAAACCACACTGATGAGAAATCATAGTGCAGAAGGACAGCAGCAAGGAATTGATGATCAGACTATAAGAAGAAGAGGAAGTTCATACACGCAGGTTCATTAAGCCCAAGTCGCGTGTACACGCAGGTTTGCTTAAGTAAAAGAGCGTGTATGTGGAAATCTTATCTTTGGTCCACGGCGGTTATTCCTTGGAAGTTGTGCCTATGGTTTTGGACCTTGGTGTCTCGACGGACGTGTTGATCCCTAGTTTTGAAGTTGATGGTTTTGGATTTCTATGGTTTTGGCTCTTGGTATTGAGCTAGGCCTAAGGCTATATAAGGAGGAGAAGATCATTAGGCAAATCATCTAGAAAAGGCTTGAATATCTGAAGAAGAAAGAGATCTGGTATGCAGGTTCTGGGTTGCTTGATCTAAGCTAAGGAGAGATCACTTCGGTTGATGAAAGACTAGATCTAAAGGATAGATCGGGATCTAATGATTTGAAATGCACTATTATGATATGGTTGATTATGCGTATTTCTAGATCTGCATACTGACGCAATGTTATGTTCTGGGTCTAACTGATGTCTGGTACAGCTGCAAGTTGATAGAATTTATTTTTAGATCTGTACGCATGTTGGCTTCGGTAAAAGCGCGTGTATACGCGGGTTTCTCTCATTGAAGTAGCGTATATATTTTGGAGCTTGATTTTTGAGTTACAGTTGGGTCTGACTGTTATTGCAGAGTTCTGTAGTCTGCTCTGTGTTCTGGTAACTGGTGTTTGACAGGGTTTCAGTGGTTCAGTGATTGATGATGCTAGTATTGGATGTTTTGTGCTTCAATGATTTGTTGTGAAAGTTGAATGAATTGTGGTCTTCAGATTGTAACGTTGTGCTTCAGGAATATCCAGTCTGAAAATGTATGAAAGGTGGTACCTGAAAGAAAGAAGATTGTAGGCCAGCACCTACGTACTAGTATTTTGGCTAGTACAAGAGCAAAGGGGGTTGGAGCTCCCTTCCAAGGAAGTTTGGAGAACGAGAGAAGGTTGTAGCCTTCTGCAGGTTGTAGCCTGCGTACTGGTATAAGGCTGCACCAGTACAAAAGGATTGTAAACTGAAGTTTCATATTAAAGATAGAAACGACTTGCAGCAGGTGGTTTTCACCCACATTGGGTTTCCACCTTATATCTTGGTGTTCATATGTGTGGTTCTGTGTGATCTGTTCTACTGCATCTGTTTACTCTTAATATGGTGAATAATGTCCTCATGCACTTAACTGAAGATAAACTGACTGAATTATAAGATTTCTAGTTATACGCTGTTTTCTTTATTCACAGTTGCGTGTACACGCCGGTTCACTTAACGAAAGTAGCGTATATGTTTCTGAGCATTGAAAAAGTTTTATAGTTCTGATAATACTGATTCACCCCCCCTCTCAGTATTATTTCCAACATATTTCTTATTGCTCATATTTCATATCTTTAACTGACATTGGTTTTGTAGTGATACTTGTCATTGTAACTTGAGCTTTCATTTCTATCTTGCAAATACTTGTTATCTTCATTTGAGCAATTATTTACAAGGCACTAGTTAATACTCTTTATTCTTGAATGTCATATGGATCATCATTGAATATATTTTTTGTATTGCTCGTACATTTACACACTTGCTTATATCTTGAATCAAGTTATCTTTGAGAAGTAGTTTCATTAACTTTAGTCTCCTAGAACTTGTTGCTCCAATAAGTTTCAATTTACTAATCATTCTTAGGTATTTCGCTTAACTAGGAGAGAGCTTTAACAAAGAGAGTTGGAATTAGGTGGCAACCGCTTCTCTGAGTTTGCCACCAAGAACACACCTTGCGGGGTTGATGATTTTTCCCACATTAACCTAGGTGTGCAAGCAAGGAGACAACAAGACTACTAAGTACATCGATGTCTTTACAAAGTAGGAGAATAAGTGCTACTCTTTAAAAGCAAGTAAAAACTGATCTACTCTATATAGACAAAACAAAGGAAGTTGTATTCTCACACAAAACAAAAACCAAAACAAACAAAAATTAACTATAGAGGTGACTCACTTGAGATAATGCAAAGTTGCAACTGTTAGCTATTTGGGACATGTGTATGAGGAAGAGGCTTCATGGAGGATAGAAAACAATCTTCATGCTTCAAAACACATGAAACAATGAAGATTTGGGATTGGTGCATGTTATGCTCCATCTTTCAGGCACTTATAAATCCAATACTCTTTATGTAGGTGTAAGATGAGAAGATTTGTTAAAATCCCAACTTCAGCGGTTTATTGGACCTTTGGGATCACATGATCATGTTATCTATGGTTAACCACTTTAGTGGTTATTGCGTTCCCACTCTTGGGGCTCTTGGGGGTTATCGTAAGACTATTTATTGGCGAGACTTGAGTCTCATTCTGCACACAATGCGTTATGCTTTTTTGGATCTTCTTATGAAGATGTGCTTCATTGTCTAATGGTGTCTTTGAACACCATCATTCCACCTGGATGCGTTGGGATTGCTTTGAAATGTTAACTTGATATTGAAGCGGGTTTAACGGTAACCCTAAATTGTGAAAGTGATGTGATGAATCCTCAAAAATTGCGTGGAGTACATGATTCGATTAAGATACAATGAAATTAATCTAAGTAAAGCAAAGCATAAATTAAAGCACACAAGAACTAGTTGCAAATCATAAATGAAAGCACACAAGAACTACACTACCTGCTCAGAGAGTTTATTCTTTACTAACCTACTAACTAACTAGAGGATGTGGCTACTAGGTGAAGTCAAAGATCCAATGCAACCACGCGACAAGCTCATACAGAATTTAAAAATCAAGGTTGGCATAAGGGAAATGTTTCACGTGAAAGCATTAACCATGAGGCTTACGGATTTGGAAAGGGGAAGTACTTATTGAAATGGTATCTTCAGGTGGGTGGGAAAAGGAAAGATTGCTCACATCCTCAAGATTTTCATTTACACACTCATAATATTGTTCAAGCTCTTCCTTATCTCTACATTCATCATTAAGAGTATATCCTTTATGAAAAGGTTCATCAAGTAATTGATCTTCTATGTGAGACGCAACAAGTAATTCATCCTCTTCCTTTACAAGGTCATTGCTAGATGATTGATATTCTTGTTCATTTTCACTAAAGTTGTGAAGTGAAATCTTGTTCTCTAGAAATGCCATGGGAAAACCCTTCATCCATGTTCCCTCGATTTTCAATTATGGAGACATCTTCTTCATGAGTTGTAACCATTGACTCGTTATTTTCTATTAGGTTCATATTACTGATCTGATTAGCAGGGTTGCAAATGTCCCTGCAACTTGCTAGGATGGTCACACACAGGGTAAGGGCCCACCGTCACCTCAACCTAAACCCTCGCTCTTTAGGCCCAACTTCCTCCTAAAAGGCCAAGGGAGGATTCCCACTCAGTTCCTCAATCAACTCCAGATAAGACTAGTGCCTTAAATGGGGTCAAGAAGAAGTGGAGGAGTTAATTATGAGGGTTGTCCTATTGAATTTTGTGTGGAAGTCTGCAACAGAAAACTAAAACCAGCAAAACACTACACCAAACAATGTTAAATATAACATGTGAATACTTGAAATTGATGTAAAAAAATATACTAACTAGCTATGGGGTTATTTTTGAGTTTGGGTTGTTGGTTAGATGGGTTACAAAGCAAATTGGTTTGCTTCCCTGTAACTACAAACTGCAAAATCTGTAGTAAATTGCAGGTACAACAACCTGTTTAATTCCCATTGGGTATTATGCCTAAAAGAATTCCAGAATTACATTTACTTTAATAACAGTTGGAAATAAGTTTATTTTTTTGACTCTAAATCAATAAGTCAACACTATTTGTTCAAATTAGAGTCTACGGGTAACGTTCCATATGAGCAACTTGGTATGAGCAAAGAGCGTTGAAAAATATTGCAGCTTTCTTCAGTACCAGTGAGTAGAATGCATAGATTTGCAAATAAATCCCCACTCATGACTTAATATTTGTTCCAATGTTTAGTCCCAACTAGGAGTGGCTCCTAGTATGGTGTTCTCTGGCCTTTGGTTCGAGTGTGTGGTGAAGCACAAATTCTCTTCTCGATTGAAGCTGCCTCTTGGAATGGTTCAACCCTTGTTGGAACAACCCTCCTGCAACAAAAAAAACAAAGCAGAATTAATCCCTAGTTTGCTCCCTCCATGTGGATATGTATCCCCTCAATGGCTCGATCCTCTAACTTCCGTGTCATCTTATTAATTGAAAAAAATTATTAGATTGAAACAAATACCACACTAGGTAAAGAAAAGAGAAGATAGTAAGAGCAAACCCACACAATCTAAGAAATATTATACTGGTTTCCAAATGAAGTTCTTTATTAATGGCACTAATCTCACAAGACAACAACTCTCTTTGCTAGAGGGGAGGCTAACCTTTTTAAAAATTTTCTATCGACTCGATAACAACTAGTTGGACTCCTTTGGGAAATTATTTTTTTACTACTTGTCCACATGCCGAAGACTTTGTAATTCATAATTTATTATATTACAAGAATAATTTTGCCCATCTAGGTGGTCAATAGCTCACAGCCTAGTTTGATCCAAGAGCCCCTTTGCATTGTGGTCCGGAAGACTAACAGTGAAGAATAGTAACCATAAGTAGCCTGATGTTCCTCTCCAACATCTCCTTGGTACAACACAAATCAACTTGGTCTTTTCGTGGTTTGATTTGGACCTTGAGTTGATTCTTTAACTTTACAAAGGTTAGTAGATGGTCCTTTCTCTAACTTCTTGGTCCAAGGTCTACCAATAAAGGGAGGGAATCACAGTTTGAGGATTTTTGAAATGGACCTATATGCATTGACGAGGGTCAAAAGCCAATATTAATAAGCTGCGCTAAAGATACACCACAAATATAAGCCCCAAATGGACAACGAACATGATTGCTACATGTTGCTTGTTCAATGATGTTGTCATTGATGTCAACCCTACTGTTTGACTGGGTTTAACTTTGAATAAAACAACAGTCATTGATGTCAAAATGATACTGAACGCTTCTTATGATTGTTTGGATTACATCAAGTTGTAAGCTCCATTGTTGGATGGCTGAAAACCCAGGTCCTAGGGTTTGGGTTCCGTGGCTTGAGGACCTAACCCGACCTTGTCGAGTGTTCTTGAAGTAGAAAATCATTGAGTTTGCGTTGGATATCCATGTCATTGGATTCTTGTCAAAAAGATGTTTCCGATGGTATGTGGCACGCCACGTGGTTCCTCTTGGTTTGAGAGATATTCACATTTGAAGTTGGTGACCCCAGTTTCTAGGCTAAAACCCGAAGGGGTGCGACTTGGCATACTTTTATTGGTTAAGGGCATACAAAACTAGGGTTGAGGGTTCTCATCATCTTTCATGAAGAAATGATCTTTTAGGATAGGCATGTACTCACAAGAGGGGTCCCTCATTAATTAAAAAGTCTTACCTTTGCTCCATAAGGCTAACAACCTTCTCACTTATGACCCAATGTTTTAAAACTCCGACTCCGACTCCGACTCGGCCGAGGGTCGACTCCGACTCCGACTCCGACTCGGTATCGACTCGGCTGGCTCGATTTCAATGACTCGGTCGTGCTAAAAAATACATTAAATATTTATTTTTTATAAAAACACATAATTTTAAAGATTTTCATTCATGTTTCCAAACACACAACATTAGAATATAGATAGAAGACAACATATGATCAAAGTAGGCTCATGAATATATCCATTATATCAAAATGGCACCCAGTGCACTGTCCAATACATACACGATGATGATATAGAGATCAAAACAAAAAACACATAACCAAGGAGGCTATAAATGGCCTCTACAACAAAAGTCTGTGACCAGTACTACTGGCTACTGCTAGGGTTGCCAACATCATCTAGCTTAATGTTACTTGGGAGCGGGAGCGAGAGCGAAAACGGGAGCGGGAGTGACATTTTCAGAAGCTCCTGGTTTGGGAGCGAATCCCAGAGGAGTTCGACAACCAATGTCACTAACATTAAGGTACATAGAGGGATTGGTGCTCTTGATTAAATATGAGTTCCATTCCTTAATACATGACAAAATTCAATGGAAACATTGCAATCCTCCAATCCTGAAAAACTGATAAGTCTGCTGGATTTTGAATGAAATCTAAAATTCTACTTTCTCCATATGAAATCCAATGAGGCCGGAACTACTCTCAAACATCCTGAGTCATTTCATGGTAATGTTAAAAATTTAAGTAAAAGGATGAAAATGAAGATTAAGGAGAATTTAACATTACCATGAAATTTGAATAGCATATCAATACTAGGAGAGGGGAATGGACCCCAAATAGCATTTAACTAATTTAGAAAACACGTTGGAGTCCAAACCAATCAGCAAACACTTCAAAATTTCATTAAAAAAATGACAAATCGCTGTTTTGATGGGGTTACGTGCCGCAGGTTATGACTCGGCCGAGTCAATACGGAAACGGCCGAGTTGGCCGAGTCATGGCTGACTCGGCCTCCCGAACCGTTTCCTCCACCGAGTCACAATTCTGGGCATTGAAAAGGATCAACTCGGCCGTTTCCGTTTTGAATCGGCCGAATTTTAAAACTATGTTATGACCTAAGCTATCGTTTAATTATGCTTATTTTCCTCCAACATCTAGTTGTTGAAACTCTCTATCTGCAACATTTAAGCTTTGTACCTAAGTATAATCCAATATTTACATTAAGGACCTCTTCCTAAAATAAAAAATGACCTAATCCTAAATCTACTCCCATACAGACAACGACTCTCTTACTTAGCTCACAAAATATAAATTAATTAAATATTTATGAAGCCCCTTCATCTCCAACAATTATTTAGCTTGGAACCCCTCTAAACTTGATAAAAGAAGACTTTATTTCACTCTCAAACTATATCAATTTTCAACTGTCTACCTTGAGATACACCTCTGAAATTAATCTGACCTACCCAAGGCAAGGGCAACGAAGATCTCTGAGCTAAGGACTATTGTTCCTTTGTTTTGTTTTAGTTAGGTCTTCAAGGTATTTTGAGGATGCTTTTGTACAGGTCATCTTCCCATGAAGGCGAGTCTCTGTCCTCAAGAATAGGGCACATTTTTGGTTTGTTTTTAGGACTGGTTACAAATATTCAGAGAGAGAAATTCTGAGTAGGTTATCCCTTGAAAATTTGGACATTTTTTTTGTTGTTGGTTCTGGTCTATACTCACAAGAAGTGTGAGATGAAGAACCTTTTTTTGAGGAACTTGCAAGATTGTTCTTTCATATCTTGGACCAAGTATTAAGTTTTTGGTACCTTGTTTCAAGAAAGTGAAGGTCTGTTTGGAGACTCATTTTGGTGCAGGATACCTTGATCAATGAAGAACTAAGTCCTGTTCAAAGTGTTGTGACCAGCGAAGTCATTGTAGGGTTTTGTTTAGGATTTTTGTGGTTTGCTTCAGTGCTGGTGTCTCTGTTGATGAGAACCAAGGTTTTGACATGTTAACAATGGCCTTATTGACACACACACACACATATATACTTGAGAGGGGTTTCCTTTTATAACAGTAACCTAACACTTACCAACCCTCTAAGAAGCAGTGTATAGGAAGTTTGTTTTACCTATAGTTGTCAGTATATGGCAATAATTCTCACCGCAATGTCATTATGCATCAGTGAACTTCAAGGATCAAATGCACTAACCCAATGATTGCCTTCTCATCTACATAATAACAGTATACATAACAGTGACCTTCTCACCTACATAAAAACTAAGTCTGATATATGACTGTGGCAGTAGTTTGCCTGTGTCAATAAACAATAAAATTGTGACAATATTTCAGTAGTAGCTTTTGTGACAAAGAACTTTATGACAACATCCTTGAACAGTGAACTGTTTGACAATATCACGAATGATCTTAGTGACATGACTACTTGGGTTTGTGAAAGTACTTTTGGACAGTGATAACAACAACAACAGTGGTGGTCAGCAATATATATGTGCATATAGCTGTAGCAGTGTTTGATTCATATGATGTGACTGTGGTCTAATAATAAGTAACGTAGACGTAACAGACTTGGCATTTAGACTTAATACTGACTTGAAGAATAGACTTGACATTTAGATTTATCACTAACATGACATGCAACGTTGACCTATAGATTGCAGTGATACTTGACATAGACTTGTGAATGGGATGACCTAGGGATCTGTTCTAGATGTCTTATAATGATGACATAGAGGTTGTACAGCCTTAGTCATAAATGACATAATGGTGATGTTACAGGGCAACAGTTCTTTGAGGACAATATCACCTTGTTGTACAACTTATTCACATGAGACATGGACAACAGTGTATGACTAGTGATCAATAGGAGTAATAAGACATATGCTGGTAGCTCTCTGTGAGCAGTGTTTGAGAGCATTGGAAGCAGGTCATAGGGATGCCCTGTGGCATCTTGGAGTGTGCCATTATCAAACATTTGGGTTCAGCATTTACCGCAGTACAAGCAGTTTGGTACAGTGATTGTAGCAAACTTGTAAATGCTCATCTATTCATGTGCAGTGCAGTGCTTTAGTAAGGATGTGCAGTGGCCTATGTGAGCAGTGACATGCAGTGGTTAGTGGTAGCAAGTTGTATAGTGATGAGCAGTGGTCAACTTGTATAGTTGTTAGTTGATTTCGCAGTGTTGACAGTTAGGGTTTGATTTGCAGTGTTGTGCAGTGATAAGTTTGAGCAGAATTGTGTAGTGATCAACTTGAGCAGTATTGTACAGTGGTCAGTGGCTACCAGGACTTGATAGGATACGCAATATCTTCTTTACATCATTCTTATATTTATTCATAGCACATGGGGATCCAGTCTGAAAATTGTGAAACGTGGTCTGCGAGCTCTTCAGGGTGGCAAGGTGGTGCAAGGTAGGTGACTGGAGTCAGCTTCAGGTTGGAGCCTGAGAACACTTCAGAGTAGCAAGGTGGTGTTAGGGTAGGTCCGAGTCTGCATTAGGGCGTTGGTACGTCCTTTCAATGGGTGTTGATAAAACACAGGGCATTGGTGTGCCCTTCAGGTTTGTGCATGTAAACCAGGGGGTTGGAGCTGCCTTCAGTTGGAGCTGAAAAATTTGATGTAATTATATCTTTTAAAGAGAAGAAGACAATTACTAAGAAGTGTTCAGTGGTTTTTGACCCGGAGGGGGTTTTCCACCTAAAAATCTCTCTATGTCTAATGTTTTTAACTTTTGTTGTTGTTGTTGTTGTATGGTGTTGTTTACTGGTTTTGCTATCTGATACTGAATAATAATAAAATTGCTGAAGATTAACTAATGCTCTGAAAAGATTAATAAAGTGCTAATTGCTAAGAAACACTGATTCACCCCCCTCTCAGTATTTCCAACATTGCTGACAATTAACATCTCTCTTCATTGTTAGTGTGTGCCAACTTCACGGGGATTTTCTAAATTTGATTTTTGAAAAATATACAAATGAATCATGCCGGATCTGAACTAAAAGATTGCTGGTTTATGCCCTAGAGGTGTGATTTAACTTGCAATTCTTAACACCAATGAAGCAAGCTTTTAAAACTGCACATTAATCTCACAAATCTGCTCTAATAATTACAGATTTATTATTATAACTGCAAGGAAACATTCTAGTTTTTATATGGGTTTTGGCCTAAGTTGCTTGAAACTTGGAAATGGGTACGTGTTTTAGAAACAGGAACACTAAAGAAATGTGAACCCCGAAATAGGCACATGGTGAATGTGATATATATATATATGTAGAGAGAGAGAGAGAGAGAGAGAGAGAGAGAGAGAGAGTTCTTTTAACTAATAAATTTTGTTGCAAGAAAATAGAAGTGATACACGTAATTGACACTTTAGAAGGAAACACATATAAATCCTTGATTACATTATGAGGAATCCACAAGTCTATACCTGGAGCAGTCAACAGAGTGCCAAAATGTGGGCACAGCCTGGAAATGTTTCAGACACGAAGGGTACATGTTTTGTTTCCCTACCTCCATTCCCATAGTTTTCAACCTTGGTACAAGGGGTGTGATGTTTCTTGCAACTTAAGTTTTGGTCGATCAGCGTATTATTCATTGAGCTATGAACTTTAAAGAAGGAAGAAAACCAGATAGGTGAAAAGTAGATATCTTGGCTGATTTAAGAGGACGATCTTGATTCAAATCTTGAACAAGTGAGCACAATTCATTAGTGAAAATCTCAGACATGGAAACTTGAACTTGTTACCAAATGATTTGATTTTTTCTTTAGATTTGATGAGCAAATATCATCGAAAAATGTTTGCCTGAGTACAACAAATTATCAAACTATCTTCAATTAGGTCAACAGCTCAGATACAAACAAAGCTGGAAGGTTTATCTATGCAATCCATAATAGATTGCACGTTAAATAGATTGCATGGAAGTTGTTTGACCTCCCTGAGTTGGTTAACATGTCTGACAGCACATATTGGTCCAAATGAACCTTAATAGGATACTTTTATAACAGTGACATACTTTATATTAAGGCCCCTTAAAGTACATTACAGTTTACTTTGCCGTTTTTCATGGCATCTTTAGTAACTCAATCATTGAATTCAGTGAGTACACATGCATAGTATATCAAATGATGGGTAGATTTTGAATAGGTTGTTCATACTGGATACTTACGTTAGACCAATTATGCAATAGTTTCACATGTTTAGACTCTGGTTATTTAATTTTCCTAAAAGAAGTACTTGTTTCCAAAGTTCATTGCATTAGCATTCCTTGAGACTTCTGATTATTAATCTTATCCTGTGCGTATTCTGTTATGCTCCTAATCTTATCATAATCATGTTTTGTTTCTGGTGTGTATCATTCATTGCAGAAGTTGATGCACTTGTGATTGTTCCAAGATAAATTTTCTTATATTTTGCAGTTTTAGTATCTTGGTGGTGCTGAGATGTTTTTATTTTAGAGACTGCTAACTTCTGTGCACATGTCAATTTTCTGTCTTGGTTTTCAATTTTCCAATGGATAACACTCTTTGATCTATGCTGATCTTAGTTGCATGCTTTACCTATAAATTTGCTATTTACAGCGGAGGAATCAAAAGCTTCTAGAAGAAGCACCATCTCCTGCTTTGACCCCCAAGCTAAGAAATGCCATGGGGAATGCTGCGGTTGCAGCCGCTTTATCTATAGGATATATTGGGGTTGGCACCATTGAATTTCTTCTTGATGAAAGTGGTGACTTCTACTTCATGGAGATGAACACTAGGATCCAGGTAAGCATGTCTGTTGGTTGCATTCCTTGACCATCTCTTGTCTAAGACATATTTTTGTTGAATTGAACAACATGATAAGTATGTTAAGGGTGTGGATTCTTTAGGTGGAACATCCAATCAGCGAAATGATTTCCTCTACTGATTTAATTGAGGAACAAATTCGTGTTGCATTAGGAGAGAAACTTCGGATGAAACAGGTAATACATGGGGTTGCTGAACCACATTTATTTCTTTCAATTGATTATTGCCTCATGCAGATAGATTTTTAAGCTGATCAAAGCCTTCATTTAAAACAAATTTCATTTTTCATAGGAAGATGTGGTGTTGAGAGGACACTCCATTGAGTGCAGAATCAATGCTGAGGATGCTTTCCAAGGATTTCGCCCAGGGCCAGGTGAACATGCCTGAGATTCTTGTTTAGGTTTCTTCTGAAGTGTCAATTAGGGGACTGATTTTTGTATGCATGCCATGAGATTGGACACATCAAAGAGGCACTGGATAAAAAAGTTCAAAAGCGGTGTATTAGTCATTTCTTTTCTACACTAGGAACTTACAATCAATAAAATCATTGTAGTCTTCCTACATGTGAAATTAGTAGACTAAATAAAATGATCTTTTTCAAAGTATTTCTCTTAATAGATCAAAGTTTCAAACTACACTGCTGTTTTTATCATGTTGCAGTTTGAGAGCTTTTAGAAAAGCCAAATGTGCAGACAAGAGATTGATTGTACTGCCTTCTGACAAAGCATATCTGTTACACTCTGGGATAGCTTAGCTTCTGGAATCCTAACTGATGATCGATTTTCAACTGACTATAAATGTTAAATTTCAATTTAATGAAATCTCCATCCTCGTCAATGTTGTGCCCAATGCTTGTAGTTACACGGACAGGTTGCTTTCAACAATGACAAGTTGACAACTTAATGTTAACTCTTTCATTCACCTGGTCAATAGCATTTATCTCATACCTACTTGGAATATCTTGCACCGATGTTGTTCATATATCTCTTTAAACACAGGCTTGCTTATCTTTGCTATATCTGATTCCCCCATTTCACCTTGCCCAATTCATTTTCTTGATAGAGAATTTTGTGAGGTTTCATTTGAGATATCAATGCCATTTCTATGATTTCTTTCTTAAGAGTGCATGAGAATGCATGATTATTGGAAGAGAACTTGTAAGCAGCTGTGAGTTTGAACTTTTGGTAAATTATATATTTTTCACTTGCAGGTAGGATAACAGGTTACTTGCCACCAGGAGGTCCCTTTGTGCGAATGGATAGCCACATTTATTCCGATTATGTAGTTCCTCCGAGCTATGACTCTCTATTAGGAAAGGTTTGTGTCTGAACTTTCTTTTATTATGCTCCGTTATTTTGTATGGTTTCACTTCAAAATAATTGCCGCGGACCATGCTAAAATCTTCCATATCTGTAAGATACATTGTAGGCTATTCTCCATCATTGGACTTTTAAATGTATATCATTATTATCTACTGCATTTCATGTCTTATTGATACCTCTATTATTTTGCCCCAATGAATGCCAAATTTTCATCTTTAAATTGTTTGAAAGAATATTTTGAAGTCTTATACAGTGCAGACTATTGATCCAATTATAACCACACTTTTATTTCAGCTTATTGTCTGGGCACCTACTAGAGAGAAGGCAATCACGCGTATGCGAAGAGCTCTTAATGAAACTATTATTGTAGGTAAATTACAAATCACATCACCTGTGATCTTTATGTATATTGAAATCTAAGTTCTTGGTTCTTAAGTTTCTATCGAGATGGTTGCTTGGTTTGCTCCTTTGAGAGTGAAGGTTTCTGAACATTCTCAAGTGTTACTTATGCTTTTGAATCAGTGTGCTCTGGGCTGTAGTGGCCATTATTGTTCTTGAATTGAAAATCACAAAACAATGGAGTTAATCTGACCAATAGTTTGTCTAGCTTTAATTGGTTCTTTTCATTTTTCTTTCTTTGTTTGATTTTATATGGTGGAGTGGCTTTCTCTTTGGTCATCTTGTTGCAGGATTATTGTGTAGGTTTGCTTTCAAGTTTATTTTGTCCCTTGTTAAATTTATTCTCTTTGATTTATCCATTTCATGGTTAATTTCTGTATGCTTATTGCATGAGCACAATTGGGTCAATGAATAGTCACTCTCAGGGAAATAAGATTTTAGGCTGGCTCTTAGACTCTCCTATTGCATCTGAATCCGAATCCAATATCCTGCGAATTGGACACGATTCGCTAGGAATTCGAATCCTAGAACGGGACACGACGTGTCCGTACGGGATTCGTACGAATCCCATACGGACACATCGTGTCCCGATTCTGGGATTCGAATCCCCTAAAAAGCAATCCGCGGACTTAAAATACGCGCTGTTCCTTTGGTTTTTCACCTTATTTCTCATTCAGTTTTCTGCTGCTTCTGTATATCACTATCAAACCATGGCAACCTCACTGTCACTGTTGCTGCTTCATCTATTCATTGCCTCTGAAATCATCAACAACAATCTTTCACAAGAAATGGCAAGTCAACCACATCACAAGAATAATATTGTTGGAACAAGAATAGTACTGCTGTCACAGGAATAACATTAGTGTAACAGGAACTTTGTCTTAGTTGTCAATGGGTTGCCACACATCCCTGTTCATATACTGCCACTATCACTGCTCTTGTTATATCACACAGTCAACTCTGCTTCTTCTTGACTGTACATTAAACCTTTGCTATCACAACCAATTCACTGCTCAGCATTTCAGTTTAACAACAACACATTATCTGTTGAAAGTAATTCCCTATGCATATCCGCTTGCACACTGCCCAATCAACTCTTGTTAACACATCATCAGGCTTTTACTGTCATAATTCTGCTGCAAGATTAGGCCACTTCTCAACTGGATGCTATTTCTTTTCTGAGATGACAACACACTGCAAAAGAACTACTTCAAGATAAAAACCCTAACTGCTGATAATAAAGACCTTGTACAATGAAACCTTTATAATTCAAGTAATGAGACCCCTGCTGCCAGCATACTTATGAAGTAGTTGTAAGTTGTCTTTCATTTATGAATTATGAATCATGATTTATGTGACCACTGACATGTATTTGAATTTTGTATGTACTATGCATGCTATAGATGAAGATCTATGTTTGAAATCAATGAATTTGTATTATTAATTAGAATTTGTGTAAGAAATATCTAATTTTTAATATATATCTATATATATATATATATAATTTTTAATAAAATAATATATAACGAATCCTATGTGTCCTGTTCCGGGGGGTCAACGTGTCCGAATCCGACACTCGAATCCCCGTATCCTACGAATCCCCGTGTCAGGTGACTTAGGGTAAAACAATGTTTTGTGACACACCTATTGCATTTTATCTTTCATCACTGCTGTTCACTTTATTAGAAATTTGTGATTAGGAGTTATCATCTGTGGGAGGACACTCTATTTCATCACATTTGTGAATAGGAGTTCTCATATGTGGGATGAGTCATCTCATTTTCTCACTACAACTTTTGTTGTTTAAGCCTGTTTTTTCCCAAAAGTTGTCAAGCCTCAGGAATTTTGGCTGTTACCTCCCAAACCTGTACTCAAAGATATTCAAGTCCTTGAGCAAAACACAACCTTAGGGAAGTTGGCAAGGTTGCCCACTGTCACTACAACAACTCTTCCTGCCACTTTAGGCCGGCTCTTAGACTTTCCTCTAGCAAAAGGGAAAACCCTAGAAAAAATGTTTATGACATTCTTTTGTACTTGTGGGATAGTGGATTGCAAAGACCAATACCTTTTTCAATTAGATTGATGGAGTCAAGATCAACAATCAAGAAGATTCGTGGGATAGTGGATTGCAAAGACTAGTAACTTTCCAATTTGGTTGGTGAAGTCAAGATCAACAATCAAGAGGGTCTGAATAGTGTGGATAGAGGCTTAGTTTGTTATAAACATTCTCTAACTAACCACATGGATCTACTTCAATATGTAGTTAAAGGAAGGCCCTTCAAAATATGCTTCTCACAAGTACAAAATCAGTCAAGTAATAACATACAACCACTGTTTTAAAACTCCGACTCTGACACCGACTCGGCCAAGGGTTGACTCCGACTTTGACTCGGTATCGACTTGGCTTGCTCGATTTCAATGACTCTGTCATTGTAAAAAATACATTAAATATTTTTATTTTTATTTTTTATTTTTTTTATAAAAAACATAATTTTAAAGATTTTCATTCATGTTTCCAAACACACATCATTAGAATATAGATAGAAGACAACATATGATCAAAGTAGGCTCATGAATATATCCATTATATCAAAATGGCACCCAGTGCACTGTCCAATACATACATGATCATGATATAGAGATCAAAACAAAAACACATAACCAAGGAGGCTAGAAATGGCCTCTACAACAAAAGTAAACTGTGACCAGTGGTCCAGTACTACTGGCTACTGCTGGAGGAGCCGAGATCATGTGGATCAATCTCTGGATCATCATCAGAGTCAGACAGGGGGCCCCATGGCTCCTCCTCCTCATCATCTCCAACTGCAACTGTAGAAGTGGTAGCACTAGCAGGTTGTGTAGCAGCTGCAAGCTGAGATAGATGAGATATGCGCTTTTGTCGTGGCTCCACAGAAGAAGCGCTTGCAACTGGAGGACTTGGGGTTGGCCTTGAGGCTGGTATAAGTGGATCAGGATCTGCATTCAACTGAACATTATGTTCGAGTGTTGCCTCCACCTATAAATGGAAATCAAGATCCTCATCAGAATCAAACTCTAATGGATGACTCTCCACTACCCAATCTGATGTTGGATCAATGTCGTCCAACACAATAGGATCTGAATCAGGTCTTTTGTTCAGTGATCGGTTGCGTCTGAGCCGGAGGTTGTATTGGACATAGACTAGATCATTTAACTGTTTTTGATCCAAACAATGTCTCTTCTTTGTGTGCATCCTCTCAAAGACAGACCAATTGCGCTCACACCCAGTAGCATTGCAAGTTTGACTCAAAATACGAATTGCAAACCTCTGCAATTCAAGAAAATGGCTACCAAAAGCCCTCCACCATTGTGCTGCAAAAAACATAGGAGTGTAATGAGTTAGCTCAACAAAATTACAAATTATATCCAACTTTCAAATTATAAACGATTTAATGAAATAAGTATTAAGAATTTCAAACTTGAAATCTTTGTTTACCTGGCTCATCTACTTCCCTTGCAATCTTTGCTAGGTTCTTCCCAAAGGTTCCTGAGGCACTATTGAAGGTTGTGGCCTGTCGGTGTATCTCCAGCTGATCACACTCCAATGGGATCATGCGATCAATGCAGTCAATCAATCCTTCTCTAACCTCCCCCTTCAAAGCTCTTGTCGCCTTAGCTTTATAATGATACTGTGGGTTCAAAAAATACCCAGCTTCATGTATAGGGCAATGGAGTTGATTGTTCCATTTTTCATCAATGATTGCCCAAATGGGCCATACTTAGCCACTTTATCCTTGTATGTCCTCTTTATTTGCTCCTTTGCTTGACCCATAGCCTCATAAATGAAGCCCATAGCCAATCTTTCCCCATCCACCAACCGCAACACCTTAACCAGTGGCTCAGCAAGCTTCACAATCTCTGTTGCCTTTCTCCAAAATATTTCTTCATTAACTTTCTTTTTCAATTCTTTGCCTTCTAGTTTGTGAGACCACTGGCTTTGATTCCATTCTTCACTGGAAAAAATCTTTTGCAAGTTTCTATGTTGTGAAAGCATAGATTGCAATGTCAAAAAATGAGTAACCAATCTAGTGATGGTAGGCCTAATAATATCCTGCCCCCTGTGTGTTTCCTCATCAGGCTCAAAATCCATGAATGATTGTAGATAAATTTTGTTATGCTTTTGGCATGATCTACAGTGTTTTTGACCCAATCTAATTTGCCAATATCCTCAAGCATGAGGTCTATGCAATGTGTAGCACATGGGGTCCAAAAGATAGTTCTGTGCTTTTCCTTTAATAGTTTACCAGCAAGAACATAGTTAGAGGCATTATCTGTGATGACTTGAACAACATTAGCCACCCCCACCTCCTCAACAACCTCATCCAATAGCTGAAACAACAATTGTCCATCTTTTACCTTATTAGATGCATCAACTGATTTTAGAAACATGGTTCCCTGTGGGCAGAAGATAAGAAAGTTTATGATGGTACGGTTTCTTTCATCAGTCCATCCATCTGACATGATGGTACATCCTGTTCTTGCCCATGAGTCCTTGAAATCTTTCAAATACTCATTAATGGAGGCAATTTCTTTCTTCAAACGATATCCCCTTAGCTCATGCACAGTAGGGCCTTTGAAGCCTTTTCCAGTAGCATGTATGGCATAAAACATAGGCTCATAATATGGTGAACGGGAAGCATTGAAGGGGATATCAACATCATACCACCATCTAGCTATGTAATCACAAGCAATCTCCCTCAATTCTTTCTTCCAATGGTCATCTAAAGTGGGCTACAAATGACTTCTACTAGGTTGAGGACCATGTGCATTTGATGGAGAGGAGGGAGTGAAATAACTTTTGATATTCATATCACCCTTTTTCATTTTACCCTTCCCCTTTTCTTGAATAGACTCAAAAGAGGGAGGAACATATCGGAAGGGGTTGGATGCATTAGTAAAAGGGATAGAGGAAGAACCCTCAAAATCAAAATGGGGGTTGGTAGCCAACATTTTTTGTATATTCCTCTTCCTCCCGATTTCAGCCTCTAACGCTTTTTGCCTAGCCTTATCTTCTTTAAACTTCTCAAAGCTGGCTAACAAATCCTTCCTAATCTCCCCAATTTCTGGTGAGGTACATGGAGTAATTTGGCCTCTAATCCCCGCCAAGTGTTGTTTCAGCCTATTAATGCCCCCAGGACCTTCCTTCATTTTCCTATGGCAAAATTTGCAATGCAGTTGACTATCAACCATTTCAACATATGCCCAAGCAGCATATTTCACTCTAGGTGCCATTTTTTGACTTGGAAATGAAAGCAAACAATCTGAAATTGAAAAAAAAAACATTGATTCAATGTTCATTTCTTTCACACAAAAACACTCTTTAGGATTTCTAGATTTGCACATAAAATTTAATAAGCAAAAACAACTTTTTACAAGTGAAAAAATGTACCTTCAGGCACAAACTGCCTTCTCAAGCTTGCTCCATGAAACCAACTCCTTAATGCTGCTCCAAATGGCTGCCCAAGAAGCTCCTCACTCCAGCTACAATGCTTTCCCACGACTCGTCACTGCTGCTCCAAAAACAAACTCAACAACTCCTCACAAACTCTCACTGAAATTCTCATTCAAATGCATGAGATGGCTGTGAGAGAATGAGAGGGGTTGAGTGGGTTAAATAGGGTTTAGGAGAGGGGAATGGACCCCAAAGACCAAATAGGCAAAATTAAAACCGGTTTGGAGTCCCCATTTTTTTTTTTTTTTTAAAGATCGCTGATTTGGGTTTCATATGGGCAGCGGTCACTAACTCGGCCGAGTTAGAGCGGGCTTAGCCGAGTCGGCCGGCTTAATACCGAGTTAGTTGAGCTGTTTAACAATTTGGCCGGCTCAGTATTAACCCGGCCGACCGAACCGAATCCTTGGCCGAGTCGAATATTTTAGGCCTGGCTCGGACCAACTCAGCTGAGTCGGTTGTTTTTTAAAACAGAGCATGCAACCGTGAATAACTTGATGAAAATGCAAGAAGAAATTCTTAATTTGATTTTGCCTTAGTCAAAATTGAGAAAATTCGAAATTCCACATCAACAAATAACTTGGATGAGTAAATTGAGGTGACATGGTTGTTATCACTCAGTTAGCTTAGTTAATTCGAGTTAGGGGCATGAAGTTCAGTTGTGTGCAGTGATTCCTAAATTTTAGGAGCCTAGGTTGAGTTAATTTCAGTTGTAGCAATCTAATTCAGTTAAATTGAGTTATAGTCAGTTAAACTAGTTCTAACTGTTGGAGGAACTAGTGGAAGGTCAAGTTGTGGAAGTGTAACTTCAACCATACTCAGTGATCAACCAATTAACTAATCAATCGACCTAAATTAGCTCATGCATGCAGAGAATTCGAGTTACCCAGTTGAGATGGAGATTCCAAGGCAGTGTACTATCAATTGTAGACTAGTCTGAGGTGTACAGGTGGTGTATGTAGTCAGAGGATTGTGAAAATTCGGAATCCCTGAATTACTACTACAGCAACTGATTATATTTCTCCTACTGTATCAAGTTATTTACAGTATTATACAGTAAACATCGAAATAAATACAACTGCAACCTTCATAACTTAAATAATATGCGGAAACAAGAACTGAGCAAGAAAGAAATAGCACACACAAGTGACACCGTTGTTTTTGGACAAATGTCCCTGGAAAAACCCCATGTGGGAAAATCGGTGCCGCAGTTGAGGGTTTGTATTATTATGTAGTAATTTCTGAGTACAATTCTTCGGATGCCCAAATTGGCAATCCTATACAGAGATCTAATTGGACGAAAAGATAGTGAGATGATCTTACCCTGTCATTGGGAAACCCGACATTGATCTGCGCTGGAGATGAGCCTCTGCGTTGTCTTTGCGCAGTACTTTGTCACACCCACGCAGTTACTGTATCACTGCTGCTGGGACTGCATTGCACCTCCTCTCGATCCTCTGCTCGTTGGAAACTTCGGCCCTTTGGCCTCCCGGTCTCGCACCCTAACTCCGACACTAGATCCCGACTGTTCCACAGCAAAAATATGGACTCCCTCTGAAGCTCTGCACTACTAGATCGTAGCTCTACGCTGCCTCTGCCTGGCCCAGCGCTGCCTCTCCAGACTACTCTCTGTCCTCTCTGCCTTGCACCCTCCGAATCAGGAAAACTTCCTCCGGAAAATTATCCCTGCCCCTTACTCCAAGAAATCACTTTGATCTCCTTCTCTGGCAACTGCTACGTTGCGCCCTTGAGAAAATCGATCTCTGATCTCTCACTCGATGTGTTTTCCAAATGCCCATAAAGCCTCTTCTTATAATCCTCTTGTTAATCAATCAATGATCCAGATTAGATTCTAATCAATGGCTTAGATCATTTTGGCTTGATTCTTGTCTTCTTCTAGAAGTTTCACCCCCAGTTTAATTAATACCCTTTAATTATTTTAATTTCCTAAGTTTAGATTGAGGCATCCATTTAAAATTTTTAACTATTTAATAAAACTGTCTCCGGGCAGAATTTCCCAAAACGATTTCTGGGTATTCTGGAATACATATGTCCTAGCCTCCCTGCAAATTTTGAAGCTTAGAGCACATCCGATGTTACCAGAAATCAACACTCCTTATGAACGAGGAATGTGCTCTAGTAATGCAACCTGCTGAAGCATCACCTTGACTTTCTAACATCTCCCTCTGCGCTGCTGATGTCTGACATCACTGCCCACCAACTACTGCGTAAATGCTGCATCCGTGCTGCTGTTGACTTTGGATGCTACTGCCAACTGCATCTGCACTGCTGTTGCTGCCTTATGCAACAACTGCAACAAAAAAATATCCAAAATACTGAACATGTGTTCAACATGATGCATTTGTTGCTGGAGTTTTGACTGCTACTAGTCTCTGTGCTGACCCTCTAAAGCCTTTGCGTTGCTGCTAACTCTGCATTGTGCCAACTGCATTGCTGCCAACTTTTCTCTGCACTGCTCAGTCTTTGGCGCTTCTAGCCACTGCAACTGTCACTCCGACACTGCTTTGCACCAACTAACACTGGTCCATCTTGCTACTTTTGATATGGGCTCTTGTAGCAAGGTATTGATCCAAGAGGTGGACTCCTCAAGGATCTTGCCCATTTGCAGTTCTTTCGAACTATAGTACTAGATCACCCTACCTCTCCCTCATTGGGCTTCGTCCCACTACTAACGCTGCCATCAAATTTGCACTTGACTAAGTCTCGCCTCATCTCTTCCTGTTGAAGATCAGCCCACATCCCTTCCCAATCTGGCAATCTCTCTCTGCCTAGGATACTCTGGACAAACACTTGCCATTCTTTTGAGACTGAATTCAGGGCCAACCTCACCATCTCGGTGGGCTGAGGCGCTGATCCTACAGCTGCCAACAAGTCTCAGACCTCCTGAAGCTTCGAGAGGAATGAATCAATGCGTTCTCCCTTTTGCATCCTTGTGGATCTCATTTTCTCCTCCAAGTACATCTTCCACTGCTCAGAAGATCCTTGATACAACGTAGCCAAGGCATCCCACATCTCTTTGGTCACCTCTTTGCCAATAATGTGACATACAACGTGATCCCTCACTCCGTTGAGGATCAACCGCTTGGCCTTTGCCATTTCAGCCTTGTACTTCTTGAGTGGATCTGCATCTGCAAGTTCAGCTACCACACTATCGACATAGGCTTTGAGATTATGCTCATCTAGAAGGCAGGAGATCTTAGCCTTCCAGATCACATAGGTGGATGCTCCGTCCAACAGATCTTGATCTCTCAGCCTATTAGTTGCCATCTCTGCCAACAAAATGTCGAATTGCCTCCTCTCTCCTCTGCGTTGCTGCTAGGATGGCCCACACACTCCATGCTGGAGTTAGTAAATTTGCTCCTTTCTATTGCTACTCAGCTATTGACAAATCAAATTCCCTAGCTAGGAATTCCCTGAGGAAGAAATTCCCTCAAAAAGTGTCTCCTTCCTTCTTCTGACGTTTTTCTGCCCCAACAATTGCTACAGAAAATTGCATCTCACCTGAAGATTTCTCTGCGATGATCCCTCTGCCTCTGACAAATCTCGATCTAGAAACCTTACCTCTCTGTCAACTCACTCAGAGAGAGATCTTCCTTGAGAATCTTGCCCTCTTGGCTTGGACTGCGCAATCCCTCTGGGGATTCGATCTGCTGCCTACACTACACTTCAGTCTCCCTCCTCTTCAATGTTGGGCTCTTCCGGTCTTCTTTCTTTCTTAACCTCCCTCTGATACCATGTGAAAATTCGGAATCCCCGAATCACTACTGCAGCAATTGATTATATTTCTCCTATTGAATCAAGTTATTTACAGTATTATACGGTAGACATTGAAATAAATAGCACTGCAGCCTTCACAACTTAAATAATATGCGGAAACAAGAACTGAGCAAGAAAGAAATAGCACACACAAGTGACACCATTGTTTTTGGACAAATGTCCCCGGAAAAACCCAATGTGGGAAAATCGGTGCAGCAGCTGAGGGTTTGTATTATTATGCAGTAATTTTTGGGTACAATTCTTCGGATGTCCAAACTGACAATCCTATACAAATATCTAACTAGACAAAAAGATAGTGAGATGATCTCACCCTGTCATTGGGAAACCCGACATTGATTTGCACTGGAGATGAGCCTCTGCACAGTACTGCATCACACCCACGCAATTATTGTGTCACTACTGTTGGGACTGCGCTGCGCCTTCTCTCGATCCTTTGCTCGTTGGAAACTTCGGTCCTCTGGCCTCCCGGTCTCACACCCCGGCTTCGGCACTAGATCCCGACTGTTCCCCGACAGAAATACAGACTCCCTCTGAAGCTCTGCGCTGCCACAACATAGCTTTACGCTGTCTCTGTGTGGCCCAACGCTGCCTCTCCAGACTACTCTTTGTCCTCTCTACCTTGCACTCTCTGGAATTAGGAAAACTTCCTCCGGAAAATTATTCCTGCCCCTCACTGCAAGAAATCCCTTTGATCTCCTTCTTTGACAACTATTGTGCTGCTCTCTTGAGAAAATCGATCTCTGATCTCTCACTCGATGTGTTTTCCAAATGCCCATCAAGCCTCTTCTTATAATCCTCTCATTGATCAATCAACGACCCAGATTAGATTCTAATCAATGGCTCAGATCATTTTGGCTTGATCCTCGTCTTCTAGAAGTTTCACCCCCAGTTTAATTAATACCCTTTAATTATTTTAATTTCCTAAGTTTAGACTTAGGCATCCATTAAAAATAATTAATTATTTTAATAAAACTGTCTCCGGGTGGAATTTCCCAAAACGATTTCTGGGTATTCTGGAATACATGTGTCCTAGCCTCCCTGCAAATTTTGAGGCTTAGAGCACATCCAATGCTACCATAAATCAACAAGGATGAGCTTAAAGGAAGTGCACAATTCCAATTGAGGATTTTCCTAATTAATAGGGGCCTAATCCCTCAAGGAACAATGCAAAGAAATAGGAGCTTGGAGGGTTTGAAAATTGATGAAGTATTGGCCAGGTTCAGTCAGTTAGGCAGAGGATAAAAGATATAGGTGCAGGTTGTGCTCAAGCTTGAGCAAGCATATTGTATTCATCCAAATTCTTTGATTAATGGAATACAGATAGTAAGGGGTTTTGAATAGTTGTTTTCCCCTAGATAAAATCTCTATGCATGTGTGATGTTTCCCTTTGCATGTCTATGATTTGTGTTCTATATGGTGAATTAACTTCTGTAGATCAATAGAGTAGCTTCGAGTCTTGTGACTTAGTAAATTTCATGAGCAATTTCGAATCTACACATTAATTTTTACATGTTATCGGAGAAGGATTCACATTAGAACCAATCCTTGAAGTCCTCATGTACTATGATCATTGAATAACTAATGAGCCGTTAGGAGGCAGAGTTATGTAGCCCTAGTTCAGGGCAGATCCAAAAGACCCTATGTGCTGACTTCTTAATGAAGCTAGAACGCTGCTAGTGGGCAAATCAGTGAGCCAATGTTTAGTGACACAAAAAGGAGTTGTGATCATTGAAATTAGTAGATTGACGAGCAAAGAGATTTCCCACAGGGAGATCAAGACTTAGAGGGAGTCTAGTTTCAGAGGGAGCATCCCTATGGAAGCTAGTACTTTAGGATCTAGGGAGCTCAGACTCATTATTGCAATAGTTACAACAACAATGCGGAAGCAACATTAGAGCAGTATCAACAATAGTATGAGTAGATCAAATTTCTCCATGCATGTAGCTATACCTCCAGGAGTGAGGTGGGGCAATGTAGATCCTTAGTCCAAGAGTTGCAGAAATTTGGGCAAGGTCCATTGAGGCATTCTCCTCATGGATCATTACCTTGCTACGGGGGCCCACAATATTCAGTATTAGGAGGATCAATGTCAGTTAGATACTGAGGAGGGCAGAGGAGTGTTGACAAGAGAGCAGGAGGCTCAGTAGCAGAGTCGACAACAGTACAATTTTCCCAATAGACAGTTGCAGACAGTTGATTCAAGGATTTTTTTGGATGCTTCTTAGTTGCAGATGTTGCAGTAGCAATAGCAACAAAGAGAAGTGTTGCATGCAATATATTCCAAAGGTGCTGGATCAGGGTAGTTGAGAATCCCTTTCTTTCTAGGAGGGAGTGTTGAAAAATGCAGCAAGAAATTCTTAATTTGATTTTGCCTTAGTCAAAATTGAGAAAATTCGAAATTCCACATCAACAGACAACTTGGATGAGTTAATTGAGGTGACATGGTTGTTGTCACTTAGTTAGCTTAGTTAATTTGTGTTATGGGCATGAAGTTCAGTTGTGTGCAGTGATTCCTAAATTTTAGGAGCCTAGGTTGAGTTAATTTTAGTTGTAGCAATCTAATTCAGTTAAATTGAGTTATGGTCAGTTAAACTAGTTCTAACTATTGGAGGAACTAGTGGAAGGTCAAGTTGTGGAAGTGTAACTTCAACCACACTCAACGATCAACCAGTTAACTAATCAATCAACCTAAATTAACTCATGCAAGCAGATAATATGAGTTACCGAGTTGATATGGAGATTCCAAGGCAATCTTTTACTATCAGTTGTAGATTATTTTGTCGTGTACAAGTGGTGCATGCAGTTAGAGGATGAGCCTAAAGGAATTGCACAAATCCAGTTGAAGATTTTTCTAGTTAATAGGGGCCTAATTCCTCAAGGAACAGTGCAAGGAAATAGAAGCTTGGAGGGCTTGAAAATTGGCTAAGTATTGGCCAGGTTTAGTCAGTCAGGTAGAGGATAGAAGATATACGTGCAGGTTGTGCTCAAGCTTAAGCAAGAATATTGTATTCATCCAGATTCTTTGATTAATGCAATACAGATAGTAATGGGTTTTGATTAATGCTTATATTTAGTCCTTCTAGGTGATCAAATTCTTCCTTCGAGGCCGACTTGGTGGAGGAGGCCTAATTGATCTAATTTACATTAAAATAATTTTCTTTCTTGACAAATAATTCCCAAGAAGGGTTCTTTACATTGTGACATGGACAAGGACACTTGACATAAACCCTAGAAGTCTTCAATGGAGACTTTGACCTAAAAACAATTGACCCAAGCATGAAACCCATGCTTTAATAAGTCAATTTATTTAATAATAAAATTCCTTTTTCTTTTTTTTGACAAATACATTTTAAATATAATTATGAAGATTGACACTAGTTACATTCTTCAACACTCCCTCTTAACTAGGGAGGTATTCATAATTACCTATATTTATAGAGGTACATGGAAGATCTCCAAAATGAACTATGAAGAGTTCTGGCACACTTAGTGCCTCGGACTAGATACTTGACCAGGTTATTTATCCGGGTGGGAATAAGATGGATTAAAGCTTTCAACTAGTCTAGGTACCATCAGGCTTACTAACTAACCATCAGCCCAGGGATCTAGGTGCATATCCAAGGTTAGAGCTTCAAGACCAACACCACCCTCCCTCTTCGGGATCTAGACCATACACATATTGGCCGGCCATATGTCGTCCTAAGCATCTGCTATTAGATGCTTCATCTCTCCCTAATAAACTAGATATATCCATTTGTCCTAGCATGCTTCCCAAGTGCTCATCCTTCTTCGTGGAGAGATTTACCTGTTCAAACACAAACTCCAATCAACAATAAACTTTCAAATATACATATTCAAGTAAACACAAACCTTGGGTTGTCAATCACCCTGATGCCACATATAAAGTTATTCATATGCAACTAGTCAGAAGCTTTTCTTCTTTTATTTCTTCAGTAGCATCGAGACATCCTCAATACATTGTAGTATTTTCTAATTTCTTCTTCAGGGTATCCATCATGACCATCATCAAATGCCCTCCCTCTTAATTGGGGAGATGTACTCTTTTTGTTGTTGTTCATTTTTTTTTTATCCACATGGAAAAATCATAGTTTTCATTGATATTATCAAAAAGTTACATGCTGTAGATGCTAATAGCATATGTAGAATAGTGGGCAAAAGCCCACTATTCTACATATGCTAAAAAAGGAGTACGCTAAAAAATCCCTAAAATAGGCTTCAAATCATTACAATAAACGGGTTGAAAACCCCAACAAATCTTGTATAGCACAGGAGCCTAAAACCCCCAAAGAGGGAAACCAAAAACTGGCAAACAACCTGTGTCACAGACACATACGCTCCGACAAGGCAAAACTACCAAAAGCCAGAGTATAATCAGAGCACAAGCCGCCCAGTAACCCGAAACAAATAGCCCCAGAACATGCTTGCAAAAGGAAGCATGGCATAAACCCCAAACCTGCTACAACCTCAAAATCGGATCAGAAGTGCAGCACCAGGGTAGCGCCCATGGCGGTGACGACAAAGGCCGCATCATCTGGACCACGAACAACAAACCTTGACACCAAACCACACAGGCAAACACGCAATACTCCCGCAAAAAAATAGCGATAGCTGTGAATGGAGACCCAGAGACCTAGTCAAGAAGGAAAAGCACGAACCAGGGGAAGAGGTAGCTAGGGTTGCCGCCCCTCCCCCTGATCTGATAATCACCCTATGAGTGACATCAGTTGAAGATTTATTAAACAAAAGGTATTACAGACTCATGTGCTGGTGTATGTGTTCTGTGTTATTTAAGCAACGGATCGATCAGATTGCCAATACACAGACATTAAATGGAAAGACAACAGAGAGATACGGTATGCAAACACAAAGACACAAGAATTTTTAATAAGGAGTTCACCCTATTCTCCAGGGCTACACCTCCGGTCCAGCTCTCAGTGGTGGCCTTGTTTTATTGTGTCTTTAAGCAGAGAATTACAGTGCAGGGACTCAATGTGAGTTCTCCTGAAGCAGGTTTGCTTGGCAGGGTGGTTCTTGGATTCCCCAAGCCACTGGAGTACACAAACTCTTCTTCTTCCTACCAGCTCTGTGACCTTCTGGTCTACAGTGGAAAGAGCCAAATGTGGTGCTCAGTCCGGACTTCAGACAGATTCCTCTATGGGATGGCTTGAATCTTCAAGCCCTCTAGTGCTCGATGCTGCCATTGGTCAGCTTAACTCTCTGTCTCTTTCTGCGTTTGCTTTACTATTCTCTGTGTTTCGTCCTCCTCTCGGGATTTTGGTTCCTTTCTCTGTCTCTCATCTCTGGGACTGACTCTCTCAGTAACTCCCCCTAACTATGTATTCTGTCCTGTTCATGGCTTTTAGCCATCCGTGCTTATGCCTGTTCGGTTCTTCTTCCGCCTCTGTTGATTCACCTGCTGCAGCTGCGCTTGGAGTTCCTGGTTCAGCGTCATCATGAACGCTCAGGAAGTGGCCACATGTCCTTAAATAGCGCCAGCCTGCTTCGTTAGTTCATTTCTTCAGTTAGGTCGTGGATGTGTTCTTCCTCCACTGTGGCGGTCAAACAGATTCCAAATCTTTACAAATCGCGGCGTATTCCCTGTTGGTTCTGCTTCCTCCATCGGGCGCGATCTTAGCCGTCCGATCTAGGTCCCCCAGATCCAACGTCATACGCACGTCTCACGCGGTTAACCTTCTCGACCAATAACGCGCTATCAACAGCAATTTTCTCTCACCTCCACCTGCCATTCATCGATGGGTGTATGGAATCGCTCCGCTCCTGTCCAAAACCTCTTACCGTTCAAGGGCGTCCCGATCAATACTGCCGGTTTTCCAGAGCGCGGGACTCGCCTTCGTACGTTAGCGCTTTTCGCTTCTCCGCCCGTGGTTCTCCGGTTCCCCCACGCGACCGAGTGCTCGGGCTTTTCCTTCACGGCCCTGTTCGCCAGCGATGCGCAATTAGCGCATCAAAAATCACCTCTTTTTCCCATTCTGGGGCTCCCAGGGCTACTTTGACCCCCTGCGAGGTCTCCATGGGCCTCGGTTAGCGCGCTTTGACTGAGCTCCTCGTCGTTCCACGCTGGCTTCCATTGCCATTGGTTCATGGTGTTTTTGATCGTTGTTTTGGATTTTCTTAGAGATTTGTTCTCACCTGATTCAGCGATGGTTCCTTGACAGTCTTTTATGGATCCGATTCGGATCACGACCTTCCGGCTGAAAAAGCTTTTGGACCACCAAAAGTTGGTTTTCTTTCAAGCATCGACTAAGTGAGGGTATTGCTTTCTCACTTGTCCAATCTCAATCCACTTCACACTGCTTGGCGTTGAACCTCTGAGCCCAACCCTGAGGTACTCAACATCTCCTCTGCGCGTTGTCCTCACCTTCCTGTCCAAGACTGTGTCTTCCTACAATTCACTCAGATATTCAGGTAGCAGATCATCAATAGAAGGCAATTGATTTTGCTCTTCAGGGTCCTCAATCATTGAAGGTTCAAACAATCTCAAGCAATTTGCATTTACGACTGAGTAGATGTGCATGTAAGCTGGTAGCTCAAGGCGAAAGGCATTTTCACCAATCTTCTCAAGTATCCTGAAGGGTACATACCTTGCTTCTTGTCCTTGCTGATATACAGCCAGACTTGGTCTCCAACTTGAAAACTATGCTCCATCCGATGCTTATCATGCCTAGCCTTGTACTTGGCTTGGCTCTTTTCTAGCTGTTCTTGTACTGCCTGGTGGATCTCTTGGATCTGTTCAATGAACCTAGTTGCCTTGTCAACATCACTATGTCCATCAACCATGTTATCTTTACCAAAGAAAAAATCCAAGGGAGACGTCAGTGTGAAACCAAAACAGGTCTCAAAAGGAGATCTCTGTGTAGAAGAGTGCTTAGCTCTGTTGTAAGCATGCTGCACATAACATAAGTGTTCATCCCAAAGCTTAGGATGTTTGCCGCAATATCCTCTCAGTAACTGGATCACTGTCCTGTTAACTACTTCTGTCTAGCCATCTGTTTGTAGATGAAAAGCTGTGCTTTTCTTTAATTTGGTGTCCATTAGTTCCCACAGACTTGACCAAAACTTCCCTACAAATCGGGTGTCTCGATGAGATACAATGGAAGTGGGTAATCCAAAATGAACCCATACGTGTTCAAAGAACAATTTTGCAGTTTGTTCAACTATAATCTGTTTACTACAAGGTATCAAAATACACATTTTGCTGAACCTATCCACAACAACATATAGATAGTCATGACCTTTCCTAGATTTGGGTAGTCCTCCAACAAAATCCATGGAAACAATTTCCCAAGGGTGAGAAGGAACTGGTAATGGAGTGTACAAGCCTAGTTTTCTATTGCTGGGCTTGCTTTTGGCACACATGGCACACCCTCTTACATATCTAGAAACTGTCTCCTTCATTTTCGGCCAATAGCAGAATCTTTGGAGCTGTGCAACTGTTTTACTTACCCCAAAGTGACCTGATATCAGAGAAGTGTGTGCTTCCCTAATTATCTTTACTCTCTCTGTTTGTGGTATGCATAGTTTCCCACAATGATACAAGAGTTGGTCCTTCACATGATAGTCCAGTTCTTCTACTCTTTTGCCTTGACTCAAAGCTGCATATACATCTTTAAAGTCCATATCCTGAGCATATTGTTCTATGTAGCTTTCATGTAGCATAGAGTTATTCTTAAGTATGGTAGATGCATTTATAATGGGTCTAGATAACATGTCTGCAACCTTGTTATGTATGCCTTTTTTTATATCTGATGATTAAGTGAAACTGTTGTAGAAAACCCATCCATCTGTAGTGTCTTGATTGCTGCAACTTAGTTTGGGAGTGTAGGTTTTGAAGTGGTTGATGATCAATATGTATTACTGTCTCTTTGCCCATTAAGTAATGTTTCCACTTTTTCACACTCTGAACTAATGCATACAATTCCTTATCATATGTAGGATAGTTAACTACTGCAGGATTAAAAGTCTCAGAATGATAGCATATGGGTTTACCGTGCTGTGTCAACACTGCTCCCATGGCATAGTCACTGGCATCAGTTTGGATCTCAAATGGTCTTTGCAGATCTATAAGTGCTAATACAGGTGCTGTACTAATTTTTTCTTTCAAGGTGTCGAAGGCTTTCTGCTGTTTGCCTCCCCACTGAAACACCTTGTTCAATCCTGTCAAAGCATGTAAGGGAGCTGCAATTGAGGAAAAATTAGAAATGAACTTCCTCCAATATTGTGCTGCTCCTAAGAAGCTTCTCACTTCTGTAGCAGATCTGGGTTTAGTCCAGTTCACAATGATTGCCACTTTAGAGGGATCTATTTTCAATTCACCACCCCTACTATATGACCCAAATAATTTAGAGATGTTTTGCCAAATTCACATTTTGAGAGTTTAACATAAAGTTTTTCTCTTTTCAAAACATATAATGTCTTCTTAACATGCTTTAAATGTTCTTTTCACGTTTTACTAAAAATCAGAATGTCATCCAGATACACAATAACAAAATCATCAAGAAAAGGTCTGAGTACACCATTCATTAATCTCATGAAAGTAGCAGGGGCATTGGTCAAGCCAAAAGGCATCACCAGCGATTCATACAATCCCTGATTTGTTTTGAAAGCAGTCTTCCATGCATCTTGCTCTGCAACTCTGACCTGATGGTATCCACTGTGTAAATTCAGCGTGGTGAAATAAACAACTTCCTTTAATTGATCTAAAAGATCATCTATACGAGGAAGGGGATAACGATTTTTGATTGTTATCTTATTCAATGCTCGGTAATCAATGCACATTTTCCACGAGCTATCTTTCTTTCTCACCAAAACGATTGGTGACCCACATGGTGATGTGCTAGGCCTGATGAACCCTTTCTTGAGCAACTCTTGCACCTGCTTCTTGATTTCAACATTCTCTAAAGCAGATAACCTTTTATACCTGTGGCTGCAATGATTGTTTCATCTCTCGAGTCTGACCCCAAATATTTTGAATAGCTGCAACCGTCTTCTTCTTCTTGCCCTCGGACTTCTTAGGTCTCAGCTTTGGATGTAGAATCCAACAGTGGTCATCATCATGCCCCTCCTTTTTACAATGAGTGCATGAAGCTTTGCCTTTCTGTGCAGTGTTAGCCTTCCTTGCTTTCCACTTCTGCTTTCTTTTCTCCTTGCTCTTGCTTACAGTGGGTTGGGATTGTCCCCCAACTTCTGGATTTCCATTCTTTCCTCTAGCCTTTAGATGAGTAGCTTGTACAGATACCTCATCTATACTAATGGGATTAAACATGAGGATGGTATGCCTCATGTAGTTGTGTAGACCACCAATGTACTTCAAAAGAGTCTTTGGTGAGTTTAATGAGATACCCAACATCAATGCTCTCTTTCTGAACTCTTGAGTATACCCTTGCACACTTTGCCCTTTCAACCGCCGAAGAGTTTGCCAGGTCATCATGGCTTGTTGCATGTAGGCCAATCGATAGAACTGTTTTTTGATTGCAGCAACAAAATCAATCCAGACAGAGATGGTCTTGCTATGTTTCTTCATATCAGCTTGGGTTCTGCCTTCCCACCAAATCAAGGCAGTGCCTCCTAGGTGTAGGCTTGCCAACTGAATCTTACTCTTGTCTGAGTCTATGTTCTGTACCCTGCAATACACATCAATTTGTCTAATCCAGTTGTCCAACTTTTCAGCATTTTAACTCTCCATCATATATAGGCAAATCAAATTTAACATCTAGCTTAATCAAAGATGCTTTCTTATTATGCACAGGGCTATTAGGAGGTGTGAGAAAGCTTTCCTCTTTCCCTTTTCCTTTGGAGTGGTCATGGGAATGAGACTCATCTTCTTTTTTATCTTGTTTAAAACCTGATGAATCTTCATTCTTGTGCTTTCTAAATTCCCTATACATTTCTTCTACCATAGAATTTGTAGCTAGGAAACTCTCTATGAATTGAGGGTTTGGCCCCATAGAACCTTCCTCTGACACTGGCTTCCGAGAATAGACTGTTCCAATTTCAGGATTAGTTTCCACCAACTCTCTTTCTCCTAATTTGAGCTTTGATCTAGTGGGCATTCACAGCTAAACCAACACAAGCTTGTCTAACGTTACAGCCTAGAGCTCTGATACCACCTGATTTGATAATCACCCTATGAGTGACATCAGTTGAAGATTTATTAAACAAAAGGTATTACAGACTCATGTGCTGGTGTGTGTGTTCTGTGTTATTTAAGCAACAGATCGATCAGATTGCTAATACACAGACATTAAATGGAAAGACAACAGAGAGATACAATAAGCAAACACAAAGACACAAGAATTTTTAATAAGGAGTTCACCCTATTCTCCAGGGCTACATCTCCGGTCCAGGTTTCACTGGTGGCCTTGTTTTATTGTGTCTTTAAGCAAAGAATTACAGTGTAGGGACTCAATGTGAGTTCTCCTGAAGCAGGTTTTCTTGGCAGGGTGGTTCTTGGATTCCCCAAGCCATTGGAGTACACAGACTCTTTTTCTTCCTACCAGCTTTGTGACCTTCTGGTCTACAGTGGAAAGAGCCAAATGTGGTGCTCAGTTCGAACAGATTCCTCTATGGGATGGCTTGAATCTTCAAGTCCTCTGGTGCTCGATGCTGCCGTTGGTCAGCTTAGCCGTTTGTCTCTTTCTGCTTTTGCTTTACTGTTCTCTGTGTTCCGTCCTCCTCTCGGGATTTTGGTTCCTTTCTCTGTCTTTCGTCTCTGGGACTGACTCTCTCAGTAACTCCCCCTAACTGTGTATTCTGTCCTGTTCATGGCTTCTAGCCATTCGTTCTCATGCCTGTTTGGTTCTTCTTCAGCCTCTATTGATTCACCTGCTGCAGCTGCGCTTGGAGTTCCTGTTTCGGCGTCATCATGAACGCTCAGGGAGTGGCCACATGCCCTCCTTAAACAGCGCCAGCCTGCTTCGTCGGTTCATTTCTTCAGTTAGGTCGTGGATGCGTTCTTCCTCCACCGTGGTGGTCAAACGGATTCCAAATCTTTACAAATCGCGGCGTATTCCCTGTCGGTTCCGCTTCCTCCATCGAGCGCGATCTCAGTCGTCCGATCTGGGTCCCCCAGATCCAACGTCATACACACATCCCGCGCGGTTAACCTGCTCGACCGATAGCGCGCGATCAACGGCGGTTTTCTCTCACCTCCGCCTGCCACGCGTCGATGGGTGTATTTATTCGCTCCACTCCTGTCCAAAACCTCTTACCGTTCAAGGGCGTCTCGATCAATACCGCTGGTTTTCTTGAGCGGGGGCCCCGCCTTCGTATGTTAGCGCTTTTCGTTTCTCCGTTCGCGGTTCTCCGGTTCCCCCTCGCGACCGAGTGCTCGGGCTTTTCCTTCATGGCCCTGTTCGCCCAGCGATGCGCGATTAGTGCATCAAAAATCACCTCTTTTTCCCATTCCGGGGCTCCCAGGGCTACTTTGACCCCTTGTGCGGTCTCCATGGGCCTCGGTCAGCGCGCTTTGACAGAGCTCTTCGTCGTTCCACGCTCGCTGCCATTACCACTGGTTCATGGTGTTTTTGATCGCTGTTTTGGATTTTCTTAGAGATTTGTTCTCACCTGATTCAGCGATGGTTCCTTGATAGTCTTTTATGGATTCGATTCGGATCACCCCCATTCCCTCAAACTCTCCCCTCGAAACGGGTTGAAACCAGAACTGCCGCGCAGTAACTCTGCCACCAAGCATCGACGACAGCAAATGGAAGCCTCTAGAGACCCATCAATGAAGCAAAAGAGAGGCACAAACTAGGGGCAGAGGTGGCTAGGGTTCAGCCTCCTCGCCCCTGCTCCCTCAACTCTTACTCTTTTCTTCTTATCATGCTCCCTCATAATTTCCTTTATCATGCTCACCAATATTATCAAGTCAATTTTACTTACGAACATCTCCAACATCTTGAAGATTATTTACCTGCACAACTTAAACAAGTACAACCAAATACAAAAGCATGAAGTTAACTATATCAAAATCAAGTCATTATATTGGAAGCATCAAAACATTCAACCTAAACCTAGTTATTTGCATAATCAACAAGAGACACATACTTCTAAACTTCAACTTCTTGCTCGGGTTTTTTTACAAACCCTATACTACAACATAAAGCAACTTGATCAAGAAAGCGATCTCATTCTGTCTAGGGCCTCGATATTATTGACAGATTCTACTATGATTCATTACAAACCTTAGATTCCATCTTAGAGACAAATCCTTAGATATCAACAATTCAATCAAATAACAATTCTACTATACATTTTAGACTCTACTAGGGTTTGTTGCAAACCATAGATTTTATCATCATATCAGAAACAATATCATCATATCCTAGAATATCAAACTTCTACTAGGGCTTTGTTACAAACCCTAGAATTCACAAACTATCAACAATTAGGTTAGCATACTCACATATACATATCTAGGAATTCATGCACTAACATTTCTCATCAATGTCTACTAAGTAAATCCAAGACACAAACATCAAAGCATCGAAGATAGATAAACAACAATTTCATTTAGACTAGGGTTTCGATCATACAAATGAATATATACCTAGGGTTTCATTCCTAGGACATCATCTTAACTAATATAAGGGTCTTGCTTATAAACCCTAATTTACCAAACCCTAAAGATCTAGGGCTTCAATACAACAAACCCTAAAGGACTAGGGTTTCCATCAAAACCCTAAACATCAAAAGAATAGTATTTTCTAGATTTCATCAATAACCCTAAGTAGACTAGGGTTTCACAAATATTGATATACCCTTAGGTTAGGGTTTTACAGTGAACCTTTTAAGGTTCCACAAGAATGATAATCTAATGAGGGTAGATTCAATCTAATCATTAATCACCCTAACAAAAAACTCTATGATTAAAAAACCCAGACATAACCATGTCAGTAATGTAACACAAATTTAAAAGGAAGAATGACCGTACATTTTGTATGTTGAGAACTTTATAACAAAGCTTATAGTTTAAGACATACCTCGAGTTGTTCATTAACAAAACTTGTATAACATCAATTCTTGAAGGGCTTCCTTTGCATCACAACTTATTCCATGCTTCAAGTTTATCTTTTGAAGTCTCCTTCATAATGTTTGTGTATTCTGCAGGCTTTCCTAGCCAAGGAAAATATAAAGAAAAGGTTATTAGCATACAATAGAAACACATCTTGATAAGAGAGGGAAACCAAACATAAAAGATAAGACAATGAGTAAGATATTTATCCTTGGTAAAATGGTGAGGGTTCCCTCTTAATCCAATCTTGAGGGATACCTACAACTTTATAAAAATGAAAAATTTAGACCTATAAACTCTAGAAATCAAAACATAAAGGAAAAACAATTCAAAACAAAAATAATAGACTAAGAGGGCTATGTGAAAGTGTTATGAACATATATTATGTAAAAATAAATAAAAACAAATAATAAATAATAATCATAATAATATAAATATAATAATAAATAATAACTAAATTAAGTAATGGTTAGTTAGCTAATAATGAAAAGACATGTCTTAGAGACATACCTGTTCGTGAAAGGGTACTTACCTGTCTATATATACAGGACCCTCATTCTCATTTGTACTCATCCTACATTCATTCTTTAATACAATATATAATTTACAATTACTATCCTATGATGGATGTCTTTGTGTACGAAGTATTTTAAATATTTTCGCTACGTATACGACTTTTGGTCGTTACATTGGTATCAAAGCGACGTCTGATCCGACCTTTGGCCTTCAACTCGTCGTCAATTTTGTTGTCGTCAATCAAGCATTCACTACGAAGAAGGAGGTTTTCCATTCTACCCATCGCTACTAGGCCTTTGGCCATTTTGATAAAAATAAAAAAAAAGCACAAAAAGAAAAATAAATAATAAAAAAAATCAAAATTTGAAATATAAAGAAAAAAAAGATAAAAATTATTAGAAAAAAAACAAATATAGTCCGATGTAAAATTTGAAGGAGAACATTCATGTATATATATAAAAGGTTCTACATTATTGATAAAAAGTGCATGATAAAGTCAAAAGGGAATCTTTCCAAATATCTTTAAAACTATATGTAAAAAGAGGAAGAGTAGATAATATTATCTTGATTCTTCATTAAGTGGTTTACAAGCTCGTGATATTAGCAACCCATGGTAATTGCCCATGGTATTTTCAAGGTAAAATAAGAACTAAAGGAATACAAAATTTCTTTATGTGAATGGTAAGTTTTACGTTTACGTGGAGAAAATTAACCGAGTAAAAGGAACATAAGTGGATACATATTTTATATTATACCCCTAAGAGATGAATAACCATGTTTCACTAGGGTTGTAACTTTTCAAAAATAAAAAATGATTATAAAAAGAGGATATATAAAGAAAAGTTTTATATTATAAAGGGGTATTTTAAAGAAAAGCTCAAGTCATAAAATTATTGAAAATATATATAAGTACAAAGCGGGTATTATTATAAAAGGTTACTTAAAAGATCCATATATTAAAGTTTATAAAAGGTTAACTCTAGAACTATAAAGAGACGTAAGGATAACAAGTTATTACAAAAGAAGAGTACTTTTTAAAAGCATTATAATAAATATAAGGTGCAGTTTATTTAAATAGTGGAGCTATATTAACTTTTTTTTTTAAAGTGGCAAGTCTAAATAAAAAGGAATATTCTATTTAAAAGGTAAACTATTTAAGACTTCAGAGAATAAATATACTAAAAAAGGTAATATTATTAAAAAAATATTATTACAAGGATTAGAAGGATTATTTTAAACCTTTCGCTCATCTTGAAAGTGAAAAAAATGGATTCTAATTTGGAAATGCAGGAAGGACGATTTTCCTATAAGGGTGTTCTAATCACACATCACAAGTTAATTACATTAAGAGGGACTATCCAAGGGAAAAAGTTTAATATCGCTATTAGTACAAGTCGCGAGGAAAATTACATCAATGTTAATCTGACAAATCAACTATTAATTCCAGAGTCAAACATAGGAGAAAGAACATATATTTTTGGCAAAAAAGAATACGAAATTAATGATTTACAAGTGACAATTGATAATTATGAGTACATATCTCAATTTATTGTCATAACTATGCTTGACGAAGAGGTTGACATAATTCTCGGTTGACCTTGGTTCAAAGAATTAGGTATGTTCATTTTAAACACACAAAAAAAAGTCGTGATGTTCCCTTACAAGAAGAAGATGGTGACATTCCAAGACATGACAATGAAATCAGAACTGATAATGCCTTCATCAAAAGATCTTAAGGATATTTCAAAACTAATGTTTCAAGAGAATCCAGAAACAATATCAAGGAAGCAAAAAGAACTTGAAGAAGTCATATCCAACAAAAATAAAGAAAATTTGTGTTTGAAGGAGCATAATAAAAAACTACTTACGCAAGTGAGAAAATGTAAAGCTAAGAAGCACAAGTTAGAACAAGAAAAATAAAGTTTTGACAAAAAATTCAACGAAAGTCTATCAAAGAAAGAAGAGGAGAATTTATGCTTAAAAGACCTTAACAAAAAATTATTAGAACAAATCAAGTGTTTAAAAGACGAGAAGCTTGAAGGCCAAAATAAAGTTGACTTAGAAAATGAGGAATGCTTACATCTCAAAAATCATAACCAAAATCTTCTCAAACAGATTAAAAAACTTAAGGACGATAAGAAATCATTGACGAATAGGTTCGAAGAAATTGTCGCAAAAGAAGCATCAAAATCGCTAGATGTAGTAGTCCAAGTTGGGGAAGAAGAAACAAACATTGATCCACTAATCTCACAGTTCAGGCAAATCCAAATCCTACTGAAGTAAAGACATACTCAGAGGTTTCCATTCAAATGACGAACACTCCAAATGAGGATTCAATAATCAATTCAACAACAACAATGCCTGAAGGAAATCAGGAAACTGCCATAAAAACGTTAAAGGAAGTTCAAACAAGAAAAACTCCTTATCTACATCCAAATCACAAGAGTAGACACCTTAATCAATCTACAAATCTATATCACTCAGAACATAAACAACAAACTTATGTTCCAAAGAACACTGAAGTGAGCTCAATTTAGTCTACTGATAACAATTCGTTACAAAGTTCCAGTGATCAGAAGATTCCACATAAGGTTAATCTAGGATGGTCCGATCCATTCTCAGTACGACAATTTTATATATCACCACAATGATCATATCAACTTGTATCAACAAAGTTGATTGTTCTGAGACGAGAAGGAATTCGTAGCAAAAAAAAGATCAAGTAGAAGACATTTGTAGCAGAAAAGAGATCAAGCTCTTTCATCAACAAGCTTTGAGGACAAAGCTTTTTGAAGGGGAAGGCAATGTTATGAACATAAATTATGTCAAAATAAATAAAAACAGATAATAAATAATAATCATAATGATATAAATATAATAATAAATAATAAGTAAATTATCTAATGGTTAGTTAGTTAATAATGAAAAGGCATGTCTTAGAGACATGCCTGTTCGTGAAAGGGTACTTACCTGGCTATATATACAAGACCCTCATTCTCACTTGTACTTATCCTACATTCATTCTTTAATACAATATATAATTTACAATTACTATTCTATGATGGATGTCTTTGTCTACGAAGTATTTTGAATATTTCCGCTGCGTATACGACTTTTGGTCGTTACAGAAAGAGAGAGGACTTAGTGTTATTAGTCCTTGACTTTTGATTCTTCGGTCTTGTTCTTCTTAGGTGGATCTTCATCATCAACATTCACTTGTTCCCTCTCTCTCTTCTTATTTCTTGGATTCTTTGGACAATGGTTTTTCTAGTGACCCATTTTGTGACAGTTGTAACATTCAGTCTTGGATAGGTCCACTTTCTTCTTTGGTCCTTTGAACTTCTTGAAGGTTCCCTTCTTGGGATGAGCAAAATAAGCATTTGAGGTTTTTTCTTCTTCCTCCTCCTTGTTGTTTACTAACGATATTCTGACTTCTTCTTGACTACACGCATTCCACATTTGTTTAAATGTTGGAGTATCCTTCCAACTGTTAAGTCTTGATGCAAAGGCACTCCAAGATTTTGGTAGTCCTAGAAGTACAGTAATTACTAGCTACTCTGGGACATCTTCATCTATTCCTTGGAGTTCATCTCTAATTCTAGATATCCTTATAAAATATGATGAAACGGATCATCATTTGTCATCTTAACAATTCTTAGTTCATTCTTGAGGCTTGCTATTTGACCAATGTTCTTGATTGTGAATAACTTGGAGAGAGCCTCATACATTTCTTGAGCAGAATTTATGTTGGATATGTATGGAATTAGGTTATCCTTAACTCCATCCACTATAATATTCATAGCCAAGATTTTGTTTTTTTCTCCTTCACTTGATTCATCTGTAGGCTTCTTGATTTTTCCTTGAACGAGATCCAAAACTTTGTTCTTTTCGAGAATGAGGTCTATTCTCTTTTTCCAGGCCCTGTAGTTGGAGGTCTCTTCTAATTTGTTTTCTCCCTTCATTGAGTTTGACATAGTTCTTGTTGGTAGTAGACTTTTCACTATATATGATCCTTTTGAACTTTCTTTGATCTCTTTTTCCTCAATAGTTCTTTAACCTACCTTTTTCTTCCTTCTTTACCTTAGCTTTGAAACCATGTTAGAAAATCGGAAAGGCAGAAAGATTTTCCCTTGTTGATAATTACTTGTGATTTCCTTGAATTATTATTATCTTTCTTATGTTCTTCTTTTATCTTATTAGTTCATCAAGTAATTACCAAAGCCAAAACACAAAGATCAAGGACACCAGATGTAGGCGCATAGCCAGGGCAAAACCCCTATATAGGGGAAAACCCAGTCAAGAACTCTTCGTTCGGTAATTCAAATGGGATAGGCCAAGACCCTAGACCAACAGACCTTCCTCCTCGACCAAGTCAGCGTTCCAATGAGATACCACAACCTTTACTAGTCTCTTCTTGTCCAACAGCAATAGCCCAACATCAACCCAGAAATTTCGACCCCAGCTTCACTAGCAATAGCCCAACATCAACCTAGAAATTTCGACCCCAGCTTCACCAGCAACTTCAGAATTTCGGCCTTCCCAGCAATTGCAGAATTTCGGTCCTTCTAGCAGCTTCACAACTTCACATGTGTGGGAGAAAAAGAGAGAGAATTTCGTCTTCCTTAGTAAGATAATGACCTCCTTTTCCTTCGCTAGCCCTTTCCTTCTTCTTCCTTGGAATTCGTACCTTTTACTGCTTCCAGACACTGCATTGAACTTGTTGAGTGAGTCCTTCCAAATGAGTCGAGTTGCTGCTTATATATAGTCCTTCTAGGTAATCAAATTCTTCCTTTGAGGCCGACTTGGTGGAGGAGGCCTAATTGACCCGATTTACATTAAAATAATTTTCTTTCTTGACAAATAATTCCCAAGAAGGGTTCTTTACATTATGACATGGACAACGATACTTGACATAAACCCTAGAAGTCTTCAATTGAGACTTTGACCTAAAAACAATTGACCCAAGCATGAAACCCATGCTTTAATAAGTCAATTTATTTAATAATAAAATTCCTTTTTCTTTCTTTTGACAAATACATTTTAAATATAATTATGAAGACCAACACTAGTTGTATTCTTCAATAGGAACAAAATTGCCCTTCTACAAAGATTATTCCAGCGGATTTGCGCTAGTAATTCCAGCCATGAAATCAACCCAAGAAAAGTGAAAATAAAATGAATTTTTTTACTTTGAAATCATCCTTAACTTTTTCATCCCAAAATATCTTCAACTAAGCTTGGAGGAGATCTCCCACACTTCCAACATGCATCTAACAAATGAATCTTCCATCTAGTTATACCTTTGTCCATCCCAAATTACAATTTAGAGAGGTGAAAATAATGTTTTAATCCATTGGAAAGTATTTTCCCACATAGGGCACAACTCCTTGGTGCCTTCTTTTGTGCATTTAGGGCTTCTCAAACTCTAGGGCTTCCCTTAGAGAACTCATAAACCCCAACGCTCCTTTTCTACTAGAGTGCCAATGATATTCCATTATGTATTTATTTAGCTTATACATCTAAGTTTGACTAGGGAACTCTTTCTCCTTTTCACTGGCCATACGTCATCGTTTTACTTTCTTTGAGCATGCATTTGTTCTTCATTTAGGAGATTCGATTATGTCAACCTCTACACATGGTGGTTACATATGCAACTATCTTTTTTCCAAATATGTACAATGCTCCTGATATAATGTGTAATACCCCAAAAAGATAGATCACCTAACACATTGATATGGGACACATAAATACAAGTGTTCGACATGAGACATGATAACCCCAAAAAAAGGACATGGAAGACACATTTATACATATTAAAATATAACAAATTAGTGAATTACACATATAAAAATGAAATATAGACATAAGATTCATCTTTTTTAGAATTTAGACACTAAAAATTTTACATGATGATGATACAAATTCAATCATACAACTAGAACTACTTCAATGATGATCAAATGGAGAGCACACAAGAAATTAGAACCGCAAATGACAAGTTTCTCATTATGACATCAAAACCAAAATGTACAACATAAATACTGAGTCATTGCTATTGTTGGTGGGATTGCCAATGGAAAATACAAAATAGGGTAGATACTAGAGTTGTAGATGGACGAATCTCACAACCGATGACTCTGAGTAGTAATCATCATCAAAATCAACATAATTTCCATTGCTCTCTCCTCCATCCTCCTCTATATTCAATCCAATTTTTGCATCTACTACTCCGGAGGGTGACCCCAACACCATCATCAAAAGTGACTAGCTCTAGCTAATTAAGATCCAAGTTGGCTAATGCCGACTCAACATTGTTGTTTGAATCCTTATCATCAGGAAACACATCCCACATCTTTGTCTTTCCCCTTCACCATTGCTTCCTATACCTATAAATAAGACGAAGGTTGGTGTGCACATATGCAATGCCTCTACCTTGGACTCTTCAAGCTTGCTCTTATTCAAACCATACAAATTCCCATATGTGCCCCAATTCCTCTCATAAAAAGAGGATGAAGTAACTCGAGAGAGGAGCCTCATGGCTAATTGCTGTAGAGGAGGGCATGCTGCCCCATGAGTTTCCCACCGAGCATGAGGCTTCTTAGTCCCCTTGTCTTTGAGCACATCACAACCTCCAAATCTCCTAGGGTCAATGAAATACTATACAAAACTGTAATATCCCATTCGGAAATTTTGTGGTATTTTTCTGAGAATTTTCTTTATAAAATTTTATGCTGACATTTTCTCCAAAAGCCCATGAAATTACACCAAAATGCACTAGTAAATAGGAACCCAGAAATTATACAAGCACAAAAAACACGTAGACAATTTGCAAAAGTAAACCCAGAAACTCAAATAACATCAGAAAATGCAGCACAAGGAATGACTCAGCTTCATTTATTATAATATAGCATGCAGTGTACAGGTGGAAAAATATGAGACAAAATAGAAAAGATTATAGCTGAGTGGACCTCCAAATATTCTGTTGCTATGTTGGTCTTGATCTCACAAAACTCCACAATGGTTGCACTCTCCCTCCAACAACAACTGTCACTGAATCAACTGACAGAGGATGAAGCACCAATTGAGGACCTGAATGATCCTCACTCCAATATCCCTGAAGCTCTATGAAACTCCTAGATGAAGTCTCCTCAAGGAGATCTGGGTTTTCATCCAACACCCACTAGCAAACCCGAGGGTTTCCGTCTTGGGGCTATAGAAGTTGGGAACTAGGTTCTCCAATCCTCATCAACCGAAAATATCAACAATCCAAGATGTCCCCTAATGGTCTCCTCCTCTTTTTATTTCAATTAAAATATTCTTTTTAATGTGAGAAAATGGTAAATTGGTCACCATACTTTCTCCGACTGCTGAAATCCACTTATCAACATCCCATCCTATAGATCTTCTCGTTCTGGTTCCAACGAGCTATTACACTGAGGTGTTCCATCAATTAATCCTCCCAGAATGCCACCTTGAGCATAACTAATTAAGTTAGGCTCTATAGTAATGCAATTTTTTGAAAGTTGTCGGAATGCAATGGAATGAAAGGCAAATTGTGCGGGCAATGGAATATGCCAAGCGAATGCCATCGGATCCCATAAAAACTCCTCAAAACTCGTTCGGAACCCATGATGACATAAACCTGCTCCCATAATCTGACCACCCCATGCCCTGGAAATGCACCCTGGCTGTATTGTGGAGGAAAATAAAAATGGGGATATGACAGAAACCCTCCATCTCATCAAGGGATGCTCTATATTGATATATCCAAGTGCATCCTTCCTCCCTTGTGAAATCTTGCCATTCGTGTGAGGAGGGAATCTATGTGAAGGCCCACCATAGAGTCAATCATTTTTGTAGTATTTGGGATTCAATGAGTGAGTCAAGCGATGCAAAGGTGTGCAATTCTTTTGTTGCTTCCATTTACCCTTCTTCTCTGGACACTTTGATGCATAATGATTGTGCTTATAACAAACAAAACACTTGATTTTACTCAAGTCCTTATTTCTTGGCTATGAGGTCGATATAGTTTTGAAAGTTAGGAAGATTTTCCGAAAGCACACATACTTTCTACAAATGGTTCCCGTGAAGCTTGAAAATTACTTATTGCCATGTTCACTTGCTTTGCATTTGCACCCTTCTCTCCAACCGCTGCAAGCTGATGATAATTCTGCATGATCTTCACAAGGTAATTGGTTACTATGTCTAATCTGGTCATCTCTATGGATTTAAGTTTGTTCCAAAATATCATCTTCCTGTTTATGAATTAGCTCTAGAAAAGACTAACTAGGGCATCAAACATCTCCTTTGTTGTATTCTTCCTGGATACATGAGGGATCAGGTGGTTCTTTATGGCATCTGAGATCGTCTGCTCGGCCTTCACTTCCTTGTTGTTGTGAGATGCCAAGTCCTGCAGATCTATAGGCCGAGTCACAACATCCTTGAGAATATCCTAGAGATCATTCTCTTTTAGTTAGAGTGTAACTCTTACCTTCCATGCTAAGAAATTCAAGGTGCCATTTAATCTGTCCTCAAAATGGAGGCTCACTACTAGCATCTCTGAGATCTATTGCACAAACTCCTAAATCAGAAAATAAAAGTTCAAAATTCTCGTACTGTTGCTCCTTCATCCCTACAATAAATTTACTGCTGAAAATCATTGAATATCTCAATCAGAGGTCAAGCTCTTATGCCATATAAAAATTTCAAGCCCTAGGCGACTAATGTCCTTGTGATCTTAATCAAAGATATAGATTCCTGATTTTAATTAGTAGATCATAAGGAGTAGATTGCTGATTTCAACTAGTGTTGCAATTAAATTTCAGACCATAGCATCAATCACACAAAAGCTATAAATTAAAGAATGGAAGCTTATTCAGACCATCCTTAGGACTCTTCTTGGATTTCTTCTTGCCCTTGGCAACAAGGGCAACATTCTCCTCATCCTCTCCATGTTGCTGGCTGGTAGAACTTGAGCCAAGTCTCAACTCCTCCTACATGAAATCGTCCCAAAGTCTTGCCCAATCCGACAACTTCTCCTTTGCAACAATTCCACGTACAAAATTGTCCCATGGTTTAGAGAAGCCATTTAAGGCTACTCTAACTAGCTTGTCATCATCTATTTGCTCTCCAACAACCCTCAATTCATTACATACCTGAGATACTTTTGTGAGGTATGAGGTGACTATATTTGTCTTCAACATCTTGGTGTTCCTCAATTTCTCTCTCAACAACAATATCCGGTTCTAATTTTAACTCTGGTACTTCTTGCAAGGAGAATCCCACGTCTCCTTTGCATGACTCTTACTAGTGACATGAGGAATCATATGGTCTTTGATGGCATCAAGGATAATTCTCTTGGCTTTCACATTCTTCTTGTTATAAACAACCAATAGTGCCACATCTATAGGAATAACATGTTGATTTGGGGTAGCATCGGATGTGCTCTAGTCATGAAAATTGGTGGAGAGGCTAAAGCATGTGAGATCTCCAAGACCCAGAAATCGTTTTGGAAAATTCTATCCGGATGAAGAGTTATTAAAATAATTAATATTTTTAATGAGTTCTTAAGTCTAAACTTAGGAAAATAAGAATATTAATGGGTATTAATAAAGATACGGATGAAAAGCTTCTAAGAGACGAAGATCAAGTCTATTTTAATCTTAGCCATTGATTAGGGACTTAATCTTGATCGTTGATTCATCAACTGGAAAAAGTATAAGAGAAGGCTTGAGCGTCGGTTGGAGACATACTGAGGGAGACCAGTCAGTTCGATTCCTGGAGCAGGGCTTGCTGAGAAATTTGAACTAGAAGACTAAATTGCAGCAAGAGGTAGCGGGTACATAACAAAGAGGCAGGGACAATGCCAGAGGACCAGCGCAGAGTTCAAAGAGGCAGACATAGAGCCAGAGGGAGCTGCGAAGAGGCAGTTGGACTGTGCAGTCACTAGAGGGCCTACGTGGGTGACGCAGAGAGGCTAAGTGCTGACGCAGAGAGGTAGAGGATGACGTAGAGGGTCTAGGAGTTGCGCAAAGGCTAGCTGGACAGACGCTGAGCCTAGGGGAGGCGCCGCAGGGTTTATCTGTGTTGGGTGAGCTAGTTTAGCACCCTAGTTGTACTCAAGAAAAGCTAATTAATAAAATCCTCCTCTGCTGCACCGGTTTTCCCACATTGGGTTTTTCCGGGGACAATTATCCAAAAATATCTGTGTTGATGTGTTTGATACTTGTGCATGTATTTGTCTCTATATTCTGGTGTGATATTTGCAGTGGAATTTATTTTAATATTTATTGAAGGAATTTCGTAAATAACTTATTGGAAAATAAGTAGGTAAAATGAATCAGTTGCTGCAGTAATAGAATTTTCACATGGTATCAGAGCAAGGAATTAGAGACGGGAAGGAAAATCAATTATGGGTCTAGATCATGATGTAGAGGCATTTACATCAGGCGACTTGTGCTGATTTTCAGAAAATTGCACGAGAGATAGTAATTTCGATTTCTCTATGCTGGCTTCCAGATTGGAAGAAGTTGCTTGTGTGACAAGCTCTGCATCATTAGAGGTATCATATATAGACAGTGGAGCCTCCTGGCATATGACAGGAATCTGGGAATGTTTATCTGACTATAAGGAGGAAAGGATGAATTTTCAGATCACCATGGGGAATAAGGCAAAGTGCACTCCAATAGGGAAGGGTACCATATTTTTTCAAATAGAAACGTGAGAGCGGTTCCGAGCTACCAATGTGTTGCATGTGCCAGGACTGGGGATGAACTTACTTTCCGTATCGCAACTTCAAGGCAAGGGCTATGACGTTTTCTTCATTAAGGAGAAAGCATACGCCAAACACCTGAGTTGGAAAAAGAAAGTGTAGATCGGAATCATAAGTAACAAGTTGTACAGGTTACAACTAGAATCAACAATGGCATTGATAGGCAGTAATGGAGACAAGGATTTGAATGAACTATGGCACAGAAGAATGGGACATTTGCACCATGGGGCTCTGAGAATTCTAAGGAAAACTGTAACAAGAGTTCCAGATATCAATACAGAACGAGATGATGTATGCAGAGGATGTGCTATGGGCAACTATGCCAAAGCAACATTTCCTAGAAGTAAAAGTAGGGCCAAGAGTGTGCTAGGATTGATACACTCAGATATCTGCGGACCAATGTCTACTAAAGCTCTTAGTGGTGACGAAGTATCACCTTCATTGAGGACCACTCCAAGGAAACTTGGATTTATTTTTTGAAAACTAAGGACTAGGTTTTCTATCGATTCAAAGAGTTCAAGGCTCTAGTTGAGAATCTAATAGGGAAGAAAATAAAAGTTTTGCGCTGAGACAATGGTGGAGAATATGTCGATAAGGACTTCACTGATTTTTGTGCCAGGGAGGGCATCAGAAGAGAGTGGACAACTCCTTACAATCCGGAGCAGAATGGAGTAGCAGAAAGGAAGAACAGGACTATTGTGGAAGCAACTAGGGCCATGATGTATGATCAGGACATGCATAAATTCCTGTGGGCGGAAGCATGCAACACAACAGTCTATGTCCAGAATAGAACTCCTCATAGGGTATTAGGCAAGTTTACTCCAGAGAAAGTCTTCACCGGGAAGACACCTAAAGTCAACCATTTCAGGATATTTGGGAGTTTAGCATATTGTCGTATACCTGAGGAGAAAAGGAAGAAGTTAGATCAAACTGCAGAGAAAGGGTATCTAGTGGGATATAGCCAGAACGCTAAGGCATATAAAATCTATCTTCTAGGGAGCAGGAAGGTAGTAGTTCAACGAGATGTGGAGTTCATGGAAGATAGGGCCTCAGAAAGTCTCGAGAAATGCCTTCCGAAGAGTAGTCAAAAGATGAGCCGTTGGTCAAACCACTTCAACCAGCAGAAGCCAAGAATTCTTCCTCAGAACAGGAAGAATCACAGGAAGAGGAGGAGCTAACAGATGCACTTGCCACCAGAGGAAGAACGAGTCGGGAAATTCCACAGATTTTGCGGGATGCAAAAGATTTCATCGGCGCACCGAGAAACAATAAAAGGGAGCGAAAACAACCAGATAGATATCAGGCATTAGTAGCTCAGGATGGGGAGCCTGCCAATTTTCAGGAGGCCGCTCAACATCAAGTTTGGATGGATGTAATGGTAGAGGAATACAACCCTATAATTGTGAACGATGTCTGGGAAGTAGTGCCTAGGCCTCAAGACAGATCGGTGGTATGATCGAGATGGATTTACAAGATTAAATATGTTGCAGACGATAGTGTGGAAAAATGAAAGCCAGGTTTGTGGCTAAGGGGTATGCTCAGAAGGAAAGAATTGACTATGAAGAGACCTTCGCCCCAGTAGCCAAGTATACATCTATTAGAACCGTGATATTTCTTGCAGCACAGATGAGATGGGAGATTCATCAGATGGATGTCAAAACGACATTCTTGAACGGGGTAATAGAATATGAAGTATACATTGAACAACTAGAAGGCTTTGAGACACATGAGAAGAAGTTTCATGTATGCAGATTGAAGAAAGCCTTGTATGGGCTCAAACAAGCATCTAGAGTGTGGTATGGTCAAATTGATGGCTACTTGCAGAAGATGGGGTTCGTCAAGAGTGACGCAGATCCAAATCTCTACTATCTGGTTGTAGAGAATGAGCCTCTAATCCTAGTATTATATGTGTACGATCTCTTCCTGACATGATCATTCAGGCTCATCGAGGACTGCAAGAAGAATCTAACCAAAAAATTCGACATGAAGGATTTGGGACATATGCATTATTTCTCGCGTTTGGAAGTTTGGCAGTAGAAGGGGGAGATCTTCCCTGGACAAGGGAGATGTGCTACAGAAATTCTGAAGAGATTCGGGATGCAAGACTGTAGGCCTATGGCTACTCCAATGATCACCAACTGGATGAAAATTGATGTATCAGAAGACAAGGATGTTGATCCCACCTTATACCGGTAGCGCATGGAGTCCCTGATGTATTTGGTCAATACCAGGCCAAACATTTGTTATGCTGTCAACACCCTCAGTCAGTTCATTGTGGAACCGAAGAGGGCGCACTGGCAGCAACCAAACATGTTCTCAGATATATACAGGGAACATTCGATTATGGTCTCTTGTACAACAGGAGTAAGGATATTAGATTGAGTGGATTTACTGATGCAGATTGGGCTGGAAGTTCAGTGGATCCGAAAAGTACCTCTGGGTAGTGTTTCAAGATTGGATCCTCTTGGTGCAGTAGGAAACATAAATCCGTAGCTCTGAGCTCAGCTGAAGCAGAATATATGGCCACTAGCACAGCTTTGTGCGAAGCCATATGGCTTAGAAACTGCTTGTGAACCTATTCAGAAGAATGATGGAAGCAACCAGGATCATGTGTGATAATCAAAGTTGCATCAAGCTCTCTGAGAATCTAGTATTTCATGATAAGTCAAAGCATATTGATATTCGGTATCACTTTGTCAGAGATTGTGTCCAACGAGGAGCTGTACAGTGGAGCTACACTCCTACAGGAGAACATGTGGCAAATATCCTTACCAAGGCCCTTGGAAGAACAAAGTTTGCTTATTTCAGGGAGAAGATGGGGATGATAAAGAAACCATTTCAGTTGTAGAAATGTGTATGATGTTGCAATGTAGATGCAGTGTTGGGAGGAAGGACCAACAACAACACGGATGTAGAGTGAGTTGCAGTACAAATGTAGCAGTGGCAGCGGTAGAGCCATGGCCAACAGTATAGGATGCAACAATGCAGAGGATGTTGGGCTGGAAGGCCAAACATCAGCACAGGTACCGGTGCCGGATGATTAGGGTAATGCTTAGTTGTGGAGTATTACTAGAGCACATTCCTCGCTAAGAGGGAGTGTTGATTTGGGGTAGCATTGGATGTGCTCTAGCCATGAAAAATTGGTGGAGAGCCTAAAGCACATCAGATCTCCAAGACTCAGAAATCGTTTTGGAAAATTCCATCCGGATAAAAAGTTATTAAAATAATTAATATTTTTAATGAGTTCCTAGGTCTAAACTTAGGAAAATAAGAATATTAATGGGTATTAATAAAGATAAGGATGAGAAGCTTCTAAGAGATGAAGATCGAGTCTATTTTAATCTTAGCTGTTGATTAGGGACTTAATCTTGGCCGTTGATTCATCAATAGGAAAAGTATAAGAGAAGGCTTGAGGGTCGGTTGGAGACATACTGAGGGAGACTAGTCAGTTCGATTTTTGGAGCATGGCTTGTTGAGAAATTCGAACTAGAAGACCGAATTGCAGCAAGAGGTAGCAGGTATGTAACAGAGAGGCAGGGATAGTGTCGGAGGACTGGTGCAAAGTTCAGAGAGGCAGACGCAGAGCCAGAGGAAGCCATGCAGAGGCAGCTGGATTGCGCAGTCACTGGAGGGCCTGCCTGGGTGACGTAGAGAGGCCAAGTGCTGACGCAGAGAAGGAGAGGTTGATGTAGAGGGTCTAGGAGCTGCGTAGAGGCTAGTTGGACAGATGCTGAGCCTAGGGGAGACGACAAAGGATTTATCTCTGTTGGGTGAGCGGAGCCGGTTTGGCACCCTAGTTGTACTCAAGAAAAGCTGATTAATAAAAACCTCCTCTGCTGCACTGGCTTTCCCGCATTGGGTTTTCCCGGGGAAAATTGTCCAAAAATATCTGTGTTGATGTGTTTGATACTTGTACATGTATTTGTTTCTGTATTCTGGTGTGAAATCTGCAGTAGAATTTATTTTAATATTTACTGAAGGGATTTCATAAATAACTCATTGGAAAATTAGGTAAAATAAATCAATTGCTGTAGTAATAGAATTTTCACATAACGTAGGCATGATCAAGGATGTCCCACACTTCGTTTTCCCCCAGAATAAGATTGATCCTTGCTTTCCATGGTCATAAATTACTTGCCTCCTCTAATCTGTGCTCAAACATCAAACTAGTAGCCATGATAAATACAAGAAATCCTCCTCCTTTGATGAACAAAATGTTGAAATTTCTAAGTCGGACACGTTAGAAATCTCTACTGCATTATCGGGTTTTATTTCTCCTACTTGTTTATTCCCTTAACAAGTTATTTATAAATATAAATACTAAAATAAACACAAAAGCAGCCTTAACTCATATACAGATCATCAACTGAAATACTGAAATAAACACACAAGGGACACCGTTATTTTTGGACCGTCCCCGGAAAAACCCAATGCAAGAAAACCGGTGCAGCAGTTTTGAGGGTTTTATTATTATGCAGATTCTTGAGTACAACTAGGGTGCCAGTTGGAGTTGTCAGCAGGTTCATGGCAAATCCAAGAGAAGAATATGGGTGAGTAGTGAAATGGGTGCTTTGTTATTTGAGAGACACACATGAGCATTGTATCATCTTTAATGGTTGTGGAGATTCAATTTGTAGATATGTTGATGCTGATTACGCTGGTGAGTTGGACAAGAGATCTACTACTAGATATGTCTTTGCTCTTGCAGGTGGAGCAATTATCTAGATGTCAAAGCTTCAGAAAACAGTTGCATTGTCCATTGTTGAAGCAAAGTATATAGCTGCTTCAGATGCCTATAAAGAGGCAATCTGGTTGAAAGGTCTACTTGATGAGCTTGGAAGGATTCAGGAAAAAGTGAATGTATTCTGTGACAGTCAGAGTGCTATTCATTTGGCTACTAATCCGGATTATCACAACAACACTAAGCATATTGATGTAAAATACCATTTTGTAAGACATGTAATCGATGGCGGCAAAGTAGCTCTCAAGAAGGTCCACATACAAGATAATTGTGCAGACATGTTCACGAAACCAGTGTTGGTAGAGAAGTTGTGGTGGTGTTTGGCTTCTCTTGGCTTGCAGAAAAGATGATGAATGGGCATGGGCAAGGCATTAGGAAAATTGTTGTCAAGGTGGAGATTGTTAAGAATGACAACAATTAAAAGATTGTTAAAATGTAATTATCTCAGTAAATCTGGCTTTACCATTCAGACAGTTGCGTAACCATAGGAAGTTATGTAATGAAGTCTTCATATTAAAATGATGTTGTGCGAGAAGCTTAATGTATAGTTGGAGAGTCATTTTTGACCTTGAATAATAAGAATTCCAATGTCTTAATGTATTGATGTTGCCCGAGAGGCTTAATGTATTGTTGGAGAATCATTTTCAATTACCAGCGTTAACACTCTTAACTCAGCGATTTTCTTTGAAAATATTTTCGCTGTATATTCTGATTTTCTGGCCTGATGATTTTTTATGGTGTTTTATTTGGCTTTGCAGGAGTTCCTACCACAATTGACTATCATAAACTTATTCTAGAAACTCAGGTAAAACTGCTATATGCTTGGGCCTTGTATATACTCTCATCGTTTTTTCTATTCTTGTTTGTTAATGTCTACATTATCAGTCAATCACTTTGAAAATCGATGTGGATGGGCCTTTTGGCAGGACTTCAAGGATGGAAAAATTGATACAGCATTCATTCCCAAACACGAAGAGGAGTTGGCTTCGGTATGATTCCTATCATATTATTATTTGCCATGTTTACTCTTTTTCTTTTTCTCCAGCTTACATGCATTAAGAATCCATTTTTATGCGACGCTACGCAATTTTTGTTAATTCAAAGGAAATGTGGAGACTATACAAAGATAAATTGGCTATCATATGTGGATTCTAACGCTTGGTTTCCTACATTCCGTATCTGGATGTCTAATTTCTATTGCGTTTATTACTGCAGCCTGATGCTGTTGTGCAATTAACTGTACCCAATAAGAGCGTTGCTAAAGCAATTGCTTGAATTCAAAATTTGATGATGTGAGTTTAGTTATCAGGATTCGATTGCCTTCACCACAGCAACAGGCCTTCAGAATCGTGGAGTCACTCCTAATATTTTAGCCTACGATGGTGTGTGCAGAAGCAAGTTAGTTAATAATTGACAAGCTTGTTTGGTTTTAAATCCAATCTTGACATTGTTTATCTTCTGTGATCGCATTTTTATTCCAGAGGTTATTATGTATTTGGTCCAATATCATTGTTCCCGAAAATATGGCTTTTATGGCCCTATATGTTATACAGCATTCCAATCACAAATAAATTGAAACGATCCATTTATTTTAGTCAACTTTTGAAATCATTTATCAAAGAAACATAAAAATCTACTGTTATTCATGACCTTATTTCTGCTAAAGAAGGCTAATCCACAACAATCTGAAAAGAAATGTGGGTAATTTTTTATGAAATGCTAACCAGCCATGTACCTTGATATTGTGCTCCATTATATAAGCATATTTGTGCATCATTTACGAAAAAGTTGCGTGTCAATCTACTAATATTGTCAGATGAACATTGACATCATTTGAATTAGAAGCCAATGAGAAATTTATTAACTTTTATACTAACATAGAGAAAATGCTCAGGGTAATTGAAATGTGTGGTTGCAAGCACACATTCGTGGGTTAACCAATGCCAATAATGTGAAATGATGGTGAGCATAAGAATGCACAAGTTTGCTTTGTTATCAGAACCGGTGGAACTGGCCAGTTTAGTTGTTTTGAGCCCAAAACTGGTTTGGCTGGTGGCTTGGAACCGGAAAAGGCTGGTTCGGCACCGAACTAGTTGGTTCCATACCGGTCCATATGGTGCAGCTTCAGACCCCTCAATTTTTTTTTTTTTGGGTTGTGTTCTGTAATTTAATTAATTGTGATGGCCCACCTCTAAAGTAACTTTAGGCCTTCCCTACAGCGATTTAAAAGCAACCACCCTCCAGTACAACCTTAGGTTGGGTTGGAACTAATTGCTGAACAAAACCCCTGAATTCAACAACATGGTTTTGGGTGAGTTTGATCCATCGTCAGAATTGGAGAGTCAGGCACCAGCATTTGACAATGAAGACTTTTGGATGGACTTGGATCCACCACCTCCACAGGGACAGATATCACAACCTTTGTGGCCAGGGGGGTCATGCCAGAATCCCACTGTAGACGCTACTTGTGTTGAGGTTGAGGATGAGGAGGATGATGATTATGATGATAGCCATTAGCACTAGTAGCTGTAGTATTGTAGTAGTAAGTACTATGCTTATTTTTGGACTCAGGAAGCCATGTAGAGCCTGTTTCTTGATGTATTTTGGTTTAAAGGTGTATTGCACCAAGTGCTATTATATAAATGAGAAATTTTGTATATTTGTGTATAAATGATTTGGATTTATATGGATGCACATGAATATATATGTTTTTCTTTAAAATTTGAATATTTTATGTATTTTTTGGTCCACTGGTTTTTTGGTCCAGTGTTTTTTTTTTAACCCCGGTTTCTTGTTCAGGGGGTCGACCAATTTGATGACCTATTCGGTTCTAATAAGATATATATATATATATATATATATATATATATATATATATATATATATAAAATCATTACTAGGAGATATTTGTATTAAAAAAACTGTAGCAGAGCTCACAGTAAGTGTACAAAACTGCTGTTTGAGAATCTTAAAGATCTTGCAATATTCTGAATTTTCCTTTCTCCCCTCAAAGAATAGTGCAGAGAGATGGCTTCCCGCAGGTTTTTTTTTTCCAAATTCCTGAATCACAAGAATAGATCTTTAGAAATTGATTACAAAAGAAAGTATAAAAATAAACCATAGCTATCACTTGCTAGCAGAAATTGCTCCTTTGCCCAAAGTACGATTTTTTTTGATAAGCTGAGGTGATTGGCCCTTCCTCTCATAATTTCTCTAATATCGATTGGATTTCCTTCCCCTTGTAATAGGAGGGGAGGGAATTGTTGCTTTCTTCAAGATTTCAACAAAAGATCTAGAAGGTTCATTGTGAGCCTTTGCTGCTGTCTCTGATTCTTTCTCCTCATGTCCTGTTTCTTTTTTTTGTTAAAGCTCGAGTCTCAAGATCCTCGGGGGATGGATCTATGCTATTTTTACGGAATGTTGATCTAGAGTTTGGTTCCATTTCTTCCTTCCTAGATTCTTTCTCCAAATCTTTGGGATTTAGCAAACCCTGTAGATTCCCATAAACTTCAAATTGATTATTTCTTGAGGATGGTGAAACCTCATGGGATGTCAATGACTGAGGTAGCCTTTTGCACTGACAATCCCTGCATCTGCTTAAGACCATCTTGAACTCAGACTCTGTTTTTGTCTTTTGCTTTGGAAAATGCTCCTTCTTTTGGGTTTTTGGACAGCTTTTGGCAAAATGTTCATAATGGCATGACAAGTGTTGCATTTGAAGAGAATTTGTTCATAATCCAAGATCAGTTGATGACTCTACCCATTTATGTTGAATTGAAAATCTCTACGAGTCCCTTTAACAAATCCACCTATATGCATATTCTTGTACAAAAAAACAAATTTTCTTTTGGTTATACTTGTCAACAAATGTATCGAATTTGTTTTTAATATTTTTTGTGATTTCAATCATCCTAGAAATGGGAGATGAGGCAATCTAACGAACATTGACTGCAGTATTTTTTTCTTCTGGATTGAAGTTTAGAGACCACGGGGCTAAATACATTCTCTTGGATCTCATAAAGTATGGCCCAAAGCAGAATATCAATTCACATTCCATTTTATTAAGAAAATGAAAAGCAAAATAACCACAGTTTGAAAGCAAAAGATGATACATGCCCTTTGTTCTTGGGAGGCCATTTCTCAACCACCCAAGTTTCCGAAGCTTTTGGGCTTGGCCAAAGACCTATAAACTTTGCTATCAGAGCACATTCAAATTGTGTGATGGGTTTCCTTTTTGATTCCAAAGATGAAAGATCAATTTCTCAAAAATAAAAAAATCTCCTTTGATGAGGTTGATTCCTCTTGTGGGGGTTCAAGGACCCAACCAGAGAGCAAAATAATTCGATTCAGATCTATTAGCATCTCCCATCTTGAATAGCTTTGGATCAGTGTCTAGCTTCACTAAACCCCACCCTTAAATATTCTTTGTTTCTTTAGCATTTGTCTCAAGCTACATTTCACACTACTGAAACAACAACTCCCACAGGCTATTCTAGTGTGAAACAGTTCGACTTGAGCGAGTGCCTAGTTCAGGCCATGATTTGCACCATTGAAAGTGGTTCCCACGAATGATTCCAACATGAAACAGTTTGCGAACAAGTTGAGCAAAGGCCTAATTCGATGGCAATGGCTAGGGCAAACCCTAGCCACAAGGATCAGCTGCAATTCTCATTTTCTCATATGTAATGTCTTTCCTATCATAATTGTCTTATAATTATTATATTATTTGATGCATCCAATTATATATTTACACATAATATTCTCTCCATTTCTCATCAAAGAGAGAGAACAAACCACGGTTGAAGGAAGAAATTCACTTTATTTATGAGCATGTAAAGTCTGAATACAAATAAATTCTGGCATTTAGAATCGCTTGTAAGTGGAAGATATCCCACTAGTTACATATCAGTTTTTAAATTTTATATTGCATGTAATAATTATTGGTACCTCAAAAATTATCCCCAACACATTTTTAATATTTAAAAACACTTGTCACAAGGATATATATATTCAAAAGAAGTAGAAAACAAATCTAACTACTTATTAACGTTAAATATTCGTATATTGCTGTCCAGAAAAATATTAATGCTTCATTGATGATGTTCATTAAAATTCTCCATGTTTTATAAATGAAATTTTATCATTTTTCAAACACTTGATGTTACATCTAGTATATGATATTAATCATATCTCAAGAATATTTTTGCTCCATTTATATCAATATTTAAGTACACTAATCCCTTGTAGTGGGTGATTGAAGATTTGACATGCTTGGTTGAGTGGTTGGGTGTTGGCAAACCACGGATGAAAGTCATATTGCTGCATGTAGACTCAATCTCATGTGGATCTGAACACCTTCATTGATGATTCAATCTAGGGATGACAAGGAATTTAGTTCTAGAGAGAGCCAAGTCTTTTGACATGATGAATTTGGAAACTGTGGCAATCATGATGGAAGGTTGTGCCATCAATTCGAAGTGCATGTGGAATTCTTGCTCCGCCTCTTATGCAATTCAATGGCAACATCTAAAGCCCTCTCGTCGATCCTTATGACATGTTCTATCAATTCTAGTTTATGCAACCGACTGCTATGTTGTTATCTTGTTTTCTATCTTTTGTTGTCTTTAATTGTGTTAAGGCTCTCGCTTGATGAACCAAGGTAGAATCAATGACAAGGGATGCAATGCCTACCTTCCATTGTGCTTTCTTGTCAACTTTCAAAAAGAAGCTTCAAACATTAGAAGAGGATGTTAAAATGGAAAGGGCATAACGAGAGGGTGCAAAAATTGATCTCTTGATCAGAAACTTTGGCCCACAACTCGGCACTAATTGAACCTAGGGCACTAAATTGTTCAGGTCTTTGGAATTGTGTTGGCATACCCATATCTTCATGGCTCACATTCTTCACACTTAGGAAGTGGGACAAATTCAAGCTCAAGTAGTGCATGGACAAATGGGAGAAACACAGTCGCCTACTTGTCACCCTTTGTACTTGGTTGGCAAAGAAGCATCATTGGGTCCTTCTAGATTCATGTAGATGCTCCAAGGACAACCCTATCAACATCGTCTCCCCCACTAGCATATGACCCTCAAATCAACCATTATCTTCAAGTTTCATGATCTTTGTTTTGGTTATGCATTGTTCCATTGTTCCATTGTTCCATTGTCATTTTTTTTTGCCTTTGTAGTAAAGAACGAAATTCCGGGGTGAATTTGGTTGCTTGATTGGAACACTGGCCTTGTGGTCTTACATTATAAAAAATAATCTTAAAAAATGAACTCATCAGACATGCTTCAACATGTGACCACTATAATGGTTCTACTTGATTGGTAGATGTTGTCCTCCTTATCTTCTCGAAGGGTTGGGGCTAGGTGAGTCATAAGGGGAGGATGCAATGATGCTTCTTGTTTTCCTCCTTATCTTCTCCAAGGGATGGAGCTATGTGAGTCATACGGGAAAGATGCAAAGATGGCCCCCATTTGCTCTCAGAATCTCTACGCTATTGACAATCAATAATGAGTTCATTCAAATTGTTTCATTAGACAACTAAGTTGACATGAACCCCACCAACTTTTGAACAATTTCAATATGTGTGCATAAGACCTAATCTATGGTTAGAATCCATGGGTCCATTGTTATCTTCCAAGGATGACATTGCTCTCTCAGTATAACTAGCCAAGCTTACACCAAGTGAACTTCATCCATTTCATTGAGATCCTTATGGAGTTCAATATGGTGGGCAAAGAGTGTAGGGAGCTTAGGGCAATGCTTTAGGGTCATTAGCAATTCAACCATGGATGAATAGGTGCGGTGCCAAGAGTGCAACAACAAACCTAATTGTGTTTTGTCCCTAAGTGCCTCTTAGTTTGTTCCATATTGAGATTGAGAATGGAGGCCAAGCAACTTATAACAACTAGTGCTACCATTTAGTGCGTGCCAAAGATCTTGTGTTTCAAGCTAGTATAGAGCAATAGATTGCTATATGCTTTCATGCACAAGTGTTTCTCCTTATCACGGGTGTTAATGAACCTTTGATTGGGAGCAAGTGGGTTTAACTAACTTGACATTGTGTTTAGGTTCTCTCTAACATGGAGAGTGTGCAAAGGAGGTGCTCCGTGGCCCCAAAACATTTATTGAAACCTAATGATCAAAGTGGAACATGGAAAATGGAGTGCTTTATTCACACTACAATCATCATAAGATTACCTTGAGGGTCCATCACTTCTTTTTTTGCTATTTGATTGAGTTTCAAGTTGCAATTCCTTCAAATGTGAAAGAATGGATTAAAGGTATAATGTTTCAATATCATTTTAATGTGGCAAATGGGGCAAGAAGGGAAATGACCAGTGAGTGTCTTTTGTGAAGTACCATAGAATTATGAAGGTATGGCTAAACATTTAAGATTTTGACATTTATTAGTTTATTATCATTGTAATTTGGGAGACCCATTTTAGACCCCAAAATTTCTCTAATGGCTATTGTTGAAATCCAAACTTTGAAAGGATATGTTCTGGCCTCAAGGCTTCTTAACTTTCATTAAATGATGTTCAATGCTTTGCTTTTTGCTAAAAAAAGAGCAAGAGCTTGTTGTTGGGCATGTAACACCCCTGAATTTTTTTTTGCGTTGGGTTTTTGCATTTATTTTTGGTGGTTTTCAACACGATTTTCACCTTTAGCAATTTCATCGTCCATGGCGGTTTACCCATGGTTTTATAGTTTTCATTAAGGAACTATGGTTGTATTCTAATCTTCGGTAAATGGATTGGCAATTCATGGATTCCACGAGATATATTTTGTATTGTGATGCTGTAAAGAATAATATATTGAAAAATCTTTCCACTTTTCGTAGTTTGGGTTTCTAGGGTAAAATCTCTATGTATGTTAATGTGTGTTTGTCTTTACATCTTTTCTGTTTTATTAAGAATCTATTTGTAGTAGTTAACTATATATGGGTAAAACCTATATTTGGTATTAGAGTAGTTTTGGCTTGAAGGGGGTGCTTTTATGACCAAGGGGTTTTCTTTGGGTTTGTGGTAGACTTTGTTATATGGGAGATCTACGAAATCGATTCTTGTGGTGAAATAAAATGGCGAATCATTCAAAGATAAAGATAAAAAATTCAATAGGTGGAGTTTTGAGTTGTGGAAGCTCAAAATGGAAGATTTGTTGGTGGACAAATATCAATGGATTGTTGTGGATCTGAGTATTGCACCAATAGGGATATCGATAGAAGATTGGGCCAAGTTGGATCAAAATGAAAAGAGCATAATACGCTTGTGTTATTCAAATTCAGTTTTACATAATGTTTTAGGATAAGGCCCAACCACAACATTGTGGAACAAGTTAGGGACTTTGTATCAATGTAAGTCCCCGGTGAATAAATTGTTCCCAAGGACAAAGTCGTATAATGTAAGGATGAGAGATTGAAACTCGATGACAGAACATCTAAACACCTTCAATACTATGGTAACTCAACTATTATCTATAGATATTAAGATTTCAAATGGAGATAAGTGTATTAGTTTGTTTTGTTCTTTACCAGACCCTTGGGATAGCTTGGTTGTTTCCATAGGTACTAATGCAATTACATTAAGTTTTAATGATATAGTCCCATCCTTCTTATTAGAGGAGATGAGACAAAAATATGGAATTTCAGAACACAGATGCATTGTTTATAAGAGGTTACTCCCAAAATTGAAATAACAATAAGTTTTAAAGTGGGAGATCTAACTCTTGAGGAAGATCTAAATTTCTAGGATAATTTATAAAGGTATGTTGGAGATGTGGAAAAGAAGGGAATTACAAGAAAGATTGTAAACCCAAAATTGTTGTGAAAGGGAAGGATTTGTAGATGCTCCTTCTACAGAGGAAAAATCTCCTCAAATGAAAGAGGGAATGTGTATTTGGCTTCTTCAAGTATACATGTAGAAGGAAACTGCCCTAATTTGTTTAAAGGAATTTAACAATTAAGAGAAACATCATCAGTGGCTGCAACAGGGATTCTAGTTTATGAATTTTCACACCAGGGACAATTGAACATAGTCACACTCTCAAAATAACCCGAGGACGTAACGGAGGATCAAGACATAAAGGGGGTACAAGACACTCATCAACAGGTGGTAAAGAGTTGGACAATTTGTTGGCAAGTTTGGTAGTAGAAGCCCATGACTTGACTCGGTCCATGGGTGGTATTTCCAAGGAAGGTCAAGGAGATGCCCCCTAGGCCGAATCAAGATTTTTGATGCCAAGCTCTACCTTTTCCAAATCGAGGAGACTAGAGGTAGGAAGAGGCATAAACTCCGTAGGATTATCAATGGGTAGATCCATGACTACTGAGTTGACTAGCCTGGGATTTGTCATCAAGGGAGTCATGTGGAACATGCAGAGTGACGACCTGTGTGGGCAAAGGAACGTGGACATATTCCATATTGTGATGGATTTTCTAACCAACATCAAGAGGTATTGATGGGACTTCCAGAGAGGCAATCTCTTCCACAATAGGTGGCGGAGGATGCTCACTAGTTTGATCAACTTCTATAGGATCAAGTGACACCACACAAGGATTAGGAGTTCGATGGGGTCCATAGGTGTCGGAAGAGATCATATGCATAGGATCTTTAGATGAGGATGAAGTAATGTCAGGTGGTGGTAATGGAGGAAATATCCTAATAAGAGATGAGCTTTTAAACAAGTTCGCGCCAACACTCTCATACTGACCAAGGTTATTTCCAACAAGTGGAATTGAGTTCCTTGTAGTGGAATTTTGGTCCGACGGCACGCAATAGTCAAGTTGATCGATAGTGAATTTTTCCTTAATGAAGAAAGCAAAGGACACGAAATACGGATGACACCACTGCGGTCATGGCATAAGACCAACTACAACCAAGGAGTAGGTTGTAATCTGATGTGGCATCGACTACTTCGACATCAACATATAGTTTTCCCTCCTAATTCAATGGAAAAATTGGGAAGAACCCCCTTAGGTACAAATTTATGTCTATCAAAAGTTTGGAGATTCGTGTTGAACGTGGTGAGTGTCTGAGAGCCAAGAGCCTTACAGTAGGATACAAACATAACACACGTGGAAGAGCCTTCGTCCACCAAAGTGCAATGAATACTTTGATGGAAAATACGCAAAATGATTTGAAAAGCAATCTGATGGGAAAGATGAGGAACGACTTTGTCGGCGTTAAAAGCAATGAGCCTAGAGTCATACAAGTCAATTCCACCAATGGCAGACAAAAAGGCTTTGCATTGCCGAGGACAACTTTGCAAGACTTCCAAGGCACACATGGCACAAGGAGATAAGGTAAGATATTCAACAATACTGTAATTTTGACCAGCCCTGGCAGAAGGATTGTGTTTCGTTTTCCGGAGAACACCCTTGGTAGGGTGATAAATAGGTTCCACAGGCTAATCCAAAGTGAGAGGTCCAGTGGAAGGCAGTGTGGTTGATGAGTCCTTAGAGGGAGAACTCGACTCAGGAACATCATAAGATTTGGCTCGCATAGTCACGTTGACATCTTCCTTGCACATGAGGGCAGATGAACTATGAGGAGGATAGGAAGATGACCCCTCATTGACCCCTTGCGGAGGTCGAGGAGGTTGAGTAACCAGTGGTTAAAGAAGCCTATGGACTACATCCATTCGAGGGAATTCATGAGTAAGGTGGCCACCTTGAAAAATTTTATAGGGGAATTTGACTTTACAACGAAGCTCACTAGTGCCCCCTCCCTGACTCTGATGGTTGGGTTGGGACTCTTGAGCATTTTGATTCTTTTGTTTATTTCTCTTATTATTCTTTTTACCCCCTGATTGTTGTTTGTTTTTCGGGTGAGTGTACTTCACCCTGAGAACATCAATGGACTGCTTAGGAGGGGGTGCTTTAGTAGAGCCAAACGCACTTGTTGGGGATTGAGATGTAGCAATCAATTGCCCAAGTTGGCTCATAGAATCTGAAACAGACCCGATCAAGCCATTGACATGTGGGCCGGGAACAAGTTTGGTAGGGTCAACAGAAGGCCTAGGGGCATTAGGAAACACTTCGTAGAGCGTACCCGATTGTGAATAGATAAGATCCAACTGTTGGGCAGCTAAAATGGCTTATTCCTCGATAACATCTCGAAACATAGACACATCCTTGGTAATCTAAGGTTAGATTGATTGAATGAACCATTTACATAATATCTCATCAGGTAACTTGGTTCTCACCAACCTCTTACGATGACGCCACTCATGAATATGATCAGAAATTAATGTGGCATCGTCTTTCTTGAAATTAGACAAGAGGTCAAAATCGATGTCATACTGAGTAGGTAACTGGAAATGTGTAAATAATGTTTAAGCTAGGGAGGCGAAGTCACTGTAGGATGCAGTATCTAACTCGATGTACCACTTTGCAACATCCCCAGTGAATGTACGTTGGAATAAATGAAGTTTAACAGAATCATCCACCAAAAAATTGGATGAGCACCACAAACGATAAGTGGTAATATGCGTGGATGGATTTTTTCCAGTCTTTCCTTCAAACTTGGGAATATTCGATGGTAATTCTGCGGGCATGGGTGGCCACCAGGTGTTACACTTGAAAAATTCCTCTCGCTGACAAGAGAAATCTCCCTAGATCCTAAAAGGAAACTAGAAACAAACAGAAAATCAAGCTAATTCCTTCCTTGAATCTATCTTTCCTTCAGTCATAAGCTAACAAGGTGAGAAATGGAAATTCATACCTTATTACGACATGCTTGATGAAGATCCCTTTTTGTGCTTCAGTGCAACTTCTCCATGCTTGAATCTAGACTTGCACACATGGAAACAACAAAGGATCAAAGGCATATGCAACATAAATGATTCAATAATTCAAACTAGTGATCAAGGAGACTACTAACAAACATCATTCCAATGGACAAATATAAATAACATCATTCCAATGGAAGAATAAATAACATAAACCATCCATGAAATTGATCAATTAATCCATTAAACAATGAAGTGAGAATAAATGTTTGTTTGTATTAATTTCAGAAACAAAAAAGAACTACAAAACCTGTGCCTTGATGTTGTGAAGCTCCTCCCATTGATCTCAATCCTCTCCAAGAATGATAAGCTTCTCCACCCTGATTACTCCAACATAAACTTACTCTCAGCAGCCTCCCTCATTCCCCCAGCCTATGGCTTGATTAATAGGCCAAAAGGAAGTAGTTTGAAATCCTTAGTCCAAGGATGAGATCCACTAAAAGAGGGATGAAGGCTCCTTGAAGAACGGGAATTAGTTCCATCAAAAATGAGGTTAGGCTCGAATAAACATCAGTTCGAGGCTTTCTGTTGGGAATGATTCACCCAACAATTCTTCTAGATCTTACTTTTTATTTGTTGACCTACGCAGTTTTTGTTCAGACACAAAGCGCAGATCTGCGCAGTTTTACAGTGGAAGAAACTGCACATGTGCGGTTTTTCTTCCGAAAAACCGCGCAGATGCTCAAAATTAGGGTTTTGAACCAAGAGATCTAGAAATTCCACTTTATTCAAGGTATATAAGTTGTTGACTTGCAAGGGAGTGCTTCATGACACTTGGATGGATGGTGAGAGATCCAATTTTGATGATTATTTGTCATGGTGACAAAATGAAGTGTAACAGATTGCCCCCTAAAGTGCGAAGTCAGAAAAGTTTGAGGACTGAAGTACTTTATCATATGAAGGATTGGATTGGATTGGAGATCATGGTTGGAAACCTACAACAATCAATCAAGGATTACAATGCAATATAATAATCATCACTGAGGTAGGCATTCCCATACTCAGAACATAAAAGTCTTATAGCACAATATGGAAATATATAATGTCAAAATAAATATAGGATGGACGCAACCACCAAACATAAAACTTTCTGTATAATCCTGAATACAAAACTCCTTGCAACCTGGATTGATGAAACTAGATCTAGGGTCTTGATCTCCATCTCTCGATCCATAGTACAAATCTAACCATGCGAGTAAATGTCTTGAAGTCAAACATGACAGAAACCACTTGATTACCGGTCAATGATGTGAACCTGTAACAAGTGCGAGAAAAACCACCAATAATGACAATGTCTCTCAAGGTACTCCTAGTACAATCTATGAAGTGTGAATAGGTGATTTGAAGTGGAACACTCATAGAATCGTTCGATCAAAGGACAATGATGAGGACCTATTGTCGAAGGCGAGAAATCTGCCATTAAGGCATGCAGGCTTCAAGGTACTGAAGGTTTCTAGATCAACTTCCTAGATAATGAGTTGAAGTGGATAGGAAGCGACCCGTCGCAGGAAAGCTTACGACACAAAACACAATGTCAAGTTTTGGAAAATAATTTGCAAAGACTGACTCAGGGATGACCGACGCGATTGAAGGCTACAAATTGCAAGGTAATTTGAACTCAGGGTTATACTTCTCTTGAACATGCTGGCGACACGAAAAAATGACTTTGCAACATTTGAGTCAATGAGAATACCCAAAACCAACTGAAGGCTTTCAATAAGGTTCAATTAACTATGAGACAAAAGGATTCCCCAACCCTAACAGATATGTGACAAAGTGTCATGTTCAAGAGCGACATACTCACTGAAATATACGAAACAAATTTTTCTTCTAAAATTTCCCCAACCATTACTGGCAAGTACCTTTAGTTTTTACAAGGTTGAGGAGGATAACATATGCTTGTACTATAAACTCATCTTTCAGATGAGTCCATCGAAGTATTTTAACGAACCCTAAGAAGGAATGGTTCGGTCTCGTTATGCTTAACAAGTCCTATATTGTTTAGTTTTTTACAAGTCCAGTAAAGGAGTAACTCGATGCCATTTTCTTTTCAGAGTTTGAAAAAGACACAAAAAGGAAATTTATTCAGTTCTTTTACCATAAAATTTTAACAAGCCCGGACAAAAGTAAAGCTCGGTATTTTTCAATTTTAGAGAGTCAAAATAAAAACATAAGTAGACTCCATCATGTTCTTTTTCGTACGTTTTAGTCTCTCAGGTCTGAAAAAGGATAAAATAATACAAGAGAGAACTCTATTGACCATGTCTAGTCAACGTATACCTTTTTCGTAAATAGTCTAGTTCAGTTCGTAAAAGGGGTAAACTTATACTGAGTGGACGGTTCATTTACTTTTACGAGTTCGAACAATAAAGTGGTCGACAATCTTTTCATGTTTTAAGAGTCTGAAAATGGCTTAAAATAGGACTCTATGGTTTCACTTTTTCGTTAAGTTTTAACGAGATCGAAAAAGTGATAAAAATACACTCATCTTACCAACTTTCAATTTAATTAACGAGCCAGAAAAGACAGAAGGAACTCGACATTTTCATGTATGTTTTACGAGCATGAAAAGATAGCAAAAGGAGCTCGGGATTTTCATGAGTTTAACGAGTCTTGAAAATAATAACCAAAATGGACTCGAGATAGGTTTCATTTTTGCACAAGCTTGAAACATAGGAAAATTTTTCTTGAGACTGGTTTCAATTTTATACAAGCTTGAAACATAGCTAAAATTGTGCTTGAGATAAGTTTTCATGGCCCCAACATAATGACTGCAAGGGCACATTCCCCCCAAACTTCATTTCATTCACGTGAGTAGATTACAAGTTACTAATATGTTGATGAAATGAAGACTTGTTTACGAGATAGGATGAAAGACTCGACTTAACATTTACGAGATCTAGTTAAAGAGTCAACTCACATAGGGGAGGATTTGTTTCATTTTTTTAACAAGCTTAACACATGAAAAGAACTATGCTCATAAGACCTATTTCACTTTTTAACGAGGTTGAAATGGTAAAAGAACCATCCTCAAAAGAAGTTGTTTCATTTTTTTAATGAGGTTGGCACAGTAAAAGAACTATCCTCAAGGATCTGGTTCATTTTTTAACGAGGTTGACACAGTAAAAGGACTATCTTCATGGGTACTGTTTCATTTTTTAATGAGTTTGACATAGCAAAAGAAATATCCTCAAGAGACCTATTTCATTTTTTAACGAGGTTGACTTAGGAAAAGAACCATCCTCATGAGAGTTTGTTTCATTTTTTAACGAGGTTGACACAGTAAAAGAACTATCCTCATAAGGATATGTTTAATTTTTTAATGAGGTTGACACAGTAACAGAACCATGCTCATAAGAATCTGTTTCATTTTTTAATGAGGTTGACGCAATAAAAGAACCATCCTCATGAGACCTATTTCATTTTTTAACGAAGTTAACATAGGAAAGGTACTATCCTCATGAGACCTATTCATGGCTTCCATATGGAAGAAACACATGACAAGGGACACCCCTTGATCATGGCTTCCAAAAGGTCTTCATCAGATGGAAGAACAATCCTCTAGAAGGAACACATGTCAAGGGGATCAATAGGGATAAGAAAATTGTATTCAAATGCCCCCATTGATGTTTTGACCATGTTAGCTACCAGATCTAAGTCAAAATAAGTCGAGCAGACAGTGAGAGGCTCGCTTGCATCGGTAACTGAAAACATGGGATAGGTTGCCACATAATTAACCCGTGATGGGGTAGGTACCACTTCCATATAAGGAACATTCAGGGGTGTCAGATGACTGGTAGTCGAAGCAAGATCAACGTATGAAAGCTGATCAACCGTCACAATGTTTCCATTGTGAGGGAAGGACATCACACGAAAGAGTGTTGATACGACAACTTTCATGGCATAGACATAGTCTCGCCCAAGGAGAAAATTGAAATCTAAGGGACCTTGGACTACCATAAGATCAATACAGATAGTTTTACCTTCCAAGGTAATAGGTAACTTAGGAAGGATCCCTAAAGGTTCACTAACGGTTCTGTTAAAAGCTAACAAATTCTGTGTAACATGCACAAGCTGAGGGGAACCCAAAGCTTGCCAAGCAGTCGAGGATAAAATACTGATAGAAGCACCTTCATCTACATTGGTGCGACGCACATTCTTACCATAATCCTTCACAATGATTTGGAAAGGGGTGGAATAAGGAAGACGAGGTTCTGTCAGTTTACTCCAATCAAAAGAAATAGCCTCATTACTTGGATGGGATTCAAAAGCAACATATGGAATACCCCCATGTGTAGAAGAATCTGAAGTAACATGAAGAACATGAATGGTATGATGTTCACTCTCTAAGGGGAGAGTGGGATTGACTGAAGATGGAATCGATTCGATCACTTGATCAACAAATAGTATTGACCTGAGTGATACACATTTCACCCTCTAATGGAAGAGTGGGATTGACTGTACTTGGATTTAGATCAATCACTTTGTCAGTTGACGGTAGATGGGGAGAAAGTTCACAATGATTAGTTTGAAGTTGTTGCTGTGAAATAGTAAGTGTTTCCAACAATATTGAGGCTTCATCCATGTGAGGGAAAAGGTGACTATGATGATTCCCTTTGCATAACCTACAAGGAAACCCGAGTTTAATCTTTTTCCTTGGAATCTGAGAATCACTGGTTGATGGATCAACAATAAGTAGATAAGATATTTCACCATACTTCCAAGACCTTGGGAATATTAGGACAATTGGTAAGGAAGTGGTCACCCTTACAAAGCTTGCAATGGTATTTTGGCTTACGATGCATTATAGAAGTTCCCTCAACATTACCAATATTTATGGCCATGGTTGGTTGGTTGACTACTTCCTTATCTTGCTTTTTCTTCTTCTTCCGTTTCTTCTTCTTCTTAGTCATTTGGTTATTATCATCAAGGCTTTTACCAAGCGAAGAAGAAGAAAGGGAGGAGGACATGTCGGGTGAAGAAGGTAAAGGGCCAACAATAGGTTCATGATGTTGAGATGGGGAACTTGGTTGAGGTGAAAAAATCGGTTGAGCTGGTACAATTGGAGTATTTGGAATTAAAGAAGTTGAAAACAACCATACATGTAAACCTATCGTGAATCCGGGAAGTGACAATGTAGCCATATAAGGAGGATCGACATTTCCAATATTGGGAAAAGGACTAGGATTCTCGTTAATGGGGTTTCCTTGGTCGATAACTTCTGGATGGGTAGCCATTAGATTCAATCCAAATAAGTTTTTATTATTAAAATTAAATAATATTCACAATCCACACCTAAGGTCTTGTAAAAAGTAAAAACAAACAAAGTAACACGCTCTAAAAAATCTAGGGATTCAAACCATACAAACTCACCTTTCACAGAGATCAATATTTACCAGTTGGTGATGAAATCCAACGTCGCAGAGATCAAAGTGAAAAGTTTGATAGAAATGAGCATCTGGAACCAGTTACCCTGACAACTTGCTTAATGAAATAGTATGGTGCAAATAACTTCAATTATGCCATCTCGAGCGAAGATTACCCTCCAAAAAGTCCAAGTGATTCTAGTCAACATCTGTTCCAGGTACAACAGGACCTTCCCTCTGTCGTCACCTTAGGTAGAGCCCTAGGATTATGGTCACTAAGTTTACCAAATACAACAATTTTCCCCGGGGGGACAGTTGTAGATTGGACGTATACGCAAGGGCAAAGTAACAAGCTCAATCTCTTTGAAGGCTCCTCCACATGATCAATTGGAGGTTTACTTACAAGTGACCCCAAGTACCTTTTGGTACCGTTGCAATACAAGCAATCTAGGCCAATGAAGTGGGTATGCTCTCTTCACCAAATTCAACATGATCTCGCTCTTAACTCATGTCTAAGAAGAGCCTCCCAGAGCAAAACTGAAATAATTGGATTTTTTCTCCCTAACTCAAGATTCTATAGTTTGTTTGTAGCTTTGGAAAGTTTACTTCCTTCCCTATTCCAAAACCATACAACCTAATCTACTGTAGGTGGAAAGAGCCCTAATAATAATAAAAATTCTAGATGAATTTTATTAACGCGATGTTATTAAGCTATTATTTACTCAAAGGGTAGATGGATGTGAAACTGATGGTATTATGACTTGACTCAAAACTCTAATGCATCAAATATGAAATTTTTAATCCCTTAATTTTGATTAATTCTAGCTAGAGTAAGTAAAGAGGTTCTTCTTTAAAATAATAACTCCAAAATGTACCACTTCAAATTTTTCAATGCAATTCAAAGCTCGAAGTTGCAAACCATGCAATGTAATCTATGCACAATTTGCCTAAAAACTATGCAAATGTAATCTATGCACAATTTTCGCTCATGGAATGAGAATTCTAAGCATGCAAATGTAATCTATGCAAGAGAACTCTTCAAAACAAACATGAGATGATTCCAAATCAGTGAAAGAACAACAAGACTATTTCCTTTCACTAATGCAACTAAAGAACCAATCAAGTGTAAGTAAAGGAAATCAGGTGAAAATTACAAAGATAAAAAACTAATGACACTCAAAGGTGATTAACGTGCAAAAATTGTTAAGAAACTGAGACAAATCTTTGAGCAATGACCAAAGGAATTCAAATTCAAAACACCCAAAGAAATCCTTAAAATGAAAAATGTTTGAATGAATATTATGAAATCAACGTTTAAAGTGTAATTTTGATTAAACTTTAGTACTGGAATAAAAATGACTCTTGTTTTCAATGCAACACCTAAAGCACATCTCATCAAAACACTAATTCTTGAGAAACCCTACCTTTCAATCCTTGAAAACGGACAAATATTAAGAAAAGTCCTTCACAACACTCAATCAAACACATGGAGATTGACTAGAGTCATAGACAAATATAATGAAACCTTAAAAAACAAAATTTTAGAATTTGATGAGAGAGAACTATTTTTTCCAAAGATTCTCAGAGTATGCACAGGTGGATAGTATAGTATAGTGTGCATGCACATGATAATAAAGGTAATCTATGCATATCTACGCTCTGTTTCTAAATAGAAACCGCGTAGGTTGAGAAACTTAAAGAAAAAATAAAAAGTATCCAAACATATCACAAAATCTAAAAGATCTTTAACTTGTCAAGACTCAAATAAAGCTATCAAAACAAGTTCGAGAATAAAAAACAAGGAGATGGAAGAGAACAAGTCATTCCCCAGTATGGTCGCCAATTTGTTACACCAGACAAATTCCTCTTATTGACAAGAGAAATCTCCCTAGATTCTAAAAGGAAACTAGAAAGAAATAGACAATCAGGCTAATTCCTTCCCTAAATCTATCTTTCTTTGAATCATAAGCTAACAATGTGAGGAATGGAAATTCATACCTTATTATGACATGCTTGATGAAGATCCCTCTTTGTGCTTTAGTGTAGCTTCTCCATGCTTGTATTTAGACTTGCACACATGGAAACAACAAAGGATCAAAGGCATATGCAACATAAATGAATCAACAATTCAAACTAGTGATCAAGGAGACTAGTAACAAACATCCTTCCAATGGAAAAATATAAATAACATCATTCCAATGGAAGAATATTAATAACATAAACCATCCATGAAATTGATCAATTAATCCATTAAACAATGAAGTGATAAGAAATGCTTGTTTGTATTAATTTCAGAAACAAAAAGGAGCTACAAAATGTGCCTTGATGTTGTGAAGCTCCTCCCATTGATCTCAACCCTCTCCAAGAATGATAAGATCTCCAACCTGATTACTCCAGCATAAACTTACTCTCAACATCCTCCATTACCCCAACCTATGGCTTGATTAATAGGCCAAAAGGAAGTTGTTTGAGATCCTTAGTCCATGGATGAGATCCACTAAAAGAGGGATGAGGGCTCCTTGAAGAATGGGAATTAGTTCCATAAAAAATGAGGTTAGGCTCGAAAAAACATCAGTTCGAGGATTTCTGTTGGGAATGGTTCGCCCAACAATGCTTCTAGATCTTACTTTTTATTGATTGACCTGCGCAGTTTTTGTTCAGACACAGAGCGCATGTTTGCGCAGTTTTATAGTGGAAGAAACTGCACATGTTCAGTTTTTCTTCAGCAAAACCGCATAGAGGCTCAAAAGCAGGGTTTTGAACCAAGAGATCCAAAAATTCCACTTTATTTAAGGTATATAAGTTGTTGAATTGCAAGGGAGTGCTTCATGACACTTGGATGGATGGTGAGAGATCCAATTTTGATGATTATTTGTCATGGTGACAAAATGAAGCTTAACACCAGGGATCATGACAGATGGGGTCATTAGTCAATTTCGCCAAACCCGGTAAATCAAGAGAAGATAATAATGGATTGTGAAGTTGACTAAATGGGTCATAGGCGGGAGAAGCCACTGACCAACCGTGTTGTCCCCCCATATAAGGAGTAAAATGATGTACTTGCTAGTGAGGAAAAGGGTTCGCCCTGGCCTAACATTGTTGCGGGCCAGCATGACTAGTAAATGGATGTTTCCCCCTAGGTTAAGTACTACCAGAGAGAAAAGGACCCCCAAAATCATGGTTGTTGATGGGGTTGTAAACAGATATAGAAGAAGGACCACTGTAGTGACCAATCCAGGGTGCTAGATTAGACTAAATTTGATGTCAACCAAGGTAGGTAAACTTAGAGGCACGTGTCTAAAGTTTATAGACCTAAAAGGATCTCATCTATCTAAATAAGTGTCTATTGTGACAAGCTACAACACTCTTTTACAAGAGATTGAGATATGTCTCCTTTCACAATTCAAACACCTATATCGCCTAATTTAATCAACTGTTCTAAGAAAACAAAGTGTTACTAGTTTGAGTTTTCAATCCTCTTACAAGGATATCATTCACAAAAACTCTGTCCCAGATAAAACACTAAGCATACTAAAAATCAAATTCATGAAAACGGAGTCCATAGAAATATTTTAAAATTCAACGTTCAATTAAACCTTTTACAAAGTCTGATTCAATAATTTCGCAATTGAATTTGCAAGCTACCACTATGAATCATTCAATAACAATCGTAAGAACTTCTAGTTGCATTGATAAACTCACAAGTGATGAAATGAAATAAAACACTATTCAGATCTGAAGACTAGATTCTATGAAACAGAAATGAAAGTATACCAATCTTCACGTAGGGCCCGTACACGCGTTGATGACACACTTAGAACAAATTCAGATGATAAAAACGTTAACACATAAACACCATAATTGATGAAACGCTGCCTGTGATTAAGTTCTGAGAATCGATTACATGCAAAATAGAGTTCTGGAATACGCTTAAGTCTGCTCTTGTCTAACCTCTTTTTCACTAGCATTCCTCCTAGTTATTACAATTTTCATCCAAACGTACATGCATTATCGCTTCATATGTTTATGCTTTTACAATCAAAAAGGCTAGGTTCGTTTTTTTCTAATCCTAACTGATTTCTAAAACAAAACGAAATCAGTTTAGGTAACTTCAGATTTTTGCTGCTTTTACAACCAAAAAGGCTGGATTTGACCAGCATTGACCATGTATTGGGGAGCTCCAGATTCGATGCTAAATAGATTTTCCACCATGTATGTACATTCTCGATCACGTCCTTATCTTCTATTCTGATTTTCCTGCCATGCCATGTGTCACAACATAAACCAATTACAGGAAGTCATGACATCCCGTAATTTTGTTGAAAATTTCCAATTTTTAACATAAAAATCCATAAATTAAATTTAATGTAAAATAACAATTATAATGCTCCATTAATCAATTTCAATGGACTATGAGGGGTTTATGGAAGAAAATGATAGATAAATGATGGATTTTTAGAAGAAAAGAATGGCAATAAAATAGTACCAACATCTCCCCCAAACTCAATGATTTAGCATGTCCTCATGCTAATCCTGATGTGCTCCCTTTATATTCTGTTCCTTCTTGTGCCTCTGCCGCTTGTAGCAATACATCTATATTCTTTTGAACTTGGGCATTCTTCTGAACTTGGAACTCATGTTTCATATTCTTATATTTTTCTTTGGGAACTTTTTTCTGAGAGTACCATTTTGTCACCCATTTGCACGTTTCAATTTGATCAGTCCTAAGTTCTTTGATTTTCTGCTTCAGTTTCTCATTTTTTTGTTGAATCTTCTTGCTCTAAGTTCTCAACATTTCATTTTCCTTCTTTATGACCTTCTCTAACATGTTTGCTTTCATCAATTCCTCTTTTAGCTCTTCAATCTGTTTCTCTAACCTTCTCTGTTTCTTGTTTGTAGGTGCTGGTTCTTTCCTTTTACCCTTGTTACTCTCAATTTCCATTTTTGCTTCCTGTTCTGGTTGTGAATTAGTACTGCTTTCAATTTCCATTGGTGCATTTGCATTCGACTCTGGTTGATCATCTTATGTTTGATTCCTTTTTATTCTCCTCGATATTCTCTTATAAGTAGTGAAGATTTTATCTTTTTTCATTTTTCTTGGCAGTTTCTTGCCTCATCCTTCTTGTCCTTACACCACTGCTGGGTTGAGGAACATTGCTTGACTTACGCTCAGGGATTTCCTCATCAATATCAATCATAAACTCTGTGCGTTCTTGCTGTTCCTGTTCATCTTCTCTAATTTTAATTTGATTATCAATCAAAAACTCTTTCCATGTTTTTCCTCTCCTCTGCAACTCAAATTCAATTAGAATTTTGATCAACCCAAAATGATACAAACTCCTATCTTCATTACCTTTTGTTTCTGAATGGTCTTCGACATTTTAGTCAAACTTTGTAAGAGGAAGTAGGGCAAACTGATAGTGCATTGACCTTTTAAGTGCAACAGAAGTTTTATGTGATACAGGTATATTATACTGTAACGTCCTTCACATGTAACAAATTTCTGAATAATGTATACCATTTCGTCCCACGGGTGAATTAGCCAACTTCTGGGAACACCATTTTTCCAATTGACAGAGGTCGGATTTAAAAATGATGGGTTTATGTTATGAAAAGGTTTGAAGAGCGTAGTGAAGGTGTGATAGGGGATGATAAGTAGAGTGATAATGAGGTGAGGATTTCGGAATATGACAAAGGTTATGGGGATAATGATTTTTGAAATTGATAACAAGCAATAATAATCATCATTTTTAACACTAAAATAATTTAAGAATTTTAAATGTTAAAGATAAAAATTTCAACTATACATTACACTTGTTGGTTGACAAAATGCTGATTTGGTGTGCACAGGTATGACTGATCTTCATTGTCTAAAACAGGTCCCTTTGAAATGAAATTGAATATAACAGGTCCCTTTAAAATCTGAAGAACTCTGAAGAACCCTGTTTGTGAAGCTTCTTTTATCCTTGGTGTTGATGTAGCCTTGATTATAATTCTGATGATAAGCAACCTTTGAAAACTTTGTTGAAGTAGCCTGATGTATCTTGAATGTAGTCTTTAACAGGTCCCTCTGATATTGGTGATGTTGATAGCCTTCTGAACAGGTCCCTCTGATATTGATAATGTTGACATAGTCTTCTGAACAGGTCCCACTGCATATCTCATTGCTTGAACAGGTCCCTCACTGTTTCTTCAATGTTGACATAGTCTTCTAAACAGGTCCCACTGCATATTGCTTGAATAGGTCCCTCTGATTAGAACAAAAACAACTCTTTTATTGAAATACTAAATTACTGAAACAAATTCCTTGAAATGTCTTTGACTGAAATACTGGATTACTGAAACAAATTCCTTGAAGATTAAAAAATGAGGAGATGAGATAGGAAAAAAACCACTGTTTCTTCTCCCCCACTAAGTCTTTGACTTGTCCTCAAGTCATGATTGAATTGGTGAAAAACAGTAAACAAGTAGAACAAGGAATTCTTACCAGCCAAATGATTGGTTTTCTAGTAAGAATTCGGGTTTATAGTGTGCCAGAGTCTGGTTTTCACATCTAAACCATTATTAGTTTTTTTTGTTTTTTTTTTGTATTTTTTTTGTATTTTATTTTATTGTTAAAGCCAAAATGAAATTGAATGAACTAAGGTAGAGATATAATAGCTGAAGGCTGCAATATCTCAACCTCCCTTTGTTGAGATACAGTTTGAAGAAAATCTTCCTTGTTGATGGGTGAAAATCTTATCGTTTAATTCTGTTGTAGTACTTGCCCAACTATTTAATTTGTTAATCCGACGTTCGTAGACTTACGAGGCACATGCACTATATATGCAAGACCAAAGTGGAACTAATTTAATCTAAATTACTGAAATCAAATTAATCTAGGAAGGCATTGAAACACTAATTAGGAAAGCAAGAAATTGCATAAGGGGAAAGCAATACAACATGTGAAGAATTGAATGACAAACAACATATGTGAGATCACAACAATAAAACTATCTCAAATTATATTATAAGAATCAAATTACAAATCATGAAAGCATAACAATAAAAGATGAAAAACTAAGAATTCCTTTCCATTATTCATTATTATCAAAATGAAGAGAGAGCACTCTCTTATATACATGAGGAAGATAACCATCTCATAATTACATATCCAATATTCTCTCAAGCACTCTCAACTAATTTCCCATTATTACAAGATATGATCCCTTTGAATCCTCCACAAATCTCTCAAGCATTTTCAACTACTTCCCTATTATTACAAAATATGATCCCTTTGAATCCTCCACAAATCTCTCACATATCTTGGATAAGATATGCTAACCAAATCCTCCATGATTTTCTCCTTAGGAATAGGCTTGCATAATTATCTCCTTAATATGGTGGAGGAGATATGGATAAGATATGCCAACCAAATCCTCCATGATTTTCTCCTTAGGAATAGGCTTGCATAATTATCTCCTTAATATGGTGGAGAAGATATTTGAGAAGTCTCTTGGAATTAATTCTTCACATATTTCCTACACATCACAAAACTCACATATTCTTGAGATATATATAAAAATATGTATATTTTCTAATATTTAATCATAAATTCACTTGTAATACAAAAATGAACAAAATGGAAAATAAGAAGGTGAAACCCAAATGTATTTATGAAAATGATATGATAAAAGGTTAATGGGATGATGAAATGTAAGGAATAGTGAAGAAAAAGGTGGATGAAAATATGACATTTCTGAGTCCCAACATCCTCCCCAACTGAACTTGTTGCATGTCCTCATTCAACCATGCATGGGTCTCTTTAAGAGCATTTGGCATCTTGAACTTTGGCTTTACATGATGATGTCTTTTAATAATGAATGTTTCCAGGATATGTGAAAGACATGAGTAACAACTTACATTTTCTTATGGTTGGTTCTTGTGTGACAACCATGAATACAAAGAATGTTGGTTCTTGTGTTAACAACATTCCATTTTCTGTTCTCTTTTCTTTAATAATAATGTAAACACTCACTGGAAATCATAATGTGCATAAGAAAGCCCTTTTTTAATATTAATGAAGCATGCCAATATTGCGTATGAAGCAAAGTGCAACAAAGTATCATTGGAAAATAAATGTTGGTGAATGGTAAATGAGAAAAATGGAGTGATAGTGGTGAAGAAATGGATTCATGGAAGTGAATATGTAGTGAATATAGTTCTCCCCCCCCCCCCTGCAACTGAATTGGTTGCATGTCCTCATGCAACTTGACATGGCTCATGAAAGGAAATGTAGCATGGTGAGGGAATTTTCCAAAATATTCAAGTTAGCATATAAGGAATTGCATGATTAAAGATTAGAAAACAACATACCTCTACTTAACCAAGAATGATGAACTATGCAATAGGAATGTAGCCACTGCTGCTGCTGGATCAGGGAAATGTGACTGATGTTGTTGTAATTGGATCCTGGGAAATGAAGGAATCTGAATTGCTGATGCTGAATCATGGAAAAGATAAACGCTGAAAGTGGAACTGTGGTACTCTCATAGATCAGAATTCATGCTGCTGTAACTACTGAGGGAGTCATGAAAAAGTGTATAGTTTTCACCTGCTACTAAACTTCTTGGTACAATTCTAATCATGTGAAAGAATGTGTTGATGTGTGTTGATGTCGAGCATGAAAAGAAATCATTGGATTACCGGCCATTGATGCATGCCGTTAACCAATGCGAGGCAACTCACCATTGATGTCAATGAGTGCCAAGGTACCCGGGTACATCTTGCGAAATGCGAATAAAGGGGTTGACGTCGAGCCATTTGCAAGATCTGACGATCAAGGGACATTGATGTATTCCCATGATTGTCAACGAGAGAACTTGCCATTGAGGCATGCAAGTCTCAAGGTACCCAAAATGAACTCTAGTCTATTTCCCAGATAAGGTGCTGATGTCGATGGGGCAAGACTTGTTGAAAGGTGGGCCTTAAGGAATCCCACATCAGTCAACGCGAGTTTGTACAAAAAGATTTGGTAGGACTATAAATGGAAAGAACTCACGGACAAGCAGTGTGGATCAACATGGCGAGGAAAACAAGGCAATGTAATCATGGAAAGGGAATGAGTTTTATTCAAAAGGAAAACTAGAAGGCAAAAATAAACTGAAAAGGATAAAGGAATGTATGTGATTCAGAAAAATAGGCGTGCATGAAGTCGTGAAAGATAAGGAAATGGAAGATTGCTGCAACATAAGGATGGTCTAGGCGTGAGTAGTCATGATGCAAAAGGATTTTTGTGTAGTGGAAAATGTCATGATATGTGCAGTGAAGAATTAGTTCCTTCAAGCGTCCAATGATGCATGTTTCATTGTGATTTCGAAAAATTACTTTTGCATTAGATTGTCTTCACTCTGAAAGACTTAGCACCATTCATGCATAAAAATTGTCACCTTTGTGTGCCATCTCCATTGATCATTCCTGTATGAAGTGACTCAAAAAAAAATTATCTCATTTTCAAGAATTTATGAAATGTCCATTATTTTTCGAAGTTACACTAATTGTGGGTGAAAAGGGTGTCGTAATGTTGAGCTTTCTGCATAAGCTTCTCTTTGACCTACACAACACCAATCTCATTTATCTTGTTAATATATGCATCCTAACTTTTGCCCATAAAAATAAATTATAAATTCCAACATACTTTTATTTCCCCCCAACTAGAAATATTGCATGTCCCCATGCAATGTACTCATTGATTGTGCAATACTTTTTCAAAATGTGTTTTTATTGGTTTGCAGGAAAATTGAAAACAATTTTTATTTTTAACACCAAACTAACAGAGAAAGGTCTTTAAATTTTATTATTATTATTATTTTTTTTAATTTTTTTTTTTTTTTTTTTTTTTTTTTTAAATTTTATTTTTATTTTAATTTTAATTTTAATTTTTATGTAAAAATCCATACCTCATTTAATGATCAAAAGATTCATCCCTTCATAGCATTCGAGGTACGAATGTACGTTCCTGATTATCCATTGACATTTCTCCATTGTAGTCATTCTTCCACGAAGACACCTGGCCTGCAAACAAGTTTACGTTTCAAGACTTCTTCATCAGCTCCCGCAAAACCGAATTCTCGGCATTCTTTTCGGCCTCAACATTTTCTTCCGCCTCAAGGCGCTGGAAATAATTGCCGTAGATGTACTCAAGGCGAAAACCCTTTTCTTCATCATAAAACATGATATGGCCATGCCATTGCCACACGCGGTAGCCAGATTCTGCCTTCTTCGTAGTGGCAACACAGATGTGATGCTCCCCAACCTTGACAGAATTGCAGGAATTGGGCTTCAATTCATCCCCTTTGCCACTTAACATCATGCAAACGATCTTGTGTTCGAGCTTTGCCGTCTCCTTATCTCAATTTCCTGCAATCTCAATAGCAGCATCAGATATTTCAAAAGAATCATAATTGACAAAGCCAAAACCTTGTGAATTCCCAGTATCAGGATCTCCGGATATTACTACAAAACTGCCTCCTCGATATTTGATTTAGTAATAGAAAAATCCGATTTAACTTATCGTGCAGTGATTTGTTCCTGCAAAATTGGAATTTGTATTATCATTTCCTAATTTTCTGGACAAAGCGCCGGATTTTTAATTTATGATTTGGAGGATTTTGTGGGCATTGCTGAGGGAGTTGCGATAGCGGAAGGCATCTTTTCAATGATACGCTGGCCAGGGATAGAGGATGCGGCCAAAATCTCGAAAAATATTGCAAAATTGGATCTTGGTGGGATGTGTTATGTGCATATATCAGTTAGATGATGTTCTGGCCATTTTTCCAGCAAATATTACAACTTCAACGCCTTCATTTATGATTGCACTCCTCAGATGTTTATTCGATTTGCAGGTTCGATTTGGATAGAAGTTTGAAGCAGTAGAGCAAGAAACGCCGGATCTCCACTTTATTAACTTTTGTTGTTGTCAAACCCTCGTTTTTCTGCCACACCTGTCAAACAATTAAGGAAGAGTTGTTGCGCATTCACAGTTTATTTGCAGGTCGAACCGGATTAAACTTGGAGGCGGAGTAAAAAGCCATATTTCGAATCAGGTTTCAGCTCTGCTTGGTTCATGCTCGGGCTTTAACAATACGTTGGTGTTTTTCAATGCTCCGTTGTTTTTTTTTTTTCGTTTTAATATGTATTTTTTTTTAATTATATTGTGTGAGTTTTGTTTTGTTTTGTTTTGTTTTTTTTTTTTTTGCTTCAACCCATTTGGTCATGTAATCAGTACATACTAAGATGTACTTTTTGCCTTTGGAAGTTGGATTGATGGGTCCTATAAAATCTAGAGCCCATTTTTCAAATGGCTCTACATGTACTTGAGGCTGAAGTGGCATTTCATCTGTAGCTGTTGGTCTACCCATTCTTTGACAACTATCACAACTTTTCACATACTTCTTGGAATCCTTAAAAATAGATGGCCAATAGTATCCAAGACTGAGAATCTTGAATGCTGTTCTTTTTGCTGCAAAATGCCCACCACACAGTTCATCATGACAATATTTTAAAATATCAATTATTTCATCATTTCTTACGCATCGTCTAATAATCATATCATAACTAGTGTAAAATAAATCTCCATTAACCCATGAATATCTAGCACTTTGTTTGATCAACCTCTTCTTTTCCTTTGGAGTAAAATATGGAGGTGTTTTTCCCGTGGACAAATAATTAGCCAAGTCAGCATACCAAGGATTCACTATTGAAATTGCAAATAAATTTTCATCTGGAAAAGAATCTTCAACCGGAACAACCTCACCTGAATTTTGCAGTCTAGAAAGAAAATCTGCCACCTAATTCTCCTTACCTGGTCTATCTAACATTGTAATATTAAATTCCTGTAATAATAACAGCCATCTAGTAACTCTGCCATTAGTGATTGGTTTATTCATTAAATACTTAATGGCAGAGTGGTCAGTATGTACAAAAACCTCATAACCAGTTATATAATGTCGGAATTTATTCACAGTATGTATGATTGCAAGCATTTCTTTTTCAGTGATTGTGTAGTTTAATTCTGCAGCTGTTAGATTTTTACTGATGAAATAGATGGCATAGTTGAAGGACTCTTCTTTTTGGCCTAATGAGGCACCTACTGCAGTATCAGATGCATCTGTAAAGATGTGAAATGGTAGGGTCCAGTTAGGTCCTTTTAAGACTGGTGTGGTTGATAACTTTTCTTTGAGTGTTTCAAAAGCTTTCTAACAATTCTCATTCTAGTTGAAAGGTGTATCTTTTGCTAGGAGTTTAAACAGAGGCAAAGCTATTTTACTAAAATGTTCAATAAACCTTCTGTAATAGCTTGCATACCCAAGAAAACTTCTTACCTCTTTTTGAGTCTTCGGAATTGGCAAATTTGCAGAAATTTTGAATAATTTAACACATATTCACAGAGATTATCATGATCATACAATTATAAGCGGAACATGTATAATACATAATCTCCTCTACGTTGATCATCAATTTACAGAAACAGAAACATTCACAGGCACACATAGAAGTATCAATCAAACTCATTAACACAGTATGTATCCCAGGAAAAACATCTCGCTAAAAACCCCAACTATCTGTATATTATATTGATTGAATCATGTAACATTACAAAGTACAATGCTTATCACAAGCAATCCAGTACCAGCTCCACCTGTTACTATTGGAAATAATACTGAGAGGGGGGGGGGGGGGGTGAATCAATATTATCACATTAATAAAACTTTTTCCATTTCCATAATCAGATTCATACATGCTACTTCCACAACTTCTTATGATTAAGTTAATTGATCTTCAATGAGTGCATTAGAACATTATCAACCATATTATCAATTAACAGATGCAGTAACATAGAATAGATCATCACACATAAGGCACACACATGAACACCATGATATAAGGTGGAAACCCAATGCGGGAGAAAACCACCTGCTGTAAGTCATCTCAATCTTCTTCTTAATAAGAAAATCCTTTTACAATATTTGTACTGGTGCAGTCTTATACCAGTACGGGAGCTACAACCCCCTTTGCTCTTGTACTAGCCGATCCATTTACTAGTACATAGGCTACTGCCTGCTACAATGCTCCAAAGATTTCCTTTAGCTCTTGTACTAGCTTAGATACTAGTACATAGGCGCCGGCCTACAATCTTCTCTCCTCCAGGTACCACGTTTCATCAATTTTCATACTGGATACACTGAAGCACAACACATAATCTGAAAGGCTACGTTTCATCCAATTTTCATACTGGACCCAACAACAACATTGAAGCACATAATCAAACAATCTTCTGAATCACCCAATCACCAGATCCATACACATACAATGATATTATGAGAGTTATCAACCAGATCTAGTACATAAAGATAAGTCATTAATCATGCTGCTATCTGAACTCAATACCAGTAACCAAACATCAGTTATGCATCCAAAACCCTGCAGAAAAGTCAAAGGCAGTTAAAACAAATTTCAAGCAGGGACCGCAACTTCACTGGTATAGATCTGCGGATATCTGTACTACCTCCACACCTGCGCCTTCTGTGGCGCCGCAGCCACCGCACCTGCGCCTTCTGTGGCGCCTCCGCACTGCGCCTTCTGTGGCGCCTCTGTGGCGTCTCCGCACTGTGCGCGCTGCGCCTTCTGTGGCGCCTCCGCACTGCGCCTTCTGTGGCGCCTCTGTGGCGTCTCCGCATTGCGCCTTCTGTGGCGCCTCCGCACTGCGCCTTCTATGGCGCCTCTGTGGTGTCTCCGCACAGCGCCTTCTGTGGCGCCTCCGCACTGCGCCTTCTGTGGCGCCTCCGCACTGCGCCTTCTGTGGCGCCTCTGTGGCGTCTCCGCACTGCGCCTTCTATGGCGCCTCCGCACTGCGCCTTCTGTGGCGCCTCTGTGGCGTCTCCGCACTGCGCCTTCTGTGGCGCCTCTGTGGCGTCTCCGCACTGCGCCTTCTGTGGCGCCTCTGTGGCGTCTCCGCACTGCGCCTTCTGTGGCGCCTCCGCACTGCGCCTTCTGTGGCGCCGCGGACCTCCGCACCCGCGCCTTCTGTGGCGCCGCGTACCTCCGCAGCTGCACCTTCTGTGGCGCCGCGGACCTCCGCAGCTGCGCCTTCTGTGGCGCCGCGTACCTCCGCACTTTTCCTTCACTGTACTTGCATACCTGTGGATATAGATAATTTCAAGACTTCAAGAATAACCCAGACTATCATATCTACAGATCTGATCATGCGCCGAAGTGATCTCAATCCATCAGTAGATTCGCCTTATTTAGATCTAGACATTACTCCCAAGAGATCATAGTATTTCAGATCTAGCTCCCATAAGATGTTCAACCCAAAAACTACTCAAGCCAAATGATCTCCTTTGCTTTATATAGGCAAGCTCTTCCTCAAATCATGGATCAATACCATGAGCCAAAACCATAGGATCAAAACTGTCGGACTAATACCATGAACCAACCATGAAATTGCGTGAGATCAACACTTTTGGATGCAATACCATGGGCCAAAACCATAGGATCAAAAACTGTCGGACTAATACCATGAACCAACCATGAAAGTGCGTGAGATCAACACTTTTGACGAGGTACCATGGTCCAAAACCATAGGTTCAAATACCAAGGACTAACTACCATGGACCAAAGATAAGTTCTCTAACATATACACGCTTTTCCTCATAGGTTCAAATACCAAGGACTAACTACCATGGACCAAAGGTAAGTTCTCCAACATGAAAGTGCGTGAACTTTTTCTCTACATGAAATAAACTTTTCTCTACATAAAAGTGCGTGAACTTTTCTCTACATGAAATAAACTTTTCTCTGCATAAAAGTGCGTGAACTTTTCTCTACATGAAATAAACTTTTCTCTGCATATAAGTGCGTGAACTTTTCTCTACACTATAATTTATTTTCTGAGATGAGTGGGTTGCCATCAAGTACAACATATGTATCATAATGCCAACAGTTACACACAATACAGCTCAGATCTGATCTCCAAATCTGTTCCACTGCTTGCTTGCCTCTCCAACTCAATACCTACTCAAGAACTGATTGCAATCTGATCCTCTAACACCTGTCCCTGCTGAACTGAACATGCACTGACATGCAACTGAGTTAACTGATGTATTCTATAGTTGCATTATGAGTTAATAACTTGTGAATTAATTAATAACTAATTCACCCAACTCATCTCTAGTCTATTGATTAGTTAGACTAAATACAACTAGTTTAACAAAGTTAAACTGAACACAACTCCATCAAATGCACCTCCAGTCCACTAAACTCAACTCACTTGAGTTCTAACTGAAGTCCTGCATGCAAATATTAGTCATCCCATAGGTAACCACATATTTCCTTCTGGGATCTGCATGTACCACATTCGTAGCTCATCCTGAAGTGCTCCAAGAGAATAAGATCAAGTTTGTAGTCCAAATATTATTATGAGACAATAATATTTGACTTTTCTATTTTTGATAGCCAGTCTAAAAATAGACTTTGATCACTCATACTGTGATCACCCATACTGTGGTCACCCATACTGTGATCACTCCTGCTGGGATCCAAATATAGAACTCGCGCCATAATTTGCCTGCGGGCCCACTTAGTGAAGGCGACTCCTTTCCAATAAGCTCCATCATCTTTGTTGCATTCTCAACAAGCATTTCTTGTTGCACACTTTTCAACATTCCCTCTCAACAAGAAAGGCTTCCTCTCAAACCCAATCCTGTAACTCTGGAATGTTCTCCATGCAACACATCTGGCCGGTCCACTTGCTCTGTCAGCAAAGTCTCCGACTGCTATTGTCTCTGTCGACTGAAAACTCTACATCTCTGTGCTCTTCAGTATCTGACTGCTCTAGCCTCTATCACTTTGATCTCTGACTGCATCCATGCTGTTGCTGGTTCTATCTCCCAGCATTGCATCTGCACTGCACCTCCCAACTGACCTCCTTGTTGGGCTAGAAACACCCTCTGATGCTGAAGCTCTACCTGCTGCTGAAAAGTGCTCCCTCTCTGACATCTGCGCTACTGCAACATCTCCATGCATATCGCACCATTGCACACCTCTCTGTGCCACCTAGCACTGTGCAAAACACTTGTGCCTCTCGCATTGCTGCAGCCTACTAGCTATGCGTTGTCCTGGGATTCCCTGCACTATCGCTCTCTCTGCCGCTCCATCCGCATCTGTCTCTACCCAATCAGTCAGTTCCTGCTACTACACATCAAGGCTCCCGTAGCAAGGTCTCATCCAAGAGGTTGGGTACCTCAAGGATCCTGCCCCTCCTCCTTGGGACGATCAATCCACATCACCCCACCTCCTACCTGGAGGTATGGTTGCATGTGATCCCTCAGCCCACCTAGCTCGAAGTTTCCTCCTACTGGAGGTCTCTGGATGAGTAGATGTCTCTACTTGATCTCCTCTCAGCTTCCCTTGTTGTGGCTCCTCCACAACCTCCTGAAGCTGCTGCACCAATCGTGGCTCCTCCACAATCGTCTAAGAATTCTTCTGGCTCTGCATGTTGAGAGGTAATATACGCTCCCTCTCAACCACCAAGTCTCCATCATTTGCCTCGCTACTCAAGGCTTCACATGCATCTTGAACCTCAAGAGCATACAGGTTCCTGACCCGTGAACCAATCTCATGACAACGAAAGCATCTCACCTTCGACTTGTCAACCTTCTTCCCATCATTGGAAGAACTGGATTCGGAAAGAGAAACCTTCCCCTTCCCCTTCTTTGTCTTACTCGCTAAGGCACAGTTCTCCTCTTCATGCATAGATGAAGAACTGTCTCTGGTCCTCCGTCTAATCTCCTCCTACACAAGATCCGACCAAAGTCTCTCCCATCCTGGCAGTTTCTCCCTTCCATTCACCGAGTCCTGGTAGCTATGCCAACTCTTAGGAAGGTCAAGGAGTGCTAGACTCACCATCCTCATCCGACAGTCACCCCCACACTTCCCAGCTCATCCCGGCATTGGGTGAACTTCGTGAGATACTGGGGCATACTGTCTCCATTCTCACACTTAATGTTTCTGAGCTTTATCTCTTGCTTTGGAATTAAATTCGAATTCCACCAGCTCAAAAACTCAACCACTTCCGATCTAGAATTCGTGAGAACAAAGTATTTCTCGTACAGAGATTGACTGCATGGGCTTTTACTGGATATCTCACCTTCCAAAAGAAGGATGAATCTAGAGGCTACTTGGCCCGATTACAAAATTTGCCTGAAGAAATAAAATGTAAACACTTCCTGAATAATAGATCTGATGATAAATCCTTGCTTGATATCCTGTAAAAATCTCTTCTACAAATCAAGCAACTATGATACCATGTAGAAATTTCTTCTACAAATCAGCTCGCTCTGATACCATGTAGAAATTTTGAATAATTTGACACATATTCACAGAGATTATCCTGATCATACAATTATAAGAGGAACATGTATAATACATAATCTCCTCTACATTGATCATCAATTTACAGAAGCAGAAACATTCACAGACGCACATAGAAGCATCAATCAAACTCATTAACACAGTATGTATCCCGGGGAAAGCATCTCGCTAAAAACCCCAACTATATGTATATTATATTGATTGAATCATGTAACATTACAAAGTACAATGCTTATCACAAGCAATCCAGTACCAGCCCCACCTGTTACACACAATACAGCTCAGATATGATGTCCAAATCTATTCCACTGCTTGCCTGCCTCTCCAGCTCAATACCTGCTCAAGAACTGATTGCAATCTGATCCTCTAACACCAGTCCCTGCTGAACTGAACATCCACTGACATGCAACTGAGTTAACTGATGTATTCTATAGTTGCATTATGAGCTAATAACTTGTGAATTAATTAATAACTAATTCACCCAACTCATCTCTAGTCTATTGATTAGTTAGATTAAATACAACCAGTTTAACAAAGTTAAACTGAACACAACTCCATCAACTGCACCTCTAGTCCACTAAACTCAACTCACTTGAGTTCTAACTGAAGTCCTGCATGCAAATATTAGTCATCCCATAGGTAACCATGTATTTCCTTTTGGGATCTGCATGTACCACATCCGTAGCTCATCCTGAAGTGCTCCAAGAGAATAAGATCAAGTTTATAGTCCAAATATTATTATGAGACAATAATATTTGACTTTTCTATTTTTGACAGCCAGTCTAAAAATAGACTTTGATCACTCATACTGTGATCACTCATACTGTGGTCACCCATACTGTGGTCACTCATACTGTGATCACCCATACTGTGATCACTCCTGCTGGGATCCAAAAATAGAACTTGCGCCATAATTTGCCTGCGGGCCCACTTAGTGAAGGCGACTCCTTTCCACTAAGCTCCATCATCTTGTTGCATTCTCAACAAGCATTTCTTGTTGCACACTTTTCAACAAAATTGACAATGATCTGGATTTTTGATGGATCAACTTTAATGCCTTGAGAAGAAATATAGTGACCTAATACTATCCCTTCATTTAACATCATAAAACACTTTTCATTGCTCAGGGACAGATTAGCTTCAATACATCTCTTCAAAACTTTTTCAAGATTTTCTAATGAATGCTCAAATGAATTACCATACACTGAAAAATCGTCCATATAAACTTCAACACATTCATGAACTAAATCAACAAAAATAGCTAATACAACTCTCTGAAATGTAGCTGGAGCATTGCAAAGTCCAAATGGTAAAACATTATAGGCATAAGTGCCCTATGTACAAGTAAAAGTGGTTTTGTCCTGGTCCTCTAAGGCTATCCTGATCTGGTTATAGCCACTGAAACCATCAAGAAAAGAGAATGATGATTTCCCCGCTAACGTGTCTAGCACTTGGTCAATAAATGGTAGTAGGAAATAATCTTTGAGGGTTGCTTTGTTCAATTGTCTGTAATCAACACAAATTCTCCACTTGCCATTTTTCTTGGGCATTACTACCAATGGGGATACCCACTGACTGTCAGAGATAGGATAAATAAAATTTACTTTCAATAGTTTTTGTAATTCATCTCTAACAATATCCTGAAGCATAGGATCCATTCTTCTCTGCGGTTGCCTCACTGGTTTGATATTACTGTCCGTATAAATATGGTGAGTGCATGTTTCAGGGTGAATTCCGTGCATATCGGTGTAGTCCCAAGCAAATGCTTTCTGATATTTTCTTAATAATTGAATCAATTTTTCCTCTCGAGATGAGTCTAGGTGAGTGCTAATATTCAAAGTTTTTCCTGGACTAATCTCTATGGTCTTGCTCTGTGTGTTTGTGATAGATTGAATGGGAAAAATGTTCTGAAATGTTGTTTGCAAAGAATGAATGGTGCACATTTCCTGAAAATTCTATGCCAAAAGTTCATCTGCAGCATGGTATTGTTCATTTCTTAATTCTTCGGAAATATCAGGTTGAGAAAGGAACAATTCTACCAAATCATCATTATTATGTTCTTGAAAATCATAGATTTGATTGATGCTGAAAACAGATTGAACTTTTTCCTTATCATTGTATTTATCATCAAGCCATAAATTGTGTGCTATTGCTGGTGATTGTGCTGATGGGTAAAGAGTGAGTTGTTTTCTTTCAGTTTCTCATGAAATAATCATATTACCCGATCTACATCCTATGAATGCATCAGCAGTTGCTAACCATGGTCTACCAAGGATGATAAGATGTCCTCCTAAATTAGATTTTGGCTGAAGAACTAAAAAGTCCACTGGATACTCCCAAGAGTCCAGTGAAACAATTATGTCCTCCAAAATCCCTTCAGGAATCACTTTAGACCTATCAGCTAGTTCTAGAACAATTGTTGTGTGCTGCAAGTTTGTGAGCTGCAGTGTTTTCATTGTTTCAAGAGTCATCACATTTATTGCGGCCCCAAGGTCAATTAAGGTGTTTGGAATATGTATGTTGTTAATGATTGTAGTGACTCTGGGAATACCAGGATCAACATACTTTTCCATTGAAATGGTGTTTGTCATAAGGCCAGCTAAATGTCCAATAACATGAATAGTTTGTGGATCAACTCTTTTCCTAGTAGGCTTCTTGAGGCATAGTTCTTTGATTGCTTTAGTATATATGGGAATGTCTTTTATGGCTTGTAGTAGTGGAATTTTTATATAGACATTCTTTAGCTCATCTAAAACATCAAACTGTGGTATAGACATGGAAAGTTTTGCTTGGACCAATCATTCTGGAAAAGGTGGTGGATGCAATGGTTGCATTTGTTTATTTTTAATGTCATCATTTTGTTTCCTTTGAGTTGGAGTTTCATGTTCATTTTCTTCGTTTTCTTCTTGTTTTTCAGCTATTGAAGGTTCTTTTTGAAGTACCTTACCAGACCTCAAATTGATATTTTGTAAAGGTAATGTGGCATATGATGGTCCCTCATCTACACTATAAGCTGGTCTCTTTGCTCTATTATTTGGATTTGGTACAGGTTGAGCAGGAATCTGAGTGGGTTTAGGAGGTTGTTGGTTAGATGGAAGTTGTAATCGAGGTGGATTTATTGGTGGAGGAGCAGGTAATGCTTGTTGAGTGTGTTGGGGTTGATAAACAACTTGTTGCTGAGGATATTGTTGATATGTTTGAGGATATTGCGAATGTGGCTGATGATACTGTTGATATGGCTGAGAATACTGTTGGTATGGTTGAGGATATGGTTGATATTGTTGAGAGTATTGCTGAAATGGTCTCCATTGTTGCTGTGGGTAATTTTGGTGTTGCCATGGCATGGGTACATTCCAAGAATTCTGAGCATACATCTGATCTTGTGCAGGAAATTGCAAATTTTGGTTTGGAAACATACCTGGAGGTGGAGGTCTTGGTTGCCACGGTCTCTTAGCGCCCATGAAATACACATTCTCCATATCTGTGTTAGCTTCCACATTACAATTCTGCAAAATCTTGACTTTAGAGCAATGAAATATATCATGATTTTCAGTACAAAAGGCGCAAACTTGAATGTTTTCTAATGGGCAGTCTTTCAGAGCATGTTTCTTCCGGCATTTTGGACAAAAGACAACCATTAATTGATCTTCCTCTTCTTGTCTTTTCTTTGCTTTCAGAGTGTCAATTTGAGTTCCTAAGGTACTTAATAGATCTATTTTGAATTCTTCTAACAAGTTTCCTATTTCAGCCCTTGTGACACTTGCTGAAGCAGATTTTGTGGCTTTAGATGATAGAGCTATTTTTCCATATATGGCTTTGCTCCTTGAATACTTTTCACATAAATCAGCAATTTCTTCGAAAGGTAAAGTGGAAATATTACCTTTGCCCATCAAATTAAGATCATCTAAGTATTCCTCTTGAATTCCCTTCAAAAATATTGTTCAAATCAGATCAAGAGACATCGTTCTATGTTTTGATTTTTGTAAATTGTAAACAAATCGTTCCAAATACTCCTCTAAACTTTCATCCTCTTTTTGATTCATTCTAAAGATATCATCTTTAGAATCTTTCGATCTACAATAAGGTTGGTATTTCTTTAGGAATATTCTTCTCATGCCATCCCAATCAGTTATTGCATGTTCACCAAGTCCCATGAACCATCTTAATGCTGATGCTTTTAATTTTGTTGGGAAGAGTCTAAGCCTATGGGCATCATCTGTGTAACCATATGTTCAACATACTATGTCAAATTCAAACAAGAATGAATCTGGATCTTCTGAAGCCGTGCAATAAAAGTTTGGTAACACAGATGGAGGTATGTTTTTCATTTTTATTTCGTCATCATAATTTTCTCTTGGTTCTTGAATAGGAAATTTAAAGGTTGACTCTTCCTCCTCTCTGCGATCTTGATTTTGTGGTCCTCTTGCTGATCCTCTTCCTTCCTCAGCCATTTTGATAGGTTCCTCTGTTGATTTAATTTCTTGTTCAGTGTCACTTGTTTCAAAGAGAAGTTGTTCTAGTGATTTTTCTCCTTCTTGAGATTTTTCAAAATCAGTAGGTTCAAGGAGAGATTGTTGAGTTATTGTGATACTTTATATTTTTATAGAGGATTCAGGGAGATGTTTCTTCTGTGATTCGTGTGCCAATAGAATTTGTCTCTCAATGAGTGTGAGTCTTTGCCCTGATTTCAATTTATCCTCTAATTTTTGTATGGTGACTTTCCCAGCTGGTGTTGTGTGTTCAACTTTTCCTAAAGGGTCTGCTCCTAGTGGTGAATTAGTTTTTGGATGGGGGGTTTGTATGAATCTACCTTTATCATCTCTAGATCTAGACATAAGTAAACATGACTTCTAAAATGATGAATCAAAATTAAATCTATGTTTTTGTTTGTTTTTGTTCTTGTTTTTGTTTATTTTATTTTAGAAATCCTCTAGTTGCGCCTCCCCGGCAATGGCGCCAAAATGTAGTGACCAATCCAGGGTGCTAGATTAGACTAAATTTAATGTCAACAAAGGTATGTAAACTTAGAGGTACGTGTCTAAAGTTTATAGACCTAAAAGGATCTCATCTATCTAAATAAGTGTCTATTGTGACAAGCTACAACACTCTTTTACAAGAGATTGAGATATGTCTCCTTTCACAATTCAAACACTTATATTACCTAATTTAATCAACTGTTGTAAGGAAACAAAGTGTTACTAGTCTAAGTTTTCAATCCTCTTACAAGGATATCATTCACAAAAACTCTGTCCCAGATAACACACTAAGCATACTAAAAATCAAATTCATGAAAACAGAGTCCATAGAAATATCTTAAAATTCAACGTTCAATTAAACCTTTTACAAAGTCTGATTCAATAATTTTGCAATTGAATTTGCAAGCTACCACTGTGAATCATTCAATAACAATCATAAGAACTACTAGTTGAATTGATAAACTCACAAACGATGAAATGAAATAAAACACTATTCAGATCTGAAGACTAGATTCTATGAAACAGAAATGAAAGTATACCAATCTTCACGTAGGGCCCGTCCATGCGTTGATGGCACACTTAGAACAACTTCAGATGATAAAAACGTTAACACATAAACACCATAATTGATGAAACGCTGCCTGTGATTAAGTTCTAAGAATCGATTACATGCAAAACAGAGTTCTGAAATACGCTTAAGTCTGCTCTTGTCTAACCTCTTTTTCACTAGCATTCCAATTTTCATCCAAATGTACATGCATTATCGCTTCAGATGTTTTTGCATTTACAATAAAAAAGGCTAGGTTCGTTTTTTTCTAATCCTAACTGATTTCTAAAACAAAACGAAATCAGTTTAGGTAACTTCAGATTTTCACTGCTTTTACAACCAAAAAGGCTGGATTTGACCAACATTGACCATGTATTCGGGAGCTCCAGATTTGATGCTAAATAGATTTTCCACCATGTATGTACATCCTCGATCACGTCCTTATCTTCTATTCTGATTTTCCTGCCATGCCACGTGTCACAACATAAACCAATTACAGGAAGTCATGACATCCCATAATTTTGTTGAAAATTTCCAATTTTTAGCATAAAAATCCATAAATTAAATTTAATGTAAAATAACAATTATAATGCTCCATTAATCAATTTCAATGGACTATGAGGGGTTTATGGAAGAAAATGATAGATAAATGATGGATTTTTAGAAGAAAAGAATGGCAATAAAATAGTACCAACAACCACTCTGCGTAGTAGGACCGATATAGGGAGGATAAACCATGTGAGGAACTGTACTGGCAGTGGGGTTGCCTGCAGGTAAACTAACCCCTCTAGTAAAAGTACTGGTAGGTGGCACCCCTCCAAAGAGCGAACTGTACCAAGCTTGTGACATACTAGAAGCAGTGTTGCCCCTAGGCTAACCAAGAACAACTGTTGATCCCCCCCATATATTACTAGAAGTGACCATGCTTAATTGAGGAACATGAATAGTTGGTTGGGAAAAGGGTGGTGCAAAGATTCCTAAACCTACCCGCTGACTAGGTTGAGGCACCATGGTCGACATAGGAGATGGTGTGGGCATGGAAACGTTCGAGAAATTTAGGAGAGTTATAGGAGAAATTGGTGGAATGCCCCAAGAAGAAGTGAGAGGTGTGGATGAAGGAGTGGGTATAGCCACACTAAGAGGTGGTGATGATGACATGCGAGTTGATACTGTCGATGTAGAAGGTAAGGGGGTGTCAGACTCTTCCATAGGATAAATCACAGAAAATGGCATGTAAGTGTAGGCTGGTGTAGAACCGTTAGGGTTTAGCCACAATAACTTTGGTCCTAATGGACAAGTCAAACTTTGGACTGGCATGAGCGTCTAATTCGTTTACCGAAGTCTCGACAGAAATCAGGTAACTACCAGAAGGACCAGGTATAGACTCCAAGACAATGTGTTGGTCCAAGTCTTGAGCACCGAAAGACACTCTCTATGCATGAGTAACAAGTCCACCTCGTTCAGAAGGTAAATCATGAAGACGACGCGACCGTCGATGAACAAATTCAGGCAAGGTGATAAATTATAATTTAAACACAATTATGTTAGTGCAAAACACCCTATGGCCAAAGCTATTGATTCAAACCAAACAACACACACTAGAAACGTCCTAGAAGATAGCACACACAAACCAAAATACAAAGAAGCTGGCAGTGGAACAATTATACTAGCGACCTGCTTCCTAGCCCTTTTAGCTATGAACTCAGCACAAGTGCCCTCACAAGATGTGGAACACCCCTCGAGAGGACTAAGAGAGTATGACTAATATATGTCCCAGGTACAAAGAAGACGACCTCGACCCTGCACCTGTGTATGAGCCCTAAGAAGATAGGCCACTATGGTCACCACCTACAATAACACGACCTGGGGGGACAGTCGCAAGACAAATCCACACGCAAGGGTGAGACACTTAACTCCAAAAAGGAGCTAAGATCAAAATTCCCTTGAAAGTTGCCTCCCAAGTGGTTCCCAAGTGATAATAACACCATTTGTATGCATGCAAATTCAGCTATATTGCGCCACCCGAAACTAAGCAAAATGGGTCATGTAAACCTTCCTAGCCCAAGTGTGACCTTGTGCTTGATCCTTTTGTGAGGAGGGATTCCTAGTCTGCACTATTGGAAATGGATTTAACTCCCTACCGCAAGCTTCTAAGTTGATTTTGTAGTCTTGGAGAAGTTAACTCACACTCCTATCTCCAAGACTCTAGCCTCAGCTAGTGTTGGTGTACTACCAGTAAAAATAAAAGACAAATCTAGTTAATTTTATTATCGCTTTGATTTTAAGTGGTTTTCATTTACATAGTTGGGTTGTGGTGTGAAACTACAATGGTGTGAATGACTCTTTGTTAGTCACCCTAATGCAGCTATGCAATTTTCATTTTCTCTTCGAAGAATGCTAACTACAGTAGGTTAAGAGCCTTCTAACACACCAATGTCTATTGTGATGCACCTCTTTACTAAATCTTTTTAAATGCAAATTATCCCAAATTTTGTGAATTAATGACCCAAAACAAAGCAAAAAGGAAAACCAAAGCAAAAAATTCCCAAGCAAGAACGCAAAGTAGTTCAAAAGTGTCATAGCTAGGAAAACAAAGCTCAACCAAAGAAACACACTCAAAGTGATCAAATTGAAAGACAAAAGTGAAAGAAGGAAGGCAATGCCAACAAGCTAGGGTTGTAGCACAATGGCTCAACTAAGGCCAATGTTATACAAAGGTCAAAACGAGACCCTAGAGGCAGGAAGGCCTAAATAAGATCAAACAAGAGTGATATAAAGAAATACACTCAAATGAACTTTTCTAGATGATAGCTGCACAATCAATCACAACACCACCAATTGTGACAAAAACAAACAAGAGAAGAAAGAGATCACTTAGAAACAAGTGACAAAATCCAAACAAAGGCAAAATTTAAATAAAAATCAAATCTTAGTTGTTACTTGATCAACTAAACAGATCTGAAAAATTGGATCCAAAGATAAGGACAATAGCCCCAACCAAAGCACACAAAACCTCCAAAGCAAACCTTAGAGTAACACCAAAGGAAGGATAAAGAAAAACAAGAGTATGCTCAGACATGATATGTTTCACAATTGAAGCAACAATAAGAAACAAATTCAACAAATAACAACAAGTTCTGAAGAAAAACACTTGAAAAATCAAGCAAATAAGCTGAAAGAAAACCCGAAAATTGGGAAAAACAGATAGAAAATAGACTGATTTTTCAATCAGCCATATCTTCCTCATACAGACTCTGTTTCAGGTGGTTTCTTTTGAGGTAAAATTTAAAGAGGATTACAAATATGTAATTAGTTTTACTCAGTTATGTACAGAAAATAACAAAAATGAAGAGAAAAAATAGTTGCGCACGAGGGCAGAAGAAAAATGAACTGGCCGATCTTCAATTGGCCATAACTCTCTCATATGGAGTCCGTTTTAAGTTATTTTTATTTATTTTTGGATGAAACTATGAGAGGAATCCAGATCTATGGTCTATTCAATCAAATTATGTACAAAAATTTCCAGAATTTGATTTTGAACGCACACTCTATTATTCTCTCGTAGAAAAAACAAAAATAAAACTCCAGATCTTAGATCACCTCAAATCTGAAGCAAGTAAAACCAATGGAGATAAAAAATAAATCCAAAAAGTCACAAAGAACTCAATGGGAGACCAAAAAACCATATCCAAAGCAAAAGAGAAGAGATCTAAAGACAGAGGGAAAAAGAAAAAAGCTCTCATTGAAAGCACCAATTATGTTGCATTTAGTAATGCAAGGAGTTATTGTTCCATGAACTCATCCTTGATTGAGATCACCAGATAGGAAAATAGAATGACGAAGACAATCTAATAACAATCCCAAATCCAGATGGCCATGCATGCAGTTTTGATGCAATTTTTGATGCTACAAAGTATGAGCAAGTACCTTGCCTCTTCGCAGGTTGGTGAACGGTTTTGGACCTGATGTAGAATCATTGCACTCCAATTAAGCAATCTCTTTCATCCACTCTCGATCCAAATTCTACACACAAATACAACCAAACAGAGTGACAAGTGATTTTCCGCAGAAGATCGTCAACTCAAAACATCTAGAACTCACACATATAAATTACTGCAAAACTAATATAAGGTGAAGGAACATAGATTTTTATTAACCATACAAATGAAAGTACATCAATATACCTTCAACAAATAAGATCTCCTCCTCCAAATTGTAGTATGGTCTCTTCTCCCAATACAACAGGGCTCTCGCGCTATAGTTTGGATACCTTTCCCCCTTTTTCTCTTGGTGAGATTATAAAGGCTCTTTCTATCCTTTAGAAGAATGTATCTAGACACCTAGGGGCTTGAGAAGTTAGGAAACTTCTACAATAATGGACCCTAGCCAACTCATACACAAGTGGATCAAGTTGATCTCTTTGGGAATGGAAAAATCTAGAAACATTTTTCACAATTATGAGTTTTTCTCAATTATCTCAATTATGAAATAATTATTATCTTATAATTATAATATTTCGGCAAAATAATTATGAGAAATTGCTCAATTATGTAATTCCATCATTTTATCACGGGATAAATCTCAAAAAAGTAAAAGAAAAAGTGAAAAGAGATTCATTTTAGCCAAACAACTGAGGTAAGTTGATATTGGGTTTCTCTCACTATAATGGAGTGGAAAATAGGGTTATAACAGGTCACAAAGTCATTGCTACTGACATCAATAAGATCATTGTCATACTGAGTCACCTCATTGTTATATATGTCTCTATTGTAGAACAAGGTTTCTTGTCATAATGTTATCCCATACATCACAGTGACTTCCATGAAAGGGTTAATCATATCAAGGAATATTATCTTCTCAAACAATGTTATGTACCTAGGTTACAATCAATGGTATTGTCATCACAATTTTTGTGACTACAATACAATAGTTTCATCACATCAAACCATATTGTCATATCAAGAGAATGTTATGTATTATAAAAGATCACTGTCTCAATATATTTTCATTAATATCATCGTCAAGGTCACATGAGCAAGGCCATTGCTATCCATCAGGGGTTAATGCCATAATTATCAATAGTCATGCATCATTGTCAAGTAAATTGTCACATCAATTTTTTTTGCAAGAATTTTGTAGATTGTCTAGCAATCACTTAGCTTACTGTCAACTAGGTCACTCAAATATTGTTCACTGTTATTGTATAATCATTAACAAGTATCACAGAACAGATTCAAGATTGTTTCTTTCAGTGCAGAGATTATGGACCTACAAACTCAAGGTTCCCCGCACCTCAAGGAAATAGGGTCGGTGACCCTTCCTCTTTTTTTATTGATGTCTCACTGTCTCTCAAATTCATGAACAACGGTCTGGTCAGAGTTAAGGTCAATCTTCAGGTGCTGTGACTTTATGCCATAAATCGATCATTCTTACAATCATATCTGCTAGAGGTTATGCAAGATACATAGTGATACTAGGTCGCAATAAATTATCAATTTCTTGCTCATAACATTCGTGAGTTAATTTATGCTTTGCAAGTTCACATCTGGTCTCTATATATTGTACTTGGTTAGTCACACTTTTCCTCGTACAACCAACTGACCACACTTATTTTATTACTGAAGAATGCACCATCAAGACAATTGGGCTAACGCACTGTAGATTCTGATGCGATGGCATTCTCAAAATATGCTTCAATCAAAGGTTACACACCACTACAAATACTGAACTCACTCCTCTGTAATAAGTAAGAGAACCTTACATCATATATGATTGCGCATTTCACCATTCGGTTTGGTCTTGAGATCTACGTATAGTAAGGTATTAAAAATCTTCAAACTTTGATCAAAATTATCTCTTGAGATTGGACAAGGATCCCTGCATGTGCTCTGAGTTGGTCACCAAGGATTTGGAGTCAGGTCATTGCATCCTCTGTGCTTATTTTGAACCTTGTTAAAATTCCTTGGATTGGATACTTGTCTTGCCCAGAATTACGTCCAATCAAAGATATCCAGAGATGAAATTTCCAGTGGATTGCCACAGCTATGCCCTAGCAAAGGGCCCACAATATTAGTGATGAAACATTTCACTGGTAGAAACTGCATATATAAAGAGCCACAAAGATAATGTTGTCATAAAAGCTTCGGTCTTCTCCAATCTAAAAACCTCAACGATCTAACATAAACCTTGATTATACAAGACCGAAAATCATCTGCAAAACGCAAGCACTCCAACGAAACCCATATAACACAAGACTGCAAAAATGTTTATTATTCATGGATTAAGGCCTTATCGAATTTCTCAGCCAACTTAAAAAATATTGAGTTCCTCATCCCTGATATGTCTTTTATTCTTCAGAGGTTGCATATTAATGAGTGAATTTCCTTCTAGAAGTGCCCCAACGAAACCCCATAAAATAAATTAAAAACAAAAATCCGTGTCCCAAAAGTTGTTGTTGACAATTTTTTAAGGATACGCTGATCACAGAGATAAACCTTCTCAAAGAAACTCCATATGCAGAATATATGAGAAGCTACAGGTGAGAAATGTTCAAATGAAGAGGCCACGGTAAGAACCTGCAATTACACGTGGAACCAAAAAACACATTCCACACAGAAATTTTCAATTGATCCGTCAATTTCCTCCAGCTACAGGGATTAGATAGAGCTAATAATTTTTTTTTAGTGAGAAGCTTAAACTACTTCCATGCACTAAGAACCATAATATCCTTGGTTTATATAGACTTACGAGGGTCCCATTTAGAGAATTTGACTTAGACAAAAAGAAGGGAATTAAAAATTTCATATTAGAATTTTTTCCCTCCAAACTTTTTTATTTCTCTTTAATATTTGTAGCCACCCCAGCAACCCTTTAGAATTTTGGACCACTAGACGAAGCTTGCAACTTTGATTAGGCATATCTCACAAACCGTGAAGGCCCATGGGATGCTCCACATACCACCATAATCAGTATGACAAGGGTCTCTGAGGCAATATCACAGATCTGCATCATCGATATTTCCATCAAAGTGAAAAATATGACCATCATCTAAGAAACCAACCCCTAGGGCTAGGGTGTCTTCATTTGCATCATCTTATCCACTGCATACTTGACCCTGCTCTTGCTTTCAAAAGAATGACATGTTGCACACATGCTCCACATCCTGCAACTACTCCCACTTTGACATCAATGACAACCTACTCAACAACTTCTTGGAACAAATATCATCTTTCAAAGCGCAGCAAAAATGGGTCACAAAGATTCTGGGTTATGCCTTTTAAATCATCTACAAAAAAGGGAAGAAAAATGTTGTTGTAGACGCACTCTCAAGAAGGGATGAGGATGTGGAATCATTGCTCTGTGCCATTTCTATTATCCAACCTGATTGGGTAACAAAAGCAAGGGATGAATGGAAGAATGACAAAGAGGTATAGACACTCGTTCAAAAGTTGCAACAAGATCCTATTGCATCTGATACATTTATCTGGAAAAATGGTTCATTATTGTACAAAGATCACTTATATCTATGTAAAAACTCCCAAATCAAACAAAAGGTTATTTTTTAATTACACATCTTTCCTATACTAGGAGGGCATTCAGGATTTTTAAAAACTTACCACAAGGTCAAGAAATAATTCTTTTTGGATGGACTTAAATATGATATTCAGAAGTTTGTGGTATAATGTTTGGTTTTCCAACAAAATAAAGTGGATATAATTAAGACACATGGTATTTTACAAGCATTAGCCATTCCAAGTTGGCATTGGGAGGAATTCTCAATGGATTTTATCACAAGTTTACCCAAGTCCGAAGGAAAGAGTGTCATCTTGGTGGTTGTGTTGAGAAATCTAGGGCATAGAAATTAAGTGATTTCTCTTCCATTAGTAACTGTTTGTGAGTGCTTTTTACTTCTTTAGATTAGGATATTCTTTTACTGAGGGTATTAGTGTTATTCTTCATCAAACAACTACCAATGCATAAACCATAAAGAGACAAGAGACGCAAAATATAGACTATTAGCCAAGGTCAAAACCTCTCCCACTTGAGAGGAAAACCCGGGTAAATTCTTCTTCTTATAGAGATTCCAATTCACGAATACCAAGAACCTTGACCTATTTTCCACTCCAAGACCAAGACATGGGTTCCCTTGATGATATCCTTAGACAATGATAATCAAATTTCTGCTCCTTCCCTTTTCTCGGCTCCTCTTCCACTTTGACCTCCCTTTGCTTCAAACCTTCAGCCTCCTTGAATTAGATATGCAATCCTAATTCAGAAACCCTAGCTTATGCACAAGACCTTATCTTATGCCTTCACTTTCTTCGTTTTGTATAGGGTCTTCTTCTAGCTTGACTCGACTCCCTTCTTATCTTGACCTTCTTCCAAGTTGGCTACCCAATGAGGACTATTATTCTTCTCGCCTCCTTCTGTTGATATCTTGCTACCTCACATGTGTGGATGATACACAAATCATCCATCACTTTCATCCATGAGTTAGTCATGTCATCATCAAAAAGTGATCCATTTGTTCATATATGGCCTTCCTTCATGCCATGTTTCCATAAGGATCTTTCATCCTACTACATGGCATCAATGATGGATATAACCATAGATCTTCCCTCAGTAGCCCTGTATAAGTCCATCTAGATATGTGTTCAAAAATAAGAAATGAACATATAAATCAAAATTACCTATGTGATGGTCTTTCATCATGACATCTTCTTGTTTTCTTTAGCATCATGCATACATATCGACACATCTCCCAAAGATATATACATATATTATCAAGGGTCTCTTTATTTTTCTAGATTCCATTAGAATATTCATATCTTTCATGGAGATATCCTAGTCAAATATTCTTGGTCTATGGATGTTGATTTCCTTTTTCCATGGTTGCATATCCCATGATCTCTTCCTTCCTTTATTCACACATTTCATTCTCAGGAACTTCCAATCAAATTTCCTCCAATTAATGTCAACCACCTCATACTTCATATGAGGACATATTATGTTGATTTCATCTAGTGAATGTGTGACCCATGCATTCTTGCATTCCTTCGAGGGAGGAGATCCTTCCTTTTGATTATGCTCTCAAGATAGAGCATTGATCCATGTTACATGCAACCATATGACATGACTCTACAATATCGAATGTAAGTATACATACGTCATATTTCCTTTGGGTCGTATAGGCTTCCTGTAGCAGCTCCCTTGATTGAAAAATATTCAATCCCTTGCTCTAATTCTTTTATGTCATCATACCATCATCCCATGAATTCCACACGTTTGGAATTATTTATGAAACACTTTATACCTCTCTTGATCAGTGAACCTTTTGATGAAGATTCCATCAAAGAATCTTGAGGATCTAGAGTATCCCGATCTAGCAGAAGTTTCCTTTTTTATTGATGTATGATGAGATTTAACCTAGATGATTTTTTTTTCTTTCCATAAGTACCACTTATGTTTTCAATGAGGTTCCCAAGAGCTATATCCTTCAAAGTTGACTTATCTTTTAATTTCAACCATCTCTCATGCTTCTCTATGATGACGACATAAGATCTTTCTAACAATGCTTCTACGATGCCTTGAAACATCCCATCATTTTTCTTAGTGAATTATGATAGCCATATCTTACAATAGAAGACTTAGGAACTATGAAAATAACTTAAGTGAGGGAGACTATCTCAATCATAGTAGAGATCTCTTACTTGCTCTTTCTTGGACTTCTTCTTTCCAGCTTCCTCCACTTCTTCAGTGATATGGGCTTCTTCTCTTCCTCTTTTTTCATTGTCCCTTTTGATCTTAGGACAATCTCTTTTGTAGTGTCCATATTATTAACACCCATAACATTGAATCTTAGCCATGTTCATTTTCTTTTTCCGAGAACCATACTTTCCACCCTTTCTCCTTGTCATTGTAGCATAAACTTGATTTTGCTCACTTGCTCCCACTTCAGATTTGGCCTTTAGCTTGGATTATTCAATATTGCATAGTGATCACAACTCATGGAATGGAGTGGCTTATTTCTTCCCACAAATACTTGAATTAAAGTTACCCCACTCCTTCGATAATGCATTTAGTACAACTGTAGTCATTTCCCTGTCAGACATTACTTTTCGTAGATCTTGAATTTGATCCCTGATCTCAGATATCCTCATAAAGTATGAGGTTATACTTTCTTCTTTTGACATATTTAGCCTGTAGAGTTCTTGCCTTAGAGAGATAACTTCCCCTAGAGTGCTTACGAAATACAACTCTACCAGTTTGTCATATATTTCTTTTGAAGTTTCAAGTTTAGATACATATGGGATGAGGGGATCCTTGATGGATTCAATGAGAATCATTTGAGCCCTAATTTCCCCCTTCATAAAATTTTCAAGATCTTGAGCATCTTCCTTTCTTGCTTTAGCGATAAATCCTTTGACATGTTCCATAACCTCATTTTCAATGAGATTCAGATTTGTCCTTTTCTTCCATGCAAGATAGTTTGAAACTCCAACCAATCTGTTCCTTTCCTTGCAAAATGAAATTTTGACAGATTTAGATGTGGACATAAATATACTTACTTTATAGGATGCTCCTTTTCCTTGTTCCTTTATGTTGATGATTATATAAAGAATAGAAAAATTCTCCTTGATGAAGATAGTTTTCTTCAATAATGTTCCTTGATCTCACAGAGAGGGAGATCCCTTAGGATCCTTTGATGGTGAAGTTTTGTTGATGAAGATCAATGATAACTTCTTGATGATGTCTTCAATGGTAGGAATCCTTGCTTCAACGAGAGAGAGATCACCTTAGGGTCTTGATGACAAAACATTTTGATCTGGTTTCCTTTGGATAAATAGTCTTCAAAACACTTCAAGATGATATTCACTTTGATGCCTTCCTCGAGATTTGATCCTTGAGTGCCCCTTGATACAATTCCCTTCCTTGATTTAGTCACCTTAGCTCTGACACCATGTTGAGAAATATAGGGCATAGAAATTAAGTGATTTCTCTTCTATTAGTAATTGCTTGTGAGTGATTTTTACTTCTTTAGATTAGGATCTTCTTTTACTTAGGTTATTAGTGTTCTTCTTCATCAAACAACTACCAATGCATAAACCATAAAGAGACAAGAGACACAGAATACAACCTATCATCCAGGGCCAAAATCTCTCCCACTTGAGAGGAAAACCTGAACAAATTCTTCTTCTTATAGAGATTCCAATTGACGAATACCAAGACCAAGACCCTTAACCTATTTTCCACTCCAAGACCAAGACACAAGTTCCCTTGATGAGATCCTTAGACAACAATAGTCAACTTTTTGCTCCTTCCCTTTTCCCGGCTCCTCTTCCACTTCAACCTCCTTCTGATTCAAACCTTCAGCCCCCTTGAATTAGGTCTACAATCCTAATTTAGAAACCGTAGCTTCTACACAAGACCTTATCTTATGCCTTCACTTTCTTCGCTTTGGATAGGGTCTTCTTCTCGCTTGACTCGTCTCCCTTCTTATATTGACCTTCTTCCAACTCGGCTACCTAATGAGGACTATTATTCTTCTTGACTCCTTCTACTGCAATTAATCTCTTTCTACCTCACACATGTGGAGGATATCAACCCAAAAACATACTCGAAAAGAGCTTGGATTATACTCTTCCTTCCTTTGCTTGATAATAAGCTTCCTCATTGCACTTCACACCTCTTACTTCAGACTTGATGACCACCGAAATTATCTACCTAAAATGATGTCGAGTTGTCCTATAAATATTTGTCTCCTCATCAGAATAAGCCAACTTGACAACAAGTTGGGCTGACGTGTCATTTGGAGAGGTATTGTTATTCTTCTTGAAGCCGACTTGAAGGGAGACACTTGTGCATGTCTTGGAGGGCTATTTGACACTTTCATTGACTCCTATATAAATGTAACATGCCCAAGAAGGGTCCTTCATACATGACATTGATTCTCTTTGACTTTATGACCAATCCTAAGGGCTCATAATGGGAGCCATCACTAAAAATAAAATTCCTTTCTCATAAAACCCATGAGACAAGCATTACAAAAATAATTTTATTTTTCTTTACATCAATTACATAAAATCACATTTACATATGTCATTATGAAAATCGAACCTAGTTACACTTTTCAACGGGTTGTTGATAGACTTACCAAGTAGGCACCCTTTTGTGCACTATTTCATCCTTTCAAAGCCAATACAATTGTTACTTCATTTCTGTAAATTATTCAAAAGCTACATGGAAACCCAAATATTATTGTGAGTGACAGAGATCCCATTTTCACTATAAATTTTTGGACAAAATTACTTTCTTGTCTTGGTACTCAATTAGCTCATAATTCATCTTATCATCCTCAATCCGATGGGAAAACTGAGATAGTGAACAGATGTTTGGAATGATATATTTGTTGCTTTGTATATGATAAACAAACACAATGGATTAAGTGGTTACCTTTGGCAGAATGGTGGTATAACACTTCCTTCCATACTGCAGCAAAAATGACCCCATTTATGGTGCTTTATGGATATCATCCACCACCCATCACATCGTCTTTAAGAGACAATTTTAAGGTTCAAGCAGTGGAAGATCACATTGAGCATCAACAACAAGTTCTCCAACCCTTAAAGGATAACTTGACTTTGGTACAGAATCAATTGAAACAACAAGAAATTCAACATCACAGTGAAAGAAGTTTTAATGTGGGTGATTGGTATTTTTACGGCTACAATCATACAAACAAATCTCCCTCAAGCAAGCTAAGAAGGATAATAAATTATCACCCAAGTATTATGGCCCTTATAAGGTGTTGAAAAATATTGGTAGTATGTCATACAAAATGGAGCTACCTGCATCTTCGCGACTACACCCATTTTTCCATGTTTCATGTTTAAAGAAGGTTATATGTGGCAAACTTTCAGTTCAAACTATATTTCCAGAAATTGACAAGGAAGGAAAAAGCATATTCGAGCCTAAAGCAATCACGGAAAAAAGAATACGATAGCTAAGAGGACTATTTTCAAGTTGTTGATCTATATTTTCTTCTATTTGTGATTGGGTTACATAACAAACCTTCATTGTTCTCATTGTTCATAAGAGAATGTAGCATAAAATTGCCTAGTTCCTTGTTAAAATGTGGTAGATAATTATGTTTTTTCCTTTTGAAGAGCAAGTTATAACCTACTTGCCTCTATCATGAGGATTTACATATCATTGCATTTTTTATCACATTTCAAGTATCTTTCTCCATCATTCTTCATATGCATTTAATCTGAGTGACTCCAACGTATGTGGTTCTTCATGTGATGGCTTGGATTGTCTTGCTTCTCTTCATGGAGTCGATGGAGGAGACTTATCTCTACTTGCATCATTGTTCACTTTGGCTTGTGCAAGAGACTTGTATTCCTCATCTTTTCCTGCATTATCATTATCTCCTCCTCTTGCCATCATTTCTCTATGGAGAATATTTTGAAGTTGAAATCCAACATGAAACTACAATGAAAGTGATTTATTCCAAACCAAAGATGAAACTTCTTGAATCTTTCCATACATGAAAAGTTTTCTCTATCCACCCAAGTTGCACTCTTCATAGATGATGCAAGAAATATTGTTAACTTCTGAAAATAATGATGGTTGTTATGCGAGATGTAATTTGGATCAACTTGGGGAAGGATAAAACCCTGAAGATTCCATCACTTGATCTAATTAACATTGTATTGTCATCTAGCTTCAACAAAGCGAAAATTGAGTGTGGATGTCCAACAAAGATATCACTACAGTCCCTCAAGTAGCCCCATGAATAAATCATCAGGGCAACCCCTTGCGAACTGCATATTACTTTTTTCTGATGCTTCATTAAGGCCACTAAAAGTACTATCATCTCCTAAATTTTAGATTCTTCATGAACCTTAATTTTATGAATACTGCAGACAAAAAATGTCCCATCAATGCTTGTTCCAAGTAAGTGCAAGATATCATGAACAAACTCGTTATCCGAAATATACTCTTCGTGATATTTAAATTTGTTGCAACAAGTATTCTGTAATGTATCGCAAACCTCTATCGGTTCCATCCTCACCTCCGGAGGCAACAATCATCTATGTCAAATCGATTAAGTGATTTACCACAACCCCATGAACATTGTCAATATCAGTTACTCATTGTCTAGTTTCAACTTTTGTGAAAAGAATTGAATGACCTAGATATGTTTTTATACCTAACTCACAACATTAATAAACTGATAAACTTGACAAGACTTATTATGAGCAGGCCCATAATATTTGGGAGTTAATCGTAGAAGTGCCACTGTTTATTATCGTCAATTTCTCATTCTCACCAACAATGTTGCCATGTTTATCAGACGAAGTCGATGCTATATTAGTGAGATCAACACTCTTAATTTTATTATGTTTAAGAGTCACATATCCAATACATGGTTGTAGATCCACGCAATTCGGTGTTTTTGCAATTTTACCAATTGCATGTACCTTTACTAGTTGTTATATTAGTATGATCATGGGGAATATCTTGCTTTTTGATGGAATTATTACAGGGTACCTTTTTTGTGCTATCACAACTATGGTTGATCTGAAGGGACGGAGAATTAGAGTTGTGATTTCCTAAACTCTTACCTAGAATTAAACTTAGAATGAACTTCCCCTCAAAATGAAATATCTCAAACATCTTCCTTAACTTCTTTTCACGTAAAGCATCTTCATCATTTTTTTTATCATGGCCATCTTCATCTTCATTGGGAAACTCACAATTTAAACTTTGAAAACCTAATACTTTAAACATTTCTTTAAATATTTCCTTTATTCCCTTAAGTTCCTAGAGATTATGCTCAATTCTTTTTCTCATTAATTCAAAACACATGTTGACAACCATAAATGGCTCTAATACCAATGGGAACAAACCAAATATAAAATATATATTATTATTCACTAGCATCTTAAGATACAATGGATATGTATAAATATACATAAGTTTTGATAATTCATGTACTTTAGGAAAATGTTTCCCTATCATTAATTGCAATATACTAAAATAGAATGTGACATAAATAATTATACATTATTTCAAACATAGTATACTTTAGATATATTACATATTATGAGATGGCTACCTACTTTCTTAGTATAGATATTGGGAAAGAATGACATCCAGAAGAGATGGTGTCAAGAGGAAAGCTATACATTTTAGTGTAACGAGTCCAAGGAGTTTGCTTAAGATTATATAGAAATTTCTTAAATTGGAAAACAAGGGCAGGGTCATTTTGAACATATATTGGGGGTTGTTCCATCTAAATTTCTTCTTGCAAATCCTCATGCATGAAAGTAGATTTAACATCCATTTGGTCATATTATTTATGGGAGGTGACAAGGGATAAAGTTACAAGGTGGATGGAATTCATTTGACTCCAGGGAGAAGGGGTTTCATTATAGTCAAACCCTTCAACCCGAGAACACCCATTTACATCTAACAAGTTTTCTTCCTTTCAAAAGACATACATGATCCCAACTATCATTCACCATTAAGGAAAAATATTCTCCATTCATTAATATATCCTAATCTTGATGGCCAAAAGGCTTTTGCAAAGGTTTCTAGATCATGAGTCTCAAAAACATAAGCCAAAGAAAAGGAGGCCCACTAGAACCGTGAACATGTACAATATTGATACATAGGATCACTAACAATATCACCCATTGCTTCTCATGTTGTATGGACCTATACAAGAAGCAGTGGTGTCAACACAAACTCATGTTCAATGGACTCAACCGGAGGAAGGTGAGCAAATAGAGATGGGTCTTCATTCTCTCTATCACCATTTGAAGAAGAAACTAAAATATGATCATTATTAGAAAAGTTGGGAATAGAAGATGGCACATATGCCTAAGATGGTTAGAAATACAAAGATGGCACAATCATTGAGTTAGTTTTTATAGGTCGAAGATGGCACAAATGTTGAATTGTAATTACACGCTAAGATACTTCATCAAACTTGACATCTTTGTTAACAATAATTTCATTTAAATGAGGTTCAAAAATTTTGTAACCTTTTACATGTTCAAGATATCTAACAAAAATGCAATTTTCATTTTCAGTTGTAATGCATTCATTTTCTAATCATGAAGGTGAGCCCATGCTTTACTACCAAACACATGGAAGTGGTTGACATCTAGTATAATTTTATTGTGCTTCTTATAGTGTCATATTTTGTAAATCCTTTGTTGGAGTATGATAAAATATGTAACTGGCACAATTAATGGATTATACTAAAAAATGATGACTTAATCCCTTAATAAGTGCTTAACATTTTAAAACATGCATTATTTAAAACATTAACATCATAAAAAATTTGTAATTAACATAAACCAATTAATTTTGCAATAGTTAGTGGATTTATTAGATGACAACATATTAATTATAATAATATAATTATTTTAATAATAATAAAATTAACATTTGAATAACAATAATAAGCAAGAAGGGTATTAAGTAACACTTTATATCTTTATTTATTTTAATTTTAATTTTAATTAAACATTAAAACTAATAATATGTAATTTTAATTTTAAGATAATTATCTAATATTTAATATTCATTAATAAAAATTGAATATTCATTAACAAAAATTAATTAAATAATAACTTGATCTATTTCATACCATTTTCTAAACTGTCGGCTCCATCCATTCCCTTCCCATCCCTCTCCTCTATTTATTACCAAATTCATATCTGACTTTTTCATTCATCTGATCCTAATGATGAACCACAGAGGTTAGTTCGAAACGTCGATAACAAATAAACATGAATGCGATGACTCTGGAAGATGCCATACAAAATACAGATCACAGAAGCCTCAAATCTATAATTAATCGCTTAAATTGGATCATACAATTTTCCATTTCCTTTGTGTGACTCTTTCTCTCAGCGAAACCATTTTGAAGTGGTGTATATCGAACAATAAGTTACACCTAAATGTCTTATGCAATGCACTAAGTTGTAAATGTATTGTTAATATATTTTCTCTATTATATGTTATTATGTAGTTGATGTCCAAATTGTCTTTTTATAAGGGCCATGTAAGCCAAAACATGTCAAAATCTTCATTCTAAAATTTTAAGAAATAAATCCAAGTGCATATGGAGAAGTCATTAATGAAAGTTAAGAAGTACTTGAACCCACAAAAGGAGGAGGAATAAGAGAACACAAATCACTATGAGCGAGTTTCAAGGGGGTCAAGGCATGCCTAGAGAAGACTATCCTAATGATTTTTGTCAAGAAAATAGTGATACAAACACTACCTCTACAAGAAACGAGAGAAAGACCAATCACCATATTTGCATTACATCGTTGTTGAAATCAGCGATGGTTTGAATTCCCAAATTCCTCATGCCAAAGTTCGTTAAATTCATCACTATGATCACTAAAAACTAATGGAATAGAAGTTGACCCAAAGTTTCAAATTCGTACAACCTAGTAATATCATTGACAAATCCAATCGTTAAGGTATGATTGTTATCTGTTAAATTACAACTTGATAAGGTGAAATCTCTATTACTTCACCTAAATGAGTGTTTTGATATATTGATAGATATTGCAAGAGAAACTTGGAACACAATACATCATTGAAATGACCATCATCTCGTTGAATTATTCCAACTTCCAAGCCCTACAACACTAAAAGATCTATTCACCAACAAATATTTGTTTAGTTTTAAAATTTATTACGAGGAAAATTACTTTTTCCTTATCCATATAATAAGATTCTCTTGAAACAATAAGACACTAGTTAAAAAAAGTATATGTTGCATTGAGGGAAAAACCAAAAGTAGAAAGTGCATATGTCCATGAGAAAAAGAGATGGAAGAAAAACAATCAAGATTGATGTTGGGATTTTTCATTACCGCATTTAAGGCCTCAATCTTCTTAAAGCATTTAAACTCTACATGACCATATCCCCACAAGAGCTATAATGTTTTTCAATCTTCTTCCTTTTTTATTTTGTTCCTTTGTCATCATTAGGAGGAGCTAATTGAAATGGCTTGGGACCTTTGTTTTGTTTTTCATTGCAAGGATATTTCTTCTTCAAATGCTTGGATTTATCCTTCTATTGGGCCGCTAAAGCTTCACTAGATGTACCTGTAGTGCTAATCACTCCAAGATGCAAAAGTGTCTTATTGTTTAGTTAAAGAATCACAAAAGTCTTCAAGGGAGGGTGATGTATGAGCAACCACTAGAGCTTCTCCTATTGAGTGAAAAGTAGATAAAAAAGAATAATATACACTACCAATCTTAGCAAGAATAACATATGTCAATTGGCCATCCTTATTTTTTATATTACAATCTTTAAGTCTGGTTTTTTTTAACTTAGATAGATAGTCTTCAATACAAAAGAAATCACTAGGATTTAAAGAAATCAATTGGTTTTCAAGTTAGTGGGCTTGAATCTCATTATGCATATCGAATATGGTTTCCAATTTTTTCCAACTTTCATCTAGTTTATTAACTCCTTGAAGTTGAAATAGGAAACCAATTGATGTGGAAATTCTTATTAATCCACATCTTTCATTATTTTCATTATCTAGTCTCATTAATATACATGCTTCATTTTTTTTAATTAATTAATTAATTATATATATATATATATATATATATATATATATATTTAAATTTATTTATTTATTTTTATTTTTTAATTTTATTTTAAATTATTATTATTATTATTTATTATTTTATTTTATTTTATTTTATTTTATTTTTTAAATTTATTTATTATTTTTATTTTATTTTATTTTATTATTTATTTATTTATTTTTTATTATTTTTTATTTATTTATTTATTTATTATTATTATTATTATTATTATTTATTTATTTATTTTTATTTTTTTGCTAGGTTATGTGACTCCTGAGATGACTAGCATGCCTAACTTGTGGCTTAAGTAGCCATGACCCAGGGGCATTTATGCTGTCAAAATCACCCAAGGATTGCACCCGTCCTAGGCCACACCAACAACCCTTAGCATGGTTGGATTGTTGACCATGGAGTTTCGAATCGATGAATTTTACACCATGAAGTGCCTTAACAAAACACCTTGTCACTGTCTGCTCTACGCCCCATAAGAAATCCACATGATTCATTATTTTAATTATCTAATTTGACTTTCTTTGAGGCACCACGAGGAGCAATTTATTTTCCCAAGGTAATATGGTAAAGTCCTTTACTTTGTAGTACATTCTTAATATGAGGTTTTCTTAAGTAGCTTGAACCAATAAGTAAAATATCACTTGCATTATCCACATTCAAATATATCAATAAAATTTATTCAAAAACATAAACAAACTCTCTAAATGAAATATTCTAGAAAAATTAAGTAATTAAAAAAAACACAAAAAATGGTCTCTAAATGTCAAAATTAAAGCTATTAAAAAGACATAAACGGTAACCAAAGTGTTATGTGGTAAACACAAGTTGGCCCACATGGTGATGGATGCACAATGAAGTTGTTGCATTTAAGAAAAAAGATTCTTAATTCTCTACCTTTGCTTGTAAGCTCACTTTTACAAACAAGTTATTTGTACATGAAATGTCTTATTTTTATAAAATAAGTGTGAATCATCTTTATAATGAAATTATGTTATAAAATAAAATGGCATGAAAAATATTAAAATTAAACTATAATAATTCATTTTTATAACTTAAGTGAAATACACTTTACAATACTTTTTACTCCTCTTGCAATGTTTATTCCCATTATTTCTTGCTCTGACTGTTCTCTGTTCAAGAGGAAGCTTAATATTGATGCTTGGAGGACAAAGAGCAAGGGGGAGAGGGGACACCCTTGCCTCAACCCTCTTGAGGCTTTGAAGAAGTCCGTGACTCTCCCGTTTACCAGAGGGGCAATCCATGGCTCACTAATGCAAGCCTTGATCCAATTGATGAACTTATGCCCAAACCCGAATTTATGTAGAACCTCCAGCAAGAATCTGTGTCTAACCCTATCAAAGGCACTTTCAAGATCAAGTTTGATAACCATTCCTTTCTCCTTCCGGGCCAAACTTGAGTGGATTGCTTCTTGAACCAAAATATAGTTGTCTGCTATCTGTCTTCCCTGAATGAAGCCCCCCTGATTCTCTGGGATGATGTCCGGGAGAATTGTTTTCAACCTGTTCACTATCACTTTTGTTATCAGCTTATAGCCTATATTGCAAAGTGAAATAGGGCGGAATCTGGAGAAGGAATTTGCACCTCTTTCCTTGGGGATAAGGGCCAAGAAAGCCGAATTAGTGCTTCCCCCTATCTTCTGACAGTTTTGAGACTTCCGGACCATCCTACACAAATCTTTTTCGACAATATGCCAACAGTGCTGTAAGAATCTGGCTGTAAAGCCATCAGGGCCTGGAGCCTTGTCCGGCTCCATAGAGAAGAGGGCAGCTTTGATTTCATTGTTTGTGACTTCTGCTTCCAAGAACTGATTCTTTCTGTTAGATATCCGCTTGGGAACCTCATTTACAGTCAATGGAATTTGAGCTTGTTCCTCTTTTTCGCTATACAACTTTTTAAAGTGCTGAAAGGCCACATTTTTTATGCTTTGAGTGTCTCTATGAATAGTGTTCTCTTCCCTGATTTCGGTGATGTTGTTGGAGTTTTTTCGAGCTTGGGCTTGTTTATGGAAAAAGGATGTATTTCTGTCACCTGCCTTGAGCCATAGCCTGCGAGATTTGGTCCTCCAATATTCTTCCTCGGCCAGGCTTGCTTTAAGCAGCTTTTGTTGGAGATCTGCTTCTTTTTCAAGGATTTCTTTTGTGATCTCCTCATTTTCTGAATTAAGCTGGTGGGTTTCTAGCTGCTCTTGTAACTTCTTTCTTTCCACTGTAGGGTTTGGGAGAGATTTTGCCCAAACTTTAAGAGCTGCCTTCACTCTCCTGAGTTTTTCCTCCCACACAAAGAACGGAGAGCCATTCACTGGTTGCTTCCACATATCCTTTACTAATTGCAAGAAGGATTGCTCCTTGATCCAGAGAGGATTGAATTTAAAAGGAGTGGGGCCTTTATCCCAATGAGCCGAGAGATCTAGCTTAATGGGCCTGTGATCAGAGACACTGCATGGAAGAATATGCATTCTAGTATCTAGACCAAGAAGTAAAAAAGAGCTTTGAACAAGAAATCGATCTAACCTTGCAGCGATGTGACCTGGACCAAGCCTTTTATTGGACCAGGTATACTTGCCCGACGAAGGTTTGATGTCGATCAAGTCCCAATCCTAGAGTAGGTCTTCAGCCCACTCTCGTGCTGGATCCCTTACTATGCTCCCACCACGTTTTTCAGTCGTAGATAGTGTAAGGTTAAGATCTCCAGCGATGATAATATTTGCTAGATCTTTAGAGTCTGCCAGCTCTCTGATAGATTCCCAGCAATTCTTTTTTTCTCCTGCATTGACCGGGATATACACATTAAAGAGACAAAGAGTCTCATTTGAATCAACGTGCTTTAGTTTTGAGAATAGCCAGTGGGTGTTGGCGATCTCTTTCACCCTTGTGAGCTTGCTTGGGTTCCAGAGGGTACCCAGACCTCCTGAGGCACCTCTCGCTGAGACTGCTTGCCCTTCACTTTTTTTCCAGAGATTTTTACCTATGTGGAGGAAAGCCTTGTCCTCCATTTTAGTCTCCTGGATGAGGAGTATGTCAGGATATTCAGATCTTATCAAACTTTTTACTGCTTCTTCCTTGATTTTGCTCCCCATACCCCTACAATTCCAGGAGACGATTCTCATTACTTATTTTTGGAGTGGAGAGCTCCTTTAGAGCTCTGGGGCGGATTTCTGTTCATCTTCGGAGTCTTAGCCAGGAGTTTCTCGAGAGTGGGTTGGCTTCCTTGCAATTTGTCTTTGTATGTCTCCTGCTCTCTTTTCTCACGGGCTGATTTTCTGCCCCTCAACGATCTTCTGGCCGAGGTTTGTGTTTCTCCTATCTCGCCTTCTTCTTCTGAATCCTCTGAACCTTGTATTTCTTCAGCGTCTTCTGAGGGTGTATCTTCCATTCTATCTGTTTTGTTACCTGTTTGCTTTGATTCCGGGGGGGGCTCTTTTTGAGCCGATTCTTCCTTTTGTGTCTCTAAATCATGGACTTCCTCTGATGCTGAGCTGAGTTGTATAAATTTATTTCCTTGTTCTTCCCTATGTGGCTTTTGAGACCCCATTTGAAATGCTTTCCCATTGACATTTCCTGTTTTTGGGGCTTTGCTTTTTGTCCTTTTGACCTGCATCCACCCGTCCTCTTTGCCTTTCTCTGTTTCAACGTTTTTTGGACATCCTCTGGCGAAGTGGCCATAGATCTGGCACTTCCTGCATTTGAACGGAAACTGTTCATAATCCAGCTTTTGGAGATGCGTCCAACTGCCAACTTTGATCTTTATTGCCTCTGGCAGGCCAACCTCAAGATCAATTTCAACACGAATTCTCGCACAATCACATTGATCTTTACTGTTAACTCGGTCAATGAATTTACCCAGGGTATTCCCGATGTGCTTGAGGGATTCCCAGTTCCAACAATGCATTGGCAGATTAGGCAATCTAACCCACACAGGCACGGCAGTGGGCACGTCGACTGCTGGATCAAAGTCTGGCGTCCACTTATTGAGATACAGTCCTTGGGGGCCCATGAAGTAGGGTCCATTTCGGAAGATCAGATCCTTATCTTCCTTTTCTGAAAATTCGAATAGGAAGAAACCCTTCCCCAGAAAGTAAGAAGTGACTTTGCCCGATATCAGAGGCGCCCAGTTCCTTGAGACCCAGCTTTCAGTGGATCTGGGGGAGGGCCAGAGGCCAGTGAACTGTCCCACCAAGGCACGTTCAGACAAAGAAAGGGCAACTTGGATCGGTTTCTCAGGTAGGAGCAAGATCTTCGGGATATCATCAAGTCGTTTCACAAATTTCGACGCCTCTGCAGTTTTCTTTTTTGGTAGCGAATTCAGCAGATTTGAGAACGCCTTTGCTTCAGCGGGGGAGGGCGAAGAAGACTCCATGAGGGAGGTCTCAGCTCGGACGGATCGAGCTCCCCCAAATCTCACCGGGCATAGTCGCTCAGATCAGCCTGCAGAGTGGTCGATCTAGTTTGCCAGATAGACGAGAATATAGAGGGTCTGGCTGCACCACTCGGAAGCCCTCAGGCGGTCGCAAGGCCGAAGTCTCAGCTCGATGCAGCGGCAGTCGGCTCAGCCGCTTCAGTGGTTTTGGCAAACCGATTTAAAGAGGTAGTGGAAGAGTACTATGCAGACTCAGGAAGCAAGCTCAACAAAGGCAAATGCCAAGTTTATTGTTGGAACACCTCTGCCAGATTGATCCAAGCTATTTCTAATTGTCTTGGTTTTACAGCCTCCTCTACTTGGACTTCATTCAAATACCTGGGGCTCCCTGTCTTTCAAAAAAGGATCCTCAGCAGAGAATGGATGCCGCTGTTGGAAAAATTCAAGCTTAAAATTCAGTCCTGGGGATATAATTGGCTCAATCTAGCAGGCAAGACAGTACTGATAAAGTCTGTATTGAATAGCCTGCCCATCTTCCAGGCAACAGTTATGATGGCGCCCAAGGGTATAATGAGGAAGATGGAGGAGTATATAAAAAAAAAAAATTGGAAAGGGGGCAAAGGCAACGAGAGAAAAATCCCATTACTAAGCTGGAATATGATCTCTCTGCCTAGATCAGAAGGCGGTTTAAACTTTAAAAATCTCAACATCCAAAGCACAGCGATGGGTGCCAAATTGGTTTGGAGGATTATCGCTCCAAAACCGGGTTGGGCACAACGGGCCTTGTGGAAAAAATACTACGGAGGGCAGAGAATGCGCTGCCTAAGTAATTCAAAGGGAATAGCAGGTATGCCGATCCACAAACACTGTGAAAATTCCGCAGCTCTGATCAATCAGCACGCCCATTGGATCCCAGGGAACGGACAGCGAATACACATCTGGGATGATAACATTATGGGAAGCGATCCGTTGGCAGAAGATCACTCATTAGCCACTCTGAGAGAATGGATGAACTCAGAAAATATCAAAACTCTGTGGGATCTGTCCCTCTGGGATAATGGAGATTGGTGGCGGTGGAAGCATCTGGAGGTGCCTGCGAATCTTGCTCACGATTACGCTGTCCTCCTTTCTCATCTGAAAGGCAAAGCTCCGCTGAACATAAGGAAAGCTGATACCAGAGGCTGGGGACCGATCCCTGGCAATTATACTGTTTCTAAGGGATATGCCCAGCTCACACGAATTCCCAGCGCACCGCCTGATCCGAGGCCATGGCAGGGGGTATGGTCTTCAGAAACGCTGCCCAAAGTGGATACCTTCTGCTGGCTGCTATGTCACCACAGAATCCTGACAGAAGACAGACTCAAGAAAATAGGGTACTCAGGGCCATCACGCTGCTCTCTGTGTGAGGATCATGAGGAAAACGCGTCTCACATGATGTTATCCTGCAAGTTCGCTGCAGACTTGTGGAAGGAGGCCTTAGAGCCATGGAGCATGAACTTTGGCCCATTCAACCACTGCTCAGAGCTTTTTTCTAATTGGAAACGAATATATCCAGGGGGCGTTGTTCAGAATTCGCAAATCAGAGATGCATGGCATGCCCTGCCCAAGCTAATCTGCTGGCATATCTGGTTAGAAAGAAACCAAAGGATTTTTATGAATAAGAAGAGTGTTCCTAAGCTAATCTGGGTTAAAATTAAAAGCCATCTTAAAGAATGTTTGGGAGATCAGATAAGCATAAAGGACCTCACTGAACAAGATATAGTCTGGGGTGCCTCCCTGGATCTCCACCTCTCAGACACTGTAAAGAATCCCCCCCCCCTTAAAGTCTTGGCAAATCCGACTAAATGACACAGAGTTTGCCGAATTCTGCAGCAAAAAGGCGACGAAAGCACTCTTCTTTGACGGTGCAGCTAAAGGAAATCCTGGCAGATCTGGAGCTGGTGGGGTTATTAAAAGTGCAGAAGGTATAACGGAAGCTAGATATGCTTGGGGAGTGGGCGTCAACACCAGTATTCAAGCTGAAGCACTAGCTCTCCTCCAGGGACTCAAGGTGCTTAAGAAATTGGGAATCAGAGAGGCAGTGGTTTTTGGGGATTCTCAGATTATTATAAACGCCATGGTGGACAAATCACCTCCCTCTGATTTAAGACTATCTAGATTGCTGAGCAGAATCAACACCCTTACATCCTTCTTCCAAAAGCTGGAATTTCTTCACATAAAGAGGGAAAACAACAAAGAAGCAGACGCTGAAGCCAATATAGCAGTTAGTCTCCCTCTCGGAAATTATATAAGAGACGGAGAAGAAGGCTGGGATCCCATCCCCTAGCAACCCAATAAAAATGTATTATTGTTTTCTTCTGAAGCAATTTGTTTGCACTTTTAAATTAGGACAGATAAAAAATTCTGCTAGAAGAACAGAATGTAAAATCAGCAAGATCTTGAAGAGGACAACCATATGGTTACTGGATGAGGCAAAATTTGAGCCCCTCCCCCCCATTTTGTAATCTGAATTGAGGCATTTCAGCCAAGAAGGAATATATCAGTCTAATCGTTTCTTTTAAAAAAAAGAAATACACTTTACAATAAAGTGATTCGTACCTTGAAGTTGCATATAAACTTTTTCACAAAATAATTTAATTAAAAAAAGTTTAATTCAAAACCTCTTATTTAATAAAGTAAATTTTGACCAAGTCACTTAATGCAATATGTAATCAATGTTGTGAAAAAGAAGATAGTTTTTTTTTTTTTTTTCCTTGAAGTAGTGCTCCAAACGCAGTGGAATAGCTCTCTCAATGTAGAAAAGTACAAAAATAGCAGTCCAAAAATCCTTTGATATAGGTAGTGACAGAGGTTCAAAATCTTGATCAACAACGGGAGCAACCCCTCATGTGAGCTCTCATATTATGTTCAATAAATATGGTAATTCCCTACATGTTGGACACCTTAAGTAACTACTCACACAAACAAAACAAAGATCAATACACATGGTTAAAACCATAAAAGAGGAAAACAAATCCATGATCCCACCCAACACAACCACTTGAGGAAATATATAATCCAAAAACAAAAAAATTTACATATGAGTTTCTCATAATCGATAATTGACATATGCTCTTTAAATAGAGATCATGGACCAATCATGTCTTAAGCTATGAATTAATATAATCGTTCGTACTAAGATGAATATGAGTCATCGAATCACTTTGTCTAACATATATCATGATCATTAGAGTACATAACTACAAATACATATTAAGAAAACACACTTTACCTAAAAACACATTAGACAACAAACTTAACTGACTCCTGACTATCTAATTATCTCAGCATTTTAATACATATTAAGAAAACACACTTTACCTAAAAACACATTAGACAACAAACTTAACTGACTCCTGACTATCTAATTATCTCAGCATTTTGATGATCCATTTTTCTCCATGATGTATGGTATTGTATTTTCAATATACTAAAAAAAAAAAGGTATAATATGGCTACACAAATGGGACATAAGTAATTAGATAATAGCTACACTTGGAGAGAAGATGATACAACTCTAAATCAATGAATTTGTTGATATAATTAGTTTTATTAGTTTTGTTATATTTTTTGTCCCGAGATGATTGAATTATGGTATGTAATGCATAGTTTATGATGTAATTTCTTATCTCTCTCACCTAATTAGATCAATAAATGAAAGTGACATTATATTTATAAAGCGGATTATATATCACACATTGTATGCAAATTATACAATGTTATACATTTCAAAATAAGCTTAAAATGTTTCGAATGGAATTAAAATTTAAAAGTGGGGTGAACTTGTAATTTGCAAATCAAAATTCTTTGAGTTTGTAATCGTATAATTTTATGTTGTAAAGTTTCATAAACTTTTTTTAAAACAATTTATCAAATTGAATATTTTGAAAATTCAAATAAATTTCAAAATTTTGTTGATTTTATTTTATGATTGATAAAAGCATTAAATCTATATTTTTAAAATGCAAAATTAACTATTACTACTAATAATAATGATAATATATTTTTTAAATTGCCATATGTCAATTTCCGCTTTGGACTTTTGCTTGTGAAAAAAATCATCAATTTTCATATGATGTTTTAATTTTTGTATAATGAATTTATAGTTTTAATTATTTTAGGAAAGTAATTACTTATTAATGTGACAAGTTCTATAATTAATAGCAAATTCAATTGTTTGAATGCCATTCACTACAAATTTCACCTTCACTGTTTTTTGAAATATGTTCATACCTAAAGTATTTGTTCATTTCCTACCAATCAAAGATATAATTCATCGTGGCAAACATTTTTTTTATACTTTTCATTTCGTAATGGATTCTTTAAATTTAAGTTTTTGCGGACTTAAGTCAGATGATGATACGAGAAAATATATTGGTCAAAGCAATAAAAATAATAAATAATAAATAATAAACAATTGGAAATTTTATGATGATGCCACATTCACTGCATTTTGATGGGATTATCAATTGCTTTCAATGGAGGGGCATGCCAATGTTGTGGGCATCATGCCATGTTATTGAGAACAATATCCTCGAGTAAATGTCACAGTAGTGGATTAGAGAAAGAATATTCTTCTATTTCATATGCTTGGGATTTATATTGCTTGTGCAAACCACCTTCCATTGCCTATGTGTTTGTGTAAATTTATCTCTTGAGGACAACTCGAGGTATTTCTAGCCAAGGCATGCACCAAATAAGACCACCTCTTGCTACAATTTTCAACACTCCCTCCTAGCAAGGAAGATACCTTTGGAAGAAACTCTTCCACTTGGATCTATCTCCAACACTACCACGTTCTCCATTGCTATAATTGCTCCCTCTGAACTAGAAGACTTCCCTGCTTTTTGCTGCGGAATTTGATCTCAAGACTTGTCCTTTCCAACCATGCTCTGTGATTCTACCACCTCAGTCATAAGTGCCATGTACCCCCTGTATCTCTATTGTTGCTTACTCTACCTGAATGTGGTATACCGGGAAATCCAACTCTCTCTTGATCCCCCTCAAACAAATCTTCTTCCTACTTGGCTCGAACTCCCTCTACACTGGGAGTCACTGACTGAGTAGTTGTGTCCACTTGCCCTGGGCTAAGCTCCTAATTATCCTACTTGTTGGCCCAACTGCCAACTAGATGAGGCTCCATCTTAAGAACTCTATCTTGCTCTCGCTCAACCATAAATTTTCTACTTTTTGCACTACCTACCTTGTTGCTCATGGTTGCGCCTGTCTCAACTTGTAGCAGGTACAGGTTCTTCTTCCTTACAATTATATGCTTCTTACATCTAGAAGCTAAGTGTTGAAGGTAATCCTTATCTCTATTTAAGATGACATCATAACCCTTGTCCCCAAGGGTAGCTACCGAAATAAGATTCTACTTAAGCCCTGGAACATAAAGGACATCTTTGAGATGAACAGGATTACCTTACTCCCTCTTAAAATTGATAGTACCAACTCCTCTAGACACATACATACCATCATCTCCTAGCTCGATCAGAAATTGCATGTCCTTATCCTCTAGGTGGTTGAAATACCTCTTGTTCCCAGTCATGTGGAAGGATGCTCTTGAATCAATATACTATACACTATTGTCTATTGAGCTTGTCATGTAGAAATCAATTAAAAATATTTCTTGAACTGGGCCACAAATGCATCTACCTCTGTTGATGCAGCTACATGATCCTTTGTGGACTCCTTCCAATTAGGACACTTAGTGGCATAGTGGCCAAATTCATGGCAATGGAAGAACTTGATCTTGCTTAGATGCTTCTTCTTCTTCTCGCCCTTCTGACTAGACTTGGCCTCTCCTTGGCCCTTCTTGCCCTTGGTTCTATTGTCTTTTCCTGTCATGGAAAGCTTCTCCTCGTCCTATGTCTTCATCCACCTACCATCTCTCATCCCTCTCTGGATTTCTTTGGAACACAATCACTCCAAAACCTTTCCCAACCGGGAAAAATTTCTCTATCACTCACTGCATCTTGGAAGCCATACTAAGACTTTTTGATCCAAGATCTTTTACTTATGGATGCATCAGAATTACATGAAACAAAGCTTATTAACCATGGAACTTAAAAGCACATAAAACAATGTGGAAATAACACGATAAGAAAGAAACCATGACACAAAGATTTGATTACAGAGTTTGTCCAATTTGGACTATGTCTCCGGGCCCTGCTCAATAGTGGGGAGGCCTTCTTTCATTAAGTGGCATAAAAGAGATAAAAGTACAAGCAAAATTCAATTATAATCCTTATACCTCCAAGCTGGAAGATGGATGAAGAATGGAGAGCCCAGCTTTAGAAACAGGTAGTACCACCAAAATCCTGGCGAAAAATCATGCAAAAATGCCTATCTGAACACCCAATTCAGATAATCGAGCTGTATGCACCCTCTCGGAACCTCCTTGCTGCTCAAGGTGAGGTTCTAGCCCCTGGTGCCAGGTCGGGTTACTGCTACATACAATGTTCTGAACTATCGGTCAATCTCCTCCTCCTTTCTTATGTGGACAATCCATTATATATATGTGGTGGCTAACCCCTCAATTCCCGAGCAGTTCCCAACATATGACAAGTATTATATGGTGGGTTTGTTTCAAGCAGAGATTCTCGGGCCCTTGAATAGTACGTGGTAACAACCATGTCAAACATAGAAAAACAATCCATGGACCACTTTCGAATTAAACCTAAAATGGTGGAATAATCCTTCAGCGCAGTTAGCCTCATCGCAAATCACAAGCAGTGTTTTCCATTGGCGTAAAGACCCAAGCTTTTACAACAGGCGCCCTGCAATAACAACAGACCCGACAGGCTTATTAAACACAGTTCATAATATATCAGGTCCAGAGCCTCATCGTAAATCACAATCGGCAGGAACCGGGGTTGGTAATCCATATGACTATTCCCCTTTTACGAACTGCGATTGCGATATATTGCATCGCAACCTGGCTTATTCTCGGGGCCAATTATTTAACTCTGACCGCCTCTGATCTGTGATTGTGATATCGCAAATAGAAACTCAGTAGTGCCGGGGCCGATTATCTTAAGTCGCGACCTCTTCCTTCTGTGATCTGCGATATGTGGGACCAATAGAAACCTGCCACTTGGCGCTTCCCCATTCGCTGAGAGTTTTTCCATGTCACTTTCTCCTGCCACTTGTCCAAGTCAAACTTGATCTTTGAATTGCTCTAACTTCTTTATATGAACTCGAATTTGAGTGTCATTCACACAGTTGGAATCAAGATGATGAGCACTTCGATCTGATGCTAGGTTTATAGAGTTTCTGCCACTTTTCATTTTGAACCTTCTTACCATGCCATTGGTACTTTTTAGAGATTCACCTGGATCAATCCTCCCCACTAAGAGCTTTTGGATTGCCAAAAGCCTTTTCAGTATATTGGCAAGTGAGGAAATTTCTCCCTCACTCTTTCTTTCTCCATCCACCAAGCTTTACTTAGATGCATTCCTTTGAAGCCCACACGAATGTGCTCCACATCTCCCCGTCGTGAAGTTTTGGTTTTCCTGTCAAGTATGATATCTTCAGGCAACTTGTCTATATAATCTGGTACAAAATCGTCCACTGTAGGAATTTGTGCAACCTATTTGGTATCCATAATCAATGGAGGTTCATAAAGCTTCAAGTTTTCAATATTTACTACTGAGTACATTTGCATATAAGCGGGCAAGTCAAGACGAAAAACATTGTCTCCAATCTTTGTCAATATAGTGAAGGGACCATATCGAATGGGTCTCAATTTCTTCCCTTCTCCCTTTATTCTATCCTTGTTGATGTGGAACCATACCTTGTCCCCAACTTGCAACTGATGGTCAACTTGGTGTTTATCATGTTGATCTTTATACCGAGCTTGACTCTTCTCCAACTTCTCTTATACTGCTTGATGAATCACCTGTATCTGCTGAATAAACTTCTATGCTTTTTCCCTATCATCTCATCCATTGCCATCCTCATCTTTCCCAAAGACCATGTCTAAGGGATCCCTTGGTAGGTAACCAAAACATGTCTCGAACGGTGAGCTCTGTGTGGATGAATGTGTTGCTCGATTGTATGCATGTTGCACATAAGGAAGTTGTTCATCCCACAACTTGGGATGTTTTCCACAATAGCCTCGTAACAAGTGTACCACGGTGCGGTTGACAACCTCTGTCTACCCATCGGTCTGTGGATGAAATTTCGTACTTCTTTTTAGCTTAGTGTCCATCATTCTCCACAAGTTGGTCCAAAACTCTCCAAGAAAGTGAGAGTCTCGATTTGACACAATAGATGTGGGCAACCCAAAATGGACCCAAACATGTTGAAAGAAAAGATAAGCAATTTGCTCAACAGTGACCTACTTTTTACAAGGCATTAAAATACACATTTTACTAAAATGATCCATGACGACATACAAATAGTCGTGACCTTTCCTAGACATAGGCAAACCACCTACAAAATCAATGGACACACTTTCCCATGGTCGACTCAGAATAGGGAGTGGTGTGTAGAGCCCAAGTTTTCTATTAGAGGGATTTGAAATAGAACAAAACACACATCCCTTTACAAAGCGAGTCATAATGTTTTTCATATGAGGCCAAAAACAAAACCTCTGTAAAGGACATAAAGTTTTTTCAACCACAAAATGACCAGACACAAGAGAGGTATGAGCCTCTCAGATTACATGTACCCTTTCATCAATGGGTATGCACCATTTTCCAAGGTGATACAATAGTTTTCCCTACAAATAATAATTGTCCACTTGCGATCCACGAGTCAGTCTTGCATAAATCTATTTAAAATCACCATCGTTGGCATTTTGTTTAGCGTAACCTTCTAATGATAAAGAATCATTTTACAAAACTACTGATGCATAAATAGGAGGGAGAGAAAGCATATCTGCTACTTTGCATATATGCTACTTTGTTGTTGGTGCCCTTCTTGTATTTTATTACCAGATGAAACTGCTGGACGAATCCAATCCATTTGAAATGACAGGCTTGTTGAAGCTTGGTTTGTGACTGAAGGTACTGCAAGGGCTGATGATCCGTATGGATGATGGTCTCCTTGCTGATCAGGTAGTGTTTCCACTTCTTTACACTTTGAACCAAGGCGTACAACTCCCTATCGTATGTGGGATAATTCACAACATCCTGGGAGAAATTCTTTGAATGGTAACATATAGGCTTCCTTTACTGCATCAATACAATGCCCATGGAATATCTGTTGGCATCTGTTTCAATCTCAAAAGGCTACTGATGATGATCTTCTCTTTCAGTGTGTCGAAGGATTTCTGCTGCTTTCCTCCCCACTAAAAGGCCTGCTTCACACTTTTCAATACGTGTAAGGGGGTTGCGATAACAAAGAATTTCACAATGAACCTTCTCCAATTTTGTATGATGCCCAAAACGCTTCAGACCTCTGTAACATTTGTGGGCTTGGGACATTTCATAATCACATCTACTTTAGAGGGATCTACTTTCAATTGCCCATTACCAACTATGTGACGTAAATAAACCAAAGATGTCTTCCCAAACTCACACTTTGACAGTTTTAGATACAATTTTTCTTTTTTCAAAATATCAAGCACTTTCTTCACATGAAACACATGTTCATCCCATGTCCTACTATAAACAAGAATATCATCCAGATACACAAGCACACAATTATCAAGAAAAGGCCTAAACAGATAATTCATTACCCTCATAAATGTGGTTGGAGCATTGCACAGTTTGAATGGCATCACCATCCATTCGAAAAACCCCTGTTTTGTTTTGAATGCAGTCTTCCAAATGTCTTGTTTTGCAACTCTAACCTAGTGATATCCACTACGCAAATCCAATTTTGTAAAATATACAACATTTTTCAACAGATCTAATAATTCATCAATGTGAGGGAGAGGGTATCTATTCTTCACTGTAATTTTTTGTAGCTCCATGTAGTCTATGCACATTCTCCATGTGATGTCTTTCTTTGGCACTAACACGATCGGTGAGCCAAACGGAGAAGAACTCGGTCTGATGACCCCTTGACTTAGCAATTCCTGCACCTATTTCTTGATCTCCTCCATCTCGATAGAAGCCATCCTGTACATGCCAATATTCGGCAAAGGATCATCCTGTTGTAAATGGATCTCATGTTGGATTTCTCGTTTTGGGGCAATCCTGTCGGTTCTTAAAACAATCCATCATAGTCAGAAATAATTTCAAACAATTCTTTCTTATGATCAGGATCACAACCTTTGAAAGCGTCAGCCATCTCGACCTCTTTCGCTCTCACTACCATGAATAGGCACCCTTTGCTAGAATTAACTAATCGTTTAATCTGTCTTGCACCTACAAGGCTAGGACTAACTGTTGTATGATGAGCTCTGACTATATCTACCCCATCCTTCGTGAGGTGGTATTTATTTTCTTGCCGAAAGAAAATTGCCTTTCTGCCATATAGATACGAACTTCCAAGATAATTCCACAGATATCCAAAGGCACAACATCTAACTCTACCTCATCAACTAATTTGGAAGCAATAACAAATTTGGCCTTACTCCGCTTGGTTATTTGTAATTTTGCTTTATCGCTTACCCAACCAAGCAGGTATGGACTTGGATGAGGCTTAGTTTCGAGGCCTAACTTCACTAAGGAATATGAGATTAAATTTGCTTGGGAACCTAAATCGAACAAAGTTTCCACCTTTGTGTGTTTTATAATAACCCTAATGTGGAATAATTCAATTCTCTTTCGCTCATTACTTACAGGCTCATTCAAATAACTGATACTTCTAATTGAATCAGAATTATTACTAACAGAAGGAGTACCTTTTGCGCCCACGACTATGATCAATGTATCATCGCCAGAATTTGATCCGAGGCCCTGCTGCGATGTTGCCACTGTCTTATACTTGCCCTTTCCGTTGAATCTCTTTGGTCTCAGCTTTGGATGTAGCTTCCAACAGTGGTCCTCGTCATGACATTCTCTCTTGAAATGCGTGCAATATATTGTTGCTTTGTCCTCTTTCTTGGCTGCAACGATCTTCTTAGCCTTCCCCTTGCCTTTCTTCTGGAATTTTCCACGCTGAGGGTTGAACAGTGTCTTCTTGGGTTAATCATCTTTGTTATTATTGCCTCGGCTTTCAATATGAATTGCCTTTAATCTAGCCGCATTAATCATAGTAGCCTTGAACAACAACAGTGAGTGTCTTATGTAACTATGTACCGCACCAACATACTTAGTTATAGTCTCGAGCGAATCTAATGAGATGCCCAAATTCAATGCTTGTTTCCAAAATTATTTAGTGAAGATTTTCACATTTTGGCCTTTACCTTGCCTTAGATATTGCCATTCCATTAGTGCCTTTTGTTTATAACCCAAAGGGTAAAATTTGTCTTTCAATTAGAAATAAAACTGGACCAAGAGGAAAGAAGGTTACTCGACTTTGTTTTGCCCTTCTGCAACTTTCTCTCCCACCAAACGAGAGCAGTGCCACTCAGCCGAAGAGATACTGACTGGACCTTTACCTCATCTTCTTCGATATGTTGAATCTAGCAGTAGACCTCTATCTGTCTTATCCAATTATTAAGTTTTTCTCCACTACACTCTCCATTATATGTGGGCAGGTCAAACTTTACATCTAGCTTGAAGAATGGTTTCTTAGATGTATGTTTGGAATTGTGATTAGAGTGATGAGAACTAGCACTTGAAGGAGAGGGAGGAGGCTCTTCTCCACCACCTTCATTTTTTTTTTATCTATTGTCATCGACATCTTCCTTCTCATGCCCAAGTGCCTTCTCATACTCTAAAAACAACTTGTCCACTTTCTCTATCATATTGTAGAATACCTTGTTGAAATTATGTTCCTCTTCCCAACGAGCTTCTTCATTTGCCATGTTTCTTCTTCGTTGTGCACGTCCTGCTTCGGGATCAAAGGACTCAAGCTTTCCTTCGCCCTTTTGCAACCTGTTATGGGGTAGCATACACTCATTCAATTCGCATCAACAAAGACTTGCTCCGATACCAAACTTTATCCAATATCTTTTACTTATGGATGCATCATAATTACATGAAACATAGCTTATTAACCATGGACCGTAAAAGCACATAAGAAAATGAAGAAATAACACGATAAGAAAGAAACCATGACATAAATATTTGATTACAGAGTTCGTCCAATTTGGACCACGTCTCCAGGCCCTGCTCAATACTGGGGAGGCCTTCTTTCATTAAGTGGCGTAAAAGAGATAAAAGTATAAGCAACATTCAATTACAATCCTTATACCTCCAATATGGAAGATGGACGAAGAATGGAGAGCCCAGCTTTAGAAACAAATAGTACCACCAAAATCCTGGTGAAAAATTGTGCAAAAATGCCTATTTGAACACCCAATTTGGATAATCGGGCTTTCTGCACCCTCTTGGAACCTCCCTACTACTCAAGGCGAGGTTCTAGCCCCTGTTGTCAGGTCGGGTTACTGGTGCGTACAATGTTCTAAAATATCGACCAGTATCCTCCTCCTTTCCTATGTGGGCAGTCCATTATATATATGTTGGTGGCTAACTCCTCAATTCCCGGGCAATTCCCAACAGATGATAAGTATTTTATGGCGGGTTTGTTTCAGGCAGAGATTCTCGGGCCCCTGAATAGTATGCGGTAACAACCCTGTCAAACATAGAAAAACAGTCCATGGATTGTTTTCGCATTAAACCTCAAATGGAGGAATAATCCATCATCGCAGTTAGCATCATCGCAAATCACAGTAAGCATTTTCCATTGGCGTATAGACCCAAGCCTTTACAACATGTGACCTACGATAACAACAGACATGACAGGCTCATTAAACACAATTCATAATATATTGGGTTTGGAGCCTCATCGCAAATCACAATCGGTGGGAACCAGGATTGGTACTCCATATGATTGCTCCCCTTTTGTGAAATTCTATTGCGATATATCGCATCGCAACCTGGCTTGTTCCCGGGGTCGATTCTTTAACTCTGACTGCCTCTGATCTACGATTGTGATATCACAAATCGCAACTCGGTAGTGCTGGGGCCAATTCTCTTAAGAAATGACCTCTTCCTTCTGTGATCTATGATATGTGGGACCAATGGAGGTTAGCCACTTGGCACTTCCCCATTCGCTAAGAGTTTTTCCACGTCACATCCTCCTGCCACTTGTTCAAGTCAAACGTGATCTTTGACTTGCTCTAACTTCTTCATACGAACTCGGATTTGAGTGACATTCACACCATTGGAATTAGGATGATGAGCACTTTGATCTGATGCTAATTTTATAGAGTTTCTACCACTTTTAGTTTTGAGCCTTCTTACCATGCCACTGGTACTTTTTAGAGATCCACCTGGATCACTTATGGAATCCTATATGCGCAAGACTCATAAGGTATTTTTTTTCTATTTATCACCCACACCACCTAGATCATCCAAAACCTAGGTGAACTTTGAAATATATGTGATTATGGGCTCATATATTCTCATCTAGATACTTCTTAGCTTCTCTTTGAGGGCTAGCTTCCTGACATTACTGGAACCCTTATACAGATCTAAGATGGCTTTAAACATCTCAAACGTTGTCTTCCTCTCATGGAGATGAGGAATAATATGGTCTCTGACCCCCTCTAGAATGACCATCCTCGCCTTGGTGTCATTCTTAGTATATTTGGAAATCTATGTAGAATTTCCCATCGTAGATCAACAGATTATGCAATATACTAGAGCAAAATACAAGATCTACTTCTACAACAAACCTGTGGAAGCTTAATCAATTTGAGCACGATCAAATAGAACACATATAATTGATAATGAGAAAGCAATCATACATGAACACAGAAGAATACTCTAGGGAAAGCCTCAGCTAAAAACCCCGACCTCTGTATTATTATACAAGTGGAAATATGTTCAGATTACACAAAGCATCAGCTCACAAGCTATCATGCTCTCAGTACAATCCAACTGCTGCTCATAAACAGTCAAAGGCTTCTCACAAACCTTCTCCTCTACCCTCCAAGCCTCCTATTTCCTTGCGCAATTTCTCTTGGGGTCCAATGTTGCCACTTGTGTGAATCTACCTCTCACACAACACATTAAACTCAAATCCTAAAGGAGATAATTCCTTCTGCATGGATGAGTTTCCTATATAGGAAAATTCCTCCAACTGATAGTACATTGTCCCTTCCTCTGATCTCAACTGGGTCTTGGGTCTCTGACTAAACTGTCGTGCATGAGTTATTTATGAGAGAATATTCAATTATCTGAAGTGCAACAGTTACATGCATGCATGCATTAACTAACTGAACTCACAATTAGTTCAACAAACTATTTGAACTAATCTAACTGGACTTAACTCAATTAACTGAGCTAACTAATTACAACTCAAAGTACAATTCATCTTGATCTCCTTTAATCAAGGGATAACTTCCTCAATCAATGGAGAAACTGTTGCATGTCTTCACATAGACTTCATGTTTGATTTCCTACAACTAATTAACTCAAGATGAATTAATTAATTATTTTACAAACAGCTGCTAAGATCAAATTCGAATTTTAATTCTCAATTTTAGTTCAGGGACTAACTAAAATTGGAATCTATCCCGAAATACTATTTATATCAATGTTATTTTTAGCATTTCCATTTTTTCATTCCTTGTTGCTAAATCCAACACTGGTACTTGAGATGATATTTATAGCATTTCTATTTTTAGTGTTTCTTTTGCCATCTTCAACAATCTATTGGGGATCTTGAGGTGGCGCTATAGCCTACTTGATAAACTCTCCCACCCCATTATCTTCCAACACTACAATGATTTACTCCTGTTAGAAAATCAAAAAGGAAGAAAGCTTTTTATTTCCTCTTTAGATGATAACCCTTTCAGTAACAACTTCGACTTGGTGGCAGCAACTTCAACCTAGCAACTTTGTCTTAGCAGCAACAACTTCGACCCAGCAGTTAGCCCAAAAAAAAAATTGACCCATCAATTAGCCCAGCAAAAAATTTGATCTAGTATCTAGCCTTCGATCCAGTAGTAGCACTATGAACCTCCAGTAGTAGACTGGAAAATCCACACATGTGAGAGAGAGATGACTCAAAAACTTCAATCTCCTTCTTCTAGCAACTCTCCTCTTTCTTTTCCAACTTCGCACTTTTTCTGCTCTTCTTCTTGGATATCGAACTTGTGAGAGTGCGTTCTCTCCAAATGAATTCAAACTACTTGTATATACATGCTTTTTGGTAAGGTAAAATTACCTTATTTGAAGCCGACTTGATCTCCTTGAAGTCGACTTGGTGTGGAGTGTTAGCTCTTGATTTTGAACTTTTTTCATCATGCATATTTAATCATTTTTCCATTCTTTATCACCATATTCTTATCATATTTACCATATTTTACCTCTTTTAATGCATACCAACGTAAATTAATTATGTCTTTTGATTTTTGAAGTTTTTAGTAAAATTGAGCATTAAAATTCATTTTTGGCAGAAATAGAATTTTCCGTAATGGATTTATTAAAGTCATATGTGCAGGACACCTAGGCACAAATTGAAGAAATATTCGCAAACTACAGGAACCAAGGATGGAGGGACACCTATTGGCTCGCTCCAAATCAGTTAGAACATGCCCGGTCAACGTTGGTCAAACTTGACCAGTCACACAGGAAATCCCCTGATTCAGGGGCAGTTTTGGGATTTTGTGGGATTTTTCCATATTTTGTGTAACAGAGGGATGAGCTCAACCTTATGAGATGGAATAGGACTCTTGTTAGTTTTTACAGCAATTATAGCTCATATTGTTATATTCTTAGCCTATTTAAGCAAAGCTACCAAGCAACTATGGACATATATTGTGACTATTATTTTCTGAATACAATTTGAGACTTGCCTTCTATTTCTTGTGCATACATTTATGTGTGATGTGAATGGTGATGTTTTGTAGTTTATTGTCTTAAGGTGTACTAAGCAAAGGTGGATGGCCCCCATTCTGAGCTAAGTACACTATTGTTAAATTATGTGCATAAATGTATGTTAGAGTTTTTATTTTATGTGTTAATATTGTGAATATTTCTTGTATAAACTAACTTTCTTGTCATAGTTATTGAAATAGTGGAAGTGATTTCTCTCAAATTATTAGTTTCAATAAGGAATGACAAACCAGGTCTCTAAGTTAGAGCTTTTTCTTTGTTGACTAAGATTGAATTCAAATCAGTATTTATGCATTCATTTCTTCCTGCTTTCTTGAATTAAATACTTTATGCTTTGGTAACTTAGATGAGTGAAAATGGTTTTGTTGAATGAATAGAAACGATAAGGAAGGACAACCAAGACCTATGAGACAATAGTCTCTTCCTTGTTAACTAAAATTGAATAAAATCACTATTCACTTTTTAATATGCTTCATAAATTAGATTTTCTATGCTTTCTTCTCATTCAACAATTCACACTTGTAGTTTTGCATTTTCAGGTTGTAATATGTATTTCTTTATTTTTTAATATCTAAGCAATTGCTTTCTAAACTAGCTATATCTAAGATCCATATACTTTGGTGTGTTTCTAAGTTTACCAATTCGGATTGATATAAAGTACATGATCTAATTTATTCCAATAAATTAGACTTACATTTTTTGCGTCATTGTCGGGGAAGCATGCTTAGATAGAGCTAGTTAGGAAGATTGTTTAGAAAACATATGATAATAATAAAAACAAAAACACTTTTCTTTATGGTTATTCATGCTTAGACATAAAAATTAGAAAGGTAGATCACCAAAACAAAACCCCCAACCACTAACAAAAACTCATTAACTGCAAAATCCATTTGCAAAATAAGATCTACAAAACACGATGTTAAAGAAGTCATTTAGAGAAGGAGGGTATGCAACCGCAAGGATCTTCTTAAATCCTTTTCCACAATTTAGAATGGCCACTAGGGATGAATCTTCATTTCAAAATATAGAAAAGGAAAAAAGCATCCATGAAGAGAATCCACAAGAAGAGAACCTAGAAGCTTCTTCTAGTTATCTTTGTAAGGAGATCAATCAATTATGGATCACATGCAATGAATTTCAAACAATAGAGCTAGATATTGAAGAATATCTAGCATATGTATCACAATATCCCTTATGCATTCATGATTTTGAATGCATTCCACAAGAAGAACTTTGTGATATGACAATTATGGAGAACCAAGCAAACAAAGATCATTTCAAAAATTGGTTTCAACTATTCATTAGGCCACAACACCACTCCATTTTTCAACATTCCTTAACATCAAATATTTATGATCAACTAAATTTTCAATTCCAAGCATTCATTAAAGTATATTTTTCAAACTTGGATGCGCGTTTACTTATCATCTTGTTACGCAAATGGATGCACTGGAAATTCTCTTATACTTAAGATAATGACGTATTTTTCTAAAATAAAGTAGGATAGAATAGAAAAATAATAAATATGTAGAATGAGTTCACATTAAGACTTGCATAATAATTTTGGTTCAAACTCTCATGAATAATTCTTCAAATCATTGTTCAATATTCATTTGGGAAAATTTTATGGAAAATGTAGTAAAAACAATACTCTTTTGGGTAACCACATATGATGAATTTCAAAATATGTTTTTAAACAAGGTATTTCTTGAAATATATTTCTTAATCCATTTTGAATTTTTCAATTTGGATCACAAATGAAAAAGATATGGTCAAAATAAACACTAGATCTCAAGAGAAATTTTGAGGACAGAGTTAGTACAACCTTGATTCGAGGGGTCTAATGGAAACAATTTTACATGATATTTGTATGGAATATATAACTTGGAATATAGTTTCCAAATCAATTTGAATCACCTCAATCCGACATCATATGAAAACATTATGCTCAAAATACTAACTGCTTGTTGAAAAATTTGCATGGTGACAAATTTAGGTCTTAACTGTTCATTGGCATATTTCACATACCAAATAATATTATTTTAAAAACATGTTTATAAGGGAGATATATATTGAAGTATATTTTATGACACAATTTGAATCATATCATTTGAAGGCTAGGTGAAAAATTGATGCCACATTTAGTGACTGCATGTCTTCAAATCAATATAGTGAAACTTTGCCTCCTAGGTCTATTCATTAGCAATTTTGTGATATCAAAATTAGGTATTTTAAAAATATATTTCTACTGGATATAAAAAAATAAATCTAATTTAATCTCTAATTGGTATCACATCGATCATATCTTTAACGAAAAAATTACACTCCAAATAGTGACTATTGGTCTAGTAAACAATGCACAAGCATCTCTATCAAACATGGTACTCGTCATCATTTTAGCGTATCATTTTAAATCACTTTCAAGACATATTTATATTGAAATTATCCATATTAATTCACTTTAACTTGGATTTTTAATTACTCTAATTGGACATAAAACAAATATTTTGTGAACAAAATACCGCTAGGAGGTGTAGGTTGGCCACCATTCTTCAAGGGGTAAACAAAGGCATTTTCTTTGTATATCATCTTTTGGAATTGTTTTTAAATTATTGCTTATAATTATTTTACATATTTATTGGAAGAAGAGAAATTGTACACCTCTCTTTCTCCATCATCTAATATTGTATTGCAGGCAAGTGTTATGTTTTTCCAGGTCTCAAGAAGATTTAAGGGGTGAGCTCCATGGATGAATGACTTTTCAAAGTCAATATTTAAAAATTCATATTTCAAAATATGAATACAAATATTCAATTCAAAGCAAAGTGGAAATTTACCTGATGTTGAGTTCGTCCAAAGAAACTCAAAACCCTTAAAGCTGACTTTTAGTTGCTAACCAACAACACCAACAAACCTACAAGATGGATTGAGGTCAAGGCAAAAGACATGAAGCCAATCATCATAAGAAGAAGTCAAGTTCTATACCATTACAAGTCACGTCCATTGTCAAGGAATCATTTCATAAGCTATATTGTTCATGATTTCGTCCATCATCCATATTGTATGTTAAGCGTCATTATCATGCATGTTGAAGTCTAGATCTTCCATCTACTACTAGATCATGAATTCAATCTATTTTATTTTCACAAGATTTCCATACTTCCCTACTCCATTATACCACACTTCCATCCGGATATATATATATATATATATATAAAATAATAAAAAAAATCGAAAATAATAAAGAGGTTTGGCTGTGAAAATCCAGATTTCTGGCACAGTATAAACTTGAATTCATATTGGAAAAGCACGTTTCTTGGCTAGTATGAATTCTAAAAAATGGTTCTAGTTCGTTTCAATATTTCTGATTTTCAAATTTTTACTCGCACAATAAACGATGTCATCTCATTCATTGAAAAATGAATCATCCAGTTCAAAGACTTGAGGACAAGTCTTAGATTAAGAAAGGGGGGAACAAAGGCATTAGTTTCATTACTAAAATTCCTTGTTATCCTTTTCATCTAAAGCATTGTTATCCTTTTCATTTTAAGCATGGTTATCCTTCTTATCTCAACATGAAGACATTCAAGCATGAAGACACTCAATATGGAAGATACTTCTACTTCACCTTCAATTTTCAAAGCTATATGAGGAGGCTTTATGAAGAATTTACATAAGGGACCTAAAGCAACTACAAAATCACATGAAGCATTTATAGAAGGACCTGAAGTTTAAATTCAATCAGAAGGGACCTGTATAAAGAAAGAAGACTTCATTTCAAATGATAACTAAAAGATTTGTTGGAAAGACAACTTCATCCTAGAAATCAACAAAGAAGCCACTTCCACAAAAGAGCCACTTCTCCAAAGGAATCACGTCTACAACCAAGGAAATTGATGGAAAGTACTGTAAGTTAAAATTGTATTTTAATGCTCTTGATTTTGAAATAATTCTTATATTCAAATACCAGTTAAACATTTGTGCATGAAGAAGTAAACCTTTGACTTCCATTCCTATATAAAACCATGCATCCCTGCCTAAAATCTTGCATGAATCCCTGTATATAAAACCCTTTATCTTTCACCTTACCATTTTATCGTTTTACTTACCTTTCCCCTTCAAAATCAAAAGAGAGAGTTTCCTTCTAAGCAATTCAAGATTAGTGACTCTGTTTCAAAAAAAAAAATGATCTTGGATCTTCATGCAAGAAAAAAAAGTAGGGTGAAGTATGGATAAAATACTTTTCTCTGCAAAAAAAATAAAGGGAAACCTGAGTTAGTATGAGAACATCATTTGAGTTGAAATAAAGGAAGAGAACATGCTCATTGCCATGGAAATGTACGGTATAAAGAAGAAAATGTATAGGATAAAGAAAGGAAGAATATTTTGTTTTAGAGGCAGCCATAAATTTTGAGAAAAAGGGAGAAAAACATACTCTCTTTTTTAAAGGGAAATCACAAGTTTGAAATGACCTTGAAATGGTCATTTCAAAAACAACAATTTATAAACACATATGAGAGATGTTCTCTAAAAGATTTTACAATAGAGCCTTTCTAAAAATGCCAAAGAAAGTCATGAATTTTTCAAATCTCATGATTGCATTTGATGACAGGTATCTCCATGAAAACTTGTGCATAAGATAAGAGTAATCATAAGGTAGCCTTAGTATTAAAATTCATCATTCGATTTCATTCGAAAGAAGGAGAAGTAAAGAAATCAAATTAAAAAATAAAAATAAAAATAAAAAATAAAAAATAAAAAATAAATGTGAGACGACCCTCGTTTAAATCATGCTTAAAAACAACCTTGAGTACAGGTATTTGAATTTCAAAATCATTCCTAAAACAAGTTTTGGGTAGACAATTTTAAGAGAAGATTGTATGAAGGCAGAGAAGGATATGATGAATAAAGCAGAGCAATCGTGAAGTAAGAAGCATGAAAGACCGAGTTTGGCATGTGATGCAAGTAAAGACAAGTTTGAAATTCAAAAGAAAAGAATATTCTTGTACGTGATTTCTAAGAAAAAGAAAAGTCTTGTACGTGACTTCTGTTGACACCTAATCATAGGGATTGGGTGAAAAACTGTAATTAGTGTAAATAAATAATAGAGGAAATGGAGAGTCATCGGGAGATGAAACTGAACAGTCACTCCCTCTTGTATATAATAATGAACAACCTAAATGAATAATACAATTTCATTTGAGGAGTTACCTCCTGGCCTGACATGGTATCAGAGCCAACCTCTATTTTTATTTTTCCGCATTGTAACTCCTGTCAGTTTCCTGCCCTCTGCCTCTTTTCTCTGTTGAATCTCTGCATTTGGACAAACCATCCACATTCAATGCATTTTTGAATGCATTGAGTGCTATTATTGTGTTGCGGCATCGTTTTATATATAACTCTGCTGCAATCGTGACTATTGGTCTCCCCATACTATAATATGCTCGGTCCATGCCAAGTTTATGTTGCGGCCTCTTTACCACTGTTGTTTTCATATATAACGTTGTCTCATATATTTTGTTGTTTCCATATTACGCTTCTCTCTGGTGTCAAAGCTCTCCATATTATGCTGCTCTCTGGTGTCAAAGTGCTGCATATTACGTTGCTCTCTGGTGTCAAAGTGATGCATATTACGTTGCTCCATATACCTAGCCAGCAGTTACATGTGTTGCTCCATTAAGCGCTACTATCCCCACACATATATGCAGCTTGTTAGTGTCAGTCTTTGCAGCCTTCCTCCAGTGATCAAACATGCTCTTAAAAAGTGATTTTAAGGTGTAAAGGTCAAATTTTGTCATTTCAGTGAGTCTTCAAGCAAAATTTGGTCACTAGGCATCTAGGTCTAGGGTTTTCTTTTACTCCTGTCAAAGTTGTCCAAGTGTCGGTCCATGTCACCATTCAACTGAGTGTACCATCATTCAGAGGGTTTTCATCATCATGTCAAGTTCCACTGGGTCATTTTACACCTTGTTCATGCTTTAGTTGCGCCTAGGTAAGGTCATTTCCCTCTCCTAGGGTTTTGAAGGCAATTTCTCTTGGACGGTCAAATCATTAGCAAAACTTGTATCCTGATGTTCATACACCTTCCCCTATCCTTAATGTACCTTATTAAACACTTCCCATCACTGAGATCCCCCAAATTCCTCATTTTCGCACAAACCCTAGTTTCTTACTACAAACCTGTTTTCTAGGCTAGGCCTGTGTTTTTCCCTTTTGAACCCCTTCCTCTCACTCAATTTCTGAGATTAAATTTTCCCCTACTTCTAACATCCCTTCCTACTTCCCAAAATTTCCTCAAGAATTTATAAGCTCCCTATCCCCTTCATTTCGCTTCATTTCGACAAATCCCCTGTTCCACACATCGGGGTAGGTTTTACTCAAATGATGTTTATGAGCAAGGAAAGATTAATTTTGGAAAAATGAGAGAGTTTTTTGTCCAAAATAGTCCAAGGAAGAAAAACCTCCTTCACTTTTTACACAGGTGTCATGGTTTTAGAGAAATGTCAAAAATACAGTTGCCTCAGGAGAATTGATGCACCTCAGAAGTGACCTTAGGAAAATCAAGTTTTCTCCTAGATTGGTTGGCCAAATGACTTTCTTTATGAGTCAAATGATAACTAGACACAAAGAGATTTCCAATGAGATATCATGAGATCAATTTGGAGTTTAGGAAGACCTTCAAAAGTTGACTGCAACAGCACTCCGCCTTAAGGCAGCCTCATTTGGAACATTTTGACCAGTCTTGGGAGATTTGATTTTTGACAAGGAAAATGAACTCCAAATTGAAAAATTTTAGTTGGGTTAGAAATTAGACTCGAAGACCTTTCCAAAGACCTATCCCACGCCCAATTTGGACACTAGGAAGGCCTCCAAAAGTCATCTGCAAAAAGGCGCGGGGCACCTGGGTAGTGGCGCAGCGCATTGGTGGTCTGCACCTTTAACAAAGGAAAAGTGCGGTCAGGTCTGCTGGATACATGACCAATAGGTGCGGGAGCATAGGTAATACACAGAGGAAGTGTGGACCTACAAATTTTTGAGCAAAAACAGGCTTTTCTGCCCTATGCACCGCGCCACTTGGCGCGCGCTTATGATTGGGACATCTTCTGGAGGAAAACTTGATATTTTTGGATTTCTCATCAAAAGTTATGTATGCTCATGGCTTAACTAAGGATTTCATTAAGTTCTGGGTTGCCTAAAGGGTCAAAAACACCCTAAAAATGACCTCACTACCCCTATTTTGACACACAGGAAGCATTCTTGGGAGATTGAAGTTTTGGAGGGGCAAATGACATCCAAATTCAGAAATTCCACTTGGGTTGGAAAGCAGAAAAATAGGGCTTTCCAACAAGCACACTTGGGCTCAATTTTGACTTCAGGAAGTTCCTCAAAATCAGCTCCAAAGTGGCACAACGCATAGAGAATTTGGGCACGGAGCATAGAGAATTTTGGCCTGTTTTTCACTCTTCAACTCAGAAATTCGCCCAATTTTGACTAGTTTTACTTTTTGATGTAACTATTGATCTACCATGATGTAATTCATGACCATGATGTAATATTGGCACATTTTTACTTGTTATAGAATATTCATTCACTAAAAAGTGAAAATTAAATGAATGAATCAATTTCCTAACATATAGAGGCAAGTTGTTAGATTGCCTAGATTTCAGTTCCTTGTTTAGAATTAGTTCAAACAGCTCCTAGAATGATGAGCTCGACCCTAGAGGCAAGGGAATGGGTTTGTCTTGTCTATATTATGTAATTTCTAAGTCATTTTCATGGTTGGACACTTGGGATTGCTTAGCACTTCATTGTACATTTCATTTCTGCAATTTTGGCAAAGGAAAGACCAGGGTTTTGCAGCACTTGTTGGGATCCATGTGGCTTTATGTTTTGATGGTGTGTTTCTCTATGTATTTGTAAGTTCATTGATGTTATTTTGTATCATTTTCCCTTCTCTTGTCTTCTGCAATTAAACAAATGAGTGACTAAGGTAGAATTCATGGACTGCTATGCTCTGCCTAGATATTTTGTTTAATTCTTCATGTTTTCATCTATTTGAGGAGGACTCTTGAGACCTTCTTGCCCTCCTTGGCCCCTCACCAGTTTGATCCATCCATTCATTCAATCCAAAACATCAAAACTACTGACTATCTTTCCCCTACCTGACCTCTGCAAAAATCTGGCCTCATCCCCGGACCCAAAATTTGCCTTTCCCTTTTTTCCAACACAAAACCCTCAAAAACTCAAATCAGCTTCTTTCACTTCATACCTAGCCTAATATTAGTTATTAAATCAGTCATCTCAAGCCCTATCATTATCTTTTGCTGAGATTGACCCAGAGAGAGCCCTCTCCTGTCCTCGTAGGGCTAGCTACGAGGCTGAGCGTGGTTTGATGTGGACCTAGAACCTTGCCTTTTCAGCCTGAGGCAAATCTAGGCTCTAACACAGCTAGCAGTTGGCTCTCCTAATACACATCATTTCCTCTCCACATATATATGAAGCTAGTATCTCTCGTCTCCGCTTACATCGTTGGCTCTCAAAAGGCATTTTCTTTGGTGACGATTTGTTGCAGGATTTTGGTTGAAGTCATATAGCTTATTAGTGCATGGAATCAAATTATGATTTCACCATGCTAAGAGTTTTGAGTAGTTTCGAATCTATAATCCACAGATTCTAACTTTGAGAATTCATTTTACTAGACTTCCCAAAAAATGGTTTGGGAAAGTGCATTTTAAATATGGTATATCAAAAGGTATTTTGGGCTCTAGTCTCTTTGATCTGGCTTGCGGTCCTAAAATGCCTCTGATATCTGAAGGCGAATATCAGTTAGGTTCAGATTTACTTTCACCAGCAACATTCAAACAATGCGGCAGTTCTCCTACGCAATGTTGCCCTCCATCACACCTATCTATCTGCTCTCATACGCCTACGTTAATACTCCTCTCTTTGCATTCAGATTGAATGCTTTTTGTTGATTTGGTACATTGCAAGAATTTTCTAGTTCGAGGTTCCGTGGTTCTTTGAAGATCTGTCCTATAAATCAGAGTGCAATTGTTTTTTTTTTAATTTTTTGCACCAGAACTGTATTTTTCTCCACCATAAGTACAATTTTTTACATTGGCAGCAGAAGTATATTTTTTTTACAGTTCACAGTTTTTTAAAATGCACTCATTAATATCTATTGTGGGAGTGGTCCTCAATGGGAAGGAAAATTATCTTGAATGGTCTCGGAAAATCAAACACACTCTCATTTTTAATGAGTTGTGGAAAGGAGTGTGTGTTGGAGACAGAGACAAAGAGCCAAAATAGCCTACCTCAGACAAGGAATTCACCATTTGGGAAAATAAGAACAACAAGGCTTATGCATTGGTTGCAACATCAATAAATGAAGAGTTGAGTAGCCATATTTTTCCATTTTCAAATTCTTTCGAAGCCTTACAAAAATTGAAGGAACTCTATGACTCACACTCTACACTTGAAGTTGTTCAACTCATGATTAAATTGTTCACCCTTAAATTACAAAATGATGATCCTCTTGCTCTTGCATCAGAATTAAAATCTATTATGCATGATATCAAAGTCACTAATGTGGAACTGAACATTCCTCTGCTAGCTTTTCTCAAGGCCCTTTATCCCACTTACTCAAATTATCTTGAGTCATTGCAAGAAAATGGAAACCTCAAAGATATTACCTTTGACTCCCTTGTGAAAAAAATTTCTGAAAGAGAGAAAGCTTTTGGGAATAAGACAACTCCTCAGTATTCTGAAGGGATTGTGTGTCTCGCACATAGAGAGAAGAATCTTGCTCAAGATTCTTACAGAGGAAGAGGTGGTCGAAGAGGAAGAGGAAGAAATTTCAGAGGCAGGGGGGCAGACACTCTCAAGGAGAAAAGTCAGATTTGCACTGCATACGCTACAAAAGAAATGGATCACATGATGCATCCACATGCAAGTTTCCTTGGGACAGAATTGAGCATGAAAGAAACCAACCCAGAGGTAAAAATAATGACAAAGAGAAAGGTAAAGCACCTGAATCCGCTCACTATGTTGTGGCACACTGTAATATTGGAGTAAATGAAGACTTATTTAATGCTTCACTTGCTTCTTGGAAAAATTATTGGTTGCTTGATTAAGGAGCAACTTGCCACATTACTTTTAGAAGAGATTTTTTTGAATAATTTACTAACAATGTTGATGGAGCAGTATACTTTGCAGAAAAATCAAAACTCAAGCCATCAGGGCTTGGCACAATCAGGCTTAAATTGCCTAGTCTTCCAGACTTTCTTCTACATCATGTTCTATATCTCCCACAACTAAGGAGAAACTTGTTGTCCTTGGTCCACATCCGCCAGCAAGGACACTCCATTCATATGTTTGATGGCAAGCTTGAAGTGAGAAAAGCACCAGATCACTCACTTGTTATGACGGGGATAGAAGAAGAAAGGCTTCTCAAGCTGTAGGGTACCTCTGCTCGTGCACAAAATTTCTCATACATTTCTCATTATGAAGAAGGTACATTTCCATCAAGTTTATTATGGCATTCTAGATTTGTACACTTAAACTATGACAGCCTCCGCTTGTTGAAGAAAAATGGTGTTACTGGTTTGCCTACAATTCCTAGGAAACTTAAGCAATGTGTTGCTTGCATTCTAGGAAAGCATAGCAAACAGTCTTTTCATGATTCACATTCCAGAGCACATAGAAAACTTGAACTCATTCATTTAGATTTATGTGGTCGAATGCCTATTCCTTCGGCAAATGGAAATAAATATATGATGACTACACCAGAATGTGTTGGGTTTATTTATTGAAGAATAAATCTGATGCTTTTCAAACATTCAAGAACTTTCATACATGGATTGAAAATGATGCACAATCTCATATTGTCTCTATTCACACTGATAATGGAAAATAATACACTTCAAATTGTTGGCATTTTGGCACAGGTGTGGCACTACGATACAGGTGTTGTCCTTGATGGCAACTCTCTTTGATGACAGATCTCAGTCCAGACTACAAGTATGAAGAGAAATCTCATATACGCAGGTTAATTATGTCCAAGTTGCGTATACACGCTGGTGATCTACAGTCTAAGTCGCGTATACGCAGGTGAGCTACATACGAAGTCGCGTATACACGCAGATGCATGAACTTAAAAGGGCGTATATGTCGGGAAGCTTCCCTTTGGTCCGTGGTAGTTAGTCCTCGGTACTTGAGCCTATGTCTTTGGACCAAAGTATCTCGACAGACGTGTTGATCTCTAGTTTTGAAGCTGATGGTATTGGATTTCTATGGTTTTGGCCCTTGGTATTGAGCAAGGCCTAAGGCTATATAAGGAGAAGAAGGTCATTAGGTATATACACTGAAAAAAGTCTTGAATATCTGATAAAGAAAGAGATCTCGTATGCAGGTTCTGGATTGCTTGATCTAAGCTAAGGAGAGATCACATCGGTTGATGGAAGACTAGATCTAAGGACAGATCGGGATCTAATGGTTTGAAATGCTCTATTATGATATGGTTGATTATGCGTATTTCTAGATCTGCATACTGACGCAATGTTATGTTCTGTATCTAACTGATGTCTGGTACAGCTGCAAGTTGAGAGAATTTATTTTTAGATCTGTACGCAGGTTGTCTTCGTTAAAAGAGCGTGTATACGCGGGTTTCTCTCATTGAAGTAGCGTATATCTTTTGAAGCTTGATTTTTGGGTTTGCAGTTGGGTTTGACTGTTATTGCAGAGTTCTGTAGTCTGCTCTGTGTTCTGGTGACTGGGTTTGACAGGGTATCAGTGGTTTAGTATTTGTTGATGCAAGTATTGGTTGTTTTGTAATCTGCTATGAAAGTTGAATGAATTGTGGTCTTCAGATTGTAATGTTGTGCTTCAGGAATATCCAGTCTGAAAATGTATGAAAAGTGGTACCTGAAGGAAAGAAGATTGTAGGCCTGCACCTACGTACTAGTATCTTAGCTAGTACAAAAGCAAAGGGGGTTGGAGCTCCCTTCCAAGGAAGTTTGGAGAACGAGAGAGGGTTGTAGCCCTCTGCAGGTTGTAGCCTGCGTACTGGTATAAGGTTGCACCAGTACAAAAGATTGTAAACTGAAGTTCTTATTAAAGAAAGATAGAGACGACTTGCAGCAGGTGGTTTTCACCCACATTGGGTTTCCACCTTATATCATGGTGTTCATGTGTGTGGCTTTTGTGTGATGATCTGATATACTGCATCTGTTTACTTTTAATATGGTTAATAATGTCCTGATGCATTTACTGAAGATAAACTAACTGAATCATAAGTTTTCTGGTTATACGCTGGTTTCTTTAGACACAGTAGCGTGTACACGCTGGTTCACTTAACTGAGGTCGCGTATATGTTTCAGAGTATTTGAAAAGTTTTATTGATCTGATAATACTGATTCACCCCCCCTCTCAGTATTATTTCCAACAATTGGTATCAGAGCAGGTCCTTCAGAGTAGCTTGATCGCTTGAAGGTAGATCGTTCATCATGAGCAACTACGAGAGAGAAGCATCAATCAGGCCACCGGTTTTTGATGGGACAAACTTCAATTATTGGAAGGTAAGAGTTACTGCCTATCTTCAATATCTTGGTACAGAAGTTTGGGACATCGTAGAAACAGGCTACGCTTTTCCTTCAGCTACTCCTACAGATGCAGCTGAGAAAAAGAAGTATGAAACAAATGCGAAAGCAGTCAGTACCCTATTAGGATGTATATCCCAAACGGAATTCATGAAGGTAATGCACTACAAATCCGCAAAAGAGATATGGGACAAAATTGTCACGAGCTATGAAGGAGATGAACAGGTAAAGCGTGTTAAACTTCAAACTCTCAGGATTCGGTATGAGACTCTCAAGATGTATAATGATGAAAGTGTGGCTAACTATTTTCTTCGGGTAGATGAGATTGTTAATTGTATGAAAAATTTGGGTGAAGAAATAAAAGAGGCTATAGTGGTTGAAAAGGTTCTAAGATCATTGTCCCCCAAGTTTGAATCTAAAGTATCTGCAATAGAAGAAAAGGAAAATCTACGAATTCTTACTATGTCTCAGCTACATGGAATTCTAACTGCTTATGAAATGAGAAAGGGAGGTCCATCAGACAGAAGAGAAGCTACTTTCAAGGCATCAGGCAAAGAAGATTATTATGAAGCAAGCCACGTCCCAGAAGAAGAGGAAGAAGAATCAAGTTTTGTCAGAAATCTTCAAAGGGGTTCTGGAAGGTTCATAGGTAAGTTACCTTTTAAATGCTTTGCTTGTGGAAGAGTAGGTCATTATGCTGCAAAATGTCCTTATAAGGATAAAGGAAAGGAACCTGCTAGATGGAACAAGAAACAGAGTGCAAATAAGAAAAGCTACTACACTCATGAAGATAGTGATGGTCTATCGAATAGTGATGAAGATGAACGAGGTAATGAATATAAGTTGTTAATGGAATTTGAAGATGATGATTATATGGATGCTATAGATGTGGATAACCTTTATGATGAAATTACTAGACTCAAGAGATGTATAGAAGAAAAGAATATGATCATTGATACTCTACAATTTCAAATTGATGAAAAGGAAAAACATCTGGAAAAACTAGAAGGTGAAATTGTTGGTCTTAGAAAAGAGATTGAGAAAACAAAAGCTATTAATCTTAAATTTGTTAAAGGATCTGAAACCTTGGATGAGATTATCAATGTGCAGCGATCTCCTCTGATCAAGACAGGTCTTGGATATAATGGAGAAACATCTCAAGCCTCTACCTCTAAAAGTTATCTTGATGCAGCAAGGAGAAGCGAGCAAAGGCCAAATAAAAGTAATCAGGTGAATCAGGGACAGTTTACCTCAAGAACAAATAAAGACCATCAAGAAATTTGGGGACAAACTGCCTTAAGGACAAACAGAAGCTACAATCAGCCACAGGTAAAATCTTCCCAATTTGCTCCAAGAATAAATAGAAGCTACAATCGGTTGGATGATAGATCTGATTATCGCAGAAGTTTCTTTAATGGCCAATGCTTTTCTTGCCATAACTTCGGTCACAAAGCAGCTCAATGTGTTGCCTACAAGACAATCATGACTAGAGAAGCTCAAAAGCAAGGGAGAATGACTGAAACCATGAAAAGGACTTATAACAACTTTTCGGTTCTTGAAAATGAAGTTGAATGCTCTATTTGTAATAACTTTGGTCATGAAGACTCTGAATGCAGGAGCAGGTTCCGGAAGACAATTCAGAAGGAGCAAAACTCAAATGTCAGAACATGGAGAATAAAGGAACCACAACCAGAAAGATGTGGGATAGCCTTTTATGCAGAAGGTCAAGAAAGTCTATGGTACATTGACAGCGGATGTTCGAAGCATATGACAGGGGACAAAGAAAAGCTTGAGTCATATACCGCATTAGAAAAAGGGAAGAAAGTTTCTTTTGGAAACGATATCTCTGCAGCCATAAAAGGAAAAGGTGTTGCACCATTGAAAGAGAAGGTCAAAGCTGGAAATGTTTTGTATGTTGATGGATTAAAGCATAATCTTCTGAGTGTCAGTCAGATGTGCGATCAAGGAACAGAGGTAATATTTAGATCAAATGGATGTTGTGTTCGTGATCTTGATACAGGCAAAACAGTGATCAAAGGAAGAAGGACTCCAAATAATCTATACATATTTGAAGAAAGACCACAAAAATGCTATTTGAGCAAGGATGATGAACACTGGCTATGGCATAGGAGGTTGGGGCATCTAAGTTTTTCACAAATAAGGAAAGCATGCAAATATCAGGCAGTTCGAGGTCTTCCAGATATCAAAATTCCAGACAACACTATATGCAAATCTTGTCAGTTTGGAAAGCAAACCAGAACTAACTTTCCAGAGAAGGAAGGATCAGCTAGCATGCCTCTTGAGCTAGTTCATACAGATACATGTGGTCCATTCAAGAAAAGGACACCTCGAGGAGAAGAATACTTGATATTATTCATTGACGATTTCTCCAGGTTTGTCTGGTTAGGGCTTATGAAGCACAAAGATGAAGCATTCGAAAAATTCAAATCCTTCAAAGCTTTGGTTGAAAATGAATCAAGACACAAAATTAAGTGCCTCAGATCTGACAGAGGTGGGGAGTTTACCTCAAACGAATTCTTCGATTTCTGTGAAGAACATGGGATAAGAAGAGAATTCTCTACAGCTAGAACTCCTCAGCAAAATGGGGTTGTGGAAAGAATGAACAGAACAATCCAACAAATGGCTCGTGCTATGCTTGATGAATCAGGTACTCCCGCAACTTTCTGGGGTGAGGCTGCACATGCTGCGGTTATTATTCTTAACAAAACAAATGTCCGAGTAAACAGCACTCAAACACCTCATGAGCTCTGGAGTGGTGAGACTCCTTCGGTGAAGCATTTCAAAATCTTTGGGAGCAAATGTTATATTAAGAATACTGATGAGCAACTTGGAAAACTTGAACCAAGAGCAGATGAAGGCATTCTTCTTGGTTATTCTCCACATAGCAAAGCATACAAGTGCTACAACAAAAGACTTGGCAGAATAGTTGACAGCATTGATGTAGTGGTCGATGAGAAGGGATATATTCCTAGGCAAGTTCATCATGAAGACATTGAAGAAGATGAAGGCTACCCTCAAAGGCAGAATGATGAAGAAGAAGAACCTCAAGAAGAAGAAGAACCTCAAGAAGAACCAGAGGAGCAGACAAGAATAGAAGAGAAGACTCCATCCAGATATGTTCAAAAGAATCATCCAGAATCTCAGATTGTGGGGCAGAAAGAAGCAGGAATACAAACAAGAAGAAGAATTGCAGAAGCTTCAAGCTATTTGGCATTACTCTCTTCCACTGAACCACAAAATGTGAAAGAGGCATGCAAAGATGAATGTTGGGTCAAAGCAATGGATGAAGAACTTGAGCAGATCGAAAAGAACAATACTTGGGAATTGGTTCCTAGACCAAAAGATAAAAATGTCATAGGGACTAAATGGGTCTTCAAAAATAAATTGAATGAAAATGGAGAAGTAATTAGAAACAAGGCCAGACTTGTTTGTAAAGGGTATGCGCAGCAAGAAGGAATAGATTTTGAAGAGACCTTTGCTCCTGTTGCAAGACTTGAGGCCATCCGAATGTTCCTTGCTCTCTCAAGCTTTCAAAACTTCAAGGTATTTCAAATGGACGTGAAATCAGCCTTTCTGAATGGAGACTTAGAAGAAGAAGTATATATTGACCAGCCAGATGGTTTCATTCTTGGGAATGATCCAAACCTTGTATGCAGATTGAAAAAGGCTCTCTATGGTCTCAAACAAGCTCCAAGGGCTTGGTACTATCGTTTGGACAAATATCTTCACCAACAAGGTTTTTCAAAAGGATCAGCAGATAGCAATCTCTATATGAAAGTTGAAAATAACAAATTGCTAATACTTGTTGTGTATGTAGATGATATTATCTTTGGCAGCAATGAAGAGGCTATGAGTCAAAACTTTGCCTCAGTTATGCAGAAAGAATTTGAAATGTCATTACTTGGAGAATTGACATACTTTCTTGGATTGCAAATCCAACAAAATGAAGGAGGTATTTTCTTGTCTCAAACCAAGCACCTCAAGCAGATCTTGAAGAAGTATGGCATGGAAGATTCAAAGCCAGTTTGTACCCCCATGGTTACAGGATGCAGCCTCAGTGCAAATGATGAATCAGCAGCAGTTCACCAACCAACTTATAGATCCATGATTGGGAGTTTGCTTTATTTGACAGGTACCCGACCAGATATTATGCATGCAGTAGGAATTGTTGGAAGATTTCAAGCCAACCCAAAGGAAACTCATCTTCAGGCAGTCAAAAGAATCTTCAAGTATCTTCAAGGGACCCAAAACTATGGCTTATGGTATCCTAGAGATACAGATCTCACTCTTCATGCTTACACATATGCAGATTGGGCCGGAAGTGTGGATGATAGGAAAAGCACAAGTGGTGGTGCTTTCTTCATGGGTTCCAGATTAGTATCTTGGTTCAGCAAGAAACAGAGTTCGATTGCCTTATCTACAGCTGAAGCAGAATATGTGGCTGCGGCATCTTGTTGCACACAACTTCTTTGGATGATGCAGACCTTGCAGGATTTTCAAATCACTTGCACTCCACCAGTCTCTATCTTATGTGATAATACAAGTGCAATCAGCATTTCAAAGAATCCAGTCATGCACTCAAAGACCAAGCACATACCAATCAAGTACCATTTTCTTCGGGAACAAGTGCTTGAGCAAAAGGTCAAGTTGGAGTATGTTCCTTCTAAGGAACAAGTTGCTGATATTCTCACAAAACCACTGCCCAGGGAAACTTTTGAGTATCTCAGACAAAAGCTGGGAGTAATTGATGCTTCATCCTGTTGTTGAAGCTTGTCTGTTCTACAGAAAAGTTGGTATACGTGAGTTACGTAAGGGATATCCGCGTATATACGTTGATTTGTGCAGGGAAAGTCGCGTGTATGGTGTACGCATGTTGCAGAAATTATATCCGCGGACATACGCTGTTTTATGCAGAAGAAGTCGCGTATATGGAGTTCTGAACAGCAAGGGCAGACTCCGGTTGGAGAAGGTCTGAAATGGGTATGCCAGAATTCTTCAGGCACAGGTTCAGGGGGAGCAGCTCAAAGTCTCATAAAGCATTGTTGGCATTTAGATGCTTTTGGTTCTAGTTGTTGGTTTCAGGAGAAGGATCTCAGAAGGAAATCTTGGTTGCTGATCTAAATGATGTGTATCAGATGCTGCTTGTGACTTTCATAAGTCTTGGTCTAGATTTGTTGTCTCTATGTCATGTATCTCTTCTGTGATATCTCTTTTATGGTGTCAAGGTCATGTAACGGCCTTTGTTGGTTTCCCCACTATGCCTGGGATGAATGATGTAATATAATTGGTTGGTTCTGATGTATCCCCTCTTGGTAGGGAGTATGGATGTATGTCTTGAGTCTTTTGGTGATAGGAAGGTCCCTTATGATGTATAAGTCTTGGTTCCTTTTGAAGCACATCTTTTGCAGATCTTGCCTACAGTCAGGGGGAGCATATTTCAGCACAGCCAAGCAGAGATATCAGCATGTACTCAGGGGGAGCACAGCCCTTTGCCCTTGATGACAAAGGGGGAGAATGATTCTAAGGATCGTAGGGTTGCCATCAAGTCCAAAGGGGGAGATTGTTGGCATTTTGGCACAGGTGTGGCGCTACGATACAGGTGTTGTCCTTGATGGCAACTCTCTTTGATGACAGATCTCAGTCCAGACTACAAGTATGAAGAGAAATCTCATATACGCAGGTTAATTATGTCCAAGTTGCGTATACACGCTGGTGATCTACAGTCTAAGTCGCGTATACGCAGGTGAGCTACATACGAAGTCGCGTATACACGCAGATGCATGAACTTAAAAGGGCGTATATGTCGGGAAGCTTCCCTTTGGTCCGTGGTAGTTAGTCCTCGGTACTTGAGCCTATGTCTTTGGACCAAAGTATCTCGACAGACGTGTTGATCTCTAGTTTTGAAGCTGATGGTAGTGGATTTCTATGGTTTTGGCCCTTGGTATTGAGCAAGGCCTAAGGCTATATAAGGAGAAGAAGATCATTAGGTATATACACTGAAAAAAGTCTTGAATATCTGATAAAGAAAGAGATCTCGTATGCAGGTTCTGGATTGCTTGATCTAAGCTAAGGAGAGATCACATCGGTTGATGGAAGACTAGATCTAAGGACAGATTGGGATCTAATGGTTTGAAATGCTCTATTATGATATGGTTGATTATGCGTATTTCTAGATCTGCATACTGACGCAATGTTATGTTCTGGATCTAACTGATGTCTGGTACAGCTGCAAGTTGAGAGAATTTATTTTTAGATCTGTACGCAGGTTGTCTTCGTTAAAAGAGCGTGTATACGCGGGTTTCTCTCATTGAAGTAGCGTATATCTTTTGAATCTTGATTTTTGGGTTTGCAGTTGGGTTTGACTGTTATTGCAGAGTTCTGTAGTCTGCTCTGTGTTCTGGTGACTGGGTTTGACAGGGTATCAGTGGTTCAGTATTTGTTGATGCAAGTATTGGTTGTTTTGTAATCTGCTATGAAAGTTGAATGAATTGTGGTCTTCAGATTGTAATGTTGTGCTTCAGGAATATCCAGTCTGAAAATGTATGAAAAGTGGTACCTGAAGGAAAGAAGATTGTAGGCCTGCACCTACGTACTAGTATCTTAGCTAGTACAAGAGCAAAGGGGGTTGGAGCTCCCTTCCAAGGAAGTTTGGAGAACGAGAGAGGGTTGTAGCCCTCTGCAGGTTGTAGCCTGCGTACTGGTATAAGGCTGCACCAGTACAAAAGATTGTAAACTGAAGTTCTTATTAAAGAAAGATAGAGACGACTTGCAGCAGGTGGTTTTCACCCACATTGGGTTTCCACCTTATATCATGGTGTTCATGTGTGTGACTTTTGTGTGATGATCTGATATACTGCATCTGTTTACTTTTAATATGGTTAATAATGTCCTGATGCATTTACTGAAGATAAACTAACTGAATCATAAGTTTTCTGGTTATACGCTGGTTTCTTTAGACACAGTAGCGTGTACACGCTGGTTCACTTAACTGAAGTCGCGTATATGTTTCAGAGTATTTGAAAAGTTTTATTGATCTGATAATACTGATTCACCCCCCCTCTCAGTATTATTTCCGACACAAATGAATTTGAAGACTATCTTTGCCAACATGGGATCAAACATCAAACAACTGTGCCTTATAATCCCCAACAGATCGGAGTAGCTGAAAGAATGAATAGGACAATCTTAAATATGGTGCGCTCCATGATGTTTTTCAAAAATGTAAAATTGATGTTTTGGGCTGATGCAGTTCTATGTGCTATATATGTAAAGAATAGATGTCCATCTAATGCTATTAGAAACAAGACTCCTTATGAAATGTGGTATGGACACATTCCTTCGGTAAAGCATCTCAGGGTCTTTGGTTCCACATGTTATGCCTTGATACCAAAGGTACATAGAAACAAACTTGGTGCAAGAAGTCGTAAGTGTATCTTCCTGGGGTACTCAAACACCGCCAAAGCATACGTCTCTATGATGAAGTCAATAAAAAGTTTGTTATATCTAGAGATGTAATTTTTCTTGAATCATCCAAAACTGACAATGTTGTTGAGCGGCAACTTAATCGCTTGGATAGATTCGCAAATGCAAAATCATGTCAAGAATTTGATAATTAGGTTCCACATCTTGAAGGGGGGATTCCTATACTAGATCAACCTATGGAATCTTCTTCTAAATCACTCTCTCCCCTGCATGAAACTCCAACAACGGATGATATTTTGAGTGATGTGATTGACAAAATTTGGAGACTCAATTTTGATTCAGTCCCAACTCAATCAACGGAGCAGCCTGGACCATCTCAGAAAGGTCCCCCAAAGTGGCTGATAAAGACACTTGAAAGTGTTCATCCCGATGAGGTTGGAAAAACAGGAACTAGAAATTCAACCCGACAAAATGGAGGTGATGTAGATAACTCTGATTCACCTGTTGATATGGATGTTTCTTATGTTGTGAATTGATTTTGTCTACAGATTTTGAACCAACTTCCTTCAAAGAAGCTTCTTCCCATGATGAATGGAAAGGAGCTGCTTCCCATGGTGAATGGAAAGAAGCAATGCAAAAGGTGTATGATGCCTTGATAAAGAATAGCATTTGGAAACTGGTTGATCCTCCACTGGGAACCAAACCAATTGGCTGCAAGTGGGTCTACAAGAACAAGTATAAAGTTGATGGCTCACTTGACAAGCACAAAGCCGGGCTTGTGGCAAAAGGTTTTGCACAGAAGGAAGGGGTTGATTATGAGGAGACTTTTGTCCCCGCAGCAAAATGGGCTACCACCCGGACACTCTTTGCCCTAGTAGCTCATAACAGTTGGAAAGTCCATCAAATGGATGTAAAAATCGCTTTCTTGAATGGACATCTAAAATAAAATGTTTTTATGTCCCAGCCTGAAGGATTTGCTGTGAAAGGACATGAACATAAAGTATGCAAACTTGTGAAATCCTTGTATGGCCTCAAACAAGCACTGCGAACCTGGTATGAAAAACTAACTGAGCATCTTCTGAAACTCAATTTCAAACATTATGATCTTGATGATGCAACTTTGTTTGTGAAGAAGGTTGGCAAAACAATTGTATATCTTGTGGTATATGTAGATGATCTTTTGATAACAAGGAACAATGAGAGTTACATTGCATCCATGAAGAAGGAATTGAGGAAAGGTTTTGAAATGACTGATTTGGGCTATGTTCATTACTATCTTGGTATTGAAGTAACTCAACATCCGAAGTCCATATTCCTTTCTCAAAAGAAGTACATTGGAGATCTGTTGAACAGGTTTGGCATGACTGAATTCAATCCGCTGACTACTCCAATGGAACAAAACTTAAAGCTCACATCCATTGAAGGAAAAGAATTTGAGGATGCAACAAAGTATAGACAGCTTGTAGGAAGTCTCAACTACCTGACTACTACCAGACTAGACATTTCGTTTATTGTTGGAATCCTCTCCAGGTTTATGCAAAAGCCTTGTGAGGGACATTGGTCTGCTGCAAAAAGAGTTCTAAAGTACTTGAAGGGAACTCAAGAATTTGGACTCAAGTATACATAGGTGGGCGACTTCAGCTTGATTAGATACTCTGATTCAGATTTCGATGGAGACAAAGAAACTGGGGTATCTACTTCAGGTTATGCTATGAGTCTTGGATCAGGAAATCACACAAAAAATCAGTTCCAACAGATTCCACAACAGAGGTAGAATATGTGGCAGTAGCTGAGGCAACAAAAGAAATTGTGTGGCTCGGGAAAATTCTAGAACATTTGCAGGTAAAACAAGTACAATCGACTCCACTCATGATTGACAATACCTCAACAATAAAGTTGGCCAAGAATCCAAAGTTCCATGATCGAACGAAGCACATCAATACAAAATCTCATCTGATTCAACATCATGTTGAGGCCAAAACAATCCATCTTCGCCATTGTTCCACTAATGAGAAGATTGCATACATCTTCACCAAAGCGCTTGGAAGAGAAAAGCTTGAAAGATTCAGAACAATGCTTGGACTCACCAACATCCCTTCAAATTAGGGGGGGGTGGGGGGGGAATGTTGACACCTAATCATAGGGATTGGGTGAACAACTATAATTAGTGTAAATAAATAATAGAGGAAATGGAGAGTCATCGGGAGATGAAACTGAACAGTCACTCTCTCTTGTATATAATAATGAACAACCTAAATGCATAATACAATTTCATTTGAGGAGTTACCTCCTGGCCTGACAACTTCTAAGAAAAATTGAGCACACAGACGGTAAGCAGGAGTTAGACAAGCTTGCAGGAAGCATCAGCTAGAAGTTATAGCTCTGAGGTAAGAGTGTAACCAAGTAATCGATCCAAAGATTTGTTTCTCAAGAAATCATGATCTAAATCTCGAAAAAGGAAAAAATAGGTGTTGTAGGTTGGTAACTAAAATTCAGGGAGAAAAACCATTCAAAATGATAGAACCACTGAAGTTGCCTCCTCGTACTTTGGTAAGAATTCAAAAGATCCCTAAAATCTGGCAAATTGAATCTGAGTTTTAATTTTCATTGATCAAATTTTAAAACCTGATTTGAACGTGTCAATAATGTGAGCTACGATTTAAGTCAGAAAATTGACTTTGAATATGTCAATAATATGATCTATATCGAAATATTGTGTAGATAAAATAATAATGGAGATCGAGCTAACTGGCAGTGGAATAAGGAGGTAAGGATTCGAGCAGAATATTTTTTTTAAATTCAACTATAGTTTTAAAAATTCGAAATTTTTAAGAAGCCACTATTTTTTGTTGCTTTTCTGAGAAAACGAAAATGAAATTTGAAAAATAAAAACAAGGGTTTTCTTTGGAACGAACCCAATTAGGCTTTGTATGGATAGTTTTCTCAAATTCATTGTTATTTGGGATATTTTCCTAGTTCTTTCAACCCTTATTTTGTATATTGCGTGGGAAAAACAATTACTAAGTTGAAAGTGAACACCTAGCCATAAAAAGGATTGGCACAAGTTATTTTGTAGCAGATTTATGGCAAGAAGGAAACCCCCTGCACAAGTGGGAGAAGCTTTGATGTGTTCGATTGGTGTTTTCTCTGTGATTGTGTGACATTGCAAGATTGGGACAAGAAGATGTTAAGGGTACATGAAGAATATAATTTTTTGTTAAAAATTGGAACTTCAGAGTTACAAGTTTCAAAAGCATTAAGGTACTCAGCATATAAAGAAAATAATCATTGATTATGACCATAACCATATTGAGAATTTCATATTAATTCTATGTGATTTTGGGCATTGGAAACAATATACACAATATTTTTGATCGTCAAGGTGTTCATCATGTATAAACTGTGCCTATAGTTTTCATCACATGGTCATAGTGAATACTGATTATTGGAATTCCATAGTACAAGGTAAAAAATTTCAAAGCTTATTGTTACTATCATTTGTAAACGATGAGAATTTTAGTATGAGAAACAGAAGGTAAAACCAGAGATTTATAAAAGAGGAGAAAAAGAGGCAGACGGAATAGATGTACTCTTACAGGCAGCACAACAAAAAGCATCTACATCAGCAAGCAGGGGAAGGAGGTCCAGAAGGACAAGACAAGCATGAGGACATGCTTCAGGATCAACAAGAGGGAGTGTTAGCTTTCGATTTTGACCCTTTTCTATCATGCCTATTTCATCATTTTTCCATCCTTTATCACCATATTATTATCATATTTACCGTATTTTACCTATTTTAATGCATACCAAGGTAAATTAATTATGTCTTTTGATTTTTAGAGTTTTTAGTAAAAATTGAGCATTAAAATTCATTTTTGGCAAAAACAAAATTTCTCGTAATGGATTTATTAAAGTCGTATGTGCAGGAAACCTGGGCACGAATTGAAGGCATATTCAAAAGATATGGGAACGCTCCAAACCAGTTAGAACAAGCTCGGTCAACGCTGGTCAAACTTGACTAGTCACACAAGAAATCCGCTGATTCAGGGGCAATTTTGGGATTTTGTGGGATTTGTCCATATTTTGTGTAAGGATGAGCTTGACCTTATGAGATGGAATAGAACTCTTGTAATTTGTTACAGCAATTATAGCTCATATTTTTATATTCTTAGCCTATTTAAGCAAAGCTACCAAGCAACTATGAACATATATTATGACTATTATTTTCTGAATGCAAATTGAGACTTGCCTTCTATTTCTTATGCATACATTTATGTGTGATGTGAATGGTGATTTTCTATAGCTGATTGTGTTAAGGTGTATCAGGCAAAGGTGGAGGGGCCCCATTCTGAAGTACATTATTGTTAAATTATGTGCATAAATGTATGTAGCATTTTTATTTTCTGTGTTAATATTGTGAATATTTTTTGTATAAACTAAATTGTTTGTCTTGGTTATTGAGATAGTGGAAATGATTTCTCTCAAATGATTGGTTTGTCTCTAAGTTAGAGTATCTTCTTCGTTAACTAAGATTGAATTGAAATCCGGTACTATCTTATCAATTTCCTAGAGTTCATCTCTGATTCTAGCTATTCTCACAAAGAAGGATGTCACAGTGTCTTCTTTTGTCATCTTTATAGATCTTAGTTCATTCTTAAGACTTTCTATTTGACCAATATTCTTGATAGTGAATAATTTGGATAATGCCTCATACATCTCTTGAGAAGAATCTATGTTGGATATATATGGGATGAGGTTATCCTTTATTCCATCCACCATTAGTGTCATGGCCAATATTTTTGTTTACCTGAATTTTTCCTTCTCTACATCACTTGGCTCATTAGTAGGACTATTTACCTTTCCTTTGACCAGATCCAAAAATTTATTCTTCTCGAGGATGAGGTTTATCCTCTTCTTCCATGCCCTGTAGTTAGATGCTCCTTCTAGTTTGTTTTCTCCCTTCATTGAGTTAGACATTGTCCTTGAAGATGGCAGGATTGACTTCTTATATGATCATTTTGATGATCCTTATTCAAACTTCTTAAAACTCCTTATTCTCTTCTTAATATATCTTCAAGTTGCATTTTTCCTTCTCCTTCACCTTAGCTCTAATACCATGTTAGAAAATCAGAAATTCAAAAATATTTTCTTTATATTGATAATTACTTGTGATATTCTTATGTTTTCTTATATTCATCTTTTATCTTTAGTTCATCACGAAATTACCAAAACAACAGCACAAAGATCACATACGCCAGATGTAGGTGGACAGCCAGGGAAAAACCCCTATCTAGGGGAAAACCTAGTCAACAACTCTTCCTCAATAATTTCATGAGATAATCCAAGACTTCTTGACCTAGACACAAACTTCCTCCACACCAAGTCAACCCTTTCAACAAAAAATTTGACCTAGCAGCACCAACTTCGACCTAGCAACTTTGACTTAGCAGCATCAACTTGGACCCAGCAATTAGCACAGTAAAAACTTGGACCCAGCAGTTAGCCCAGCAAAAACTTCGATCCAAAAGTTAGCCTTCGATCTAGTAGCAGCGCTTCGACCCTCCAGTAGTAAACCAAAAAATCCACACGTGTGAGAGAGAGATGACTCAAAAACTTCGATCTTCCTTCTTCCAGAAACTCTCCTCTTTCTTTTGCAACTTCACACTTTTTTTGCTCTTCTTCTTGGATATCAAACTTGTGAGAGTGTGTTCTGTCCAAATGAATTTGAACTGCTTGTATATATAGGATTTGTGTGAGGTCAAATTGCCCTGTTTGAGGCCGAATTGATCTCCTTAAGGTTGACTTAGTGTGGAGGTGAAAAATGACTTATTTTACTCAATATTAATCCTTTTTACATGATTCAAAAGCCCAACAGTCTCTTTAAATGGAGAATGACTCTAATGACTCAAGACAAGACCTAGAAGTCCTCAATGGGTATTTTGACCTAAAACATGATGACCCAAGCATGAAACCCATTCTTTAATGAGTCATAATAATAATAATAATAATAATTTATTTTCCTTTCTTTTGATAAATACATTTCATTAGCTCAGGAGGAGCCTGCGTTTTATTTTTTGTTATATGTTAAATATTACACCAGTTGTATTTACAGACAATCATACTCTCTGAGCAGAGTTATTTTTTGATAACAATATATGAACTCTATTGATGGCAGAGCCTCCCTGCGTGGAGTGTTGATCTTATTTTTTTGTATCACCTCTAGTTGACAGGCACTTAGCCTCATATACTGCATATGCGGACAACATCTACAACATGTAATTTTCCTTATATAATGAAAATTACGATTTTTCTAAGGGGAAAAAAATTACATTTCATTATGACTCAAATGTAATTTATGAAGACCAAGTATATTTACATTCTTCAATAACTCCTTCCATGCACAAAAATTCGAGGCTCCCTCTAAATTTTGATCTCACCTTAGTCCTAGGAATGTCATATTGTTATCAAAGGAATTTCTCTGCTTCGCCCTTCAAAATATAGCACTCACATTCCTCACTAATTTGCACTTCTTCACTTAATTGATCAACTTGGTGTTGGTCTTTACAATGATCTCTTCTCTGATACCATGCTAATCTTCCACAAAATTTTGCAACTGCTTATATGAATAATATGAAACTACTTTCTTTCAGCAAGACACATAATTTATTAATACTTATAAGCAACATAATTAAACATAGAGATAGAAACACAGTCACACAATTACATAATTATATTCTTGGGAAACCCAATTGGAAACCCCTCTTCTTTGTCTATAGTATTTATTGATAAACTTGAGCAATTGAATCAAATACAAGGCAATTTGTTCAACTGAGAATACACTTATTCTCTATTATAATAGCCTAAACCATCCTACAATTATGTTGATCCCTACTCCTCCTCCCTTTGTGCACTTGCTGCCTTATTTCCTAGCGCAATAGGACCTCCAATTTCTATGTGCACTTGGGCTCCTATTATTTAAGATGCAACTCTTATTTTTGTGCACAAGTTAGCTCAATAACCTATGCATTCTTTCTCCTCAAGCCCATGCACACCACAAGCAAGGATCTCTCACACAAACCTTTGTGCTTTCTCTCACAATCTCATGATTTTTCTTATCACAATGCTTCGTGCATAAAACAATTATGATTTAAACTTCATGCCTTTCATCCTTCCTTTATAGATTGTGTCCATGCTATAATAAGCAAGTTACAAATGAGGAAGTCGAGTTTGACTAACTAGTTAACTGAGTTGAACTGGTTCTCTTCTCCAATAATCACTTGAGTTATAACTCGTCCTCCATCAATCAAATATTAAAGTTCCCATGTCGTCCTTTTCTAAATTCGAACTGCAATCTATCTTGTAGTCAACTGAAGAAGAATCCTCTTTAACTGGAGCTCCAACTCTATGCATGAACTCGTGATGATTATTCCCGAAAATGGAAATCAAATCACCACAGCTAAATTTTATCTCCTAAGGAAAACTCAAGGACTTTTTGGCTAAGGCACACAATAGAGAATACCTTCTCTTGCTACACTTTTCAACAACAATGAATTTGCATTTTTTTGGTTATTGCAAATACAACCAATGATCTTCAAGTACAATTTTTCATTCGTAGAAAGTGCCTCAAAAGGCTTGAATTAATGTTCTTGGCCAAGTAGCCCACGGAGGGCAAGTCAATCGGTGATCGTCGTGCTATGAAGTATTATTTAAATAATGATATCCAAATCTCAAATCCTTTGTGGGTCAAGCCAACAACAAAAAAAACAATCCCAACAAAGTATTCCTAGAGTTTTTCACCAATATGTTGTTATGCACCTACTTGTTAGTTAGTTCCCTTGACTCTAAATCTTTCATGTATCTTCACACACCTTCACAACTATTGTATGTATCAGTATGTCTATGCAGTTTTGTCTCATAACACTGGGGTTTTCTCCTATGAGACCACAACCCTAAACACAAATTCAAGGGTTTTCTCCTATGAGACCACAACCCTAAACACAAATTCAAGGGTCACTACCAGGATTGGGAATCTAGATTTTAGGTATGGGATTAAAATAAAAAGGCTTAGGTTTATAAGCACATGGGGTCGAAAGATATAATTATTCATGGCTATATTTTTTTTATTAGTATACCTTTCATTTGGTGGTGTAAGTGTGCATCCTTTCCCTTCAAAGCAAAAAAAAAAAAAAAAGAGTAATTTAAATTTTAAGATTATGCTACATCAAATTATCAATAGATTTTGTGGGAATTATGCCATTTTCATTGAAAGAAAAGTAAATGTCATTATAGTGGATTATACAAACAACTATTCTTCTGGTTTCATAATATTTACACTTGGCATTTGTGTTGTTGGTGTATATTGCCTTTCATTTTATTTTGGGCTTTTGTTATTGAATAAATCATTAAAAATATTTGTAGGAAATTATATATCATAATTTAATTGATTAAAAAATACATTTTCTTAATTTCTTCTGCTTTCATAATATTACACTAGGCAATTGTGTTGCTTGGGTACGTCACCTTTCATTTCCCGTTTAAATTTAAATCTTTTGGGATTTTGTTATTGTAAAAATGATATAGAAATTTTAGATCATAATGCCATTGATTAAGATAGAATTAAAAAAATTCCCCTTTCTAGCTTTGAAATGTCATGATATGCAATAGGTTTGTAATATTTATTTATTTTTCTTTTGCACAAAAATAATCATTTTGTTAGTAAGAATTAGGTTAAAAAGTGATAAGGAATTAGGTTAATAAATGAAACATCTTTGATTACATGTTTGTGAGATTAAATTAACTCATAATACTATATTTGAGTATTGACCATAATCAGAGTGCTTAAACATAAAGAAATGGAGACATCTATGTGTTGCATGAATTTTTTATTTTCACATAGATGTAAAATATAGATGAATCAAAATTGTAAATGTGAATTTATTTTCATGTTCTTTAAAATTGGAAAAAAATAATTTGTAATTTTTAGTTGATTGCAAATAGGGTTGATGATCTTTAGGTGCATTGTTTTACTTGTAGAAAATGTCTTAGAAAGCTTGGATTCTCGGCCAAGTAATCCTCCAATGCATTGTTATGTACCTATCTATTAGTTGATTCCCCTGACCCTACAACCCTATGAATCCTACATTGTAGAAAGCATAGATTAACACTCCTAGCCAAGTAATCCTCAAGTTTTTCACCAATGCATTATTATGCACCTATATGTTAGTTGATTCCCTTGACCCTATGTTGACGGTGCTGGACCCGCCAACATGTCAAGGTATCTCCCTGGTAAGAAGTCCCAATTAAACCTCAGACTGTTTGGTGTAAGAGTCCCAGCAATGGGTCATACGGTATCACCTTGACCGTGGTTTCGCATAGATGCAAGTAAGATGTCCCTGTTGGTAGCAAGGGTTTGACATATGCGGCAAGTCAAGGAAGGTGCATGAGCGGTTATAACACACGGAGGGTGAGGTGAGTGCGCCCCTTGGAAACCTGTGATAGCACGGAGTTAAGAAGGGAACACACGAGCAAAGATACATCACAATATGGAAGGCAAGTAAGCTAGCAATCCAAAGTGATGGTTAAACCAATAACACATTTCAGTAAGATTCATACATACATATACAGAAAATAGCTACACATGCATGCGTAAGAAAACAGATACATATATCATTTAGAGTAAACAGATAGCAGAAATACAATACGACATATGCATGAAACATGTTGCTTATGTTATATTAAAAAGTGTAAGTTCCAGTCATATAATACAACCATGATAAACCACTAGTTCCGACAGTGGAACGTTACAGTCATTGTTGCCTACTCCTCCAAAGAGATATACTAGCTCTACGTAGTGGAGAAGCCAAGGCTCGTTACAATATTGTCCAAGCTTTCTCTAAGATACTCCTATTGGAAGCTTGGCTGACAAAAATCCTCTACAATGAGTTATAAGGGACTATTTATAGTAAAGGGTGGGGTGACCCTTGAGATTCCCCTTTGTGATTGTTCATCTACCCTCATGAATCTTCAACTACTCTATGACTGTTACATTCAATTATCGACACTTGGACTTCCACTTGACAAGACATTACATACAATCTGTACATGTACTCATGTGAGACGAAATGGCTTGAGCAAGCCATGCAAGACATCACTAACACTCGGACCGTTGTGGTGAGACCAACTATTTGACATCCTTGTGATCGTTGATGGTGGAAAACTGATGCCAAGCTTGGTCGTCTGTGATGGTGTCCATGTGCTCAATGGTGACATCCTGCTAAAAGTGAACTCTTGCCTCCATTGTATATGGGTACACTAATATGGCCCCTCTATCCAACTCATTTGATAGCATGCACATCATCGTCTTAAATGTGTCTAGACCAGCAACATACTAATGCATAGTGTCTACGTTGATATCCAAGTGTGTGTTGGTGACCATGCACATCAACTTGTCAAAGTACATATTCAGCTCCAATCGGACTTGCTTCTTGTCTTCGCCTCGGTGAATATGCCAAATGGGTGGGATCGCATGTGTGCACACAATGACATGCATGCTGCTGAATTCCCGTGCATGTGATCAACAACATTGCTCACCTTTTCTCCTTCGTGCCAACTGCTAGGATGGATCTATAACTTGTATGGGCGCAATTTCATTTGTTTGTGCATGTCACGCCCCTTCCTGTACTTGTTCCTGCTGCAACTCATCTATGCAACTCCTATTCTTCCTTGAATTGTTGCTTCAGCACATGCAACTCCTTCTTTGTTTCTCTCTCTGCCTATCTTTGTGTTGCATCGTCACCTCATAACTTCAATCTCCAAAGCTACTTTCAGCACGAGTGGATTTTCTTTGAACTTGCAGCTTTGCTCTGCCTCTATGTTGTCAACAACCTTCCTCTTGCATTCGTCGCGTGCAGACGTGTTTCCTTATGTTGCTTCTGATGGTGTTGCTCATTGTGATTTCATTTCCATTCATCTTGATATCCTTGTCCATGAACAACTTGATTTCTTTGTGCATAGGCAAGTTCATAGAAACTTGATTAACTGCATCCCCAGTTACACTCTTAACGGTATCTTTGATTCTTCTCTCTTGAAAGTCGTTGTACCTATGCTGCTGGAAGGCAGATGAAACCTATGATACCTGGAGAAATAGAAACCCTCATGGCAAGAAATCTGTCAGCTGAAAACCAAAAAAAACTAAAGGATTGACTTGCAACATACCTGTGTGATTGATTGTGAAGGTTACGCAATTTCTGTCGGGAGGTCGGGAGACTCATTGCCAAAACTGTGCAAAGTACAGCCCGGGATTTTAGGAGGTTGACTGACTACTAGAACTACAAAATTCATATTCTAGTCTGGCCTATTGAGGACTAAAACTGCAGAATACACAGTTTCAGTCAGTGGTGACATGCAACCAGCAAACTGCATTGCACAGTTTCTGAGGTCAGCAGGACACTGCCTCCAAGAATTGCGCAATGCAAGCCTAGAGGTTAGTGTTGGGCCAGAATTGCGCAATTTCTAGAGGGAAGGTAGAGCCTTCACTTCCAAAAATGCATAGTGCTAGCCGAGCAAGGCACAATCTGGGCCAAGGCAGCCCAGACCGGCCAACAAGCGACAGAGAACATGAGAAGTCTGAATGCATGATGAGATGAGTGCAAACAAGAGTGAATGATCATACATGCAAACAACAAGTGCATGATTCAGAAAATGGGAAAAAATGCATGTCTGTGAAGCTAGTCCCCGCAACGGCGACTGTTTGTGCAAAAAACAGTGGCATGCATGTGATAGCAGTGAGATGCGAATGAAAACTAAAACGGTGCTTCTACAAGCTAACATACATCAAAATGACATCAAACGCTCACTGAAATCAAGCAGACAACACTCACACAAGGCAAAACACAAAAAGCAACAGAAACGCTGCGAAAGATGTGAAAAGTGGGCTTACCATGAAAAAACTAGGTTGAATCTGCCGACGACTCCTAGATAAAATGTGGGATGTCAAAGCTACAAGATTGATATGAGCAAAGAGCTATGCATCATCCGGTTCATAAGTTTTGATAAAATTGGGGTTATGATGCGCATGCCACAAATCTAGGAAAAGCAACTGTTGGGTACCTATAATACTAGTGATTACCCCATTACTATTGTAGTTATACCCCTTATTTATATTGTTATGCCCCCATTGCCCCCATATTGTTATTAATGTGCCCATAGAATCCCTCTATTGTTATTTTTGTGGCTTTATATTATTATTGTTAGGTCGGCTGGATTATATTGTGACTCCTTAGACTCCTATATATAGAAAGGAGGTTTTGTCATTTGAATCATCCAAGAATTGTTCATTTATGTAATGTAAAGGAGGTTTCCCCCTCGAAGAGGCTGAATTCTAAGGCGTTGATCTATCTTTTCTATCTTTTCTTGAGCTGGTTTCATAACATTTGGTATCAGAGCTTTGGATTCCAGGGTTTCGCTGCTCCAAACAGGTTATCGTGGCATTTTCGCTATAACTTTTTTTCTGTGATGTTTCAGAAGTCGCAAACAAAACCCATTTGAGAATAAATCGCGCTGAACCGTGGGTCCGAATTTCAGAGCTTTTCGCGCGATATTTTCGGAGATATGATCCGAGGAAGTTGGTCTTTTTGCAGACTCCTGAATTACACTCAAAACAGGTGACCTGGTGAAAATCGTCATAACTTTCTTTCTGAGCATCGGATTGAAATTTCGTAAGAAGGTACAAAAAGAGGACGGACAATAGTTTTCGTTTATATATTTTTCATAGTCAAAGGTTGAAACAGTGACACGTGGCACTTCATACAAGTTCGCTCTATTGAACCAGTCTATAATCAAGTCACTGCGGGAGATTGTGCATAACTCTTTCTTGGAGAATCCAATTTGGATCAGACTAGTGGCATTGGAAAGAGGACATAGAAGGCTACTACAGGTCACAATTTCAGAACTGGATGATTCGAAATTACAGAGATACATCAGATTCAATATCAGGCTTCTACAAAGTAAAAAAAGGTGTGTAGTTTTTTTTTTTAATTTTTGCATAAGCTTGGTTTGAAGGAATTCAAAGGGCATAGTAAAGCATTATCATCGGTAACTGATGCCTCAAGGAAAGAAAATGCAAACACCTAGTAAGGAACCTGAAAGCTCTAGCATGACTCATGAAGAAGAGGAAGAAATGCTACATGATATATCAAAATTACAAGAACAAGTGCAACAAATGTCACGCTCACAAAAGCTAACAGATGCTAAGATAAATGGCGTGGAATCTAAGATAAAGGGCATGGAAGCTAAGATGGATGATCTGAAGGCAGATTTGAGGACAGATTTGAAGATAGACATGGCAGATTTGAAGACAGATTTGACAAATTTTCTACAAGAAATACTTACTAATGGTGAAAAGGTTGTAAAGGAAACTCATGATGTGAACAAAAGAAATGTTAATCATGATTCCATAGACTCTAATGTTGGATCGAAGACCCACCATATTCCAAAAATCGATATGAGGAAATTTGATGGCAAGGATCCCGCCACATGAATATTACAGATGGAGCAGTTCTTCGATCTCAATAATGTGCAAAACACACAAAAGGTACGTATGGAAACTTTATATTTGGAACCAAATCAGTTTGTATGGTATCAATGGCTTTTCTCTCATAAACAATTTATCACTTGGGCAATTTTTACGAAAGAATTGATAGCACATTATGAGGATACAAAAAGAAACACTTTTTTTAGCCAATTGATAAGTCTCAAACAAAAGGGTTCAATAATGGAGCACATTGAGGAGTTCCAAAAATTGAACATAAGGGTAAAAGATATTCCAGAGGAGCATAGGATTGATGTGTTCATAGGGTCTTTAAAGAATAATATCCAACATGATGTTCGACTTTGGGAACCTGATTCATTAGAGAAGGCATTCAGGTTAGCAAGAAAAATGGAAAGCAAAATTATGGCAACCAGGAAGCATACCACTCACAACTATAAAGACGGAAGTGTTGTTGCCCCTAGTCTTCCACAACCTATAAGGTTGACACCACAACAATTGGAAGAAAAAAGAGCAAAAGGGCTTTGTTATAGTTGTGATAGCAAATACACTAAAGGTCATAAGTGTGCTGAGAAGAAATTATTCTACATAGATTGTGAAGAGGAAGAAGAAAAGGAGCAAGAAAGGTCAAAAGAAGAGGATATGCTCCAGGAACAAAGCCTAGATGAAGAACAAATAAATCCGACCATATCTTGTAATGCATTGGCGGGAATTACCACTCCTCAAACCATCAAGATAGAAGGACAAATCAAGAAGAAAAAGGTAATAGTGTTGATTGATTCAGGAAGCACCCACAATTTTATTCATTGTAGGGTAGCAAAAGAATTGAATTGCTTCCTATATCCAGCACCAGAGTGTCAAGTGATGATTGCAAATGGAGGAACAATAAATTGCTCTGGAAAGTGCCATAATATCAAGCTATCCATGGGAGAATATGTATTGACTAGCCCAATGCTTTCCATTCCAATGGGAGGTGCTGATGTTGTACTAGGAGTCCAATGGCTACAATCCTTGGGTACAATAGCTTTTAATTTTCAAGAACTTTTCATCAAATTTTCTACGGAAGGAAAGGAAGTTGAATTAAGGGGTATTGCAGGGAAACCAGGAAAGATAATAAGCTCTAATGGTATGACAAAGCTTCTAAAAAAGGAGCAAAGGGGTGTAATTGCACAATTATGTTCGCTAGATGTTTCCACATTAGAATCATCTATTTCTCCAGATCTCCAAAAAGTCCTGGACAATCATTCCAAGGTATTTGAGACTCCCAAAGGTCTCCCACCTATGCGTGATCATGATCATGCTATTCATCTGATTCCAGGAAGTGTTCCTCCAAACATCAGGCCGTACAGATATCCCTATGTCCAAAAAAGTGAAATTGAACGTATGGTTGCAGAAATGCTAGAGGCTGGTATAATTCAACCAAGTCAAAGTTCTTTCTCTGCTCCAGTAGTATTGGTGCACAAGAAGGATGGATCATGGCGCATGTGTCCGGATTATAGGGAGCTCAACAAGCTCACTATTAAAGATAAGTTCCCCATTCCTGTCATTGATGAATTACTGGATGAATTGCATGGATCAATTTACTTCACCAAGTTGGATCTTCGTTCAGGATATCATCAAATCAGAATGAAGATTGAAGACATTCCGAAAACGGCATTTAGAACTCATGAGGGTCATTATGAATTTTTGGTCATGCCTTTTGGCCTTACCAATGCACCTTCAACATTTCAAGGTTTGATGAATTCAATTTTCAAACCATTCCTTAGAAAATTTGTGTTAGTATTTTTTGATGATATACTTATCTACAGCAAGTCTTGGAAGGATCATGTTGAACATGTTGACAGTGTGCTACAACTATTGGAGGAGAAACAATTATATGCCAAAAGATCCAAATGTTTTTTTGGAGTCCAGGAGGTGGAATATTTGGGTCATATTGTATCTCATGAAGGAGTTAAGGTAGACCCTAGCAAAATTAAAGCCATTAAGGAATGGAAAATCCCCACATCCATAAAGCATTTGCGCGGATTTCTTGGGTTGACAGGGTATTATCGCAAGTTTGTTAAGAATTATGGGAGAATAGCAGCACCTCTAATGACATTATTGAAGAAAGATGCATTTTCATGGACTCCGGAAGCAACAAAGGCCTTTGAACATCTTAAAGAGGCAATGTGCCAAGCACCGGTCTTAGCTACACCGGACTTCACAAAAACCTTTATTGTGGAATGTGATGCTTCAGGAAATGGAATTGGTGTTGTTCTAATGCAAGATGAAAGACCCATTGCTTTTGAAAGTCGTCCAATCAAGGGAAAGTTTTTAAGAAAAGCTATTTATGAGAAGGAAATGTTGGCAATACTCCATGCACTTAAGAAATGGCGACCCTACCTAATGGGAAGACACTTCAAGGTAAAAACGGATCATGATAGCCTTAAATACTTTTTAGAACAAAGATTATCCTCTGAAGAGCAACAAAAGTGGGTCACAAAGATGTTGGGTTATGACTTTGAAATCATCTACAAAAAAGGGAAGCAAAATGTGGTGGCAGATGCACTCTCAAGAAAGGATGAGGATGTGGAAGCATTGTTGTGCGCTATTTCTATCATCCAACCAGATTGGATAAATGAAGCAAGGGAGGAATGGAAGAATGACGAAGAAGTGTGGGCAATTATTCGAAATCTACAACAAGATTCCAGTACGTCTGATACATTTAGCGGGAAAAATGATTCGTTATGGTACAAAGATCGCTTATACCTCTGTAAGAATTCCCAGCTAAAACAAAAGATTCTTATGGAATTGCACACTTCTCCCTTAGGAGGGCACTCAGGATTTTTAAAAACTTACCACAGGGTTAAGAAGGAATTTTTTTGGGATGGCCTTAAATCAGATATTCAAAAGTTTGTGGCAGAATGTTTGGTTTGCCAAAAAAATAAAGTTGAAACAATTAAGACACCGGGTCTATTACAACCTTTATCCATTCCAAGCCAACGTTGGGAGGAGGTATCAATGGATTTTATCACAGGTTTACCCAAGTCTGAGGGAAAGAGTGTCATCATGGTAGTAGTTGACAGACTTACCAAGTATGCACACTTTTGTGCATTATCACATCCATTTAGAGCCAGTACAGTTTCTACTGCATTTATGGAAACAATTCAAAAGCTACATGGAAACCCAAAGATTATTGTAAGTGACAGAGATCCCATTTTCACTGGAAATTTTTGGACAGAATTATTTTCTCGTCTTGGTACTCAGTTAGCTCATAGCTCATCTTATCATCCTCAATCTGATGGGAAAACTGAGATAGTAAACAAATGTTTGGAAGGATATCTTTGTTGCTTTGTATCTGATAAACAGACACAATGGGTCAAATGGTTGCCTCTGGCTGAATGGTGGTATAACACTTCCTTTCATACAGCAACAAAAATGACCCCATTTATGGCACTTTATGGGTATCAACCACCATCCATCACATCATATTTAAGAGAAAATTCTAAGGTTCAGGCAGTGGAACATCACATCGAACATCAACAACAAGTCCTCCAACTCTTAAAGGATAACCTCGTGTTGGCACAGAATAGAATGAAACAACAGGCAGATCAACATCGCAGTGAAAGAAGTTTTGATGTAGGTGATTGGGTATTCCTACGGCTACAACCATATAAGCAAATGTCCCTCAAGCAAGCTAAGAAGGATAATAAATTATCACCAAAGTATTATGGTCCATACAAGGTGTTGCAAAAGATTGGTACTATGGCATACAAATTGGAGCTTCCTGCAGCTTCTCGATTGCACCCAGTTTTCCATGTTTCATGCTTAAAGAAGGTTATCGGCAACAAGCTCCCAGTTCAAACAATATTGCCAGAACTTGACGAGGAAGGAAAAATTATATTGGAACCGAAAGCAGTTATAGAAACAAGAACTCGACGGCTACGAAATCGATCACTTTCAGAGTACCTTATCAAGTGGAAGAACTTATCCGCTGAAGATTCCACATGGGAGGATGAGAATTTTATGCAGAAATATCCAGAACTACTCAAGCGTTGAGGACAACACTTTTTTGAAGGAGAGGGGCATGTTGGGTCCCTATAATACTAGTGATTACCCCATTACTATTGTAGTTATACCCCTTATTTATATTGTTATGCCCCCATTGCCCCCATATTGTTATTAATGTGCCCATAGAATCCCTTTATTGTTATTTTTGTGGCTTTATATTATTATTGTTAGGTCGGCTGGATTATATTTTGACTCCTTAGACTCCTATATATAGAAAGGAGGTTTTGTCATTTGAATCATCCAAGAATTGTTCATTTATGTAATGTAAAGGAGGTTGCCCCCTCGAAGAGGCTGAATTTTAAGGCGTTGATCTATCTTTTCTATCTTTTCTTGAGCTGGTTTCATAACAGCAACACTTGGCGGGAGGGTTTCTGAAATGATCCTTGCATGTATCCTCCAGCTGCTAAAAATAGATCCCTGAATCAAGGGATTCCTTTGCATCTTGCCTTGGGAAAATTAGTCCATGCATGCAAATCAGTTTTGCTTTGTCCCGGAGGGAACTGGCCAACCTGAAGGCACATGCATCAGTTTGCAAGCCTGGGGTGAAAATATGCGCAGTTTCTGGGTTGAGAAGAGATAGAAATCCCAAAGGGATTACACAATTTCTGGGAGGAACAGGGTATTGCCTCCCAGGATTGCACAATTTATGGGCTGAGCAACTATCCTAGGTCAGACCTCACAATCTCCTCAAGGAATCCTGTCTGACTGCATTGCGCAATTTCTAAGCCGAGCAAGCTACCTAGGGTCAAACCTCGCAATTTTCTCAAGGAAGCATGTCTGACTGTATTGCACAATTGCTGAGCTGAGTAGCTATCCTAGGTCATAGCTCGCAATTTTCTCAAGGAAGCATGTCTAACTTTATTACGCAATTTCTGAGCTGAGAAGGTGTCCGAGGTCAGACCTCGCAATTTTCTCAAGGAAGTATTTCTGACTGTATTGCATAATTTCTGAGCCCAGCAGGTTGCCTAGCTGGATTTGTGCATTTTTTGCTAACTGTTGGGCTGGTTGTCCTAGAGGGATTGTGCAATTTCTGGGACCAACAGGTCATTGCTGCCCAAAATTGTGTAATTAATAGGCTAAGCAGTTGTCCTGGGGTGAATCTCGCAATTTTTGAGAGGAAGACTGTTAGGAAGAATTTCACAATTATGGAGCCCAGTTGGGTGTCCAGCTGGGTTTGTGAAATTTCTAGAGGGAAGGTTGGTTCCCCTCCAGAATTGTGTAATTCCCAGAGGGAGCTTCTCAACCAACAACTAAGACTAAGTTTTGAAAGCATCCTATGGAGGGGGGGAAACAAACTTGCATGCACAGGCTGACAAGACTCTATGAAACAACTGAAGATGATGTGCTCGACAATGCAAGACATGTTGTTGAGGATGGTCCGTAGGGAGGCTCCAAAACAAAGCTAAGGCAAAATTTTGGAGGGTGGTTGTAGCCGCTACAACACTCGGTGACACACTGGTAGAACCCCAGCTCTCTGAATGGACCTTTTTCATGAAAAGAAAGTCTAACACCTCCTGAAGTGTTGTTCAGTTCTCTGGTCATGTTGGTTTCCAAACTTGCTTGGTTGTAAGATGTAGCATCTGCCAATCTCTTGGTCGGTCGACACACCTTCCAAAACAAGCCAACACATTTGTTTCAATTTGGGATAAGGGGTATATTGGTGCACAAGTCATATGATCATCATAGTTTTAGTTTCATCTCTGGTGTTGCTCCATTGCCATCAGGCTTGGACAGTACCCTGGCAGAGTAATGCAGGAACACAAGCATCGCTCTGATGCCAGCGAACCTGGATAGTACCCCAACAGAGTTACTTGTATTACCTCTCTATGAAGGAAGGTTTTCTCTTCTTTTTCCTTATTCATTTGTCATTTTTTTCGAAATTTTTCACTTTTCATTTTTTTCATTTTTCATTTTCATAATTGTACATAACACTTATTCATTTCAGAGGTGGAAGAGGGATCCCAACTTATTGAGAGCAGAAGAGGTTGTTCCTTCAGAGAAGTAGTTTATATATACCTCTGATGTGATTTTTAAGGTTTTCCTCCTCACCTTACTCTACTTCACTGAGTTGACAAGGGTTAACCCAAAATAACCAACTAGAGTAGGTGACACTAGTTAGCACGCAAGTGTTATTTTTTCACCAAGTTTCACTTCAAACAGTACATATTTTCCATCAACGTATCATGGACTAAAGATAACAAGTTCTTCATACAGGTAGGACAACAGATAACCAAGTATTGATAGTTGTACAAGTCCTCTTGTACTTCACCCAACTGTAGGTTTTAACCCCGTACAGAAATTACCTGCATACAAATTCTAAAACACAGAAAATAAATAATGCGAGAGCATAACACATAAAACACCTATACACAGAGATTTTCCCTTGGATCCCAAAACCAGAACTACCAGCTTGATTTTTCATTATGTTCCTTTCAATGTTATAATACATATTTATACATGCCGAAGCATCCAATACCATGGACCAAAAACCATCGCGTCCAAAAAACATGTGCGAAAATCATGCACAAAACCATAGGTGGGTCTGCCCAACCTAACATAGGGTCCAAAACCAAAATTTTCTAGGGCACTGCCCCGAACCCCATAAAGTGGGGTTACGAGTGCCCCTCAAACCCCCTATTAACTACGTGGAAAGAATATAACACAACCCAACATTCTCCCACTTGTTGTTTTCTTTCCATAGGGGGCCACAAGAGAGCTTAGTCATTTTTCCAGCCCTAAAATGCCCATTGTCTCTCTACACCAAGAGAACTTCTCAGAGCTCACAGATTTTGTCAATGCATCTGTAGTATTCTTCAAAGTGTCCACCTTTACCTGCAACACCTTATTGTCTTCTATCATATCCCTCACAAAGTGATACTGAACATCAATGTGCTTTGTCTTTGAATGATATGCAAGGTTCTTTGCCAAGAAAATTACACTTTGGCTGTCACAGTCTATCGTTATAGATTCCTGTACTAACCCCATACTTGAACACAATCTCTGCAACCAAACTGCTTCCTTGCTTGCATGAGTGGCTGCCATGTATTTAGCCTCTGTAGTTGATAGTGCCACTACAGATTGTTTCTTACTCATCCAACTGACTGCACCTCCAAATAGGTTAAACACATACCCACTTGTAGATCTTCTCTGATCCAGATCTCCAGCCCAATCTGCATCAACAAAGCCACGAATATACAACACTGTCCAATCCTGGTCTTCCTTGGTAGCACAAACCATAATCACTAGTGCCACGCAAATACTTGAAAACCCGCTTCACTGTTGTCCAATGCTCCTTCCTTGGTTTTGACATAAACTTGCTCAATACTCCTACTGCATGTGCAATGTCTGGTCTAGTACGGACCATTGCATACATTAGGCTACCAACTACTTTGCATATGGAACACAGGACATGTCCTCTTCCTCTTCTTGGGACACTGTTCAGCAGATAACCTCACACCTACAGGAATAGGAACCTTCACCGCTTTACTATCCTGCATATTAAACCTCTGGAGTATTGTCTCGACATACTTCCTCTGGTTTAACCAGAGCTTCCTCTTTTCCCGATCTCTTTGAATTTCCATACCCAAAATATAATTTGCAGCACCAAGATCTTTCATGTCGAATTTGGAGGAAAATTGGGTCTTCAAATCCTGGATAATTTCTTTTTCATTTCCAACCAGAAACATATCATCCACATACAAGACCAGATAAATAACACAGTCACCAATTAATTTAAAATACACACAGTGATCTTCTTTGCTTCTAGTTAAGCCAAGTCCCCGTATAAACGTATCAAATTTCTGATACCACATCCTTGGTGATTGTTTTAACCCATACAGAGACTTCTTTAACTTGCATATCAGTTCTTTCTTACCCTTCGCTGCAAAGCCTTCAGGTTGCTTCATGTAGATTTCCTCTACCAGATCCCTGTGAAGAAATGTTGTCTTCACATCCATCTGTTCTACCTCAAAATCAAAAGCAGCGGTAACAGATAAAAGTAATCTAATAGAAGTTACTTTGGCAACAGGAGAAAAAATATCACCAAAATCAATTCCCGGCACCTAGGAATAACCTTTTGCTACCAAGCGAGCTTTGTATTTCTCCACTTTTCCTTCTACATTTGTCTTCTTTTTGAACACCCATTTGCTGCCAATGGGTTTCCTTCCAGCCGGCAACTCCACCAGATCCCAAGCCTCATTTTTGTGCAAAGATGCCATTTTATCAACCATGGCCTCTTTCCAGAGTTTTCCATCCTCTGAATCTACTGCTTCCTTCACAGTTCTAGGATCATCGTCAGTAATAGATAAAGCAAAATTTGAACAGAAAGCAGATGGACTATACCTTTCAGGCTGCCTTCTTTCTCGAACTGATCTTCTCACAGTCGGAGTTTGTGGCTCTTCATCTTCTGATTCCTCCTTTGCTATAGAGTCTAATTCTTCCTCCTTTAGCTCAAACTCTATCTTCTCAGGTTCCTTTCGTTGGACTTCATGTTTAATAACATCTTTCACCTTTCTGAACACCACTTCTCGGCTGTACACAACCTTCCATGTGACTAGGTTCCAAAGCTTATAACTCTTTAAACCATCCTTATACCCAATAAAGATGCACTTTTCAGATTTACTATCCAACTTGGTTCGTTTCTCCTTTGGAACACATACATATGCATCACATCCAAATACCCTCAGATGTGAAAGAGAGGGTTTCTTACCAGTGCATACCTCTTGTGGAGTCTTATCCTCCAACGCTGATGAAGGTGACTTGTTGACCAAGTAACATGCAGTATCCACTGCCTCTGCCCAGAATTCCTGTCCTAACCCAGCACCACTGAGCATGCTTCTTGCCCTTTCCATCAACATCTTGTTCATTCTTTCTGCAACTCCATTTTGCTGAGGTGTATATGGAGTAGTTTTCTGCCGTGATATACCACACTTCTTACAGAATTCTTCAAATTCCTTGCTGCAAAACTCTCCATCATTATCTGTCGTCAGCACCTTTATCTTCTTCTCTGTCTGATTTTCCAAGAGAGCCTTAAATTCTTTAAACCTGTCAAAGACTTCAGATTTCTTCTTAAGGAAATATATCCATGTATTCCTTGAGAAGTCATCTATAAATGATACATAGTACACAGACTTACCCAGTGATGGAACCTTCACAGGTCCAAACACATCACTGTGCACAAGCTCTAATATCTATTTCGCCCTCTTATTACCAGAGGGGAAACTTACCTGATTCTGCTTCCCATATACACAATTTTTACAAAAATCAAAATCTAGAGAGCTATTACTCATACCTTCTACCATACCTTTACTATGAAGTATTCGAAGGCCCTTCTCTCCAATCTGTCCAAGCCTTTGATGCCACAGCATGGTCTTCTCTCCAGATACCACTAGATTTTCTACTCCACTTTCAGGAACTAGAGAACTATTACACCCAACAATAACAGTGCTACCTTGCAGCCTGTACAGAGTTCCAATTCGAACTCCCCGCATCAATACCAGTGCTCCCCGAACCATCTTGCAAGTATCCTTCTCGAAGACTGTTTTTACACCTGCATCATCCAACTTGTTAACAGAAATCAGATTTTTGGCTAATGCAGGAATATGTAGAACACCTGGAAGCTTTCTAACCCTTCCACCTTGCAATTTCAACTTTACTTTTCCGCGACAAACGATTCTAGCCTTCCTGTCATCCCCCAAGAAGACATCACCATCATCATATTTCTCATACTCACTGAACCACTGTCTATGTGGAGTGAAGTGAAAGGATGCACCTGAGTCAATCAACCATGCCTCATGATCTACATGTGTACTTGAAGAATCCAAGTACACATCCCACCTTCATCTGAGGTGGTTTTCACCTCTGCAGAAGGAGCCTCATCAGATCCCTTTCCATTGTCAGGAGCTTTAGATTTACAGTCCCTTTTGTAATGCCCTTCCTTTCCACATTTATAGCACACCACCTTTACAGGTTTTCCTAGAGATTTAGATCTCCCTTTAGATTTAGATCTCCCATTCGATGACTTATTTTTGTTTTTGTTCTGGGTTTTCCCTCGTACAGACAAGGTATCACCATTTTGGCTCTCCATATTTTTCTGTCTCATCTCCTCCGTCAACAAGGATGAGACTATTGCATCAAAATGCAAGGTAGTTGCATTGCTATCTATTGCAATAACCAGACTATCCCACGTATCTGGTAGAGAACACAACAAACTGATGCACTTATCTTCATCTGAAATTTTAATATCAACAGATGCTAACTGACTTACCACAGTATTAAATGCATTCAGATGCTCTGTCACCGAGTCTCCATCTTTCATCCTCAAGTTACACAACTTTTTCTGCAGGAACAGTTTATTCACCAGAGACTTAGATTCGTACAAAGTCCCTAACTTGTCCCACAAAGCCTTCACCGTAGCTTCCCCTGATACATTCAACAATATTGAATATGAGACACACAATCGTATTGTGCTCTTTGCCTTCCGATCCAACTTCTTCCATTCTTCATCGGTCACTCCCATTGGTTTAGTACCCGGATCTACCGTGATCCACTGATATTTATCCACCAACATATCCTCCATATTGAGTTTCCACAAATCAAAACTCTGACCATTGAACTTATCGATCTCTATCTTTCCACTGCTCGCCATCTTCTTTCACCACCAGAATTGATCTCGCAGATCTCCCACTGAACAGGGTCTACCACACGCCCGAGCGAAACCCCTCAGCAACAAACGCGTCCCCTTAAAGCCAAATCTGCTCTGATACCAAATGTAGGTTTTAACCCCATACAGAAATTACCTGCATACAAATTCTAAAACACAAAAAATAAATAATGTGAGATTAGAACACATAACACACATATACACAGAGATTTTCCCCTGGATCCCAAAACCGAGACTACCAGCTTGATTTTTCATTATGTTCCTTTCAATGTTATAATACATATTTATACATGTCGAAGCATCCAATACCATGGAATAAAAACCATCGTGTCCAATACCATGGACCGAAAACCATTGTGTCCAAAAAACATGTGCGAAAATCATGCACAAAACCATAGGTGGGTCCGCCCAACCTAACATAGGGTCCAAAACCAAAATTTTCCGGGGCGCTACCCCGGACCCCATAAATTGGGGTTACGGGTGCCCCTCAAACCCCCTATTAACTATGTGGAAAGAATATAACACAACCCAACACCAACTTGTTTTAAGAGTCGCACACGATCCATGTGAAACTAACCTACGAACATGAACAAGCAAACAAACCTAAACACTAAACAGAAAGCAAAAAGAAAAAGCAAATGCAGAAGCAAAGCAAGTAAGCAAACAAACAAGCAAGCAAGCAAACACACAAAGAAAGAAGCAAACATGCATGAAAGAAACAACTTAAAGCAAACACTACTCCTACTCCTAAGCTAACAGTGCATGGGTCGTCTCACATGAAGTGATACTTCCAATGCAGCCACCGGTGCATTGGTTGACCCATGTTGGTGAAGGCGTGGTTCGCGAACAACACATCTGTGCAAACCAGCATATATGAAAGATACAACAATGAAGACAAACACACTCCAAGTTTAAATGCGTCCACATAACAAAAACGAGTGCAAGTGCATGAAATGCAATCCGTGGACATACCATGATGTTGTGTGACACTACGTGTAGATGTTAAGCACATGGATACTCTTTACTGTGACATGCTAGCACACGTGAGGAAGGTAGACCACTTACATTGCACAAATGTTCTTGCTGAGTAAGATTCCTCCAATTCATGAGAGATGGGATCATGTAGTTCGAGTGGAGGAAGTGAAATCTAACTGTTGGATTGCTCTTCAATTCATATAGATGAGTGATGACGAGCCTCAGGTATTTGAACAATTTCCTGATCGAAAGTGAGACCAACCTCAGGACAGCGAGGGCCTGACATAACCATTCGCTCAGGCTGAAGTGCCTCAACGGTCTGCGGGGTTTTGACTTCGTTGATACATGGATCATTGTAGACCAGTGGCTTAGATGGATTAACAATGAGTGAATCAACATTATGATCGGATGATGAGGTAAAGAGATCACGACAACCAAGATCAGAAAACTCAAGATGTTGGTCAGCATCCTCATGATTTGATGAATCGCATAGAGAGGTACATGAGAAGTGAGAATGTTCATCCTCTACGTTTCCAGAAAAGATAGATGAAAAAAGAAGTGGATGTTCAAAGAATGATTTGATCCGGATTTAAACAGGAACACAATAAAATACAGAGATAACCATAAAGACAGATATGCAGCGGAAATAATACCTCAATTCATTACTGTAAAATACTGAAATATGCTTACAAACAGAAATGGAAATAAACCAACTAGGGCGATGGTAGCTTATCTCTGAGAAGAGATGTGGTGGCTACATGCCTCTGAAATGTCTTACAATGAGGCTCGAAGGCCTATTTATTGTTGAGAAACAATGGAAAACCCTTCACATTCCAAAACCTAACCCTAGAAGATGAAACACCAAATTGTGGGCCCCATTTTTGGGTAAGTTGGTACATCAACTTCCCGGGGTCGCGAATTGGTCGTACTATCTCCGTTTGACGTGCATGATAGCCCATTGGAAAGATCTCTCCGAGGACTACGACGGAAAAGACGGTTTTTATCAAAAAAATAGCTGGCGGTGGATTTCCCAAAAAACGTCGTTTAGGGCCTCAAAACGACTCTAGAAGTTTAGGACCCGAAAAACTGCTAAAAATAGTAAATCGTGCTATAACTGAAAAAAAAACTTTAAGAAGCATTAGAGGGGATCCAAGTGGAATTAGCGGGTGGCCACCAATATCCACCTGGATCATTCCTCCCCCCTTAGGAAGCAATGGTCCCCATTACGTTGAGTTCCTCCATGAGATGAGGGAACTTCTGCTGCACTTGGTCCTTGGTGAGCCACTTGCCCTGGTGAAGGAGTTGTCCTGCTTTGACAACTCGATACAGTTGGATATTCTGCTGGCGAGTGTGCTTGATCTGTGTGTCCATGATCTTATCAGTTGCAGCTTTTTCCATGCAAGCTGGATTTAACTCTGTGGGTGTGGGTTGTTCTGCAATGTCGGACGTGTCTAGTAATGGTGGAAAGTATGGCCGAAGGCGGTCGACATTGAACACCGGGTGCAGGCCAAGGAATGGGGGAATGTTGAGCTCAAATGCATTCTCTCCCACAGCCTTGGTAATGGTGTAAGGGCCATATCGGAGTGGTCTGAGTTTCTAATAGGCTCCGGTAAGGCGTTCCTTTTGCAAATGCAACCAGACTTTGTCGCCCACTCGAAACTTGTGTAGCACCCGATGTTGATCATGTCGCTGCTTGTACTTGGCGTTTGATTTCTCCAGAATGTCATGGACCTGCTGGCGAATATGTTGGATGTGCTCAATGAAGTTGTTTGCCTTATCTGTTTCAGACTGGACATGAGCAGAATCTGCGTGAGTAGCTGCAAATGGCATGGCCACATCGATGGGACATAGTGGCTGGAATCCCAATCCCACCTGAAAAGGGTTGTGGCCAGTCGAGCTATGGAGAGCCCGGTTGTAGCTGTGCTGAACATAGGGAAGGCTCTCATCCCATGTGCGTGGATGCTTTGAGTTGTACATGCGTAGAATTTGTACGATCATCCTGTTGACGACCTCAGTCTGGCCATCAGTTTGAGGATGGAAGGCTGTGGACTTAGTGAGTTTGGTGTCCAGCATCAACCAGAGGCTAGACCAAAATGTACTGAGGAACCTGCTGTCCCGATCTGAAATTATAGACTGTGGGATCCCAAAGTGTACCCATACTCGTTCAAAGAAGAGTTTAGCAGTGGCTTCTGCTGTGATATTCTTCTTGCAGGCCGCCATAATGGCCATCTTCAAGAACCTGTCGACGACCACAAAAACACAGTCATTTCCATGCCTAGTGGAAGGGAGGCCTGACATGTAATCCATGGAGATGGATTCCCAAGGTCGACTAGGGGTAGGCAGCGGGGTATAGAGGCCTTGCTTCTTGATGGTTGGTTTGGCAATGGCGCAAGCAGTGCATGATCTGATGTACTTCCCGATATCCTGTCGAAGATTCGGCCAATAGAAATATTTCTTCAGTACAGCCACCGTTTTTTCAACCCCAAAATGCCCAACGGCCCGACTGTAGTGTGCTTCCCAGATCATCTTGGCACGCTCGCTTGAAGGAACGCAAAGGTGACCCAGGTGGCATAACAGGTCATCCTGGAGGTGAAAATCTTGAACATGTTGACCCTCCAAGAGTGTCTGGTATGTGTGTCCGAATTCCGGGTCGCTTTTGTAGAGCAGTGGCCAATCAGAAGTCTCGTGCCCACAAGAGTTGAGCACGGTGGTTAATGCCATGATCGGTGGTCGACTGAGGCAATCTGCGACATTATTGGTGCTGCCCTTCTTATACTTGATATTCAAATGGAACTGTTGCAGGTATGTGGACCACTTCTGATGGCGATCATTCTGCAATTTCCCTTGGGTCTGTATGAACTGCAGGGGTCGGTGGTCTGTGTGGATGACCGTTTCCTTCCCCAAAATGTAATGCTTCCATTGTCAACAGGCCTGCACAATGGAATACATCTCTTTGTCATAAGTGGGATACTTTCGGACTGTGTCTGAAAGTGTCTCACTGTGATATGCCACTGGATGCCCGTGTTGAGTAAGGACTGCCCCAATAGCATAGTTAGAGGCATCTGTCTCGACCTCAAATGGTTGTTGCAAGTCTGGTAATGCAAGAACTGGTGCTGTGCAGAGTCGATCTTTCAACTCTGTGAATGCCTTCTGTTGAGATTCGGACCAAAAAAAATTGCTTTCGCTCCTCCCTTGGTGACCTAACTCAAGGGCCAAGTGATATGAGAAAATCCCAACACAAACCTGCGGTAGAAGTTGGCAAGGCCTAGAAAGCTGCGAAGCTCTGTCAGAGTTGTTGGAGATGGCCAATCCCGAATGACTTGGATCTTGGCTGGATCCACATGCACCCCTCGTTCATCAATAATGTATCCCAGATACTGAACCTGGGTCATGCCAAAAGTGCATTTCTCCAAATTGGCACATAACTTGTGTTGTCGTAGTGTTTGGAGAACCTGTCGGATGTGGTGGAGGTGCTCTTCCCAAGTCTTGCTAAAGATCAAGATGTCATCCAAGTATACCACTACAAATGAGTTGGTGAATGGCCTCAATATGTCGTCCATTAGCCTCATGAAGGTTGCAGGAGCATTCGTCAATCCGAAAGGCATAACCAACCATTCGAAAAGGCCCTCCTTGGCTTTGAAGGCAATCTTCCACACATCGGAGGGTTCGATTGGTACCTGGTGATATCCTAACTTCAAATCGATCTTGCTGAAATATTTTGCCCCCTTTAGTTGGTCCAGGAGGTCATCAATCCGTGGGATTGGGTACCTATTACGAACAGTGATCTTGTTCAGCGCCCGATAGTCAATACAGAGTCTCCAAGTCCCATCCTTCTTTTGTACCAGCACGATCGCGCTCCCACAGGGCGATGAACTCGAACGGATGTGACCTTTTTGCAGCAGCTCCTAAATCTGCCTCTTGATTTCATCGTTCTCCAGAACAGAGCGCCGATAGATTGGTCCATTGGGCAGTGGCGAACCTGGGGTTAGATCAATGGAGTGCTTGACCTGACAGTGTAGAGGAACCCCTGCGGGGGAGGTGAAGATGTCCTCATACTCCTCCACGACCTTGTCCATCTGTAGTTGTTGTGCGGAGGGGCCCTGTCTAGAGGTCGTGGCCACCGTCTTCTTCTTTTCTTGAGGGCGTATCATCAGGAAAACAAACTTCCTGGTTTTTGAAATGAGCTTACTACATTGTTTTGCAGTAACCAAAGAGATGGCGGTAGGCAGTGATACCTCTGGTATCCTGTACAACTTATTTCCCAAAGTAACAATAACAGCACGGGGCCTTGACTCATACACAGCATGTCGCTTCCACAAGTATGGTTGTCCTAATAACACATCACAAACTTCAAGGGGTGCAATGTCACACAATACCTCATCCGTGAAGGGCTTGATGTTGTATGGAAGGCGACACTGTTGGCTCACGCGAAGATCCCGTCCTTGGTGCAGCCACCCAATGGTGTATGGTTGTGGATGCGCTGTGGTCGGTAAGCCCAGCCGTTTCACGACCTCTGCTGAAACGAGGTTCTTTTGGCTCCCGCTGTCGACAATGAACTGTAGCAGGGAGCCCTTTACCCACATTTGGGAGTGGAAGAGACGCTCCTCCTCCTCTGGATCTTCAGGTTCCTCCTTCTGGATCTTCGTGGTGCCAACAGTGGCGTTGGGCTCCGCATCGATAATCTGCTTCCCTTTGTCATTCCCCTTATCGAGTTCTGACTCAGAGTCAGAACATGCATCTGATTCTGAAACCTTTAGCTCGGCCACCAGTGACTGCTTGGCCCGACACTCACTTGTGTTGTGAGTGGAGCTCTTATGGAACTCACACCACTTTCCGGTGTCCTTTTTCGGCTTCGCGGCGCTGTTCTTTGCTTGCAGCTTTGGCGGGTTGTCTTGGGCCGCCCCGCCTTGGCTTTGTCCTTTGTTCTGCGGTTTGGGGGCACCTTTCCCTTGTTTCGGATTCGCAGACCCAAAGTCTCGCTTCTTCTGTTTAAACTTTTGCTCGACCTTGACGGCATATCAGTATGCCATGCCGAGCGAGGAGATGTTCATAAATTCTATTTCTTCTTAGATGTACTTGTGCAGGCAGCCACGGTATTTTAGTACCAAATGCTGCTCTGTATCCTTGATACCCAACTTTGTGCAAAGGGTATGGAAAATATTGCTAAACTCTGGTATGTCTTGGTCCCTTCCCTACCGTAGCGTGGTCCACTTTATGTATTGATCCTCATAGCTTCCGACAGGGTAGTACTGCTCCTTGATGGCATCTCGGAATGAATCCCAAGTCGGTGCGACTGAAAATAGTGAGCCTGTACTTTCATCTTTCTGTTCGCAGTAGGTTTCCCACCAATCCTTGATGTGGGGGGCTGCTTTGAGAAGAGCGAAAATAATCTTTTCCCGACTGGAAAAATCATGAACAGAAAAATAACCCTCTAGCACATTTAACCATTTATCGACGGCATCTGCCTCTATCTGACCCTCGAATATGCGGATTTCAAAATTAACTTGTACCTTAAATGGTGTGGCGTTTCCAGAGTTGCTGTTGGAAGCCGATGCGTCGCCCCTGGGTAGCCGCTGAAGGATTTGGGAAAAGTTGTCCATCATCGCGTTCCTTTGTCGCTCGAGGGCTTCTTCGAGCAAGATTTTGATAGGATCTCTTGCCCCCTCGTCTTTCTTTTCATCCGCCATGGGAGGCCGTCGGGATTTGCGAGGCTGGTCTTGCAAAGGTTCGACCAGTTCAAGCCCTAACTCCTTATATCCCGACCTCGTTGGGGACATGCAAAGAAAAACAGAGAAGAAAAGCAGACCGCTCTGATACCACTGATCCGGATTTAAACAGGAACACAATAAAATACAGAGATAACCATAAAGACAAATATGCAGCGGAAATAATACCTCAATTCATTACTGTAAAATACTGAAATATGCTTACAAACAGAAATGGAAATAAACCAGCTAGGGTGATGGTAGCTTATCTCTGAGAAGAGATGTGGTGGCTACATGCCTCTGAACTATCTTACAATGAGGCTCGAAGGCCTATTTATTGTTGAGAAACAATGGAAAACCCTTCACATTCCAAAACCTAACCCTAGAAGATGAAACGCCAAATTGTGGGCCCCGTTTTTGGGTAAGTTGGTACATCAACTTCCCGGGGTCGTGAATTGGTCGTACTATCTCCGTTTGACGTGCATGATAGCCCGTTGGAAAGATCTCTCCGAGGACTACGACGGAAAAGACGATTTTTATCACAAAAATCGTTGGCGGTGGATTTCCCAAAAAACATCGTTTAGGGCCTCAAAACGGCTCTGGAAGTTTAGGACCCGAAAAACTGCTAAAAATAGTAAACTGTGCTATAACTGAAAAAAACTGTAGGAAGCATTAGAGGGGATCCAAGTGGAATTAGCGGGTGGCCACCAATATCCACCTGGATCATGATTGGTCCTCTCCGTTGTCAAATGATGGACTGACATCCGGTGTGTCTTGCAAATGATCAACAATGGGTGCTTCAACGGAGAAATACACATGAAAAATCCGGGATGGCGGGATCACCAAGGAGGTCAGGAAAAAAAGGAGGAGGTACGGACAAACAGGGATGGTCCTCTGCTGTTAGTGGATGTTCAAGCTCCCAGCCATACTCTTCATGAATGACAACACATGTTGGTTGTGCAACACTAACTCCGTCGATGGCTTGATCCTCGTTCACAACAAGTGTAGAGTTCAGAATGGAAGAACACAAGACAGTGTCATCCAGAGGATCATCCAAGTACGAAGATGGAGGTTGAGGTACAAAATACATGTGATAACCCAATGGATTCACAACCAATCTTGCGTGAAAATTGGAAGGAGTGATGTCAGGAGGATGTGATGGTTGAACAGATGTGTGTGCATGCTCTCCCACATCACTCTGTGATGGTGGAGTTTTTTTATGAATGGACGGCAAATAGTCACTTGTGACAGTGATCGTGTACGTCCGTGATTGCGCAGCTCCATCACCAAAGTATGCTGAGCGGGGTTTGAGCTTGAACTTCTTCTTGGGAGTATTCAAATCTATCCATGAGATACTGAAATTTCATTTGACTTTTCGGGGCTTCAAACATGGATAGACGAAAGCGCTCCGAAAACTCCATACGTGATTCATGCAGGGCCTTCCGTTGTTTTAACAATTTTTTATTAAGTACCTCAGGAACAAAATGGTGGAAAACAAATTCAATTATATCATTGAAATGCTTGAATGAGTGCACGGAGTTATGAGGTAGCGTGCCACACCATTGCAATGGGTGGTCGCGAATTGTGTGTGCGAGTAGTGAACAGACCTTTGTTTCATTAAAATCTTCCATGCCCTCCATGAGTGCATGGAAGTCATCTAAGTACTCAGGCCAGGCCACTTCGCCTTCACCATCATACGTGATTTGTGACAATTGATCCCAGAACTCCCTCTCGACATGAAAGATATGTCCTTTGGACAAACATTTTAGAGGGCGAACTATAACAAACTCCATGATAGATGTGTAAAGACTCAAAACAGATGGTAATGACTCATCTTGTCATCTGGCCCTCCTTCAAGCGCCAGAAATGTTGACGGTGTTGGACCCGCCAACATGTGAGGGGATCTCGCTGGTAAGAATTCCCAATTAGACCTCAGACCGTTTGGTGTAGGAGTCCCAACAGTGGGTCATATAGTATCACCTTGACCGTGGTTTCGCACAAAGGAAAGTAATATGTCCTTGTTGGTAGCAAGGGTGTGACATATGCGGCAAGTCAAGGAAGGTGCATGAACAACTCTAACACACGGAGGGTGAGGTGAGTGCGCCCCTTGGAAACCCATGATAGCATGGAGTTAATAAGGGAACACACCAGAAAAGATGCATCACAACATGGAAGGCAAGTAAGCTAGCAGGCAAAGTGATGGTTAAACCAATAGCACATTTCAGTAAGATTCATACATACACATATAGAAAATAGATACACATTCATGCATAATAAAACATATACATATATCATTTAGAGTAAACAGATCGCTGAAATACAATACGACATATGCATGAAATGTCTTGGCTCTATTATATTAATAAGTTTAAGTTCCAGTCATACAATACAACCATGACCAACCACTAGTTCTGACAGCAAAACGTTACAGTCACTGCTGCCTGCTCCTCCAAAGAGATATACTAGCTCTGCGCAGTGGAGAAGCCAAGTCTCGTTACAATACTGTCCAAGCTTTCTCTAAGATACTCCTATCGAAAACTTGGCTGACCAAAAGCATCTACAATGAGTTATCAGAGACTATTTATAGAAAAGGGTGGGGTGATCCTTAACATTCCCCTTTGTGACTATTCATCTACCCTCATGACTCTTCAACTACTCTATGATTGTTACATTCAACTATCGACACTTGAACTTCCACTTGACAAGACGTTATATATAATCGGCACATGTACCCATGTGGTGAGACCAACTCTTTGACATCCTTGCGATGGTCGATGGTGGCAAACTGATGCCAAGTTTGGTCGTCTGTGATGGTGTCCGTGCGCTCAATGGTGACATCCTAATAAAAGCGAAGTCTTGGCTTCGTTGCATCCGGGTACACTAATATGGCCCCTTTTTCCAACTCGTTTGATAGCATGTGCATCATCATCTTGAGTGTGGTTGGACCAGCAACATACTAATGCATAGTGTTTGCGCTGATCTCCAAGTGTGTGTTAGTGAACATGCGCATCAACTTGTTGAAGTACATATTCAACTCCAGTCGGACTTTCTTCTTGTCTTCGCTTCAGTGAGTGTGCCAAATGGGTGGGATCGCATGTGTGCACACAATGACATGCATGTTACTGAATTCCCTTACATGCGATCAACAACACGTCTCACTTTGTCTGCTCCATGCTAGCTGTTGGGATGGATCTATAACTTGTAAGGGTGTAGTTTCATCCATCTATGCATGCCGTGCCCCCTGTTGTCCATGTTCCTATTGCAACTCATCTATTCAGCTCATGTTCTTCCTTGAGTTGCTGTGTCAGCACATGCAACTCCTTCCCTATTTCTCTCTTTGTCTTCGAGTGATCTTCGTTTCGTGTCGTCACCTCGTAGCTTCAATCTCCAAAGTTGCTTTTGTCGCGATTGGATTTTCTTTGAACTTGCATCTTTGCTCCACCTCTATGTTGTCAACAACCTTCCTCTTGCATTTTTCACGTCCAGGTGTGCTGCCTTCTACTGCTGCTGATGTTTTTGCTCGTTGTGATGTCATTGCCATTCATCTTGATATCTTTTTCCATGAACAACTTGATGTCTTCGTGGATAGGCAAGTTCATAGACACTTGATCGACTGCATCCCCAGTTGCAGTCTTAACAGTGTCTTTGACTCTGCTCTCCTGGAAGTCGTTATACCTGTGTTCTTGGGAGGCAGACAACACCTGTGATACCTGGAGACGTGGAAAAACTCATGGAAATCAATCTTCCAGTTGAAAACAAAAAAAAACTTGAGGACTGACTTGCAACATCCCTGTGTGATTGATCGCAAAGGTTGCACAATTTCCGCCAGGAGGTCAGGAGACTAACTGCCAAAATTGTGCAAGGCACAATCCAGGCTATCAGGAGGCTAACTGACTGTTGAAACTGTGCAATGCATATTCTAGCCTGAGCTGTTGAGGACTGAAACTATGCAATGCGCAATTTCAGTTAGCAGTGACATGAAACCAGCGAACTGCATTGCGCAGTTTTTGGGGCCAGCAGGACACTACCTCCAAGAATTGCACAATGCAAGCATGGAGGTCAGTGCTGGGCCAGAATTGCACAATTTTTGGAGCGAAGGCAAAGCCTTCGCTTCCGGAAATGCGCAGTGCTAGACAAGCAAGGCACAGTCCGAGCCAAGGCAACCTAGACCGGCCGACAGGTCACTAAAAACATGAGAAGTCTGAATGCATAATGAGATGAGTGTAAACAAGAGTGAATTATCATACATGAAAACAACAAGTCCAGGATTCAGAAAATAGGAAAACATGCATGTGTGTGAAGCGAGTTACCACAACGGCGACCATCCATGCAAAAACAGTGTCATGCATGTGACAATAGTGAGATGCGAAAAAAACCTGAAAAGGTACTTCTACAAGCTAACATACATCAAAATGACAGAAAGCGCTCATTGAAATCAAGCAAACAACACTCACGCAAGGCGAAACACAAAAAGCAACAGAACCGTCGCGCAAGACGTGAAAAGTGGGCTTCCCCGAAACAGTTGGGTTGAATGTGCCGACAAATCCTAGATGCAATGTGGGATGTTAGAGCTACAATAGCGATGCGAGGAAAGAGCTCTGCAACATCTGGTTCATAATTTTTGATAAAATCGAGGTTATGACGCGCATGCCACAAATCTAGGAAAAGTGACACTTGGCAGGAGGTTTCTGAAATTACCCTTGCATGTAACCTACATCTGCTAAAAATAGATCCTTGAATCAAGGGATGCCTTTGCATGTTGCCTTGGGAAAAGTAGTCCATGCATGCAAATCAGTTTTGCTCGGTCTCGGAGGGAACTGGTCAACCTAAAGGCACATACATTGGTCTGCGATCCTTGGATGAAAATCTACGCAGTTTCTGGGCTGAGCAGAGATGGAAATCCCAGAGGGATTGCGTAATTTCTGGGAGGAACAGGTGACTGTATCCCAAGATTGTGAAATTTTTGGGTTGAGCAGTTGTCCTAAGCCAGACCTCGCAATCTCCTCAAGGAAGTTTGTTTGACTGCATTGCGCAATTTCTGAGCCCAGCAGGCTGCCTAGGGTCAAACCTCGGAATTTTCTCAAGGAAGCATTTGTGACTGTATTGCGCAATTTCTGAGCTAAGCAGTTGTCTTGGGTTAGACCTTGCAATTTTCTAAAGGAATTTTGTCTGACTGTATTGCGCAATTTCTGAGCTGAGCAACTATCTTGGGTCAGACCTCACAATTTTCTCAAGGAAGCCCGTCTGACTGTATTGTGCAATTTCAAAGCCCAACAGGCTATCTGGATGGATTTACACAATTTTCGCTAGCTGTTGGGCTAGTTGTCCCAAAGGGATTGCAAAATTTCTGGGAGTAGTAGGTGACTGCTGCCTAGAATTGCGCAATTTCTGGGCTAAGCAATTGTCCTGGGTGAATCTCACAATTTTTGAGAGGAAGACTGTCAAGAAGAATTGCGCAATTCTGGAGTCCAACTGGGTTTTCACAATTTCTGGAGGGAAGGTTGGTTCCCCTCCAGAATTGCACAATTCCCAGAGGGAGCTGCTCAACTAGCAACTGACACTAAGTATGAAAAGCAACCTGTGAGGGGGGTGAAACAAACTTGCATGCACATGCTGACAAGACTCTATGAAACAGTTGAAGCTGATGTGCTCAACAGGGCAAGACATGCTACTGAGGATGGTTAGTATGGAGGCTCCAAAACGAAGCTAAGGAAAAATTTTGGAGGGTGTTTGTAGATGCCACAGCACCCTACAACCCCGTGAAGCCTACATTGAGGAATCTATGAGATATACACCCTATTTGAGGAGCAGATCTGCAGAGACATCCTATTATGTAGGGATTGAGTAGGTTTCGGTTGAAAGGATAACTTCTTCCCATCATCACAAGGTTTGGAATATTGATGTTCAAGGCAAAAGGGTCACTATCATTTGATTCAAGTGCAACCTTGACCTATTGTTTTATGTTGAAAATATAGCTTGGAATGTGATTCTCCATTGATCAGGTGCCATGACATGCAATCAATCATCCATATTTACTTCTACTATGAAATTTAAATAGTTCATAAGTCTAAACCTTATTTTAAAGCCAATAATTTAATTATTGACTTTACCATACAACTTTTTATAGAGTAAAAAAAAAGGCACAATAACAGATTAAGTCATGACCATTGATCTCAAGAGTGGAGAAACAATGTTAACCCTCCATTTCTTTGGATATTAGGTCAGCCGCTATACAAAGAGGAACTTGAGTTGATGAGGGGGTGTTCAATTTGGCACAAGAAAGACTAGGAATTCAGCTGAAAATCAAAGGATCAAACTAACAACAAAAGAGTAGCTTACAAGGCGAAAATATCAAGTTGTACAACCATGAATTTGAAAGTCTAAACAAGCCGAATTGGTTGGGTCGTACAACAATTTCTCTAGGCCACACAAGTTGTTTTGAGAAAGTCCATACAAGGAAAAGACTAAGATTTATGCTTGTTAGAAATATTGATGGGGGGAAGAATTAGTATTTCATACAATTCAACAATTTAAGTATCATAAACATTAACCAATCAAATCATATGATGAGTACACTAGAAATATATGAAAATTTTATTTATATTACAAGGGAAGCTACAACTAGAATGGATACAACCCCAAGTTTACCAGCCCCCACTAGATGGAGATGAAAACCTCTTGAAGGAAGCTACAACTTCCTTGTCTAGCATCACCTAGCCACCCTATAGAATAAAAGTGTTGGGTCCCTATAATACTAGTGATTACCCCATTACTATTGTAGTTATACCCCTTATTTATATTGTTGTGCCCCTATTACCCCCATATTGTTATTTATGTGCCCCATAGAATCCCTCAATTGTTATTTTTGTGGCTTTATATTATTATTGTTAGGTCGGCTGGATTATATTGTGACTCCTTAGACTCCTATATATAGAAAGGAGGTTTTGTCATTTGTATCATCCAATAATTGTTCATTTATGTAATGTAAAGGAGGTTGCCCCCTCGAAGAGGCTGAATTCTAAGGCGTTGATCTATCTTTTCTATCTTTTCTTGAGCTGGTTCCATAACATTTGGTATCAGAGCTTTGGATTCTAGGGTTTCGCTGCTCCAAACAGGTCATTGTGGCATTTTCGCTATAAATTTTTTTCTGTGATGTTTCAGAAGTCGCAAAAAAAACCCATTTGAGAAGAAATCACGCTGAACTTTGGGTCCGAATTTCAGAGCTTTTCGCGCGATATTTGCGGAGATATGATCTGAGGAAGTTGGTCTTTTTGCAAACTCCTGAATTACATTCAAAACAGGTGACCTGGGGAAAATCGTCATAACTTTATCTCTGGGGATCGGATTGAAATTTCGTAAGAAGGTACAGAAAGAGGACGGACTGTAGTTTCTTGGGTGTGTGTTTCAGATTCAAAGGTTGAAACAGTGACTCGTGGCACGTCGTACAAGTTCGCTCTACTGAACCAGTCTAAAAGCAAGTCACTGTGGGAGATTTCACATAACTCTTCCTTGGAGAATCCAATTTGGCTCAGACTTGTGGCATTGGAAAGAGGACGCAGAAGGCTACTACAGGTAGCAATTTCAGAACTGGATGATCCGAAATTACAGAGATACATCAGATTCAATATCAGGCTTCTATAAAGTGAAAAAAGGTGTGTAGTTTTTTTTTTAAATTTTTGTGTAAGCTTGGTTTAACGGAATTCAAAGGGCATAGTAAAGCATTATTATCGGTAACTGATGCCCCGAGGAAAGAAAATGCAAACACCTAGTAAGGAACCTGAAAGCTCTAGCATGACTCATGAAGAAGAGGAAGAAATGCTACATGATATATCAAAATTACAAGAACAAGTGCAACAAATGTCACGCTCACAAAAGCTAACAAAAGCTAAGATAAGTGGCGTGGAATCTAAGATAAATGGTGTGGAATCTAAGATAAAGGGCATGGAAGCTAAGATGGAGGATTCGATGGCAGATTTGAAGATAGACTTGAAGACAGACATGGAAGAATTGAAGAAGTTGCTACAAGAAAGGGTCACTAATGGTGAAAAGGTAGTAAAGGAAACTCATGATGAGAACAAAAGAAATGTTAATCATGATTCCATAGATGCTAATGTTGGATCGAAGAATCACCATATTCCAAAAATCGATATGAGGAAGTTTGATGGCAAGGATCCCGCCACATGGATATTACAGATGGAGCAATTCTTCGATCTCAATAATGTGCAAAACGCACAAAAGGTACGTATGGAAACTGTATATTTGGAACCAAATCAGTTTGTATGGTATCAATGGCTTTGCTCTCGTAAACAATTTATCACTTGGGCAATTTTTACGGAAGAATTGATAGCACATTATGAAGATACAAAAAGCAAAACTTTTTTTAGCCAATTGATAAGTCTCAAACAAAAGGGTTCAGTAATGGAGCACATTGAGGAGTTCCAAAAATTGAACATAAGGGTAAAAGATATTCCAGAGGAGCATAGGATTGATGTGTTCATAGGGTCTTTAAAGGATAATATCCAACATGATGTTCGCCTTTGGGAACCTGATTCATTAGAGAAGGCATTCAGGTTAGCAAGAAAAATGGAAAGCAAAATTATGGCAACCAGGAAGCATACCACTCACAACTATAAAGACGGAAGTGTTGTTGCCCCTAGTCTTCCACAACCTATAAGGTTGACACCACAACAATTGGAAGAAAAAAGAGCAAAAGGGCTTTGTTACAGTTGTGATAGCAAATACACTAAAGGTCATAAGTGTGCTGAGAAGAAATTATTCTACATAGATTGTGAAGAGGAAGAAGAAAAGGAGCAAGAAAGGTCAAAAGAAGAAGATATACTCCAGGAACAAAGCCTAGATGAAGAACAAATAAATCCAACCATATCTTGTAATGCATTGGCGGGAATTACCACTCCTCAAACCATCAAGATAGAAGGACAAATCAAAAAGAAAAAGGTAATAGTGTTGATTGATTCAGGAAGCACCCACAATTTTATTCATTGTAGGGTAGCAAAAGAATTGAATTGCTTCCTATATCCAGCACCAGAGTGTCAAGTGATGATTGCAAATGGAGGAACAATAAATTGCTCTGGAAAGTGCCATAATATCAAGCTATCCATGGGAGAATATGTATTGACTAGCCCAATGCTTTCCATTCCAATGGGAGGTGCTGATGTTGTACTAGGAGTCCAATGGCTACAATCCTTGGGTACAATAGCTTTTAATTTTCAAGAACTTTTCATCAAATTTTCTACGGAAGGAAAGGAAGTTGAATTAAGGGGTATTGCAGGGAAACCAGGAAAGATAATCAGCTCTAATGGCATGACAAAGCTTCTTAAAAAGGAGCAAAGAGGTGTAATTGCACAATTATGTTCGCTAGATGTTTCCACATTGGAATCATCTATTTCTCCAGATCTCCAAAAAGTCCTGGACAATCATTCCAAGGTATTTGAGACTCCCAAAGGTCTCCCACCTATGCGTGATCATGATCATGCTATTCATCTGATTCCAGGAAGTGTTCCTCCAAACATCAGGCCGTACAGATATCCCTATGCCCAAAAAAGTGAAATTGAACGTATGGTTGCAGAAATGCTAGAGGCTGGTATAATTCAACCAAGTCAAAGTTCTTTCTCAGCTCCAGTAGTATTGGTGCACAAGAAGGATGGATCATGGCGCATGTGTCCGGATTATAGGGAGCTCAACAAGCTCACTATTAAAGATAAGTTCCCCATTCCTGTTATTGATGAATTACTGGATGAATTGCATGGATCAATTTACTTCACCAAGTTGGATCTTCGTTCAGGATATCATCAAATCAGAATGAAGATTGAAGACATTCCGAAAACAACATTTAGAACTCATGAGGGTCATTATGAATTTTTGGTCATGCCTTTTGGCCTTACCAATGCACCTTCAACATTTCAAGGTTTGATGAATTCAATTTTCAAACCATTCCTTAGAAAATTTGTGTTAGTATTTTTTGATGATATACTAATCTACAGCAAGTCTTGGAAGGATCATGTTGAACATGTTGACAGGGTGCTACAACTATTGGAGGAGAAACAATTATATGCAAAAAGATCCAAATGTTTCTTTGGAGTCCAGGAGGTGGAATATTTGGGTCATATTGTATCTCATGAAGGAGTTAAGGTAGACCCTAGCAAAATTAAAGCCATTAAGGAATGGAAAATCCCCACATCCATAAAGCATCTGCGAGGATTTCTTGGGTTGACAGGGTATTATCGCAAGTTTGTTAAGAATTATGGGAGAATAGCAGCACCTCTAACAACATTATTGAAGAAAGATTCATTTTCATGGACTCCGGAAGCAACAAAGGCCTTTGAACATCTTAAAGAGGCAATGTGCCAAGCACCGGTCTTAGCTACACCGGACTTCACAAAAACCTTTATTGTGGAATGTGATGCTTCAGGAAATGGAATTGGTGCTGTTCTAATGCAAGATGAAAGACCCATTGCTTTTGAAAGTCGTCCAATCAAGGGAAAGTTTTTAAGAAAAGCTATTTATGAGAAGGAAATGTTGGCAATACTCCATGCACTTAAGAAATGGTGACCCTACCTAATGGGAAGACACTTCAAGGTAAAAACGGATCATGATAGCCTTAAATACTTTTTAGAACAAAGATTATCCTCTGAAGAGCAACAAAAGTGGGTCACAAAGATGTTGGGTTATGACTTTGAAATCATCTACAAAAAAGGGAAGCAAAATGTGGTGGCAGATGCACTCTCAAGAAAGGATGAGGATGTGGAAGCATTGTTGTGTGCCATTTCTATTATCCAACCAGATTGGATAAACGAAGCAAGGGAGGAATGGAAGAATGACGAAGAAGTGTGGGCACTTATTCGAAAGCTACAACAAGATTCCAGTACTTCTGATACATTTAGCTGGAAAAATGATTCGTTATGGTACAAAGATCGCTTATACCTCTGTAAGAATTCCCAGCTAAAACAAAAGATTCTTATGGAATTGCACACTTCTCCCTTAGGAGGGCACTCAGGATTTTTAAAAACTTACCACAGGGTTAAGAAGGAATTTTTTTGGGATGGCCTTAAATCAGATATTCAAAAGTTTGTGGCGGAATGTTTGGTTTGCCAGCAAAATAAAGTTGAAACAATTAAGACACCGGGTCTATTACAACCTTTATCCATTCCAAGCCAACGTTGGGAGGAGGTTTCAATGGATTTTATCACAGGTTTACCCAAGTCTGAGGGAAAGAGTGTCATCATGGTGGTAGTTGACAGACTTACCAAGTATGCACACTTTTGTGCATTATCACATCCAATTAAAGCCAGTACAGTTTCTACTGCATTTATGGAAACAGTTCAAAAGCTACATGGAAACCCAAAGATTATTGTAAGTGACAGAGATCCCATTTTCACTGGAAATTTTTGGACAGAATTATTTTCTTGTCTTGGTACTCAGTTAGCTCATAGCTCATCTTATCATCCTCAATCTGATGGGAAAACTGAGATAGTAAACAAATGTTTGGAAGGATATCTTCGTTGCTTTGTATCTGATAAACAGACACAATGGGTCAAATGGTTGCCTCTGGCTGAATGGTGGTATAACACTTCCTTCCATACAGCAACAAAAATGACCCCATTTATGGCACTTTATGGGTATCAACCACCATCCATCACATCATATTTAAGAGAAAATTCTAAGGTTCAGGCAGTGGAACATCACATCGAACATCAACAACAAGTCCTCCAACTCTTAAAGGATAACCTCGTGTTGGCACAAAATAGAATGAAACAACGGGCAGATCAACATCGCAGTGAAAGAAGTTTTGATGTAGGTGATTGGGTATTCCTACGGCTACAACCATATAAGCAAATGTCCCTAAAGCAAGCTAAGAAGGATAATAAATTATCACCAAAGTATTATGGTCCGTACAAGGTGTTGCAAAAGATTGGTACTATGGCATACAAATTGGAGCTTCCTGCAGCTTCTCGATTGCACCCAGTTTTCCATGTTTCATGTTTAAAGAAGGTTATAGGTGACAAGCTCCCAATTCAAACAATATTGCCAGAACTTGACGAGGAAGGAAAAATTATATTGGAACCGGAAGCAGTCACAGAAACAAGAACTCGACAGCTACGAAATCGATCAATTTCAGAGTATCTTATCAAGTGGAAGAACTTATCCGCTGAAGATTCCACATGGGAGGATGAGAATTTTATGCAGAAGTATCCAGAACTACTCAAGCGTTGAGGACAACACTTTTTTGAAGGAGAGGGGCATGTTGGGTCCCTATAATACTAGTGATTACCCCATTACTATTGTAGTTATACCCCTTATTTATATTGTTGTGCCCCTATTACCCCCATATTGTTATTTCTGTGCCCCATAGAATCCCTCTATTGTTATTTTTGTGGCTTTATATTATTATTGTTAGGTCGGCTGGATTATATTGTGACTCCTTAGACTCCTATATATAGAAAGGAGGTTTTGTCATTTGTATCATCCAAGAATTGTTCATTTATGTAATGTAAAGGAGGTTGCCCCCTCGAAGAGGCTGAATTCTAAGGCGTTGATCTATCTTTTCTTGAGCTGGTTTCATAACAAAAAGTTAAAACAAAAACCTCCTGGGATCTCGTACTAGGGACAATAACCTAAATACAACAATATTCAATCATTGTTATCTCTGCTTCAAAATTGCTCCTTAAATGTCCAACGCATATATTGTTGTAATTTTGACTTTTGATTTTCAATATTGAGAATGTATAAACTAAAACAAGAGTTTAACACATACCTCCCAATAACTGCTTAAACAGGTCTTAACACTATTCAAATTATAATAATAAAAAATCCAATAATACCTCAAAACTGGATGAATAGACCGCATTAAACTAGCCCTGCTTCAGTCTTGGATTTTCCACAGATTCGTATGCCCCTACCTCAAGTTAGGATGCCTTTGCCTTAAGCTCAGATGATCCACTTCATATAACATCAGATGGTTCGCTTGAGAATTTGTACAACCCAGATATGCCACAGTTGGAGCTTCAAATCTTACTTTGGTCTTCTTCAAAAATGACTTGGACCTGTCTCAGTTAAGCCTCATCCAAGGTTCAAAATTTAGGCTCAAAAATTGCCTCAGATCAGGGCTTAAAATTGGTTGTGAAATAGACCTATAACATGCCCTTAAAGATTCCTCTTATTAGACTTTGAAATTAAGTCTCAAATTTTCTTTTAGAATGCCATAGACCAAACAAAGATAATGCCTCAAAAGTTCCCTCAAAGGTGACTGAATTGGGCCTTAGATCAAACGAAAATACTGCCTCGGGAAGGGCCAAACACAAGCCTTAGAAATATGCCTTAGAGGGTCGAATAGAGCCTTAGGTGGGGGTTGAAGATGCCTCATATTTAGTGTGAAATCTTCCTCAAACATGTCCTCAGAGAGTCAAAAAAGGACCATAATAGATGTGAATTTCTCCTTAGATTTCCAGCCTCCTTCACATATCTTCAATGCAGCTCCAGCCTCAGATAAACTTGGATATTAATGTTTTAGAATTTGATGTCTTTTGGAGGGAATTAGAATGGCTTATTTATATTTGAAATATGAAGGGCTACAATAGATCCGACCTATAATTTTTCCACATAAAGATACAAAACAAGGCGACTTGAAGAAAGGGGCTTAGACATCTCAAAAAAGAAATTTTTATCTTTTATAATAGAATTTTCAGGGCTGACTTGGACATAAGAGCTTATGTTAATTCAACTCGCAATTTTGACCTTCTTTTAGGGCAGAGAAAAAACAAAAAACAAAAACAAAAACAAAACAAGAAACAAAAGAACAAAACAAAACAAGAAACAAAAAACAAAAACAAAAAACCAAAAAACAAAAAACAAAAACAAAAACAAAAAACAAACAAAAAAACAAAAAACAAAAACAAAAACAAAGACAAAAAACAAAAACAAAAAAAAACAAAAACAAAAAACAAAAAAAAAAAAAAAAAATTAATGTCATGATTTTGTGGGGCAATATTGTGGTGCTACTCACTTCCATTTGGGGCATCAAACTTCAAATGTCAGTATTTATTCAACCAAGAGGACTCACAAGGTGTGTCACCTACCAAAGGAAATGGCATGACGATATTGAATGGTGTTTTCATTGATGCTAACGTCTATTACTGAACACTTTTAATATTTGTCTGGACTTCATTAGTTGGAAGCTCCAATGGAAGGATGCTTTGAAACCCTAGTAGCCCCACATTTGTTGAGGTGTTTGAGGATGAAGCTCAGTGAATTTGATCTCAATATCATTTTCATTAGATGCTCCTCATCAAGCCAATTATGGTGGTATGTTGTGCACCATGAGAGCCTTCACTATTTGGGATTTATGCTTGTTTGAAGATGAATACCCCAACTTATGGGCATAAACCCCAAAGGGTGACGATGTGGCATCTCTTCCTTGGCCAACACAAATGCTCATGTCATAAAGATCCTCATCAAATATTAAAATAATGTTACTTTTGGAAAAGGGTTGATTGTAAATAATTATTTTCTAAAACCAAGGAATTGTCAAGGTTTTGGCACCAAACGTAATAAAACTTTAAAATTCAGAAACCCTCAAAGGAGGTTTTCCCTCCAAAATAGGAATCTCAAATTCAAAGTCTCCCTCCAAAATAGGAATTTGGCTAGCCCTTATGAACTCCTCCAAAACTATAAAAAGGCACTAGATCTCACCTACAATGTATGAATTTAATTAATATAATTTTTAAGTAATTTGAGCTCTGAAAGTTTTCTCTCGACCCTGTGGAGTACTTTCCTGGGATTCGTTGGGATTTATTTGTATTCCCTGTGGGATTCATTTGAAATCTCTCTTGCAGGTGAAGACCGAAATATCTCAACCCAAGAGTCTTATTACCTTAATCTTAAATTGTTATGAAACCAGCTCAAGAAAAGATAGAAAAGATAGATCAACGCCTTAGAATTCAGCCTCTTCGAGGGGGCAACCTCCTTTACATTACATAAATGAACAATTATTGGATGATACAAATGAAAAGACCTCCTTTCTATATATAGGAGTCTAAGGGGTCATAACATAATCAGAGCCGACATAACAATAATAATGTAAGGGCACAATAATAACAATAGTGGGCTTCTATGGGGCACAATAGTAACAATATGGGCACTACATGGGTACATCAATATAATAAGTGGGTTATACTAATAACAATAAGGGGTTACAATAGTAGTATAGGGGCCTAACATGCCCCTCTCCTTCCAAAAGCGTTGTCCTCAACGCTTGAGTAGTTCTTGATGCTTCTGTATAAAATTCTTGTCCTCCCATGTGGAATATTCAGCGGGTAAGTTCTTCCACTTGATGAGATACTCTGAAATTGATCGATTTCGTAGCTGTCGGGTTCTTGTTTCTGTGACTGCTCCAGGTTCCAATATGATTTTTCCTTCCTCTTCAATTTCTGGCAATATTGTTTGAATTGGGATCTTTTGCAACTTTTTAATAAGTGGCCATACTTCTTCGTCCTTCTTCCATTCATCCCTTGCTTCATTTATCCAATCTGGTTGGATAATATAAATAGCACAAAACAATTCTTCCACATCCTCATCCTTGAAGAGTCTTCCCATTCGGTAAGGTCGCCATTTTTTAAGTGCATGTAGTATTGCCAACATTTCCTTCTCATAAATAGCTTGCTTGAGATGTAGCAGTAAAAATACCCAATCACCTACATCAAAACATTTTTCACTACGATGTTGATCTACCTGTTGTTTCGTTTGATTTTTCACCGAAGTGGCGTTATCCTTTATAAGTTGGAGAACTTGTTGTTGATGCTCGATGTAATCTTTCACTGCTTGAACCTTTTTCTTCTTGACATGTCCTTCTATCTCTAGAGTTTGAGGAGTGGTAATTTCTTCCAATCCTTTACAAGACATGGTCGGATTCATTTCTTGATGCTCGATGTGATCTTTCACTTCTTGAACATTTTTCTTCTTGATACGTCCTTCTATCTTGATAGTTTGAGGAGTGGTAATTTTGAATAATGAATTACAAGATATGGTTGGATTCATTTCTTCTTTCTCGATGTGATCTTGCACTTATTTCACCTTTTTCTTCTTGATATGTCCTTCAATCTTGAGAGTTTGAGGAGTGGTAATTCTTCCCAATGCTTTACAAGATATGGTCTGATTCATTTCTTCTTTCTCTGGTGTGGGGTCCTGGTGTATATCTTCTTCTTTTGATGTTTCTTGATCCTTTTCTTCCTCCTCTTCATATTCTATGTAAAATAATTTCTTCTCAGCACACTTATGACCTTTAGTGCATTTGCTATCACAATTGTAACAAAGCCCCTTTTCTCTTTTTTCTTCCAATTGTTGTGGTGTAACCCTTGTAAGTTGTGGAAGGCTAGGAGAAACAACACTTCCATATTTATAGTTGTGAAGGGTACGCTTCCTGGTTTCCATAATTTTGCTTTCCACTATGTAACAAAGCCCTTTTACTCTTTCCAATTGTTGTGGTGTTGCTCTAAAGAAGGTGTTGCTCTTTGTATCCTCATAATGTGCTATCATTTCCTCCGTGAAAATTGACCACGTAACAAGTTGTTTACGAGAACAAAACCCTTCGTACCATAAAAATTGATCTAGTTCTAAATATGAAGATGCAATACGTACATTTTGTAACAGTTGTACACCATGTAGATCAAAATATTGCTCCATCTGAAGTATCCAATTTACCGGATCCTTGCCATCAAACTTCCTCATCTTGTTTTTTCTTGATTTTAGGAGCTCAATCTTGAAACGGCTGTAACTCTGTACTTTCGGATCTTTAAGTTCTAAAATTGTGACCTATAGTAGCCCTCTATGTCCTCTTTCCAATGCCACCAGTCTGATCCAAATTGGATTCTCTAAGAGAGAGTTATGCACAATCTCCCAAGATGACCTGATTATAGAACTTTCCAGAAGAGCGAAATTATATGAAGTGCCACGTGTCACTGTTTCGACCTTTGGATCTTAAAAATGCATAAAAGAAACTATAGTCCGTCCTCTTTCTGTAACTTCTTACGAAATTTCAATCCGATCCCCAGAGATAAAGTTATGACGATTTTCCCCAGGTCACCTATTTTGCATGTAATTTAGGAGTCTGCAAAAAGACCAACTTCCTCAGATCATATCTCTGCAAATATCGTGCGAAAATCTTTGAAATTTGGAGCCAAGGTTCAGCGTGATTTCTTCTCAAATGGGTTTTTTTTGCGACTTCTGAAACGTCACAGAAAAAAGTTATAGCAAAAATGCCACGATGACCTGTTTGGAGCAGCGAAACCCTAGAATCCAAAGCTCTGATACCAAATGTTATGAAACCAGCTCAAGAAAAGATAGAAAAGATAGATCAACGCCTTAGAATTCAGCCTCTTCGAGGGGGCAACCTCCTTTACATTACATAAATGAACAATTATTGGATGATACAAATGAAAAGACCTCCTTTCTATATATAGGAGTCTAAGGGGTCATAACATAATCAGAGCCGACATAACAATAATAATGTAAGGGCACAATAATAACAATAGTGGGCTTCTGTGGGGCACAATAGTAACAATATGGGCACTACATGGGTACATCAATATAATAAGTGGGTTATACTAATAACAATAAGGGGTTACACTAGTAGTATAGGGGCCTAACATAAATCTTTACAACATCATTTGTGATCACCCTAAGTAGATAGGCATGTGGTTCATCTTGGAAACTAAGGGTTCTGTTGCAGAAATGCTTGCAGCCTACTTTATTGAGCATAAGTTGCTTGCATCCAAAGGTTATCAAAGGTTTCACTAAGTTCTGATTTTTATCCCTTAAAGATACATCTATGGCACTATCCTAAGGCACTGTAGTAAAGGTTTGTGGCAATGATTTTGGTATCAGAGTAGGTTCCTTCAGTAGAAGCTTAATAGCAGGAAGGAAAATCTCAGCTGAATCAAGATGGGAACGTCAAGGAAGCAATTTTCCAAGCGTTAAAATAAACCAAAGGAATTTCTTGGTATTAAAATTCTTCCAGAACCTATTACAGCTGATGAAGAGAAACAAGTTGGTCCAATTCCTTTGATCAATGAATCAAGTTTTGTATTTTGAAAAGATAAAATGGAAATCTATTTGCAAGCTATTGGATATGATGTATGGGATTTTGTTGTTTCTATAAATGCCTCTACTAACGAATCAAGAAAATACAATTCCAAAGCCATGAGTATCATCTTAAGTGCCATGCAAGATTCTATGAAATCCAATGTAGCACGATGCTCATCTGCCAAACATCTTTGAAAGAAAATTAAAAATCTTCATGCAAGTCAAGATCATGTTGGTCAAGGCAAAGATGATGATGATGATGCTTCAAGTCAATCAAATTATCATATGGAATATGTTGACAATGAGGAAGAAGACGAAGATGGAAAAGGCATTAATCAATGCTTTGAAAGAGTTGAAGAACATAGAGGAGGAAAATTGCACACTCAAAGAAGAAATTTCTCTCTTGAAACTCCAAGGGAAAGAAGTAAAAAAGAAAGAGAAAGACATAGAAATCCAATTAAAGAAATCTGCTCAGAGGTATGTAATTGAAGTTGATCAAAAAAAAAAGGAACTATACGCATATTTAGCTGCAAGTAGTAGGCTCAGAAATTAAAGGAACAAATAAAATATCTTAACAGAGTAGAAAAAAAAAGGTCACTCTTCTAAAGTTGCAAGTAAAGGAGGGAGAAGAAAGAAGAAAAATATTAAAAAGTGGTTTTCAAGAATATATCACTCAAAAGCAAAAGGAACTTGATGCAATCCTATCTGAAACCAAAAAGCTCAAGGAATGGAAAAAGGAATGCTTGCAGGATACTGAAAGGAAAGATTAAGAATTGGCTCAGTTGAAGAGGAAGGCAGAAGAAGTAGGTAAATCTACATGCAACAAAGGCACAAGCTCCAAGTCCTAGCAAATAAAGACTCATGAGAAGGTGAACATCAAAATCCCTAAAAGGCCAAATCAAAATGAAGAACCAAAGGAGATTGAAAATGTTGCGTCATCAAGAAATAATGTTGAATCAATCAAGGACAGGAATCAACAAAGAATTGTACCGCCTCCAAGGAAGAATGAATTCAAAAAGGACAACACATCCAGGTACCCTAGCACATTTTGCTGATAGAGTTTGCCATAGTACATGGAATTTATCTTCCGTCACATGGGCAATCTATGACCCTAATGGTGAGTTAGTGAATTTACAAGGCATATGTTTAGGTCGTACTGCTAATAACCGAATATAGTGTGGTTATCAAGCTTTTGTCAGAAGCCATTGCTCTTGGAATTAGAGATCTAGTCATTAATCTTGATTGATAACTCATTGTACTAAAATTTAACAGACAATATTCAGTTAGAAACCCTCATATTTTGAGAATGTATTTGCGAGTTCGTATGTTGGAATGAGACTTTCATTACATCACTTATCAACATATTCTGAGACGTTTTAACACATTAACATACACATTGGCTATTTATGTATTAGATAGACATTTGTGAGATATTTAAAAAAAAAACATCACATAGTGAACATAACAGGAAAACATGTATATATAGATAAAGTTTTTGCAAAAAGTTTATTACATCAAAATGTCAAAAAAACTGATCTAAAACACATGGCTTCTCAAGCCTACATAAGTATGGAAAATAAAGTCTAGAGACGGTTATTCGTCCACATCATGCTCATTATATCACAACACATCACTAATGACTCGGTTCAATAATCAACGTAGTCTGGCGGGTACCCCTACAGTGTGCCTCTGATATCGTAGTGGCACCTCATCAATTGATGCATATTTTGGAATGCCCCTTGTCAGGACTTCCATATTACGCTCTACCTCAATGATCAGCTCGGCCCCCTCCTCATAGGGATCATCCTCTATCTAGTGTGCCACTTGCTTGGCTATTGGAGAAACCCCTGGAGGTCTCTCTAGTCGAACATATGCAAAAATCACACAAGTGTCAAATCTCAGTAGGCATATAACAAAAAATAAAAACGTCAAAAACTTTAAAAATTGGTTTTTACCTGCATCAGTCCATTGTGCACCTGGTGGAAGTGGAAGATCTGGATCTCCTCGGAAATATTTGCCAGTGTATGCCCAATCATCTATCATGATTAGTTGTTGTAGTAGCCATCCAAAAAATGTTGGGGGAAACACATACATTGGCCGCCTCTCTACTAAGGCATAAGCTCACACCACCTCATCAACCGTGGATCTTTGGGCGTTGGTGCATCCACTTCTATCCACTGATATTGAAACAATGCCACACGTTCCAGGAAGAACGTCACAAAGATGGATCCGAAACCGAATTTTTCTAGCCTCCCTAACTTGCACTTCGTAAGTTGGCTCTTCATATTGACCAACAAACCCTCGCACCAATTGAAGACAGTGGGACTTAGACAATCGATTTCGTATTGGAAATGAAACTTTGTTGCTTCATGTAAGGCCTGAGCCCCAACTATTGGTGCCATAGTATGAAGGATTTTTCATAGTGGGATATTCGTGATGGTCTTTATATCTATCTTTCCACTCTAGGTCTTTTGAGTTCCTGGACAATGCCTCGTAATCAACATATTTGTGCTCTCTCCTACAGTACGAGAACCATACAATTTAATCTATTGTCCCTTTTTAGATAAACCCGTAATGAAATAAATGTTTGCGACATCTATTTCAAGTTCTTGGTCCCCGATCATGAATAGTTGGCGATCCACATCCCACCAACTAATCAAATGTTGTAGTAGCTCTACTTGGCTCTTAATCATAGGAATCTGGAAGAATTTTAGCAACCCACAGTCTCGAAGGGCAACAATGCAATTTGGGGTAGAGCTCATGTATTGACTTTTTCCCACGTGCTAAATCTGTTTGTCCCGGCCATCTTTTGCATTTTGCAGTACATATTCCTATTGAATGTGGCCAATTTTGCTTTTACTTTTATTTTCAGTTGCATCAACCTCTAAGGCATTATTCCAGGCCCGCCCAAGGTGTTGGCAAGGGGAAGGGGAAAGCTAACTCTATGTGGAGTTAGTGGAGGAATTTGGACCCACGTGGGATAAATGATGAATGGGGTTATAATGAGTAGAATGGGAGTAATATATATGGATGAGGGAGCAGGACCACACAACCAAAATCAAGGTTTCCCATGTAATACAATCCCTAAAGCCCAAGGGTTAGTAAAACAGATCCCATAGGACCAGGGTCCAAGGTTAACATCCAAAAAGAGGTCTAGGGGAAGAGAGCATAGACCTATCCCATTCTTTCTACCAAATCCCCCCATTAATCCATGCCCGGAAGTGTCGATGATAAGAAAACTACAATACTCAATTACCAAATGATAAGGCATACCATGAAGTTCGAGAGGCCCACCTCTTACACAATATTTTTTCACACCTCCTGTTCACTTCCTGTTCCCTATTCTGAAGTGCCAAAATGTTGACAACTGTGAAGTGTATCCATGATGAAACACATACTGAAACTTCCTTGAAGAATGGAAGAAAAACAACCTTGAGTCAATTCTGGAGAAGGTTGACTAAAACCCTAAACTTCAGTACCGTTGCTCTTTGCTCAACTACTTTCTGTTGCTGATGGCAGGCTGCAGTTCTTTGACCTAGCACTGCCAGTGTGGGTTTTGATATTAAAACCCATGTTGAACCTCTTCTGGCAAGTTTTCTCAAAATGGAGTAGAATCTTCATATGTTGGAAACTTCGAGAAACAACAAGTTCGATTTTGTTGGGTAGAGATATGGTCAAGCTCTCCCATTTGGAGCTATTGATCCTACCTTTAAGGGCCTTACCCTTGAGATGTGGACCTTCCTCCCTCTTTTGTGGATCCCCATCTCCCTTTCCCTTCCTATAAATCAAATCCCTTCCATCCCCAAATGGTTGGTCATTGATTTCTTACATTCCTATGCTGAGATTATGCCAAAATGTTGCCCATCTAACTTGGAAATGGAGTGCTTGAAGAGTATTGGATTGGACTTCGACATCCACCAAAAGGAGGTCTCCAACATTAAGGAAATGGTTGTATGTTTCCCCTTTTGATTCATTAATATATACATTTGATGTTCACTTTCCATAAATGTCTAAATATTTATGCATTTAGCTTGATACTCCTTGATATATCAAGTAGTTTATGTTTGATATATGCTATGTATTCTCTCGTATCTTGCATTGTCCTTTGATCTATATTGCAGGTACTCAGACGTAAATAGCAAGAAAGGAGTGAGCTTGGAATCTAGGAGAATGAAGCTATCACCAAAGGATTGAGGGATTAGCATCAGAGCAAGGTAGGTTTCTTTCTCTCTCCGCATTTTTAGACATAAACTAGGAAAGTTTGCATTAGTTTGTTCAAATTGTTTTTAGACCCACTCATTGGGCTAGATAGATTGCTTATGTCCACAGAAGGGATTTATCTTCACAAAAAAATGGCGACTCCAATAGGGAACGAACCCAGAATATTTGGTTTCGCAGACCATATCTAGTAATGCTTCTTTTGCTTCTACGAAGCAGAAATCTACTCCGACTACTGCGCCTTCTCCTCCTTCGAATACTCCCAAAAATCCTGGTAAAACTTTCAAGGTGAATGTTGTCTAATCTACCATACCAGACAAAGACTTGAAAGGAAAGAAGAAGGGTAAAGGTAAGGCTAAATCTGATACCCCAAAATATGATCCTTCTAAGCCATTTGTTGATGATGCATCCAAACGCAAGCCGAAATATCCATGTCTTATATGTGATGAAGATCATTACACCAAGTATTTTCCTCGTTGTGCTGAGGTTAGTCGTTTATTAAAAGGCACCCCGAGGACACTAGATATATTGAAAGAACCCTTTCCATCACAACAGACTTAATTGGTAGATCAATCTCAATCCTCTACATCTTCAGGCTCTCAAGTTTTTATGAGTGGAACGACACCTGTCTCTGTTGCTACTCGATCAAAATATTATCAGACTCCTACCAAACTGGTTGTGGAAAATGATGCCACTAATACACCTTCTACTTCCACTCTGCCCAGTTTTGGTCCTCTTCATATTGAACAACCTAGTAAAGATTCCATTATCTGACCACCTCCCAAAGGTGTTATTTGGAAGTCATGTAATATGAATGCGTGAGCTGCTCAACATTATAATATTGTGGAATATTTACCTCAAGTACCTTTTGCAATGTCAGCTTTGGAAGTCCTCCAGACTTGTCCATCACAAAGGAAAGCATTATTATCCTCTATAGCAGGGATTTATTCTACAAATTTGAAGATGATTACTTTTTACCTTGAGAACCATGTTCCTTGTCTCCTGCGTCAACTTGCCTTCTTGATACAATTTATTATCAAGGGGAAGACTATTCATAGGACTGTTATTGATGAGGGTTCTTCTATTTGCATCATGTCCCTTTCATGTTGGAAATCTATTGTATCTCCACCTCTCAACCAGTCCCCTAATACCTTAGAAGCCTTCGATGGTAGAGGTTCACACCCATATGGTATTCTCAATGACTTGTCAATATCATTGGAAGGAAAAACCATTAACTTGGAAGTAAAAGTTGTCGATGCCAATCTGAATTACAATATTCTACTTGTTCGTAGCTGGACCCATGCTATGTTTTGCGTGGTTTCCAGTTTATTCTGAGTGCTCTGTTTTCCTCATCAAGGGAAAATAGTCACTTTCGATCAGCTCGCCTTTTTCTCTTCCAACTCTTCAAATGGTAATGTGTCATATGTTGGAATACCGATATCCCTTATGAGAGTGTTGGGGAGGGTCTTTTCAAAGACTCTTTCCTTATGGGAAGTTTTTCCCTTCCACCTATGAACATCGCTACAATTAACATGATATCGACTTGTCATGATCCTTGGGTCATTCCTCGTCCTAATCAGATTGACAGTTTTGGCAATGTTATGTCGCTTAGCCCCATAGAGCAAGAATATCAGGCTGTCATTTCGGCTTTTACAGAAAATTCTGAAATTCGTGATCATTTCAGTCTAAGTCTAGACGCATATTCTCAATCTCCATGGATCGGTTCTTAGGATTCTCTATATCCTTTGAATGAGACATTTCCGACTGAAGAAAGTATCACAGAAGTCATGTCTCTTGAGGAAACTCCATGGAATGATGCCCGTCATCGTTCCTCATTTCTCCCAAGCCTTAGTGAGATATGTACTTGTCTCAAAACCCTTGTTTCCAATGTACTGACTCATCCACTTCAGACACCTATTTTGGTTCATGAAGTGTTGTCTGAAGGAAACATGGGGAACATTTCAACTACAATGCCCATCAACATCTCTGTCAAACCAGGGATTGTCGAAAATATCCATGTTGGGGTTTCTTGTTCTCCGGATGAGATCAAGATTTACACCGCCCTCTTCAAAGAATTTTGTGATGTCTTTGCTTGGTCATACGAAGAGATTCCTGGCATATATTCGAGTATAGTAGTGCACGAGGTTCCTACTTATCTAGATGCGAAGCTTGTTCGTCAGCGCCTTTGATCCGAATTTAAACAGGAATGCAACAAATTACAAAGATAACCATATACACAAAGATGCAGCGGAAATAATACTTCATTTCATTAATGGAAAATACTGAAATATGCTTACAACCAGAAATGGAAATAAACCAGCTAGGGCGATGGTAGCTTATCTCTAAGAAGAGATGTGGTGGCTACATGCCTCTGAACTGTGTTACAATGAGGCTCGAAGGCCTATTTATTGTTGAGAAATAATGGAAAACCCTTAACATTCCAAAACCTAACCCTAGGAGATGAAACGCCAAACTGTGGGCCCCGTTTGGGTAAATTGGTACATCAACTTCCCGGGGTCGCAACTTTGGCATACGATCTCTGTTTGACGCGTACAATAGCTCGTTAGAAAGATCTATCCGAGCACTACCACTTTGGGAAGGGAAACATCGGTCCATGGACCCATGTTGCCCCCATATTTCCCAAAAAAACGTCGTTTAGGGCCTCAAAACGGCTCCAGAAGTTCAGGACCCGAAAAACTGCTAAAAATAGTAAGTTGTGCTACAATTAAGGAAACTAAAAATGCTGAGAGAAACAATGGTGGGGGTCCAGGTGGACTTGGCAGGTGGCCACCAATATCCCCCTGGATCATTCCTCCCCCTTAGGAAGCAATGGTCCCCATTGCGTTGAGTTCCTCCATGAGATGAGGAAACTTTTGCTGAACTTGTTCCCTGGTGAGCCACTTGCCCTGCTGAAGGAGTTGGCCTGCTTTGACAACTCGATATAGTTGGATATTCTGTTGGCGAGTGTTCTTGATCTGTGTGTCCATGATCCGATCAGTTGCAGCTTTTTCCATGCAATCTGGATTTAATTCTGTGGGTGTGATCTGTTCTGCAATGTCGGATGTGTCTAGCAGTGGTGGAAAGTATGGTCGAAGGCGATCCACATTGAACACTAGGTGCAGGCCAAGGAATGGGGGAATGCTGAGCTCAAATGCATTGTCTCCCATAGCCTTAGTAATGGTGTAAGGACCATATCGGAGTGGTCTCAGTTTCCGATAGGCTCCAGTAAGGCATTCCTTTTGCAAATGCAACCAGACTTTGTCGCCCACCTGAAACTTGTGTGGCACCCGATGTTGATCATGTCACTGCTTGTACTTGGCATTTGATTTCTCCATAATGTCATGGACCTGCTGGCGAATATGTTGGATGCGCTCAATGAAGCTGGTGGCCTTATCTGTTTCGGACTGGACATGAGCTGAATTTATGTGAGTAGCTGCAAGTGGCATGGCCACATCAATGGGGCATAGTGGCCGGAATCCCAAACCCACCTGAAAAGGGCTATGGCTAGTGGAGCTGTGAAGATCTCGGTTGTAGCTGTGCTGAACATAGGGGAGGCTCTCGTCCCATGTGCGTGGATGCTTTGAGTTATACATGTGCAGAATGTGCACAATCATCCTATTGACAACCTCTGTCTGGCCATCAGTTTGAGGATGGAAGGCTGTGGACTTCGTGAGTTTGGTGTCCAGCATTGACCAGACCAAAATGTGCTGAGAAACCGACTGTCCTGATCTGAGATGATAGACTGTGGGATCCCAAAGTGCACCCACACTCGTTCAAAGAAGAGTTTAGCAGTGGCTTCTGTTGTGATATTCTTCTTGCAGGCCGCCATAATGGCCATCTTCGAGAATCTGTCGACGACCACAAAAACACAGTCATTTCCATGCTTAGTGGAAGGAAGGCCTGACATGTAATCCATGGAGATGGATTCCCAAGGTCGACTAGGGGTAGGCAATGGGGTATAGAGGCTGTGCTTCTTAATGTTCGGTTTGGCAATGGCACAAGCAGTACATGATCTGATGTACTTCCCAACATCCTGTCGAAGATTCGGCCAATAGAAATAATTTTGCAGTACTGCCACTGTTTTCTCGACCCCGAAATGCCCAGCAGCCCGACTGTAGTGTGCTTCCCAAATCATCTTGGCACGCTCGCTTGAAGGAACACAAAGGTGACCCAGGTAGCATAACAGGGCATCCTGGAGGTGAAAATCTAGAACATGCCAACCCTCCAAGAGTGTCTGGTATGTGTGGCCGAATTCTGGGTCGCTTTTGTAGAGAAGTGGCCAACCAGAAGTCTCGTGCCCACAAGAGTTGAGCACGGTGGTTAACGCCATGATCGGTGGTCGACTGAGGCAATCTACAACATTATTGGTGCTGCCCTTCTTATACTTGATATTCAAGTGGAACTGTTGCAGGTATGTAGACCACTTTTGATGGCGATCATTCTGCAATTTCCCTTGGGTCTGTATGAACTGCAGGGTTCGGTGGTCTGTGTGGATGACCATTTCCTTCCCAAAAATGTAATGCTTCCATTGTCGGCAGGCCTGTACAATGGAATACATCTCTTTATCATAAGTGGGGTACTTCCGGACTGTGTCTGAAAGTGTTTCACTGTGATATGCCACTGGATGTCCATGTTGAGTAAGGACTGCCCCAATAGCATAGTCAGAGGCATCTGTCTCGACCTCAAATGGTTGTTGTAAATCTGGTAACGCGAGCACTGGTGCCGTGCAGAGGTGATTTTTCAACTCCATGAATGCCTTCTGTTGAGATTCAGACCAAAAGAATTTTGCTTTCGCCCCTCCCTTGGTGACTTGACTCAAGGGTCAAGTAATATGAGAAAACCCCAACACGAACCTGCAATAGAAGTTGGCAAGACCTAGAAAGCTGCGGAGCTCTGTTAGAGTGGTTGGAGATGGCCAATCCCGAATGACTTGGATCTTGGCTGGATCGACATGCACCCCCTGTTCATCAATGATGTATCCCAGATACTGAACCTGGGTCATGCCAAAAGTGCATTTCTCCAAATTGGCACATAGCTTGTGTTGCCGCAGTGTTTGGAGAACCTGTCGGATGTGGTGGAGGTGCTCTTCCCAACTCTGGCTGAAGATCAGAATGTCATCCAAGTATGCTACTACAAAGGAGTTGGTGAATGGCCGCAAGATGTCATCCATTAGCCTCATGAAGGTTGCAGGAGCATTCGTCAATCCGAAAGGCATAACCAACCATTCGAAAAGGCCCTCCTTGGATTTGAAGGCAGTCTTCCACACATCAGAGGGTTCGATTGGTACCTGGTGATATCCTGACTTCAGATCGATCTTGCTGAAATATTTCGCCCCCTTTAGTTGGTCCAGGAGGTCATCAATCAGCGGGATCGGGTACTTATTACGGACAGTGATCTTGTTCAACGCCCAATAGTCAATACAGAGTCTCCACATCCCATCCTTCTTCTGTACCAACACGATCGGGCTCCCACAAGGCGATGAACTCGGACGGATGTGACCTTTCTGCAGGAGCTCCTGAATCTGCCTCTTGATTTCATTGTTCTCCAGAACAGAGCGCCGATAAATTGGTCCATTGGGTAGCGGCGCACCTGGGGTCAGATCGATGGAGTGCTTGACCTGACAGTGCAGAGGAACCCCTGCAGGGGAGGTGAAGATGTCCTCGTACTCCTCCACAACCTTGTCCATCTGTAGTTGTCGTGCATAGGGACCCCGTCCGGAGGCCGCGGCCACCGTCTTCTTCTTTCCTTGAGGGCATATCATCAGGAAAACAAATTTCCTAGTTTTGGAAATGATCTTACTGCATTGTTTTGCAGTAATCAAAGAGATGGCGGTAGGTGGTGCTACCTCTGGTATCTTGTACAACTTATTTCCCAATGTAATAATAACAGCACGGGGCCTTGATTCATACACAGCATGTCGCTTCCACAAGTATGGTTGTCCTAATAATACATCACAAACTTCAAGGGGAGCAATGTCACACAATACCTCATCCGTGAAGGGCTTGATGTTGTATGGAAGGCGACACTGCTGGCTCACGCGAAGATCTCGTCCTTGGTGAACCCACCCAATGGTGTATGGTTGTGGATGTGCTGTGGTCGGTAAGCCCAACCGCTTCATGACCTCTGCCGAAATGAGGTTCTTTTGACTCCCGCTATCAACAATGAACTGTATCGGGGAGCCCTTTACCCACATCTGGGAGTGGAAGAGACGCTCCTCCTCCTCTGGATCTTCGGGTTCATTTTTCTGGATCTTGGCGATAGCAACAGTGGCGTTGGGATCCGCATTAATGATCTGCTTCCCTTTGTCATTCCCCTTATCGGGTTCTGACTCAGAGTCAGAACATGCATCTGATTCTGAAACCTTTAGCTCAGCCACCAGTGACTGCTTGGCCCGACACTCACTTGTGTTGTGAGTGGAGCTCTTATGGAACTCACACCATTTTCCAGTGTCCTTTTTCGGCTTCGCGGCGCTGTTCTTTGCTTGCAGCTTCGGCGGGTTGTCTTGGGCTGTCCCACCTTGGCTTTGTCCTTTGTTCTGTGGTTTAGGGGCACCTTTCCCCTGCTTTGGATTCGCAGATCCAAAGTCTCGCTTCTTTTGTTTAAACTTCTACTCGACCTTGACGGCATATCGGTATGCTGCGCCGAGCGAGGAGATGTTCAGGAATTGTATTTCTTCTTGGATGTACTTGTGCAGGCAGCCACGGTATTTGAGTATCAAATGTTGCTCCGAATCCTTGACACCCAACTTTGTGCGAAGGGTATGGAAAAGATTGGTGAACTCTGGCACGTCTTGGTCCCTTCCCTGCCGTAGCGTGGTCCACTTTATGTATTCATCCTCATAACTTCCGACAGGGTAGTACTGCTCCTTGATGGCATCCCAGAATGAATTCCAGGTGGGTGCGGCTGAAAATAGTGAGCCAGTACTTTCATCCTTCTACTCGCAGTAGGTTTCCCACCAGTCCTTGATGTGGGGAGCTGCTTTGAGAAGAGCGAAAACAATCTTTTCCCGACTCGAAAATTCATGAACAGAAAAATAACCCTCTAGCAAATTTAACCATTTATCTACGGCATCTTTATCTATCTGACCCTCGAATATGGGGATTTCAAAATTAACTTGTACCTTAAAGGGCGTGGCGTTTCCAGAGTAGCTGTTGGAAGCCGATGCATTGCTTCTGGGTAGCCGCTGAAGGATCTGGGCAAAGCTGTCCATCATCGCGTTCCGTTGTCGCTCGAGGGCTTCTTCAAGCAAGATTTTGATGGGATCTCCTGCCCCCTCGTCTTTCTTCTCATCCGCCATGGGAGGCCGTCGGGATTTGCGAGGCTGGTCTTGCAAAGGTTCAACCAGTTCAAGCCCTAACTCCTTATATCCCGACCTTGTTGGGGACATGCAAAGAAAAACAGAGAAAAAGCAGACCGCTCTGATACCACTGATCCGGATTTAAACAGGAACGCAACAAATTACAGAGATAACCATATACACAAAGATGCAACGGAAATAATACTTCATTTCATTAATGGAAAATACTGAAATATGCTTACAACCAGAAATGGAAATAAACCAGCTAGGGCGATGGTAGCTTATCTCTAAGAAGAGATGTGGTGGCTACATGCCTCTGAACTGTGTTACAATGAGGCTCGAAGGCCTATTTATTGTTGAGAAACAATGGAAAACCCTTAACATTCGAAAACCTAACCCTAGGAGATGAAACGCCAAACTGTGGGCCCCGTTTGGGTAAATTGGTACATCAACTTCCCGGGGTCGTAACTTTGGCATACGATCTCTGTTTGACGCGTACAATAGCTCGTTAGAAAGATCTATCCAAGCACTACCACTTTCGGAAGGGCCACATCGGTCCATGGACCCATGTTGCCCCAAGATTTCCCAAAAAAACGTCGTTTAGGGCCTCAAAACGGCTCCAAAAGTTCAGGACCCGAAAAACTGCTAAAAATAGTAAGTTGTGCTACAATTAAGGAAACTGAAAATGCTGAGAGAAACAATGGTGGGGGTCCAGGTGGACTTGGCAGGTGGCCACCAATATCCCCCTGGATCAGCCTTCATCCTGTGCACCCTAAAAAGGAAACTTCCATAAAGGGATAAGTTGAAAAAATTCTTAAAGCTGGTTTCATTTACCCTATTCCATTAATAGATTAGGTCTCGAGTATTGTTCATGTGACTAAGAAACAACTATCCACGTTTTTTTTACTATCTTTATATCAATCAAGCATGTCCTAAAGATAATTATTCCACTCCCTTTATAGATCAAACCATCAATGAATGTGTCGCGAGTGAGATTTTTCCCTTTATGGATGAATTTTCTGGATACAATCAGATTAACATTCTTCCTGCCAATCAACATAAAACTGCTTTCATTTGTCCTTGGGGAACCTTTGCTTACAGAAAAATCCCTCTTGGTCTGAATAATGTTGGTGCTACCTTCCAACAGGTGATGTCTTATGCCTTTCATGGTATTAATCATATTGTTCAACCTTATGTCGATGACTTACCAACACATTTTGTTAAGCATCATGACCATCCTGATCACCTTCGAGAAATCTTTCTTCACTGTCGACACTAAAATATTCTTTTGAATCTGTATAAGTATGTCTTTTGTGTTGAATCTAGTTTTCTCTTAGGGGTTGTCGTATCCAAGGAAGGAATCCAGATTGATCCCCCTTAAGGTGGAGGCCATCATGAATCTTCCCCCTCCGTCTTCTTTACATCTGATGCAAATCTTACAAGGGAAAGTGAACTTCCTTCGTCATTTTGTCCTGAATTACGCTTAACTTGCCAAGGGATTTACTCATTTTTTAAAGAAAGGGATCCCATTCATTTGGGATGAAATTTCCCAAAAATCCTTCGATGCATTGAAGAATGCCCTCAGTAGAGCTCCTTTACTACATCCCCCAAATTATCACCGCAGTTATTTCTTGTACTTAGTCGTCGCCGATAGTATTATTACTATGGTAATTGTTCAGGATGATGATGATGGAGATGAACACATGATTTATTATCTAAGTCGAAATATTTTTGACGCAGAAACGTGATATGCCCATGTCTAGAAACTAGCTTTAGTTGTTCACTATGTTCAACACTTTCGGCACTATATTCTCTTATGAAAAACCACTGTGATTTCTGATTGCAACCCCATGACATACATTCTGACTCGTCAATTGCTGGAGGGAAAGTATTCTAAATGGATTTTTATCTTACAAGAATTTGATTTGGAATTTGTTAAAGCTAAATCAAATAAATCACTAGTTTTTGTTGAGTTAATTTGTGACCTTCCTTCTGCAACCATGTCTATTGCACTCGATGAAATGATTCCTAACAAAAATCTCTTCATCACCAGTACTATCCATCCATGGTATGGAGATATCATTACCTATCTCCATAACCAAAACTTTTGACCAGAGTTATCCAACTCTGAATATCGATGCATCCGACATCAGTCCCAAAATTACCAAATTATCGGAGATACTTTGTATCGTGTTAGTGTTGATTCTATCCTTCATCGACGTTTAACACTTTAAGAAGCTGAGAGAGTCTTAAATGACTGTCACTCTAGGGCCTTTGGCGGTCACATGGCGAGATATTCTATGGCTCAAAAAATCCTTCGTGTCGGTTATTTCTGCCCTTCGATCTTCAAAGATTGCATTTTAGCAATCCAAAAATGTCATGCCCACCGGATTTATAACCGCAAACAGGGCACCCTTCCTGCACCCTTACACCCATTATTACCATTGGACCCTTTTCCAAATTGGTTATTGATTTCATGACATGTAACCATCGCTTGGTCAGGGGGCATGGTTATATCATCGTCATCGTCGACTATTTCACTAAATGGGCTGAGGGGATGCCCACATATGATTCCAAAGGTAAAACTGCAGCTCAATTCCTTTTTAATCACGTCAAAGCTAAATTTTGTGTCCCTCAAGCCATCATCACTAACCATGGCTCTCATTTTCGAAATTATATAATAACAGAGCTTACTGCTCAGTTGGGTTTGCGTCATGACAGCTCAACTCCTTACTATCCACAGGCCAACGGCCAAGTTGACGCAGTCAACAAAGTCATGGTTGCAATGCTTCAATGTACTATTGGGATGCATAAACGAAATTGGCACCTTATTCTATTGTTACACTTCATTTTGTCACCGTGACAAATAATCATCATAATTGGATCTCTCACCATCCATCCAAGTCTCATGAAGAACTCCCTTGCAAGTCAACAACTTATATACCTTGAATAAAGTGGAATTCCTAGATCTCTTGGTACAAAACCCTGCTTTTAAGCACCTGCGCGGTTTTGTTAAATAAAAATCGTACATGTGCAGTTTCTTCTACTGTAAAACTGTGCAAATCTGCGCTCTGTTTCTGAACAAAAACTGCGCAGGTCAATCAATAAAAAGTGAGATCTAGACACATTGTTGGTTGAATCATTCCCAACAGAAAGCCTTGAACTCATGTTTATTCCAGCCTAAACTCATTTTTTATGGAACTAATTCCCATTCTTCAAGGAGCCCTCATCCCACTTTTAGTGGATCTCATCCTTGGACTAAGGATCTCAAACTACTTTCTTTTGGCCTATAAATCAAGTCATAGGTGGGGGAATTGAAGGAGGCTACTAAGAGTAATTTTATGCTGGAGTAATCAGGTTGGAGATCTTATCATTCTTGGAGAGGATTTAGATCAATGGGAGGAGCTTCACAACATCAAGGCACGTGTTTTGTACATCCTTTATGTTTCTGAAATTAATACAAACAAGCATTTCTTCTCACTAACATTTAATGGATTGATTGCTCAATTTCATGGATGGTTTATGTTATTAATATTTGTCCATTGGAATGATGTTTGTTACTAGTCTCCTTGATCACTAGTTTGAATTATTGAATCATTTATGCCGCATATGCCTTTGATCATTTGTTGTTTCCATGTGAGCAGGTCTAGATTCAAGCATCACCGAGCTGCACTGAAGCACAAAGAGGGATCTTCATCAAGCATGTCGTAATAAGGTATGAATTTCCATTTCTCAACTTGTTAGCTTATGATTTAAGGAAAGATAGATTCAGGAAAGGAATTAGCTTGATTGTCTGCTTGTTTCTAGTTTCCTTTTAGGATCTAGGGAGATTGATCTTGTCAGCAAGAGGAATTTATTCACATAAGAAATTGGCAACCATACTGGAGAACATCCTATTTTCTTCCATCTCTTTGCTTTTTATTATCGAACCTGTTTTGATAGCTTTATCTGTGTCTTGAAAAGTTAATGATCTTTCAGATTTTGTGATTTGTTTGGATACTTTTTTATTTTTTCTTTAAGTTTCTTGACCTGCGTGGTTTTTGATTAGAAACAAGGCGCAAATCTGCGTAGATTGCCTTTAGTCATATTGCACATGCGCATTGTACTATACTATCTACTGGTGCATACTCTGAGAATTTTTTGAAAAAATAGCTTTTCCTCTCATTAAAATCTGAATTTTATGTTTTTTACGGTTTCATTACGTTTTTCTCCTGCTCCAGTCAGTCTCCTTGTGTTTGATCAAGTGTTGTGAAGGAGTTTTCTTGAGATTTGTTCATTTTCAAGGATTGAAAGGTAGGGTTTCTCAAGAATTAGTGTTTTGATGAGATGTGCTTCTTGTGTTGCGTTGAAAACATGAGTCGTTTTTATTCCAGTAATGAAGTTTAATCAAAATTACACTTTAAGCATTGATTTCATAACATTCATTCAAGCATTTTTATTTTAAGGATTTCTTTGGGTGTTTTGAATTTGATTTCCTTTGGTCGTTGCTCAAATATTTGTCTCAATTTTTAAACATGTTTCGCATGCTTTTTGCTTGCATGTTTTTGTTGAATTGTGTCTAAGTGTTAATCGCCTTTGAGTGTCATTATTTTTTTATCTTTTCAATTTTCACCCAATTTCCTTTATTTACACTCGATTGGTTCTTTTAAAGAATAACGTCTTTACTTACTCTAGCTAGAACTCATCGAAATGAAAAGAATACAAATTTCATATTTGATGCATTAGAGTTTTGAGTCAAGTCATAATACCATCAGTTCCACATCCATTTACCCTTTGAGTAAATAACAGCTTAATAACATTGCGTTAATAAAATTCATCTAGAATTTCACATTTTTTAGAGCTCTTACCACCTACAGTAGCTTAAGTATAGGGCTTTGGAATACGAAAGGAAGTAAACTTTCCAAGGCTACAAAAAACAATAGAATCTTGAATTAGGGAGAGAAAATCCAATTATTTCCGTTTTTCTCTAGTAAGCTCTTCTTATACACAAGTTAAGCATAAGATCATGCCGGATCTGGTGAAGTGATCATACCCACTTCATTTGCTATGATAGAGTGATTTTCATGTATTACAATAGGGCCGAAAGGTACTTGGGCTCACTTAAAAGTAAACCTCCAATTGATCATGTGGAGGAGCCTTCAAGGGGATTGAGCTTGTTACTCTTCCCTTGCATGTACGTCTGATCTGTGATTGTCCCCCCAGGTAAAATATTTTTAGTTGCTAAACTTAATGACCATAATCCTAGGGCTCTACCTAAGGTGTCGACAGAGGGAAGGTCTTGTTGTACCTGGAACAAACATTGACTAGACTCACTTGGACTTTTTGGAGGTTAATCTTTGCTCGAGATGGTTTATAGCAAAGTTGCTTGCACCAGACTGTTTCATTAAGCAGGTTGTCAAGGTAACTAGTTCCAAATGCTCATATCTATAAAACTTTTCACTTTTATCTATGTAACGTTGGATTTCATCACCAACTAATAAATGTTGATGTTGGTGAAAGGAGAGTTTGTATGGTTTGAATCCCTATATTTTTTAATGTGTGTTACTTTGTTTATTTTTACTTTTTACAAGACCTTAGGTGTGGGTTGTGAATATTATTTAATTTTAATAATAAAAACTTATTTTGATTGAATCTAATGGCTACCCATCTGGAAGTTCCTTACCAAGGAAACCCTATTAACAAGAATCCTAGTCCCTTTCCCAATCTTGGAAATGTCAGTCCTCCTTATCTGGCTACATTGTCACTTCCTGGATTCACAATAGGTTTACCTATATGGTTGTTCTGAACTTCTTTAATTCCAAATACTCCAATTGTACCAGCTCAACCAAGTTTTTCACCTTAACCAAGTTCACCATCTCAACATCACCAACCTATTGTTGACCCTTTACCTACTTCATCCAACATGTCATCCTCTCTTTCTTTTTCTTTGCTTGGTAAAAGCCTTGATACTAGTAACCAGGTGACTAAGAAGAAGAAGAAAGGGAAGAAGAAGAAGAATCAATATAAGAAAGAAGTCAACCAACCAACCATGGTTGTAAGTATTGGTAATGCTGAGGTAACTTCTACAATGCATCGTAAGCCAAAATATCCTTGCAAGCTTTGTAAGGGTGACCACTTCCGTATTAATTGTCTTGGTATTCCTAAGGTTTTGTAAGTATGGTCAAATAATTCTTATCAACTTATTGTTGGTCCATCAACCAGTGATTCTTAGATGCTAGGGAAAAGGGTTAAAGTTAGGTTTCCTTGTAGGTTATGTAAAGGGACTCATCATAGTCACTTTTGCCCTCACATGGATGAAGCCTCAGAATTGTTGGAAAAAATTATTGTTTCACGGCAACAACTTCCAACTAATTATTGTAAGCTTTCTCCCCATCTACCATCATTTGACGAAGTGATTGATCTAAATCCAAGTACAGTCAATCTCACTCTTCCATTGGAGGGTGAAACATGTATCACTCAGGTTGATGGACTATTTGTTGATCAAGTGGTCAAATCGATTCCATATTTGGTCGATCCCACTCTCCCTTTAGAGAGTGAACTTCATATCGCTCAGGTTCTTCATGTTACTTCATATTCTTCTACACATGGGGGCATTTCATCTGTTGCTTTTGAACCCCATCCAAGTAATGAGGCTATTTCTTTTGATTGGAGTAGACTGATAGAACCTCGTCTTCCTTATTCCACCCCTTTCCAAATCATTTTGAAGGCTTATGGTAAGAATGTGCATCACACAAATGTAGATGAAGGTGCTTCTATCAGTATTTTATCCTCGATCGCTTGGCAAGCTTTGGGCTCCCCTCAGCTTGTGTCTATTATTTAGAATTTGTTATCTTTTAACAGAACCGTTACTGAACCTTTAGGGATCCTTCCTAAGTTACCTATTACCTTGGAAGGTAAAATTATCTTTATTGATCTTATGGTAGTCCAAGGTCCCTTAGATTTCAATTTTCTCCTTGGGCGAGACTATGTATATGCCATGAAAGTTGTCATATCGACACTCTTTCACATGATGTCCTTCCCTCACAATGGAAACATTATGACGGTGGATCAACTTTCATATGTTGACCTTGCTTTGACTACCAGTCATATGACACCCCTAAATTTTCCTTATATGGAAGTGGCACCTACCCTACCATGGGTTAATTATGTGGAAACCTATCCCATGTTGTTAGTTACCGATGCAAGCGAGCCTCTCACTATCTTCTCGACTTCTTTTGACTTAGATCTGGTAGCTGACATGGTCAAAACATCAATGGGGGCATTTGAATACAATTTTTTTTCCCTATTGATCCCCTTGACATGTGTTCCTTCTAGAGAACTGTTCTTCCATCTGATGAAGACCTTTTTCAAGCCATGATCAAGGGGTGTCCCTTATCATGTGTTTCTTCCATATGGAAGCCATGAACAAATCTTTATGAGGATGGTTCTTTTACTGTGTCAACCTCATTAAAAAATGAAATATGATCCTTGAGGATAGTTCCTTTCCTGTGTCAACCTCAATAAAAAATGAAACAAATCCTTCTGAGGATACTTATTTTCTTATGTCAACCTCGTGAAAAAATGAAATAGGGCCTTTTGAGGATAGTTCTTTTATTGTGTCAACCTCAATAAAAAAAGAAACATATCCTTTTGAGGATAGTTCTTTTCCTATGCCAACCTCGTTAAAAAATGAAATAGGGTCTTATGAGGATGGTTATTTTACTACGTCAACCTTGTTAAAAAATGAAACAAATCCTCCCCTAATTGAGTCAATTTTTTCATCTGATCTCGTAAATAAATTTTTGGGGGACATCTTCCCTTCCATTCATTATGCTCGGGGCATGAAAACCACCCTCAAGCACAATTTTTCCTATGTTTAATAAGCTTGTGTAAAAAGGAAACCTATCTCGAGCCCATTTCAGTTCTTATTTTCAAGACTCGTTAAATTCATGAAAATCCCGAGCTCCTTTTGCTATCTTTTCATGCTTGTAAAACGTACATGAAAATGCCAAGTTCTTTCCATATTTTCCTACCCCTTAATTAAATTAAAAGTCAGTAAGATGAGTACATTTTTATCGCTTTTTCGAACTCATTAAAACTTACGAAAAAAGCGAAACCATGAAGTCCTCTTTTAAGCCCTTTTTTAGACTCTTAAAACATTAAAAGATTGTCGAGTATGTGTTTGTTCGAACTCGTAAAAGTAAATGAAAAACGTCCACTCAGTATAAGTTTACCCCTTTTATAGACTGAGCTAAGATTGTTTACGAAAAAGGTATACATTGATAAAACATGGTCAATAGAATTCTCTCTTGTATTATTTTATCCTTTTTCGAACATGAGGGACTAAACTTACGAAAACTTCAAAACACATAAATCTATGATTGTGTTGTCACTATAATATGCATCAACATGAAAGCCTTGTTTCTATGTGAACATAAGTTCATGTACCCAACTGAAAACGGTGATGGCTTCTTCATTTTGAGACAATGAACCAAATCTATCAATACTGGAAGAAAAACTATGAGAATGTAAGGAGCTATAGGTCATACACACAACAAATCAATACTCTATGAAATCTTGAGGACAGAGAAGTTTTCAGAATTTACACAAGAGTACCAAAATTCCTTGATTTTAATAATATTTGTTGCACGACAGGAAACCAGTTGTTGCTATGCTTGTTTACATTACCAAATTTAATACACTGGGGTACCTCAACGGTAAAGGTATCCAAGACATCAGATTTCTGATTAAGTTATTGGAAAAGAAATTTTATGCAGCCAAGTACCAGGAAGAAAGTCCAAGACCGCCCATTTGATCTAGCTAAATCTAGTATGGCATCTACCTTCACAAGATGGATATCATTAAAAAACATGAGCTTGCCCAGCATAGAAAATTGTCAACTGGCCACTGATGTTATATATTTCAGGCCAGCGGGAATGCTGGATTCTTGAACCCCATTCTCAGGCAAGTATTTTGAACTACCGACAGAAAGGCTTCGCCCACTTGTGTTTCTGACAGCTAGTGCACTTGGACCAATCATTCATGAGTCTGAATCGAATTGGATTCTTAGATTTAACAAAATATCGCGCCATATGGATTGAATGCCACAGCATGATTAATTTTTAAATTGAATTTTTCTTCCTGGGGCGTGCCATATTCAAACAATGCTCTGTTCATTTAATGAAAATCGTTTTTTCTCACGCAGCATGCCAAATGGGGCTCTAAAGAACCGGAAAATACTCCCAAACCGTTGCGAAATTCTCAAAACCGTTCTTGGGTTAGAAAATTGACCCCATTCCCGAAAAAAACCATGTTTTTGTTTTTCCTAATTTGCCTCAGTTTGCTCAGGAAATTCGTTTTAAAATCAGGTGTTTAAAATGTTGTGTTTTCTGTCAATTACGTCTTCTGTATAAAAATAAAAAATAAAAAATAAAAAAAAAATAATAATAATAATAAAATATATATATATATATATATATATATAAACCAATTTCAAATTTGATTGTTGTCTATCATGCCATTGAATTTTTTTTATTTTATTTCAAATCCCTTTGAATTGTGTTTTAATGGAATTTGATCGTTGTTGCATGGCCGAGCAATGTTGAAATAGATACATTTGTGTGACTGACAGTAATACGAACAAAAGTGTTTGTCCAATAACTCATGCAATAGACAGAAAGAAAGTCGGGACCAATTGGTTTGGGTTCGAGGAGTTCACTGATTGAAGATCTGACTGTCTAAAAAAAATTTGAAACGAAGGTTCTCTTGGGAAATCCGTTCTTCACCATGCTCAAACTATTTGATGTCCCAAAAGAAGGAATGAGAGAAGAGGGAGGATGTATGTTGTGGTAAAATTTCCAGATCTTCTTTTTCCAATTCGATAATCTCAACCTAGAAGAATGGATCACGTGGTTGAATTTTGACTGAGAAATTGATGAATGATTATTGCCTGAAGTAGATTGAGAGTTTGAAACAATTGTTACAGCTGCAAACTGAATAATGTTTCAGGCTTGCTATCAAATTTTGAAATTGAAATTGGCTTGGAAGTATCTAGATTTTCATTTTCATCATGAATGCATTTCAGCCTTTTGCAAATGATGTATTTTTATTTGTTTTATTATGTGAAACGTGGATTAATTTTTTTTTATTTTTTTTGTTAATAAAATTACGTATGTTATATTTTCAAAAATTAAAAATATACATATATATTTTACTAAACAAAATAATAATTTTTTTTTTAATTTTCTTGAAGAAAACGAATATGGCAAATTTTATTTTTGTTATATATATTTTTTTAAAATGATTTGTTATTAAAATTATATATATATATATATATATATATATATATATATATATTGAAAATATATATATATATATATATATTTTTATTAAACAAAACAATTTTTTGAAATTAAAGTTTTTCATTAAATCAAATAAAATGATGAAAATATTTTTTTTTAAACATAAAAATTCTTTTTCTGATCCTCCAGATCACACAAAGTGCAAGAGGAAAGCATACTCGAGAAATTATTAATTTTTTTTAAATGTAAGAAATAAAGTCTCCTAACTACACTTCCCCGGCAACGGCGCCAAAATGTCGAGTCAATTTAACGTCTTAAATTACTCTACATAAATTATCAATCCGAGTATCGTAAACTGATGAAGTGTAGTGCACTATATGTGCTTAGTTAACCTTTTTCTTACTTCTTTGTTTTATAGTTTGTGTTGTTTTTGGAGGTTTTGTTTCTTATGCTTAAGGAAATTAATTTAAGAAAGAAAAGTTATGCTTCTAGATTAAATCTCTAAATGTTAATGGACAACTAAATCTAATGACTTTTAATGTTAAAATCTAATTTTTAAAAAAAGGAGGAAAGGAAATGAACATTAGATAAAAACAAATCAAAACTTTGAATAATTAGATTAATCTAGGCTAGCAACACGTCTACAAAATGAAAGCAAAAATGATAATGCTAATTTAAAACAATACAAAAACAACTATGATACACTGCAGGCTCAAATACCATTGGGAACATTCAATATAGGAAGATGTCGAAATCATCTTCTTGAAATGACTTAAGCAATTGAGTATACAGTAGATGTGATCTTAAGAAAGCATGGGAAATGAATCTATCACTGCTGCATGAACAAACACCCAAATTCAGTCCAATTGGAAAATGGTAGAGCCACCTTCTTAAGACGATTTAGTGAGCATATGAAACACAGTCAGTTATGCTAATTTGAAATGGAAAGCAAATACAAAACATGTAAAGGAAAACTAATCTACTATGTGCTCTGATGCTCCAAGCACTAATTGAAAAATAGGAGGACCGCTTTCTTGGTCTATTTTGCTAAGCATAGATTACACGTTAGATAAATCTACAATCAACCAGTTGAACACACTTGCATGAATTAAACTTGCATGAATGGAAAATCTAAACTTGAAAACTTGAAACAATCATAAAAATAAAATGACATACTTGAATGAAATCAAAGCAAAATTACAAAACAAAATCTACTCTACCTTACATTCTAATATGCTCCATGACATCTCCTACTTCACATTTCCTTTCATGTTGGGAACCTCAAAGCTTTATTCAAATTCTTCAAAATTACAAAGTACAAAGTAATGACAAGTTGCGCTAACAAAGTTTTAAAAGCTTTCAAATAAATGAGAGAGATCTCATATTTATACAAAAAGATGAGAAGTTATCTCATTAATGAAAGTCCATGAATCTCTCCCTATATCTCTAGAGTTATAATCAAAATAGGAAATAATAAGACACATGTCTTCTTAGAGTTTCAATACAGATAGAAAATGTGACACATATCCTCATGATCTCATGATCTTCTCCAGTCAAATTCAAATTTGGTCTTAAGATGCCACATAAAGGTTTTTTAGAAGCTTTATTTTGACCTACACAAGTCAATAATCTCATCCCACTTGTTAGGTATAAGCATATGCACATTATTTTCTAATTTTTAATCACAAATTCACTTAAAAATGCTAAGAATTAATAAAGTTTGGAAAAACATAAATGTGACCCAATAATGATGAAAGTGAAATGAATGTAATGACATGGTAGTGAAATGAAGGTGAAATGGAGGTGATATAATGGACATGATAGTGAAAGTGTAATGGAAGTGAATGAAAATTTCAAAACCCAACATACCCCTCAACTAAAGCTATTGCATGACAATTTCAAAACCCAACATATCCCTCAACTAAAGCTATTGCATGTCTTCATGCAATATATTACATTAACTCTTTTGATCCTTGAGCTTTGGCTTAACTTTGCATGATATCATTTGATAATTTCATACTTCTACAAAGTGTTTTACTTGAATTGCAACATGGTTGGTTCTTGTGTTACAACCATATTTTGTTGTTGCATTCAATTTTGATCTTTGAACTTTGCATAATGATAATTTGATTATTGTTGCAAAGTATATCCTTATTGGATTGCATCATGGTTGGTTCTTGTGTGACAACCATGATTGTGTTTGTATCCAATTATTCTTTAAGCACTTTTGAAAAGTCATTATATGCTTATAATAATAATGTAATAGTTAATATATTTTGGAAGTATGTGGGCTGTTGAATATGATATAAACATGGCAAGATATGAATATGAATGTATTCTCCCCCGCCCCGCACCCCCACCAACTAATGGTATTGGCAATTTTATGAAATGAGGAAGAGAAATGTTTTTCCAACAATTATCATTCTAGCTTTTTATGGAATTCTATGGTAAAAAGTTAGAAAATGACGTCCCTTAACTTACCCTTTGAAAAAGATGAGTTGCATGTGTGGTGGCTACAAAATTCTAATCATAATCTTCTTCAAGTGGTTGGACAAAAAGAGTCATGGATAAAAGAGTCAAGATGACTTTTTATTGCTTCTACTAAAACTTGTTGAATCTGCTGTTGAATGGTGCTGATATGTTGCAGCTACATATCTTTTATATCTGCTCCAAAATACTGAAAATAATAGTCTTCAAAACTCATTGGCACAATTCCTGCTATGTGAATAGATGTTCTGATATTGAACATAGCAGGAAATTGTTGACTTAGTGGGACGAGAACTCTCACCATTGATGACAATGAGAGTCAAGATGCCCAAACACATCTTGCTAGGTACGAATAAATTTGTCGATATCGAGTCACCTAGAAGATCCGATGAACAAGGGATATTAATGTATTCCCATTGTTCGTCGGCATGAGGACTTGCCATTAAGGCATGCAAGCCTCAAGGTGTTTTTGCAAGGAATTTAGACTCAAATGACTATGGAGTCAATAATTTGCATTGAATCAGGGTTTATTTGTGAAATGAAAATTATAGGAAAGGGAAAATGAAAATGGAAGATGGCAACGGAAAGTAATAATGGAAATGGGGCAATAAGCATGTAACTGAGCCTCTTGCTTTATTTGTGCATTAGGAGTAGACAAAATATAATGGAAAGTGTATGTGAATGTAAATGGAAAATATGAAGGGAAATGAGGTGAATGGTTTATTATGAAGTATGGATGTAATGGTGAATGGTTTATTATGAAGTAAGGATGTAATGGAGACAATAATATCTGAAAGTTTTGCAAGTGCTTGGATCTGATTTTGCATTGTTGAGATTGCAACAAGATGATGGAGCTTAGTGAAAAGAGTCGCCTTCATCAAGTGGGCCCGCAGGCAAATTATGGCGCAAGTTCTATTTTTCATCCCAGCAGGGATGACCACAGTATGAGTGATCACAGTGTGGGTGACCACAGTGTGAGTGATCACAGTATGAGTGATCAAAGTCTATTTTTAGACTGGCTGTCAAAAATAGAAAAGTCAAATATTATTGTCTCATAATAATATTTGGACTATAAACTTGATCTTATTCTCTTGGAGCACTTCAGGATGAGCTACGGATGTGGTACATGCAGATCCCAGAGGGAAATACGTGGTTACCTATGGGATGACTAATATTTGCATGCAGGACTTCAGTTAGAACTCAAGTGAGTTGAGTTTAGTGGACTGGAGGTGCAGTTGATGGAGTTGTGTTCAGTTTAGCTTTGTTAAACTGGTTGTATTTAGTCTAACTGAAAAATAGACTAGAGATGAGTTGGGTGAATTAGTTATTAATTAATTCACAAGTTATTAACTCATAATGCAACTATAGAATACATCAGTTAACTCAGTTGCATGTCAGTGCATGTTCAGTTCAGCAGGGACAGGTGTTAGAGGGTCAGATTGCTATCAGTTGTGACTATAGTTGTGCATGATGATTTGCACAATCAGAGGGATTGAATATGCCAATGAATTGGCCAATATCATGAATTGTAGCATGTGCTCATGTCCAACAGAGTGTGAGTGATTCTTTGCAGGTGAAATACGAGTTTGGTAAACCATTCTCATCAGTTCTTGAGCAGGTATTAAGCTGGAGAGGCAGGCAAGCAGTGGAATAGATTTGGAGATCAGATCTGAGTTGTATTGTGTGTAACAGGTGGAGCTGGTACTGGATTGCTTGTGATAATCATTGTACTTTGTAATGTTACATGTTCTCAATCATTAATATACAAATAATGTGGGGTTTTTAGCGAGATGCTTTCTCCGGGTTACATACTGTGTTAATGTGTGAATGCTCTTGATGTTTTATTGTTAGTGATGCTGCTATATTGATGATCAATGTAGAGGAGCTTATGTATTGTGTATGTATTCCGCAATAGTACATGATCAGGATAATCTATGTTGAATATGTGTTAAATTATTCAAAATTTCTACATGGTATCAGAGCTGTTGATCATCAGATCTTCTATTCAGGAAGTGTTTACATTATATTTCTTCAGGCAGAGTCTGTAATCGGGCCAGGTAGCCTCTGGATTCATCCTTCCTTTGGAAGGTGAGATATCCGGTGAATGCCCATACAGTCAATCTCTGTACGAGAAATATTGTGTTCTCACGAATCTTAGATCCAAGGCGGTTGAGTTGGTTGCTGGTGGAATTCGAATTTGCAGCAGTGTTTTCTTGGTGACAACGCAGCAATGTCTTTCAACGGATTGCGATTGGACTATGCTCTTGAGGGCAGCTCAAAATATATTGCATGGAAGGACAGGATAGAGGCAGTATTGGATGATAACAGGCTGAAGGAGTTCATAGAGACGGATGTCCCAAAGCCTACTGATGCTTGGCAAAAGAAGACCGCAAAATGTCGAAGGATTCTGTTGGAGGGCGTGAAGGATCACATTGTGTCCAGCCTCCATGGAAAGGCTACTCCATATTTGATGTGGAAATCATTAACATAATTATTCCAAAGCAAGAGCGATCAGAAGAAGCTGGCGCTCAAAGATAAACTCAGAAACATCAAATGCGAGAAGGGTGATAGTATACCCAAGTATCTCACGAAGTTCACTCAGTGTCGAGATGAGCTGGGAAGTGTGGGGGTTACTGTCGATGATGAGGACTTGGTGAGCTTGGCTCTCCTTGGTCTTCCGAAGAGTTGGCATTCCTATCAGGACTCTGTCAATGGTCGGGAGAAATTGCCAGGATGGGAAAGATTATGGTCAGATCTTGTGCAGGAGGAGATCAGGCGAAGTACCAGGGACGGATCTTCGTCAAAGGGAGCTGATGAAGAGAATTGTGCTTTGGCTGCCAAAACAAAGAAAGGGAAGAGCAAGAAAGCTTCTCAGTCTGGTGCAAAAGGTAAGAAGCAGGATATGTCCAAGGTGAAGTGTTTTCACTGTCACCAGCACGGACACTATGCCACTAATTGTCCACAGAAGAAGAAGAACAAGCAGGGTGTTGGATCTCCAGCAGGAGAGGCTCTAGCCTCACAATTTGAGCTTGATTTTTCATTGATCGCATACTTGGTTTCAAGTGTGATGGGATCGGTGTGGTTCTTGGACAGTGGTGCGTCTTTTCACATGACGGGAGATAGAGATTTGTTCTCTGATATGGAGGACAAAGATCTTGCAGTGCACATCGAGATGGGCGATGATGGTAGATACGGTGCGACCGGTATCGGTACCATTTCCTTTGAGAGGGAGTCTGGTAAACCCTTCGTATTGAAGGAAGTCATGCATGTTCCAGGATTGAAAAAGAATCTTATCTCAGTGGCGATGTTAGAAGACAAGGGGTATGATGTTGTTTTCAGCGAGGGAAAGGCTTTCTTGCGCAGCAAGACAACTGGTGAGACCGGGAAGATAGGGGTTCGAGTGTGGAACCTTTATCAGTTGCATGTAGATGGATGTGCAGCAATGGCAGGCAAGGCAGAAGGATTGGTGAGCCGGGATGATGGCGAGTTGTGGCACAGGAGATTGGGTCACCTTCACCATGGAGCCTTGAAGATACTGCAGCAGATCACTACAGGGATTCCTAAAGGCACACTTGTGCAGTCAGATCAGTGCAAGGGGTGTACTTTGGGGAAGTTTGTGAAAGCCACCTTTCACGAGAAGGATAATCGCGCCACGACGATCCTTGAGAGAATTCACACAGACGTGTGTGGGCATTTCTCAGTTGCTTCGACAGAAAAACACAGGTATTATGTGATTTTTGTTGATGATTTCTCTCGTAAGTGTTGGATCTTCTTCATGCAGAAGAAGAGCGAGACATATTCAAAGTTCTGTGAATTCAAAGCACTGGTCAAGAAGGAGTCGGGGAAGAAGGTGAAGGCTCTTAGGAGCGATAATGGTGGTGAATACATCTCGAACGAGTTCAAGGATTTCTGCAAGGTAGAAGGGATTCGTAGAGAGCTCATAGCTCCCCATAACCCACAACAGAACGGGGTAGCTGAGCGGAAGAACAGAACAATTGTGGGTGTTGCACGGGCAATGTTGCATGATCAGGGCCTACCCCTTCACTTGTGGGCGGAAGCATGCAATACAGCAGTTTATGTGCAGAACCGATGTCCTCATAAGATACTTGGCATGAGTACACCCGAGGAGGCTTATTCTGGTAAGAAGCCTAATCTTTCTCATTTGAGGATTTTTGGTGTTAACCTTTACATGCATGTGACGAAGGATGCTAGCAAGAAGTTGGAACCGACCGCAGAGGTTGGGATATTTGTGGGGTACACTGATACGCCCCACAACTATGGTGTGTATTTTCCAGACAGTGGTAAAACTGTTGTGCGACGGGATATAAAATTTCAGGAGGAGAAATCCATGAAGTGTTCGCTTGAGAGGGAGCTACACTTGCATGTAGATGAGGAGCTATTATTTCTTAAGGATGAGCTTCAGGACGTGGATCAGCCACAGTATGAGGTTCATGGAGTGGAAGAGACCACTCATGCAGCGCCAACCATCAGAGGGCGAAAGCGCTTGAAAGAAGCTGAGCGACTGGCTCAAGATGCAGAGAAAGTTGTAGGACCACCTACAGCCCAACGCAGGCAGAGATAGTCACCTGATCGGTACACTGGATACATGGCTCTTATGAGCAAGTGTGTTGTGACTGAGCCATCCTCTTTCGAGGAAGATGTGGAGGATCCCGCATAGGTAGACGCCATGGTGGAAGAGTATGATTCTATTGTCAGAAACAGTGCATGGGAGATTGTTCCTAGACCGGAAGGGAAATCAGTGGTGGGTTCGAGATGGATCTACAAGGTCAAGCAGGCAGCTGACGGGAGTGTGGAGAAGTACAAGGCAAGATTTGTTGCCCGAGGCTTTTCACAGATAGAGAGGATCGATTATGAGGAGACCTTTGCACCTGTCGCAAGGTATTCTTCCATACGGAAGATTCTTGCTCTCTCAACGCAGATGGGATGGCACATTCATCAGATGGATGTGAAGACTGCGTTCCTCAACGGAGTCATTGAGGAGGAGGTGTACATTGAGCAGCTCGAAGGCTTTGAGGTCTTCAGCAGCGAGTCGCATGTGTGCAGGCTCAAGAGAGCACTCTATGGGTTGAAGCAAGCACCACGTGCTTGGTACACACGGATAGACAGCTATTTCACAGGACTTGGATTCTCCAAGAGCGAGGCGGATCCTAACCTATACCAGATTGTGGTGGAGGGTAAGTTGCTTATCATTGTATTGTATGTTGATGATTTGATTCTAACGGGTGATGAGCTGTTGATAATTTCATGCAAGAAGGATCTTGCTACAGAGTTTGAGATGAAGGATTTGGGTCTCCTTCACTATTTCCTAGGATTTGAAATATGGCAGTGCAGTGGTGGACTGTTTGTTTCTCAGGGCAAGTATGCTCGGGAGATACTGGAGAAGTTCAACATGCATGGCTACAAGCCTGTTGATACTCCTCTTCCTAGAGGTTGGAGGAAGGAGGATGCCACTGTTTATCGACAGTTGGTGGAGTCGCTGATGTATTTGGTCAATACACGACCTGATATATGCTATGCAGTTAACCAGCTTTCACAAGCTATGGTTAAGCCTACCAAGCTCTTCTGGAAGGTGGGCAAGCATGTATTGCGCTACTTGAGAGGCACATCGGGATATGGTTTGTGGTACAGACAGGAGGATGAGGTGAAGCTATGTGGCTTCACGGATGCAGATTGGGCAGGGAGCCCAACGGACAGAAAGAGCACATCAGGAGGGGTCTTCAGTATTGGATCGATAGCAGTTTCTTGATACAGCAGGAAGCAGAGATCCGTGGCACTCAGTTCAGCAGAGGCCAAGTATATGGCAGCAAGTTTGGCTGCATGCGAGGCTATATGGATGAGGAAGATCCTGGTTGGTTTGTTCGGTTCTCATTTGGATCCTACTGTGATTTACTGTGATAACCAGAGTTGCATTAAACTCTCGGCTAATCCTATATTTCATGATACATCTAAGCATATTGACATCAGGTACCATCATATCAGAGATTGTGTGCAGCGGAGGATCATGTTGCTTTCATACATTCCAACGGAGGATCAGGATGCTGATATTCTGACGAAGGCTCTCACCAGGAGCAAATTCGAGTACCACCGAGGCAGGATAGGGGTTGCTGATAATCCATATCTTGTCGAGAGGGAGTGTTGAGATTGCAACAAGATGATGGAGCTTAGTGAAAAGAGTCGCCTTCACTAAGTGGGCCCGCAGGCAAATTATGGCACAAGTTCTATTTTTCATCCCAGCAGGGATGACCACAGTATGAGTGATCACAGTGTGGGTGACCACAGTGTGGGTGACCACAGTGTGGGTGACCACAGTGTGAGTGATCACAGTATGAGTGATCAAAGTCTATTTTTAGACTGGCTGTCAAAAATAGAAAAGTCAAATATTATTGTCTCATAATAATATTTGGACTATAAACTTGACCTTATTCTCTTGGAGCACTTTAGGATGAGCTATGGATGTGGTACATGCAGATCCCCGAGGGAAATACGTGGTTACCTATGGGATGACTAATATTTGCATGCAGGACTTCAGTTAGAACTCAAGTGAGTTGAGTTTAGTGGACTGGAGGTGCAGTTGATGGAGTTGTGTTCAGTTTAGCTTTGTTAAACTAGTTGTATTTAGTCTAACTGGCAAATAGACTAGAGATGAGTTGGGTGAATTAGTTATTAATTAATTCACAAGTTATTAAATCATAATGAAACTATAGAATACATCAGTTAACTCAGTTGCATGTCAGTGCATGTTCAGTTCAGCAGGGACAGGTGTTAGAGGATCAGTTGTGACTATAGTTGTGCATGATGATTTGCACAATCAGAGGGATTGAGTATGCCAATGAATTGGCCAATATCATGAATTGTAGCATGTGCTCACGTCCAACAGAGTGTGAGTGATTCTTTGCAGGTGAAATACGAGTTTGGTAAACCATTCTCATCAGTTCTTGAGCAGGTATTGAGCTGGAGAGGCAGGCAAGCAGTGGAATAGATTTGGAGATCAGATCTGAGCTATATTGTGTGTAACAGGTGGAGCTGGTACTGGATTGCTTGTGATAAGCATTGTACTTTGTAATGTTACATGTTCTCAATCATTAATATATAGATAGTGTGGGGTTTTTAGCGAGATGCTTTCCCCGGGTTACATACTGTGTTAATGTGTGAATGCTCTTGATGTTTTATTGTTATTGATACTGCTATATTGATGATCAACGTAGAGGAGCTTATGTATTGTGTATGTATTCCGCAATAGTACATGATCAGGATAATCTCTGTTGAATATGTGTTAAATTATTCAAAATTTCTACATGCATTAGCATGTGCTCATGCATTGATGTTTTTTCTTTGTTATTGACCATCCTCTTATGAAACAAATTGGTCTCTCAGAGAGACACTATTCACTTGTAGTCATTTGTCCTTCCTCCTAGACCCTGCAAAAAAACTAATACTTCTTCTACAATGGAATGTAAGACTATCAAAAGAGAGAGGTGATCAATCTCTTTAGGTATGATATTTACACACAAAACTAAGAATTCGTACTAATGAAACAAGTTCACGAATGAAAACCAAAAGAATTTATACCTGCTTCGGAATTAGTGCCTCAAGTTAACTGTTATATCTTTTGAGCAATTTCTTCATTCTTGACTATTTCAAACTTTGATGATGGATTTTTCATTGTGTATATCTCGTCGATACTTTTCCAACAACACTTGAATCGTCGAAATCCAATTTCGTATGAGAAAGTTAGATTGATTTGAACAGTAAGGTTTCTTAGCTGCAGAATTGATGTTTAGTTACGGAATGGCTTTCTAGCTGCAGAACGTGCACAATTTCTATAGTTAAAAATCTTGAACAGAAAGGTAGCTATGCATTTTTCATCATTAGTACAAAATTAATCAATACCTTCCAGAAAAGTGAGCAAATAATCTACTTATTTCATTGATTCAGTTTTTTTTTTTTTTTTTACCTGTGAACCTTTTGTTTTGTTTTTCATTTTGCTCCCTGAAGTTAGGAAGAACATGCGGTGACATAGTGATAACACACACCTCTGTTCCAAATCAAAACACATAAATCTATGATTGTTTTGTCACTATAATATACATCAACACGAAAGCCTTGTTTCTACGTGAAAATAAGTTCATGTACCCAACTGAAAACGGTGTTGGCTTCTTCATTTTGAGACAATGAACCAAATCTATCAATACCGGAAGAAAATCTATGAGAATGTAAGGAGATATAGGTCAGACACACAACAAATAAATACTTTATGAAATCTTGAGGACAAAGCAGTTTTTAGGATTTGCACAAGAGTACCAAAATTCCTTGATTTTAATAATATTTGTTGCACGGAAAGAAACCAGTTGTTGCTATGCTTGTTTACATTACCAAATATAGTACACTGGGGTACCTCAACGGTAAAGGTAACCAAGACATCAGCTTTCTGATTAAGTTATTGGAAAAGAAATTTTATGCAGCCAAGTACCAGGAAGAAAGTCCAAGACTGCCCATTTAATTCAGCTAAAGCTAGTATGGCTTCCACCTTCGCAAGATGGATATCATTAAAAAACATGAGCTTGCCCAGCATAGAATATTGTCAACTGGCGACTAATGTTATACATTTCGGGCCAGCTAGAATGCTGGATTCTTGAACCCCATTCTCAGGCAAGTATTTTGAACTACCAACAGAAAGGCTTTGCCCACTTCTGTTTCTGGCAGCTGGTGCACTTGGACCAATCATTCATGAGTCTGAATCGAATTGGATTCTTAGATTTAACAAAATATCGTGCCATATGGATTGAATGCCATAGAATGATTAGTTTTTAAATTGAATTTTTCTTCCTGGAGCGTGCCGTATTTAAACAGTGCTCTGTTCATTTAATGAAAATCGTTTTTTCTCACGCAGCATGCCAAATGGGGCTCCGAAGAACCGCAAAATTCCCCAAACCATTGCGAAATTTTCAAAACCATTTTTTTGTTATCTAATTGACCCCGTTCTCGAAAAAACCCATGTTTTTGTTTTTCCTAAATTGCCTCAGTTTGCTCAGAAAATTCGTTTTAAAATCAGGTTTTTAAAATGTTGCATTTTCTGTCAATTACGTCTTCTGTAAGAAAAAAAAATCAATTTCGAATTTGATTGCTGTCTGTCATGCCATTGAATTTTTTTTATTTTATTTTAAATCCCTTTGAATTGTGTTTTAATGGAATTTGATTGTTGTTGCACGGCCAAGCAATGTTGAGAAAGATACATTTGCATGACTAACAGTAATACGGGCAAAGGTGTTTGTCCAATAACTCATGCAATAAATGGAAAGAAAGTCGGGACCAATTGGTTTGGGTTCAAAAAATTCACTAATTGAAGATCTGACTGTCTAAAAAAAAATGAAACGAAGGTTCTCCTGGGAAATTCGTTATTCACCATGCTCCAACTATTTACTGTCTCAAAAGAAGGAATGAGAGAAGAGGGAGGATGTATGTTGTGGTAAAATTTCCAGATCTTCTTTCTCCAATTCGATAATCTCAACCTAGAAGAATGGATCACGTGGCTGAATTTTGACTGAGAAATTGATGAATGATTGTTGCCTGAAGTAGATTGAGAGTTTGAAACAAATGCTACAGCTGCAAACTGAATAACGTTTCAGGATTGCTATCAAATTTTGAAATTGAAATTGGCTTGGAAGTATCTAGATTTGCATTTTCCTCGGGAGTGCACTTCAGCCTTTTGTAAATGATGTATTTTTATTTATTTTATTATATGAAATGTGAATTAATTTTTTTTATTTGTTTTGTTAATAAAACTACATATGTTATATTTTCAAAAATTAAAAATATACATATATATTTTACTAAACAAACTAAAATATATATATATATATATATATATATATTTATATATTTAATTTTATTTTAATTTTCTTGAAGAAAATGAATATGGAAAATTTTATTTTTGTTATATATATATATATATATATATATATATATATATATATATTAAATGATTTGTAATTAAAATTATATATATATTTTCAAAGATTTAAAAAATATACTATATATTTTATTAAACAAAACAATTTATTGAAATTAAAGTTTTTCGTTAAATCAAATGAAATGATGAAAATATATATATATATATTTTTTAAACATAAAAATTCTTTTTCTAATCCTTCAGATCACGCAAAGTGCAGGAGGAGAGCATACTCGAGAAACTATTAATTTTTTTAGATGTAAGAAATAAAGTCTCCTAATTACACTTCCCCGACAATGGCGCCAAAATGTTGAATCAATTTAATGTCTTAAATTGCTCTACATAAATTATTAATCCGGGTATCGTACACTGATGAAGTGTAGTGCACTATATGTGCTTAGTTAACATTTTTCTTACTTCGTTATTTTATAGTTTATGTTGTTTTTATGGGTTTTGTTTCTTATGCTTAAGGAAATTAATCTAAGAAAAAAAAAAGTTATGCTTCTAGATGAAATCTCTAAATGTTAATGGACAACTAAATCTAATGACTTTTAATGTTAAAATCTAATTTCTAAAGAAGGGAGAAAAGGAAATGAACATTAGATAAAAACAAATCAAAATTTTGAATAGTTAAATTAATCTAGGACGGCAAATTGTCTATGAAATGAAAACAAAAATGATAATGCTAGTTTAAAACAATACAAAAACAACTATGATCTATTGCAGGCTCAAATACCATTGGGAACATTCAATATAGGAAGATGTCGAAATCATCTTCTTGAAATGACTTAAGTAATTGAGTATACAATAGATGTGATCTTAAGAAAGCATGGGAAATGAATCTATCACTGCTGCATGAACAAACGCACAAATTCAGTCCAATTGGAAAATGGTAGAGCCACCTTCTTAAGACGATTTAGTGAGCATAGGAAACACAGTTAGTTATGCTAATTTGAAATGGAAAGCAAATACAAAGCATGTAAAGGAAAACTAATCTATTGTGTGCTCTAATGATCCAAGCACCAATTGGAAAATATGCAGACTACTTTCTTGGTCTATTTTGTTAAGCATATATTACACAGTTAGATAAATCTACAATCAACCAGTTGAACACACTTGCATGAATTAAACTTGCATGAATGGAAAATCTAAACTTGAAAACAATCATAAAAATAAAATGACATACTTGAATGAAATCAAAGCAAAATTACAAAATAAAATCTACTCTACCTTACATTCTAATATGCTCCATGACATCTCCTACTTCACATCTCCTTCCATGTTGGGAACCTCAAAGCTTTATTCAAATTCTTCAAAATTACAAAATACAAAGTAAGGACAAGTTAAGCTAACAAAGTTAAAAAAGCTTTCAAATAAAGGAGAGAGATCTCCTATTTATACAAAAAGATGAGAAATTATCTCATTAATGAGAGTCCATGAATCTCTCTCTATATCTCTAGAGTTATAATCAAAATAGGAAATGATAAGACACATGTCTTCTTAGAGTTTCAATATAGATAGGAAATGTGACACATATCCTCATAATCCCATGATATTCTCCACTCAAATTCGAATTTGATCTTAGGATGCCACATAAAGGCCTTTTAGAAGCTTCCTTTTGACCTACACATGTCAACAATCTCGTCCCACTTATTAGGTATAAGCATATGCACATTATTTTCTAATTTTTAACCACAATTTCACTTAAAAATGCTAAGAATTAATAAAGTTCGGAAAAACATAAATGTGACCCAATAATGATGAGAGTGAGATGAATGTAATGACATGGTAGTGAAATGAAAATGAAATGGAGGTGATATAATGGACATGATAGTGAAAGTGTAATGGAAGTGAATGACAATTTCAAGACCCAGCAAGTTCGTATTGTGTACCAATGCTTGCAAGAGAGGACTTGGTGCAGTTCTCATGCAATAAGAACAAGTAGTGTGCTATGAGTCATGAAAACTGAATGAGCATGAGAAAAACTACCCAATGCATATCTTGAGCTAGCAGCGATTATACATGCATTGAAGATGTGGAGGCACTATCTTCTTGGTAGGAGGTTTATATTGATGAGCGATCGCAGTGGGTTGAAGTATTTGTTTAATCAACTGAATCTAAATGCTAAGCAAGCTAGATGGTTGGCTACCCTTAGTGAGTTCGACTTCGAGATCAGATACATCAATGGGAAGGAGAATCAAGTTGAAAATGCTCTTAGTAGGAAGGTACAAGTAAATCATATAGCAGTTATGAGCTCTTATGGGACAGAGTTACAGGATAGGATCTTGTAGGCAAGACAGCGGGATGACAAATACATGGAGATTATGCACAGGTTATAGCAAAGCACAGGTACAGGTACAGGTGTAGGTACATATATATGTACAAGTACATGTGGAGGAAAAGGTACAGGTACAGGTGACCGGGATGTGACCGGGATGTAGACTATCGTCTCACAGCAAATGGTTTGGTGAGACTTAGAGACAGGATCTATGTGTTGGAATTGCAGTGCGCTCAAGAAGCTTATCTTGAGGGAGTTTCACACCAAGCCATACTCGGGTCATCCAGGATATCAGAAGACGTTGATGGCGGTAAAGAAGTTCTACTATTAGCCGTATCTGAAAAAGGAAGTGGCAGAGTTCGTGGCTATATGCCTAGATTGTCAGCGAGCCAAGGCGGAATTTAAGCATCCAAGTGGTTTACTACAACCTATGGCGATTCCAGAATGGAAATGGGAGTTAATTTCCATGGATTTCATTATAGGTCTTTCGACAACATTAAAGTAGCATGATTCTATTATGGTTGTGACTGACAGGTTGAGCAAGGTAGCTCACTTCATTCTAATAAAGGATACATATTCAGCAGTGAGGTAGCACAGATGTTCATCAGAGAGATAGTGAGACTGCATGGTGTTCCAAAGAAGATTGTGTTGGACATGGATGAAAAGTTCACTTCCATGTTTTGAAAGGAGCTATTTGCAGGGTTGGGTACAAAGTTGGCCTTCATTACAGCTTATCATCCGCAGACAGATGGACAAATAGAGAGGGTCAACAAGATCTTGGAGGATATGTTAAAGATGTATGTGATGCATCAGCAAAAGAAATGGGAGGAGTATCTTCCATTGGTTGAGTTCGCATACAACAATGGTTATCATGAGTCATTAATGATGATTCCTTTCGAGGCATTGTATAGGCGGAGTTGTAACACTCCCATCAGCTGGAGTGATCCAGCGAACAAGGTACTTATTGGACCAGACATGTTGGTGGTCATGGAGTGGGAAATGTTGGTTATAAAGAAGAATCTAAAGGTAGCACAGGATAGGCAAAAGATTTATGTGGATCATCAAAGGGTGTTCAAGGATTTTCAGGTTTGGGAGCATGTGTATTTTCGCATCAAGCCCAAGAAAAGTTATTTGAGGATTGGTTCATGTGCCAAGTTGGCAACATGGTATTGCGGGCCTTTTGAGATCCTTGAGAGGATTTGACCGGTGGCATATCGACTTGCACTGCCTCCAACAGTGAAATTCTATGATGTTTTCCATATTTCATTGATTAAAAAGTATATAAAGGATGTTGATCATGTTATTGATTGGTCTCTATTACAGGTGGAGCAAGGAGAGTTCCAATCGGAGCCTGAGTTCATATTGCAGTGGAAACATCTCATGCTCAGGAACAGAGCCATAAAGCAAGTTAAAGTGAAGTGGAAGCACTTTGGACTTGAAAAAGCTACATGGGAGATGTTGGATCAGATGCGAGCCTTTTATCCTTCATTGTTTGTCAGTTGAGGTAAAGCAGTTTTGGTTTGATGTTGGTATATATTTGGAATATGTTTTGGTGATGTTATGGTATATGTATGCATATGTATACGGATGTAAATACTGTTATGACCTAAGTTATAAAGCTCCAATAAGTGGTATGGGTGTCAAGTTATTATGGTTATTGTATTGTTATGTTGGCATGATGTTTTGCTTTTGAGCAGGTCTTTCATTGTAAGTACTGCAACGAGCTAAGTTATAAAGCTTCATGGGCAGTATGTTTACTTTTCAGTAGTTTTGTTGTGGTATTGGTATGTTTTAACACAGAGGACGATGTTCCTCAAGCGGGGCGGGGGGGGTTGTAACAACCCTGGTGAAAATTTCATATAATAAAAGTTAATAAAGGCAAAATAAAACCACGGTTAAGGGACACTTATTCCAAGCTAAAACTTGGGCAAAGATATCTTAGTGGGCATCACCAGATGTGTGTTTTGGCTAAGGAAAACTGGAAAAGGATAAGGCAATAGCATTAAAAGGTAAAAAGGAATTTTTGGCACATTTTTTAATGAAAATAAAGGAAATTAGGAGAAAACTAAGGTGAAAGGTCACGGGTTGAATGTGAGGACGAAATGAAGGAAAATAATGGAAAATGAAGAAAATAAATGCCTCATTAATAAAAAGGCTTCTAAGGATTAGTGGGCAAGCTTTTGCTAACCTTTTGTCAGTTCAAGTTTGGAGCTCCCTCATTATTCTCTCTCTCACTCTTGGTCACTTACAGTTTTCTTACAGCACTCTAGTTATGGATCAAGGAACGGAAAGAAAACAAAGGGAAAGGAAGGAAAAGTAGGATCAGGTAGCTTTAGCAGGAATACTTGCAGGTAACCTTTTGCATGTGCGATTTCCTATCTGGCTTGGACATGCATGGCTTTGCATGTTGGTGTATGGTCCTCTTGCTATTAGTGGCATGGCTTTTCTTAGTTTTTTGTAGCATCGGAAGTGATCTAGCTTGAAAATTGGTGGAGAGGCTAAGGCACATGAGTTCTAAAGAACCCAGAAACCGTTTAGTGAAATTCCACCTGGATTGTATTTTATTAAAATAATTAATATTTTTAATGGGGTCCCTAAGTCTAAACTTAGGGAAATTAAAATATTAATGGGTATTAATCAAAATATGGGTGAGAATGATCTAGAAGGATGATCAAGCCATGTTTTAATCTTAGTCGTTGATTAGAAATTAATCTTGGTCGTTGATTGTCTCAATGGGAAAAGTATAAAATGGAGGCTTGGGGTTCATTTGGAAACACACACGGAGAGAACGAATTGATCTAGAGTTCAATTTCTAGGGCTAGGAAGCTGAGAAATTTGAACTAAGTGATCATTTCTCGGCAAAGGGGTAGTGAGAAACTGGGAGGACTTTCCGGATAATACTGACATAGAGGTGGAGAGAGCTTGCAGAGAGGCAGCACAGTAGCCAGGAGAGTTGACGATGGGCCAGTCTAGGCCCACATAGCCTTGACGCAGAGCCAGAAAGGCCAACGCAGAGGGGAAAGATGCCTGTCATGCAGAAGTCAGAACTATTGGAATAGTCGGGATAGTTGATGCAGAGAGAAGAAGAGGTGACACAGGGCTGACGCAGAGCCAACGCAGAAGTAGTCGGGGTTAGCTAGTCTTGTTGCCGAATCAGCCAGAATTATGCCGGGTGAAATGAGGTAAAACTCTCTCAGATTTTCCGCCAGTATTTTCTCTATAAAGGATTGTTATATGAGCATCCTAGATTTGTATTCAAATATTTCTCCTGCATAATAATAAACCCTCAGAACTATTGCACTGGTCTTCCCTCATTAGGTTTTTCTGGGGACTATTGTGTCCAAAAATAAGTGTGTCCTATGTATCTTGTTCTTTGCTCTGTTTTCTATTTCATGAGATCAAATATTTAACTAGTGTAGGTTGCAGAAGTAATTTTCTTCAGTATTCATAATAATAACTTGGTTAATTGAAAAATAAAGTAGGTGAAGTGGATTCAGATTTGTTGTAGTAGGGGTTCCTTCAGAGTGTAGAAATTTTCACATGGTATCAGAGCATTGATTTTGAAACAGGAAGTGCAGATCCAGTGTTGAGCAGTGAGGCCGAAAGCTACACTTGGCAGCAATTTGAATCCCAGAGGGAGCGACGCAAAGCCTCAACGTAGTGCTTGAAGGGTGCAATTTCTCCCAGGGCAGAAATCCTCTGGAAAAGAACAAAGACACGTAGAAGGGTAATTTTCTCCTCATAGAAATTTCTGCCAGAATGTTCGAATTTCTCACTTGCTAAGCAGCTAAGCAATGTTGAGCAGTGACTAAAGGAGTCAGTTTGACAAGTTAGGTGAAATGGCATCGCATGGGCTCAGAGATCAGGACAGGTTGGATAGAGCCTCCAACTATTTCATATGGAATACCAGAATCTTAGTTGTTCTGGAGGAAAATGATCTCGAGGCCTACGTCAAAAGTGTTGTAGTTGTTCCTGCTAACAACAACCAAAAGAAGAAGTACAATGTAGAGAAGGGGAAGGAAAACAATCTCATTCTCGATTGATTTGATATTCACCCTATGAGTGCCATCAGTTAAAGATTTATTAACAAAGGTATTACAGACTCATGTGCTGGTGTGTGTTCTGTGTTATTGAAGCAACGGATCGATCAGATTGCCAATACACAGATAATTAAATGGAAAGACAGCAGAGGAATATAGTAAGCAAATACAAGAACACAAGAAATTTAATAAGGAGTTCACCCTATTCTCCAAAGCTACATCTCCAGTCCAGCTTTCAGTGGTGGCCTTATTTTATTGTGTCTTTAAGCAGAGAATTACAATGCAGGGACTCAATGTGAGTTCTCCTGAAGCAGGTTTGCTTGGCAGAGTGGTTCTCGGATTCTCCAAGCCACTTGAGTACACAAACTTCTTCTTCCTACTAGCTCTGTGACCTTTTGGTCTACAGTGGAGAGCCCAATGTGCTGCTCAGCCCGGACATATCCTCTCTGGGATGGATCGAATCTCTCAAGCCTCTGGTGCTCGATGCTGCCTCTGGTCAGCTCGACCCTCTGTCCTCTTCTGCTTTGCTTTACTGCCTTCTTCTCTATTTCTATCTCTCTGTGTTCAATCCTCCTCTCGGGGTTCACTACTCCACTTCTCGTCTCTTCGTCTTCGACTAACTTGACTGTGTATTCTGTCTTTGTTCATGGCTCTGAAGCCACTCATTCCAAGATTGTTTGGTTCCTCTTCCGCCTCTATTGATTTTCCTTCTGCAGCTGCGCTTGGAGTTCCCTATTCGGCGTCATCATCAACGCTCAGGAAAGTGGCCACATGTCCTCCTCTAAATGGCGCCAGCCTGCTTCGTCGGTTCATTTCTTCAGTTACGTCATGGATGAAGTCTTTCCTCCACCCTGGCGGTCAAACGGATTCCAAATCCTTCTAAATCATGACTTATTCCTTCGTCGATTTTGCTTCCCCCCATCAAGCACAATCTCACTCGTCCGATCTAGGTCCCCAGATCCAACGCCATACGCACATTTCGCACGGTTGACTTGCTCGACCATTAGCGCGCGATCAACGGCGGTTTTCCCTCACCTCCGCTTGCCACGCATCGATCGATGAATGGAATCGCTTTGCTCTCGTCCAAAACCACTTACCATCTGAGGGCGCTCCGATCCATACCGTCGATTTCCAGAGCGCGGGCCCCACCTTTGTCCTTTAGCGCTTTTCGCCTTTTTCGCCCGCAGTTCTCCGGTTCCCCATGCATCCGTGTGCTCGGGCTTCCTCCATTTTGGCCCTGTTCGCCTAGCGCACTAATCGCGCATCAAAAATCACCTCCTTTTCCTGTTTCGAGGCTCCCTGGAGCTATTTTGACCTCCCGCACAGTCTCCATGGGCCTCGGTCAGCGTGCTTTGACCAAGGTCGTAGTCATTCCACGCTCGCTGCCATTGTCACTATTTCAGGGGTGTTTCTGATCGTTGTTTTGGAATTCTTTAGAGATTTGTTCTGACCTGGTACAGTCATGGTTCTTTGACAGTTCTTTATGGATCCAATTCGGATCATGGCCTTCCCACTAAAAAAGCTTTTGGACCACCAAAAGTTGGTTTTCAAGCATCGACTAAGTGAGGGTATTGCTTTCTCACTTGTCCAACCTCAATCGACTTTGCACTGCTCAGCTTTGAACCTTTGAGCCCAATCCTGAGGTACTCAACAGCTCCCCTGCGTGTCGTCCTCACCTTCCTGTCCAGTACTGTGTCTTCCTGCAATTCATTAAGATATTCAGGTAGCAGGTCATCAATAGAAGGCAATTGACTTTGCTCTTCAGGGTCCTCAATCATTGAAGGTTCAAACAATCTCAAGTAATATGCATTTACGACTGAGTAGATGTGCATGTAAGCTGGTAAATCAAGGCGAAAAGCATTTTCACCAATCTTCTCAAGTATCTTGAAGGGTCCATACCTGATAGACTTTAGCTTTTTACCTTCACCTTGCATCATGTCCTTGCTGATATACAGCCAGACTTGGTCTCCAACTTGAAAACTATGCTCCATCCGATGCTTATCATGCCTAGCCTTGTACTTGGCCTGGCTCTTTCACAGCTGTTCCTATACTGCCTGGTGGATCTCCTGGATTTGTTCAATGAACCTAGTTTCCTTGTCCACATCACTGTGTCCATCAACCATGGTATCTTTGCCAAAGACAAAATCCAAAGGAGACCTTGGTATGAAACCAAAACAGGTCTCAAAAGGAGATCTCTGGGTAGAAGAGTGCTTGGCTGTGTTGTAAGCATGCCGCACATAACACAAGTGTTCATCCCAAAGCTTAGGATGTTTGCTACAATATCCTCTCAATAACTAGATCACTGTCTTGTTTACTACTTCTGTCCGGCCATCTATTTGTGGATGAAAAGTTGCGCTTTTCTTCAGTTTGGTGTCCATCAGTTCCCACAGACTAGACCAAAACTTCCCCACAAATCAGGTGTCTTAATCAGATACAATGGAAGTGGGTAATCAAAAATGAACCCATACATGTTCAAAGAACAATTTTGCAGTCTGTTCAGCTATAATCTGTTTATTCAAGGTATAAAGATACACATTTTGTTGAACCTGTCCACAACAACATATAGATAATCATGACATTTCCTAGATTTAGGAAGCCCTCCAACAAAATGCATGGAAACACTTTCCCAATGGTGAGAAGGTACTGGAAATGGAGTGTACAAGCCTAGTTTTCTATTGCTGGGCTTGCTTTTAGCACACATGGCACACCCTCTTACATATCTAGAAACGGTCTCATTCATTTTCGGCCAATAGTAGAATCCGTGCAACTGTGCAACTGTTTTACTTACCCCAAAGTGACCTGATATCAGAGAAGTGTGTGCTTCTCTAATTATCTTTACTCTCTCAGTTTGTGGAATGCAGAGTTTCCCACAATGATATAAGAGTCGATCATTCACATGATAGTCCAATTCTTCTACTCTTTTGCCTTGACTCAAAGTTGCATATACATCTTTAAAGTCCATATCCTTAGCATATTGTTCTATGTAGCTTTCATGTAGCACAGAATTATGCTTAAGTATGGTAGATTCATTTATAATGGGTCTAGATAGCATGTCTGCAACCTTGTTATGTATGCCTTTTTTATATCTGATGACCAAATGACACTGTTGTAGAAAACCCATCCATCTGTAATGTCTTGATTGCTGCAACTTAGTTTGGGAGTGTAGATATTGAAGTGGTTGATGATCAGTATGTATTACTGTATCTTTGCCCATTAAATAATGTTTCCACTTTTTCACACTCTGAACTAGTGCATACGATTCTTTATCATAGGTTGGATAGTTAACCACTATAGGATTAAAAGTCTCAAAATGATAACATATGGTTTTACCGTGCTGTGTCAACACTAGTCCCATGGCATAGTCACTGGCATCAGTTTGGATCTCGAATGGTCTTTGTAGATCTAGCAGTGCTAGTACAGGTGTTGTACTAATTTTCTCTTTCAAGGTGTCGAAGGCTTTCTAATGTTTGCCTCCCCACTGAAACACCTTATTCAATCCTGTTAAAGCATGTAAGGGAGCGGAAATTGAGGAAAAGTTAGAAATGAACTTCCTCCAATATTGTGTTGCTCCTCAAAAGTTTCTCACTTCTGTAGCAGACTTGGGTTTAGGCCAGTTCACAATGACTGCCACTTTAGAGGGATCTATTTTCAATTCACCTCCCCCTACTATATGACCCAAGTAGTTTAGAGATGTTCTGCCAAATTCACATTTTGAGAGTTTAACATAAAGCTTTTCTCTTTTCAAAACATCTAATGTCTGCTTAACATGCTTTAAATTTCCTTCCCACATTTTACTAAAAATCAGAATGTCATCCAGATACACAATAACAAAATCATCAAGAAAAGGTCTGAGTACATCATTCATTAATCTCATGAAAGTGGTAGGAGCATTATTTAAGCCAAAAGGCATAACCAACCATTCATACAATCCCTGCTTTGTTTTGAAAGCAGCCTTCCATGCATCTTTCTCTGCAACTCTGACCTGATGGTATCCACTATGCAAATCCAGCTTGGTGAAATAAACAGTTTCCTTTAATTGATCTAAAAGATCATCTATGCGAGGAAGGGGATAACAATTTTTTATTGTTATCTTATTCAGTGCTCGGTAATCAATGCACATTCTCCACGAGCCATCTTTCTTTCTCACCAAAACGATTGGTGACCCACATGGTGAAGTGCTAGGCCTGATGAACCCTTTCTCGAGCAACTCCTGCACCTGCTTCTTGATTTCAGCATTCTCTAAAGAAGACAACCTATACATCCCAATGTTAGGCAAAGGAACATCTTGCTGCAAAATAATATCATGTACTATTCCCTTTTTGGGTGGCAGACCTTTAGGTTCTTGAAATAAGACATCATACTCTAAAACAACCTTTTCTATATCAGCTTGTTGTTCAGCATTATAGCCCTCAAATACATTGGTTCTATCAAGTTTCTTTTCCTTTACAACCATCAATAAGAATTTTTTGCATGAATTTATCATTCTTTTCATATGTCCTGATTTTATGAGAGTATAATTATTCTTGAGCTTATGAGCTCTTACAAGGTATTCAATTCCATCTTTAACAAGTAGATATTGGTTCTCAACTTTATAGAAAATAGCCTTTCTATCATACAAGTAAGGGCTTCCTAAAACAATTCCACATATATCCAAAGGAATTATGTCTAACTCAACCTCATCTACAAATTCTGACCCAAAAGAAAACTTGAGTTTGCACTGTCTTGTCACTTGTAGCTGTGTTTTATCATTCAACCATCCTAATGGATATGGTTTCTTATGAGGTGTAGTTTCTAATCCCAATTTCTTTACAATTGCTTTAGAAATTAGATTTACTTGTGAGCCACTATCAAACAAAGTATCAATCTTTTGATTTTTTGAAATAACTCGAATATGGAAAAGCTCGTCTTTTTCTCTCATTTTCTTCATCAATAACAGATTGAGCAGAATTACTAGTAGATGCTTTAGAATTCATACCTTTTATACCTGTGGCTGCTATAGTTGTTTCATCTCTTGAATCTGACCTCAAATCTTTCTGAATAGCTGCAACAGTCTTTTTCTTGCCCTTGGACTTCTTAGGTCTCAGCTCTAGATGCAGAATCCAACAATGTTCATCATCATGCCCATATTTTTTACAGTGAGTGCATGAAGCTTTGGCTTTCTGTGCAGTGTTAGCCTTCCTTGCTTTCCACTTCTGCTTTCATTTCTCCTTGCTCTTGCTTACAATGGGTTGGGATGGTCCCCCAACTTCTGGATTTCCATTCTTTCCTCTAGCTTCTAGATGAATAGCTTGTACAGATACCTCATCTATACTAGTGGGATTAAACATGAGGATAGTATGCCTCATGTAGCTATGTAGACCATCAATGTACTTCAAAAGAGTATCTGGTGAGTTTAATGAGATACCCAACATCAATGCTCTCTTTTTGAATTCTTGAGTATACCCTTGCACACTTTTCCCTTTCAACTATCGAAGAGTTTCCCAACTCATCATGGCTTGTTACATGTAGGCCAATGGATAGAACTGCTTTTTTATTGCAGCAACAAATTCACTCCAAAAAGAGATGGTCTTACCATGTCTTTTCATATCAGCTTGGGTTCTACCTTCCCACCAAACCAAGGTAGTGCCTCCTAGGTGTAAACTTGCGAGTTGAATCTTACTCTTGTCTGAGTCTATGTTCTGTACTCTGCAATACACATCAATTTGTCTAATCCAATTGTCCAAATTTTCAGCATTTAGCTCTCCATCATATATAGGTAAATCAAATTTAACATCTAGCTTAATCAAAGATGCTTTCTTATTATGCACAGGGCTATTAGGAGGTGTGAGAAAGCTTTCCTCTTTCCCCTTTCCTTTGGAGTGGTCTTGGAAGTGAGACTCATCTTCTTCTTTATCTTGTTTAGAACCTGAGGATTCTGGCCCCACAAAACCTTTCTCTGACATTGTCTTCCGAGGATAGACTCTCCCAATTTCAGGATTAGTTTCCACCAACGCTCCTTCTCCTAATTTGAGCTTTGATCTTGTGAGCATTCACAGCTAAACTAATACAAGCTTGTCTAACCTTACAGCCTAGATCTTTGATACCACTTGATCTGATATTCACCCTATGAGTGCCATCAATTAAAGATTTATTAACAAATGTATTACAAACTCATGTGCTGGTGTGTGTTCTGTGTTATTGAAGCAACGGATCGATCAGATTGCCAACGCACAGACAATTAAATGGAAAGACAGCAGAAGAATACAGTAAGCAAATACAAGAACACAAGAAATTTAATAAGGAGTTCACCCTATTCTCCAGGGCTACATCTCTGATCCAGCTTTCAGTGGTGGCTTTATTTTATTATGTCTTTAAGCAGAGAATTACAATGCAGGGACTCAATGTGAGTTCTCCTGAAGCAGGTTTGCTTGGCAGGGTGGTTCTTGGATTCCCCAAGCCACTTGAGTACACAGACTTCTTCTTCCTACCAGCTCTATGACCTTCTGGTCTACAGTGGAAAGCCCAATGTGGTGCTCAGCCTAGACAAATCCTCTCTGGGATGGCTCGGATCTCTCAAGCCTCTGGTGCTCGATGCTGCCTCTGGTCAACTTGGCCCTCTGTCCTCTTCTGCTTTGCTTTACTGCCTTCTTCTCTATTTTTGTCTCTCTGTGTTCAGTCCTCCTCTCGGGGTTCACTGCTCCACTTCTCGTCTCTTCGTCTTCGACTAACTTAACTGTGTATTCTTCTTTGTTCATGGCTTTGAAGCCACTTGTTCCAAGACTGTTCGATTCCTCTTCCGCCTCTGTCGATTCGCCTTCTGCAGCTGCGCTTGGAGTTCCCTGTCCGGCGTCATCATCAACGCTTAGGGAAGTGGCCACATGTCCTCCTCTAAATGGCGCCAGCCTGCTTCGTCAGTTTGTTTCTTCAGTTATGTCGTGGATGAAGTCTTTCCTCCACCCTGGCAGTCAAACGAATTCCAAATCCTTCTAAATCACGTCTTATTCCTTCATCGATTCCGCTTCCCCCCATCGAGCGCAATCTCAGCCGTCCGATCTGGGTCCCCCAGATCCAACGCCATACGCACATTTCGCGCGGTTGACTTGCTCGACCATTAGCACGCGATCAATGGCAATTTTCTCTCACCTCTGCTTGCCACGCGTCGATCGATGAATGGAATCGCTCCGCTCTCGTCCAAAACAAATTACCATTTGAGGGTGCCCCGATCAATACCGTCGGTTTCCAGAGCGCGGGTCTCACCTTTGTCCTTTAACGCTTTTCGCCTTTTCCGCCCGCAGTTCTCCAGTTCCCCATGTGTTTGTGTGCTCAGGCTTCCTCCATTTTGGCCCTATTCGCCTAGCAATGCACGATTAGCACATCAAAAGTCACCTCCTTTTCCCGTTCCGGGGCTCCCAGGGGCTATTTTGACCTCCCGTGCAGTCTCCATGGGCCTCGATCAGCGTGCTTTGACCGAGGTCCTCATCATTCCACGTTGGCTGCCATTGCCACTGGTTCAGGGGTGTTTTTGATCGCTATTTTGGAATTCTTTAGAGATTTGTCCTGACCTGATACAGTCATGGTTCTTTGACAATTCTTTATAAATCCAATTCGGATCATCGATGGAGTTCGAGATCATGTGGTCTCACGCTTACAAGGAAAGGATACAGCCCGAGAGATATGGGAAGCCTTGTCTTCTTTGTATGGAGGCTCTTCCACACAGTGGAAAATATATTTGGAGTAGAAGTTACAATGAACCTTCATGCGGAAAGGAGAAGGGGTGAACCTCTATCTTCAGCATCTTCAAGACACTAGAGACCAGCTTGCTGCAGTGGGGTCCACTACTCAGCCAACCGCGATGGTGAGGATAGCCCTAAATGGAGTCTTGAATGAATGGAAAGTTTTCATCCAAAGCATATTGGGAAGAGAAAAACTACCTTCATGGGAGGAGATGTGGGTGGCTCTTCAACTGGAAGATTTAAGGAGGAACCTAGTGAAGTTCAACCTCAGTGGTAGCAGTGGGAGTGGCACAAAGACAAAGGAGAAAGAGGAGAACGCAACTCTAGCATCAAAGGGACAGTAGAAGCCAAAGCAAAAGAAGGATATTTCTAAGGTGAAATGTTTCATTTGTGACAAGATGGGCCACTATGCATCCCAGTGTCCTTTGAAGAAAAAGGATAAGCATGAGAAACATGATCCTAAGGTTTCTTCATCAAATATTAACGAAGATGAGTTTGCCACGAGTGCCCATGGTGGTCTGAGTGCAGGTGTAATGGATAATCGTTCAAATCCAGAAACGATTTCTACAAGTTCAGGTGGAACTTCTTCTTGGATTTCCTTTGGAGTATTAATCATCCACCTCCAAACTTGGCTATTCTGCTGAATTAGCAGAACTTCTTAATTTTACCCGCAATATGACAACCTTTCAATTGCCACGGAATCAAAAGGAATTCAAACTTTTGGTAAATTCCTTATTGCGTCCGCTTTTTCCACAAACATTATCACGCTAACTCTCTGTCGTTGATCTTACCTTTCAATCCATTGGTTGTTGGTTCACCCGATCAACAAAACTAATTGGTGATCCTCCACCGTTAATCACAACACACTTGATCCAATGGTTAACAGCGATATCGGATGGAGATCTTGTGCGATGTTGTGCCACCTGATAAAGTGGTTTTCTCTCTCCACTCGAGTGCTACGTGTAGATCTATTAATGGAATCTCTTAGAATTTCAAAAGACAGCCTACCACTTTTTCTTCACCCAATAAACAACTTCACTAATAAAACTGCTTTTCTTCCTTGACTAACGCACGAGCTTATTGGCGTGCGATGACTGTTAGATCTATTGGATCTGCAGATCGGACGGTTCTAGACTCCTTTGGTTAACACGATTTTGTTAGGTTTTCTTTTCTCTGTTCTGCCAAACTTAACACCTCCACTACATTTAACTTATCTCAAACCATATTCTCTGATGTTTTTAGAACATAACCAAATTATTTCAAAACGTAGAAAAATGCAAGATTGGCGATATAATAAAGATTTTACATACTCTAATTCGAAAGCCACACTAGAAATAAACAGAACTATGAGATATTTCGAAGGAATAAAACGCCTCCAGGATTGACCAATTATACACAAATACATAGAGATACAGTTTCTGTAACTTAATCTTATATGGCCTAATCAAGCCAAATCAGTGAAAATCCATTTACAATCATTCAGAACTTACATAAATACCATTTCATTCTAACAATCAGATCTTTAATCAGTGGATCGAATCTGCCTAATCTTAGACAATATCTACTTTGGTTGCATTCTCCTCGAGAATCTCAACAGCTTGAATTAATTATAAAATCACTCAATCCCTAAATCCTAGCTGAAATCCTATCTAGAGAACTTTGTAAATTGACAGCTAAAGGATCCCACTCCTTTGCTTGTAAACTTTTTTTGTATTTTTGAAATAAATTCGAAGCCTTTTGTTTTCAAGCCTCATGCTCCTGCATCAGACTCCTGAGGACAAAACTCGTCATGGGCTCATGTCCATGAGCTCTTCTACAGAACGGCCCAACTTTTGTAGCATGGTTTCTGTTACCCAGGTAGTATCAGCAGGTTGTTGATCCTTCCACTTGGCCAAGTACTGAAAATACTCCTATCCCCTTGTTTTCTTAAACACTCTTTTATCCAATATCTTCTTTGGTTGCAATGCCTTTGCTACAGGTAATTGTTTTACTCAATCCACCTCTTGTTATTCCTTGTCTTCTGTTGTGTCATCTTCCTGTCCCTTTTCATATCTGTATAAGTCAGCAACATTGAAAATTGGAGATATTCCAATGTCAGGGGGTAACTCAATTTCATATGCATTTGCAGAAAAATTCCTTGAAACTCTACATGGTCCAATATTCTTAAATTTTAATTTGTTATACTCCCTTTTTGGAAATCTTTCCTTCCTTAGGTGTGCCAAAACCAAATCTCTAACCTCAAGATTTACTTCTCTTTTCTTCAAATCTGCTCTGCTCTTGTATTTTTTGTTGTTTTCCTGTAATTGTTGTTTTACCTGTTCTTGTTTTGCTTGAACTTCTGTAGCAAAATATTCTCCTTTAGCACTTCTCATTTCAGCTTTTCCCAAGTCTCTCAATTCAGACACTCCTCTTGGGTGCATTCCATAAACTATATGGAATGGACTCCGCCCTGTACTACTATAAGGAGAACCGTTATAAGCATATTCAGCCTGTGCCAATACTTGATCCCACTCTTTCGAATGGTCACCTATAAGACTTCTCAGAAGATTACCCAAGCTTTTGTTCACAACTTCAGTCTGCCCATTAGTTTGAGGATGATAAGCAGAACGAAAACTCAATTTAGTACCAAGTTTCTTCCACAATGTCCTACAGAAATGACCAACAAATCTGGTATCTCTGTCTGAAACAATGCTCTTAGGTAACCCATGCAACCTTACAATTTCTTTAAAAAACAAGTTGGCAACATGAGTAGCGTCACTGGTTTTATAACATGGAATAAAATGTGCCATTTTTTAAAATTTGTCAACTACTACATAAATTGAATCATGTCCCCTTTGAGTTTTTGGTAAACCCAAAGCAAAGTCCATACTTACCATATCCCAAGGCCTATCTGGAATAGGTAACTAAACATACAAACCCGTGTTTTGGCTCCTTCCCTTTGCATACTGACAGACTTTACAATTTTTCACATACTTTTCCACTTCAGCTCTCATCTTTGGCCAAACATAAAACTGGTTCAACTGCTCATGAGTCTTGTCTGCACCAAAATGTCCACCCAGTCCACCACTATGTTTCTCCTTGATCAAATTTGCTCTCATAGAACAATTTGGTATGCACAGCTGATTTATTTTAAACAATAGTCAGTCTTGCAGAAAATAATCCAACCACTTGCTTCTATCTAACAAAATAGGATTTCTACAAGCTTCAAATGCCTCTTTGAAATATGGATCTTTCTCATATAACTCTTTAAGAAAATCAAAACCCAACACTTGAATTTGACTTTCTTGAACTAAAATGCTTTTTCTACTTAAGGCATCTGCTACTTTGTTTGATTGACCAGTTATATGTTTTAACACAAAATTAAAACTTTGAAGGTATTCTACCCATTTTGCATGCTTCTAGTTAAGCTTTGGTTGTTGCATAATGTACTGTAATGCATGGTTATCTGAATACAGTATGAACTCCTTGGAAATCAAGTAACGTCTCCACTTCTTCAAACATTGCACCACTACATAAAACTCATTGTCATAAGAAGAATATTTTTTCATTGACTCATTCATCTTTTCACTAAAATAAGCTACAGGCCTGTCCTCCTGACTCAAAATAGCTCCAATGGATTTCCCACTGGCATCACACTTCACTTGAAAAGGTTTATTAAAATCAGGCAAAATCAAAATAGGCTTCTCAGTAATCTTTCTCTTCAACAGCTGGAAGTTCTTTTCTGCTTCAATAGTCCATTTAAATGGTTGTATGTCCTTCTTTATTATGTCAATAATTGAATCATTAATTTTACTAAAATTCCTTATGAATTTCCTGTAAAAACTAGCAAGACCGTGAAAACTTCTTACCTCAAAGACACCTTTTGGTGAAGGCCACTCCATGATAGCCTTGATCTTCTCTGGATCCATCTTTAACCCCTCAGCAGAAACAACAAAGCCCAAATACACCAACTCCTCCTTCATGAATGAACATTTCTTTAAATTTAACAGTAACTTCTCTTGTTGTAGCCTTTGTAAGACATAATTCAGATGTCTCACATGTTCCTCTTTTGATCTGTTGTAAACTAATATATCATCCAGATATACTATTACGAATTTACCAATAAATTCTCTCAAAACTTCATTCATGAGCCTCATAAATGTACTAGGGGCATTCGACAATCCAAAAGGCATTACCATCCATTCATACAATCCTTCATTGGTCTTAAAAGCAGTTTTCCACTCATCTCCCTCTCTAATTCTGATTTGATGATAACCACTTTTTAAATCTAACTTTGTAAAATATCTAGCTCCACTCAAACAATCCATCAAATCTTCGATTCTAGGTAAAGGAAATCTGTACCTGATTGTTATCTTATTGATTGCTCTTGAATCAGTGCACATTCTCCAGCCTCCATATTTCTTTGGGCTCAACATTGTTGGCACTGCACAAGGACTCAAACTCTCTCTAATCAGTGCCTTGTCTAACAGTTCCTGAACCTGTTTCCTGATCTCTTCATTCTCTGTGGGAGTCATCCTGTAAGCTGCTTTATTAGGTAGATTTGCTCCTGGAATCAAATCTATGTGATGACTGATTTTTCTAATGGGTGGTCACTCATCAGGAAAATCATCTACAATGATATCACAATAATTGTCCAGCATCTCTTGAATTTAAATTGGTAAATCATAAACTTTTGTGGAAGTAATTATTACCTTGGGTTCAAACCAATGCAAAACTTACCACATCTTCTTCCATATGCTGCAAGTACTCCTTTCCACTCAGCATAAGGGTCTTTGGATATGGTTTCTTTGATGTATCCTCTTCTTCCATTAGCAGCAATGTATGATTGACACCATCTTTGCTAAATTTGTATGTGTTCTTCTTTCCATCATACATAGCTCCTCTGTCATACCGCCAAGGTCTACCCAACAATATGTGACACATATCCATAGGCATCACATCGCACAGAATTTTGTCTCTGTATTTACCCAACTACAACTCCACTTCACATTGTTCATTCACTACCAACTGATATCCCTTTTGAAGCCATGACACCTTGTAAGGTGTTGGATATTTCTTGGTTTTCAACTTCAACTTCTCCACCACTTCTGTGGAGACCAAATTATCTGTACTACCACTATCTATTATCATCTGACAACACTTCCCTTGAACCTTACACACAGTCCTGAACAAGGTTTTTCTCTATGCTGGTTCAACAATTTCCTTAGCTGGCTTTAACAAAATTTTGTTGACTACCAAAGATTCCCCTTTCTCTGGTACATTCTCTTCTTCTATTACCTTTGTTGCTTCCTCTTCAGTTTTTGCAACAATTGCATTCCTCTGATTCATTCCTATATTTTCTGGGCACTCATAAGCTCTGTGTCCCAGCTTGTTACATCTGTAACATCTGATTTCTCTTCCTCTACCTCTGCCTCCTCTTCCTCTGGAAAAACTCCCTCTGCCACTTGCATCACCTCCTGTGGGTGCATGCTGACTTGAGTTGCTTCTAGCTCCATCTCTAGGTGTTGTAGACCTTCTTCCACCACCTTGACTTCCACTTCCTCGAAAAGTACCTCTATTTCTGGAAGACTGTTTCCTCATGAGTTTTTCTTAAGCCTTCAATACCATCTGATAAGCGTCTTCTAGTGTTTTAGGAGACAATACACATATCTCATCTTGGATCTCCATTCTGAGACCATTCACATATCTTGCAACCTTCTCATCTGTATCTTGATATTGTCCTGCTCTTAATCACTTGGCAAAAACTTACTTTTCAGTTTTGCCACCATCCTATTCCAATTCTTAATTGGTTGTTTGCCAAGTCTTCTTCTTTCTGGCTACATTCCAACCCACCAAATTGTTGCATGTCCTTTTAGTTTTGTGATAGCAAACTTCACCTTATTTCCTTCTTTTGTTTCTTCATAATCGAAGAATTTCTCCATGTTATTTATCCAGTCTATCAATTCTTAAGGGCTTAAGCTTCCTGTGTAGATTGAAACTTCAAGTCTAGGCTTGGATGTGGATCTCAATACTGACTTAAAGAATCTCATTTCAGGAGTTACATCTGCAGGTTCCTCATCTTCTGCAGCTCCAACTTCAGGTTCACTGACATCTCCAGCATCTACATCTCTTCCCATTTCCATTGCTTCTAATCTAGCTTGCATCTGTTGCATAGCTTCTAACACTTCAGCATTTGCAACTAGTCTTCCTCTTCTTCGACCACCACCTCTTCCTCCAACTCTGAAAGCCATGTTGGATTTCTATTTCTAATCCTTGAGATCCTGTTCAATGTCAGTAGGCTCCTCTGATACCACAAATGGTGGTCTGGGGGCAGGTGTAATGGATAATCGTTCAAATCCATAAACGATTTCTGCAAGTTTAAGTGGAACTTCTTCTTGGATTTCCTTTGGAGTATCAGTCATCTACCTCCAAATTTGGCTATTCTGCTGAATTAGCAGAACTGCTTAATTTTTCCCGCAATATGACAACCTTTCAATTGCCACGGAATCAAAAGGAATTCAAACTTTTGGTTAATTCCTTATTGAGTCTGTTTTTTCCACAAACATTATCACGCTAACTCTCTGTCATTGATCTTACCTTTCAATCTGTCGGTTGTTGGTTCACCCGATCAACAAAACTAATCGGCGAGCCTCCACCGTTAATCACAACACACTTGATCCAACGGTTAACAGCGATATTGGATGGAGATCTTGCGCAATGTTTTTCCACCCCATAAAGTGGTTTTCTCTCTCCACCCAAGTGCTACGTGTCGGTCAATTAATGGAATCGCTTAGAATTTCAAAAGATAGCTTAGCACTTTTTCTTCACCCAATAAACAACTTCACTGATAAAACCACTTTCCTTCCTTGACTAATGCATGAGCTTATTGGCACGTGATGACCGTTAGATCTATTGGATCTGTAGATCGGACGGTTCTAGACTCCTTTGGTTAACACGATTTTGTCAAGTTTTCTTTTCTCTGTTCTGCCAAACTTAACACCTCTGCTACATTTAACTTGTCTCAAACCATATTCTCCGATGTTTTTAGAACATAACCAAATTATTTCAAAACATGGAAAAACGCAAGATTGGCGATATAATACAGATTTTACATACTCTAATTCAAAAGCCAAACTGTAAATCAACAGAACTTAGAGATATTTGAAAGGAATAAAATGCCTTTGGGATTGACCAATTATACACAAATACATAGAGATACAGTTTCTGTAACTTAATCTTATACAGCCTAATCAAGCCAAATCAGTCAAAATCCCTTTACAATCATTCAGAACTTACATAAATACCATTTCATTCTAACAATCAGATCCTTAATCAATGGATTGAATCTACCTAATCTTAGACAATATCTAATTTGGTTGATATTCTCCTCGATAATCTCAACTGAATCTAAACAACTTGAATTAATTATAAAATCACTCAATCCCTAAATCCTAGCTCAAATCCTATCTAGAGAACTTTGTAAATTGACAATTAAAGGATCCCACTCATTTGCTTGTAAACTTTTTTGTATTTTTGGAATAAAATCGAAGCCTTTTGTCTTCAAGCCTCATGCTCCTGCATCAGCCCATGCATCTCTAGGCGGGAAACGGGGAGATATTGATTTGTAGTCAGGAGAACTACATGTGGGAAGGATACTTGTGGAGCCCTCCCCTTGGATCAATTCCTTGCTACGGGAGCCCGAGTTTCAGCAGTAGCAAGATGGACTTAGTATCAGATGATGCAATGGAGTGTTTGGAGGATAGATGCAGTGGCTTGGAACCAGACACTGATCAACGCGGAGCAAGGTTGGCAGTGGTGCAGTTAGCACAATGTAGAAGTCAGCAGCAGCGCAGAAGATTCATAGGGTCATCAACAGTCAGACTCCAACATTCATTGTATTATGTTGAACACAGTTAATTTCAGCTTATTTTGGATGTTTTTCAGTTGCTTCTCTCAACAACTGAGTTGCAGTACAGATGCAGTGTTAGCAGTGGCAGTGCTAGCAGCATAACAAATGCAGCATTTGAGAGGGAGTTGTAGTACAGATGCAACAGTGGAAATGGCAGTGTCATGGACAGCAGTACAATAACAGCAAAACCACATTGTTTGTGGTAGTAGCAGTACAGAAAGGAGGTGCTTTAGAAATAGAGCAACATGCAGGTGGACATTGTTGCTAGAGAACTTTCCTCGCTAAGAGGGAATGTTAGTTTTTGGTAGCATCGGAAGTGATCTATCCTTGAAAATTGGTGGAGAGCCTAAGGCACATGAGTTCTAAAGAACCCAGAAACTGTTTGGTGAAATTCCACCCAGATTGTATTTTATTAAAATAATTAATATTTTTAATGGGGTACCTAAGTCTAAACTTAGGGATATTAAAATATTAATGGGTATTAATCAAAATATGGGTGAGAATGATCTAGAAGGTGGATCAAGTCATGTTTTAATCTTAGTTGTTGATTAGAGACTTAATTTTGGTCGTTGAAGATTCAACAGGAAAAGTATAAAACGGAGGCTTGGGGTTCATTTGGAAACACACACGGAGAGAACTAATTGATCTAGAGTTCGATTTATGGGGCTAGGAAGCTGAGAAATTCGAACTAAGTGATCATTCAGCAATAGAGGGGTAGTGAGAATCCGAGAGAAAGACTTTCCGGAAAATACTGACATAGAGGTGGAGAGAGCTTGCAGAGAGGCAGCACAATAGCTGGGAGAGCTGATGATGGGCCAGTCTGGGCCCACGCAGCCTTGACGTAGAGCCAGAAAGGCCAACGTAGAGGGGAAAGCTGTCTGTCACGCGGAAGTCAGAACTATCGGAACAGTCAGGATAGCTGACGTAGAGAGTAGAAGAGGTGACGCAGGGTTGACACAGAGCCTAAAAGGCTGACACAAGGCCAATGCAGAAGTAGTCGAGGTTAGCCAGTCTTGTTGCCGGATCAGCTAGAATTATGTCGGGTGAAGTGAGGTAAAACTCTCTCATATTTTCTGCCAGTATTTTCTCTATAAAGGATTTTTATATGAGCATCCTAGATTTGTATTCAGATATTTCTCCTACATAATAATAAACCCTTAGAACTATTGCACCGGTTTTCCCGCATTGGGTTTTTCTAGGAACTATTGTGTCCAAAAATAAGTTTGTCGTGTGTATCTTGTTCTTTGCTCTGTTTACTATTTCATGAGATCAAATATTTAATTAGTGTAGGCTGCAGAAGTAATTTGCTTCAGTATTCAAAAGAATAACTTGGTTAATTAAAAAATCAAGTAGGTGAAGTAGATTCAGATTTGTTGTAGTAGGGTTTCCTTCAGAGTGTAGGAATTTTCACAATTTTGTCGAGTTATGACAGTGGTTTTCAACTTAGCCTTGCCTTTTTCCGGATGCCATAGTATGTAGGCATGTTTATCTCAGTTTTGATCTTTGGTTTGCTGGTTGGATTTCGGAATCCGGGGCGGAAGTGGTCTCAAGGTTCATTCCCAAAGGCCTAGGTATCACTTGACCGGTTTTGGCAGGATACACAATAAAGCCTGAGGGAGAAGTCTCAGTTTAGGGCCTAGTGATGTGGGTTTGGATTATGGTAAAGCCTGAGAGACTGGTCTCGGTTTAGGGCCTAGTGATCCGGGATTAGATTGTGGTAATCTTGAAAGATAAGGAGATGGAAAATTCCTCAAGAATAGTGATGGATTCTGGATGGCATTCCAAGTTCGGTTCGGTTGTGATCAGAGCACCGGTTTTGGTGTGATCACGGTTTGATAAGGGTGGAGGTGGTTTAACCTCTAGATTCCCTTGCTTGTTCTTGGATTGGTTGTTCTATGAGATCCCACATTCATGCTTGGAATATAGCACAGAGGTGACTAGCTGAAAGAGAGATTTGGTTCAGCCATGTCTATGGTCGGGAGGTACGTGGAAGTCCCAAACCTAATCAGAATTTGTCTATGATTAATAAAAGCTAAGTTCTCTTACTTTTGCATTGGTTTATATGTGGATTTAGTGAATTTCATATCTCTGATATTTATATGGTTTTATGTTGGTTATAAGCATGGTTAAATGACTGGTTCATGTCATGGCTATTTCATGTATTTACTTGTAATTGCTAAATGGATGGATGAAAGACCTAATTAATGATATAATAACTCAATGGAGAAGAAAGTGATTCTTTTGCTTATGTTTCATAAGTTATTTCAATGATTTATGCTTTGTCTTGTATCATAGACCTGTAGGTTGCATTGATGCCAAATGTTTGACAGAACGTCAGTCCCGGTTGGGGATGCTCATGCCTAGTCCTAAGGTTGATTTTTTATTTATCGACATTGTTATCATGTATTTGATGGATTATGAAGGTTGTAGAAAGTTTTGTGCAGATGTCAGGATTTTGGGTTAGAAAAGTGACTCAAATCTCGGGGTTGCTGGCACAGGTCTGCAAAGAAAAGTCCATAGTCGCTGCCACATAGGCCTATGAGAGCGACTTTGGGTTGTTGGTCGTTGTCTTGCCTTTATCATGAGAGAGAATTTAAGTTAAAAGGCTTAAAACATCAGTGGTACCTAGGGGCAGGATGTCTGAGTGGCTGACATTTCTCTTGGGGGTGTTGTTGTTGATGTGGATGGGTGTGTTTGATTTGTTTCATTGATTCCATTTCCTTAAGGTTACCAAGGAAATTGAATCCCTTATAGTGACCTCTCTCATCACATGTTTGCCCCAATTGATTGGTTTCTTGGGTGGATGTGGGAGGAGGGGTGTTACATATTATAAATATGAAGATTGAAACACTAAAATGATGCATCCTCCCTCATACAAAAAAGATAATATCATAAATGATAATAATAAGTACAAAAATGAGTGTCTCATCCATGATCACTCTTCTAATGTCATAATGTACAATATGTTTAACTACATATACTCAAATGGATCTACATTATCTTCAAATTAAAATTTATTATTAATACACAAAATTAAAAATTAAAATACGTAAAAAATAAAACTTAAATTTGTTTATAAAAGTCGGTGTCCCTGTTGTTGATCACCAAGGGCTTATATAAATTTATGATATTTTAAACATAAGTTTAATTTATAACTGTAACTAAGATTTATGTTTAAAATCTTAGTTTATATACTTTTTGTATATTATAAGTTGGGAGTTTGTAAGCATCAAGCCCATATGTATCCAGCTTCTCAATAGACTTAAATTGTATGCAAATTTGATACCAGGAGTTAATATAATTTGTTTTACAAAACTTCAACGTAAAAGAAAAAGATCTTGAGCTCCCTTTCTTTTAGCAGAGGTAAAAGCAAGAACATTTTTGTTGGCAAATAAGCAAGTCAAATTGGTTTGTGCGAGAGGTTAAAAAGAGAGGTTGTTGAATGTATAAAACGAGAGGCTCTGTTTTTAAATTGAAGGATTTGTTTCTAAGCCGAGGGATTTGTTTCCATTGATCATGGATTTGCCACACTGCCGGTTCTTGGACGTATTTAGGCGGATCTGGATCATATATGTCGATCATGGACCTTAATTTGTTTCCATATTTCTGAAACAGATCCACCTTAAAAGCACTGGGAATGAGTATTAATTTTTTTTTTAGGTTTCATGTTACACATTAAAAGTGGCGCCTCCACTTAATCGATCGACCTTTCACTTAATCGACCAACCGACCGGGAATTTGAAGTCGAGTTGTTGGAGCTTATAGCAGCCACCGTCGTGATCACTCAGCGTTTTCTGTCGTCGCTCGAGTTGCTGGAGCATTAGAGAGTGAGAGCATTGCTGAAGAAATTAAAAAATATCAATTTTTCAAAGAAACCAGAACCCTGTGTGGCTTTGTTGATTGAACCTTCGCTGACTTCCTAAGACAGGGTTTGCACATAAGCATAGGTGATATTCTCCTTTAAAAAATCTTCTTGTGTCCATTGGAACATTTTTTGCATGTGCATTTCTTTATTTAGGAACGAATTTGATACTTGACCCCTTTGGAATTTCACTATGATTGTTTGCCTCTTTCTAAGGGTTGACATCATTGCCTTAGCATATACTCCCACACTTAGCGCACCTTGGTAGATAAAAAGTTAGAAGGAAATGACCCCAAAAAACGGGGTGAAACAACACAATAGGGGAGTACTCTAGAGTCTAGTTAATTTCTTGTCAAACTATAAGCTTAAGTGACTAAATGGTTTGTGATAACTTAGGTTGTGAACCTAGTGGTTAATAGTTTTATATATAATGGGGTGAGTGACTAAATGGTTTGTGATAACTTAGGTTGTGAACCTAGTGGTTAATAGTTTTATATATAATGGGGTGATTTAAATTGGAAACTGATACTTGCACCTTTTATAAGTAAAAGGGGGTGTATGTTTGTGTGTGTATAAGAGCGATATTAATTTTAAATATGTAGTTGTGATAAAGTTGGGAAAGAAATGAGCATGTGCCAAATTAGCGTTAGTAAGAAACATTAGTTGGGGTACAAGTAAAGTATGAAAGAGAGTATAAATAAAATGAAAGGAAAAAAAAACATGTTGCCACTTGTCCTCAACTAGACATGCATGTTCCCACTTGGTTTTGGAGGAGGAGGAAGAATAAAAAGAAAGAAATCCATTATGGAAGGGTACTCTTGCTTCAATTTTTTTTGGAATGCATTATTTTAGGAAAGACTTTTGCAGGGAAACCAATGTTGCACAGTATCCTAGAACATAGACACAGTGAAAATGTACGTAATTTATGTCTAGAATGACCAAAATTTTGACCAAATTTACAGGAAATAGCAGGTTGGAAGCAGCAAAAATATATATTAAATAAAACAAAAGATAGGGGAAAATGGGAGAATTGCATGCATTAAGGAGCTCTCTAATAATCCTCAAAGATATGTGACCATTAATACCTACAAGATATAATATAATGCTCCCACTCTCTAATGCATGGATACCCAAATGCTCCCACTCGTGGATATGATATGTAAATGTAATTTATGATGGTGTTTTAAACTTTTGAACAATGAATATTGAATACCATAATATGCCATATGAATTATGAATAATGATAGACTATAGTAGACTGTCAGTCATCTATGTTCATTTTGTACTTTGTACTATACTACTATGTAGTGTGCATTATTAATTTTGGTCATGATGTTGTGACTTGTCATGTTGATGATTGAATTTGAAATTTGAAACATAAACTTGATGATATGTTGAATCATGAATCATGAATATTATAATAATCATTAATGATGATGACAATGTTTATGTTGAATTGATGATAATGATGATAGATGATAATTGATTTTGTATTTTTAGATATAGAATTTAGATTTTAAAAGATGAATTGATCATAATTGGATCCATAAAGAATTGTCAAAGGAACCATGACTGTATCAGGTCAGGAAGAACATCAAAGAAATCAGAATCGCGATCAAAAACACCCTTGAACCAGTGGTAGTGGCAGCCAGTGTGGAATGACGAGGACCTCGGTCAAAGCGCGCTGACAGAGGCCCATGGAGACTGCACGAGAGGCTGGATTAGCCCCTAGGAGGCCCGGATCGGGAAACGAAGGTGGATTTTGATGCACTTAGCACTAATCGCACATCGTTGGGCGAAAAGGCTCGAAATGGAGAAGCCCCGGGCACTCAGTCGCGTGGGGAGCCGGAGAACCGTAGGGCAAAAGGCAGAAGGGCTAAAAGCTAAAGGCGGGACCCGCTCCGAAAAATCGGCGGTATTGATTGGGGCGCCCTCAAACGGTACACAGTTTTGGAGAAATTGGAGCGATCCCATTCAGTGATCAACACGTGGCGAGCGGAGGAGAGAGAAAACCGCCGCTCATCGCGCGCTAACGGTCGAGCAAGTCAACCGCGCGAAATGAGCGGACGACGTTGGATCTGGGGGATCCAGATCGGACAGCTGAGATCGCGCCCGATGGGGAAGCGGAATCGACGAGGGATTAAGCCGCAGTTTGTAAAGATTTGAGGTTCGTTTGACCGCCACAGTGGAGGAAGACTCATTCCACGACATAACCGAAGAATTGAACCGACGAAGCAGGCTGGCGCTTTACAGGAGGACATGTGGCCACTCCCTGTGAGCCTGATGATGGTGCCAAACAGGGAACTCCAAGCGTAGTTGCAGAAGGCGATTCGACGGAGAAGAGGAACTGAACAGTCTTGGGCTCAAATGGCCTTAAATCCATGAACAGAGATGGAGACAGAGAGACAGAGAAACCAGAACCCCGAGAGGAGGACGGAACACAGAGAAGAAGACAGTGAAGCAAAAGCAGAACGAAAGACAGAGGACCGAGCTGACCAGAGGCAACGTCGAGCACCAAAGAGCTTTAGAGATTCAAGCCATCCCAGAGAGGATCTATCTGGACTGAGCACCATATTGGGCTCTCTCCATTGTAGACCAGAGGGTCACAGAGCTGGTAGGCAAAAAGAGTCTGTGTACTCTAGTGGCTTGGGGAATCCAAGAACCACCCTGCCAAGTAAATTTCCGTTCAGGAGACTCCCATTGAGCTCCTGCATTGTAATTCTCTGCTTAAGACACAATAAAATAAGGCCACCACTAAAAGCTGGATCGGAGATGTAGCCCCGGAGGATAGGGTGAACTCCTTATTAATTTCTTGTGTTCTTGTATTGCTTACTGTATTTCTCTGTTGTCTTTCCATTTCAAGTGTCTATGTATTTGCAGTCTGATCGATCCGTTGCTTAAATAACATAGACACACACACTATCACATGAGTCTGTAATACCTTTGTTCATTAAATCTTTAACTGAGGTCACTCATAGGGTGATTATCAGATCAAGTGGTATCAGAGCTTTAGGTTGTAAGGTTAGACAAGCTTATGTTGGTTTCGCTGTTGAATGCTCACTAGATCAAAGCTCAAATTAGGAGAAGGAGAGTTGGTGGAAACTAATCCTGAAATTGGGAGAGCCTATCCTCAGAAGACAATGTCAAAGGAAGGTTCTGTAGGGCCAGACCCTCAATTCACAGAGAGTTTCCTAGCTATAAAGTCTATGGTAGAAGAAATGTTAAGGACTTTAGAAAGCATAAGGATGAAGACTCCTCAGGTTTTAAACAAGATAAAGAAGAAGATGAGTCTCATTTCCATGACCACTCCAAAGGAAAAGGGAAAGACGAAAGCTTTTTCACACCTCCTAATAGCCTTGTGCATAATAAGAAAGCATCTTTGATCAAGCTAGATGTTAAATTCGATTTGCCTATATATGATGGAAAGCTAAATGCTGAAAAGTTGGACAATTGGATTAGACAAATTGATGGGTATTTCAGAGTACAGAACATAGACTCAGACAAGAGTAAGATTCAGCTGGCAAGCCTACGCCTGAGAAGCACTACCTTGGTTTGGTGGGAAGGCAGAACCCAAGATGATATGAAAAGACATGGTAAGACTATCTCTGTCTGGAGTGAATTTGTTTCTGCGATGAAAAAGCAGTTCTATCCATTGGCCTACATGCAACAAGCCATGATGAGTTGGCAAACTCTTCGACAATTGAAAGGGCAAAGTGTGCAAGGGTATACTCAAAAAATTAGAAAGAGAACATTGATGTTGGGTATCTCACTAGACTCACCAAAAACTCTTCTGAAGTACATTGGTGGTCTACACAGCTACATGAGGCCTACCATCCTCATGTTTAATCCCACTAGTATAGATGAGGTATCTATACAAGCAACTCATCTAGAAGCTAGAAGAAAGAATGGAAAACCAGAAGTTTGGGGACCATCCCAACCTGCTGTAAGCAAGAGCAAGGAGAAAAGAGAGCAGAAGTGGAAAGCAATGAAGGCTAACACTGCACAGAAAAGCAAAGCTTCATGCACTCACTGTAAAAAGGATGGGCATGATGATGAACATTGTTGGATTCTGCATCCAGAGCTGAGACCTAGAAGTCCAAGGGCAAGAAGAAGAAGATTGTTGCAGCTATTCAGAAAGATTTGGGGTCAAACTCAAGAGATGAAACAACTATTGCAGCCACAGGTATATAAGATAAGAATTATGAGGCATCTACTAGTAATTTTGCTCAATCTATTATTGATGAAGAAAATGAGAGAAAAAGACATGAGCTTTTCCACATTCGAGTTGTTTCCAAATATCAAAAGATTGATACTTTGTTTGATAGTGGCTCACAAGTAAATTTAATTTCTGAAGCAATTGTAAAGAAATTGGGATTAGCAACTACACCTCATAAGAAACCATACCCATTAAGATGGTTGAATGATAAAGCACAACTACAAGTGACTAGACAGTGCAAACTCAAGTTTTCTTTTGGGTCAGAATTTGTAGATGAGGTTGAGTTAGACATAATTCCTTTGGATATATGTGGAATTGTTTTAGGAAACCCTTACTTGTATGATAGAAAGGCTATCTTCTATAGAGTTGAGAACAAGTATTTACTTGTTAAAGATGGAATCGAATACTTTGTAAGAGCTCATAAGCTCAAGAATAATTATACTCTCATAAACTCAGGGCAAATGAAAAGAATGATAAATTCATGTAAACAATTCTTACTGATGGTTGTAAAGGAAAAAAAAACCTGATAAAACAAATGTATTTGAGGGCTGTAACGCTGAACAGCAAGCTGATATAGAAAAGTTTGTTTCAGAGTATGATGTCTTAGTCCAAGAACCTAAAGGTCTGCCACCCAAATAGGGGATAGTACATGATATTATTTTGCAGCAAGATGTTCCATTACCTAACATTGGAATGTACAGGTTGTCCACTTTAGAGAATGCTGAAATCAAGAAGCAGGTGCAGGAGTTGCTTGAGAAGGGATTCATTCGGCCTAGCACATCACCATGTGGGTCACCAATCGTTTTGGTGAGAAAGAAAGATGGCTTGTGGAGAATGTGCATTGACTACCGAGCACTAAATAAGATAACAATCAAAAATCGTTATCCCCTTCCTCGCATAGATGATCTTCTAGATCAATTGAAGGAAGCTGTTCATTTCACCAAGCTAAATTTGCACACTGGATATCATCAAGTCAGGGTTGCAGAGCAAGATGCATGGAACATTGCTTTCAAAACAAAGCAGGGATTGTATGAATGGCTGGTTATGCCTTTTGGCTTGACCAATGCCCCTGCTACTTTCATGAGATTAATGAATATGTACTCAGACCTTTTCTTGATGATTTTGTTATTGTGTACATGGATGACATTCTGATTTTTAGTAAAACGTGGGAAGAACATTTAAAGCATGTTAAGCAGACATTAGATGTTTTGAAAAGAGAAAACTTTATGTTAAACTCTCAAAATTTGAATTTGGCAAGACATCTCTAAACTACTTGGGTCATATAGTAGGGGGAGGTGAATTGAAAATAGATCCCTCTAAAGTGGCAGTCATTGTAAACTGGCCTACACCCAAGTCTACTACAGAAGTGAGAAGCTTCTTAGGAGCAACACAATATTGGAGGAACTTCATTTCTAACTTTTCCTCAATTGCAGCTCCCTTACATGCTTTAACAGGATTGAATAACGTGTTTCAGTGGAGAGGCAAACACCAAAAAGCCTTCGACACCTTGAAAGAAAATATTAGTACAGCACCTGTACTAGCACTGCCAGATCTGCAAAGACCATTTGAGATCCAAACTGATGCCAGTGACTATGCCATGGGAGCAGTGTTGACACAGCACGGTAAACCCATATGTTATCATTCTGAGACTTTTAATCCTGCAATAGTTAACTATCCTACATATGATAAAGAACTGTATGCATTAGTTCAGAGTGTGAAAAGGTGGAAACATTACTTAATGGGCAAAGAGACGTAATACATACTGATAATCAACCACTTCAATATCTACACTCCCAAACTAAGTTGCAACAATCAAGACATTACAGATGGATGGGTTTTCTACAACAGTTTCATTTAGTCATCAGATATAAAAAGGGCATACATAACAAGGTTGCAGACATGTTATCTAGACCCATTATAAATGCATCTACCCTACTTAAGCATAATTCTGTACTACATGAAAGCTACATTGAACAATATGCTCAGGATATGGACTTTAAAAATGTATATGCAACTTTGAGTCAAGGAAAAAAAGTAGAAGAATTGGATTATCATGTAAAAGACCGACTCTTATACCATTGTGGGAAACTCTACATTCCACAAACTAAGAGAGTAAAGATAATTAGGGAAGCACACACTTCTCTGATATTAGGTCACTTTGAGGCAAGTAAAACAGTTGCACAGCTGCACAGGTTTTGTTATTGGCCGAAAATGAATGAGAAAAAAATAGGCTTGTACATTCCATTGCCAGTTCCTTCTCACCCTTGGGAAAGTGTTTCCATGGATTTTATTGGAGCACTGCTTAAATCTAGAAAAGGTCATGATTATCGATATGTTGTTGTGGATAGGTTCAGCAAAATGTGTATTTTGATATCTTGTAATAAGCAGATTACAGCTAAACAGACTGCAAAATTATTCTTTGAACATGTATGGGTTCATTTTGGATTACCCACTTCCATTGTATCTAATCGAGACACCCGATTTGTGGGGAAGTTTTGGTCCAATCTGTGGGAACTAATGGACACCAAACTGAAGAAAAGCACAGCTTTTCATCTACAAACTGATGGCCAGACAGAAGTAGTTAACAGGACAGTGATCCAGCTACTAAGAGGATATTGCAGAAAACATCCTAAGCTTTGGGATGAACACTTGTGTTATGTGCAGAATGCTTACAACAGAGCAAAACACTCTTCTACACAGAGATCTCCTTTTAAGACCTGTTTTGGTTTCACACCAAGGTCTCCTTTGGATTTTGTCTTTGGTAAAGATACCATGGTTGATGGACACAGTGATGTGGACAGGGCAACTAGGTTCATTGAATAGATCCAGAAGATCCACCAGGCAGTACAGGAACAGCTAGAAAAGAGCCAAGCCAAGTACAAGGCTAGGCATGATAAGCATCGGATGGAGCATAGTTTTCAAGTTGGAGACCAGGTCTGGCTGTATATCAGCAAGGACAGGATGCAAGGTGAAGGTAAAAAGCTAAAGCCTATCAGGTGTGGACCCTTTAGGATACTTGAGAAGATTGGTGAAAACACTTTTTGCCTTAATCTACTAGCTTACATGCACATCTACTCAATCGTAAATGCAGATAGCTTGAGATTTTTTGAACCTTCAATGATTGAGGACCCTGAAGAGCAAAGTCAATTGCCTTTTATTGATGACCTGCTAACTGAATATCTTAATGAATTGCAGGAAGACACAGTGCTGGACAGGAAGGTGAGGACAACGCGCAGGGGAGATGTGGAGTACCTCAGGATTGAGCTCAAAGGTTCAAAGCCAAGCAGTGCAAAGTGGATTGAGATTAGACAAGTGAGAAAGCAATACCCTCACTTAGTTGATGCTTGAAAACCAACTTTTGGTGGTCCAAAAGCTTTTTCAGTGGGAAGGTCGTGATCCGAATTGGATCCATAAAGAACTGTCAAAGGAACCATGACTGTATCAGGTTGGGACGAACATCAAAGAAATCAGAACAGCGATCAAAAACACCCCTGAACCAGTGGCAGTGGTAGCCAGCGTGGAACGACGAGGACCTCGGTCAAAGTGCATTGACTGAGGCCCATGGAGACTGCACGGGAGGCCGAATTAGCCCCTGGGAGGCCCGGATCGGGAAACGGAGGTGGATTTTGATGTGCGAGCTGGGCGAAAAGGCTCGAAATGGAGAAGCCCCGAGCACTCGGTCGCGTGGGGAGCCGGAGAACCGTAGGGCAAAAGGCAAAAGGGCTAAAAGCTAAAGGCAGGACCCGTTCCGAAAAAACTGGCGGTATTGATCAGGGTGCCCTCAACGGTAAGCAGTTTTGGAGAAATTGGAGTGATCCCATTCAGTGATCGACACGTGGCAAGCGGAGGAGAGAGAAAACCGCCGCTCATCGCGCGATAACGGTCGAGCAAGTCAACCGCGCGAAGTGAGCAGATGGTGTTAGATCTGGGGGATCCAAATCGGACGGTTGAGATCACGCCCGATGGGGAAGCGAAATCAACGAGGGATTAAGCTGCAGTTTGTAAAGATTTGAGGTTCGTTTGACCACCACGGTGGAGGAAGACTCATTCCATGACGTAACCGAAGAATTGAACCGACGGAGCAGGCTAGCGCTTTACAGGAGGACATGTGGCCACTCCCTGTGAGCCTGATGATGGCACCGAACAGGGAACTCCAAGCGCAGCTGCAGAAGGCGATTCGACGGAGAAGAGGAACTGAACAGTCTTGGGCTCAAATGGCCTTAAAGCCATGAACAGAGACGGAGACAAAGAGACAGAGAAACCAAAACCCCGAGAGGAGGACGGAACACAGAGAAGAAGACAGTGAAGCAAAAGCAGAACGGAAGACAGAGGGCCGAGCTGACCAGAGGCAGCATCGAGCACTAAAGAGCTTGAGAGATTCAAGCCATCCCAGAGAGGATTTGTCCGGACTGAGCACCATATTGGGCTCTCTCCATTATAAACCAGAGGGTCACAGAGCTAGTAGGAAAAAAGAGTCTGTGTACTCTAGTGGCTTGGGGAATCCAAGAACCACCCTGCCAAGTAAATTTCCGTTCAGGAGACTCCCATTGAGCTCCTTGTAATTCTCTGCTTAAGACACAATAAAATAAGGCCACCACTGAAAGCTGGACGGAGATGTAGCCCTGGAGGATAGGGTGAACTCCTTATTAATTTCTTGTGTTCTTGTATTGCTTACTGTATTTCTCTGTTGTCTTTCCATTTCAAGTCTCTGTGTATTTGCAATCTGATCGATCCGTTGCTTAAATAACATAGACACACACACTAGCACGAGTCTGTAATACATTTGTTCATTAAATCTTTAACTAAAGTCACTCATAGGGTGATTATCATATCATGAATGGTAATATGAAATTTTTAATTTGTTATGTGTGTGTGTGTGTGTGTTGTTTCCTTGTCGTATCGTATCCAGATTTTTTGAAAATTTGTCGTATCCATTTCAAACCCTGTATCTGTATCCATCTCAGTGCAACTTAGCTTTGACCATGCTTTGTGGTTATATTTCCTAGCCATGGAATCTATCAAGCAAGAAGCTTCTATGATTGGCCTATATTGGTTTTACAAATTTTATTGTCATCTCAATGTTGAATGCTAAAGCTACTATGTGGGTGTTGATGATGATTGTAACTACATTGTATAATGGGCATTTTTCAGCATCATAACAGTGTATGAGTCTGGCAAGATCACTGGCAAATTATGTGATGTCTTGTTATTGAGTAATGGAAAAATAATATAATGTTCTTACTGTCTTTGCAATGCATGGATTGTTAAAGAGGCTTGCAAGTTGAAATTAATAAAGGTGTACCTAAACTGAATTAAACATTTGAATTGAGTGCTTCAGTCTAGGTAAATAATGCATCCACTATTGCAAAAAGTTTTTCGTAGATGATGGAGATGATGTGAGGTTTGAATATTTTTGCTATTCTAAAAATTAAAGAGATTATTTGGGATTTCTTTCTAGTTGAATACACTTGACCCTGAAAAAATACCTTTTTAGTTTCAACATCAAAGAAATGAAAACTTGCTTCAAATTCTAGAAGTTTTAGGGCCTCTACATTGTATCTGCACCCAGAGTGTTTGGCTAGCAAGTCTCAACTTCGGAGTAAGTCTAAAATCTTCCCTCGTCAAAGAAAGGCAAGGCAATCACTACTAAAAAAATTAGAACCTTCATGGAAGTTAATGTACAAGGGATTGTATGTTCTAGTAACTCTAGATAGGAAAGAACAACTCATGCTCATTTCTATTCAATGTAAAACAAACACCATATTTTTGAAAGATTCGTGTCTTCAAGAATTTGGTAACTCTCCCTCTACTTTATAAATAGATCTTGTCTTTTGGTAACTCTCCCTAAACATGTCCTCAAACTGCAATAGGAGTTCTGCCTCTCACTGTCATGTATGGCAGTAAGTTTAAGTTGAGTTGCTACCCAAGTGACCCAAACCTGGGTAGCCTCAGCAATGACCAAGTTAGGGAGTAGTGGACAGTCGAGTTGCTACCCAAGTGACCCAAACCTGGGTAGCCTCAGCAATGACCAAGTTAGGGAGTAGTGGACAGTTCCAAGAGGGAAATTACATTGAAACCACCCTTGGACCTAGAGCAATAAATTGTTTTTGGTTGGCTTACTACAGTTGGGACTAGAAGGCCTTGAAAAACTTAAGCACTAACCATCTGATAGGAACGCTAGCCTACCCAAGGGTATCAATGACCCTCGAATAAACATTGACCAAGATCAGGCCAGCTATAAACCCAGTAACCACTGGGTGAGTTAAGAAGTGAATGGTTTTCCCCTGCTTCAAGGAAAATTTTAAAAATTAAAAATCACTATCTAGACCTATTGATCCCCCATTCTACCTTGTCTAGGCCTTCAACACTAAAAATGATATTTTAAACATTGCAATAGTAAATGATTTATCAAGTCAACTTATTAAGAAAGTTCAGCAAAGACCAATTATAGGCTTGCATTGATCCTCCAAGCTCGTCCTTTGATTAGGCACTTCGAACCAACTTTCTCTTATGGGCCTTGGCTACTCACAAATTGAAGCAGTGTTATCAGAACCGAACCGGTTCCAGCAAAACCGATCCGAACCAGATATGATCAGTTCCGTCGGTCTGCGAGTCCAACAAAAAAAAAAGAAATCCTTGATTTCTCTATTTTTTAAACCTAATCTAGGCCTCACATTCCCCCCTCCTCCCCCTAAAGCTATTTAAACACCCCCACCCCCTCTATTTTACTCACACTATTCATTCGAGTCTCTTGCATTTCTTGAGCTAATTTCGGTGAGGAGAATTTGGAGAGTTTTTTGCAAAGTTGTTTTGAGGGAGATTTTTTGCAGATTTGAAGAGCTTATTGGAGTCTTAGAGAGTTGTTGGGTTGGAAGATTTTTGAGCTATTTTAAAGATTTATTTTTTCCCGGAGATCTTTGGGTTTTTTAGTGGTTTTTGTAGCTAGTGGAAGAATTTTTTTTATTTTGGCGTTGATTTTCTCCAAAATGTTTAAAGGGTAAATCAAGGAAATTTTTGCCCTTTTTTTTGTTCTATTTTCTCCAAAAAATTGCTATTTTTTCACATAAAAATTAAAAACCCCAGTGTTATTATGCAAATTTGTAGGGGCTCCTCCAAAATTTGTTTTGGAGCTTATTTTCTTCAACAAATTAAAAAGGAAATTCAAAGTAAATTTTTCAACCATTAATGTTCTATTTTTCTTCAAAAATCTATGTTTTTCTTTCCTTAAAATTTTAAAACTCTAGTTTTTTAATGCAGAACTCAAAATGTCAGATTTGTAATTTTTTGTCGGAAAATAAATTGTGGTTGTTATTTTCTTCTATTTTTTTCTTAACAATTACTGTAATTTGCAGGGTTATTTTGAGAGATTTCATTGACAAATTTCTGAGGGAGATTTTGGATTTGATTAAAGAGTTTATTTTCAGATTAGTTGGAGCTTCTTCTCTTCTCAAAATTTACAGATCTTCTCCATGTATTTCATTGTTTTTTCTCTTTTATTTTTCTCTAAAAAAATGTCATAAAATTCTACCATAGGGTTTTCTATGCAAAAATCTGCAACTATTGTGGGAAAATGGTTAAGGGTGTGGGAATCCATAAAATCAAATAACACCTAGCACATTGGAGAGGGCAAGTAAAACCTTGTGAAAATGTTTCTGATGGTTTCAAAGCAAAGATGCAAAGTTTAATTGAAGCCTACAATGAAGAGAAGGTGAAAAACAAAATACTTAAAAAAGATATAGCCAAAAGTCAAAAAGATGATGTTATGTTTAGTGACCCTGATTTTGAAAAATATGTGCCCAGTTTTGAAGATTTTTCTAGTTTCTCTGCTAAAGTTGGAGAGGGTAGTTCAAGTGGTATAAACTTGAAAAGGACAACAGCCCGTAAAAGAGTTGACTCCTTTGTACCCTGCACCACCCCTGGTTCTCAACGAACCCTTGATGTTAAAAGGAAGAAAATAAAGAAAGAGGTTGCATATGAATGCATTGCTAGGTGGTAGTATGACGCAGACATATTTTTTAATGCTACTAATTATGCATATTATCAACTCATGTTTGATGATATAGCTTCATGTGGAACAGACTTCAAAGGCCCTAGCTTTCATGATATCAAGGGGCCACTTTTACAAATGAAGTCCAAAAAATAGAAGAGTAGCTTACAGAGTTCAAACAATCATGGACCAAAACAAGATGCACAATTATGTCTGATGGATGGATTGATGGTAGATCTTGCACCATATTAAATTTCTTAATTATTTTTCGAAAAAATATTATGTTTTTCAAATCTATTGATGCATCTGATCAGGGGAAAGATGCACAATTTCTATTTCATCTTTTGGATGAAGTAGTTATGGAAGTAGGGGTTGAAAATGTTATACAAGTTATCACAGATAATGTCTCTAACTATGTTGCAGCGAGAAAGTTGTTGGAAGAAAAACACCCCACCATTTAGTGGTCTCCATGTGCAACCCATTGTTTGGACCTCATGCTTGAGGATATTGACAAAATTGAGTGGGTAAAAAACTGTGTGGAAGATGCAAAATCCATAACCATGTAAATCTACAACCATTCATGGGTTTTGAACCTTATGAGAAAGCATGTTCGATTAACAATCACATGATTTGCAACCAACTTCTTTTCGTTGCAATCCAATTCAACAAAAAGCAAACTTGAAAAAGATGTTTTCATATGATAAATGGAATTCATCTCAGTGGATTAAAATGGCAGAAGGGAAATAGATGGTTGACCAAGTATTTGACAAAAGATTTTGGTCAAAGGCAGAGGAGATTGTGCTATTTAGTGAGCCTCTTGTCAAAGTTCTACGGATGGTGGATAGTGATAAATCTGCTATGGATTTTGTTTACGAGGCCATGGATCAGGCCAAAGAACAAATAAAAACAGTGTATGAGGATAAAAGACAAAAGTACATTCTTCTATGAAAAATCATTGATGAAAAATGGAACAAACAACTCCATAGACCTTTACATGCAACCGGCTACTAAAATCCAATAATGTAATTTTGGATTTCAATTCTCATTGTTTATAAGTTATGATTACACTGCAAATTTTGACGCTGGTGGAGAGGTTTTAGAGGGACTATATAAATGCATTGAGCACATGGTCCCGGATTCCAAGACTCAGGATCAAATTCATAACAAGCTCTTGAATTTTAGTGAGACTTGGTACCTTTGGAATTTCTATGGCTATAAGAAATAGAGCAAAGAGTCCCCCAAGTAAAAATTGTTAAAATTTGCAAATTCTTATATTAATAATTTACTCATTTGATTTCAATTTGAATTTTGCAATTGTTGAGTCTAAGTTTCAACTTTCAAATTCATTTGCTAATACTTTTTTTCCTTCCACTCTTTTTGCAACCTATTGGTGGCAACAATTTGGTAGTGAATGCCCTCAATTGCAAAAATTTGCAATTAGAATTTTGAGCCAGACATGTAGTGCTTCAGGGTGTGAGCGAAATTGGAGTGTGTTTGAGCATATACACACTAAGAAGAGGAACAGTTTTGAGCAAAAGCAGTTGAATGACATGGCTTTTTGTTCAGTACAACCTTAAATTGAGGCGCAATCAATTGTTAAATAAAACCCCTAAAACCAGCAACATTGTCTTGGGTGACTTTGATCCAATATCAAAATGGTTTATGGAGAGTCAAGCACCAATAATTGACAATGAAGACCTTTCTTGGTTGGACTTGGACCCACCTCCACAGGATGCAAACACAGATATATCAAAAGCACTAGTAGCAACATCAAGGCTAGGGAAATCAAGCCACAATCCCATTGCAGACTTAGATGTTACTCATTCATCAGATGAGGATGAGGATTGATGACTTGATCATTGATTTGCTATAGTTGTAGCTTGTAATATTGTAAGTTGTAGTATAATACTATGATCTAGCATGTTATTTTGGACTACAAAAGTCTTTTAAACCCTGCTTCTTGATGTTTGTAACATTTTTGGTTCAACGATGTTTTGCACTAATTGCTATTTTGGTTATATGTACTATTACTTGCTATATAAATGAGAACTTCTGCATATTTCTATATAAATGGTTTGGATTCTTATGGATGTATATGAATATATTTGTTTTTTTCTTTAAAATGTGAATATTTTTGTGTTTTTGGTAAACCGGTTTTTTCCTAGTTTTTTCCCGGCTCCGGTCCAGTTCCAACTGGTTCCCGGTCCACAAGGTTTTTCGGTTTGATGACTGCTTCGATGACGATAACATTGAATTGAAGTCATTATGTCGCTGAACCAAACATGATATTCATGTGCCAAATGAATGCCAACTTATGATCTTTTACATAATTAGTAATGTTTATAAGATGTACAATATTCTACTGCAAGACACCATTTCGTACATTATAACGATTTGCAAATAATCTTCCAAGGGTGGTTGAACTTTTGTGAATCGATAGACAATTTTCTTTTATTTATACAAGCTATAGGACTTGTGACCCTAGAAAAGAAAACCAGGATATGAATATCACCATAAATAGACAGAATACCATCATTAAACCGAACTCATACATCAAGGGATTTCCATCATAAGTGATGGCATGAAACTCCAACCGATACATCTAACTCACTAGATAGTCACTTCATCCACATGTTCTCAAAGACAAGTCAATCAATCTTTGTCAATAATAATAAAGGCTGAAGGCAATGGAAATCAACAACAGAAACTATGATGTCATATTCCATTTCAGGTTCCTTTGCAATAGCATGTTCCTTTGTGAGCATCAAACATTCCATTAGCTATCACCAAATCAACAAATGTTTTAGTTGCTGATGCTAGCCTTGAAAACAGATATAATAATGATTCTTAATGGACCAATATACACCGTAACTATCCAAAGACCAAGTATCAAAGAAGCTTACCTGACATACAATCTCAATAATATTACAAGGCAACTTTTGCTATAGATGCAACAAGATCAAAAAACAATTTCAACTCTTCTTGAAAAATGAAAGAATGTTCCCCTGTCGTGTATCTTTTCCTGCGCCCTTTTGTGTATGTTTAGTGCTAGGCTTAGCTGCTGGTTTAGCAGGATGTGACTGTTCCACAGATGGAACTTTGCCAGCTGCCAGATGCCTGAAACATACTCCCAGATCAGACATTTTTAAAATAAAACAAGACCAGATGACAGAAAGCCTTTTGACTTCTAGATGTCAAAACCAGCTTCAGTGGCAGTAGAATAAAGACCATACTAGCCAATCAATTCTATACATCACCCTCCATTGTTGAATATTAGCAGCAGGCAAAGATAGATTCAGATACTGAACAAATATAATGTTTTTCAGGACAACAGAAACAGACTTACTTATTATCAGCATGCGCAGCTGCAAAGGGTTTATTAACTGTATGCTTAACATCATTGGCCTTCTCTGATTCAGCACCATCAATTTCCCATGTCACCTCAGTTACTGACAGTAAACAACCAGCACACTGTTTAGCCACATGAATACTATTTGCTCTTTAGCATATAAGTAGAACTTCAAAGAGGAGTGGATGTAGCAACTAAAGCAAACATTCCATTTACCTTCACGCCCTCGTTCATCAATACGTGTTTTGAGTACTTTCCGTTTCTTGGCAGCTGCCTTTGGCACCAATGCATCATCAGATGGCGTGCACTCTACTGGACAAACTTTATTCTTGTTACCAGCTGCTTTAGGAGGAATGGTATTTTTTTCCCTCAAAGCAGACATTGAATTACTGTTATCATCTGCAGAATCATTATTTGTACTTTTTGTTTGAACATGAGCTTGCCCAGACTGAATGCCTTTCATAGATTTGCCAGACATTGTTGATTTACTTGCAGATATGGCCTTGGATTTATCTGTTCCCTTCCCTCTCTCGATATCTTTGTTTTCCTGAGGTGTACCTGTGTTTTGAACAGTCTCAAGTTCAGCTTTAGCACCAGGTCTTTGCTTAGGAGGCTCTGGAGAGGCCAAGCTTATGACAGTTTCTGAACCAAACATCTCATCTTCATTTTCATCATCTGACATATCAAAAACAACCCGTCGTTTCTTTCCACTGCCACCCTTTGACTGGATTCTTCTTATTTGTGAAAAATCTTCATCTTCACTACTATTGCCTCCAGCTTCCCATGCACTTATCTGGGCATCTGCATTCACTGATTTTTCACAAAGGTATGATTACAGGACAAAAAGAAATAGTTTCAAAAACCCAATGTCATAGTTACAATACTTGCAAGTATGACTTGCTAGTAATCACAAGTATGCTGAGTATGGCATTTAGTGGAGTGCTTGACTCCTCAGCATGAGCACATTGACTAACCATCAATACTTGCCATATGTACTGACCATACTCAGCTCCATGCTTACCATACTTGCATTAACATAATATTGGACAAGCAATACTTACTGTACTTTCTAAGATTTTCTTGCAATTAAAATGATCTTTCTCTATACTGCCAAGTATGCTGAGTAGCCCAAGCAACCTGCCTCGGCAAGTACAATTAAAGTACAAGTATGGTGGCAACCAATATTTACGGTGCTATTGACCTATTAATGCACGGGAGCTGTATATGCGCACCGCTGGATAATGTACTTGCTTAAATCCAATGGTGGGCATATACGGCCCCCGCGCATTAATGGGTCAATAGCACAGTAAACATTGGTTGCCCAAGCATGGCAACTATAACCATCATTCAATACACTAACCAAGTACTTTAACACAGAAATCTTAATATGCTGAGATAACGCCAAAATTCAGCCACCAACCTTCTGATGGCATTTTAATTTTAAACAAGCCTAAGCAAAAAAAAAACAAACATAAGAAAACATAGAAACACTCACAAGGCATACTTGGAGGCAAAACATCTTTGCCATTATTCGTATTTGTTGGGGGTGGAGGAGAGCTAGGCTTTGGTTTGCTTGATGCACGGCCCCACAAATTTGCTAGTGCACCTCCTGTAGCTTTCCCATTCTGTGCCTTCTTTTTGTTTCCAACAACTGCAGAAGTTTTACTTGTGTCGGAATCATTGGTAGTTTTCCCAGCTGAAGCCTCCTTTACATCTTTTGTTACCATGGATGACTGTGCTGCAGCATTTGGAACCACTGCCACTGACTTTTGTGAAATAGATGATATATTTACTTGCTGAGGCAAAGTCTCCTGTTTAGTAAGTCCATTTACTTTGACTCCTGAAGCTGATACTTGATGTGTTCCAGGGGCAGGAAGACCAATGCGTGCATTTGTTCCATTTAAGTTGCGTTTCATCAAGGAATATGATACTGCACTAAAGCTGCAAATTGGAAAAACAAGAACTTTGAAGATACACCAAACTCAGAACTGTCAAAAGATGCAAACGCAAATACAGGAATTCTGAAGATAAACACCAAACTAAGAATTGTGAAAAGCTGCATTAATTCAAGCTAGTATTCTAAGCATTTGGATATTATCTCAGTAACAGGTAATGTTCACTTCCACAACTGCCTTTCAAAATATAAGCACATAACTTTTAGTCCTCAGGCTGCATTGAAATTCCACATTAGGAACATGTCACCAGATTCTCTAGTAATATCATTTGCTCACTTTGAAACGAATGAATTAGAACTAAAAACTCTCCATGGAAAAATACTCTTACAAATATGCCAATAACTAGAACTAAACATTTATAAATGGTACGCAGAATTTACCGATTATCCCTGAGACAATTGTTATCCCCTGAAGGCTGGTTAAAGAGCTCTTCTGCCTGGACAAACTCTGCACTCCATAGATGTGCAGGATCCTTAGGAAGGCAAGATTGCACACTGTAGATACGCATTGAAGAATCTCTAATGTCGGCCTTTGCTTCTGCCAATCAAATGAGACGGCAGATAAAGTCAGATACCTTCTCAGATAACCAAGCTAAAAAACACTAAACTTGCTTAACATATAACACTAAATTGATACAATTCAAAAATAAGTCCGTATCATATTGAGATTCATATATTGAAACATTAATAGCAAAAGTCTGCTAGTTACAAACACAAGCATGAAATATAGTCATTTCACCATGAAGAAGGCTTGTTTCCAAAACCATTTCTATTTTGGAAACTCACCATTTCTCTATTTACTGCAACATATACAGAAAACTAAACTAGATATCAAAAGAAATCTTAAGGAGGTGACAACAATAAAGAATGCTTGGACTTAATAATCACGTCTTGCTGCAAACTTTTGGATGTTTCTGTTGAAGAAAGTCTAACTAGGTTCGGTCTTCATAATGATTTGATCTTTGTAAATGATGTAATAAAAGAAAATAAATTTATTTTGTATGCCTTGCTGCATGGGTTTCATGAGCAAGAAGTGTCATTAGGTCAAAGACTTCTTCTTGATGTCTTTAGGATTTATTAATATGTCAAAGAGTCAAGTCATGTATGAAGGAGCTCCTCATGAGCCTATGTAAAATATATTCAAGCCTAGAGCAGCCCTTGGGACCAAGATCAATCCTATATTCAAGCCTAGAGCAGCCCTCGGGACCAAGATCAATCCTCCAAAAGCAAGCACAACGAAGTCTGCAAGCAAAACGACAAGTAGATCATCATGTCGGCCTCAATATATATATTTAAATGTCATGTCGGCTCAGAATGAGGAGACACAACGTTTCACTTGACAAGTCGGCTTATTTGCAAGGAGCAACCACTATAAATATGTGGCTAGGGTATCCACAAATCTCAAGTACAGAACTCGCATTCTTCTCTGAAATTTCAGTTGGGTATGAGGTACAGGAAGGAGATCTCGGATGGGTATAGGAGCAGAGATCCACATTTCAGGAAGGCAGCTGTTCAAGACTACGGATGGAGAGGCATGGAACAGTAAGACAGTCTCAGCATAAAGATGGTCTCAAGACTTCGCTGATCCTTGAGATCTCTGTTCTTTCGGATGGTACCACAGAGGTACAGTCTCGGCATAATTATGAAAAGTAAAGTCTCGGAGGATAACACAGTGGAAAGGGAATCGGAATTGTCCCCTAGCAGCCTCAGCATTCATGAATCTCAGTGATCTCACAACAGCACACTATCTCGGCATTCATCCCAGACATAGTCAGTAACTTGGTGATCACTGTATAAACATATTAAATAGTGTCAGTCTTGATATATTCGTGATAAGGAAGGATCTCTGTGATACGTTCTCATGCAGAGTCTTGATCCTGGCATAGATGTAATCATGGTAGTTGTAGGATCATGATTTTGATCTCAATGTAACTCTCATATGTCTCGATGGTATAGCAATGATCTCGGTGCAGCAAGGTGCAGGAAAGATGCAATAGTAAAAGATTTTGGTGGTACTGTTGTGAAGGTCTCAGTGCTACAGCAATGGTGACCTCAATGAAAGTACATCAATGATCATCTCGGTAAAGGAGCTGCAAGGATGATCTCAGTGAAGGTGCAGCAGTGATGATGATGATCTCAGCAGTGACAGAGAAAGGGATTGATGTCTTGGTCTTGGAGTGGCAGAATAGGTCAAGGGTCATGGTCTTGGTATTCATCAATTGCAATCTCTATAAGAAGAATTTTGTGCCGGTTTATCTCTCCAAGAGGGAGAGGTTTTGGCCCTGGCAGAAAGCCAAATATCTTGTGTTCTTGTCTCTTTGTTTTTGATAGCAGTTTGATGAAGTAATCACACACACTAGTAATAAGAAGCAGATCAAGCTAAGAAAAATTGCAAAAGAACTTCACAAATTGTTATCAGGTCAAGAAGAATCACTCTAATTCTGATTGCCCTATATTCTTCAACAGTTCCGAGGGTTGTTTCCATCTGACTGAAGTAAGGTACTTTCAGAGTATCCCTAGGTGCCAAATCTTTCTTAAAAATTGCTATTTAAACCTAGGACTGATCTTTCAGAAATACTAAGAAACTATCTACGGTTTTAACTTCCAACAGAGCTTATGCATTGTGAAAACTTTACACACCTTTAATCCCAATGTTCACTTTTAAGCTATTGTACAGTTGAATGACTTGCAAGTTACAATCAATTATCTATGTTGTTAAATGCAAATGCAGACCTTAAATGAATTGCACAAGTTTATATAAATCAATTAGCTATATAAATCATAAATGAAGAGTCAAATTAAAAGGTTGAACCTCATTCAGGACGCACCCTCTGGTCATTGTTGAGGCCAGGACATGAGCCCTTCGATATTTTTATGTAAGATACTAAATAAGCCTTTGTGAGGAAAGAATTTGTGAGTATAGACAATATCAGAATGTATCTCAAATTTCTGTTTCCAGTAATGCAAAAATTCTACATAACACAAATTTGTTCATTGACATATGTGAACCTGTTCAATTAAGATTTAATAACAAATTGAATTATGCACTTCTATTTTATGAAACTGTATTGTTGCCCCAGAATCTAGCAGGCCTTGCAAGGAGATTCACAAAGCAAGAGCCAGAGCTTATGGCAACAATGAGGAAAGATTGCCACTGTCACCTCAGCAATCTTCGTCCTGTTGTTTAGTGGAATTTTACCACAATGGATGCTTCCCTGTATTCACCCATAAGGGTATTCTAATTACAGGGCTCTAGGTGATATGATTGGTCTAGGGACAGATACTTTAAAGCTGAATTAGGCTTATAAAGGAACAAATATTCTAACCCTAGACTAGCTAAGGACTACTACATGCTAAGGTTTATTTGTATGCAATGATAAAGGAGTATCTAGAGATGTAGAAGTCAAAGAAAGGGTTTCCCTAATGATTAAAATCATCAACATAGTAGGGGAAACCTTCAAATAGGCTTCAAGTTGAAGTGGATAGGGACTAGGGTTTTAATGACAAAAAGGAGTTTGGAAAGGATGACATCAGCCCTACTTAGGGAGTTCTTACCACAATCAGTGCTTGATGTTGCTTTTAAAAGGGTTATAAAGGAAAACCTTGGAGATTTATCCACAAGCATCTAACTCTACTTTGTTGCAAATCAGCCCTAGAAATGCCCTAGTGGCTTGCCTTAAAAAGCCTGAGAGATGCAAGGAAAAAAAATATTTAGGTTTTGATGGTTTTGATCAAAACAACCCTAGCTAGTGCCTAATCCTACTTGGTCTAATAGAGTTTTAGGGAAAAATTTAAAGGAAGATGAAATTTGATTGGAGTAAAGGGGAAAAAATAATTTTCCTTTGGTAAAACCCTATCTATTTTTTTGTGAGGGGAGAAATTAAATATAGAAGATGCACCCTAGGAGTTCTTCTATAGGTTTCAAGGAAGAATAATTTTAACATGCAAAATTTCACCAAGATTTCCAATAAACAATATGCATTTAGTCATGGAACATTTGAAAACCCTAGCATAAATTCATTCACATGCAAAATATAGAAAAATCAGCAATAAACTTACAAATTCTGCCAAGAAAGCATTCTTTCAATCCCAAAAAGATGTTTCCAATGCAAAAATCAATCTCCAATGTAGAGATGCTCCACAAAATCACATTTTGCGAACTAGCGAAATAGACAAAGGCAATTCGCACTCTCTCTAAGGAGGCTGAATTCACATGTGCGATGATGAAAAGAAGTGGAGGGATCCTCTATTTATATGAGGTCTATCCCTTCACTTTTAAAAATAAATAAGCCTACAAGCCCTAAAACAAGTTTGACTTTGAGTGTTTGACAAGACAAGGGGTTACAAGCCAACCCCATAGCTCAAAACAATAAAATAATGCCATAAATGCCCACACGTGTGGGTCGATATCCTCCAAAAGCATAGCATCATATTCATTTTGAGCAATAAATGCCACATCAAGATGTGGAATGGACTAGGCAGATGCCCCATCATCATAATCAACTCCAAATCTTGAGGGGAAGCCTCAAGAAGTGCCTCTATGTCTGGAAACCATGCTTTGGGTGCCCTATGTCACACTCTCAAGGGCTAGATGGGTGATGTGGTACTTCCGGTGTTGGGGCTCCAAGAATGAGTACAAGTCCTCCCTTTCCATCTTAGAGATGACCATCATCATTTGGACTCTAAAACAAGCAATGCCCACCAAATAGTGTCAAGACCAACTCGGAGGAATCTTGGATCCACTGGGTACAATATGAAGTAAATCCAATACCAAGCAAGAGGAGCTCAACATTTTAGCATTTAAGGGTACTCTAAGGTGTCAATCATCATATGGAATCATCAAAGTGCTCAATGTTCTTCTCTGGTGGGGTAACACTACATCTATAAGGTCATCACTACTCTCTGGAAGGTGCAAAACGGCTTGGGCATGCTATGCACTAGAGTGATGTAATGTGCCCTCAAATGCCTCTATTGTTTTGTGAAGAACCACCTAACAAAACCATGTCAAGATCAAGTGAAATCCACCAATCATTAGGGGCAATGACCATAGATGCATCATAGTGGACCATACTTAATTGTTAAGGGCATAATAAGACTTCAAAATGAGATCACCTTCAACTATCTAACTAGACCAAGTCTTGTGAAAGTGTTCCCTAGTTGTGTTAGGGATGGCTAGATGGTCAACGCTATTAGGTGTTTCTAGCCCCTAAGGGGCGGTGACAGGTCCTAGGTCAACCTTTCAATCCAAGGGTGCTTGTGATAATAGTGGCAATGGAGGGGAAGGACTTTGGGACAAGGTGCCATGGTCGCGGTATCAACTGATGGAGATCCATCGTCCTAAGTGTATAGATGTAAGGAAGGAGAAATCATGGAGGCATGAGTTACCCCTTTCCTTAGCATGCTTTTTCCACCCCTCTGGTGCACCTTTGACTTTTTATATATATAATGCTTTGAATGGGAGCATAGCTTAGAAGCCCAGGCTTGCTTTTAATGATTTAGCATTTATTTACCCCATAATGATGAATCAATTTCTCGTTGATTGACATAGAGACATGCAAGAGTTCCTTTATTGTGGAATGGAGCATCAAATGTTCAAGGAACTAGGTGATGAATAACGATGGGGTTAGAGCTCATGCTAGGCTTTTTTCCACGAGCTAATTAATGTCTCGTCCATCTTTTGCATTTTGATTTTTGACTTTTTCTCGTTGTGGCTAGTTTATGCTTTTAACGTCCTTTTAGCTACATCAACCTCCAAGGTAAAGTTTTTGGCCCAAACTTAAGGATGAGGATAAGAGGGTGCCAATCCCAATGAACTAATGACCATAAGCCCAAAGAATAGAGATGAAATCTAGGGAATGATGGAAAGTGGTAAATGTGGAATATCATGACAAGCTACTCCAATCCAAGTCTCCCAAGTAATGCCCTTCCCATAACCCTCAGGCCTTATAGGAGGTCCCACTAGATGGACTAGGGTAAAAAAGTAACCTCCCTAGTAAAATGAGAGAACAAATTTTCAGTCAAGATCGGTAAATCATCCAAATCACCCGTTAATCCATGTTAAAATGCCCAAAACAATAAATAAAAACACATGATTGCGAGATGGTTAAGATACATGTCAAATGATGACCCACCTTCCTTCAAGAGGAAAGCCAGATGATGATAAGTGACTGACTAGTGCAAATAGTTGAGGATCCTAGCATAATGTCATGTACTAAGCAATGTAGTGCTATTTGTTGGTTGGTTGTCCAAAGAAAGAGAATTTTTTTCTCCTATGGGGTGACCCACATTTTGGTAGGTAACATCTGTCTCCAACTCAAGGACATGTGCCCTCAAAGGTCTCTACTATTGTGTGAAAAACCACCTACCAAAACCATCTCAAGATCAAGTGAAAGCCACCAATCATTAGGGGCAATGACCATAGATGCATCATAGTTGGCCATACTTAATTGTTAAGGGCATAATATCACTTCAAAGTTCAAACTAAGATCACCTTAAAATATCTAACTAGACCAAATTTCATAAAAGTGTTCCCTACTTATGTAAGGGATGGCTAGATGACCAACCCTATTATGTTTCTAACCCGTAAGAGATGGTGGCAGGTCCTAGGTCAACCTTTCAATCCACAAGTGCTTGTGATAATAGTGGCAATGGAGGGGAAGAACTTCAGGGCAAGGTGCCATGGCCATGATACTAGCTGATGGAGGTCCATCATCCTGAGCATATAGATGTAAGGATGGAGCAATTGTTGAGGCATGAGTTATCCCTTTCCTTGGCCTACTTTTTCCACCCCTCTATTGTGTCTTTTACTCTCTTTTTTTATTATGCTTCAAATGGGAGCATAGCTTAGGAGCCCAAGATTTCTTTTAATGATTTACCATTTATTACCCCTTAATTATGAGTCAATTTCTCATTCATCAATGTTGGCACATGCAAGAGTTCCTTTATAATGTCATGGAGTATCAAGTGCTCAAGTGTGTGATGGCTAACGAGGGGGGTAGAGCTCATGCTAGGCTTTTTCCCACACGCTAATTAATGTCTTAGCCAACTTTAGCATTTTGACTTTTTTTTCTTTCATTGTAGCTAGTTCATGCATTTAACATTCTTTTAGCTACATCGACCTCTAGGACAAATTTTCCGGCCTGAACTTAGGGATGAGGATAAGAGGGTGTCAGTCCCAATGAACCAATGATTACAAGCCCGAAGAATAGAGATGAAATCTAGGGAATGAAGGAAAGCAATAAGTGTGCAATATCATGAACATGCTACTTCAATCCAAGTCTCCCAAGTAGTGCCCCTCCTATAACCCTAAGGCCTCAAAGAGGGTCCCACTGGACTGGGGTCAAAAACTAACCTCCCTGATAAATTGAGAGAACAAGTTTACAGTAAAGATCGGTCAATCATCCAAATCACCCCTTAATCCACGTTCGAATGCCCAAAATTGAAGAAAACACACCAACAGAAAACAAATGACAGAGCACAAATAATTTGACAATAATACACACATCTCACACACACCAACTCAATCAAATTTCATTAACATAGGCATATATTTATACATGAGGAGAGATCTCGGGATTTTGTCAACTCCACATTTCTCAATCAATAACTCCACAAATCACTCCATAGTTATCTCAATCAATCAATCCATAATTATCTCACACAAAATAACAACTTTACAATAACACTAACAATTGACAAATGGATCATTATTCCAACATTTCTCCCTACTACAACAAACTGATGTTACTTCTCCTACTTGTTAATCCATACGAGTTATTTACTATGTTCTACAGTAAATATCGAAGTAATTATAACTGCAGCATTCACTATTTAAAAATAATATGCCGAAACAAGAAACTGAACAAGAAAGAGATACAACACACATCTACACAGTTATTTTTGGACAAATGTCCACGGAAAAACCCAATGCGGGAAAACCAGTGCAGCAGCTTTGAGGGTTTTATTATTATGCAGTAGTAATTTATGAATACAACTTCTAGATGCCTTCCCAGCAATCCAGTTACTGATAATATCACTGACCGAGAGATCTGAGAGATTATCTCACACTATCACTGGAAATCCCGGTTTATTCCGCCCCTAAATGATTGCCCCTAGCTTCCTCTGCGCAGTCTCTGCGTCAGCCCAACGTTAAAACCTCTAGGGACAACGTCACTCCTCCGACTGATCGATTTCCTGCCTAGGAACTTTGATTTTTGCCTCCCAGTCTCACACCCCAGCTCCCAACTTTTGCAATCGATTCCTTCAGCAAATTTTCAAATCTCCTCTCAACTTATGCGTTGCCTCTGCGTGGCTCTGCGCTGCCACTGTTGGATCTCCCTCTACCTTCTCTGTTGAGTATTCTCCGACCGAGAAAGGTTTCCCTTCAGATACTATCCCTACCCCTCACTGCAAAAGCTCACTTCAAATTTCTCACCGACAGCTGCTCTGCTTCAGAAATTCGATCTTATGAACTCTCTCTGTGTGTTTTCCAAGTGCCCAAGCCTTCTCTTATAATCCTCTCGTTGATCAATCAACGGCCCATATTACATTCTAATCAATGGCTAGGATCACATTGACTTGATCTTTGTCTTCTTCTAGAAGTTTCACCCACAATTAAATTAATACCCATTAATTATTTTAATTTCCTATGTTTAGACTTAGGGTCTCATTAAAAATAATTAATTATTTTAATAAAACTACCTCCAGGTGGAATTTCCCAAAACTATTTATGGGTATTGGAGAATGCATGTGTCTAAGCCTCCCTGCAAATTTTGAGACTTAGAGCACATCCAATGCTACCAGAAATCAACATTCCCTCTTAGCGAGGAATGTGCTTTAGCAATGCAACCTGTTGAAGCATCACTCTAATCTGTAACATCTTCTTCTGCACTGCTGATGTCTGACATCCTATCCACCAACTACTGCGCAAGTGTTGCATTTGTACTGCTGCTGACCCTACCACTGACAACACTGCATCTGTACTGCAACTCCATCTCAATTTTGCATCCATGTTGTTGTTGGCACTACCACTGCCAACTACATCTGCACTACAATCTTCTCCAACTATTGTTGCTATTGCATCAACAACGGAAAATCATCCCAAATTACTAAACTGGTGTTCAGTATGATGCATCTCGTTGCTGGAGTCTCACTGTTGCTAATCTCTACGCTGACCCTCTAAAGCCTTTGTGCTGCTGCTGACCTCTGCTCTGGGTTGCTCAGTCTTTGGCGCTCCTAGCCACTGCAACTGCCACTTTGGCACGCCTTTGCACCAACTAGCACTGGTCCATCCTGCTACTACTTATATGGGCTCTCATAGCAAGGAATTGATCCGAGAGGTGGGCTCCTCAAGGATCCTGCCCATTTGTAGCTCTTTTGAACTACAACTCTAAATCAGCCAACCTCCCCCTTGGAGGTATCTCAACTGTCGTGGCAAACTCATCCTCCTCGATCTTCGCGGCTACAACCTTCGGCTCATGCTTCTCAGCTTTGTCCTTCTTCCTAAGATGACACTGTGTTGTGTAGTGACCGAATTCACCACACCTGAAGCATTTGATCTTCGAAACATCTTTCTTCTTCTTTCGTTGTTCCTGTTGCCCCTTGGATGTGAGGGTTGCATTCTCTTCCTCCTCCTTGGGCTTTGACCCATTGTTGTTGCTTTTGTCAAGTTTACACTTGACCAAGTCCCTCCTCAGCTCCTCTTGCTTAAGAGCTACCCACATCTCATCCTAGTTTGGCAAAGTCGCCCTACCCATGATGCTCTGGACAAAGACTTTCCACTCCTCAAATATTGAATTTAGGGCCAGTCTTACCATCTCAGAACCTTGAGGTGTTGACCCCATAGCTGCCAATTCATCTCGGGTCTCCTGAAGCTTCGTGAGGAACGGATCAATGTGTTCCCCCTTCTGCATCTGTGTAGATCTCATCTTCTGCTCCAAGTACATCTTCCATTGCTTGGAAGATCCTTGATATAGCATCGACAATGCATCCCACATCTCTTAGCAGTATTTCTACCAGCTATGTGATAGACTATATGATCCGCCACTCCGTAGAGGATCATTCTATTTGTCTTCGCCATTTCTCCTTTGTACTTCTTGAGCTGATCTAGATCTGTGGGCTCAACTACCACGCTGTCGACGTAGACTTTGAGAAAATGCTCATCCAAAAGGCATGACATCCTTGCCTTCCAGATCACATAGTTGGATGCCCCATCCAACCTATCTTGATCTCTTAGTCCACTGGCTGCCATTTCTTCCAATCAAAAAGTTGAATAGCTTCCTCTCTCCTCTGCGTAGCACTGGACTAGCCTACGCACTCCTTTCTAGAGCTTGTAGATTTGCCCCTCTTCGTTGATGCTCAGCTAGTGACAATTCAGACTCCTTGGCTGGAAGTCCTCTGATGAAGAATTCCCTCAACAGTGTCTCTCTCTTCCCTCTAACGTCTTTATGCCCAAAAACTGTTAGCAGAAAACTGTGTCCCACCAAAAAATCCCTCTTCATTGAAGCTTCTGCGTTGCTTCCTCTGACACCGGCAAACTTCGATCTGGAAGTCTTACCTCTTTGTCAACTCACTCAGAGAGAGCCCTTCCTCAAAAAATTTGTCCTTCTGGCCTGGACTGTGCAATCCCTCTGGGGATTCGAATTGTTGCCTCTGCAGGAATTTCGAATTCCCTTCTTCCTTCAGCGCTAGGTCTTTCGGCTTTCTTCTTCTTGCTTCACTTGCAGCTCTGATACCATGTGAAAATTCCTAAACGCAGAATCCCTACTACAACAAATTGATGTTACTTCTCCTACTTGTTAATCCATACAAGTTATTTACTGTGTTCTACGGTAAATATCGAAGTAAATACAACTGCAGCATTCACTATTTAAAAATAATATGTCGAAACAAAAAATTGAACAAGAAAGATATACAACACACATCTACACAGTTATTTTTGGACAAATGTCCCCGAAAAAACCCAATGCGGGAAAACCGATGCAGCAGCTCTGAGGATTTTATTATTATGCATTAGTAATTTCTGAATACAACTTCTAGATGCCTTCCCGACAATCCATTTACAGATAATATCACTAACAGAGAAATCTGTGAGAATACCTCACACTATCACTGGAAATCTTGGTTTATTTAGCCCCTTAATGACTGCCCCTGGCTGCCTCTACGCAATCTTTGCATCAGCCTTGCATCAAACCCTCTGGGGGCAACGTCACTCCTCCAACTAATCGATTTGTTGCCCATGAACTTCGATTCCTGCCTCCCAAACTCACAACCTGGCTCCCAGCTTCTGCAATCAATTCCTTCGGCAAATTTCCATATTTCCTCTCAACTTCTACGTTGCCTCTGTGTGGCTCTACATCAACCCCTCTGGCTCTGTGCTGCCACTGCTGGATCTCCCTCTGCCTTCTTTGTTGAGTATTTCTTCGATATAAAAGATTTCCCTTTGGATACTATCCCTACCCGTCACTGCAAAAGCTCACTTCGAATTTCTCACCGGCAGTTGCTCTGCTTCAGAAATTCGATCTTCTGAACTCTCTCTCTGTGTTCTCCAAGTGCCCATCAAGCCTTCTCTTATAATCCTCTCATTGATCAATCAATGGCCGAGATTAGATTATAATCGATGGCTAGGATCAGATTGACTTGATCTTCTTCTTCTTCTAGAAGTTTCGCCCACAGTTAGATTAATACCCATTAATTATTTTAATTTCCTAAGTTTAGACTTAGGGTCTCATTAAAAATAATTAATTATTTAAAAAAATTGTCTCCGGGTGGAATTTCCCAAAACGATTTATGGGTATTGGAGAATGCATGTGTCTAAGCCTCCCTACAAATTTTGAGACTTAGAGCACATCCGATGCTATCAAAAATCAACAGAAAACACACTAGCAAAAAACAAATGACAAAGCACAAATAATTGGACATACACACAACTCACACACACCAACTCAATCAAATTTCATTAACATAGGCATATATTTATATACATGAGGAGAGGTCTCGGGATTTTGTCAACTCCACATTTCTCAATCAATAACTCCACAAATCACTCCATAATTATCTCAATCAATCAGTCCACAATTATCTCACACAAAATAACAACTTTACAATAACACTAACAATTAACAAATGGATCATTATTCCAACATTTCTCCCCCATAATGATCATTTGGAAATATTCCAAGATCATCTCTGAATTTGCAGAACTTTTCCTTAGACAGTGCTTTGGTGGATGTATGAGCTACCTATTCATATGTTCTACAGTACTCAATCTCAATCACTCCTTGTTGAACCAGATCCCGAACAAAATGATACTGAATATCAATATGCTTGGTCTTCTTATGAAAAATTGGATTCTTGGTCATCTGAATAGCACTTTGATTATCACACATCAACTGAGTGGGTTTCTTTTGTTGTTCATGTAGATCCTCTAGAATTCTTCTTAACCAAACTGCTTCACATGTTGTTGTCGTTGTCACTACCGTTTTATACTTTGCTTCTGTTGTGGAGAGAGAAACTGTAGGTTGCTTATTAGTACTCCAAGCAACTGTCGTTGAACCCATACTGAATGAATACCCTGAAGTTGATTTCCTGTCATCCATGCATCCAGCCAATCTGAATCTATATAACCAATCAACCTGAAATCTTTTGTAGACCTGTATACCAAACCATAACCAACTGTTCCACGCAAATATCTTAAAATCCTCTTTGTTGCTTTCCAATGTAATTCCTTGGGTTTTGCCATAAATCTTGATACCATACTGACTGCAAAAGAAATATCTGGTTGAGTTGTAGTTAAGTAGATCAAACTTCCAACCAATTGACGATACAAAGTAACATCAACTGAATTGGAGTCATCATGTCCGTATAACTTCAACCCAACTTCCAAAGGAGTTGTCGCTGGCTTGCAACTCAACATTCTAAACTTCTTCAAAATGTCCCAAGTATACTTGGTTTGTGACATGAAAATACCATCTTCCTTCTGCCAAACTTAAATACCCAAGAAATAATGCAACTCACGAAGATCTATCATCTCAAACTCAGCAATCATATGTGACTTAAACCTTTGAAATAGTTCAGCATTGTTCCCTGTGTAGATCAAATCATCAACATATAAGACAACTATCAAAATGTCCTGTCCTGACTGAAAGATATAGAGATAGGGCTTAGATAAACTTTTAACTAAGTCATGATCGTGAAAATACCTATCAATTCTTGAATACCATGCCCTTGGCACTTGCTTAAGACCATATAAGGCCTTCTTCAACTTATAAACATAATCTTCTTTTCCTAGCACTTCAAAACCTTCAAGTTGCTCCATATAAATTTCTTTGTCCACATAACCATTTAGAAAAGCTTATTTAACATCCATTTGAAAAATTGGCCACTTGTATTATGCAGCTAATGCAAGAACCATCCTGATTGTATCCAACTTTGCCACTAGGACAAATGTCTCAATATAATCAATTCCTTCTTTTTGTGCATATCCCTTTGCAACCAAACAGGCCTTATACTTATCAATTGTGCCATCTGATTTATATTTGATTTTATAAACCCACTTAGTTCCAATTACATCTTTCCCCTTTGGTAATTTGACCAAGTCCCATGTATCATTTTTCACCAAGGCATTCAATTTTGCTTCCATAGCTTCATTCCATTCTTTCTTTCTTAATGCTTCTGCATAATCCCGTGGTTCATCCATTTTCATTACTTGTCCCATAAGTGCATAATTCACAAGATAATTTTGAGATATAGTGACCCCTCTTTCAAAATTTCTATCCAACACATTGCTTTCTGAATGACCCCTTTCAAGCCACTTAGGCTTCTTCTTAACTTCATCTATCTTCACTGACTTGGAATTTGATTCATCACCAATATTCACTACAACTTTCCTCAATTCAAATTGTACTTGTTCTGGATGATAGATTCCCTTCTCATCAAACACAACATCTCTACTTATTATCACCTTCTTTGCTTGAGGATCAAACAACCTGTAACTTCTTGTTTCAATATTGTATCCAATAAAGATACACTTCACACTTTTATCATCCAATTTCTTCCTCTTTTCCTTAGGAACATGTGCATATGCAGTACAACCAAAAACTTGTATATGTGCAATGCTTGGTTTGTATCCTGACCATGCTTCTTCTGGAGTCAAATTCAACACCGCCTATGTAGGACATCGATTAAGAGTGTGTATTGTTGCGTGTATTGCTTCAACCCAAAACGCATTTCCAAGAGACTTAGGTTTTAACATGCTCCTAGCCATTTCAACTATGGCCCTGTTTTCCCTCTTTGCAACACCATTTTGTTGGGGAGAGTATGAATTGGTAAACTCTCGCTTTATTCCATTCTTCCTACAATAATCCAAAAACTCATTTGACCTATATTCTCCCCCAGTATCTGTTCTTAGGGTGAGAATTTTTAGACCACTTTGTTTTTCAACTAAAGCCTTAAACTCAAGAAAATGAGAAAACACTTCAGCCTTCTCTTGCAGAAAATACACCCATATCTCCCTAGAATAATCATCAATGAAAGTGAGAAAATAGCATGCCTTCCCAAAAGACACAGTCTCCATTGGACCACACAAATTTGAATGCACCAATGCTAGACGTTCTCTAGCCTTCCAAGTTCTATCTGAGAAACTTTCCCTGTGTTGTTTCCCAAAAATACACCCTTCACATACATGATCATCCAACTTAATATAAGACCATTCACCATGATTTGCTTTCTTAACAACACCAAACTCTGAAAATTCAGATGTCCCATCCTATAATGCCAAAGCTTACTATTTGCTTCTTTTGTCGCTTTCAAACTTTGGCAAGTACTTGAATCAAAGGAGAGCTTGAAAATTGTTTGACTTGTATTCTCCCCCATTATTTGTTCTTAGGGTGAGAATTTTTAGACCACTTTGCTTTTCAACTAAAGCCTTAAACTCAAGAAAATGAGAAAACACTTCGACCTTCTCTTGCAAAAAATACACACATGTCTTATGAGAATAATCATCAATGAAAGTGAGAAAATAGTGTGCCTTTCCAAAAGACACAGTCTCCATTGGACCACACAAATCTGAATGCACCAATGCTAGACGTTCTCTAGCCTTCCAAGTTCTATCTGAGAAACTTTCCATGTGTTATTTCCCAAAAATACACCCTTTACATACATAATCATCCAACTTAATATAAGGAAGACCATTCACCATGTTTTGCTTTCTTAACAACACCAAACTCTGAAAATTCAAATGTCCCATCCTATAATGCCAAAGCTTACTATTTGTTTCTTTTGTCGCTTTCAACCTTTGTGAATTACTTGAATCAAAGGAGAGCTTGAAAATTCTATCTTCAGTCATTCCACCTCTTGCTATAACTGCATTTTGATTCAACTTATCCATGATTAAGCATTCTTTGTTATCAAACACTAACTTATAGTTTTGCTCCATCATCTGTCCTACAAAAAGTACGTTCTTCTTCAATGTTGGTGTTAACAAAGTATCCTCAATTAACTTCTTTCCATGAAATGTTGGTATTGCAACTGTGCCTTTCCCTTTCACCTCGGAAACACTATCATCACCAAATATGACTTTGCCAGAATAATTCTCATTAATTTTGGTAAACAACTCCTCTTGAGATGTCATATGAGTTGAACATCCCGAATCAATATACCATGCTTCACTTTCTTCACTATGTGCCATCAAACTTGAGATGAATAACTTCTCATTCCTAGTTTCTTCAACAATTGTATTAGCACCCTTATGCTCCATATCTCACATTTTTGCATAACAATCTCTTTCAAGATGGCCAAATTTTTGGCAATAATAACATTGTGGTCCTCCACCTCTTCCTCCATTTCTGCCTCCATCTCTTCCTTGTCCTCTTCCGCGAGATCCATCTCTGCCTCTTCCTCTAAACTGACTGGGATTCCTGCCTCTACCTCTCGAAGGAGATGCATTTCCTTGTGAATTTTGTTGATTTCTGTTTTGATTATGATTATGATATTGACCCCTGCTCCTTCCTCCTCTATTCCTTGCAGAAAAAGCATGTTCCACTTGCTCATATAGTTGATTCTCTTCAACAGTTAACAAGAATCCACTTAATTCATCAATTTTCATGGTATTTAAATCTTTGGAGACCATAATACTAGTAGTGACCATATGAAACTTAGGCATAACACTTCTTAAAATCTTTTCAATTAGCCTTCTTTCTGGAACATCTTCACCTAATGACCTCATCTAATTAACAAGATCTTGCATTTTTGTGATGTAATCATGAATGGATTCATTACTTTGCATATGGGCATTTTCAAAATTCCTCCTTAATGTTTGCAGTTTAGCTACAACAACACCTTCATATGTGTTTTTTAAGATATCCCATGCTTCTTTAGATGATATTGCACCACTGATTCTTGGAAATATAGATTCTTCAAGAGCGCTTCCTATAAGTGAAAGTGTTTCATTATCTTTCTTAATAAGTTCCTTAAGATATTTCTTTTCATCATCACTTAATTCTTTGAATTCATCAGGAGAAGGCATAGTGTATCCATCAGTTACAAGTTCCCATAAATCTTTGGTGATGAATATAGGTTGCATGCGTTTGATCCAATAAAAATAGTTTGTGCCAACAAGTTTAGGCAATACAATATTGCTTGTCACCATTACGAGAGTAAGGGAGGATTAGAGAATTAGTGAGAGAAAGTGCACAATGAACACAATGTGTCCCACTTCGACTCGAGACAAGAACCAAATGTCCCAAAAATTGGGACTCAACCACCACCACAAAATATCAATTTTATTAATTGGAAGAGTATAAAGAGAGCTCAAAAGCTCAATTTTTTCAAAAATTACATCTTATATCTCCTTTCATTATTTCAAACCATCTTATATCTCCCTTCATTAAAAGAAATATTAATTCTCCCTTTTTACAACCTTATAAAACATATTTTATGTATGCCTTATTAAAAATGTTAATCTCCATTTACACATTAATAAAGCCCTTTTTACAAACTAAAGGAGTGTGTCATGCACACTTCAAGAAACATTCACGTGCACTCTAAACAAAAAGTTTTAATATTTAAAAAACTAATGAAAAGTCACTCCACTCAAAAAAAAACTTTAATATTAATATTTAAATATTAAAGTTCACTCCATTCAAACTTTAATGAAAATATAAATACCTTTTACTTTTAACGTTCACAAAGAAATCACTACTCTCTTATTTCAAATTTCACATCCACGACAGCGCTATTTTCAGATTTCACGTCCACAACAGCTCTGTAACTTTGAGAGACAGAAGGTTAAATAAATCTTCAACGCAATTAATCCAACGTTGTTACTTCAATGCATTTGCTCCACGCTTGGATACTTACAACTGGTTTGATAATGCACACGAATTGGAGGAACTTCACACTTAGATTCTCATCCACGCACAAAACTTTTCCACGTAGATCCACGCAAGTCTTCTCCGGGCTAGTCTGCTCCCATTCCATGTCAATGATTCCTCTTTTGCTGCTCTACACAAAAAAAAACTTCATTGTAGCTCCAACATTGCTTCCAATGCTCACAGGCTACCGGCTCAGTGCACGCAGGCTCAAAACAACCTCAAATGCAAGTTCTCACAAATTTCAAAAACTCTTTGATCCTTGTGAGCAATGGCTCTGATACCAAATGAAGAAAACACACCAGCATTAAAAAAATGACAAAACACAAATAATTTGGCAATAATACACACAGCTCACACACACCAACTCAATCAAATTTCATTAACATAGGGATATATTTAAACATGAGGAGAGGTCTCAGGATTTTGTCAACTCCACAAATTTCTCAATCAATAACTCCACAAATCACTCCATAATTATCCCAATCAATCAATCCACAATTATCTCACACAAAATAACAACTTTACAATAACACCAACAATTAACAAATGGACCATTATTCCAACAAAAACATTAAGCAAAAGCACATGATTGTGTAATGTTCCAAACTAGGAAAAATAGTGCTATGCAAAGCAAACAATAAAAACAACACCATAAAATTGAAACATTTAGTGCACACCCATAAAAAGTCCAGGGATAACCAACAACTGAGCCATTTTATTATAATATAAGAGGAAAGTACAATAATGTGGAAGTGGTGCACCTGGGAAAGTACAATAATGTGGAAGTGGTGCACCTGGGCTTGCCTCAATGGCAAGCGTGATCAAGCCCAGGTGGTAATATGTCAAGCCCAAATGGCACAAATAACTGTTGCAATGATGCCCTGCGCTGCCCTTGTGAAACTGTGTTGTCTGCTGCAAAGATGTTGCTAGAAACCCCACCTCCGGTGCTCATAAAATTACGGGAAATTAACCCCAACCTCTCCACCAAATACCCAGAATAACCCACGAAGGAATTGGCCAAATGTTGACCTCGAAATTTTGGCCCAAATTCCCCTTAGCTCCTCTAGTTGCTGGCTGAGTTGGGACCCCTGTTTGACCCCTTAGATCTGCCCAGAAAATTCTATAAAATTAGGAGTGTGATCCTTGCCCAAAACCCAAAAAAACCCAGAAAGGGTTTCCCTTGGTTCCAACCTTCAAAAATTGACCCTTCACAGCTTGGCCCTCCTCCAATTTCGAATTTTGTTGCTATGACTGATCTTGTCAATCTCTGCTCTCCCAACTCCAACAATCCTCCTCAAATGGCCCTCCAAATGATCTCCTACTTCTCCCGGCCAGCTCCAGCTCTACAATTCCTTCCTCCAACTCCCACGTGAGCCCAGTGATGGCTCTCTGCACAAGCCCAGGTGACTGTAAATCGAACTGCTCCAATGCAGCAACCTCCTGCTCCAAAACTCTCCCGAAAGGTTGATCCTCCACTATAGCTCCAATGCCCAAACTCCCCCAGCAGTTGCTGCCCAGATGAACCCACAAGCAACACCTGCGTGTTCCCCTTCTGCGTCCTCCAAAAACACGCACTGGCTAAGACAAATGTTGAATGATGTGACTTTGAAACTCCATCGGCTCTCCTCCAAGGTAGTACGAATTGCCTTCCTAGGGTGGCACTCGAAGTCCACCAAAGCAAGGGTTGAGATCTCCGCTCAGAGACACTCGTGTGCTAAACAACACAATAACCCGACTAAGCAGCTCGAGCAACTAAGGTTGAGTTCAATATGTCAAAAAGATACCAAATGAGGCTGAGCCTCCTCTATTTATAATTTGTGGGCCTCTTTTCCCATGTGGGCCCCCTCCAACTAGCAATTCAACTTTCCCTCCTTAGTCATTCGAACTTCCCTCTAAGGTGGTGCATATTTCCTCATGTGGGTGGCCCCCATGCTATGCCAACAAAACATTTCGGCCCCTTTTTCCTTCCTAAGTATTTTCCAAAAATCACATGGGTCCCATGGCCTCCAAAATTGTCAAAATTGTAGAATAAATAAACCTGTAACAATTTAATTTCGGAAGGGACATTACAGTCCTCCCCTCCCAAATGTTGCTTGTCCCCAAGCAACTTCAACACCGGATGCTCACGTATGTGTTCACCCTCCCAGGTGGCATCCTCATCCGACAAGTTCCTCCAATGCACCAAAAATCGCTTGTCCTCCAGCAATGCCTGAACAAGTGCCTCCTTTGTCTGTTGATCACCCCTATCACCATCAGTAATACTCAAGTCCCAAATGTGTTGTTGATTCATCCTAGGTCCTTGCACTGTCCTGAAATGAAAGAATCCTTCAATACCAAGATCCCAATCCATCTTGTCCCAACTAAAACTCCCCTCGCTCCACTCACTATCCTGTCCAGTATAAATACCAGAAGTCCCCCACACCATCGGTGACTCACTAAAGCCCAAAGGAAGACCTAAATGACCTCCCCCTATTGCAGTTGCCTGACCCCTAATGGTCACTGAGCTGTCTAGTACTGTGATGTCTGGGTCCCATGCTAGCCATGCAAGGGTGCCACCATGTTGTCGTTGCACCACTCTAGCTCTAGTTGACTACCCATTGTGCGTACACTAAATCCTCCTCTCCTGGAACTCGATGGTGGAATATTGATAGAGGTGAAACACATCCTGCCCCGACATCTCCATGACACCAAAGTCTACCCATCAAATCTAACTTTGAACTGGTGCAGCGACAAAGAAACCCTGCCTCGTCATCCAATGAAGGCCACTGTGTACCCCCATGTGCCAATCCCAGTATGAACTAGACCACTCTCTACCATGACTCCAACCATCACAAGATAGAGTGATCTATCAATCAATTGAAGCCCCGCATCTCCTAGTTGGACCTGCTGCAACATAGCTCTGACAACTACAAGAATCCATCCATGCCTCATCTCTAGTCCCTGCATGTGATCAATATATAGGCTCCATGTATTGTGGGTTAATCTAATGCATGCTAATCTGCCATGTGCCTGCCACTGTGTAGTACCGATGATCACTGGAAGCCATGTGTTCCAAATAGCTAGCCCTTGAATGCAACCAAAAGATGGGTATCTGATACTTGTAATCGACTCAGGGTATGTGGATCCCTCCTGTCCCGGCCAACCATCTCCCTGGGTCTGCCATTCGCACTCACGATAATGTGCCAATATAAGATCTTGAGCCTGGACACATACCGGGAAACTACCTCAGTCGTACCCGGTATCCTTTGCTCATGCATGGTCTTGACATGCCCTGAGAAAATAGTGACACATGTCTCCCTCGTGACTAGCTCCCTAGATGTAGGCCCGGTGATGAACGATATGCCACCCCTGCAGATGATCACCTCATCCCCAACCTGTGGCTGTCAACTGACGCCCCAACCCAATGCCACTGTTGAAAAGTCTCCCCCCTAGTGCGCTGAGTGTCACCCAAATACCTCGAGTGAGCTCCTCGTCCCCCGTTGCTCATGCCCAGAGTGCAGAAAGTTGACAGCAAAATCAACTATGCCCGTGAGGGATGTAGAAGAGGGTCAAGTGTGTGAGTCCCTATGGATACCATCAAGTATCGAACATCTATGTCCCCGTCGATCCTGGGTGAACTAAACCCGAAGGTATGCCCGATGTTTCCGTCCAAGGGTCTCCCTGGAGGCAACACTCCAAGACCTCGTTGTTCAGCACTGTACACCCCTGCATACCACCAATCATCCCAGTACTCCTGGACATGCCACTATACACCGCAACCTACCCCTGTACACCATTGGATACCCTCGTCTACGACTATGCCATCCTGTACTGGCCTGTGTCCACTGGCTCTCCTCCAAGGTAGTACAAATTGCCTTCTTAGGGTGGCACTCGAAGTCCGCCGAAGTAAGGGTTGAGATCTCCGCTCGGAGGCACTCGTGTGCTAAACAGCACAATAACCCGACTAAGAAGCTCATGCAACTAAGGTTGAGTTCAATATGTCAAAAAGATACCAAATGAGGCTGAGCCTCCTCTATTTATAATTTGTGGGCCTCTTTTCCCATGTGGGCCCCCTCCAACTAGCAATTCGACTTTCCCTCCTTAGTCATTCGAACTTACCTCTACGATGGTGCATATTTCCTCATGTGGGCGACCCCCACGCTATGCCAACAAAACATTTCGCCCCCTTTTTCCTTTCTAAGTCTTTTCCAAAAATCACGTGTCCCATGGCCTCCAAAATTGCCAAAATTGTAGAATAAATAAACTTGTAACAATTTAATTTCGGAAGAGACATTACAGATTGCGCGATGGCTAAAGTACCTACCAAATGATGATCCACCTTCCTTCAAGAGGAAGGCAAGATGGTGAGAGGTGTTTTTAGTGCAAGTAGTGGAGAATCCTAGCATAATGTCATGTAAAAAGCAATTAGGGTTGTTAGTTGGCTAGTTGTCCAAAGAAAGAGAAAAAAAATCTCCTACGGGGTTACCCATGTTTTGGAGGATAACAACTTGCTCCAACTTTGGGACATGTGCCCTCAAAGGCTTCTATTGCTATTTGAAGAACCACCTGACAAAACCATCTCAGGATCAAGTGAAAGCCACCAATCATTAGGGACAATGACCATAGATGCATCATAATGGAACATACTTAATTGTAAGGAGCATAAAAACACTTCCAACTGAGAACACCTTCAAATATCTAACTAGACCAAGTTCTGGAAAAGTATTTCCTACTTTTGTTAGGGATGGTTAGATGGTCAACCCTATTAGATGTTTCTAGCTTCTAAGGGAAAGTGATAGGTCCTAGGCCAACCTTTCAATCCATAGGTGCTTGTGACAACAATGGCAATGGAGTGGAGGGACTTCAAGTCAAGGTGCCATGGCTACGGTACTAGTTGATAGAGGTCCATCTTCCTAAGTGTATAGATGTAAGGAGGGAGCAATTGTGGAGGCATGAGTTATCTACTTCCTTCAACTGCTTTTTCCACCCCTCTAATGTATTTTACTTCTTTTGTTATAATGCTTTGGATGGAAGCCCAAGCTTACTTTTAATGATTTAGTATTTATTTACCCCTTAATGATGAGTCAATTTCGAATTCAAGTGCTCAAAGAACTAGATGATGGCTAACGAAGGGGGTAGACCTCATGTTAGGATTTTTCCCACACGTTAACTAATGTCATGGCCATCTTTTGTATTTTGACATTTTCTTCTTTCATTGTGGCCATTTTATGCTTTCAACGTTCTTTTAGTTGCATCAACCTCCAAGACAAAGTTTCCAGCACAAACTCAAGGATGGGGATAAGAGGGTGTCAATCCTAATTAACCAATGACCACAAGCTTGAAGAATGGAGATGAAATCTAGGGAATGATGGAAAGTGGTAAGTATGGAATATCATGGACACACTACTTCAATCCAAGTCTCCCAAGTGGTGCCACTCCTATAACCCTAAGGCCTCATAGCAGGTCCCACTAGACTAGGGTCAAAAACTAACCTGCTCGTAAAGTGAGAGAACAAGTTTATAGTCAAAATCAGTCGATACAAAGATGATGTATTCCATGCTAGAATGCCCAAAACATTAAGTAAAAGCACATGATTGCAACATGGTTAAAGAACTTGTCAAATGATGACCCACCTTCCTTCAAGAGGAATGCCAGATGGTGAGGGGTGTTTGACCAATGCAAATAGTGGAGGATCCTAGCATAATGTCATGTATTAAGCAATGTAGGGTTGTTGGTTGGCTTGTTGTCCAAAGGAGGAGAAAATCTTTCTCCTATGGGGTTACCCATGTTATGGTGGGTAACATGCATCATACAAAATTAAGAGGTCTCGTGATCAGCAATCTATATAGGGTTAATGGGTCCATGTGACCCATCAATTTACCATTAATATGTTTCGTATGCTTAGCTATCGTCAACCTTCAAGAGTTTTTTTCCTATTTTTCCCAATTGTTAAGTAAGCACTTCTTTCTCTTGGCTAGTAAGCCACATCCTAGATTAGAAAAGGGATTGCATTATTAGTTTTACTAAAAATTAATTTCATTCTATAATACAAGCAATCTATTGTATACAACATGTACTCATTTGCAAGAAATAATCAATTAGATTGCACTATCAGCTCAAATCTTACATAGATGCAATAAAATTAACTAGTGGCATTCACATTAATTATGCAATCTTAAAATTAAGAATTCTTGTGTACCAAGTCACACTTGTTTAAGGATTTCAATGTTTTAAGAAAAAGATGACTAGCAACCTCCAAAGTGGAGATGAGTGAAAAAGAGGTGAATAGAAGATATAATACAAATAAATTGGTCAACAATGGCTTTTTGGGTTAGTAGAAGCAGGGTATTGTTATTGCCCCCCCAGGGTTCAACTCTCTCCAATGACATGCTAGTGCTCCTGTGCAACTATGCTAGTGAAAAACGGGTGGACCCAAGTGCAATCCTTCAAAATTTTAGTGGAATGGACACCCCCAACTCATGGCCTCTAAGCCAAAGGGTGAATTCCATATCGTGGCAAAGCATTTTTGTCCACTGAAGCTCAAGAATGCAGTTGTTGTTGCTTGTATTGACCAAAAGCATATAAATAAAATGTAAAAATTAAAATATATATGAAGAAATTAGATTATTACACTCTAATTTTCTTCAATAAAATTCTCAAGCAAGCGAGGGTTTTCCCTGTTTGAGTTCCCTAGAAATTGTGTTTTATTGTGTGACTGTGTGCAATTATTTCAATCCTATTCCGCCACGATTAGAGTAGAGAAATTATGAGTTTGTGTGAAAATAAATTTCTATTTCATATTGTTCATAACAGCAGATCAGAATTTTGTGGAAAATCTACATGGTATCAGAGTTGTGAACAGAAATCAATCAACACATAGTCTTCAAAGATGACAACTCACACAGGATTGGGATTGCGAGAGAAAGATAGATTGGATGGTTCAAATTTTGGTGTTTGGAAGGTCTGCATATTGTTTTTATTGAACAAGTTTGGGTTGAAAGAATCCACTGAGAAAGTTGCAGAACCTTCAGATCTAGACGAGTTGAGGCTCTTCTAAAGACAAATGGCGAAGACCGAGAGAATGATCTTGGATGGACTTCGAAATCATGTAGTTCCTCATGTTGCAGGTAAAGATACAGCTAGGGACATGTGGGATGCCTTAGTCAAGCTCTATTAGAACTCTTCAAAGAATCAAAAAATGGTCCTCAAAGAGAAGCTCAGGACAATCAAGATGCAGAAGGGTGAGAGTGCAACTGCCTATCTCACCAAAATCGCGGAAGTTCGTGATGAGCTAGCAGTTGTTGGAGAGCAACCCATGGACACAGAGCTAGTGTGTGTGGCTTTGAATGGGTTTACCAAAGATTGGCATACTTTTGTTCAGAGTATTACTGTACAAGATAAGTTGCCAAATTGAGAATGCCTATGGAGTGCCTTCATCCAGAAGGAGCTATGGTTCAGGCTAGTTGAGAGTTGAGACTTCTAGCAGCAATGGCAAGGGTTCCAAGGTTGAGAAGGAGGAGGAGAATCTTGCTCTTGCAGGTAAAGGCAAAGGGAAGAGTGAAAACAGTCAAAAGGGTGACAAGAAGAATACAGATTTGAGCAAGATCAAATGCTTCCATTGCCATACTTTTGGACACTATGCTCCCAAGTGTCCGAACCGAAAGAAAAAGGGGTCGAATAAGGAGCATGTAGTTGCATCAGCTGAGGTAGATGAGCTTGCCTCTCAGTCTGAGAAGGACTTCTCATTCATAGCTTGCATGGCAAGCTTAGTAGGGAGAAATACGTGGTACATTGACTCAAGAGCCTCTTTCCATATGATTGGAAATCAAAAGTACTTCAGCCAACTGGATGAGAAGGACATGCAGGTGAATATCGAGCTTGGCGATAATGGGAAGTGTGCGACCAAGGGGGGTGGTACTTTCAGCGTTGAGAGGTGAGTCTAGGAGCACTCTCCATCTCAAAGATGTTCTCTATGTTCCCAGGCTAAAGAAGAACTTGGTTTTAGTAGCTATCCTTGAGGATAAAGGATATGATGTCATCTTCAGCACAGGTAAGGCTTACCTCCAGCACTTGGCTTCTGGATGTAAGACACGGATAGGTGTGAGGGTGAAAACCTCTACAAGTTGCACATAGAGATAGATGCAACCTTGAGAAGCAATGTAAGATGTGGAGATGTAGATGAACTTTGGCACAGGCGCATGGGACACTTACATCATGGGGCGTTGAAGATTCTTCAACCGATTGCCACAAGATTACCAGCAGGAGGCCTTGAAAAGGGTGGACTGTGCAAGGGGTGCACGCTTGGAAAGTATGCCAAGTCTTCCTTCCATGGTCAAGATAGCAAAGCCAAAGGGATTTTGGGGTTGATGCATTCAAATGTGTGTGGACCCTTCTCTTCTCCATCACTGATGAGGCACAGTTATTATGTTACTTTCGTTGATGATTTTCCTCAAAAAACTTGGATTTATTTTATGAAAAAGAAAAATGAGCTCTTAGACAGGTTCATGGAGTTTAATGCCCTAGTACAAAAGCAGGTCAGGAAGAAAATCAAGGCAATGAGAAGTGACAATGGTGGAGAATATATCTCCAATGCCTTCAAAGAGTTTTGTGCAAAGGAAGGTATTACGAGGGAGTTGATCGCACCTCATAACCCTCAACATAATAGGGTAGTTGAGAGGAAGTGCAGGAGTATTGTTGGAGCAGCTAGGGCTATGTTGCATGATCAGTATCTGCCTAGGTTCTTGTGGGCAGAAGCATGCAACACTGCAGTATTTCTGCAAAACAGGAGTCCACACAAGGTGCTTGGACGAGTCACACCAGATGAGGCTTTCACAGGCAATAGGCCTAATGTTTCACACTTCTAGATCTTTGGCACAAAATTCTACTATCATGTGTCCAAGGATAGTAGGAAGAAGTCGGATCCCACATCAGAAAAGGGAATTTTTGTGGGATATAGTGAGACATCTCAGGCATACAAGGTGTATCTTCCAAGACTTAGGAAGACAGTTCTCAAGCGTGATGTCAAATTCCAGGAGGATCAGGCTCTGAGAGTTTCCTTAGAGTGTGACCAGCTTGCAGTACCTGAGGAGCTACTCACTCCCAAACAGAGTCATAGCCAACACCTTGGGGTCAATCACATCTAGCACCTCGGAGTCAGCCACAGCCACAGTCGAGTGGCAAGAGGGTAGCGCAAGAGGATTTGCAGCAAGATGAGGAGGAGAAACTAGACCAAGAGCAGACAAATCAACCAGAGCCACCCACCACAGGGGGAAGAAGGCCAAGTGGGTCGAGAGGTTGATTCCAAAGGCTCAAGAGCAGGTTGAAACTCCTAGCATGATGTTTAGGCAAAGTAAACAGCCACAGAGGTACACAGGTTATATGGCACTGATGACAGAGATGGTGGACAATGAGCCTTCTTCTTATAAGGAGGCAGCTTCTCAGCAGGTTTGATAGGATGCCATGGTGGAGGAATATTCCTCTATCATGAAGAATGATGTTTGTGAGATGGTTCCACGACCTGAAGGGAAATCGGTAGTTAGATCCAGATGGGTGTACAAGTTGAAGCATGGAGCAAATGAGAACGTGGAGAAGTTCAAGGCCAGGTTTGTGGCCAAGGGCTTCTCATAGATTGAGGACATAGACTATGAGGATACTTTTGCCCCAGTACCACGATATTCATCCATCAAGACTATTCTAGCACTTGCAACACAGATGGGGTGGAAGGTCCACTAGATGGATGTAAAGACAACATTACTCAATGGAGTGGTTGAGGAGGAGATCTATATAGAGCAGCCAGAGGGGTTTGAGCAGTTCTATAGAGACACACATTTGTGCAAGCTAAAGAGAGCTCTTTATGGGCTCAAGCATGCTTTGAGAGCATGGTACACTCGAATTGACAACTACCTTCGAGGATTGGGCTTCACTAAGAGTGAGGCGAATCTCAACCTGTACTAAATCATGGTTGGAGGGCTTCCACTCATTCTAGTTCTCTATGTCGATGACCTTATACTGACTAGAGATGAGAGCTTGATCCAAGATTGCAAGGAGGACCTTGCAAGGAAGTTTGAGATGAAGGATATGGGGCTTATGCATTATTTCCTTGGCGTGGAGGTCTGACAGGGTGATGGTGAGATCTTTGTGGGGCAAGGCAAGTACACAGCAGAGATTCTCCAAAGATTCCATATGCAGAATAGCATGCCTCTGGCCACACCTCTAGTCACAAACTAGAGGAAGGTGGATGCTGGCAAAGGAGAGCGAGTGTATCCTATAGTATACAGGCAACTCATTGGGTCGTTGATGTACTTAATCAACACACGACCTAATACTTATTTTGCAATCACCAAGCTGAGTCAGTTCACGATGAAACCGACCATAGTGCATTGGGTTGCTACAAAGCATGTGTTGAGATATCTTAGAGGCACAACAGACTATGGATTGTGGTACAGACAAGTTGATGGAGTGAGGCTTGAGGGATTCAAAGATGCAGATTGGGCAGGGAGCTCCACAGACAAGAAGAGTACTTCGAGAGGCATCTTCAGCTTTGGGTCAGCAATTGTTTCCTAGTACAACAGGAAGCAAAGATCAATTGCACTCAGTTCAGCAGAGGTCAAGTACATGGTTGTTAGTCAGGTAGCTTGCGAGGCTATTTGGATGAGGAAGTTACTTGTGGGACTTTTCAGAAAAAGGATGAAGCCTACCATGATACATTGTGATAATTAGAGTTGCATTAAGCTCTTTGAGAACCCAGTATTTCGTGATCGCTCAAAGCATATCGAGATCTGATATCACCATCTTAGAGATTGTCTGCAAAAGGGAATAGTCAGGCTACCAATGTTTTTAAAACTGGAACCGATGACCGGACCGGTCCACCTAATGAACCGGTTTACCAACCAGAATCGGTCTAACCGGCACTGGTTTGGTCTAAATGAACCGGTTTTAGAAAAATACATTAAATAATTAATTTTTAATGAAAAAAACTATTTTTAAGATTTAAAACCATGATTCCAAGCCAATAGAGACAAAATATGCAAAGATTGTTCATTTATATACCATGTAAAGGTGAATATATCAAAATGGCACCGAGTGCAATACATATCATCGACAAAATACATAAGCAATGAGGCTCTAAATGGCCTCTAGAGTGCAAAAACAAAGCCTACAAACTATGGGGCCAGTGGCCTACTACAAGACTCAAGTCTACATATATGATAATACTATAATAGTGATCAACATTATCACTTGAAACTTCTCATGAGTCATCATGATCAAACTCAGTTGGTTGAGTCTCGACTCCCAAACTTTGCAGTCACAAACTTCTCTATTGGTTCAGTGACTTGAGTCTCAAACTTCTGAAGGTATTCTGCCCTGATATGCTCTATTATTTCATTTGGTGCTCCACATGGCTTTAAATGGCCTCCTATCCCAGTCAAGTGTTGCTTGACCCTGTTAATTCCCCCTCCTTGAATGGAATTTTGGCAATATTTGCAGATCATTTTGCCATCAATCATATCACAATGAGCCCATGTAGTGTCTCTGGCTTTTGGAGGCATGATGACTACTACTTAGCTTAAACCCTATTGTTCCACTACTCCAGCAAAAACTCAACACTCTCCAAGCTCCCAAGCAAACTCACAAACACTCCAAATGAGATGTGTGAGACAAATGAGAGGGAGAGGGGCCTCTTAAAGGCTTGGAGAGGGAGAGGGTGTTTTTGGAGGGAAAGAGCCCTTAGTTTCCCTCCAAAACCCCTAAAACACAGTCAAAAAGTCGCTTTTCCAGTTGACGGTGGGCGTGCCTCCTAACCGGACGATTTAGGACGAAACTAGCCGGTTTGATACAAACCAACCGGTTCCATCCTTAACCTGCCAGTTAGGACCCGTTTTTTGCCAAAAAAGGAGAAACGCCCCCCCTGACCGGGTTTTTTGGCCGGTTTTGACCGGTGGGCTTGCTAACAGGCCGATTAGACCGGTAACCGGTTAGCAAGGCCAGTTTTGAAAACTATGGCTACCATACATTCCAACATGGGAGCAAACAGCAGACATCTTGACCAAAGCATTGGCAAGAAGCAGTTTTGTTCATCGCAGAGATAAGTCGGGAGTTGTACTCCTTAATTTGTTGAAAAGTAGCGAAGGAATGGATTCCTTGATTTGCGCCTTAATTCAAGGAATCGATCTAGTGACCTTCTTAATCATGCACGAGTTCTAGTGATGTAGGCGAGTTCAAGAAGCAATTTGACTAGTGCGATTTTGTGGAGGACCGAGTTATCTATCCTCTAGTGTGAGTTAAATTGGGAATTGAAAGCTCAAGTGGAGTTAGCCTCCTAAGATCCAGTTAACAACTTGTGTTGACTTTTGTTAACTAGAAAAGCTCCAGTTCAACTCCTAATTTAGAAAACTCACTAACAATAGCCAAATCGAATTGCTTATAAGGAGATCGAAGGCACACAATTGCATCATCATTGTTGGTGAGCACGAGCTTGTGAAGAGAACGAGCCAAGGGTTCTTGTGCGAGTTATTGGAGAGCGAGGCAATTCCCAAGGAAGTGCACATAGAAATAGGGAATACCCCTATTTAATAGGAGCTGATTTGCGCGGGTTTTTAGGAGAAATAGCGCAAGGATTTCGGGCTGCTAGTGTGCACGGGTTTGGGAGAAAAGATCAGTATTCTTGCAGGATTGTTTCCTGCCTGGTGTAAGGCTGAGAGTTCATTGTATTCTCTAGTGAAGCAAGTGTGTTGTAAGAGATCTATTGCTCTAATTTTCTTCAATAAAATTCTCAAGCAAGCGAGGGTTTTCCCTGTTTGGGTTCCCTAGAAATTGTGTGTTTTATTGTGTGACTGTGTGCAATTATTTCTGTCCTATTCCGCTGCAATTAGAGTAGAGAAATTATGAGTTTGTGTGAAAATAAATTTCTATTTCAGATTGTTCATAACAGCAGATCAGAATTTCGTGGAAAATCTACATACAGTGAACATGGCGGAGCACTCTTAAACAAGCAAAAGATGTGAAGTATTCTAGAGTCTAGACTCAAAATTTGAAATTATATCTCTTATACAAATGTTCAAACCACAAAAAATCAAGCTACTGAAGTGTTACAATATCTTCGGAAAGAATTAGAATTGGTCATAATTTTTAATGGTACAAGGGATGAAGAAAGATATGCAAAATGTGAAACCATAACCAAGCCCTTGCAATACATACGTCAAGCAAAGGGGTCATTGAAGACAATAGATGAAGAGGTTACTAGGAGAGTTGGATAAGAGATAGCAAACTCACAAAAAATAAGAAAAATACAGTTATAATGATGACCTATCTACATTGAAGTTCACAATGATGATGCTTTTCTGAGTGCGGGCCTAAATCCTATTCTATTTTTTACTTGACTGTTTCTCTGGTATAAAATATATCCAAACAAATGAAGAATAATTGTAGAAACTTGGCAATCAAAAAATCGAAGACACTTGCACTATTGTTTGGCCTATTAAACATTCTAAATGGCATGACATATCATACATTCAAGCTTCTAAATACTTTAGTATGCACATGTATTCACCCTACATCAAAAATTATGTTCAGGATCTTAACCTTCAAGCTTAGCTTTTGGGACAAGCTGTACAGAGTAGCACCCAGGTTCCACTTTTGACCACCCAGAAATGGCATATATAATTTCAAGACCATCCCCATGTCTTTCCACAAATTCCTGAAGCAACCTATTAAAATTGACACATGCATACAAGATACATATCAAAATGACCATTTGAATGCTGAGCTAAGAACATCAATCACTAATTAAGAAGCCACTGTTAGTACTGAATACCTTTTAGCTACATTGGAGGAAACTGAGAAATTTCGACTAAGCCACTTGTAAGATACCTGAAAATTAAAATTAAAATTTAGAAATATGAAAAGATCAAAGTAGAATTTATTAACTGATAGCCATCTATTTTGTGTCCCTTTATGAAAATGGGTGATCATGTTTCTCCCAAAGTGCATTAGGGTCATATTTCGTATGTAACATGATGGATTTTGACAGATTCAATCAAGCAACCCACTATGTCACTCCAATGAATAAATATAGAGCAAGACAAAAAATCAGTTAGACATTTCTCAATTAAATATTATAAGAACATATACTCCTCTGGCTACAGAGCAGGGAATTACAGGGACAAATGATTCCCCTTAAAGACTCGGGCAGTACTGTTTAAGAACTTTACTTACAGCCGCTCATGGAAAGGCTGGCTTCAGCAGCTACATGTTTAGAAATTTTTGTAACCCATAGGCTTTATTCATCGCATCAAATACCTCAATTAACTCAGTAATATTCCCATGATATTTTCTTAACATTTCAGTATATTTCTTTCTTTTACACTTTTTCTTCTTCAAGCTTATTTTCCTTTCCTGCAAATGCAACCTATCAACTGTAATCTGCTACAAATGCATTCATTAACCATAACTACTTTTTAGAAAATGAAATAGGATTGTGTCAACTCAGAGTGGATCAAATCGAACAGATTTGTTGATGCATGCTTTTGGTTAACACTTTGTGATAAAATTTTCGTAGCAACATCCCATGATTGGTGTAAATAGTGTGAAGAACAGCGTTGCAGATGTGGATAGGTGCCTGACTATCCCCTTCTGCACTCAAACGATATACGATGGAATTTAAATTTCCGTTATCACATCAACATCGTTGTCAACCCTCTAATTGCAGGCCATTATGTGTTTGGATCTTCCGAAACAAATTGTTTTGTATTGGACATTAAAGGACAAAGACCACTGTATGCAGGAGATGAATTGAGCAACGTGGGATGAGATTGTGATATTTACCACTTGTGAACGATCGAAGACAAGCGCGTGCAGCTGATTGACGATTTGTGCAGCGTCTGCCATTGCTGCTCTGCTCTTTCTTCTGTACCCTCGGCCCTTAGTTGAATAATACTAATACCGCGCTCACCCTCTTCCCGCCTTTCCCACCCACTCACTTGTGCCCTGCCCCCAATTCGCTTTCATTTTTGTTTCACATTCATCAAAATTTATGCCCTCCCACAATCGGTTAAGGAGAATGTGTTTTACTTGACTCATGAGGTGAATTAAGGGTTGGGCCATCATAGAGGGTTTTTAAACTAACTATGTGGGAAGTTAGTTACGATTCCATGATATGTTTAGGGTTTTAAAACTATGGTGGTATGGTGGTTTTGTTTATGTGGTATGATTTTTAAATTTAGAATGTAGTCATATGTGAGTTTTATAGCTGTTTTATTTATTTATTTGTGATATAACTCTTAAATCAAGAATGTAGTTATATGTTGCTTTTAAGTGATTTTGTTTATATGATATGATTTTTAAATTAAAAATTTGTATTTATATATAAGTTTTAAGTAATTTTGGTATATTATTTGATTTTTTAAATATTAATATGATGATTTTATATTTATATATAGAGATTAAACTTTTGTGTCAAAATAGTGTGTAAAAAAAGTTTTCATTTCCCTTAAAATTAGTTAATTATCAAAATTTTGTTATCCTAAATTATTTGCTAGCAATTTTATATTAATTAATTAACTACTTATTATCTGAATTACATTTGATGTTACCTATGCATCAAACCACTCCACCATTCACCTTGGGTTCAAGCCTATAATGGCCATATGCATCCCCCTACTTGGAGCGACATCTTTGCCCCTAGCCTACATAAGACCAAAGTAATTTCAGTTTCCTCGCCCTTTCTAACTTATTTCGTGGTACTTTGGTCTTCTCTTACTTTCGATTTCAAGAACCACAAGTTTGGCATGACATATTCTTAGTGTTTTTAACCTTCAATAATGAAATGACGATGGAGTCGTTTGGTCCAAAAAGTTGGGCTAAAAGATTAGGATTTTGGCAGTCCTTATTGGTGTAATTGGTTTACGAAGCTTAACATTGCTTAACGTTAATATATCTAATGAGTTCATCTAGCTCCATATGACCTGCATTCCACACTTAAACTCCCCTCTAATATTTCTTGGGTAGATATTATTATCTCACAATGAGAGATGTCAAGCGAGGTTGCAAGGAAATGACATGACAAATACTCTAAAATTTCTCTTCAAACCATTCTTCATGAAAGATTCATCCACCTATAAATCCTTACTTGTTGATGCTAACCACTTGGGCAAGCTTGTACAAGTGATTGAGTTGTATTTTACAAGATAAGTATCAAAGTTCTAATTTTAGTTGGCCTCTTCAAACTAAAATTTGTTAGAGATAAAGGTCATATTTGGAACTTCGATGTGTTAATTAAGACTTAGGCATGTGATAAAGTTTCACTAATAAAGTAATGTAATGATGAGGCATTTAAAGTAATAATTATTGTAATAATTAATAATTAGGTAGTAGTGTATTCCTCCTACTATGTAATGAGACATTGCATCATCTAATAACATTGAGTGAATCTACTCTTTATCATTCTTATATGCATTATTGTCCATGTTGTGTAAAACTCACATGGTATCAAAACCATGGTAAGGAGAAGCCAAAGAAGTGAGTGGTGAAGTTAAGGGATTATTATGATTTAAAAAGGCACCACAACACTATAATCACACATCCCAATTTCAAAGTTAAGTTTGTTTTCATTTTCAAGTACTAAAAATAGATATGATGTATGTCCAAAAATCATGGAGTGGGAGGATTTTGTTTTGTTGTTTCATTGAAAATGGCTTTGAGTGCTTGCGGGGAAGGGAGTCAACATGATAAAGAAAGTTGACAAACTTTGGGTCAAGCTCCACCATTAAGGAAAGGGAGTTATACATAAACCAATGATAGTGACCTGTCATGAGCGGTATAACCACTACAGTAGGTCCATGAAGAGTCATTGTAGTCATCACAATAATTAGATGTTGTGTAAAGATTCTTGAGATAAATCCCTTTGTTTGTGGAAGCCTTGAAATATAACCTAATGTTGTGAGAATAATTTCATGGGGAAGACAAGAGTGAGTGGGGCCATAAGGTCAATTATAAAGCCCATGTGTATATAAGTCATACATCATGCATGTGGATTATGCCAATTAACAAATCATCGAGGGATTTTGGAAGCCATGCCACTATGGGAGAGAAGTTATACACAAGGTTATAGTGTCGGTGTAAGAGTCACCAAATAGAAGGAATGAATGTTGTATTAATGGATAATAGCAATGCCAACAATCTGTTATTGCACATAGCTATCATAGGAATTAAACATAGAAGATACCATGCCAAAGTGGAGAGTCGCTACTTACGTGAACCATCAATGTAGTTTTTCCATGATACGAATCAAGATTATATGAAAAAATGAAGAGATCAACATGTAACATAGAAGGGTCCAAGCTAGTTTTGGAAAGAGTCACCAAGGAAGAACTAAATGTGATCCTATAACTAACAAGAACATAAAGTAGTTTGTTATGGAATAATAGTCAAAATAGTGAAATCACCAGTTATAAAATCAGGTTAGCCTTACATTAATAAGTAGTAACCATTTCATCCGCGGGGTCTTGGATAGACACTAATTGGGTGCATTGTTAAGGCACTCCTAGATGTTAAGTCACCGGTTCAATTCCCCGCCCCATCTGGGTGTTATTCTTAGACATGACCATGTTCTAGCCTCACAAATGCTCAACTTACAACAACAAAAAGTAGTAACCATTTCATATTTATTGCTAGCAACTAAATGAATCACAACAATAAAAAGTAGCCACCATTTGCATGAGAGCAGTGCTTGGAAAAAGTAAAAATATTGCATCCATTTTATCGTAACAAGCAAGGGAGTAGTCTTGTGTCATGTGTACATTGGATTAAGTCTTCAAACAGTGGTTAATAAAGGCTTCCTCTCATTGCATTTCATAGAATGGTCTATAAAGGTGCGCAATCCAGAGACCTCTTTCATGTAAGATGTCTTATCTATACCGAGAGGGAGAGGGATGGTGATCATTTTTATTCCTCCACTTCGTTATTAAAAACTTGTCTTATATATTTGGTTTCTTTGTTCAACTATCTTTTCCACCAACTTGCGATTTGATTTCTTTATTAGGTATAATTTATTTGGCAAATGTAATTTCCTTATTAGGTAATTAGTTTCTCTATTAAACTATTATTTTGTGTCACCTAGGGGTTTGTCTCCTTTCTTGACCATCCAAACTTCTTGTTCTCACGTACCACCTAGCAATTATGATTTATTTTGTTGGTTTAAAATTCCTTTCTTTACTATGGTAGGTCTATTTCTTTGGTGTTTAATTATTTTTGTAGTCATTAATTCTCCTTGCATGTTAATGTACAAAACACAACACAAAAGTTCAATTTTTAACATTAAACCAGTAATCCCATGGAACACATCCCTTTGGGGATTTCAAATTAAATCGGACTTTAACAAGTTTCTGGTCATTTTGCTAGGTTTGAGAGAAAAGCTTATAAGTGTTTGCACATTGGTTAGGTTTCAAGAGTTCCCATTCAAGGATAGGGGAAGATCTCAATATTGGGACTCAATTGCAATCAAGTTTAAGTAGAGGTCTCAATTGACCAATCAAATCCTATTGAAAAAATCAATACAAAGGGCATGAGAAGAGCTAATGATAGGTCCCAATTTGGAAATCAAGGGCAAACACCAAATTGGGTGAGAGGCTTTGGAAAAAAATATAAAGTTTGAAAGAAAATGTTTTAATTCTAGCAAAGTGTCCCAAAGGTTCGAACAAGAGTTCAAACAACATGTCTAATGGCTAGGTTGATGATGAGGAGACCCCAATTTGATGATTAGGGGAGATCATGGAATCATGGCACACAAGAAGCAAACTTAGCGAAGAAAAGTCCCAATTCGGCAACTCGAACCACTTTCCAAATCAAGTTCAAAATGATTTTAGAGAGACAGATTCATTGATTCAAAGAGTTACAATGGAGGCTTCAATTGCTCAAAAGTTTGAATAGAGGAAGGTTCAAAGAAAGTAGTGATAGAGTATAAAGGCCTAATTTTGGAATCAGAGGTGAAGTTTGAAAGACAAAGAAGAGAAGGGACCTAATAAGGGGATTAAACCCACTTTAACATTGAGAGACAAGCTCAAAATGTGAAAAAAAAATAACAAAATAAATAATAATAATAATATTAAAGTATGGAAGAAATTCAAACTTGAATTTAAAAGAACAACCAAAGACTCAGACGAAAACTCAAGGGAAAAGGCTCAAACCCACAGTTAAAAAAAAGGTCTCGATTGGGATAAAGGGAGAACTTCAAAGAATAAGTATAAGAAGGGGCTTGATCTAGAAACCGGGGGCCAAAAGAGTTTGAAAAAAGGAAATTTAAAGAGGAAAAGCACAAGGAAGGGAAGAAATAAAAAACTTATTTGAGTAAATTTCAAGGAAGAAAATAAACCATGTCAAAATCAAGCAAGTGAAACATGATGGCATATTTAACTTAACCATCTAAAATGAGGAACCAAGGTAAATATATGTTCAAAAGAGAAAAGTAAATGAATGAATCCACTCCTTATTATTCTTATGTATATTCCTATACAGAGCTCGTGTATGTAAAATCACAATTTTTACACATTAAACTTGATGTTTTGTCAACAATAACGCTTGTATTATATCATTCTAGGGTTGTTGTTGAAAAAAATTGACAAATTTATTTTGAGGTCACTATAGGTGGCCAAGGACAAATTCTTCAGTCACAACTACCATAATTGTTTAACAATGAAATCTCACTTCAATTCTCTAATGTCCTTCTAATTCACGTAACGTCAAAATAAAAAACACACTCCTCCTTGCCTTGTCTTGTGTGTTCATCCCTTAATTTGCTTTAGAATACCCATTCACCCACTGCAAGGGTATACTAGTATACATTATACCTGTTAGGATATTCCGACACATAGGATATAGTTAAGTTCAACTTGGTCTAGTATAGAGTTAGGTAAAGTGTGTTTCTTTACCGTTGTACATTTTGTAACTTACAATCTGACGGTCACGATATGTAGTGATCCGACGGTTCACTCTCACCTCGGTATTACCGACACTTGATCCGTGGCTTGACACCCGATTGGTCCATGAGTTCTATTTAAAGCGCATGGAGGGTCATTGTTCGGGTAATCCGTGCATGAGAGAAGCTTATGTAAATTTTCATTCTTTGATTAATAAATTGTCTGTACCCACGTTGGGACAGGCCGTGGACTGTTTCCCTCCTTGCACTCTGAGGGTTTTAACCACGTCAAAAATACTGGTGTATTGATTTGAGATCTGGTTGTGAGCGGTGTCCTCTTGGTATTCTTTCTGAGGAACTTACCCTGTAAATTCCTACATGGTATCAGAGCTATTTGAGGGCCGCGTCCGTTGGTGATCCAAATCTGAAGCCGGTAGAACTGCATGCGGCTGTCATTTCCTAGATCTGCTGTTTCTGACTGCTTTCGGGCCGAGAGGACTGCTCTGTTGCGTTCGGAGCATCTGTTTCAGTGAGGAACCCCTTTCGTTTCACGCGAAAAGGTTTCCGGTAGCCCTAGCTGCGTCATTTTTCAGATCGGGAGGTATACAGTGTTTTTTTTGCAGTTTACTGTCATTTTCTCTCTGCTTATTTCGGTTTCGGTTTATTTAGCCTTTTTTTTCCGGATCTATACCTTTCATTTCTGCGTATGCTCTTTGCCCTGCGACTCTGTGCGATCTGGGCAAATCAGAAACAGAAAGAAAGGATTTTTCTCATGCGTATTCTCTTTTCCCTGCACCTTAGTGTGATCTCGGAAAATCAGAAACATTGAGAAAAATATTTAGTTTTTCGACTAAAAGCTAACTTTGAGATTTTTTTTTAAAATTTCTAGTTTTTTGGCTAAAGCTAACTTCGAGCCGTAAGGTTCGTTTTTCTTTGGATATTCGTGTTGGGTTTTGTGTTTTGTGTTTTGTAGGGGAAAAGAGTCTTCCCAAGGCAAGCACGCAAATCGAGGCCCCCCCCCCCCCCCTCTCTCTCTCTCTCTCTCTCTCTCTCTCTCTCTCTCTCTCTCTCTCTCTCAAATATTTTGTATAGATCAATTGGTTCAAAGACCTTTTAAGAGAGTAGAGGTCTTGGGTTCAAATCTCCATTTTGTGGGGGCGGATTTTTTCATTCCCGCACATTCGCGCACTTTGCCGGCAACGTCAACAATTTTTTTTCAAAAAGCCATAACTTCTTCATCCGGAAGCCTTTTTCAGAGCCGTTTTTTTTAAAAACCGCCTATTTTTTCGAGATCTATCCATTGGACCACTTACTTTCAGCATCTTCAGCTTCAGTTGTTTTTCAAAAAATGGAAAGTCCATGCCAAGTCATTCTTGACAGCACTAACTACTTCCAATGGGTAGCCTACATGGGAGATTTACTTAGAAGTAAAGGTCTCTTCAGAATAGCCACAGACCAAGAGAAGAAACCCAAAGATGAAGACAAGGCCGAAAAATGGGAAAATCGACAAGATCAAGCACGTGGTTTGATAGGAATGTCTGTTTCTCCTGATCTTAGATTCCACATTGCAGAAATTGAAACTCCTCATGAAGCATTAGAAAAACTTGCTAAAGTTTTTGGGATTAAAAATGAAATTAGAGCCCATCAACTTGAGAATGAGTTGCTTACTTTGGATCCTAATAATTTTTCTTGCATTGAAGATTTCTTGTCCAAATTCAAGACCCTTAGATATCTCTTGGAAGGTGTTAAAGTTAAGAAAGAAGATGGTAACCTTATTTATTCCATCCTTACTAAGTTGGGACCAGCCTACTCTGTATTTGTTTCCACTTTCCATTCTACCAGGGAAGCTTTCATTTGTCAAGGCAAAGACTACAAGCCCCCTTCCTTTGACTCCTTTTGTGATTCCTTAATAAGAGAACAAGAAAAACTCTTACACCTTGGTCTTCTTAATCTTGGAAACTCTTCCTCGAAAGCGTTAGCCGCCCAGCAGCAACCAAATTCAAAGAATCCTAAGAAGTCTTATCCTCAAAGGAATGGTCCTAAACCAACTCAGCCTCAAGATGAAAGATCATTTCAGCAATATGACAAGACCAATAAAAACAAATGGAAGAAGACTGACAGACATTGTAACTTTTGTAATCGAGATGGCCACTTAGAATCTAAATGCTTTAAGAAGATGGAAGCCTTGGAAGCCGCAATGAAGAAACATAACATCCATCTGGAGCCTACTTCAACTTCAACTTCCGGAACGGCATTTTCTGCATGTCATCGTCAATCATCTCAGTCTGGTTATGCATTAAATGTATCTTCTTCTTCTTCTCATTCTCATGAGTGGCTCATTGATTCTGGAGCCTCTTGTCACATGGCCAAAAACCAAGCCATGTTTTCTTCTTTAAATGATTGTAACACCAAAAATATATATGTTGGTGATGATAGATCTCTTAATGTTGTAGGGACTGGAACTGTTCATCTAGACAATGGTCAGTTCAATGATGTATTATGTGTTCCAAACTTATCCTGCAACCTTCTATCTGTCTATCAGATAACTCATTCAGGTGAAGGTAAAATTGTTGAATTTTCACCTCATGATGTTGTAATCAAGGATCTAAAAGATCCTAAACAGATTCTAGCTACTGGTCTTGCTGATGATTCCAAAAGGTTGTATAAGTTTCACAACTTTGGGTCATCCCATCTTCCCTCAGTATTTGTTGCTCATAATGATGAAGTGAGCAAACTTTGGCATGAGCGGTATGGTCACTTAAACTATCGCTCCCTTCAGCATCTATGTAAAGAAAACATGGTGACAGGTCTTCCTATGGTATCTTGCAAAGATGGTGTTTGTTCCGGATGTGTACTCGGAAAACATCATCGGGACAGTTTTGACAAACGTGCCTCTTGGCACGCCTCAGCCCCTTTACAGCTTGTGCACAGTGATTTATGTGGTCCTCTTCCTGTTGCTTCATTCTCTGGCTGCAAGTACTTCTTAACTTTCATTGATGATTTCTCCAGACGCACTTGGGTATACTTCTTAAAACTCAAGAGCGAAGTATTTACCACCTTTTTGGCCTTCAAAGCATTCGTTGAAAAACAATCTGGACATCAAATTCTTAAGCTAAGAACTGATAATGGTGGAGAATATGTTAAAAATGCATTCATCAACTTTTGCACCGAAAATGGAATTCAAATGCAACATACTGTTCCATACACTCCACAACAAAATGGTGTAGCTGAAAGGAAAAATCGCACCTTAAAGGAAATGGCTAATTGTATGCTGCAATCTAAAGGACTCAGTCTTAGTTTTTGGGCCGAAGCAATTAATTGTGCAAATTATATAATCAATCGCACTCCTACTAAGGTTCTAGAGAATATCACTCCAGAAGAAGCTTGGAGTTCCATTAAACCAGATGTAAGTCACTTTCGTGTGTTTGGAAGTGAAGCATGGGCCCATATTCCAGATGAAAAGCATAAAGCCTTAGAACCTAAGAGTGAGAAATGTACTTTTGTTGGATATTCTGAAGATGTAAAAGGCTATAGACTTATTCCATTTAAGTCCAAAAATGTTATCATTAGAAGAGATGTAAAATTTGATGAAAATAAATCGGCCTGCGAGCCTAGTCCGGCGGATGTGCCACCTCTTCCTATCTCTTCTATCTTTGAAAACATTTCTTCTTCTGATGATGAAAGCGAGGATGATAATCCTTCCCCACCTTCTCAGGATCCTCAACTTCCAAGATGGGTCCGTGCTACTCGGGATGCAGCAGGTGATCTTGCCGGTGATCCTACAGATCAGCGACGTACACGTTCTCAGTTTGAAAGAGCCTCTTCTTTACTGGCTCAAGCTCCAGTAAATCATGATCCTGACACTTTTGCAGAAGCTTCAGGCCATCCACATTGGGAAACAGCTATGAATGAAGAATATCATTCATTGATGACAAATGATACATGGGATCTTGTTCCTCTACCAAAGGGACGCAAACTTGTTAGATGCAAATGGGTTTACAGAACCAAGTATGGACCAGATGGGAAAGTTGATAAACATAAAGCTCGTCTAGTTGCTAAGGGCTTTTCACAGGTTGAAGGCATTGACTACACTGAAACCTTCTCTCCAGTTGCCAAAATGAACTCTATCCGCCTTGTTCTTTCCCTTGCTGCCTCTTTAAAATGGGAAGTCCATCAAATGGATGTTAAATCTGCTTTCTTGCATGGTGACTTGCAGGAAGAAATCTATATGGAACAACCCATTGGCTTCATACAAACAGACTCCAGCCTCGTTTGTCGACTTAAGAAATCCCTTTATGGCCTCAAGCAAGCTCCTCGAGCTTGGTATGCCAAAATGGATAGCTTTCTTTTAGAATCTGGCTTTTCTAGGTGTCATTCTGACAATACTGTCTACACCAAGAAAGTGGGCAACTCTCTCATCATCCTTGTTCTTTATGTTGATGATCTTATTCTTACTGGTAGTGATCCCAACCTTATAAACCATGTGAAGTCCAGCCTTAAAAAGAAATTTGAAATGACAGACTTAGGACACTTACACTATTTTCTCGGTCTTCAAGTCTTGCAATCCCAAGAGGGTATTTTCCTTTCCCAGTCCAAGTATGCTTGTGATATTCTTCGTCATTTTCACATGGAAGACTGTAAGCCAGCCACTTCTCCCTTTCAGTCTGGAGTCAAACTTTCAGTCTCTTGTACTTCTCCTGAAGTTGATGCTACCTTATACCGTCAACTTGTCGGAAAACTCTTGTATTTAACCCATACTCGTCCTGATCTTTCCTTTGCTGTTGGCCTTGTTGCTCGTTTTATGCAAAACCCCCGTGAAAGTCATTGGAAAGCAGCTAAAAGAATACTTCGTTATGTTCGAGGTACAGTACAGTTTGGGATTCATTACAGTGCCAAAGCAGCTCCTCTGTTAGTTGGTTTCACTGATTCTGATTGGGCTGGTGACCTTGATGATCGGAAGTCTACTGCCGGTTATGTCTTCACTCTTGGTTCAGGACCTATTACATGGGCTTGTAAGAAACAGGCTGCCATTTCTCTTTCATCAGCAGAAGCAGAGTATCGTGGTGCCGTGGAAGCTAGTAAGGAAGCCTTGTGGCTTCGTCAGATCCTATCAGAGTTTGGCTTTGAGCAGCAGCATCCAACCACACTTTGGTGTGATAATCAAAGTGCCATTCAGCTATGCAAAGATCCAGTCCAGCATCAGCGCAGCAAACACATTGAACTACACATGCACTTCATCAGAAAGCTCATTCATGACCATGTTCTTGAAGTGCAATATTGTCCAACAGATGATCAGGTTGCAGACATCTTCACAAAGGCTCTCACAGAGGCGAAGTTCACTAAACTTCGATATATGCTTGGAGTTCAGGAAGTTGTCACTAAGGGGGGATAGGCTCTAGTGCCTCCTTCCTTCTCCTATTGTGTCATATTTGTAAATCCTTCAATCCTATCCCAAGTTGTTCTTAAGGGGGATGTTAGGATATTCCGACACATAGGATATAGTTAAGTTCAACTTGGTCTAGTATAGAGTTAGGTTAGAGTTAGGTAAAGTGTGTTTCTTTACCGTTGTACATTTTGTAACTTACAATCTGACGGTCACGATATGTAGTGATCCGACGGTTCACTCTCACCTCGGTATTACCGACACTTGATCCGTGGCTTGACACCCGATTGGTCCATGAGTTCTATTTAAAGCGCATGGAGGGTCATTGTTCGGGTAATCCGTGCATGAGAGAAGCTTATGTAAATTTTCATTCTTTGATTAATAAATTGTCTGTACCCACGTTGGGACAGGCCGTGGACTGTTTCCCTCCTTGCACTCTGAGGGTTTTAACCACGTCAAAAATACTGGTGTATTGATTTGAGATCTGGTTGTGAGCGGTGTCCTCTTGGTATTCTTTCTGAGGAACTTACCCTGTAAATTCCTACAATACCATATTGTGACAATAAAATATAAAGGTTAGTCATGAATAATAGATATTGAATCCAAAAGAATGTTGACCTCATTTGTAACCTAACATAGAATAATAACAAACCTCATTGCCTCAATATTGATCAAGAGGTGATGAGGATCCACCTTACCTTCATTGTTAACATGATGTTATGTAACGAGATCAAAATAACACAAAAACATAAGAAAAAATAGATCAACGACTAGATAATAAGCCATTTCGAGGGGGCAATTTCCCTTTACATCACATAAATGAACAATTCATGGGTGATTAAAATGGCAGGACCTACTTAGTATGCATAGGAGTATACAGGATCAAAATATAATTAGGGCCTACATAACAATAATAATGTAAGGGATCAACAATAACAATATGGGGGCTACAATAGTATTATAGGAACCTAACATGCCCCTCTCCTTCAAAAAAGTGTTTTCCTCGACTCCTAAGTGTTAGGTAAACTTGACTCGGGATAGAGTCAAAGTTGACCAGGTTAAACAGTGATGGTTTTGGGGCACATGGTATTGTGCATCCATAGTATTCTACGCGTGGTATTATACGTAATGGAACTTATAAAAGGTTGGAAGGATTTCATTGTAATGCAAGACTTGGAGGTGAGCGGTGAAGGCTCACTTGGTCGGACTAGCCAGGGTTTTGGCCAATGCTAATGAGATCTTATTAGGTTGGGTTTTTCCCTAGATTTGGGGTTTTCTAGGATAAACATTTGTGTTTATGTGTTTATGGTTGTTGCTGGTTATTTTTATATTTATTCCTCTCAGTAATTATTTATGTTATGCAGTAATTTCTTCACAACTGGTATCAAAGCCAGATATTGGTTTCAAAGGGATTCTTTGATGCCAGGGGTTTATAGTGCTGATGAGATCAATGCAGCCTTTTTTTTACAAATCTGGGTCTGAAAATAATGGTGGAACAATCATACGTGGAAGAACCTCGAGGAGAATGTGCGGAAGATAGTGCCGTAACTTCCAGGGATCGCGGTGCATTTGCGATATTTACAGGTGCTGGAATCTACGAGGGCTCGGAGTTGGAGCGGTTTGATAGAAGTTTTTGAGCAAATCAAATTGAGAGAGGATGGATCAGAATCACAGCCAAAAATAAATAAATTAATGAATGAAGTCAAAATTATTTCATGTAAGTGGGCATACTACTGTAAGACCTAGTAAGGCATGTGTACCCCTTGGTGATCACCGGTAAAGTCTGGGTTAGACCTAGGTGATAGGGGGGATGTCGGGTTAACAATACCCCAGGTAAAAACTCTGAGGGGGGTAAGAGCTAGAGTGAGCGGGATTGTCTCACTTAGCAGGTTTGGTTGGAGTTAGTCAAGGAACCCCAAGTCAAGTTTAAGGGGGGAATTGTCAGGTAAACTTGACTCAGGATAGAGTCAAAGTTGACCAGGTTAAACAGTGATGGTTTTGGGGCACGTGGTATTGTGCACCCATAGTATTCTGCCCGTGGTATTATATGTAATGGAACCTATAAAAGGCTGGAAGGACTTCATTGTAATGCAAGACCTGGAGGTGAGCGGTGAAGGCCAATGCTAATGAGATCTTATTAGGTTGGGTTTTTCCCCAGATTTGGGGTTTTCCCGGATAAACATTTGTGTTTATGTGTTTATGGTTGTTGCTGGTTATTTTTATATTTATTCCTCTCAATAATTATTTATGTAATGCAGTAAATTTCTTAACACTGAGTAGTTTTGGATGCTTCCATATGAAACACTCATCCTCCCATGTGGAATATTTAGCAGGTAATTTCTTCCACTCAATGAGATACTCAGAAATTGATTGACTCCATAGTTGTTGAACTCTTGTTTCCGTGATTGCTTCAAGCTCTAATACGACTTTTCCTTCCTAGTCAAGTTCTGGCAATATAGTTTGAACTTGAAGCTTATCACCTATAACCTTCTTTACGCATGAACCATGGAAAATTGAGTGTACTCGCAAAGATGCAAGTAACTTCAATTTGTATGCCATAGTACGAATCTTTTGTAACACCTTGTAAGGGCCATAGTACTTGGGAGATAATTTATTATCCTTCTTAGCTTGCTCGAGGGACATTTGTTTGAATGGTTGTGGCTGCAAAAATACCCAATCACCGACATCAAAATTCTTTCATTGCAATGTTAATCTACATGTTGTTTCATTTGATTTTGCCCCAAAGTCTGGTTATCCTTTAAGAGTTGGAGAACTTGTTGTTGATGCTCGATGTGATCTTCCACTGCTTGAACCTTAGAATTGTCTCTTAAAGATGACGTGATGGATGGTGGATGATATCCATAAAGCACCATAAATGGGGTCATTTTTGTTGCGGTATGGAAGGAAGTGTTATACCAACATTCTGTCAGAGGTAACCACTTCACTCATTATGTTTGTTTATCAAATTCAAAGCAACGAAGATAACCTTCCGAACATTTGTTCAATATCTCATATTTCCCATCAGATTAAGGATGATAAGATGAGCTATGAGCTAATTGAGTACCAATAAAAGAAAATAATTATGTCCAAAAAATTCCAATGAAAATGGGATCCTTGTCACTTACAATAATCTTTGGGTTTCCATATAGATTTTGAACTATTTCCACGAATGCAGTGGCAAATATATTGGCTTTTAAAGGATGAGATAGTGCTCAAAAGTGTGCATATCTAGTAAGTCTATCAACTACTACCATGATGAAACTTTTTCCTTCGGACTTGGGTAAACCTGTGACAAAATCCATTGGGACCTCCCCCCAACGCTGACCTGGAATGGTTAATGATTGTAAAAGACCTGAGGTCTTAATCGTCTAAACTTTATTTTGTTGGAAAACCAAACATTCTACCACAAACTTCTGAATATCAGGTTTAAGGCCATCCTAGAAAAATTCCTTCTTGGCCCTATAGTAAGTTTTTAAATATCTTGAGTGTCCTCTTATAAGAGAGGTGTGCAATTCCAAAAGAACCTTTTTGTTTGAGTTGGGAGTTCTTACATGGATATAAGCAATCTTTGTACCATAGTGAATCATTTTTCGATATATATGTATTAGATGCACTATGATATTGTTGCAACTTTTGAATGAGTGTCCACACCTAGTCATCATTCTCCCATTCATCCCTTGCTTCGATTATCCAACTGAGTTGGATAATAGAAGTGGCACAAAGTAATACTTCCACATCCTCATCCCTTCTTGGGAGTGCATTTGCAACATCATTTTGCTTCCATTTTTTTGTAGATGGTTTCAAGTCACAACCCAACATCTTTGTGACCCATTTTTGTTGCTCTTCTAAAGATAATATTTGTTCCAAGAAGTATTTAAGACTATCATGATATGTTTTTACCTTGAAGTGTCTTCCCATTAGGTAAGGGCACCATTTCTTCAGAGCATGTAGTATTGCCAACATTTCCTTCTCATAAATAGGTTTGTGTAAATACTTTCCCTTGATTGGATGACTTTCAAAAGCAATGGGTCTTCCTTCTTGCATTAAAACAACACCAATGCCATTTCCCAAGGCATCACATTCCACAATAAAGGTTTTTGTGAAGTTTGGTGTAGCTAAGACTAAAGCTTGACACATTGCCTCTTTAAGATGTTCAAAGGCCTTAGTTATGGAGTCCAAAAAAATGCATCTTCTTCCAAAAATGTTGTCAGTGGTGTTGATATTTTCCCATAATTCTTAACAAACTTGCGATAATACCCTATCAATCTGAGAAATCCTCGAAGATTCCTTAAGGTTGTGGGGATTTTCCATTCCTTTATGGCTTTAATTTTGTTAGGGTCTACCTTAACACCCTCATGAGATACAATATGACCCAAATATTCCACTTCTTGTACCCCAAAGAAACATTTGGAGGGTTTTGCATACAATTGTTTCTCCTCCAATAGTTTGAGCACCCTGTCAACATGTTGAACATGATCTTTCCAAGACTTGTTGTAGATTAGTATATCATCAAAAAATACTAACACAAATTTTCTAAGGAATGGTTTGAAAATGGAATTAATCAAACCTCTAAATGTGGAAGGTGCATTAGTAAGGCCAAAAGGCATGACCTTTGAGAAGTGTAGCAAGAAAGTCTCAATTTTACTTTGCCTTGGTCAAATTGAGAAAAGTCGAATTTCCACATCAACGGACAACTTGGAGGCAGTTAACTTGTGTGACATGGCTCTTTTCACTCAGTTAGATCGGTAAATTTGAGTTAGAGGGCTTGGAGTTCAATTAAGCATGTGTGATTGCTAAATATGAGTAATCCAGTTTTGTTATTTCCAGATGTATTTAGTTAAACTAGTTCTAACTGTTCATAGAACTAGTTGGAGATCAGTTGCGCAGTGGGACAACAATCTAACTCAGTGATCATCCAACTAACTGATCAATCAACCAAATATAACTAATGCATGCAAAGAATTTGAGTTCCCCTTTGTGGTGAAGATTCCAAGGCAGTGTAACAAGCAATTGTAAACTAGTTTTAGTGTACAGGTGTTGCATGCAATCAGATAACCAATCCTTGGGATTTGTACAATCAATTGGAGGAAAATTCCTAAAAAATAGGGGCTAATTCCTCATGATTTTCACAATGAAATAAGGGCTCAGGCAAAGGCGGAAATTGACTAAGTCTAGGTGAGAACTTCTCATTGAGCAGAGAGATAGGTTATTCACTTGCGGGTTCTGCTCAAAGCGGGTAAGCAATTATAATACATTCTCTATTAATCTGATTAATGCAAACAAGCTTGAAGGGTTTTTCCTAGTTGGGTTCCCCTAGGAAAAAGATTGTGCATGTGTGGTTTTTCTTATTGCATGTTTGCATATGTTTTTCTAAATTGTGAATTAAATTTCACAGATCAATAGAGTAGAATTGTGTCTCTTGATTTTAGATTAAACTTCTTGAGCAATTGCAATTCTATCACCATATTTCTACATGGTATCAGAGTAGGATTCACATTAGAATAAGAATTTCAAAGTTGTTCCTCAGGAGGTTCGAATTTGTATCTTTAGTGTAGCAGGATCTCTTCAGAGTTGGGAGAATGACCTTCAATGGGTTGAGAATAGAGTATGCCTTGAAAGGCAACTCAAATTTCATTGCATGGAAGGATGGTATGGGGGTGGTGCTCGATGAAAATGGATTATTAAAATATGTCAAGACAAACATTCCAAAACCAGGATCAGTCAATACTCAAAACCTAGCCTAATGGAAGAAAGATGTAGCCAAGGCGAGGAGAATAATCTTGGAGGGAGTGCGAGACCACATTGTCTCAAATCTCCATGGGAAAAAAACTCCTTTCAAAATGTGGAAGGCATTGATAGAGATATTTGAGAATAGTAGTGACCATAGAAAACTGGCCCTCAAATACAAACTTCAAAATATCAAGATGCAGAAGAATGACACTATTCCATAGTATCTCACCAAATTTACACAAGTTTAGGATGAACTTGGAGGGGATGGTGTGAATGTTGGAGAAGATGACTTGGTGAGCCTAGCTCTTCCAAGCCTTCCCAAAAGCTGGCATAACTGCCAGGACTCAATGAACGGGAGGGAGAAACTATCGAATTGGGAACGTTTATGGTTTGATTTGGTACAAGAAGAGATCAAGCAGATACCAAAGATGGAACCTCATCCAAGGGAGAGGATGACAAAATTTTGCATTGGTTGGAAAGAGAAAGAAGGGCAAAGGGAAGAAATCTCAAACCAAACCAGAATCCAACCAAGGGGACAAGAAGAAAGACTTGTCCAAAATAAAATTGTCATAATTTCAGGCACTATGCTACGAAGTGTCCACACAAAAACTCTAGCAAGAAGAACTTAGGAGGAGCAACAAGTGAATCATCGGCTTCAAATTTCGAGCTAGACTTCACCTTTATCACATGCATGGCAAACACTATGATGGGGAGTGTGTGGTACTTGGACTCAAGTGCCTCATTCCACGTGACATGGTGTAGAGAGTTTTCCAGTGACTTGGAGGAGAAAGATCTCTAGATACATATTGAACTTAGGGATGATGGAAGGTACAATGCTACCAGGATTGGTACAATAACCTTTAAGAGGGAGTCGGATCCCCTCTTCGCCTCAAAAATGTCATGTTTGTACCAGGCCTAAAGAAGAACCTCATCTTTGTAGCAGTTTTGGAAGACCGTGGTTATTATGTGATCTTTAGCAAAGGGAAAGTATTCCTGAGACACATAGCCACTAGGCAAGTGAATAAGATTAGGGTTCGTGTGAAGAACCTGTACAAGTTGGACACGGAAGATTGTGCTGCATCAAGTAGTAAGGCAGAGAAGGTGTAGAGTTGTGATGCCAGTGAACTTTGGCACAGTAGATTAGGTCATTTGCGTCATGGTGTCTTAAAAATTATGCAACAAATAACCACTGGCCTCCCTAAAGGAGCACTTGAGCAGTAGGATGTCTACAAAGGTTGTACCTTGGGGAAGTATGTAAAATCCACATTCCATGATTGAGACAACAAAGCACATGAAGTCTCAGAAAGAGTCCACTATGATGTTTGTGGACCTTTCTTGACAACCTCCACTGCCAGACATAAATACTTTGGTTTTTTATTTATTGATGATTTCTCAAGAAAGTGTTGGATCTTCTTCATGTGGAAGAAGGATGAGACAATTTCAAAGTTTGTAGAATTCGATGCACTATTTGAGAAAGAAACCGACAAGAATATGAAGGCTCTTAGGAGTGATAATGGAGGTGAGTATGTTTCGAATGACTTATAGGATTTTTGTGCAAAATAAGCGTAGAAATTCCCACTGTATATCAACAGATTATGCAAAATACTAAAGCAAAATACAAGATCTACTTTTACAACAAACTTTGCGGAAGCTTAATCGATTTGAGAAATACCAAATAGAACACATATAACTGAGAATGAGAAAGCAAGCACACATGAAAACAGAAGAATACTCCAGGGAAAGCCTCAGCTAAAAACCCCGATCTCTGTATTATCATACAAGTGGAAAATATGTTCAGATTACACAAAGCATCAGCTCACAAGCTATCCTGCTCTCGGTACAATCTAACAATACAGCTCACAGACTGAATCAACACAATATATGCCTTCCCTCAGCCCTCCAAGCCTCCTATTTCCTTGTGCAGTTTTCCTTGGGGTCCAATGCTACCACCTGTGTGAATTGGCCTCATCACACACTCATCAAACCCAAAAGTAACTGCACAATCTCCAAGGAATGAATTCCTTCTGCATGCAAGAGATATCCTCCATGGAATATTCCTGCAACTGATAGTACATTGTCCCGTCATCTGATCTCAACTGGGTCTCTGATCTGATCTTCACCCTATGAGTGACATCAGTTAAAGATTTATTGTTTAAAGGTATTACAGACTCATGTGCTGGTGTGTGTTCTATGTTATTGAAGCAACGGATCGATCAGATTTCCAATACACAGACAATAAAATGGAAAGACAACAGAGAAATGCAGTAAAAAAACACAAAGACACAAGAAATTAATAAGGAGTTCACCCTATTCTCCAGGGCTACATCTCTGGTCCAGCTTTCAGTGGTGGCCTTGTTTTATTGTGCCTTTAAGTAGATAATTACAATACAGGGACTCAATGTGAGTTCTCCTGAAGCAGGTTTTGCTTGGCAAGGTGGTTCTTGGATTCCCAAGCCACTAGAGTACACAGACTCTTCTTCTTCCTACGAGCTCTGTGACCTTCTGGTGTACAGTGGAAAGAGCCAAATGTGGTGCTTAGTCCGGATAGATTCCTCTATGGGATGGCTTGAATCTTCAAGCTCTCTTGTGCTCGATGCTGCCTTTGGTCAGCTCGGCCCTCTGTCTCTTTCTTCTTTGCTTTACTGTTCTCTGTATTCCGTCCTCCTCTCGGGATTTTGGTCTCTCTATCTTCGTCTCTCGGACTGACTCTCTCAGTAAGTGTCTTCTTTTGTCTCTGTTCATGGATTTTATCCATCTGTTCCAAGCCTGTTCAGTTCCTCTTCCGCCTCTATCGATTCACCTTTTGCAGCTGCGCTTGGAGTTCCTTGTTCGGCGTCATCATGAATGCTCAGGGAGTGGCCACATGTCCTCCTCTAAACGGCGCTAGCCTGCTTCGTCGGTTCGTTTCTTCAGTTACGTCATGGATGAAGTCTTTCATCCACCGTGGCGGTCAAACGGACTCCAAATCCTTCTAAAACGCGACGTATTCCCTTGTCAATTTCGCTTCCTCCATTGGGCGCGATCTCAACCATCCGATTTGGGGCCTCCAGATCCGACACCATACGCATTTTTTGCGCGATTGACTTGCTCGACCGATAGCGCGCAATCAACGACGGTTTTCTCTCACCTCCGCTTGCCACGCATCGAACGATGAATGGAATCGCTCCGCTCTCGTCTAAAACCTCTTACCGTTTGAGGGCGCCCAGATCAATACCGCTGGTTTCCAGAGCGCGGGTCCCGCCTTTGTACGTTTAGCACTTTTTTTCCTTTCCGCCCGTGGTCCTCCAGCTTCCCATGCGTCCCTGCGCTCGGGCTTCCTCCTTCACGGCCATGTTCGCCCAGCGATGCACGATTAGCGCTAAGCGCTAATCGCGTATCAAAAATCACCTTATTTTCCCGATCCGGGGCTCCCAGGGGCTACTTTGACCTCTTGCGCAGTCTCCATGGGCCTCGGTCAGCGCACTTTGACCGAGGTCCTCGTCGTTCCACGCTAGCTGCCATTGCCACTAGTTCAGGGTGTTTTTGATCACTGTTTTGGATTCTTTAGAGATTTATTCCGACCTGATACAGTCATGGTTCTTTGACAGTCTTCTATGGATCCAATTTGAATCACGGCCTTCCCACTGAAAAAGATTTTGGACCACCAAAAGTTGGTTTTCAAGCATTGACTAAGTGAGGGTATTGCTTTCTCACTTGTCTAATCTCAATCCACTTTCCACTGCTTGGCTTCAAACCTTTGAGCCCAATCCTGAGGTATTCAACATCTCCCCTGTGCATCGTCCTCACCTTCCTGTCCAGCACTGTGTCTTCCTGCAATTCATTAAGATATTCAGGTAGCAGCTCATCAATAGAAGGCAATTGACTCTGCTCTTCAGGGTCCTCAATCATTGAAGGTTGAAACAATCTCAAGCAATCTGCATTTACGACTGAGTAGATGTGCATGTAAGCTGGTAGATCAAGGCGAAAAGCATTTTCACCAATATTCTCAAGTATCCTAAAAGGTCCATACCTAATAGGCTTTAGCTTTTTACCTTCACCTTGCATCCTGTCCTTGCTGATATACAGCCAGACTTGGTCTCCAACTTGAAAACTATGCTCCATTCGATGCTTATCATGCCTAGCCTTGTACTTGGCTTGGCTCTTTTTTAGTTGTTCCTATACTGCCTGGTGGATCTCCTCGATCTATTCAATGAACCTAGTTGCCTTGTCCACATCATTGTGTCCATCAACCATGGTATCTTTACCAAAGACAAAATCCAAAGGAGACCTTGGTGTGAAACCAAAACAGGTCTCAAAAGGAGATCTCTGTGTAGAAGAGTATTTGGTTCTGTTGTAAGCATGTTGCACATAACACAAGTGTTCATCCCAAAGCTTAGGATGTTTGCTGCAATATCCTCTCAGTAACTGGATCACTGTCCTGTTTACTACTTCTGTCTGGCCATCTATTTGTGGATGAAAAGTTGTGCTATTCTTCAGTTTGGTGTCCATTAGTTCCCACAGACTCGACCAAAACGTCCCCACAAATTGGGAGTCTCGATCAGATACAATGGAAGTGGGTAATCCAAAATGAACCCATACATGTTCAAAGAACAATTTTGCAGTCTGTTCAGCTATAATCTGTTTACTACATGGCATCAAAATACACATCTTGCTGAAACTATCCACAACAACATATAGATAATCATGACCTTTCCTAAATTTAGGTAGTCCTCCAACAAAATCCATGGAAACACTTTCCCAAGGGTGAGAAGGAACTGGCAATGGAGTGTACAAGACTAGTTTTTTATTGTTGGGCTTACTTTTAGCGCACATGGCACACCCTCTTACATATCTAGAAACGGTCTCATTCATTTTCGGCTAATAGCAGAATCTTTGCAGTTGTGCAACTGTTTTACTTACCCCAAAGTGACCTGATATCAGAGAAGTGTGTGCTTCCCTAATTATCTTTATCCTCCCAGTTTGTGGAATGCAGAGTTTCCCACAATGGTATACGAGTCGGTCCTTCACATGATAGTCCAATTCTTCTAATCTTTTGCCTTGACTCAAAGTTGCATATACATTTTTAAAGTCCATATCTTGAGCATATTGTTCTATGTAGCTTTCATGCAGCACAAAATTATGCTTAAGTATGGTAGATGCATTCATAATGGGTCTAGATAACATGTCTGCAACCTTGTTATGTATGCCCTTTTTATATCTGATGACTAAATGAAACTGTTGTAGAAAACCCATCCATATGTAATGTCTTGATTGCTGCAACTTAGTTTGGGAGTGTAGATATTGAAGTGGCTGATGATCAGTAGGTATTACTGTCTCTTTGCCCATTGAGTAATGTTTCCACTTTTTCACACTCTGAACTAATGCATACAATTCTTTATCATATGTAGGATAGTTAACTACTGCAGGATTAAAAGTCTCAGGATGATAACATATGGGTTTATCCTGTTGTGTCAACACTGCTCCCATGGCATAGTCACTGGCATCAGCTTGGATCTCAAATGGTCTTTGCAGATCTGGCAGTGCTAGTACAGGTGCTGTACTAATATTTTCTTTCAAGGTGTCGAAGGATTTCTGATGTTTGCCTCCCCACTGAAACACCTTATTCAATCTTGTTAAAGCATGTAAGGGAGTTGCAATCGAGGAGAAGTTAGAAATGAACTTCCTCCAATATTGTGTTGCTCCTACGAAGCTTCTCACTTCTGTTGCAGACCTGGGTTTAGGCCAGTTCACAATGACTGCCATTTTAGAGGGATCTATTTTCAATTCACCTCCCCCTACTATATGAACCAAGTAGTTTAGAGATGTTTTGCCAAATTCACATTTTCAGAGTTTAACATAAAGTTTTTCTCTTTTCAAAACATCTAATGTCTGCTTAACATGCTTTAAATGTTCTTCCAACGTTTTACTAAAATTCAGAATGTCATCTAGATACACAATAACAAAATCATCAAGAAAAGGTCTGAGTACATCATTCATTAATCTCATGAAATTAGCAGGAGCATTAGTTAAGCCAAAAGGCATAACCAGCCATTCATACAATCCCTGCTTTGTTTTGAAAGTAGTCTTCCATGCATCTTGCTCTGCAACTCTGATCTGATGGTATCCACTGTGCAAATCCAGCTTGGCGAAATAAACAACTTCCTTTAATTGATCTACAATATCATCTATGCGAGGAAGGGGATAAAGATTTTTTTATTGTTATCTTATTCAGTGCTCGGTAATAAATGCATATTCTCCACGAGCCATCTTTCTTTCTCACCAAAACAATTGGTGATCCACATGGTGATGTGCTAGGCCCGATGAACCCTTTCTCGAGCAACTCCTGCACCTGCTTCTTGATTTCAACATTCTTTAAAGCAGACAACCTGTACATCCCATTGTTATGCAATGGAACATCTTGTTGCAAAATAATATCATGTACTATTCCCTTTTTGGGTGGTAGACCTTTAGGTTCTTGAAACAAGACATCATACTCTGAAACAAACTTTTCTATATCAGCTTTTTGTTCAGCATTACAGCCCTCAAATACATTGGTTTTATCAGGTTTCTTTTCCTTTACAACCATCAGTAAGAATTGTTTGCATGAATTTATCATTCTTTTCATTTGTCATGAGTTTATGAGAATGTAATTATTCTTGAGCTTATGAGCTCTTACAAAGTATTCGATTCCATCTTTAACAAGTAGATACTTGTTCTCAACTCTATAGAAAATAGCCTTTCTATCATACAAGTAAGGACTTCCTAAAACAATTCCACATATATCCAAAGGAATTGTGTCTAAATCAACCTCATCTACAAGTGCTAACCCAAAAGAAAACTTGAGTTTGCACTGTCTGGTCACTTGTAGTTGTGCTTTATCATTCAACCATCCTAATGGGTATGGTTTCTTGTGAGGTGTAGTTGTTAATCCTAACTTCTTTACAATTGCTTCAGAAATTAGATTTACTTGTGAGCCACTATCAAACAAAGTATCAATCTTTTGATTTTTGGAAATAACTCGAATATGGAAAAGCCCATGTCTTTTTCTCTCATTTTCTTCATCAATAAAAAATTGAGCAAAATTACTAGTAGATGCTTCAGAATTCTTACCTTTTATACCTATGGCTGCTATAGTTGTTTCATCTCTCGAGTCTGACCCCAAATCTTTCTGAATAGCTGCAACAGTCTTCTTCTTCTTGCTCTCGGAATTCTTAGGTCTTAGCTCTGGATGCAGAATCCATTAATGCTCATCATCATGCCCCTCTTTTTTATAGTGAGTGCATGAAGCTTTGGCTTTCTGTGCAGTGTTAGCCTTCCTTGCTTTCCACTTCTGCTTTCTTTTCTCCTTGCTCTTGCTTACAGTGGGTCGGGATGGTCCCCCAATTTCTGGATTTCCATTCTTTCCTCTAGCTTCTAGATGAGTAGCTTATACAGATACCTCATCTATACTAGTGGGATTAAATATGAGGATGGTATGCCTCATGTAGCTGTGTAGACCACCAATGTACTTCAAAAGAGTCTCTGGTGAGTCTAATGAGATACCCAACATCAATGCTCTCTTTCTGAATTCTTGAGTATACCCTTGCAGACTTTGCCCTTTCAACTGTTGAAGAGTTTGCCAACTCATCATGGCTTGTTGCATGTAGGCCAATGGATAGAACTGCTTTTTGATTGCAGCAACAAATTCGCTCCAGACAGAGATGGTCTTGCCATGTCTTTTCATATCAGCTTGGGTTCTGCCTTCCTACCAAACCAAGGCAGTGCCTCCTAGGCGTAGGCTTGCTAGCTGAGTCTTACTCTTGTCTGAGTCTATGTTTTGTACCCTGCAATACACATCAATTTGTCTAATCCAATTGTCCAACTTTTCAGCATTTAGCTCTCCATCGTATATAGGAAAATCAAATTTAACATCTAGCTTAATCAAAGATGCTTTCTTATTATGCACAGGGCTATTAGGAGGTGCGAGAAAGCTTTCCTCTTTCCCCTTTCCTTTGGAGTGGTCATGAAAGTGAGACTCATCTTCTTCTTTATCTTGTTTAGAGCCTAATGAATCCTCCACCTTATGCTTTCTAAAGTCTTTGTACTTTTATTCTACCATAGACTTTATAGCTAGGAAACTCTCTATGAATTGAGGGTCTAGCCCCACAGAACCTTCCTCTGACATTATCTTCTGAGGATAGACTCTCCTAATTTCAGGATTAGTTTCCACCAACTCTCCTTCTCCTAATTTGAGCTTTGCTCTAGTGATCATTCACAGCTAAACCAACACAAGCTTGTCTAACCTTACAGCCTAGAGCTCTGATACCACTTTATCTGATATTCACCCTATGAGTGACATCAGTTAAAGATTTATTGTATAAAGGTATTACAGACTCATGTGCTGGTGTGTGTTATGTGTTATTGAAGTAATGGATCGGTCAAATTGCCAATACACAGACAATAAAATGGAAAGACAATAGAGAAATACAGTAAGCAAAACAAAAAGACACAAGAAATTAATAAGGAGTTCACCCTATTCTCCAGGGCTACATCTCCGGTCCAGCTTTCAGTGGTGGCCTTGTTTTATTGTGCCTTTAAGTAGAGAATTATAATGCAGGGACTCAATGTGAGTTCTCCTGAAGCAGGTTTTGCTTGGCAGGGTGGTTCTTGGATTCCCCAAGCCACTGGAGTACATAGACTCTTCTTCTTCCTACCAGCTCTGTGACCTTATGGTCTACAATGGCCAAATGTGGTGCTCAGTCCAGACAGATTCCTCTATGGGATGGCTTGAATGTTCAAGCTCTCTGGTGCTCGATGCTGCCTTTGGTCATCTCGGCCCTCTATCTCTTTCTACTTTTCTTTACTGTTCTTTGTGTTCCATCCTCCTCTCAGGATTCTGGTCTCTCTATCTTCGTCTCTCGGACTGACTCTCTCAGTAAATGTCTTCTTCTGTCTCTGTTCATGGCTTTTAGCCATCCATTCCAAGATTGTTCGGTTCCTCTTCCGCCTCTGTCGATTCACCTTCTGCAGCTGCGCTTGGAGTTCCCTGTTCGGCGTCATCGTGAACGCTCAGGGAGTGGCCACATGTCCTCCTCTAAACGGCGCTAGCCTTCTTCGTCGGTTTGTTTCTTCAGTTACGTCGTGGATGAAATCTTTCCTCCACCGTGGCGGTCAAACAGACTCCAAATCCTTCTAAAACGTGGCGTATTCCCTTGTCTATTCCGCTTCCTCCATCGGGAACGATCTTAGTCGTCTGATCTAGGGCCTCCAGATCCGACGCCATACACACGTTTCGCGCAGTTGACTTGCTTGACCGATAGCGCGTGATCAACGGCGGTTTTCTCTCACCTACGCTTGCCACGCGTCGATCAATGAATGGAATCGCTCCACTCTCGTCCAAAACCTCTTACCGTTTGAGGGCGCCCCGATCAATACTACTGGTTTCCAGAGCGCGGGTCCCTCCTTTGTACATTTAGCGCTTTTTTTCCTTTCCGTTCGCGGTTCTCTGGCTTCCCATGTATCTGTGTGCTTGGGCTTCCTTCATGGCCCTGTTTGCCCAATGATTAGCGATTAGCGCTAATCGCGCATCAAAAATCACCTTATTTTCCCGATCTAGTGCTCCTAGGGGCTACTTTGACCTCCTGCGCAGTTTCCATGGGCCTCGGTCAGCGCGCTTTGACCGAGGTCCTCGTCATTCCACGCTGGCTGCCATTGCCACTGGTTCAGGGTGTTTTTGATCGCTGTTTTGGATTCTTTAGAGATTTGTTCCGACTTGATATAGTCATGGTTCTTTGACAGTCTTCTATGGATCCAATTCGGATCAGTCTCTGTCTGAACTGACATGCATGAGTTATTTATGAGAGAATATTCAGTTATCTGAAGTGCAACAATTACATGCATGCATGCATTAACTAACTGAACTCACAATTAGCTCAACAAACTATTTGAACTAATCTAACTGGACTTAACTCAGTTAACTGAGGTAAGTAATTACAACTCATCCTGATCTCCTTTAATCAAGGGATAACTTCCTCAATCAATGGAGAAACTATTGCATGTCTTCACATAGACTTCATGTTTGATTTTCTATAACTAATTAACTCAAGATGAATTAATTAATTATTTTACAAACAACTGCCAAGATCAAATTCGAATTTTAATTCTCAATTTTAGTTTAGGGACTAACTAAAATTGGAATGTATCCCGAAATTCTATTTATAATAGTGCTAATTTTAGCACTTCTATTTTTAGAATTTCTTGTTGCTATTTTCAACACTCCCTCTCAACAAGAAAGGGATTATCAGTAACCCCAATCCTGTCTCTGTGGAACTCGAACTTGCATTTTGACAATGCATTAGTCAAAATATCTGTATCCTGTGCCTCGGTCGAAACATACAACAACAACATGATCCTCTTGACCACACAGTCTCGAAGATGGTGATACCGAATATCAATGTGCTTGGACCTGTCATGAAAAATTGGATTCTCAGAGAGTTTGTTACAACTCTGATTATCGCAATAGATCACAGTTGGATCCATCCTTTGACCAAACAATCCCACTAGAATCTTCTACATCCAAATGGCCTCCCATGCTGCCTGATTGGCAGCCATGTATATAGCCTCTGCTGAGCTAAGTGCAACTGACCTCTGTTTCCTGTTGCACTAGGAAACTACCACTGAACTAAGGTTGAAGATTCCTCCAGAAGTACTCTTCCGGTCTGATGGACTCCCTGCCCAATCTGCATCTGTGAAGCCCTGAAGCTTCACTCCCTTTGTCTGTCTGTACCACAATCCATACTAAGATGTGCCTCTGAGGTATCTCAGCACATGCTTCGCTGCCTTCCAAAACAACTTGGTAGGTTGAACCATAGCTTGACTCAACTGGTTCACTGCAAAGCATAAGTCTGGTCGTGTGTTCACTAGATACATAAGTGAACCCACAAGCTGTCGATAAACAGTAGCAGCTACTACCTCACCTGAAGTAGCATCCTCCTTCCTCTAGTTCCCAGCTAGAGGAGTCTGCATGGGCTTGCACTTCTCCATGTGAAAGCGCCTGAGTATCTCATTAACATACTTGCCTTGAGACACAAATACTTCCACATCTTTCTGCCACACTTCCATGCCTAGAAAGTAGTGCGTAAGACCCATGTCTTTCATCTTGAACTCTCTTGCAAGACTTGATCAACTGATCATCACCTGTCAAAATCAGATCATCCACATAAAGAACAATGATCAATGGCTTACCTTCTACCATGATGTGGTAAAGGTTCGCATCTACTTCACTCTTGGTGAAGCCCAACCCGGTGAAATAGTTGTCGATCCTGGTGTACCAAGCACGGGGTGCTTGCTTTAGCCCATACAAAGCCCTCTTGAGTCGGCACACATGCGAATCACGATCGAAGGTATCAAAACCTTCTGGCTACTCAATGTACACCTCTTCCTCAATCTTCCCATTGAGGAACGTTGTCTTCACATCCATCTGATGGATCTTCCAACCCATCTGAGCTGATAGTGCCAACATCGATCTGATAGATGAGTACCTTGCTACAGGAGAAAAGGTCTCATCGTTGTCTATCCCCTCGACCTGTGAGAAACCACGGCCAACAAACATTGCCTTATGTTTCTCAACACTGCCATCAGTTGATTGCTTTACCTTGTAAAGCCATCTGGAACTCACCACTGAATTGTCCTGAGGTCTTGGGACAACATCCCACACACTATTCCAAATGATAGAGTCATACTCCTCTACCATTGCATCAACCCAGACTGGTTGTTGCACTGCCTCCTCGAATGAAGAAGGTTCAGACTCTACACACTCCCCAACCAGGGCCATGTAACCAGTGTACCGCTCAGGTGACCTCCTTTGTCTGCGCTGAGAAGATGGTTGTCCCACATTCTCTCACACATCCAGCATCAACCTGTCAGCTTCCCTTGAGTGTTTCCACCCATCTCTGGAAGACTCAGCATGAGTGGATGTCTCCACTCCCGGATCCTCTGCATGTGGTTGCTCCGCATCAATCTGAGGCTCCTCGTCCTTAGGAACTAAAAGTTCCTCCTCTGCATGCAACTTGAGCTCCCTCTCAAGTGATACTCACATGAATTTCTGCTCGTCGAACTTCAGATCTCTGCGTACCAATGTCCTTTGACTGGTAGGCAGGTACACCCGATAGTTGTGGGGTGTATCAGTGTACCCCACAAGTATCCCCAACTCAGCTATTGGATCTAGCTTCTTCCGGGCATCTTTTGTCACATGGAAATAAATTGATGATCCAAAGATCCTGAAGTGACTCACATCTGGTCGCTTCCCGGAAAATGCCTTCATATGTGTCTTCATTCCCAATATACGGTGCGGGCTTCTGTTCTGCAAGTATACTGTTGTATTGCATGCCTCGGCCCACAAATGAAGTGGTAGGCTTTGGCCATGCAACATCACTCGAGCTGCTCCCATAATCGATCTGTTCTTCCTTTCGGCCACCCCATTCTGCAGTGGGTTATGGGGTGCCGTCAACACCCGTTAAATTCCTTCTACAGAGAAAAAGTCCTTAAACTGTTGGGAGACATACTCTCCACCATTGTCGCTACGCAAGGCTTTTATTTTCTTTCCAGATTCTTTCTCTGCCAAGGCTTTAAAATCACAAAACCTCAAGAAGGTCTGATCCTTCTTTTCCATAAAGTAGATCCAACATCTATGAGAAAAATCATCTATAAAAATAACATAGTACCTTTGTTTAGCGGTGGAGGCTGTAGAGAATGGTCCACAAACATCTGTGTGAACTCGCTCTAGGATTGCTCCATCTCTACTGTCTCGATCTTGAAAGGAAGATTTCGCATACTTACCCAAGGTACAACCTTTGCATGTATCTGTATGCTCTAGTTTTCCCTTGGGAAGTCTGGTAGAAATCTATTGCATGATCTTCAAGGCCCCATGGTGCAAGTGGCCCAATCTTCTATGCCATAGCTCGCCAACATCTTGGCTTTGCACCACCTCTGCTTTGGAACTCAATGCAACACAGTCGTCTACCTCCAGCTTGTAGAGATTCTTAACTCGAATCCCAATCCTCTTTGTCTGTCCAGTACTGATATGCCTCAGGAATACCTTTCCTTTACTAAAGACTACATCATAGCCTTTATCTTCTAGCATAACTATAGACACAAGATTCTTCTTCAGACTTGGTACATACTTTACATCAGTCAGGGTGAGAGGAGCTCCATGCTCCCTCTGAAACACAACCATACCTTCACCTGAAATATGGTACTTTCCATCATCGCCCATCTCGATACGCATCTAGAGATCCTTCTCCTCCAGGGTACTGAAAAGATTCTTGTCACCGGACATGTGGAAAGAGACTCCACTGTCCAAGCACCACACACATCCCACCATGGATGAAACCATGCATGCAATGAGAGAGAAATCCAACTCGAACTGTGAGGCCAGTGCCTCACCGTCTGATCCCTTCGAGGATTTCTTCTGTGGACAATTCGTAGCATAATGGCCCACCTCATGACAGTGAAAGCATTGCACTTTCGATTTGTCAAACTTCTTCCCACCATGGGAAGAATTGGATTTGGAATGGGATGCCTTCCCCTTCCCTTTCCTCGCCTTACTCAGTAAGGCTAGATTTTCTTCATCATCTTGTTTTGATGAAGATCCATCTCTGGTGCTTCTCCTTATCTCCTCCTGCATCAGATTTGACCAAAGTCGTTCCCAATCTGGCAGTTTCTCTCTTCCATTAACCGAATCTTGGTAGCTATGCCAGCTCTTAGGAAGACCGAGGAGAGCAAGGCTTACCATGTCATCATTGACTATCATGATCCCTACACTTCCAAGCTCATCCCTACAGGTGGTGACATTGTTCAGATATGTAGAGATCGTGTCGCCCTTTTCACACTTGATTTTCCGAAGCTTTTCTTTTAGCAACAACTTCCTCTGATTGCTGCTGTTCTGATATGGATCTTTCAATGTTTTCCACATTGAAAATGGTGTCTCCTTCCCATGGAGACTCGAGACTATGTGGTCTCGAACTCCCTCTAGAAGGATTCTCCTCACTCTAGCCACACATTTCTTCCATTCCGCCAATTCTGTAGCATTAGCTGCTGCCGGCTTAGGGACTTCTTGATCAATGAAGTCCTTTAGACAGTTGTCCTCTAATACTGCTTCCATGTGATCCTTTCAGGCTCTATAATTCAAGCTGCCATCAAGGGCATACTTGAGTCTTAAACAGTTGAATGCCATTGGTGAAATTTGAGATGTGATAAGAACTCGATTTCTATATTCAGGAACTTCAAACTTCGAACTTCTCCCTTCTTTGTATAATGTTCTTCGCTTTGATCACCTTTGATCTGATACCATGTAGAAATTCCCACTGTAGATCAACATATTATGCAATATACTAAAGCTAAATACAAGATCTATTTCCACAACAAACTTTGCGGAAGCTTAATCGATTTGAGCAAGATCAAATAGAACACATATAACTGAGAATGAGAAAGCAATCACATATGAACATAGAAGAATATGTTGGAAATAATACTGAGAGGGGGGGTGAATCAGTATTATCAAGTCAAATATTTCCTTTTTCAATTCCAAAGGATATACGCTACTTTTGTTAATAAAAACCGCGTATATACGCAACTACAGATAAAGAAACCCGCGTATACAAAGCAGACTTATAATTTGATTTATCTTTCAGATGTCAGTTATTAATCTGTGTATCAGAAGCAAATAAATAGTACCAGAAACAGAGCAGAAGACAGTCACACACAAGAACACAAGATATAAGGAGGAAACCCAATGTGGGTGAAAACCCCCTGCTGCAATTCGTCTCTATCTTCTTTTTAATTAGAAACTTCTCTTTACAATGTTTTGTACTGGTGCAGTCTTTACCAGTACGCAGGCTGCAACCTGCAGAGAGCTACAACTCTCTCTCATTCTCCAGCTTTCCTGGAAGGGAGCTCCAACCCCCTAAGTTCTTGTACTAGCTTGAGATACTAGTATGCAGGCTCCTACCTGCAGAAGGCTGCAACCTTCTCTTTGCTTTCAGGGACCTCGTTTCATTAATTTTCAGACTGGATCCACAAGTAACATCAATCAAACATCAGGAATTTCTGCATAACCCAAACTCCTTTTCACCAATCAAAAGCTGAACCAAATAAACACTTCTCTGATCGTTGTACCCAGAACACAGTAACTGTAATCAAACACCAATTCTGAACCCAGAATACTGCAGTAATAAAACAGAAGTAGCTAGAACATAAATCAAGATATATACGCTACTTCACTGTTCAGCAACCTGCGAGTATACGCCTCAGTACCACAACCAACCTGCGTATACGCTTCTTTCACTCACAGAAAAAGCGTGTATACGCACCTGCAATTCACTGAACCTGCGTACAGATCTATAAAGGATAATTTATTCTTTTAAGCATTCAGACATCAGTTAACCCAGATTTATAAATCAAGAGTGCGCCGCATATAACAGATCAAAATCATACAGAGATACCAATGTTCAAGCCTTGAGATTTTGATCCATCAATAGTCCTTATCCTTCTTGCGCTCAGGTTCCTCCTTCATTCAGATCTAGATCTCCACCATAACCTAATCACTAGTATTCCAGATCTCATACATTATCAGATATTCAATAATAATTCAGATGATCCCTTGTCACATGATCTCCTTCCTCTTTTATAGTTTTAGGCCTTCCACAATACCACGGTCCAAAACCATAATAAACCAATACCAAGGGCCCAAAACCTGGGGTCAACACTTCTGACGAGATACCATGGTCCAAAACCATAGGTTCAAATTCCAAGGACTAACAACCATGGACCAAAAATAAGTTTCCCACCATGTACGCGCTTTTCTGTGCATAAAAGTGCGTGTATACGCATACGCGACTTCTGAACGTATAACCCGCGTGTATACGTGTGTTTGGCAAGGTGAACCTGCGTATACAAGATTTCCTTCATTCTGAGCGCCTGAACTGAGATCTGTCACCAAAGAGAGTTGCCATCAAGGACAACACCTGTACCATAGCACCACTCCTGTGCCAAAATGCCAACAATCTTCCCCTTTGGACTTGATGGCAACTCCAAGATCCTCAAAGTCATTCTCCCCCTTTGTCATCAAGGGCAAAGGGCTGTGCTCCCCCTGAGTACATGTAGATATCTCTGCTCTGCTGTGCTAAACATGCTCCCCCTGACTGTAGGCAAGATCTGCAAAGGATGTTCTTCAAGAAGAACCAAGACATATACATTATGAAAGACCTTCCTATCACCAAAAGACTCAATACATACTTCCATCACCCAACCAAGTGGGGATACATTAAAAATTTACATATGACAACCAATCACATTGCATCAATCATCCCAGGCATAGTGGGGAAACCAAAATAGGCCGTTACATGACCTTGATAAAAAAAAAGATATACATGACATAGAAACGAAATATCAAGACTATGCAAATCACCAATAACTACTATCAGCAACATCTGACAATCACTGTATATATCAGCAACCATGTTGTTCTTCTGTTCTCCTTTCTGCAGCTAATCCACCTGAAACAAAAACAGCTTGAGTACTAGAACCGAGAGCTTCTAAGGTAATGCCAACAATGCATTGTTAGAAGATTATCTGCTCCCCCTGAACCCGTGCCTGATGGTCTCTGACAGACCCATATCAGACTCTCTTCAACCAGAGTCTGTTCTTGCTGATTTTCTTCAGAATTCCATATACGCGACTGCACCTGCATAAATCTGCGTATGTATGCGGATTCCCCTCATCCAACTCGCGTACACCAACTTTTCTTTGAAACAGACAAGCTTCAACAGCAGGATGAAGCATCAACTACTCCCAGCTTCTGTCTGAGATATTCAAAAGTTTCCCTGGGCAGTGGTTTGGTAAGGATATCAGCAATTTGTTCCTTGGAAGGAACATACTCCAACTTGATTTTTTGCTCAAGCACTTGTTCCCGAAGAAAGTGATATTTGATAGGTATGTGCTTGGTCTTTGAATGCATGACATGATTCTTTGAAATGCTTATTGCACTTGTATTATCACATAAGATAGAGACAGGTGGAGTACAAGTGATTTGAAAATCCTGCAAGGTTTGCATCATCCAAAGAAGTTGAGTGCAACAAGATGCAGCAGCCACATATTCCGCTTCAGCTGTAGATAAAGCAATCGAACTCTGTTTCTTGCTGAACCAAGATACTAATTTGGAACCCATAAAGAATGCACCACCACTTGTGCTCTTCCTGTCATCCACGCTTCCGGCCCAATCTGCATCTGTGTAAACATGAAGTGTGAGATCTGTATCTCTAGGGTACCATAAGCCATAGTTTTGAGTTCCTTGAAGGTACTTGAAGATTCTCTTGACTGCCTGAAGATGAGTTTCCTTTGGATTTGCCTGAAATCTTCCAACTATTCCCACTGCATGCATGATGTCTGGTCGGGTACCTATCAAATAAAGTAGACTTCCAATCATGGATCTATAGGTTGGTTGATGCACTGTTGCCGATTCATCATTTGCACTGAGGCTGCATCCTGTAACCATGGGGGTACATACTGGTTTTGAATCTTCCATGCCATACTTCTTCAGAATCTGCTTGAGGTACTTGGTTTGAGACAAGAAGATATCGCCTTCATTTTGTTGGATTTGCAATCCAAGAAAGTATGTCAGTTCTCCGAGCAAAGACATTTCGAATTATTTCTGCATCACCAAGGCAAAGCTTTGACTCATACCTTCTTCGTTGCTGCCAAAGATAATATCATCTACATACACAACAAGTATTAGCAATTTGTCATTTTCAATTTTTATATAAAGATTGCTATCTGCTGATCCTTTTGAAAAACCTTGTTGATGAAGGTATTTGTCCAAGCAGTAGTACCAAGCCCTTGGAGCTTGTTTAAGGCCATAGAGAGCCTTTTTAAGTCTACATACAAGATTTGGGTCATTCCCAAGGATAAAGCCATATGGTTGCTCTATGTACACTTCTTCTTCTAAGTCTCCATTCAGAAAGGCTGATTTTACGTCCATTTGAAATACTTTGAACTTCTGGAAGCTAGAGAGAGCAAGGAACATTCTAATGGCCTCAAGTCTAGCAACGGGAGCAAAAGTTTCTTCAAATTCTATTCCTTCCTGTTGAGCATACCCTTTACAAACAAGTTTGGCCTTGTTTCTAATCACTTCCCCATTTTCATTCAACTTATTTTTGAAGATCCATTTTGTTCCTATGACATTTTTGTCTTTTGGTCTAGGAACCAACTCCCAAGTGTTATTCTTTTCGATCTCCTCAACCTCTTCATCCATTGCCTTAACCCAACACTCATCTTTGCATGCTTCTTTTACATTTTGCGGTTCAGTGGAAGAGAGCAATGCCAAATAGCTTGAAGCTTCTGCTATTGTTCTTCTTGTTTGTATACCTGCTTCTTTCTGCCCCAAAATTTGAGATTCTGGATGATTCTTTTGAACGTACCTGGATGGAGTCTTCTCTTCTATCCTTATCTGTTCCTCTGGTGCCTCTTGGGGTTCTTCTTCATCATCTGTCTGATTTGGAGAGTAGTCTTCATCCTCATTGATATTTTCATGATTCACTTCCCTAGGGATGTATCCTTTTTCATCAATCACTACATCAATGTTGTCAACAATTCTTCCAAGTCTTTTATTGTAACACTTATATGCTTTGTTGTAGGGAGAATAACCAAGGAGAATGCCTTCATCTGCTCTAGGTTCAAGTTTGCCAAGCTGCTCATCAGTATTCTTAATATAGCATTTGCTCCCAAAAATTTTGAAATGCTTTACCGAAGGAGTCTCACCATACCAGAGCTCATGAGGAGTTTGAGTGTTGTTCACTCAGACATTTGTTTTGTTGAGAATAACAACCGCAGCATATGCAGCTTCACCCCAGAAGGTTGCGGGAGTTCCAGACTCATCAAGCATAGCACGAGCCATTTGTTGGACTGTTCTGTTCATCCTTTCCGCCACTCCATTTTGCTGAGGAGTCCTAGCTGTAGAGAATTCCCTTCTTATTCCATGTTCTTCACAGAAATAAAAAAATTCATTTGAGGTAAATTCCCCACCTCTGTCAGACCTGAGGCACTTAATTTTGTAATCTGATTCATTTTCAGCCAAGACTTTGAAGGATTTGAATTTTTCAAATGCTTCGTCTTTGTGCTTCATAAGTCCTAACCAAACAAACCTGGAGAAGTCGTCAATGAATAATATAAGGTATTCTTCTCCTCGAGGTGACCTTGTCCTAAATGGACCACATACATCTGTATGGACTAGCTCAAGAGGCCTGCTAGCTGATCCTTCCTTCTCAGGAAAGTTAGTTCTGGTTTGCTTACCAAACTGACATGATTTGCATATGGTGTTGTCTGGAATTTTGATATCTGGAAGACCACGAACTGCCTGGTATTTGCATGCTTTCCTTATTTGTGAAAAGCTTAGATGCCCCAACCTCCGGTGCCATAACCAATGTTCATCATCCTTGCTTAAATAGCATTGTTGTTGTCCTTCTTCAAATATGTATAGATTATTTGGAGTTCTTCTCCCTTTGATCATTGTTTCTCCTGTATCAAGATCACGAACACTACATCCATTTGATCGAAATATTACTTCGGTTCCTTGATCGCACATCTGACTAACACTTAGTAGATTATGTTTCAAGCCATCAACATACAAAACATTTCCAGCTTTGACCTGTTCTTTCAACTGAGCAGTGCCTTTTCCTTTTATGGCTGCATGGGTATCATTTCCAAAAGACACCTTCTTTCCCTTTTCTAATGCAGTATATGATTCGAGTTTTTCTTTATCCCCTGTCATATGCTTCGAACATCCACTGTCGATATACCATATATTTTCCTGTCCTTCTGCATAGAAGGCTATCCCACATCTTTCTGGTTGTGGTTCCTTCATTCTCCATGTTCTGGCACTTGAGGTATGTTCCTTCTGAGTTGTCTTCCAAAACCTGCTCCTGCATTCAGAATCTTCATGACCAAAGTTATTACAAATAGAACATTCAACTTCATTTTCAAGGGCTGAAAAGTTGTTATAAGTCCTTTTCGTGATTCCAGTCATATTCCTTTGTTTTTGAGCTTCTCTAGTCATGATTGTCTTATAGGCAACACATTGAGCTGCTTTGTGACCAAAATTATGGCAAGAGAAACATTGGCCATTGAAGAAACTCCTGCGATTATCAAGTCTATCATCCAATCGATTGTAGTTTCTACTGACATCCATTCTTGAGGCAAATTGGGAAGATTTTACCTGTGGCTGATTGTAGCTTCTGTTTGTCCTTAAGGTAGCTTGTCCCCAATTTTCTTGATAGTATTTATTCGTTCTTGAGGTAAACTGTCCCTGATTTACCTGATGATTTCTATTAGGCCTTTGCTCGCTCTTCTTTGCTGCATCAAGATAACTTTTGGAGGTAGAAGCTTGAGATGTTTCTCCATTATATCCCAAACCTGTCTTGATTAGTGGAGAACGCTGCACATTGATAATCTCATCCAAAGTTTCAGATCCTTTAACAAATTTAAGATTAATAGCTTTTGTTTTCTCAATCTCCTTTCTAAGACAAACCATTTCACATTCCAATTTTTCAAGATGTTTTTCCCTTTCAGCCAGTTGACATTGTAGAGAATCAATAATTGCACTTTTCTCTTCTAAGCAGATTTTGAGATTAGTCATCTCTTCACAAAAGCCTTCTACATCTATAGCATCCATGTAGTCATCATCTTCAAAAGCCATTAAAAGTTTATACTTATTACCTCGTTCATCTTCGTTACTATTTGAAAGTCCATCACTATCTTCATGAGTGTAATACCTTTTCTTATTTGCATTCTGTTTCTTGTTCCATCTAACAGGTTCCTTCCCTTTGTCAACCTTATCCTTGTGAGGACATTTGGCAGCATAGTGACCGACTCTTCCACAAGCAAAGCATTTGAAAGGTAACTTACCTCGGAACCGTCCAGTACCTCGTTGAAGATTTCTAACAAAATTTGATTCTTCTTCTTCTTCTGACACGTGTCCTGACTCATAGTACTCACCTTTTCCTGAAGCCTTGAAGGCAGCTTCTCTCCTGTCTGATGGTCCTCCTTTCCTCATTTCATAAGCAGTTAGAATTCCGTGCAGCTGTGACATTTTAAGGCTTTGTAGATTCTCTTTTTCTTCTATTGCAGAAACTTTAGATTCAAACCTAGGGGACAAAGATCTTAGAACTTTTTCAACCACAACAGCCTCTTTTATTTCTTCACCCAAATTTTTCATACAATTAACAATCTCATCTACACGAAGAAAATAGTTAGCCACACTTTCATCATTATACATCTTGAGATTTTCATACTGAATCCTGAGGGTTTGAAGTTTTGCTCGTTTTACCTGATCATCTCCTTCATAGCTTAGGACAATCTTGTCCCATATTTCTTTTGCTGATTTTAACTGCATAACTTTCACGAATTCTGATTGAGATAGACATCCCAATAGAGTATTGACCGCCTTTGCATTTGTTTCATATTTCTTCTTCTCAGCCGGATCTGTAGGAGTTGCTGCTGGAAAAGTATATCCTGTATCTATGATATCCCAGACTTCTGTACCCAAAGATTGAAGATAGGCAGTAACTCTTACCTTCCAATATACGAAGTTTGTCCCATCAAAAACCGGTGGCCTGATTGATGCTTCCCTCTCGTAGTTGCTCATGATGAAAGATCTTCCTTCAAGCGATCAAGCTTCTTCAGAAGGACCGGCTCTGATACCAATTATTGGAAATAATACTGAGAGGGGGGGGTGAATCAGTATTATCAAGTCAAATATTTCCTTTTTCAATTCCAGATGATATACGCTACTTCTGTTAATAAAAACTGCGTATATACGCAACTACAGATAAAGAAACCCGCGTATACAAAGCAGACTTATAATTTGATTTATCTTTCAGATGTCAGTTATTAATCTGTGTATCAGAAGCAAATAAACAGTACCAGAAACAGAGCAGAAGACAGTCACACACAAGAACACAAGATATAAGGAGGAAACCCAATGTGGGTGAAAACCCCCTGCTGCAATTCGTCTCTATCTTCTTTTTAATTAGAAACTTCTCTTTACAATGTTTTGTACTGGTGCAGTCTTTACCAGTACGTAGGCTGCAACCTACAGAGAGCTACAACTCTCTCTCGTTCTCCAGCTTTCCTGGAAGGGAGCTCCAACCCCCTAAGTTCTTGTACTAGCTTGAGATACTAGTACGCAGGCTCTTGCCTGCAGAAGGCTGCAACCTTCTCTTTGCTTTCAGGGACCTCGTTTCATTAATTTTTAGACTGGATCCACAAGTAACATCAATCAAACATCAGGAATTTCTGCATAACCCAAACTCCTTTTCACCAATCAAAAGCTGAACCAAATAAACACTTCTCTGATCGCTGTACCCAGAACACAGTAACTGTAATCAAACACCAATTCTGAACCCAGAACACTGCAGTAATAAAACAGAAGCAGCTAGAACATAAATCAAGATATATACGCTACTTCACTGTTCAGCAACCTGCGAGTATACGCCTCAGTACCACAACCAACCTGCGTATACGCTTCTTTCACTCACAGAAAAAGCGTGTATACGCACCTGCAATTCACTGAACCTGCGTACAGATCTATAAAGGATAATTTATTCTTTTAAGCATTCAGACATCAGTTAACCCATATTTATAGATCAAGAGTGCGCCACATATAACAGATCAAAATCATACAGAGATACCAATGTTCAAGCCTTGAGATTTTGATCCATCAATAGTCCTTATCCTTCTTGCGCTCAGGTTCCTCCTTCATTCAGATTTAGATCTGCACCATAACCCAATCACCAGTATTCCAGATCTCATGCATTATCAGATATTCAATAATAATTCAGATGATCCCTTGTCACATGATCTCCTTCCTCTTTTATAGTTTTAGGCCTTCCACAATACCACGGTCCAAAACCATAATAAACCAATACCAAGGGCCCAAAACCTGGGGTCAACACTTCTGACGAGATACCATGGTCCAAAACCATAGGTTCAAATTCCAATGACTAACAACCATGGACCAAAAATAAGTTTCCCACCATGTACGCGCTTTTCTGTGCATAAAAGTGCATGTATACGCATACGCGACTTCTGAACGTATAACCCGTGTGTATACGTGTGTTTGGCAAGGTGAACCTGCGTATACAAGATTTCCTTCATTCTGAGCGCCTGAACTGAGATCTGTCACCAAAGAGAGTTGCCATCAAGGACAACACCTGTACCATAGCACCACTCCTATGCCAAAATGCCAACAGAATACTCTAGGGAAAGCCTCAACTAAAAACCCCGATGTCTGTATTATCATACAAGTGGAAAATATGTTCAGATTACATAAAGCATCAACTCACAAGCTATCCTGCTCTCAGTACAATCCAACAATACAGCTCACAGACTGAATAGACACAAGATGATCCGAATTGGATCCTTAAACATTTCCATGACTGTTTCAAATTATGTCAGGCTTCACAATCTTATGAATGACGAGCTTATCAGAGATGACCTTTGGACAATGGCAATTTGTGGCCAGCACAGAACAACGAGGACCCTCGGTCAAAGCGCGCTGACCGTTGGCCCATGGAGACTGCGCATGGACGCAAATTGGCAATCGGAAGCCCAGATCCAAAAATAGAGGCAGTTTCTGATACGCGATTAGCACAAAGGAAAGCCGCAGGGCAAAACTCTCAGTGAAGGAAAGCCCCGAGCGCTCGGTCACGAGGAAAACAGGAAACCGTGCGGAAACCGTCAGAAGGTGGGTCCCGCGCCCAAAACCAGCAGGATATCGCATGCACTTCGAGCGGTAAGCGGGTTTGGCCAAGTTCAGTGCGATGCCACACACTGGGTGACACGCGTCCAACAGATGTGAGAGAAAACCGCTTACATCACGTGAGTAATGGTCGAGCAACTTACCCGCGCGATATAGACGGAGACTGTAGGATCTGGAGGCTCCAGATCAACGACGTAGAATCAACCCAATGGAAGACCGAATTTGACAGGGAAATAGACTAAGGTACATGAAATTTGAGGTCCAACATGACTGATGAGTTGGCAGAGGAACAATTGCGTGGGCAATCTTGGAGAAACGGAAATAACGACCGTTCAAAGAGAACTAACACTCAGTTCATGAGGAAACATGTCACCACCTCTCTTTGAAGCATTACACAGTGATGATGATACAGAGCAGGGGAATTCCAGCGGACAGAGGTAGGCGATCTAGAGAGCTGGGAAGCGGAAACGAACAGTCAAGGAGCAGATTGGCTTTAAGCCACAAACAGACAAAGAGCAGGGGGAACAAAAGTGGAGAGAAAGAAGTGAATTGTAGAGAACAGAGAAGCCGAGCTGACATGCAAAGCAAAGGCAACATCGAGCAGATAAAATAGAGAGAGTCCGAGAGTCTGTGAACTCTAGAGAAGGCTTGAGAGGTTCAAGCAACTCCTCTATGTAGACTTGTCAGGTATTGAGTACCAAATAGGACTCATACCACTAAGAATAGTCGAGGTCGAGATTCAGTAAGGGGAGTCTGTGTACTCTAGAGACTTGGGGGATCCAAGTACAATCCTAATGATCATTCTCTGTTAAGTGAGACTCAAATTGAGCTCCTTATTGTAAAATCTCTGCTTTAAGACACAATAGAAAAGGCCACCATTGAAGGCTGGACCCAGAGACGTAGCCGAGGAGGATTGGGTGAACTCCTTATTAAATTTGTTGTGTTTTGTATTTGCTTACTATGTTTCTCTTACTGTTCCAAGTGTCTGTGTATTCAACAATCTTATCGATCCGTTGCTTAAAATAACATAGGCACACCCGAGCACATGGGTCTATAATACCTTCATTAATTAACTGAGATCATTCATGAGTGATTTTAGATCACAAGATATGCCTTCCCTCAGCCCTCCAAGCCTCCTATTTCCTTGCGTAGTTTTCCTTGGGGTCCAATGCTGCCACCTGTGTGAATTGGCCTCATCACACACTCATCAAACCCAAAAGTAACTACGCAATATCCAAGGAATGAATTCCTTCTGCATGCAAGAGATATCTTCCATGGAATATTCCTGCAAATGATAGTACACTGTCCCATCATCTGATCTCAACTGGGTCTCTGTCTGAACTGACATGCATGAGTTATTTATGAGAGAACATCCAGTTATCTGAAGTGCAGCAGTTACATGCATGCATGCATTAACTGAACTCACAATTAGTTCAACAAACTATTTGAACTAATCTAACTGGAGTTAACTCAGTTAACTGAGCTAACTAATTACAACTCAAAGTACAACTCATCTTGATCTCCTTTAATCAAGGGATAACTTCCTCAATCAATGGAGAAATTGTTGCATGTCTTCACATAGACTTCATGTTTGATTTTCTACAACTAATTAACTCAAGATGAATTAATTAATTAGTTTACAAACAGCTGCTAAGATCAAATTCGAATTTTAATTCTCAATTTTAGTTTAGGGACTAGCTAAAATTGGAATGTATCTCGAAATGCTATTTATAGCAGTGCTAATTTTAGCACTTCTATTTTTAGCAATTCTTGTTTCTATTTTCAACAATTTTCAACAAGAAGGCATTCAAAGAGAGTTGATGAAACCCCACAAACCCACAACTGAATGGGGTAGCTGAGAGAAAGAACCAAAGCATTGTTTGAGCTTCTAGAGCTATGCTACATGACCAAGGCTTGCCACTTCATTTGTGGGCAGAGGCATGTAACACAACATTCTACTTGCAGAACCAGGATCCTCATTAGATTCTTAGTATGATTACACCAAAGGAGGCTTTCTCGGGGAGAAACCCATATGTGTCTCACTTCAGAATTTTTGGAGCCTCTGTTTATAGCCATGTCTCCAAATATTCGAGGAAGAAGCTTGACCAAACAACATAGTTAGAAGTTTTTATGGGTTATACCAAAACTCCACACAATTACTGTGTGTACTTACCTTCCCTTAGAATGACAATTGTGTGAATGGATGTAAATTTTGATGAGGAGAATGTAACAGTCCAAAAATAAATATCTAATTTAACATTAAATTTAAATGAGAGTGGCACTTACCTAGCCCAATAAACATGTAATTAATAAACTAAATTCAACTATGAATAGTGCTTACCTGTGGTAGAAGTAGGCTTACCGCAACAAGGTTTTGGGGACGACTCTCCACCCAACCGTAGGCTCAATTGTGCAAAGATTTGCTACAACTGGCCACCCCCGAGCCCTCAATCAACGTACTACTGCCAGTGACTCCTATGTCTTAGAACACCATTCTCCCAAGAGAATGGAAGACAGAATCTCGGAAAGATGGAATGCAGGAATGCCTCTCATCTTCCTCACCATCTATTAAATAGAACAAACATTGGAAGGGGAACCACATGCACACACTCCATGTGTCTACATGCAACTTTCTTTTGATTTTTAGCTTTCTTGTTTTATTTCTTTACTTTTCTTTTGATTTTTAGCTTTCTTGTTTTATTTTCTTCTTTTTGATAGTTTTCTTGTTTTATTTCTATTTATTCTTATTTAGAGCTTTAGTATAGTTATTACTATTTTTATTTTTAATATCATTTATTATTTAACATTTATGATTTATTATTTTTATTATTTATTATTAAGGGGAGGGATATTACATACTCTCCCACTTTAAGGAATTTCGTCCCGAAGTTAAGTTGAATTATTTATTATTTATTATTTTATTTACTTCATGTTGCCAACACCCTCTGCTAAACTAGTATAACCAACAGGCATCGAAAGTCCCCAACACCCTGGGAAATCTCAAGGAATCTCTGTTCTTTTTCCCACTTTCGGCACCAGGCATAAGCTTGACCCAGTCTGTATCTTAGTCCAAGGTTGGCCCCAAGGCTCACGCCTGACTCAGACCTCATCTACCCCAAGGCAAGCATCTGGTCCGGTACTCAATGACCCCGGGCATCTCGCAAGGCTGGCCCACTCCCTCCACAACTACTAAGGCGCACAGCCCAAGGCATCGAAGTCCTTTACATCCCTTCCAGACTTCGGCATCCCAATCCAATACTAGGCACCTAGCCTAGAACATCAGGCACGTGGCCTCCTCAAGATGGTCTCATAGTTCTTCTAGAGCTATCCATCAAGAGCTATACACAAGACAAAGGAACCACTGGCATATGTAGTGTTGATTGAGTTTGTCCCCAGCCCATATGGTGTTACTTATTCTCTCTCATGCATATGGGCTCACACGAGATCATCGAATAAACCGGCCCTTTCGGCCCATTTGTGGAGTCCTGTGAATCATCACACCTCAACATGCAACCAATGCATTAGCTATACCATCATAGTATCATAGAAAATAATCCACATGCCAAGTCTTGCATGTCATCATGAGAACATTCATCATTGTTAATCGCAAAAAAATAACGAACTGCATGCTCATGCATGTCATAAATTTGTATGCAACTATCACATGCTTCACCTCATGAAATACCATCATAAGTTATAACATCAACATATTTTCATCAAAGATATATCATGACTTCACGTAATAAATGAAACACATTTCAATATACATCTTATCATAACATCATGATCTCTATGAATATCATACCCATTATGATCATTCAACATCGTTATAATAACAGATAAATAAAGAAGCATCACATATACCCTCATACCAGCACATCATGAAACATCATTAATATGATAACCATCTCAATACTTAACAAATATAATGCACTTTAAGCATTATTATCATGAACTGATTTCATTTAATTATATAAACAATGAATACTAACTATGAATTAAGATTATTCAACATCCCTCTAAGATCTATGTTATCTCATGAATACTATTATTGTCATGTTTTCATCAAGATACCAATTGCTTTCCAATATTCATTTTCACTTCTTTCAACTAGGAAGTTGACAATTCATTAAGTACATCATGAGCCTCATCAGCTTTGAAATTTAATCTCTCATCATATTTTCTTCCTTCCTCAATATATTACTAGCCTTACAACATTCCTTAAATTATTAATATTGGATTTTACATCAATTTACACCTTTGCCTTACTGTCTCATTATATTCATCCTTAGTTAATCATTTGAAGCCCAAAGCCACTATCATCCACAAAAAGGTTTCATATGCTTGGTGTGCTTGGTAACTCCTTCCATTTCCCATGGTAAAAACTTGATAAATTATTTTGCAAAAGCCTCAGTATCATGAATCCAGTACATCCTCTATTAATTGATTTTCTCTTCTCTTATCAATTTATGTGTAGTCCCTCTCAAGGTTTCATTATATAATTCTTTTTCCTAGGCTTCATGTTTGGTGTTTAATATTAGTCTACATAGTCTATATCATTTTCCAACAATTAATCATCATTTTCGTCCTAGTTTATCACTTGACATTCTCATCAATTACAAGTATTCTCAACTTCCAATTTAGACACTTTTAAATCTTCCAATTTTGCATCTACTTGCAAAGTTATCCAATTCCCATCATACAAATATTCATGCAGTTATTACTTCTATAACCCAATGTTACCATAATTTCATTATCGCCTTTATTAAATTTTTTTGTGCATGCTATAGGGAGCATAAAAAATGTCATCATTCCTTGGCTTCTTCTTAACATATGGAATTTCTTAATGACATGAATTGCTTATTATAACTTTTTGATCTAACCACTAGGATGCCTACAAACTCTAACAAAAGATATTGAAAGAATTGTTTACAACTTTTGACCAATACAAAAAAAATAGACGCAACCATAACTATCATTATACACAAATTGGACAAGAAAATAATCTTCACCAAGTCAAGAACTTGCATCAACTACAAACTTAAACCACATTTCACCAATTTCATTATTAATGATTCTTATGAGATTTATGTATAACTTGATCTTTTTTCTTTTTTTGTTTTTACTATATCCATATAAAGTGTATTCAAATTCTGAAATAATACTTATTTGTAACCATATTGAATATCGTAAATTTCACTACTAAAATATATAATACATTATGGAATTTGACAAAATATTATGATTAATAACAAAATGCATGATTGGATTTTAAAACAGATCATTCAAGAAATCACTTAGTTTAGAAAATATGGCTACTATTAAATTCCCTAACATTAAATATATATATACAATATAAACCATAATTAAAATATTATAATTTCTTATTAACTTATAATTCAAGTTCACCATATATATATAAAGTTATATATTGAATAAATCAGCGTTCTCAAAGGAGAATCAAAATAATAAGAGCCGTCAATAACTCATTGTTGTTGTCATTTCTTAAAGAAGATTTTATTTATTTATTGTGCAAGTTTGTTAATGGAAAAGAATTCAAATTTATAGTGGGATGAAATGTAAGTATTTATATGCCACTTCTCCCAGTTATATTGGAATTGATTTTAAGTTGTATCAAATTTACATAAGTTCTATGTCTAACATTGATGCTACAGTCAATCCTAATATAATTTTATGATGATACTCATCCTTTCATTGTTGCCGCTAACAAGCGTATGGTCGTTGTATAGTTTAAGGAATACCTTCATACTCATACTCCTATTTTTATACATTCTAATTCATTAGCGTCATTTTAAACACCTAATTTGGAATATGAACAGTGTGCACAAATTGCAGATTTGACATTATTGGTTGGTTTAAAAAATTAATAAATCAAATTTGAAGGAATAAAAATGTAATCTCGCTCAGGCAGAATTTGAGTTTGCAAATTCCAACCGGTTAAAATTTAAGAGTTTGGATAATTTCCTATAATTGAAAACACCAAGTTTTCCTATATACTTTCTCCAGGGCAAAATCCTACTCATCATGAGCCAAAGCAAACAGGAAAAAAAAACAAAGAATCTCATTGAAATCCCACTATAAAATGGCTAAATCAATTAAATCAAGAAAATCAGAACAGCTTAGTTAAAAATCAGTATGCAGGATGAACAGATTGCTACAGCACTGCAAAGACAATGTAGGAATTAATAAAGTAACATAAATTCGGAGTAATTCCTTCAAAAATTTTCTTTCAATCTGCTGTGTTAGTGCAATGATATTCTACTTTTCAGGAATCAGGGCACAGAATTTGGAAAGAAATAATAATTTATTCAAAAGATAGAGAGAAAGTATTACCCATACCTGAAATGAGATTTGAACGGCGTAGAGTCTATTTCAACGATAAAAGGAAGAGATGATCACTTTTTTTTCCAGTGGAAAAAAGCTGTAACCTTTTATTTAAAAAATGAAAAGTTACAATTGCAGATGCATGATGCATTACCATAAGCTGCCCATTGGGCTCGAGTGCTTTCGCACCCTTCGCAACGTTACATGACTAACGTGCAAAAATGATGAGAAAAGAAGAGTGAGAGAGAGAGAAAAAGGGAGAAAGCAAGAAAAACTGAATTACATATGTGAGCAAAACTCACGCTTCAGGTTTTTCTTCCTTTTTTCTTTTCGACCTTGCGCCATTCTCCTTGAGTGGGCTCGATCGAGGCTATGACTAACTGTGTTTCTGCTTTTTGCGGGCCTAATTCCTTGTCCGAATCTGATGTGTCTGATTGGTGATGCCGTTTTATCCCTCCCATGTTCTGGTCATCATTTGTCTTCTCTGCCTGATTTGGGTGAAGCTGAGAGGCCTTGTTGTCTGATGTGGTTTCCTTCTGGTTCCCCGTTTCTTGGGAAACCTCAGCTTTCTCTGTGGTGGTATCTTCCTCTTCTGCTTCTGATTCTTCATCCTCTGAGATCGGGGGGGAGAATAGCCATCCTTTCCTCTGCTTCCCTTTCTGCTTTCTTTTACTGTTTACTTTCTTGGCTTCTGGACATGTGCTTTGCAAGTGTCCTGTTTGTCTGCAGAGCCTACATCTGAATGCAGTATTTTCATAGTCTAGTGCTTGCATCCAATTTTGTTGTTTATAGATCAGCCTTATGTTGTCAGGCAGCCCTTTACTTAGATCCACTTCCACACAAATGCGTGCAAAAGTGAAGATCCTTTCATCAATCCTTTCCAGATCTGTTTTGATGTATTTCCCTATGCTATTCCCTATTCCTTCCAAGACTCGTTCACTCCAGAAGTGAAGGGGAAGGTTATATAGACGAACCCAGACCGTCACTTTGGACACTGTCATTTTGTTTGGATCGAAGTCTGTAAACCATGGGGTCATGAATAGCCCCGTCGTTCACCAGAACCAAGGCCCAACACTGATGATTGTATCTCTGACTTCCTTGGATGCAAATCTGACTATGAAAAACCCTTTGGAACATAAATGTATGTCACATTCCATGGTCCAAGTGGTGAAAATCCAGTGAAATAGATCCGTTGGTTTTGGCCAGAAACTGTTGAATCGACATATTAGGGCATGCGTTTCATATGATTTGACATAATCATCCAGCCTAGTGGAATCAAAGTTAAGGGCTGGAGATTGCCCTAGCTGGTCTACTATGTATGGCCTAGGTGTGTATCCGCCTTGATCTAGAGAAGGCCCTGAATCTTTGCTACCTTGAAGGATGTTTTTGTAGGAGGGACCTCCCTTGGGTTGATGCTGGGGTGCTGTCTTTTTCGCTTTGTCTCCTCCTGAGCTGCTTGGCTGACCCTGAGGAGGGGTCCCTCCTCTCAGTCTGAGGTTCAAAACAATGGTTTCTCCTGGGCTAATCTCATAGCTTCCCATGGTTCTGTTGTCCTGGAGAGACCATCTGCCATTGACTAAATGTTGGACCTGGCTAGGGTATCCAGTCAATGCACAGATTTGCTGCTTCAGCTGCAGCACAGTACTTTCTGCATGTACCCATACTAAAAAAGATTGCTTCTCTGGGGTTTTAATGAAAATCTGAAAACGAGTTTTTGTTACCTGATGTCTGCATTTTAGCTGAGTTCCTGCTCTGCCTGAACCGGTGTCGTTGCTGGTTGCCTTGTGATCTGGCTGTAGGCAGTCTTCCAGATCTGAGCTTCTATTGGGACATTCTTCCATTTGCATGTCGCGATCTGCAAACCCTCTGTTGGATCGATGCATATATCCACCGATCTGCTGCCTGAGTTCTTGGAGATCTTGAAACTTGCTCATATTAGATAGATCCGGCCTGGATCTACAGGGTTTGGGCCATGCAATTGTGTGCAGAGGCAGATCTGCACCATGCAATCCCTCGTCTTTGCATGCATGAAGCGACTGTAGAGGGGTGAGCCTGACTATCACCAGACTGGCAGATCCTGTATATATCAGGCCGATCTCTGACGATTTTCCGCCCCCAAGTTGGGTTCTGAGCCCAAAGACGAATAATGTCTGCAGATCTCTGGCCTCGAACGGCTTTGCTGGCTTCTCCTTCAGATCGGCCTTAGTTGCATTTGGCCCATCAAGCAATAGGTGATATGGACGGAGGATGACTGCTGTGCCAAAAGCATCCGGTGCTTTCCAGGCATTGGGCCGCATGACCAAGGCAGTTCCAGAAGCTTGAGGAGGGTCGAAACGCTCCAGCGCCGCGCTCTTAATGTCAATCCTGTGGGGAGCAGTGACTGCGTCCTTCCCTTCCACGCCGCCTCCGACGATCGCCATGACGAGGGTTTCATTTCCTGCACAGACAGATTTCTCAGCGGTGGCCATCTCTCCCTCGGAAGAGATGATCACTTATTGGGTAAAGAGATTCATGAATTCAAAAGTCAACAGAGAGTTTATTGGCCTAACAATTGTATGGAGCAAATCGTACTTCAAACTCACAATCTAAAACTCTCTCTACAGGCAATCAATTTCTCTTCTTCAATGCACATGAAATCATCTCATAGACAATGGATTTCTTCAATCCAATTTCAAGTAACAGGATTTCCCAGTAAGATAAACACGATTCCAAGCACAACTATTTGATTCATACAAGTTTTAAGTGGGAAAGAAACTCGATTGCGGATCTGTCCACTCTTCAACTACAAATTAAAACAAGGGCACAGAAACCATGAACCTTGTAATTTATTTTATTTTATTTTATTTTTAAAGCGGAGACTAGAGATTCTAATTCCGTTTTATAGACATACTTAAATCAAACAGTTCTCTAGACCATTTACTAAAAGTACCCTTCTCATTTTTCCGCAGCTTCAAAATAGAATTACCTTCCTGCTTGCACAATATCCGGTTGTGCAAGGCTTATCCTCCTTCAAACACCAAACCAGTTTTTACTTATCATGCACAATAATAAGAAGAAGTTTACATCCTTTGAACAATTTCAATGATGATCCATGGAATTTTCTAACAAGACAAACTTTTGGTGATATATGCGGTTTCAAAATATGATCCTTAACAGTCGAAAAGTTTTACAAAATTTTAACGAAATCTTCATAATTAACAATACGAGGAACAAAAGGATTTGCCTAGATATCTCTACTTGCAACAAATATATCAAATATATGGTTTTCCTGGTTTCTAATCACTAAACACCATAGCTGTAACCCTACAAACCACTCACAATCAAACCCTTAAACAACCTGCAACCTTCAATTATGCAAACTCCAACACCACAGCCTTACTCTGGTTATCCCCATACAGGCAGACAGTTTAATTAAAATTAGTGATTTCTCTAGCTTTGCACACCATTAAGCTTCTTATTCAACAGGATAAACTTGATTAAATTGTGCATATTCCTGATCATTAACCATGGATACCGATCTGATTATTTCACGAAGCTTGAGGCCACTGCCTCACGGGACATATACTGACGCCATCTTTACAGACACAGAAGAATAGCATAAAAAAAGGAAATAAAATGACAAAAAGCCCACGCAAAGTGAAAAAGTAAATTCAGCGTAACTCACCTGGAATCCCGGTACAGAAATCTGAACAGTGCCACTCCTACTGCATACAGAAATTTTTTTTTCTCAGTTATACTGAATAAGTCTTTGGTTTCTTGGTTTGGTTGTATTGTAAGTGGACGCTGAAGAAAAAGCAATGACAAATCTTCATTCCAATTCCTATTTTCATCTGGATTTGAATGGCTCCTCCTTCACTTCTATTCCCATTGCCAATGCCAACGTTCGTCATTCTCAATCATAACCAGAAGAAAAATTGGAGTACCAGCTTCATCAGAAAGCATAACAATAATAACCAGAATGAAATTCGAATTCCCGCTCCAATTCCTCCACTGCTGGATACCTGCGCTTATCGGTGGATAATGCAAATGGATGCAAAACTCTGAAGGAGGTCTACGCTCGCAGAAAAAGGAGGGATTGGCTACGATGGCCGGCCACGGTTCCCATGCTGTGGGATAAGTTGAGAAATGATGTTGTTAATAACGAAAGCGCCGATATTATCGATATATTGAATTCCGATTTCAATCAAGTCGCCAAATATCCCCAATTGGATCTCTCGCCCCCTTTTTTTTGAGAGACCAAATACAAAGGTGGAACGACATTATCTATCCGAATGTCAATAATGGAGTTTACAGATGTGGGAAGTGCATGTCGATTACCAAAATTAAATAACCAAACTAAAAAAAATTCGGACAAAAATGATTGCAGAAACAAATTATCTTTCAGAACCACAATATAAATAAATTTATGATAAACGAGTTTTATCTGATGCCTATCATAAAACACACACCACTCGGTTTATGTTGTTGTAGAACCCGCAAACAATTGTAAAAAATGGCTAATAAATTAATGAAAACAAATCAAAATGCGGAAATCTAGAAACCCCGATTCCAAAGTTCAGTTGCCGTGGAAATTACTCGTAGGAAAGTAAGCATCCTGTAACTTTCAACAACAAGTCAAGTTAAAAATCCCAACAAATAAATTTTTTCTAAGATGCCCATAGGCCCTAAGGGTTGAGCCAAAGCTCTGATACCATATGTAACAGTCCAAAAATAAATATCTAATTTAACATTAAATTTAAATGAGAGTGGCACTTACCTAGCCCAATAAACATGTAATTAATAAACTAAATTCAACTATGAATAGTGCTTACCTGTGGTAGAAGTAGGCTTACTGCAACAAGGTTTTGGGGACGACTCTCCACCCAACCGTAGGCTCAATTGTGCAAAGATTTGCTACAACTGGCCACCCCCGAGCCCTCAATCAACATACTACTGCCAGTGACTCCTATGTCTTAGAACACCATTCTCCCAAGAGAATGGAAGACAGAATCTCGGAAAGATGGAATGCAAGAATGCCTCTCATCTTCCTCACCATCTATTAAATAGAACAAACATTGGAAGGGGAACCACATGCACACACTCCATGTGTCTACATGCAACTTTCTTTTGATTTTTAGCTTTCTTGTTTTATTTTCTTCTTTTTGATAGTTTTCTTGTTTTATTTCTATTTATTCTTATTTAGAGCTTTAGTATAGTTATTACTATTTTTATTTTTAATATCATTTATTATTTAACATTTATGATTTATTATTTTTATTATTTATTATTAAGTGATTTATTTATTATTATTTATTCTTTATATTATTAATTATTATTTTTGTATTATTTATTATTTATTATTAAGGGGAGGGATATTACAGAGAAAGTGATGTGGTGCTCTCTTAAGAGGGAGCTTTAAATCCCACCAGAAGATGAGATTTTAGCTCCAAAGGAGGGGCCTCTGGAAGTTGTGGAGCAGCCACAAATGGAGGAGCAGAGAGGAGGCAGAGTGGAGACATCCACTCAAGAAGAACCATCCAGAGAAGGTAGAAAAAGAACCAGGGAAGCTAATAGATTAGTGTAGGATGTGAGGGAGAATTTGGGAGCTCCTTCAAATTTTCACGTGCAAAGGACCTGAGAGGTACATTGGCTACATGGCTCTAATGACTGAGCTTGTAGACACCGATCCATCCTCTTTCGAGGAAGCAATAGAGAAACGTGTTTGGGTTGATGCAATGGTGGAAGAATACAAACCCAAAATGAAGAACAGTGTTTGGGAAGTGGTCCCAAGACCGGTAGAAATCAATTGTGGGTTCGAGATGGATCTCAAGGTTAAGTGTGCAACAAATAGAAGCATAGAGAAGTATAAGGCCAAATTTGTGGCCAAAGGATTTTTTCAAGTTGAGGCAATTGACTATGAGGAAACCTTTGTTCTTGTAGCAATGTATTCATCAATTAGATCAATTCTTGCACTGGTTGCACAAATGGGGTGGAAGATCAACCAGATGGATGTAAAAACAACATTTGTAAATGGTGTTAATGAGGGGGAAGTGTACATCGAGCAACCAGAAGGTTTTGAGACATTTGATCGGGAGTCTCATGTGTGCAGACTCCTGTGAGCATTGTACAGTCTCAAATAGGTGCCCCAAACTTGGTACACTAGGATCGACAGTTATCTCACTCGTTTGGGCTTCACCAAAAGTGAAGCAGATGCAGACCTCTATCATATTTTGGTACAAGGTAAATTGATTATCATTTTTTTATATGTTGATCATTTAACATTAACAAGTGATGAGAAACTTATTAGTTCTTGCAAGGAGTACCTTGCAATGGAATTTGAGATGAAGGACATGGGTCTCATGCACTACTTCCTCGAGCTGGAAGTATGACAAGGCGACTTGAAATTGTTTGTTTCTCAAGGCAAGTCTGCCAACGAGATACTACAAAGATTTCGCATGGAGAGTTGTAAGCCCATGGAGACACCTCTAGCGACCAATTGGAGGAAGGAGAATGCCACTTCAGGGGAAGAGGTTGATACTACCATTTACTGGTAGCTAGTGGGTCCACTTATGTATCTTGTGAACATATAACCATATATGTGCTATGCAGTCAACCAACTGAGCCAAGCTATGGTTAGGGCGACCAAATTATATTGGAAGGCCACTAAGCATGTTTTACGGTACCTCAGAGACACTACCCAATATGGATTATGGTACAGACAGAGAGAGGGAGTGACGTTGTGTGGCTTCACAAATGCAGATTGGGTAGGGAGTCCATCTGACCAAAAGAGTACTTCAGGTGGAATTTTCAGTGTTGGGTCTGCAACGGTTTCCTGGTACAGCAGGAAGGAGAGATTTGTGGCACTTAACTTGACACAAGCATAATAAATGGTTGCAAGTCAAGCAACATGTGAACTGATATGGATCAAATATACTTGTGGAATTGTTTGGTTAGATGATGGATCCTACTATGATCTATTGTGATAATAAGAGTTGCATTAAGCTATTTGAGAATCCAGTATTTCACGATCGATCCAAGCATATAGATATTTGGTATTTCACATGATTGTGTGCAAAGGTTGATAATGTTGCTACATTACATTCTGACAGAGCAACAAGATGTTGACATCTTGACAAGGATAATGAGTATGACCACATCATATTAATTATTCTTTCTCAGTACAAGCCTATCTTCCATGGGAACATTATAAATAAATCCTTTTATGGATAATGAAGAGGAAGTGAGAACATGAGTTATTTAAGAGGAGCAAAATCAATCCTTCCTAAATCATTTGAGAGAAAAACCAAAAAAGGGAGGAAGAGTGAAATCCAAAGACAAAGTCCTCTCTAAAATCTTATTAGCCTGGAGCTCAAAGAAGACAAGAAATTAACTTTCAAAGAGGAAAACCACTATAATTGACAAAGGAATGAAACTAATGGTTCTAAATAAGAAAAACACCCATTGTTACTCGTAAATAATTGATGTTGAAATCTCATTATTTTCCAATTGTGAGGGAGAAAATAAAGGATCTAGAAAGAACAGGGAGGATGTAGTGTCAAATGTAAGGCTCTCATGTGATGAGAGTCCCTTCTATCTTCTCTCCTTCTAACTCCCATAACATTTATGGGCATTACTTAATTTTCCAATCCTTAGTGGATGCCCAATTAGTTGTTTGGGGCATGATTTTAAGTACAATTAGGGATAATGGGGAATGCTTAAGAGGAAACTAAAGAATAATCTCCATCTTAATTTGAGCTCTCTAATAAAAGATAGAGGAGGATATCATGAAATGGGATTTTGTTATTTCTTTGTTAGTTATGATGAAATCAAACACAAAATAAGATTCACATCAAGATAACCACAATATGGAGAGTTGTCAACAAGGTGAAGTATGGGGTGTACTCTTTATTAATACATAATTCATGATGAATCATATACTATCCAAGTATCGTATCAACTAAATCGTGGAAATGATTGGAGGGAGCAACTACAAACAGTATTGGAAGCCTAAAACTAGGGATGAACTACATCTAATATGATTCAGATTGGATCATTATATGTTTTGTCATCCATCTCGATGCTTTTAGAGTGGATAAGTGGAGGAATCAACTCACATGACCCTTTTTTCTGGTGGGACCCAGTTTGGAAAATTGGGGGTTGAAAACTTCTTGGAGCGTTCTTGAGGCATCAAGTAATTTATTTATTTATTTATTTTATTTTTTGGGGTTGGGGGGGTAAAAATTTGCCACTTTAGTGTGGCATCTTTTGTTTCCTATTCTACACACATAGACTTTTCCAACGACACAAGAATCACGTAAATCAAAGTTTGTATTCAAAAGTTATGCCACTCAGAAGTTGACCTTCTTGTTTTTACCACCATAATTTGAGAGGATGCCACATTAGCCCCCATTATTCATGGAAAATGGGCTAGCCACGTTGTTACGATGAAGAAGACTCTATAATATTATATATTGTAACTTTGGTTAAGAGTTGAGGTAATCAAACCTAAACACTAGTAGGCTATCAGGTTGTGTTATAACTAGTCCATTGGGAGGAAAAGCGGTTCCATCCTTTCTAGTGCATTTGTTTCACAGATGAGCAAAAAGAGCCCAGAGAGATATATCATAGAACACATAGAGAGAATTTGTGCACTATGCTAGCCCACAAGCCACATGCCATACTTTGTTGTAGTCGTAGACATTTTCTATTTAGAGAAAGAGAGTAGAGGCGCCTCACATTCCAGCTAGGTTTTTCTCCCAAAAGGGTTTCCCAAGTCATATCTGCTATAAAATATGTCTGTGAGATTTTATTCCACTATTCTCTATTTCATAATAATTTTAATTCACATGCATACACTATTAACAATAATCTGAAGGAAAAAGAAAAGATCCGGAAAAATGGCTCCTCGCCCTACCAAGAAGGTCGCCGCAGCAAACCCTACTCCAATGAAGGAGAACGCTGGAAGTGTTAATTTGAAGCAAACAATGCTAAAGGCCAAGTCAGTGTCGGATGTTACTATTGAAGCCGAAGGGCCGAAGCAATCACCAGAAAAACCAAATGGAGCAGAGGTGGTACCTGACGCTAACATAGCTAAGGATTTCGCTTCAACGAACTTTTCTGTGGTTCGGGTCGCAACAACGCTATCATGGGACCAAAAACAGGACCTTTCTGCCGCCATGAATCGTACATTCACTACATTGGGGTGGGCAGGTCCATATCTGGGAGGCTTCCCCACAAGGGCACACTTCCTGAGGGCAGCGAATGGAATGCAAAGAAATATGAGGGATCGACTGCCGCTAACTTCGATTTTCAGAGGTAGATAGTAAATGAGGTGCTTAAACCAGACGGATCCGGTCCCGTTTCTTTCCTTGAACTCACACGTTCCTCCTTCCTCAGTCATTTTCCAGAGGGATCCAATAGATCTAGCCAACCAGAAGACTGTTTTTCATACTTTCTGGTCAGATCCAAAGGGCAAATTATGTCGGCGCGCGATGCAAATCTGGGTTTCAGACCCAAAAGGCCAAGAAGGGTATGTAAAGGGTACATTAAAAGGAAACTGGGGAGTACAAAATTATTCGCTGCTTCTAACAACTCATAGAGAACCTGACACCCAGGTGGAACATGGACATTTGCAATGAATAGGACTGGCGTATGACCCACTGCAACACTTCCATGGCCAACATATGGCGAAGCAAGGACCAGATAGGGCATCAATCTGCTCAGGTCCAGACATTGGCAGCAGATCGAGCACTTTCTCAGACAGATCCACCCATTACTGAGCCAGATTTGATACAAATTTTCATTAAAACGCTGGAAGGTAGGAATATCTGCTGGAGGATCGGGAAGGAGAGCCAGATCTAAGAACTAAGGCATGAAATCTAGACTCACCTCGGTATACTAACAAGCATGCAGAATCTGATTTATTTAGGACATAGCCTACAGGATAATCACACACTACAGGATTATGGTATTGTCTCAAACTTGAATATCATAATCAATCTGCGTTTGCGAGGTGGATGCTCCAGAACCAGCTCAAAGAGCACAGGCTCCTTTAAAGATGCAATCAAAGGAAAGGAAAAAGCTCAAACCAAGCCAGCATTGTTGGCATTATGATACAGGTATGACACAAGTGTTTTCCTTGATGGCAACTCTCTCAGATGAAAGATCACAGTATAGCAGGTAAACAACAAGAATGAAGAAAGAAAGGTATATGCAGGTTCACTATATACCAAGTCGCGTATACACGCAGGTTCACTATATACAAAGTCGCGTATACAAAAAGGTATACGCAAGTTCACTATATACCAAGTCCCGTATACACACAGGTTCACTATATACAAAGGCGTGTATATCGTACACATGCACTTTCACAGAAGGAAAGGCGCGTACATGTCGGAAAACTAAGTTTTGGTCCATGGTATTTGGACCATGGTATTTTGGTATTGGTCCATGGTATTTGGTCCAAGGTATTGACCCCAGGTATTGGGTCCAAGGTATCGGTCCTACGTGGTATGCACCTATGTGGCGAATGAAGGTTGATGAACCAGGATCATGAAGACTAAAATGCATTATCATTATATGGTATGATCATGACTAGTTCAGACCTAAATACTGACACATGTCTTATCTTTTATATCTTATGTTCTGGGTATATCTGAAGTTGAAAATTGTAGCGAAGGTATAAGTAATTATTTTCATATCTGTATGCGGGTTCACTTTGGTAAAAGCGCGTACACGCTGGTTCGGCTCATCAGAGTATCGTATACAGTATGAAGTATGATATATGAGGTTGCAGTTGGATCTGGTTGTTGTTGCAGAATTCTGTGGTCTGCTCTGTGTTCTGGTGACTGTGTTTTGTTGACAGGGTTTCAGTGTTTCAGTGTTGGGTGATTAAGAGATTGATGATGCAGGTATAGTTGATGGGTGTATTGCAGTGGTGATTAATTTTGTGGTTCAATGTTGTTGATAGGTCCAGTATGAAAATTGGATGAAACGTGGTCTTCGGATTATGGTGTTGTGCCTCAGGAGTATCCAGTATAAAATTTATGAAACGTGGTCCCTGGAGGAAGAGAGAAGGTCGTAGCCTTCTGTAGGCCGGCGCCTACGTACTAGTAAACATATCGACCAGTACAAGAGCCAGGGGGTTGGAGCTCCCTTTCAGTAGCAGCTGGAAAACGAGTGAAGGTTGGAGCCTTCAATAGGCCGGTGCCTACGTACTAGTAAACATATCGGCTAGTACAAGAGCCAGGGGGTTGTAGCTCCCTTCCAGTAGTAGCTGGAGAATGAGAGAAGGTTGTAGCCTTCTACAGGTGGGTGCATGCGTACTGGTATGAGTCTACGCCATTACAAGATTGTAAACAGGTTTTTCTTATATCAAAGGAAGACAGCAGCAGGTGGTTTTTGTCCCGCATTGGGTTTCCACCTTATATCATGGTGTTCATGTGTGTTTCTGATGTGTGATGATCTATTCTATTTTGCTGTACCTATTTATTGTTTATATGGTTAATGAAGTTCTGATGCACTGATTAAAGATCAACATATATTTAGATTAACTGAATCATAAGTTTATTGGATATACGCTAGTTGCATTAAACACAGTTGCGTGTACACGCGGGTTCCCTTGACTAAAGTAGCGTATATGAATCTGATTATGGAAATGAAAAAGTTAGTGATTTGCTAATATTGATTCACCACCCCTCTCTCAGTATTATTTCCAACACTGGGTATCAGAGCAGGTCCTTTGGTAGAAGCTTAATCGCTTGAAGGAGATTCGTAGAACAATGGGAAAGAAAGTGCGTTAGAAGAACAAGACAGCTCAAAGGAGCAATGACAGCCTGCCATTAAGTGGAAATAAGTATTAAGATTCTGAATCACCTCAGATTGAAGATGAACAGGCAAATGAAGCATCAGATAAAATCATAGATCAACATGATCTATTTAACAAAAGGGAGAGTGCTCTCAAAGAAGAAGTTACTAGCTTAGAAGCCCAACTGGAGTGTGTCTTCAGAGTACGTCAAACGCTGCAGGAGCAGAATGACGAACAAGAAAACGAGATTCTCAAACTAAGACAACAAGTGGAAGAAGGAAGAAAGTCTGAAGAAATCTTGAAGAAGCAATATCTGGAAAAGGAAGAACAACATCAGGTTGAGGTAAATATCTTGAAAGGTAAATTAGAAGAAAAAGATAAACTATTACGATTTCAAGACAGTACTAAGATTTTGGATGATATTCTTAGTAGTCAAAGGTCGCCTACTATCAAAAATGGTCTTAGTTTTTATGAATATTTTGAAGGTGAATCTAGCTCATAAGGTGGGGCAAGGAATTCTAATACAAAATCTGAAATGCTCAACAAGGAGATGAGAGGTCAACCCCATCAACAACTAAAGAAAGAAAGACTTCAAAGCAAATCCTTTACTCCTAACTGTGGAAGTGATAGACGGTTATTTCCTCCGATGAATAATGTTGCATGTTTTATATGTCATAACTTTGGGCATGTTGCAGCCACATGCAGAAAAAGAATGGTTCAACACCATCACACAGAAAGATCATCACGTTCTAGGTACTTTAAGGGATATTGTTTTGCTTGTAATATGTTTGGTCACAAAGCCATTGACTGTTATAGAAGGAATATGAAACATATAAGATGTTATGCATGTAACAAGCTTGGACATATAGCAAAGGAATGCAGGAGAAGATTTTGGGCACCATACAAAAAGGAGAAAACATCATCACAGTCAACGATATGGAAGAAAGAGGAAGTACAGTCAGAAAAATGTGGCATAGTAGAGTATATAAACATGACAGACTAAGAGGGAACTGAAGGTGTGGAACCTCAGTATTCTAAATCTCATACGCAAGTTTCATAAAGGCGAGTCGCGTCTATATGGGACTTCAAAGCTGCATGGTCGCGTATATGTTGGTTCGAGGAAAAGCAGTGGGACAGACTCAAGAAAAAGGCTTTGATATGATTCATTCAATTATTTTGCTCTGTTTGATAATGGTTACAATATGCTAATGATGTGTGGAAATGTGTTGGTACTCATAAGATGCTGTTTAGAAGTGTTTTTTATCCTAACTTGATGATGATGATGCCTTGATACTTCTTGTTGATATATGCATGATTAGATCTGACAGTGAATAGATGGAACATGTTCAGGGGGAGCATATGCTTTGAATAAATGCATTGTTGGCATTATGGTTAGAAATCTTTGGTGATGATGCTTATGTGGCTAAATGATTGTTGGTTGGCCAAGAGAATGGTATTGCAGGTTACAGGTCTGGATGCTGGTGACAAATGCTTATGGTGCAGATCATATATGGTGTATGATAGTTGCTGATGACTATCATGGTCCTGTTTAGATTGTTGGTCATTGTTATAAAAGTCATGTATATCATTTGATGTAAAGGTCATGAAAAGACCTAATTTGTAACCCCAATTAGCATGGGAAGGATGTTGTAATAATGTCTATTTTAGTCATGTATAAACATTTGGTATATCCCCACTTGGTTGGGTGGATGAGTCAAAATGGTGTATCCCCACTTGGTTGGAAGATTGATGTATGTATGAGTCATAAGAAGGTCATACTCACTTAGTTGAGTTGTAGAGTCATGCTATTATTTTGAAAAATATTTTTGCAGACTTTGCATGTGCTCAGGGGGAGCATGGACGGATTGGTACATCTTGGCATGTACAAAGGGAGAGCTCAATCAGAGATTTCAGCATGTACTCAGGGGGGGTATGGACATCAGAATGTATATCAAGGGAGAGAATATGTTGTTCTGCCCTTTGCCCTTGATGTCAAAGGGGGAGAGTGACTTGGTGTGGTTGTTGCCATCAAGTCCAAAGGGGAAGATTGTTGGCATTATGATACAGGTATGACACAAGTGTTGTCCTTGATGGCAACTCTCTCAGATGAAAGATCACACTATAGCAGGTAAACAGCAAGAATGAAGAAAGAAAGGTATACGCAGGTTCACTGTATACTAAGTCGCATATACAGGCAGGTTCACTGTATACCAAGTCGCGTATACAGGCAGGTTCACTATATACAAAGTCATGTATACGAAAAGGTATACGCAGGTTCACTATATACAAAGGCACGTATATCGTACACACGCACTTTCACAGAAGGAAAGGCGCGTACATGTCGGAAAACTAAATTTTGGTCCGTGGTATTTTGACCATGGTATTTTGGTATTAGTCCATGGTATTTTGGTATTAGTCCATGGCATTTGGTCCGAGGTATTGACCCCATGCATTGGGTCCAAGGTATCGGTCCTACGTGGTTTTGGACCATGGCATTGAGAGAGGTGTAAAGCTATATAAGGAGAAGAAGATCATTAGGCCAAAGTGTAAGTGATGAATATCTGATGAAGTGTGAGATCTAGTATGCTGGTTATGGGTATGTGATGTTTTGTTAAGGATGCACCTATGTGGCGAATGAAGGTTGATGAATCGGGATCATGAAGACTAAAATGCATTATCATTATATGATATGATCATGAATAGTTCAGATCTGAATACTGACGCATGTCTTATCCTTTATATCTTATGTTCTGGGTATATCTGAAGTTGAAAATTGCAGCGAAGGTATAAGTAATTATTTTCATATCTGTACGCGGGTTCACTTTGGTAAAAGCATGTATACACGTTGGTTCGGCTCATTAAAGTAGCGTATACAGTATGAAGTATGATATTTGAAGTTGCAGTTGGATCTGGTTGTTGTTGCAGAATTCTGTGGTCTGCTCTGTGTTCTGGTGACTGTGTTTTGTTGACAGGGTTTCAGTGTTGGGTGATTCAGAGATTGATGATGCAGGTGTAGTTGATGGGTGTATTGCAATGGTGATTAATTTTGTGCTTCAATGTTGTTGATGGGTCCAGTATGAAAATTGGATGAAACGTGGCCTTCAGATTATGGTGTTGTGCTTCAGGAGTATCTAGTATGAAAATTTATGAAACGTGGTCCCTGGAGGAAGAGAGAAGGTCGTAGCCTTCTATAGGCCGGCACCTACGTACTGGTAAACATATCGGCCGGTACAAAAGCCAGGGGGTTGGAGCTCCCTTTTAGTAGCAGTTGGAAAACGAGTGAAGGTTAGAGCCTTCAGTAGGCAAGCGCCTACGTACTAGTAAACATATCGGCTAGTACAAGAGCCAGGGGATTGTAGCTCCCTTCCAGTAGTAGCTGGAGAATGAGAGAAGGTTGTAGCCTTCTACAGGTGGGTGCATGCGTACTGGTATGAGTCTGCGCCAGTACAAGATTGTAAACAGGTTTTTCTTATATCAAAGGAAGACAGCAGTAAGTGGTTTTTGTCCTGCATTGGGTTTCCACCTTATATCATGGTGTTCATGTGTGTTTCTTATGTGTGATGATCTGTTCTGTTTTACCGTACCTGTTTACTGTTTATATGGTTTATATGGCTTGAGTCTCCGGATTGTGCAGAGCAAGTTGTGCGGTGTGACATCCGGGGAAAGGGGACTCAGATCTGCCCAAGGGGAGTGTGAAAAACAAGCAGATATGAAAGATGGTGTGAATTGAGTGCAAATCTGACTAAGTGTTGATGCATGCATGTAAAACAAGTGCAACAATTGATTAAACTGAAGGAAAACGAAGCATGTGAGGAGAGTCGCCGCAACGACGACTGTTGGTGCAAAAACAAGAAAAATCATGCGACACTTGGGAAAGGCAATCTATAACTTGAAACAACACTTCTACAAGCTAAAACAAGTTAAAACGTTAGCAGTCATGCAAAGAAACAAGTGAAACAATACTCACACAAGCTAAACAACGAAAATTGACAGAAAAAATGACAAAAGACTACAAAAGCAAAACTCACCCGAAAAAACAACGACGATCGCACTAAGGCTCCTTGATCTCCTCGGGAATGCTAGAGCTCCAAGATCAAGTGTGCAAATGAGCTCTAGCAGCATCGATTAAATAGATTTGGTCGAGTTAGGGTTTATGACGCGAATGCCTAAAGTAAAGGAAAAAACAACACTTGGCCTCCTTTGGGTTTCTAGTAATAGATCCCTATTTTTTATGGATGCTTTTTTTTTTGCTTTTTGCATTTTTCGAGAAAAACTGCCATGCATTGCCCGAAAGGATTGTGCAGTTCTGGGAAGGACTGGTTAACTCTCCGGCCCATGCACTGCGCAGTTTCTGGGCTCAGTGCTGGGATGCCCCTCCATAACTGCACATATTTAGAGCTTAAGGCTCATTGGCAGTTAGGTCTGCACAATTCCCAACAACAGGGCCAGTTGCCCTCAAGAATTGTGTAGTTTTCTGAGGCAAGCCCAGAACTATTAAGGGACCAAGTCAAGAGATCGACTTGTGGGTTAGAAAATCAACTAAGTGAGCAAACACAAGCCAAGATGAAAATGATAAGTCTCAGTCGAAGCATGGATACCTGGATCAATGTAAGATGAGCTGTTGTGGTTTAGAAGGAAGGCTCCAAAATTGAAGCATAGGAAAAATTTTGGAGGGTGGTTTTAGCCACTACAACATAAGGGTATAATGTCTCATCATTCTATGCATGTAGTTATCTTAGAAAATTTTGCATGTGTTTGGTACCATGCCCCTTCTTCTAGTGCCCATCCACCACAACATTGCATGTTGGTGTGATTGCAATGGTGATGCTTCTTAAAAATTAAGTAATAGGATAGGTTTTAGGATGATGTGATGTAGGTGGCTTTAAGATAAACTTTGGTGTGGATGGCCCCTCTTCTCTTGAAAATGGCACATCACAAAAACAACAAATGTACAATGTGCAAATTGTTTTAAGTGTGCACAATATCAAGATAAGTGAACATAAGAAAGCAGAGGCATACTAGTTGGCGGTGTCATCTAACTTTTAATGGTGCAAATGGGATGATAGACAGGAAGAAAAATGTTATAGATCTAACCCAGAAATATATGAAAATATAAATAAACCCAAGAATAACAAGATTAAAATAGATAGAAATGCTTCTTTATTGATCAAACCCTTAAGGTAGGGCAACACCATACATTCACTCTTTAAGGAAGGAGAACACTCCACAAGCCATATGCTTGTTCATACAATCATCCTTGACATAATTCCTTGACGTGGAGTCTCTAGCCTCTATATAAGTCTCATACATACAATACCATGGGTCATTACCATGGTTCCCTCATACCATCAAACTAATACCACGGGCCCATTACATTATTACTAACTACTTGTGGTCCCTTACATGATATGGGTTAACCACCTTATTTATTACTATGGCCCATCCTATTATTACATTATTACCTTGAGTACCTCCCTTGTTACCCCATATTATTCCCCCTAGGTATATAACATTCCATCCCCCTTAGCATGTTTCGTCCCCGAAACATGGGAAGAACACAAATAATAAGATCTACTCAAAAGAGTAGTCCACTGGTACCATGCACGTGCATCTAGCCATCCAAGAGAGAGGTGAACCCTCGGTCTCGCTGGTGCCTCGCTCGCTTGAGATGGAAGTTGACTGTGGTAGCTCTTCTGTGTTGATGTGTAGTAGGTGGATCTTTGCTCCTCTCTATCTGTCCTGCGGGGGTTGTTGTCCGTGTGGCTAATTGGTTGCCATCTTGATGGTTGTCTTGTGGGGTGATGTGGGTGATGATATGTTGAAGTTTTAACCCACGATGGCTTTTTCTTTAATTCACCCTGTTGTGGTGCCTGTTGTGGTGTCTTCTTTTCCAATATGACTTCAACCACTGAGCCCTCATCTGATGTACCTGTAACCTTTTATGTTTCAGCGTATGTTTGTGTTTGATTATCTATCATCACTGGCTCATCATCAAATATGTCAGACCCTGGAACATCTTCTGCTTCAACGTTCATGGACTCTACCTGTTTATTGATGGAAATATCCTGTAATGTAATTTTCTTCTTTTTATACCAGAGCTTTAGGAATTTCTTCTGCACATTAATATTGATAGTACTCGCAGATTCCATCCAAGGATATCCCAAAACAACATCCATATTATCCATCTCTGAAGTATAAAAATCACCATGCAACACATACTTATCCATAGAAAGCTTCAAATCCTTATAAATTTGAACATCCTCATCATCAATCATCATCAACCTGTGTATTTTCAATTTGTTTTGCTGGAACTTGCAATTTTTTTGCCAAATTAACATTGATGAAATTATGCTTGCAACTAGGATTTATAGAGACAATGATCTTCTCTTTCTGAATCAATCCATGAACCTACAATAAGGAGATACCAACAAAAAATAACCCTTTAGGTTCCTTGGTTTCTTTCTTTTCTGTAAAAATAAAATCTTTGCTAGGCTGTGTGTTTGTCTGTGTGAGCTTATCCACAAGATTAGTTTTACGGTCAAAATGGTCCATAAGATCTTTTGTGAATGTGTCCCAAGTCAAGGGCCTTCGATAGCAACGTTGATGCCATTGCCACCATTGCCGTTTTTTATTGTCCAAGTACAGTTTTCCCACACTCAACTGAGTCTCATCATCCATGACATAATTCAATCTAAAATATTTCTCCATTTGTGCTAGCCATTTGGCTGGATGAGAGCCATCAAATTTATACAAGTCCCTGAAATTCTGACCTAGGGCCGCCATCACAAAAAAATTGGCAAAAATTTGAAATGGTCACAATTCCGTCAATATTGCTCAAAATTCGTATTATGACCTGTTTTCGGAAATGGAACAACCATTCTGCATCTACCCATGTGATAGAAATCCTGATCTAGACACTGGAATTTCAGATCTGCGCTGCTACTCTCCCGCCGTCACCACAATTTTTGCAAAAAGCGCTGATTTTAAATCAGCGATATCTCCCTCATCCGAACTCCGATTCGACTGATTTTTTTTTGAAATTGAGTATTTTTTCACAAAGAATCCAAATCTGCAATTAGATTTTGCAGATCTTGTGCCAGGACGTCCAGATCTGCGCCGCAAATTCGCTGCCCCGAAAAATTGTCTGCAACACCACTGATTTTTAGATCAGTGATATCTCCTTCATCCGGACTCCGATTCAGCCGATTTTTTTTTTTGAAATCGGGTATTTTTTCACATAGAATCCAGATCTGTAATTAGATTTTGTAGATCTTGTACCAAAACGTACAGATCTGATCTGTAAACTCGCCGCCCCCGAAATCCTGCAAAAAAAAATAATAATAAATAAATTTCTCCACTTTTTTGCCCAAGAAAGTGCTCTAATACCACTTGTTATTGATCTAACCCAGAAATATATGAAAATATAAATAAACCCAAGAATAACAAGATCAAAATAGATAGAAATGCTTCTTTATTGATCAAACCCTTAAGGTAGGGCAACACCATACATTCACTCCTTAAGGAAGGAGAACACTCCACAAGCCATATGCTTGTTTATACAATCATCCTTGACATAATTCCTTGACGTGGAGTCTCTAGCCTCTATATAGGCCTCATATATACAATACCATGGGTCATTACCATGGTTCCCTCATACCATCAAACTAATACCACGGGCCCATTACATTATTACTAACTACTTGTGGTCCCTTATATGATATGGGTTAACCACCTTATTTATTACTATGGCCCATCCCATTATTACATTATTACCTTGGGTACCTCCCTTGGTACCCCATATTATCCCCCCTAGGTATATAACAAAAAATTCACAGTGGAGTATTGTGAAAACATTGGTTTCGTATAGAAACAATGGTCTAATTAAGGATACTTTGATCACTCAAGCAAGAGATGAGATTCGTTTTTTTTTTCACAAATCTAATAAAAAAGGTTTTGGATTTTGATTTGAAGATTTCACCTCGCTCTCATTTATTTAATTTTCTAAATTTCCCAAGGAGGTACCTTGGCCTCCCTCCATTTCAAAAACTTTTAACATGAAGACCCGAAAGGATCAAAGCCAAAATGCCCAAACTTCCCAAGTTCACCTTCGAAGGTGCTAGAGCAAAAATAAACCCAAAGGACATTTGGACAGGACTAAGAGTTATGAGAATATTGAGTAATAAGACTAAGTGGTAAAATATGCCCTTCATGAACTTACCCTTTAGTTTTGTTTGAATATTCTAATGTATTGTCATATTAAGTTTTTTATGAAACAATTTATTGAATTTCTATATTTACCAAATATTTCGATTTATAATTAGAATATGCAACAATCAATTCCTTTTAACAAGTAATATTTTTTACTCAATATTTTTACCCTTTTTCAAATTAATAAAACTTATATTCAATGTGAATCATAACATTGCCAAATTTCAATCCAAAAAAAGGGCCAATTAATCTTAATATGAGGCACTATGTAATTTTTTTTTCAAATTAATAAAACTTATATTCAACCTTAATCATAACATTGCCAAATTTCAATCCAAAAAAAACGTCAATTAATCTTAATACGAGGCACTATGTAGTTAGTGTAAATTTTTATTTTTATTTATATGACAATTTAAATTTAAATGCATTTAGGGTTTCAAAAATGATCAGTGTTTGGAAATCCAAGGTTTGTATCGATTTGGAGAGTTTCTTGATCCTAGTGAAACCAATCTCAGGGGAATCCTTTTGTTTGTAGGTTTTGAACTCAGATCTTGTTTTCTCGCTTGTGAAAAGGTTACAGCAGAAGATGTCCATTCCTCATGAATGCTTTCAGCTCATTCATGAAGGACGCCAACTTCAGGATCATCAGCTCCTCAATGAATACAACATTACTAAGGATACCTTGATTTACACAATGGCAAGAATTCAAGGTGGAGCCAAAGGGGGAGGTGCATCCACTTCAACACCACCAAGGTCATTTAAAGATGTTCTAATACCAAAGCCTCTTTTGCCAAACCCTAAAGATCTCTTTGGATCTACATTTGTCGTGGAGCAGTTAGTTGGAACCCCTTTTGTTGAGGTGAAAAATATTGCAAGTTGTTTCATAGCTGCAAATTATGAACAAAAAGTGCTTATTTGTCGTTTCAATGATTTTTGGCCTTCTTCATTGGTTCTAGAGGAGTGGGTTCATTAGAATTGGTCTATAGATGTTGCGGTACATTTTTGCTCATTTATTGTTATTTTTCAAAAGTCAGAGGACCGACAAAAGGTTTTAGATCAAGGACCCTAGCTTTGGGGCTGATTTAGTCTCTCCATTCAACCTTGGTTTCCAGATTTTAATCCTCTATCTAAGTCAAATTTGGCAACTCAAGTATGGGTGAGGTTTTCCAATTTTCCCATCCATCTAACACATCCAACAATCTTAGAAGATTTGGGAAATTTGTTATACTGCTTCATCAAAATTGACCCGGAAAGGATTACGAAAGGATTCACACATTTATTCGCATTTGTATTGAAGTGGGCCTCAATAAAGGATTGCCAGATAAAATCCTCATTAGAAGATTTGGGAAATTTGTTATGCTGCTTCATCAAAATTGACTCGGAAAAGATTATGAAAGGATTCACACATTTATTCACATTTGTGTTAAAGTGGACCTCAATGAAGGATTGTCAAATAAAATCCTCATTAAATGGGGAAATAAGGTTTATTCCCAACCTATGGATTATGAAAATACGACTTTCTCACGAATTAGACCATTCAAATAGTGACAAGGAGGCAACAAATATGCCAAAGCACTAGGCAATGGAAACATCTCAAGGAAAAGAAGTGGTTGCCTCGAGTTAGATAGACCATTGGAAAAGAAAAGGCAAGAAATACAAACTAATGTATAATCCTAGAGCCTAAATCCAAGAAGAAAAATGTAATGTTGAGTACTATGATTTGGGGAAAACAGATGTGATATGATATGATGTGATTCATTTTTGATGGATCAATATAATTATTAAACTTGAAATAAATAAATTTAAATGCATTTTTATATTTTTATAAAATGAAATTAACATTATTGCTCCTATTTTAAAAAATAATAATTTTATTACTCAACCAGCTGTTTGCCAAGAGCACAATGTCCAATTCCTTCCCATGTGAACAATCAAGTTTAATTTTTTTCGTACCAGGAAGGCTGGGTTTTACAGAACAAACCTCTCGACTTAAAACTGACAGCACACCTGCAATGGCATATTACAGTGATGAAGAAGAACAAGAAATTCTTCGTTAAAACCAGCAATAGTCACCATCTGTGACCAAAAGCTTTGCATTGAATTAAAACAACAGCACTGAGAATCACGATGAACAACAATAAAGGGCCGATTAAGGCATCTATGGGCGGGGGTGCTGGCCTCTGGCTCTCCCGCACATAAGGGCGTTTCGAGGAGCAGAGTATTCGTCGAGCATCTCAGCTCCTGCAACTTTCATGTAGAACTGCTGCCCCAAGTACTGCCTTGCCCACATCCCAGACCTTATGTTCCACATCCCCGCATTGTCCAGCATCACTAAAATTGCAGTCCAAGACTGGGGATATACCTGCAGACCATGGCATTTTTTAGTTCATATGAATATAAATGGTTAATCAAAATTAAAATTTCCAAATTAAAGATTTAAATTCAAATTTCAGATATGCAGTTTTAAGCTTTGCAATTCAAGACTTAAGTTTAAATGGATCTGTATCTGTATTGGGTATGTATCTAAGACCTAGCAGCTGAATTTAATTTGATTATAGATTTAGGGAATATTGAGGAATTTGATAGACAAGAAGGGGATAAACTTTAACCGGCTTAAATATTGAGAAACCTGGGAATTGGTTAAACTTTGACCTGGCTCGAATATTGTAAAATCTGAGGCACAAAACTAAAGTTAAACTTTGCCTGGGCTACTATCTATCGGATTCTGAAATCTACAATGCAATAAAATAGCAATACCAGACATAACAAATTCTATTTAACTGCAAGTAGATATCAACTATCAGATTCCGATACCTACAATCGTACTAAAGCTAGCCATACCAGACCTAACAAATTCTATTTAAGTACAAGAAGTAGATATCAAGACATTTAAGACCTGCACCTCTTGAGAAATTTGATGACAGCTCAGTGCATCATAGACTTGAAGAAGTGAAGGCAGTATCTGTGCTATTATATCTTGAGAAAATGATAAGAATAATGACCACAATAAGTCAGTAACTCACCTGTGTAGTGGAGCGAGAAACTGCATCGAACAGATTGTAGCTCTTCCTACTAGCGGGACTCCATTGTCCACCCTCCATTCTGCATACAAAGATTTAGTTATCCATTCTACATATCAGTATTTGGACTGAAATACTACCTACACAGTTTACATCGACCAAAAACCTATTACAATATGCCCAGCTGTGAAAATATTCAGTATTTAAAAAAAACCCCACCAATTAGTCCTGTAGATCCTACAGAGTCTCTTCTGAACATTAATAAGAAAATCCAACTGGAAACTTCTGAGGCTTACCCCGCCACGAAGAAGGAATAGCCATCTACATGCCATGACTGAATTGTGTTTTCGTTGTTCTGGAACACGATCTCAATAAATGACCTGAACTGCCCCGACATGACTGCAGCCTGGAGGTACGCACCTCCTCCTCTGGGGTAATCAGGGAGGGTACCCAAATTGAATACTCCCTGGATTTTGAAATAGTCCGCTAGTTTCAGGGGCGTATCGAGAGGCAAGAAGGAGACGCCATTTACTGCGTATCGCTGCTTTCCGTTAATGATGGGAGCCGTATTGGCCAGGATGATAGTTCTCGAAGGCTTTATGAGGCCGTAATGATAGGAACCCTGTGGATTGGGGCGAGCTGCGTTGGCCGTCAAATTCCATCTGCCAAAATATATACACATTAAACAGGAATTCATACTGTGAATATGAAATTTACAAATTTAGCAGACATAGAATTTAATGATTTTTTTTGTTTTGTCCATTTTTTTTGGGACCAGATTGGGGTTAGCGCAGGAAGAAAATTTATGTTTTACAATGGAATGCTTATCATTAGAATTGTACGTTTTAATTTAGATATTAATTTTTGATTTGAATGTTTATTATTAAAATTGTTTTTTAAAAATCACTAAAATGATGTGATTTAATTTAGATATTAAATTTTGCTTTAAATGTTTATCATCTAAACCTTTCCCCATTTGACCTGGTAATCTGAAATATTACTTAACCCCTGCAAACCAACTCATATATATCTCAGGAGTTTCAAATTTGTAAACATTAATGCAAAACCATGGCAATTCCTATTTCCAACCCTATTGAAATATAAATGTGTCTGACATGCTAGGGGAATAGGAGTTGCTTTGCTGCTAACATGCCAAAGTCAACTTTGAGGGAAATATAAATGCAAGGCAACTCCTATTCCGCTCGCATGTCAGACCTCATTTATATTTCAATAGAGTTGGAAATAGAAACTGCCCAAAACCATTCACGTTTTGCATTTCATTTCATTTAATATTGCAGAGATTACATATATATATATATATAACAAAAGTTGCACTAAGTTAGCCGAGCCAAACCTGATGGACTTCGCCTGGTTGATAGACCAGTCGATCTGAATAGTAGGACCGGGAGGTAGGGGGCCAGAGGCCGGTTGCCTGGAGTTGCTGTAGCGCAGAAGAGCCACTCCATTTAACACAGGAGCTGTGAAGCGCGTGGATGCAACTATGTAGTAGTCTTTGGGAACCTGGTTTGCAGTTATGAGCACCGAACAAGACTGACCCACATGGATATCCAGGGAGTCATAGACGTTCTGAATTGTGTGGGATCCTTCAACTTCCACCAGCTTCATCTTGTGGCCCTGGATCCTGAAGTTTAACGTCGTTGACAGTCCCACATTCGAAATCCGGAGCTTGTAAGTTTTCCCTGCCAAAGAGAAGACGATATAAAACATGAATAATTGGTGTTGAGTATGATTATGGCAATTTTGAGGTGCATATCACTTATGTTTAAAAGCTGAAAGCATTACATTCTACAATTGTTTTAAAGCCATTTTTATGTTGATTACAGGTTTTAAATGTCCTAGAAATTTGTCAAGCAGGAATGGAGTTTAATTATTTGATTTTATTCGTGTTTGATTTTCAAAATCTGCAATTTAGTTATATTCAAGTATATTTGTTTTGTAAATCTTTTTTCTGAAAGATGATTATTCAATTACCTGGGTCGACCTTGAATGTAGAAAGCCCGTTGCCCCGCCCGTTTATGTGAACGCCGTTGGGCATGCCGAGAGCTTTTCCATTATCAAGCCATCTTCGAAGAACCTGGCAAAATAATGCAACGAGATACAGTGTGAACAGGTATTCCCGAATTTATTAGAGAAGATTTTCCTTTTTAATAAACTTTTCCAAGCAGTAATTCAGTCAGGAGATAGTAGCACGATCTTCTGGCGGGAGATCTTAAGGATTAGCTAAATACTTCCCAGTATTATTAGTGATAATATTTTTTTTAATTATTAAAAAAATAGTTAATTAGTTTAAAGTGATATAAAAATTAGTTAAATATTTAATAATAATAATAGCTTCTTTTTTCTTTTCTTTTTTTATTTGAATTTTGAATATCAGAATCTACTTAATAATACAGCCATCATTAATTAAATTATTGTTTTTGTTCTCTAGTAATAATAATATAATAATAAATTTATTTTAAGTAATTGACAAAAAAAAATGTTATTATTTTTAGTGATAATTAATTTTTAAATATTACTAGTACAACCACATTAAAAATATTAATGTGGTTGATATCCTTGAAGGTTTTATAAATATAACGAAAAACCTATTGCAACACTAAGAATGTTTACACATTTAAGTGATTAACAATGTATAAAAAAGTTAGAAAAAAATGAATTACACATCTTATTGTGAAATGTACCATTTTGATAAATAAAATTTGTTTATATATTAATTTCCCCATCTAATTAGAATATGAACTTATTAGAATTGGAATAATCTCAAATTCCTAGGAAATTGCATGAATATAATTTTTAAATTTATTAAAAGTCAATACAACTTAACAAACTCTATAACACGCTACAACCATTGATAACCATTAAGACTAAGCATATCCTGAGCATATTCCCTTGAAAATCAATCCAAAGCCTCAATTAAAAAAAAAAGTCAACAAATCCTCATTCACTTTAAGTTGAAATAAAAAACCTTCAGTAATTATTAACTTACTTTAAATACTTTTATTATTATTATTGATTTAAAAAAAATACTTAATAAATTTTCTCAAATAAATCTTAATTGGGTCACTGATAGGTAGGTAAATGAAAGGTTGTTTGGGCACGTTGAAACAGGCCAGCATTGCCTAAAAGAAAAGCAATCATAGCTTGTCCCGGCAAGGCAAGGCAAGGCAAGGCAAGGCAAGGCAAGGCATAACATAGCATAGCATAGCATAACTATGAACATATAAATTAGAAAACATACATTGACTTATCAATTCAGGGTTCCACCTGGTTTGTGCAGAGTGCTTTTTGGACAAGGCAAGGAATAGGGAGTGTTCTCCCAATCACCATGTATATAAAAAAGTAGGGGGTTGAACGATGACACAGGTTCTAATCTACATGCACATATATTAAAACCTACATTTTTATGTGATCCACCTTATTTCTTTGTTTTTCTTCCAGTCATGTTTTTTCTATATTGGGATAGGATTTAACAAGGAATTGAACTTTAAGTTTACCACAACTAGCTCAGGGCAGGTAAGTAAGTATCTGTCACAACTAACTCTCGTTCAAGCTACACATCCCTACTTTCAGACAAGCATGTGGTCCTCTCTCTTAGTGCATTGGATTATTGAGAGTTCCTAACATCTAAATGCATATCAAGCCACAATTTAAATGAATCTGTGCTCGCAGGTGTGTAGATGTGACTGTGCACTAAATCCATTGTGAAGCTTGGGAAAATCTCTGAGTGAATTTCAATGCCAGGGTATAAATCTAGATAAGTGTAAATTTCTATAAAAAAAACGTACCCAATACAATGAAACTTCTCAACTCCCTAATGAAATATATATACTTGGAAATATAATTTCATTGAAGATACACACTAATATATCTATCTTATATATATTTGAAAATATAATTTTACTGAATATACACACTAATATATCTATTTTATATATACTTGAAAATATAATTTCACTGAATATACACACTAATATATCTATCTTCTACCTATTGTCTGTATATTCTCACTAATATATCTATCTTATACTTGAAAATATAATTTCACTGAATATACACACTAATATATCTATCTTCTACCTATTGTCTGTATATTCTCACTGAATATACCCACTAATATATCTATCTTCTACCTATTCTGTCTGTGCATTGAATATGGCCATCAAAACTCAACCTAAGAGACCTCTCACATCTCAATTTATATTGATGGTATGAGATCATATGCATATGGACATCAAAACTCAACCTCAGCAACCTCTCAGCTCTCGGTGTATGTTGTTGGGCCTGTGATCATATGTGGACAGTGTAACTTTGCATATGATTCAGGTATACTAAACTTGATGTTAGATAGAGATGTGTGAATTGGCTATATGGACCATGGACTCTAAATTTTTATTTTTATTTTTATTTTACAAAAATTCAATAAAAATATGTAAAAAATAATAAAATCTAATTATTTTATATATTGATTGAATTCTGATAACACAAATTTTGTTAAAAATATTAATTTTTATTATTTAAAACATATAAATAAATTACAAATTTTTTAAATCACTTCATTTATTAAAATTAACAATTCAAATCTATTATGTCAACCACTCTCAACCATATTTTAAACAAAATTCATCAAGAATATTAAAAAACACATCCAACCTTCTTAACACATACAAACATTTAAACTATATTTAAAAAATATTATAATTAATCTTTAAACAATATTATTAGAATGGAAGAAAGGGGAGGTGAAGAGACCTCACTCAATAATTAAAATATACAATTTTCTAAACTACAATTCAACATAATTAACATACACAATTTCGGATAATCTTTCGACTATAGTTAACATAATAAAATTTCATAACTATGATTTATCACATGTTTTATTTTATTTTTAAAATTAATTTATTGAAAATAAAATAGTTTTAGAATGATGGCCTGCTTACCGCGTGATTAGTCTTGTACCAGTCTCCGATCAAAGCGGTGTATTCCCCATTAGGAGTGGGGTACGGAACGGGGATTACAGACCTGCTAGCAATGGCCAAACCTCCAAATCCCCCAGCAGCCTTGTGCAGAGCCGTGGAAGGAAAATAAAAGTAGGTGCCGATCTGATCCTTGACTTGAAATTTGTAAGTGAAGTTTCTGCGGGGAAGTATTGGACAATTGGTTCCCAGCACTCCATCTTGCCACGAATTTCTTCGTTGCTGGATTCCATTCCTGAACAAAAAAACTCAAACTCAGATTCCCAGCCCGGCCATTAAAGCTCAACATATCTGAAAATGCATAAATCACAGTTGGGTTCTCACCATGTAAGCAAAAAAGGCTCGTTCAGATAGTTAAAAACATTGATAATAACATTATCGTTCGTCACAACATCGAGTTGGGGTCCAGGAAACTGGCCATTGATTAAGATCCCCTGCACAGAACACAAATAAATAAACAAAACCCAAATGCATTAATGCATTCAATCATGGCTTCTCACTGGCTAAAAAAATAAGGCCTTCAACCAACCTGCTGAGGGACACCCATGGGATAAATAGTCCCATATGTGACAGTCCATGTAAAGTACTTGTAAGCGTCCTCGGTTCGAACCCCAGCAGAGGCAAACCACACCAGACAGATCACTGCCACTATGCTCTGCGAGAACCCCATTTTCCCTCTGGACATGAATCTCAAAGTGAGTTATTCCGCCAAAATGAGGGGCATATTAAAGCCGAGCTGCCAGAGGAATCCGAAACTTCCATCATGGCCATCCCTTTTTCTTTTTTAAGTCCCCCTGGATTGACGCCAAAACTCCCGCCAAATTTAGCGATGCACGGACTTCCGTGATTGCGGAGATGCTATAATATCACGATTTCGAACGCGGTTTTCCCATTTTTTTAAATTTTAGATTCTTCACTCTTAAGCAAATGCATATATTTAACTTAAAAAAAGGGTAGAAAACAATCTTCTCAAAGACTGTTGCCCACCATTGGTTTTCAACTAAATTATTTAACTGGTATTAAATCATTCACTACCATGTGCAAACATAAGTTCCTGATGCTCAGTGTCAGGCTCCCCAGTGTTGAAAAGGGGCCTCTCCCCATGTGCAATCATGTTCTTGAACACCAAGATGGTAACAGACAGGTCAAACCCTCTATTGATTGTCATGTGTCCAGTCAGGGTGCCCCAGGTGAAACCCTGTCTTGAATGTCATATGCCCAGTCAGAGTGCCCCAAGTGAAACCCTGTCTGATTGTCATGTGCCCCTGCAAGAATCTCAGCATATGATGGCAACTTCTGCAACCCTACAAGCACTGATGCACTGTGTCTCCTTGTTGGAGTAGTAATTTGTGGAACTAAAGTTCAATTGATTTCCACTTGGAGTTGTCCCATATACAAGTATAATTCTCTATTGTCTAAGATACCTTGATAATTAACATTCTTTTTGTTGTTGGTACAATTTACTTTTACATTATTTTCATCCCATTTACTTTCACATTACAATTATCTAAATTTTGCTGAAATTATTTGGACTTTGAAGTGGACATTTCAAAAACCTAACCAAACCAAGACATATAGCAACTTAAAATTGTAAAAGTAAAGCAGTTTAGTTTTTTTTCTTCTTCATCAGTGAGCAGTTTTTCACAGTGGATCTGTAGATAGAGCACCCAAAACCGTTTTAATTAATTTAATTTAGTTTAGTTTTTTTAGTGATCAATTTTTCATAGTTAATATTCATGAATCTTTGATTGAACATCCAAAACAGTTTTAATCTAAATACACAATTTCTCTAAATTCTCTAAGGACAAAAACAGATTAACAATATAAATCAGTTTTATTTTTAGTAATTAAATTTTAATTTTGTAACTGCTTTATAACTTTCTATATATTTATGGGATAAAAATGGAAAGGAAACAATGGATCAATTATTTCTGTTTTTCTCTTACATTTTTAATCATATAACATATGTACTAGTACAACCACATTAAAAATATTAATGTGGTTGATATAGTTAAAAACTGCATAAATATAACAAAAAAACCTATTGCAACAAAGAATGCCTTACCAATGCACATGTATAAAAAGGTTATAGGTCAACTTTAACTTGAGAAAAAAAGAATCACACATCTTCTTATAAAATGGACCATTTTGTTGAATAAAATTTGCTTATATATCGCCCTTTCATGGACCATATAGTATAGGCTCAGCAGGAGCCTGTGCTTTTTTGTTATATGTTAATGTTATCATGTTTATATATTACGAGTTGTATTTACATGGACCACATAGTATAGGCTCAGCAGGAGCCTGTGCTTTTTTGTTATATGTTAATGTTATCATGTTTATATATTACCAGTTATATTTACAGATAGACATACTCTTTGAGCAGAGTTATTTTTTGATAACATTATATGAACTCTACTGATGGCAGAGCCTCCTTGGGTGGAGAGCTGATTATATTTTTTTTGTATTACCTCTACTTGACAGGCACTTAGCCTCATATACTACATATGCGAACATCATCTACAACATGTAATTTTCCTTAATATAATGAAAATTATGATTTTTCCAAGGGGAGAAAAATAAAATTGCTTATATATAAATGAATGTTACAAATAATAATGATGAACTTATCATGGAGTTACTTATTAGAATTGGAATAATCTCAGATCGAAATTGGTGGGCGGGGAGCCACTTGGCAGAAAACTAATTTTTTAAATTTATTAAAAGTAATGAACCATTTTGCTAAATAAAATTTGCTTATATATAAATGAATGTTATAAATAATAATGAGCAACTTATCATGGAGAAACTTATTAGAATTGAAATAATCTCAAATCTTTAGGAAATTGGTGGGTAGGGAGCCACTTAGCAAGAATCTAATTTTTTAAATTTATTAAAAAGCCAATGCAACTTAACAATCTCGGTAACATACTACAACTCTTGATAAACACTCAGACTAAACATATGTTGAGCATATTCCCTTCAGAGTAAGCATATGTTGAACATATTCCCTTGAGAATTAATATAGGGCCGTCAATTAATTAATTTTTTTTTAAATTAACAAATCCTCATCCACCTTAATTTCAAATAAAAATCTTTGAGCAATAACATAAACATTATTAACTTTCAATTTGTTTTTTTATTTATTCATCACATTATTTGTTATGATATTATTTATGTTTTGATATTCATAATCTTATTTATTTATTTGTTTAATTTAATCTTTTTTGAGCCTTGAAATCATGTGACTAATAAGATATTAAATCACTCATCAAAATTTAATTTTTAGTTAATTGCAAATTATAAGTGATTTTAATCGAATAATATCATTTTAATTAAATGAAATTGTCTATATTAATGATTTATTCTTTAAAAGGTATTTTATATATTATTGATAATGTATATCTCAATGAGATATTAAATCACTCATCAAAATTTAATTTTTAAATTATAAACAAATAATTAAAATCAATTAAGTGATTTTAATTAAATAAAACCACCCTAATTAAATGAGATTGTCTATTTTAATGATTTATTCTTTACGAGATATTTTATATATTATTGATAATGTTTATTTTTTAAAGTGAAATTATATTATTTAAAAATTATTTATTTAAAATGATAATGTTTATTTTTTAAAGTGAAATTATATTATTTAAAAATTATTTATTTAAATATAAATAACTTTCATTAAATTATAAATCTTTTATATATTATTTATTTTGTAAAGTGAAATTATAATATTTAAAAATTATTTATTTAAATATAAATAACTTTCATTAAATTATATCATTGTTAAATATATTTTTAAATTATAATTTAATTTATCAAAATTATATTAAAATACCAAATCTATTCTTATAACCATAAATAAATATCAAAAATACATTTAAAATAGTATTAATAACTAAATTAACAATATGATTCGATTAATCGATAGAAAGAAAGAAATTATTTTAACATCCATGAGGCTAAAGATAGCCTATGGGACAGATTGCTTCTTCATCTGCTTGATGTATTCGGCCCTTTTTCTGTGAAGCTTCACAATAAATGCTCCCAGCTTCTCGACAAACCCATCACTAAATAGATTATCCCAAGAGCTATCTGCATAACTTTCCCTATAGTCTTTGAAGACCTCACATTCTAAAATGAAATGTTTTTCTGTTTCCACTTTTCCCGAAGAGCAACAAATGCATACCCTTTCCTCCCACACCTCCTTTGGCCTTTTCCGGTGCCCTGTTTCACAATGGAGTTGATGAGAATTAGTCCTTAACTGAGCAAAATTCCTTTTATGGAGTGAAATTCCTTCTTGTTATAATCAAATATCTACCTTTAACAAAATAAATATAAAGTTTGTTGTTGTTGTTGTTTTTTTTGTTCATATTTTTGTGATCCATAATGAATTAAGAAAAATTTTTGGGTAGAAATCACATAAAAGAAATTTTTGGCCAAGGCTTTTCAAACCAACAAATATAATTTATTATAAAAAATGGGTCGAAATGCATTTCTCTTATATAATTTTTACCAAAAAACTTTTCCTAAAATAAATATAATATACATCATTAAATGAAAACTACAATATCAATATTTAATAAATATAAAGGTGCAGGGAATGAATTTTGGCCATGTAAAATAGGATGGCGAAAAAAGATTTTTAAAACAAACAATTTTACACTTTTGAAAAATGAAGAATCAATTTTACCGAAAGGGAAAAATAAACTTTGGAAAAATGATCGAACGTATATATTCCTAATTGTCATCGGGTCCCTCTTTTCATTGTAATGATTAAATGGGAATCTTAATGGTATCATTATAAAACCAATTTTACCGAAAGGAAAAATAAAGGACTTTGGAAAAATCATAGAACGTATATGATTCTAATGGCTATTGGACCCCTCTTTTCATTAGGATGATTAAAGTGGAGTCTTAGTGGTATTAATTTAAAAGAGCTAAAAAAAAAAGAAAATATTATAAAAAATAACTATTTAGAAATTTAGAATCATATTATATTTATTAATTATTATAAAAAATAATTATTTAGAAATTTGGAATCATATTGGATCGACCAAAGAGGGGATGAAATGAGGGGATACGGGACAAGCTGAGAAGAACGATGGAAAACTAGGGTTAGGGTTTGGGAACAGGCATCCCCAGGCGGACCTGCTCCTGGCCAGGTGCAGGGGACCCCGTGCCACCTGCGGAACCACACAACAGAACATTGCCAATTAAAATAAGGGCAGAGGTCACTGAGATTAAGCCAGACTGCGGAGAAATGACTGAAGCAAGCAGGGGGGGGAGAGATCCCCTCCTACAAGGAGATCACAGCAGGGGAATCAAGTCGAATCGGGGCAAACGGTGGACCTGGAAATCACGGCAAGAACGCGCCGGTGTTGGGAGAAGTATGGCAGGCGAGGACAGGTAACAAATGTCTACCGCGGGCAACCAAAAAACCCAGGTTCGTAATTCCGAATAATAAATTAGAAGAGTACAGAGGATATATGAAAGACCATGCACTTATCTGCAAGTTTGTAGGAACATGGCCGTCTGAGAAAGATTTGATGAAATGGATACAACAAAAGTGGAAACCCAAAGGGCATATAGATCTTAAATTAGGGGCAAAGGGTTTTTTCACAGTAATATTCACAAATCTGGAAGATAAGGAGAGGATATTTGAAGAAGGACCATATTTCTTCAATAATGCAGGACTATTCATGAGGCAATGGGAAGAGTGTTACAATCCAAAAAAAGAAAGGATGTTAGCGGCACCAGTTTGGGTTCGACTATTTGGACTCCCGATAGAGTTTTGGGACCCAGAGATTTTAGAAGGAATTGGGAACTCAATCGGGACTTTTGTGAAGGTAGCAGAAACCACCAAGAGAGGCAGATATACATCATATGCCAGGATCTGTGTCTACATGAACATCACAGAACCATTGCTGGACCACATTGAAATAGAATATCACGATGAAGTCTGGCAACAGCCAGTTGATTATGAACACATCCCATTTAGGTGCAGACGGTGCCATGAGTATGGTCATCTGTTTAAACATTGTCCGATGAACGAAGGCAACACCCCAACAAACCAAGGGATGAAAAGAGAAATACAGAGCAGGAGAGGAAGATGAACGAAGGAAACAGAGGAGAGTTTACGGAAGTACATAGAAGAAAGAGACCCCAAAAAGGAAAGACCAAACTAAACCCTTCTTACCCAGAAGGCAACCAGAAAAGCCAGAACCAGTTTGAGGTCCTGCGAGATCTAGAAATGGAAGCAGAAGGAGAAGACAAGGAAGAAGAAATAAGAGAAGCCTAGAAAGAAAACAGGAAGGAAAACGAGGAAACGAATAACATAGAACTGGAAAAAGAGGGAGAGAAGGGAGATCGGGAACAAGAACAGATCTAAATGGAAAGAGATCCGCAACAAGAACAAGAAGGAGAGGAAGAACAGATCATGAGGAAACTTCTACAAGAATGGAAGCATCTGGATGAACGGTTTATACCAGATGACCAGAAACAACTCTATAAAGACATGTTCCAAAGATACAAGGAAAAATGAGGAAGATGGACAACAAAGCAATCAAAGCAACTTGGATCACAAGGAGATGAGAACACAGAAATGGGAACCACAGGGAAAGGTGGAAGGAAAAGAGGAAGGAGACCTATGAGTGAGACCATTCAAATGGTAGGAGATATGCTGGTGAATTCAGGGAAAGTTGTACCATTGTCGGAGGTATTCCAACAACCCCTAAAACTATTGAAATGATTATTACAACCTGGAATATCAGAGGGCTGAACAGTAAGGGAAAACAGAGATATTTGAAAGAGAGACTCAAAAGGGATAAGCCAAATATAATGCTAATCCAAGAAACAAAATTACGGGAAAGCAAACTAAAAGAAGTGATGAACAATTTCAAGCCGCATTATGAGATCATTGGTCAAGATGCGACAGGTAGTGCAGGAGGAGTAGCAATCCTTTGGAACCCAGAGGAAGTCCAATTTGAAGATTGGACCAGCATACCATGAATCCTCTCAGGGAGATTTAGAATTTTAGGTTCTCAAGAATGGATTCTCTTATCAAACGTATACGGGCCCCATATACAGAGTGAGCGTAGGGTTTTCCTTCAGAACCTGGCAGTCATGCGATCCCTGTATCCAGCTTCACCATGGATAGTGGGAGGAGACTTCAATATGATAAAATCTTTAAATGAAAAAAAGGGAGGGCTCAGGAGAATAGAGATAGACATGGAAGCCTTTGGAGATTGGATAGCAGCTCAAAGGCTGGTAGACATACAGACAACAAACGGAATATATACATGGAATAACAAGAGGGGAGGTAGACACCAGATCGCCTCCAGACTAGACCGATTCCTACTGTCAGAACAGATCATAAATTGGGACATTTTCATTGAAGCTGCGATTCTTCCTGGAATGGGATCGGATCACTGGCCGATTAAAGTTGAACTGGATATAAAAGCCAACCCTAAGAGAAAGCCCTTCAGATTCGAAGCCTTTTGGCTCAGGGATAAAATTTTTATGAAGAAAGTAGAAGAATGGTGGAAACAAAGCAGTCAGAGAGGAAGAAACAAAATGCAGACATTTCAGATGAAACTAAAAGAACTGAAAGGAAACATTAAAAAATGGAATAAGGAAGAATTCAGACATATACTCAAAGACCAGCAGATGCTAGAACAGAAGATGAAGCAAATCCAACAAGAAATAATAAATACGGGTAGAAGTGATGACCTGGCTAAAGAAGAAGGGATCTTGATAGGGCAACTAGAAGAGAGGCGAAAACAGGAAGAAATCTTGTGGAGGCAAAAATCCAGGGTAAACTGGCTAAGAGAAGGGGAGCGGAATACTAAGTTCTTCCACCAAGCAATGATCCAAAGAAGGCAAAGAAATAGAATTTTCTCTATTAAAAACGAAGCAGGGACAAGAGTTACGCAGCATGAGGAAATAGAACAAGCCCTGGTGAAGCATTTCAAGGATCTCCTCACGGAACCCAATGTTGACCGAGGTGAAGCTATTGAAAGAATCTGTAATGAGATTCCGAGCAGGATCACTAGAGAACAAAACCTAGCCTTGATGAGGGCAGCCACTCTGGAAGAAGTAGAAGAGATAGTGAAAGGAATGAAAAAGAATAAAGCCCCAGGCCCCGATGGATTCACGGCAGAATTCTACCAAGCAGGATGGGATTTCCTAGGCCAAGACATACTGGACGTAGTGGAAGAATCAAGAAGGAACCAAAAGGTAAGTACAAGCCTAAACTCAACCCTCTTATCTCTAATTCCTAAAGAAACTAAGTCAGAAGTCCCTCAGGGCTTTAGACCTATTGCCCTCTGTAATGTGATATATAAGATTATAGCTACCTTAATGGCTAAAAGACTCAAGCCTCTCTTATCTAGCATTATCTCCCCGGAGCAAACAAGCTTTGTTGAAGGTCGGCAAATCTTGGACGGGCTGGTGGTCTCCCAAGAAGTAGTGCACTCTCTAAAAGTCAAAAAGGAAGCTGGTATGATGATCAAACTTGACCTCTCAAAAGCCTATGACCGTTTGAATTGGAAGTACCTGAAAGAAGTTTTAAGAGCTTTTGGCTTCTGTAATAGATGGATTGATTGGATCTCAGCCATGATATCGTCAACCAATTTCTCTATCCTGGTGAATGGAACCCCCTCCCAACCTTTTAAAGCGTCCAGAGGCCTCCGACAGGGGGACCCTTTGTCTCCTTTCCTGTTCATCATAGCTGTAGAAGGCCTAGGAAGATACATCAAAAAAGAAGTTAGAGAAAAGAATCTCAAAGGAATCCAAATTTGGGGTAATAACCTTCCTATTACCCATCAGCAATTTGTTGACGACATCATGTTGTTTGGTAATGTGTCCCTCAGAGAAGCCCGCAGAATTAAAGCAATTTTAAACCTTTTTATGTCAGCGTCAGGTACCCAAATTAACAATGACAAATCCTACACATATTTTTTCAACACTGCTGGAAATATCAGAAATTTCTTGACTAGAACCCTGGGATTTCGCTCTGGAGAACTCCCAACCAGGTATCTTGGAACACCGCTAGCCCTAAACCCCTTGAGGATGTCAAATTGGCAACAAACCCTTGAGAAAATAGCTAGAAAACTAGCAAATTGGTCTTTCAGAACTCTGAATTTCGTGGGTCGAGCAGTTTTAGTTAAGGCAGTACTCCAATCAATACCAATATATCAATTATCGGCTATGGCGGCCCCAAAAGGAGCGTGCGCAAAGATGACAGAGATCTTCAAAAAATTTATATGGGGAGGTCAGAAGGATCAAAGGAAATGGTCCTTGGTATCTTGGAAGGATTTAGTGAAAAGCAAGATGGAAGGAGGATTAGGCCTTAGAGATCCCTATGTTCTGAACCAGGCAATGGGTGCTAAGCTGTGGTGGCGCTGGTTGAATGGAGGAAACGACCTATGGAAAATAATATGGACAAAAAAATATAATATGCCTACAAAACCAGAGGAAATATTAAGGATAAGGGATACACCGAAAGGGTTGACAATATGGAATCTAGCCAGTCTCAATAAAGAAATGATAACTATACATGCTTTCTGGGAAATCAGGGACGACAGCTCAACAAGATTCTGGGATGAGGCTTGGCAGCAAAGAGAAAGAATGAGCGGACTGCAAGCCCTAATAGACATAGGCCAAAAAGCAGCTGAGAAAGGAATGAATTTAGTCAGGGACTTCTGGAAGATGGAGAGACAAGATGAAGTATGGAGAATCTGGAAGAGTCCAGAAGAATGGATGGATCAAATAGCTGGAGAGCAAAAAGAGTTATATCAAAAGGAAATGCAGACAAGGAGAATACCCATAAGATCTGGACCAGACATTCTAAGATGGGGACACACAGTAAAAGGAAAATTTTCAATTAAAGAAGCTTATCATCTTTTAAACACCAGAGAACCAGAGGATATGATAGGTACCTGGAAACAAATATGGAATAGCAATTGGTGGCCGAAAGTGGGCCATTTCACATGGTTGGTTACCAAAGGCCGTATTCTGACCTGGGACCAACTCCAAAAGAGAGGCATACATGTTCCCCCCAGATGTTCTCTCTGTAAACAAGAACATGAAATGCAAGAACACCTCCTTAACTCATGCACAGAAGCTCAGCAATAGTGGGAAGAGGTTAGGAGGCTCTTTGGAAAAACCCATAGAGATCAACAGAGCATTAAAAACACTATTAAAATTTGGGGAGGCGGACAATTTACGAGTCCAGTGGTAAGACGAGCTTGGAGCCTGGCAGTAGGGATGAACATGTGGATGATCTGGAAAGAAAGAAACAGAAGAATCTTCCAAAACAAAGAGATGACAAAAGACCAAATCTGGGAAAAAACCTTGAGCCATATTCGTGAAACTATACTTGCGGATACTTGGAATGGTGAAGATTGGGAAGTGACGCAGGAAGAAGAGCAGATTCTAAAGAAACTAAACCTGAATCAAGGGATGGTGGCCCCTCAGTTGTGGAAAGAGCCTAGGACGGGATATAACGGCCCCTTGCAATTCTCCCATCCTTCGGCTGGATTCATAAAGCTAAACTTCGACGGAGCCTCTAAAGGAAACCCAGGCCCAGCAGGAATTGGAGGTCTTTTTAGGGACGATCAAGGAAGAACGAAGTGGATCTACGCAGACAACGGAGGCATTATGAGTAACAATGAGGCGGAACTGATGGCAGTACGTCAAGGCTTAAAGATAGCTATCAGGAATGGATATAATAATCTGGAAGTGGAAGGAGATTCCCTAATGGTTATTCAAGTACTCAAAAAACTAAACAATGGGACCTCATGGGACAAAGTTACGCAGAGTTGGAGAACGGCCAGCCTAATCCAAGAATTGGAAATTATTCTAAGAAGATTTGAATACATGATCATCAAGCATGTTAGAAGAGAGGCCAACAGAGCAGCAGATTTCCTTGCGAACTGGGGAGGCTGGGAACAAGCAAGGAAAATGGATAGTATATGGACGATTCAAAAGACCTAGGATTTGAACAACTAAGTACGATTCTTAATCAAGCTAATCATGAAGACATGACTCAAAGGCAGTAGAGACAGATGGCTCCCAATCAGGATGAGGAACAAGGTAGGTGAGGGTGGCAGGAGTGATCATTATAAGGGAAGGACAGCCGGACGTGAACACAGGAATGAGGCCACCCTTCCAGCCAAAACAATGAGTAATCGGCCAGCACAAGTTTCAAGAAACCAGAGTGGGGGAGGTGGAATGCAGATGATTAACTATAGTGGCGGCGGTAATGGCAGAGCGAGAAGGGTGGTGAAGGGGCATTATATGAAGGTGGCGGAGGGTAAAGGAAAGGGTATTTCAGGCGGGACGAAGGAGGAGCTGAATGCGGCGCAGCCAGGAGGAACCATCAGGGAGGTCTGCGTTCTCGGGTATGTGCAACCTGCGACCTCTGTTTCCTTATTATCTATCACAGTAGGCAAAATGGATATGTTTAATTATTGTGAAGTCCCTGATGATGAAAAGGGCCTGAGTGAGCTCGGACGCCCCTTCGCCATACATTGTGAGGGTAAACTGGGACCATCTTGGGTGGGAAATCCTGATGAAAAGGGTAACTGTAGCCGGGAGCACAGTCTGGAGAATAATTTGGAAAACCATGTCAAGAATTTCATTATAAGAGCAGAGGGGAGGCCTGATAGTGGGGACTCAAAGATTATGCCCTTAGTCCACCACCTGATCCGCATGACAGAGGGCCTTATACATCTATTGTACCCGGAGAATGGAAATCAGTGTCAGATTCAAAAAAACGAAGGTGATTGCAGTAGAAGCAGAGGAACAACCAACGGGAAACTGGTAAGGGAAGACGACGATAAGAAACTCAAAAAACTGACACCTGTGATTGATGAATGTCTACAGGAGAGGGTAGAAGAAAGGATGGTGCGCCCGGGTCGTGGAAGAGGACGAGGAGGCAGAGGCCGTCCAAGGCAAGGGAACCCAGGAGGCAGGCCAACAGAAGCCCCAGGTAATCAGCGCAGAGGAAGAAGGTCCACCCTGACAACGGTTCAGGAAGCGGCAAGAGCTTACCAGGCAGGCACGGATGAGGATATCCGCCGTATCATCCAAAATATGGAATCCAATGTGTTGGAGGAATAGTCGGGATCAGAGACAGAAGAATGGGCAGAAATGGTTAGAGATCCAGGAAATACTAGGGGAAGGCTGACCCTATACAGGCAGTCTCTGCATATTTACTGGGTCCTAAAACGCCTCCTGGCAAAGGCACTAGAATAGGTAGCGAAGGAAATGGTGGAAATCGCTAACGGTATGCCAAATTTGCAAAAGGAAATGAAAAACTTCCAGGTCATCATGATCAGACAGAACAACAAACTGGAGGAGATGTCTCAGTTGCTGTCTCGGATGGCTAGCACTCACCCTAGTCAGGAGGAACAAATGGATATCCCCATGGATATGGACCAGAATACAGGAACCAGAAAGGAATGATTTTCTTGAGGCTCTGATGTGGTTTTTGAATTTCTCCTTTTTACAGTTTTATGCAAATTAGTAGCTTAATAGGTAGTTTCAGTTGTATAGTGCATATAGCCAGTATGGAAAGACTTGTCAAATTTTGTTTTTGGAATGCTTATAGCAAACTAAGGTGGCCAACAGACCTGGTTTCCCTTCGGGGTAGGTTGAGGCCACCAAAACGTTGTATCTGGTCTCCTTGTTTAACATAAATAGAAAAGAATGGTACTACCTCCACTTACAAAAAAAATAAATAAATTGGAATCATATTATATTTATTATATATAGTTGAGTATGAGGGAGATGTTTTATCTTAACCTTAATCTACCAAGTGCAAAGAAAGATAAAATTTTTAAGATGCAATTTTTTTTTCAAGCACCTCGATAGATTTGATTCCTCTTAACTCTTGGAGATCGAGCTAAAATAATTCTACATTGATTTTGAACAACACACTAATAAAATGTTTTAACTATTAGAACTTTTTGATTTTTACTTTATTATTATTATTATATAATATATAGAATTATTTTTGTTATTAATGTTTTTTTAAATGTGCACTTTCTCTTTGTATATATACAATAATTTTTGTTATTAATATTTTAAGAAATGTTCGGATTCTCTATATTTTTTTGTTAATACTTTTTAAAATATTGTTTGTCAATTCCATATTAAACATTGAAGCAATTAAATTATTATTTGTCATCTCCATATTTTTTTTTGTAAGTAAGCACTCACGGGGGATTTGAACTACTGACCTATCACAAGGAGTGCCTTAACATTGCACCCATTCATTGTCAATCCAAAACCCCATGAGCTTGTCATCTCCATATTATACCAGAAAGAAGAAATAATATTTTTTTTATAATACTTTTTAAAATATATATTTTTGTTATTAATACTTTTTAAAATATTATTTGTCAATTTTATATTAAACATTGAAACAGTGAAATTATTATTTGTCATCTGCATATTATATCTCGAAGAAGAAAGAACTTATTAATGGAATAAGGTCTCATATATATTGAAATATCTGACTTATAATCCATATTAAACATTTTTGTTGTTAATATTTTTTAAATATTATATATGAACTCCAAATTAAGAATATCAAGTCAAGCTCTGTAGTGCTCAGGATCTCATAATTTGCAACGGTCTAAAAAAGTGGCCCAATTCCAGCAAGATGACCTGCATCCATGGACTTGGTAGCAGCGTGGTAGACTACGTTATTTCCGATCTTCCATTATACAACGAAATGATAAACTTTGACATCTTAAATGACCACGAGCCTGACTCCGATCATAGGCCTTTACTTATAACCCTCAATTTTGTCATGCATAGAGTTCCCATAGAAAATAATACTTACAACCAAAAGAACTTAATATTTGATAAAAATAAAAAGGACCTCTTTCTAAATGAATTAAAAACTAATTTGCCTCCTTTATCTAGTATAGACAACATAGAAGACCTATATCATAATTTTACTACAACCCTCTCATATTCTATTAAAAAGTTCTCAATTGAAGTCTCAAATAATAAAAGAAATAGCAAAACCAATCCTTGGTATGACAAAGATTGTAAAAATGCGAGGAGAGCAATTAAGGAAGCTGTTGATGATTCTCTTAAAATGGACAAGATAAGAATATACAAAGCCCTAATTAAAAGGAAAAAGAGGCAGTACATTCGTCAAAGACAGGAGAATCTCTTACACCTCTCTAAGGTAGCTCCTAAGAAATTTTGGAGGCAGATTCTGACTAGGAAGACTAAGGATAATAATAAAATTGCTCTTCACGATTGGAATTCTTATCTTAAAAAGCTTTATGAATCTCCTAATGTCATGGATAATTTGGAAACCCTGCTCACAACGAAAGAAGTCTTCTCTTTAGAAGACATTAAGTTTGGGGTTAATCGCCTCGCGAATGGGAAAGCTAAGGACATTGAAGGTTACCAGGCAGAAATCTTAAAAATTGGAGGCCCTGTCCTCATCCCCCACATCCACAAGCTTTTCAATCAAGCTGTTAAGCAAGGGTTCCCTAAACCTTGGACTGAGAGCCTCATTATCCCTATTTTTAAAAGTGGAGATACAAATAACCCCTCTAATTATCGAACAATTATGATCAGCCCTCTCTTAGCCAAGTTATATGGTAGTATTCTGGAAAAAAAGTTAAGCATATGGCTTGAAAGTGAAGGTAAGCGGGCTAAAGGCCAAGCAGGTTTCAGAAGGCATCACTCAACAACAGACCACCTTGTTACGCTAAGGATCATTGCGGAGGAATGTCGTAATGATAAATCCAATTTATTTTGCTGCTTTGTAGACTTTAGAAAGGCTTTCGATACGGTTCCTAGATACAACCTTTGGAATAGGTTAGAAGAGCTAAAGGTTCCTCTTGAGTTAAGAGCTGCTACTATAAGGCTATACGAGAATGTAATTGCCAAGCTAAAGAACAATGAGGGGTGGTCAAAAGATATTAAGTGTAACATCGGAGTTAAACAAGGTTGCCCCCTCTCCCCTACTCTATTTGGCATTTACATCGATAAGCTCGAAGGTTATTTAGAAGAAGCAGGATGTGGTGGCACAATCTTAGCTGGGATAGTCATTATCCTTCTTCTCTATGCTGACGATATTGTTCTTTTGGCAAGGTGCCCTTCTGATCTTGATAAGCAACTCAAGCTTCTTAAGGATTTCTGCTCTACCATGGGTATGACTGTTAACACTGACAAAACAAAAGTTATGATTATCAAATCCAAGAAGGACACTTGCGCTAATTTTATGTATGACAATAATAACTTGGAGGAAGTGTATTCTTACAAGTACCTAGGAATTGATATCCATCACAAGCTCAACTGGAACCATAGCATTGAGAAAAGGATCAATGGGGGATGGAAAGCTTATTTTGGTCTTGAAAATAATTGTAAAACAGCAAACCTCGTAATGTGGGATAAAAAGAAGTTCCTCTTTGAAACTTTAGTCACTCCTGTTATCTTATATGGCTGTGAAGTTTGGGGCTGCAGCATCTCCAGAGAATCATGGAGGAAGATTGAGCAAATCCAGAAGCGTTTTATAACTTATAACCTAAAAATTAAAAGTAATACACCCTATCCTATTCTCCTTATAGAAGCAGGTCTTTCTCCTATTGAGAGCCTAGCTATGCTCAGGTTTCTGTTGTACAAGCACAAGCTCAATAACATAGACAATCATAGACTTCCTAAGCTAGCTTTAAATTCCAGCCAAAACCACCTAAGGCTTAACCGAGGATGGCATAAGGACACAAGGGCCTGGTTAAACTATTGGGAGATCAATGAGAATGATGCTTTGCAAAACATAAATAACATTAAAGATATTGTTACTTCTAAGTTCAAAGAAAAATTGTGGTGTGAGAAAGATTTAGCGTCTAAAAGAAAATTAAGTTATTATAAGAAGGTCATCAACCCCACCCTTGAAGATCAAAAGTATCTCTCCATTCTAACTAGCTCAAAGAAGAAAATTAATATAGCAAAGATTAGAACGAATTCTCATGAGCTCCATAGTGAAACTGGCCGCTGGGCAGTTCCTAAAACGCCATGGATGGAAAGGATCTGCCATATTTGTGAGAATAGGAGCATCGAGGATGAAAACCACTTCCTCTTAGAGTGCCCTGCATACAACCACATTAGATCTCAATTTCACAACCTTTGTTACAATACTGACCTTCCTAGCCTTTTACAATGCCAAAATTATAGTGAACTCGGGAGGCTTCTCTCCAAGCTTTTTGAGCATAGGAATAAAATCTTAAATCAAAATAAATAATTTGTCTTTTTAGGTTCGATAGATCATTATTTGGTCTCAGCGGACGTTAACCATCATCATCATCATCATCATAAATGATGTTATTTATAATTGATAGAGGTATCAATATATTTTCTTTTTAAATGTCACATGTTAACTAAATATAGAATGAATTACACATTATGTAGTATGAATAATTATGAATAATATTATTAGTCTGTGCAAACACAAAACTCTAGCAATCAATTTACTTTTGACTTGACCAATATATATATATATATATAAATTAACACCTATTTTTTATTCACATTCCTATTTAATTTTTCCATTTTAATTGGGAAATGAGGGGGGTTGGTAAGTCCCTCTGTAGAAGCATTATATTAACCCAAACATAATATTTTACTATATATACAATAGTCCGATGATTACAATAGCTGTGACGACAACGCATCATGTATTCCATGAGTCGAACCCAAATGGGGAGGCAAATAGCGCGTCCCACCCAGACGAGATAATTTTTCCATTTTAAATTAATGCGATTCTATTTTTTTAAATTGTACATCTGAGAAAACCTAAAACTACGCAATTCTATAGTGAATTTAACCCATTTCCGGGCCTAAGTGTGGAGAAAATTACACATCATTTTAGACGTTGCTGGTACTTTAGACCCAACTGGCTATACTTATTATGTTCTGAAATTTGATGAAAGACATGCCATCGGGAATTTGCATAACAATCGATTTATTTTTCATTGGCATTTTCCCAGGCTTAGAATTTCTCAATTTTAAAATTTCTTAATCATACAAGGATACAATTATTTTAGTTGTCAAATTACTTAAGTTTAAAATTATATCTATCATAAAATTATATTTTAAATAGGTTTTAAAATCTATTATAATTTTATGTTTTGTTAACTCAATATTAGGTACTAAAAAGAATTACATATCTCCCTAATACCAAAAATTAAATAAAAAATTATTTATTTTGAATTACTTTATGTTTTGGCTAAAATTTAATGTAAAATTAAGGTGGAAATTGAAGTATTATTTTGTTATTTTTAAATGTAACTTTAAGTTTAAGTGACAATATCTTCGTTGTAGGTGCTGCTTGATGCAATAATGTATGAATAATTCCTCCAAGTCATGAGATAGGCCCACAAGGCCTCTTGTAATCTAGCAACCCAGTCTCGTCTGTGTGTCGAGACTGTCTTGGTCAGAATCGCTTCAATGACCTTATTGGTGCTTTCGACCTGCTTGTTCACCTATGGGTGATATGGGGAAGTGATCCTGTGCGTAATATGATGATTCTTGAGAGTGGCAGTAATCTTATGTCATGTAAATTTCCCTCCCCCATCTATGATCACTTCTCGCGATAACCCATATCGCACAAATAATCCAAAAAGGAAGTTAATCACAACTTCCTCTGTGGCTCTTGGTAAATCTACTGTTTCCACCCATTTCGTCACATAATTCGTGGCAACCAGTATGTAGGCCTTCTGATTGGATGATGGATGGAATGGGCCAATAAAGTCTAATGCCCACCTTTTGAAGGGTTCTATGACTAGCTGGGGTTGCAGAGGAATTTCATTAGATTGGCCAGGCCTGCCCATCCTTTGACAACTATCGCAAGCCTGGGAATATTTCTTAGCATCCTTAAAAATAGTGGGCCAATAATAGCCCATCTGTAATACCTTATGCCCTGTCCTTCGATCTGCAAAATGTCCCCCGTAGGGCTCGTCATGGCAATCTTTCAGGATGTCATGAATCTCATCCTCGCGAATGCATCTGCATATACACATGTCGACCCCTGTGTGAAAAATATATTCGCCAATCCAAGAGAATTGGGCACTGCTTTGAATGATCAACTTCCTTTCTCTTGCTGTCAAATGCCTAGGTAGCTTCCCGACTGCCAGATAATTTGCCACATCTGCGTACCATGGTGTCTTGACTGCCACGACAAATAGATGTTCATTCGAAAATTGGTCGTCTACCGCTAGTGGATCATTCACCTTCAGGATTCGTGATAGAAAGTCAGCAACTGGGTTTTCCTTCCCTGGACGATCCTTGATAGTAATATCGAACTCTTGTGAAAGAAATAACCATCGTGTTACTCAACCATTTGTGATAGGTTTATTAGCTAGATACCGAATGGAAGAGTGATCAATGTATAAAAACACTGGCTAGCCAGTTATATAATGTCTAAATTTGTTTATTGCATAGATAGCAACTAAGAATTCTTTTTCTGTCACTGTATAATTAAGTTCTGCAGAAGTGATATTTTTGCTAATATAATATATAACATAAGGTTTCTTGTCCTCCTCCTGGCCAAGGACAGCGCCTATAGCTACATCTGATGCATTCGTGGATATGTGAAAAGGCAACTCCTAGTTTGGTCCACATAATACTGGTGCTGTTGAGACTAGTTTCTTTAAACCTGTAAAAGTTGTGTCACATTTGTCAGACCAACTAAAATCAACATTTTCAGTCAAAGCATATAGAGGTGCAACAATTTGTGAAAAGTTTTTAATAAACCTATGATAATAGCTTGCATATCCTAGGAAGTTATGTACTTATGTCAAAGTGCTGGGTCTACCTGTATTCCTGTTGCAGAGATATAGTGTCCCAAGATTATGCCCTCGGTCATCATCATGTGGCACTTGACATTGCTTAAACATAACCTGGTAGCAATGCATCGTTCTAAGAATTTTTCTAATGTTTGCAATGCTTGGTCGAAGTCATCCCCATATGGAGTAAAATCATCCATATACACCTCAAGTCCTTCATTTATTAAATCAACAAAGATGCTGAGTATAGCCCTCTGGAATGTAGCTGGGGCATTACACAAGCCAAATGGTAATACTCTATACGTGAATGTACCCCAGGGATAGGTGAAGGTTGTTTTGTCCTGGTCTTTAGGGGCGATCTGAATCTGATTGTTGCCATTGAAACTGTCTAAGAAGGAAAAGAAATGATTCCCTGCCAAAGTATCAAGGACATGATCGATGAATGGGAGGGGGAAATGATCTTTCTGTGTCGCCTTGTTCAACTCCCTGTAGTCTACACAGATATGCCACTTCCCATTTTTCTTAGGGACGACCACTAATGGAGAGACCCATTTACTGTCTGAGATAGGATAAATAAAGTTTACATCCAATAGCTTCTCTAACTCTTCTTTCACAACATCCTTGAGATGCGGATTCAATCTTTGTTGAGGTTGCTGAATGGGTCGAGCATCCTTCTTAGTATAGATGTGGTGTGTACATAGCAATGGGTCTGTTCCTTTCATATTAGGATAATCCCATGCAAAAGCCCCTTTATATTTATGTAGGACCTATATGAGCTTTTGATGCTAATCGCTATCCAAACCATCATAAATATTTAGAATTTTGCCGGGTTCGATCTCTACTGGTTTGTTGTTATGAACAACAATCATCTGAATATGCTGATCGTTGGTATCCTTCAAAGGATCCTCCATGGCTTCATTATCTAGGATTTCTTTTAGCATTTGACACTTTACATTGCTCACATTAGTAGGTTGATTTATAAAATTATTGATAACGTCATCTTTAGTTTGATCTTTAAATTCCAGTGCCTCTACTACTGTGAGTGGTGAATGGATGCTTTCCTCTAGGTACGCTGGTGGTTGTTTACATATTTTTACAATGGGCAGACTTGGCTTGGCAGGAGGATATAACACAAGATTTTTTACAGCATCCCCCTTTGCAATAGTCATGTTGCCTTCTCGATAGCCAATATAAGCATCAACTGTCGCAAGCCAAGGTCGGCCCAGAATCAGAGGGTGCCCATCTAATCTACTCTTTGGGTTTATGACAAGAAAATCTACTGGATATTCCCACGAATCAACAGAAACTATGATATCCTGTAAGGTTCCTTCTGGCCTTACCACCGAACAATCAACAAGTTCTAATAAAGTGGTGGTTGGTTCCAGGGCTGTAATACCAAGTGCTTGACAAGTTTCTATTGTTAAAATATTAATGGCTGCACCCAGATCAACTAGAGTATTGGGAAAAGAGTAGCCATATCTCTGAACTATCATTATGGGATTTCCAGGATCTTCATACTTTATTGGAGTTTATCCTCTCAAGAGTAAATCAGATAAGTTCCATACAACGTGAATGGTGGGTGAGGTTTTTCTTTCCTCGTAGGCTTCTTTACACATAACTCTTTAATTTTTTTTAGCATAGAAGGGTATGTCTTGAATGGCATGGAGGAGAGGAATTTTAATACAAAGATTTTTTAGTTCCCCTACAAGATCGAAATCTGGATAAACAATAGGTTTGGGTATCGTTAACCTTTCAGGGAATGGGGGAGAAGTGACTGTAAGTTTTTTAGGGTCTTCATGCTGATCTGTCTCTTCTCCTTGTTTTAGTTTGGTATTAATTACAGGTGGTGGTATATGTACAGGTGGGGTTTCAATTTCAATTGAAGGTTGATCCCTATTTTCCTCAGGGGTGATGATACGACCTGACCTCAATCTGAGTTCATTAAATTCTTTCTGCTCAACCTCATAATATGAGCTTTCAATAATCTGTACCAACTGGACCGGTCAGTTATTAGGATTTGGATTCGGTTGAGCTGGCAATTGAGGCCGCAGAAGAGGTTGGGGATTTTGCTGTAATGTATACGGTGCTGATAATGCAGGTTGATGCTGAGGACCTGCCCCCATAGGTGTATTAGATATCCCCATAGGTCGCTGCCAATTTGTAGACCAATTCAGATTTTGAGAGGTGGAGGCAGGTCATTGGGATTGATAGGGATTGCCTTGCCAAACAGGAGTAAAAGGAGAATTTGGCCAGCCATCACCCATAAAACATTGTGTTGGTTAGGATGTCACAGGGAATGGATGGGTTTTCCAATTTGGGTAGGTTGATTGGCCCTGCCATGCTATCTCAAGGTTCTGTTGCTGATTAAACCGTGAAGAAGGAAATATCTAGGATGCGTCTTGTGACATACCTGTAGGTTTAGCCTGCCACTGTTGACGCTGGTTCATCTGATATACTAGCTCTGTTTCTTCTTCTACTTCCTTGAATACTGCTTTCAGCCCCAACAATGATGGACATTATTCAGTGGTGTGCTCTTTAGTATAGATAACGCATATCTGCACCATGTCTAATGGGCATTCCCATTGGCTGTGCTTCTTTCGACAATGTGGACAGAATATGGCCAAGTTTTTTCTGCTAAGGCTTGTTTTTGTTTAGCTTGTAAGATGTCTAGTTGCGTTGTGAGAGTGCCTAGGATGTCTGTCTTAAAATCTTCAAGGAGGTTACAGATTTTCATCCACGTTACACCTCCACTGTGTGCTTTGCTTCCCCTACTCATGGGATCTTGGCTTCCTGTTCCTGTACATGTGCTTCCTCACGAACACCTGATACACAAACGGATGATTTCATCATAATCTTCCTAAGAAATATCTCCTTTTCCCATTAAATTTAGAGTTTCTACCCATTCCTCTTTCATTCCTTTAATTAAGATAGCTCTTAGGACTTCTTTCGGTAAGGAAATGTGTGGAGACCTCTGCAAATTATAATTAAACCGTTCTACATATTCTTCTAGTGTTTCATTATCTTTTGCAGTCATCTTAAAAATTTCATCTTTCAGTTCCCTAGTCTTACAAAAGTCCTGGTATCTTTTGAGGAAGGAGGTTTTCATCTCGTCCCAAGAATTAATAGTTCGCCCACCCAAACCCATGAACCATCTTAAGGCTACTCCTTTCAGAGTGGAAGGGAAAAACTTTAGCTTTTGGGGGTTAGTGGTGTAGTCATACCCTCTACAGAGGACATCAAACTCAAACAGGAAAGCATTGGGATCCTTTGTGATCATCCCATGGAAAGTTGGGATGCTCTGCAGAGGAATAGCCTTCATGGGGGCATTGGCCACTTGGTCGACTATGGGATACTCTAATGTCGAGGTTTGACCTTGAAGTGGTTGATCTGCCATTTGGTCAAAGATGTGCCAATAACCTTCGAGGATTTCAAGGGGTGCTTTTTGAGTAAGCGGAGGATTAACAACACGAGCTGGCTTTGCAACATTACCTAGATCTGGGATCACAGGAGATCTTTGTTCAGACAGCTTTGGTTCTGCCTTAGTAGTCCCACTGGTTCTCCTTCTCCTTCTCTTAAGTTACAAGATTTTACCTCTTGTAAAGGATCAGAATGTAAACTTACTGTAGCTTGAAGACTCTATTTTGATCCTCCAACTTGGCTTTAAATCTCAGTGTAAGCTGTAGATGGTGAGCCTGCTGCTTGAGGGATAACAGTAGAAATTTTTCCAGGTACTACCTAGAATCCTACTTACTTGAGCCTCTGCTTTTCTTATGATTTCGTCTATAAAGGTCGTTCTCCCAAGGTTCACCGATCCTTTGGGTTTTGCGGATTTAGGTGGGGGGTTCTGCTCTTTTTCTATCTTTCTATTCCTAGTCATTCATAAAAACCAATTCCTATTTAACCTCTAAGATTTTGCTGAAAAGCGGGCTGGTAAGCAAGCACTTTACTTGCTAGGTACGCATGTTCTTACCTTCCGTTTTTAAAACCCAATTCTTTCACAACAAGATAAAAAGAAATCAATTGAAACACTCTCCCTAGAAACGATGCCAAAATGTTGGTGCACTAAGATGTCTTTTTACAGGCAATCTTAATTCCTACATTAATTGTCAACCCAAGGTAAGTCTTTTTATCTCAAGAGTGTTAGCACAATCTATGCAATGAATTCAGAGGTTAGCTAAAGGTAAATCGTTGCAATCACTAATAACTATCTCTTCAACTTAATTCACACAACTCTTAAAGAAATAACTAAGGAAGAAATGACTCTGAAAGAACTCTTAACACACTCTGCAATTTCGTCTACTTATTCCAAAATCAAATGAATCTGAATGCGAATGGAAAGAATCACACTTGGAAACCTTCAAATAGAATTAAAACTAACTCACTCGATCAAGAAAGATAATTGTAACAACTGAACAACAATGTTAATCTATAGCAAGTCAGAAGTGAACAACAAATCCTATTTGAATGACAATCTTGGTTGAACGGCAATTCCCAATTGAATGACAATCCCGATTGAACGATAATTTAGAATTGAAAAGCAAGCAAGCAAATACGATAAATTATTTCTAAACAACAACTTTTCTCTGTAAGCTTATTATGGAAATCAATTAATACTATCTCTAAGATCTATAATATCATCACTCAGAATGAACATCAATCTACTACTGAAACTAATATAACCAATCTAATCAAAGCATTACTCAGATACATCACACGACTAAGTATGAATCGAAATGAACAAGAAGAAATAATATTAACTGAACATTAACAATCAATAAAGATTCAAATGGAAAGATTATAACACAAGAAAGCAGTAGAACTTCTCTTGACCGGGCCTAGAGTCGCCAGAAGTCTCTGCTAAGGAATACTCAGAATATAAGTGAAGATCAAACACAATCTTTCATTAATATAAGTAATCAGATTACAACGTCACTGAGATAACATTATTATATGTCTCAAAAAGAATAATTATAAATTACAGAAGTCTGAACTGAACTTCGTTTTCTTTTCGGCCTTATATATAATAGTAAAAGAGTAAACTAGATAAAAGTGAATCCTCAAGATTAGGGGATCCTGAGGATTTCACAATACATAATTTGATTCTGTCATGAAATAGTATTGGTTTGCCTAGTCTCTTGCTTCCTTGCCTGCTTCAGACGCTGTCTTTCCCTTTTACGGCATGGTGCTGCTCTGTCAAGTGAACGACTATTGACCAATCCGCGTCTTCTGCATCCAAGGATAGTAAAAATTCAGTTTCCTGTGTTAGATTTATCTAATTTGTTACCAAGTGCTTTCATCCAACTGTAACTGTAATTTCATTTATTTAAATTCATAAACAGAGACAGTCGTGTAAGGATAAATACGAAATAAAGCAATTACTGAGGATAAAATATACCTTTTTCTTGACCCAATAGGGTGGACATCAAAAGGATTAGATCCTAAATGAGAGGGAACTGCGAGCTTAGTTGATTTATTGCAGTTCCCTGTTTTTTTTCATCTGAATGTTTCCCATTGCACTTCTTGGGTTTCTGTTAGCTCCTCCGCTACTTTTTTAGTACATATATTTGCAAAATGACCATATTCATAACATATCTTGCATTTAAACGAGAGTTTTCATAATCCAATTGTTGAATGTGCGTCCAGTTATCTACCTTGATCTTCACTTTCTCCGGTAACCCCTTACCTAGGTCAACTTCCACGCATATTCGAGCACATGCATGCATATTTTCTCTTGGCTCACTTCTATCTATATATTTCTCGAATGAATTTCCGATTGTTCTTACCAAATCATCTCCCAAACAATGGAGAGGGAGGTGAGGAAGTCAATCCCAGAACATAACAACATTATGTATATCAAGTTCAGGATCAAAGTTTGGCATCCATCTATTTAGGTATAAGTCTCTCGTGTCCATAAAATATGGTCCATTTCTAAAGATCAAATCTCGATCTTCCTTGGATTAAAAGTAGAAAGTAAAATATCCCCTGCCACAGAAGCAAATAGAGGTTTGACCTTGAGTTTTTTCAACCTAGTTTTGTTCAACCCATTTCTGAACTATTTTTGGAGAGGGCCAGAGTCTAGTGAATTGTCCTACCAATCCTTGCTTTGCTAGAGAGAGTGTTTCTTTTTTAGGGATTGCAGGGGGTAACTCTATTTCTAGGATTACATTAAGTTTATTCATAAACTTGGAGACGGAAGGTCGCTCCCGAGGAGGCCTGAGCGAATTGATGAGGTTGGAAAAGGCCAGGGCAACAAGGTCAGGAGGGGACTCGTGAGAAGGAGGGTGAAATCCCTCTGGAGCAGACTCCAGAGGGGCCATTTGGGGAAGACGAGCAATGAACAACGAAGGGATCTCAATAAGCACATAGGCAGAGGCTCAACGTAGGAATGAAATTGATATATAAAAATGAAAAAGTATTAATAAAAAAGATTTAATTTTCGTTATAAATCAAATAGTTCAATATATATTAAGTAAAATATTTTAACGTCAAATATATAGAGAATGAGTGAGTTTTAATTTATTCCATTAATCAGTTCTTTATAATTCAAGGTGGGGGGCATGTATTAACAATTTAATACAAAGAACGTGAAATATAAATAAAATATTTCAGTAAAACATTTTATTAAAGTGTTTCTCAAAACAAGCATAGATCCATTTTAATTCTGGATGCACTAAGAGCTTAGAGGAATCAAATCTTTCAAGTTGCAAACCTTTCCTAAGTTTTATACTCAAAAAGTGGGTTGCATCATAAGATATATGGTCCCTCTAAATGCTTGGTAGATCCACACTTAAGATGGATTTATGCTATTTTATATTAGTATGATGAAAACTATTTTAACCAACATACATTAAGAAGATAAACCAATATAGATCCATCTTAAGCATGGATCTAGCATGCATGGAGAGGGATCAAATCTCTTCACGTGCAAACCTCTTTTAGAGTGCAAAATTAGAGAAATTTTTTTGCATCTCTCTCTCTTTCTATATATATATATATATTCATCTTTTAAATTGCATTTTTGAATGTTATACAAAATACATAACTTAAACTAGTAAGTCCAAAAAATATTTATTTGATTTCACAGAAAATTGACCAAAAAATTTACCTAAAAAAGGACCAAAATGTAAAATAGTGTGACTACTTTAAATGCTTTAACCATAAAACATATATTTTTCAATTGCTTTATATGATATATACACAATTTTTTTAAAACAATACATAATATTTCTTTTAGAAAGAAATAGGTAGCTTGCATTAATCAATCTGGTAAACGGGCTAGTACCCTTACATTCATGTGCTGATTTTCATTTGTTATATTCCATAATTGATCAAAATGAGATCTATTGCTACCCTTCCTACACCCAAGTATGCCTCTAACAAGATTTATCCCATACAATATCCAAAATAGGCCATTATATAATATCGTTTTACATAACATCTATAAAAAAAATTACTTAAAAATTACTACATTCTTGGATTCCAGCTGGTTGTCGATGCACTATCGTTTTCCTCCACTACCTGCATTGTAAGCTCTAGATTTAGCTTCTCTTCAGGCTCACCTGACGGTTCTACTCCACTAATGGGTGGATCTTGAAGTCCAAAGACCTCCTTAAGAACTCCCATTGTCATAGTCTCAACTGTCACCTCAATCCCTTCTACCTTTGATCCGAGATTATTAACCTTCAGGGCTAGAGTGGCCATTGATATTTTGAGTTTCTCAACATCCTCTCTTAGAGCCTCAATCTTCCACATTAACAAAGACAAATGCGAGCATGCCTCCACCATGAGTTTATCCCCAAATTTATCTATTCTGGTCAGTTTCTCCTCCAGTGAGACCACTATCTAAGTCGGTTGAGAACTATCACCACCTGTTTTGAATGGAAAAGCCATACATAACAAAGGTTTACAATTCACTGAAATTCTGAGTAGCTCCAACTTCACTTCTCTCCATTTATAGTCCATATTTCTTCCTATTCCAATCTCCATTTGCATTAAATTACATTGATTGCCTTTGAGTTGCATTTCCCTGATCTAATCCCTGATGTCTTGCAACCTATCTTTCCCCCAATGATCAAGCATCTTGCATTTAATCCACAAGCAGGGGAGAATGGTACTACCCTTAGGTATAATATATTCCAAGGAGGTATTCCATGTCAAATGACATGTGCAATCCTTGAGAATGATGAGAACCATCTTTAATAACCACCTGGAGAGGCAATATGAATCAATTGCTGAGATTGAGGACCGTCACTTCAAATTTATTATTAAAGGCTTAACTGTATTGTTATTAATCATCATGACACGTGTCAAGGTTCGTTCGCTCCATCGTGCCTTGTTAATTATATTATTCCCTGCCTCTAGCTTATTCTTCCCTTTGAGCTTCGTGATATATAATGAAATGAGTGGTCTCCTTTATCGAGGAGCAACACACCTTGTTCAAGGTGGACACCTTTATTGGCTTGTTCATTTGCAATTTTACTATTCTCACTTTTTATATGGAAGAAGGAAATAAAAAAATTTGAATTTGATTTCTAATCAGAGCATCCATGGGCAACAAATTTTCATCTCTTAAGTTTTTACCTTTGTGGAATTTTTGAATGACTAACATCGAATCACCCAATATAGATATTTGTCGAATTCCTATTTTCAGAGCTATTTTTAACCCTTGCCATAATACTAGTGCTTATGCTTGGTTATTAGAGGATTTTCCTAGCCCCCATGCAAATTTAAGCTCTATTTTTTCTCCAGGGCAAAAAATTACCCCTCCCGCTCTTGCCTCCCCTATTAAAACAATATATAATATACACATAGTTCACATTAAAATATTTTACATAACATGTGCATTAAGGTATTTTATCTATGGACTACAATGTCCACATTTAAACATTTTTTTTGGTATTAATATATTTTTAAGTATACATGATGCCGGAGCATTATACCAAGATCGAGATGAAGAAATGGAGAAAATCTTGATAATGTGGTGGACTGACCACATGTTAAGCTGGAAAATTGATTTTGTTATTTTTGTTGGAATTCTATATACTTAATGTAAATGCAAGATTGGATTAAGTTGAAGAGTCTAGGAATGTAAGAGTTATTTCTATTATAATGATTATGCCACATGGTTGTCTTTTCGACTTCCTTCATTTGGAGGGAAGGAGATTAAAACCATTTACTTAAGTCGTGAATAAAGAGGCATTGAATGGGTGGAGGGGCATCCCTTCTCCTGCCTCTGAATCTGTAAGTTCGAAGTGAATGATAAGAAAGGTTGAATTTGCATATTTGCATAAAGTTTGTGTTTCTTTTCTCTAGTTTCCAATCAAACTGTGTGTCTGCCTTTACTTAAGTTTCAAGAGAATTCGTTGTGATCATTTTTCAAATGTAATGTGTTGTCATACTAAACTTGGAGCTATGAAAAATTGTGTGTATTCCACTTACGGTGATCCTTCAAACTATTTCACAAAACCTCTATGATTTTGTAGGCAGTGGCATGCTTTTTTATTGGAACATAGACCATTGGTGAGCGAGAGTGTAATCATTGATAAGGAGAGGCAGGAGGAGAACATTCCTTGAGTTGGGGGACAAGCTAGACCATGGAGGAATCGATTTTGCATAGGACTGAGCCTTCCCACCTTCACTTATTTGAAAAAAAAGTTTTTTAGAGCGCTACGAACTCATTTCATAGCGCTTACAAACAGAATTTTCTGCATTGCGTTTTGGCTTCCAGATTTCCTTTTGGCCTACCCATTGCCATCAATTTTTCTATCAGGGCTATGTTTGACATTGGTGTTGTCGTATATAACATAGGGAGATGGCCATGCAAACAAGGAGAGCACGAGGTCGAGGAGGGAGACTCGTAGCTAATGCAAAACTACAAGAAGAGATAGAGAGGCTACAAGCTCGTTTAGAGGCCATGGAGACAAGTAGGTAGCGAGACCTTGAAGCTGGGGATGATAGTGGATTGGAGGAATAAGTTAGAGAAGAAAGGGAAACACCTGTCGATGAAGCTCCAAAAGTTAAATTATTGAGGTTAGTGTTAAGCTCAAGTTCAAGACCAAAACCTAAATTGTCTACCTATGATGGTAACCTGGTAGCCGATAATTTGATGGATTGGATCAGTGAATTAGATAAGTATTTTGAGTATGAGGAGATTGAAGAAGATAAGCAGGTAAAATTTGTTGTAACTAGGTTGAAAGGCCATGCTGCATTATGGTGGGACAATGTACAGGCTGAAAGGAGAAAACATGGGAAAGAATTAATAAAGAGTTGGAATTGGATGGTAGCGAAAATGAAGGGGAATTTTCTTCCAAAATACTATCAACTATCCCTCTACAGGAAAGTGCATAACCTCAAGCAAAGGTTATTGACAGTTAGAGAGTATACCGAGGAGTTTTACAAGGTGAATTTGAGGGCAGGTTATGTAGAAGACACCTCGAAGAAAACAAAAAGGTACATTAATGGTTTGAAGCTGGAGATTCAAGATGAAATCAACATGATTTCTCCCAAGACGATGGAAGAAGCATATCAGTTTGCCTTGAAGGCAGAAGAGAAGATAATAAGGAATAAGGATTCAAGTAGAGGCCATGGTTTTGCTAAAGGAAAAGGATAGAAAAGTGGAAGGGGAAAGGATCCATCTCAAAAGAATGATGCAAGTAACCCAAGGCAACAACGAGAACAAGAAAAAGAAGGTGACTCTAGAGGAGGAATACCTTATCAGAGAGGTAGAGGTAGAGGAAGAGGCAAAGAGATTGTCTATTAGTGACACAAATGTGGGAAACTTGGTTACATATATTTTTAGTGTCTTGAGAATGAGAAAGGAGGACAAAGAGATGCACATGTAGCTCAAACAACAAAAGCATATGCACTTGTGGCACAAAATCCACCAGAGATGAGATAATATTTAATAATGAACAAAGTCTTGTTGAAACCAACTAAGGAGATTGTTGAACCAGTGCAAAGAAGAGCCTTGCTTAGGAATATTTGTAAGGCCGTAGGAAAGTGATGGAAAGTGGTGATTGGCAATGGGAGCACTGACAATCTAGTCTCCACATAAATGGTGAAAAAACTCGGATTGAAAAGGATGAATCACCCAACACCATATAAAGTGTCATGGATGCAGAAAGGTCACCAATTGTTAGTGAATGAGCAGATAAAAGTAGATTTCTAGATAAGTAGATATAAGGATAAGATAGTTTGTGACATCATGCTAATGGATGTCTACCACCTTCTTTTGGGTTGACCTTGGAAATTTGATAGGAAAGTGGTGCATGATGGAGAGAACAACACCTACAAGTTTGAAAAATATGATATTAAGCATACTCTTGTACCATTAAAGGAGGAAAGTACAACTGGGACAAGTAGCTCAAAAGCACTGTTGTTAGGAGGAAAATAATTTCTGCAACAAATGGAGAAAGAAGAGGTCAGCTATGCGGTGGTTTACAAACCAAAGGTAATACTTCTGCACACTGAAATTGTAGATTTACCTGTTGAGATTCAAGAGATGTTGCATGAGTTTAGTGATATCGTAGTAGATGATTTTCCAAGTGAGCTGCCACCTAAGAGAAGTATCAACCATCACATAGACCTGATACCAGGAGAAAGCCTTCCAAATAAAGCTACTTACCGAATGACACCCAAGGAGAATGAAGAAATAAGGAAACAAGTTCAAGGACTATTGGACAAAGGGTTGATAAGGGAGAGATTGAGTCCATGTGTTGTTCCTACGTACTTAGTCCAAAAAAGGATGGAGAATGGAGGATATGCACATATTCCAGAGCAATCAACAAAATCACAATTAGGTACAGATTTCCCTTGCTATAGATGGATGACATGATGGATTGTTTGAGTGGGGAAACCTACTTTTCAAAGGTTGATTTGAAGAGTGGTTACCATCATATCCAAGTCAGAGAAGGGGACGACTTGCTAAACAATATAATCTCTGACAAGGACACCAGGTTAATAGAGCATTTTTGAAGGACCTTGTTGAAGAAGATTGGAACCAAGTTGCACTTCAATTCAACCTATCATCCACAATTTGATTGGAAAACTGAAGTTGTGAATAAGAGTCTTGGAAACATATTGAGGAACCTTATGGGCGAGCATCTCAAGTAATGGGATCGTTTGTTAACTCAAGTTGAGTTTGCATACAAAGATTCACCAAATAGGAGCATGAGGAAGAGTCTATTTCAAATCTTGTATGGAATGCATCCTAGAGGAGTTTGTGAACTAAGAGATTTTTCCAAACTTGAGCAAAGGAGTGTTGATGGGGAAAATTTTACAACAACAATGAATGACTTACATGAGGAAATAAAACAAAAGTTACAGGAAAAAAACTACAAGTACAAATAAAGAGCAGATTTGAGAAGAAGAGAGGTAAAATTTGTGGTAGGGGATATGGTCTTAGACCACTTGAGAAAGGAGAGATTCCCAAGAGGAGAATATAACAAAATCAAGATGAAGAAAATAGAACCTTGCTGGATACTCAATAAATTTTCTACAAATTCTTATGAATTGGAGTTACCTATGGGCATATGTATCTCAACTATTTTCAATGTGGCTGATTTGTATTCGTATCAAGTTGGTGATGAAGTTATACCTACAAAAAAATGAGGCTAGTGTAGAAGTCAGTGAATAGAGTTGGATGAAGCAGACGCCTATGGCAGAGGGTTCGAACGCTGAAATAATTTTGGACACTAGAGATGCAAAGCACACTAGGGGAAAATAGTATCTGGAGTTTTTGGTGAAGTGGAAGGACCATTCGATGTGAGATTCTACATGGATGAGTGCTGCAATTCTACAAAAGGAAAGTTTCTCTATAGATGACCTTATGAGTAGGAGCTCATGAATTCTTCCTTCCTAAGGGATTTGATGCAAGAGCATTAGACCAAAGTAGAGATGAAGAAATGGAGTCGAGCTTAAGAATTAGTGGAATTGCCACATGTTAAGCTGGAAAAATGATTTTGTTATTTTTGTTGGAATTCTAAATACTTAATGTAAATGTAGGATTGGAGTAAATCGAAGAGTTTAGGAATGTAAGAGTTATTTCTATTTTAATGATTATACCACATGGTTGTCTTTTTAACTTCCTTCATTTGAAGGGAATGTGAAACAAACCATTTGCTTAAGTTGTGAATTAAGAGGCATTGAATGGAGGAGGGGCAATTCTTCTCGTGCCTATGAGTCTGTAAGTTGTAAGTGAATAATAATAAAGATCACATTTGTGTGTTTTCATAAAGTTTGTGTTTCTTTTCTCTGGTTTTTAATCACACCGTGTGTGTGCTTTTACTTAAGTTTGTAGAGAATTCGTTGTGACCATTTGGGAAATTTATTGTGCTTTCAAACTCGACTTGGAGCTGTGACTAATTGTGTGTATTCCACTTACGGTGATCCTTCAAACTATTTTGCAACACCTCTATGATTTTGTAGGCAGTGACATGCTTTTTGATTGGAACGCGGACCATTGGTGAGCAAGAGTGTAATCACTGACGAGGAGAGGCATGAGGAGAACATTCCTTGAGTTGGGGGATGATTTAGACCATGGAGGAGTTGATTTTGTAAAGGACCGAGCCTTTCCACTTCAAAAATTTGAAAACAAAGTTTTTTTAGATTGATACAAAATCATTTCATAGTGCCTACAAGGTTTTAAAAGAGTGCTACAAAATCATTTTGTAGCACCTAAACCATAATTTTTTGCACTGTGTTTTGTCGTCCAGATTGCCTTTTGACATGCCTATAGCCATCAACACATCATCTTAATCTTACATATTAAAATATTTTATTGATATCCACATTGAAATTTTTTAATATTATGAAATACTTTAAATATCACATGAATTTTATATTAAAAAATGAATGGATTACATATCTTCCTCTTTTTATTCTTATTCGAAAGTAGTTGATATTTTTTATTTTTTATTTTTAACTTTTCGTTACTTTTTTATTTGTCATAGAATATATTATTATATACAACATAAAAATATTTTATTGTAACATTTTCTTTCTATATATATATATATATATAGAGAGAGAGAGAGAGAGAGAGATCTTCAAATAGTTTATTTAAATCTTGTGTTGAAATATTTTTGAAAAGTACAAGGGTTATACATCTTAGTCACGCTCTTTTTACTTCTAACTAATTTATCTTTTTGTAATGTTGATATCACTTTAGGTTGTGATATCAACAATAAATTGAGTTACCATAGTGAGTTTGGGATTATTTATGCTTTATAATGTTTTTAATTAAAACTAACTAAACATGAATATTCATTTTTCTTTTTTATTATAACAATATTTTATTTTTAGGGGGAGGCAGGAGTGAGAGGGTTTTTTTTCTAACCTCAATGAAGAAAGAGTGTTAACATTTACTTTGGGCCTAGGGGTGTCAACCGATAAATATGTAGAGTATTATGCAATTTGGCAAGGATTGGAGCTGACTCTCGCCAACAATCTTTGACAATTGAAGGTGTTTGGAGTCTCCAAGATTGTCATCGAACATGTGATAAAGTACTGTGAGAAATATGACCCATGGTTACCTCCTATCTTGCACAAAATCAAAATGTTAGTTGAACTTTTTGAGAATATAGACTTTCATCATATTAAAAGGAACTTTAATGAGGAAGCCAACTTCATGGAAGACTCTGGAGTATTATTAAAGCATGGGGAACTAAGGATAAATGATGAGGAAGCAATAATTAAGCCACTCCCATAAAGTTAAACAAGTAGATGGAAATAAATTGGTTTACGCGGCTCATTAAGCTCGGGATAAGAGATCAACTTTCACTACTAATATCAAATTCTCTCAAATTAAGTTCCATATTAAATAAGGCTCAAGGGAGGCGTCGTATTAACTTGGAGATTCGAGCCTTCATGGCCACCTAGAGCAGCAACGCAAGCTTGGAACCGACATAGGACAAATGGATTAGCTAATACTTTATTAATAGGGCTTTAAAAATGTGTGAACCCATCTCCTATGCTCCAAAGTACTAATTTGGTACTGGGCAGTGCTTCGAAATTCAAAGGTTCAGTGCTGAAACTTTAATGGGCTCAATGCAAGTGGCTTTGGTCAGAGCAACAACCTTAAATGCGAAAAGCCTCCGAAATATGGGTAGAAGGGGAGCATTGTCACTATATATGGAGCGCTCAGGAATATAGGGTATCAATAAGAAGGTAATTCAATTTCTTATTACGTTGAGCCATCAAATCCGGGGACTACAGGTAGAAATTGAGCAAAATGAGGGGGAAGTAGGTGAGGAGCTTGAACGTCTGCAGTTAGCCGCTGACATGTTGGAATTTAGGGTCGACAATCTAGGGAGGAGAGTGGAAGAGAGTGGTCTGGCGTGCAATTTGGCCAGTGATGACAATTTGGAGGTTGCTGTGAATGAGGAGCAAATTGAAGATGACACCAACGCAAACAACCCAAGAGAGAGCCAAGAACAACTTGTTGCAGATGATGATGGAGGCCAGGTAGCTCCAACCAAGGAGGACCTGTAACGTTTTTAAATCTTTAATATGGTTATATGTACTATTGTTATGTAGTGTATAATAACATTTTTCGGAGGGTTTATGGGAGTAATGTCTTCAACATATAGTATATAATATTACAAAAATCTATGATGTAATAGGGAGGGAATTTAAAATAAATGAAAACCTCAAGAAACATGCTGTAAAAAGTTTTAGCCTTCAAATTATATTATTATACTGCCAAACATACCCGTTTTTGAAAAAAAAACAATATTTTATTTTTATTTTAAAGACATATGTCAATTCCATATTGAACATAAACAAAATTACAGTTACCTTCATACTAGACTGTAAAATGAATAATGAATCTCTCAACTCAATAAACTATTTTATTTTATAAAAATAAAATATATAATTAAAAAAATTCTTTAATTATTAAATCTACTTTTAAATGCAAATTTTTTTTATTAAATAAAATATAATTTATAAACATGTAAATTTTTCCATAAATTTTTTAAAGCAATGTTAGTTTTAAACAATGGAATTTTCCAACTAAAAAGCGTTTGGAACAAAAGAATTTCACACTTTAAAGGGAAGAATTGATTTTGTCGAAAGAAAAGAAAACCGGAATGGATAGAGCACATAAATTCATAAAGCAACGTGATATTCTCAGCGTTCCACTATAATGGAGAGAAATGACAGAGATTCCAGTGAGTATTTTATTTTGATTTTAATTTAAAGTTTAGTTTTAGTTTTAATTTTAATATAAAAATACATCGAAATAATATATTTTGATTTAAAGTGTGTTTAGATTTTTTTTTATTAAAATTGATATTTATTAAATATAGATATAAATTGTATTTATAAATATATATATATATATATATATATTTAAATATTTAATGGGAAAAAAATTATAAAATTAAAATTACAAATTTATAAAAAAGAAAAATTGAATATATAAAGTTAAATTGTATTATTTTAAAATAACAAATTACATTAATTTTTTTATCACTGATTAATACAAATTAATTATTATTGGTCTCCATTTGCCATGAGGGAAACCAAATATATTGACAAATAATGTACTAGAAAAATTTAAAATGTAGAGTCTACAACTGATAACCACTATGTATAATAGTAGCATAAAACCATAAAACAACAGAGAGCTATAACTAAACATGATAGAATCTTAGGAATTTGATAAGCCTTCATCAAAGTCGGCTCCCTTGCATTGGTACTAGGAGGGGATAGAGGTTTGATTTCATGTTGGAGGTGCCTCTCCACATGAGCCACATGAGCATCTCCACTGGCCAAATAGGAGCATTGATGGCACTGCGCCCTTTGAATCTCATTCAAGGAAGCTATGATATGATTATGATCCTCGTGTTTCTCTTTTAGGACACTGCCCAAAAGAGTTTTCAACTGACAATGCAAGGTGATTGAGTTTATATGCTGGTTCCTTCTTCCCCTAATATGTCCAGGGTCAGGAAGCCACTTCTCAACTTCCTCCACAATCTCAAAATTAGAATATGCATGTCGATCATTGATAATGTAAGATTCCAATTGACGAATTTCATCATGGATGTTTGGAGGGGTGACTGAGTGAAACATGGTTGCAACTTCTTGAGCTTGACCCAAGATACTCAGACAACCCTAATGACCTCTGCCCCCGCTATCTCTTCAGATTCACATGCATATTTGAGGCATATTTCCTCTAGACAAAGAGCATGATGCAATAATGAAAGTGAATATCGACCCTTAGCGAAAAGGAGGAGAATTATCCCACTTGATATCACAAATATGAAGAGAGGAGCAGTAGAAAACAGGTAGCCTAGAATAAAAAAAGGGAGAAGTCACCTGAAGCAATGGTCCAACACACCACCACCAAGTAGTGACTCCCCTCCACTAAAAAATATCATATAACAACCCAGAGCGCCAATGAGAGAGTTACAAATAATATGCTCACATGAAAGCCACAAGACTTGACATGAAGAGAGACCGCATAACCAAAAAAGGAAGGCATGAACTTAAAACCAATGTACCTCTTATCTTGAGCTACCTCTATGCCTGGAACAACATGCAAGTAATTCAATTTCTTATTATGTCGAGCCATCAAATTTGAGAACTATAGGTAGAAATGGAGTGAACGAGGGGGAAGTAGGTGAGGAGTTTGGCGTCAATATGGCTAGGATAGCAGGAGCAGTGGACTTATTAATCACCTTGATTTCTAGCAATGCATAGATGTCATTGACAGAAACAAGAGTGAGCACAAAGTTTCTTTTCTAGCGAAAGGGGTTGTTAGAGCTAAATCTGGAACGTCTGTAGTTAGCTGCTGACATGTTGGAATTCAGGGTCGACAATCTAGGGAGGAGGGTGGAAGAGAGTGGTTTGGTGTGCAATCAAGCCAATGATGACAATTTGGAGGTTGTTGCGAACGAGGAGCAAATGGAGGAAGATGACACCAACGCAGACAACCTAGGAGATAGCCAAGAGCAAACTACTACGGATGGTGATGGTGACCAGGTCACTACAGTCAGGGAGGACCTGTAATGTTTTTTAATCTTTAATATGGTTATATGTACTATTGTTATGTAATGTATAATAACGTTTTTTGGAGGGTTTATGGGAGTAATGTTTTCAACATAGTAGTATATAATATTGCAAAAATCTATGATATAATAGGACGAGAATTTAGAACAAATGAAAACCTCATGGCACATGTTGTAAAAGGTTATAGCCTTCAAATTAGATTATTATAATGCCAAACATACTCGCTCCTTAAAAAAATAATATATATATATATATATATATTTTAAGGAAATCATGTGTCAACTCCATATTGAGTACAAACAAAATTACAATTGTTACAGGAATAAGTACCTTAGGGCTTTGGGTTGGAACCCCAACAGAGCAAGAGAAAACTACAGTAAGAAACACTCATACAACTCAGGCAACATGCTTATATAAACAAACTATGCGATAGCGACCATACCCGAATGTCCTTCGTTTGGGTAGTTCCAGTAGGGTTCAGACCCTCTGCAACTCCTGATGATCTTTGAATCTGCAAATCAACCAATTCGAACATACATAACAGCATACAGATAAAACATTTTAATGAAATTAAATTTGTATCATATAAGCAAATGATTAGTTATACATTAAAATAACATTCATATATGAATTACAACACTATCTGATGCATAAACACAGTTAATCTCAGGAACAATACAACACTTCTTTTTATTGTAGAAAGCTATAACTAACACGGAGAGAATTCACCTGAGTCTTCTTCTTCCGGCTCCAAGTGGAACCATCCTCCAGATCCGTCCAGTCTTAGTCTTCAACATCCTCCTTCCATAACCAATACCATGATATCTCAAGCAAGAGGGAGAATATCAACAATCAAGGAAACAAGGGTTTCTTGAAACTTGGGGAAGTGCTTGAAGCACAGGGATACTTCAGAATTAGTGAGGGATAATATCAGTATAATAATTCTATCTCTTCTCCCCAGGGGAGTTGCCAATTCTGTTACAGGAATAAGTACCCTAGGGCTTTGGGTTGGAACCTGTTGAAGCCCCGAAAATCAGGTCGACAACAAGGGGGATACCCACCTGATCCGGACCTTGGTTGGCAGCTCCTTATCCGTTTGGTATAGCGGGTCCGACTGGGGATAATGGGACCAGTTTCCCAATCTAAGGGGTGTGTGTGTGTGTAGAGTTGGATGATGCTGATCTAGGAGTATTCTAAGCTAATTTAATTCAAACTTCTAAACTAACTCTATGCTATTGTAATCTAGTTGAGAAACAACACATCTAATCTACGCTAACCCGGGGTGTATTTCTTCTATTATGCGATCTAAAGAGATCTCGAATAATAACTGGTAATAAAGATCATTCAGTTATCATAAGAATAGAAATCAATTAAGATAAACCATTCTGCATAAAAAGTTAGGCAAAACAGTTGTGAACAGCATATCGCATAATAAGTTATTCATATATCAAGCACAAATAAATGACTCCACCGTACAGAAGTGCCAAATGGTAACCCACACATTCATGCATTAACATATAAACAACTGAAAACTGCATATCACTTTAAGAATATAAGCAGAAATTGGTCAAGAGATAAAAGTACCATTTATGACTAGTTCCACTCATAAGCTTCAAGCAATAACGATTTATCTCTACTTGTTCTAACATCTACTAAGAGTACAAAAGTGCAACATCAGTAGCAGACATTAAATGCAAACATTGATAAATCTCGATCCATCCATTCACCAAAAACCCCCTCCGAGGGTGCAAAAGTGCATGTTCTGAGGACAAGTTTTTTGACAAATTTCCGGACCCTTCTCCAAATGCCTGAGAAGGGTTTAAATACTGCTAACTAATTAATCTTAATTACATAAATTTAGGACACGGTTTCAAATGACCGCCCTTCTACTAAAGCAAATTTATTTCTAAAAATTGAATCTAATTTCTAACCGTTTCTGTATTTGCTCCTTAGTGCCGTAAGCAATGCAACATTTGCCTGGGAAGAGTCGGCTGGTTGTCTTCTCCTTTCGTTTGAGTTACGAAAATAGAAATAACAAGAGCTGGCACCGCTTTCTGACAAACTGGAAGATATTTTCCTCTGGCTTGGTGTATTCACTGTGTGTATACTTGGTAATAACCCAAATTTCTCTCAAACTGATTGTGCTGTTGCTATTTCGGTTTTCGGCCTTGCGAATGACTGAAAAAGTTAGGGAATTTGCTCTCTGAACAATTTTCTGTATTGAAAACTGCTTCCGTTCTTTGTTCCAGGGTTTTCTGGTGCGTTTTCCCCCTTTAGCGTTTTTCTTTTTTCTTTACCCAGTCTAAGCTTCAGGATCTTTTGTAAACATGCTGCTTTTGTGCGCCTTTGACTCTGAGTCTTGGATAGTCTATTGCCATCAGTATCTGTTGAGTGATACTCTGGAATCCGCGATCCTGCTGCATGCGGCATTCGTTTGCGAAGACATCTCTTCTCTGTTCTTCGAGTATTGACGCTTTCCCCTTTTCCTTAGATGTTTCCTGTACATTGCTTTATGTTAGTTGCTGTCTTACAATTTACGCAAAGGAAAAGAGTAATGACGAAAAGATTGACATGAAAGCTTTGTGTTCTAATTAATGCATAATCATGACACTCATAATGAACTGACTCTTCGAAAAACACAACACAATCCTTCTTGGATACTTTGGCGTACAATCATTAATTTCTTTTAAGGTGCGCGCCCAATTTTGGTCTACAGACAGCTTTCCTTAAACACTGTGTCGAGGAAATTTTGTGATGAGTGATTTCTGCGACTCGCATCGCAGTATCGAGGATTGCGTCGTCAAGATGTGTCATCGCAGGAATTGATGATCGCATTCATCGCAGATCGCAATATCGCAGATCGCACTTTAATCATCCAATCATTGTGTGCTGCTTATGCGATGTTGCGATATGCGACGTCGCATATCGGCCGTCGGCGATTCCTTAAGTTTTTCATTTAAGAGCGCTTCACAATATAAGCGATGCGATGAATTTTGCGTCGCTTCTTCGCAGCTTATTATGCGCATAGGAAAACGTCTCACTCTCTTCTCGCGATGCGATACAGCTTTAGGGAGTTAAAATACAAAAAATTTGATAAAATGTTTTTTTTTTGGATTTTTTGTTAAGGGTCCCCATTTGCTTGGTGTTATTGCTAATACCAAACAAAGAGGGGGGTTGTTGGTGACCACAACAATGGCGATTCACTGTGAAGAACCAGTTATCTCTGTTTTTCTATTGAATTTTAACTTCCGAAGCAGAAAAATTTTCATATGTCTAAATTTTGTTATGGACAGATAGAGTATATTACGCCTTATCCTATCAATGATACTTTGTCTCAACCTTTTCATATTCCAATTGTTTGTTTCCTCAGGCTTAGTTCTTGTATTCACACCAGACATTACTTGGTCTTTTAAAGATAAAATAAGGTCTTCTCTGCGTGCTGGCTTTTAAAATATGCTCATTTGTCGTAGGTAGAGCCTCTGCTGCCCGCAAGCGTCCATAGCCTCGACAGGGTTACCTGTTACCCAGCAATGATCCTTTATCCTGCTTGAGGTTATTTACAACTTTTCAGAGGAAAACCCTTTTTTGACACTTTTTTCCTTTTTTATTCTCTAAAGAACAATGTCTTGGTTTGGTGGCCAAATTATGACACAGTCATTCACTTGATTTACACTTTTGCTGAACAAGCTGGCTCGTGATGAGACCCCTTGTCTTTTGATTGCAACAATCTTGAGTCGTTGCCCTGTTTTGGTAGACAGTATTGGCAAAGTCAGCAAGTTATAATATCTGTGATCATGATAAGCCGGCTCGTGATGAGACCTCTTATTCTTTGAGATATAATGTTTTCTCGGATTGTTCCTCTGAATGCTACGGTTTCCTTTAGCAGGGAGGAAGTCATTGTTTTTCCTTAAGAAAGCTCTGGACGACAATAATAGAGTTTGAAAACAGCAGCTTTACAGAGAATATTTATTTTATTATTGATACCTTTCATTGTGATGATATAAAACAATTTTTTACCAAAGGTTGCTTTCATCAAATTTTTTTTGAAGTTGAAACTAGTATCATGTCTAGGCTAAAGTTAACTCTACCTGTCAATAATAAAAATCAGATTTTTTGAAAATTTTTGCTACTTGTACAAGCGAAAAGCTCAAAATCTGATAGAGAATTGGTGTCCTTTTCATGAACCCTTTTAGTGACCATCTACAACTGGTTTTATTTATAAGAGAGAGAAAAAACAAATAAAAACTAAAACTATCCTACAAAAATAGAAGAGTGATCTTCTATGGAAAATATATTTTAAGAATCTGTCCATTAACAGGCAAAGAATCTCTTCTACCTACTAAATCCTGCAACACAAACGTCGATGGGCCTATGACTTCTACAATCTGAAAAGGACCAAGCCACAGTTTCTGAAATTTCGTATGTTTGCCCTTTTCTTCATGAGCCTTATCCCATTTCAAAACTAAATCTCCCATCTGAAAATTCTTTCTGGTCATTATGCTTGAGTCAAAAGAGGATTTTATCAGCGCTTGGTGATGAGCATGGGTTTTCTTAGCTTGTTCTCGTCGTTCTTCTAATTTAATTATTTCCATTTGTCTTAGTTGTATGGAGGAGGTAGATACCTCATCGATGTGTTGTACCAAAGACAAAGAGGGGATGACTAAGTGAGTTGGAAGAACCACTTCTTTCCCATAAACTAAATTAAAGGGAGAAGTGCAGATTGAAGCTTTCTTCGTTATCCTATCTGCCCAATAAAGCATTTACCAATGCTTTGTGCCAATTCTTTTGGTTTTGGTCAATTGTTCTTTTAATAATCCTGATCAGGTTTTTGTTTGTTGATTCAGCCAATCCATTACCTTGCGGATAGTAGTTGGCCGAATATTTCAGTTTGAACCCTCTTTTAAGTGCAAACTCAGTCATTGTATTTCCAGAAAAGTATGAAGCATTATCAAACATTAAGGCCGTTGGCAATCCAAACCTAGTGATTATAAATTGATCTATGAATTCAATAATGTTTTCAGAATTAGCTGTCTTGAGAGGAACTGCTTCTACCCATTTAGTAAAATAATCTGTTGCCGTAAGGATGTACCTATGCTGCTTAGAAGAGTGAGGAACGATCTCACCTATTATGTCCAAGCCCCACTGACTGAATGGTTGCTCGATGTTTACCGGCTGTAGTGGCATGGACGGTTTCTTTTGTTTCCCTACAGCAGTCTGGCAGACTTGGCATTTCCTCACGTAACTGTGTGAGTCTTTGAACAGCGTGGGCCAATAATATCCTGCACGTAAGATTTTATGTGCAGTAGCATCTCCAGCATAGTGTCTGCCTGCTAGTCCATCGTGGAGTTCCTGCAAAACCTTTTCAGCTTCAGTTTTCTCAAGACACCTAAGAAGTACAGAATTGTAATTCCTTTTAAACAGAACATCATTTATGAGCTGGTATTGTTTAGCTTTCAATCTCAGAGCTCTTTTCTTGGTGTGATCCAGGTGTGATGGAGCATACCCGTTCTTAAGATAATAAATGGTGTCAGCATATAATGATTCTGCATCGTTTAGGCTTACCTCATACGTATGTACCTCTTCAGATGAATTCTCAGGAATTTGCGATGCTCCAGCCAAAATTTTGCAGAAGCCTTGACCTCTTACAATGTTTGTTGGTTTGATCTCAAGATCGTATTCTTGTAAAGCGGTGATCCAATTTGCTCTTTTTTCGCCCACATCCTTCTGTATTAGAAGGTTTCTTACCGCTGGAAACGGTATTATGACCTTAGTATGGGCTTTAAGTAAGAAAGGTCTGAAATATTTGATCGCTTTGAAAACAACATATGCCTGTTTCTCCACGTCTGAATAGTTGAGTTCAGCACCTTGTAAATTCGAGCTAAAAAATGCGATTGGAGCTTCCGCTTTCTCTTGATTTGCTTGAGTTAGAATCGCGGCATAGGATTTTTCTGAGGCAAATGTGTATAAGATAAAAGATTTTGAAAAATTCGGGGTCGCTAAAGATGGAGCGTTAATGATAGCTTGTTTGATCAAGTTGAATGCTTCATGCTCATCTTGACCCCATTTAAAATTTGAATTCTTTTTAATCATATTTTGCAAAGGAGAAACAATAAGTGAGAAATCTGGGACAAATCTCTTCACAAAATTGATTTGACCAAGGAAAGATTGCATGGCTTTTTTGTTATGAGGCATGGATATTTCAGAAATTTCTTTGATTCTGTCAGGTTCAATGTGAATACCAGATTTTGACACTATGAATCCTAGAAGTTTTCCTTCACTTAATGCGAAAAAAGATTTCTTTGGGTTAAGTGAAATCCCATACCTTAAACATCGTTGAAAGATTTGTTTCAAGTCTTTGAGATGGTCGCTTCGCTTCTTGGAGTACACTGTTATATCATCCAGGTAAATCACTACAGATTTATTGACTAAACCTTTGAATGCGATGTCCATGGCTCTCTGAAATGTAGCGCCGACATTGATCAAACCAAATGGCATCTTCCGATATGCGTATGTGCCCAATTTAGTTCGGAATGTGGTTTTTAACTGATCATCGGGATGTACCAACACTTGATTGTATCCTGAAAATCCATCCAAAAAAGACATTAATTCTGAGCCTGCTACTGCTTGTAATATCTGCTCCATAGGTGGGAGGGGAAAATTGTCTTTTTGACAGGCTTTATTGAGATTTCGGAAATCGATACAAATTCTAATATCTCCGTTTTTCTTTCTAACGGGTACCATATTGGAGACCCATTTGGAATGTCTGACGGGGAAGATTATTCTGGCTCTCAATAACTTATTTAGCTCAGTTTTTATCTGATTTTCTAAATTGGGGTGGATTTTTCTGAGTTTCTGTTGGACAGGTTTTTCATTGTCAATCATAGGGATAGTATGTTGAATGATAGAAGTGTCGTATGTCTTCAGCTCATCGTAATTCCAGGAAAAAACATTTTTGTATTGTCTCAAAAGACGGATATATGCTAATTTTTCTTCAGGGGCTAGGCCGTGGCCTAGATTAACGTTTTGTGGTTTCTCATCGGTTCCTAGGTTTACTAATTCGTAGTTCAGAGTCGAACTGTAGAGCTTAGAATTGGTAGACCTTTTAAACCGACTTTTCAAATCATATAAGTCTTCTAACTTAACCACCGATTTAGGTATAGCATTATCAGTGCTATTTTGTTGTATTTGGTGATCATGATGGTCTTCGTCAATTATTTGATTTGAGTAGGATCCTTCAGAAGTGAGGAAATTTACAATGTCTGGATCGTCATTGAATACTCTCCAGTTTGTAATGTTGTCAGGGATGGACGGTCTAAAGATTAATTCTATTGAGAATCTATCTGGACTAAAATCTTCGGAGGGAATAAGTCTAGAGGCCACGTTAGCTAACAACCCTGCGCTCGCATTTTGGAGTCTTGGGATTGACGAAATATTGAATGCTATGAAATGTGCAATCAGATCTTGTACTAAAGATTGATAGTGCTTCAAATAACCTGATAGGCACTGCATGGTGTTACGTACCTGTTTGACGACAATTTCAGAGTCTCCGGAGACTTGAAGGTACTTAACGTTCAACCCGATTGCTTTGTATAGGCCTTGCATCAAGGCCTCGTATTCTGCTGTATTGTTTGTGCAATCGAATTCAAGTCTGCACGTAAGCATGGTCTTATTTCCATCTGGGCTAATCAGAACGCATCCTGCTCCTGCTCCCTCGTTAGATTTAGAGCCATCAAAATATAATTTCCAAAACAAAGATGTATTTATAGGGTTATCTAAAAAATTAACACACTTTGAATTATCAGTTTGGGAAAAATTTTCGACTTGGGACAAAACTGAATTTTCTAAGTAAGGTGAGGTATGAGCATTGAAATTGCCGAGGAAAGAATCTACCGAGTAATTGCCTATGATACTGCTGTTGTATGCTATTGCTTCATTTTCTCCTTCCAATTCCGTCACTATGTACTTCTGGTGTAGCTCTCGTTCAACCTTTATTTGATTCGGTTTACCATTGTAGGGTAACCACATGTGCGACCAGTCGGTTGAGAAGTATCCATGGAGTTTTTCGGACCAATCCCTGCTAAGAATTAAGCCATAGAATTCAGGGATATCAACTACTAGAATGTCAATAACCTGACATACCTTCGGGTTAGACGACAATCTTATGGTCACTTGATTAAGTTCACCAATCACTTCAACTTGAGATCGATCAAGCTGAACTATGCGCACTGCGGATTTTTGCGGTTGAACATTCAACTTGGCACATATTGATCTGGGTGAAATATTCGTTGAAGCACCAGAATCTACCAGACAATTGTGCACGTTTTTGTTGAAAATTTCATAAGTGAGAAGAAAAGGGGGAGTGTGAGACCTTGATCTTCCTCCAATCAAGGCGATGTCATTTGGGTCAACCTTATTGATCGTGTTGGTTGGAGGTTTTCCCGTGTTGTGGGAAGCTACAGCTGTAGGCAAAGATGTAGTAGGCACGACATGTAATTCTTTCATCATTATCTTCTGTTGATGTTTCAATTTGCTCAACTCATAAAGAGTGATATTAGCCCTAGTCTTTTTCATGTCGTCAATAATGTTGTACTCCATTTCATCCGACACAATCAGTGTTCTTGATGGAGGCGTTTGATCTGATTGGACTGGGCTAGATTGAGTCGCTTTAGCGGTTGTTTTCTTTGTTGCGACTTTATCTTTTGTTGCAGGGCTTGCGCCCTTCTACTTAGGGGTAGTTTGGGGAGGATCAAGTTGATTTTTTCTTCGTGTGCTAACTGGAAATGCTTCTTGATCTTCTTCTTGCGGGAGGATGAAATCCCACATTCGTTGTAGTTCCACAACTTCTTCGTCATCGGTCTGCCCTTCAGTGGTATTCTCTTCTTCTTCTTCTTCTTCGGATTCGACGTTTGAGATAGCGTTGGGTGGTTTCACCTCCATTAAAGGATTTCTTTTAAAAGTTCTGTAGGGATTTTTCGAAGAAGTTTCCGCTACTTGTTTTTTTTATGTCAATCATCTCATTGGACATGGTTTTTAACACTTTTTGTAATCCTTCCAAATCGAAAGGATCTTTCGATTGTTTCTTCTTGGGGTCTTCCTTGTAGGAGACTTTCTTAGATTTGCGTTCCTCTATCGCAGATCTTTTTTCCAGGGCTACTACGCGTTTCTCTACTGCTATCGCCTCTGTCAAGTTTTCAACTAAGGTTGTCTTATTTGCCCTATCCACGAAGATTGCCAAGTTCGATGGTAAGGCCGTAATATACCATTCACATCTCACTTCTTCGCTGGGCTGGGAAGCAGCGGGAATTTTGTTGAGGATTTTATTGAACCGTAAATTGAAATCTTTGATGGGTTCTCTAGCCTCGGCTTTAAGATTGGATAGGTCATTGATTAACGTCGCCGTTGATCTGTCATCACCAAACTTGGTGAGAAATTGACTTTGAAAAATGTCCCAACTTGTGATAGACCCGGAAGGTAATGAAAAGTACCATGACCCGGCTGTTCCTTGCATTGTGTAGGGAAAAATTCGGACGACAGCATCCTCGTTGGTAACTCCGTTGAGATTAACAGAAAGCATGAAATTATTAATATGCTCTTCAGCTAGCATTCCTGCTTCTGGATTGAATTTGGGTAGCTATTTCTCAGGATGGGCCGGTATTGGGCTCAGGGGTGGAGGCATTAAAACTGCCCCAAGATTGTTCCATGGCGACTGGGCCATCGTTGAGCTGCTAGTAAATGAAAGTGCAGAGGATGATCCATGATGATGGGAAGATGAAGATATTATGATCTTTGATGATTGAAGAGGAGGGGTTGTGGAAGATGGATGAGTGGTTTGGAATGAAGATGTGGGTGGTTGACTTCGCGGTGAGGGAGTTGAAATGGACGACGTAGATGAAAGAGTCTCACTGTCAGACTCTGGTGGTGTTTTCCTTGCTCTTTTCCTGGTGGGGAGAGGGAATTCAGTTGGCTGGATGCCAATTTTTTCACTCTTTAATCTGGTCAGGGGATGAGCAGGATTGTACTGCGAAGTCACGCTGCTTTGAGATTTATCAGACCTCTGAGTAAAAATAGAAAATCCCTGGAGTTTGCGAATCAGAGTTTGAACTTCAGGGGGTTCAATGATAAATTGGTCTGAAATATTAGGGTATGTAGCAGCGGTTGATACTCGAGTGACTTCTGACTCTGGATTTAAACGTACTGGGGAAATCGGGGGAGTTGATGAGGGCGATTTACTCTCAGAATGGTATTTAGATTTTGATTTAGGTGCCATTCATAGTTTGGGCCCTCCTTCTAGCGCCAAATATGTTGAAGCCTCGAAAATCGGGTCGACAACGAGGGGGATACCCACCCGGTCCGACCTTGGTTGGCAGCTCCTTATCCGTTTGGTATAGCGGGTCCGACTGGGGATAATGGGACCAGTTTCCCAATCTAAGGGGTGTGTGTGTGTGTAGAGTTGGATGATGCTGATCTAGGAGTATTCTAAGCTAATTTAATTCAAACTTCTAAACTAACTCTATGTTATTGTAATCTAGCTGAGAAACAACACATCTAATCTACGCTAACCCGGGGTGTATTTCTTCTATTATGCGATCTAAAGAGATTTCGAATAATAACTGGTAATAAAGATCATTCAGCTATCATAAGAATAGAAATCAATTAAGATAAACCATTCTGCATAAAAAGTTAGGCAAAACAGTTGTGAACAACATATCGCATAATAAGTTATTCATATATCAAGCACAAATAAATGACTCCACCGTACAGAAGTGCCAAATGGTAACCCACACATTCATGCATTAACATATAAACAACTGAAAATTGCATATCACTTTAAGAATATAAGCAGAAATTGGTCAAGAGATAAAAGTACCATTTATGACTGGTTCCACTCATAAGCTTCAAGCAATAACGATTTATCTCTACTTGTTCTAACATCTACTAAGAGTACAAAAGTGCAACATCAGTAGCAGACATTAAATGCAAACATTGATAAATTTGGATCCATCCATTCACCAAAAACCCCCTCCGAGGGTGCAAAAGTGCATGTTCCGAGGACAAGTTTTTTGACAAATTTTCAGACCCTTCTCTAAATGCCTGAGAAGGGTTTAAATACTGCTAACTAATTAATCTTAATTACATAAATTTAGGACACGGTTTCAAATGTCCGCCCTTCTACTAAAGCAAATTTATTTCTAAAAATTGAATCTAATTTCTAACCGTTTCTGTATTTGCTCCTTAGTGCCGTAAGCAATGCAACATCCGCCTGGGAAGAATCGGCTGGTTGTCTTCTCCTTTCGTTTGAGTTACGAAAATAGAAATAACAAGAGCTGGCACCGCTTTCTGACAAACTGGAAGATATTTTCCTCTGGCTTGGTGTATTCACTGTGTGTATACTTGGTAATAACCCAAATTTCTCTCAAACTGATTGTGCTGTTGCTATTTCGGTTTTCGGCCTTGCGAATGACTGAACAAGTTAGGGAATTTGCTCTCTGAACAATTTTCTGTATTGAAAACTGCTTCCGTTCTTTGTTCCAGGCTTTTCTGGTGCGTTTTCTCCCTTTAGCGTTTTTTTTTTCTTTACCCAGTCTAAGCTTCAGGATCTTTTGTAAACATGCTGCTTTTGTGCGCCTTTGACTCTGAGTCTTGGATAGTCTATTGCCATCAGTATCTGTTGAGTGATACTCTGGAATCCGCGGTCCTGCTGCATGCGGCATTCGTTTGCGAAGGCATCTCTTCTCTGTTCTTCGAGTATTGACGCTTTCCCCTTTTCCTTAGATGTTTCCTGCACATTGCTTTATGTTAGTTGCTGTCTTACAGTTTACGCAAAGGAAAAGAGTAATGACGAAAAGATTGACATGAAAGCTTTGTGTTCTAATGAATGCATAATCATGACACTCATAATGAACTGACTCTTCGAAAAACACAACACAATCCTTCTTGGATACTTTGGCGTACAATCATTAATTTCTTTTAAGGCGCACGCCCAATTTTGGTCTACAGACAGCGTTCCTTAAACACTGTGTCGAGGAAATTTTGTGATGAGTGATTTCTGCGACTCGCATCGCAGTATCGAGGATTGCGTCGTCAAGATGTGTCATCGTAGGAATTGATGATCGCATTCATCGCAGATCGCAATATCGCATATCGCACTTTAATCATCCAATCATCGTCGACGATTCCTTAAGTTTTTCATTTAAGAGCGCTTCACAATATAAGTGATGCGATGAATTTCGCGTCGCTTCTTCGCAGCTTATTATGCGCATAGGAAAACGTCTCACTCTCTTCTCGCGATGCGATACAACTTTAGGGAGTTAAAATACAAAATTTTTGATAAAATGTTTTTTTTTTTGGATTTTTTGTTAAGGGTCCCCATTTGCTTGGTGTTATTGCTAATACCAAACAAAGAGGGGGGTTGTTGGTGACCACAACAGAACCCCAACAGAGCAAGAGCAAATTACAGTAAGAAACACTCATACAACTTAGACAACATGCTTATATAAACAAACTATGCGATAGCGACCATACCCGGATGTCCTTCGTTTGGGTAGTTCCAACAGGGTTCAGACCCTCTGCAACTCCTGATGATCTTCGAATCTGCAAATCAACCAATTCGAACATACATAGCAGCATATAGATAAAGCATTTTAATGAAATTAACTTTGTATCATATAAGCAAATGATTAGTTATACATCAAAATAACATTCATATATGAATTACAACACTATCTGATGCATAAACACAGTTAATCTTAGGAACAAGACAACGCTTATTTTTATTGTAGAAATCTATAACTAACACGGAGAGAATTCACCTGAGTCTTCTTCTTCTGGCTCCAAGCGAAACTGTCCTCCAGATCCGTCCAGTCCTAGTCTTCAACAGCCTCCTTCCATAACCAATACCATGATATCTCAAACAAGAAGGATATCAAAAATCAAGGAAACAAGGGTTTTCTGAAACTTGGGGAAGTGCTTGAAGCACAGGGGTACTTCAGACTCAGTCAGGGATAATCTCAGTATAATAATTCTATCTCTTCTCCTCCTTAAGGCCTTCCCATAGAAGTCTATTTATACTTCTCCCAAATAGTTTTTTAGTTGGGAAACAGTTGGGCCATGGGCAATAGGAGGTAATCAACAGGTAAAAACTGTGAACTCTGCCCATAATTAAGGAAATTTAATTTTTTTAAGTGTTTTAACACATATACGCGATTTGGGTATTGACTAACCCGCGTGTATACGCTTTTATCTCAGGGAAAAGTAGCGTACAGGGAATAAACCAATGTTTTTAAAATATTTAGACCAAGTTTGGAAGGAGGGGTTGCCATAGGCCATAAATCAAACATCACAAATACCAAGGATGGTAAATGATGCTATAACAACAATTACCTTCATACTAAACTATAAAATAAATTTCTCAACTTAATAAACTATTTTATTTTATAAAAATAAAATATATAATTAAAAAAAATTTAATTATTAAATCTACTTACATTTTATAATTTCCATCGAATAATATATCATAAAAATAATAAATTTTATTCTGAATGCAAATAATTTTTATCATATAAAATATAATTTATAAACTTGCGATTTTTTCCTATAGAACTTTTAAAACAATGAAATTTGCCAACTAAAAATATTTTGGAACAAAAGAATTTCACACTTTAAAGGAAGGATTGATTTTGCCAAAAGAAAAGAATAAACAACGAAATCTGCCCACTAAAAAAATTTTTGAACAAAAGAATTTCACACTTTAAAGGGAAGGATTGATTTTGCCAAAAAGAAAAGAATAACGACTCTGAATGGATAGGGCACATAAATTCATAAATGGATAGAGTACATAAATGCATAAAGCAACGTTATATTTTCAACATTCCACTATAATGGAGACATTCCATTGTTGATGATCACACGAAGGGAAAAATATATATTAAGTTAAAAAAATACTTTTGAGTATTTTATTTTGATTTTAATTTAAAGTTTAGTTTTAATTTTAATTTTAATATAAAAATGGATTGAAATAATATATTTTGATTTAAATTGTATTCAGATTTTTTTATTAAATTTGATGTTTATTAAAAATCAATATAAAAATATTAATGGATGTGTGAGTGGAGGTGAAGTTTTAAATATAAATCCAAATTGTATTTATGAATACAAAAATATAAAAATTATTTAAAGAAAAATTTTATAAAATAAAAGGAATAAATTGAATATATAAAGTTAAATTGTATTATTTTAAAATAGTAAATTACATCAATTTATTTATCATTAACACAATTCAATTATTATTGGTTTCATGAGGGAAACCAAATATATTGACAGACAATGTACTAGCAAAATTTAAAATGTAGAGTCTACAACTAATAAAAACTATTTATAATAGTAACATAAAACCATAAAACAACAGAGAGCTATAACTGAACATGCTAGAATCTTAGGAATATGATAAGGTTTCATCGAAGCCAAGTCCCTTGCGTTGGTACTAGGAGAGGTTGGAGGTTTGATTTCGCAATCGAGGTGGCTCTTCACATGAGCCGCATGAGCATCCAGACTGGTCAAACAGGAGCATTGATGGCACTGCACCCTTTGAATCTCATTCAAGGAAGCTATGTTATCATTATGATCCTCATGTTTCTCTTTTAGGAATCTTCCCAAAAGAGTTTTCGGCTGACAATGCAAGGTGACTAAGTTCATATACTAGTTCCTTCTTCCCCTCGTATGTCCAGGGTCAAAAAGCCAGTTCACAACTTCCTCCACAATCTCAGAATCAGAATATGCCTGTCGATCATTGATAACGTAAGATTCGAATTGACGAATTTCATCATGGATGTTCGAAGGGGTGACTGAGTGAAACATGGTTGCGGCTTCTTGAGTTTGAGCCTGAGTCCTTGGGCAACCCTACTGACCTCTACCCTCGTTACCTCTTCAGATTCACATGCATATCTGAGGCATATTTCCTCCAAACAAAGAGCACGATGCGATAGTGAAAGCGAATACTGACCCTTAGCGAAAAGGAGGAGAATTATCCCACTTGAGATCATGGATATGAAGAGAGGGGCAGTTGAAAATAGGTAGCCTAGAATAAGAAAAGGGAGAAGTCACCTGAAGCAATGTCTCGACACACCACCACTAAGTAATGACCCCCCTCCACTGGAAAATATCATATAACAACCCAAAGCTCCAATGAGAGAGTTACAAAGAATATACTCACATGAAACTCACAAGACTTGGCATCGAGAGAGATTGCATAACCAAAAAAGGAAGGCATGAACTTAAAACCTATGTACCTCTTATCCTAAGCTACCTCTATGATTGGAACAACACGCAGACAATTTAATTTCTTATTACGTCAAGCCATCAAATTCGGGGACTTTAGGTAGAAATGGAGCGAAACGAGGGGGAAGTAGGTGAGGAGCTTGGTGTCAATATGGCTAGGATAACAGGAGCATGGAATTCTTGATCACCTTGATTTCTAGCAATGCATAGATGTAGTTAACAGAAACAAGAGTGAGTACAAAGCTGCGTTCCTCGCAAATGGGGTTTTTGGAGCTAAAATTGGAACATCTGCAGTTAGTTGCTGACACGTTGGAATTCAACATCGACAATCTAGGGAGGAGGGTGCAAGAGAGTGGCTTGGCATGCAATTAGGCCAACAACGACAATGTGGAGGTTGCTGCGAACGAGGAGCAGATGGAGGAAGATGACACAAGCGCAGACAACCCAGGAGAGAGCCAAGAGAAACTTGTTGCGGATGATGATGTAGACCAGGTCGCTCTAGCAAGGGAGGACATGTAATGTTTTTAAATCTTTAATATGGTTATATGTGATATCGTTATGTACTGTTTAATAATGTTTTCTGGAGAGTTTATGGGAGTATGTTTTCAACATAGTAGTAAATAATATTACAAAAATCTATAATGCAATGGGGTGGGAATTTAGGACGAATGAAAACCTCATGACACATGTTGTAAAAAACTCTAACTTTCAAACTAGATTATTATAATGCCAAACATACTGGCTCCTTTAAAGAAAAAACAATATTTTATTTTTATTTTAAAGAAGACATGTGTCAAATCCATATTGAACACAAACAACATTCTAATTACCTTCATGTAAAATAAATTTCTCAACTCAATAAACTATTTTATTTTATAAAAATAAATATATATAATTTTAATTATTAAATCTACTGACATTTTATAATTTCAATCAAATAACATATTAAATAATAAATTTTATTTTTAAATGCAAATATTTTTTATTAAACAAAATATAATTTATAAACATGTCCATTTTGCCCACAAAACTTTTAAAACAATGTTATTTTTAAAGCATGAAATTCGCCTATTAAAAAGCGTTTGGAACAAAAGAATTTCACAGTTTAAAGAGAAGAATTGATTTTGCCAAAAGAAAAGAATAACCGACTCCGAATGGATAGAGCACATAAATTTATAAAGCAACGTGATATTCTCAACATTCCACTATAATGGAGAGAAATGATAGAGACATTCCATTGTTGATGATGAGTGGAAGGGAAAAATATATATATTAAGTTAAAAAAATACTTTTGAGTATTTTATTTTGATTTTGATTTTGATTTTAGTTTTAATTCTAATTTAAAAATGTATTGAAATAATATATTTTGATTTAAATTGTGTTTAGATCTTTTATTAAATTGATATTTATTAAAAATCGATATAAAATAATTAATGGATATATATGTGTAGAGGGTGAAGTTTTAAATATAAATATAAATTGTATTTATAAATAAAATTTAAAAAAATATTTAAGGGAAAAAATTATAAAATAAAAATTATAAATTTAAAAAAAAATTAAATAGATATAAAGTTAAATTATATTTTTTAAATAGAAAATTATATTAATTTGTCTATAATTGATTAACATAATTTAATTATTACTGGTCTTAATTTGTCATGAGGGAAACCAAATATATTGACAGATAATGTACTAGCAAAATTTAAAATGTAAAGTCTACCACTAATAACAACTATGTATAATAGTAACATAAAATCATAAAACAACAAAGAGTTATAACTGAACATGATAGAATCTTAGGAATTTGATAAGCCTTCATCGGAGTCGGTCCCTTGCATTAGTACTAGGAGGGGTTGGAGGTTTGATTTTGCATTAGAGGTGGCTCTCCACATGAGCATTCAGACTGGCCAAACAGGAACATTGATGACACAACGCCCTTTGAATTTCATTCAAGGAAGCTATGCTATCATTTTGATCCTTGTGTTTCTCTTTTAGGACTCTACCTAAAAGAGTTTTCAGCTCACAACGCAAGGTGACTGAGTTCATATACTAGTTCCTTCTTCCCCTGCTATGTCCAAGGTCAAAAAGCTAGTTCAACTTCCTCCACAATCTCAGAATGAGAATATGACTGGCGATCATTGATAATGTAAGATTCCAATTGACAAATTTCATCATGGATGTTTGAAGGGGTGACTGAGTAAACATGGTTGCAGCTTCTTGAGCTTGAACCTAGGTCCTCAGGAAGCCCTACTGAACTCTTTCCTCACTACCTCTTCAGGTTCAAATGCATATCTGAGGCATATTGCCTCCAGACAAAGAGCACAAGGCAATAGTGAAAGAGAATATCGACCCTTAGCAAAAAGGAGGAGAATTATCCCACTCGAATTCACATACAGGAAGAGAGGGGCAATAGAAAATAGGTAGCCCATAATCACAAAAGGGAGAAGTCACCTGAAGCAATGTCTCGACACACCACCACCAAGTAGTGACCCCCTTCCACTGGAAAATATCATATAACAACCTAGAACTCCAATGAGAGAGTTACATAGAATATGCCCACATGAAACCCACAAGACTTGACATTAAGAGACACTGCATAACCAAAAAAGGAAGGCAATAACTTAAAATCAATGTACTTCTTATCCTAAGCTACCTCTATGCCTGGAACAACATGCAGGAAGGCACTGCCACTAGTTAATAATATTAGTCCCAGAGTACTCCACAACAAGCCATCATAGTGACGCACAATGAAACCTAGACCATAAGCCGACCCAACACCAACCTTCAATTCCCCCCTACGAGACCTTCTAAGCATAGGGGTTGGACTGAGGAGAGTGAATGTTCAGGCTGTTGCCACCTTGGAGTTGGAGACAAGTGACCCAAACAAAGAAAGGTTACACCATTCCCAAATGAGGCATCGTCCTTTCACCAAGATATCATAGAGGAGTTTCCAAGACAATACCCCCCCCTACAACAAGGAGGATATCTCATCCCAACATAAATTCCAAACGATCTCTGATTGATATGCAGGACGAGTGGGTAAAATTAAGCATTCCATCGTATGACGAGAGGTAATTAGTTTGCATGCTCTTGCTTGGGGTAGGAAGGACACACTACCCCCTATTTAATGTCGATGGAGGCGACAGGGTGGCCACACTCCCCAACGCTTGCTTTCCATATGTTCATCCACCCCGATCAAAGATACAATATTAATATTGTTATAATTAATAGAGTTTGATAAGTTTTTCTTAACAATTAAATTAAGTACAAAGTATCCCATCAATACTCACTCAAATTAATTTTGTTTAATATATATATATATATATATATATAATCATTTTTAATGATGAAGGACCAACTACCATTAGAGGTCAAACACCTAATGGGGAAACCCAAGGGATGCTACCTCACATTTGTGGATGGTACCCTTAGTAAACTTTTTCTTATCATAAAAAAGAGAAACCCCATGGCTGCAAATTGATTGGCCTCTAGACTTAATAACTAAAATACAAACATTGAAAGCATAACCTAGCTTGTGGGCTCTGACTTCAAATCTATACCAAAAAGGAATGCTTTACAAATAACCTAGCCCATGTCTTCTAGACGCATAGTTTAAAAGTGCAATAAAGTAGTTGTAGGTAGAAGATTGAACTCAATCCAAGAATATCTATGCACTTCATTATTGAGTGAAACACAGAAGGGGGGGGTATGTGCATAGTGGTTGTTCAACGCCCTCCTTAGTGGCCTCTTCATTAAAACTCTATCAAAATTTTGAAAGGCTTGGACGAAAAAATGATAGTTTCCTTTCAACTCCTTTAACTATTCCTTAACATCTTTCAAGGCTACCTAATTATATTGTCCGATGATGAGCTCTTTAGTTTTCCAATACAAATCTAAAGAGAGAGAGAAACAAGTCTTGTGGATCTTAAAGAAACCAATGTCTAACACTATTATAGCCAATTCCCCATCAATATAGAAGTTTCTAGTTACTCACCTCTTCCAAAAAACATTCTCCTCAGGCTTTGAATTCTATAAATCATAGTTATTTTTGTCTTTTGGTGAATCCCTTGACAATTTCAATTCCATTATTTTTCTTTTGCAATTAGAGTAATGATGGGTGGGTTTCTTTATTTCTTTTTTGGTAGGTGGTCTTCTTCTATGTACTAGTAGCTTCTTTGGGACCATTACATCTCCATCTCCTCCCTTCTCTTATGTAACAAACCCAACCTCTTAAATACTTGATTAAGGCTACATGGTATTTAGGGCCAACCTCATAAATTACTATAAGGAATGGGGGTTATAAAAAATCCTCTTCCCTAAACCAACTCAAAACTCATTTACAACACTATTACTCTATTCTACTAGTTGAGAGCTTTCCAATGATATAATTTCATCCAAATATGAGTTTCAGATATGAAGTTATGCCCATTTAAAGAATGTCGTCCAAATGCCACATAACATCTATACCATTTCCACGTGGTATCTCTTTCTCTTGTGTCACCATCTTATAATGCCACATAACTAGCATGTGATAGAATTCGCTCACATCATTTCATCACATCATCTGCCACTCAACGTGCTGTTGAAATGTGGCAATAAGAATATTCCAATTTTAATTTGCCCTTGAATTAAAATTGTGAATTAAAATAGAATTTAGTCTTAACAACTACTTGGAAATAATTAATTAAGTTATTTTGACTTAATTAGTTGGAGAAATTCAAGTTAGAAGTCTTTCTGAAGTCATGCAAGAGTTATCCCTTAAATTAAGGAGATAAGCCTTAAATTAAGGAGATAAGATTGAGTTATATTTGAGTTGTAATTAGTTAACTCAGTTTACTAAGTTAAGTCCAGTTAAATTAGTTCCAAACTGTTTGAGGAACTAATAGAGAGTTATCAGTCTGTTGATGCATGCATGCACTCAACTAGTGTACCCCAGCTAACAAAAGATTCTCTCATCAGAAACTCATGCATGTCTATTCTGAGAAAGACCCAGTTGAGATTAAATTCAAGGACAATGTACTATTAGTTGCATGTGTTTTCTTATAAAGAAAACTCATGCATGCGGAAGGAGTCATTCCTTGAGGATTGCATAGTTCTGACAGTGTGTGAGATCAGGTGATCATCCACTGGGTGAATGAGTTTTCCACTTGGTTGAAGGAGATCATCTTAGAGGTACTGCTCAAGGAAATAGGAGCTTGGAGGGCAGAGAGGAAGGCTTGTGAGAAGCCAGGATTGCCTGTGAGCATCTGTGAGGATTGTACTGAGAGCTGGCTAGCTATGAGAGCTAAGGCTTTGTATAATTCCTATGTATTTCCACCTTGTATGATAATACAGATAGTGGGGTTTTTAGCTAAGGCTTTCCCCAAAGTATTTTCATGTGTATTGTGCATCGATTCTTCTTCTTCTGGTTATATGTGTTCAGCTTAATCTTGCTCGATCTTTAAGCTTCCGCAAATTGATAGTAGAAGTAGGTTATAATATTCTGCTTTGATTTATATTGCATTATCGAGTTAACCTACAATCATATTTTCTGCGTAGGTCTCAGGGCGAGATTTGTAGAGGATTTGCAGAATTTATACACATGCAACATTGGGATCCTTATTGGGTTTCAAAAATTTCGGGAGGAAACCTCAATAGCTTTGTCTCGACCTCCCAAATGTTGATGTTTTAAGTAACATCAAATAGGTACTTACACGTCACTTTTGTGTCTAATATGTGAAAATCATCATTAATATCTCCCAGACTTAGGAAATTCACTTTAATAAAGTGATTATAAAGTGAATATCACTTTACCCCACTAGGGGTGGAAGAACATGAAAAATTGGCTTTCATTGAGGAACATCTCTGCAAAAAACTAAATCCCATACCTCCAATCAATCCATCCATTCCAGGCACCATTGATATTTCTACATATTCAATTAAATTATAGTTTTTCTACATCACTTCGAATTTACCAATATTGTGGCATAATGTCTCGCATAATGAAGTCTTGGTTAGTAGATTTTATTTTATTTTTTATTTTTTTATTTTATTTAATTAATTGATTAATTAATTAATTATTATTATTATTAATATTTTATTTATATATATATATATATATATATATATATATATATAATGATGTATTTGGTTAGTATATAGACATTTGGGATAAAAGACATTAACTTTTTCTATTGGTCTAGTTTCCAATCTGGAAGACCACGACAAAATGATTTCGATATTATGTAATTTGGTATCAGTTTAATAGAAAGAAATCTTATTTACAAAAGAATGAAGAAGTTAAATATCACTTTACAAGTAATTGGGTAATTTAATTAAATGCCTAAGGTTTGGCATTAGTAAATTAAATTAAATTCAAGCATTGATCTTAGGTGAATGGTGAGATATAATCTTAACCATTAATCACTTACGCAAATCTAGGGTTTTGGATTTAGGGTTAACTCAATGTCATAAAAGGAAGCTAAGGTGAGAGGAGTAGACACACAGGGTGGGAAGGACATCTCAAGATTTGGTGAAGGACTTTCACTCAAGTGTGCAAGGACCGAGGAAAGGAAAATGGTGGCCAACAAGATTGAAGGATTGATATTGAGGCATGATCAACTAGGTATTGCCATTATATTTTCCTCGGTGGGGCCAATATCTCAAGAAGAGAGCCTCAAGATTTTTATAATAAAATTTCATTTAGTATTGGTTTTCCTCTTGTGGGGTTTTCCTAGGGGTTTACACCAAAAATAAATGTGTACTTGCGTGAATGGTTTCTGTTATTGCTTTCACTATAATTTTTATGTTAATATCTTAGCTGCACTTTTTATTTAATAAATTTAGAATAGTTAGCTAACAGGGAATTTATTAGGAAGTAAAATTCCTAGTTCCAGGTTTGGATATGATAAGATTATTTAACATGGTACCAAAGAGAGGTTGTGTTAGACTCTAAGTCCTTAGACAATTACAAAGTCCGAGACCACATATACATGATTTGTAAACCTTATCCTTGAAGATGTGTTGTATTGATCCACTGATGAGTTGCCAGTGAGATCAAGATCTAGAATGGTCCAATTCATTTATTATAAGTTCATATCTTGGGATGAATAGCATGTGTAAGAATAAAAGGTTTAGGCATTTTCTGCCATTTGCTTGTCTTGCCTTCTTCGCCTAAATCTTAACATGGTATGAAGTATCTATAGTTCTTAAGGCTGGATATTTCCATGGTAGTTTTCCATACAAGATGAAGTTTAAATTGAGATGATGGTGCATATAATCCCAATTTGTAAATTTTCATACTATGGCAATGATGAGAGGAGCAATGAGTTAAGGAAAATAGGTGTAGTCACACAAGGACAAGGAAATTGGTAAATAGATTATGTTTGTTTTGTCATGCAAATTATTTTTTTTAAGTCAACGTATCCGATGAAATAGTTGTTGTAAATAAGATTTAGGATTTCATTCCTAGTCTGAGTTCTGTGATTGTAGATCCAACACTGTAGTTTTGAGTAATCTATAATAATAGATTCACACCTTGCTTTAACATGGTTCAAGCTGTGTTCTTGATTATTATTTCATTTCATATTTGAACCATTGTCTCCATTGTTAGACACACAAATTGGGAACCAAATCAACTGTATTATTAAGAATGATCTCAATGAATGATGTACATAGCATACATATAAATACAATGGGTAAATTGTTGATTCAATTTCCAAGGTTTCTTGGACTCTAACAACTAATTACCATAAGACACACTAACCCAAAACATAATCCTGAGGATTAGGCGCCTAACACTCCCCCCTTAATTCAAAGGGATGTATCAAAGTCCAAGAATGAGAGCTAAAAATGAAAAAAAATGTATCTCAGAAATGGTTTTCAAAGGATGACCACAAACCAAGGATGGTGGTTTTTAAGAGAAAACCACAAACCAAGGATGGTGGTTTTTAAGAGAAAACCACAAACGATACCAAAATATGGGAGAACTCAAAGTCTTAATCAGTGATGGTTCAAAGATGACCACCAACTCTAGAATTGTCATAACGATTCCTCAAACACACCAACTCTGAAATAATTCCTAATATGGCATCTTCTGCTAGTGGAAGTGCTCCATAACAAATATCAGAATGCTAAAAACATGTAACCATGCTCATCCTCATAGATCATAAATGAAAACAACTCTGTCTACAACTCTGAATCTTATTCCTGAACTCAGACTCTAGGCTATGGAAGTAAAATTTGATTATCTCTGACTCAAGCTTGCTTGACAAATCTTCAAACCAGTAGCAGACCATCAATTCAATCAATTCCCAACTTGTTAGGTACAGGGTGAGAAGATGAAGTACTCTTCACTGCAAGACTGGTCAATACTCTCAAACATAACCTGTGGTATGACCTATAAATATTCTTGGTTGCTTTAGACCAATCCCAACAAGCAATCCATCCAAAATTAACTCTCTCTTGCATTAGTCTTATGTTTGAAACATTTGTTTGAATGATGATTCTTCTTTCCATAATGTTTGTAAGGTTGAACAACATCATCCAAAAATCCTGCACTACAAAACTATATAGGTTTTGAAAAGTCAGGAATATAAAAACAAACATCTTTATTATATTCCACACCAGTTTTGTTTTTGTTATGCACAATTTCTTCCGAAGGTCTAACAAATGTTTTGGGAATAATAGGTTTCACATTAGGACTTTCAGCTTCATCCAAATTTACTCCTGAAATGGCCTATTCCATCTCTGACTACTGATGGCAATCTGGCTCAAACAAAGTGTTGTTCTGAACAAAAACAAGTTCAGAATCACAATGTGTTGAAAATAATACTGAGAGGGGGGGGGGTGAATCAGTATTATCAACTTACTAACTTTTTCTTTTCACAATCAAATTTATATACGCTACTTCAGTGAAGGGAACTTGCGTGTGCACACAACTGTTCTTAAGGCAACCAACATATATCCAGTGAACTTATGATTCAATTAATTCATCATATGTTGATTTTTAATCAGTGCATCAATACTTAATTAACCATTTAAACAGTAACCATGTGCAGTAATAATAGAATACACAATCACACATAAGAAACACACATGAACACCAAGATTTAAGGTGGAAACCCAATGAGGGAGAAAAACCACCTGCTGATGTCATCTCTGTCTTCTTTTAATATAAGAAAAACCTGTTTACAATATTGTATTAGTGCAGACTCATACTAGTACGCAGGCACCCACCTGCAGAAGGCTACAACCTTCTCTTGTTCTCTGGCTTCTACTGGAAGGGAGCTACAACCCCCTAGCTCTTGTACTAGCCGATATGTTTACTAGTACGTAGGCGCCGACCTATAGAAGGCTCCAACCTTCACTCATTTTCCAGCTGCTACTGGAAGGGAGCACCAAACCCCTGGCTCTTGTACTGGCCGATATGTTTACCAGTACGTAGGCGCCGACCTACAGAAGGCTATGACCTTATCTCTTCCTCCAGGAACCACGTTTCATTAATTTTCAAATTGGATACTCCTGGTACACAACAACAAAATATGAAGGCCACGTTTCATCCAATTTTCACACTAGACCCATCAACAACATTGAAGCTCAAAATCAATCACCACTGCAATACAACCAATCAATGAAAACCCATCATCACTGAAGCAAATCACAATCAATCAATCTGAACATTCAGAACACAGTCACCAGAACATAGAGCAGAACCCAGAACTCTGCATCAATAACCAGAACCAACTGCAACTTCAAACATCATATTTCATAATGTATATGCTACTTCGAAGTACTGAACCAGCGTGTATACGCGCCTTCACCAAGGCGAACTAGCATATAGATCTGAAAATACTAACTTAAAACTTCACAACTGTTCCAAACTTCAGTCATACCCAGATCATAACATTTACATAATAAAACATGCGTTAGCAATCAGATCTAGCCCAACCAATATCAGATCATTCAATGAAAAGTCATTTCAAGTCTCATGATCCTGATCCAACATTGAATTCAAGGTGCACAAAATATTTCATATCATATCATAATCATAGCCCCTACAACATAAAATATACTTCAAATAGAAGTATTCCCGAGAAACCTTTACACTTGCACACTTGGCCCTTTGATCTTCTCCTCCTTATATACTTAGATCCTTTGTCAACACCTCGGACCAAAACCTCGGACCAATACCTCAGATCAAAACCTCAGACCAAAAACTCAGACCAATACCTTGGACCAAAACCTCGAACTAATACCTTAGACCAAAACATTGATTTTCAATCTCATACACGCTTTTCCTTTTGTGAAAGTGCGTGCATACGTATACGCTCCTTTTGTTCTGTTAACCGGTGTGTGTATGCTGCTTGGAAAAATTGAGCCAACGTATACTTCTTAAACCATTCCCTTTCTTCAATCTCTGGAGTCTGATCTGTAATCCTTTGCTGTAAACCTGTTGCACTGTGAACTGCTATCATTCATCATATATGTGAGTTGCCATCAAGGAAAACACCTGTATCATAATGCCAATAATCTCCCCCTTTGGACTTGATGGAAAACATATTGGTGTTTATTACGTTAAGCTTTAGAACCTGATAGATATATCAAAGAACACCAAGATACTCTCACTCTTTGACATCAAGGGCAAAGGGTGGACCAAGATATTCTCCCCCTTTGAGATACACTATGCTATCCATGCTCCCCCTGAGTATATGCAGAGTCTGTAGAGATATGTTTCAAAAGAATAACATGACTCTATCGCTAAGTGAGTATGACCTCCCTAAGACCAATGACTCATACATACATCAATCACCCAACCAATTTGGGATACATCATTTGACTCATCCACCCAACCAAGTGGGGATATACCAAATGTTTATACATGATTAAAAAAAAATTGCAATTACTACATCATCCTTCCCATTCATAGTGGGGTTACATCATAGGTATTTACATGACCTTTTCATCAAATGATATACACGACATTTATAACAAGGAATAACAATCTAAACAAGACCATGATAGTCATCAACAACTATCATACACCATATATGATCTGCACCATAAGCATCTGTCAACAACATCAAGATCAACAACCTGTAAATGTCCATCATCAAAAGAGTCATATGAATCAAAAAAACTATGTGGATCAAGCAATATAAGCATTATCATGTACCAAGGTCTTCTAATATAATGCCAACAATGCATTATTAGAAGCATATGCTCCCCCTGAGCCTGTGCTAGCCGTTCACTATTAGAGTTTATCTTTGCATTTGTTAGTAAGAATCATCAAGGCATCATCATCAACCAGTTATTCATCAAATTATTAACAACTTATGAGGGCCAAAAACACTTCCACATATCATCAATAGACTGTAATCATCATCAATCAGAACATAATAGATAATTGATAATTGACTGAACCATATCAGACCCCTTTTCCTGAGTTTGTCCCACTACTTTTTCCTCAAAACACCATATACGCGACTGTGTAGCTTCTAACTTGCGTATATACGTGACTTGTCTTCATAATAACTGTGTATGAGAATTGGAATACTGAAGTTTTACACTTTCAGCTCCCCCTGGGTCTGTTATGTCTATATACTGAGCTATGCCACATCTTTCTGACAACAATTCCTTCTTCTTCAATACCTTGGATTGTGATGATGTTTGCTCCTTTTGGTATGGTGGTCAAAATTTTCTCCTGCATTCCTTTGCTATATGTCCAAACTTGTTACACGCATAACATCTTACATGTTTCATATTCCTTCTATCGCAATCAATAGCTTTGTGGCCAAACATATTGCAAGAAAAACAATATCCCTTAAAGTACCTGGAAGCTGATGATCTTTCATTGCGACAATTATTGGCTTGAACAATTCTATTTTTGTATCTTGCTACAACATGTCCAAAATTATGACATACAAAACATTCAACATTATTCATCAGAGAAAAGAACTAATTATCACTTCCATAGTTAGGAGTAAATGATTTTATTTGAAGTCTTTCATTCCTTGGTTGTTGATGGGGTTGACCTCTTATCTCCTTGTTGAGCATTTCAGATTTTGCATTCTCATCTTGTGAGCTAGATTCACCTTCAACAGTTTCATGAAAACCAAGACCAGTCTTTATAAGAGGAGAACACTGAACTTTGATGATTTCATCTAACGTTTCCAATCCTTTAGCAAATCTAAGATTCAAAGTTTTTGTCTTCTCAAGTTCTTTTCTTAGACTTACTACTTCACATTCTAATACTTCATTGTGCTTGTCCTTTTCAGTGAGTTGATGTGTCACTGTGTCTATGACTGTATCCTTTTCTGCCAAACATATTTTGAGTTGAGTGATTTCTTTAAGGAAATCTTCCTTTTCTAAGGTATCATTTTCATATGCCATGAGTAGTTTAATATCTTGATCATCTTCATCACTATTAGACATGCCATCACTATCTTCATGAGTATAATAACTTCTATTACCTTCTGCAGAAATCTTTCCTTTGTCATGAGGGCATTTAGCAGCATAATGACCAACTCTTCCACAAGCAAAACATTTGAAGGGAAGCTTACCTTTGAATCTTCCGGAACCCCGCTGAAGTTTCTTCACAAAGTTTACCTCTTCTTCTTCTGATATATATCCTGATTCTTTGAGATCTCCCTTTTATTTTCCTTTTGTAGAAGCTTTGAAAGCAGCTTCTCTAATTTCTGATGGACCTCCTTTCCTCATTTCAAAGGCAGTTAAAATTCCATGAAGTTGAACAATAGTAACAAATTGTAGATCTTGCTTTTCTTCAATGGTAGATACTTTTGACTCAAATTTAGAAGATAAAGATCTCAAAATTTTCTCAACTATAGTAGCCTCCTTTATTTCTTCACCCAGATTTCTCATATGATTTACAATCCCATCTACTCATAAGAAATAACTAGAAATACTTTCATCACTATGCATCTTGAGAGTTTCATACTGGATTTTGAGAGTTTGGAGTTTAGCACGTTTTACCTGGGAGTCTCCTTCGTAGCTCTGAATGATTCTGTCCCATATTTCCTTGGCTGTGTTGAACTACATGACTTTGACGAATTTTGATTCTAATAGACTTCCCAATAAAGCGTTGACGACTTTGGCATTGATTTCATATGATTTCTTTTTTGCTGGATCCGTGGGGACTGCTGCTGGATATTGGTATCCTCTTTCCAAAATTTCCCAAACATCAGCTCCAAGTGACTGAAGATAAGCTCTAGTTTGTGTTTTCCAATATACCAAGTTGTTCCCATTGAATATTGGTGGTCTGATAGATCCCACGCCTTCGTGATTGTTCATCTTGAAAGATCTCCCTTCAAGCAATCAGCTTCTTCTGAAGGAGATACTCTGATTCCAATTGTTGGAAATAATACTGAGAGGGGGGTGGGGGGTGAATCAGTATTATCAACTTACTAACTTTTTCTTTTCATAATCAAATTTATATACACTACTTCAGTGAAGGGAACTCACGTGTGCACGCAACTGTTCTTAAGGAAACCAACATATATCCAGTGAACTTATGATTCAGTTAATTCATCATATGTTGATCTTTAATCAGTGCATCAGTACTTAATTAACCATTTAAACAATAACCATGTGCAGTAATAACAAAATAAGAAATCACACATAAGAAACACATATTAACACCAAGATTTAAGGTGGAAACCCAATGCGGGAGAAAAACCACCTGCTGATGTCATCTCTTTCTTCTTTTAATATAATAAAAAAATGTTTACAATCTTGTACTGGTGCAGACATACCAGTACATAGGCATCCACTTGCAGAAGGCTACAACCTTCTCTCATTCTCTAGCTTCTACTGGAAAGTATCTACAACCCCCTATCTCTTGTACTAGCCGATATGTTTACTAGTACGTAGGCACCAACCTACAGAAGGATCCAACCTTCACTCGTTTTCCAGCTGCTACTGGAAGGGAGCTCCAACCCCTTGGCTCTTGTACTGGCCAATATGTTTACCAATATGTAGGCGTCGACCTACAGAAGGCTACGACCTTATCTCTTCCTCCAGGGACCATGTTTCATTAATTTTCAGACTGGATACTCCTAGTACACAACAACACAATATGAAGGCCACGTTTCATCCAATTTTCATACTGGACCCATCAACAACATTGAAGCTCAAAATCAATCACCATTGAAATACAACCAATCACTGAAAACCCATCATCACTGAAGCAAATCACAATCAATCAATCTAAACATTCAGAACACTGTCACCAGAACACAGTCACCAGACCGCAGAGCAAAACTTAGAACTTTGCATCAACAACCAAAACCAACTGCAACTTCAAACATCATATTTCATAATGTATACGCTACTTCGAAGTACCGAACCAACGTGTATACGCGCCTTCACCAAGGCGAACTAGCGTATAGATCTGCAAATACTAACTTAAAACTTCACAGCTATTCCAGACTTCAGTCATACCTAGATCATAACATTTACATAATAAAACATGCGTTAACAATCAGATCTAGCCCAACCAATATCATATCATTCAATGACAAGTCATTTTAGGTCTCATGATCCTGATCCAACATTGAATTCAAGGTGCACAAACTATTTCAGATCATATCATAATCATAGCCCCTGCAACATAAAATATAATCTAGATAGAAGTATTCCTGAGAAACCTTTACACTTGCACACTTGGTCCTTTGATCTTCTCTTCCTTATATACTTAGATCCTTTGTCAATACCTCGAACCAAAACCTTGGACCAATACCTCGGATCAAAACCTCAGACCAATACCTCAGACCAAAACCTTGATTTTCAATCCCATGCACACTTTTCCTTCGTGAAAGTGCGTGCATACATATACTCTCCTTTTGTTCTGTTAACCTGTGTGTGTATGCTGCTTGGACAAAGTGAACCAACATATACTACTTAAACCATTCTCTTTCTTCAATCTCTGGAGTTTGATCTGTAATCCTTTGATGTTAACCTGTGGCACTGCAAACTGCTAACATTCATCATATATGTGAGTTTCCATCAAGGACAACACCTGTATCATAATGCCAACACAATGCTTCTGCTCAAGTTCATCTCTTTGTAACTACGACTCTATTTGGAAAAATTTAATTGTCTCTTGAGCATTTTGCAAACAATTTCTAATGTTGGATAGGGTGTCTTTGCTGATTTGGACACTATTATGTACCGTCGATGGCAATAGACTGCTTAATAAATCTAACAAATCATTGAGTTTAGCCATATTCTCCAGCTTCCTATCAAAGAAAAACTTACAATCAATTGAGAAAAAAAAGAGGTGTCGACTACCACCAAAAGTGCACCCGTTAAAATGCAAAATGAAAACAAAAATTCATGCTGCATCCAAAATATCCTCTTCTTGCTGAGTATGACAACTTCCAAAATTATATTCACAAGGATTTGAAATCGTAACCTTTGATATACCCAATGTAACCATATGAAATTCTCTGACCAAAATGTCATTTTCTTGATTTTTTTACTCATAAATTATATCATTTAAGCTTAATCCAACCAAATTCAAAGCTCAACAAAACTCAAAACCTGATCTCTGACCATGGCAACATTGAGTAGGTTTGCCAACATGAGCGATTATTTAATAAAAATTAGGAGCGAGAAGGCATTCACTCTAACTGCGCTTACCTAATCAACAATACAACCCGATAACTTTTTCCTTATTCACCTTTAGCTACAAAAACTTTTACTATAATCTCGACACTTACACTCTTGACAGACCCCCCCACTAGTGAAAATCAACAAACATAAAAAACGTTGCCTAGGGTTCCACGTGTAGACACATGACAGAAATGGCAACATCCACTACGAGATCGGTTGAACAATAGCATGCCAAATTGCAGACAAGGGTGCCTCGAATTAATTAATCTATCACAATGCACACCGATTGAAGAAAATAATTTGAAGAAAACCCAAATGAAGTAGGCAACTCCAACTCAAAATAATGATGTTTGCGACCAGAGGATAAATATATCTGACATATATTTGGCATATGGCATAAATGTGATGCAATTAAATCGAAAACTTGAAGCCTCTTGTCAGGCTATCAAAACCAATTTAACAATTAAGTTCAAAAGGGAAACTATTGTTCTTTAGCAAACTGGGTAGTGCTTGCTCTGTAGGACCCGTTTCATTACGATTGGGGTCACTTGGAAGACCTCTTCTTGACATTTGTCCTGGCATTCTACAACAACCCCGAGTCCAAAAGAGAGTAGAGAGTGCCCGCAATTCCTTATCTAGAAATTTTCAATATGTTACAACTATTGGGAGCTACTCCATTAGCCAACATATACTTTCAACCGGTTCACAATCATTTTCATTGGATTCTATCTAACTATTCATAACACAATCCGTCTTTAAAAAGATAGTTATAAACACCACCGCTGAAAAGATGCTGAATATAACGGAATGACTAGACAAAATGGCATACACAACTTTAGTTGTAATAAGGACGCGGTACCCAGGGGAGTTTGCATCCTCCAATTCTCCTCCACTTCTTGGTTGTCACAACACTGAGAGTTCGCAGGGGACAATTTTTTTTGGATTTATGAAGAATTTTCACTTAATTTAAAAAATTGCACTCTTTCCTTGGATCCACACATAGGTTTGTTAAGATATCTCCTCTCGGAAAACCAACAAGTAGATAAAAGAGTTTCGATATATTGGTGGTAAAAGCTTGTTGCACATAATTGATATTTTCTTTGGATACAGAGCTGGATGTCTCTGAAGGATAATCACAAATAAATTGTAATCGAAAGGGATAATGTTAACACTGAAAATCTTTGTTTCTCTTTGGAACTAGATTGCTTCTTTTGAGGATTATTTTAGTGTAGCCTCAATAAGATACTGTGGGATAGGTTATCAAGACAAGGAAGATGCATGGGCAGCGAATGGGCTGATTTGGAAACACTGAAGATTGCAATATTTGGGTAGCAAAGAAAATTTGATTTAAAACAAAAGGCGAATTTATGGTTAGGAATGCAACTTACAAAAAAGTGAGTGTATACTCACGCCTCCCTATGTTCATCCATATTTAACATTGCATTCTATTCTCGCTCACAGTGGTCGTAAAAACCTTCATATTGTAGATTTATTCCTAAAAGAGATTCCAGCATGTCATGGTGAGTGACAACAACGATTTTCTTCCAGTCACTTTTCTCTCTGGTTTATTCAAGTCTTTACTCTCAATGTCACAATGGTCTTGTTAAAGAAATGAGTGACATATTACAATTGACTCAAGAACACCCTCCTAACAAACACCAACACTTACCCATGCTTCAACTTCAGTTTGACACATACGCAGGGCACAAGCTCCACTTGGTGAGGAAACAATGTTAACACGCTCAAGAAGGCCATAAACAGGTGGCTCAACTTACTCAACAAGGCAGATGAACCTCTACTCTGATACAACTGTAAGACAACAAAATTGGAAACCAACTCAACTGTATTATTAAGATTGATCTCAATGGATGATGTACATAGTTTACATATAAATACAATAGGTAAATCGTTGATTTAGTTTCCTAGGTTTCTTGGACTCTAACAACTAATTACCATAACACACACTAACCCAAAATATAATCCCGAGGATTAGGTGTCTAACGTCCATTAAATATGACATAAGGTTGTTTATGGGCCTCTCAATATTTCCTAACCATTCCAATTCCAATCAAGATTTGTTATCTATCATTGCTTAATCAAGGAAGTGACTTAGTGGATCAATTGGAGCTAAAAGAAGAAGAAAGAAAAAAAAATTGAGATCAAATATTATGGATTGAGATATGACAATGTGAAAGAGAGGGAAGGTGAGAAAATATCTGATCCATAAGGGCCATTACTCCACTAACACATGCCCTACGTGGGTTGTACAAAGTAAATTTTTAATAGGATCACATTATTTTTTTTGACAATCTACTCATTTTTTTGGGCGCAAAGAAGATCCATCTGCTGCACATAGTTGTAGATCTTTGAGGCATACAATTCCCTGCATACATCATCAACCAAATATGAGCAATGATTTCCTGTCTGGGCCAGTGGCTCTCGACTCTCCCTCTACTTGCATCTTCAGCCGCTGCAAGCACCTCATCATCACCAAAACCATTGTTCGACACCTTCTGTTCAAAGCCATTTGTTGTTGGCAGAGGCGGTCTGGTGGTCGCTGAGGACTGGATCTCGGCTATAGAATCCATTTTCACCTACGGATTAATGCTTTTCTACTACTTAAAGGCCTAAAGGCTGAGATATGAGAGGGTGAGGCCTGAGCACCTTTAAGTGAAGGGAAATATGAGTTCTGTGTGATATCTCTCATCATCTCTCATTAAAAGTGAGAGAGTTTTTGGTGCCAGTTATCAAAACGTTTAATTTTCCACTGGAGGAGGGAAATTTGTTGTTGCAATACTATGAAGCAAACAAAAGGAAACTGTAGCAAGTGTTATTATCGGTCCTACTGTCATCTGGCCGCTATTTCAGTGGCTTGTCATCTGGTCGCTATTTCAGTGGCTTGTTAGGATAATTTCTTTACTCACTTAACCTTGTTAACGAAGCATTTAGTCATCCAAGGTAGCACAAAAAGAGGTGTTGCATTGTCTCTTTTATGAAGGAAAAATTGGGATGACACTATGCCATTAACATGGAATAATATTGACATGGTGTTCTACACTACTAGAAGAACATATTTTTGTGGTATGCAAAAGAAAAAAAAACTAGGGCCACAATGATAATATGCTTTATTTTTTTTTGAATGAAAGCGTAATATAAAATTTTAAATTAGTGATGTAAATTAAGTGATAATAATCAATTTATTTAATTATTTATCTATGAACTAGGCATGGTTACAATGTAAATAGAAAAAATATATTTGGTACAATTTAAATAAATTCCCAAATAAACACAAATCAACTATGGAAAAGTAAGAATAGTAAAGTTTAGCAATGCAATTGATGTAAGGGGTTAGGGAGCACCAATGATTATATGTGTGTGAAGCAGTTAATGAAAGTTGACATGAAAATTCAATTTGGTAACCTCTTTTTATTTTTACCCTACCATGGTTCATTTTGTATCTGGATGCACTAGTGCATATATGGGTATGGATGCACTATTTTTTGTTTGTTTGTTTTAAACTTAAAATTTAACCTACCTTAACGCATGTGCCAGAGTTATGTATTAGTGTGACATTATATTTTGTGTGTATGAATAGTTAATTTCTTTCAAAACCTATTATAATGGACTTTGTAGTGCTCTGCACTATTGTGGATAAATCTATTTGATATGATGACAATATTTTTCTTTGAAATGTTAGCTCTAATGAGATGCACATAGCATTGTTTGCATCATTGTGTCTATAAGTTAGGTAAGCATTGTCATCATTTTTTAATAAATGCCTTTAAACAAATTTAGGATTTTTGTTTGAAACTACAATTAGTGTGTCTTCAACATGAGGTATTAGTGCATTGCTGTTTAATAAACATTGGTGTATTTATATGTTTTTTCAACGTATGAATTTTACAAATCTAAGTTTAGGAGGCAATGTTTTTTAATTGTTACACACACACATCATATGCAAGATATGATGTGCCAAAATGGTTTAGATGCATCAACAATTATACTTTTACAACAACCTCTTCTCACTCACTTATTCTAAAAATAGAGTAGGGGTAAGTGCTTTTGCCAAAACCTTCACTAATTTCCCAGTATACATAGCAGTCATTATTTAATTTCATGGAAAATAACCATATATTAATAATCTATGTAACAAGTAATCCACTACACCCTAGCAAAATGTCAACCTTATATACAAAAATGCACAAATAAATATGTACAAATATATCAAAATGAATATGATCAATTAGAATTTGGTTGAACCATCATTAGTTCCCCATCCTTCAAACCGACCTTATTCTTACTCAGTAGGAACATAACATAGAATCATAAGTTCATTTAGTTAAAGGGTCCTAATGTTTATATAATTTAAACATCGTTAATACTACCCAATCCCTTTGTATCAACTTGCAATGGAAGAACATAATAATGATTTAATTAATTCTAATTAGTAATACACACACAAACATACATAAGACTTAAATGACGACTAACCATAACCCGAATAATGGATGTCAATTTGTCATCAAAAATAAGATATAATAAATGAATATAATTTACACTAGACAACTATTCAAAAAATGATGTAGAAACCACTTTTCATTAAGTTTGTGATTATATATTGATATCTACACACCTTTTTGATATTTTGAATGTTAGGAAATAATTATTCTTCATTTGAGATGAATATTTATTTGGAAGCTCCATTAGAGAATTACTCATGTTTATTTATTTATTAATTAGTTAATTATTTTTATTAGAGAATTGATTCATCTCACTTTCTCACACTTAAGTACATTGTTAGATTGTTTATGCATATTTTTATCATTTTCTATGTGTGTTAGATGGAGTTTAATATTAATTTCCAACCATTATAATCACTGGTAACATTGTAGGACTTTGATCCGTTGAACTTCCTAGGTATTACACCTTAGCAAGAATGATTGACCCAACTAGGCTATACCTTTTGGTCCCATTAAGGCTTATATCATTAACATCTTATGATATTCTACATCTTGTTTCCATCATCATCATTATAATCAAAATAAATCGTCTACCATAGTTTCCTTATGAAATATGTTTCCTTCCTTCTCATTTGAAGATACTTTTATTTTTCTTTGGTATCAGTTAGAACATTATCATTTACAACAACCAAATTCTATAAAATGCAATTGGTCAACTCAGCCTTTATGACCATCCAATGTCTATAATTAGTCTCATAAAATTTGTGATGCATTAAATTTGATGTCAATGATACCATTTTTAAAATGACCTTGTTAAGAAATCTAGGGCATTAACATTAGCTGATTTCTCTTCCATTAGTTATTGTTTGTGAATGCTTTTTACTTGTTTAGCTTAGGATATTCTTCATGTTAGATTATTAGTGTTCTTCCTCATTAAACAGTAACCAATGCATAAACATAAACAGACAAGAGACACAACATGTAGGGTATGAGCCAGGGCCAAATCCTCTCAGCCTTTGAGAGGAAAACCCACACAAATTCTTCTTATAGATATTCCAATTAATGAATACCAAGACCAAGACCTTTGACTAGTAGCCTCTCCAAGAACAAGACATACACCCTTTTTCCATCTTCTCGTCTCCTCTTCCACTTCAACCTTCTTCATAGCATAAACTGAGATCATCTATTCTCATGACAATGAACTGTTATGTCATTAAAAATACCTTGCTGCACTTGATATAACATCGAGATAGATGTACTATAAGGTAACATTTATACTGTGATTATATCCACTTCATAGATTATTGTCACTGTGACCTGAGCTTTACTACCTCTTTATAGGGATTTGATTTCCCTTCAACACTTTGTTAGTTCAAACTGTTATCTCATGTGTCACTGCCCATCTGAAGTACACAGAGAGAGATCTAAATTCTGTTGACTGAGATCAACTCCTCACTTCTTCGTTCCTATACCTTCCTTGAACTTTCTTCTGCACTATCATCCGAACTATATAATGTGATTGCCCATCCGAATGTAGACGAGAATCCGAACTTATGTTCTTGCGAATTATGAGAGATATGTAAAGTCTGAACTTTTGTTGCCAACGAAAAATTCAAAGAGATATGACCGAAATTATATCTTTGTGGACTGGGCTGAGGTTTCTATTTATAGTTGTTGGTGCATATTACTAAGTCGACATGATACTTCAAATAGGTGTGTCTTCTTGAGTGAGCTGACATGAGTTCCTTTATTCATCTTGAGGCTGACATAGGAAGAGGACTATGTGCTAGTCGTTGGAGGTCTATTTTACTAGATTACATTTGACATAACAGAACCTTTGACAAATCCTAAGGCTCTCAATGGGAGCCATCTAAAATAAAATCACTTGCTCATTAAACCCATGAAGCAAGGCTTACAATAATAATTTTATTTTCTTCATTACATCATTTAAAAAAGGCACAATTACATGTCATTATGAAGACCAAACCTAGTTACATTTTACAACAATCCCTCTTAACTAGGGAGGTATTCTTAATGGTACGTGGTCATTATCAATCTGAAGAATTTCTCATAAGAAGAATCAGATTGGTAACCCATCTATCTAGCATCATATCAACCAGAATTGTTACATAGCAAGGCCTTGACTAGCAACTCTATCCACATGATTAGAGCACAATGTTGGCGAGACCAAAATCATTGTCTCTCAAGGTACATACTCCACTCGGGTGTTCACAGAGTATGACTTTCTTTGGACTATTCTTATCTTGGATAGCCAGTCCTCAAAGAATATTGGTCCACGACTACTCTTATCTTGGATGCCCTATCACATCCTCAAAGAGTATCAGATTCCAGATGATTACCTAATCCTCCATTCGGTCTTCCCAGGTGAAGACCATAATGATGTTTCTATCTCTCCCTCTTAATTGGGGAGGACATATCAATTCCAATAATGGAATGTACTCATTCCTACAGAAGGAATGTACCTAAGCTCCCTCTTGGCTTAGGAATTTCCAAGTTTCTTCCAAGTAAGAAACTTTCTTTCAGTCTCCCTCTTAATTAGGGACCTACAACAACTCCTCTATCAATTGCTTGAATAGATCCTTCCTTCGATGTCATGAATTTATTTGTCCAAGGGTCTTTCATCTTTTGTGGCTTCTACATAGGGAACATACCATCCATCACTTTCATCCATGAGTTAGTCATGTCATCGTTCCTTTCATCAGAAAATGATCCATCAATCTTCATCTGGCCTTGCTTCATGTCATGATGCTTTCTTCATGCCATATTTTCGGAAGGATCTTACGTCCTTCTATATGGTCCTCTTGGAAGTCATCCACAGCTCTTTCCCTTTGGTAGTCCTACATAATACCATCTAGATATTTGTTCAAAAATAAGAAATCAACACTTAAATCAACATTACCTTTGTGATGGTATTTCATCATGACATCTTCCAGTGTGCATCAACATCATGCATGTTGACACATCTACCAAAGATATCCATTATCATGGGTCTCTATCTTTTTCAGACTTCCATCAGAGTCTTCATATCTTTCCGGGATATTTCCTAGTCAAATATTTCTTGGTCTTTTGGATGTTGGTTTCCTTTACCATGGTTGCATATCTCATGGTCTATTCCTTCTTTTATTCACACATTTAATTCCCAGGAGCTTCCAATCAGAGTTCCTTAATTGTATTCAATCGCCTCATACTTCATATGAGGACATATTATGTTGATTTCATCTAGTGTGACCTATGCCTTTCTGCATCCTTTCAGAGGAGGAGATATTTTTCCCTTGATAATGCAGTCGGCACATTCAGCTCAACTGTTTTGGGGTAACCTTGCTTCCCATGCCTTGTGCTGCATTTATATCGCTTTTTGTGTTTTTGCTTGTGGGAGTACTGTTTGCTTGATTTCTTTAAACAATTGCTGTCGTTTACATGTAGACTAGCTTGTCCTAGCTTTGTTTTAGTTTTCGTTGCTATCTCACTGCTGTCGCATGCATGAAACTATTTTTCATGGACATTTGCCCAACCGGCGAACTGCCTCACCCACATGCATGTTGATCTATTTGTTGATTTTTTCATTCATGTTTCGCATGCACTGTCGATCACTTCTGATGTCACTTAGTGTCGCCATGTATTTACTATCTCAGTTTCTTTCACTTGCCCGTCGGCAAGTCGGGCCAACCTTGGCCCGAACTCTACCTTCACAAAGGTTGCATTGCACAATATGGGGAAGGAAGGCTCACCTTCCTCTCCATATTTGTGCATTCCTACCTAGCACTAGCCTCCAGGATTATTTTGCGCATTTCTGGAGGACAGTGGCTGCTTGGCCCAAGAAATTGCACAAATCTGTCCCTAGGCCAACAGTCCTTCCCAACTGAAATTACGCATTGTGCAATCCTAGCAGTCAGCAGCTAGATTAGACTATGCATTACGCAGTTCCAACAGTCGTTCAGTCTCCCAACATCCTAGACTTTTCCTTGTGCAGACTTGGTAGTCGGTCTCCCAACCTCCAGGCTGAAATTGTGTAACCTTCATGATCATGCACCCAAGTATGTTGCAAGTCAGTTCTCATGTTCAATTTGGTTTTCGACTGACAGGTTGCTTTCCATGAGAGTTACCATGTCTCCAGGTATCCCAGCTGTTCATCTGCCTCTCAACAATACAAGTACAATGGTTTCCAGGAGAGTAGAGACGAAGACACTATTTAGAGCACACTTGGGGATGTAGTCGGTCAAGTGTCCATGGAATTGCCTACCCATGAAGACATCAAGTTGTTCGTAGACAAGGACAACAAGATATGACAGTAGCAACATCACAGTGAGCAACATCATTGACAACAGCTGAAGACAACATACCAAATGCAACAAATGCAAGAGGAGGGTTGTTGACAACAAGGAGGCAGAACAAGGTTGCAAGCTCAAGCAAGTCCATTGATGATGAAAGAAACTTTGGAAACTCTGGCTATGAAGTGACGGTGCGACATGAAGATCACGTGAAGGAAGAAGATGGAACAAAGAAGGAGTTGCATTGTGCTGAAGCAACAACTCAAGAAGAACATGAATCTGCAGAGGCAGACGAATGAGTTTCAGTAGGAACAGGAACAACAGTGGGCGTAACATGCACTCATGGATGAAACTGCGGCCATACGAGTTAAGGATCCATCCCAACAGTTGACATAGAGCAGGCATGGTGAGAAATGTTGTTGATCACATGCAAGGGATTCATTAGCATACATGTTGTTGAGTGCACACATGCAATCCAACCCATTCAACGCACTCACCAAGGTGAAGACAAGAAGCAAGTCCAACTGGGGCTGAACATGTACTTCGGCAAGTTGATGCGCATGACCACCAGCACACACTTGAAGATCAACATGGACACTATGCATCAGTGTGTTTCCATTCAACCGTACCTAAGAAGACCATGTACATGTTAACTTCGAGCTACCTTTATTTGTAGATAACTTGATGAGGGTCTTTGTGGTCTTTTGATGATGACTAGAGGATCCAAAACTTTTATTGATGTAGACTGCTTCTTCGATCTAGGGTTTGAGCCTTCAATGTAGATATTGATATTTTTTCTTTATAACCTTCGACTTGCTTTGTTGCCTTTCTTGAAACTTGATCCTTGAGTGTCTCTTTGATTAGATGCCCTCCCTTTGACTTCAACACCTTAGCTCTAATACCATGTTGAGAAATCTAGGGCATTAGCATTAGGCGATTTTGTTGGAAATAATACTGAGAGGGGGGGAGGGGGGTGAATCAGTATTAGCAAATCAATAAATTTTCATTTCCATAATCAGATTCATATACGCTACTTCAGTTAACGGAACTCTCATGTACACACGACTGTGTTTAATGCAACTAGCGTATTTCCAGCAAACTTATGATTTAGTTAATTCATCATATGTTGATCTTTAATCATTGCATCAGAACATCATTACCCATATAAATAGTAACCAGGTGCAATGAAAACAGAACATATCATCACACATAAGAGACACACATGAATACCATGATATAAGGTGGAAACCCAATACGGGACAAAAACCACCTGCTGTTTTTTTCTTTAATATAAGAAAAACCTTTTTACAATCTTGTACTGGCGCAGACTCATAACAGTACGTAGGCACCCACTTGTAGAAGGCTACAACCTTCTCTCGTCTCCAGCTTCTATTGGAAGGGAGCTACAACCCCCTAGCTCTTGTACTAGCCGATATATTTACTAGTACGTAGGCGCCAACCTACAGAAGGCTACGACCTTCTCTTTTTTCCAGGGACCACATTTCATAAATTTTCAGACTGGATCCATCAATAAAAAATCAATCACCACTACGATACAACCATCAACTGTATCTGCATCATCAATCTCTGGATCACCCAACAACTGAATCACTGAAACCCTGTCATCAAAACACAATCACCAGAACACAGAGCAGAACCCAGAATTCTGCAACAACCACTAGAACCAACAACAACCTCAAATATCAAATCTCATAATGTATATGCTACTTGGCTGTGTTAAAACAACATGTATACGCCCTTTCACCAAAGGGAACCGACATACAGATCTGAAAATAATTACTTATACCTTCGCTGCAATTTTCTACTTCAGATATACTTAGATCATTAGATATAAAGGATAAGACATGCATCAGTATTCAGATCTGAACTATTCATAATCATACCATATAATGATAATGCATTTTAGTCTTCATGATCTCGGTCCATCAACCTTCATTCGCCACATAGGTGCATCCTTAGCAAAGCATCACATACCCATAACTTGCATACTAAATCTCACACTTCATCAGATATTCATCACTTGCACCACTTGCACACTTGGCCTAATGATCTTCTCCTCCTTATATAGGTTTAGGCCTCTCTCAATACCATGGTCCAAAACCATGTAGGACCAATACCTTGGACCCAATACCTAGGGTCAATACCTTGGACCAAATACCATGGACCAAAACTTAGTTTTCCAACATGTACGCACCTTTCCTTCTGTGAAAGTGTGTGTGTACATTATACACTTCTTTTGTTCTGCTAACCCGCATGTATACGCACCTTTGTCACGGTGAACCTGCTTATACCTCTTTCTGATCATTAATTCTTTGCTATTGACCTGATGCACTATGATCTATCATCTGAGTGAGTTGCCACCAAGGACAACACCTATATCATACCTGTATCATAATGCCAACAATCTCCCCCTTTGGACTTGATGGAAACAACAACACCAAGTCACTCTCCCCCTTTGACATCAAGAGCAAAGGGCGTACCAAGATATTCTCTCCCTTGATATACATTCTGTTGTCCATACTCCCCCTGAGTACATGCTGAAATCTTTGATCGAACTCCCCTTTGTGCATGCCAAGATGTACCAATCTGTCCATGCTCCCCCTAAGCACATGCAGAGTCTGCAAAAATATTTTTCAAAAGAATAACATGACTCTACAACTCAACTAAGTGAGTATGACCTTCCTATCACCAATGACTCATACATACATCAATCTCCCAACCAAGTGGGAATACACCATTTTGACTCATCCACCCAACCAAGTGGGGATATACCAAATGTTTATGCATGACTGAATTATTACATCATCCTTCCCATGCAAAGTTGGGTTATAAATTAGATCTTTTCATGACCTTTACATCAAATGATATACATGACTTTTTATAACAATGACCAGCAATCAACAACTATCATACACCATATATGATCTACACCATAAGCATCTGTCACCAGCATCCAAACCTGTAACCTGCAACACCATTCTCTTGGCCAACCAAAAATAAGTAGCAAGATGTATCATTTAGCCACATAGTCATCATCACTAAAGACTTCTAACCGGAATGCCAACAATGCATTATTCGAAGCATATGCTCCCCTTGTACCTGTGCCAACCAACACATACCATGACCGAACCATATCAGACTTCTTTTCCTGAGTCTGTCCTGCTGATTTTTCTTCAGAGCACCATATACGCAACTGTGCAACCTCTAACTCGCGTATATACGCGACTTCACTTCATAATAGCTGCGTATGAAAATTGGAATACTGAAGGTTTACACTTTCAGCTTCCCCTGGGTCTGTTATGTCTGCTAACTGAGTTATGCCACATCTTTCTGACAATAATTCTATCTTCTTCAATACCTGGGATTGGGATGATGTATGCTCCTTTTGATTTGGTGACTGAATTTTGCTCCTGCATTCCTTTACTTTATGTCCAAACTTGTCACATGCATAACATCTTACATGTTTTGTATTCCTTTTATTGCAATCAATAGCTTTGTAACCAAACATATTGCAAGCAAAACAATATCCCTTAAAATACCTGGAACGTGATGATCTTTCTGTGTGACGGTCTTGAACCATTCTACTTCTGCATCTGGCTGCAACATGTCCAAGATTATGACATACATAACATTCAACATTATTCATCGGAGGAAATAACCGTCTATCACTTCCATAGTTAGAAGTAGAAGATTTTCTTTGAAGAATTTCTTTCCTTGGTAGTTAATGGGGTTGTCCTCTCATTTCCTTGTTGAGAATTTCAGATTTCTCATTAGAGTTCCTTGCCTCACCTTGTGAACTAGATTCCCCTTCAACAAATTCATGAAATCCAAGACCAGTTTTGATGATAGGAGACCTTTGACTACTAAGAATATTATCCAAAATCTTATTATTGTCTTGTAATCATAACAATTTATCCTTTTCTTCTAATTTATCTTTTAAGATATTTACCTCAACCTGATGTTGTTCTTCCTTTTCGAGATATTGCTTCTCTATGTTTTCTTCAGCTTTTCTTCCTTTTTCCACTTGTTGCCTTAATTCGAGAACTTCATGTTCTTGTTCTTCAAGAGCTTCTTCATTTTGCTTCTTTGATTTTTCAAGATCTTCTTTTAGAGAGAGGATCTTAGATTCAAGTCTCTGGATTGTTATGCTCTGATCATTTATTTCATTTCTTAATGATATCATTACATCCTGTAGTTGCTCCCTTACTCTGGTTATTGTCTCCAGCTGATCTTTTAATCTGGTAACTTCTTCTTTTTCTACGTCATTATTTTCATATGCCATGAGAATTTTAATTTCTTGATTATATTAATCACTATTGGACAAGCCATCACTATTATCATGAGTATAATAACTTCTATTACCTTATTCAAACATCTTTCCTTTGTTATGAGGGCATCTAGCAGCATAATGACCAACTCTACCACAAGAAAAACATTTGAAAGGTAGCTTACCTTTGAACCTTCCAGATCCCCATTGAAGCTTCTTGACAAAATTTACCTCATATTCTTCTTCTGAAATGTATCCTGATTCATTGAGTTTTTCTTTTCCCTTTGTTGATACTTTAAATGCGGCTTCTCTCATATCTGATGGTCCTCCTTTTCTCATTTCAAAAGCAGTTAAGATTCCGTGAAGCTGCGTCATAGTGATATTCTGCAAATCTGCTTTTCTTCTATGGCAGACACTTTGGGTTCAAATTTAGCAGATAAGGATCTCAAAACTTTCTCAACTAAGACAACTTCCTTAATTTCTTCACCTAGATTCTTCATGCAATTGACAACCTCATCTATACGTAGGAAGTAACTAGCTATTCTTTCATCACTATGCATCTTAAGAGTTTCATACTGTATTATGAGAGTTTGAAGCTTAGCACGTTTTACCTGAGAGTCTCCTTCATAGCTCAAAATGATTTTGTCCCATATTTCTTTCGCTGATTTGAGCTGCATGACCTTGAAAAACTTCCCAATAAAATAGTAACAGCTTTGGCATTGGTTTCATATTGCTTTCTACCTGCCGTATCTGTAGGAATTGCGGATGGAAATGTATATCCTCCTTCCACAATTTCCTAAATATTTGTTCCAAGTGATTGTAAATAGGCTATGGTTCTTATCTTCCAGTAAACAAAATTGCTCCCATCGAAGATTGGTGGTCTGATGGATCCCTCTCTTTCTTGATTACTCATCCTGTTGGATCTTCCTTCAAGCGATCAAGCTTCTTCTGAAGGACTCACTCTGATACCAATTGTTGGAAATAATACTGAGGGGGGGGGGGGAGGTGAATCAGTATTAGCAAATCAATAACTTTTCATTTCCATAATCAGATTCATATACGCTACTTTAGTTAAGGGAACTCGCGTGTACACGCAACTGTGTTTAATGCAACTAGCGTATTTCCAACAAACTTATGATTCAATTAATTCATCATATGTTGATCTTTAATTAGTGCATCAGAACATCATTAACCATATAAACAATAACCAGGTGCAATAAAAATAGAACAGATCATCACACATAAGAGACACGCATGAACACCATGATATAAGGTGGAAACCCAATATGGGACAAAAACCACCTGTTGTTGTTTTATTTAATATAAGAAAAACCTGTTTACAATCTTGTACTGGCGCAGACCCATACCAGTACGCAGGCACCCACCTGCAAAAGGCTACAACCTTCTCTCGTTCTCCAGCTTCTACTGGAAGGGACCTACAACCCCCTAGCTCTTGTACTAGCTGATATATTTACTAGTACATAGGCACCGGCCTACAGAAGGCTACAACCTTTTCTTTTTTTTCCAGGGACCACGTTTCATAAATTTTCAGACTGGATCCATTAATACAAAATCAATCACCACTGCAATACAACCATCAACTATATCTGTATCATCAATCTTTGAATCACCCAACAACTGAATCACTGAAACCCTGTCATCAAAACACAGTCACCAGAACACAGAGTAGAACCCAGAATTCTGCAACAACCACTAGAACCAACAACAACCTCAAATATCAAATCTCATAATGTATACGCTAGTTGGCAGTGTCGAAAAAACGTGTATACGCCCTTCCACCAAAGGGAACCGACGTACAAATCTGAAAATAATTACTTATACCTTCGCTGCAATTTTCTACTTTAGATATACTCAGATAATCAGATTTAAAGGATAAGGCATGCGTCAGTATTCAGATGTGAACTATTCATAATCATACCATATAATGATAATGCATTTTAGTCTTCATGATCCCGGTCCATCAACCTTCATTCGCCACATAGGTGCATCCTTAGCAAAGCATCATATACCCATAACCTGCATACTAAATCTCACACTTCATCAGATATTCATCACTTGCACCACTTGCACACTTGGCCTAATGATATTCTCCTCCTTATATAGGTTTAGGCCCCTCTCAATATAATGGTCCAAAACCACGTAGGACCAATACCTGGGGTCAATACCTCAGACCAAATACCATGGACCAATACCAAAATACCATGGACCAAATACCACGGACCAAAACTTAGATTTCCAACATGTACGCGCCTTTCCTTCTGTGAAAGTGCGTGTGTACGTTATATGATGCTTTTGGTCTGCTAACTCGCATGTATACGTGCGTTTGTCGTGGTGAACCTGGGTATACCTCTTTCTGATAATTAATTCTTTGCTATTGACCTGCTGCACTATGATCTGTCATCTGAGTTAGTTGCCATCAAGGACAACACCTGTATCATACTTGTATCATAATGCTAACAGATTTCTCTTCCATTAGTGACTGTTTGTGAATGATTTTTACTTGTTTAGATTAGGATCTTATTCATGTTATATTATTAGTGTTCTTATTCATCAAGCAGTAACCAATGCATAAATATAAATAGGCAAGAGACACAAAATTTAGGCTATGAGCCAGGGCAAAAACCTCTCACTCTTTGAGAGGAAAACCTGCACAAATTCTTCTTATAGGGATTCCAGTTAACGAATACCAAGACTAGGACCCTTGACCTAGTAGCCTCTGCAAGACCAAGACACATGTCCTTTTTCCATATTCTCGTCTTCTCTTCTAGTTTGACCTTATTCATAGCATAAAATAAGATCATCTCTTCTCTTGACAATGGACTGTCATGTCATCAAAAATACCTTACTACACTTGATATAACACCAAGATAAAGGTATTGTAAGGTAACATTTATACTATGATTATATCCACGTCATAGATTACTGTCACTGTGATCCGAGCTTTGTTGCCTATTTAGAGGGATCCAATTTCCCTTCAACACTTTGTTATTCCAAACTGTTATCTCATGTGTCACTGTCCATATGAAATACAGAGAGAGAGATATGAATTCTCTTGACTAAGATCAACTCCTCACTTCTTCGTTGTTGTACCTTCCTCAAAATTTCTCCTGCACTATCATCCAAACTATATACTGTGACCCCCCATCCGATTGCAGAGGATAATTCAAACTTCTGTTCTTGCAAATTCTCAAAGATATGCAAAGTTTGAAATTCTGTTGCCACTGAAAACTTTAGAGAGATATGACTGAAATTCTGTGTCTGTGGACTGGGTCGAGGTTGCTATTTATAGTTGTTGGCGCATATTAATAAGCTGACATGATACTTCGAATAGGTGTGTCTTCTTGAGTGAGACGACATGAGTTCATTTATTCACCTTGAGGCCAACATAGGAAGAGCACTATGTGCTAGTCATTGGAGGGCTATTTTACTAGACTACATTTAACATGACATTGACTCTTTGACAAATCCTAAGGCTCTCAATGGGGGTCATCTAAAATAAAATCACTTGCTCATGAAACCCATGAAGCAAGGCTTACAATGATAATTTTATTTTTTCAAAAGTCACAATTACATGTCATTATGAAGACCAAACCTAGTCACATTTTACAATAGACCTTAGATAACTATTTTTCACATCCAAAAGAGCAAAAATAAATAGAACACCAATATGTTCACGTAAAATGCATTAAGAAAAAAAAACAAATTAGATAACTAGAGTATATATGATTACCTAAAGTGTTTGAAGCTCTCCTCTTGACTTTGAAGTTGTAAAAGGAATGGCAAGTGAAACCAAACAAAAAAATAAGTGACAACATTACAAAGTTCATAAATATGGTTCATTTCTTTAAAAAAAACTTAAAGGAGACATGAAAAGAAATGTTGACCTTTCAGTTAGGACAATCTTTCTAACTCTTAAGACTAGGGCCTTACGTGTTTACGTGGAGCTTAAGACCATTGCCTTACCTAAGTAGAGCTGAAGACTAAGAGGTTGCCCCAAAATAACTCAATATTAACTTTCAATGAAGACCAACCCTTTTAACATAGGGTTAACCAATGAACACCTTAGTGGAGTTCAAGTAAAACATTTAAGTGCCAATCATTCTAATGAAATATTAATTAGCTAGGACCTTACCTGGAAAAATTAAAGAGTTAGTTCGCAAACTTATGTTAGAAAAAATTTAGTCACTAAGCTCCCAATGCAAAATGTAAGTTCATATGGGTGTGTTCAACATAAATCCCCCTAATTCAAAATTAGATCAATTTTCCCTACAAGTGAATTAGACTCTAAACCTCTTTCCCTCAACCCATGTGGCATGCCCACAACATTTTCACCTGTGTTTGTGGTGGTATACACAAAATTTGGATAAGATGGTAGTTTGAGACTATAAAATTTTAAAACCTTTGTTTTAAAATTTATAAGTTATAAAAGAGATTTGTAGTATCTAGAGAGTTTTTAATTTTAGATCTTAAAGGCAAAAAAATTAGTTAAATGAGAGCCTTGCTTGCCACATCACTTATGATAATTTTTGCAATTATTTGGTGTTCAAAATGTTGACAAGCTATTTCACTGCTCTTATGCAAATGTGATTCATCATGTACTACAAAATTAATATTTTTAGCTACAATGATATTCAAATTAATTGCTCCATAATGAAATTAATCAAAATTCCATTTTTTCAAGATTTGCAATTATGTGGTATGTATTGAAATGTTTCCATGTCTTTATCATTTAACTATCATTTATTAATTTTACTGAATTTATTTAGTGCTTCAAGGGAGATTTGAGCCTAGGCCATACCAAAGTCTATTGCAAGCATTATGAAGTGTCACAATTACCAACAAATCATGTCCTAGATATGCATGTGCATGAGCTATGCGACCACAACTTGAAGGGTCTTTACTCCATGGTAGAGGGAGTGACCTTGAAACAATAAGGCTTAATGGCTCAAGGTTCCTAATAGAAAGGTCACTCTGGGGCATTGTACAACATTCCTTCATGAGAGGCCTTATGACGTATTAGTTCATGTAGATGACTTATAATATAGTTTTTCAATGTTAGGGAAGCAAACCACTCTTTAGCACATTGTGACCTCCCTTTATAGGAGCTATTGCAATGCTAAAGTGGGCACGAGTGCTTACAATATATTCCAACATGCTATGGGATGAACAAAAAAGGGAAGTGGTAAGTAGAATTAAGACATGGCCATGGAATAGTGAGTGCCAAAAAGTATCATTCTTAAATTAAAAAAAAAGACTTTTATTATACACATACAATATTTGTACCAAACACTAGAAAAATTAAGCACTCATATTATGTGAAAATAGACTAAAACTAATAAAAATATTGCCTCAAATTTGTTATAGTGAATATATACATAACAGTCAACAAAAAGTAGATAACGTATGATGTTATGACAATGCACTTAAAACATTATTGACAATCACAACCTCAATTTGGCATCTCCTTCCTCTATTATGATGAAAACCATTTTATCTTGAAAACAAGCACCAATACAATATCACTTTCACCCCAATAATCATCTACAAACTTACAATTTCATTATTCACATTAAACTTTAATTCTATATTAGTATTTATAACATAACCCTAAAATTTAATAAAAGCCAAAAAAACATTTGCAACAAAAAAAAGAAATCATTATATTTAAAAATGTAATTACACATTTAATAATAATTAGAAAATAGTTTATATTATATAATTATAAAATGTAAAAATAAGGCACACCATCAATATGAAAAATGATCCGTTTATATAATCATAAATGGTGAGCCATAAGTCACGATGGAGCCACACTAAGGAATCACTAAGCCCCCCACATAAACTTTATTAGAACCAAAATAAATAAATACACACATAGAAGTGAGTTACTCTTCACGAGATAAGTAAGATTGCATCTGTAAAATTCACTTCCAAAGTGAGCCTCTATATTTGCATCAAGGCTCATAACGAAGGAATGTGAAGCCACCATATGGGTATATTGAAATACAAGGACATGGCATTGGTGCTTATGCCATTTTTATTCTTTCACACATTTGTATTTTATAAATTTTAATGTTTAATAGATTTTATTATGAAAATAAATAAAAAATAGTTAAAGATCACTTTAAATATGAGAGACATTCATATATTACACATCAATATTGTTAGGATATTCCGACACATAGGATATAGTTAAGATCAACTTGGTCTAGTTTAGAGTTAGGTATAGAGTTAGGTAAAGTGTCTTTCTTTACCGTTGTACATATTGTAACTTACAATCCGACGGTCACGATATGTAGTGATCCGACGGTTCACTCTCACCTCGGTATTATCGACACTTGATCCGTGGCTTGACACCCGATTGGTCCATGAGTTCTATTTAAAGCGCATGGAGGGTCATTGTTCGGGTAATCCGTGCATGAGAGAAGCTTATGTAAATTTTCATTCTTTGATTAATAAATTGTCTGTACCCACGTTGGGACAGGCCGTGGACTGTTTCCCTCCTTGCACTCTGAGGGTTTTAACCACGTCAAAAATACTGGTGTATTGATTTGAGATCTGGTTGTGAGCTGTGTCCTTTTGGTATTCTTTCTGAGGAACTTACCCTGTAAATTCCTACATGGTATCAGAGCTATTTGAGGGCCGCGTCCGTTGGTGATCCAAATCTGAAGCCGGTAGAACTGCATGCGGCTGTCGTTTCCTAGATCTGCTGTTTCTGACTGCTTTCGGGCCGAGAGGACTGCTCTGTTGCGTTCGGAGCATCTGTTTCAGTGAGGAACCCCTTTCGTTTCACGCGAAAAGGTTTCCGGTAGCCCTAGCTGCGTCATTTTTCAGATCGGGAGGTATACAGTGTCTTTTTTGCAGTCTACTGTCTTTTTCTCTCTGCTTATTTCGGTTTCGGTTTATTTAGCCTTTTTTTCCCGGATCTATACCTTTCATTTCTGCGTATGCTCTTTGCCCTGCGACTCTGTGCGATCTGGGAAAATCAGAAACAGAAAGAAAGGATTTTTCTCATGCGTATGCTCTTTTCCCTGCACCTTAGTGTGATCTTGGAAAATCAGAAACATTGAGAAAAATATTTAGTTTTTCGGTTAAAAGCTAACTTTGAGATTTTTTTTTAAAATTCTAGTTTTTTGGCTAAAGCTAACTTTGAGCCGTAAGGTTCGTTTTTCTTTGCATATTCGTGTTGGGTTTTGTGTTTTGTGTTTTGTAGGGGAAAAGAGCCTTCCAAGGCAAGCACGCAAATCGAGGCCCCCCCCCCCCTCTCTCTCTCTCTCTCTCTCTCTCTCTCTCAAATATTTTGTATAGATCAATTGGTTCAAAGACTTTTTAAGAGAGTAGAGGTCTTGGGTTCAAGTCTCCATTTTGTGGGGGCGGATTTTTTCATTCCCGCACATTCGCGCACTTTGCCGGCAACGTCAACATTTTTTTTTCAAAAAGCCATAACTTCTTCATCCGGAAGCCTTTTTCAGAGCCGTTTTTTTTAAAACCGCCTATTTTTTCGAGATCTATCCATTGGACCACTTACTTTCAGCATCTTCAGCTTCAGTTTTTTTTCAAAAAATGGAAAGTCCATGCCAAGTCATTCTTGACAGCACTAACTACTTCCAATGGGTAGCCTACATGGGAGATTTACTTAGAAGTAAAGGTCTCTTCAGAATAGCCACAGACCAAGAGAAGAAACCCAAAGATGAAGACAAGGCCGAAAAATGGGAAAATAGACAAGATCAAGCACGTGGTTTGATAGGAATGTCTGTTTCTCCTGATCTTAGATTCCACATTGCAGAAATTGAAACTCCTCATGAAGCATTAGAAAAACTTGCTAAAGTTTTTGGGATTAAAAATGAAATTAGAGCCCATCAACTTGAGAATGAGTTGCTTACTTTGGATCCTAATAATTTTTCTTGCATTGAAGATTTCTTGTCCAAATTCAAGACCCTTAGATATCTCTTGGAAGGTGTTAAAGTTAAGAAAGAAGATGGTAACCTTATTTATTCCATCCTTACTAAGTTGGGACCAGCCTACTCTGTATTTGTTTCCACTTTCCATTCTACAAGGGAAGCTTTCATTTGTCAAGGCAAAGACTACAAACCCCCTTCCTTTGACTCCTTTTGTGATTCCTTAATAAGAGAACAAGAAAAACTCTTACACCTTGGTCTTCTTAATCTTGGAAACTCTTCCTCGAAAGCGTTAGCCGCCCAGCAGCAACCAAATTCAAAGAATCCTAAGAAGTCTTATCCTCAAAGGAATGGTCCTAAACCAACTCAGCCTCAAGATGAAAGATCATTTCAGCAAAATGACAAGACCAATAAAAACAAATGGAAGAGGACTGACAGACATTGTAACTTTTGTAATCGAGATGGCCACTTAGAATCTAAATGCTTTAAGAAGATGGAAGCCTTGGAAGCCGCAATGAAGAAACATAACATCCATGTGGAGCCTACTTCAACTTCAACTTCCGGAATGGCACTTTCTGCATGTCGTTGTCAATCATCTCAGTCTGGTTATGCTTTAAATGTATCTTCTTCTTCTTCTCATTCTCATGAGTGGCTCATTGATTCTGGAGCCTCTTATCACATGGCCAAAAACCAAGCCATGTTTTCTTCTTTAAAAGATTGTAACACCAAAAATATATATGTTGGTGATGATAGATCTCTTAGTGTTGTAGGGACTGGAACTGTTCATCTAGACAATGGTCAGTTTAATGATGTATTATGTGTTCCAACCTTATCCTCCAACCTTCTATCTGTCTATCAGATAACTCATTCAGGTGAAGGCAAAATTGTTGAATTTTCACCTCATGATGTTGTAATCAAGGATCTAAAAGATCCTAAACAGATTCTAGCTACTGGTCTTGCTGATGATTCCACAAGGTTGTATAAGTTTCACAACTTTGGGTCATCAAATCTTCCCTCAGCATTTGTTGCTCATAATGATGAAGTGAGCAAACTTTGGCATGAGCGATTTGGTCACTTAAACTATCGCTCCCTTCAGCATCTATGTAAAGAAAATATGGTGACAGGTCTTCCTATGATATCTTGCAGAGATGGTGTTTGTTCCGGATGTGTACTCGGAAAACATCATCGGGACAGTTTTGACAAACGTGCCTCTTGGCACGCCTCAGCCCCTTTACAGCTTGTGCACAGTGATTTATGTGGTCCTCTTCCTGTTGCTTCATTCTCTGGTTGCAAGTACTTCTTAACCTTCATTGATGATTTCTCCAGACGCACTTGGGTATACTTCTTAAAACTCAAGAGCGAAGTATTTAACACTTTTTTGGCCTTCAAAGCCTTTGTTGAAAAACAATCTGGACATCAAATTCTTAAGCTACGAACTGATAATGGTGGAGAATATGTTAAAAACACATTCATCAACTTTTGCACTGAAAATGGAATTCAAATGCAACATACTGTTCCATACACTCCACAACAAAATGGTGTAGCTGAAAGGAAAAATCGCACCTTAAAGGAAATGGCTAATTGTATGCTGCAATCTAAAGGACTCAGTCTTAGTTTTTGGGCCGAAGCAATTAATTGTGCAAATTATATAATCAATCGCACTCCTACTAAGGTTCTAGAGAATATCACTCCAGAAGAAGCTTGGAGTTCCATTAAACCAGATGTAAGTCACTTTCGTGTGTTTGGAAGTGAAGCATGGGCCCATATTCCAGATGAAAAGCATAAAGCTTTAGAACCTAAGAGTGAGAAATGCACTTTTGTTGGATATTCTGAAGATGTAAAAGGTTACAGACTTATTCCATTTAAGTCCAAAAATGTTATCATTAGAAGAGATGTAAAATTTGATGAAAATAAATCGGCCTGCGAGCCTAGTCCGGCGGATGTGCCACCTCTTCCTATCTCTTCTACTTTTGAAAACATTTCTTCTTCAGATGATGAAAGTGAGGATGACAATCCTCCCCCACCTTCTCAGGATCCTCAACTTCCAAGATGGGTCCGTGCTACTCGAGATGCAGCAGGTGATCTTGCCGGTGATCCTACAGATCAGCGACGTACACGTTCTCAGTTTGAAAGAGCCTCTTCTTTACTGGCTCAAGCTCCAGTAAATCATGATCCTGACACTTTTGCAGAAGCTTCAGGCCATCCACATTGGGAAGCAGCTATGAATGAAGAATATCAGTCATTGAAGACAAATGATACATGGGATCTTGTTCCTCTACCAACGGGACGAAAACTTGTAAGATGTAAATGGGTTTACAGAACCAAGTATGGACCAGATGGCAAAATTGATAAACATAAAGCTCGTCTTGTTGCTAAGGGCTTTTCACAGGTTGAAGGAATTGACTACACTGAAACCTTCGCCCCTGTTGCCAAAATGAACTCTATCCGCCTTGTTCTTTCCCTTGCTGCCTCTTTAAAATGGGAAGTCCATCAAATGGATGTTAAATCTGCCTTCTTGCATGGGGACTTGCAGGAAGAAATCTATATGGAACAACCCATTGGCTTCATACAAACAGACTCAAGCCTTGTGTGTCGACTTAAGAAATCCCTTTATGGTCTCAAGCAGGCTCCTCGGGCTTGGTATGCCAAAATGGATAGCTTTCTTTTAGAATCTGGCTTTTCTAGGTGTCATTCTGACAATACTGTCTACACCAAGAAAGTGGGTGACTCTCTTATCATCCTTGTTCTTTATGTTGATGATCTTATCCTTACTGGTAGTGATCCCAACCTTATAAACCATGTGAAGTCTATCCTTAAAAAGAAATTTGAAATGACAGACTTAGGACACTTACACTATTTTCTCGGTCTTCAAGTCTTGCAATCCAAGGAGGGTATTTCCCTTTCCCAGTCCAAGTATGCTTGTGATATTCTTCGTCATTTTCACATGGAAGACTGTAAGCCAGCCCCTTCTCCCTTTCAGTCTGGAGTCAAACTTTCAGTCTCTTGTTCTTCTCCTGAAGTTGATGCTACCTTATACCGTCAACTTGTAGGAAAACTCTTGTACTTAACCCATACTCGTCCTGATCTTTCCTTTGCTGTTGGCCTTGTTGCTCGTTTTATGCAAAACCCCCGTGAAAGTCACTGGAAAGCAGCCAAAAGAATACTTCATTATGTTCGAGGTACAGTACAGTTTGGGATTCATTACAGTGCCAAAGCAACTCCTCTGTTAGTTGGTTTCACTGATTCTGATTGGGCTGGTGACCCTGATGATCGGAAGTCTACTGCCGGTTATGTCTTCACTCTTGGTTCAGGACCTATTACATGGGCTTGTAAGAAACAGGCTGCCATTTCTCTTTCGTCAGCAGAAGCAGAGTATCGTGGTGCCGTGGAAGCTAGTAAGGAAGCCTTGTGGCTTCGTCAGATCCTATCAGAGTTTGGCTTTGAGCAGCAGCATCCAACCTCCCTTTGGTGTGATAATCAAAGTGCCATTCAGCTATGCAAAGATCCAGTCCAGCATCAGCGCAGCAAACACATCGAACTACACATGCACTTCATCAGAAAACTCATTCATGACCATGCTCTTGAAGTACAATATTGTCCAACAGATGATCAGATTGCAGACATCTTCACAAAGGCTCTCACAGAGGCGAAGTTCACTAAACTTCGATATATGCTTAGAGTTCAGGAAGTTGTCACTAAGGGGGGATAGGCTCTAGTGCCTCCTTCCTTCTCCTATTGTGTCATATTTGTAAATCCTTCAATCCTATCCCAAGTTGTTCTTAAGGGGGGATGTTAGGATATTCCGACACATAGGATATAGTTAAGATCAACTTGGTCTAGTTTAGAGTTAGGTATAGAGTTAGGTAAAGTGTCTTTCTTTACCGTTGTACATATTGTAACTTACAATCCGACGGTCACGATATGTAGTGATCCGACGGTTCACTCTCACCTCGGTATTATCGACACTTGATCCGTGGCTTGACACCCGATTGGTCCATGAGTTCTATTTAAAGCGCATGGAGGGTCATTGTTCGGGTAATCCGTGCATGAGAGAAGCTTATGTAAATTTTCATTCTTTGATTAATAAATTGTCTGTACCCACGTTGGGACAGGCCGTGGACTGTTTCCCTCCTTGCACTCTGAGGGTTTTAACCACGTCAAAAATACTGGTGTATTGATTTGAGATCTGGTTGTGAGCGGTGTCCTTTTGGTATTCTTTCTGAGGAACTTACCCTGTAAATTCCTACAAATATTAGCCCCAAGGGTTAGCTCAGTTGGTCAAAATCAGTGCCTCGCCATTCGGGAGGTCACAGGGTCCATTCAGCCCGAAGCCCTTGGGGTTAGGCCTTGCTAGTGGGCCGCGGGGCTAGATTCCATTAGGGGTCGATCAGCCCAGATTTTTCTATGGACATAGTGACCACCCGTTGACCAACGTGTCCGTGAACCACAACAAAAAAAAAAATTACACATCAACATTAAAAAAAAATTAAAAATTAAAATTAATATACATATAAAATTGTTATGAACAAAATTTAACATAATTCTTGACTTGAGATTAATACGCAATTATATTCAACTAATCATATGCATGCATATCAATATATGTCCTTGGGACCTCTTCTCATAATAGGATGAGCTCCCAATCTACGTCCTCCTCTTCCATTATTGTTTTCCTTTGGAAATGGCAAGAAAAATGCAATACTCGGGGGTTGTTAATGACGCATTGGTATTTGTATTTATGGTCACAGAGACAATTGTCTATGTTTTGGCTAATTTTGAGGGGTTTAGTGTTCATTTAGTTTCATAAATTATTGGAAATATAATCTAAAGAGTTAGAAAGGTTTATTGTCTGATTTTGCTCATGGTACCTGGCACTCTAACATATAATTCTAGAAGTAACAAAAGTGTTCAAGATCCGTAACCACCTTTTCAACACATGATGACATTTATCAAGACACCTTGGTTAGAAGGTCCCTTTCAAACGTTAGTATTGTAGAAATTAATGTGTAGATCCAATACTGCTCATGAAATTTACTAAATCACAAGACTTGAAGCTACTTTACTGATTTGCGGAAGTTAATTCACCATTTAGAACACAAATCATAGACATGAAAAATGAAACATCACATGCATAAAGATTTATCTAGGGGAAAGCAACTGCTAAAAACCCATTATTATCTATATTGCATTAATCAGAGAATAGAGATGAAATACATATGCTTTCTCAAGCCTGAGCACACCCTACAAGTGTATAGTCTATCCCCGTGCCTCACTGAGTGACTCTGGCCAACACTTAGCCAATTTTCAAGCCCTCCAAGCTCCTATTTATTTGCGATGTTCGCTTGGGAAATTAGCCCTTGTTATTTCAGAATTTCCCACTATTGAATTGCATAATTCCCTAGGGTCCTTCCTCTGACTACGTGCACCACCTATACACATTGGAATATGATACAACTGATAGTACACTGCCTTGGAATCTCCATCTCAATTGGGTAACTTGAATTATCTGCATGCAACAATTATTTTGGGTTGATTGATCAATTCACTGGTTGATCACCGAGTGTGGTTGAAGTTCCACTTTCACAACTTGACCTCGCCTAGTTCTTCTGACAGTTAGAACTAGTTAAACTGACAATAACTCAAATTAACTGAAATATATTGCTACAAATTAGCAATCAAACATATTGAAATGAACTCAAGCTTCCCCAACCTGAATTAACTGAGTGACAAATGTCATGTCACCTCATTTAACTACCTCCAAAATTTCTGTTGAAATAGAAATTCACATTTTCTCTAGTTTGACCAAGGCAAAGTCAAACTAAGATTTTCTTGCTGCATTTTCAACACTCCCTCTCAATAAGAAAGGGATTATCAACCACCCCTATCCTGCACCTGTGGAACTCGAACTTCCCTCTTGATAAGGCCTTTGTCAAAATATCGACGTCTTGTTTCTCTGTAGGAATGTACTGCAACAACATAATCTGCCTCTTTACACAATCCCATAGATGGTGATACTGATATCAATATGTTTGGATCGATTGGGACAAATATGTTTTTAGAGAGTTTGATACAACTACGATTATCACAATAAACCACTGTAGGATCCATCATTTGACCAAACAAGCCAACAATCATCTTTCTCATCCAGATTGCCTCGCATGTTGCTTGACTTGCAACCATGTATTCTGCTTCTGCTGATTTTAGTGCCCCTAATATCCACTTCTTGTTGTACCAGGAAACTACTACGGACCCAACATTGAAAATATCACCTTATGTACTCTTCTGATTTGATGGACTTCCCACCCAATCTGAATATGTGAAGCCACACAACTTCACTCCCTCTGTTCATCTGTACCATGGTCCAAACTGGGCAGTTCCTCTAAGGTACCATAGAACATGCATAGTTGCCCTCCAAAATAGTTTGGTTGGCCTAACCATAAGTTGGATCAGCTAGTTGACTATAAAGCACATGTCAGGTTATGTGTTCACAAGATACATGAGTGAACCCACCAACTACCGGTAAATAGTTGCATCCACTTCCTCACCTAAAGTGGCATCCTCTTTCCTCTAGTTGGTCACTAGAGGAGTCTCCATGGGTTTGCACCTGTCCATGTGGAACCTCTGAAGTATCTCATTGGCATACTTGCCCTGAGAGACAAACAATTCCCCATCACCTTTCCATACTTCCAATCCAAGGAAGTAGTGCATGAGACCCATGTCCTTCATCTCAAACTCTCTTGCAAGGTCCTCCTTGCAAGATATGATTAGCTTCTCATCACTACTCAAGATTAAGTCATCAACATACAAAACAATAATCAACAATTTACCTTCTACCAAAATATGATGGAGGTTTGCATCCACTTCAATTTTGGTGAAGCCTAAACCGGTGAGATAGTTATTGATCCTGGTATACCAAGCATGGGGTGCTTGCTTGAGAACATACAATGCTCACTTAAGTCTGCACACATGAGACTCTTGATCAAAAGTATCAAAGCCTTTTGGTTGCTTGATATACACCTCCTCCTCAATAACTCCATTGAGGAATGATGTTTTCACATCCATCTGGTGGATATTCCACCCCATCTGTGCAGCCAAATAAAGGATTGATCTGATGGATGAGTAGCTTTCTATAAGAGAAAAGGTCTCCTCATAGTCAATTCCTTCAACCTGAGAGTACCCCTTGGCCACAAATTTGACCTTGTACTTTTCTATGCTTCCGTCTACTGCACGCTTCACCTTGAAGATCCATCTAGAATCCACAATTGATTTTCTATTGGTCTTGGGACCACTTCCTAAACAAGGTTATTTACAATGGATTCATACTCCACCATTCCATCAACCCATATTGGTTTCTCTACTACTTCCTCAAAAGAGGATGGCTCAATCTCTACTAGCTTAATCATTTGAGCCATGTAGCCAGTGTATCGAGATGGTGAACTTCTTTGCCTGCGCTGATTTGAAGGATAACCCACATTCTCCCTCACATCCAGTACAAGTCTCTCAACTTACCTAGTTCTCTTCCTACCTTCTATGGATGATTCTGCTTGAGTGGTTGTCTCCACTCTCTACTCCTCAATTTGTGGCTGCTCCACAGCATCCTAAGGATTCTCCTTTGGAGCTAAAAGCTCCTCCTCTGGTGGGATATGAATCTCCCTCTCAAGAGAGCATTGCATGGATTTGTCTTTATAAAATTTGACATCCCTTCACACAAATATCATTATGAAGGTTGGAAAATACACACGATAGTTGTGGGGAGTTTCTGTGTAACCCACACATATCCCCAACTCTGATGCCGACTCTAACTTCTTCCTTGAATCTTTAGAGACATGGAAATAAAAATAGGCTCCAAAGATCCTGAAGTGCGACACATTCGTATTTCTCCCCGAGAAATCCTCCTCCAGTGTGATCATGCCAAGAATCGAATGAGGACTCCTATTTTGCAAATAGACATTGTGTTGCATGCTTCAACCCACAAGTGCAGAGGTAGGCTTTGGTCAGGAAACATCACTCGTGTTGCCACCACAATGTTACAGTTCTTCCTCTCAGCCACCCCGTTCTGTTGTGGGTTGTGGGGTTTTGTCAACTCTCGTTGAATGCCTTCTTTTGCACATAAATTTTTAAACTCATTTGACATGTACTCACCTCCATTATCACTCCTAAGAACCTTCACATTCTTACCCATTTCTTTCTCCATTAGTGCCTTGAACTTTAAGGACTTGGAGAAAGTCTCATCCTTCTTCCGCATGAAGAAGATCCAAGACTTCCGTGAGAAGTCATTAATAAAGATGAAAAAATATTTGTGCCTGCAATTGGAGGTTTTCGAGAAAGGCCCACAAACATCAGAGTGGATCCTTTCAAGGAATGCATGTGTTATGTTGTCTTGATCATGGAAACTGGATTTTGTGTACTTCCCCAAGGGACACCCTTTGCATGTATCCTGCTGCTCTAGTGCTCCAGTGGGGAGGCTTGTGGTAATACGTTGCATGATCTTCAAAGCACCATAATGAAAATGACCAAGTCTTTTATGCCAAAGTTCACCGACATTGCAGCTTCTTCACCTTTGTGATCAATGCAACACAATCCTCCACATCTAGCTTGTAGAGGTTCCTCACAGAAACCTCGATCTGCTTCACTTGTACCGTGGATATGTGTCTTAGGAATGCCTTTCCTTTGCTAAATATCACATCATAGCCACAGTCTTCTAAAACTGCAACAAATACAAGATTCTTCTTTAGACCCAGAATAAACATCACATCCTTGAGCATGAGAGGGGAGCGCAAGTCCCTCTGAAAGGTGACTGTCCCAGTCTCGGTCGTGATGTAACTTCCATCGTCTCCCATCTCAATGTGCATCTAGAGACCCTTCTCCTCCAAATCACTCGAAAAATTTCTGTTCCCCGTCATATGGAACGAGACACCGCTGTCGATTTACCACACACTTCCCATCACTATGCTGGCCATGCATGCAATGAGAGTAAAATCAAGCTCGAATTGTGAAGCCAAAGCTTCACCTGCCACTCCTCTTGAGGTCTTCTTGCTTGTATTCTTGTGTGGACACTTCGTGGCATAGTGCCCGAATTCATGACAGTGAAAGCACTTGATTCTGGACAAGTCTTTCTTCTTGCCCCCTTGACTAGATTCTGCTTTGGATTGGGATTTATTCCCTTTCCCTTTCCAACCAAGGCATAGTTCTCCTCATCCTCACCCTTGGATGAAGTCTCATCTCTGGTATTCTTCCTTATTTCCTCTTGTACCAAATTGGACCATAGACATTCCCAATTTGGTAGTTTCTCCCTCCCATTCATCGAATCTTGGTAGTTGTGTCAGCTCTTGGGAAGGACTAGAAGGTCTAGGCTCACCAAATCATCCCTTGCTATAGTAACACCAACTTGAACAAGTACATCATGAAATTTTGTGAACCTGCTCAGATCCTGCGGAATGGTCTCGTTCATCTGCATCTTGATATTTCGAAGTTTGTCTGTGAGTGCCAATTTCCTGTGGTCACTACTATTATGGGAAACAATTGTCAGCACTTACCACATTACAAAGTCTCTTTCCCATGGATATTTGAGACAATATGGTCTCGTACTCCATCCAATATGATTCTCCTCGCCTTGGCTACACACTTCTTCATATATGCCAAATCCTTAGCATCATACGCTGTTGGTTTCAGAATATCATTATCAATGAATTCCTTCAACCCATTATCCTCCAATACTGCCTCCATGCGGTCCTTCCATGCAACATAATTCGAGCTTCCCTTAAGGGCATACTTGAGCCTTAGTCCATTGAAAACCATCTTCTCAGTCCTGAAGAAAACCTGCAACATTGATCTGCAAATTCAAATCTCTTGTAATGAAAACTTCGAAATATCTGCTCTACAGTGATTCCAACTCTGATATCATGTAGAAATTAATGTGTAGATTCAATACTGCTCATGAAATTTACTAAATCACAAGACGTGAAGCTACTCTATTGATCTGCAGAAGTTAATTCACCATTTAGAACACAAATCATAGACATGAAAAAGGAAACATCACACATGCACATACATTTATCTAGGGAAAATCAACTGCTCAAAACCCCTTACCATCTATATTGCATTAATAAGAGAATAGAGGTAAAATGCATATGCTTGCTCAAGCCTGAGAAAACCTTGAAAGTGTATAGTATATTCCTCTTCCTGAATAATTGACTCTGGCCAACACTTAGCCAATTTTCAAACCCTCCAAGCTCCTATTTCCTTGCATTGTTCCCTTGGGAAATTTTCCCCTCTTATTTTGGAATTTCCCACCATTGAATTGCGCAATTACCTAGGTTCATTACTTTGACTGAATGCACCACCTGTACACATTGGAATATGCTACAACTTATAATACACTTCCTTGGAATCTCCATCTCAACTAGGTAACTCGAATTCTCTGCATGCAACAATTATTTTGGGTTGATTGATTAGTTAACTAGTTGATCACTGAGTGTGGTTGAAGTTCCACTTCCACAACTTGATCTCCACTAGTTCTTCTGACAGTTAGAGCTAGTTAAAATGACAATAACTCAAATTAACTGAAATAAATTGCTACAAATTAGCAATCAAACATACCGAACTGAACTCAAGCTTCCCCAAATCGAATTAACTGAGTTAACTGAGTGATAAGTGTCATGTCACCTCAGTTAACTACCTCCAAGATTTTTGCTGAAATAGAGACTCAAATTTTCTCTAGTTTGACAAAGGAAAATTCAAACCAAGATTTTCTTGCTGCATTTTCAACAAGTATATGAACTAACATTCTAATAAACAAGATTTTATCACATCATTTAGATAGGCAAAAAATAATATTTTTCTAGTTTAAATGATAAACATTAATAGTCAACGGGTGTTAGTCTTTGAAAATGACAAATTTCTATTTATAGGAATGACTTTCATGGTTTCTAAAGTGACTTTCCATTTGGCTCTAATATTGTAAACCTTGAGGAACTTGGCACATTTTAATTAGAATCCTAAACCAATTGAGCAATATCATAATTAAAGGATAAATTTTATATTGAGGGTTTTGTAATGTCCATAATAGATTTATCATGGAAGTAGTTGAATCTCAAAGTCTGCCCTAATTGATCCATAAATTTATTCCCTTGGACAAATTGTCACAACAAATATAATAGTAATAGACTGAAATTTGAAATCTATAGTATAAGGGTTAATTTCCTTAGATTTCTAGATTTATTAATCACTGATTTTTCTTCTTATGCATGCAATAGATAATATGCAAAAAATAGAGAACAATGAAATACAAACACACACCAATCAAAATGAACACCAAGATATGATCTAGGAAACCTTTTCAGGAGAAGGCCCAGTTGGAAGGTGAGGTTTCTCTGCTTTCTTTTGTCCAAATGGAAATGATGCAAATACAAATGAGTAGGCACTCTCTATGGAGTTACTTGTAACCTCTGACCCATGGGTTGCTATAGAACACAAACCCCCTTTGTTCTACTCTCTTTTTATCCACTCCAAATTACTTTGTTCTACTATAAAACATAATGCACTCGAATATAATGTAATCCCTTTTACTCTTAATGGATTAGTTATAACATAGCTCAATAGCCAACTAAGGGCTTTTTGACCCATTCAACCCTCAACATGAGTTACAACTCGACTCTTCATAGTCCTCACATGGTTAGCCCTTTTTCCACGAGTAATGAGATTTGATATGGTATCCTCTCAAATTATGGTGGTCAGACATGATAGGTCAACTTTTGAGAGGCATAACTTTTTCATCCAAACATTGATTGATGTTTTCTTGGCCCATTGGAAAGGTATCTATGTGTATAATAATGTAACGAGCTGTAACGCATAAGTGACAAAGTTTAACACACAAAAAAAATATCATTTAAGGCCTCAAAATAACCCCATAAATTTTCAAACGCCAATTGTCCAAATTGGGTTCCACCACTAAAAATACTCTTGTAAGCTAATTTCTTCATTTTTTCCACTCTAAAGCATTGCGATGGATGAAAAATTAAACAATGATACAATCTAGATCATACATATCTCCCCATTTTGGGAGGATTTTGGTCTCCAAAATATTTTATTGAATGAGGTGAGGAAATTTTTCTTCTACCTTCTCCCTAGAGTACCATTTAGCCTTTGCTTGGAAGTTGTGATTTAAACACACTATTTCAAAGGTAATGCTGCCCTTGCCTTGTAGTTATGTCTTTTGCAAATTATATCCTCTGTCTACTCTGTTTAAACATATAGATCTAAGTCCTCTATGGAAGATAGGACCTTCTCCTCTTCTTGATCCAACATGAATGGCTCATAGAGTTTTAGATATTCCACATTCACCATTGAGTAAATGCACATGTATGGGGATAGAATGGGTCTAAATACATTACTTCCACCATTTTCAGTATCTCGAAAGGACCATATTGTAGAGCCTTGATCACGAATTTTTTTAGGGGCAAAATTTCACTAATTGGTTATTTTTTAGACATTTTTTGAAGAAAAAATTTGCCCATTTGGTTAAAAATCACCTATTTTTTACATATATATGATTAAATTGATGCTATTTGCCAAATATTTATTGATTTTAATAGTAAATTACTTTTTTTATGGAATATTTTCCTGCATTCTATTTGTATGATTTTCCAAACCAGAATGGTCACCTATAATACTATACATAGGCATAATATTTGAATCCTTAAAAAAATATCACGGCCTTGATTTTATTACCAAGACCCTGTAGCCTCTCCTTAGTCAACTATAACCATAATTTGTCTCCCACTCTAATTAAATTCTTTTCTCTATGTTGAGCATGCATGACATTATACTTTTCTCTCAACTTCTTCAATGTCTCTTGTACTTGCATATGGATCTACCTGATCTTTGCAACAAATTTCTTTTACCTTTAAAGCATCCTTGTGAGATCGTACCTCACTCCTCCTTACTTCCCATATGAAATATCCAAAGGTGAAATTGGAAAATATCCAAAACAATTTTCAAATGGGGACTTAATAGTAGTAGTGTGGACTTCTCTATTATAAGACTGCTATACATAAACGATTTTTTAATCCCAATTCTTCAATTTTTGTTGACTGTAATCACTCAAGAGCTACACCAAGGTCTTATTAACTACTTATGTTTTTCCATCTGTCTATAAATGGAATGTTATAGACCTATTCAACTTTGTTTCCATCATGATTTCCCACACTATAGTCTAGAATGCGTTGAGAAATCTAGTGCCCTAGTCTGAAATGATTCTCCTTGGTATCCCAAAGTGCACCTAGACTTGTCCAACGAAAAATTTTGTTGCTTCTTTTCCACTAATGTTATTTTTAAAGGGTATTTGAATGCAAACCTTACTGGACATATCAATTAACACAAACAAGTAGTCATGTCCATTATTTTTGAAGGGTATGAGAATGCAAATCTTGATGGACCTGTCAAATATCAAAAACAAGTAGTCATGTCCCTTCCTAGTTGTTGGTCAACCTCCCACAAATTCCATGTGTTGTCATTTCTCTAGCACCTGGAGCGCAAGTGCCTCAAGCGATATAGAAAGCTTCGTAGAGACAACCTCTGGGTTGATTGTAGACTAGTGCCTAGGAAATCTTGGATAGAGGAGTACATGGAAGATTATTTGTGAGGGGGTTTCTACTGCACTCCAATTTTCATGTAATTAAAAGAGAATAAATTGGGTTTGGTTCAATAGTCTGTCATCCAGGAAAACTTAAGCCGATACATGGATCCAAATTCTCGGGGGGTAAATAGGGCCTACCTCAAAGATAAATGTCTGGTTCTGGTGGCCGATACACAACAACATGCAACTTTATATTGAAGTTGTAGTAAAGTAAAGAGGAAAAAAGGAGGAGGGAATTTGATGCATAGGGATATAAATAGGACAAAATCCTAAGCAACAATGTTTCGAAAGAAGGATGGAATTCGATGCATAGGGCTATAAACAACACAACATCCTAATGACAATTTTTCGATAGAAATATGGAAGAGGGAGGAGATGAAAGAGAGGAAATAGTAGAGCACAAATTAAGGTTTCATGCATATATATCATGGGTACCTCTATCACCAAACAATGTGAGTAAATATGTGCTCATACATGTACTGCAGGTTAATCTAATAACATAGGTACAAATAATCTAATAACATAGGTAAATTTGTAATTGCTACAGGTACTATAGGCTATTAAATAACACAAGTAAATCGGTAATATACAGATGTATTGTTCTCTATTTAGCAGCAAAATATACGACCATGAAAGCATGAGACCGACAACTTCATTACACGATTTCAGTAGGAAGAAAAACATATATGAAATGAGATTTACAAAGGGGAAAACATACTACACATTTCTCTGATTGGAATCACATAAGAGTTTTATTAATCTGATATGAGTCCAACATACCGGTCCATTACATTCAGACAGATATCACTCAAGTCCCCCATGAACAAGGCAAATAGAACAAAAAATGGAATCATAGAATTCAAACCCTACGGGTGCAAAATTCTGGAACCTTTTCTAAGTGTTTCTTCCCCCTATTTATCAGAAGAGGGGGAGCTTGGGTTATAGTTACAAAAATATCTTTGCCAGAGTATTTAGCTGTATGCTAGAATAGTTGTCTCGGCATGTGGAGGCCTGCTGCCCAAATTATTACCCTCGAAATTCGATTCCCTTCTTGAAAATACAGAAAAATACAAAATAAACAGAAATAAAGAGAACTAGATGATGGGAGGAAGTATCCCTCTGTTGTTTCTGTGAAACCCCCAGTCAAGCTACGTCTCCGTTATCGTGCATCCCTCTAGCTTCTCGTTCTTCGGAGTTGGGAGTGGGTTGACTGTGAGTGCCTGTCGCGGAGTAGAAATGGAGTATGTCTCGACAATCCTTCACTGTGTATTGGGGTGGAGCCCTATGCCTCCATTTACTGTCTGAAGTCGTGCGACGAAGCATTTGAATTCATTTCTGCGGCTCGTGTAGTCCTTTGTTTCTTGTTGGAGGGGCTTCTATAGGATTAGCCCATATATCTCTACCACTACCCCGTACTTCTATTCAAAGTCTCAGCTGCCAACCCATCCACCTTTAAATCTCTGTACCACGCTATCAAGGCATCACTGCATCGAGACCTTTATGCTAAGAAGCATCACAGAACATCCAGTCTCGATCTCCTTTGGCCCCCCTTGGTTTAGCCCCTTTTTTCCTTTGTTCTCATTTGACCGAGGGCTACGATCAAGTGCTTAGTCCTCGGGCACTAGGGCCTTTGGACTCCCCTCCAGGGGTCTTTTTCCTTTGTTGCATAGAATCTCGCATATCAGTGGTTTCTAGCGGTGGCCTTTGGTATTTCCCCTTGACACTTGCGATTGCCAATATGCGGGAACGAGCCCGCCCAGGATATCGCAATCACAATATAGGAGAGGGACTTCCTACCATACTTCATAGAGCTTTCCGATTGTCTGAACGCGAAACTTCCATAAGGAATATCACATAAAATATTGCATCTGGGAGAGTTCCCGCATATCGCAATTGCAAGTCGGAAGGGACTTCGACGGAGGAGGAACTTTGACCTGTGTGATCCCCGATGTGCGGGATTTGCTCCTTTTGTGCTTAGCCCTTGGTCCTTCGGCCCTCCATGTGATCGCGAGCCAAACCCCTTATCAAAGCCCCATTTACTACAAATCGCAATCAGAGACTTTTAACTGGAGTTGCGACCTTTTACCTTTGCTGATCGCTGATCTGCATGATTGATGATGTCATCAGTGCCACGTGGCACTTCTTGAGTGGTTACACGTGTCACCCAGATATGCCCCCATAGGACCCTTGAAAACGCCAAATTTGCGTGCCACGTGTTCTTCGTACTGCCACGTCATGTTTACATAAGCTTTCCTATGTATTCATTGGGACCCGTGGTATTCTGCCAGGTGGCTCCCCTAGGGGAGAGAGAAAAGGCCTGCTTGCCTCTGGTTTTGCACTTGATTTCCTTTGTAAATCAGCATCAACCCTCCCATTTTGCTTTAAAAATATCGGTGTATTCCTTCGTAATTCCTTAGGAATGGTCCGTTGGACTCGCTGATCACCGATATCGGAGCTCTGCTACATGAAGCATCGAATGCCATGCTGTTACTACGTGCGATGACCGCTCACAAATATGCTTGACTGCCGGGACCTGCGATTTGCGATACTCTATGGGCTAAGGACCTCCATTGTTTGCAATCACTGATATTGGTGATCGTTGGTCACAAGTTGCTCTGTCCTTTCCCCTGCCACTGCTCTTAGGAAACTGCGATTGCGATTTTCCTCCCTTGGTCTTTTCTTCTTTTTTTTCTGGTTATTAAAGGGTATCTTCAATCTACTCTAACTTCTGATCTAGAGATCCATTTTTGGATTTCCACCTATTGTTGGAAATTTCATTCCGAGCACTATCCAATGGAGAGGGTCCGATTTAGCTTTGAAAGATTCTGTGGCTAAGGAGATGGTTTCAAACTTCACTACTCTCTTTGGTACTTTGGACAACTGAAAACTCATAATGTGGTGAGTGACAACATTGAATGCAATTGGGGATAGTGCCTTGCTGGTAAGGTGCTGAGAACCTGCAGACCAATATCCTTCACCATTGGGCATGGAGTCAAAAATATAATGAATCTATACAACTAGAAAATCTCCATGGGAATTCATTTGCTGGGACTAGTTTCCTCATCAAACTAGAACACAAAAATACAAATCTTAACAATTGTGAAGTAAATGCTCAACTAGTGAACTTATTTATATACACTCCTACTTATATACAGGGCTCAATTCACCTAAGTGAGTTCAACCCTCCAATGGATCCAGACCAACATTTGGGTGCTCGACCTAATGCCTTTATGCTGCTGAAATTTAAAAATTAAAATAAGCATGCACCTTAAAAAAATTTAAATAGAGAACTTGATTCATACTCCAGGGATAACCTCTGCTGCTAACCTAAGAATGTGGTCATGTAATCAATTACAGGGTCATATAACTGACAAGAAACATTTGCAGCTGCCTCTTTTTCATAGACAGTCCGCTCACCAATATCTTCTTGGTCAGGGTAGCTACAAGTACTATTCAGCTCCTCAGCCTTAGATTTTTTAAGCAAAACTGGTTGCTGGAAGTTTTCTCCCCACTTGCTGGTAAATGGATCCATTTGACAATCCTTGACCATCTCATCCTCTTGAGAATCATATGCATCATAAACCAGAGGAGGTTCTTGATCCTGTTCTCCAGGTGAAGGATGTGCATTGTAAGCTGGAGCCTCTTCGCTAACCTCCTGATGGGCCTCCTCTTCTTGTGTAGCTTCCTATGATTGGGATTGTTGTGGCCCTGCATCACTTGACTCTCCATCAGAGTCATATACATCATAGGAAGGACAAACATCAAATTTGGCCGAATAAGACCTATGAGGGTTTATTTGCAACTTGATGATGTTTCATTCATGTCTTTCTTGCTCTGTTATATACCTAGGGGGGATAATATGGGGTACCAAGGGAGGTACCCAAGGTAATAATGTAATAATGGGATGGGCCATAGTAATAAATAAGGTGGTTAACCCATGTCATGTAAGGGACCACAAGTAGTTAATAATAATGTAATGGGCCCATGGTATTAGTTGATGGTATGAGGAAACCATGGTAATGATGCATGGTATTGTATGTATGAGGCCTATATAAAGGCTAGAGACTCCACATATGAAATATGAAGAGGAGTATTCTTGTATGAACAGGCATATGGCTTGTGGAGTGTTCTCCTTCCTTAAGGAGTGAATGTATGGTGTTGCCCTACCTTAAGGGTTTGATCAATAAAGAATCATTTCATCTTATTTCTGGGTTATTTGCATTATCTCATATTTTTATATCAGATCTATAGTATTTCTGGGTTAGATCTACAACAATTGGTATCAGAGCACTTTCTTGGGCAAACCGTGGAGATTTTTTTTTTCATTTTTGCAGGGTTTCTGGGGCGGCGAATTTGCAGATCAGATCTGTACGTTTTGGTGCCATATCTGCAGAGTCTAATTGTAGATCAATACCCAAATTCAAAAACAAAATCAGTTGAATCGGAGTCCGGATGAAGGAGATATCGCTGATTTAAAAATCAGTGGGGTTGCAGACAATTTTCAGGACAACGAGTTTGCGGCGCAGATCTAGAACTCTTGGCACCAGATCTGCAAAATCTAATTGTAGATCTGGAATATTTGGGAAAAAACACATGATAAGGGGTTAATTTCCAGGGTTAGATCTGCAAAATCTATTCTATCTTATTGTTCTTCGGTTTATTTCTGTAGATCTGATACAAAAATATATGATAACAGAATAAACCCAAGAAAGAACAAGATCAAAATAGATAGAAATGATTCTCTTTATTAATCAAAACCCTTATGGTAGGGCAACACCATACATTCACTCCTTAAGGAAGGAGAACACTCCACAAGCCATATGCCTGTTCATACAAGAATACTCCTCTTCATATTTCATATGTGGAGTCTCTAGCCTTTATATAGGCCTCATACATACAATACCATGCATCATTACCATGGTTTCCTCATACCATCAACTAATACCATGGGCCCATTACATTATTATTAACTACTTGTGGTCCCTTACATGACATGGGTTAACCACCTTATTTATTACTATGGCCCATCCCATTATTACATTATTACCTTGGGTACCTCCCTTGGTACCCCATATTATCCCCCCTAGGTATATAACATGCTCATTGGGTGATGCTTCTTGATGCAAGTAGATGTATTCTTGGAGCAGAGCTCCACAAACATCTTCAACAGGGTCATCAACCTTGGGAATGTATTCATCATTAAAATGTGTGGAACAATCTTCAAATAGAGCATTGAATGGATATAGTATTTTGCAATAGTGATTGAATGTTATATGAAAATGTTTTAAGGAGGATATGCTGCCCCGAGGTATTGTTTTGTACCAAACTCTAGCATCCTCATCTAAAGAATGCATGAACAATTGCAATTGTACATCTTCAAGAAAAATACCCTGTTGTTCCATGCATTCATGAAATTCTTTGAGGTGTTGGTCAAGACTTCTATCTATGCTTCCACTGAACCTAGGAAAGTAGGTATACCATTAATGAAACGAAGGGACATGATTGAGATAACCAGCAATAGAAGAAAAATCCAGTGGGGAAAATTTGTTGGCCAGGAATTCAGGAATGGCCATTTTGAAAACCTCCCTAGATGAGTGATTTCAGGTTCAAGGCAGGGAAAGTTTTCGACTACTCTAGCATCAGAGCAAGTATGGGGTTGCTTGAAAGCTAGAGCGATCAAATAGAGAAATGAACAGTGGATTCACTGGGATGTTTACCATAAAATGAAACAATGGAGTCTCCAAGGTTAGATATCTTCAACCCACACTTCCCTTACTCACCTAACAAAGGGAATGTAACAATTTTGTCGTACCCAGGGAAAAATATTATTCTAATCCATTACCCAAAAACGACGCCAGAAAGATGTTGTCGCTTTTTCTAGCACCTGGAGCACAAGTTCCTCAGGAGATATAGAAAGGTTCCTAGAGACAACTTCTGGGTTGATTGTAGATTTGTGCCTAGGGCATCTTGAATAGAGGAGTACATGGAAGATTATCTATGGGGGGGTTTCTGCAGCACTCCAATTGTCACGTAACTAAAAGAGAATAAAGGGGACTTGGTTCAATAGTCTATCATCCAGGTAAACTCAAGCTGATACATGGATCCAAATGCTCAGGGGGTAAATCTTGCCAACCTCAACGAGAAATGTCTGGTTGTGGTGGCCGACACACAACAACAGGAAAATTTATATTGAAGTTGTAGTAAACTGAAGAGGAGGAAAGGAAGGAGGTAATTCGGTACATAGGGTTGTAAACATGACAAAATCATAAGCAACAATGTTCTAGAAAAAGGATGGAATTCGATGCATAGGGCTGTAAACAACACAAATTCCCAAGCGATGATTTTCCGATAGAAATATGGAAGAGGGAGGAGATGAAAGAGCGGAAATAGTGGAGTGCAAATTAAGGTTTCATGCATATACATCATGGGTACCTCTATCACTAAACAATGTGAGTAAATCTGTGCTCATATAGGTACTGCGGGTTAATCTAATAACGCAATTAAATCTGTAATTACTACAGGTACTATAGGCTATTGAATAACATAAGTAAATTGGTAATATACACAGGTATTGTTATCTATTTATCAGCAAAATATACGACCATGAAAGCATGATATCAACAACTTCATTACATGATTTCAGTAGGAAGAAAAACATATATGAAATGAGATTTACAAAGGGGAAAACATACTGCACATTGCTCTGACTGGAATCACCAAAGAGTTTAATTAATCAGATATGAGTCCAACATACCAGTCCATTACATTAAGCCATATATCACTCAAGTCCCCCATGAACAAGCAAGTAGAACCAAAAATGGAATCACAAAATTCATACCTTGCGGGTGTAAAATTCTGGAACCTTTTCTAAATGTTTCTTTCCCCTATTTATCAGAAGAGGGGGACCTTGGGTTATAGTTAAAAAAATACCTTCGCCAGAGTATTCAGCTGTCTGCTAGACTAGCTATCTTGACATGCGGAAAGCCTACTTCCAAAATTATTACCCTCGGGGTTCGATTCCCTTCTTGAAAATACACAGAAATACAAAATAAATAGAAATAAAGAGAAGTAGATGATGGGAGGAAGTATCCCTCTGTTGTTTCTATGAAAACCCCCGGTCAGGCTACACATCTGTCATCGTGCGTCCCTCTAGCTGCTCAGTTGGTTCCTGTCGCTTTCGCCTTAACTGCTTGAAAAGCTCGTTCTCCGGTTTAGGGTTAAGTGCTTGTCGCAGAGTAGAAATGGAGCATGTATCGACAGTGCTTCGCTGTGTATCGGGGTGGAGCCCCATGCCTCCTTTTACTATTTGAAGTCGTGCGGTGAAGCAATCAAATTAATTTTAGCATCCCATGTAGTCCTTGGTTTCTTGTTGTAGGGGCTTCTACAAGATTAGCCCACATAGCTCTGCCACTACTCCATACTTCTATTCAAAGTCTTAGCTGCCAACCCATCCGCCTTTAAAGCTCTGTACCATGCTATCAGGACATCGCTGCATCAAGACCTTTACGCTAAGAGGCATCACAAAATAACGAGTCTTGATCTCCTTTGGGCCCCCTTGGTTTAGCCCCTTTCTGCCTTTCTTCTCATCTAATTGAGGGCTATGACCAAGTGCTTAGTCCTCGGGTGCTAGGGCCTCTGGACTCCCCTCCGGGGGTATTTTTCCTTTGTCACATAGAATCAGGCATATCGGTGGTTTCTAGTGGTTGCCTTTGGTATCTCCCCTTGACACTTACGATCGCCGATCTGCGGGAATGGGCCCACCCGGGATATCAAAATCACAATATAGGAGAGGGCCTTCCTACCATACTTCGTAGAGCTTGCTGATTGTCCAGACGCAAAACTTCCATAAGGCATATCACATAAAAGATTGCATTCGGGAGAGTTCCCGCATATCGCAATCGCAAGTCAGAATGGAATTCGGTGGAGGAGGAACTTTGACCTGTGCGATCACCGATGTGCGGGATTGGCCCCTTTTTTGCTTAGCCCTTGGTCGTTCGACCCTCCATGTGATCACGGGCCAACCCCCTTATTGGAGCCCCCTTTACCGCAAATCGCAATCGGAGACTTTTAACTAGAGTTGCGACCCTTTACCTTCGCTGGTCGCCGATCTGCGGGATTGATGACGTCATTAGTACCACGTGGCACTTCTTGAGTGGTGAGACATGTCAACCAGATATGCCCCCATAGGACCCCTGAAAACACCAAATCTGCATGCCACGTGTCCTTCGTACTGCCACATCATGCTAACGTCAAATTCCCTGTGTATTCATTGGACCAATGGTATTCCGCCACGTGGCCCCCCTAGGGGAGAGAGAAGATGCCCACTTGCCTCTGGTTTTGCACTTGATTTCCTTTGTAAATCGTCATTGGCCCTCCCCTGCTGTTTTAATGCTATCATTGTATTCCTTTGCAATTCCTTAAGAATGGTCTGTTGGACCTGCTGATCGCCGATTTTCCGATATCGAAGCTTTGATACATGAAGTGACGAATGCCATTCCATTACTAAGTGCGATCTTCGATTGCTCATATGCATTGCCGATTTTCCGATATCGAAGCTTTGATACATGAAGTGCCGAATGCCATTCCATTACTAAGTGCGATCTTCGATTGCTAATATGCTTGAATACTGGGACCTCCGATCTGGGATACTCTATGGGCTAAGGACCTCCATCCTTTGTGATCACCGATATCAGTGATCACCGGTCGCAAGTTTTTTTGTCCTTTCCCTAGCCGTTGCTCTTAGAAAACTGCGATTGTGAGTAGCCTCCCCTTGGTCGTTTCCTCTTTGTTTTCTGGATATCAAAGGATATCTTCAATCTGCTCTAAGTTATGATCGAGAGATCCATTTTTGGATTTCCACCTACTGTTGGAAAGCTTATTCCGAGCACTATCCAATGGAGAGGGTCTAGTTTAGCTTTGAGATCTTCCATGGCTTAGGATATGGCTTCAAACTTGACTGCTCTATTTGGCACTTTAGACAACTGAAAACTATAATGCGGTGAGTGAAAACACCATGGAAATTCTTTCCCAAGGATGAGGGGTTAGATGTAAAGGATAGTATACACCATGTTTCCTATTTCTAGGTTTGTTGGTATGACAAAGCTTACACCCTCTTATAAACCTAGCAACATCTTCTTGCATTCTGTGCTAGTACACATACCTCTGCAAATTGTAAATTGTCCCCCCTACACCAAAATGTCCTGAAACATTAGATGTATGAGCCTCTCTAATTAGTTTTAGCTTCTCACCTTTAATAATGCATGACCTATCCAACATGTATAGTAACCTATCCTAGAGATGATAGTTGATTGTTCTATCTCCATTATTTGCACGATTCTGGCTCTATAATTGCTGAAACACCTCCTTGAAGTCCTCATCCTTTGTATATGCCTCTTTATATGCTTCATGGCTGAAATTTGTTGAAGGAAAGGTAATTAGGATTAGTTTTCATTATGACTCGTAACGATATTTTTATGAAGAAAAAATTGTTATTCCTTGCATCATGGGTTTCATGAGCAAGATGTGTTTACCATAGGTCAAAGAATTCTCCTTGATGTCTTTAGGATATCTATGTTTCATCATAATTTTTATGAAATTCATAAGGTCAAAGGTTAAGCTCCAAGATTAGTGTCACTATTATGATGCAAACTTTCTCTACAATACGCAGTAAATCTCCTTGATATGCCGGCCCAGAACTAAGACGCTCCTGTCGGATTGGTACATGATCGTTCACTCATATATATAGGAGTTAACGTAAGGTCAAAATGATAATCTTAGAAATAGTCTACCCATCACAGTCATCGATAAAAGGAAAGCATACACTATGGTTATCTTGGAAGCGTCTTAGTCTTGAAACTTTAGTCTCGATATACAAACATGTCTTCAGAACCTTCTTCGCATTCCAATCATCGATCAAGGAATGATTACACAGTGGATATATCAGAAGCATCATGGTCTCTAAAGTCTCACAATACATAGATAATGCTCCACACTTCGAAAGTTTGTAATAAAAACTCAGTGTTACAGTCCTCGTAAATCCAGAAAGAGAAGCTCGGTGATATATCTCTTGGCAGTCAGTAAGAAGATAAATTATATACATCTCTCGGATGTCTGTAAGGAGCTCAGGAAACTTCGGTAACATACTTAATAAGTCTGTAAAACAATGATATTACTCGGAGGATTACTTACTGTAATATATATCTCAGAACTAATTAAGGAACTGTGCATATATATATATATATATATATATATATATATATATATATATATCTATATATATATATATATATATATATATATATAAAATATATATATATATATATATATATATATATATATATATATATATATATATATATATATATATATATATATTTATATATATATATATATATATATATATATATACATACACACACACCAGTGGTTGTACTAAGTGTAACACTAAGGTGAGGTCTCTCTCATATCTATTTCAACCAATGAAGAATTAAAGGACTATGGAAAATCGATAGAAGAAGATATCAAAGACAGTGAAAAAGAAGACATAAGGAGAAGGAGTACAATGATATCAAGGCAGTGAGTTGTAGAACAAACAATGCAGAGAATAGTGAAAAACATCTTGGAGGTAACCTTGTGTCTATTTTGTCAAGGGTCTTGGTATTCATCTAAATATCTATAAGAAGAGATTCAAGGGTTTTACTCTTAAGAGGAGAGGTTTATCGCTGGCTTGGAGCTAACATCTCGTGTACTTATTTTTATTATTGATCTTCCATTTTTATAACTGTTTGAAGATTGAAGAACACACTAATATATAACAAAGCTAATTGAAGAAGACAACAAAAACTGTTATCGATAAGTTTGAGAAGAATCACTAAGTCATGAATTTCCCTAGATTCTTCAACATGGAATCAGAGCTATGGTTCATGAAGGGCATGAAGGAGATCAACTATATTAGGGAAAAGCTTGTGAAGAAGTGTTCATCCCAATGAAGGGTCACGATGCCTATATATCACAGTCTCGGTTAGAAGGGTATCAGTACTATCATAGTCAACACTCAGATAGAAGTGTATATATCACAGTCACAAAGGAAATATCTACAATACAAAGATGTCTATACCACAACCTTGGTCTCAGGCATATAATAGTCTCAGAAGAATCACAATATGTCACAATCCCGGTCTTACCCCATGATAATGCTCCAGTCTTAGCCTATGGTGATGCTACAGTCTTTGCCTAACATGGAGCTACCATGGAAGGAATTGCTAAAATATCAAGGAGTATGAAGGAAGGCATCACAAAGGTTTGTCAAAAGTCACATGTATGTCTTTATTATAAGTTTTGTTATTCTCTTTATCAAATCCTATTTACACTACTAACACTCATCTTGTTTATCTCTCTTGAATCGTAAAGGATTCTTGTTTGAGATAATTCATCATTTGATGATTCTACCACCCTATTCATTTCTAAATTGTTTAAATGAAAAGAGCCTTTAAAGGTTCTTGGAAGCCCTAACCTAAGGGCATATTGATAGGATGTCAATCCCTAAACCTTATTAAGGATATTAATGATAAAATTTCTACACTAATTGACATAAATTGATGATGTGTGAAACCCTAAACCTAATTAGGGATATTGATTAAGAAATTCCTATACTGGTTGATTTATTGGGGATGTCATATTCGAGTTTTTGATATGATCATAGAAGCTCTAACCTATTAAGCTTTAAATCTTAAACCCTTGAAGTTCTGATAGAATTTGCTTTGACAATGAATCAAACACCTAAGTTTTGGTTAGGTCTACAAGCAATATTCGTGCCATGAAAAGTCCCTGGAATGAAACCCTAGGTACATCTTTCCTTTCCTAGCTTAGTCTTGATCAAGGTATTTTCTAACTGTATAATGTGTCTATACATGATGGCTATCTCCTAGAAATATGTGCTTATTAAATTTTCTAAAGATTAGGGGATCTAGGGTTTGATAGTCAAGCCCTGGTCAAAGTTTGAAAGTTCTTGGATGATGATTGAAATCTAGGGTTTGTAACTAAATCCTAGTAATGATTAAATTCTCCAGTATGTGTATTCATCTAAATATATAAATCGTGTTCTAATAATTTATAGATAGAAAATCTAGGGTATACATCAAACCCTAGAAGAAGCAATTCATGTTGATAAAATCTAGGGTTTACTGAAAACTCTAGTAGATAGTATATCATATGGTTTCTAAAGTTATCTAATCACGATTGAATTGCTGATATGACTTAGGGTTGTATCAAACCTAGTCTAGATGACTGAAATAATTAAGAGTGTAATATATTGCTGATTATAAAAAATTATAAATGCTCCCACTACTATAAAGTTTTCATATGATCAATTCGTCCTTCTACATAATTAGTTTGTACTTGTTGTCTAAGTGGTGTAGGTACATCATATTGGTAAAGAATATAGTAAAAGAAGTTGACATGATCAACACGAGATCAAGGAAGCTATTGGAAGAAGCCTATATGGCCTAAAGGTAGAGTGAAGTATGAATGCCTGTATTTAATTTTATAATGTCATGTCGTATGGTTGCAGGTAACATGAATCACTACTTCTATCTTAAGAAGCATGATCAAGAGAAAAAGGATATCCTCGGAAAATATGCAGAAAAGCATAAGTCGCAGTAGATGAAATTAACATAATATGTCCTCATATAAAGTATGAGGTGGTTGACTACGATTACAAGAACTCTGATTAGAAACCCCTAAGAATGGAATAAGTGAGGAAGAAAGAGATCATGAACTATGCAACCATGATGAAGGAAATCAAAATCCAAAAGATCAAGAAGACTTGACTAGAAAATATCCCAGAAAGATATGAAGACTTTGATGGAAAATATGTAGAACCTTGACAATGGATATCTTTGGGAGATGTGTCAACAGGAATGCAGGACACTGATACCTACAAAAAGATGTCATGATGAAGATACACCTAGTAAGGTATGATTTGATTTAATGATATATTTTGATTTCTTAAATAATATCTGGATAAGTTCATGCAAGGCTACTTACAAGTGCAACTAGCATTCATGTGATGAATGGTAGAAGCGTGATGAGAAAGAAGTAGTCATATGACGAAGGTTCCAGATATGAATAATACCACTTTCCATGAAGAAAGGAATGACATGACGAACTAGGGAGGAAAGTGATCGATGACTGTTGCCCTACAAGAAAGAAGTTCAACTAATTTTCATGACATCAAGGAGAAAAGTTGATATAGCAACTGAAGGACCCATGGAGAAGAAGTTGCTGATGTATAAAAGAGTCCCTAGCTAAGAGGGAGCTCTGACAGGTCCCTGATCAAGAGGAAGTTTGGATTAGATCACCCTGACTACAAAGGAGTGACAATCATGCATTTCTATTTCATGTGTCATGCACTAGACCAGGAATAAAAACCGTAAGTCGAGGTGAAGGTCATGGATGGAAATGAAGACACATGATAGACACAACATTATTGTCTTCACTTGGGAAGAAAGAATGGGAGGATTGGGTAATAATCTAGCATCTGATACTCTAAAGAGAGGATGAGTTCCAGAGGCTACTTGGCCCTCTACAGGCTCTGCCTAAAGAAATAATGAAGTAAACACTTAGAAGTCTTTGACATACACATACTTGAAGTTTGATGTCTTGCGGAATAAGACAGATAACTTTCTGCAGCTGAATAGGTGATTATGTGTGTATGCAAGTTATGTATATTTGCTGTTTAACAATTTATATCAGTTTTGTTTAGCATATCATCTTCAACAAATAAAGACATCAAAATGATAAAGCAGTTCACCCCCTCCTGGGCTACATCTGCTGGACCAAGCCTCTCAAACTAGGTTTGTCCTCTTGTATTAAAAATGCTATAAAGGCTAATACAAGAATATGAGTGTCTCGAAAGATAGATCTGACTGTAAATACAGAATCAGAAGATAGGAATTAGCTAAACATGCTCTTTCCCAAACACCAAACAGTGAAATTGTACCTTATACAGTACTTTCCCCAATTGGCCCTAGTGGCCCTTTAAACTTGCATGGAGAATTTTGAGGTGAAGATGACCTCAATTGGTTATGAAACCTCTGCCATTAGACTCAGAAGGTTGAAAATAGCAGACATAGGCTTTTGAATCACCAAAAATGGATGAAAATAGCTCCCAAACAGCTCAAGCACTGAAATGGCCCTCGTGGCTCTGAAAGCTTACCTGAAGCTAAACAGTGATAATAATGCCTCAACAGGCAAAACGAGATGTAGAAATGGATTCAGAATGCTGAAAACCTTCAGGAATGACCTTCGTTCTACATTCACTGGTTGCACAATTCCCAATGCAGCTCCCAAACTGATTTGGCCCTAGTGGCTCCTAGAACTTACACGAAGCTAAAACACCTGCAAATGACCTTAGATGGTTGTGAAACTTATGCCAATGGCTTCATAAGGTTGAAGATACCCAAAATCAAAAAACAATTCGTCCAAAACGGACTTTCCTAGCCAAAGTTATGGCCATTTACTCCCAACTGCCAGCTGGTCCTAGAAAGACTCCAGCTAACTTTAGTTGGAGCCAGTTAGGCCCGCCAAATATGGCGGGTCCGCCCAAATTTGGCGCTCCGCCAAAAATCCGCCAACTTAACTGTCAATTTAACTCCAGTTTTGACGCGCATGTGATCGAGAATCTTGGCTGGTGGTTTGCATGGGATTTCGCGCCGGGCGGTGGGGGTTTAGGCCCATGGTTTTGAGCACTGGGTCGTATGGCATGGGGGGCTGGCCCTTAGGGGTTGGCCCCATTTGGGCCCTGCCCAAATGAAGTTTAAACTTCATATTGAATTCGTTCCACCAACAAAACAAATCTGATCCCTGTGGCACGTTGGTAAGGCTTTGGTATGGTTTGTGGGAGGTCGTGTGTTCAATTCCACTCTCCGCCCAAAACAAATTTTAATATGCGCCCATATATGCTGACGTCACCCTGGCCTCTGGGCCTGCCACGTGGCAGATTCTGATTCGCTGCCCAAAAGGAATATTCCCTGGAATATTCTATGGACTATTCTTTTTTAATTTTTTTTTTGAAAAATATTAAAAAATTAAGGGTTATTGGGCAATTTTGTTTTTGGCATAACTTTCTCATACGGCGACCATTTTTCGAACCGTTCATGGCACTGGAATTAGGAAGACGAGCTCTATCCGGTCGTTCAAGTTCAAACTAGTTCTGAGCACTTTCATTTTTGACCATTTTACGACACTTGGTCCTGAGCTCCTGATCACACCTCCCAAATGAGAAGGCTTTTGGTCCCCAAAAGCTTACTAAATCTCTGAACTGAACTATACAGCACTTGAGGAACAGAAACATCCTCTTCCATTCAGACAAAAGAGCATACTGATGCCAAAATGTCCTGCCTTGCCAACTGTCGTCATGGCGACTTTCTGCTGCATAAGCCAAGTACTTGTCGAATCTCGACCAAGTTCTTTCGCTAGACAAATCTGAAATTGCAGGAACCAGCAATGATATTTGCTGATATATGAGCTGAAATCTTCCTCTAAACAAGTGGGCTTGCCAGTTGTCACGATGCCCATCCATGGCACCTCCGCTCCAAAAGAAGAGCTGCCTCCCAAATGAGAAGGCTTTTACAAAGATGAAACACTTCATCATTTCTCCTCTTTTACAATCTTGGAGATCAAATTAACTTTTTCCAAGTCAATATTACATTACATGCATGATTAAAAACAAAGTAATCAACCCTTCAAGTTAATCACACATACATGTTTAAAATACAAGGAAATCATCATGATCCCTGTGCTCATGCATATCATTCTCATGCATGCAGTTTATCCTTCAACTTTCTCTTAAGTACAATCATAATTACAATATCCTCGATCACTTGTACATGTACTTTCAAAGCTGAAATGAATATAACTTTTGCTGCGATAGAGTGAGTCTCATACTCATCTTTTGCCATCCTGCAACTTGCATTCCCTTAACAAAGAAATGCATTCAATCAAAAGACATGCAACTTTAATTGGATAAGAATTCTAACCATTTCTTACCAATCCATTTCAAAGGCACTTCCTTTAACTACACATCAATATCAACATGTGTATCATCCTTATACATATCAATGATGGAAACTTCCTTCCCATTCTTGCCATACTCTTTCTCCAATTTCTTCAATTTTCGTGGAAGCATTGTTGGATTCAGAGTCCAACACCTTTCAACAGTATGTCCATGCTTATGGCAATAAGTGCAACACATGTTCATCTTCTTGACAACATGATTTGCATTGTTCAATGGAACTTTGGCTTCTTGCCTCCTTTCCTTCAAAAGTTTCCTGTATGTTGTCATTCTTTTCCAACATCTAGAAACACTATGGTTAACCAAACCACAAAAAGAACATGCAATTCTTTTCCAATGCTTGTGTGGAAATTTTCCATGCTTTACATGATTAAAGGAAATATGATTGAAATCAGATTTATACCTTTCTCTTTCACCTTCATTACCTTCATGAGGAGGTGAATCAAATGAAGAAGAAGCTCCCTTTGGAACACTATCAGTCCCTTCAATGGTTTTAGAGCTTTCACAATTCTCTTGTTCAAGTGCATGCTTATGCACACCTTCTTCTTGCAAGGTATGTTTCAAACTATTGCATTCTTCAAGGATACAACCTTGAGATAGAGAACCTGAAATGAAACTCCTTCTAGGAACCGTTTCAATTGCCTTCATGGCTGCTTTGGAACTTTCTCCACAAGATTGTCCATAGCCAAGACCCAAATTCTTAGGCCTTACCTCAACCATTATTGGCTCAACTATACCTTGTGCATGTTTGCCCAATCCTTTTCCTTCATATCCCATTTTGGACATCAACTTGGACCCTATGCCTCTGGTATGTTTCTCAAAAGAACCAACATAAACATTCTTATAAGAATTTGAAGACAAACTAGAATTGTTTACCTCTTCTTCAAGCTGATACTTGGCTAAGGCTTCTTTGGCAACAAGGAGTTGTGTCTCCAACTCATGCATCCTTTCCAGCTTCATGTTTGCAATATGAAGTTGGCCTTCCATTTCCTGCAATTGGTCAGAAAGCAACTGCTTCTCTTCCCTCATGGAATTCAACTGCTCTTGAAGTCTAGAGCTCTTTCTTTCATCCTCATACATTTCTCTCACCATATTCATCATGATGAAAAATTCTTGCTTTAAGCCTTCAGCAAAGAATCTTGTGAATGAGGACGATTTTGAGAACTCACTTATGGAAGTTGTCATTATAAAAATGAACAAAAGAGCTTTAGCAAACTCAAACAACAAGTAGTTTGCAGAAAAATAAAGCAGTCAATCTTCAACACTGCTTAAGACACCTTTCAAGCTACACAATCAAGCTAGTGATGTCAGTCAAGCAAACCCAGTGCTCTGATACCATCTGATCTGAAAATGGAATGTACTTGTTTAAGGGTGCAAGGTAACCATTTCCCATAATTTCAAATGTGAGCTATACACTCCAAGTGGACCTCTGAAAATGTGAAAAGTTCTTATTTCTTATACAGAGATAGATTGTAGGGGAATTCACCGGCCATGTCACCTCTAAAGAGAGGATGAGTACTAGAGGCTACCTGGCCCTCTACAGGCTCTGCCTAAAGAAATAACGAAGTAAACACTGAGAAGTCTTTGACATACACATACTTGAAGTTTGATGTCTTGCGGAATAAGACAGATAACTTTCTGAAGCTGAATAGGTGATTATGTGTGTATGCAAGTTATGTATATTTGCTGTTTAACACTTTATATCAGTTTTTTTTAGCATATCATCTTTAGCAAATAAAGACATCAAAATGATAAAGCAGTTCACCCCCTCCTGGGCTACATCTGCTGGACCAAGCCCTCTCAAACTAGGCTTGTCCTCTTGTATTAAAAATGCTACAAAGGCTAATACAAGAATATGAGTGTCTCGAAAGACAGATCTGACTGTAAATACATAATCAGAAGATAGGAATTATCTAAACATGCTCTTTCCCAAACACCAAACAGTGAAATTGTACCTTATACAATACTTTCCCCAATTGGCCCTAGTGGCCCTTTAAACTTGCATGGAGAATTTCGAGGTGAAGATGACCTCAATTGGTTCTGAAACCTCTACCATTAGACTCAGAAGGTCGAAAATAGCAGACATAGGCTTTTGAATCACCAAAAATGGATGAAAATAACTCCCCAACAGCTCAAGCACTGAAATGGCCCTTGTGGCCCTAAAAGCTTCCCTGAAGCTAAACAGTGAGAATAATGCCTCAACAGGAAAAAAGAGCTATACAAATGGATTCAGAATGCTGAAAACCTTCAGGAATGACCTTCGTTCCACATTCACTGGCTGCACAATTCCTAATGCAGCTCCCAAACTGATTTGGCCTTGGTGGCTCCTAGAACTTCCACGAAGCTAAAACACCTGCAAATGACCTCAGATGGCTGTGAAACCTATGCCAATGACTTCATAAGGTCGAAGATACCCAAAATAAAAAAAAATTCGTCCAAAACGGACTTTCCTAGCCAAAGTTATGGCCATTTACTCTCAACTTCCAGCTGGTCCTAGAAAGACTCCAGCTAACTTTAGTTGGAGCCAGTTAGGCCCGCCAAATATGGCGGGTCCGCCAAAATTTGGCGCTCCGCCAAAAATCTACCAATTTAACTGTCAGTTTAACTCCAGTTTTAGCGCGCATGTGACCGAGAATCTCGGCTGGTGGTTTGCATGGGATTTCGCGCGGGCGGTGGGGGTTTAGGCCCACGGTTTTGGGCGCTGGGTCGTATGGCATGGGGGGCTGGCCCCATTTGGGCCCCACCCAAATGAAGTTTAAACTTCATATTGAATTCGTTCCGCCAACAAAACAAATCTGATCCCTGTGGCGCGTTGGTAAGGCTTTGGTATGGTCTGTGGGAGGTCGTGTGTTCAATTCCACTCTCCGCCCAAAACGAATTTTAATATGCGCCCATATATGCTGACGTCACCCTGGGCCACATGGTGGCCTCCGGGCTTGTCACGTGGCAGCTTCTGATTCGCTGCCCAAAAGGAATATTCCCTAGAATATTCTGTGGTTTTTTTTTTTGAAAAATATTCAAAAATTAAGGGTTATTGGGCAATTTTGTTTTTGGCATAACTTTCTCATACGGCGACCGTTTTTCGAACCGTTCACAGCGCCGAAATCAGGAAGACGAGCTCTATCTGTTCATTCAGGTTCAAACCAGTTCTAAGCACTTTCATTTTTGACCATTTTACGACACTTGGTCCTGAGCTCCTGATCAAGAATACACAGTAAATCTCCTTGATATGTTGGCCCAGAACTAGGGCCCTCATATCGGCTTGGTACATGATCGTTGACTCATATATAGGAGTTAACATAAGGTCAAAAGGATAATATTATAAACAATCTACGCATCACAATCATCGATAAAAGGAACACATACACTGTGGTTATCTCATAATCATCTTGGTCTTTGAAGTCTGGTCTCGATATGAAACATGTATTCAGAACCTTCTTTGCATTACAATCATCGATCAAGGAATGATTACACAGTGGATATCTTGGAGGCATCACGGTCTCAAGAAGTCTCGCAATACATAGACAATGTTCCACACTTCGCAAGTCTATAATTGAACCTCGGTGTTACAGTCTTTGCAAGTATGTAAGATAAGATTGATGATATAGTCCTCGCAAATTTGGAAAGAGAAGCTCGGTGATACATATCTTGGAAGTTTGATTATATACATCTCTCGGATGTTTGTAAGGAGCTCAGGAAACTTTGGTAACATACTTAAGAATTCTGTAAAACAATGATATTACTCGGGGGATTACTTAGTGTAATATATATCTTAGAACTAATTAAGGAATTGTGCATATCTATATATATATATATATATATATATATATATATATATATATATATATATATATATATATATATATATATATATATATATATACATATACATAGTGGCTATACTAAGTGCAACACTAAGGTGAGATCTCTCTCATATCTATTGCAACCAATGAAGAATCAAAGGATTGTGGCAAATCGATAGAAGAAGGTGTCGAAGACAGTGACAGAGAAGACATAAGGAGAAGGAGTACAGTGATATCAAGGTAGTGAGTTGTAGACCAAACAATGCAGAGAATAGTGACAAACATCTTGGAGGTAACCTTGTGTCTATTTTGTCAAGGGTCTTGGTATTCATCTAAATATCTATAAGAAGAGATTCAAGGGTTTTACTCTCAAGAGGAGAGGTTTTTCCCTGGCTTGGAGCCAACATCTTGTGTACTTGTTTTTATTGTTGATCGTCCATTTTGATAACTGTTTGGAGATTGAAGAACACACTAATATAACAAAGCTAATTGAAGAAGACAACACAAACTGTTATCAATAAGTTTGAGAAGAATCACTAAGTCATGAATTGCCCTAGATTCTTCAACATGGAATCAGAGCTATGGTTCATGAAGGGCATGAAGGAGATCAACTATATCACGGAAAATCTTGTGAAGAAGTGTTCATCCCAGTGAAGGGTCACGATGCCTATATATCACAGTCTCGGTTAGAAGGGTCTCAGTACTATCACAATCAACACTGTCTCGGATAGAAGTGTTTATATCACAGTCACAGAGGAAATATCTACAATACAAAGATGTCTATACCACAACCTTGGTATTAGGCATATCATAGTCTCAGAAGAATCATAGTATATCACAATCCTGGTCTGATCCCATGATGATGCTCTAGTCTTAGCCTATGGTGATGCTACAGTCTTTGCCTAACCTGAAGCTACCATAGAAGGACTTGCTAAAAGATCAAGGAGTATGAAGGAAGGCATCACAAAGGTTTGTCAAAATTCAAGGTATGTCTCTATTATAAAGTTTTGTTATTCTCTTTACCAAATCCTATCTACACTACTAACGCTCATATTGTTTAGCTCTCTTGAATCGTAAAAAAATCTTGTTTGAGGTAATTCATCATCCGGTGAATCTACCACCCTATTCATTTCTAAATTGTTTAAATGAAAAGAACCTTGAAAGGTTCTCTGGAAACCCTAACCTAAGGGCATATTGATAGGATATCAATCCCTAAACCTTCTTAAGGATATTAATGATAAAATTGCTACACTCATTGACATAAATTAATGGTGTGAAACCCTAAACCTAATTAGGGCTATCAATGAAGAAATTCCTATACTAGTTGATTTATTGGTGATGTCATATTCGAGTTTTTGATATGATCATGGAAGCTATAACCTATTAAGGATGAAATATTGAACCCTTGCAGTTCTGATAGAATTTTCTTTGACAATGAATCAAACACCTAAGTTTTGGTTAGGTCTACAAGCAAGATCTGTGCCATGAAAACTCCTAGGAATGAAATTCTAGGTACATCTTTCCTTTCCTAGCTTAGTCTTGGTCAATGTATTGTCTAACTAAATAATGTGTCTATACATGATGGCTATCTCCTAGAGATATGTGCTTATCAATTTTTATAAAGATTATGGGATATAGGGTTTCATAGTCAAGCCCTAGTCAAAGTTTGAAAGTTCTTGGATGATGATTGAAATCTAGGGTTTGTAACTAAATCCTAGTAACGATTAAATTCTCTAGTATGTGTGTTCATCTAAATCTATAAATTGTGTGCTGAGAATTTATAGATAGAAAATATAGGGTATACATCAAACCCTAGTAGAAGAAATTCATGCTAATTAAATTTAGGGTTTACCGAAAACTCTAGTAGATAGTATATCATATGGTTTCTCAAGTTACTAATCATGATTTAATTGTTGATATGAATTAAGGTTGTATCAAACCTAGTCTAGATGACTGAAATAATTAAGAGTGTAATCTCTTGCTGATTATGAAAAATTATAAATTATTCCACTACTATAAAGTTATCTTATGATCAATTTTTGCTTCTACAAAATTAGTTTGTACTTGTTGTCTAAGTGGTGCAGGTACATCATATTGGTAAAGATGCTAGTAAAAGAAGTTGACACGATCAAAATAAGATCAAGGAAGCTATTGGAAGAAGCCTGTATGACCTAAAGGTAAAATGAAGTATCTATGATTTCATTTAATTTTATAATGTCATGTCGTATGGTTGCAGGTAACATGAATCACTACTTCTATCTTAAGAAGCATGATCAAGAGAAAAAGGATCTCCTCCTCTGAAAAGATGTAGAAAAGCATGTCACACTAGATGAAATTAACATAATATGTCCACATATAAAGTATGAGGTGGTTGACTACGATTAGAAGAACTCTGATTAGAAATCCCTAAGAATGGAATGAGTGAGGAAGGAATAGATCATGAACTATTCAACCACGATGAATGCAATCAACATCCAAAAGATCAAGAAGACTTGACTAGAAAATCTCCCAGAAAGATATGAATACTTTGATGGAAAAGATGTAGAAACTTGACAATGGATATCTTTGGGGGATGTGTCAACAAGAATGCAACATGTTGATACCTATAGAAAGATGTCGTGATGAAGAGCCACCTAGTAAGGTACGATTTGATTTAATGATATATTTTGATTTCTTAAATAATATCTGGATAAGTTCATGCAGGGCTACTTACAAGTACAACTAGTATTCATGTGATGAATGGAAGAATCATGATGAGAAAGTAGTCATATGACGAAGGTTCCAGATATGAAGAAGGGTACTATCCATGAAGAAAGGAATGACATGACGAATTAGGGAGGAAAGTGATAGATGACTGTTGCCCTACAAGAAAGAAGCTTAACTATTTTTCATGACATCAAGGAGAAAAGTTGATCTAGCAACTGAAGGACCCACGAAGAAGAAGTTGATGATGTATAGAAGAGTCCCTAGCTAAGAGGGACCTCCGACATGCCCTTGATCAAGGGGGAGTTTGGATTAGATCACCTCGACTATAAAGGAGTGACAATTGTTTTTTTTCTATTTCATCATGCACTAGACCATGACTAACAACTATAAGTCTAGGTGAAGGCCATGGATGGAAATGAAGACACATGATAGACACAACGTTCTTGTCTACTTGGGAAGAAAGAATGGGAGGATTGGGTAATCATCTAGCATCCGATACTCTTTGAGGATGTGTAGGGAAACTAAGACAAGAGTAAGAAAGAGGACTGATATTCTTTGAGGGCGGGGAACCCAAGACAAGAATAGTCCTAGAAGGTCATACTCAGTGAACACCGAGGTGGGTATGTACCTTGAGAGACAATGGCTAAGGTGTCTATAAGTCATTGGTATCACCAACATTGTGCTCTAATCTATTGAGAAATAGAGCTATTATTCAAGGCCTTGCTATGTGACAATGTTGGTTATAATGATGCTATATGGATGGATTACTAGTCCGACTCTTTTTATGAGATCTCTTTAGTGTTGAATAGCCATGTACCATTTAATGAATACCTCCCTAGTTAAGAGGGAGTGTTGAAGGAAAGGTAACTAGGATTGGTTTTCATTATGACTTGTAATGATAATTTTATGAAGAAAAAATTGTTATTCCTTGCATCATGGGTTTCATGAGAAAGATGTGTTTACCATAGTTCAAAGACTTCTTCTTGATGTCTTTAGGATATTCTATGTCATCATAAGTGCTATGAAAGTCATAAGGTCAAAGGTTAAGCTCCAAGATCAGTATCACTATTATCATGCAAAACCGCTCTACAATACGCAGTAAATCTCTGTGATATGTTGGCCCATAACTAAGGCACTCATGTCAGCTTGGTACATGATCGTTGACTCATATATATAGGAGTTAACTTTGTGAAAATTTGCTGCAATAATTGATTTATTTCTCCTACTTATTTATGATAAGTTATTTACCAATACTTCAGTAAATACCAAAATAAATTCAGTTGCAAACTTCACAAACTAGAACTGAAAATCAAACGGAAGGAGAAACATCATCATATTAACAATCACATTGACACACTTGTTTTTGGACAATCGTCCCCGAAAAAACCCATTGTGGGAAAATCGGTGTAGCAGATCTGAGGATTCTTATTATTGACAGTAAATATCTGAATACAATCTAGGATTCTCATCTAACAATCCTTTACAAAGAAAATATTGATGGAAAACCGGAGTGAGTTTTACCTCACCTCACCTGACAGAATTCCAGCTGATCTGGCACAAGACTGGCTAACCCCGACTATTTCTGCGTTGGCTATGTATCAGCCCTGTGTCACCTTCTCTGCTCTTTACGTCAGCTCTTCCAACTATTCCAGCAGTTTCAGTAGTTCTGGCAGCTCCGACAGTTCTATATTCTACGCTCTCCTGGATGTTCTGATAGTTCTCGACAGTTGTGGTTGTTCTGGCTGTTCTGGATTCTACGCTCTCCCGAAAATTCTGACAGTTCCGACAGTTCCGGCTATTCCGACAGTTATGGATTCCATGCTCTCTTGGCTATCCTGACAGTTCCCCGCTGTTCCTGTGGTTCTGGATTCTGCACTCTCCCGGCTGTCCCAGTAATTCCCGATAGTTTCGGTTGTTTCAACATTTATGGATTTTGCGCTCTCTCGGCCACTGCGTTGCATCACTTCAAGCTCTCTCTACGTCTATGTTCTGTATTTTACAAAAATTCCTTCTCCCAGATTATCTCTGCCCCTTAGCTGCAAGATCTCCCCAATCAATTTTCCTCCTTAGAGCTTCTCACCTCAGAAAATTGATTTCCTCAGTCTCTCTCTGTGTGTTTCCAAATGAACCCCAAACCTCCATTTTATACTTTTCTTGTTGAGTCTTCAATGAACAAGATTCTAATCAACGGCTAAGATTGAAACATGACTTGATCCGCCTTCTAGATCATTCTCACCCATATTTTGATTAATACTCATTAATATTTTAATTTTCCTAAGTTTAGACTTAGGAACCCCATTAAAAATATTAATTATTTTAATAAAATATGATCTAGGTGGAATTTCACCAAACGATTTTTGGGTTCTTTATAACTCATGTGCCTTAGCTTCTCCACCAATTTTCAAGGATAGATCACTTTCAATGCTACCAAAAACTAACACTCCCTCTTAGCGAGGAAAGTGCTCTAGCAACAATGTCCACGTGCATGTTGCTCTTTTTTTGAAGCACCTCCTTTTTGCACTGTTGCTACCACCAACACTGTGATGTTGCTACTATTATTGTATTTTTTTCCCATGACACTACCATTGCCACTGTTGCATCTGTACTACAACTCCATCCCAAATGCTGCATCATTCTATTGAAAGGGATTTTCCAACATAGTACCCGTTTGTTCCTGAAAGTGAACAAACTTGGCTCTTCCTAGAGCCTTGGTGAGTATGTCTACCACCTGATTTCATGTGGGAGTTTACTCCAACTGTACCACTCCACGCTGAACACAGCCTCTGATAAAGTGACACCGAATATCGATGTGCTTGGAGCGATCATGAAATACTGGGTTTTCAGAGAGCTTGATACAACTCTGATTACCATAGAAGATCTTGTTAAAATTGGCAACTAGGGCAAAACTCCATGTGGGTCATATTATTTATGGCAGTTGATATTTTTATTGGATCGCTCTCATTGAGAGGTGTAGGATTGATCTAAATATCATCCAATTCTGATAAGTATTTATGAAGTTATGAATTTATTTATGTTATGGACAAATTGTTAAGTCGACCAACAACTTTTGTAGGCTTAGAAGCCCAATAGTAATGTCTATTCAACCTCTACGTTTTAGTATAAATAGAAGAGGACTGAAGTCATTTCTACACACACTTGGATCTCTTCCTCTCTCTACTTGTCTTCGGGTTTTAGTAGGAGGAGAGATCCTAAGGAAAAGTCGGAAAAGCTGGAAAATTTGGAACTGCCGGAAAAGCCGGAACTGCCAGAAAAGCCTTAATATCCGGAAAAGCTGGAAAAGCTGGAAAAGCTGGAATTGCTGGAAAAGCTAGAAAAGCCGAAACTGCAGGAAAAGCCAAAAAATCCGAAACTACCAGAAAATCTGGAACTGTCGGAAAAGCCGGAAACGCCGGAAAAGCTGGAAAAAGCCGGAAATACTGGAAAAGCCAGAAAAGCCAGAATTGTCGGAAAATCCGAAACTTCCGGAAAAGCTGGAAATGCCATAAAAGCTAAAAATACTGGAAAAGCCGGAAAATCCAGAAATTCCAGAACTGCCGGAATTGCTAGAAAAGTCGGAACTACCGGAAAAGCCGGAACTGCCGGGAACTGTTGAAACAGCTAGAGCATCTGTCTCCGAAGGAAGGCAGCATGATGTATGAGATCATGGGCAGCATAATAAGCAACATGATGATATGAGCATGCGCAACATAATGATGCATGATCATATGAGCATGGGCATCATAATGATGAATGAGATCATGAGCATGGGCAGCTTGATGATGAATAAGACCATGGAATATGCAACATGAAGATGAGAGCAGCTCAGTCATCAAGGTTCAACACATGTGACAATACAGCAAGGTGTCACACGGTAATGTGCAGTAAATAAATGAGATGCAGCACTATGATAGGTGAACGAGTCACCTTAGAGAATCAGTTGAAGCAATATGTCTTCAACTGATCTCATGCCGATATCAAAAGTCAAAGTGATTGGCTTCTATTGTAGATGTACTATCTCTCTCACTTTCTCTACTGAACTTTGAAGAACATAAAAGAAGAATTGATAAGGGTTTCCCCACATTGGGGTTTGTCCCTAGCTAGTGCCACATATTGTGTCCTCTTGTCTTGGCTTGTCTTCTGCGATTTATATTTATGTTCTATCTGCAGTTTACTTCATGCTGATGTGATTGCTAATGTGGAAAAGAAATTGAAATAAATTGCTCTAGCATAGAACATACCTAAAATTAACAGATCCTTGTCGCTTCCATCCTTCTCCTGAATATATTTACAAGTTGTTTCCTAAACCATATAGCTTCACATGTTTCTTTGCTAGCTTCCATATACTCAGCTTCAACAAAGCTCGAAGCTACAAAATTCTGCTTCTTACTACACCAGGTGGTCATCTAAGATCCAATATCGAAGTAATACCCAGTGGTACTTTTCCTGTCTACTAAACTTACTACCCAATCTGCATCAGTGAATCCACTCAATTCGATATCATTTCCCTTGGTGCACCTTAATCCAAAATTTAATGTTCCCTGCACATACCTGAGAATGTGCTTTGCTATTTCCCAGTGTGCCCTTTTTTGTTCCACCATGAACTGACTAAGGGTGTTGGCCAGATACATAAGTGACCCAATGAGTTGTCTGTATAAGGTGGGGTTCACTTCCTTGTCTCCCTAAGCATCTATTTTATCCCAATTGGTAATCATAGGCATAGCCATAGGTCCTCAATCATGCATTTTGAATCTTTTCAGAATGTCTGATGCATATCTTCCTTGGCCAGGGAAGATCTCACCATCCTGTTGCCAAAATTCCAATCCCAAAAAATAGTGCATTAGCACCAAATCCTTCATATCAAACTCAGTTTCTAGGTTCTTCTTACAATCCTCTATGAGTCTGGATGATCATGTCAAAAATAGATCATCCATATACAATACCAGAATCAACGACTCACCTTCTACCAATAGATAATAAAGATTGGGATCAACATCACTCTTGATGAATCCCAACTGTTGTAAGTGGCTCTCAATTTGACCATACCAAGCTATGGGTGCTTGTTTTAACCTATACAAGGTTTTTTTCAACCTGCACACATGAGTTCTCTTTTCATGTGTTTCGAAATCTTCTGGTTGTTCGATATATACCTCTTCTTCTATCACCTCATTCAAGAACGATGTCTTGACATCCATTTGGTGAATCTCCCATCCCATCTGTGAAACAAGGGATATAATGGATCTGATAGCTACTACAACAAAGATTTCCTCATAGTCTATTCCTTCCTTTTGCACATATCCTTTTATGACAAACCTAGCCTTGTACTTATCTACACTACCATCTGCAACATACTTGATCTTGTAGATCCATCTCGAACCTACAACTGATCTGTTCTTTGGTCTTGGTACAATTTCCCAGACATCATTTGTCATGATAGAACTATATTCTTCTACCATGGCATCCACCCATACCTAGTGTCGCACGACTTCTTGAAAACCAGAGGGTTCTTCAACCTGAGCTACCAATGCTTGGTACCTGTCAAGTTGTCTACACTGCCTTTTCTTGGCTCTAGGAGCTCCAATGAATTCCTCTGCATCCCTCAAAGTCTGTTGTACTTCTTGGCTAGTTCTTCCACTAGTGGTGGGAGGTTCCATATGTTCCCCTTCCTGTACCTGCTGTGACACTCTTGACTCCTCTTCTCTTGAGGAGATGCTAGTATTGGTTACAGTGCTTGAACCAGATACTTGTCTTCCTGCCAGGTCTGATCCCTGTTGCTGGAATAGAGGAGCATCCTCATCTCGTTCTTCAAATGGCATCTCACGAGATTTCTTGAAGGCTCTATCTTCCATTAACTTCGCATCTTGCCTTACTACAATATTTCTATTGCTCGGAATGTACAACCGATATGCCTTTCAAGTCTTGTTGTAACCTACTAGACACCCAACTTCAGCAGTCTACTCTAACTTTCTTTGCTTCTCTTATAGAATATGACAATAAGCAACAGTTCCAAATGTCCTGAGGTGACTTACTTCTAGCTTCTTTCCTATGAAAACTCCCTCTGGTGCCTTCTTTCCTAAAACCCTGTGAGGAGTCCTCTTCTGAATGTGTACAATCGTGTTGCATGCTTCTGCCCATAAAAACTTGGGTAGATTCTGATCGTATAACATCGCCTTTGCTACTCCAACAATAGTTCTATTCTTTCTTTCTGCGACTCCATTTTGTTCTGGATTATAGGGTTTTTTCCATTCTCTTCGGATCCCTTCTTTTGCACAAAAATCAATGAATTTCTTATCTGTGTATTATCCGCAATTTCCTGAGCGCAATATCTTGATATTCCTTCCTGACAGGTTTTCCACTAGAGCCTTAAACTCTTTAAACTGATCAAAGACCTCATCCTTGGTTCTCAAAAAATAGATCCAAGTTTTCCTGGAATGGTCATCTATGAAGGTAACAAAATACTCATCACTGATGGCCCTTGTAGACATCGGACCACAAATGTATGAGTGTATTAACCCCAATACGCTCTTAGATCTTTTGTTTCTTCTGGAATATGTTGCTTTGGTGTAGTTACCTAGCATGTAGCCTTTGCATGTATCATCATGCTTGGTAGTAAGCACTGGAACCCCCATAACAGTTTCCTTGAGCATTCATAAGGCGCCATGATGTAAGTGTCCCATCCTCCTATGCCACATCTCATTTAATTCTTTTTCTCCATCGACATTACTGCTTATCAGTGCCATTGGAGACTCAAGTTGAAACTTGTATAATCTGTTGCTTCGAGTTCCAATCTGGACCCTCTCTTTCCACATTGGATGCTTGACATATACTTTATTACCAATGAAGTATACATCATATATCTTATCTTGTAATTGAGAGACAGAAGTCAAATTCATTCCCATACCTGGCACATGCAGTACATTCATGGCCCGAAGACTATCTCCTGCTACTGTTTGGAATATATCGATTACTTTTCCTACTAGGGTGCACTTTGTCCTGTTACCCATTATGAGTTGAAAGTTCATTTGTTCCTCCTGATAGCTCGAGAAATATTCTCATTCTCTAGTCATTTAAGTTGAAGCCCCGCTATCAATGTACCGGTCCTCGATTGATGCAAAACTTGATAAGCAATCAAACTCCTCTTCCAGCCTGGAAGCTAATTCTGAAATATTCTGATCCCTACTATTTTCCATGCCTTTTTTCTTTGCTTCCATCTTGCTTTAACCTTGCTCTGATACCATGTGAAATTTTTTTGCAATAATTGATTTATTTCTCCTACTTATTTATGTTGAGTTATTTACCAAGACTTTAGTAAAGACAAAAATAAATTCAGTTGCAGACTTCACAAACTAGAACTGAAAATTAAATGATAAGAGAAACATAATCATATGAACAATCACATTGACACACTTGTTTTTGGACAATTGTACTCGGAAAAACCCAATGTGGGAAAACTGGTGCAACAAATATGAAGATTCTTATTATTGATGGTAAATATCTGAATACAATCTAGGATGCTCATTTAGCAATCCTTTACAGAGAAAATATTAATGGAAAATCTAAGTGAGTTTTACCTCACTTCACCGGGTTGAATTCCTGCTGATCCGGCACAAGGCTGCCTAACCCTGACTATTTCTATGCTCGCTTTATGTCATCCTTGCATCACCTTCTCTACCCTCTGCGTCAGCAGTTCCAACAGTTCTGACAATTCTGGATTCTGCGCTCTCCGACTGTTTTGGTAGTTCCCGACAATTCTGGTTGTTCCGACAGTTCTAGATTCTATGCTCTCCCGACTGTTCCAATGGTTCAGACAGTTCTGGATTCCGCGCTCTCCTGGCTATTCTGATAGTTCCTAGTAGTTCTGACTGTTACGATAGTTTTGGATTCTACGCTCTCACGACAGTTCCTAACAGTTCCAGTTGTTCCGAAAGTTTTGGATTCTGCGCTCTCCCAACTACTGCGCTACCTCTCTGCCCCTCTATTCTATATTTCCTGGAAAGTCCTTCTCCCGGATTCTCTCTGCCCCTCAGCTGCAAGATCTCCCCAATTGATTTTCCTCTTGAGAACTTCTCACCTCAGAAAATCGATTTCCTCAATTTCTCTGTGTATGTTTCCAAATGAACACCAAGCCTCCATTTTATACTTTTTCTGTTGAGTCTTCAACGACCAAGATTAAGTCTCTAATCAATGGCTAAGATTAAAACATGACTTGAGCCGCCTTCTAGATCATTCTCACCCATATTTTGATTAATACCCATTAATATTTTAATTTTCCTAAGTTTAGACATAGGAACCCCATTAAAAATATTAATTATTTTAATAAAATACAATCCGGGTGGAATTTCACCAAATGGTTTCTGGGTTCTTTAGAACTCATGTGCCTTAGCCTCTCCACTAGTTTTCAAGGCTAGAGAACTTCCGATGTTACCAAAAAATAACAAACGTAAGGTAAAAAGGATAATCTTAGAAATTATCTACGAATCATAGTCGTTGATAAAAGGAACTCATACACTGTGGTTATCTAAGAAGCATCTCGATCTCGGAATTACGGTCTCGATATACAAACATGTCTTCAGAACCTTCTTCGTATTACAATCATCGGTCAAGGAACGATTACACAGTGGATATCTCAGAAGAATCACGGTCTCGGAAGTCTCACAATACATAGACAATGCTCCACACTTCACAAGTCTGTGATAGAAACTCAGTGTTACAGTCCTCGCAAGTCTGTAAGACAATATTGATGATATAATCCTTGCAAATCGAGAAAGAGAAGTTTGGTGATACATCTCTTGGTAGTCAATAAGAAGATCGATTATATACATCTCTCAGATGTCTGTAAGGAGCTCAGGAAACTTCGGTAACATACTTAAGAAGTCTGTAAAACAGTGATATTACTCAGAGGATTACTAACTGTAATATATATCTCAGAACTAATTAAGGAACAGTGCATATATATATATATAGTGGTTGTACTAAGTGCAACACTAAGGTGAGATCTCTCTCATATCTATTGCAACCAATGAAGAATCAAAGGATTGTGGCAAATTGATAGAAGAATATGTCGAAGACAATGACATAGAAGACATGAGGAGAAGGAGTACAGTGATATCAATGCAGTGAGTTGTAGACCAAACAGTGTAAAGAAAAGTGGCAAACATCTTGGAGGTAACCTTGTGTCTATTTTGTTGAGGGTCTTGGTATTCATCTAAATATCTATAAGAAGAGATTCAAGGGTTTTACTCTCAAGAGGAGAGGTTTTGCCCTATTTTGGAGCCAACATCTTGTGTACTTGTTTTTATTGTTGATCTTCCATTTTGATAATTGTTTGAAGATTAAAGAACACACACATATAACAAAGCTAATTGAAGAAGACAACACAAACTGTTATCAATAAGTTTAAGAAGAATCGCCAAGTCATGAATTGCCCTAGATTCTTCAACAAAAGGCTCCATGTGAATTAGAGTTCTGAAAGTTGTAGTTTTTGATGTGGGTGACCTTGAAATCATGTCAACCAACTTATTTGTGCTGCCATTTTTGTACTTGATCACTAAATGATACTACTGTAAAAACATCATCCACTTGTATTACTTGGTTTGTTGTAACTTACTCTAGGTTTGCAAATATTGTAGTAGTTAGTGATGTTTGTGGATTATTGTCTCCTTTCCCATCAGATAGTGTTTCTGTTGGAAACACTGAGAGCGGGGGTGAATCAATATTTCATTTTCAACTATTATTTTACAAGTTAAAACATTTATATTCAGAACACAATATGAACAACAAGCATCAATGCTTTTATTAATATAATCTTTGCAATAAAATAGATACAATATATAAGTGGCTGCAATCAGTTGCCAAGCACCAACTTGGACTTTTGTGAGGCTCCACCTCCAGAACTCAAACTCTGTTTCGCCAAGGCAACAATCTTGGACTTAGGAGCACCAACTCCCAAGGACTTCAATCCTTCCAGTTCCTGAGACACCAGTCCCAAGGACTCCTATCCTTCCTACTTCTGAGGCACCAATCCCAAGGACTCCAATCCTTCTTACTTCTGAGGCATCAACCCCAAGGACTCCAATCCTTCTTACTTCTGAGGCACCAACCCCAAGGGTTCCGACCCAATCTTGTCAAGGCATGTTTGATAGTAATGTTCTGCTCTCAGAACTCTTCTTTACTGTGTTCTGTCTGTTTAGAGCTTCACTGTAGTCTCCATGCTACAATATCAATGACAACCAATCTTCTTATGAAGGAGTCTTTACAACTCTTCATACTATCCACATAGAGTCTCAAATATATGACCTCCGATAATGTCTCCATACAGCTTTAGTGAGTCTACTATTAGTTGCACTAAGCTCTGCATAAGAACCAACTTTCTGTTCGAGCATCTGTTCTTAGTGTCACAGTAAATGCTTCATCATGACTGCTTCTCTGCTGGCTACTTCTCCCTTCAAACAGTGTTAGATAAAAATTTATTCATTAAATCACAAAATTATTCTTCAGACTGCATTGTGTACCTGATTAATTCTTTCACAAGGTAACACGCTTAGCTAAGAAGCTCACCCTTCGAATGCCTCTTGTCCTATTGGTCCTTCGGCCCTTTTTTGTTCTGCTGGACCCTACTAGCTGCCTTTGTTTCCTCCAACTTTTACAACAACATTCGACTTGCTTGTTCTCTGTTTTTGTATCTTCCTGATGCCTCTGACCGTTGGTTTCCTCTTTCCGTTGGCTCTTTGGCTTCCTCCTCAGTCTCTGTAGTTTCCTTTGCCTCGCTTGATCCTTCGGCTTCCCTCCTTGGTTGCTGTGGCTTCCTCTATCTCTTCGTGCTCACCAACACTCCTGGGACACGTTGATTCAACGGCGAGGACCAAATACACAGAGAAAAATTGTTGCATTTAAAACTATAATGGAGCCCTTTTTTTTTAATGATAAATAGGCATACACAGGACTTTATTGTTTAACGGAGAGACCGTACCAATTAGGACGGATCCTCATGCCATGTCACAATCGCAATCTCAATCGCCATGATTCAACCCACTGAACTATCAGAATCGTTATTCATGCATTTTGGCCTTCAAACCCCGCGCAATGCATTTTTTGAAATACACATGAATATACAAGAAAACCCGACTGAAACTCTAAAGGCCGGACTTCAAATTTATTACGCCCGCATTTATAACTTTATCGGGTCTGCTACATATATCGCAATAGATAGCCACAGCTTCCCAATGGCCGATGGCCGATTCACCTATGTATGTGATATGATATTAAGCCAAATTGTAATGTTGCATCGGGTCCACAACATATCGCAATCGGCGCTTTCAGGGGTGACACCCCTTTGTATTATTGAAATGGGCGAATGCGATATAACATTAAACCATTGCATAATGTTGTCATCGGGTCCACACATATATGTCGCTATCGGGGGTTTCGGGTAGTGGCTCGATGTAGAACCCACCGATTACAATATTGCCGATACACACACACACACACACACACACACACATATATATATTTTCCGCCTCTGTACTACGATATATATATATATATATATATATATATATATATATATATATATATCTGCCTCCGATAGTGTAAATTGCATATATATGTTATATGATGCTCCGCCTGTCTTTGCAGGCATATATGGCCTCTGATAGTGTATTGGCATGCATATAACTCTTTTGTGGCATATATTGTTCCCGATAGTGTATTCTTTGGCATATATATATGGCTCCTCCTGTAGCTCCGATAGCTCTGTTTTGCCTCCTCTGGCATGTTAACTCCTCTTTTTGATGACTTCTTCCTCTTGGTTCTTCTTTGGCATGTATTACATGCAATGCTCCTCTGATGTGGCTCCTCTTACTTTGCAATGTCTTTCAATGACCTCCTCTTGATACCTTCATACCTTGATGGCTTCTGCCTTTTCCGATATGCCTCTCTTGCTCTGATATTCTGCAATACTCTTAAGCAGAGGCAATAGCTTTGATATGCCTCCTTTGTTAACTCCTCTGTTAATAGACTCTTGATCATGGCTTGGATATCCTGATGGCCTTGCTACTGTCTCTTCATGGATTTGTTCTGCTTCCCCTTCATGGATCATCTAGTATCTAGAATATTGCCATATTGACATCAATGACAACCTAGGTCAACAATCTCCCCCTTTGTTATTGTTGGCAATATTCTTCTTCTCTCCCCCTTTGACATCAATGGCAAAGGAGTGCTATGGGACTCCCCCTATCAAAATGCTTATGTTCTTCACGAATGGTAGGTCTTCATGGGTCTGGGACTCCCCCTATCATAGTGCTCTTCTTTTTACTCAAGATAGAAGGATTGATGCTTTATCATCAATTAGCACATTATTCCCTCTTCATGTCTCAGAACTACTTTATCATGGCTTCAACAATGCTTAAAGATGCTCTACTTCAATGCTTTCAATCATATTGCAAATAGCCATGCACCAAGTGTCCAAGTCCAGGTTTTTATGCTTCAATCCATGTTGTTATCTCCATAGTCAGAATTGAGAGGTCTTCATAGTCTGAATCAAGATAAAGTGCCATTGAAATTTTCTTTCTTGCCATCTTTCTTCAGATCCGAGTTCCTTTGTGTTTTTGTGCTTCTCCTTCAGTCATTGCCACCCAGTATTCAACATCATTGCATTTGGATGAAATGGTGAGAGGTTGTGCCTCACTGTTGCTGTATTTTCTAAGTGACTAGTATCAACTTAAGTTATATTTGACTACACGCCATTCTCCTTTCTATGAGCCATCTTTTCCTTGTGTTCTTGTACATATCTCAGCAAGTTATTTCCCTAACAGATTTAGACATCCAATCTGTGACTACCTTTTTAATTCATTTTGCTGATTTGCCTCCTCTTGCAATGCTTCAGTTTTGTTATATGCTGCCAGCTGCTCTTACTTCAAACTCCATTCTAGATGTATCTGTTTGTTTGAGGGTTGCCTCTATTTGTGTCTATAATTTACCTGTTATCACATTAAATCCCTGAGTCAAGACATTTAACATCTGTAATATCAGCACCATAGTTATTTGCCCTATTTCTCTTAGCATTAGATGACCTTCTCTGTTGCTCCAAACACTACTTAGTGATTAAGTGGAAAGCATCTTTAACAACAGTCCAAAGAATGGTTACAATATCATGTTCTTCAATGGAGTACTCCTGAGAAATGATCTTTATCAAAGAATAACTGTTAATATAGCTCAACAAGGATTTCATATGGATCCTCTCACTAATAGTTTTTGCAATAATGATCAAGAATCACAGGCTCCCCCTAACTATGCATCATCTCTTTTCGCAGAGTCTTCCCATCAAATGCTTAGATTGTCAAAATTCAGGTCAATGACATCTATTGTGGGCTGGAGAGTTCAAGGGACTTTCGGGTTGTATTTGCTTCCTTCTCCATACTTGTGTAACTTTCTTCTTTTGCATGGTTCTAGCTTGTGTAAGAGCCCAAGTTAAGTTACAATCACGTGCCATATGACCATTGTTATGACACTTGAAGCATTCTACATTGTTCATGAATAAGAGTTCATGATTTCTTCCTGCAAAATTGTTTCTTGGAGATTGTTGGGGACCATAATATCTATCTCTATGAGATGGTTGGGGACCATAACATCTATCTTTATGATATGCTTTACAGTCTTTTGCCATGTGACCAAAGTTTGTACAAGAATAACAATAACCAAAAAATGAACTTTGGTACCTGGGATATGGAGATTTCTTTGATGTACTTCTGAAGCCTTTCTACCTTGAGATCCTTTGATGATAACCATTGCCTATCACATCTTTGACATCATCTACATTTCTTCTTGGAGCAGGATTTCTTCCATTGTAGCCTTGATGTTTATCCTTGCCTTTGTTGGAACTAGGATCATCACCATTTCTTTCTAGCTTCTTCACATCCATTTTGTTTGAAGCATTATCATTCTAGTTTGAGGATTCACCTGCATACCTGAGACCTGATTTATCAGATGGACATTTGTGATAGCTGAGCATGTCATCCAAGGCTTGAGAGCTCTTCAATATTTTGTTCATCCCTTCAACCTTTTTCTTGAGGAAGACAATCTCTTCTTCCAATATTTCACACTCATTATTCTTCTTAGCAAGTTGTTTCTCAGTTTCTTCATTGATACGAGTAGCTTCATCTGCTTCATAAACCTGTCCTTCTATGATTTCCAATGCTTCCATTGTATTCTCAGCTCCTTGTGCTTGTTTCCTTGGTTCTTGTAATTGAGATTTGAGAGAGGAGACCTCTACCTTGTACTGGCCAATCTCTTCTTCAAGTTTGTTCAAGCTCTTGTGTCTTTGTTCAAGTTGACTTGACAAGGTATCTTCCTCTTTTTTTTCTTTATCCAATTGATTTGTCATGGATATGACTTCTTCATGATGATTTCTTTTGCTTTGATAAAATTCCTTCTTAAGCTTGGCAAGCTTTTCATCCCTTTCTTGTACTTGAAGCTTGACAAGGTCAACTTTCTCCCTTGTTTGATCTTGGTCACCAGCTAGTGCTATCTTCTTAAGTTCCTCATTTTCATTTTTCAAATTGTTAGTCTCTTCCATGGCAGCCATAAGTTGAGCGAGGAGATCTTCTACAAAGTCTTTTTCGTCTCTTCATCTTCTAGGTCTGCTTTAGCCTTGATGTCATCATTCTCATTTTCAGCTTCTATGATTGGTTCTGGATTTCCTTCTTGATTTCCATCATCTTCTTGACTGTTGGTCATGGTCAATGTTCCCTTTGAGTGAAGGTCATGAAGTTTGTCCCATATACCCTTTGCTGATGAATATTTTCCTAGATTGTTATTTATAGAATCAGGCAGTCCATTCAATATTGCCTTCATTGATTTTGCATTGTAGTCCTTGGATTCTCTATCCATCCTGCTATCATCAATCACTGATTTCCAGATTTCAATGCCTAGAGTCTGTAAGAAATTCCTCATTCTTGCTTCCCATATATTAAAGTTCCCATTGAACCATGGAGCCTCCTCAAATTGATTGTCTTCTATTTTAGTATTAGAGGGAGACACATCCTTAGGAGGATTGGAGACTTTCTTCCTTGAATTCACCATTTGTGTTCTAAATATCAACCTTCAAGTTGTTAGGCTTTGAATGAAGGCACTGGCTCTGATACCAATTTTTGGAAATACTAAGAGGGAGGGTGAATCAGTGTTTCATTTTCAACTATTATTTTACAAGTTAAAACATTTATATTCAGAACACAAGATGAACAACAAGTATCAATGCTTTTATTAATATAATCTTTACAATAAAATAGATACAATATATAAGTGGTTACAATCTATTGCCAAGCACCAACTTGGACTTTTGTGAGGCTCCAACCTCCAGAGCTCCAACTCTGTTTTTCCAAGGCAACAATCTTGGACTTAGGAGTACCAACTCCCAAGGGCATCAATCCTTCCAGTTCCTGAGACACCAGTCCCAAGGACTCCTATCCTTCCTACTTCTGAGGCACTAATACCAAGGAATCCAATCCTTCTTACTTCTGAGGCATCAACCCCAAGGACTCCAATCCTTCTTACTTCTGAGGCACCAACCCCAAGGGTTCCAATACAATCTTGTCAAGGCATGTTTGATAGTAATGTTCTGCTCTCAGAACTCTTCTTTACTGTGTTTTGTCTGTTTACAACTTCACTGTAGTCTCCATGCTACAGTATCAATGAAAACCAATCTTCTTATGAAGGAGTCTTTATAGCTCTTCACATTGTCCACACAGAGTCTCCAATAGATGACCTCTGATAATATATCTATACAGCTTTAGTGAGTCTACTATTAGCTGCACTAAGCTCTGCATAAGAACCAACTTTCTGTTCAAGCATCTGTTCTTAGTGTCACAGTAAATGCTTCAGCATGACTGCTTCTCTGCCAACTGCTTCTCCCTTCAAACAGTGTTAGATAAAACTTTATTCATTACATCACAGAATTATTCTTCAGACTGCATTGTGTACCTGATTAATTCTTTCACAGGGTAACACGATTAGCTAAGAAGCTCACCCTTCGAATGCCTCCTGTCCTGTTGGTCCTTCGGCCCTTTTTTGTTCTGTTGGACCCTACTAGCTACCTCTGTTTCCTCCAACTTTTACAATAATGTTCGACTTGCTTGTTCTCTATTTTTGTATCTTCCTGATGCCTCTAACCATTGGTTTCATCTTTTCGTTGGCTCTTTGGCTTCCTCCTCAGTCTTTGTAGTTTCCTCTGCCTCGCTTGATCCTTCGGCTTCCCTCCTTGGTTGCTGTGGCTTCCTCTGTCTCTTCATGCTCACCAACACTCCTAGGACATGTTGATTCAACAACGAGGACCAAATACACAGAGAAAAACTGTTGCATATAAAACTGTAATGGAGCCCCTTTTTTTAATGATAAATAGGCATACACAGGACTTTATTCTTTAACGGAGAGACAGTACCAATCAGGACGAACCCACATGCCACGTCACAATCGCAATCGCAATCACCATGATTCAGCCCACTGAACTATCAGAACCATTACTCATGCATTTTGGCCTTCAAACCCCACACAATACATTTTTTGAAATACACAGGAATATACGAGAAAACCCAACTGAAAATCTAAAGGCTGGACTTCAAATTTATTATGCCTGCATTTATAACTTTATCAGGTCCGCTACATATATCACAATCGGCAGTCGCAACATCCCAATGGCCAATGGCCGATTCACCTACGGATGCGATATGATATTAAGTCAAATTGTAATGTTACATTGGGTCCGCAACATATCGCAATCGGGCTTTCAGGGGTGACACCCCTTTGTATTATTGCGATGGGCAGATGCGATATAACATTAAACCATTGGATAATGTTGTCGTCGGGTCCGCACATATATGTCGTTGTCGGGGGTTTCGGGTAGTGGCTCGATGTAGAACCCGCCGATTACAATATCGCTGATATATATATATATATATATATATATATATATATATATATATATATCCCGCCTTTGTACTCCGATATATATATCTTTTCCGCCTCCGATAGTGTAAATTGCATATATATGTTATATGTTGCTCCGCCTATATTTGCATGCATATATGGCCTCCGATAGTGTATTTGCATGCATATAACTCTTTTGTGGCATATATTGCTCCCGATAGTGTATTCTTTGACATACTTTGCTCTGATAGCTCTCGATAGTGTATTCTTTGGCATCCATTGCTCCGATAGTGTATTCTTTGACATACTTTGCTCCGATAGCTCCCGATAGTGTATTCTTTGGCATCCATTTCTCTGATAGTGTATTCTTTGGCATATATATATGACATATATATATGGCTCCTCCTATAGCTCCGATAGCTCTGTTTTGCCTCCTCTGGCATGTTAACTCCTCTTTTTGATGACTTCTTCCTCTCGGTTCTTCTTCGGCATGTATTACATGCAATGCTCCTCCAAAGTGGCTCCTCTTGCTCCAATGTGGCTCCCATTGCTTTGCAATGTCTTTCAATGACCTCCTCTTGATACCTTCATACCTTGATGGCTTCTGCCTTTTCCGATATGCCTCTCTTGCTCTGATATTCTGCAATACTCTTAAGCATAAGCGATAGCTTTGATATGCCTCCTTTGTTAACTCCTCCGTTAACAGACTCTTACTCATGGCTTGGCTATCCTGATGGACTTGCTCCTATCTCTTCATGGATTTGTTCTGCTTCCCCTTCATGGATCATCTAGTATCTAGAATATTTCCATATTGACATCAATGACAACCTAGGTCAATAGTTTCCACTTTTTAACCTGTTGTACTAGGATATAGATCTCCTTGTCTTAAGTAGGGTATTTGAGAATCACCCCTTGAAACACATCAAAATGGTAGCATACATGCCTTCCTCCTTACATCAAGATTTCTCCCATTAACATATCCATTAACATCTCGTCACTTCAAAAGGCTATTGCAAGTTTGGTAATACAAGACCCGATGCTTGTTTGATTTTCTTCTTCAACTCCTGAAAGGCCTTATGTTGATACTTCCCCAATTGGAAACTCTTGTCACTCACTATTATGGTGTGGAGTGGTGTGCCTACAACTGAAAAAGAAACTGTGATTTTTCTTAGGTACTGTGTTATCCCAACAAAACTCCTAACCTATAAAATATTTGTAGTCACTAGCCACTTAATGATGGACTCCATTTTTGTAGGATCTATCTTAAGCCTCCCTCCAGCAATCACATAGCCTAAATACACCAAATATTGTTGTGCAAACCCACATTTCTTAAGATTTTCCAGCAACTAGTGCTTCTTCAATGTCTCTATCACTTTTATAAAATGCTAGATGTGCTCCTCCCAAGTAGTACTATATAACAATATGCCATCTAAATAAATAATAACAAATGAATCTAGATATGGGCACAATATATCATTCATTAATATCATGAATGTAGTTGGTACATTTCATTGGCCAAATTTCATGACTAACCATTCATATAAACCTTGATTGGTTTTGAAGGTAGTCTTCCAAGTATCTTCTTCTTTGACTCAAGCATGTCAGCATGGTGAGCTATTTTTCCTGTTGCAACTAATCCAATAGGTCATCAATCCTGGGCATGGCATACTTGTTCTTGAGTGTAATTTTGTTTAACGCTCTATAACCAATGCATATTCTCGAAATCCCATCCTTCTTTAGTACAATTATGATGGGCGACCCACATGGTGAAGTATATATTTGGTCGAACAATGCGTTGGTCCAACAGTTCTTGCAATTGCTTCTTCACCTCATTTGCTTCTAGAATGAATTCCCTGATGTTTGGTAATGGAGAGTCCAACAACAATTGGATCTCATGGTCCACTTCCCTCTTGGGTGGTATCCTTTTAGGCTCTTGAACACTCCCCATATGATTTATAAGACATATTTCAGCGTAAATCACATGCAAAAAAAATCTGCCGACGCGTGTCGAACCAACTAGTGTGGTTCATCGTCAGGACAAGTTGACGAAACAGATCCAACTTAGCATGTTAAATAGTCTGAGCAGAGCCTCCAACTGCTAACTTGACCAACGGCTAACTTTGACTTTAGGACTAGGGTCATAAAAATTATTATAATTTACTGGAAATTAGTTAGATTAGGTGACCAATAAAAATATATAAATATATAATAATTTAAATGGTGTTAATGGTAAGTTAAAAATAAGTTGTTTAGTATTTAAATGGGAATTAGTAATATAAAGGACCTTCTCTTATAATATATGTATATATATATATAAATATAAAGAAATATAAAAGTTAGTTAGAAATAATCAAAACAATGGAACGAGAAAATTAAGTTAACTTAAAAAAAATAATAATAAATAAATAAATAAAATAAAATGAAAAAATAAATAAATAAAAAAAAATAATAAAAAAAATATAATAAAAAAATATATTGTAAAAGGTTAATATCGAAAGAAAAATAAAAATAAAATAGAATAAAAATAATAATAAATAAAAAATATAATATATATATAATATATATAATATAATATAATAATATATATATATATATATATATATATATATATATATATATATAACGAGAAAATATTACAAAAAAAATAAATTGAAATAAGAAATAAAAATAATACAAATAAAAATAAATAAATCAAGCGAACTACACATTCTAAAAAGAAGAAGGACAAGAACAGGATCAAAAGAAAACTACAGAGCCAAAGGGGAAACACTCCAAGGAAAAAGATCCATGAAAATAAGGGAAACAATGAAAGCTAGAAAAAGCAAGACTAGGAAGAAAGGGCAGGGATCCAACAGCTACTGATCTTCCAGCTGTCATCTCTATTGAGATTGTTTGGCCTTTTTTCAATTTCAATAGCTTCCCTGAATTTACGGTGATGGAACTGTGCAACCTTGGCAATAACCTTGGCCTCCTCAATACACACCTGATGCTTGGTATTTTCCGCATGCTCTGCTAACGTTGAAGACTTGGTTCTCGCATGTCTTAGGTCAGTTGCATGTTTGTTGATCCTTTGATGGATGGAGCACCCTGTTTCCCCGATATAGGGGGTCCCACAAGAACAAGGGATCAAGTAGACACCCTTCATGTCTTTAGGGTCAATGGGATCTTTCACCGATCAGAGGGATTTTCGAATAGTGTTGAGGGGCCTAAAGGTTGAGGGAATATCATACTTCTTAAGAATCCAAGAAATCTTGTCCGTGGTTCCCTGGACATAGGGAAGATGGACCCCTAGCCGGCGCTCTTTAGGTTCTTTTTTGATTAACGAGTTTTTAGAGGCTTTAAGGAAAGCCTTCTGACCTAGGTGCCTGCTATAGCCATTCTCCACAAAGACATTAAGGAGATGGGATTTCTCCTTATCGAAGCTCTCCCTATCAGAAATTCTTAGGGCAGTAGCGAGGGTGTTAAGAACACCCAACTTTTGAGCAGGGAAATGATGGGAATCAGCATGAAGATACTGCTCAGTATGCATTTTCTTCTGGAACACTGAGTGGGAGAGAGAACCATCCTTATTCTTCAATATAAGAATATCCAAGAAAGGGAGGCAACCATTGACCTCTTTTTCCATAGTGAACTTAATGGCAAAGGACTGACAGTTAAGGTGATTGAAGAAGAGATCCAACTCCTCTTGGCCATGGGACCAAATGACATTAGTGTCATCTACATACCTTTTCCACAGGTTGGGAAGGAGACGAGTTGAGGCTAAAGCTTTGGTTTCGAAATCTTCCATAAAAAAATTCGCAACAATAGGGGATAGGGGTGAGCCCATGGCAACACCACAGGTCTGTTCAAAGAACTCACCCTCGAAACAGAAGAAAGTGGAAGTGAGATAGATCTCAACCAGATGCGTGATATCAAGATCTGTTAGGCGATAGATCACTTCCATGGCCTCCTTTATAGGGATACAAGTATAAAGGGAGACCACATCAAAGCTGACGAGAATGTCCTTAGGGTCTAGCTTTATGTCCTTAAGCTCTTTAACGAAGGACACAGAGTCTTTTACGAAGGACTCTGTACGGCCAACCAGAGGTTTGAGCTTAAGGGCAAGGAATTTAGCAAGAAGGTAGGTCGGACCACCAATGGAGTTGACGATAGGCCTTAGGGGGGCCCCTTCTTTGTGAATCTTAGGCAGCCCATAAATCCTAGGGGTAATTGGACTGCTCTCAATGAGTTTATGGCAAAGGGAACTCATAGAGTTACTGGACTTGATGGCGAGAGCCACCGTCCTAGAAATCTTCTTAAGAGGGTTCTTGGGCAATTTTTTATAACTGCCACTATTGTAAAGGTGATCTAACATCTTCTTGCGGTAATCATCCTTATTAAGGATGACCACAGCCCCACCTTTGTTAGCCCTCAGAACGACGATATCATTGTTCCGGTTTAAGGATTTAAGGGCAATGAATTCCTCATTGCTAAGGTTCTTCCGAGGGGGCTTAGCCTTTCTAAGGACGACAGCACAATCTTGCCTGATAGTGTCCTTAATATTATCCGGAAGATCTCTAATCCCGTGTTCCACGTTGCAAATAATGTCATCCACCGGGATTTTTCTAGGGGCAAGGGCAAAGTTTAAGCCTTTGCTTAAAAGTCTAAAAACAGAAGGGGAAAAAGAAAAACTCGATAAGTTAACCACTCTATTATTCCGGGAGGGAGGGGGACGAGCAATCAGGTCCAAATCCTTAACCTCCTTGTTATGGTTATCATTGTTATCAATATCATTAATGTTATTGTTAATAGATCCTATGTCCTCGTTTTGTTTATTAATAATATCACTAATACTAACTTGGTTACTAACATGTAAATCATTATTACTATCATTATTATTCATATTATTGCTAATATTATTATAATTAATGTTATCAAAATAATAATATTCATTATTATTATTATTATTATTAAAATTATTAAAATTATATAAATTTTTATTATTAATATTAATATTATTACTATTATTAATATTAATATTAACAGAATTATAAAAACTATTAATACTATTGTTATCATAATAAACCGAGCCAAAACATTACCATGGGACAACACATTATCAAACCTGCGCATACTCCGAGGGCAAGCCTGACCACGAGAAGGAGAGACCGCACTCCCCATATGCTTGTAACAATTTTTCCAGTTATTGTCTTTGTTCCCTAATGCACCCCTCTCAGGATGCCTTTGATTTCATTGACTCTTCTACAGATCAAGTTTCTCTTAAAAGAAATAAGCATACTTTTTGTTAGAACTAGTTAGTTTCTTGGCTTGGTTGGCACTTATCGACGAAATTTTATAGTTTTTCTTATGTGTGTTGATGATGAAGGAATTTCCATTATTGATGACGCAATACTAGTTGGCTCTCTGCATGAAAAATGTGTGCTGCATGTACATATAGGGACTCCCAAACAAAACTCCACATACATAAAGTGAAAATAGATTCATTTCTACTTCATTAATAAAATCAACATTTTGTCGACGTTTCACAGAATGAACATGATACTGTGGATAATCCGGATCATGCTACTCCAAGAAACAACCACATAAGCTTAAAATCTAACAAAATCAACATTGATAGCAATTTTTATCCTACACTGTTTTGTTGCCTTGATTTTTGCATCCTTATTTACCCATTCCAATGGATATGGACTAGGATGTTATTGAACCTCCAATCTCAGTTTGTTGATAAACTTTGCAAAAATGATATTCTCTTGTGATTATAAGTCAAACAAAGCATCAATTTTAGTATTCTTGACATGTATCTTGATATGGAAGAGTTTGGTCATTTCCTTCTCTTCCTATTGGTAAAGGCTACTCAAATTCAAACCCTTTTGCACTGATGTGCATATAATATTCTCATCCACATCTGATATGCTTTCCACATAATTTATTGAATTTGTGGCTATGAGAATTTTCTTCTTGTCCTTCTTCTAGTTCTTTGGGTTGGGTTTTGGATGTAATTTCCAATTGTGACTATTAGTGTTACAATGATTCCAGTGGTTGCTAGGATATTTACACTAGTGTGTTGGTGTCACTATTTTCTTATCTTTTCCAATTATTCCTTTCTTTGGAAGCTTCCTGGTGTTTCTCCTGCTTTGAACCACTCCACTTCCCTTTCTTCTGGCCTATGTTTTTCAAGTATTTCCCCTGCACGTAAGCCTCATCCATTGTTTTGGGTTTGAACAACATCACTTGCATTCGTAGAGGATGTGAAGACCCCCGAGATACATGAGGAGTATGTTTAGGTTCTTGGGAGAGGTACCCAACATTATTTCCATATTCCTGAATTCAGTGGTGTACTCTTGTACACATTGCTTGTATTTGCTTGAAGTAATGGCACCTAACCTTAATGGTGCTATACATACTTGATAAAGTAGAATTGAGACTTTATGAGAGTTTTAAAGTCCTACCACTTAGTTACTATAGGATCCCTCTCCAGCTTCGTGATTATCATGTGGCTTTCCCATTAGGTCAAGGCACAAACTTCTAATTTCAAACGGGCAAATGAAATTTTTTGTTCCTCATCTGTATGGTGAAAATTAAAACCTCTAACTGTTGGAATCAATGATTTAATTTTAAAGCACTGATCTCACCTTGATACAACTTGATGTCAAACCTTTGATTCCATCTTGAAGAGGGATTGTGAATGATTCTCGACATTCAAACTGGACAGTTCTTTTTTCGATTTCTTAAACACCTCCTTTGGTTCTCCTTGATCCCCCAATTTCCCCTCTAATCCGACCTCTGCATTGAAACCTCCATTTTCTTCAAATATTTTGAGCCTATTGGTTAGGGATGCCATGAGGTGGCTCACATGATGATTTATATCAACAACTTGTGCTTCCAACCACACAAACCTATATTCTACCAAATCTTGAGGGTTATCATTCCTGATTCGTCAACCACGGTTAGGGTTTTATGAATTTCTGCTTAAATGGATCTAATTCCCCACAACTTCCCACAATATATGAAAAGAAACCTACTATGATATTAATATGATCTATAAATTGCCATGGATATTCCATTGGACAGTTTGTCACGACATATCTAATAAAAATAGACTGAAATATGAAATCTATACTATGAGAGTTAATTTTCCTTAGATTTTTGGATTGATTAATCACTGTTTATTTTTATCATGTATACACCAAATAACATGCAAAAAATAGAGAACAATGAAATACAAATACCCTTCAATCAAAATGAAAACCAAGAGAAACCCTTATGGGAGAAAACACCATTGAAAGATGGTGCTACTTTGCTCTCATTCATCTGTGTGGAAATGATGCAAATACAAAGGGGTATGCACTCTATATGGAATTACTTGAGACTTGTGGCCCATGAGCTACTACAAAACATAAGCCCCCTTTTTTTTCTCTCTTTCTCTCCACTCCCAGGTACTTCGCTTTATTATGGAACAAAATCCACTCGAATATAATAGAACATGTTTTCCTCTTAGTGGCATGGGTATAACACAACCCAATAGCCAACTAGAGGTTACATTCGAACCATTCCACCCTCAACATGAGTTACAACTCGACCCTTCTAAAGTCTTCTTCATATTCCTCACATGGCTAGCCCATTTTTCCAAGAGTAACAAGGGTTGATGTGATACCCTCTTGAATTATGGTTGTCATACAAGATAGATAAACTTTCAAGAGGCATAACTTTTGCATCTAAACATTAATTGATCTCTTTCTTAGACCATTGCATAGATCTTTTGTGTGTAGAATAATGTCATGAGGTGCAATGCTTAAGCAATAAAGTTTTGCCTAAAAAAACGTCAATTAAGGCCTCAAACTAACCCAAAAAACTTTCAAATCCCAGTTTTTGAAATTAGGTATTGCCATTAAAATTGGTCCTATAAGTTAATTCCTTCATTTTTCAATTTTGAAAGCATTAAGATGGATAAAAAATTATATGGTGATCCAATCTGGATCACTAATTATTGCTAGAAAATATAATCACTATAGTACAAAATATATCATGAATAATTTGGATACCTTTTTTTGAAAAACTTCAATGCTAACCAAAGGTTATATTATCCCTCCTTTTGGAAAGAGCACCTATATAGTTTTTATCAATTTCACAAGCATTTTGTGAGCAAAACAATCTGGTTGCATTTTGGTTTATTGCTCATATGATTACAACATTAGGTTAGTGACTTTTTGGCTCTTTTGCTCCATTGTTGATCAACATACTCTCAATTATTTACATCGTTATCTGACTTGTTAAAGGTAGTATGCTAAGGGTGATTTATGTAGTCCATGTGGTTGTTGTTGTCAAGAATTCTAGGATAGTGATTGAACATATTCAAGGAATTGTGTTTAAGGAAGATGTAGAGAAGTTTTGGAACAAATCTGTAGGTTGTTGGGTAGTCAAATCCAACAATGTGAATTTTCCTTCATCATCTCCAAATGAATAATCCATGCATACAAATTTGAGAGATCAATCCTGGAGCACTATTTGCAATGGTACTCTCACACTTGTCATTTGTTCAACCCTGTTTCTCGAAGAAATAAGGTTACCTTGGTGTTTTTGTTGTCAGCAAGATTGAGATTGTGAAGTTGGGATTTGTTATACCTATTAGCATATTTGAGATCAATCTCCTACACAATCTACAAATTTAAAGTAGTAGCTTTGAAATGAATGGATACTAGAAAATATTAAAGAATCAATGTTTATTTACAAACAATATGATATAGGTGATGGGAAAAGAAAATCATATGATCTAGATATGCCTACTTTTTAAGGAGTGAATTTCTATTTATAAAACTCTCGATGCTAGGTTGAATCAAGATTAGTATGAAATTGTTATGAATATAGGAGCTTTTGTAGATATTGTAGATCAAGCACACATTGTTTGTTATAACAAAAGAAACCCTTTAGCGAGTAAAATAAATGAAATAGCTTGCAACTAGATCAATTTTTGAGGGCATCATTGTACTCTGTGATTTTGCTACATGCAAAAAGATTTAAGCATTAGCCTCATCTTGAGAAGTTCAAAATATAGATAATACCCTTACAAGCATGTTGTTTTTGCTCTTACTTTGGAGGTTGACTGAAGCAAAGATTTATAAAATAAGATATTCTTTGATGACTCGTGATCACAATTTCTTTTCCTTGGTGGTGATGATTCCTTCTGGTTCTAAAACTATGTTCCCTTCATCATTTAATGTCAAAAGTGTTGTCTGTGCTACTTGGTGTTTGCCTAGTTCCTTTTTAAGGCAAGACACATGAAAAACATTGTGAATGTGGCTTGTATCATGAAGGTTCAAGATGTATGCTACTTGGCTCATCTTTTTGATAATTTGATATGGTCCATATAACTTTGGTGCTAATTTGTTTTTTCCTTAATGTTTAAGGGATAATTGCTTGTAAGGTTGAAGCTTAACAAATACTCACTCTCCAACCTCATATTCTATTTTTGTTCTGTGTTGGTCAACTTCTTGTTTTATATGATTTCTTGCAACATTTAGATTTCTTTTATTGCTTGAAAGACTTTGTGAGTTTCTTTTAACTGGTCTTTTATTGTTGGAAACTTTGTTTCGATAATGGCGAATTCCTTCCACTTAGGAGGCTCATATGTTGGAAATAATACTGAGAGGGGGGGTGAATCAGTATTATCAAGTTCTTTTAATAAATCTTCCTTATTTATACTTTGAATTATTTTTGCATGTCAGTACCATAAAATAATGAGCATGAACAAAGAAAACAGATAGTCACACCAAAGAACACCAGATGTAAGGTGGAAACCCAATGTGGGTGAAAACCACCTGCTGCAATATGTCTCTATCTTCTTTCAAATTAGAAACTCCTTTTACAGTGGTTTTGTACTGGTGCAGTCCTTTACCAGTACGTAGGCTGCAACCTGCAGAGAGCTACAACTCTCTCTCGTTTTCCAGTCTCTCTTGGAAGGGAGCTATAACCCCTACTTCTTTTCTTTCAAGGACCACTTTTCATAAATTTTCAAACTGGATCCTTAAACATCAAGAGATCATCAAGTACAAGTAAATCACCCAGTCAACTGCAGTAACCAGATCAACAATAACAGTAAACTAAACCCAGAACACCTTATCAACAGAAAAATTCAGCCAACAAAAGGTCTTAAGACAGATCTGCAGTTTTCCTTTATCTGGCCTGCGTGGCCCCGCACTTCACCTTCTGCTCCCCTGCGTATACCCGCAGAGAGCCTTCTGCTGCACCGCATACCCACGCACTGTTTTTTCAATCACGCCGCGTACTGTTACTGTAGGTACGCACCCACAGATGCTATCGCGCTGCGTACATACGCACCTGCGGCTTCTGAAGCGTCGCGTACTTTCACTGTGCCTACGCACCTGAACCTCTGTCGCGCTGCGTACCCACGCACTGCGCCTTCTTCTGCTCTGCGTACCCACGCACTTGCACTGTTAATCACCTGCGTACCTCTGGTTAGGGCCGAATTGGCAGTCTACAAGTGTGCTACAGATCGTCAGATGCCTAGATCTGATCATGCGCTCGAGAGATCACCCTTCATAGATCCGCTTTCAACTTCACTTTTATATAGATCAAGCTTTTAAAACAATAACCCAATATTTCAGATCTTAAGATATTCAATTTGCAAAAGATACTTAGCCAAGTGATCTCCTTTGCTTTATATAGGCAATCTCTTCCTAAAATCATGGATTAATACCATAGATAACCAATACAAGGGGCCCAAAAGCATGGGGCTCAATAATAATAATAATAATATACAACAATACCACGGGCCAAAACCATAGAATCAAGAACGGCGGGCTAAATACCACGGGCCAAACATAAGAAACCCCACGTGAGCGCGCTTCTCTGCCTTGAAGTAAGTGAACTGGGGGTACGCACCTTCTGAACGGGTGACCTGCGTGTGCGGCCGCAGTCCCTTCACGGCGTACCTGCGGGTACGCACCTTTTGAACTATTCTCCTGCGTACCTCTTAATTTCCAACATTTTGAGAGCCTGATCAAAGCATTGCCACTTGAGGGTGTTGCCATCAAGTACAACATCTGTATCATAGAGCCATACCAGAATCATATTGCCAACAATCTCCCCCTTTGGACTTGATGGCAACCTCAAAATCTTCAACGTCATTCTCCCCCTTTGACATCAAGGGAAAAGGGTTATGCTCCCCCTAAGAACATGCTCCTCCTGAATATAAACCAGATCTGCAAAGAAGAACCATAATCCACCAAACACCATAAATGACCATGAAAGAGATAGAGACATATTGCAGCAATATTGAGACCAGCATCCATGATCTCCTTCTGTACGTCCTCCATAATGCCAACAATGCATTATATGCTCCCCCTGAACCTGTGCCATTCAATCTTCAACCAATCCGCAACCCAGCACATGTACGCATATGCCCCAGATGAGCCTTGCGTACAACCAACTATCAGAAGAGATTCAACAAGATGATGCATCAACAACCCCCAGCTTTTGCCTGAGGTATTCAAAGGTCTCTCTAGGCAATGGTTTGGTGAGTATATCAGCAACTTGTTCCTTAGAAGGAACATACTCCAACTTGACCTTTTGTTCAAGTACTTGCTCCCGGAGAAAATGATACTTGATCGGTATGTGCTTGGTCTTTGAATGCATGACTGGGTTCTTTGAAATGCTGATTGCACTTGTGTTATCACATAAGATGGAGATAGGTGGTGTACAAGTGATTTGAAAGTCCTGCAAGGTCTGCATCATCCAAAGGAGTTGAGTGCAGCAAGATGCAGCAGCAACATATTCTGCTTCAGCTGTAGACAAGGCAATCGAACTCTGTTTCTTGCTGAACCAAGATACTAATCTGGAACCCATAAAGAATGCACCACCACTTGTGCTCTCCCTGTCATCCACACTTCTTGCCCAATCTGCATCTGTATAAGCATGAAGTGTGAGATCTGTATCTCTAGGATACCATAAGCCATAATTTTGAGTCCCTTGAAGATATTTAAAGATTCTCTTCACTGCCTGAAGATGAGTTTCCTTCGGATTTGCTTGAAATCTTCCAACTATTCCCACTGCATGCATGATGTCTGGTCGGGTACCTGTCAAATAAAGTAGACTTCCAATCATAGATCTGTAAGTTGATTGATGCACTGTTGCTGATTCATCATTTGCACTGAGGCTACATCCTGTGACCATGGGTGTACATACTGGTTTTGCATCTTCCATGCCATATTTCTTCAAAATCTGCTTGAGATACTTGGTTTGAGACAAAAAGATCCCTCCTTCTTTTTGTTGGATTTGCAAACCAAGAAAATATGTCAGTTCTCCCAGCAAGGACATTTCGAATTCTTTCTGCATCACCAAGACAAAGCTTTGACTCATAGCTTCTTCATTGCTGCCAAAGATAATGTCATCTACATACACAACAAGTATTAGCAATTTGTCATTTTCAACTTTTATATAAAGATTGTTGTCTGCTGATCCTTTTGAAAAACCTTGTTGATGAAGATATTTTTCCAAACGATAGTACCAAGCCCTTGGAGCTTGTTTAAGACCATAGAGAGCCTTTTTCAGTCTGCATACAAGATTTGGATCATTTCCAAGAATGAAACCATCTGGTTGCTCAATGTATACTTCTTTTTCCAAGTCTCCATTCAGAAAGGCTGATTTCACGTCCATTTGAAATACTTTGAAGTTTTGAAAGCTTGAGAGAGCAAGGAATATTCAGATGGCCTCAAGTCTTGCAACAGGAGCAAAGGTTTCTTCAAAATATATTCCTTCTTGCTGCGCATACCCTTTACAAACAAGTCTGGCCTTGTTTCTAATTACTTCTCCATTTTCATTCAATTTATTTTTGAAGACCCATTTTGTCCCTATAACATTCTTATCCTTTGGTCTAGGAACCAGCTCCCAAGTGTTGTTCTTTTCGATCTGCTCAAGTTCTTCATCCATTGCTTTCACCCAACATTCATCTTTGCATGCCTCTTTCACATTTTGTGGTTCAGTGGAAGAGAGTAATGCCAAATAGCTTGAAGCTTCTGCAACTGTTCTTCTTGTTTGTACACCTGCTTCTTTTTGCCCCAAAATCTGAGATTCTGGATGATTCTTCTGAACATATCTGGATGGAGTCTTCTCTTCTATCCTTATCTGCTCCTCTAGTTCTTCTTGCGGTTCTTCTTCTTCATCATTCTGTCTTTGAGGGTAGTCTTCATCTTCTTCGATATCTTCATGATTTACTTGCCTAGGAATGTATCCCTTCTCATCAACCACTACATCAATGCTGTCAACAATTCTTCCAAGTCTTTTATTGTAGCACTTGTATGCTTTGCTGTGTGGAGAATAACCAAGAAGAATGCCTTCATCTGCTCTAGGTTCAAGTTTGCCAAGTTGCTCATCAGTATTCTTAATATAGCATTTGCTCCCAAAGATTTTGAAGTGCTTTACCGAAGGAGTCTCACCATACCAGAGCTCATGAGGAGTTTGAGTGCTGTTTACCCGGACATTTGTTTTGTTGAGAATAACAACCGCAGCATATGCAGCTTCACCCCAGAAGGTTGCGGGAGTTCCAGACTCATCAAGCATAGCACGAGCCATTTGTTGGACCGTTCTGTTCATTCTTTCCACTACTCCATTTTGCTGAGGAGTTCTAGTTGTAGAGAATTCTCTTCTTATCCCATGTTCTTCACAGAAATCGAAAAATTCATTTGAGTTAAACTCCCCACCTCTGTCGGATCTGAGGCACTTAATTTTGTATCCTGATTCATTTTCAACCAAGGCTTTAAAGGATTTGAATTTTTCGAATGCTTCATATTTGTGCTTCATAAGTCCTAACCAGACAAACCTGGAGAAATCGTCAATGAATAATATCAAGTATTCTTCTCCTCGAGGTGTCCTTTTCCTGAATGGTCCACATACATCTGTATGTACAAGCTCAAGAGGCATGCTAGCTAATCCTTCCTTCTCTGGAAAGTTCGTTCTGGTTTGCTTTCCAAACTGACATGATTTGCATATGGTGTTGTCTGGAATTTTGATATCTGGAAGACCGCGAACTGCCTGATTTTTGCATGCTTTCCTTATTTGTGAAAAGCTTAGATGCCCCAACCTCCGGTGCCATAACCAGTGTTCATCATCCTTGCTTAGATAGCATTGTTGTTGTCCTTCTTCAAATATGTACAGATTATTTGGAGTTCTTTTACCTTTGATCACCGTTTTACCTGTATCAAGATCACGAACAAGACATCCATTTGTTCTAAATATCACTTCGGTTCCTTGATCACACATCTGGCTGACACTTAGAAGATTATGTTTCAATCCATCAACATACAAAACATTTCCAGCTTTGACCTTTTCTTTTAACTGAGCAGTGCCTTTTCCTTTTATAGCTGCAGGAGTATCATTTCCAAAAGAAACTTTCTTTCCCTTTTCTAGAGCAGAATATGATTCAAGTTTTTCTTTATCACCTGTCATATGCTTCGAACATCCACTGTCAATGTACCATAGATTTTCTTGTCCCTCTGCATAAAATGCTATCCCACATCTTTCTGTTTGTGGTTCCTTTATTCTCCATGTTTTGGTGCTTGAGGCTTGTTCCTTTGTCTGCTGAAACCTGCTCCTGCATTCAGAATCTTCATGACCAAAATTATTGCAAATAGAACATTCAACTTCATTTTCAAGAACCGAAAAGTTGTTATAGGTCCTTTTTGTAATCCCGGTCATACTTCTTTGTTTTTGAGCTTCTCTAGTCATGATCGTTTTATATGCAACACATTGAGCTGCTTTGTGACCAAAGTTATGGCAAGAGAAGCATTGTCCATTGAAGAAACTTCTGCGGTTATCAAATCTTCCGGCCAAACGATTGTAATTTCTATTGTCATTCATTCTTGAAGCAAATTGAGAGGATTTTACCTGTGGCTGGTTGTAGCTTTTGTTCATCCTTAAGACGAATTGCCCCTGGTTTGCCTGATAGTCTTTGTTTGTAATTGGTCCCTGCTTTACATGGTGATCTCCATTGTGATTTTGCTCATTCCTTCTTGCTGCATCAAGATAACTCTTTGAGGTGGATGCTTGAGAAGTTTCTCCATTATACCCCAGACCTGTCTTGTTTAGTGGAGAACGTTGTACATTGATGATCTCATCCAGAGTTTCAAATCCTTTGACAAACTTAAGATTAATAGCCTTTGTTTTCTCAATCTCTTTTCTGAGACCAACAATTTCACCTTCTAACTTTTCAAGATATTTTTCTTTTTCATCAATCCGAAATTGTAGAGTATCAATGATCATATTCTTTTCTTCTATACATGTCTTGAGTCTAGAAATTTCTTCATGAAAGCTATCCACATCTATAGCATCCATGTAATCATCATCTTCAAATGCCATTAAAAGTTTATAGTCATTACCTCATTCATCTTCATCACTATTTGATAGACCATCACTATCTTCATGAGTGTAGTAGCTTTTCTTAATTGCATTATGTTTCTTGCTCCATCTAGCAGGTTCCTTTCCTTTGTCAATCTTATCCTTATGAGGACATTTTGCAGCATAATCACCTACTCTTCCACAAGCAAAACATTTAAAAGGTAACTTACCTCTGAGCCTTCCAGTACCCCGTTGAAGATTTCTGACAAAATTTGATTCTTCTTCTTCTTCTGGCACGTGACTTGCTTCATAGTAGTCTCCTTTGCCTGAAGCCTTGAAAGCAGCTTCTCTCCTGTCTGATGGACCTCCCTTTCTCATTTCATAAGCAGTTAGAATTCCGTGTAGCTGAGACATAGTAAGAATTCATAGATTTTCCTTTTCTTCTATTGCAGATACTTTAGATTCAAATTTGGGGGACAATGATCTTAAAACTTTTTCAACCACAATAGCCTCCTTTATTTCTTCACCTAAGTTTTTCATGCAATTAACAATCTCGTCTACCCGAAGAAAATAGTTAGCCACACTTTCATCATTATACATTCTGAGATTCTCATATTGAATCCCGAGGGTTTGAAGTTTAGCACGCTTTATCTGTTCATCTCCTTCGTAGCTCAAGACAATCTTGTCCCATATTTCCTTTGCGGATTTATATTGCATAACCTTTACGAATTCTGTTTGAGATAAGCATCCTAGCAGAGTATTGACTGCTTTAGCATTTGTTTCATATTTCTTCTTCTCGGCCGAATCTGTAGGAGTAGCTGAAGGAAAAGTGTAGCCTGTATCTATGATATCCCAAACTTCTGTACCAAGAGATTGAAGATAGGCAGTAACTCTTACCTTCCAATAATTGAAGTTCGTCCCATCAAAGATTGGTGGCCTGATTGATGCTTCCCTCTCGTAGTTGCTCATGATGAATGATCTTCCTTCAAGCGATCAAGCTTCTCTGAAGGACCTGCTCTGATACCAATTGTTGGAAATAATACTGAGAGGGGGGGTGAATCAGTATTATCAAGTTCTTTTAATAAATCTTCTTTATTTATACTTTGAATTATTTTTGCATGTCAGTACCATAAAATAATGAGCATGAACAAAGAAAACAGATAGTCACACCAAAGAACACCAGATGTAAGGTAGAAATCCAATGTGGGTGAAAACCACCTGCTGCAATATGTCTCTATCTTCTTTCAAATTAGAAACTCCTTTTACAATGGTTTTGTACTGGTGCAGTCCTTTACCAGTACGCAGGCTGCAACCTGCAGAGAGCTACAACTCTCTCTTGTTTTCCAGTCTCTCCTGGAAGGGAGCTACAACCCCCTACTTCTTTTCTTTCAAGGACCACTTTTCATAAATTTTCAAACTGGATCCTTAAACATCAAGAGATCATCAAGTACAAGTAAATCACTCAGTCAACTGCAGTAACCAGATCAACAATAACAGTAAACTAAACCCAGAACACCTTATCAACAGAAAAATTCAGCTAACAAAAGGTCTTAAGACAGATCCGCAGTTTTCCTTTATCTGGCTTGCGTGGCCCCGCACTTCACCTTCTGCTCCCCTGCGTATACCCGCAGAGAGCCTTCTGCTGCACCGCATACCCATGCACTGTTTCTTCAATCACGCCGCGTACTGTTACTGTAGGTACGCACCCACAGATGCTATCGCGCCACGTACTGCTGCTGTAGCCACGCACCCACAGATGCTATCGCGCCACGTACTGTTGCTGTAGCCACGCACCCACAGATGCTATCGCGCTGCGTACATACGCACTTGCAGCTTCTGAAGCGCCGCGTACTTTCACTGTGCCTACGCACCTGAACCTCTGTCGCGCTGCATACCCACGTACTGCGCCTTCTTCTGCTCTGCGTACCCATGCAGTGCTCCTTCTTCTGCTCTGCGTACCCACGCACTTGCACTGTTAATCACCTGCGTACCTCTGGTTAGGGCCGAATTGGCAGTCTACCAGTGTGCTACAGATTGTCAGATGCCCAGATCTGATCATGCGCTCGAGAGATCACCCTTCATAGATCTGCTTTCAACTTCACTTTTATATAGATCAAGCTTTTAAAACAATAACCCAATATTTCAGATCTTAAGATATTCAATTTGCAAAAGATACTTAGCCAAGTGATCTCCTTTGCTTTATATAGGCAAGCTCTTCCTAAAATCATGGATCAATACCATAGATAACCAATACAAGGGGCCCAAAAGCATGGGGCTCAATAATAATAATAATAATAATATACAACAATACCACGGGCCAAAACCATAGAATCAAGAACGGCGGGCTAAATACCACGGGCCAAACATAAGAAACCCCACGTGAGCGCGCTTCTCTGCCTTGAAGTAAGTGAACTGGGGGTACGCACCTTCTGAACGGGTGACCTGCGTGTGCGGCCGCAGTCCCTTCACGGCGTACCTGCGGGTACGCACCTTTTGAACTATTCTCCTGCGTACCTCTTAATTTCCAACATTTTGAGAGCTTGATCAGAGCATTGCCACTTGAGGGTGTTGCCATCAAGTACAACATCTGTATCATAGAGCCATACCAGAATCATAATGCCAACATCATAATCATAAAGAGCTTGAAATGGGGTCACTTTTGTTGAAGTGTGGTAAGTGGAATTATACCACCATCCAACGAGGTGAAACCATTCTACACTATTTCTCATTACTATCAAATTTTGACAACTTGAGTTTCACTCTTCGTTGGATGTGACAATCGACAAATTGAATGAGGGAATTTGGTTTGAAATCAACATATTTTAAAGATTCAGTATATTGTTTTGTAAATCGGGTCTAGTAGATGAATATGGAGATTCGAGATTTTGATGTGAATCCAATGACTTTAACATATTAGAAGAATCTCGTTGTGGAGTGAGTTGTATTATTCTTTGAGACGAGAAGGTTCAACATACCCATCACTTGAGTGTGCTTATGCTCAACCCTTTCTCACAAGTTTTCTTGGTCCTTTCGAAGGTCATTATAGTTTTGTTGGAGTTGATTCTATATAATCTTTGTTTTATCCTGGAGTGCATAAATTTTGTGTCCCTCTGGTTGAGCCCATTCTCAAATTCTTCCAATCTTACTAATTTTGTTCATCGTCATTGTTCGAGTGAATGTTGGTGTATAACACTCCCTCTTAATTCGCTTCTTTAAATTAAATTTAATTTTTATACCAAATGATGCATATATTTATAAAATAAAATAGTTATTTATATTATATATTAGAATAAATAATTTTGCGTCCCTCTAGTTGAGCCCGTTCTCAAATTCTTCCAATATTTTACTAAATTTGTTCATTGTCATTGTCTGAGTGAATGGTGGTGTATAACTCTCCCTCTTAATTCACTTCTTTAAATTTAATTTAATTTTGATACCAAATGAAGCATAGATTTATAAAATAAAATAGTTATTTATATTACATATTATAATAAATAAGAATGATGATTTTTAAAATTGGTGCCTCTAACTTAAATATAACCTCAGGTGCTTTTACATGAGGGAGTATGATGTTTTGATCGTGACCCTTCTTCCTAAATTAAACATTAATACATATTTAATTTTATACATAACATTAACATACATTGATAAAGGCATTTACGATTGGGTATGTGTTATATTATTTGCACGACCAACATCACATGGTGTATGATGCATTGGGTGTAGTGGGGGGGTGACATCCCACTTTGTCCAAAGAGTTTGTAGTAGACAAAACTCCCTTTGTGAAGGGCTGCCCCAAATTTTTGTTATGTATATATTTTTACGTATGTTTTTGGTAGCTTTCAGTACACAGTTTTAGCTAAAAGCGGTTTTGTGACGCATGGTGGATTTGTAGTTTTGGTTAAAGAACTACCGTTGTATTCTAATCCAAAGTAAATGGATTGGTGGTTCATGGATGCCGCGAGATACATATTGCATTCTAATACTATATAGAAAATATATGTTGAACAATCTTGCTAGTTTTCCCGGTTTTGAGTTCTAGGATAAAATTTATGTTTGCCATTGCATCTTTTCTATTTTATTGAAAAATTTGTTTGTAGCAATTAATTGTACAAGGCTAAAACCTACATTTATGTTTTAAGTTCCTATAAGAATAAGGTAACTGAGACATTGGATGAAAGCTTCTTGTTATTAAAGCTCAACAATCTTGTGGCTTATATTAGATGTTCTAAACTCTTTCTTCCATCGCTAAAAATAATTGTGATTGGATGTGCTTATTGCAACATTAATAACAATTTCAAGAAGGGTGACTTATGCTAGTAGATTCTAGGGCCTACCCATTTTGGTTTTTTGGAAGAATGCATGTAAAAGGCTTCCTCTTTTATAATTCATGGTTGGATTGTAAAAGCACTCCTCTCCTTGGAGATTAATGGAAATATCTTTTGGAAGCAAATTTTGTTAAGGCCTTTTTTTTGTGGAGTGAATGTTTCATCCTTTTCTTGATTTGATGTTCTCATGGATATTCTATTCTAACTATTTTTGGTGATAAAAACATTATGCTAAGGCAAACAATTCTTTCCATTAAAGAGCTACCTAATCATGTGGAAGGAGCTAACTAGGGTACAACCCCACTCGAGTTTCTTTATTTGTAGGTGAGTTGATCCAAGCAACCAAACCATCTCTTAAGAGGAGCTTTGAATTGTGTAGGGTTTGGTATTCACAACGCATTAGGGTTGAAGGTTAGAGATGCCACTTTGAGATAGGTCACTCCTTAGTGAGTTTGAAAGTCACCAAGAGGGTTAAGTCAATGGTGGGAGCAATTCCTATCCAAGACCAAACCCACTCGAATTCAACCAACAATATTGACTTCAGAGGATCCCATCTTGCTTGTATCCTACCACTAGATTCCCTTTGGCTCCATCGCCTTTAAAGGGTATCAAAACTGACCTTTGGCATTACCTTGTGCTCTTCTTGACTAAGTCAAAATGATCCTAATAGAGGAACCCTCCTCGAAGTTTGAGGCAAGTCAACATAAAAAGGTGAAGGTAGGTTGTTAAGATGAAAGTGGGTGTCCTATTAAGGTTCCACTTGGAATGTACATGAATTAGAGCTTTCACCATTTCCAACATACAATTTGGGCAGTAACAAGTTCATTTTTGTGAATGATAATGGGAGATTACAAAACACATTCTTAATGAGAAAAAAGTTGAATATGAGATGTTCCACCTTTTAAATAATTAAAAACCAATTAAAACAAGCTCATGATCAAAGGATTGAGTCTATAATGAGATTTAAATAATGACCACAATAAATTATCATGGAAGTAGTTCAATTTTAAAGTTTTCTTGAATTGTTGTTAAATCAAGTCACAACAATCAAAGGTCCTGAATGGGTTTGATGGTTTTTTTCAATGTTAGTCAAATGTCTGCCATCATAAATGATGGGAGATTATGAAATAAATGCTTGTTATTGATATAAAATGACCCACCTTTTAAAAACTCAAAATTAATTAAAACATAATAACTTGTCATTGTAATGTCCTTTCACAAAGGTAATACATGTGCACATCAATCCATTCAATCTCACTTGCATTATGGATTTATATGACAAGAGTTTAATTTCAACAATCCCGTGATATCTCAAATGAGTCTACTAGCACAAAGGACATGTAGATTAATCTAAGGATACATAAATAATCGTAAATACATTAAGCCCTACATTAAATATTATATCATGTCGTTCATTTGATATAAACATGCCTCAAAGATGTACACTAAAAAATAGCATGCGCTTTGTCTTCGTATAAATTCAACTATTCAAGGGTTGTGTGCATTCTCAAGTTATAACCCTTGTGAGCTTGTAAGATTTACTCCTCGTAGTGTTTTTAAAGCTAATAGGACAAAAAAATACCCCAAAAATAAAGGCAACCTTAAATATATAATGCCGTAAACAACAATTTAATTATCAGGCACAAATCAATCTCAATGCATATGTGTGCGTATACACTTTGAAATTAGATATTATTAATCTATTAGCGCTTGCAGAATCTTGGAACGCATTCATAACAATTGCCTTAGTTATGAAAAATACAACTGTGTATATTAAAGTTTGAAGGTTGTATACCATAACTGTGTTATTAAAAATACAACTGTATATATTGAAGTTTGAAGGGTGTATACCATAACTGTATTGCTCAGCATCATTTAAGCTAGCTTTTGTACTTGTATATTCAGTGTCCTTGGACATAACTATTTATGATAAATTATCAACTATTGGATATTTTATAATAACAATATTTCTAATATATATTTATGCTTTCTTGTCAGACTTTAGCATTGGTTTATTTTATTTTATTTTAATTTAATAACTAAAAATGTTAAAAAATCCTATGAAATATTACGTCTTTCCTTTTGTTTTTGGATGCCATCTTCCTGGGCTTTATTGCACACGTTAATAGATACTCAAAATTGTCTATCTAGTTTTATTTTATAATTTCAGTCCTCAATTCATTTATGAGACTAATGACAACAACGCTAATCATAGATATATTGCATTGTAACTTTCAATTTCTCGATATTGTTTCTAAGATGTTCATCGATCAGCATTACTAACTATGAAAATTTCTCAAACAATACCCACAAGCATTTTGCCAATAAACTTCTCTTGTACACGAGCACAAGGATGCATACAAATCTGTTTTCTCATTCCCACACAATGTGAGATTAAAAGGAAAAGTGCTATTTCCATATTCAATTCATTTTTTTCTTCCCAGAGCTTTGCTTTCGTAAACTCTTGTGATCAGCATTATTTAATTATTTAACATTAATTTGTTGTGCCCATATTTATCATAATGATAGACAATGATTGAGACTAATGAGGGTGCTCTTTCCCTATCGGTCAGTGGGCCATTATCAGGGTCGTTGGCAAGCCGACAGTCCTACTAGGTCTGGTCCAGCAATACCCACAAACAATTTCTCAATAAACTTATCCTGGTACCACTGCAACACAGCAATTGCCACAAGCACAAGGATGCATCAAATCTATTTTCTCATTACCCCACAATGAGAGCTTCATGGCCAAAGTGCTATTTTCATGTTCAATTAACTTTCTCTAGTTTCTTCCCAGGGATTTGTTTTGGTTGACTCTTGTGATCCGTATTACTTGGTATTTTAGCATTAATTCCTTGTGCCCATGTTTATCATAATGACACTGATTGAGACTACCGAGGTTAAGTTAGTTTCGTAGTAAAACTGTTTTGGCTTCTAATTTGATTTTCCTCGCCTTAAATTAAAACTTGTGTAGATAAGTATCACATACTAAACGGGTCTAAGAATCCTTAGTTCTTGTTACAACACATGACCTACCTTTCACATTGTCGAATCATACTCTAATTGCATTACCATGTTAATACCAAGATTATGCAAAAGCTACAACCGTAAGACCTATTTCTTGGTATAAACTGAGAGAACATTGTAGAAGAACAATAACTCAGTTAGACAGGAGTTTTAAAGTGGTATTCATCTGTAATATTATTTCCTTCAGCCTTCCATGCCAACGCAAGCCTTCCCACTGGTGTAGAGATGTTGAACATTTCTTTACAAGGGGCAATCATGAAATCTACCACAAACATCCCAAGGTAAAAGCTCCAAAAACTTGAACATTGATACATATAAACGTTGACCACAGCTTCTTATAGAAGACATATTCATTACTACAGAAAATTCATCAATAACAACTTGATTCATACATGCTTGATATGTGTTTGGTACATTTGAACATTTTCAATAACTTTGAAACATGGAGTTTCCATGCTGAAACACACATCACTCTCAATGAGGGAAATATGTGCAAGTGCACTCCAAGTTCTAAATTTGTCTAAGCTTGATAATTTCTTGCTTCTGAATCTGATATGTCACGACATAATGCGACTGAAATCAGCTTCCATATAGAAGAAATTAAAGCTTAACTCATAGTCAGGTCCTCCACGAGAAGTAACATAAAATCCTCGTGAAGATGAAAGGCTTACATATATTGTTGTCGCCATGTACATTGGAAGAAGGGTTGAAAGGTCATATCTGTAATTGCACTCGTATATCAATAATTTGATGAATTAAAAAAATGGTAACATGGACCCATATGGTGTGGCCAGGGTTTTGTTGTTGGTCTATTCAAAAGATAGAAAACGTAACTAGTAAAAATGAATTCCTTAAATCATGTTAACCAGAATATCTGGAATAAGAAATATTACACAATGTCAAATTTGGGGCTCCAAATCTATATCAGACAATGATTAAGAAAATAAACTTTCTTTTGATACATGCTGAAACCTGTCGCAAATATTCTTAGGAACATTGACCTCTGCTTATTGCTTCAGGTTTAGCTAAAAGAAACTGAAATAGAACCTTTCAATCTCGGTGCTTTGCTTTTATTTCAACAATAAGACAACTTACTCCAAGAATACAAAGTCAATTCTATGCCAGCTACATCTATCAATAAATACATGTTGGCCCTGGCAATACAATACAATAAGATTAGATATAAATAAATGACCATTAACTTTCTTGAAAGGTTAGACAGAAGGACAGAACTTACCCGGTAATACACAAATGGATTACCCGCTCACAGATCCAAACTGTCAACAATGAGGCAATAAAGGAACCAATCTAGTTGAGTCCTTCAAGCACTGAGCATGCACAAAAGCATTGAAATTTATCAACTAAAATAAGCAAATCAACCAGAATATTTTATTTTGAAGCATAAAATATGTTCAATCATAGGGATATGTGAAATTCAAAATGCACTAACAAACACATTTTTCAGGGACATGGACAGATGGAGCATTACCTTTTCGTTTACACACTATCACCTTTCAGACTGTGGCTCCATCAATGTCTTCATCCATATTTTCCAGGATGACATATTTTACAGAACCTCCGTTCTGCTTCATATCACTTAGATCATTGCTTTCATTTGATTTAGTTTTCCTCATTTTCAGATACCTAGAAAGTTGAGACAATTTTATCAACTTTTATTTGAAGCTAAATGCTTGTTTAGGACAGATCTGTAAAAGATAAAGCTCAAGGACAGATAATAAAAAATAAATTGGATCTTTTTCTTTTTTATCTAACTCCCTACAGTATTGTTTTGACTGGATTAAATGAATCTATATAGAAAGTGAAAAGTATCTAAAATACCAGAGAAATACACGTAATAACATAAAATTTTCCTACCTTCCTAGATTCTGTTCATGTCTTATTTCAACAGTAACCTTAAAACTTCAGAAAAAACTATAAAAATTCCTCTCTAGAATTTCCCACAATAGAACATATAAATTCATGAAAATTTGCAGTTTGGTATGTCAGGTCTGTAGAAACCAATTTCTTCCAGACCAATAGCATACACTGGTAAATGTATCATTCAGATAGATAAATGTCATTCTGCAATGCATATTGGAAATCAGCCTAATCTTTCCTTGTATGCTTTCATCCCTCATGACTCTTAAGAGCATATGCACAAGCAAAGAGGCAGAGTGTTCAGCAAGATTCAAAAAGTATACTGGGCAGATACCTCCAACCAATATCATGGTACATCTACTGCACAGAAAGAAGCCAGCTTTTTTTACATATAGACCAAGATTCCTCTGCACGCCTTTCATTTATATGATTAAATCTCAGTGTGTTCAACATGAGCAGTTGAGCAGTTAGTAATGGAAACATAATCCTCTTGGGTTATTGTGAATTTGGCACATTCACTTGAGAGCAAGGCGAAAAGCCTCAAATGAAGGCAAACAGTCATGAGAAGTGCAAGAGACCTTGGAAATTGAAATTAATGGTCTCACAAAATGTATTTAAATGTATATTTTGCAAGTAATATGCAATCACACGGTTTTTCTAAATGGCCTATTATTCTTTACGTATGTTCAATAGTGGTATCAGAGCAGTGGTGGTTCTGATAACTGCATCATTCCTGTTCAAACCCGTCTCTCTGCAATTCTACCATTTTTTTTGCCTCTGAACCAGTTTGTGCTTTGTTGCTTAACAATTTTGACCCCTCAGAGATCTTGTGGTTGTCTACAGGACCATCTCCAAATACCTCTTTTGTGGTCTGTTTATGTCTGAGCCATGGTTTTGTGGCTTTCCTCAGCGCTCCTTATGCAGCCTGGGTTATCTTCATTGTCTCGGTGATTTCTATTGAGAACTCCATGATATTGTCTGCCAGGAGCTTCTTTACTTTCACATCACATATTTTTGGGTTTCTGCTCGAACAGTTTCCCATGGCTCTGTGAAATCATGCTCACACTTTCTGTGGCATTTCCTGTTGAGTGCTTCTCTTGGACTCTGTCGCCCTGCCCATTGTAATGGTTTTCAATTCCTTCAATCAATATCGAGATATCAAGGTAACATCTACTGTCAACTCATTGGAGATCCTTCCACTTAGCTTATTGACTCAACCTTTCTATATCCTTCATGAATTTGGCCGCAGAGTTGTGGCAATGGAATTGGAAGTGGTATAGTGAGATTTTGCTTCTGCTCGGACCATGACTGCTTCGTTAGTATTTAATACTGTTGGCTTGTTATTGTCCAATTGATTGGGAGGCCTCTCTTTCTTTAGCAGTATCTTGTGGTGATACAGTGCAGTGTTCTTGAAGGCCAGTGCCGATGGCTCGACTCCCCCTGCACGTGGCTTGTGAGCAGAATAACAACACAGATGCCTTAAATGCAACAGAATCAACGAGAAATCTATTAACTAATTCTTGCAGTGCTGCAGAACTCAGGAGGTTGCCACACATTACATTCTTAAAAAATGGTTCGAACATCGATGATAATTGCATTGTCAATTGACAAACTTGATAGCAACCTTCTTAGTGGCTCCTTAACTCCATCTTAGCGGGAATTTATACCCCGAATTTTGGAGACCATAGCTATTCAGTATTCATATGCCGCAGCAGGGCCTCCGTAATGTATCTCTTTTGCTAGAATCCATTCCATAACCAGGAATATCATTTGCTCAGATTCAAGCCCATATCCTGTAGTTGCAGCTGCAAAATAAAATCCAATATATTTGTGTTCTCTCTCGTGTTTGGAAAAAATCTGCAATCTTTTTCTTTTCCATTATCGCAATTACATTTGCCATCAAAATATCGCCAAGAATATTCAATAAGGAAAGGAGTAACAAGTTAATGTAGGTGGCGAATTAGAGAGAAGTGAATGCAGAGATAGAATCCTCATCGTGTAATGGGTTGATGCCGGAATCTTCATCCTAGCATGGGTTGATGCCATCATGGCTTGGACAGATGACAGAATCCTCATCCTGGCAATGTGGATCTATCTCTCCATGACTTTAGAAGTCATCAGCATCATGATCCCAGGGTTTAATGCCATGGATTATCAGCTTGTGAAACTTACTGACTGGAGTTTCTCTGGGTCACTTCTTGACCCTAGTTCATCTAGAACTCTCGTTCTTGGCAGCATTGCTTCAATAAGATCCACCACCAGTTTCCACAACGGTGTCCTCCAACTTCATCAGGTTATTATCATTACTCTTCGCCTTTGAAGACATTGAGAGTCCCTCCAATAGGATCAATCCCTGGACCTATACACCAGCAGAGCAGGGGGGTAAACAACATGCACCCAAGAGGTTGAGGTGGGAAGATAGAATCAACGCTCTCAGTGAACAATTAATCCTTTTTCCTCATTTGTGTAGTTTGCTGGAGTTTATTTGAGATAGTTGAAGCTGTTCAGAATGGGATTTATCTTACACAGAAGCAGTTGAATAGCGAGGAATTGGTGAAATTTTATAGATTGTGATGGGCAGGGCAAGGTTCTGAAATAGACCTGCTCAAGCTAATTTCTGATGCTGTAAATATTCCTGTCATTGCTAGTGATCTGATAATCACCCTATGAGTGACCTCAGTTGAAGATTTATTAAACAAAAAGGTATTACAGACCCATGTGCTGGTGTGTGTGTTCTGTGTTATTGAAGCAACGGATCGATCAGATTGCCAATACACAGAAAATAAATAGAAAGACAGCAGAGAAATACAGTAAGCAACACAAAGACACAAACAGTTTTTAATAAGGAGTTCACCCTATTCTCCAGGGCTACGTCTCCGGTCCAGCTTCAGTGGTGGCCTTGTTTTATTGTGTCTTTCAGCAGAGAAATTACAATGCAGGGACTCAATATGAGTTCTCCTGAAACAGATTTTGCTTGGCAGGGTGGTTCTTGGATTCCCCAAGCCACTTGGAGTACACAGACTCTTGTTCTTCCTACTAGCTTTGTGACCATCGGTCTACAGTGGAAACAGCCAACTGTGATGCTCAATCCGGACAGATTCCTCTATGGGAAGGCTTGATTCTTCAAGCTCTCTGGTGCTCGATGTTGCCTGTGGTCAGCTCGACCCTCTATCTCCTCTGCTTGGCTTTACTGCTCTCTATGCTTAATCCTCCTCTCAGGGTTCACTGTTCACTGTCTCTCTTGGTCGCTTGGACTCTTCGCTCCCTCTCTGAATCCCATTCGGTTGTCTCTGTTCATGGCTTTAGCCATTCGACCTCCATGCCTGTTCGGTTCCTCTCCCACCTGCGTCAATTGGAGTTCCTTGCTCGGTGTCAGCATGAACGCTCAGGAAGTAGCCATGTGTTCTCATTGGAAGAGCGCCGGCCGATTCGTCGATTCGTTTCTTTCTCCATCGTGGCAGTCAACGGATTCCAAATCCCCTTAAATCACGGCTTAATTCCCTGTCGACTCCGCTTCTGTCTATCGCGCGCAATCTCAGCCGTCCGATATGGGCTCCTCCAGATCCAACGTCATACGCACGTTGAGCGCGGTTGACTTGCTCGACCGATAACGCGCGATCACGGCGGTTTTTCTCTCACCTCCGCTGCCACGCGTCGATCGCTGAGTGTGATCGCTCTGCTTTCTCCAAAACCTCTTACCATTCAAGGGAGAGTTATGATCAAACCGCCAGTTTCCAGGTCGTGGGTCCCACCTTCATACGATGGCGCTTTTCGTTTCTCCGCCCACGGTCCTTTGGCTCCCAACATGACCGAGTGCTTAAGGCTCTACCATTTCAGCCCTGTTCGCCCAGCGATGCGCGCATCGAAAACCGGCTCCTTTTCCCATTCCGGGGCTCCCAGGGGCTACATCGACCTCCTGCGCAGTCTCCATGGGCCTCGGTCAGCGCGCTTTGACCGAGGTCCTCGTCGTTCCATGCCGGCTGCCATGGCCACTGGTTCAGGGTATTTTCGATTGTTGTTTTGGATTTCATTCGAGATTTGTTCGACTTGGTTTAGTCACGGTTCTTTGACAGTCGTTTATGGATCTGATTCGGATCATGACCTCCCTACTGAAAAGCGTTTGGACCACCAAAAGTTGGTTTTCTTCAAGCATCGACTACGTGAGGAAACTGTTGTCTCACTTGTCCAATCTCAACCCACTTCGCACTGCTTGGCTTCGAACCTTTAAACCCAATCTTGAGGTATTCCACCTGTCCACTGCGCATCGTCCTTACCTTCCTGTCTAGCACTGTATCTTCTTGCAACTCATTAAAATATTCAGGTAGCAGGTCATCAACAGAAGCCAATTGACTCTGCTCTTCAGGGTCCTCAATCATTGAAGGTTCAAACAACCTCAAGCAATCTGCGTTCACGACTGAGTAGATGTGCATGTAAGCTGGCAGATCAAGGCCAAAAGCATTCTCCCCAATCTTCTCAAGTATTCTGAAGGGTCCATACCTGATAGGTTTTAGCTTCTTACCTTCACCTTGCATCCGATCCTTGCTGATATGCAGCCACACTTGGTCTCCAACTTGAAAACTATGCTCCATCCGATGCTTATCATGCCTAGCCTTGTACTTGGCCTGGCTCTTTTCTAGCTGTTCCTGTACTGCCTGGTGGATCTCTGGATCTGTTCAATGAACCTAGTTGCCCTGTCCACATCACTGTGTCCATCAACCATGGTATCTTTACCAAAGACAAAATCCAAGGGAGACCTTGGTATGAAACCAAAGCAGGTCTCAAAAGGAGATCTCTGGGTAGAAGAGTGTTTGGCTCTATTGTAAGCATGCTGCACATAACACAAGTGTTCATCTCAAAGCTTAGGGTGCTTGCTGCAATATCCTCTCAGTAACTGGATCACTGTCCTGTTAACCACTTCTGTCTGGCCATCTGTTTGTGGATGAAAAGCTGTGCTTTTCTTTAATTTGGTGTCCATTAGTTCCCACAGAGTGGAACAAAACTTTCTCACAAATTGGGTGTCTCGATCGGATATAATAGAAGTGGGTAATCCAAAATGAACCCATACATGTTCAAAGAATAATTTTGCAGTTTGTTCAGCTGTAATCTGTTTACTACAGGGTATCAAAATACACATTTTGTTGAACCTATCCACAACAACATATAGATAATCATGACCCTTCCTAGATTTAGGTAGTCCTCCAACAAAATCCATGGAAATGCTTTCCCAAGGGTGAGAAGGAACTGGCAATGGAGTGTACAAGCCTAGTTTTCTGTTGTTGGGCTTGCTTTTAGCACACATAGCACACCCCTTTACATATCTAGAAACTGTCTCACTCATTCTTGGCCAATAGCAGAACCTTTGCAGCTGTGCAACTGTTTTACTTACCCCAAAGTGACCTGATATCAGAGAAGTGTGTGCTTCCCTAATTATCTTTGCTCTCTCAGTTTGTGGAATGCAGAGTTTCCCACAATGATATAAGAGTCGGTCCTTCACATGATAGTCCAATTCTTCTACTCTTTTGCCTTGACTCAAAGTTGCATATACATCTTTAAAGTCCATGTCCTGAGCATACTGTTCTATGTAGCTTTCATGCAGCACAAAATTATGCTTAAGTATGGTAGATGCATTTATAATGGGTCTAGATAACATGTCTGCAACCTTGTTATGTATGCCCTTTTTATATCTGATGACTAAATGAAACTGTTATAGAAAACCCATCCATCTGTAATGTCTTGATTGTTGCAACTTAGTTTGGGAGTGTAGATATTGAAGTGGCTGATGATCAGTATGTATTACTGTTTCTTTGCCCATTAAGTAATGTTTCCACCTTTTCACACTCTGAACTAATGCATACAATTCTTTATCATAGGTAGGATAGTTGACTACTGCAGGATTAAATGTCTCAAAATGATAACATATGGGTTTACCGTGTTGTGTCAACACTGCTCCCATGGCATAGTCACTGGCATCAGTTTAGACCTCAAATGGTCTTTGTAGATCTGGCAGTGCTAGTACAGGGGTTGTACTAATTTTTTCTTTCAAGGTGTCGAAGGCTTTCTGCTGTTTGCCTCCCCACTGAAACACCTTGTTCAATCCTGTCAAAGCATGTAAGGGAGTGGCAATTGAGGAAAAAGTTGAAATGAACTTCCTCCAATATTGTGCTGCTCCTAAGAAGCTTCTCACTTCTGTAGTAGACTTGGGTTTAGGCCAGTTTACAATGACTGCCACTTTAGAGGGATCTATTTTCAATTCACCTCCCCCTACTATATGACCCAAATAATTTAGAGAAGTTTTGCCAAATTCACATTTGGAGAGTTTAACATAAAGTTTTTCTCTTTTCAAAACATCTAATGTCTGCTTAACATGCTTTAAATGTTCTTCCCACGTTTTACTAAAAATCAAAATGTCATCCAGATACACAATAACAAAATCATCAAGAAAAGGTCTGAGTACATCATTCATTAATCTCATGAAAGTAGCAGGGGCATTGGTCAAGCCAAAAGGCATAACCAGCCATTCATACAATCCCTGCTTTGTTTTGAAAGTAGTCTTCCATGCATCTTGCTCTGCAACTCTGACCTGATGGTATCCACTGTGCAAGTCCAGCTTGGTGAAATAAATAGCTTCCTTCAATTGATCTAAAAGATCGTCTAAGCGAGGAAGGAGATAACGATTTTTTATTGTTATCTTATTCAGTGCTCGGTAATCAATGCACATTCTCCACGAGCCATCTTTCTTTCTCACCAAAACGATTGGTGACCCACATGGTGATGTGCTAGCCCTCATGAACCCTTTCTCGAGCAACTCCTGCACCTGCTTCTTGATTTCAGCATTCTCTAAAGCAGATAACTTGTACATCCCAATGTTAGGCAAAGGAACATCTTGCTGCAAAATAATATCATGTACTATTCCCTTTTTGGGTGGCAGACCTTAAGGTTCTTGAAACAAGACATCATACTCAAAAACAATATTTTCTATATCAAATTGTTGATCAGAATTACAGCCCTCAAATACATTTGTTTTATCAGTTTTCTTTTCCTTTACAACCATCAATAAGAACTGTTTGCATAAATTTATCATTCTTTTCATCTGTCCTGAGTTTATGAGAGTATAATTATTCTTGAGCTTATGAGCTCTTACAAAGTATTCGATTCCATCTTTAACAAGTAGATACTTGTTCTCTGCTCTATAGAAAATAGCCTTTCTATCATACAAGGGACTTCCTAAAACAATTCCACATATATCCAGAGGAATTATATCTAACTCAACCTCATCTACAAATGCTGACCCAAAAGAAAACTTGAGTTTGCACTGTCTAGTCACTTGTAGTAGTGCTTTATCATTCAACCATCCTAATGGGTATGGCTTCTTATGAGGTGTAGTTGCTAATCCCAATTTCTTTACAATTGCTTCAGAAATCAGATTTACTTGTGAGCCACTATCAAACAAAGTATCAATCTTTTGATTTTTGGAAACAACTCGAATATGGAAAAGCTCATGCCTTTTTCTCTCATGTTCTTCATCAATAACAGATTGAGCAGAATTACTAGTAGATGCTTCAGAATTCTTACCTTTTATACCTGTGGCTGCAATGATTGTTTCATCTCCCGAGTCTGACCCCAAATCCTTCTGAATAGCTGCAGTAGTCTTCTTCTTCTTGCCCTCGAACTTCTTAGGTCTCAGCTCTAGATGCAGAATCCAACAGTGCTCATCATCATGCCCCTCCTTTTTACAGTGAGTGCATGAGGCTTTGCCTTTCTGTGCAGCGCTAGTCTTCCTTGCTTTCCACTTCTGCTTTCTTTTCTCCTTGCTCTTGCTTACAGTGGGTTGCGATGGTCCCCCAACTTCTGGATTTCCATTCTTTCCTCTAGTTTCTAGATGAGTAGCTTGTATAGATACCTCATCTATACTAGTGGGATTAAACATGAGGATGGTATGCCTCATGTAGCTGTGTAGACCACCAATGTACTTCAAAAGAGTTTCTGGTGAGTCTAATGAAATACCCAACATCAATGCTCTCTTTCGGAACTCTTGAGTATACCCTTGTACACTTTGCCCTTTCAACTGCCGAAGAGTTTGCCAACTCATCATGGCTTGTTGCATGTAGGCCAATGGATAGAACTGCTTTTTGATTGCAGTAACAAATTCACTCCAGACAGAGATGGTCTTACCATGCTTCCTCATATCAGCTTGGGTTCTGCCTTCCCACCAAACCAAGGCAGTGCCCCCTAGGCGAAGGCTTGCCAGCTGAATCTTGCTCTTGTCTGAGTCTATATTTTGTACTCTGCAATACACATCAATTTGTCTAATCCAATTGTTAGCATTTAGCTCTCCATCATATATAGGCAGATCAAATTTAACATCTAACTTAATCAAAGATGCCTTCTTATTATGCACAGGGCTAATAGGAGGTGTAGGGAAGCTTTCTTCTTTCCCCTTTCCTTTTGAGTGGTCATGGGAATGAGATTCATCTTCTTCTTTATCTTGCTTAGAGCCTGATGAATCTTCACCCTTATGCTTTCTAAAGTCCCTATACATTTCTTCTACCATGGACTTTATAGCTAGGAAACTTTCTATGAATTGAGGGTCTGGCCCTATAGAACCTTCTTCTGACATTGTCTTTCGAGAATAGACTCTCCCAATTTCAGGATTAGTTTCCACCAACTCTCCTCCTAATTTGAGCTTTGATCTAGTGAGCATTCACAGCTAAACCAACACAAGCTTGTCCAACCTTACAGCCTAGAGCTCTGATACCACTTGATCTGATAATCACCCTATGAGTGACCTTAGTTGAAGATTTATTAAACAAAAAGGTATTACAGACCCATGTGTTGGTGTGTGTGTTCTGTGTTATTGAAGCAACGGATCGATCAGATTGCCAATACACAGAAAATAAATAGAAAGACAACAAAGAAATATAGTAAGCAACACAAAGACACAATTTTTAATAAGGAGTTCACCCTATTCTCCAGGGCTACGTCTCCGGTCCAGTTTTAGTGGTGGCCTTGTTTTATTGTGTCTTTCAACAGAGAAATTACAATGCAGGGACTCAATATGAGTTCTCCTGAAGCAGATTTTGCTTGGCAGGGTGGTTCTTGGATTCCCCAAGCCACTTGGAGTACACAGACTCTTGTTCTTCCTACCCGCTCTGTGACCCTCGATCTACAGTGGAAAGAGCCAACTGTGATGCTCAATCCGAACAGATTCCTCTATGGGAAGGCTTGATTCTTCAAGCTCTCTGGTGCTCGATGCTGCCTGTGGTCAGCTCGACCCTCTGTCTCCTTTGCTTGGATTCACTGCTCTCTGTGCTCAGTCCTCCTCTCAAAGTTCACTGTTCACTGTCTCTCTTGGTCGCTTGGACTCTTCGCTCTCTCTCTCTGAATCCCATTCGGCTGTCTCTGTTCATGGCTTTAGCCATTCGACCCCCATGCCTATTCGGTTCCTCTCCCTCCTGCGTCGATTGGAGTTCCCTGTTCGGCGTCAGCATGAACGCTCAGGAAGTAGCCACGTGTCCTCATTGGAATAGCGCCAGCCGCTTCGTCGATTCGTTTCTTTCTCCATCGTGGCGGTCAACGGATTCCAAATCCCCTTAAATCGCGGCTTAATTCCCAGTCGATTTCGCTTCTGTCTATCGGGCACAATCTTAGCCATTCGATCTAGGCTCCTCTAGATCCAACGTCATACGCACGTCGAGTGCAGTTGACTTGCTCGATCGATAATGCGCGATCATGGCGGTTTTTCTCTCACCCCCGCTGCCACGAGTCGATCGCTGAGTGTGATCGCTCCGCTTTCTCCAAAACCTCTTACCGTTTAAGGGCGCCCCGATCAAATCGCCGGTTTCCAGGTCGTGGGTCCCACCTTCGTACGATGGCGCTTTTCGTTTCTTCGCCCACGGTCCTCTGGCTCCCAACATGACCGAGTGCTTAAGGCTCTACCATTTCAGCCCTGTTCGCCCAGCGCTAATCGCGCATCGAAAACCAGCTCCTTTTCCCATTCTGAGGCTCCCAGGGGCTACATCGACCTCCTGTGCAGTCTCCATGGGCCTCGGTCAACGCGCTTTGACCGAGGTCCTCGTCGTTCCACACCAGCTGCCATGGCCACTGGTTCAGGGTGTTTTCGATTGCTGTTTTGGATTTCATTCGAGATTTGTTCGACTTGGTTTAGTCACGGTTCTTTGACAGTCGTTTATGGATCCGATTCGGATCAGCTAGCAATGGTGCTAGTGCTGTAGAGCAGTTCTCTCAAGTCATTCAATGAACATATCTATTGCCCTTGTAGCTAGGATTTTCCACAAGAAAGAGCAGGTGTTTCTTGCTGCTAGTTCGATCGCTGTTCAGAAATATATTCAAGAGAGATATAAAGGCTTGGAAATCACTCATTTTGAAGCCAACACTCTTTATTTGCTAAGCTTGAGAAATGGAAAGGCCTGATGGATTACAAGAGTTACTGAGCACTTTTAATACTCCACTGTTCATGACACAGTAAAATTCAGCAAGTCCACTCGCTGATATTTGAACTGTTTACAAAATGCACAAGACAAGATTGAATTTTTGCAACTTGAATCTCAGCGCCAACAAGACGAACTAAAACAAAGAAATCAACATTTTGAACTGCTTCTTGTTCAGGACAATTTTACGTTTGAGATTGATTCCCATTAGCAGCCAACAGTTCATCAGATCAATGATGCAATTTAGGATCAGATTCACATGAAGACACGGAAGTTCCACTTGAACTTCCCAAACTCATTATCAAACCTTGGAAAAAATTCATTCACAACAAGCATAGCATTAGTCTTGGATATGAAAAGGAAGTGTCCCTTCACATTCTAGACTACAAATCAATCTAGTGTCAAAATGCTAGGTTTCTTTAGGATGGTTCATCTTCACCTACTCCACAACCACTTCAGATTCCTAGATGCCAACATTGTGATCAGGTTGGCCATGTGAAAAATCAATGTTTTTATCTTCACCCTTGTGAGCATAGTGGAAAACATAGTCATCATTTAGACAAATGTTCCAGACATAAGACTCCTGCAAGAGCAGAGATTCACTTTGGATGTATCACTTCTTGGCAATGGTCATCAACAACTAAGAAAATATATTGGTTAGAGTCTGTTAGTGTCAGTGTTTCCAGCCTTCCTCCAGTGATCAAATATGCTCTTACAAAGTGGTCTCAGAGTTTCCAAGTCAAATTTTGTCATTTCAAAGAATTTTCAAGCAAAATTTGGTCACTAGGCATTAGGTCTAGGGTTTGCTTTCACTCCTTCTAAAGTTGTCCAAATGTTGGTCCATGTCACCATTCAGCTGAGTTTATCATCATTCATAGGGTTGTCATCATCATGTCAAGTTCTAATGAGTCATTTTACACCTTGTTCATGCTTCAGTTGCGCCTAGGTAAGGTCATTTCCCTCTCCTAGGGTTTTGAAGGCAATTTCTCTCGGACGGTCAAATCATCGGCAAAACTTGTATCCTGATGTTCATACACCTTCCCCTATCCTTAAAGTACCTTATTAAATACTTCCCATCACTGAGATTCCCCAAATTCTTCATTTTCGCACAAACCCTAGTTTCTAGCTACAACCTGGCAATTTTCTAGGTTGGGCCTGTGTTTTGCCCTTTTGTACCCCTTCCCCTCACTCGATCTCCGCGATTCCACTTTCCCCTGTTTCCTAACATCCCTCCCTACTTCCAAAAATTTCCCCAAGAATTTAGAAGCCCCTTATCCCCTTCATTTCGCTTCATTTCGGCAAAATCCCTTGTTCCACACATCGGGATAAGTTTCACTCAAAAGATGTTTCAGAGAAATCAAAGATGAATTTTGGAAAAATGAGAGAGGTTTTTGTCCACAACATGCCAAAGAAGAAAAACCTCCTTCACTTTTTGCACAGGTGTCATGGTTTTAGAGAAATGTCAAAAATACAATCGCCAGATCCAAGGAGGTTGGCCAAGGCACTAAAACGACGGAAAAAGCCCGATCCACTCCAAATTTTGGCCAAAGCCTCTTTGACTGAGCATGGTACTTTATTGGGGACTCCCAGCCCAAATTTCAAGAAATTTGGAGAAAATTTTGTCAATTGGGAATTTTTTGTGCCAAACACAGGTTTTCTCCACCAACGGGTCGCGCGCTGCGTGCGACCCTTTCATTGGGCAACTCCTTTTTGGGAAAAATCAGCATTTTTGGATTTGTCATGCAAAGATACACTTGCTCAGCCATTGCCAAGAAATTTCACCAAGTTTTGGGCCTCCAAAAAATCAAAAAACAAGCAAAAAATGACTTTCTGCCACCTTTTTGACATACATGAAGCAGTGTTGGGAGATTGCAATTTTGGAGGGGCAAATGACCACCAAATTCAGAAATTCCACTTGGGTTGGAAAGTAGACATCCAGACCTTTCCAACAAGCCCACTTTTAACTCATTTGGACACCTGGAAGTACCTCAAAATCAGCTCCAAAGTAGCGCGACCCGTTCAGAAAGAGGGCGCGACCCGTTGGGCAGTTTTAACAGGAATTCATTTACAGCTCAGGAATTCGCCCAGCTTTGACCAGTTTTGACTTGTGATGGGATTTTTCACCCTCTTTGATGTAATTAATGTATTTTCATGATGACATGACACTTATTTATCTCTTCTAGAAGATTCATTCATGAAATAACAAACATTTAATGAATGAATTGGTTTCCTAGCTTATAGAGGCAAGTTGTTTTGACTGCCTAGATTTTAGTGCTCAGTTTAGAATTGGTTGAAACAGCTCCTCGAAGGATGAGCTCGACCCCTAGAGGCAAGGAAAGGTGTTAGCTTGCCTATATTATGTATTTTCTTAGTCATTTTCAGAGGTTGGAGGGTTGGACTCTTGAGGAAGAAAGCTCTATTGTATTACTCATTGTATCTCTGCAATTTTGGCAAAAGAAGAAAGACCAGGGTTTTGCAGTCCTTTTTGGGATTCCTGTGGTTACATGTATTGATGGTGTGTTTCTCTTTGTACTTGTAAGTTTGTTATGTGATTCATCTTCTCACTTTTCCTTCTGCAAATTAGGCAAATGAAGTGTTAAAGTAGAATTCATGATTGCCATGCTCTGCTTTTAAGTTTGCTTAATATTTATGTTTTCATCTGTCTAAAGAGAACTCTTGAAGGTTTCTTGCTCTCTTTAGCCCCTCACCGGTCATTCCTATCCATTCACTTAATTCAAAGGCATCAATACAGTCTCCTACCTTGCCCCAAAGAACCCCCTGCAAAAACTGTGTCCAATCCCCGCACCCAAAATTGCCTTTCCCCGATTTTCCACCAAAATCTTAAAACTTCCCAATTCAAACCTTTTATCAGTTTACTAGCGTAAAATCAATGTTTCCTTATTGGTTATCTCGCCCTTTGAAGATCTTTATCGAGATAGACCGGAGAGAGCCCTCTCCTGCCCCGTAGGGCTAGCTACGAGGCTAAGTGGTTTGATGTTGCCTTGGAATTTACCTTTTTCAGCCTAAGGTGAAATTTCAAGCGCTAACAGAGTCCATTCTCAAGTATTGATACATCTTGCAGTAAAGATATTTTCATCTTCTCACCCTGTATTTGATAGCGAAATTGATAGTCAATTACTAGTTTTGAAGTTATATCAAGTGCGCTTGAGCCACAACTAGGACCATAGCCAACCGCTAAAGCCTAGAGCTTGATTCATAGTTGTAGCCAGATATAGCATGATTTGGTTGGTGGCCTCCCTTAAACCACCGCCGGTAGAAGACTTCGGCTTCTGCTACACATCTCATTAGTTTGGGGTCATATTTAAACCATCATCAAAGAACACTTCCAATTCATAGAAGACTTCAATTTCTAGCCAAATTCGGAATTGTTCCAGGAACTGCTTCAAGCCAATTTCTAGAGTTGGTGTTCAGGCTTCAGCATTGAACCACCACCGGTAGAAGACTTTGACTTTTGCTATCTCTTTTGGTTTGTGGTCTTACTTAAACCACCATTTCAGAGAGCACATCCACCCATTGGCTGCCATACACTTTTGTATTTTAGCTCTCTTCCTGGACTTAAATACAACCCTTCGGATTAGAGGGAGGAATGTTGGAAACATAATCCTCTTGGGTTATGCCAATTTGACATATTCACTTGAGAGGAAGGCGAAAAGCCTCAAGTGAAGAGCAACAGTCATGATAAGTCCAAGAGACCTTGGAAGTTGAATCCAACAGTCACACAAAATGTATTTCAATGTACATGTTGTGAGTAATTGCAATCACACGATTTATGTAAATGGTCTATTATCTTTTTTATGTTCAACAGTTATAATGCTATACTACAAGGCAACGAGGCTATTGGATTCCCACCAATTATTTTGTGGCATGTTACCCACCAAAGTGGGTAACCCCTAGGAGAATTTTTTTCTCTCATTAGTCAACCAGCTAGCCTACAGCCCTATGATGATCCATATCTAGCTTTACTTCAGAGCACTCCACCTATGCTTTGAAGTAAAATATTGTAATTTTATAGTCAATCTAAACCATTCATCATTAGGTCATATATTCGATGGTGGATGTTATGTTAGCGTTTTCTTCTTTAGAAGGAAACCCTCCTTTTACAAGAGAATTGTATTGCGGCTGCATATTATTGAGGGAGCATTGTAATTGAGAGAGAGGAGACTATAAGAGAGAAAAGAGGAGGTTGCGACAAATGTGGTGTCCCTTCATTTTGCTAGATGGAATAAAAGGAAGGATTGGCTATTTATCTGTGGACGTAGCCCAAATCAGGTGAACCGTAGAAATGTAACTATGCTCGATCATCATTATTGTTATTGTACTTACATCATTATATATCTGTAAGCAAAAAGAAAGAGAAAATATAATTTTGAAAGCATGGGTTTCATGCTCTATTTTATTTTGTCAATTAGGTCAAGCATGTTCTTCATGCTCTAGGGTTTATTGAATCAATATAGTGCATATCATATATATAAGACCCTTATGGGTACATTGTATCAAGAAAAAAATATTAAATTTGATTTTAAATTACTATTTTTGGACTCCCCAAACCAAGTCGGCCTAGAAGAGGCCCATTCTGTGAAAATTCCACAAACCAGAATCCTATTGTAGCAACTGGTATTATTTCTCCTAATTGTTAATTAATTTAACAATTTATCTGCTACGACAAATATCGAAATAAACACACTGCAACCTTCACAAATAAAATACTGTGGAAAAATAATGCGCTGGAAACTGAGAAATGCTAGCACACACACATAAAATATGAGACAATTATTTTTGGACAAATGTCCTCGGAAAAACCCAACTTGGGAAAACCGGTGTAGCAGTGAGGGTTTTTATTATTATGTAGTAGTGAAAATCTGAGTACAATCTGGATGCCTGAAACTGCCAATCCACAGCAAGAAATTTTGGGCAAAATTATTGAAGGGAAATTATCTTTCCTCCACAAGCAATCCCGACACAACTAACCTTCAAAAAACTAGTCGTCCAAACCCTAGCGTCGGCCCTTCTGTGTTGTCTCCCACACGTGTGGCTCGAATTTGTCTTTGATGAAGTCGTTATGCCTGCCTCTATTGAGGAAATCGTCTCTCCGGCACTTTGGAACCTCTATTCGACCTCTGGAACTAAGAATGAATTTCTCTCCAGCAAATCAAACTGCCAATTTGAAGCAACTGCACAGTCCTTTGCGCTGCCTCACTGGGAATAACTCGACACTCTTGTTGCTGTCTCTCTGAATCTAGAAAACTTCCTCCTGATCATTGTCCCTGCCCCTCACTCACTGCTTTGATCTCACTGGCTCTCTCTCCGGCAACTGACTGCTACTACTCTGGAAATCAAACTACTCAACTGTCTTCTCCAAGTGCCCATCGACTTCTTATAATCCTCTGTTAGGACTCCAACGACCAAGATTAAATCTTAATCAATAGCTAGGATTAACTTGAAGACGATCTGTGTGAGTTTCTAGATCATTCATGCTTTGAATTAATTAATTCTGATTAATTAACATATTCAGTAAGTTTAGACTTAGGAAATATTTAAAAACTGGTTAATAATCTAATTAAGTTATTTCTAGGCAGAATTTCTAGAAACGCTTTCTAGGTTTTGGAGGTCTCATGTATTCTAGCCTCTCCACAAAATTTCAAGGCTAAAGCACATCCGATGCTACAAAAACTAACACATTCGAACCTTGAAGAAGGTATAAATAGGAAGAGAATTCGACCTATTTGGAGGCAATTGAGAAGCACTTTCAATCTGCACCAAAATTAGAAGGAAAAGACAAGCGAAGGCAAGAAGTAAGGAAGAGAACTCAAGCGAAGGACAAAAAGATTGTTTTTGACCTAATTTAGCTCACACATACGAAATTTCTAGGGTTTTGTGGCTGCTACAGGCACAAATTATAGGCTGGGGGTGTAAGACTGAAGTCCTAGGCTAAGACCTTGAAAGTCGCAGAAGAAAGACACTTTGACCTTCGTTGACTTGGATAAGACTTTGATTCTTTTGGAGGAGATACTTTGAAGGGCTGACTTGGTGCTTGGTGGAAGTTCTTGGTTTGGGTCTTGGATGTCTCAATTTTGACTTGACTCTATACAAAGAAGTGTGTGATTGGGTTTTCCCCTTGGAAAGCGGTTTTGCCTTGGCTGAGAGCCTAGATACTGTGTTCTATTTTTCTTGTGATCTTCATGTTCTTTATGGTTTGATAGTTGCTTGATGAAAAGAAGATAATATAAATGAAATTATCACAAGCTATTATCAAAGTAAGAAAAACATTTCTTCCTTTTGATTTTCTAAAATAGATTCAGAGTGAAGGTAAGGAAGGAAAAAGGCAGCATGAAGATCATTTGTTCTATATCACCTTGGAAAGGATACAAGGAAGGATATAAAGAGAATCTATTAGGAAAGAAAGCTCACCATTCATCTTAAAGGAAGGCAAATTGGGAAAAGACATTTGAAGACATCTTGAAAGAAGCATCTTGGAAGATCTTTTGAAGGCTTTTGCAAGACATCATTTATCATTATTTTAAAATAGGATCTCTCTCTCTGATCTTATAAAAGTCTTTTGGGACCATCATTGAAGCAAGAAGTATCAAGAACCTTTGAAGCATCATTAAAAAAAGTTGTAGCTAGCGCCTTGGAACAATCATCAAAAGCAAGCTAAGAAAGAGACCTATTGAAGACTACAAGAATGACATTAACAAGTGTATTGATGGCATCATCAATGAAATAAAAAAGTAAGCTTCAAGGAGCTTCAAAGTTTAGAGCCTGGAAGACAAGGATGGGTCTTATCCTTGCTAGGAACAAAGTCTTGCACGTTGCATAGGGAAAAGTTAAAGAACCTAAAGATGATGCTAAAAAAGAAAAATTCAAGGAGAATGACATTATAGCCATGGGCCTCATTGTGGATTCAGTAAAGGAAAATCTGACTCCCTACATAACCAGTCAAGACACCTCAAAGAAAATGTATGAAGTTCTCTCCAAACTATTTACAATAATAATATTGGTCAAGTAGCAAGCTTAAAGAATGAGCTTTGAATTATCGAGATGACAAAAGATGATATTATATCTTCATATTTTGTGAGAATCCCCTATTTAAGAGATGAACTTCAAGCAATTGATGAAATTATTCTTGATAAGGAACTTGTAATATCAACCATACTAGGATTACCCAAATCTTGGAATGTTTTTGCAGCTGGTATTAATAGTTGGAAAGAGGCTCCATCTTTTGAAGAATTATGGTTTGCCTGTACTCAAGAAGAAGCCTGACTTGCTCTAATAAGAGGAAATCAAGAAGAGGAAGAAAATGCTATCTCCAATGCTTATTCAACTCATTTCAAGATGATAGAAGGAAACAAAAAACCCGAAGAAGGTTCAAAGAGAAATCATCATAAGAAGTCACAAATTTGGGCACTATAGAAACCAATGTCTTGAAAAATCAAATGATAAGCCCATTCCCATGTCCTTCACATTTCAAAGGAAGCTTATAATGAATGTTTCAAATTAGTGGAAATCTCTTGTTTTGGCTTTTCTGGCTATTAGTAATAATTTAGTAGGGAAGGTTGGTAAGGGTACTCATGTCAGATTGGGAGTGCATGCCATTCTGAGGGTGGAAAGGCAGGCCTGACCAAAAGAAATGATTGCAGATTTTCAAGACACGGTATTTGTACACTTTCACAAGTAGAATATCTAAAATCTACTGGTTATTTGGTCTCAAGGGTGGTTGCAGGGCTTAAGCAGTGGGGCTAGAAGGACCTCAAGCAACAATTCTTATAATGTGAAACTAAAGAGGGCGCATATCAGATTAAGAGAAGATCCAGACTCACTGGCTTGGGATTGTAATAAATTTGGTGGACATTACACAACTTGAATTGGCTATAACTCGTTGTTTATACCAGATCCTCGAGGTCCAATTTGGTGGTGGAAGTATATCAAGAAGTGGAAGGCTCCCAAGAATATAAAAATTTCATGTGGTTGTCATTGAAAGGTAAGGTATTGACTTGGAGAATACCCAAAATAGGCATTGATGACCAAGTATGTAGTAGATATGACTTGCAAATATATTAAGCTTGCAAAATATGCCCAAGAAATAACACAAGAGATTGCTAGAATGGAAATATATTTTTATTATGATCTACAGAAAACCCTTGAGGTAGGATAACATCATACAATCACTTCTTAAGGAAGGAGAATACTAATCTGAATTGGATCATTATATTGTTTGCCATCCATCTTGATGCATTTGGAGTGGAAAAAGTGGAGGAATTAGCTTACAGGACCGTTTTTCCGTGTGACGTAGTTTGGCGAAACAGGGTCTGAAACCTTCCGGGAGCGTTTTGACGCATCAAACGACATTTTTTGGGGGTAAAACTTTGTCACTTTAGCATCACACATTTTCATGCTATTCTACACAAAAACATTTCCAATGACGCAAGAAGCGCGTCAATCAGAGTCCATATGCAAAAGTTATGCCACTCAGAAGTTGACATTCTTGTTTTTACATCTATAGTTCGGGAGGATGCCCCGTCAGCCCCCATTATTTATGAAAAAGGGGCTAGTGAAAGTCCATATAAAGAAGGGGACATCGACTGAGGTGACAATGGGTCCTTGTCCCATTGTTGCCACTTGATCTAGTAGTAGTCCCATAGGAACCCAACCTAGGACCCGTACTAAATTGAGCGGTAACAAAGCCCATTATGGAAGGGCATGGCACTATGAAGTGTCCACTTGGTTCCATGGTTTGTAAGCTCATTTACTCAATTGCACTAATGAATTGTTGTGCTGGAAGGTGACGAGACACATTGGATCTTATACAAGATTGCAGATGGATCTTCGTCTTGGGGTTTGGTCTCCCTATACGGGGTCCAAGTTATCTAGATGGTCAGATTGGATTTGTAGGGTGTGTTGAGCGCCATGGGCCTCCACTATAGAAAGAGCGGATTTCCATGCCATGGGATCCTTCATCACCATTCATTGCTCGCTCGTGTTCCACTTGTTTGATGATGATGATGCACCTGGACCACCTTGCCCAACTGACCACACACTTGCCAGTTGATCCAAGGCCCAAATGGGATTTTGTCTCACGATGGGAGACAAAGGGAGGACTTGCATCATTGTTTCACCCCTTGCAGATGGGATACATGCTTGTTCGATTCAGTTGGAGACGCATGAGGATGTTTTTGTGCCCCCACAACCACTTGGGAGCACCACAAGTCATTTGCTTGGAGATCAATGGGTGATCCCCTTCATTACTATTTTTGGAGCCCTTCCACTCATTTTGGCACATGAAGAACTTCACTAGGCCTTTCAATGGCCCTCCTAGCTATTGTATCTATCATTTCGGCCCCCCTGAGAGGCTTATTATTCTTATTATGGAGCTATTTGGTGGGCTTGTCACCAAAGTGTTGTTATTTGTACATTATTTTATTATTAGGGGCATCATTAGGCCTAATTAGGCAATTCGAATCCCTTAGAGGATCATATAAATTGATGAGAGGTTCATTTCATTCCTCATCATCACTTGGATTTGTATCTCTTTGGAGAAAAGAACTCAGACCTGCAATTTGATGGACAAATTGGAGATCAATTGATGCATTTTGATGTTTGGATATTTGTTATTTGTCTTGGAGCTTCATTTTTGCAAGTCTAATGGATGGATATAATCTTCTTGTCATGTAAGTGCTTTCTTATGTGAAAATTTTCATGTAATTTGTCTAATGTATGGAACGTTATGCTTGGATTATTTTGTGCCCTAATTGTTGATGTGAAATTCTTGAACACATGTAATCTTGCCTTATTCATCTTGGTAAGAAGATCGAATGTTCCTAGAGATGGGTTGTAAAACTTTGACCTTGAAACTCCATTGAATTTGCACAACTAAGTATAAATCCTTGTTGTCACCTTGTAGCTACTTCTCTAGGGCATGCTAAGTTGCAATAAGGCTCCTTGGAAGAGCAAAAATCCTAAATCAAAATCACTTTGATTCCATTCTCCTCAATTTGCAAGGCACTTGTCTACAAGTCCTTGGGGATCACCATAAACTCTTCTCCTTTCTTAAATTTTCATGCCATAACCCTAGACGGCCTACCTAGGCATCCAACGATTTCGAATCTAGCCATTGGTTTGCTCAGCGAATTGATGAGGAGCTGCGCTGGGGTGTCCTTCACATTCCCTACAAATTTGAAGTCAATCCCACAATTCGTTTTAGAGAAACACCAAGCCCTATTCTTGAAACCGTTTTGGTCTAGGTCTCCTTAGGTTAGCGACATTCCAAAGGGTTTATTGTGCTTGAAAACTCAAAGTAAGTTAATCTCTCATGACCCTTTTCTCTCATCCTTATTTGACCTAGTCCTATTGTTGATGATCATCATAAACCCTAGGCCTTGCTTGGGTCTTCTAGGTCTCTCTTGTGGTCCCAACCTTTTATATGCTTGTTACCTCACAAGACCTTAAGAGAGATCCTTCTATTCCCCAAAGAGCCTTAGGTCTAGGACATCCTTTGTTAAAAAATACCTCTAAGCCCTAGATCTAGCCTCTCTTGAGCCTTTCCTAGAGAGCCCCTTACCTTGCTTCTAAAGCAAGCAAGCCTATTATTTGAGTCTCTCTTGTGAATGGGCCTTAGTAATCACTCTATATCCTATCAAATCCCTCCTAGTGATTTCCTTATACCAGGACTCCTCCCATTGGTGAAAGTCTGTAAGAGCAGGGGACATCGGGTGAGGTGACAGTGGGTCCTTGTCCCATTGTTGCCACTTGGTCTAGTAGTTGCCTTTTTGGAACCCTGCTAGATTGAGTGTTAACAGGCCATAGGCAGAAGTTAGAACTGATTATGCAAGCTGTGTGTCTCAATTTTGGCATCTGAAGTATGTAATTTTCATTCAAACTTGAGTAAAAATTATGAAGAGACAAAACAACTTGCATACTGAAGCAGGGCCAAAACATTACAAATAATTCAACTATAAAAATCAAGCTACACATTATAGAAGCTAGCTAGGCCTAACAAGTCGACAGAGAAGCCTGTCAGCAAATCAAAGAAATGGTCAACGTGCGGACACTATAAGCAGCATTGCCATTATGAAGAAAATCCTTTATACTTGCATCTAAGGAAGAAACCAACAAAGTCGTCACAGGCATGAGTAGTCAAACAGCCGACTAAGACATAATGACTTAAAATGAAGCATTCATATCCTCTACCAAAGAATTATTATGGAAACTATAATAGTTAAATTCACTCTGCTATGCATGTAAAGAATCAATCATATAAATAGGTATGCGCATTCTACCACCAATATGGCAATCTTTGTGAGTTGACAAAGTGTCCAATCAAATATGAACAGGCTAGGAATTACCATATAGACCAAACAATGTTTATACACAAAATAAATGCCAATGATCTTTTTGATTTTATAGTTTTGCCTAATAAATTATGTTTAACATTTCTATTTGTTTGGTGACTATTGTGAGCTATATACCAAACTTTGCACTCCACTCTGTAGGAAATACATGCAAGACGCTGAATTTATGATTACAGATAGTATGAACTTATAAACTATCAAATGTCCAAAACTTACTTGTACCAATTGAACAAGCTTACTCCAAAAATAATCACACCAAGCCCAATTCCCTTTAAGACAGTGAATTGGTCATGAAAGAAGAGAATTGCAACCTGAAATATGAAAAACAAATTACACATGCATCCATTATAACTACTAGACAGCAGTAAGATCGAGTGAAAATATTCAGAAGCAGCAAAGTTTATCATGACTACAAGCAAATTACATAAAACATATTGCATACCATTCCATTCAAGGGGAACACACATGTAAAACATAATGAAATAATAAAATGTGACACATATATTCAAACATGATATTACCATCATTATGTAATGGCTAATTGGATTTAAACCATACACTTCTAGCCATAGTGACCAAATTCAATAAAACAGAAGATGATGAAAGGACAAACTAGTTGGTTACATACAAACAAAAGATTGCAATAGAAACAATATGCCAATATATACAAATAAAATGTAGATTGAAACATTATATATCTATTGGATTTAATTTCATAAAAAGAAAGTGTCTGAAGAATTGTACTTGTTTGTTCAAGCATTATCGATGTGAAGATGACAAACCATTAGTAGTATTTTGCAGATAGCAACCAAAGACAACTTGTATAAAATAAAAATGGATTTCCACGAAATTAGCTTATGCCATATATTTTTGCACTACATTAAGCGTCAACACATTTATATAAATATATGAGAATGTCATGTATGATTTAAGCATGCTCGAAGGGGTAAGCACAACTATTGTCCGGTTATAACTGGAAAATCATGTCAGTGATATATGTTAATGCCAGTTTGTAGGGACAAGTATGGATAGAGCAGACATGTAACTCTTATTGGCTTGCTCAAGTTTGTAAGCAAAATAGCCAATGTTTGATAGACACAACTATACTTGGATTCCTTGTGTACAAAATATCTTAAATGATTTGTGAATTTAATCTTCTACTGAATCTCTAAGAAAATGGTTAGGCTTCTTTTGTGTGGACTGTATTCCTCTTATCCTCTTTTGCATGTACTTCATCTCTGTTACAGCAAAATACCACACTTCTCCAGATAAAATCCAAAAGCTCAAGTGCGAGACCTGTTACCACAAAATCTAGTGCCTTGGTGCAAAGCGTTGCTAAGCGCTCTAGATTAAAGGTAACAATGGAGTCAGCCACTACTGTCACCTTAATAATTGTTCCCTTGCTGTTTTCTGATGGATATTATCCACACATGGGAGGCTTCCCCATCAGATCTTAAAGGTTAGATAACCCAAGAATTAGCAGGCTAAAAACCCTCCAAAGGTTCTACTAAATAAAACACCTGAACATGATATTCAAAGTAGGGCTTAAGGTGAGATGAGAGATAATTCAAGGTAAAAAGTTCAAATGAGCTATGGCTAAATCAAGAGGGCTTGGATAGTCCTCGAGAGACTTGTTGCCACACAATCTAGCAGGGCCCTAGGAGGAGAACCTATGGGGCAACTACTAGACCAAGTGACAACAATGGGACAAAGACCCACAGTCACCTCAACCAATGTCCCCTGCTCTTTAAGGAATTTCACCGATGGGAGTTGCCCTAGTAGGAAAGAAATCACTTGAAATGAATAGGTTAATGAATTAAATGTGAAGTGATTCCACTAGGCCCATTCAAGGAGAGGCACAACAATGGTGTGTAGAAGGCTAAAAAATCTCCAAGAAAGACCTAGGGTGGAGATCAAGACCTAGGGCTTGAAATTTGCAATGAGGATCGACATACCTAGAGTTGACACTCCAAATGTGATAAAGGAACTCTAAAGAAGTCCGTGAAATGGTTTGACATTTCAAATAGGTTCTTCGCTCCTTTAGAGAGACCTAGTAAGTGCTTACACTAGACCTAAGCTTTTTAACTTTTAAGATATTCATGGGAAGAAATTCCTCCAAGGTATGCTCTAGGTCAAGGTAAGAGAGAAGAAAGGGTCTCTTATGATTTATTCTATCGAATACAAGGTTCATATGGCCCTCAAGGAAGCCACCTTTCCAAAGGAAACAAGCTAGGTTCCCTTCTAGGGCACAAGAATATCCAAAGAATAAACCATGGTAATTCCACCAAAATTTGGGTTACCAAGATGAAACACACTAAGGAAGAGTTCTATCCACGCAGAATCTCGAAATTCCTTTTCCAATGGATTTTGTTGGATGCCCTAGCTAGCCATCTAGGGAAAGGGAGCCAAAACTATAGACAGAGAAAGTAAAAGTTGATCACCAATTTTCTCGTACCAGTGCCTAACCCTTGAGCTATCAGATGAGTTGGAGAGTAGACACCTCATGGCTAGAGATCAGGTGAATTCCACTTGAAGCACCAGACAATCGATCACGTCTTCATACTAAGGGCCATTGGAGGCTCATCATCGCTCTTTGAAAGACTTTTGCTACTTTGTGGACTTTTTCAAAGCATTTGACACAATACTAAGAGAGCCTTTGTTTCAACAGCTTCGAGACATTTGCGTCTAGCAGACGATGAGGCTATACGAGTCGGTCCTTGGCTGCCTTCGTACGGCACACGACCTCTATCACTTCAGATAGAGTACCATAGGAGTTAAGCAGGGGTGTCCCCTCTCGCCGTCACTTTTTGGGACTACATTGACAAGTTGGAATCTTTCCTCTGCGAGCATATCCTGAACGGGGACGATTGTCTCCTTCGTTGATGACTTGATCCTACTAGGCTCCTCCCCTAAGGGCCTACAGAGACAGATTGATGCCTTGACCAGGTTTTATGACCATCAACGCTTTCACCGACATACATTTCTACTTCCGAGGGAAGACATTGAGATCACCACAGCTTACACCTATTTGGGGGTCTAGTATCGGGGGCCTCGTTCAGTGCGCATTAGGCCCTAGCAACCAATCTTTAACATTTACCTACTCAAGGTTTATGGACTTCCATGAAAGAAAAACAAAATCCCATCCACTAGGAACATTCATCTATTGTCATGCAATAAGTAACATGTGCAATTGTCAACCAAATAACGTTTTACAATGATATTCAACAAAATAGGGAACAAGAGTATTAACTAGTTGCAACAATTCCACACATTAGACATTATTTCAATGAAATATGCAACAAAAAGCACTTACAAGACGACAATGAGATATATCCAACCATAAACCAAGATGTAGCTCCAAAGAAGAACGAAATTCTAGCTTCCAAAGATATCGAAATGCATCAATAGAATCTCCACTAGTGTCCAAGAAAAAGTGTGAAGTCTTTTTACAAGAGAAAGATCCAAGTGATGATGATGAGTTCTCACAAATGAGACTCGTCTATATTTATATGAGTCTCTCCTAATTCGATTTAGCCTAATTAACCCCAAAAGTTATAAAATAAAGATCCTAGTGATGATGATGAGTTCAAATAAGACTCATCTCTATTTATATGAGTCTCTCCTAATTCGATTTACCCTAATTAGCCCCAAAAAATATAAAATAATGTGCTAGATACAAGTCTTGGTGACAAGCCCACCAAGTAGCTAATACAAGTCATGAAAAAACCATCCATAAGAGAGCCGAAATGATGACGTCATGATGAAGGAGGGTCATTGGATGGCAGCCTCATTGAGCCCTTTAAGTGCCAAGATGAGAGGGAGGGTTCCATGAATGATGGACAAGGGGAGAGCCTCTTAATCTTTATGTAAGTCATCATGTGGGTCTTGTTACCCACCACCAGTGGGTGACCCCATAGGAGAAATTTTCTCCTAAGATTTGTCTTCCTTTGGTACCCAGTAGCCCCTTGTCAACCACCTGATAGCTCTAATGTCCTACCATTCTCTGCCACCTAAGCCAATTATTGTGTACCCTCGCTCATTTGTCATGATCGTATGTTTTAAGGTGGGCCATCCAATCTCAAAGGTATGATTTTTCATTATGTAATTGGGTGTTTATGCTTGTTTTTCTTGGGCACACTTGGGCATGGATTACTAGGACACTTAGAAGAACAAAGGGCTTCGGCTATACTCTTGTTCTCTTACATCAACTGGGGGGTTAATCTTGTATCCTAGTCCCATGTGATCTCCTCTATTGACCATTAACTTTAAGAGTGGCACTACATGGGAAACCTTGATTTTGGTTGTGTGATCCCGCTTCCCGACACCAAATATCTCACTCCTCTCCGCTCATTACAATCCCTTTTCACATTTTTCCTCATTTGGGTTCACATTTATCCACTGGGTCCACAAGGTGATAGTCTCCCTTTCCCCTTATCCACATCTTGGGTCGAGCTTGGAACAATGCCCCAAAGATTGATGCAATTAATAAAAAAGAAGATAAAAAGCATAATATGACCACATACAGTAACAATTGTACCAAAAAATGCAAAAGAAGGTCGACACATTAAAATTTAGCATGTGGCCAAAAGCCAAACATAAGCTCTACCCCTAAATTATGGCCATCACCCTGGTACCTAGGGCCCCTTTGAGCGCACCTTTCATCATTAAGGAACCCATGAATGTCCCAATCCCTGGTGGGTGATGGATTGCCCAACTTTAAGGGGGTAATCACTGCTATTTCTTACACATCATGCTCTCATCCCCTTGAGCCCTTAACAATAAAATGAAGAAAAACAATAAAAGGCAAAAGGCAAATGAAGAACAGTGGAAAAACAAAGGTCAAGGTAACTCATGTCCCGTGATTGCTCCCTCCTTACATTCATACACCCAATGTGTGTGAAAATTCGGAAACTTGAATCTTATTGCAACAAATCGAAATAATTCTCCTAACATGAATATCATATGGGTTTACATACCAAACGAGCTGCCACAGAAACGAGTTGCCACAAGACTTAGTGAGCTGCCACAGAAGCGAGTTACCACAGGACTTAGCAAGCTGCCACAAAAGAAAGTTGCCACAGTACTTAGTGAGCTGCCACAGAAGCGAGTTGCCACAAGAGTGAGTTGCCACATAAACCTTTAGCAAGCCACAGAGATAGACCTATGAGCCACGAAGATACAATTGCCAAACTAGGCTGCAAAGTGTTGAGAAATCTAGGGCAGCTAGATTAGGTGATTTCTCTTACTTTGATAACTACATGTGATGTATTTTTTACTTTACTTGATTAACTTCTTCTTTCCTTTATCATTAAACAACTACCAAATCATAAAGAACAGTGAGACAATAGGACACAAGAAGTAGGCAATCAGCTAGGGCCAAAATCTCTCCAACCGAGAGGAAAACCCATCAGAATTCTCCTCTTCGTATATAACTTCAATTGACGAATTCCAAGACCTATAACCCTTGACCAAGACCAAGTCAACTTTTTCCTTCTTAAACGGCTTCCAACAACAAACTTCGACTTTCCAGCAACTTCTTCAACAACTTTGACCCCAGCAACAATTTCTGCAACTTTGACCTCGATGCAGCTTCGACCTTGCTGCTTCGCATCGTCAATGTAGCTTCACAGCTTCGATGCAGCTTTAGAATTTCGTCTTCCCCAACAACCTTAGAAACCTTAACAAAAGAGAGCGAGAGAGAGGCCCAAAAATTCGAACTTGCTTTTCTTCTCCTTCTTCATCCTTTACTAACTTCTATCTTGTGGAGGTCGAACTTGCTTGAGTGAGTGTCTAAATGAGGTCAAATTCCTTCTTATTTATAGGCTTGTGAGGGGTACGAATTGCTATCTTGAGGCCGACTTGTCCCTTCATGTAGGTCAACTTGATCTTTGTGCCATGACGAGGTCTTGGAGGGTCTTTTGACTCTATTTTGACTCAATAAATTTTTATTTACAATATGTAACATGCCCAAATGGGTCTTCAATACATGACAATGACTCAATTGACTTTATGACATACCTAGAAGCACTCAATGGGTACTTGACCTAAAAATAAATTTCCCTTAAGCATGAAACCCATGCCTCAAGAACACAAATAATAAATTTATTTTTCTCTTTTCATTAAATACATAAAATCACGATTACATATGTAATTATGAAGGCCGAACCTAGTCACATATTTCAACACTCTGTTAGGGTCCAACCCTAACCCCCTTATTTATGTAATAGGTCGAATCATAGTTATAGTTAGTTGAAGAGTCAATAAAGCCCATATTAATAATTGTAAGTGGTTGACCCGCATTTAAATAAAGGGACCACAATTAGTTGCAAACTGACCATAGTATTAGATAGATGGTATTAAGAAAACCATGGTACTGACCCATGGTATTGCATGTAAAAATCCTATATAAAGGATAGACTCCCCATTGAAGAGCGTCGTGTCTTATTTTGTAATTGAGCCCTGCTCTATTGGAGGTTGCCCCCTCGAAGAGGCAAGTGAACATTGCTTTCATCTCTGAATAATAAAATACATGGTGTTATTTCTCAAGTTGTTATGTTCCGGGTTGTATTTCTTCGTATATTCGGTATTCTGGCATCTTCTCACAGGTCAAGAGCATAACAAGTGGTATCAGAGTGCTTTCCAGAGCCGGCAGTATCTCCATTTTTAGCAAAAAAAATTTGGTTAGAGACGTGTTCCGGCATCTTTATGCCACGGGATCTGTCATTGAGCGCATAAACCTGCGGATTTGGGGAGGCATGCACGCAAGAAATACAAGAGGTGGTCACACTTGTTGGACTCCCTTGTAACCCTTGTGGGTACCCCTTCGAGTAGTAGAGCATTAGACAGAACCGCACATGGACTGTCTTCCACGTACCCTTTAGGTATATCGAAAGCCCCCTAGGCTCACTTGAAACCTCGCCGTAGATAAACCGTCAGTCGTCTTGCTGCTACAGTACACCGAGAACAACACTCGGGGAGATTACTCGCGCATACGATAGGGTAGTCGGGTAGTACGGCTAAGGGTACAGTTGATCCTCCTTAGTTAGTGCCCTGAAAGATTGGGCCGAGTACTACTGTTGGACCCTTATGTATATTGCGATCTGTAGCACCTGACACTCCTTGAGACCATAGTTCCCTCGTCTCTCTGAAGATCGCCCATCATCTTCTTTACCAGATCAGATCTAACAATTGGGGTTTTGTTGCCGCCACAACAATCAGATCCACCAGTTCAGGGTCTACTGCCACAATACCATTCAGATCTAGCAGCTGGGGTTCAGTTGCTGCCGCAGTCCAACTCACATTCAACAGTTGAGGGTTTTGCAGACAGATCTAACCATTTGTGCAGGTGATCCGGATTTAAACAGGAACGCAACAAATTACAGAGATAACCATATACACAAAGATGCAGCGGAAATAATACTTCATTTCATTAATGGAAAATACTGAAATATGCTTACAATCAGAAATGGAAATAAACCAGCTAGGGCGATGGTAGCTTATCTCTGAGAAGAGATGTGATGGCTACATGCCTCTGAACTGTGTTACAATGAGGCTCGAAGGCCTATTTATTGTTGAGAAACAATGGAAAACCCTTAACATTCCAAAACCTAACCCTAGGAGATGAAACGCCAAACTATGGGCCCCGTTTGGGGGTAAGTTGGTACATCAACTTCCCGAGGTCGTAACTTTGGCACATGATCTCCGTTTGACGCGTACAATAGCTCATTAGAAAGATCTATCCGAGCACTATCATTGTTGGAACAGGCAACATCGGTCCATTCCATGGACCCATGTTGCCCCCGGATTCCCCAAAAAACGTCGTTTAGGGCCTCAAAACGGCTCCGGAAGTTCAGGACCCGAAAAACTGCTAAAAATAGTAAGTTGTGCTACAATTAAGGAAACTGAAAACGCTGAGAAAGACAATGGTGGGGGTCCAGGTGGACTTGGCAGGTGGCCACCAATATCCACCTGGATCATTCCTCCCCCCTTAGGAAGCAATGGTCCCCATTGCGTTGAGTTCCTCCATGAGATGAGGAAACTTCTGCTGAACTTGTTCCCTAGTGAGCCACTTGCCCTGCTGAAGGCGTTGGCCTGCTTTGACAACTCGATACAGTTGGATATTCTGTTGGCGAGTGTTCTTGATCTGTGTGTCCATGATCCGATCAGTTGCAGCTTGTTCCATGCAATCTGGATTTAATTCTGGGGGTTTGAGCTGTTCTGCAATGTCGGATGTGTCTAGCAATGGTGGAAAGTATGGCCGAAGGCGGTCCACATTGAACACTGGGTGCAGGCCAAGGAATGGGGGAATGCTGAGCTCAAATGCATTGTCTCCCATAGCCTTAGTAATGGTGTAGGGACCATATCGGAGTGGTCTCAATTTCCGATAGGCTCCAGTAAGGCGTTCATTTTGCAAATGCAACCAGACTTTGTCGCCCACCTGAAACTTGTGTGGCACCCGATGTTGATCATGTCGCTGCTTGTACTTGGCATTTGATTTCTCAAGAATGTCATGGACCTGCTGGCGAATATGTTGGATGCGCTCAATGAAGCTGGTGGCCTTATCTGTTTCGGACTGGACATAAGCTGAATTCATGTGAGTAGCTGCAAGTGGCATGGCCACATCAATGGGGCATAGTGGCTGGAATCCCAAACCCACCTGAAAAGGGCTATGGCCAGTGGAGCTGTGAAGAGCTCGGTTGTAGCTGTGCTGAACATAGGGGAGGCTCTCGTCCCATGTGCGTGGATGCTTTGAGTTATACATGCGCAGAATGTGCACAATCATCCTATTGACAACCTTTGTCTGGCCATCAGTTTGAGGATGGAAGGCTGTGGACTTCGTGAGTTTGGTGTCCAGCATTGACCAGAGACTGGACCAAAATGTGCTGAGAAACCGACTGTCCCGATCTGAGATGATAGACTATGGGATCCCAAAGTGCACCCACACTCGTTCAAAGAAGAGTTTAGCAGTGGCTTCTGCTGTGATATTCTTCTTGCAGGCCACCATAATAGCCATCTTCGAGAACCTGTCGACGACCGCAAAAACACAGTCATTTCCATGCTTAGTGGAAGGAAGGCCCGACATGTAATCCATGGAGATGGATTCCCAAGGTCGACTAGGGGTAGGCAACGGGGTATAGAGGCCGCGCTTCTTAATGGCCGGTTTGGCAATGGCACAGGCAGTACATGATCGGATGTATTTCCCAACATCCTGTCGAAGATTCGGCCAATAGAAATAATTTTGCAGTACTGACACTGTTTTCTCGACCCCGAAATGCCCAGCAGCCCGACTGTAGTGTGCTTCCCAAATCATCTTGGCACGCTCGCTTGAAGGAACACAAAGGTGACCGAGGTGGCATAATAGGGCATCCTGGAGGTGAAAATCTGCAACCTGCCGACCCTCCAAGAGTGTCTGGTATGTGTGGCCGAATTCTGGGTCACTTTTGTAGAGAAGTGGCCAATCAGAAGTCTCGTGCCCACAAGAGTTGAGCACGGTGCTTAGCGCCATGATCGGTGGTCGACTGAGGCAATCTGCAACATTATTGGTGCTGCCCTTTTTATACTTGATATTCAAGTGAAACTGTTGCAGGTATGTAGACCACTTCTGATGGCGATCATTCTGCAATTTCCCTTGGGTCTGTATGAACTACAGAGGTCGGTGGTCTGTGTGGATGACCGTTTCCTTCCCCAATATGTAATGCTTCCATTGTCGGCAGGCCTGTACAATGGAATACATCTCTTTATCATAAGTGGGGTACTTCCGGACTGTGTCTGAAAGTGTTTCACTGTGATATGCCACTGGATGTCCATGTTGAGTAAGGACTGCCCCAATAGCATAGTCAAAGGCATCTGTCTCGACCTCAAATGGTTGTTGTAAATCTGGTAACGCGAGCACTGGTGCCGTGCAGAGGCGATCCTTCAACTCCCTGAATGCCTTCTGTTGAGATTCAGACCAAAAGAATTTTGCTTTCGCCCCGCCCTTGGTGACTTGACTCAAGGGCCAAGAAATATGAGAAAACCCCAACACAAACCTGCGGTAGAAGTTGGCAAGACCTAGAAAGCTGCGGAGCTCTGTTAGAGTGGTTGGAGAGGGCCAATCCCGAATGACTTGGATCTTGGCTGGATCGACATGCACCCCCTGTTCATCAATGATGTATCCCAGATACTGAACCTGGGTCATGCCAAAAGTGCATTTCTCCAAATTGGCACATAGCTTGTGTTGCCGCAGTGTTTGGAGAACCTGTCGGATGTGGTGGAGGTGCTCTTCCCAACTCTGGCTGAAGATCAGAATGTCATCCAAGTATACTACTACAAAGGAGTTGGTGAATGGCCGCAAGATGTCATCCATTAGCCTCATAAAGGTTGCAGGAGCATTCGTCAATCCGAAAGGCATGACCAACCATTCGAAGAGGCCCTCCTTGGATTTGAAGGCAGTCTTCCACACATCGGAGGGTTCGATTGGTACCTGGTGATATCCCGACTTTAGGTCGATCTTGCTGAAATATTTCGCCCCCTTTAGTTGGTCTAGGAGGTCATCAATCCGCGGGATCGGGTACCTATTACGGACAGTGATCTTGTTCAGCGCCCGATAGTCAATACAGAGTCTCCACGTCCCATCCTTCTTCTGTACCAACACGATCGGGCTCCCACAGGGCGATGAACTCGGACGGATGTGACCTTTCTGCAGGAGCTCCTGAATCTGCCTCTTGATTTCATCGTTCTCCAGAACGGAGCGCCGATAAATTGGTCCATTGGGTAGCGGCGTACCTGGGGTCAGATCGATGGAGTGCTTGACTTGACAGTGCAGAGGAACCCCTGCCGGGGAGGTGAAGATGTCCTCGTACTCCTCCACAATCTTGTCCATCTGTAGTTGTCGTGCAGAGGGGCCCCGTTTGGAGGCCGCGGCCACTGTCTTCTTCTTTCCTTGAGGGCGTATCATCGGGAAAACAAATTTCCTGGTTTTGGAAATGATCTTACTGCATTGTTTTGCAGTAATCAAAGAGAGGGCGGCAGGTGGTGCTACCTCTGGTATCCTGAACAACTTATTTCCCAATGTAATAATAACAGCACGGGGCCTTGATTCATACACAGCATGTCGCTTCCACAAGTATGGTTGTCCTAGTAATACATCACAAACCTCAAGGGGAGCAATGTCACACAATACCTCATCCGTGAAGGGCTTGATGTTGTATGGAAGGCGACACTGCTGGCTCACGCGAAGATCTCGTCCTTGGTGAAGCCACCCAATGGTGTATGGTTGTGGATGTGCTGTGGTCGGTAAGCCCAACCGCTTCACGACCTCTGCCGAAATGAGGTTCTTTTGACTCCCGCTATCAACAATGAACTGTATCGGGGAGCCCTTTACCCACATCTGGGAGTGGAAGAGACGCTCCTCCTCCTCTGGATCTTCGGGTTCATTTTTCTGGATCTTTGCAGTAGCAACAATGGCGCTGGGGTCCGCATCAATGATCTGCTTCCCTTTTTCATACCCCTTATCGGGTTCTGACTCAGAGTCGGAACATGCATCTGATTCTGAAACCTTTAGCTCAGCCACCAGTGACTGCTTGGCCCGACACTCACTTGTGTTGTGAGTGGAGCTCTTATGGAACTCGCACCATTTTCCAGTGTCCTTTCTCGGCTTCGCGGCACTGTTCTTTGCTTGCAGCTTCGGCTGGTTGTCTTGGGCTGTCCCGCCTTGGCTTTGTCCTTTGTTCTGTGGTTTAGGGGCACCTTTCCCCTGCTTTGGATTCACAGATCCAAAGTCTCGCTTCTTTTGTTTAAACTTCTGCTCGACCTTGACGGCATACCGGTATGCTGCGCCGAGCGAGGGGATGTTTAGGAATTGTATTTCTTCCTGGATGTACTTGTGCAGGCAGCCACGGTATTTGAGTATCAAATGTTGCTCCGAATCCTTGATACCCAACTTTGTGCGAAGGGTATGGAAAAGATTGGTGAACTCCGGCACGTCTTGGTCCCTTCCCTGCCGCAGCGTGGTCCACTTTATGTATTCATCCTCATAGCTCCCGACAGGGTAGTACTGCTCCTTGATGGCATCCCGGAACGAATCCCAGGTGGGTGCGGCTGAAAATACTGAGCCAGTACTTTCATCCTTCTGCTCGCAGTAGGTTTCCCACCAATCCTTGACGTGGGGGGCTACTTTGAGGAGAGCAAAAACAATCTTTTCCCGACTCGAAAATTCATGAACAGAAAAATAACCCTCTAGCAGATTTAACCATTTATCTACGGCATCTGCATCTATCTGACCCTCGAATATGGGGATTTCAAAATTAACTTGTACCTTAAAGGGTGTGGCGTTTCCAGAGTAGCTGCTGGAAGCCGATGCGTTGCTTCTGGGTAGCCGCTGAAGGATCTGAGCAAAGCTGTCCATCATCGCGTTCCGTTGTCGCTCGAGGGCTTCTTCGAGCAAGATTTTGATGGGATCTCCTGCCCCCTCGTCTTTCTTCTCGTCCGCCATGGGATGCCGTCGGGATTTGCGAGGCTGGTCTTGCAAAGGTTCAACCAGTTCAAGCCCTAACTCCTTATATCCCGACCTTGTTGGGGACATGCAAAGAAAAACAGAGAAAAAGCAGACCGCTCTGATACCACTGATCCGGATTTAAACAGGAACGCAACAAATTACAGAGATAACCATATACACAAAGATGCAGCGGAAATAATACTTCATTTCATTAATGGAAAATACTGAAATATGCTTACAATCAGAAATGGAAATAAACCAGCTAGGGCGATGGTAGCTTATCTCTGAGAAGAGATGTGATGGCTACATGCCTCTGAACTGTGTTACAATGAGGCTCGAAGGCCTATTTATTGTTGAGAAACAATTGAAAACCCTTAACATTCCAAAACCTAACCCTAGGAGATGAAACGCCAAACTATGGGCCTCGTTTGGGGGTAAGTTGGTACATCAACTTCCCGGGGTCGTAACTTTGGCACATGATCTCCGTTTGACGCGTACAATAGCTCATTAGAAAGATCTATCCGAGCACTATCATTGTTGGAACAGGGAACATCGGTCCATTCTATGGACCCATGTTGCCCCCGGATTCCCCAAAAAACGTCGTTTAGGGCCTCAAAACGGCTCCGGAAGTTCAGGACCCGAAAAACTGCTAAAAATAGTAAGTTGTGCTACAATTAAGGAAACTGAAAACGCTGAGAAAGACAATGGTGGGGGTCCAGGTGGACTTGGCAGGTGGCCACCAATATCCACCTGGATTAGCAGGGAGGCTTGTGGCTCCTATACCATAGGGCGATTCTCGCAGGACATTGGGCAGGATTAACTTTTCTGGAAATTGGCTACTGCAGTATTGATAAGCAGGGAGTAAAACTCCGTTCGGAGTACAGAAAATATAAGGAAAAAAAAGATCTGAGGCCTGCCCGAGATGCTTATAAGAGACTTAGCCCAAAAGAATCAGGACGACGAGCTGAACACAGTGGTACCATTCACTTGTCAGCTTCAATTTTCGGGTGGTCCCAAATTTTTTCATAGTGATGACAAGTGACCTGGATCTGTGTATGGTAGAAACCAGAGCTCAAGCTATGGCCAATGAGAAGATGGAGACCATTGAAAAACACTTGGCGGAGTTAACGAAGCAGATCCAGACATTACAAGGCACCATCATAAAGGGCAAGTTAGCGTTACAATTGGAGGCATATGCTTTTAATGAAGAAGACCATGAAGGAGAATCTAGCGATCATCTTCACTTCCATGGAAATCACCAACATTCCCACCCTCGACCTCCCAAGCTAGACATGTACAAATTTGATGGCACTAATCCGTCAATATGGGTAGCACAAATGGAACAATATTTCACTCTAAATCACATCGTAGATGATGAAACTAAACTACGTGTGGGAGGCCTTTACTTGGACCAAGAAAGATGGCAATGGTGGCAGTGGCATTATAAATGCTATCCAAGGACAATTACTTGGCAAGTGTTCGCAAAATCCATTTGTGACCGCTTTGACCGTGAATCTAATTTTTTGGGTCGTCTTACTAAGCTTAGACAGATAGGCACAGTAAACGACTATATTACAGCCTTTGAGAAATTGGCCTTCCGCACAACAGGTCTGGGAGATGAATTCTACTTGGAATGTTTTATAAGTGGTCTCAAAGACGCCATCCAAGCCCACGTCCGGATGCACCACCCAACCACATGGATCGAAGCTTGCACAAAGGCCATCAAAGTGGAACGTGCTTTAGCAGCCCAGTCGCCTCATCCAAATTTCATAACCAAGGGACACCCCACCCAGGCTCAAGGCGCTACCCAAACACTTAAGGTTCAAAAGGTATCCCCCACAGAAATGGTTGAAAGAAGAAAGCAAGGATTGTGTTACTACTATGATGACAAATACTCCTCGGGGCATAAATGCAAGGAACCCAAATTCTTTCAAATTGATGCTACTGATCACAGTTCATCTGAGGAAGCCCCACCCTTTGAGGGACCAGAGGAGGAAGATGAGGACAACCAGCAAGACAATGAGCTCCCAGATACACCAGAAGAACTGTTATCTCGCTCCATGCTTTCGCAAGCATTTCTTCTCCCCAAACTCTCAAAATGAGAGGTTTTATTAAACATCGCCCTGTAGTAGTATTGATTGATAGTGGCACCACGCATAACTTTATCCATCAACGAGTCGCAAGTTGTGCATTGTTTTGTCAGAGCAATCTCTAATTTCTAAGTCCAGATTGCTGATGGGGGGGCAATGAAATGTGAAGGCCGCTGTGAAAATATCAAACTTCAGATGGGAGATTACCACCTAAAGACCCACATGTTTGCCATCAACATGGGTGGGTGTGACATTGTCTTGGGTGCTGAATGGCTCCGCACACTCAGCCCAATCACAATGGATTTCCAGGAGTTATATATGAGCTTTAAGCAGAAGGACCACACGCATACCCTCTGCGGACTCCAGGCAGGTACTCCTTCTATCATCAACTCGCATCGGATGGAAAAGTTGTTAAAAAAGGATCATCATGGAGTTATCGCCCAATTTAATGCCATCCAGGCCTTCGAGCCCATTACCCTTCATATTCATCCTAAGATGCAACAAGTCTTAAACAACCACCCGCAGGTCTTTGACAAACCTCATGAGCTTCCACCCTCTAGAGGGGAACATGATCATAGCATCACTTTGGTCCCAGGGGCACAACCACCGAATGTGCGCCCATATAGATACCCTTTTGCCCAAAAGAATGAAACTGAAAAAATCATCAAGGAACTCCTGGAAGTTGGTGTCATTCATCCTAGCATCAGTCCTTATTTATCACCTGTGGTCATGGTGCTCAAGAAAGATGGGGAATGGTGCATGTGTCCAAACTTCAAGGCCCTCAACAAGCTTACGGTCAAAGATAAATTCCCCATCCCGGTAGTTGATGATTTGTTGGATGAACTAAATGGGGCTCAATTCTTTACTAAGCTAGATCTTCGCTCAGGCTATCACCAAATACGCATGAAAGAAGTAGACATTCTGAAGACAGCTTTCCAAACTCATGAAGGCCATTATGAATTCCTGGTCATGCTATTTGGTCTCTGTAATGCCCCATCCACTTTTCAGAGCCTCATGAATCACCTTCTCAAATCATATCTCAGAAAATTTGACCTTGTCTTCTTTGATGACATTCTCATCTACAGCCTCACCTGGGAAAAACATCTTTAGCCTGTAGACCTGTTCTTGCAACTGCTCCAGAAGCATAAATTATTTGTCAAATTTTCCAAGTGCTCTTTTGGCATGAAAGTAGAGTATTTGGGCCACATTGTGGGGCATGAAGATGTTAGGGTGGATCCCAAAAAGATCTAGGCAATGTAGGATTGGCCCCAACCAAAGACCTTGAACAGTTTGAGAGGATTCTTGAGTCTCACCGGCTACTATCGCAAATTTGTCCGCAATTATGGTCGCATTGCTAGACCCCTCACTCACCTTCTCAAGAAAAATTCATTCCTCTGGACTGATGAAGCACAATACGCGTTTATAGCTCTCAAACAGGCCATGTGTTCCACTCTCGTATTGGCACTACCCGACTTCACCAAGTCTTTTCTGATTGAATGTGATGCTTCAGGTACGGGTATTGGGGTTGTCTTAATGCAGGAAGGTCAACCCTTGGCCTTCACCAGCCAAAAACTAAGTGGTAAACATCTGGGACAATCTACCTATGAGAAGGAGATGATGGCCATCTTACATGCAGTGGATACTTGGCGAACATACTTATTGGGGCGACGTTTCCAAATCCGCACAGACCATCAAAGCCTTAAATATTTTTTGGAGCAACGGTTATCCTCGCCACAACAAAATAAATGGCTAGCCAAAATGCTGGGATATGATTATGAGATAATTTACAAGAAAGGGCACGAAAATGTCGTAGCGGATGCTTTATCACGCCAATTTGAGGAGGACAACACCCTGCTAGTAATCTCTCTTCCCATTCCAGATTGGATTGAAGAAGCTTGCAAGGAATGGTTTTCACATCCTTCGCTCTCCCAACTCATTAATAACTTGCGAGCAGATCCTAATTCCACAGCGGGCTACTCTTGGAAGGATGAGATTCTTCGCTACAAGGACAGAGTAGTGATATCACCGACATCCACCCTCAAAATGCGCATTTTGGCAGAGTTGCACTCATCTCCCACTACAGGCCATGCAGGCTTTCAAAAGACTTATGCTCGCACTCGTCGTTCCTTCTTTTGGACATGCATGAAAACGAACATTCTTACTTTTGTAGCTGAATGTGATGTGTGTCAGCGCCACAAAGGAGAAACAGTCAAGTCCCTAGGCACTTTACAACCATTGCCCATCCCTGCCTCAATCTGGACGAATGTTTCTATGGATTTCATTACTGGTCTTCCGAAGTCAGGCAACAAGTCAGTCATCATGGTGGTTGTGGACAGACTTTCTAAGTATGCTCATTTTTGCGCCCTACCCCACCCTTTTACACCCACTTTGGTGGCTCAATCTTTCATGGACCAGATCTTCAAATTGCATGGCATGCCCACTTCCATTGTGTCTGATCATGACCCGATCTTCACCAGTAACTTTTGGCAGGAACTTTTCAAGCTACAAGGCACCCAACTACAACTAAGTACTTCCTATCATCCCCAAACTGATGGTCAAACTGAAGCCGTCAACAAATGTCTAGAGACCTACCTCAGGTGCTTCACTTCAGAAAAGCAACATCAATGGGTACAGTGGTTACCTTTAGCTGAATGGTGGTATAATACTAACTATCATGCCACCACCAAGATGACTCCCTATGAAGCAGTTTATGGTCAACTCCCCCCTTCACCTACTTATCTCCCGGGATGCTCTAAGGTGCAAGCAGTGGATCAACTCCTACGGAACTGTGCAACCATGCTAGCCGTCTCAAAGATAATCTCCATCAAGCTCAAAAACGCATGAAGCAACACACAGACCAACATCGTTCAGAGCGCACGTTTCAAGAAGGGGATCGGGTATTCTTGAGGTTGCAACCATACAAGCAAACATCCCTCAAAGACAAGGGTTGTTAGAAATTATCTTCAAAATTCTACAGACCTTATCAAATACTTCAGCGCATTGGCGAAGTCGCCTACAAGCTAGCCTTACCACCCACTACAAAAATCCATCCCGTCTTCCATGTATCATGCCTCAAGAAAGTGGTAGGAACAATTGCAGAATTCATACCTGTCTACCTGAATTGGATGAAGAAGGTTCAATCTGGCTCCAACCTGAACAGGTCCTTGCCAAGCGAGAACGACATCTGCGTGGCCGCACAATCAAGGAAGTCCTTGTCAGGTGGAAAGACACCTCTCCAAAAGATGCGACCTGGGAACCAACCACTATTCTTAAGCAGTTTCCGCGGCTTCAACCTTGAGCGCAAGGCTATTTTTATGGGGGAGGGCATGTTAAGGTCCAACCCTAACCGCCTTATTTATGTAATAGGGTCGAGTCACAGTTATAGTTAGTTAAAGAGTCAATAAAGCCCATATTAATAATTGTAAGTGGTTGACCCGCATTTAAAGAAAGGGACCACAGTTAGTTGCAAAAGAGCCATGGTATTAGATAGATGGTATTAAGAGAACCATAGTATTGACCCATGGTATTGCATGTATGAATCGTATATAAAGGATAGAGACTCCCCATTGAGGAGCGTCGTGTCTTATTTTGTAATCGAGCCCTGCTCTATTGGAGGTTGCCCCCTCGAAGAGGCAAGTGAACATTGCTTTCATCTCTGAATAATAAAATACATGTTGTTATTTCTCATTTTGTTCTGTGTTCTAGGTTGTATTTCTTCGTATATTCGATATTCTGGCATCTTCTCGCAGGTCAAGAGCATAACACACTCTCTCTTAACTAGGGAGGTATTCATAATCCATACAAGGTACTTGGACATTTTGAATCTGAAGAATTCTCATAAGAAGAGTTAGATTGGTAACCCATTTGTATAGCATCATATCATATAGCATTGTCACATAGCAAGGCCTTGACTAACAACTCTGTCTCTCCACAAGATCAGAGCATAATGCTGGCGAGACCAATGATTTATAGACACCCACATCATTGTCTCTCTCGGAACATACCCCACCTGGGTTCTCTTGGCGTATGTTCCACCAAGACTATTCTTATCTTGGATTCCCAGTCCTCAAAGAATATCGATCCTCTACGACTACTCTTATCTCAGATGCCCTACCACATCCTCAAAGAGTATCAGATGCCATATGCTTACTCAATCCTCCATTCTATCTTCTCAGGTGAAGACAAGAACGATGTGTCTATCTCTCCCTCTCAATTAGGGAGGATATGCCCATTCCAGTGAAGGAAAGTACCCATTCCTATAAAAGGAATGTACCCAAGCCCCCTCTTAATCAAGGACTTGACCAAACTCCCTCTTGACAAGGGACTTGCTTCCAGCATCTCTTTAGGTGAAAATCATGGGACAACCAGCTGCTTGAAGAGCTACTCCTTTCGATGTCATGAACTTCTTTTTCTTTATTCAAGAGTCTTCATCTTTTTGAGACTTCTTTGTAGGGCATCGACCATCCATCACTTTCATTCATGAATCATGTCAGTCATGTCATCCTTTCTTTCATTGGAAAGTGATCCAATAGTCCATATTTGGCCTTTCCTTCATACATTCCTTCAGGATCTTTCATCCTACCACATGAGTGTTAGTTGTAGATGACATCTACAACTCTTCCTTTGGTAACCCTGCATTAGCTCATCCAAATATTGTTGAAAAATAGAAAATGATCATTAAATCAAAAATACCTTTGTGATGGTCTTCCATCATGATAACTCCTTGTTTGCATCAACATCCTGCATATATATTGACACATCTCCACAAAGATATACAACATCAAGGGTCTCTTTCTTTTTCAGACTTTATCAGGATCTTCATATCTTCCACATGGAGATATCATAGTCAAATCTTATAGTCCTTGGATGTTAATTGCCTTCTCCATAGTTGCAAAGTTCATGATCTCTTCCTTTCTTTATTCACACATTTCCTCCGAGGAAATTCCAATCATAGTTCCTTCGACTTTGTCAATCACCTCATATTTAATATGAAGACATATTATGTTGATTTCATCTAGTCAATGTGTGAACCATGCCTTTATGCATCCTTTCACAGGAGGAGATTCTTTCTTTTGATCATGCTCTTGAGATAGAACACTCATTCATGATATCTGCAACCATATGACATGACTCTATTTTATCAAGTTCAAGCATACATACCTCACCTCTTTCTTTTGGTCATATAGACTTCCCTTGGCAGCTTCCTTGATTGAAAGAACTTCAATCCCTTGACCTACTTCACTTCTTTTAACATTATACCATCATCCCATGAATCCCATACAAGATGGAATTCCTGGTGAGTAACTTGCTTCTTCCAGAAGGTGAACCTTACAATGAAGATTCCAATGGATTATCTTGATCATCATCCTGCAAATGCTCCTTTTGAATGATGTATAATGAGCTCTATACTAGATGACTTTCTTTTTCCCATAAGTACTACTTATGCTTCTAATGAGGTTACGAAGAGCTACATCCTTCTATAGGTGATAGCCACAGACCTCTATTTCAGCTATTTTCATGCTTCTTTATGAAGATGTCAGGAGCTCTTGTTATCAATCGTATGCTTATATGATGCCATCTCCTAACATGATACATCCTATCATGCTTCTAATGATTCCTGCCATGATAGTTATATTTTACAACAAAAAACTTGAAACAAAAACTTGAAAAGAACCAGGTGAGGAACAATATCTCTCATAGTAGAGATCTTTTACTTCCTCTTTGAATTCTTCTTTTCAGCTTTTTCCACTTCTTCGATGATATGGGCTTCTTCCCTTCCTCTTTTGTTGTTGTCCTTCTTGAGTTGTGGACAATCTCTCTTGTAGTGCCCATATTCATGACAACCATAGCATTGAACCTTCGACGTGTTCTTTTTTTTTTAGGACCAAGCTTCCCAAACTTCCCTTTTCTTCTAGCCATGGCAGCAAATGCTTGAACTTGCTCACTTGATCCTACATTGATTTTTGCCTTTAGCCTTGTTTCTTTGATTTTGCACAATGATCATAGTTCATTAAATGGAGTAGCTTCCTTCTTCCCATAGATGCTTGATGTGAAGTTGCCCCATTCCTTTGCTAGTGCATTGAGCACTATGGCAGTCATTTCCTTGTCAGATATTATTTCTTCCAGCTCTTGGAGTTGGTCTCTTATTTTTCACACCCTCATAAAGTATGAGGCTATTCCTTCTTCTTTCAATATCTTCACCTTGTAGAACTTGAGCTTCTTCTTTCGACGGTTTCACAATTAAACCCTTAACATGACCAACGACTTCATTTTCTATGAGGATCAAATCTATCCTCTTCTTCCATGCAAGAAAATTTTGACGACCCAACCAATTTGTTGCTTTCCTTGCAAAATGAAGTCATCTTGATAGATAAATATAGATATAAAGATACTTACTTGTCAAGTGAAGATACACCTAGATGATGAAATCTTCAGCTTGATGCCTTCTTGATTTTGATGATGATGTAGATAATAGAAGATGTCTTCTTGGTGAAGATGTCTTCCTTCAAAAGTGATCCTTGGCTCACAGGGAGATCACATTGATTCCTTGATGATGACAATGCTTTTTCCTGCTTTTCTTCCTTCAAGTCAATGCTAGTCAAACTTGTTTCACAACCTCAAATTTCCAGTCCTTCTTCAAAATTTCATATTGTTGTAGGAGGCCTGCAATTTCGACCTTTTCTGTAAAAACACTAGGTCACACGTGTGGCTGGAATATGGATAGAATTTCCTCTTTTGACTTTGCTTGACCTTAACTCCTCTTGACAATTCGGCTTGCTAAATAGTCCTCCTTTGACCCAAACTTTGGCTCCTTTGAGTGACTGCAATTTTCAGCTTTCACTATTGCAAATGATGCCCTAACCTTCGCACGTGTGGAGGAGAATTAGCCCAAAATAGATCAGAAAATGCTTCGATCTTCTTTATTCTTCCTTTGTTGGGTATTAGATTCTTTTCGCTTCCTTGATCAAATTGTTCTTGATGATTTATGCTCTTGATGTTTCCAAGATGATTTCTTCATACTTCAGCCCCTTAAGTATCCTTCTTTGCGATGCCCTTCCTTGATGTAATCACCTTAGCTCTGATACCATGTTGAGAAATCTAGGGCAGCCAAATTAGGTGATTTATCTTACTTTGATAACTGCATGTGATGCATTTTTTACTTTACTTGATTAACTTCTTCTTTCCTTTATTATCATTAGTATTCTTTATCATCAAATAGCTACCAAATCATAAAGAATAGTGAGACAATAGGACACAAGATGTAGGTGATCATCCAGGGCCAAAATCTCTCCAACTGAGAGGCTTCAATTGATGAATTCCAAGACCTATAAACCTTGACCAAGACCCTCCAAGACCAAGTCAACTTTTTCCTTCTTGAAGGCCTTCCAGCAACAAACTTCGACCTTCCAACGACTTCTCCAACAAACTTTGACCTTTCAACAACTTCTCCAACAACTTTGACCCCAGCAACAATTTTTGCAACTTCGACCTTGATGCAGCTTCATCAGCTACGACCTAGCAGCTTCAACCTAGAAGTAGCTTTATAGCTTCAACATTGCAGCGTCACAGCTTCGATGCAACTTTAGAATTTCGTCTTGCTTAGTGTTGAGAAATCTATAGGGCAATGATTACAGTGATTTCTCTTTACTTGATAATTGCTTGTGATGTCTTTTTACTTATTAGCTTTGTTACTTATTATTTTGTGTGTATAATCAAACAACTACCAAAAATAAGAAGAACAAGAACACGGAATATAGGTTGCAAGCCAAGGCCAAAACCTCTCCACTTGAGTGGAAAACTAGCAAATCTTTTCTCTTCCTTATAGACTCTTCAATTGATGAATTCCAAGACCTTAAGACTAAACCCTATACCCTCCAAGACCAAGACCAAACCTCTCTGGATGATGTGCTAGCCTTGATCCAGTCAAACCCAATCAAATCTCTTCTGATAGCACTTCTTTGATCTCTACTTAGAGAATTTCGGCCTCCATTGCAGATCTGAAATTTTGGACCCCCCAATAGTGGTTGTTGCCACATGTGTGAGCTTTGATCTACCTTCTGAGCCTTCCTTTGACCTTCGCTTGCCTTTCCCTGACTTTTGGAGCTTGAGGATAACCCTTGGTGACCTTCGCTTGACCTTCTTGCCCTTTTGTCTCCATGATTGAACTTGTAGATAGAAACCCTAGATCTGTTGCAGAAACCCTAGTCCTCCTTAGCACGTGTGAGAGAGAAATAGCCCAAACAAAAGTCTCCTTCGTCCTCTTCCTTCTTCGTTGCCTTCTTCTTCCTCCTTCACTAGAATGAGTGATGGATGAATGTCTCAAGGAGGTCGAGTTTCCTCCTATATATAGGCTCTTCAAGGTGGACGTGGCTCTTCCTTTTAGGTTGACTTGCCAGCTGCCAGGTCGACTTGGTCTTGGAGGGTATTTTGACTCTTTAAATGACAAAAATAATTTTCTTTACAAGTTACAATGTGCCTGAAGGGGTCTTCAACTTATGACAATGACTCTTTTGACTTCTTGACCTAAGACAAACCCTAGAAGCACTCAAATGGGTACTTGACCTATAAAATAAAAGACCTTAAGAATGAAACTCATTCTACAATCAATAATAATAATTTTTCTTTCATTTTACAATTTACATGAATCAAAAGTACATTTCATATTTATGAAGACCGAACCTAGTTACACATTTTTCAACACTCCCTCTTAACTAGGGAGGTATTCATAAATGGTACATGGCCATTCTCAATCTGAAGAGATCTCATAAGAAGAGTCAGATTGGTAGCCCATCTGTTTTAGCATCATACCAACTAGCATTGTCACATAGAAAGTCCTTGACTAACAACTCTATCTCTCCACAAGTTCAGAGCACAATACTGGCGAGACCAATGATTAATAGACATCATCATCATTGTCTCGCAAGGTACATAATCCACCCAGGTGTCCACAGAGTATGACCTTCTTTAGAATATTCTTATCTTGGATAGCCAGTCCTCAAAGAATATCGGTCCGCAACTACTCTCATCTTGGATGCCCTACCACATCCTTATAGAGTATCAGATGCCAGATGCTTACCCAATCCTTCATTTTTTCTTCCCAAGTCAAGACAAGGATGATGTGCCTATCGCTCACTCTCAACTAGGGAGGATACATCAACCAAACCAAGCTTGTCTCTCAAATACACAAGCTTCTTATTAGGAAGAGATTTTGTCAATATGTCAGCTACCTACTCATCGATGGAGATATATTGTAGTTGCAATACACCATCTTCTACTAGCTTCGGAATGTAGTGACACTTCTTGTTGATATGCTTTGTCTTTCCATGAAACATTGGGTCTTCAGACAATCATATACAATTGGTGTTATCACAATGTATCACTGTAGCGTCCATTGGTCCTTCGAATAGGTCAGATAACAGCTTCCTCAACTAGAATGCTTCTCTGCCTACCTCACATTTTGCAATATACCCTGCCTCAGCACTACTAAAGCAATTGTATCTTACTTTCTGCTCATCCATGAGATCATAGAGGATCCCAAACTGAAACATCCTTCGGTAGTGCTCCTTCCATCTTGTTCACTACCTCCCCAGTCGGAATTTGTATATCCAATCAAGTGGACATCATTCCTCCTATCGTACTTCAAGTAGTAGTGGATGGTTCCTTGCAGATATCTCAGAATATGTTTTGTTGCTATCCAATGATCATGCTTCGGCTCCACTTGGAATTGACTAAGAACATTTATTGCAAAGCATATGTCTAGTCGAGTATTCACCAAGTACATCAATGAGCCAATCAATTGTCTATACTTGGAAGGATCCACAGGGCTCGATTCAGAACTCCTTAGTCTTTTCAAATTTGTGATCATCGGGGTTGTCATTGGTTTGCAATCCATCATGTCAAACCTCTTCAACATCTTGATCACATACTTACCTTGACCTAGATAGATTTCATCAAGTCCTTGCCAGACTTCTAGTCCCAAATAGTAATGCATTAGCCCTAGATCCTTCATGTCAAATTTTGCTACTAGTTGCTTCTTGCATTCTTCAATTCGACCTTCTACACCTGTCAAGAGAAGATCATCCACATACAGAAGAATGATTACCGGTTCACCCTTCACAACCTTAATATAAAGGTTCAAATCAGCATAACTCTTTGTGAAGCTTAATCTCTGAAGGTATGCATCCATCCTAGCATATCATGCCCTTGGTGCTTGTTTGAGGCCATATAATGCCTTCTTCAATCTGCAAACATATGTCTTTCTGTCTTTAACTTCAAATCCCAAGGGTTGTTCTATATAGACTTCCTCATCAATTGTGCCATTCAGAAATGCAGTCTTGACATCCATTTGATGGATGTTCCATCCCATTGATGCTGCCAAAGAGACCAACCAACGTATAGTTGTATACCTTGTTGACAGAACAAATGTCTCTTCATAGTCAATGCCTTCTAGTTGAGAGAAACCCCTAGCCATAAATCTTGCCTTATTCTTGTCAATACTTCCATCTACTGCATGTTTGATCTTATAGATCCATTTGGAAGTTACCACAAATTTGTCTTGAGGCCTAAGCACGATCTCCCAAACTCCATTCTTCATTATAGATTGATATTCTTCATTCATGGCATCCTTCCATTCTTGATGATTGACAACTTCATCAAAAGTGGATGGCTCTGCTCCTATTAGTTTCTTCATATAGGTTGTGTTACTGCTCAAACTAGCAGGGGACCTAAAAGGAAAATGCTAGATCAAGGGCAACAAATGGAGACTTAGCACACTATCACCTCAGCTAAGGCTCCCTAATCTTTACAGACTTTCACCGATGGGAGGAGACCTGGTATATTATGGAGTCACCAATGAAGGATAAACCAATAAGTGGATGTGGAGTGACCCAAAAAATTCCTTTCCAGAAGAGTTTGAAGGATAGAGCTTGCTTGCTTTCTAAGTAAGGTACAGTGTCTTCGAGGAGAGGAATGGGAGGATTTGAGGGCTTGGTTTAGGGGGTATAACTTGTGAAAGAGATTCCCAATCTCTAAAAATCCTTATTGAAATTGGTATCCCGAATGGTTCTTGAAGAATTGTCTTTTCAACAGAACGAGACCACACGGGACCAAGTGGGCCCAGCCTAGGTTAGGAGGTAAGAGTTTAACAACCAAAGATGTTCTTAACCTAGACAAGGTGGGGAAAAGGATCGAAGAAAGAATATTCACTCAAAGGTGTTGAATTGATCCTATGAGGCACTAGCCTTGGGGATACTAGGACAAAGTTTCATCTCGGAGCTAGGACTTGACTTTTCTCACAACTCCAAGGTCGAAATGGCTTCAAAATTGGAGGAGGCCTTGAGGAGGCACCAGCGCAGGAGGAGCTTAGGAGATTGAACTTTTGGAGAGCTATTTTGTCAGGAAAACGATGCCCTAGATGACCCAACTTGGCTAGACCTAGAAAAAGTTGAAAAAGAGTTGATTTTAGGTGACCACCTCTTGGTAGATCAGTGCCCTAGTCTTGGGAGAATGGATTCTATGATAAATATGAATGAGGACCTTTGGTTCTTAGTCAAGGAGGCCTCAAGACCACTTCGCTAGCCTTCTAGCTCACAGAGAAGCAATCTCGCAACTTTTATACTTCCATGTACTAAAGGTGATGGCTTATCAAGGTGAATTTGTTGATAGAATTACCCCTAGGAGATTTCATTCAAATTACATGGCCCATACATTGAGAGATGTTATATAGAATGAAAATTTCACAATTTAAGCATAAAATGCATGCAACAATTAGCCCTAAAAATAGCGAAAATCCCAGTCCAATGTATGTGACAAAGTAAAACAAGAATAGCAGTAAAAGCATTTACTTACATGTAATAGAGTATCCAACCATCCACAATTTGACAATAGAGAAGCTCAAAGATAAGATAGACCAAATCCATACATCAAAATTCACCCATAAAGCTCCAATTCATCCTCCAAGAAAAAGTCTGAAATTCTCAAAAGAGAGAAGAGATCCAATCCAAAGTGATGATGAGCAAATGAACTCATCTCACTTGTATTTATACACTAATGAGGAGTTCGAATTAGTCTCCTTGGCCTACATAAGCCCCAAAAATAAAATAATGTGCTAATAATCTAACTTTTGGTGACAAGCCCACCAAACTAGCTCACAAATGAAAGAATAAGCCTCTTAAGAGGTCAGATGATGAATAATACATGTCGTAGGGCCCTCCAAGAGGCCTGATGAGGTCCATGGGTGCCATAATGAAGAGTAGAACCCTCAAAAGTGATGGACAAGGGGTTGGCCCCCTTTTCTCCAAACAATAAACCTGTGGTGCTCCCAATGGGTGTGGGGGCACAATAATAACCACATGGGTCTCCAAATGAGTCAAAGATGCATGTAGATCATCTGCAAGGGCTCTGATAATGGTGTAGGGGATGCCACATCATACTACCAATCCTGGATCAGCTGCCAAGTGCATGGTAGATCTATGGGGCCAACTGGGCAAAGGTGAACCAGGTGCATCTTCCTAGTCAATAAGAGTATCTTGAGCATCTCTGACCATCCTCGGGAATCCATGGAATGGTGTCTACTATTGTGGAGGCCCATGGCTCTCGACACACACCCTACATGTGTCAATGTAGCCCTTGGGAGGATTAGGACCTCGCACAGGGAGACCAAACCCAAGATTAAGCCCAGTTGTAATCCTGCATAAGATCCAATGCATCCCCTAGCCTTCCAATACAACAAGTCATTAGAGAAATCGCGTAAATGAGCTTACCAATCCTGGACCACAAGGGGGGGCTTAATAATGGCCTACCCTTCCATAATGGGCTTTCAGATGTGCAAATATATCCTAAACTCCAAATGGGGTTAACCAAGTGTCCTATTAGGTGGTTTCTACTTCTAAAGGGGATAATATATTCAAAGTAGTCCTTCAAAAGGTGGTGGCATGTGGCAGAGAGGTGAATGAAGTAGGGGGTGAAAAGGGGCAACCTTGGGCCACATGCTGGGATACAAGGGTAGCTAATAAAACGGAAGCCCACAATTGGGTTTATAATGTATAGGAGGGAGAAATCGTGGAACTTGAGGTGCCCCGACCTTCATTTTTCAACCCTTCTTTATATGCCTTTTGCCCTTTTATGATTTTTTTTTATTAATTGCTCGGGCCTCAAGGGGTAAGAGCATGATGCATAAGATATAGCAGTGAATACCCCCTTTAATGGTAGGGCGGTTCATTGCCCACCAGGGGTTGGGACAATCATGGGTTCATATATGATGAGGGAGGTTCATAGCAGTGAAGAACCACACTTATTAAACCCGAGGGTAAGAACGGGTCAGAAGGGAGGACGGGTGACCCTCATCAAACCCGCGCTCTTTAGCCTTACCCGACTACTTTTGTACAAGACCCGTTTACCCTTATAAGACCCGCGGGTAGGCTGTAAGACTCCCATCGGACCCTTATAAGACCCTTCGGGCAGCAAAACCAGTGAACAATCCAAAAAATCGTTTTTCTTTTTTTTCTTTTTTGGAAATGAGGTGGAGGAAAAGGGAAATTAGAGGGGAAAAAAAAAACTTTATAAGCACCTCTATCCCTTCCATTTCTCATTCACTTGTCATTTGAGTGTTTGGTTAATTTGTGTGAGTGTTGAAACTTGAAAGTGAAGCTAAAGGAGTGTGAAAGAGTTGTTGGAGGAGGCTAAAGGAGGCTTCATCGGATCAGACTAAGCTTCAGGTAGGCTTCATGAACCTAGTTAGAATATTTTCCATGTATTTATTTATTTATTTGTTTTTTTTTCTTTTTTGCAATTTTTTTTTTATTGGGAATGTCTGTGGGTGAGAAACTCAGCCACACAGCAGCCAAAAAAAAATTTGCAAATCAAAACCAGAACAAACAAACAAAAAAAATTAAAAAAAATTTCAATTTATTTTTTTCTTCCAGATTTTGTTGCCATGCCACCAAAGGGTTTCAGAGAGTCTCGTGAGTCGGCATGGGCACATGGTCAACGAATCATTCCCGATAATGACCACAATATCAAGTGCATTTATTGCAATGCCACAATGTATGCAAGCATAAACAAGCTGAAATACCACCTAGCCAGAATTCCTGGGCATGGTGTGGGATGTTGTCAAAGTTGTCCTGATGAAGTCACTACTGAAATGGTAGCTGCTTTGGAAACCATTGAAGAAACAAGTTCTAAGAGGGGAAGAATGAAGGATGAGATTGTTGGGATAGGTAGATCTTCACCTTAGAGTGAAACACAGTTTCAAAGTCCAGGTATTGGTAACTCCTCTTCAACTGCTATGGCAAACAAGAGTATAACCTCTTCTTTCTTCAGTCCTCGTACAACTCCAAGATCTCAACCAACCTTGGACAGTTTCAATGATAAGAAGAGGAAGGAGGCAAATATGGCAGTGAGGAGGTTTTGGTACCATAACAGTCTTTCATTCAACTATGCAAAGTCTTATTTTTATCAGCCCATGGTGGATGCCATTGCATGTGCTGGCCTTGGATACAAAGCCCCAACTTATAATGCACTTAGGGGGAAAGAGCTAGATGAGGAGCTTGAGTGTGTCAAGGAACAATTGGAGAGCATTAAAAGCTCATGGAAATTTACAGGTTGTACACTTATGTCCGATGGGTGGACAGATCAAAGGGGTAGAACAATAATAAATTTTGTTGTAGCTTGCCCTAAAAGAACCACGTTTCTAAAATCCATTGATGCATCTACAAATGTAAAAGATGCACATTTGATTTTTTCATTGTTCGTTGATGTGGTGGGGGAAGTTGGGGTTGCAAATGTTGTCCAAGTAATCACGGACAATGTAGCAAATTATGTGGCAGCTGGTAGGATGCTTTGTGCCAAATATCCCACCATTTTTTAGACTCCATGCGCTGCCCATTACATAGACTTGATGCTAGAGGACAATGGGAATTTGGAGACATTGTGCACGAATGCAAGCATATTACCAAGTATATTTATAATCATGCTTGGGTGTTGAACCTTATGAGGGAATTCACACAAGGTGAGCTTAGTCGCCCAACTGTCACATGGTTTGCTACAAACTTTCTTTCCCTCCAAAGCCTTTTGTATGAGTACCGAGCTTTGAGAAGAATGTTTTGTAGGCAACAATGGGTATTTTAGAAAGATAGCACAAAACCGGAAGCAATGTCTGTGAAAACATCTGTCTTTGCTGATAGTTTGTGGGACAAAGTGACTGAGATTGTTAGCTTCACTGAGCCCCTTATGAAAGTCTTGAGATTGATGGATGGAGAGAAACCTACAATGGGATATATTTATGAGGGCATGGGCAAGGCCAAAGAGGCCATCAAGACTTTTTATAAGGGAAATGAATCTAAATATATCCCTATATGGCAAATTATTGTTTCCAGGTGGGACAGGCAACTACATTCACCATTGCATGCAGTAGGAGCATATCTCAATCCGAGCTTATTCTATAATGAGGGGTCTAGCATTCAAAGAGATCCCGAGGTGATGAGAGGTGTCATGATATGCATTGAGAAGATGTTCCCGAATGTAGATATTCAGGACAAAATCAACTTACAACGAGATATGTACAAGGAAGCATCTGGCATGTTTGGATTCAGCCCAAGCCAACGTCTCAAGGACAAGAAAATGCCTTGTAAGCGCAAATTGTTAGAACTTAGCTTGTAATTTTGCTAGTTCTCTTTTATATGTTTGGCATTGCAAACTAATAATCTTTGTTGTTATTTTTTTACTGCTAATTGGTGGATGGATTGTGGCATTGAGGCACCAAAATTACAAGAATTCGCCATCAGAATTCTAAGTCAACCCTGCAGTGCTTCTTCTTGTGAGCACAATTGGTCAGTGTTTGAGCACATCCACAACAAAAAGAGAAACAGGTTGGAGCATGAGAGGTTGGAGAAGTTGGTTTTCATCTACTACAACCTTCGAATGTTGACAAAACAAGTGCAACCAAAGGATACATATCCAATTTTATTGGATATTATTGATTTAGAGTCTGATTGGGTTGTGGAGGGGAAGGCCCCTGATTTGAGTTGGCTTGATGAAGAGAATGAGGATCTCTCTAGTCTACCATCTCAAATGGAGACTCCAAATACACCTGCCTCACAGTTGCTTCAACCTTCTAATGTTAGCACTAGCTCCGCGAGGGCTTATTGTAGGCATAGTCGTCCATGAGTGATGAGACACAAGATTGTTATGAGACAATCATTTATCATTTATGACATATGTATTTGAATTTTGAACTTGCTGAAATTTTTATTTTAATTATGGAATCATGAGTCCTTTTCTTATTCAGTATCTAAATATTTTGCTTACAAAAATTGAATATGTTATGTTGTACTTTTATAGATATGAAATGATGTTATGAATTATTGCATATATTATGGTTTTTATAACTTATAAGGATTGGAATTGTCATTAGTTTCTTCTTTGTGCTTAAAATTTACCACATTTTAAGTTTTTTTTTGTATTTTGACGAGTCTTATAAGGGTCGTTCCCGAGTCTTATACGAGTACGAGTCGTGCAACATTGGTTCAAAGAACCTGTAGGAACCAGGGTGATGGCCATGATGATGGGGTAGAGCTCATGTATTGGCTCTTTCCCACGTGCTAAATATGTTTGTCCCAGCCATCTTTTGCATTTTGTGGTACATTTTCCTATTGAAGTTGGCCAAATATGCTTTTATCTCTCTTTTTAGCTGCATCAACCTTCGGGGCATCATTTTAGGCGCGACCCAAGGTGAGGACAAGGGGAAGGGGCGAGATAATCCTATGTGGACCCAGTGGAGGAATGTGGACCCTGGTGGGAGAAATGATGAATGGGGTAATAACGAGTGGAAAGGGGGTAATATAAGCGGATAAGGGAGCAGGACCATGCAACCAAAATCAGGGTTTCCCATGAAATACCATCCCTAAAGCCAAATGGTCAGTAAAAGAGATCCTACAAGGCTAGAATCTGAGGTTAATATCCAAAAGGGGTCTAGGGGACAGGAGCACAGACCCAACCCATTCTTTCTGCCAAATCCCCCCATTAATACATGCCCAGAAGTGTCCATGATAACCAAACTACAATACTCAATTACCAAATGACAAGGCATACCTTTAGGTTTGAGAGGCCCATCTTCAAACATACGATCATGGCAGATGGATGAGGGACCACATGGCTGGCTCAGGTGGCGGAGAAATGGCACAATGAGCTAGTTGGTGGTTGCAAGGGGTTGTTGGCTGCCGGCTCAAGACCATCTTGGAGAAAAAAATTCTCCTAGGGATATCACCCACAAAATGGTGGGTAACAAGTTGAATACCCAGAATATTGTTTGGGCTTCTTGCTTTCTCTAAATGTGCCTTGAGCTGCTCCATGACCCTTTGCATCAAGTAGTGTAGACTTCAACTAGTTAGGTCTCTTTCATGATTCGGGGATGACCACAGATTGAATAGGTTCACTAGGACCTTCATCTTTATGGTTAGATTCTTCTTCTTCCCTGGTGACTTCTTCTTCAAACACTGGAAGTTCTTCATCATCAAAATCCATAGGAAGTTCCTTAGATTTCTTAAATGTGATGCTTTCTTCAAATATAACAACTCGACTTACTTCTATATGATGTCCTTCCTTTATGTATATACTATAAGCCCTAGAGGAGTTATTGTAGCCAACAAATGTTCCTCTCATGCGTGAAGTGTCTAGCATCTTTCTTTTGTCCTTCAATATATGAATATATACAGGACAACCAAAGATTCGGAGATGATCCACAGTTGGTTTCTTCCCAGTAAATACTTCTTCAGGAGTTTTGTTATCTAGTGACCTATGGGGACTTCGATTTGAATGTATACAATTGTCTTAGTGGCTTCTCCCCACAAAAATTTTGGTAGATCTTAATCATGCAACATTACTTTTACACTTTCTTCAATGGATCAGTTCTTTCGCTCTGCAACTCCATTTTGTTCCGGATTATATGGTATCATGAACTCCCTCTTAATCCCAGACTCCTTATAGAAGGCTATGATTTCCTTGGATGTATACTCTCCTCCATTATCGAACCTTAGTATCTTAATTCTCCTTTCTGTAAGCTTCTCTAAATCGGCTTTGAATTCTTAAAATTTGGCAAATTCTTCATCCTTGATTTCATTAAGTAAACCCAAGTTTTTCTTGAATGATCATTTATAAATGTACATAATATAGATGACCTCCAAGTGATTTTGGAGTCATAGGACCACAGACATCGAAATGAATTAGATCCAAGATTTCTTTTGACCATGAAGCATTGCTTCCAAATAGTCTCTTGGTGTTCTTACCCAATGCAAATCCTTTGCATACTCTTTCGTGATCTGCTTTCAATTCGAGGATTCCATCTACTATAGAACTTAGAGTTGGAAGGATTTTGAAATGAAGATGGCCAAATCTTTTATGCCAGAGTTCACATGGGTTTATTTCAATGTGAACCAAAGCTTGTGCAAGAGGAGATATCAACCTGTAAAGTCTTCCTTCACGAACACCAATTGCTCTAGCATTCTCTATGCTCGAGTTCTTATTCCATACTACAACTTTCCCATAAATGAAAGCTACTATATCACCCTTATCTTCTAACTTGAAATAGAAAGTAAGCTCTTATGCAAACCTGGAACAACTAGGATGTTGTAGAGATGAATGTTGCTTCCATTTTCCAGCCCTATAGAGGTTGATCCAATTCCTCTTATAGGATAACTCTTATTATCTCCAAGATCCACTAAGTAAGAAGATTTTCCCTTTGATAATGTCTTCAGTTGTTTCTGATCACCAATCATATGTCTAGATGCACCACTATCGATTACTCAAATGCTCTCGTCTTGGAATGTGCCAGTGAATGTTGAGAAGAAACCTTCATCCTTTGTCTTGATTACTTCCTTCTCTGGTAAATAGAAGATTCCATGCTTCCTTGATGCCTTTCTTGAAATGACTTGCTACCTTTGACCACTTCTTGAGGAACTTCTTCAATGAAGAGAAGATCTTCATAACACCCTTAGCCAACCTTAGCTCTGATACCATGTTGAGAAATCTATAAGGCAATGAATATGGTGATTTCTCTTTGTTTGATAATTGCTTGTGATGTATTTTTACTTATTAGCTTTGTCACTTATTATTATGTGTGTGTATCATCAAACAACTACCAAAAACAAGAGCAAGAACACAGAATATAGGTTGTAAGTCAGGGCCAAAACCTCTCCACTTGAGAGGAAAACCCACAAATCTCCTCTTCCTTAAAGATTCTTCAATTGGTGAATTCCAAGACCTTAATACTAAACCCAATACCCTCCAAGACCAAGGCCAACCTCTCTGGATGATGTGCTAACCTTGATCCAGTCAAACCCAATCAAATCTCTTCCAATAACACTTCTTTGACCTCCAACTGTAGAATTTTGGCCTCCACTGCATATCTGAAATCCCCCCCCCAGCGGTTGTTTTTGCCACATGTGTGAGCTTTGATCTGCCTTCTAAGCCTTCCTTTAACCTTCACTTGCCTTTCCCTCACTTCTAGAGCTTGAGGATGACCCTTGGTGACATTCACTTGACCTTCTTGCCTTCTTTTCTCCAAGATTGAATTTGTAGATAGAAACGCTAGATCTCTTGCAGAAACCCTAGTCCTCCTTAGCATGTGAGAGAGAGAAATAGCCCAAACAAAAGTCTCCTCAGTCCTCTTCCTTTTTTGTTTCCTTCTTCTTCCTCCTCCTTCGCTAGAATGAGTGATGGATGAATGTGTCTCAAGGAGGTCGAGTTTCCTCCTATATATAGGCTCTTCAAGGTGGACGTGACTCTTCCGTTTAGGCTGACTTGCCAACTGCCAGGCCAAATTGGACTTGGAGGGTATTTTGACTCTTTAAATGACAAAAATAATTTTCTTTGCAAGTTACAATGTGCCCGAAGGGGTCTTCAACTTATGACAATGACTCTTTTGACTTTTTGACCTAAGACAAACCCTAGAAGCACTCAATGGGCGCTTGACCTATAAAATAAAAGACCTTGAGCATGAAATCCATGCTCCAAAATCAATAATAATAATTTTCCTTTCATTATAAAATTTACAATAATCAAAAGTACATTTCATATCTATGAAGATCAAACTTAGTTACACATTTTTCAACACCCAATAACTATAGAAACCCTAACAAAAGAGAGAGAGAGAGGCCCAATACTTCGAACTTGTTTTTCTTCACCTTATTCGTCCTTTTCCAGCTTCTATCTTGTGGAGATCGAACTTGCTTGAGTGAGTGTCCAAATGAGGTCGAATTCCTTCTTATTTATAGGCTTGTGAGGGGTACAAATTGCTATCTTGAGGCCGACTTGTCCCCTCATGGAGGCCGACCTGATCTTTGTCCCATGACGAGGTCTTGGAGGGTCTTTTGACTCATTAAATTTTTCTTTACAATATGTAACATGCCCAAATGGGTCTTCAATACATGACAATGACTCAACTGACTTTATGACAAAGCTAGAAGCACTCAATGGGTGATTGACCTAAAAATAAATTTCCCTTGAGCATGAAACCCATCACTCAAGAACACAAATAATAAATTTATTTTTTTCTTTTCATTAAATACATAAAATCACAATTACATATGTCATTATGAAGACTAAACCTAGTTACATATTTCAACATAGAGTTATGCCAAACTAGACCGAATTGAGTGCCAAATGAAGGAAGGACAGATGCTTATTTATGGTTGATTTCACATATGAATGGTCACTTCCCTTGGGGAAGGCTGACTTAAAATCTTGTGAGGCCGATTTGCAAATGGAGGGAAAACATAAATTCAATTTTCTTTTTAATAATATATTTTACCACATGCCATTAATGGTTACTTGCCCAAGCAATTTTGTCACGTCAAATAATAATAGGTGTGCCAAACCCATTAACAATCAATTTTCCTTTATCCAATTTGAATTGATCTTTGGGGCAACATGGGCTTCTTTTAGGGTAGATGGGTTTCTCACGGGAAATTCATCTCATAGTTGCCCCGAATTTCAACACTTACACCTTTCTCGAACTTGGCACACTTGAATGAAAGTCCTCCACCCAATCACTAAGATGTCATTTTCTTAAAGTCTTGTGTGCACTAGATGTGTCTTCTCCCTTAGCCTAGCCAAGCTTGAGTTATGAATGAATCCACAACGGCAATCTCCAAAGTGATTGACAAGTGAAAATAGATCTCACCTCACTTGAGATCAACAGTTGTGATTCATCTAATCCACTAATGCAAAAGCCTTTGCATTTCATTAGATTAACTCACTTTTGTCATATAAAAGAATTACTTTAATCACTAAAGTAATTACTAAGGTTAAGTGTGTATTATGCAACTTTTGCAAACCTACCCACTTAGGCTTGTGTAGAAATACTTGCCCGAGCTACAAACATCAACACTCTCTCTTAGCGAGAGAGGCACTTCCCAAAGAGACACCTGGAACTAACCGTGCTTCCAATCCTGGCACAACATCCTTCTTCAGAGGTCACCTCTCTGCCAATATGCTCCAAGGAGCTTCCACATTCTCCTAAGCATCCCTCAATGTTTGAATAGATTTTCTCGTCAACCTATATAGGTTCCTCGCTCTAACCCTAAAGGCCATTGATGTGTTTGGGCTAAATTCCTCTGAATGAATTAACATTTTCCCATTCTTGAACATGACTATATATCCTTCGTCCTCCATGATTGATACTGAGAGCAACTTCTTCTTTAGTCCTAGAAGGAATAGCACATCCCTGGCTGCCAACATCTCTCCTGACTCTAGCTAAAACTTAACAAGTCCAACCCCGTCCACTACATTCATGGCATCATTACCAAGCACCACATGTAAATATGGGCCCCTCTCTGTCAAACTGCTAAATAGATCTCATGCCTCTATCATATGGCATGACACACGACTATCTAGGAACCAAGCATTCATTTTGATGGTGTTGGTAGAAAGATAGGAGATGTTGACAACATATTGTCAACTTCCCAAGATGCAGAGTACAAGGCAGAGCACTTAGAATTTTTTCAAAGTCATCATCCCCATACAACTTCCAGATTTGTCATTGTAATCCCAAATTATGCTGCCTTGTTGGCCTTTATTTTAAAAACGATTATGGTGTGACTATGAGGCCATGTAAAGACATCTATGTAAACATTTGATTCTTAGCAAAGAGTTTCACTCTTGGGAGCTTTTTTACCCTTCGCCAATTATTCGCGTTTCTGAAACCTTATAATTGGCAAAGTTTTTCTACCACACATACCCCAAAGCTAGAGTGGGGCCCGATGGTAAGGTCCTAGGTGAGTCCTAGTGTTATTAAGTCTATGTAAATTATCATACTAGATCATTTGTCAAGTGTCATAGCATTTGGTTGAGTCTAGAGATCATGTTTTAATTGTAAATTTTCCGCTTTTGTATGGGATGCCTATGTAATATTTGATGTAAACGGTGTTGTCTAGGAATAATTTAAGTGGATGATTAATCATAATTAGACATCATCACCTAAATATTTTTTTAGACCCACTTTGAGGGTGGAAAATATGTGTAAATCCTCACTTGAGTCATTTATTTTATTTTTTCAGTGAAAATGTTAAAATACTTTTAGCTAGAAATATGTCAAAAAATTAAAATGAGAGAAAATTAAATTCCCTACAAGTGGGAAAATTATTAAAAATTGGTGAGGACCTTTCCTGTAAGGAACCAAGTCAAAAATATGAGAAAGGTCACATTTCCAAGGCAAAAAGTCCCACTTAGAAAATTCGTTGGGCCAGAAAGAATTATTTTCTCAAGAAAATCAAAATTTTGGTCCAGGTGGTTATTTTGAATGAGAGAATTTCGAGAATTCTATTTTTTGAAGATTCTCCAGTGGTCCAAAACCACCCAAAAGTCAAAACTTGGTCCATCTAGCTCAGCAATCAAGGAATTTGAATTTTTTTGGAGATTTGTGCAACAGTAATCAAGGGATCGAATTATTTTGACAAGGATCAAGCCATGGATCAAGGGAACTAGTCATTTTTCCACTTGGAGGGGTCTCATGCTCTCATTTTTTCTATATAAGGAAGTTATTTGCTCCTCATTTGATATCATCAAAGGATCATTAAAAAATTGTGTTCGAGCTCTAAGTCAAGCTCTATTGGTTTGTAATACTTTTTCTGGAATAATAAAGAAGTCTTTGGGGTTTATTCATGGTGGTATTCCTCTTCTGCTTCTTGTGGTAATGTTTTTCTGGATCATGTTCTTAATGCTCTATTGAATAATATTTTATAATTTATTATTTCATTAGTCAATGGTTGGGATAACTATTTACATGTGTATCTTGCATTAGTTACTGGGTTTAGAGAAGCATTGTAACATGATTGATCTAGTAGGTATCTCTAGATCTTGAGGGTTATTATGTGTATCTAGCCTCTATTGATCTAATAACTTGATCTTAAGTGTGTAGAGACTTTATGGTATTCAGATCTTGGGTGTGAGGGGAAGTCTTCGGTTGGACCAGCCAACTCCCAAGACAAGAAGTTTAAGAGCCCATTGTGTTAAATACCAACGCTATCTAACGATTTGTTTTGCAGAGGTCTTGGCATTTGCTCACCTATAAAATTATTTCTCTCATCTATTTTAATTTATTTGTGCATTAACTGAATAGATATGCTTATAAGAGCCATAAATCATTGTAAATTTTGTAAATTATTTTGTAAATAATTTCTTCTAACCCTTGTACATATTTCTCTACTTTTGTATATAGCCATTGGGGCTTCTAGCTTGATTTTCTTGCATATTTGAAGAGGACATCTAGGGTTTCTCCTTGGACTTGTTTTGCAAGTGGATATACTTCAAAATCAAAGGAGAAATTGATTTTCAAGGGCTCTAGCCCTTACCTAGCCTAGACAGCTAGGGTTTTAGGGTGAACCGTCTCAGATTTTGAGGGTCGTCTAGCTTCTCTTCTAGTTCGCAAGGGTTTCAGGCCCATCTAGGCCTTTAGAGACTTCAATCCATCATTTTTGTGGCTTTATCACTTCAACGAAATTTTATCCAAGGGGCCTCTAGGGTTTGAGCCCTTGTTCTCACTTCAAAATTCAAATTTTGACAAGGGTTTAAGCTTGAAAAAATCTGTAAATTATTCTCTCTATATCCTCATCAAGATTTGACTTAGGTTTGATTTTACAGGCTTATAGACTCATTTTTTGGCTCGATTTTGGATCTTTCTCCTTCATTTGGCTAGCTGCTAGCCTTATTGATCATCTTAGGCCTGACCGCAAGCCTAGTTGAGCTTGATTAGCCTTGTCGCAGACCTTTTGGGATTCATATTGGTTGCCTCTAATTTATTTCACTAAACCTTGTGGTTTTGCACGCTTTTATCCATCATTTGAAGGGGTTTCATAACTTATTTTGGCTTGGGACTAGCCATTTCCTGGATCTAATCGTTGGAAGATTACTTTGAGGGCTAGCCGCAAGGCCTAAAGGCCTCATTCACCCTAGCCGTTATTGAAATATGTAACTACGTTTGGTCTTCATAATGTCTATTGTAATCATGATTTTACATATTTGATATTAAAGAGAGAAGAAATTTATTATTGGCATTCTTGATGCATGGGTTTCATGCTCAAGATAAATTTATTTGTAGGTCAAGCACCCATTGAGTGCTTCTATGTTTGTCATAGAATTATGAAGTCAAAAGAGTCATTTTCATACATGTAAACCCCTTTGGGCATCTTGTATTATGTAAAAGGAATTTCTTTGAGTCATAAAAGACCCTCCAAGACCTTGTCAACGAGCTACAACAAGTCGACCTACATGCAAGATCAAGTCAGCCTCATGGAGGCAATTCATACCCCTACAAAGCCTATATATAAGAAGGAACTCGACCTCATTTGGATACAAGACAAGCAAGTTCGATCTCCTCAAGAAAAAGATGGATTAAGGACAGAAATCAAGGATAAGAAGAAGAAGAGCAAGATCAAAGTTTTGGACCTCTCTCTCTCTCTCACTTGTGTTAGGGTTTCTAAAGTTGTTGGGCAAGTCGAAACTGTAGAAGAAATTGTTGGGGAAGTCGAAATTGCAGAAGTTGTTGGTCAAGTCGAAATTGCAAAAGTTGTAGTTGAAATTGCATAAGTTGTTGGGCAAGTCGAAATTGCAGAAAGAGTTGTTGGGAAAGTCGAAATTGTCGAAGTTACTTAAAAAGTCGTTGGAGTCGAAGTTGTTGGAGATGTTGTTGGGGTCGAAATTGTTGTTGGAAATTCAAAGGTTGTTGTTGTAAGTTGTGAAAGGAAAGCTCATCAAGAAAGAAGGTTGACTTGGTCTTAGAGGGGACTTTGTCAAGGGTCTTATGTCTTGGAATTCGTCATTTGAAGATTTTATAAGAAGAGAAGAATAACAAGTACCTCAACTTAAGTAAAAGAACATCACAAGCAGTTATCAAAGTAAGAGAAATCACCTAACCTTGTTGCCCCTAGACTTCTCAGCATGGTATCAGAGCTAAGGTGACTACACAAGAAGAAGAGGCATCATGAAGATCATTGTTGAAGAAAGATACATAAAGGTTGAGCACAAGGAAATCATTAAGGAGGACTAACAAACACCAAGGAGGAGTACTTATCTCAAGGATTACATCATCATGAGGAGAAGAAGACCTCAAGGACCCTACCTCCACTCAAAGAAAGGACTACATATTTGAAGCATCTTGAAGTCTCCATATTCTACATTTCTACATCCAACGGAAGCAAGAAAAGCATTGCCATCATCATCAAAGAAATCAAGGTGATCTCCCTCACATTGAAGCAAAGATCACATCTCAAACATCCTTGAAGAAGATCATCAAGGAAACAACATCATCAAAAAAGCATCAAGTTGAAGATATCAACATCAAAGAAGCATATTCACTTGACAAGTATGTATCTTTATATTTATTTCTTAATCTCTATCAATATGACTTCATTTTGCAAGGAAAGCAACAAACTGGTTGGGTCATCAAATTTCCTTGCATGGAAGAATAGGACACATATGATCCTCATATAGAATGAAGGTATTGGACATGTTAAGGGTTCAATCTCCAAGCAATCACAAGAGGAAGCTCAAGCACTATCGAAGTATATGAAAGGGGAAATAAGGGCTTAAAGAATCCTCATAGGATTCCCTCATCCCTTATGTAGCAAAGTTGGAGAAATCGAAAGATATCTATGAAAAGTTGGTAGAATTGTTTTCTGTAAGCATTGCAGGAGAAGTTATATCGTTGAGAACTGAACTACACAAAATGAAGGTATCAAAGGAAGAAGGGGTGGCCTCATACCTTATGAGGGTATCACAAATAAGCTAAGTCACATGACACAACGACACGAGACACGGAGGACACGTAAATACGAGTATTCAATACGAAACACAGCAACCTGGAAACAGGACATGGGGGACACGTTTTATATATATTTAATAAAATATATATATATATATACCAAAATATAGTTTTTTATCCATATTAAATTGCAGGTTGCAGCTTATCTAATCAAATTAAAATATAATTACTTCTCAAAGTTCATAGTTCACTTTAAAAAAAATAAATAGAATCAAAATTTACTTTTTAGAAATTAGAATGTGATATGCTTGGTCTTGATTCTTGAATATTCAATGTTTATTGTCCATGTACAACTTAAAGCACATAAGAAACTACTAAATACTTACTACTAACTATAAATTTAGAACTTAGATATTAAAACCATAAAATGCAGATTTTCCATTAAGTCATCAAAATCAAAATGTATCATTGTTCAGTGTTTACAACAATGTTGCATTAATCGTTATCGGCGCGAGGAAAAAATCGGAAAAAATCGTAATTATCGGGAAATAATCGGGAAAAAATCGTTTGGTACAAAAATATTCATTTTTTTCAGTTTTTTTTCCATTTTTTTTAATATCTAAACCATCTACAACATAAACTAAATACATTGACACATAAATATGATAAAAGAGCTAATATATAAGATGTTTAATATCATTTCTAGTGCTAAAATCACACATAACATTGAATCATGTCCTGAATAGTAAGTCCTGACTCCTGAGTCCCAACTTAGCCTCAAAATATCAACAAAAAATATAATAATGTATCTCATCATGTCATAATGTCATATACAATAAAATGAAGAAAATAACTAAAGTCTAATCCTATTGATTTCCTCTGCCCCTCTTGCGAGAAAATGCCACAGCTTTCCCTTTCCCTCTAGATGTAGATGCTGGTGCTGGTGGAGTTGGCAGTGGAGTTTGCTATGCTCTAGAAGCTGAAGAACTAGAAGTAGGAGCTATAGGAGGTAGACCACATCCTCTACTAGTGGCAGGGGTAGCCCGTGTAGGTGGTGTCACCTGGAAACATTACAATCTCCCAATCCTGAAATCCTGAAAAACTGATAAGTCTGCTGCATTTTGAATGAAATCTAAAATTCTACTTTCTCCATATGAAATCCAATGAGGCCGGAACCACTCTCAAACATCCTGAGTCATTTCATGGTAATGTTAAAAATTTAAGTAAAAGGATGAAAATGAAGATTAAGGAGAATGTCACTTTTACTTTAAGAATTTAACATTACCATGAATAGCATATCAATACTAGGGCCTAGACTTGATCATTAAGCTGCCCCACTCAAAAATTATTTGTTTCTTTCAAAAAAAATTGCAGCTTATGCAGAAAACGTTTTCTATCAACGGAATACGTGTTTTCTAGATGCAAGACACGACGAAAACTGGCGAATACGTTTTACATTTTACAGGACACGATGAAAAACGTTTTCGACACATTTTAGGGCCGTTTTCGTGTCCAGCACGTAAAATACGGGACACGGGACCTTGGAGGACGTGTCCTGTGACTTAGCAAATAAGAGATCAACTACAAGAACTAGGAGAATTAATGTCTGATAAAGAGATGACAACCGTTGTGCTCAATGCACTAGATGAATAGGGTAACTTTGTATCAAGTATCTATGGAAAGAAGGAAGCCACTCCATTTAGTGAACTTTGGTCATTCTGTAAGATTGAAGAAACTAAGTTGAAAGCAAAGAGTGATGTCGGGTCAAATGAACAAGTTCAAGCATATGTTGCCATGGCAAGGAGAAAAGCAAAGTTTGAGAAGTTTGATCCTCGGAAAAAGGAGAAGAACAATATGTCAAAGATACATTACTATGAATGTAATAAATATAGGTACTTTAAAAGGAATTGTCCTAAACTTAAGGAGGACAAGAAGAAGAGAAAAGAAAGAAATAAAGCCCATGTCATCAAAGAAGTGGAAGAACCTGAAAAGAAGAAGACAAAAATGGAGGAGGTGAAAGACCTCTACTATGACTAAAATATACTTGAGTTTTTTTTAGTTTTGTAGAAGATAGCAATCATGATAGAAAGCATCATTAGCATCAAGATGCATTAGAATTGAAATAGAGATGACATTGTCAAAAAAGCTTGAAAGGATAGTTGAAGTAAAAGTCTACATGGTTGTAGTAGTGATCATGATAGAAAGAAAGTAGCTCATGGCATCTCCATTAGAAGCATATAAGAACAACCGTAGTAACAATATGAATGGTTGGAGCAAAGTCATCTAGCAAGATAGAAGATAAAGAAATCATCATACATCATCATCATTAGGAAGGAGCATTTGCAGGATGAGGATAATCAAGATCCTCCATTGGAATCTTCATTAGAAGGTTCACCTCTACTAAGAAGAAGCAAGTGCCTCGCAGATAGTTCACATTCCACCTTGTGTGGGATCCACTGGTAAGGTATGATGACAAAGATGTGCAACATGTTGAGTTGGTTGAAGTACTTTCATCTTCAAGCAAGGAAAGGAAGTTGCTAGAAGGAAGTCTAGATGACCAAAAGAAGGAAAAGGTATTTATATATTTAATAGATAAAGTCATGTCATCATATAGTTGCAGATAGCATGGTTGAATGCTCTATCTGTAACGAACAAAGTTTGTACTCAGAAGTTAAATACTCTAGAAGATACAACAATATATATTAAAATGTATGGATGAGAATGATCATAAAAATGAGAGTAAGGACCTACTTATTACCCAAGGAAGGTACCTTTTCGCGTATTGTCATGTCCTTAGAGAAATGCCTCTTCATTATTAACTACTAGTTAGTTAATCATTATTTATGTTTATTATCGTGTACATTTTTATTATTTTTAAATAAATTATATCCATAACGTTGCCTTCCTATTCAAAAATCCTTGTCCTCAAAACTTATTGCTGACAAGGTGTGTCATATGCTTCTTTTTCTTGTAATCTATTTGTATTCTTCATAGTTCTTCTAGTTGTCATCTTCATTAATATATGATGATAGGATCCTTTGAGCGATAAGTAAAAGTGTCAAACTGAGAAGGGATCTGATAATCCTAGATCGATCCTCTGTGCCATCTTGTAGTTCCTTGAAACTTGTGATGACTTGTTATCACCGGATTGAATTGTGAAAACTTAAAAAGTTCTTCAGAAAATAAGTTTGTTGTTTATGTTCTGAGTGATATGGATTCATAGATTGATTGAAGTGTTTATTCTTGTGATTCAGATGTAGATAAGGAGTTCTTCTTGTTTGACCTTCCTTTAAAATGCATGTGGTAATTTCCAAACTTACATTAGGTACTAATGTAGTTGAGTTGGTTATAGAATCTTCACTTTGAATTTTCATCGTCTGAACTGCGACATTTGAATATGTTTTTACTTCAACTGATTGGTTAACTTCTTGAGTTGAGATATTGACTAGATCAGTGTTCGTTCCTTTTTCTTCAACCTAGACTGTTACATCTGAAGATTTTGATGCTTCTTCTGCGATAAGTTCTTCAAATTTGTTCTTTAATGATTCCTTATCATTTTAAGTTTCTTAATTTGATTGAGTAGACTTTGATTAAAAATTTTGAGACGTAAGAGTTCTTTAGTTTCTGCTTCACCACTCTTATTTTCAATGTTTTAACATTTAAGCTTCTCATATTTTAGATCTCTGATTTGTTCTAATAACTTTTGATTAGGGCTTTATAAGTGCAAATTTTCTTCTTCTCTCTCTGACTGATTCTCGTTGAATTTCTTCTCAAGACATTCTTTTTCTTCTTCTAGTTTTTTCTTTGTAGTTTTGGACTTCTTGACCTTCTCAAGTAATTTTTTACTATGATCTCTTAGACACCAAATTTATTTGTTACTTTTTGTTGATTCTTCGTAAAATCGATCTTCGAGATCCTTATATTTCTTTTCCGATGCCTCATTTTTTGTTGAAATTCTACAAGCTCTTCTTTTAATCTTTTAATTTGTGTATGTGGATTACCTTGATATTCTTCCAAAGTAAACAATTTCCTACATGTTGGACAAAATATTGTGTGATTTTTAAAAATTGATGAATACTCATATTCTATTTAACAAAACAGACATCTGGTCCAAAACGTAGAATTATGTATGGAATCCATAGCTCCTTCATTCATCTTCAAATTAGACTCCATTTTGCTCGACCTAAGGGTTTTATGGTAACCCTTTCTAATTAATATTATTATTCTCTTGTATTTGGTGTTTGTCTTCACCACTGTTTTAAAAACCGTTTTCAAAAACCGGTTACCGGTCAAACCGGCTGGTTAGCAAGCTGGCCGGTCCGAACCGGCCAAAAAACTCGGTTTGGAAGGCCGTTTCTCCAATTTTTGGCCCTAACCGGTGAAAACCGGCCGGTTTAGGATGGAACCGGCCAGTTTGTATCAAATCGGCCGGTTTAGGACGGAACCGGCCGGTTTGTATCAAACCGGCCGGTTTTAGGCATGCCCACCATAACTTGAAAAAAGCAGATTTCTAACTGTGGTTTTTGGGTTTTGGGAGGGAACTAAGGGTGTTTTCCCTCCAAAAACACCCTCTCCAAGCTATAAGAGGCCCCTCTCACTCTCATTTGTCTCACACAACTGATTTGGAGTGTTTGTGAGTTTGTTTGTGAGCTTGGAGAGTGTTGAGTTTTTGCTGAAGTAGTCATCTTGGAGTTGGAGTTGGAGCTATTTTGGAGATAGTGTGTAGCTGTCAGTGGAGTTGCCATCTTCAAGAGGAGGCTAAGGAAGCTAGTTTGCATTTCCAGGTAAGGATTTGCACTTGAAAATTCCTTATTTGACTGTTGTCCATGAATTAATTTTTTTTATGTGTTATAAACTTCTCACTTCTATGATCTACCATCCAGGGAGTCATCATGCCTCCAAAAGCCAGAGATACTGCATGGGCTCATTGTGATATGATTGATGGCAAAATGATCTGCAAATATTGCCAAAAATCCATTCAAGGAGGGGGTATTAACAGGTTCAAGCAACACTTGGTTGGGATAGGAGGCCATGTAAAGCCATGTGGAGCACCAAATGAAATAATAGGGCATATTAGGGCAGAATACCTTCAGAAGTTTGAGACTCAAGTCACTGAACCAATAGAGAAGTTTGTGACTGCAAAGTTTGGGAGTCGAGACTCAACCAACTGAGTTTGATCATGATGACTGAGACTCATGAGAAGTTTCAACTTCAAGTGATAATGTTGATCACTATTATAGTATTCACTATTATCATATATGTAGAGTCTAGACTGAAGTCTTGTACTAGGCCACTGGCCCCATAGTTTGTAGGCTTTGTTTTTGCACTCTAGAGGCCATTTAGAGCCTCATTGCTTATGTATTTTGTCGATGATATGTATTGCACTCGGTGCCATTTTGATATATTCACCTTGACATGGTATATAAATGAGCAATCTTTGCATATTTTGTCTATATTGGCTTGGAATCATGGTTTTAAATCTTAAAAATAGTTTTTTTCATTAAAAAATAATTATTTAATGTATTTTTATAAAACCGGTTCGTTTAGACCAAACCAGTCCCGGTTAGACCGGTTCCGGTCGGTAAACCGGTTCATTAGGTGGACCGGTCCGGCCACCGGTTCCAGTTTTAAAAACATTGGTCTTCACCAATTTCAAAAGCTCTAGTTACTCCTTCCTTTAATATTAATATTCCTTTGTTATGTGGATTATTAAAATCTTAGGTAGCTTGAATAATCCATTTTTTCTTCTTTTCACTTTCACTTTTATCACTATTATCCACTTATATATATATATATATATATATATATATATATATATATATATATATATATATATACACTTTTTCAAAATTTCCTTTTGATTTTATACCTTGACAATTTTTCCCTTTAAATGACCCTCAAGTAATTTTTCACCTTTTTATATAAAGGATTTTATAACTGTCTCTTTTAACTATGTTAATTTTAGATAACAATGGTATGTTCTGTGCTTGCAACAATTACTTCAATGTTCTTTTATTAGCCTAACGATAATTTCCACTTAATTTCCAATAGCAATCACATAAACCATTAATTCACATTATAGTAACTGTAGATAGAACATGAACAATAAATGCAGAAGACAAGCCAAGATAAGAGAACACAAGAATTTGGCTCAAGCCAGGGAAAATCCCCAAGATGGGGAAAACCCTTTTATTAATTCTTCTTATTATTATATCAAATGTTCAGCGAAGAAAGAGTACAATAATACAAAATCAAAGTCAAAATTGACTTGCCAAATCATTGTCCAAAACATTCATATAAAATCTGCAATTATGCCCTCAATCAACGGTAGTTAAATCAGCCCTAACCAGAAAGTTAACAGTAGTCAAAGTCTCGCCAAACTTCACCAAAACAGCTCGGTCAAAGGAGAGAGGAACTCGACCTCTCTTTCTGGTAAAAATCAACCCAAAACAGTTAATAGATCAGCAATCAAGCTCGGTCAACACAGGTCAAAGTGCTCCTTTTGCCTCGTTTTTGTGCCAATAAATGTGGTCTACTGAGACAAAGATTCTCCCAAAAAATCGAAGTCAAACTTTGCCCAGAAACTCAAAGTCAACGCTGGTCAAACCCTAGTCAAACTACAGAAAACTTTAGATTTTCAACTCTATAATTTTCATCCTCCTTTTTGCCATGTGTCAAAAAATCAGTTGCCCAATGAGGTGTACAAACCAATAAGATGAGGAGAGAGAAGAATGTGTGAGACTGTGAGTAGATGAGGTGCCAAATGCGGTTGGAGATCTCTCTTATTTATACAAGTCGTTGAGGGTCAAAAGACATGTCTATTGGGCTTCATGACCCTACATGATGAAGTGGCTAAACTTGAAAATTTACACGTGTGGGCTTCACTTCAAAAACACATTTATGCTTGTCAGATTTGGGTGATCGTTAGGTCAATTTTGATCCTCTCAAAAAGAGGAATTCAATGCAATTAATATCTCCATCAAATGAGTTGTCCATTTTTAACACTCCCTCTCAACTAGGGAGAATTCCCTCTACTAATATTTGATCATCGATCATCATGCCATCCTGTCATCATGTACCATCTTTGCATCTCGTCTCAACTTTGTTGAACACTGATATAGATAATGAAGAAGAATTGATCGAGAGAGTCACAAGACCTTGCCACTCTTCATTGGCAAAATTCAGTCCACATAACTAGGGGTAGAACCCCAATCGGACTTAATCCCAGATCAAGTTGTTGAACACCATGCATCCCAGATATAGGGAGTATAGCAGTACACAATGCGTCCATCTGTAGTGTTATGGTCCTATCCTCTTTTCCCAACTCATTGGCCAGATAAGTGGTACTTCCCATGAGTCCCGGACTACATGGGTAGGATGTATGTTGGGGCATCTGTCGGAGAAGGTGAACCACTCATCTTGTTCATATGACATAGGTGAAGGTGAACCACGCATCCTATGCATATATCATTAGCTATAAGGGAAGGTGAACCACTCACCCTATGCTCTCATATATCAACATGGGGTATCACAGGGAAAGGTGAATCACTCACCCTGTACACAGCGTACCTATAGGTGAAGGTGAACCACTCACCCTATGGTCGCACATAACTCCAAGAAGTACCCCAAGCCCCAAGGAGCTCCCAGAGCTCAATGTTCAACTCGAGCGGGATCCTCATGGGAGGGTCCTTCCACGACTCCAAGTCTCCCTCGGAAGGTTAAGAACTTGACCTTCCCCTAGGGCTTTGTAAGAATGTCAACAACCTACTCATCCGTCCTGATGTGTTGGAGCCTTATTGCCCCTCGTTGTACCATATCCCGGATAAAGTGGTACCTGATATCAATGTGCCCGGAGAGGCCACGAAACATAGGATTCCATGAAAGGCTAATCCCACTCTGGTTATCGCAATAGATAACGGTGGTATCCAGCACGTGCTCAAATAGCTCATTGAAGAGCTTCCTCAACCAAACAGCTTCACAACAGGGCATACTAGGACCAATATATTTGGCCTCGGCAGTGATTAGAGCAACCAATTTTTGCTTCCTACTCATCCAAGAAATTGAAGCAAATCCCAATGAGAAGCAACATCCCAACATGCTCTTTCTATCCACCACACTGCTAACCCAGTCAGCATCAGAATATCCATGTAGCCTCAAATTCCTGGCAATGTATCTTAGCCCATAGTTGATTCTACCACGGAGATATCTCAAGAGATTCTTAGCAGCAATCCAATGTATGTGATGAGGCTCAACCATAAATTGACTCAAAGTATTTACAGTGAAGCATATGTCCAGACAGGAGTTTACCAAGAACATTAGGGCCCCCACAAGTTGTCTATACTCAGAAGGGTTTGCCAATTTGGGCCCGGCAACACTTTCACATAGCTTCTTAAAGTTGAGTTCTGTTGGAGTAGACACGAACTTGCATTCCACCATCTCACATCTCTCTAGCAACTTCACAACGTATTTTCCTTGAGAAAGGAAAAGCTCACCTCGCTTTTGCGAGACCTCCAAGCCTAAGAAGCAATGCATCAATCCTAGGTCCTTCATTTCGAACTCGGAATTTAACTACCTCTTACATTGATAAATGAGAGGGTATCCACCTGTTAGAAAGAGATCATCAACATAAAAGACCAAAATAAGAGGCATGTCTTTTTCAACCTTGAATTATAGGTTTGGATCAGCATAGCTCCTTGTAAATCCTAGCTTCATAAGATGATTCTCAATCCTTTCGTACCAAGCCTTAAGGTCTTGCTTCAACCCATAGAGAGCTTTCTTCAGCCGGCAGACATGTGTCCTTCTATCTTGTACTTCAAACCCCTGAGGTTGTTCCATGTAGACTTCCTCCTTAAGCGAGCCATGCAAGAAAGTAGTTTTGACGTCCATTTAATGTAGGCTCCATCCTTGATTGGCAGCAAGAGCAATAATAGATTAGATAGTGGTATATCGAGCAACCGGTGCAAATATTTTGTCATAGTTCGCTCCTTTTTTAGAGAAGCCATGAGCAACGAACCTAGCCTTGTATTTTTCAACACTTCCATTAGCTCCATGTTTAATTTTGTAAAGCCATTTTGTAGTGACCACGGACTTGTCATCCCTGTGACTATCTTCCTTAACCCCAGGCAAGGCTTTGTAATGTAAGTGGGCAAACATTTGGTGCCATAATTCACATTGAAGAGACGTATCACTCACCAAAGCTCCCAAAGGACTTCCACCAACTTGATAGACACCATCAACCCTAAATCCAAGAGTAAATGCATCTTTGTGGTTTCTATGCGAAATACGTACCTTTCCATCAATGAACGCTACCTTGAAGCCTTTATATTCCATCACAGAAATAGACACCAGGTTTTTCTTCAAATCATGCACATACAACACATCTTGTAGATGAATGGTTTGACCTTGATTCAAGTGAAGAGTGACAGTACCTATCCCTTTCACAGGGTAGGTGGAATTATCTCCAAGTATATCTTTAAATTAGTCTTCTTTTCAACAAAATTTGAAAGGGGCTCCTTGTATCCAGTGAAGTTCCTTGAGGGTCCACTATCAATCAACCAATGATCTGAAGTATCTGGAGGAGAGGCAGTGCTAAAAAGAGAATTGCTCATTGGTCTCCACTTCTTGTAGAGAACAAAACTCACATCCCATATCACCACAAGGAATATGGTTCTCCATCTTGCCCTACGACTGGTGGGAGGAAACCCTTAATTGACCCAAGGGAATTCATAGGCCTTGTATTGTTAGGCCTGATGATGGTGACATCAACAATTATAGAAAATGCTTGGCAAAGAAAACCATTTTGAGTCTAAGGGGTTGTGGACGAGAGGTCCAAGTAACCCAGATACACTATCAATAAATATTAGTGTGCAAAAAATCACGATAAAATCGGCAAAGTCCGATTTTTTGGGCTAGCCGATTTTTTGGTTTTTTTTTTTAAACAAAAAAATCATGATTTTATTGAAAAAGTCATGATTCTATCGGGAGTCAATCAAAAAAATCATGAAGCTCGCCTAGGCCGCAGATAAGTGAGGGTAAAGGTTGAAAAATCATTCATTTTTCACTCTTTTTCTATCGTTCATCCCTGTGGAGAGAGGAGGTGTTTTCCATTGCCCAAGAGGAGGAGATTTACTAGTTTTGTGATGTAGATTTGGAGATTTGTCCACTGCTCAACGTGAGAGACTCAAGGTGTTGATTTGTTGTTGCCATGTATGTATTTTTATTTCTCTCTCAATTTTTGTTACACAAATGGATTCTTCAATCTTTCTATTAGTTTGTTTTTAGCTTATTTTTGCTAAGATATATGAATCAAAACATTGTTTAGAATGTGTATTGAATCAAAACTTCAAAATGTTTAGATTGTTTACATGTTTCAACTTTCAAGAATTAAAAATTCAAACCCTTGTTTAGTGCATCTGAGTGTGTTCAAGTGAATGCGACGAGGAATTCAAAATTTAAAATCAACAATTACATTTGTGTTTGCTTTTTATGTAATAGGCAATTTTTTATTTTTTCCATTTTTTTTGTGCCCTAGGTTCAAATTCAAGTTCAAAGTTTCAAACAAAATGTCGAGGAATTTGGACCTTATGTGGGAATATAGTGAACCTAATCCTATACCTGAATCTGGGGGGGTCAATAGAATGTATTTGACTTGCAAGTTGTGTGGCAACCATATGTCAAGGGTGTCAACGGATTAAAATTCCATCTGGGGCAATTTCCGAAGCAAAATATAGAACTTTGCCCAAATCTAACTCCATAAATCATTCGGCAAGCCATTAAATCATTGATGGATGAAGAGGAGGGCAAATACATCAGGGAAACGGTAAAAAGCCAACTTGTGGGGGCCTCAGGAGTGAGGGGAAGTGAGAGTGGTTCTTCAGCGTCACATTCCACACCCACATGTCCCAATCCCTCAGCTTTCTCATCTTTTTTTGTTACTAGAACCACACCTGGTTGACAACCTGGCATCAAATCAACACTTACAAAAAAGGAAACGGCAGAAGCTGACAAGTTGGTCAGTGAGTATCTTCTATAGAGTGATGTTCCTTTCAACATTGCCAAGACCAACCCATTCTACCAACCTATATTTGATGTTGTTGTTGTTGTTGGCCCGAGGTACAAAACCCCTACCTTTGCAGAGTTGAGAGGGCCTCTTCTTCAAAATGAAAAGGTTGATTGCACTATTAGATTGGAGGAGTTTAGGGCATCATGGGAACACACTGGATGCACAGTCATGTCGAATGGTTGGACTGACCAGAAGGGTAGGACCCTTCTTAACTTCTTGGTTAGTTATCCCAAGGGGACAATGTTTATGAAATTTGTTGATGCATCTGCACACATTAAAGATGCACATTTATTGTATGACTTGTTAGACATCTTCAATAAAGAAGTAGGTCCACAAAATGTTGTCTAAGTCATAACGGACAACGCTGCAAATTATGTTGTTGTTGGCAAGTTGCTTATGGAGAGGTATCCTAACTTGTTTTGGACATCTTGTATTGCTCATTGCATTGACTTGATGTTGCAGGATATAAGTAAGATTCCTCTTGTGAGGGATATTGTTGAATCATCCAAGAGCATAACGAAATTTATATATAATCATGCATTTGGGCTTAGCTTGATGAGAAGATTCACCAACAACAAAGAGTAGGTGCATCCTGCCATTACACAATTTGCCACTACTTTCATATCTCTTCAGTCTCTATTGAATTCTATGTGGGATGTGAAGAGCATGTTTCTTTCACAAGATTGGTGTGTTTTGTCTATTAGCCGCAAACCAGAGGGAGAGGGCATATGTAGACTAGTTTCATATGATCAGAGCTTTTGGGCAGGAGTAGAGGAGGTGTGTGCCATTTCAGAACCTTTGGTAGGGGTTATTCGGTTGGTTGATGGAGACAATCCCGCGATGGGCTACTTACATGAGGCCCCATGGATAGGGCCAAAGAAGCCATCCACACTTATTATGAAGATAAGGGAGATGAGGGGTTAAAGAAACAACAATTGATATGGATAGTGATTGATGAGCGATGGAACAATACCCTCCATCGCCCCATTCATGTTGCAGGTATCTACCTCAACCCTACATTTTCTTACTCATGTGGTTTCAGATTTGATGTCGAGGTGATGGATGGATTCCTCACTTGTGTTGAGAGGATGGTGCAATCTGAGCAAGAACATGAAGAAATTTCTAAATAAATGGAGATATATAAGATGGCAGGTAGCACATTTGGTTTTACCATGGCTATTAAGAATAGGACGACTAAAATGCCATGTAAGCTTCAACCTGTTTCAACTTTCAAATTTCGTGAATCATTGTCTCTTCATTATTTGCTTCAAGATTAGAATTTCAATGTCTTAACTTTTATTTAATGTCTCTTATTTTTCTTTTAACTTGTAGATGTTTGGTGGACAAGCTATGGTGGCAGAGTACCCCATCTCCAAAAGCTTGTCATTTGAGTGCTCAACCAAACATGCAATCCCTCTGGGTGTGAGAGCAACTAGAGTGTATTTGACAAAATACACAGCAAAAAGGGCAACAGGTAGAAAAATTCGAATTAAAATTTTGAATTCATTTTAATATTTTTAATATTTGAATTTTCTAAGTACTAATTTACAATCTATGACCCTAATACAGATTGGATTCCCAACGCCTAAATGACATGGTCTACGTCTACTACAATCTTCGATTGTGGGTGAGACAACTTCAGAAAATTCCTGATGTGGAAGCCATCTCATTGGACAATATTGATACCACTGATGCATGGAGGGTTGAGACTGAGAGCCGTATCATGGACTCGACCCTTGATTGGTTAGATGTGGATCCAGAGGCACTAGAAGCAGAGGAGGTAGCAGTTGCAAGAGAGGGAGAACTGGAGGTAGAGGAGGAGGAGGAGGTGAAATCATCTAGGATGGGCAGCAACTGAGGACAAAGGCCACCTCTTTTTTTTGCTTCTAGAGAACGACAGAGTCCATTTGTAGCCCCAAGGGCAGAGCCTTCTTCCTCTAGAGGAAAATCAAAGCCATTCCCTATTCCCATAAAAGGGCCAAAGGATCTCAGTGACTGATTACTTTATGACATGTAGATGACTCAAGATATACATTTATTATATTTTTGTTGATATTTTGACTCTCGAAAGTTGAGACTGAGCCAGGACTCAAGATTCGGGACTTGATTCACTATTTTGATATGTGGTGTAGCACTAGACTTCATATACATATTATATATTAGCTTTCTTTTCATGTTTACGTGGAAATGCATTTATTTGATGTTGTGGATAATTTAGATGCTAAAAAAAATTAAAATGAATATTTTTACATTTTTTTAATTTTGCCAAGTTTTTGCCGATTTTTTCAAAAACCTCCAGACTTTAATGACTTTTTCAATTTCTGGACCCTTGCTGATTTAATCCGGAGGTCGACTTTTTCCATATTGGTAAATATCATCTATGACTGCTCTATTGATCATAGCATTCAAGTAAAGGTGGGGGACAAACATATCCTGAATACAAAGCTAAAAATGTCAAAACAGATAAATACTGAAAATGTTTATAAGATTTAAAATATTCTTCGTTTGCACTCAAACAACTCTCTTTAACTGCTTCAAAAATAAACAGTTATGAGGTGAAGGCATCAGAAATTACCACTATAGTCACAACTTCCTTGACTATGCCCGCTACAGTAAAGGTGACTGCACTGGTTGCTGAAATAAGAAGATATTCAGATAATACCTGACAAAAGGATCATAACATCAGAAATAATCTAAAATGCCCTGTCATTGGCATCAGATCCTAAAGGAAGCTGTAAAACATGAGCATAAAAGAATGACTAAATGGTTGCTAGTGTTTCTATTTTCTGAGAAAATAAATTCTTCATACTCTCTCCTCTTTTAATTCTTTTACAGAATACAAGCTACCCTCCTTCAACAATATTTATTTTCTCCTCTATTTTTCACAAGGACCCATCTTAACTTCACCGCACATACCATAAAAAATGCTAAAGTTCCTCCAAGCAGCATGAGCAAAGAGCTCCCTATAAGATGTTGACGAGTATCGAAGTAGCGAGTCTTCAAAAGACTTGACCAAGGTTCAGATATAAGAGAGAAGATAGCAGTTATCAATGCCATAACTGGCGTGAGGCAGCGCATTGTAGCAAAAGGATTTGTCAAGCCTGCAGTACAAAGTGTTAAAATATAAATCAAGAGTCACGAATGACCTCATCTGCAAGTAAGAAATAAACACAAAGAGACGTTGCCAAAACATTGACAAAGATAAACATAGAAATTGAAAGATAGTATTAGCAGAAGATCAGGTATTTAATAGTATAAATGAAAATCTCAAAAGATGATAAAGCTTTTTAAGCACTCTTCTTAATGATTAAAGGAAACCAGATTAAAAACTGACGCTTCAACAAGGTTGTGAATCTTTCATTTTTTTTAAGTTCAACTATTATGGGCACTCATTTCATAAATTTAATTTCCTGCATCCCATGCAGTACAGGGTTGCTTCAGATGTGAGCACTCACCATATTCTTCTTTCTTTCAGTTGGAAGCGCATGGAGTCAAACATAGCCACAAGCACAGTCAATTGTGTGTCAGGACTTAATGTTAAAAAATCATAACATAATTGTAGTTCAAAACTAAAACTGTAAATGATAAATATATGGTTATTCAAAAGCTCAATAAACATACAGCGAGGCTCTTCCTAGAAAATTCTGAGTACGATCATATCATAGTAAACTAAACACCGAGTAAAACTCTCTAGATCATGCAAGATGGGAAACAACATAGAAATCAGTCCTCCAATTTGGGAAAACGAAAAAAGTAGAACAGATGCAAATAATTACCTGCAAAAGAATTTGAGTGACAGTCCATCGAAAGCCAGACATGATAGCGGCAAGCATCACAAAGATAAAGCCCCAAAAATTAAATTCTGCTGACTTTGCAACTGCATGCACAGCACAAAATGAGTTTTCTTCCCAGGCCAGCATGATTTTTCACACTACTAGAAAATAACCCTCAAATTTGTAATATGGAATATGTTATCTTTTAAGAAAAATATACATCCAGCACAGAAAAACATTTTAATTCTTGAATGTAAAGTGCGGAAAAAGCATGATTTGTTTCTGCTTCACATACGTACTTATATGGTGAATTTAAAATACTGGAGTCTCGAGATGATGAGGCACGTGTTGAAGTCCGTAGCTATGGTCGGTCTTCAGAATGAATTTTTGATATTTATGTAAAGAATGTTATTTGTGCTCAAAAGAGAAATTTAATTATTTTTATATTGATCAAAAGACAATTAAAATTTTGTTTTAGCACCACAAGTAGTCCAAGCCAGCGCTTTACAATTCAAGTCGGCTCAGCTACTTGTTGATTTAGGGTAGCATCGGATGTGCTTTAGCCACGAAATTTGGTGGAGAGGTTAGGGCACATGAGATCTCCAATACCCAGAAACGGTTTGGGCAGATTCTAAACAGTTTGGGAGATATTAAAATAATTAATATTTTTAATGGAGTCCCTAAGTCTAAACTTAGGAAAATTAAAATATTAATGTGAATTAATATAAAACTGCGTTAGAATGGTCCAAAAGACATGGATCAAGCCAAATCCATTCTTCGTCGTCGATTAGGGACTTAATCTCAGCCGTTGATTTGTCAACAAGAAAAGTATAAGAGGAGGCTTGAGGGTCACTGGGAGAACACACCAGAGTGATCAATCATTCTATTCTCTAGAGCGGGGTTTGCTAAGAGAGACAGAGTCAGTGATCAGTTGCAGCGAGGGGTAGAGAGCACAAGACATAGAGGTAGGGATAGTGCCGAGAGACCAGCGCAGAAGCAGAGAGAGGCAGACGCAGAGCCAGAGGGAGCCACACAGAGGCAGCAGAGACTGCACAGAGCCAGAAGGGCCTACGTCATTCACGCAAAGGCTGCAGGAGTGACGCAGAGAGGCTGCGTAGAGCCTCAGTAGGCTAACGCAGAGGGTTTCAGGCTGACACTCAGCTTCACATTGTGCTAGAGAGGGATTTCGTGGAGCAGGCTTTTCGAATACCTGTTTCCGAAGAGAGGTATTGCTGCCATATTTTTTATCTCTGTCGGGTTAGCCAGTTTGGCACCCAGTGTACTCAAAAAAGAGCTGCTTAATAATAAAACCCTCAGATAGTTGCACCGGTTTTCCCGCATTGGGTTTTTCCGGGGACATTAGTCCAAAAATAACAATGTCATTTGTGTGCTTGTTTCTGTTTCCTTCAGTTGATGATTTGTAATGTGTTGAGCATGCACTTGTATTTATTTTCAATATTTACATGGTAAATAACTTGTTAATTAACAGAACAAGTAGGTATGAATAAATCAGTAAAGTGCATGGAGGGTTTCTCACTGTTAGACTTAGAAACTTCAACACTTCACAGCTTCGACCTTGCAGCTTCATAGCTTCAACCTAGAAGCAGCTTCACAGCTTCAACCTAGAAGCAGCTTCAGAATTTCATCTTGCCTAATAATTGTAAAAACCCTAACACAAGAGAGAGAGAGAGGCCCAAATCTTCGATCTTGCTTTTCTTCTTCTTTTTCATCCCTTTTCCAACTTCTATCTTAGAAGATCAAACTTGCTTGAGTATATCCAAATGAGGTCCAGTTCCTTCTTATGTATAGGTTTTTGAAATGTTTGAACTGATATCTTTAGGCTGACTTGTCCCTTCATGTAGGCCGACTTGATCTTTGTGCCATAACGAGGCCTTAGAGGGTCTTTTGACTCAAATAAATTTTATTTAGAATATGTAACATGCCCAAAGAGGTCTTTCATACATGACAATGACTCAATTGAGTTGCAGACTCAATGACAAGCCCTAGAAGCACTCAATGGGTGCTCATATGCGTTTTGCCTTTGATTGATTTTTCTTTCTTTTAACTGCATGGAGCTCTAGGGAACGAGCATGATGTGAATGATATAGCAGTGATTACCCCCTTAAGGTAGGGCATTTCATTGCCCACTAGGGGTCGGGACAATCATGGGTTCCTTAATGATGCAGGGCGCTGATAGAGGGGGCCCTAGGAACAATAGTGATGGCCATGATGATAAGGAATAGAGCTCATGTTGGCTTTTGCCCACACGGTAAATTTTTATGTCTCGGCCATATTTTGCATTTTATGGTACATTTCCTGTTGAGAGTGACCAAATTATGTTTTTCACTTTCTTTTTAGCTGCATCAACCTCCAAGGCATTGTTCCAAGCCCGACCCAAAGTGTGGACAAGGGGAGTGGGGAGGCTAACTCCTTGTGGACCCAATGGACATGTGGACCCGGATGGGAAATATGTGAAAAGGGGTTATAATGAGCGGAGGGGAGTGATGTATGTGGTGTCGAGAAGCGGGACCACACAACCAAAATCGGTGTTTCCCATGTAGTGCCACTCTTAAAGCTAGTATCCAGTAGAGCAGATCCCACAAGACTAGGATACAAGACTAACCACCAAGTTGGGCAAGGATACAAGAGTATAGACCAAATCCATTATTTCTGTTGAATCCACCCAATAATCCATGTCCAAATCAGTCCATGTAAGCAAAAATACCCAATAACATAATGAAAAGCCATACCTTTGGGGTCAAAGCACCCATCTTCAAACATACAAGCATACAGATGGGTGAGGGCACATAACGATTAGCTCAGGTGGTGGGGAATAGTGGCACATTGAGCTACCTGGTGGCTGCAAGGGACCGCTGGCTGTCAGCTAAAGACAAATCTAGAAGAAAATTTCTCCTATGGGTGTCACTCATTGGTGTTGGGTAACAAGGCTGAAGTTCAGTGGTTGGTCTCTGTTCGAGAAGGGTCGACGGTCTATGATATATTTTTGTGGAAGAAGGAACCAAATTTTGTGCTATCTTTGTGGTTGCAATCAGATTGAGAGGGCTGACTTTGATATTTCTTGTTGAATTGATTCTCCCTTGCAAAGGTTTTCCCCCACGCGGGTTTTCCCAAGGTAATCTCATGTTCTTTGTGTCGTTGTCTCTTCATGATCCTAATGTCATATATTGTTGATGTCTTTTGTATAATTACTTAGTGATGGAACAACGAATAAATAAAGGTGCGGAAAAATCGAAATCATTAGAAGTAATTATTTGTATAGAAGGCACCCTAAAAATCAACATGGTGAAAGGAATGCCCTTGAAGTAGAAGCTTTCTTTGGTTCTAGACATCTAGGTCTTAATTTGTGAACTAGCCCATAGATGCCCTAGTTTCAATACCTGATCATAAAAGAAGGACCAAGGTTTGCCCTTCTTGAAAGGTTATTCTCCAAGTCCAAATGTCTGAGGCATGTTCTTAATTGCTTAAAGAGAACCGAAGTCCTAACTCAAATTCTCAGTACAATACTAAATCATTTTCAGTTTCGTTTCATATAGATCGAAAGGCCTAATATCATCTATCAAAAGGTCTAAAGATCTCAGATCTAATAACCTTTCAAATGATTTTAGATCATTTTGATTTGGTTCAGTCAATTGAAAAGGCCAAAGTAATTTTGTTAGAACATATCTCAATTACCTTGTTGAAAGACCAAAGCCTGCATCAATGAACCGAATAACCTCAATCCATTCCTTCTAGTCTCCAGAATGATTGCCAAAATCTCCCAAAAAAAGTTTGTAACCCCATAATTATGTTATAGCTACAGGAACCAATGGTACAGATAAAGCATTAAAGATTCATAGTGATGGAGACCTACAAAAATTTCAAAGAATTTATTAGGAGCCGGAATATATTAGAGGATTGTGTCAACGTTTTGAAAAGTGTTGCCTTACAAATTGTATGCAAATCCTTAGAGAATCCTTTTATTGATGAACAACATGAATTCAAACATGACATGAGCATCTTGTGGGAGCACAATAAAATAATGATCAAAAGATGAGAAGTTTGATACTCCATATTCTATGATCGAGATATGGTGCAATGATAAAAGCCTTGAAGAAAATTTGGGGTTCATAGGGTTTTGTGTCTCCTTTGGAAAAACATTGCATTGTATTTCAGAATGAAGGATGTTGTTGCAAAGCATTATCACCTGGAAGATGTATCTTAATGAAGAATGTGCACAAGATAAGTCTAGCTCACTATAACTACATGCCAAAGACATAAAGGACATGTTGGATTAAAGATTGATGGACTCTTAGGCATGAAGATTACTCTTTGTTGATTTAGAAATAGTGATGAACTTCATTACATAAGCAAGAGGCTCTAGGGTTTTGACATTTGGGTATGAAAAAGGAACTTGCAAAATTGGAAGTCTAGGGTTTACTAACCATAGCAAGATAAAAGTCTTGGATTAGTAAGTCCTAGGGTTCATAGAAAAACCCTATATAGATGTTTCTATTGAAGAAAAGAAACCCTAACCCTAGCAAGCAACAAGGCTTTAATAAGAAATCCCTAGGGTTTATGGACAAAACCCTAGGATTGTCAAGAAAGGAATGGCATCGAGATGATGACAATGTTGTAGATGGATGCAAGAAGACTAAAGATCAAGAGGGAGTTGACTCTCTTCTCAAGACAAGTGTTTTATATCTCCCTTGTTCGATTATTACTATTATTGTTATTTTAATATTAATTAGTCTCTTGTCTTTGCGTTCTTTGCTTGGTTGTAATTGTTCTTCCATGACCTCCTAGTGAGGATTGCAGGTACATAGTAAAGGATGCCAAGGCTTTGACAAGCAAATAGAAGAAGTGTAAGAATGAAGCAAAGCAAGAGGAATTTCCTAGAATCATGACTTGTGTTAAGAGATATTGTACTAGATAAGATATAAACTCAGAAGGAGTGACTAAATCAGCAAGCTTCAAGTATGCTTTGATCATGGTTTCTACAAGGTCTAGCAATAGAAGGTTCTCCCAATAAGAGGGAGAGGATCATGAAAAGACATTTGTCCTTGATGTGAGGTACACTTATATTATCATTGTTTTTGAAGATTGCACCAAGTTGATGCAAGTGACAACTTTCCTCAATAATTGAGGAAGAAGTGTACATAAGAGCTACCTCAAGCTTGTGAGTAGAAAAGCTCATTAAAGACTTCAGATGGAGCTGACCTCTAAGTTCGAGATGATGGATTGTCATTGATAGTTGATATATTGAAAGACAGCAGTGGCAGAGGGAGCAGCCTAAACTACCATAGGACATGTCTCATTGTGAGGGTGCACCCAATTTGGGTGTCCAAAATAAATTTGTGATCTAGTGAAGGGAATAGAATAGTTTATGGTTGAGCCAAGATGTGTTGTTACCAACATGGTATAGTTGGTCATGGATGAGAAGTACAGTGGTGGACTTAGATTGGGCAGAGTGTGTTGAAGACAAAAAGAATTTGATGCCTTAGTTTGGGTTCTGTTATAATTTTCTTAGATACACATGAAGTAGTCATCTATTGCACTTAGTATGGCAGAGGCAGAGTATATTGCAACTTGATGGGCAAGTTGAGAAGTAGTATGACTTCTGAGACTACTTGTTGGATTATTTTTTTTTTTATCAAGTGCTAGTGACGACCATGATGACAGCTCAAAGCACGTATCACTTCATTTGAGACATAATGATTAAGGAAGTTGTGAAGTTCCAATACATCATTAATAAGAAAATAGTTGATATTCTTACGATGCCTCTTTCTAGAGGGAGGTTTATGTACTTCTGGGAGAAGCATGGGCTTGTGGAGATTGTCTCTCTCATTGTGAGGGAAAGCTGATGCGACATCATTATGAAAGGACATTCTCCTTGTGTCATCACGACCGTGGTTGGAGAGTGGTATGATATTCTCCCTATCTCATTATGACCTTGGTTGGAGAAGTTCTCGTTGTGTCATTATGACCTTGGTTGGAGAATGGTTTGACAGATTAGATAGCATCATGGACTGACATTCTTCATGTGTCACGTACTTTGACTTAATTAGAGAGGTTATCCTTATGTCAAGTACATAGACCTTGGTTGATGAATGGTCTGGCAGACTAGCATTCTTATTGTGTCACTTTGACCTTGGATGAAAAATGATCTGATAAAAGACAGTCTCCCTGTGTCACTTTGACCTTGGTTTGGAGAATGCTCTAGCAAAGGATATTCTCCCTGTGTCAGTTAGACCTTGCTTGGAGAATACTCCTAGAGGTCACTCAGATCACTTTCTAGAATGAGCAAGAGCCTCCCAACATCATGCTCGGATCTCTTTCTAGAGTGAGCTTGTTTATCATTAATGAGGCCTCTAGTGTTTCACCTGGACAATGTCTATAGTTGTTTGATGGTGAACCATGATTATGCTGATGTTGGTCATTCTGATATTTATAATTATACTTATCTTAATATTGATCTTTCCTTATAGAATTTGTGAACTTCAAATCATCTCGATAGTCATTACGAATACCTCCTTAGCTAAGAGGGAGTGTTAAAGTTTCTAGTTATGGTCAATCTTCATAATATATTTTTGATATTTATGTAAAGTATGTTGTTCATACTCAAAAGAAAAATTAAATTATTTTTGTATTTATCTGTCAGGCCAGGTTTTGTAACTCCATGAATTGATAAAATTCTATTAAGAATAGCTCTAATATATACAAATAGAGGAGAGACTCTTGGGATTCATATTCCAAGACCTCTTCATCTTCTTATTTTGTATGTACATATTTACAAATATTTTCCCAATTCCTAAGGATTAGGTGTCAACATTCCCCCGTTAATCTGAATGGATGTTTGTAAGTCCACACATCATTCTGAATCGTTCAAACTTTTCTCTTCCAAGCACTTTGAAGAAGATGTCTTTAATCCACTCATTTTTGGAACAATGGTGTAGGTGAATAGTCTTGGCCTCAACATGATGTCGAATCAAATGATACTTTGTATTGATATGCTACGTTCGATTATGGAACTTTGGGGTCTTAGCCAATTTTATTGCAAAAGTATCATCAATCAAAAGACGAGTAGAATGCACTTGCTTATCTTGCAAATCTTCAAGAATTTTCCTGAGCCACACAATCTCCTTTGTTTCTTTTGCAGTTGCCACAAATTCAGCCTCTGTTGTGGAATCTATCGGAACTGATTGTTTGCATGAGCTTCAGGAGATAACTCTTGATCCAAGACTCGTAACATAACCTGAAGTAGATACTCCATTTTCTTTATCTCCACCAAAATTTGAATCAGAGTATCCAATCAAGCTGAAGTCATCTAACTGTGTATACTTGAGTTCCCTTCAAGCTCCTTAGAACTCTTTTTGCAGCGAACCAATGACCCTCACAAGGTTTTTGCATAAACTTGCAAAGGATTCCAATAGTAAATGTAATGTCTAGTCTGGTAGTAGTAAGGTAGTTAAGACTTCCTATGAGTTGTCTGTACTTAGTTGCATCCTCAAATTCATTGCCTTCTTTGGATGTGAGCTTTAAATTTTGTTCCATTGGAGTGGTCAAAGGATTGCACTCAGCCATGCCAAATGTGTTCAAAAAATCCCCAATGCACTTCATTTGTGAGAGGAATATAAACTTTTGATGTTGGGTTACTTCAACACCCATATAGTAGTGAACATATCCCAAATATGTCATCTCAAAACCTTTCATCAATTGTTTCTTTATGGATGCAATATATTTTTCATTGTTCCATGTCATCTGTAGATCATCTACATACACCATAAGATAGACAATCATTTTGCCAACCATCTTGACAAATAAAGTTGCCTCATCAAGATCATAGTGTTTGAAATTTAGTTTCAAAAGATGCTCAATCAATTTCTCATACTAGGCTCGCAATGCTTGTTTGAGGCCATACAAAGAATTGATAAGCTTACATACTTTGTGCTCTTGTCCCTTCACAGCAAATACTTCTAGTTGAGACATAAAAACATTCACTTTCAAATCTCCATTCAATAAAGCATTTTTTACATCCATTTGATGTACTTTCCATTCATTTTGCGCTGCCAAGGCAAAGAGAGTCTACATGGTAGCCCATTTTGTTGTGGGGTTAAAAATATCCTCATAATCGACCCCTTCTTTTTGTGCAAAACCTTTTGCCATGAGCCTTGCTTTGTGCTTGTCAAGTGAGCCATATAATTTATACTTTGTTCTCGAAGACCCACTTGCATCCAGTCGATCTGGTACCAAATGGAGGGTCCACTAGCTTCCAAGTTCCATTCTCTGTCAAAGCATCATACTCTTTCTGCAATGCTTCTTTCCATCATGAGAAGCAGCTTCTTTAAAGGAAGTTGGTTCAAAATTAATAGACAAATTTAATTCACAATCATAAGAAACATCCATATCGACAGTTGAATCATAATCATCTACATCACCTCCATTCTTTCTAGAAGAACTTCTCATTCCTATCTTTCCAACCTCATCAAGATGAACACTTTCAAGTGTCTTACTGAGCCATTTTGGAGGACCAATCTAAGATGGCCCAGGTTGTTAAGTTGATTGAGTTGGGGCTGAATCAAGATTTAGCCTTCCAATTCTCTCAATCACATCACTCAAAGTGTCTTCTTGATCATTGGTTGGAGCTTCACAAGGGGGGGGGGTGCTTCAGAAGGAGACACCAAAGATTGATCCAAGATAGGGATACCCCCTTCAAGATGTGGAATCTCATTATCAAATTCCTAAAAAGATATTGCATGTTTGAATCTGTCCAAGCGATCAAGTTGTCGCTCAAAAACATTGTCTTTCTTAGAAGATTCAAGAAAAATTACATCTTTAGACAGTATAAACTTCTTATTTACTTTGTCGTAGAGACGATATGCTTTGGACGTATCTGAGTACCCCAATAAGATACACTTTCTACTCCTTGCACCAAGTTTGTTTCTTTGTTCCTTAGGTATCAAGGCATAACAGGGACTATGTTCTGGGTTGATGTAGTTCTATGTGTCTGGGCTATTCATGGTAGTTCTCTTTGCCAGTGAAAACTACTCAAACTATCGAGATGAGTGAATGCATCTCTGCAAAACTTCTAAGTTGGGCCTTGAATAGTCAAAAACTAAAATACTGCAATATAATCTTGATGAACAAATTTAATATATCTCTACAAATAGCAAAGACCCATCATACAAATTTGTCTACAATTGTCTTCAAAATAACTCAAAAATAATGTTGGCTCTCGATCTCAACACACACACACACACACATATAATGTTGACATTTGGTTTCATGTCAAACATTCAACCAACACCAACTACTCCAATATATAGGCAATGGCAGCTTTGTTATACAAATATGGAGATTCCAATCCAATGCAATCAATGTAATCAACAGCGTAAATCACACGAAGTTCAATGCATATAACAATGGTTTAACATATGACACATATAAACAAATTCAGCACTACACATTACAGGAGTTTGGGCCATGTTACCACACAATCGAGCAGGGCCTAAAGACGGAAACCATAAAGGACCAAGAGTAAAACCAAGTGATAACAATGGGACAATGGCCCACTTTCACCACAGCCAAGGTCCCTTGCTCTTTACGGACTTTCACCGATGGGAAGAGTCTTGGTAGGAAGAAGATCACCTAGAATAGATATGCTAGGTATAGGGCACGAAGTGATCAAGCTAGAGCTCATATGAAAGAGAGGCTCAATTAAAGTACAAGGCTTCAAAGAAGCAACTCGCTCTCTAAGAAAATCCCTATAAAAGAAGGTACAAGGCCTGGGTTTTGAGGTTTTTGCCGATGGTAATAGGTATTCACAAGGTCAATACCCAAAAGAAAACGCGTGTTATGATTTACTTCAACAAGTACCAAGCTCATACAGCCTTCAAGTAAGTCCTCAAGTTGAAGGAGAAAAACCTAGGGTTTCCCTCTTGCAGTAAAACCTAGGGTTTCCCTCTTGGAGTAACACACAGGGCAAGAGATTTTATGGATGAAACTTGAGTGTACACCCACCAAACTTGGAGAATTGGTAGCCTAGACCCTAAGCTTGATGTTTAGGCTCTTGAATACCAAAAAAAATATCTTCCCTAAAATTTCGCTCCAAGCCCTAGATTTTCGCCCTAGCCCTAAAGGACCAAATTTTAAGAGGAAAATTTATGGAGAAAGAGGAAGTTTGACCACCAAGGACTTGGACTAGTGCCTTGTCCTTTGAGCATATGGAGTCTTAGGATGTTTAAGATGAGATAAAATGTCCCTAAGGAGGCTCAATATAGATGCCCTAAGTACCAATTTCAAACATTTACCTAGTTCAAGAGATAATGGAGTTTAATGGAGAATTCAAAGATATTCATCCACTAGGAACATTCATTACATGTCAAACCTTGGATAATATATGCAATACTCTACTAGAAAGCTTTTCAATTTTAATTTTCAACAGTTAGGGCACAATTTTAACATATTCTAGAGCAGCAATTCCATAAATTAAATAAATTCAAGAGAGAAATTCCATCAAAATGAGGTACTTACAAAATGACATGCAATATATCCATCCAAAAATACCAGAAGTAGCTCCAAAGAAGAAGTGTGAATCATCTCCATACATCGAAATGCATCCAAAGAGTCTCCAATAGCCAAAGAAACAAGTGCCATTTCTTTACAAGAGAAAGAGTCCAAGTGTGATGATGATCTCTCACAAATGAACCCAAGTTCTACTTATATGAGTCTCCCTAGTCGAATTAGCCTATTAGCCCCCAAAATATTAAAATAATGGGCAAGAAACATGCCTTGGTCACAAGCCGACCAAGTAGCTTTTTCAAATTATAAATTGGCCATCCAAATGCTAGTTGAGTTGATGACATCATGTTGATGTAGGGTTGTTGGAGGGCCACGTTGAGTCCTCTAGCTGCCCAAATGAGAGAGAGGGCTTCATAAATCACCAATTAGGGGATGGCCCCTAATTCTCCAAGCAAGTCATCATGTGGGGCCCCAAAGTGGTTTGGGGCACAAATGTTGGTCTTATGGGTCTCCTGATGATAGAATGGCCTATATAATGCTCCAAAGGAGGGCTCTAATGATGGTGTATTCCCTCTCATGTCACAAGGGTGAGACAAAACACCTTTGGCCCTCAGATCAGTTGCCACTCCATAATGGTATGTCAGCTGGGCACACTAATCCAAGTGCATCATCTCGCAAATAATGTGGGGCAATAAACAAATCGTTGAAGGTGTTAAGGGTGCCCACGGTGTGAAATGATGCTCTGCACATGATGGGAGTCCCATGGCTCTCAACGCATCCCCTGTGGTGTCAATATGATCCTTTGGTGGACTTGGGCCCCAATTAAGTTTCCCAACCCATGATGAAACCACCTGTCAATCACATATAATGTTCAATGAACCTCCTCACCTTTAGGTACAATAATTCATTAGTGCATCTAAGTGAAACAAGCTTGTTTATCAAGGGCATCGTGAGACTTCATATGTGGTTTTCCCTTCCAAATTTCGGGCTTTGAGGTCTAAGTAGTGTTACTTCCTAGGTAGGAGTCGTTAATAACCAATCCTATTAGGTGCTCCCAACCCCTAAGGGCAAAGATAGGTCCAAGGTATCCTTCAATTGATATGGGTCATGCTAATAATGATGAGATGGATGGGAACACAAGGGTCTCAGGGCCAAATTCCATGGGTACAAGGGTGGCAATGATGAGGAATGTCCACATATTGGGCATAAAAATGTAGGAGGGAGCAATCATGGATACATGAGTTACCCCGACCATTGTTTTCCACCCTTCTTCATTTGTCTTTTGCCTTTTCTTGATTTTTCTTTGATTAAGACTCTAAGCTCCAAGGAATGAGAGCATGTTGTGTATGATGTAAGCAATTATTACCCCCTTAATGTGGGGTAGTATGGCCCACCAGGGTTGGGACGTGCAAGGGTCCCTAAATGATGTGGGGGGGCTCATGGGCCAAGGGTGATGACCAGAATGATAACGGCAGAGCTCAAGTTTGGCTTTTTCCCACGCTTTATTTTAATGTCTCAGCCCCAAGGCAACACTTTCAGGCCCGACCTAGACATGTGAACAAAGGTAAGAGGGTGTGCCAATGCCTTCTGTACCCAGTGGTCATGTGGACCAGGAGAGGGAAGATGATGAAATAGGGCTTGTAATGTACAGAGGGAGTGAAAACTGTGAAACCGGAAAACAGGACCGCGCTACCAAAATTAGGGTTTCCCAAGTAGTGGCCTTCCTAAAGCCATAGGCCAATAGAGGAGATCCCACAGGACTAGGGTAGAGGATTAACCCCCCCAGGTGAGGGAACAAAACCCTGTTCAAATCCCTTCCTTCTTCCAAGTCACACACTAATCCATACCTTAAATGCCTAATGAAAAACAAGCATAAGCACCCAATTGCACAAAGAAAAACATACCTTCCGAGTTGAATTTCCCACCTTCTAACATATGCTCTCAAAAAATGGGCAACGAGACATACGAATGATTCAAGGAGTGGAGATCAAATGGCACAAAAAATCAACCACAATGGTTGATGTCAGGGGTTGTTGGCTACTGGCTAAAGAGATATCTACGAGAGAAATTCTCCTATGGGATCACCTACTTTCGCTGGGTAACAAGCCAAACGTATATGTAACTTGAAATAAACATGGACCAACATATAATATGACCCAATGCATCTATAAACAGGAGTTTCAAGTTTCAACACATTGTATAAACATGCACCAATTCAATCAATCTACAGCATGTACTAATTCAGCGCACAGAGACCAAACACACGGAGTTCAATTTAACTTACTACTTCAACTCATATACTAGAAGGGGATTCAACCTACGCTTTAATACAACCTTCACCACATCCCATTCATCGCATGGAGACTATAAATCGACACACAAAGAAGGAGATTCAATACACATGCGAATGGTGATACCTGTACAGTTTTGTCTTAAAATTCTATGACCCATCTCTCAATTCCTCACACAGGCATTGGAAGATGAAGAGACTTCAATGCAGAATCGGTGTGATACAACGCACCATACGCTCTAGAAATACATTTAACGCTCAAACCAACGCTAACTCTAATGCACCATAGCCTCCCAAGAAAGAACAGAGCTATGAAATGTTATCTGCAGCATGCACAGAGCCTCGACCAGAGTTTACAGTATGAAAAATATGGTATGAGAGTTTAATGCAACCTTCGCCACAGACCATTCATCGCACGAAGACTATGAATCAATGCACAAAGAAGGAGATTCAACGTGCATGTGAATGGTGATACCTGCACAGTTCTGTCTTAGAAGACTGCGACCTATATCTCTCAATTCCTCGCACAGGCATCGGAAGATGAAGAGACTTCAACGCAGAAACATTGTGATTAAATGCACCATACGCTCCAACAATACATTTAATGTTCAAACAAACACTAACTCCAATGCACCATAGCCTTTCAAGCAGGAATGTAGCTATGAACTGTTATTTGCAGCATGCACAAAGCCTCGACCAGTGAGTACAGTGTGTAAAATATGGTATGAGAGCTTATTAACCAACACATGAACCAGCATATTGAATTTCTAAGTGCTGTCAGCAGAGAGGTACGCAGGAGAGAGGCAGTGTTTGGCAGAGGGACTGATATTTGCAGTCAAAAGAGTTACAAAGAGGGCAAAAGAAATCCAAATTGAGACCTGCACTTTGATATCATGCCAGGCCAAGTTTGGTAACTCCTTGAATTGATGAAATTCTATTCAGAATAACTCTAATATATACAAATAGAGGAGAGACTATTGGGATTCATATTCCAAGATCTCTTGGTCTTCTTATTTTGTATGTACATATTTATAAATATTTTCCCAATCCCTAAGGATTAGCTGTCAACATTATCAAAAGACAAAATTAAATTTGTATTTTAACCCCACGAGTAGTCAAAGTAGGCCCTCTACACTTCAAGTCAACTCAACTACTCTAGGCACCCATTTGATCCATGGATTCACTATATATTGATAGCATTCATCCTCCTCTTCAACCATCACTCGCTCTGATCATCAAGCACTACTATCTCTAGCCATAAGAATCAAGAAAAAGGAACACACTGAAAATTTAGAAGGAAAGTCGAGTCTCTTGGAAAGGTCAAACTTTCTTTGTGGTATATCTCTTGGAAAGGTTGAGTATCTCTCTATGCTAGTAGGCCGAATTTCTGTGGATCCAGGAGGTCGAAGTTCTGTGACCATATTTGTGCAAGGACGCTGAAAATCTTGTGGTACATTTATGTGCAAGAGGACCGAGATTCTAAGGTTTATTACTGTGGAAAGAATTCGAAGTTCAATGGTTCATCTCTGTTGAAGAAGCGTCGATGGTCTGTGATATATTTTTGTGGAAGAGGGAGGCAAATTCTATGTTATCTCTGTACTTTCAATCAAATTGAGAGGGCTGACTTGGACACTTAGTGGATGCACATGCTAGTTAGTTTGTCCATAGCTTTGACTTTAATACTTCTTGTTGAATTGATTCTCTAAGGAAAGGAATGTTGCATTTTTCCATGTGGGATTTCCCAGGGTAATCTCTTGCGTTCTTTGTGTGGTTGTCTTTTCATGATCCTGATGTCATATATTGTTGATGTCTTTTGTATAATTGCTTAGTGATGGAATAATGAATAAATAAGTGTGTGGAAAAATAAAAATCATTAGAAGTAATTATATGTATAGTAGACACCCTAAAAATCAACAGAAGGTTCTCTCCCACATTGTTCATACCCCAAAACGAGAGACGCAACTTGGTTCACTCTCTGATCCAGTCCAGTTTTATAAGACCCAAATCATAGTAGATAGTATTCCAGTTTGGGTTTACGTGAAGCCAATGTTTATAGATAGAATGATTCTTTGAACCTTTAGCACATTTGGTGCAATAGGGATAGAGTCCTAAGGGGGCAGGATAGGGCCATGCTCCTGGAAGAGAACAATTTTACCTTTGATAACAATGGATTCAAGCTAGTACAAGTCATAGAGGAGGCTAACATGTCTAATCATCAACCCATCGTCTCTAATATTGATATTCTAACACAAAAATTCACAAACTTTTGATACTTTTCTAATCCCCTCCATGAGATAAATATGCTAAGATAGAAGAACATCGACACTGAAACATTCAGTGTCCACACTCTTTTGCCCAACTATTGATAAACATCTTGAACAAACTGCAACTTTCCCCTCCTACACCACTAGAACCCAAGTCACGTGACACGATGACATGTGACAAGGAGGACATGAAAATAAGACTATTCTGCATATGACACGTGTTGATTTTTCTAGTGCAAAGTATACAAACATTTATTTCTAAAACTTAATAATTACTTTCAAAGATGTAGTGGATTATTTTGCACTTTCAAAGTATCATTAAACAATTACACATTCAGAGATTTAATCATAGAAAAATTATAGCAATAGAGATCAAAAAACACAAAGAGACAACAAGATTTTACCCTAGGAAAACCCACTTAGGTGAAAAACCCAGCCAACTTTTTCCTTGGAGAATCAATGCAACAAGAGATACATCAAAGTCAAACTAACCAGCAAGATGACAACCACAAGATGCCTCAAGATGCCAAGTCAAACTTCACCAAAACACCTCAAGCAGCCTCTCCACAAACTCACTCTAGGTCTGCACTAGGGGCCGAATTTCGAAATCTCCTTTATTTCAAAATTTTAGACTTGTGGCCATACTTTACCACAAAAATTTCAAACCTTCAATTACACGTGCGAGGGAAGCATAAGATCACACATGCAAGGAGACTTCTTCTTAAACTCGGCTTCTTCTTCTTTAACTCGGCCTTCTTCTTCCTCGTCCTCCTTCATTATGCTAGATCAGAAATATACTTGATGAGATGAGATGTGAATTGCCTTGGAGTGGAGATCAAGTGGTCTCTATACATAAATGCTGAAAGGGGTCAAATAGGTGCCTCTTGGACTAGGACAACTTGGGCATCTTGTGGTGTCTAGAGTACAAATTTAAATTTTCATTTTCCCACTCTTCATAAGGTCATGAAGGACATGCCTTATAAAAAAAAAATTGAATATAAAATCAATAAATATTTTCTTTTCTTGCAAGCATGAAGAACATGCTTCAAATATTTTTTTCTTTTATCATAAATATAACTTACATTTTATTATGACAAGTACAAATGAACATTATGAAAACCAACCATAGCTACAAAATTCAACAGCACGACGACCCATAGAACATGATACAGAGTTACACTATATATGTATATTAAAAAATATAATAGATTAGTGAAATACACAAGAAATAAAATATGGACAAAGATTCAATTTGGAAAATAAAGCATTTACATCATGATGATATAAATTCAATCATATATACAACTAGTACTACATCAATGATGATAAATTCACAAACACAAAAAAAATTGAAACCATAATCAACAATTTTTTCATTAAGTCATCAAAAGCAAAATGTGTAACATAGATACAAACTCACGAAGTCACTGCTACTATAGGTGGGAATGCCAATAGCAAATACAAAATGGGGTCAATACTAGAACCGTATATCATTATGGAAGAATCTCATAATACATATACAAAAATGAAATATGGGCAAAGATTCAAATCACTTTAGAATTTAGAAATTAAAAAATTTACAATTTTATATGATGATGATACAAATTCAATTATACAACTAGTGCATATAACTAAAATAGCACAGCGGGTAATCCATATCTAAACCAAAACTACATAAACAAAGAGGCTCTAAATGACCTCTAGAGTCTGAAAAAAATAATCCTACAACAAATAACTATACTACATATCATCAAAATCATTACCTATATTGGGATCCTCATCATCAATATCACCCTATAAGCATTAAAATAAGATTCAAAAAGCTTAACATGTCAAATCAAGAATTTGCTTGAGTGATGGGTACCCTTCTACAAGGATCATGATAGAGGAGTTCAACAATTACTACCACGAGCATCGAGGTACATAGAGAGCTTGGCACTCTTGATTAAATGTCACTTCCATACCATCATACATGACAGAATTGAATGGAAATATTGCAATCCCCCAAATCCTGAAAATTATTGAGTCTATTGGATTTTAAGTGGGATCTAAAATTCTACTCTATATGAAATCAAATGAGGTTGGAACCACTATAAAACATAATTAAACTATTAATGTTAGCATTAATGTTGGACACCTAATCCTAAAGGGTTAGCGTGGAAGTTGAATGGACAAAGTAGTCCAAGAGACCTTGGGATCTGAATCCCAAGAGTCACCTATTGTACTATAAATGTGTATCTTATGTTAATAAAATAATGCACTCACTGATTTATCCTTCATATATTTTGTGTTGTCCATGTGAGTTTAACATGGTATCAGAGCTGGTACGTTCATAACCTTCTCAATATTGTGTGAGCCACTTGTTTTTGTGGCCTATGTAAACCAACGCTTGGAAGTTGTTGAACTGCGCCCTGCGCTTCTGTTGTGCTGTCATCCTGGCATTGAAACGCCTTAGCGCTGTCATAACCTGAGCGCTGCCCTGACATATTCATTTGAATGCGCTCTGACTCCAAAACCGTTTCATATCCTTTGCACTCCCTGGACTGTGCATATTCCTTTCCTGCGTGCTGTCTGCACTGTCCATGAGCGTTTCATGATAATTACCTTGCTCCAGGCTGCTCATTTTTCATTGCCAGACGCTGCTCAATTTTCCATATAAAACGCTGCGCTGCTGATGGTGTCAGCTCCCTGAATGCCGACTCCAAAACCGTTCTGACATACTCAGCTCCCTCAAGACTGTAGAAAGATTGGTTGAGCGCTGGAAACGCAGGCACAAATAGGATATGCCTTGCAATGTCTAAAGACTTTCGTAGTATCCGCAGGTTAAATCATTTGTTTCGATTCTGGAAATCTTCATCACTGTGCACTCTCGTGTGTTGAAACATTTTTGTCTGCATTTACATTTTTGCTCAAGTTAGTTCGATTACAGTCGAAGGGATTCATTGTATTTTTAATGTTGCGTACCTATTTAAATGTAAATACTTATATTTTCAAAAGAAAATGATCGGTATCAAAGAACCAAAAGGAATGGAGTGAGAAACATTTGGTCTCCTCGTGGAACTAGTCGCTTGGTTCATTGCTAGCTGTGGTGCTGGTTGATGATGCAACTGCTGATGCTGAGGTTGCGGTAAATGATTCAATGGCTTCTTTACAGTCACTAAAAGCCTGTCTCTGTTCATAGTTCAAGCTGTTGGCCTAGCGCGCTGCAAAATTTAACTCCATGACAGCCAGCGTTGAGTTCTGGAGCGTTTATTTTTTCTTGTGTTGAAGGGCCCGTTGTTCGTGTGTTCATTATCGCTTCGCCCCTCAGGCCCCGTTGTTTGGGTACGCTGTCACGCTGTAGCACAGAGATGTTCAGAAATTTCGGGCTGCCTGTGGCGTCATCGCTATCAGGTCACTGATCAATTGCGGAGTCGTTATCACTACAATTGGTATCTAATTGCTACAAGAAACTGCTCCAAAATCTCAAGTGGTAGTGTTGGTATCGGCATCGGTTGACAGCGTTTAACATGATATGGTAGTGTAAGTAAAGGGTAAACGCAGAGGCGAAGCTCGTAGAGGGTTTGCTGGCAGCAAAATTGCAGTGCAGTAGAAAGCATCGGATCCGCTGGCTTCTGATGCAGTTACTGCACATTCATTCATATTCCAACCCGTTCTTTCTTTTCAATACTCTTCCCACTTGAAGCCGCTGGCCATTGCACCACCATCGTTAAAAGTTCGATTTTTATTGTTGGACAGTAAGACCGACAACTCCTGTTAAGGTCTCTCTCGGCTTCCCACAGATCGAGCTCCAATGGTTGATTAAATTTTGGAACAAGATCTAAACATGGTATCGATGGAGGTGTAATCTTGTATGTATCAATTGATTTCATAGTGGCGTGAACGCATCGTGGTAACCCAGTGCGCAGAGTGTATGCTCGGAACAAGTGTGATAAGCCAGTTTATGAATTTGTTGCCAGAACCTGTTACGGGGTGCAAGGCAGTGCGATAAGTAAATGGCAGAGTTGTAAATAAGGTCAAACAATGGCTGTCAACTAGCATGGACCTGTGCCTCGAATTCTGGGCAGCATATTTCAGTTTCTCAACTAAGCTGAAAGCTGTCATTTCATATGGGTTATAATTGTTGGCTATCTCTATTGATGACTGTCTTCAAATATCTGGTTCCATATTACTGATTCCCTCACTGTATTTTCAGATTTCCATAAAAAGAATTTATTCTGTGGGCTGCCTTATTATATATCAGTGATGTTGTGAATTTTCTGAGCACGTATGGTGAATGTATAATTACTTTCTTGAATACTGTACGGTGCCTGTATGTTGAACATATTGCTCATAAAACCAGAGTCTTATAGAATAGCTGCAGCGGAGTGCAAACTAACACAGCTCACACCCAAAACTCAGATATTGTTATGAGCAATCTGGCGAAGCATAAGTCTACCATGAAGGAAAAAAACTCGATACTCGATTTTCTGCGTCTCGGATTAAAAAGATAATGCAAGCTGATGAGGACATTGGCAAGATTGCTCCATCAACCATTTTCGCGACATTGTTGCCACTTGATAAGCCCTTACAATATCTTGTAGTAAGAGTACAATATTATTTTTCTGTTGCTGTTGCCTCAGTTGTGTTTTTTAAGTCACATTGAAGAAAAATGGCCAGACTTGAAGATGCATTAAAGTTATTGAATATCCTAATTCATTCCACTGTTGATGAGATGGTCAAAGTTAACAAAGAAACTCTCTTTGACATCCAAACCTCTCTGCAAACTGTACATGAGAATATTGAGTTTTTGCAGCTTGAAACAAAGCTACAGCAGGAAGAATTACACCAGTGGAGTCATCATTCTGAACCTGTTTCTGTTCAGAACAATGAAGCAGACTCCCATAAACAGCAAGTCAATAATGTTACAGTTCATTCAGATAAAGCAGCAAAGTTACATGCAGATGCAGAGGTTCAGTCTGCACTTCCCAAGCCCATCATCAGACCTTGGGAACAGCTTGTCCACAACAAGCACAGAACTGGTCTTGGATATGACAAGGACTTGTCCTTTCATATTCCAGACTATGCCAAGCCCATTCAGTTTCAGAGTGCTGGATTCATTAATGACAGTTCACCTGCTCCTTACGACAGTTCAGCTTCAACTGTTCCAGATTCTACTCCTCTTCCACCGCAGCAACAACAACAACAGATTGTAAAATGCCAACACTGTGACCGAGTTGGCCATTTGAAAGATCACTGTTTTGATCTTCATCCATGTAAGCACTGTCATAAAACCAGCCATTCTTCACACAGATGCTTCAGAAATAAACGTCCTGCAAGAACAAAGATTCATCTTGGATGGATCGCTTCTTGGCAATGGGCATCAACAGCCAAGAAGATATTCCAAACACATGTCAGAACTTGTTCCAGAGTATTGAACAGTCTTGCAGTTGAGTTTTCTCCATCTTCTCACCTTGTACCTGACAGGGGGGAAAATGATGGTCATCTACAAGCTTCAAAGTCACATCAAGCGAGCCTGAGCCACAACCTGCCACACCAGTTTCAGAGTTGTAGCCAGAGACAAAGATGCCTGAACATGCCTTCAGTTGGCAATCTGGGACACTTCCTCTAGCAGAAGACTCCAGCTTCTTGCCAGTTTTGGAAGAGTTCCAGGAATTGCATTAAGCATTCCAGAGTTGTTGGTTATCCTTAAACCATCACAGGTTGAGACTTCCCTTTTCAGGTTGAAGTTTTACCTTTTATGTGGGGTGAGACCTCCCTTTTATGGTTGAAGGTTTCCCTCTTTAAAACAACAGGATCACTTCCTCTAGCAGAAAACTTCAGTTTCTTGCCAGTTTTGGAACTCTCCATGTGAGTTTAACAATTAAAAATTTAAGTAAAATGTTACGATCAACTACATAGCATTAGTAGGGCATGGAAAAATCCACTTCCCGACACTTGGAATCGCTTGTAACACTACCTAATCACCATTGGCTGCACTCCAAGACCTCTAAGAGCTCCAAACCTGTAACTAAATCACTGAGAACATGGAAAAAATCAATATTAAGCAGCCACAGGCTGCCTTCTCACCAAACATGTCTAATTTTCGAGATACGAACAGGGACACATGCCATGAGTGGGGAGTCAAACTCATGTCGAACACATGCCACGCACATGTCACGCCTGACACATGAAATACATGACACGTGGGGGGGTAAGGATGTGTCATGTTTCTTAGACTAGAATCATTCCTTGGTTTGCCATCACTCTTGCATAGAAAGTAAACTTTACTCATTGATATCAAATTCCATTAAGAAACCATCATTGGGATTACCTTTATTGATTTACCACTACTCTTATTATGAAAGTAGAACTCGTTGCTTGATCAGTGTTATCGGTTTTTGTTGACAGCAATGTTATAAATCTCAGCGAACTAGTAAACTGCACTGACATGTCAAAATTTCAAGGGTAAAGGACTACATGTGTGTTGCACTCTCTAATAAACACACCCACCTGTTTATCATATTTGACAAACAACTATAATTTCTCAGACTCATAGTACCACCTCTGATTAGAGTGCATCTTTCGAGGATACTTCTAATGGAAAATCCGCACACCAGTGTTTACAAATAGGATCTGAATGCTAACAATACATCACACAATAACTAAGCTAATTGTGGTTCCAATGTTAACAAGATTTACTTGAACAAATACTTTAAAAGCACAAACATGAATAAACCATGAAAAGGGGCTAAAAGGTACATCTACTGTAAATACAATGTGGGGTTGTGATGAAAACTCTTATAACAATGCTATAAATAAGAAGATAAAGGAGGTAAAGGAGAACTGAATATCTAGACATGAGCTATAAACTCATAGTCCAACAATAATGTTAGATAGTGTAGATATCAAGGTAAAATAATAAGGCTAGAGATTGGAGATCTTGTTGTTATATGAGAGGAAGAGATAATGTCAAACCCTACTAGTCCTAATGGTTGGAGGTAAGAGAGGGTGTTGAGATGCAAGCTCGCTATCGAAGTCATCGTTCATTGTTAATAGGTCAATGCAATGATAGATGATATCATGTGAGGAGTTACCAAGCATAGGGGTTATGGTTATACAGCTTGGCAAAGCAAAAGAGAGGAATCCTTACTCTCCCACCATCTAAAGTCGCTATCTTAATTTGGTCTGACTATCAGTCTAGTGATGCATAATCTACATCCTCAAGCGTTGGGTCCTCACTGACACAAGCATGTAGGACAACCACCAGAGTGGGCAGGTCAAGATGATAATCTAGAGAGGAGACTGAAAGCCTCATTTATCTAATGTCTAAGGTGTTCCAAACCTCTCACTTGTTGCCCCAACCCAATGAAGTAATCTAGAAATAAGAAGTGATCCTCTCAAGAGGTGTTCACTGATTATAGATTGCTCAAAGTGGCTAACAATATAGGATGGAAAAAAATCCTGCTTTGGACAGCCAACCAGCCACTATGAAGATATATGCTCAATATATGATGATTTGAAATATTTGCAGTAACCAACCACTGGGCCTTGGGGCGTGTTGACCACTATGTGTCAACAACCCATAGCACTACACCCCCTTTTTTGCAAAGGGATAGCACCTGATCGATATATCAGTGTCGTTCATCTATCATCATCAGCCTGATTTCCAAGATGTTATAATGTAAACTCATTATGCATGTATATGATGTAAATAATCTCAGCAGATCTGTGTCATGTATGTAACGACCTAGGTAAATCTACTTTTCTGGTGACGATCTACATTCTGGGAGGTTTTTTGTCTCACCGATCCATTCTCGGATGGTCGGTAGAGTTTTCCTTCAGTGTTAGCCCAAAGTTGGAATGGATTTTGTCCTTGGGATCTTAGGCGAGTCCTAGTGTTCTAGATCGACTCTATGTAAAAGTGATTTGGAAATAATCCTAACTATTTGGTTAGGTTATTTTATTACAAACTGCTTAATCTGTTAGATTATATTTGTGTCGCAGAAATGGGTAGTCTGTGAGGGTCTATGACAAATGGGTTCCCTTCTTATGATGTAAAAAATATGAAAATCATGATGTAAAGTGTCTTGACGGTTGGAAAAATAATTTATCCCCTCATAGGTTAATTAATTAAATTTTTTGGCCAAAAAATTAATTAAAATCCTAAGCCAAAAATTTAATTAATTCTAGGTCCTAGGTAAATTTAAATTCTCCAAAGGCAAAATTCGTTGTTCCTTAAAAATTAAATTTTAAAAGGCTCCGGGACTAAGGTAAATTAATTATTTTGCTAAATTTTAAACTTTTAATGCCTGGGGGCTAAGTCAAAGTCAAAATTTTGGGGAAATTAACTCAAAAAAAATATTTTTGAGTTAATTAAAATGCATTTAATAAAAAATTTCGAATTTCCCCAAATATTTAAATATTTTGACGGATGAGATTAAAAGAAATTTTAATCTTCATCAACGGTCGAGATTGCTTTGACGAGGATCACTCAAACTAGTCGTTGGAGGATTTATCTTTAAATAGAAAGTCATTTGTCAGTCGATCTATCCGACCTTTGAGTTGTGTGCTTAGCAAGAAGCTCTTGTGTAATCTTTTTCTGGATAATAAAGAAAGACTTTGGAGTTAAGTTTTGTTGGTGTTACTCTTCATGGGAATACTATAAGATGTGTTGTTTTCATGCATAATTTTTTCTAGAATCTAAAGCCATTGATGATAGCTTCTAAAGAGTGATTTGAGTAAAGGTATCTTGCTCAGTTGTTGGGGTTTCAATAATAATCTAAATTTTGAACATAATAGTAGGTATCTCTATTTGTCTGATTTTTATTATTATTTTTTCGCTCTATTTTTAATGGTTGGATCGAGTTTTGCAGGGAAATCTTGATTTTAGATCCTCGGGCGTTAAAGGAAGTTTTCATTTGGACCAACCAACTCCCGATCCGTGTTTTATGAGGAGCCCAGTAAAATGAATCCCGGGCTTATCATAAGATTTTTTGTTGGTGATGCACAAAGGGTTTCAAGTTAGCAACTCCTTTAAAATTCAAACAAAAAAAGGAAAAATTGTGAGGCATAGTGATAGATCTGGCTTATTAGAGCTTGCAGTTTGTAAATTTTGTAATTATTTTTCTAAGGTGGGTTTTTCTGGGTTTTAGTTTTTATCATTGTATGTATCGTTTGGGTGTTTTCTTGTTGTCATGCAGCTACAGATGTAAGGAATAAATTTTTTTAGAGTCCAGATCTACGCCCTGGAGGGTAAGATCTAGATCTCTGGGGTTTATCAACATAATCTTCCAGGGATACTATTCAAATTATTTTTTGTAGTCCAAGGGTTCCAAAATTCTTAGATCTGGAAATTTTCATGAGGGTTTCAAGGCTAAATCTGAAGCATAAAAAAATGTATTGATGTGGAATTCAATTTTTCTGAGTTTATTTAGGGTTTCTTGAGGCTACCGTTGGCTGCCTAGAAATGCTCCCTGGGTTTTTCTTTTTATTTTCTTACTGTAGAAAATTTCGAAATTTTCTTTAAGAAATGCCCACAGTCCTTTGTTATTTTCTGCATTCCCCTTTAAGCATGCAAAAAATCCTCATCTCATTGAGCCGCAACTTCTCCTCCATATGCTGCTCACACATCAACCTTCCTTCCATTCCTGCGTCCAAGTTGCTCCATTCTCTCTGCACTGTCATCTCCTTGTTGTCGTTGTCAACCTGCATCCTCATTCCCATATCTTCCCCTCCATCTTGCAGCTTCAACGTTGCCCAAACCTCCTCAACCTTGCCCCTCTCCGCGGCCCTCTTTGCTTCTCCTTAAACCTGCAACGTTCCCTCACCCGTGTTTCCCTTCATGTCGTCGTCCTACAAGCCCGCGGTTCCTTTTGAGAGAAATTTGCACCCTTTATACCGCAACCCTTCCCTCCTCCATCCAACGCTGCACTCAATCCATTCTGTCAATCTACATCTTCTCTCCATTTCTCCGTCATCGACCTACACACAACAGCGACACTCAAAAATCGATTTCTCCTTGCCTTTTTATATTTTTGTGTGTTTTAACTTTTAATGATTAGGGTTAGTTTCATTTTATTTACAATCCAACACATTCGACTTTCTCTTTTTTTTTTTATCTTGTGTATTCAATAGGGTTAGGTTTTAGTTTTATTAACAAATTGGAGTTTATTTTGCTTTTCACTTTTTTTTTTTTGAATTTTTTTTGTTTTAGTTCTTCATATGACTTTATTTTTATTTGCGATTTGTTTTTTTTTTACTTAATTTCGATTTATTTTTTTTGGTTATATATTCTTTTTCATTTTTATAAGTTTTGATTTTTTTTTGTTATTTTGATTTTGTTTTAAAAAACTAAAAAACTAAAAACTAAAATTTTTTCATTTATGTGACTTTAAAATCCCTAAAAGAATTAAATCAAGAGGATTTTCCCTTTCACATTAAATTTTAATGTGGCCTATGGCCCACTACAATTTCAATTTATTAACCTTTTTTTATTTGTTTTACTTTGGTCACATTAAAAATTTAATCTCTTCATTTTACCACATTAAATTAATTGCCTAAGGGATAATTAAAATTCAAATTTAAAGTTCCTGGGTGTCATTGGTGTTAAATGTAAAATTTTAATTTTTGTGGTATTGATTTCTCTATTGGCAAGTGCAATTAATGTTTTCAAAATTATAATGCCTATTGGAAAATGATTCTAAACCTGAGTTATTAATGAAAAATATTTTAAATTTGGAATATCTTGCATGTTAAAGTTTTGAGTATTCACATTTAATTGTTCATGATTGTTGTTTTGCCACATTATAAATTGCTTTGCGTAACTTGTTTTTATTTAGTCTTTGGTTAATTGAATATAAAGGCACTGGTCTAAAATCATTTTTTTTCTTGTGATTGTGTCTTATTTGTATTAATTGTTTAACCTATCCATCTCAGTTGACCAAGATTTGTTCTAAACTCATCAAGTTGTCCATCTTCAAGTCTCCTAGAGCCTGTGTTTCACAGGGTATTCTCATTCATTCACCTTAGGGACTTACCCCCTCGACTTGTCTAGGAGAGAGTCTAAACGGAGTGAGTAAGGATTATAGTGGCAGCCCTTACTATGAGTGTTGTCGTAGTGCCTAGACACTTTGTGCGACAACAGGGTGAAAAATGAATATATCGTTGCTTGATCTTACGCATGCTTAGATAATGTAATCATAACCCTAATAATTTGTACTAGTAGTTACAAGTCTAGATGATACTTGCAAGATGCATCTATATTCGATATATCTAACAGTTGTATGATGTTAATACATCACAGACATCCACAGGACAAAACAATGAGCAACAAGATGGTTGAGTACAGCACCATCAAATCCCAACACAAGCGAGAAGAAAGATAAGTCGGATGGGAAAGGTCCATTGACCAGCATGGGGAGGGAGACTCCCAATTGGGTAGACACACTTAGAAGTATGAAGACCAAAGTAAGAAGTTACAAAGCTGACAATGAAAAATTGGTCAAGGCACAAGAAAGGCACGCAGAGGTCAATGTTGTCATTTTGCAATGCCTTTCAAGACTGCAGAGGCAAGGGTGACAGGTATAGGAAACCAAACCTAGAAATAGACAGACGTATAAGGAAGTAGAGGAAGAAACAAATGGAGCAGACAAAAATATCGTCTAGGAATAAACACAGATGGGAAGTGATATCCATGGATTTTATTATTGGGATACCAAGGACATCCAAGCAGCGCAATGCAATTATGGTGGTAATTCACAGATTGAGCAAGGTGGCTCATTTTGTAGTAGTGAAGTCCACCAATTCAACTAGTGAAGTAGCCCAAACCTTCAGTTGAAAGATTGTGAGACTGCATGGGGTTCCCAAGAAAATCATCTTAGATAGGGATGTTAAGTTCACCTCAAGGTTTTGGAAAGAACCAATCGCAGGCATGGGCAGAGAATTAGCCTTAGTACATCCTATCATCCACAAACGGATGGACAAACGGAGAGAACAAACAGGATCCTTGAGGATATGTTAAGGATGTATGTGATGCATCAACCAAAGAAATGGGAAGAGTACCTCCCCCTTGTAGAGTTCAAATATAATAATGGGTATCAAGAATCTTTGAGGATGAGCCCTTTTGAGGCACTATAAGGGAGGAGTTGCAAGACTCCTATTAGCTGGAGTGATCCAGTGAGTGTTAGAAGATGTAATTAGGTTCGGTCTTCATAATTGATTTTGTACCTATGCCTTTATAAATTTATGCAAAATATCAAAAAGAAGAAAAAGAAATATTATTTTCAAGCATGGGTTTCATGATTAAATCATTTGGTCGTCTGGTTCAAGCATGTTCTTCATGCTTCTAGGGCTTATTGAGTCAAAAGAATATTTATCACAAGTCAAATTATTGTCCTTGAGTCAAGTCCCATTTGGACTTTGAAAAGAAAGTCGAAAAAGAAATTTATTTCAAAAATGTAATTTTTGTACCTACAAGACCAAGTCGGCCCTGGAAGGAGTAATTCAACGTCATGGAAGTGTATAAATTGAGACAGTTCGACCTCATTTGGAACACCACTCAAGCAAGTTCGATCACCAAGGGAAGTGTGAAATTCAAGAGGAGGAGTTGGAAGCAAGAGAGAGAAAGAAGAAAGGAAAATCGAAATTTTTGCCCTAGAATCTTCCCTAATTCTCTCACACGTGCAAAATTTATGAAGTCGCTGCATGGCCGAAGTTGTAGATCTACTGCAAGATCGACAAAGTGTTAGGATATTCCGACACATAGGAAATAGTTAAGTATAACTTGGTCTAGTGTAGAGTTAGGTAAAGTGTGTTTCTTTACTATGTACATTTTGTAACTTACAATCCAACGGTCACGATATGTAGTAATCCGACGGTTCATTCTCTCCTCGGTATTACCGACACTTGATCCGTGGCTTAACACCCGATTGGTCCATGATCTCTATTTAAAGAGCATGGAGGGTCATTTGTAGGGTAACCGTCCATGAGAGAAGCTTATGTAAATTTTCATTCTTTTATTAATAAATTGCCTGAAGTGGCCGCGTTGGCTCAGGCCATGGACTGTTTCCCTCTTTGAGGGTTTTAACCACGTCAAAAATACTGGTGTATTGATCTGTGATCTGTTTGTGAGAAACTTACCCTGTAAATTCCTACATGGTATCAGAGCTATTTGAGGGTCGCGTCCGTTGGTGATCCAAATCTGAAGCCGGTAGAACTGCATCCGACTGTCATTTCCTAGATCTACTATTTCTGACTACTTTCGGGCCGAGAGGACTGCTCTATTGTGTTAGGAGCATCTGTTCCAGAGAGAAACCCCTTTCGTTTCACGCGAAAAGGTTTCTGGTAGCCCTAGCTACGTCATTTTTAAGATCTTGATGTACACAGTGTTTATTTGCAGTTTACAGTTATTTAAAATTTTCTCTCTATTTATTTCGATTTCGGTTTATTTAGCTTTTTGTTTTTTTTTTTTACCGGATCTATACCTTTCATTTCTGCGTATGCTCTTTGCCTCGCGACTCTATGCGATCTAGGCAAATCAAAAACAGAAAAGAAGGATTTTTCTCATGCGTATGCTTTTTTCTGCTGCATCTTAGAGTGATCTCGGAAAATCAGAAACATTGAGGAAAATATTTAGTTTCCGGGTAAAGCTAACTTTGAGCCGTAAGGTTCGTTTTTTTGTATGTCTGTGTTGGGTTTTGTGTTTTTTGTTTTGTAGGGAAAAAAAGCTTTCTCAAAGTAAGCACGCAGCCCAAAGCTTCAGCGACTAAAAAAAAAAAACCCCCTTCCTCTTTTCCAAAAATTACTAAACTTTTAGTTTAGCTCACTTGGTCCAAAGCTACTTTATGAGAGTAGAGGTCTTGAGTTCAAGTCTTCTTTTTGTTGAGCTAATTAAATTAAGTTTGGAAAGGGGGCGGATTTTTTTTAACATTATCATTCATTTCCGCACATTCCCGCACTTCGTCGGCATCTTCATCAACTTTTCTTCAAAAAGCCATAACTTCTTCATTCGGAAGTCGTTTTCAGAGCCATTTTTTTTAACCAGCCTAATTTTTCGAGATCTTTCCATTGAAACACTTAGTTTCAGCATCTATCGCTTCAGTTTCTGTTAAAATAGAAAGTCCATGCCAAGTTATTCTTGACAACACCAACTACTTCCAATGGTGGTCCTACATTGTGGACTTACTTAGAAGTAAAGGTCTCTACAGAATAGCCTCAAGGCAAGAAACCAAACCGAAAGATGAAGATAAGGCAGCTAAATGGGAAAATAGGCAAGATCAAGCACGTGGGTTGATAGGGATGTTTATTTCTCCAGATCTTAGATTCCATATTGCAGAACTTGATACTCCTGAGGAAGCAATGAAACAGATCACTAAAGTTTTTGGAATTAAAAATGAACTTAAAGCCCATCAACTCGAAAATGAATTGCTTACATTGGACCCCAATAATTTTTCTTGCATTGAAGATTTTTTGTCCAAGTTCAAGACCCTTAGACTTCTCTTGAAAGGTGTTAAGGTTAAGAAAGAAGATAGTACCCTTATCTATTCCATTCTTACTAAGTTGGGACCAGCCTATTCTATGTTTGTTTCCACCTTCCATTCTACAAGAGAAGCCTTCATTTCTCAAGGACAAGCCTACAAGTCCCCTTCCTTTGATTCCTTTTGTGATTCTTTAATAAGAGAACAAGAAAAACTCTTACACCTTGGTCTTCTTCATCTTGGAAACTCTTCTAAGAAAGCGTTAGCCGCCTAACAGCAACCAAATTCAAAGAATCCTAAGAAGTTGTATCCTAAAAGGAATGGTCCTAAACCAAACAAGGGTCCTAAGCAATTTCAGCCTCAAAATGAAAAATCATTTCAACAAAATGATAAGACAAATAAAAACAAAGGGAAGAAGACTGATAGACATTGCAACTTTTGTAATCGAGATGGCCACTTAGAATCCAAATGCTTTAAGAAGATGGAAGCCTTGGAAGCAGCAATGAAGAAGCATAACATCCATTTGGAGCACTCTTCAACTTCAACTTCATCTTCAGGAATAGCACTTTCTACATGTGGTTGTCAAGCATCTCGGTCTGGCTATGCACTAAATGTATCTTCTTCTTCTCATTCTCATGAGTGGCTCATTGATTCTGGAGCTTCTTATCACATGGCCAAAAACAAAGCCATGTTTTCTTCTTTAAATGATTGTAACACCAAAAACATATATGTTGGTGATGATAGATCTCTTAGTGTTGTAGGGACTGGAACTGTTCATATAGACAATGGTCAATTTAATGATGTATTATGTGTTCCAACCTTATCCTGCAAACTTCTATCTGTATATCAGATAACTCATTTAGGTGAAGGTAAAATTGTTGAATTTTCACCTCACGATGTTGTAATTAAGGACCTAAGAGATCCTAGACAGATTTTAGCTACTGGCATTGCTGATGATTCTACAATGTTGTATAGGTTTCACAACTTTCAGTCATCAAATTTTCCCTCAGTATTTGTTGCTCACAACGATGAAGTGAGCAAACTTTGGCATGAGCGATTTGGTCACTTAAACTATCGCTCCCTTCAGAATCTATGTAAAGAAAATATGGTGAAAGGTCTTCCAATGGTATCTTGCAGAGATGGTGTTTGTTCCGGATGTGTACTCGGAAAACATCATCGGGATAGTTTTGAAAAACATGCCTCTTGGCACGCCTCAGCCCCTTTACAGCTTGTGCATAGTGATTTATGTGGTCCACTTCCAGTTGTTTCATTCTCTGGCTACAAGTATTTCTTAACTTTCATTGATGATTTCTCCAAACACACTTGGGTATACTTCTTAAAACTCAAGAGTGAAGTCTTTAACATGTTCTTGGCCTTTAAGGCCTTTGTTGAAAAACAATCTGGACATCAAATTCTTAAGCTAAGATCTGATAATGGCGGAGAATATGTTAACAACAAATTCATCAACTTTTGCACTGAGAATGGAATTCAAATGCAACATACTGTTCCATATACTCCACAACAAAATGGTGTAGCTGAAAGGAAGAATCGCACCTTAAAGGAAATGGCTAATTGTATGCTTCAATCTAAAGGACTTGGTCTTAATTTTTGGGCAGAAGCAATTAACTGTGCAAATTACATAATAAATCGCACTCCTACTAAAGTTTTAAAAATATCACTCCAGAAGAAGCATGGAGCTCAATTAAACCAGATGTAAGCCACTTTCGTGTTTTTGGAAGTGAAGCATGGGCCCATATTCCAGATGAGAAACATAAAGCTTTAGAACCTAAGAGTGAAAAATGTATTTTTGTTGGATATTCTGAACATGTTAAAGGATATAGACTTATTCCGCTTAAGTCCAAAAATGTTATCATTAGAAGAGATGTAAAGTTTGCTGAAAATATATCGGCCTACGAGCCTAGTTCGGCGGATGTGCCACCTCTCCCTATCTCTTCTACTTTTGAAAATATTTCTTCTTCAGATGATGAAAGCGAGGATGACAATCCTCCCCCACCTTCTCAGGATCCTCCTTCAGCTCCTCAGCTTCCAAAATGGGTCCATGCTACTCGGGATGCAGCAGGTGATCTTGCCGGTGATCCTACAGATCAACGACGTACACGTTCTCAGTTCGATAGAGCCTCTTCTTTACTGGCTCAAGCTTCAGCGAATTATGATCCTGACACCTTTGCAGAAGCTTCAGGCCATCCAGATTGGGACGCAGCTATGAATGAAGAATATCGTTCATTATTGGCAAATGATACATGGGATCGTGTTCCTCTACCAAAGGGACCAAAACTTGTTAGATGCAAATGGGTTTACAGAACCAAGTATGGACCAGATGGGAACGTTGATAAACATAAAGCTCGTCTTGTTGCTAAGGGTTTTTCATAAGTTGAAGGCATTGACTATACCGAAACCTTCTCCCATGTTGCCAAAATGAACTCTGTCCGCCTTGTTCTTTCCCTTGCTGCCTCTTTCAAATGGGAAGTCCATCAGATGGATGTTAAATCTTTCTTGCATGGGGACTTGCATGAAGAAATCTATATGGAACAACTTATTGGCTTTATACAAACAGACTCCAGCCTTGTATGTCGGCTTAAGAAATCCCTTTATGGTCTCAAGCAAGCTCCTCGGGCTTGGTATGCCAAAATGGATAGCTTTCTTTTAGAATCTGGCTTTTCTAGGTGTCATTCTGACAATACTGTCTACACCAAGAAAGTGGGCAAGTCTCTTATCATTCTTGTTCTTTATGTTGATGATCTTATCCTCACTAGTAGTGATCCCAACCTTATAAACCATGTGAAGTCCAACCTTAAAAAGAAGTTTGAAATGACAGACTTAGGACACTTGCATTATTTTGTTGGTCTTCAAGTCTTGCAATCCAAGGAAGGTATTTCCCTTTCCCAATCCAAGTATGCCTGTGATCTTCTACGCCATTTTCACATGGAACACTGTAAGCCAGCCCCTTCTCCCTTTCAGTCTGGAGTCAAACTTTCGGTCAGTTGCACTTCCCCTAAAGTTGATGCTACCTTATACCGTCAACTTGTAGGAAAACTTTTGTATCTAACCCATACTCATCCTGACCTTTCCTTTGCCATTGGCCTTGTTGCTCGGTTTATGCAAAACCCACATGAAAGTCATTGGAAAACAGCTAAAAGAATACTTCGTTATGTTCGAGGTACAGTTCAGTTTGGGATTCATTACAGTGCCGAAGCATCTCCTCTATTGGTTGGTTTCATTGATTCCGATTGGGCTGGTGACCCTGATGATCGGAAGTCTACTACAAGTTATGTGTTCACTCTTGGTTCAAGACCTATTACATGGGTTTGCAAGAAACAAGGTGCCATTTCTCTTTCTTCAGCAGAAGCAGAGTATCGTGGTGCCATAGAAGCTAGTAAGGAAGCCTTGTGGCTTCGTCAGATCCTGTCAGATTTTGGCTTTTAGCAGCCACATCCGACTACACTTTGGTGTGATAACCAAAGTGCCATTCAACTATGCAAAGATCCAGTCCAACATCAGTGCAGCAAACACATTGAACTGCACATGCACTTCATCAAAAAGCTCATTCACGACCATGTTCTTGAAGTGCAATATTGTTCAACAGATGATCAAGTTGCAGACATCTTTACAAAGGCTCTCACAGAGGCGAAGTTTACTAAACTTCGATTTATGGTTGGAGTTCAGGAAGTTGTCACTAAGGGGGGATAGGCTCTAGTGCCTCCTTCCTTCTCCTATTGTGTCATATTTGTAAATCCTTCAATCCTATCCCAAGTTGTTCTTAAGGGGGGATGTTAGGATATTCCGACACATAGGAAATAGTTAAGTATAACTTGGTCTAGTGTAGAGTTAGGTAAAGTGTGTTTCTTTACTATGTACATTTTGTAACTTACAATCCGACGGTCACGATATGTAGTGATCTGACGGATCATTCTCTCCTCGGTATTACCGACACTTGATCCGTGGCTTAACACCCGATTGGTCCATGATCTCTATTTAAAGGGCATGGAGGGTCATTTGTATGGTAACCGTCCATGAGAGAAGCTTATGTAAATTTTCATTCTTTTATTAATAAATTGCCTGAAGTGACCGCGTTGGCTCGGGTCGTGGACTGTTTCCCTCTTTGAGGGTTTTAACCACGTCAAAAATACTGGTGTATTGATCTGTGATCTGTTTGTGAACGGTGTCCTTTGGTGTTCTGTCTGAGGAACTTACCCTGTAAATTCCTACACAAAGTTGTAGATCTACTGCAGGATCGAATTTTTGTTGCTGGGGCCGAAATTCTGAAGTTGCAGGCCAAAATTTTGTAGTTGGAGTTGTTTTGGAAGGAGTTGACTTCAATTAACTTTGATTTGTTGGAAGAGCTTAGGAAGACGGCTGACTTGGGTCTTGTTGATGGTTTTAGTCTTATTGTTTGGGTCTTGGATTCCTCATTTGATCTAATTCTATGAGAAGAGAAGAATTTTCTGGGTACTTCACAAGCAATTATCAATTAAAGAGGAGTCACCCTAAGTGTTACCCCCTTGATTTATCAACATGGTATCAGAGCAAAGGAGAAGAAGAAGGCAGCTTGAAGATCACTCTTGTTGACACAAAGAGAAGACTTTCATCAAGATACTTTGGAGGACATCAATTGCAGGAAGGACACAAGGAAAGACAGAAGGAAGGAGATAAGGACATAAGAGAAGGATAAAAGAAAGAGGACTGAAGGTTCATATTGAAGGAAGGCTACTACTCCTCCATTGAAGGCTTTTTATCTTGAAGAAAAATGTTGATCGCTCTCTCTTTTGGAAGGCTATATTCTGAAGGCTCTTTGGAAGACATCTTTGTAGGAAGCATCATACAAGGATAAGGAAGACAAGGAAGCATTATATAAGAAGATATCCAGAATGTTGGGAGCATCATCTACACTCTTTGGAACAGCTTGAAGACACTATTGTTGGAGGCATCCTGGAAGTCATCACTCTAGGGCATCTTTGAAGTCTCTTGGAATTCTTGGGAACATCAAGGTATTTGAAGATCTCAATATCAAGTACTACAATATTCTCTATGGCTCAATCTTCAAATCAAATGACTGCATTTTGTAAGGAAGGTAATAAGCTCGATGGGTCAACAAATTTTGAAGCATGGACGAAAAGAATAAATTTGATACTCGTAGAGAAGGAGCTCATGGACCATGTTAAAGGCAAAGTTGCAAAACCAAAGAAGGATAAGACTCAAGAATTGGCAAGTACATGAAAGGAGAAGTGAGAGATCAAAGGATCCTTATTGAATCTATTAAGGATCATCTCATTCCTTTTGTTGCAGATTTAGGTACATCTAAAGCAATATATGACAAGCTGGTGAAATTATATTTTGGAATCACTACAGGGCAGAAGAAATCTCTAAGGAATAAGCTTTACAAGACAAGGTTGTCAAAGGATGAAGACTTGACCTCATACCTTCTAAAGGTCTCACAATTAAGAAATCAATTACAAGGGCTTGGAGAATTTGTGACTGATTCTGAATTAATAACCTATATACTCAATGCATTAACTCCCAAATGGAATAGCTTTGTGACAAGCATCTACCCAAGGAAGGACACTGCAAACTTTGATGAAATATGGTCTCTATGTATGATAGAAGAAACAAGAATAAAGGCAAAAAAATGACACCTAACCAAATGAAAGGTCCCAAGCTTTTGCTGCTAAAGTAAAGAAGAAGAAAGAAATGTTTGGAAAGTTTGAGCCTCGTCGAAGGAACACTAATCAGCCACGAAGAAATTTATGTATGTCCAAAGTGCAATGCTTTGGATGAAATGAATATGGACATTTTAAGAGAGATTGTCCCAAAGACCCGCAAAACAAGAAGAACAGTAAGAGGAAGGAAAAAAGTGAACCACATACAGCTGAACGAAATGAAGAATCCGAGAAGAAACCAAAGAATGAAGACACCAAGGATCTATACTATTAAAGGACTCCCCCTCTATCAGGGTTGTCTACATTATGTTTCATTAGTAAATGGAAGTTATAGTAGCATGTACAGTTACATTCCTAGTAGTTTGGTATTTGAGCATGGCATCATAAAAAGAAGTATCAAGCATTGGAAGGATTAGAGTCTACATCGTCAGTTGCATCTCATTGGTAGTAGTCATCAAACAAAGATAAAAGAAGATACAAGATCTTGGACCATCAAGCACTCCCTCATCCATGCAGTTACTATTTGGCAATCACATCATTATACTAACTAGAGAGGATCACAAGGATCCTTGATAGTGATTATGAAGGTTCTTCACTATGTGAAAGAATATTTGTAATGAAGCACATTTCTACTAAAATTATGGAAGCTAGCATCGAAGAAGACTTGCAGAAATGAAGACAATCAAGTTGCAACATGAAGATATAATTGAGTACTTCTCATCTTAGAGAAGGAATCTCATCTTGAACATCATTTTACACATCATTCTCAAGAAGAAATTGTTGAAAAGTGTAGTTGGGTTCGGTCTTCATAATGTCTAAAGTAATCATTATTTTATGTATTTGATGTAAAGAGAAATTAATTTTATTATTATTATTTTGTAGCATGGGTTTCATGCTCTAGGTTATTCTGTTTGTAGGTAAAGCACCCATTGAGTGCTTCTAGGGCTTTGTCATAAAGTCTAGGAGTCAATTGAATCATTGTAACATGTAAAGACCCTTTCAGGCATATTGTATCTAGTCAAGAAAAATTATTTGAGTCAAAATTGAGTCAAAGACACCCTCCAAGACAAGTCGGCCTACATAATTACAAGTCGGCCTCATCAAAGGGTTGTTTGACCTATATATAAGAGGACCATCAACCTCATTTGAAGAACAAACATTCAAGCAACAAATATTTTGATCAAAGGAGAAAGCAAGAGCCTAATACCTAACGAAGGAGAAGGACAAAAGGGAGAAAAAGAAACCGAATTTTGAAGGACTGTTCTAGGCTATATCTTCCCAGACGTGTGAAATCTAGCGCATCATCATTGTTGCAGTAAGACTAGATTTCAGACCTGCCAAAGTGAAGCCAAAGTTTGGAGCCTTCTTTTTCTATCAGAACTTCACGCTCACCTTTATTTATTGAGATGTGTCAAGCCCTAAGTCAAGGGGCTCCATCAAGATATGTGCCTCCTCGGTCAAAGAAGCTTAGAACCACATTGTTGACTAAGGCAAAGAAAGAGGTGGACAAAATGCTTGAGCCTATTAAATCAGCATGGCCAACATCTGGGGTTAGTATTGTTTCTAATGGATGGACAGATCTAGCACGCCACCCACTCATCAACTTCATGGTGTCTTCCTTGAATGGACTAGTTTTCTTGAAATTAGTGGATGCACTTGGACAATACAAGGATGCACAATATATGGGTGAGTTGTTCATTAAAGTTATTGAAGATGTAGGTTTTGATTCTTGTGTGCAAATCATTACAAATAATGCACCTGTTTGCAAGGTTGTTGGCATGATTGTGGAAGCTAAATATCCACAAGTATTTTGGACACCTTGCATTGTTCATTCCTTGAATTTAGCACTTAAATCTATTGCTTTTGATGTGCTTTGGATTGGAAATATTATTGAGGATGCACGACATATCCGCAACTTTGTACAAAATCATATAAATGCCCTCACAATCTACAAGGAGTACACCAATCTATCATTGTTGAAGATTGCATAGGCACGGTTTGCCTCTTCATTCATCATGTTGAAGAGGTTGAGGGAGGTCAATACTGCTCTTTGGGCCATGGTTATTTTAGAGTTTTGGTCTTTTTGGTGAAAGACAGATCAAGCAACCTCAAAAAGAGTGAAGGACATAGTTTTAGATGATGGTTGGAGGGTGAGGGTAGATCTACTTATTAAGATCATGGACCCTATCATTGCTTTGCTACGATTTGCAGATACAGACCAACCCATCCTAGGAGAGGTTTATGAGGGATGGAATTCCATGATTGACTCTGTGAGGACCAATATTTTATAGAGTGAGTGCCCCAAGTATGAAACATCATCATAGGCCTTCTTCACCACCATACAGGATATTCTTGTCAGCAGATGGGTCAAGAATTGCACACCTTTGCATTGTTTGGCTCACTCATTGAAACCAAAATACTACAGCCATGTGTGGCTAAATGGTAGACCTTCCCGCAGATTCCCTCCTCACATGGATTGTGAAATTTCACAGGGGAGGAAGGATGCATTGAGGCAGATGTTTCGAGATAGAGCATCCCTTGATGAGGTGGAGGATGCCTTTGCAAAGTTTTCAAATGGCACTGGTCGATTTGCAGGATATGATGTGATTATAGACAGGGAGTTAAGAAGCCCTATTCTTAGTGGGCAACTTACAGGGTCACAAGCCCTCCTCTACAGCAGTTAGCCATGAGGCTCCTCTCTCAGGTGACTTCATCCTCTTGTTGCGAGAGGAATTGGAGCACATATGGGAATTTCTATAAGGTCAAGACGAGCATGCTTGAGTAGTCCAGGGCAGAGACAATGGTGTATGTGCACACCAACCTTCGTCTTATTTACAGGAAAATGGATGAGTGGTTGAAGGGAAAGACAAAGATGTGGGATGTCTTTCCTGATGATATGGGTTTGGACAACAGTGTTGAGTTGGCATTGGCCAACTTGGATCTCAATGAGCCAGTGCTAGAGCCTATCACTTTTGATGATGATGATATTGTTGAGGGGTCATCCTCCACACCAACAGATGCAGAGATGACATTGGATACAGAGGAGGAGGATGCAGCAAAGGAGAGCAGTGGTGACCATGATGATGACAGTGATGTTGATTTTGATGATGATGATTAATAACTCATGAGCTACTTACTGCTTTGAGGCTTGTAGTTATTTTGTATTTGCTATTTCTATTTGCCATTGGCATTGCTACTACCTATGTAACACATTTTGCTTTTGATGACTTAATGAGAAAACTGCAGTTTGAAGTTTCTTGTCTTTCTCCTATTGGATCACTGATGAATCTATCACAATTGTGTTTGTAAGATAATGTTACTTTGTAAAACTTACAAATTTAAAATTTAAAATGTAGAATCTAGATCTATGTCTGAATTTATATCATGAATGAGAATTTGTGCAAGAAATATCTAATTTCTAATATATATATATATATATATATATATATATATATATATATATATATATATATATCTAACGTGTTCTGTTCCAGAGGGCCAATCTGCCCATGTCGAACACTCGAATCTTCGTGTCCTGCGTGTCCCATGTCCCCATGTTAGGTGACTTAGGCTTAAACTCAATTCTAAACACATGGATTGAGTGAAAAACCTTGGTTTTGGTTTAGTAGTATTGAAGACCAAAACATGCACACCATGAATGGCAAAAAAGGTAGCAAGTCGCAAGATAGCATATTAGTCATGTTGGATCTGATAATATTCACTTTTTGATGGACAGAGGGAGCAATTCTACATTGATTGGTTTGGCAAGATACTATTGATAATGAAGATAATGATTGATGGAAAGTGATGTAGAAGGCTAATGACATGTACCCTGTTATGAAAGAAGATCAAGAAAGAGTTTAGCTCCACAACATCTAGGAAGGCCGAAGCTTAGATATAATACAATGATGCAAGACGAGGAGCCTTTGCGGCTACTACTATGATCTCCACAAAAGAACAAGTAGTCGATGAAAGAAACAAAGAATGAAGCATATGAGTATGATGAAGTTTCCTCGATTAAGAGGGAGCAAGAAATCTCCTTTATAAGGAGTAAGCACCTCCTTGGTTGAGTAGGAGTGATGGTGGATACTCTACTCTCTTCTTCATGTGTCACACACTAGGCCAAGACTAACGATCGTACGTTTAGTCAAGGCCATGGAGGGAGAATGGGGAAAGAAGGATTTGATAAGCCTCTGAGGTTGGTACTCCTTGAGGATTGGGAATCCAAGATAGGAAGTAGTCTCATGGACCGACACTCTTTGAGGATCTAACAAGGTATCCAAGATAAGAGTGGTCGAAGAGTACAGATATTCTTTGAGAATTGGGAATCCAAGATAAGAACAAGCCCTAGAAGGACATACCTTGTGAACATCCAGATGGGGTACGTGCCTTGGGAGGCGAAGGTGTCCATATATGGGTGCCTCCCAGCATTGTGCTCTAATTTTGTGGAGAGTTAGAGCTTGTTAATCAAAAGGAGCTTGTTAATCAAAAGACCTAATTATGTTGGTATTTGACAATGTTGGTCATGATGATGATGCTTAAAAGATGGCTTACCAATCTGACTCTTCTTATGAGAACATTTCAGTTTGATAGAATATCCATGTACCTATTATGTGATTATGAATACCTCCCTAGTTAATAGGGAGTATTAGAAAATATAACCAGGTCCGGTCTTCATAATTGATTTGGTACCTATGTCCTTGTATATTTTGTGTAAAAGATCAAAAAGAAGAAAAAGAAATATTATTTTCAAGCATGGGTTTCATGCTCAAATAATTTGGTCATCTAGGTCAAGCATGTTCTTCATGCTTTTAGGGTTTATTGAGTCAAAAGAATATTTGTCAAAAGTCAAATTATTGTCCTTGATTCAAGTCTCATTTGGACTTTGAAAAGAAAGTGGAAAAAAAAAAGTATTTGAGTCAAAAATGTAATTTTTGTACCTACAAGACCAAGTCGGCCCCGGAAGGGATAATTCGACCTCCTAGATGTGTATAAAAAGAGATAATTTGACCTCATTTGGAACACCACTCAAGCAAGTTCAATCTTCAAGAGAAGAACTGTGAAATTCAAGAGGTGCTGGAAGCAAGAGAGAGAGAGAAGAAAGGAAAATCAAAGCTTCTACCCTGATTCTCTCACATGTGCGAAATTTTTGAAGTTGTTGCAGGGCTGAAGTTGCAGATCTACTACAGGTTTGAAATTTTGTTCCCATGGCCAAAATTCAAAAGTTGCAGGTCGAAATTTTGTAGTTGAATTTGTTTTGGAAGGAGTTTACTTGAGTTGACTTTGATTTGTTAGAAGAGCTTGGGAGGAGGGTTGATTTGGATCTTGTCGATGGTCTTGGTCTTATTGTTTGGGTCTTGGATTCCTCATTTGATTCGATTCTATAAGAAGAGAAGAATTTTCTAGGTTTTCCCCTTGGAAAGGTTTTGCCCTAGCTTAAAGCCTATGTCCTGTGTTCATTGTCTACTTCTGATCTTCATTGTTTATGGTTTTGGTAATTGTTTGATGAACACAACATAGTAAAATAATAAGAAAGCCAACATAACTTCAAAAACAATTATCAATTAAAGAGAAACAACCCTATGTGTTGCCCCTTTGATTTCTCAACAGTGAGCAAGGTCCTAATTGGGGCTGAAATGTCGAGAGAAATGGAACAGGAAGTGCAAACCATCATAAGAAATTTAAAGGTAGTACAAGACAGACAAAAGAGTTATGCGAACTAGCATACAGTGCATAAAGAGTTCCAAATTAGGGAGCATGTATATTTGCGCGTTAAAACCAAGAAAAGCTCCTTGGGGATTGGGTCATGTGCCAAGTTGGCACCACGATTTTGTGGACCTTTTGAAGTACTAGAAAGAATTGGACCGGTGGCTTACAAATTGGCCTCATCGCCTTAAGTAAAAACTCATAATGTTTTCCATGTATCCGTGCTTAAAAGATCTGTGCAAGATCCTAATCAAAACATTGATTGCTCTATTCTACAAGTGGAACCAGATGGAGAGTTCCAACACGAACCATTGTGCATCCTAGAACGGAGGAGACTCACACTCCAAAATCAATCAATAGAGCAGGTGAAAGTGCAGTGGAAACAAATTGGACCCGAGGAGGCCACACGGGAAATGACTGATTAGATTAAGGCAGCATATCTATTCTTGTTTCCTAGATAAATAAAATATGAATAATGTTGTAAATACAGTATAGAGTTGTGTATATAGAACTCCATGAATAGTATGTCTAGCTTAGCTCATTTTGTTTTAGTGTATATGGTCATTGAACACCAAGGACGTTGTTCCCTTTTAAGGGGGAGGGTTGTAATGACCCCAGTCATTTTGCATGTATGTAATTATGATGCCGGTTGTTTCGGTCATAACATAAGCATTGTTCTGGTTACTTTACACTTGTGTGGTTACTGCAACTGTTTCATGGTTTTGTTATATTAGAATAAATGATGTGTTTTTCTTGGGATTCCTTGCAATGCTGTGAATATGGTCATGATCAAATTCATAATTGTGATTACATATGTGAATATTGCAAACATAATCAAATTCAAAATTACGATTATATGTGTGCGTAGAATTAATATTATTGTAAAGGTGACACATACACCTATGAAGGTTATTATAAACATATAAAGTGCATTACAAAAAAACTGTAAGTAAAATAAAATACATTTGACAAGTGACAGGTAAGGTAGGCAAGGCAAGACCCTAACTAACTTCAGAAGCCCTAACTAACTTGAGGCTGAAACCTAACAGTAGAAGAAGAGTAGGAGGGGAGCTGGGAAAGACATGGGGAAAACAAGGAAGAAAACAATGAAAGTTAAGCGGAGAGAAGGAAAGGCATTCGAAGGGCAGCACCAAAAGGACACTACAGCAGGAATAAAAGTGCAAGGAACTTGGTCATATGCTCTATACAGTAACCAGGCCAAGGCAGACTTGAGCAATGTTGTGAACATTGGCATTGGGATAAAATCAGTAAGGGTCCGGAAAACAAAAAAATCGGGAAAATCAGGAAAATATCGGTAAAAATCAGGAAACATCGACAAAATCAAGATACCATCAAAATATCAGTAAAAAACGGCAAACATCAGCTAGGCCAAAAAATCGTGATTTTGAGATAAAATCTGGATGTTATTGAGATGTTCGCAACACTGGACTTGAGTACCAAGAGAACTGAGGAAATAGACCAACGATTTATCCTGGTGAGTTATTGTAACGATGCTCAATTTGGTGTACAAATGTCTGAACCATCCTTCCTTGCTTGCATATCAAATGGCAGAAAACTTTGGCTCCCTGGTTCTTATTAAATAGGATTACTGTGTAAATGAAATTGGGGTGGAATTTAGATCTCTGAAACCTTGATTGACTGAGGGTGGAGGTTTTATTTCTTTTCCTCTGGAGTCCCTCAATGGCTAGTGGGTGGAGGTAGTAGACCTTAGGTTGCCCTGGACTAGCCTTCCTTACTGGAGCACTCAATTGCAGCAGACTCTAGACTCCCTGCACTGGTTGGAGTTACTGCAGCAGTAAATTGAGAGTGGAGGCTCTCTCCTCTGGAATCCCTCATTGGCTGGTGGGTGGAGATGACTTACCTCTGGGGTCCCTGGACTAGCCTATAAATGAATGCTTTAATGCCAGAAGGCTGGAGGTGGGTTAGACCTCTGGAATCCCTGATACATCTGGTTGTGTGGTCATTGGGACTGTCAAGCTAGGGGGTGACAACTGCTTGAAGACACTTCTGGCAGTCTGTCTGTGGTTGGGAGGAAAATTAAAGACTCTGTCCCAGTACCCATTACCTTGAAATCCACATTGAAATTCTACAGAAATGCTAGTGCCCAAGTAAATCTAGGACAGCCACATTCATGATTCAATACACTTTTTACCACTGCACATGAACATTGCTTGTAGTATGCTCAGCACGGAGTATGTGAAATCTAGACTGCAGAGGGAACTATCTGTTTTGGTTATCGTGCCTGATTGTTATCTGTGAGTAACCACCTTGGAATTACTGCCAGCCATCGCTTGAAAATACAATGAGCATATCGTGAATTGACAATTGGGGCAGCGGTATTTTTAATTGAAGTGTTGCCCAGGGTATCGCCTCTGCCCAGACATATATGGAACGAGCTTGTTTCCACAAAAATTAAATGTTCACTTTGCCTAATTAAAGTGGTTGCTAATTAAATCACTGAGTTCATATCCTGAGCTACAGTTATAACCTGATTGATTTTAGGTAATAACGCCAGGGTCCTGGCAACCATTCTGTGCCTTCATTTCCAGACGTGACATCCTGTGCTTAGCTTCTTCCTTGCAACAATTTATTATCAAAATTGCTCTACGGTGCCATGTAGAGACTCACAGATCTGAGGTTTGATTTAATTGTTTGAGAAGAGTGTTTACAAATAAAAAACTTGAGAGGCAGGATATATGTATATAAAGCCTCATATCCAAATAGACTTTGTCACTACCATGGACTGATATAAACCTGAAACCCTACCTATATTCGAACATATTTTGAATGTTAAATGAAGTTTGAAGCCTTTCACGTCAAACCAGGGCTATGCAAAGGATTTTGAATGGTTAAAGTAGAGGTTGTCATCAAAAGTTACGATCTCTGGCATTTCTTGTTATATGTTTTACCGGTGTTTACTATAATTGTGATTATTTTTGTAAATAGGCTCTGTTTCTTGAAACAGAGTATGATCACAAACAATACAACACAAACACACACACACACATATATATATGCAGTTTGTAGCAATATGAGGAACATTGAATTGCAAATAATTTGTATCCAAACTCAGATATTTCATGCAACCTTTCAGTGATTTGTTCCAAGGATATTTAATCCCTTTTGTAAACCTTATATGGTCAGCATTGTCTAGAGGAGAAATTACTGCACCATAACGTGTTCCTCATCCTTGATAAACACAGAAAATCTTATGACTGATTCTATTAAGGAGTGACTATAATGTTTTGTTCATACTAGGGTTTGGGCATAGGAATAGAACGTAGAGATTTGTAATAATATAAAAGATTCATGTTGTGCAATTTTATCTAACCACATCTTTACTTATGAAAAATACCCAACAGATGCATGGAGAAAGGAAAACGCCAGTTGTACATTCACGCTGTTAAGGAAAATGTGGCCTAAAAACCTACTTGTATATTCATGCTACAATCATTAGCAAATCTGTAAAATATGATAGCTGTTGAATTATAGACAGACCAAGATGCATAGCTCGAGAAGATGTCAGCGTGATAAAAAGGGTCACTGTGTTAAACTGTCAGGACAGTTTTTAGTTAGACATATTCAATCAATGTGAATGCTCATAAAATTTTGTCGTCTCAGTTGTGGGATCTTAAATTACAAAAATATTTGTCTGCTCTTGTCTTTTCGTCCAGAGTAATGCAGAATAGCGATTTTTGGAAACCAAGCATGTCTTGGACTCTATAAATTTGCAAAAGGAAACGTATAATTGCTTAATGATGTATGTGACATCAATACACTAAATGAATTTATGAGGAAATTATTGGTAATAATTATCAAATTAGAAAATCATGAAAAATCAACAATTAACTGGTACCAGGATTCCATAGAAGATATTGACACTCACAATTGAAGTGTTGGGAGCCTTCTGGCTCCAAGCAGCAGCAGATCATCACACACACCATTGGACACCTCCTGAAGCACCTGGAACTAGAAGCCCCCATGCTATCCTTAGCACTCTGACATTTGGGAGGATGCACCTGGAACTATATTTGATGACTTTTGGGAGGATGCACCTGGAACTAGAAGCCCCCATGCTATCCTTAGCACTCTGAGAGGAATGGCAGCTGAATCGCTGATCCAAGGCCAATATGAGGATGGTCTCACACCTTGAGACATGGGAGGGCTAGCACCACCTTGGAAGCCCTCAATGTTGGAGCAGAGATGGGCACGTTGCTCCATTGGACACCCAAGGAACCACATTTTAACCCCCAAGATGCAAATTTGGGGCCCACAGTGAGATTTTGACAAAAATGTGAAGGCCAACCTTCACATTGTGATTTTAGATGGCTTATACACTACACTTGGCATCCTAAGCCCTCAACAGATGCCCTAGAGAGGCCTGCACATGGATGACAACAGCAAAAAGTACCCTACAGCTCACACGTGTGGGAAAATATTTTGTGTTTTGTCTAAGCTAGTCAGTCGGGTTGTGACCATACTTGTCATTATGACATATTTTGTTGTTTTTAGGGGCTTTAGGCTAAAATAAGCATTGGTCCTCTTCATATAAGTAGAGGAGAGGATTAATCTGTAAATCATCGTCATCATCACTTGGATATTTCAGCCTCTCTTACGAGAATTTTGGCACTCTTTTCTTGTGGTAAAGATGTGACCTATGAATGCATTTTGATATTTGGAGCTAATCGCTTGTCTTTGGAGCTATTGTCTTGGATCAATGAATGGAATTTCATGCATGTTATCTTGTAAGTGAGCATTTTGTTGGATAAACCTTTTCTTTATGTCTAATGTATGGAATATATTGAATCTAGTGTTTTTCTATCTTGCCCTAAATCATTGTAAATATATTTGATAGAATCTAGATATGATTATTGCATGCATTACTCATGAATAACAAATGAATGATAATAGTAGTGGTGAACTTTGATTAGCTCTCCCATGAAATTTCTTGAACCATTGCATAGGTAATCGCAAGGGTTGTTTGTGTTAGGGCATCAATTATCCTTACTCCTTAGCAACTTTTAGCTATTTAATCAACTCAAAGACTCCATCCACCCAAGAATAAGGCACTGGCCCTCCTTTGTTGGTGATCACTTCAACTTTTACCCATAAATCCTACTCTTCTTTCTCTCCTAACCTAATTCGGTCCCTTTAAGGCCAAGCAGCCAAGCTAGGGTATGGTGCAAAATTCTAGGGATGAGGAATTTCTATAGTTGGACGGTTTAAATGCGAAGATGATAGTGGTTGCCACAAAACCCCTACTTTACGTAGGCATTCACTTCAATTTCGTCCATAAATTTCTTTGCCCTGGTCACTATCCTTAAGTTAACCCTAGTTTGTTTCTAGCTTCAACTTGGGGCCTTATTTGAGAGTTTTAGGTGCCTTAACCTTGCTAATATACATTGTTTGAAACGTTTTTTCTTCACCCTGACCTTGGGCCACCCTGACTCTACAACCTATTAAACAAACCCTAACTCTTGTGTGCTCTACCCTATGTCTCTATAAAGAATGCAAATTGCCTCCTGTTGAAGCTCTAAGCCTAAATTGTGTCTTTATTTTAGCAAGCCTCATTCAATCATCTTGTACCTTAACCTTAGAACACCCATTATAGGTGGCCATATACTAAGACTCCTCCCATTGGTGAAAATCCATAAAGAGTTGTAGTGATAGTTGGCCATTACCCCATTGTTGTCTCTTTATCTAGTAATAGCCTTGAAGGGTAACCCTCTCCAACACCTGCTAGGTTTTGTGGCAACATCACCAACATGGCATCATCCTCCAAAATGGACATCTTCATCATGTAAAATGACAAAGTGGGTCCAAGAGTGCTCCTCACTCAAATGGCCACCATCAAAACGCATGGGTACATCACCTAGTACCATCTCGTCCACCAAGACATCATCATCAAATACGCTCATGTCACCTTCTTAGGGCATCCATGGGTGACGTGGAAACCATAGGATCAAGCAATGGCATCAAAACATGGTGTGCAAGTCCTCCCAAACCATTTCAAGTGATCTCCATCATCATCTGGGATTTGGAACAAGGAAACATCCATCAAACAAGTTGAAGGCCCAATCTTGGGATGGTTTAAGCACATCGTCAAACAAGCCAACGCCTTGGCTTCTTGAATCAGAATTTCAGCATCTGGATGTGTAGCAAGGGGCATACAACCATGTGGAGGCTCCTCAAGTCCCAACGCTCATATCCAATGTTGGGGTTGTAGTGTCACATGTGCTTTTAAACCTAGGCTAGACATCCTCTCATTGTGTCGGAAAAGTGTCAATCCCTCCCTCGAAGGATATTGCAAGTGTCATGAACCACCTTAAACATACTCTCAAGACCAAGTGAGATCAAAATTGCTAGAGACAAAAACCATTGAAGTATGATAGTGGGCCATATTCAATGTTTGGGGCACAAAAATACTTCACACAAACCTTGCCTTCAAATGTATTTCTAGCTCATGAGTTTTAAACAAGTTACCAGTTACCACACTTGTAATACAAGTTAGCCCTTTCCTTGGCCTAATTTTCCACCCCTCTAGTGTGTTTTTTACTTTAATGATTTGTCTTTCTTTCTTGCACAGCTTAGTGGCCTAGCTTGCTTTATGTCTTTCCAATACCCCTTAAAGATGTAGCAGTTTATCATTCATCGAGGTTGGGACATTAATAAATTCATTTATTTAGATAGAGAACAAAATGCTTTAGAAACTAGGTGATGGCTAGTGAGGGGGGATAGAGCTTACACTAGGATTTGACCCACGTGCTTAAATATTTCCCATCCATCTTTTTCATTTTTCATTTTCTTTATTCGTGATTGCATATGATTTTATCTTTCTTTCAGCCACATCAACCTCGTAGAGCGAAATTTTGGGCCCTGACTAATAGATGAGGATATAGCGAGTCAATCCCAATGACAATCAACCCAGAGAATGCAAGTGGATATAAGGGAAAGATGGAAGGTGGTAATTATGGATTACCTTGGGCACACTATATCAATCAGTGCCTCCTATTAGTGACCCTCCAAACAATGGAAGAAAAGGGCCACAGGGGAGGTCACACCGGACTAGGGGTAAAGGATAATCTCCCAAATGAAGCAAGGGAACAAGGGTACAATCAAGAGTGGTCAATCATCCAACTTGGACTATAATCCACATTAGTATTCCCTGAAATTTATATGGAAGAACATGATTACATAAATGGCTAGTGTACCTTCGAATAAATGACCCACCTTTCTTCAAGAAGTATGTTGGATGGAAGAGGGCATTGACAGGAGCATAAGTGGAGACCTCTAAAGTAAAGCTATCTATGGATCATCATAGGATTGTCGGTTGGTTGGCTGACCAAAGGGAGAAAAACTTTCTTCTAGGGGTTACCTCAAGTGAAAGCATCAAATCAAATCGAATCAAACCAAATCACGAATTTAATCATAAAACATTTGGACCGAATTCAAGTTCAATTTAGGGCTTTTTAAACTTGTTAAAAAAATTAAAAAACAAGACCCATGGCACAATAATAGAATTTTGGCACATTGAAAGTTTGAAACCCTTTGTCGCTAACACATTTCCCCATCATGCTTGTTGGTTGTGTATGAGTGTAACCATTTCTTCGCATATATTTTATATTTATTTATTAAAATTCTTACTCACATGTGTTTATTGATGTGATTTCTTATTTTTTATGTTATATTTGATTCTAAATTATATATATATGAAAAATATATAAAGTCGAACCTTATCGGAAAATTTGGACCCGAATCAAACTTAATTGTTGTTGAATCCGAACCATGTGACTTAGCCTACTTCTAATGATGTGTAATCATTTTACCTCATTGTATCTAGGATTCCACTTTTGGTTACTTTTCTAACACAATAACTTGCTTGTATTTTATACTATATGTTTTAGCTTATATGGTTTCTTTTAATACTCCCACTGTATGTCACTGCTGGAAGAAGACATCAGCATGTTACTAGGCTTTCGCATTATGTTTCTTAACCTTAATAGGTTGCCCTCAACATAGCTGAAATATGAAAAAATGTCATTCTTTCACAAAGGTAGTCTACTGGATCTTCATTGTGAACTATTATAAATACCTCCTCCAAGAAGGGATGAATAAAAATAAGACAAAGGTAAGCAACTCTTACAACAAAGATGTATAAAAACACCTAATATTACCAACCCAATCCTATTTAGATGTCACACTGTTAAATCACAATACGTAGCTAAAGTAGAATAAATATCATCATTCTAAAAAGACAGTTCATGTATCTCAATCGTTGGATCATTCATACACCAGATTCTCAAAGTCTGGTCTTTCATATTCAGTAAGATATCTATGTACGTGCAATTCCAAAATTCTTGCCTAGAATTTTTTGGAGGCGGCCCACAATTACTACTAGTCAGTTGTAACTCTTAAATCAATACAAGAAGCAATCAATGTAGATAATCATGTTAAGTCATCATTTTTTGAGAACTGTTTTAATAGTCACGACTCACAACTTATAAATTCCTTAACCTAATCTTCAAAAGAGGAGGACTATTGTCTTGGCTTTGGACCTACAAATAAATCAAGAGCCTTTCATAAACAAAAAATCGAGGGAAAATTTAGCATTTGAAGTACAAGCTAGAAAATTAACTTTGTTTACTAATAGAAGAAAATGTCATATGATACAACATAAACTTACATAAATAAATAGATAAATAAATGGTCGAAGCTAACCTGTTAACATAACTCCAACAGAAATGACAAGAATGATGCCTAGAAGTTTAAAACTCGGAGTTTCCAACCTGCCCCAAACACACCAAACTGTTGTTATTACAACTTTCACAAATCGCTATAGTAAATAAAAAACAGACTAGAAATTATCCTTGTCGATTAAGAATATTATGTTTGAATAATTCAGTGTTTATTCAATGAAACCCCATTTTCCTACAAAACAAGGTAAATCTGAGAAACACGACTCACTTGTACCATTTGTAATGCCATTTGATCTAACAAAGTGAAAGGTACAGCATGAAGCAGGAAGGCTCAGAATTGAAACTGATTTGTCAAAGCTTTGAAAAGAAGAAAATATTGCAAAAGTATCAATTAAAAACAAAAACAAATAAAGCTAAAAACATAACTCAAGCGTAGTAGCCCAACTGCTATAGTACATTAATCTTAGGGTTGGTGACGAGGTCAGGTAGATATGGAATATGGACCTGTTAAAACTTAAAACTTAATCTCCATGCAAAGGCTAACTTATCTATTTGAAAGCAATTTTCGAAATTGAGTTCATAGGCATTGAACAACAATTTCCAATGCAGTTGGTAGGTCAATTGAGTATGAGCGTTATACTATTCAGACCATTGCTGCCTGCTTTGGGCTGGTTTGTGGTTTTCTAATCAGAAACAGTCATTCAAAGCGGCTTTGCCCAGCTCCATACCAGTGCAGCCCCACACAAGAAAAATCAGAACTATCTGATTTAGACCAGCTTGGGCATTTGGCAATATGAACTGGCCATCCAAACAGGTTTTTGAGGGTTCTGTACCAGCATGGACCTACCCATGAAAAGACCTAACACAACAAACATATAAAAATAGAACCCTAACCCTAACCTAAAACATAATGTTTGTTTAAATAATGAGTTCCTCCAATCCCACAAACTCTATTTTCCTAACACTTTTCTCATTGTTTGTGTGTGAGCTTGTGAAGAGTTTGATGTTTGCAGCCAAGTGTTGATTTGGCCCTATCCTTGTGTTGGTTCAAAGTAATTCTTGGTTGTAATCAGACTGCTGATTTGGAATGCTGTTTTTGAGAGCTGACAGGAGTGCCTCTTGGTCTTTTGGATCAGGTCTTTTGCATTGATTTGGAGCAATTTCGAAGCTTGTGAATAAGTGTACAAATATTCTTGAAACCATAATTCTCTTGAAAGAAAATTTGTGGAATTTTTTTCCAGAAACAGCGTTTTATTTTCAAATTTGTTTTTGTTAGTAGAGATATTGCCAGATTCCAAGGGGGAAAAGGACCCTGCATATAACCAATGCAAAATGGTTTAGGGGGGAATGGTATGTGTTGTTGCCCAAACTGTACAGGCAAGATGCGACAACGCTCAGGACGGGGGTTGTCACTCTGATCCCCGCCCTCTCCATTCTAGTTGTCTCCGTACAACAAGCTATGGGGAGTAGTCTCTATGAAATGTGAAGATGGGAGACGTTGGAAACCAACAAGTCTGGGAGACACAACTAAATGGCCTAGCAACTGGGTTGAATTAGCAAGTTAAATGATTCTATTAGATTTATTATAAAGATCTGTGCCTTCAATGGAGTCAACTACTTGCTTAAAACAAATTATTACCAAGTTACCGGATGAACAGTTATTGCTTAAGGATGCTTCACTATCCTAATTTCTAAATGACATGCAAATCCTACAATCTAGGTGAGATGCAGAATCTTGGCTTATTTTAAGTTATATGTCTATTCTAGGTGTATCCTTCATCTTAATTGTTTTGAAGCTAGTCCCTAGGGTAGTTTGTGAGAGAAAAGCCAAGGGGAAGCAAGAAAAGGCTTGGATAATGATACATCCCCTTAGGTTCTAACCACTCGATGCCTCTGGCACTGCAAAGACTATGGCTTTGACAACTGCAAGGTCACCGTGTTAACCACTAAAGAGGTGTTATGCTCCTCAAGCTAGATGAGAAAGGTGGTCCTACTCTCTATCAGCCAAGCTTAAGCTTGGAAGTAATTAATTAATGCAAGATACTAATCCTAGTATGCAAGTGCGAGAGATGGATGAGGACTCTTAAGGTAAGATTATTAATTTCTTAAGTGCTTAAAGACAAAATACAATGAATTGCAACTTAAACAATAAAACAATGATAATCTTCACCACAAGAGAAAGTGCTCGAATTGAACGGTGCCAAAAAATGTTGCCAATATATCAATAAACAATTGCTTAAAAGATAGACAAGATTAAATTGACATGATAAACACAATTAGCAACTTCAAGATTAGAACAATGAAACCTCCAATATACCAATTAGATATACAAGAGAGAGATTGGGTTCCTTATGGATAAAATTAGATCTCTTATCACAATTATGATTAGACTTGATTAAGCACTTTAAGAGTGACTACGATCACAAGAGCTATCTATCTCACAATATCAATGAAGAGAAATGTCAAATAACCAATGATAGCAATGATATATTAGAGTATTAATCCACAATTATCCAATCACATTAAACATTTATCAATCCAATTAGAGCACTTGTGTTTGTTAACGCAAGAGTGCAAATGGATGTCAATGATGCAGAAATGCATTGGAATGCAAGATGGGGCAGCAAATAAATGAATGAGTGCAGCAGTAATAGAATGCCCAATTTCACTTAGAAGAACACTTATCCAAGATGCACAAGGGGCAAAAGGGAGATGCCAAATGAAATTTGATGATATCCAACACCTTTTATCACTGCTGTAAATTCTATATCAGACCTCTATGCAGTGTATATCAGAGCTTGAATTAATATGACAGCTCTCAACAAATTATCAAATATGCCATAAAATGCAAGCCCAACCAACGCAAGTGATATGCCAATGACAAAATATGACTATTAATTGATTTTTATGCCACTGTTAGATGAATTTATCATTGTTGTAGGTGATTGTATATAGTTATAGCGAACATATCAGATCTGAAATTTACTCAACAATAGACGAAAATTCACTTATATGTACTCGAATTGACTTAGGCTTAATTCCCAATGCCTTAAGTGAATTATTGATAAATTTAGGCTTATTAAAAATATGTTTTAGGCCTTAAATACGTTGTTGTCCTAAAACACTTCAGAATTTGAAATTAGGACAGAGATGAAATTAGAGGGTTAGATGGCAGAGCAAGAGGCCTCAAGGCCTTGTAGATGGCTAGTGATATTCCCAATGAACTTGGCTACCTGCAAACACCAAGTTAACTCCAAAATTGCTGCAAAACCAATTGTTAGAGATAAAATGCCAATCTCTTGAAGAAACTCTTGTTTGCAATGAGATCTGGCCCTTATAGGTCTTACGGCCTTCTTAAACCTTGCAAAATAAGTCTCCAACACTAGCTTTTTAGGTTGGGTAAGGGCTAAGGCCTTCAGAAAATGGGTTTCTTCCCCTGTTTGAAAATAAGCAACCTGCAAAAATGGGCTCAAAAACCCTAGACGTCTACAGTTTTTGAGGTCTCCAATGCCAATTTCTTCCTCGATCCTGAAACAAATTTAGAATAGAACCCAATGATAAAATTGTGTTGGCTGATGACTTTGAACCTTGAAAAAAATTCTGTGTCTTTGCATTCTTCTTCCTTGGATTCTTGACAAAATGTGGTCAACAGTATGCAACTTCTGTCGCAAGGAAATTACTAGGGGTCATTTAAATACACTGAAACAACACATGCAAATATACAGAGCAAATTAAACCTTGCTTAAAATCCTCGGCCAGTATTAGATCCAAGAAGCAATCTGCTATTGAAGACTATAATGCAGAAAAGCCTTGGCAAAACAAATGCGACAAGGGATAGGGTGAACTGCAAGTATGAATGGTAGTGAAACACCTAGTTTTGAAGACTCCACTTATCTTCCTCGAGACCCCTTTATAGTACCAATGTTCCCTCCAACAAACGACGGTGCTTATGACAACCAATCCCAAGAGGGTTGATTGTTATTTGTACCTCACACCACCCATGGATCTCTAACACCTTTCAATGCTACCACCTCCATTTGATGAATATTTGGCAATTACTGGGGGGGAATTAGTAATTGTGATTTTTTTATCGATTAATTCAAATTAATTTTCCACTTTCAAGTATTTTCTTTTGCAGCTAATGGCTTACATATATGTTCAGCTTTTAATTGTTTCTTTTGCAGTTACCAGAGAGACATTTGCATATATAAACAACATTCAAAAGCATTCACACAAGTAAGACATTCAGCATGTAACACATATTTGGAACTTATAAAGGGAGAAAACCACGAATTTTCGGCTGAAGTGATGTGAAGGCAAACTCCTACTCCCTTATTACATCAGATTTTTTGTAGGCTCCAAACTAAAGGAGGCTTCTACCTCAATTTCTTCTACACGCTTCAACTTGCAAGGAAGCTCCTACTCCCATAAATTTTCTGCTGGCTGCAACCTACAAGAGGCTCCTAACTAAAAGGGCTCCAATTTGTTCTTTTTCAAGCTATAACTTGAGGGGAGACTATAGTCCCCTAATCAAATTACAAATCAAACTTAATGGTTACCTGGTCTATTTCTCTGTTCTGAACTTAGTTTCTGCCCTCTTTTTTGTTCCTTATCCTCTCAGCTTCTCTTCCTCAAATTTGCTTCTCTTCTGCTTCTCTTCTGCTACTCTTTCTCTTTCTCTTCTCTTCTTACCAGACTGTTCATGAACTCTCTCATACAAATGTTCACTTCTCTAACTCAGCTTTCACTCGAAATTGTATCTTTTATAAACAACGCTTGCTAATTGTTTGTATTCCATGCATGAATCTGAAGTGAAGGGTTGCCTCTTCGAATTCCAAGACTCTTTGTGGTCTATCTCTTCAATTCTTAACTTGAAGATCAAGTCAAGACAAAATATTTTTTTAATACTAGAAAAATAATATAACGTGAGCCAGCAATAATGGTTGAACTATATAATTTAAAATTGTAACTTCAGCCCATATTATTTCACATGTTAGTGTCTTCTTGTAAATGTAACCTCAGCATGTATACCATTGTTAATCTTTAATGAAAATATCAAGTTTTCAGGCCTTATTCTTACTGCAAATACTAAATATTGATGTTACTGTATATTGCAAATACAATGTTCTTCAGACAAACTTTCATTCAGCACTCTAACGCGCCCTTTATTCCAAGTAGCCTACATTACAATGTGAGTCCTCAGTTATGCACCCTATGTTACTCTGGGCGTAACGCGATGTCTAATACTGCCTTCATAAAAGTTAAAATCGTCTCGTCTTTCACCATTTGATCCCTGTAGCCTTTCACAATCTGACTGCAATCATTGACTCATTTTTGCCTTCATCTTCATCATTGTATCAGCCTTTCAAAGTCTTGCCTTGTATTTCATTGGAGTTTGGAGTCTTTCCTTGTTTTTCACTGGAGTCTTGCCTTCATATTCATCTTAATCACGGTATCAGCCTTCTTCAATTTCAATCAACATCACTTGAATTATCCTTCATAGTCATATCAACATTTGACATCAATGCCAATATCTCCAACTTTCTCCCCCTTTGGCATTGATGGCAACATTGTGCTCATTGTGCTCCTCCCCCTTTGGGCTTAAGAATGATCTTCCTTATTTCTCCTAACAACCTCATTTCTACTGCCAACACCTCCCCCTCTGACATCATTGGCAAGGGGTTTTGCAGGTAAATATTAAATGTTTAGCAAACTTTATACTTTGTATCAGATTATTGAGATATTTTGAAAGTAAATAAAATATTCAATCATCACCATCACCATTCAAACATTCTTCAAGTATCATTCTTGAGGCATTTGTCTTTGTGCTTATGAATTTGATAGTGTAATGTCCCAAAATTTTGGATTACCTGGTGAGGTGGTTAGCGGGGTTTTCCAAAGCTTGGGTCAACCTAGCCATCGAAGCGGGATTACTCCATTGGTGAGCCTGGAGGGCTTTAGAGGAACTTTTGGGTCCAACTAGGATCACTTACCATATTTCATCATCGGTTTGCTCTTGGTTCTGTCGCATTCCAATGATTTCTGTAAAATGACATTATTAACAGACATATTTTAATTAATTACACTTAAGGTGTTGCTTCAAGCTGATTACTTGGAGAAACGCCTTAATGTAATAGCTCATTGGAATTGGGGCGAAAAGATATACAGGGCAGGATGATAAAAAGGGGTTTTGGATGGCCAATGTGACCACATAGGCGAATTAAGCATTTTATGGCATTAAGAGTGACATTAATTAGATTATAAAAGTCGCTTTATCAAATAAAGGAAAAGTTTTTTTAGATATTTTATTGGAGGGAAAAGGTAAATGAGTTATAAAAAGGGAAATGAGGGGGTCTCTTCCTCATTCGTGCATTTGTGAGTTTGGAGAAAGAGCTCTTGGAGAGATTTTGAAGGAAAAGCTTAAGATTTTGGAACCCTAGCCACCATAGCAGACTTCGGTGCTGAAACTAAACACCCTAGTTTGGATTTGAGAATGAAATCACTTGGATTTCACCACTGAGCTTCAATGGATAACAAGATTTCTGAGAAATATTGAGGTATTCAAGTGTTATCAATTGATTTTAAAGTCTTATTTGTTATTTTCCATTGCATTGTGACAAGCTGAGAAACACCCATGAAGAAATCAAGTGTCAAGCTACTGTTGGGGTCAATTTGGTAGTTGAATCTCATACTACCAAAGGGAATCGAACTTCTGGTGCTTTTGTACAAGTTCTGGAACTCAAACAGGCCCAAGAAATTACCAGGATGGAACCACATCTTCCCATGCGTTATGAATAAAATATAGATATAAATAATGTAAATATAAATAGTAATAACACATCATAAATAATGATTAATTAGTAATTAGCTAATGAAGAGGTATGTCCCTAAGGACATGACCGTTCATAAAGGGACACCTGCCTAGGGTATATAAGCAGGCCGTCACTCTCATTTGTAACATCATTCTCATTCATATATTTTTAATATATATTATTCTATCTTCAATGGAGATATACATCAATGTTGCACGACTCGTACTCGTGTAAGACTCTTCTAGCTATTGACTCGGCGACCCGTATAAGACTCGTAAAATACTCGGAAAAAATACATAAAAGTTTAAAATATGGTAAATTTTAAGCACAAAAAACAAAAATAAAAAAAATGAAAAATCGAACTTTGAGAATTTCCAAGGATCTTATGTGGGTCCTATGCGGATCTTCACGGGTTCAATGCAGGTAGCCGAGTTTTATGCGGGTTTTGGCAGGTATTGGCAATGTTGGAAATACTGAGAGGGGGGTGAATAAATATTTATTTTCAATTATTATTTTTACCAGTTAGATCACCTATAATTAGAACACAAAATGAACAATAAGAATAAATACTTTTATTAATCTCAATAAATCAAGTACAATATTTGTGTAGGGCTCCAACCTTAGATGAAGACACCAATCTTCAATCTCCCAGGTTCCAACCTATATTATGCCAAGCACCAACTTGGACTTCCCAAGGCTCCAACCCTATCTTCCAAGGCACCAACCGTGTCTCTATGAGGCTCCAACCTCTAGGGCTCCAACCCTCAGCTTCAAATCGTCAGGATAAGTTTGATGATTTTTCACAGCTCCCAATATCTTCTTCAACGAGCCTTGTCTATCTTCAACAATGCCTCCTCCAAGTCACTTCATCAATGACAACCTTGTCTTCTTAGAAGGTGTCACCACTACTCTTCATATTTCCCAAACAAAGATCTTCAAGGTTACTCCATGAGGGCTTCAGCAAAGCATCATGTCTCCAAGTGTGCCTTCAAAATGTCAGTTCCAAGGTATGTCTTCACAAAGCTTCAAATGTTCTTCCAAACTTTCTTCAAGGATGCTTCAAGGTCTTCAATAAGGTGCCCCAAGACTTCTTCAAAGTTTCTTCAATACGCTGCACCAAACCTGCTCCAAAAATTGCTCCAAGGATTTCCATGATCTTCAAGGCTCCAAAATAGTCTTTTAAGATTTTTCTCCCACACACAAGATCTGTCCACTTCAAGTCTAGTATGTTGCTTCAAGATGCTCACAAATTGCTCCAAGATTTTTTTTTGGCAAATGCTTCTTCAAATGCTTCATTGTCCACCAAATGCTTCACTGTCCAAGGTCTTCAAATTCTGACTTGTACAAGCTTCCAGCTATCACTTCAAGCTTTACTGTTGATTGTTCATTATTAGCATTGAGCCCTCCACAGTTGTATCTCTAATCTTCCACAAACCCTCCAAAGAAACACTTATCCAAGCTCCAAAGAAGTACTAGTCAACTCTTCAAGTATCCACAGATGTGTTATCACTGTGATATTGCCACAGAGGTAAGTCCGAGTTGTTCATAGGCTATAAACCACAAGACCGAGCCCTTAAAACTTGACTGCAATTTGTAACCCAGATTTGAGGGCTACTTTCATAACACAAGTCACTAGTCCAAGCTTTATCACCATCCAGCACCAAGTTTTTATCACTATCCAGCACTGAGTATTTATCATTGTCCAGCACCGAGTTATCTAGTCACAGATGCAAAGTGCAGAGGTAGTCTGAGGCACCCAATAGATCTGACTGAGCCTAAAAACTAAGCTTCTGAACCTCTGCAATGCTAGCTGTTCACAGATCCGGTTTCCATAGGTCTTCTACATATCCAATTTATGAGCTCTAGAACAAATATCCCCAAACAATTTAATCCTTCAATTCCTTCTCGATGTTCCTAGTTCATGAGTTGTGAACTGTAATGTGTCTCTGTAATAGATCTTCACTGAATCAATGATTTGAAATGAAGGTTTAGACTTGTATTTATAGTGATTTTGTTTATAACTGAAGGGACACGTCTATTTGAAGTGAGGCTGACTTGTATGACTGAGTGTAGGTCGACTTCAACTATCTACGTCATCTATGTCATTAAATCCTTCATCAAGTGTCATCACTGGAGGACGTGGATGGGTATCAGAAGCTTTAACATGACACAGCGTGCAAAAACTTGCGATATATTAAAGTTTCGATGCAATGAACGCGATATTATATTAAAACGTTATGATAAAGCCAATCAAGTCCGCAACCATATCGGCAATCAGAGATTAGGTCTTATCAGAGGTGACATTTCAAAAGTTCTAATAAAGTGGCGAATGTGATTTGATAATTAAATCATTAACTTAAATCAAGTCAATTTTGCATATCGAAAATCGGAGCTTAGGTCTTATCGGAGGTGCCATTTCAAAAGTTTCGATAAAGTGGCGAATGTGATTTAATAATTAAATCGTTAACTTAAATCAAATCAGGTCTGCATATCAGAAGTCAGAGCAAACCAGAGGTTATATGATATCGCATATCGAAGATCGGAGGTTTGGAGTGGTGACACACAATAAAAACGCCGATATGATATTTCTCTGATAGGGTTTTATTATATGCGTTGAATATGATTTCCATTGTCGTGTCTTCAACTATGTCATCATCTCATCTCCATGCCTCCATATCATCATGTGGTCTTCAACCATGTCATTATGTATAGTCATCTAAGTCATCAACTTATTAAATGTTTAAGTGAAGGCTTCTTCACATGAGCAAGGATATCATCATGGTTTTAGGGCCTCTTCATCAAGAGCAAGCATATCATATTCCCACAACAAGGATAGTTCTAGGGCTTGTATATTGGACACATAATTGACACTCAAAGACTAGATCACTATGAACATCAATCTTCATGTTTTAGAGCATCGTGGACATCTTAAACTAGACTTCTTGATTAGTGTCTTGACATCTTCATAATGTACGAGCAACCTTAGCACCTGGGGATTGCATTAGGTTCATTGACATCACAAGAATATTTGCCATCTCCAATAATGCTATATTGACATCAATGACAACCTTAACTAACAAGTAGAAACTGCAAGTTTTATGCGAGTAACCCGTCTCACTATAAAACTCGTCAAGACCCGCGGGTACTTGTGGGTCTTATAAGAGTCATGTAACAATTATCTACATATTCCAAGTCTTTTGGAGTGTTTAACCTACTATAACGAACCTTGTTCGTTACATTGGTATCAGAGCATATAGCTAAAGTATACAAACTTTGTTCGTTACATTGGTATCATAGCATTCCTCTAAGTATACGAACTTTGTTCGTTACATTGGTATCAGAGTTGTTTGATCCTCTAGGCACTCAACTACTGCACGGAGCCAGCCTGATCAAGCCTTTGTCCATCAATTTATCGTCAACCTTGTTGTCGTTGTAATCGAAGCGTTTTGCTACACAAAGTTTGGAGTTTCTCTGTTTTGCCACTTCGTTACATTCAAGCCCTTGGCCTATTAAAAAAAATTATTATTAAATAAATAAATAAAATTCAACCAAAAAAAAACATTACCTGACACGAAGGCAAAGGGGGCGGACGGTTAGCCCACTGCTCGGTCACATTTAAGCCACACAACCACAGGAACTATAAAAAAATTATCAAAGTAAAAAAATAAAAATAAAAAGATTTATATACATTTAAAAAAAAGGAGTATATGTGTCCGCCTGGGGTAGCTCAAGTGGCGATGGCCGTGGAATGAAGTCTCACCGAACCGGAGATCTTGGGTTCAAATCTTCTACTACCCTCCCCCCCTTGCGGGGTGAATAATGAACATGTAAAATCGGAAATGGGAGAGTCCTGCCAAGATTAACAAAAAAAAAGGAGTATATGTAAAAAAATTTAAAAAATTGAAAAAAAGAGATTTAAAAATATATATATTAAATTAAAAAAAATGTTATAAAAAAATAAAAATAAAATATAAATGTACATTAAAAAAAAAGATACATAAAAAAAGGAAGAAGGAGTCGTTGTCTTCGCTAAGCCCCGACGAGAACCTCCATTGTGCAACTGTTGTCATCACTGCAAGCTTGGCCAAGCTCCGACCAACCACTACACGCCGACAAAGCCACGCAAAAAAAAACAAACAAATAAACAAACCCTAGCATCAACCGTTGCAGCGGACAAACCACCCTCAGCTATCGTAGCCTCAACAATCTGTCGCAATCCGACATCGTGACACCGCCGACGCCTATTTTGCCACCACCAATTTCCAGCGGATTGTCTGACGCAGTGTTCTTGGGAGCAGGAGCGAAAGCAGGGAGCGGGAGCGAAAACGGGAGCGGGAGCGACATTTTCAAAAGCTCCCGGTTTGGGAGCGAGTCCCGGAGTGTTTTTTTATATAATATATATATTTTTTATATTTTGATACATATGTCAACAAAAACATGTAGAATAATGAATTAGATATAAAAAACATAAAAAAACATAGATTGAACCATATAATAACAATCATCTAGAAGTTATAATCTTCATCAACCACGTCCACAAGTTAGTAACATACAACATACTGAGTCTCATGATTTATCAATTTTAAAGTTTCAAGCTTTCAAAATTCAATATATAACATTTATCATCATTAATCACCAAAGTTGTACTTGTAAGCTAAGTGTAACCATTACAACAAATAATATCTAACATGAAATGAAATGCTATAAAATGAAATGAAATGAAACAACTTTCAACTTTCATGAAGCATCATATTCATAATTCATTACTAATGAGTTATAATTGCCAACTTCAAACTTAAAAAAATGTATTGTTTACAAAAATATCATAATAAATATGAAAGAGTCAATATTTATAAAAGCTACTAGAAACTAGATAAGAGAAGTAAATCTATTATCTATTTCTGATGCTTGGGCCTCTTGCCACCACGAGAAATGTTTAACTTTTTAGTCTTGTTGGAAAATCAGGGTCCTTGTCATTAATATCACCCTCTAAGCATTAATATCCAAAGGTATCCTTGTCATTACCTCTGTATCTGTATAGGGATCTTTGTCATTAATATCACCCTCTAAGCATTAACATAAGATAGAAAAGCATAGCATGTCAAGTTAAGATTTTGTTTGAGTGATGCATACATTTTTAGGAGGGTCATGATAGAGGAGTTCGACAACCAATGCATCAAGGTACATAGAGGGATTGGTGCTCTTGATTAAATACGAGTTCCAAACCCTAATACATGACAAAATTCAACGGAAACATTGCAATCCCCCAATCCTGAAATCCTGAAAAATTGATAAGTCTGCTGGATTTTGAATGAAATCTAAAATTCTACTTTCTCCATATGAAATCCAATGAGGCCAGAACCACTCACAAACATCCTGAGTCATTTCATGGTAATGTTAAAAATTTAAGTAAAAGGATGAAAATGAAGATTAAGGAGAATACTAGGGCCTAGACTTGAGCATCCCACTCAAAAATTATTTGTTTCTTTCCAAAAAAAAAGCATTTCAAACATTACTATGAAAAAAATTGCAAAAAAGGCAAAACGCACCCGAAAAGGTAGGGAGCGAAAAAAAATTTAGGGAGCGCGCTCCCGAAATCGCTCCCTTTTCAGGAGGGATTTCAGGAGCGCGCTCCCGAGTCGCTCTTGCCCGGAGCGCAGATTGGGAGCGGGATCGGGGGGGGCACTCCCCCGCAACACTGGGACTCTGACGTACCCATCCATAACCGCCAGTGTCCACAGTGAGCCCAAGCCCCCAGCAAGTCATCTCTCACCTGTGTACATTCCCGCTCCACCGCCTATATCTACTAGAAAGGCAGTTCGTGTGACAGGCCCCAGGGAAACCAAATAGTTACCCACTCCCAGCACCAACCTATAACATTCGTTAGTGAATTCTTGACACACATCCATCACCGCCTTGCACCACACAGTGTTTGTGACCCGTCAATCACACCATTGCCTTTGTTGGTTTACCTTTTCAAACTTCCATCCCTACAGACGTTTCCTTTGTCTTGTTGTCAATGTGCCATTTCATTGAGTGCCACATTGACTTCGTGCAATCTAGCCATGTTTGGATGCCAACTGCTGCGTAGATTTCCATATAGTCGAATTCATTCAACAATTGGTGTTCTGTAAGGAAATTTTTCTGGGATTAATTAAATTCCGCACCATCTGAATGTACAAGTCAAAACAAATCAGTACCAATCCGTTCAGTCACATCTGTTGAGAGGAAAAAAATCGACTAAAGCCAAAGCCTTTAAGATTGATAATGAAATAAAAAGAATTTATATATATGAAAGATTATAAATAAAAGATATATAAAGAGAAATATTATTTAATTGAGCCCATATTTATACAAAGTATACCTTATTAAAAGTTCAATTGAAAATATCTATATATATATATATATATAGAAGTGATAATTAATAAAAGTTCAATTGAAAATATATATATATATATATAAGTGGAATTATCAGAGATGCAGGAAAGATTTTAGTTCAAAAATTTTAGAAGAGAATTAAATAAAAAAGAGAGAGAGAGAGAGAGAAGTTAAGAAAAAAAACAAAGAGATGCATTCCACAAACAACCATGGTTTCTTTTCAAAATGTCATTTTTGTTCAGAGGGATATTTTAATTGTCAAGAGTCATTTTGAAATCAAAATGTGGTTTGCACAAAATGTTACAAACTTTTACTTTAGTCGAATATTTAAGTGATTCACAAAAAAAATTGTTAGCAAGTGATATAAAACAGTTAATGGCAATATTTAAGCGACAACATGCAGACCTTAATAAGGAAATGAAGAAAGTAGAATCCAAATTGCAAGTTAAAAGCCCATCATCACCCTTACAAAAAAATGTAATTCAGTGTACCCTGAAATTGTAGCCCGAAGATCAAGAGAAAGACAAAATAGCAAAACTTCAACAAAAAAAAGAAAGCATTACAACAAAAATATAAAGATCTTGTTGATATGCATTAGAAAGAAGTAGTGGAAAAAGACAGGAATTTCTCACCTCAAAGACCATGTTAAAAAATTACTTGCACAAGTCAAGAAGACTAAGGTCACAAAGAAGGAACTCAAGAAGCACTTATTAGAACAAGAGGAAAATTTACGTTTAAATTCAAACAATTCAGAAAATGAAGAACTTTCACGTCTAAGGAATCATAATCAAAACCTCCTTACACAAATAAAGAAGCTTAAAAGTGACAAGAAGCCACTAAAAGACGAGTTAGAACAACTTACTCAAGAAGACGTATTGAACTCTCCAGTCGTAACAGTAAAAGGAACGAATACCGATTCGAACCAGGGAATTGGGTATTCTATTGCTGGTAATGCTGATAACCCTTGAAATATACATTCCTAAGCTGTTTTAAGGGCAACAAGGAGCCATGGTTGCTGGTAAATGAAGACAGACACTGGGGTCTCTAGATGTGGCACCTGTAGCTGATATTATCATTAGATTCATTACAAAGCCTCAAAAATTGAGCAGTGGGGTCTGTGCTTGGTACTAGAGCTGATATCATCTTCCAAAGTACAGTTATGCACCCAGATTTATTGTCCCAAGCATTTATTAGGTTCTATTGATTATTTAATTATTGTACCATCATATTTCAAATGAATAAAAGGGTTATTTCCATTGATACTCATTTCAGATTGCCATATGCTAGCTGTATAATAATTTCTGAGTCTGATATCAGTTGAATATATTGTTTTTGAAGTCTGTTTGGTGTTCTATGAGTATTGTATGACTATCTTGAAGACAAATTTTATAAAAACACAAAAAAATCATCTACAGAAGTACACAGTCAAACTGTTTGACGAAATATGCCATTGAAACTTCAATTATAAACCCAGAAATTTACTATCAGTTTGAGAAATTTCCAAGTGGGAATTTTACAGTGGTATCAGAGACTTAATCTTGGCGCAGCCGTGGGTTGTTGTTAAAAATAACCCAGAGCATGTTCTTGGACAGCTGTTGGGTTCAAAGGGCAGATTATAACAAGGGAAAAATGCTTCCACGTCAAGAAAAATTGTTGGCCCAGAAATTTGAAAACTATAAAAAAAACCTTTGCAAAAATGCTAGAGCACATCAAAGCATGGGTGTCATCAAAGACAGTGAATAGAAAAAAGAATAGCAAATCCAAAGAAGAAAATGTAGTCGAGGACCAGGAAGCAGGGATTGAAGATGAAAATCATAAGCAAACCTTCCAGGACGAATTGAGAAAAGTCACACCCGTTGAAAATGAAGCTATCACAGGTTCACCCCAACAGGTTGGAACGAGAGTTTGGGATGAAAGGGAATCATAAATTGCTACAGAATGATTGTCATCACTTAGCAAGATTGTTGAGTTAGATGATGAGTACAAAAAAAATCATGAGGCCACAACAGTTGATGATGATTCCCAAGAGGTGTGCAAAGATGATAACACACAAGTGGTCGACAGTGCAAACTCAGTCCCTTTAGTTGATGAGATAAATGTTGCTCACACTCTACTTATGCTTATAACTTGGAAAACCAATTGAAGATGAACGCAGACAAGATTAGGGCAGCCACGAGGCAATATGATGATGCACTGGTATTGGTGACAAATTATTGTTGGAGAAATACAGTGGCACATGACAGTTTAAGAGGAAAGCCTTCACTTGCATCTTTTCAAACTCTCAGGAAAGCATTTGTAGAGATGAAATCTAACTATCTATACCTCCGTTTAGACAGAGATCACCTATTCATGCTTACTGAAATATATCATGATGCGCTAGTAGGTAAAGAGGAGGAAGTCGACAGGCTTATTTATGAGCTTGAGATTTCACAGGAGTCCTTGAAGAACACTCAGATGGCCCTTCAAGAATCAGAGTTGCAGGTTGACCAGTGTTGTATGGAGTTGAATTGTGTACATTATTCTATGGAAACCAACACAAAAGAGGATGTTAGGGACACTCATGATTTGATAGAGGAGCCTCTTGTGATAGTGGAGCACGAGGAGGCCCCAGATGAACTGCCACTTGCAAAAAGGCATGTTCCAGAGGTTTCTGATTATACACCCACGGGATGTAGATATACATATATTTCAGATGAGGATACATCCAAGTTCGGTTGACACGAGTGGAGTGCATACTGGAGATCCCGGTTGGCATTGGAATTTAGGTGGGGTTTTCAATCATTTACCAGGTGTGAATGATGACTATGGCGTTGACAGGGTGATTGACCCAATGACCAAGCATTCACGTTCCTCCACACTTCCATTAGAGTTATGGTCAGCGCTAGTGGCGAGTTGTTTGATGCAGGCGTGTGCCGACATTGGGAGATGTGTTGGCACATCATTCATGCATGGGGTTGCAAGGTGGTCAGCATGGCCCAACAAGAGATATTTGTATGGGATGGCATTTGTATACCACCAGATAGAGCAGCATATGGGGATGATGTTCTTCCATTGATGTATTGGGCACACGAGCCACTGAACATCGGCACAACAATGACATCCCCATTAGCATGTGAGGAGTCATGCCACTTAGGTCTACCACGTTAGAGAAGAAGATATGGCTCACATCATGGTGGGTCCACATGCAAGAAGGCAAATACATTATCACATGCGGGATACTCAACGGTACAGGGTGTGTCAGCATCAGGTGGTGATACCCAGTGGGGTATAGGGATATGCCATGGTGTGCAGAGGTATGCAAAGGAGTACAACGATGCATGGTTTTATGCAGTGGTGTATGGTGCTGCTCAACGAGATCTCGGAGCATTGCTTCTGGCGAGACAGATTGATTGGCACATTGGCATACCAGTGGGCTTCGCTTACCTAGGATCGATGAGTGGGTGGATGAGAGTCAAGGAGCATTGCATTCCTTGAAGTTTGATCTTCAATTGGAACATCCCCTGATTAGAGTCAATGTCACACGGTTCGGTTTCGAGTTTGGTTCGACAATGATTAGGTTCAAATGAGGTTCGCCATTAGGTTCATATATATATATATATATGATAAAATAGTAAGAAATCAACATCAATAAACATCAAAAATGCTATCACGAGCATGGAAACTGCAAGGATAAATTACAAGCTTGAGTTGCGACATGAAGTTATAAGTTTTGATCTATGCACTTGATCAATGACTATGATGTTCGATGAGGTACGTTGAATCTCATAAAAAAATTAAGGTTCGCCAAAATTCGAACCTCGAGGTTAAAGTTCGACGAACCTTGTGACATAGATTAGAGTCAAAGAATAGGATACTCGCAAGACTACCCATGGGGGTCCATACGGGTTCCTAATCATGCTCTTGGGATTGACCCATTGCATCTGTCACTTTCCAGTCTGATAGATTGTTGCAAAGGTTTTCATTGTTGTTCTTTGATGCTCTCATCACATATAGCAAGACACATGGGGGTCACCTGAGACAGTTGGGTGAGACACAGTGCATCGTGGACAGGATAATGACTTCCCAGTTGAGGCATATGGTCGAAACACGAGTTGATAGATACAAGATTAGGGATGGCGTGACCCACTGCAGAGGAAATGTATGTTGTACCCCTGAGTACACAGTTAGGGAGATGATAAGGAGAGAGTTGCATGACACACCTTCAACAAGACATTTCAAGGCAATATACGAGCATGGGGCACAGTGGATGGTAGGCCTCTTTTATAGGAAGTCGTGTGCACTCCAGGCAGTAATTGGGTACATCACCAAGAGTTGGGATAACATAGTCTGTTGTGTGATTAGGCAGGAGCAGGGCAGTTTAGCATGTGCCAGATTGATTCATGATACATGGTCTCCATCTATTGGTTTCATACAGGGACTACTCATGAGGCACGGATGCGCGCCAACAGTTAGCAATATTTCGCCGCAACAGTCAGTTATAATCAAAGTGGCACAGCGACAGCATCGCAATTCCCTTTTGAGATTAGCATGGGACCCGAGCTTTACAAGTCTCAACATCTCAACTACCATTATGGATGAGTTGGTATTTACATGGGAATATCACTTAGATCTTCCATTGGACTTCAATTTGGCAGAGGATGCTTCACTTCCTAGTGATTCATTGACGGTATCAGAGGTAGTAGTGGTTAGTTCTTGTGGGCAAGGACCCTTTTCAACGGGTTTTGGATTGTACTTTTAGGAGCTCACTCATGACGTGCATGGGATTGGTTTTTGGTAAAGCAGCTTCTTAAGGAGTTGGTCAGAACTTCGCATTTTCAAGACGCTCTACTTATTTCCAGTATGCAGAGGGCCTCTATGTTGAAGGAAGTGTAACTAGGTTCGGTCTTCATAAATGTACTTTTGATATTTGTACTTATTCAAGAAAAGAAATATTATTTTTATAATATATGTCAATGACTTCTTGCTCATTGAAATAGGTCTAGCGCATGTCAAAGTGCTACAGGTGAGTCAAATAGTCAAAAGAAAATGTTGAAGGCCTTAAGGGCATGTTACACCATGTATAAATATATATTTAAGTCAAAGGGATAACCTCCAAGCAAAGTCAAGTCTACTCCTATGCAATGGCATCATCAAAAGCTCCTTCAAGCATGCTACACCACCATGGAAACTATTCGCAATCTGCTCAACAAATTAGCCTCCAAAAAGCCCTCAAAGTCGGCCTACAAACAAGGCTTCTAGTCGGCCTAAATGGAGGGACAGTCCTCTATTTATAGAGGTTGTCCACTCCAAATACAACGCACCAAATTAGCTCTAAAATCCGCAAGAGAAAGAGCACAAGAAGAACAAAGGAAGTCGAGGTAAAGGGTCTACTAGGGCAGCGAAGTAAGGAGGAAGAACAGCGAAGATTGAGGGACTGTTTTCTAGGATATACACAGTCACACGTGCGACGAAATGAAGGGCAGTCTGCAGCTATATCAACAGTGAGATCATAATTATATATTCTTCTTTGTTTGGGCTAGTGACTTAGGCCTATTAGGCCCCATACTCAAGCGAAGAAAGGGTCTCTGTTAAATTATGGTATGTTCTATGTTTAGAGCAGTTTACTTATTTTTCTTCTTATTAGCCACAGATTAGCAATCACACATACATTAAGTAAACTGCAGATAGAACATTAAATGATCAACAGAAAACAAGCCAAGACAAGAGACACAAGATGTGGCGACTAGCCAGGGACAAACCCCAATGCAGGGAAACCCTTTGATCAAAATTTCAAATCTTCTCTTATCTTCAATAGTTCAGCAAAGAGAAATAGTACAAAATCTGAATTCTATAATTTTATATCAGCAGCAGCAAACCCTAGATCAACAAAGTCAAACTTCATCAAACTAGCTGACTTCTAAAATACTTGGACAATTTCCAGTCAACTTGTCTTCGAACAGCCTGAAGAAACAGCGCTTGAACAGCCCCAAAAGTTCAGACAATTTGCAGATTTCTGAAGTCAACTTGCAGCCCTAAACTAGAGCAGTCAACACCGGTCAAACCAGAGGTCAGATCACCTCAATTTTCGTGCCAAAAATTGCGGCCTACCTAGGAGAGGCAACCACACCCAATTTGCACTTTTGGAAGGTCAACGCTTGGTCAACGTTAGTCAAAGAGATGACCTGCTGCCCTAGCGTCCTCCTTTCTGCGTCTTCCTTGCCCTAGGACATCTTCCTTTCAGCCACACGTGTGAGAGAGAGAGAGGCTCCTTTTATGCATAGGAGAGAGAGAGAGAAGATGAGTGAATTGAATTGTCCAAATGAGGAGAATGCTCCTTGTATTTCTATGCAAACATGAAGTTGAATAGACATGATTGTTGGGCTTTTGAGCCTACATAAGTTTACTGGCCGACCTTGACAATTTGTCCATAATCAAAATAAATTCATATCTCCATAAATACTTATCGGAATCAGATGATCTTTAGATCAATCCTACACCTCTCGATGAGAGGAATCTAGGAAAAATATCAGAAGCCATAAATAAGGTGATCCACGTGGAGTTTGGCCCTAGTTTCCAATTTTAACACTCCCTCTCAACTAGGGAGAACTTCATCTGCAATCTGTCACACTGTCACTGCTATCCATCCATCAAATGCACTGTCCTGTACAGCTTGACCCCACTTTGCTCTACTCTGCTTTGCTCTACTCTACTCGAACTATGAAGAAGAAGAAATGATCGAGGATGTATCATACCATCCTCCACTAACCCGAAGTCAATCTCAGAGTGTGAACCACTCTCACTGATCCCAGATCAATGGAGGTCATCCTAGCATAGGGAGTACGGTAGATACAGCGATGCGTCCATTGATAGTACTACTATGGTCCCTATCCTCATTTCCCTGCTCATTGATCAGATGAGAGGTACTTCCCATGAGTCCCAGACTGCATGGGTAGGATGCCTCGACAGGAGAACTAATCATCCTGTCCACAGGAGAACGAATCATCCTGTCCAGTGGATGCCACGAAGAACTAATCATCTTGGCCTACAGGAGAACTAATCATCCTGCTCCACAGTCGCCACGAAGAACGAATCATCCTGGCCCACAGGAGAACTAATCATCCTATTCCACAGTCACCACGGGGTGTCACAGGGGAAAGTTGAACCTTTACCCTGTATAGAGTGCACCATCACGGGATGGTGAGTTGCCCTGTGGTCACATGTCGCTCCAAGAAGTACCACGCGCCCCCTCAAGCTCCCAGAGCTCAATACATCATACTCGACCCTCATAAGAGGGTCTCTAAACGACACCAAGTCGTTCTCGGAAAGTCAAGAATTTGACCTTTCCTAGGGGCTTTGTCAAAATGTCGGCGACCTGTTCATCTATACCGATATGTTGGAACCTTATTGCTCCTCGCTGCACCATATCTCGAATATAGTAGTACCTGATATCGATATGCTTGAAGGGATCATGAAATATGGGATTCTTTGATAAACGGATCCCGCTCTGGTTGTCACACAGAATCACGGTGGTATCCAATGTAAATCCAAACAGCGCACTGAAGAGCTTTCGCAACCAGACTGCCTCACAAGAGGCCATGCTAGCAATAATGTACTCTGCCTCGGTGGTGCTCAAAGCCATTGACTTCTGCTTCCTGCTCATCCAAGATATCGAGGCAGATCCCAAAGAGAAATAACACCCGAAAGTGCTCTTTCGGTCCACCACACTGCCTACCCAATTAGCATCAGTATACCCAAGTAGTCTCACATCTCCGGCAGTGTATCTCAAACCATGAGTGATTGTGCCACGAAGATATCTCAACAAATTCTTGGCACCAATCCAATGTGAGTGGTGAGGCTCAACCATATGTTGACTCAATGTGTTGACTGCAAAGCATATATCCGGACGGGAGTTTACCAAGAACATTAATGCTCTGACGAGTTGATGATACTCAGTAGCATTACATAAAACAGGTCCAGTAGCACTACCGCTTAACTTCTTGAAGTCAAGCTCCATCGGGGTAGTTACAGGCTTGCAGTCCACCATGCCGAATCTCTCCAATATCTTCACCGCATATTTTCCTTGAGATAGGAAAATCTCCACTGGTTTCTGCCAGACTTCCAGTCCTATGAAATAGTGCATAAGTCCTAGATCTTTCATCTCGAACTCAGAAGCCAGCTCCCTCTTAAATTCGTGAATGAGAGGGTCTACACCTGTTAGAAAGAGATCGTCAACATATAGCACCAGTATGAGAGGCTTGTCATCTATAACCTTAAAGTAAAGGTTAGGGTCGGCTTCACTCCTAGTGAATCCCAGCTTCATCAAGTAACTATCGATCCTCTCATACCATGCTCGGGGTGCTTGCTTTAGCCCATAGAGGGCCTTCTTCAACCTGCACACATGAGATTCTCGATCATAAATCTCAAATCCTTCGGTTTGCTCCACATAGACCTCCTCTTTGATCAAACCATGTAAGAATGCAGTCTTGACATCCATCTGATGTAGGTTCCATCCTTGCGAAGTTGCAAGGGCTATGATCGAGCAGATGGTGGTATATCGGGCAAAAGGTGCAAATATCTCATCATAGTCTATACCTTCCTTCTGGGAGAAGCCACAAGCGACAAAACGAGCCTTCTACTTTTCCGCACTTCCATCAACTGCATGCTTTATCTTGTAAAGCCATTTGGAAGTGACAACTGCTTTGTCTTGGGGTCTGGGGACCACATCCCAAACATCGTTTTTCATAATGAACTCATATTCCTCGGTCATAACATCCTTCCATACTTGATGCTTGACTGCATCTGTAAATGACGAAGGCTCATTTTGGATGATCGTGCTCATGATAGTCAGGTATCCCCGATACCTGTTCGGCTTCTTACTTTCACGGAAGGTTCCTCGGGGTGCAATGTGTCCTTCAGCGTCATCAAGTGTCCCCCTAAGCCATGAAGGCCTCTTCCTAGAAGAGGAAGGCTCTTGCAAAGGAGGATCAATAGGGTCCATAGGTTCTTCCACATCGAGCATTGTCTCATCTTCTTTTTCCTTCGGCTCCCCGGTGTCAACTTCTTTAGATCCCCTTAAAGTAGGAAGACTGTCTACCTTGCTAAGAGCCATATCTTCATCAAAAGTGACATCATGACTAATCTCGACTTCCCTTTGACCAGTTACATAATAGATTCTATAGCCCTTAGTATTTTCGCTATAGCTCACGAAGATTCCTTTCTTTCCATATGCACCCAATTTATTCCTTTTTTCTTTAGGCACATGAAAATATACAAGGCTTCCAAAAATTCTAAAATGAGATACGTCAAGTTTCTTACCAATGAACATTTCTTCGGGAGTCTTGGAAACCAATGCTTGATGAGGGCATCGGTTTTGTACATATACGGCGGTATTTGCAGCTTCGGCCCATAGAAACTTCGAAAGTCTTTGATCATAGAGCATAGCACGGACAGCTTCGACAATTGTACGATTCTTCCTTTCCACCACACCATTATGTTCATGAGTGTATGGTGTAGTAGTCTCCCTCTTAATGCCAGCCTCTTTGCAAAAGTCATGAAACTCATTGGATTCATATTCAATCCCATTATCAGTCCTTAAGATCTTGATCTTCTTTTCGGTTTGATTCTCGATCAAGGCTTTGAAGTGTCGAAACCAGGAGAACACTTCATCCTTCTTTTTCAAGAAGTATATCCAAGTCTTGCGAGAATAATCATCTGTAAAAGTGAGGTAATATAAATATCCTCCCAAGGAGTTCACAGGCATCATAACGGATATGTCTGAGCGAACCAACTGCAATATATTAGATGTCTTGCTTTGGCTTGAGGGGAATGGTCCCCTTTTGAGCTTCCCTTCAGCACATCCTGGACATACACCTTCTTGCTCTAATCTGAACTCGGGCATCCCGGTCACCATTTTTCTTACATCGAGTAGAGCTTTATAAAGAAGGTGAGCAAACCTCCGATGCCATAGTTCGGACTGAAGAGATCTGTCACAAGACATGACACCCAGTGGACTTCCACCGACCTGATATAATGAATCAACTCGAAACCCAAGAGTAAAAGCATCTTTAAAGTTCTTTTTCCATACACGTACCTTGCCATTGCTGAAGGCCATCTTGTAGCCTTTGTCTTCCATTGCCGAAATGGACACCAGGTCCTTTTTGAGATCAAGTACATATAATACATCATGTAAGTGGATCGTATTACCCTGATTCAATCAAAGAGTGACATTTCCTACGCCTTTCACTGGATATTTTGAATTATCTCCAAGAACAATTTCCAGGTTGGTTTCCTTCTCTATCAGATTATAGAGAGCTTCTTTGTAACCAGTGAAGTGCCTTGAGGCACCACTATCAATAAGCCAATTTCCCAGCAAGTCCGAGGGAGCAGCAGTAGATAGAGCTGCTGGTAGATAATATTCATCTTGCTTATTGTTAATAGTGTTAGATTCATACCTGGAATTTCTTGCCTTCTTGAATGGTTGTCCTCTTCCTTGATTTCCGGCACTTCTTTTACCTCTGCCATTTGACCTGTCATTCCTTTGATTGCCTTGAGAGGGATTTTGATCATCGTCCCGGTGTGGGTCCCTTTTATTAGGGCACTCCCTTGCATAGTGACCCGTTTTATTGCAATTGTAACATCGTCCTTTTCTTCCACCCTTTGGTCCAGCCTTTCCTTTGAATTTAGCCCCAAAATTGTTTCTTCTTTTAGTATGAGAAGAAAAGGCAGAGGGATGACCTTTAAGTATGGGCATTTCTTGCTCTTCCATCCTCGTTTCTTCTTGAATGCATCTGGCCATTAATTCCTCAAATCAAGGAATTACGTTATTGTTGAAAAGAGTAGTCCTAAATATATACCATTCAGATGGCAGTCCTCCAAGAGTTGTAAGTGTCATTTCCCTGTCAGGAATTACTTCCCCAATAGATAGGGAGATCGTTCTTGATCTCGGTGATCCTTAAGAAATATGCTTGCATACTCTCATCTTTGCCCTTCTTAATTTCCTTCAGCTTATTTCTAAGAAACAAGACTTGATTTGCATCAGTAACTTTAAACAAACTCACCAGTCTATCATAGATTTCCTTGGAGGTGTTCAACTCGGAAACATGGCCACCAAGCGCTTGTCGATAGAGTCCCGGATGATCTTCTTTGCTTTGACTTCTCCCTTGGTCCAGGATGATTAGTTCTCCTGTGGGCCAGGATGATTTGTTCTCCATGGTGACTGTGGAACAGGATGATTAGTTCTCCTGTGGGCCAGGATGATTAGTTCTCCATGGCATCCACTGATAGGATGATTCGTTCTCCTGTGGACAAGATGATTAGTTCTCCTGTCGAGGCATCCTACCCATGCAGTCTGGGACTCATGGGAAGTACCTCTCATCAAATCAATGAGCAAGGAAATGAGGATAGGGACCATAGTAGTACTATCGATGGACGCATCGTTGTATCTACTGTACTCCCTATGCTAGGATGACCTCCATTGATCTGCGATCAATGAAATTGATTTGGGATTAGTATGAGTGGTTTGAGACACTCTCTTGTGACATCGATCTGGGATCAACATGAGTGGTTTGAGACACTCTCTTGTGATATTCATCCGGGATCAATAAAACTGACTTCGGGTCAGTAAGAGTGATGTGACACACTTTCTTCAGATGAAACTGACTTCGGATCAGTAGATAATGGTATGATACATTCTCGATCAATTCTTCTTCTTCATGGTTCAGCAAAGCTGAGCTTAGCAAATCAAAGCAGTGCAGAGCAATGTAGGGCACTAATGGCAAAGATAGTACAGTCAGACATATGGATCAACGGATGGATTTCTCCCTAGTTGAGAGGGAGTGTTAAAATTGGCAACTAGGGCCAAACTCCATGTGGGTCATCTTATTGATGGCAGCTGATATTTTTCTTGGATCCCTCTCATCGAGAGGTGTAGGATTGATCTAAATATCATCTGATTCCAATAAGTATTCATGGAGTTATGAATTTATTTGCGTTATAAGACAATTTGTCAAGGTCGGCCAACAACCAAATAAACCCCACATGTGCTCAAAGTTTTAGTATAAATAGAGGTGGCCTTCAAGTCATTTCAAAACACTTGGGATCTCTTCCTCTCTCTACTTGTCTTTGGGTTTTAGTAGAATGAGAGATCCTAAGGAATAACGTTGCCCTGATCCAGAGGGCAGAAAGTCGGAACTGCCGGAAAACCCAGAAAGCTGGAACTGCCGGAAAAGCTGGAACTGCAAGAAAAGCCGAAACTGCCAGAAAAGTCGGAACTGCCAAAAAAGCTAGAAAAGCCGGAAAAGTCGGAACTGCTAGAAAAGCTAGAAAAGCTGGAACTGCCAGAAAAGTCAGAAAAGCTAGAACTGCCAGAAAAGTCAGAAAAGCCAGAACTGCCAGAAAAGCCGGAAAAGCCAAAAATGCCAAAACTGTCGGAAAAGTCAGAAAAGCCAGAAAAGTTGGAACTGCCAGAAAAGCCGGAAAAGCTGGAAAAGCCAGAAATGTCGGAACTGATGGAACTGTCGGAAAAGCCAGAACTGTCGGGACTGTCGGCACTGCCGGGAACAACTGGAATTGCCGGGAACAGCCGGAACTACCAAAACTATCGGGAACTACCGAAACAGCTAGAGCATCTGTCTCCGAAGGAGAGCAACTTGCAAGGGACAACTAACTAACATTGGGACAGTTGTATGGTACTTAGCAACAAATACACCAAGCATGCAATGTTACAACTAGCATACAAGGGACAACTAGCATGCAACAACAAGCATGCTAAGGACAACAAGCAAGCAAGGTGCAACCAACACATAGGTCAGGATGGCAACATGGTGCAGCAATGGCACATAATGCAGTACAGTGATGGGTATAGCAATGGCACATAATGCAGTACAGTGATGGGTATAGTCATGATTAACGAAGTGTGATGATATGCAGCATAGTGATGATGGGTGCAACATGATGCAGCGCGATGAGGTGCAGCATGATGACGAAATGCAACACAACGATAGCTGAAGGAGTCACCTTGGAGAATTAGTTGAAGCAACATGTCTTCAACTAATCTCATGTATCATCTTCTTAGAGATGATCTATGCTCTTATCTAGATAAGTCAAAGTGTTGACTTCTGTTGTAAATGTACTATCTCTCTCTCTCTCTCTCTCTGTGTTGAAATATTGAAGAACATATAAGAAGAATTGATCAAGGGTTTCCCCACATTGGGGTTTGTCCTTGGCTAGCGCCACATCTTGTGTCCTCTTGTCTTGGCTTGTCTTCTGCGATTTATGTTTATGTTCTATCTGCATTTTACTTTAATGCTGATGTGATTGCTAATCTGGAAAAGATATGGAGCTCACTGTGAAAATTGAAATAAATTGCTCTAAGCATAGAACATACCTAGAATTAACAATATGTCTCTGTCTGAATGCTAGGCTTCTACATATTGTCTTGGATAATTGATGGTTAGCTTTTGTAACAGGATGGGAAGTATTGGACTCTGCATTGACTCTTTGCATCAGGATCATTGCCTTGGATTTTTGGCAATAGAATCGCTACATTGGACTTTGATTGATCTCTTCGTTGATATCTGCGCTAAGTATTTAGTTGACCTATGTGTTGTACCACTATTAATGTTCTCCGTCTAGAATTGGCTTTGGCAACATGATTTGTGCTATGGTCTTTGGCACAAGACTTCTGAATATGGTTTGGGTCAAGAATAGGCCTCTTTGTTTTCTAGATTGCTTGTTTGCTCTAGACTATTTTAGACTTCCCATTGAGATTGGTGCAGGGATATCACATAGTAATAACTAATTAAGTCATGATGAATTGATGTTATGCTCATACCCTTGCGAGACTATGGCTCTTCATTTGATTAACAATTCTTTGATAAACTCGATCTCTTTGCCTTTAAAAATGCAGTTGTTCTCTATGGTTTACTGTTCAAGCATTGTTAAAATGTGCAACTAAGACCAAATTCCACTTTGGACAGCTCATAGACCTAAGATGATTATTGGAAAGTATTCTTATTTTCGAGAGGACCAAAATCGACCCTGGAAGCACTAAATTTGGATAAGGAGAAATATGTTTTTGATGTCAAGCTCACAAGAGTACATTTGGTCAAGGTCGGCTTGGCGTCAAATTGGACAAATAGATCCCCTATCGCATATAAATAAAGGAGACCTTCAACCTCATTTGGCACATTCATCACACAACATTTCTTCTCTCTCCTTCATTGATTGGTTCGTACAGATCTGAGGCAGCCTATTCTTCTTCACACGTGCAGGGATTTGGAGGCATCTTTGATTTTCTGCAGTAGGATAGTTTGACTTTGGTTTGACCAAGTTTCTCTCCTTGGTTTGACTCACTTTGACCAACAAAAGTTCGATCTTGGAAGGCTGAGTTGTTTGGCACATAAATCGAGGAAATCTAGGCACTTTGACCAACGTTGACTTCAGGGTTGTCTGCTGCTTTGACCGCAGAAAATTACAGCAGACTTTCTCTCTCTTTGGACCAAGTTTCACTGTTGGAGAACTATTTTGGGCTTATTTTAAAGTTTAATCTACATTGAAGGCCGAGTTTGACTGACTTTGACCAAGCTAAAAAGGAGGTGTCTTGACCATTCACTGCTGACTGGTTAGGGCACGTTGACTGCTGTTGACTTCAGAGAATTGCAGAACTTCATCAAGCTGATCAGATTTATATCGATTTGGGTAATTTGCAAAAGTCAAGTCACAAGGACATTGACTTCGATTTTCATCATTGTACTCTATTGGACATTCTCTCTCTGCTGAACATTTGATATTTGACAATAAAAAGGATTGATTAAGGGTTTTCCCCATCTTGGGGATTTTCCCTCGCTTGAGCAAAATATTGGTGTTCTCTTGTCTTGACTTGTCTTCTACATTTATGGTTTATGTTCTATCTACAGTCACTGTCAATGTGAATTAATGGTTTATGTGATTGCTATTGGAAATTAAAGTGCAATTGACATTGGGCTAACAAAAGCACATTGAAGTAATTGTTGCAAGAATAGAACATAGCATTATCCAAAATTAACATGGTATCAGAGCTAAGGTGAGGGCTAGCCAAAGCAAGATATCAAGCAATCACCAAGATATTTGTTGACAAGGACTAGTCTCCATGGTTACTACTTCATGTTTCAAGACTGAGAATAACATCGATGATAAGTCTGACTATCATGCATGGAAGATGACTTTGGACCTGACATCGGAGGAGCATAAGTATTGGATTATGTGCAAGGGAAAGTGATAGAGCCTCCTTAAAATGCACCTACTGCGGCTAGAACAAAGTATAGAAAAGGTGAGATCAAAGCTAAGAAAATTTTGATTGACTCCATTCAAAAGCATTTGGTTGCCTATACTTCGGATTTGGGAACTTCTAAGGAAATGTATGATAAAGTGGTTGGAATGTTCAAAGTGAACAATGCAAATCAAATCCTCTTTCTCAAAAACAAGTTGAAGGATATCAAGATGGAGAAAGGGGAGTCTATTCAATCCTATTTCATGAGAATAACTCAAGTCAAGAATGACCTTCTATCTATTGGAGAAGTTACCGCTGATAGCGAACTCACTCTCATTGCTCTTGGAGGTCTTTCAAGACCATGGGATATATTTGTCAGCACCATTCTCAATAATGACAGGATACCTAGTTTTGATGAGCTACTAGCTAGACACACTCAAGAGGAAACAAGAATGATGGAGAGAGATAAGTCCTCCAATGGAAATGAACCTATTGCTTTCTCTGCACATGTGAAAAGAAGAAATGATGTTGATCCATCTAATTCAAGAAGACAGGGTCAAGGATCTAAGAAGGGATTCAAAGGAAGAGGCAAAGGAAGATGCTACAATTGCAGCGAGTGTGAAAATTCGGAATCCCCGAACCACTACTACAGCAACTGATTATATTTCGCCTACTGAATAGAGTTATTTACAGTATTATATGGTAAACATCAAAATAAATACAACTGCTGCCTTCACAACTTAAATAATATGCAAAAACAAGAACTGAGCAAGAAAGAAATAGCACACACAAGTGACACTGTTGTTTTTGGACAAATGTCCTCGAAAAAACCCAATGCAGAAAAATCGGTGCAGTAGCTAAGGGTTTGTATTATTATGCAGTAGTTTCTGAATACAATCTTTGGATGCCTTACTGGCTATCCGATACAGAGAATCTGACTGGCAGAGAATTAGTGAGAAATACCTCACACTATCACTGGAGATCCAACACTGATCCAGCCACTGAATGGCTAGCCCCACGCTGCCTCTGCACAGCTTCTGCGCAATCACTGCGCTGCTCTGCGTCACAACTGATGGTGACTGCGTCACTCCTTCTCGTTGATCGATTTGTTGGCTAGATGCTCAATCGTCTGGCCCTCCGGTCTCACACTCAAGCTCTTGACACCAATGTTTTTAAAACCGGAACCAGTGACCGGACCGGTCCACCTAATGAACTGGTTTACCGACCGGAACCAGTCTAACCAGGACTGGTTTGGTCTAAACGAACCAGTTTTAAAAAAATACATTAAATAATTAATTTTTAATGAAACAAAACTATTTTTAAGATGTAAAACCATGATTCCAAGCCAATAGAGACAAAATATGCAAAGTTTGCTCATTTATATACCATGTAAAGGTGAATATATCAAAATGGCACCGAGTACAATACATATCATCGACAAAATAGCAAAATACATAAGAAATGAGGCTCTAAATGGCCTATAAAGTTCAAAAACAATGCTGCAAGCTATGAGGCCATTGGCCTACTACAAGTCTACAGTGTACACATGATCAATCATCAAGTTCATCACCACTACTAGACACAGGATCATCATCAAGAGCTACATAGACATCATCTGGTTCAGAGTCTGAGGATGCCTCAGCCTGATCTGCAACCTCAGTATCAATGCCACCAATGACAATAAAAGTGGACCTAATGGAAGCACGAGTTTGTCGACCTGCACGACTAGTGCCTTCCATTGGTTCTTTGCCTTTCCTTGATGCCGCTACTGATCATGGTTTTGATGCTGCCACATAATCTGCTTCAACCCCCGCTAAAGCCATGTCGATATCAAAATCAGCCTCAAACAGAGGATCTTCAGTCTCCTCCACCCATTCTGATGTTGGATCAATATCGTCCAACACAATGGGATCTAGATCAGGTGATTTGCTCATCATTTGGTTCCTCCTCAGTCGAAGGTTGTATTGCACAAAAACAAGATCATTTAACCGTTTTTGTTCCAAACGGTTTCTCTTCTTCGTGTGTATGCGCTCAAAAACAGACCAATTGCGCTCACAACTTGAAGCACTACAAGTTTGACTAAGGACTCTAATTGCAAACCTTTGCAATTGAGGACACTGGCCACCAAATGACTCCCACCAATGTGCCGCAAAGAAAAAGACATTAATTAGTAACTTAGTTTATAATTTGAATTGTAAAGAACCTAAACAATTTTAACTTGAAAAGAAAAACAAAATGGAAATTGGAATTGCTTACCTGGATGGTCCACATCTCTTGCCATCTTTGCCAAGTTCTTGCCAAAAAGTACCACTTTCCATATTGAAAACAGTAAGTTGTCTATGTATTTCCAACTGGTCTACATGGCTAGGGACCATGCGCTCCAAGCAATCAATCAATCCAGCTCTGACCTCCCCATCATGCAGATCTCCTAGCCGATTTTTATAGTGATACTTTGGGTTCAAAAAATACCCAACTGCATGTATAGGACGATGGAGTTGTTTGTTCCATCTGTTATCAATGATCTCCCATATACAGCCATATTTAGCTAACCTGTCCTTGTAAGCTGCCCATATATGCTCCTTTGCCTGATCCATAGCTTCATAAATGTAGCCCATGGCCAATCTTTCCCCATCCACCAACCTTATCACCTTAACAAGGGGCTCGGTAATTTTCACAAGCTCTAGAGACCTTTTCCAAAAATAAGTGTCTAACACTTTCTTTTTGGTGTCTTTTCCATCTGGTCTACGAGCCCACCGAGATTCAGACCATTCTTCAGAGGAAAACATTTTCTACAAGTTTTGATGTTGACCATTGAGACATTGCAACGTGAGGAAGTGAGTTGCAAATCTCGTAATTGCAGGCCTAACAAGCTCTTTGCCCCCAGTGTGTTTCCTCATTAGGTTCAATACCCATGAGTGGTTGTAAATGTGTTTTGTAATGCACTTGGCATGCTCTACAGTGTTTTTTACCCACTCCACTTTGCCTATATCCTCAAGCATGAGGTCTATGCAATGTGCAGCACATGGAGTCCAAAATATGGTGTTATATTTGGTCTCAACCATCTTTCCAGCAAGAACATAGTTTGAGGCATTATCAGTGATGACCTGCACAACATGTTGCTCCCCACCTTCCTGAATAACGTTATCCAAAAGCTCAAATAGAAGGGTTGCATCCTTTACCTTATCAGATGCATCAACTAATTTCAAAAACATGGTTCCTTGAGGGCAAGAAACAAGGAAATTAATGATAGTGCGGTTCTTTCCATTGGACCATCCATCTGACATAATGGAACAACCTGTTTTGAGCCATGAATCTTTAAACTCAACCAAATACTCATCAATGGAAGATATCTCTTTTTGCAAAAGAGCTCCCCTCAAGTCATGCATACTAGGGCCTTTGAAGCCCTTTCCTGCAACTATAACAGAGTCCCACATAGCTTGGTAATAAGGTGAGCGAGCAGCATTAAATGGGATATCTGAATCATACCACCATCTAGCAATGTATTGATGAGAAGTTTCTTTGCATTGTCTTTTCCAATGTTGATCCAAAGTGGGTTGAGAACTTGGCTGGGAGGAAGTGGGATTAGAAGAGGCAATGTTGGCAGAAGATGAGAAATAACTTTGGATGTTTGTTCTCTTTGTTCCTTTTGATGGATGGCCAATAGAAGGATGAACATAGTGAAAGGGGTCATTGGTGGAAGGAATAGAAGAGGAGTCTTGAATCTCATAATCAGCATACCCACTCTCTTTCATGGCTTCTAATAATTCCCTCTTCCTTGCAATGTCATCTTGGATGGCCTTCTCCCTAGCCTTATCCTCATAAAATTTTTCAAGCTTGGAAATGTATTCTGCCCTAATAAGACCTAACAGTGCATTTGGTGCATCACATGGCTTTACTTGGCCTCTTATCCCAGCCAAGTGTTGTTTCAACCTAAGAATACCCCCACCTCCAATAGATTTATGGCATAATTTTCATATCATTTTTCCATCAATTACATCACAATGAGCCCATGCACTGTCCTTTCCTTTTGGAGCCATGTTTGCTTGAAATAATAACAATTTGCAAAGAAATCTGCCATTTAAAAAAAAAATTGCAGCTAAGCAACATGGAAAACCAAAGATAAATGTAGGAAAACAAATGCACATGCAAGCTACAAAATTTGATAGCATAGAGCTAGAGAGTTTATAGCATACATGATAGATCATAGAAGTGAGAAGTTTATAACACAAACAAACAAACAAACAAACAAACAAAAATTCATGGACAACAGACTCAAATGAGGAATTATCAAGTGCAAATCCTTACCTGGAAATGCAAACTAGCTTCCTTAGCCTCCTCTTGAAGATGGCAACTCCACTGACAGCTACACACTATCTCCAAAATAGCTCCAACTCCAACTCCAAGATGACTACTTCAGCAAAAACTCCACACTCTCCAAGCTCACAAACAAACTCACAAACACTCACAAACACTCCAAATTAGTTGTGTGAGACAAATGAGAGTGAGAGGGCTCTCTTATAGCTTGGAGAGGGTGTTTTTGGAGGGAAAACACCTTTAGTTCCCCCCCAAAACCCCTAAACCACAGTCAAAAATCCGCTTTTTGCATGTTTCGGTGGGCGTACCTAAAACCGGCCGGTTCCGTCCTAAACCGGCCGATTTTCACCGGTTAGGGCTAAAAAATGGGGAAATGGCCATTCCAACCGGGTTTTTTGGCCGGTTTAGACCGGTGGCCTTGCTAACCGGTCGGTTAGACCGGTAACCGGTTTTTAAAAACGGTTTTGAAAACACTACTTGACACTAGATCTAATCTGCTCCCGAGCAAAACTGTGAATCTCTTCTCAGGCTCTGCGCTGCCTCTTCTGAACCTCTCTATGCCTCCTCAGCAATGTATCCCCGGATCAGGAAACCCTCCAACCAAAAAACTATCCCTGCCCCTCACTGCAAGAAATCTCCTCAATGACTTCTCCAACAACTGTTGCGCTGCTCTCTTGAGAAATTCGATCTTTGATCTCTCCCTCGATGTGTCTTCCAAATGCCCATCAAGCCTCTTCTTATAATCCTCTCGTTGATCAATCAACGGCCTAGATTAGATTCTAATCAATGGCTCAAATCATTTTCGCTTGATCCTCGTCTTCTTCTAGAAGTTTCAACCCCAGTTTAATTAATACCCTTTAAGTATTTTAATTTCCTAAGTTTAGACTTAGGCATCCATTAAAAATAATTAATTATTTTAATAAAACTGCCTCCCATTGGAATTTCCCAAAATGCTTTATGGGTATTCTAGAATACATGTGTCCTAGCCTCCCTGCAAATTTTGAGGCTTAGAGCACATCCGATGCTACCAGAAATCAACACTCCCTCTTAGCGAGGAATGTGCTCTAGTAATGCAACCTGTTGAAGCATCACCCTGACTCTGTAACATCTCCCTCTGCGTTGCTAATGTCTGACATCTCTGCCCACCAACTACTGCGCAAATGTTGCATATGTGTTGTTGTTGGCCCTGCCACTGCCAACGCTTCATCTGCATGGCAACCCACTCCAATTGTTGTTGTTGTTGCAACAACAACAAAAAAGCATCCAAAATACTGAAGTGTTCAGCATGATGCATCTGTTGTTGGAGTTTTGACTGTTGTTAGTCTCTACGCTGACCCTCTGAAGCCTCTGCGTTGTTGTTGATTCTTCATTGCTGCCAACTCTGCTCTCTCTGGCATTCTTCTGCGCATTCACTCTGGCATTCCTCTGCACCAACTGACATTGGTACATCCTGTTACTTCTGATAAGGGCTCTTGTAGCAAGGTATTGATCCAAGAGGTGGACTCCTCAGGGATCCTGCCCATCTGTGGTTCTTTCGAACTACAGTACTAGATCACCCCACCTCTCCCCTGGAGGTATCTGGGAAATCATGGCAAACTCCTACTCGATCTTTGCGGTTGCAGCTTGTGGATCATGTTCCTCGTCTTTATCCTTCTTCTTGAGAGGACACTGTGTAGCGTAGTGACCAAATTCACCACACCGGAAACATTTGATCTTCGAGACGTCCTTCTTCTGCCTTCGTTGCTCCTACTGCCCCTTTGATGTAAGGATTGCATTCTCCTCCTTCTCCTTGGGCTTCGTCCCACTGCTACTGCTGCCATCTAGTTTGAAATTGACTAAGGCTCGCCTCTTCTCTTCCTGCTGAAGAGCAACCCACATCCCTTCCCAATCCGGTAATTTCTCTCTACCCAGGATACTCTGGACAAATACTTGCCATTCTTCTAAGACTGAATTCAAGGCCAACCTTACCATCTTTGTAGGCTGAGGTGATGACCCTACAGCTTCCAACTAATCTCGGAGTTCCTGAAGCTTCAATAGGAACGAATCAATGCGTTACCCCTTCTGCATCCTCGCAAATCTCATTTTCTCCTCCAAGTACATCTTTTGCTGCTCGAAAGATCCCTGATACAACGTAGCCAAGGCATCCCACACCTCCTTGGCAGTCTCTTTGACAGCAATGTGACATACAACATGATCCCTCACTCCATCAAGGATCAACCGCTTGGCCTTTGCCATTTCAGCCTTGCACTTCTTGAGTGGATCCACATCTGCAGGTTCAGCTACCACACTATCAACATAGGCTTTGAGATTATGCTCATCCAGAAGGCAGCAAATCCTAGATCCTAGCCTTCTAGATCACATAGTTGGATGCTTCATCCAACCGATCTTGATCTCTCGACCCGTTAGCTGCCCATCTCTGCCAACAAAATGTTGAACTGCCTCCTCTATCCTTTGCTTTGGCGATTAAGAAATCGAATTCTCTGGCTAGGAATTCTCTGAGGAAGAAATTCCCTCAAAAGGTGTCTCCTTCCTTCTTCTGACATTTTTCTGCCCCAACAACTGCTACAAAAAACCGCAGCTCACCTGAAGACTGCTCTGCGCTGAAGCTTCTGCTGCGTTACTCCCTTTGCCGATGACAAATCTCAATCTGGAAATCTTACCTCTCTGTCAACTCACTCAGAGAGAGATATTCCTTGAGAATCCTGCCCTCTTGGCCTGGACTGCGCAATCCCTCTGGGGATTCGATTGGTTGCCTACACAGCGCTTCGATCTCCCTCTTCAACGCTCAGCTCTTCCAGTCTACTCTCTTGCTTCACCTATGCTCTGATAACATGTGAAAATTCAGAATCCCCGAATCACTACTGCAGCAACTGATTATATTTCTTCTACTGAATCAAGTTATTTACAGTATTATACAGTAAACATCGAAATAAATACAACTGCAACCTTCACAACTTAAATAATATGCGAAACAAGAACTGAGCAAGAAAGAAATAGCACACACAAGTAACACCGTTGTTTTTGGACAAATGTCCCTGGAAAAACCCAATGCGAGAAAACCGGTGCAATAGCTGAGGGTTTGTATTATTATGCAGTACTTTCTTAATACAAACTTTGGATGCCTTACTGGCTATCCGATATAGAGAATCTGACTCGCAGAGAATTAGTGAGAAATACCTCACACTATCACTGGAGACCCGACACTGATCCAGCCACTAAATGGCTAGCCCCACGCTACCCCTGCGCAGCTTCTCCACAATCACTGCGCCACTTTGTGTCACAGTCGATGGTGACTGCATCACTCCTTTTGGCTGATCGATTTGTTGGTTGGATGCTCAATCCTTTGGCCCTCTGGTCTCACACTCAGGCTCCTGACACTAGATCTGATCTGCTCCCCAGCAAAACTGCGAAACTCCTCTCAAGGTCTACGCTGCCTCAACATGGCTCTACGCTGCCCAATGTGGCTTTGTGCTGCCTCTTCTGGATCTCTCTTTGCCTCCTCAGCAATGTATCCCCGGATCAGGAAACCCTCCAACCAGAAAACTATCCCTGCGCCTCACTACAAGAAATATCCTCGATGACTTCTCCGGCAACTATTGTGCTGCTTTCTTGAGAAAATCGATCTCTGATCTCTCACTCGATGTGTCTTCCAAATTCCCATAAAGCCTCTTCTTATAATCCTCTCGTTGATCAATCAACGGCCGAGATTAGATTCTAATCAATGGCTTAGATCATTTTGGCTTGACCCTTGTCTTCTTCTAGAAGTTTCACCCCCAATTTAATTATTTTTAATGGATGCCTATCTCCAGGTGGAATTTCCCAAAACGATTTCTAGGTATTCTAGAATACATGTGTCCTAGCCTCCCTACAAATTTTGAGGCTTAGAGCACATATGATGCTACCAAAAATCAACAGCAAGTTTGACCACTATGCTAGAGAGTGTCCTCACAAGGGACGGCAACAACAACAACAATTACAAAAGCAATAACAATCAAAGAAGCAACAGGTACAATAATAAAGGAAAAAGGAATGCTCTCGCTACCTGAGAAGGAAATAATCGACCTCCCAATAGGACAAGGAATGCCTAGTATGATGAAAATAATGTTGTAGAAAAACAAGATGAGTTTTTCGGCTCTCCTCTGGATACTTTGAATCATTGGTTAATTGATAATGGAGCCTCAAGGCATTTCACTGGATATAAGGAGGCCCTCTCAAATTTAATTGAGAAAAAAAATAATATAAAGATTATAATTGGAAATAATGCCACCTACCCCATAAAAGGGATAGGAATTGTCACTCTTCATTCGAACTATGGTCAAACCATACAACTTTAGGAAGTCTTGTATGTGCCTGATTTGAAGAAGAATTTGGTGTCTATTTCTGTGATGGAACACAAAGTGTTCAAGGTAGCATTAATTGATGGAAAGGTACATGTATGGAATCGAAACTTCAAAGATGTTTTTACTCTTCGATTTATGGTTGATGGTCTTTATCAAGTTGGTGGAAGTCCTTTGGGAGCACTAGCAAGTGATACCTCTATTCAATGTGAGCTATGGCACCATAGATTTGCCCACTTACATTACAAAGTCTTACCTGGGATAACGAAGATGGTCACAGGGATGCCCAAGTTTCATATGAACCATGGATGAATCTGTCAAGGTTGTGCGGCTAGGAAACATAAAAAAGGACCATTCCCTTCTAGTGAAAGCAAGACAATTGATATTCTCCAATTGATCAATTCTGACCTGTCTGGTATCTTGCCTGTAACATCATTAGGAGGATACATATACTATGCATTTTTTGTGGATGACTTCTCACGCAAAACATGGATTTATTTCTTGAAGAGGAAGAATGAAGTGTTCAAGTAGTTTTGTTCTTTCAAGGCATTAGTGAGGAATCAAATAGGAAAGAAGATCAAGATGTTGAGGACTGACAATGGAACCGAATATGAATCCAATGAATTCAATGACATTTGCAGAGAAGTTGGCATTAAGAAGGAGACAATTGTTCCATATACTCTAGAGTAGAATAGTGTTGCTGAAAGAAAGAATCGAACCATTATGGAAGCCACCTGTGCTATGATCTATGATAAAGGTCAACCAAAATTCTTGTGTGGAGAAGCTAGTAACACTATTGTATATGTTCAAAATATAAGCCCTCATCAAACTTTGGACTTCAAGACACTCGAAGAAGTTTTCACTGGTAAGAAACATGATGTTTCTCATTTTAGAAGCTTTGGTTGTCCAATGTATTTTCATGTGCCTAAAGAGAAAAGGAACAAGTTGGTAGCTTAATGGAAGAAAGGTGTATTTATTAGATACACAGAAAATTCAAAGGCATATAGAATCTATGTTCCCGGTCAAACAGAGGTAGAAGTAGAGATGTTACTTTTGATGAAGACATTGCCCTCGAGAAAGCCAGAGATCTCCACATTTCAAGAAAAGATGATGATGCTGTTGAAAAACAAGAAGAACCTTCGATGGATGAGCCTATGCCCGATGTTGATGGCCCAATGGATCCTCTTGATCCACCTCCTTGTGATCCCTCTACCTCAAGGAAAAGACCACTATGGCTCAAGGATACACTCGAAGATGTTGAAAAACATTTTGCTCCAAGAAGAACATTCTGAGAAAGTAAGAAGCCCAACAAGTATCAAGGATACTTGGTTGCCATGAGTACTTATGCAAACCGAACCTTGCACCTTAGATATTATGTCTGAGGAATATGAATCAACCATGAAGAATAATGTTTGGGAAGTAGTGCCTACACCCAAGGACAAGTCCATGGTCACTTCAAAATGAATTTACAAAATTGAACATGGCGCTGATGAAAGTGTGAAAATAATAAGGCAAGGTTCGTTGCTTGTGGTTTCTCTCAAAAGGAAGGAGTGGACTATGATGAAATATTTGCACCAATCGCTCGATATACCACTATCTGATCCATAATTGTTATTGTTGCCAATCAAGGGTGGACCCTGTTGAGAAATCTTTAGGGCAGTAATTAGGATGATTTCTCTTTCTATGATAACTGCTTGTGATATCTTTTTACTTTTTCTTATTAACTTCTTCTCGTATTATTATGTTCCTTTATCATTAAATAGCTACCAAGAACAAGAAGAACAATAGTAGACAAGTACACAAGATATAGGTTGCAAGCCAGGGCCAAAACCTCTCCACTTGAGAGGAAAACCCGCAAATCTCATCTTCTTATAGTTCTTCAATTGACGAATTCTAAGACCTCTAGACCAAGACCAATACCAGTCCAAGACCAAGTACGACCTCTCTTGATGATGCACTTCCTTTGTTCAAGTCAAACTGCTTGTGATGTCTTTTTACTTTTCTTATTAACTTCTTCTCGTATTATTATGTTCCTTTATCATTAAATAGCTACCAAGAACAAGAAGAACAATAGTACACAAGTACACAAGATATAGGTTGCAAGCCAGGACCAAAACCTCTCCACTTGAGAGGAAAACCCGCAAATCTCCTCTTCTTATAGTTCTTCAATTGACGAATTCTAAGACCTCTAGACCAAGACCAATACCAGTCCAAGACCAAGTCCGACCACTCTTGATGATGCACTTCCTTTGTTCAAGTCAAACCTAGTCAAATCTCTTCCAATAGCACAACTTCGACCCCCAACAACAGAATTTCAGCCTCTACTACAGGTCTGAAATTTTCGGCCCTCCCAGCAGTAACTGGTTCCACACGTGTGAGCTTATTTCGGCCTTCCAAGGCTTCTTCAGACCTTCGCTTGACTTTCTTTCTCTTCTAGCGCTTGAGGATGACCTAATGAGCCCTCCTTCAATCTTCTTTTTGCACTTCTTCCAAGTTTGATCCTACAGCGACAAAACCCTAACCAAAAACCCTAGCTTCCTTCCTTCGCACATGTGAGGAGAGAGAGAAAATAGCCCAAACATTTGATCTTCGTCCTCCTTCCTTCGCTAACATTTCTTCTTCTTCTTCGCTCACTTGATGAGAGAATGAATTGTGTCTCTAGGACGTTGAATTCCCTCCTATATATAGGCTTCCAAGCTGGACGAAGTTACTCAAATTACGCCGACTTCTTTGCCGGCAAGCCGACTTGGTCTTAGAGGGTTTCTTGACAATTTAAAATACAAAAATAATTCTTTTTACAAGTTACAATGTGCCCGAAGGGGTCTTCAACATATGACAGTGACTCTTTTGACTTCTTGATCGAGGACAACCCCTAAAAGCACACAATGGGTGCTTGACCTCTAAAATAAAAGACCTTGAGCATGAAACCCATGCTCCAAAAATAACAATAATAATTTTTCTTTCATTTTACAATATACAAGAATCAAAAATACATTTCATATTTATGAAGACCGAACCTAGTTACACATTTTTCAACAGAGCCTACATCAAATGGACATCAAGACTACTTTCTTGCATGGCTCACTTAAGGAGGAAGTCTACTTGGAACAAACTCAAGGGTTTGAAGTACAAGATCGAAGGACACAAGTATGCAGGTTGAAGAAAGCCCTCTATGGGTTAACGCAAGCCCCTAGGGCTTGGTATGAGAGGATTGATAACTATCTTATGAGGCTGGGATTTCCATGGAGTTATGTTGATCCAAACCTATTTAAGGTTGAAAGGGACATGCCACTTATTTTGGTCTTGTATGTCGATGATCTATTTCTGATTGGTGCAAAACCTCTCATTTATCAACGCAAGAGGGAGTTGACTTTCGAATTCGAGATGAAGGACCTAGGACTGATGCATTACTTCCTAGGCCTGGCGGTCTGGCAATTGAGTGGTAACAATCTTCTTAAAGCAATTGAGGGGTTCCTAAGGGACAACTACTAGACCAAATGGCAACAAGGGGACAAGGACCCACTATCACCTCAGTCAATGTCCCCTGCTCTTTATGGACTTTCACCGATGGGAGGAGTCCCGGTATTAAGGAAATAACTAGAATGATGAGGTCAATAACAATGTACAATGTGATTTGCAAAGCCCATTCAAAGGAGAGGCTTTGATAATAGGTTGCTTGTGTTAGAAGCAAAAGAAGGGCTCTCCAAGAAAAGCTTGTGGGAAGGAGACCTAGACCTAAGTTAAAGGATATTCAATAGAAGAGTTATGCTTAGATCAAGGTTTCCTTGAAAGGGAGAAGGACCTCTCTTAGGGTTTTGTAAGATAGGTATCATGCAATGATTGGGACCACAAGAGAGGCCTAAGGGGATCTAATCAAGGCCTTAGGATGATCATCAACAATATGACTAGATCACGCAAGGACGAGAAGAAAGGGTCAAAGAAAGTGAACTTCCAACGAGTTTTCAAGTGCGATAGACCCTTGATTCCACCACTACCTAGAAGGAACCAAGACAAATTTGGTCTTATAGCTAGGGCTTGGTCTATCTCCCAATCCAACCATAGGATTGGCCTCAAAATTTGAGGGCTTCCAAGAGACTCACCAGCGCAGTTGCTTGCCAATTTGCTGTAGAAGAAGGCCTTTCGAATGCATTTCATGGAGCCCTAAGCAACTTCTAGGGTTAGGGGAAAATCCAAAAAAAGGTGAAAATTAAACAAAGAAGGAGGTGATTACCTAGGATTAGACCAATGCCTACTCCTTGGGAAAGATGAAGTCAAAATACTCTTGATGAAGGAAAAACTGATATTTCAAGGAGGCCTAGGGGGACTTCGGTATCCAATCCAAAGCAGTGAAAAAGCACCCTCAAGAACTTTATACTTCAAGGAAAAAAATACGGTGGAGTTTCAATGAATTAAATGTGCATAGTTCCCCTAGAAACATTCGTTCTTCAATGCCTTTCAATGAGTAATACATGCAAGATTTCACTAAATTTTCAATGCTCCAAACAAATTCGTATAAATTAGGGCATCTCCAATTTTGTAAGAGAAAAATTCCATGCATTAGACATACATTATAACAGAAAATAGCATCATAATTCACTTACAAGACAAAGAAAATATATCCATCCACCATGAAAATGCCATAGAAGCTCCAAGAAAGAAGTGCAAAATTTATCCAAACATCAAAATGCATTTAGAAGCTCCAAATTCCATCCAAGATTACAAGTCTGAATTATTTTAGAGAGAAGATATCAAATCCAAATGATGTTGAGGAATGAAATGAACCTCTCATCAATTTATATGATCCTCTAAGGGATTCGAATTGCCAAATTAGGTCTAATGATGCCCCGAATAATAAAATAATGTGCAAATAACAACCTTTTGGTGACAAGCCCACCAAATAGCTCCATAATATGAAAAATAAGCCTCTCAAGTGAGTCAAAATGATAGTACAATAGCTAGGAGGGCCATATGTGCCAAAATGAATGGAAGGGCTCCAAAAATAGTGATTAAGGGGTTGGCCCCTTGATCTCCAAGCAAATGACTTATGGTGCTCCCAAGTGGTTGTGGGGACACAAAAACATCATCATGGGTCTCCAAATGAATTGAACAAGCATGTGTCCCATCTGCATGGGCTAGAACAATGATGCAAGCCCTCTCTTTATCTCCCATGGTGAGACACAACCCCATCGTGGCCCTGAATCAACTGCCAAATATGTGATGTGTGTGTAATCGATTGGGCAAGGTAGTCCAGATGCATCATCATTATCAAATAAGCCGAACATGAGCAAGCAATGAATGGTGTTGAAGGATCCCATGGCATGGCTATCAACTCTCTGCTATAGTGGAGGCCCATGGCTCTCAACGCACACCCTATAAATGCCAATATGACCCTCTAGAGGGCTTGGACCCCATATAGGGAGACCAAACCCCAAGATGAAGACCCACCTACAATCCTGTATAAGATCCAATGCGTCTCCTCACTTGCCAGTACAACAAACCATTAGTGTAATTAAGCAAATGAGCTTACAAATCATGGGACCAAGTGGGCACTTCATAGTGGCATGCCCTTCCATAATGGGCTTTAGAATGTACAGGTTTCTCCAAGTCCAAGAAGGAGGTTAATCAAGGGCCCTATTAGGTGGTATCAACCCCTAAAGGAGTGACAGGACCATGGCACATCCGTCATGTGGTAGGTGTCATGTGATACAATGATGGAAAAGAGCGGGGCATCAAGGGAAGGCTAGGCTCTAAGCCACTGTTGAAGAATCTGGGGCAAAGTAGTGTAGTATGATTCTTCGTTACTTGATAACAATTTCTGGAGTCTTTTTACTTTTTCTAGTTAGCTTAATCTTCTTCTTATTATTATTAATGCATGTGTGTGTACTTCATCAAACTGCTACCAAAACATAAAACAAGAACACAAGATGTTTGGCTCTCTATCAGGGCCAATACCTCTCTTCTCTTGAGAGGAAAACCCTTTAGTGAATTTCTCTTATTGAAGCTTCTATTGACCAATGCCAAACCCTAGACCTCTGACAAAGGGATGTTGGAAATAATACTGAGAGGGGGGGTGAATCAGTATTATCACATTAATAAAACCTTTTCATTTCCATATTCAGATTCATATATGCTACTTCCACAACTTCTTATGATTCAGTTAGTTGATCCTTAATGAGTGCATTAGAACATTATCAACCATATTAACAGTAAACTGGTGCAGTAAAATAGAACAAATCATCACACATAAGTCACACACATGAACACCATGGTATAAGGTGGAAACCCAATGTGGGAGAAAACCACCTGCTGCAAGTCTCTATCTTCTTTCAATTAGAAACTCCTTTTACAATGATTTTGTACTGGTGCAGTCCTTTACCAGTACACAGGCTGCAACCTGCAGAGAGCTACAACTCTCTCTCGTTTTCCAGTCTCTCCTGGAAGGGAGCTACAACCCCCTTCTTTCAAGGACCACTTTTCATAAATTTTCAAACTGGATCCAAGAAGATCAAATGATCATAAAATATAAATGATTCTTCAGAAATATCCAAACCTCAGATCAATACATGTTTTCTTTATACAGCAGATCACCCACGCGCCAACCCATGCACTAGCTATAAATAAATATCTGATCTGGTCACCTTTTAATCAGAGGTTGTATATGCCTGAATCATACCATAATGCAGAGGTCATACATGTTATAGAGCACCCAGAGGCTAGACACAAGACAAACCCAATATCCGGACCCAGAGACCTTTAGCGAATCAACAGAAGACGCAATATCAGAGTTAAGGAATGAATGCTACTTCCCTACAGTTGGCTGCTCTCAACTGAACTGCAATACCCCCGTAGCGATGCGGATCTGTCGTCCTGCGCGCATTCTTCTTGAATTCGGTTCAGTAGATTGCTCCTTGACAGATCATAAGAATGCCGATCTATTCTCCCTTAAGATCTTCAATTCATTCTCAATCCTTGCCACCGGATCCCCTTTTTCTTTATATAGCCATGCTTTTGATAATACCATGAATCGAAACCAGAGGATCCGAAACCTGAGGCGCAACTGTTTTGACCAATTCTCTTAAGAGAAGGCTTAAGCGGGAAAAATATGATAGCGGTCCAAAACCACAAAAGGCGGGCTTTTAACTTAATGCATCCAAAATAATAATATATTGGGTCCAATCCTTATTGCTATCGACGTCTGCCCATCTCATGTCTAATCCGATGGATCGGATGCGACATGCCCCATTAACCAGCCTTTATTTATATATCGGGTCCGCTCCTCATCGTTAACAATACATGCCTGGCGTCCGATCCGATGGATCAGATGCGATATGCCCCATTAACCAGCCTTTATTAATATATCGGGTCCGCTCTCATCGCTAACAATACATGCCCGACGTCCGATCCGATGGATCGGATGCGATATGCCCCATTAACCAGCGTTTATTAATATATCGGGTCTGCTCCTTTCATCGCTATCGACGATTTGAAGTGGGAGGCTTATGGGCGAACACCGCGGATGCGATTTAATATGAAATGCTTTTAATTCCTTCATCGGGTCCGACCCCTCTTATCGCAATCAGAGGATTTCACCAAAGACACATAGCCGGATGCGATATTATTATGAGCCATGTTTGATGCCACCATCGGGTCCGCTCACAATCGGAGGATTTCACCAAAGTCACATAGCCGGATGCGATATTATTATAAACCATGATTAATGCCTTCATCGGGTCCGCTCCCAATCGGAGGTTTCAACGAAGTCACTTAGCCGGACCCCCGACGCGCATGGATGCGATATTAATATAAACCAAAGTTAATGCCACCATCGGGTCCATTGCGATATGCTTCCGGGTCACACAGCCGAAACACCATTGCGCCGATATGATGAAACATATATATATATATATATATATATATATATATATATATATATATATGATATGCGATATGCCGAAACTTCGATGCCGCAATTATATTATTCATGTAACCGCCGAAAGGGGATATAATGCATATATATGGGTTTTACGCACCCAACCAACTCCCGATAATATAAATGCATGCATATATGGGTTTTAGTAAGCCCGATAGCTCCCGATAGTGATAATGAATACATATATGGGTTTTAAGCACCCAAACACCTCCGATAACATTAATACATGCGTATATGGCCTTTCTTCTCTAATACATGAGTATATGGCCTTTCTTCTCTCCTCTTGGCTCTTCTTGTCCCCATCATGGTGTATATAAGAGAAATGACCGTCTAAGAGAGGGTTGCCATCAAGTTCAACATATGTTCATAATGCCATAATGCCAACAATCTCCCCCTTTGGACTTGATGGCAACAACACCATCCAAAAAGCACTCTCCCCCTTTGACATCAAGGGCAAAGGGCGGATATCTGCTTCTCCTAACTATTTCTCCCCCTGAGAGCTTGCTCCTCCTGATTTTAGGACAGAAAGTCGAGCTATTCTGGCTATATATAAAATAGGAACATAATTCAGCATCTTTATTGCTATGGATAGATACAGTTCATTTACCCAACATGTTCCTCCTTCTGTAATACGATAAATTATGCTCCCCCTGAACCTTGTACGCGTATACCCCATCAGAACCTCGCGTACAAGCACCAATCTGAGAATTAACAGCAGGATGATGCGTCGACAACCCCCAGCTTCTGCCTGAGGTATTCAAAAGTCTCCCTGGGCAATGGTTTGGTAAATATATCAGCCACTTGTTCCTTAGAAGAAATGTATTCCAACTTGACCTTTTGTTCAAGCACTTGTTCTCTGAGAAAATGATACTTGATCGGTATGTGCTTGGTTTTTGAATGCATGACTGGGTTCTTTGAAATGCTGATTGCACTTGTATTATCACATAAGATGGGGATAGGTGGAGTACAAGTGATTTGGAAATCCTGTAAAGTCTGCATCATCCAAAGAAGTTGGGTGCAACAAGATGCAGCAGCCACATATTCTGCTTCAGCTGTAGATAAAGCAATCGAACTTTGTTTCTTGTTGAACCAAGATACTAATCTGGAACCCATAAAGAAAGCACCACCACTTGTGCTTTTCCTGTCATCCACACTTCCAGCCCAATCTGCATCTGTGTAAGCATGAAGTGTGAGATCTGTATCTCTAGGATACCATAAGCCAAAGTTTTGAGTTCCTTGAAGATATTTGAAGATTCTCTTTACTGCCTGAAGATGAGTTTCCTTTGGGTATGATACTCCTGCTGCCATAAAAGGAAAAGGTATTGCTCAATTGAAAGAAAAGGTCAAAGCAAGAAATCTTTTGTACGTTGATGGATTGAAACATAATCTTCTAAGTGTCAGTCAGATGTGCGATCAAGGAACCGAGGTAATATTTAGATCAAATGGATGTCGTGTTCGTGATCTTGATACAGGTGAAACAGTGATCAAAGGCAAAAGAACTCCAAACAATCTATACATATTTGAAGAAGGACAACAACAATGCTATATGAGCAAGGATGATGAGCACTGGTTATGGCACCGGAGGTTGGGGCATCTAAGTTTTTCACAAATAAGGAAAGCATGCAAGTATCAGGCAGTTCGTGATCTTCCAGATATCAAAATTCCAGAGAATACAATATGCAAATCATGTCAATTTGGTAAACAAACCAGGACTAACTTCCCTGAGAAGGAAGGATCAACTAGCAAACCTCTCGAACTTATTCATACAGATGTATGTGGTCCATTTAGGACAAGGACACCTCGAGGAGAGGAATACCTTATATTATTCATTGACGACTTCTCCAGGTTTGTTTGGTTAGGACTTATGAAACACAAAGACGAAGCATTTGAAAAATTCAAATCCTTCAAAGCCTTGGTCGAAAATGAATCAGATCACAAAATTAAGTGTCTCAGGTCTGACAGAGGTGGGGAATTTACCTCAAATGAATTTTTCGATTTCTGTGAAGAACATGGAATTAAAAGGAAATTCTCTACAGCAAGGACTCCTCAGCAAAATGGAGTGGTGGAAAGGATGAAGTTTTGTTTTACAACCAGGCGGATTCAACTCGGAAACGGCCGAGTCATACCGAGCCGTTAAAAAATTTTGTGACCAGGCCAGCAACCCGGCTCGGTTGACCGAGTCATAGTTGACTCGGTCAACCAGGCCGGGTCCGTATTGACCAGGCCGAGTCAATGAAAGACGGCTGGGCAGCGTAAAAAATAAAATTTATTCACTTTTTTTTGGATTTGTGGTAAAGTTAAAATCAGTTTATGGATTCCAAAGGGTTTAGGTAAATTGTTAAGTGCTTTTGGGGTCCATTTCCCCCTCCCAAACCCTATTTAAGACAGCCAAATGCTCTCATTCACTCACAGCAGTCTTATGCATTTGAGTGAGAGTCTTCTTTGAGAATTAGTGAGCAGTTCTTGAGCTTGTTTTGGAGCAGCAGTGAGGAGTCTTGGAGGAGCATTGTAGCTGGAGTGAGGAGCTTCTTGGGCAGCCATTTGGAGCAGCATTGAGGAGCTGATTTTTGGAGCAAGCTTGAGGAGGCAGTTTGTGCCTGGAGGTATTTTTTTCCACCCTTACAAATCTGTTTTTGCTTAGTAAATTTTAGGTGCATATCAAGAAAGCTTAGAGAGTGTTTTTTGTCAAATAAATGAACATTGAATCAATTTTTATTTTTTTTTTCATTTTCAGATTGTTTTCCTAGTCAAAAAATGGCACCTAGAGCAAAAGATCCTGCTTGGGCATATGTTGAAATGGTTGATAGTCAGATGTGTTGCAAGTTTTGCCATAAGAAAATTAAGGCAGGTCCTGGGGGGATTCATAGGCTGAAACAACACTTGGCAGGGATTAAAGGCCAAATTACCGCATGTCCCTCTGATGAAATTGAGGAGATTAGAAAGAATTTGGTGGCCAGCTTTGAAAAATTTAAAGAAGATAAGGCTAGGCAACAAGAGATACAGGCTGAGATTGGGAGGAAGAGGGAGATACAAAGAATGATGGCTACCAACCCCCACTATGATTTTGAGGGTTCTTCCTCTATCCCTCAAACTGAGGCATCCAACCCTTTCCGTTATGTTCCTTCCTCTTTTGGTTCTGTTCAAGATAAGGGAAAGGGTAGAATGAAGGGTGATGTGACTATCAAAAGTTATTTCACTCCCTCCTCTCCATCAGATGCACATGGTCCTGAAGTTAGTAAAGGTCAAATTCAGCCCACTTTAGATGACCATTGGAAGAAAGAATTGAGGGAGACTGCTTGTGACTACATAGCTAGATGGTGGTATGATGCTGATATCCCCTTTAATGCTGCTCGTTCACCATATTATGAGCCTATGTTTGATGCCATACATGCTGCTGGAAAAGGCTTCAAAGGCCCTACTATGCAAGAGCTAAGGGGGGTTCGTTTGCAGAAAGAAATTCAATCCATTAATGAGTATTTGCAAGAGTTCAGGGACTCATGGGCAAGAACAGGGTGTACCATCATGTCAGATGGATGGACTGATCAAAGAAACCGTACCATCATAAACTTTCTTGTCTTCTGCCCACAGGGAACCATGTTTTTAAAATCAGTTGATGCATCTGATAAGGTAAAAGATGGCCACTTGTTGTTTCAGCTATTGGATGAGGTTATTGAGGATGTGGGGGTGGCTAATGTTGTTCAAATCATCACAGACAATGCCTTTAACTATGTTCTTGCTGGTAAACTGTTAGAGGAAAAACACAAGACCATCTTTTGGACCCCATGCGCTGCACATTGCATAGACCTCATGCTTGAGGATATTGGAAAACTAGATTGGGTCAGAAACACTGTAGATAATGCCAAAAGCATAACAAAATTTATCTACAATCATACACTGGTTTTGAGTCTCATGAGGAAACACACTGGAGGCAAGGATATTATTAGGCCTGCCATCACTAGATTTGCTACACATTTTTTGACATTGCAATCTATGCTTTCCCAACATAGAAACTTGCAAAAGATGTTTTCCAGTGATGAATGGAATCAAACCAACTGGTCTAACAAACCAGAAGGCAGAGAATTGAAAAGGAAAGTCCATGATGAAACTTTTTGGAGAAAGGCAGCAAAGATTGTGAAGCTTGCTGAGCCACTGGTTAAGGTGTTGCGGTTGGTGGATGGGGAAAGGTTGGCTATGGGCTTCATTTATGAGGCTATAGATCAAGCAAAGGAGCAAATAAAGACAGCATACAAGGATAGAGTGGCAAAGTATGGGCCCATTTGGGCAATCATTGATGAAGGATGGAACAATCAACTCCATCGCCCTATACATGCAGCTGGGTATTTTTTGAACCCACGGTATCATTATAGAGCTAAGGAGTCAGGAGCTTTGAGGGGGGAGGTCAGAGATGGACTGGTTGATTGCATTGAACGCATGATCCCATCGGAGTCTGATCAGCTGCAGATACATCAACAGGTCACATCCTTCAGCAATGCAACAGGTACCTTTGGGAACAACCTAGCAAAGATTGCAAGAGAAGCAGATGAGCCAGGTAAACAAAAATTTCAATTTTCAATTTCTTAATGGTTTTACAGTTTTACTTTTTTTATTAAAGACTAAAGTTTGTTAAATCATTTATAATTTGAAAGTTAGATATAATTTGTAATTGTAATTTTGTTGAGCTTCAGCCTTCATCTAACTCATAATTCATTACACTCCTATGTTTTTTGCAGCACAATGGTGGGAGGCCTTTGGTGGCCAGTGCCCTCAATTGCAAAAGTTTGCAATTCGTATTTTGAGTCAAACTTGCAGTGCATCTGGGTGTGAGCGCAATTGGTCTGTCTTTGAGAGGATTCACACAAAGAAGAGAAACCGTTTGGAGCAAAAACGGTTGAATGATCTAGTTTTTGTCCAATACAACCTTCGGCTCAGACGAAACCAATTGCTGAACAAAAGACCTGATTCAGATCCCATTGTGTTGGAAGACATTGATCCAACATCAGATTGGGTAGTGGAGAGTCGTGCACCAGAGTTTGATCCTGATGAGGATCTTGATGAACTTGAACTGGAACATCCACTTCAGCCTGTTCAGTTGAATGCAGATCCCGATCCACCAGCCTCAGTCTCACAGCCAGCAAGGACTCCGAGGAGTAGGACTCCAGTTGTAGGTGCTTCCTCTGCTCAGCCACGACAGAAGCGCAGCCGCATATCTACTCTATCTCAGCTTGCATCTGCTAGTGGTACTGGCACCACTTCTACAGTTGCAGTTGGAGACGATGATGATGAGGAGGAGGCATGGGGCCCCTTGTCTGACTCTGATGATGATGATGAGTCTGATCCAGAGATTGGTCGAGATGATCTTGGCTCCTCTGGCAGTAGCCAGTAGTACTAGTATTGGAGTCTGGTCAGCATCACAGTTTACTTTTGTTGTAGAGGCCAATTCTAGCCTCCTTGGTTATTTGTATTTTGTTTTGAGTCTTTGATCATGTATGACAGTTGACTATGTATTGCCATTGGGTACCATTTTGATATAATGGATTGGTTCATGAGCCTACTTTGATCATATGTTGTCTTCCATCTATATTATAATGCTATGTGTTTGGAAACATGAATGAAAATCTTTAAAATTATGTTTAAAATATTTAAAATTATGTTTTTTTATAAAAAAAAAATATTTGATGTATTTTTTACAACGACCGAGTCATTGAAATCGAGCCGGCCGAGTCATTACCGAGTCGGAGTCGGAGTCGGAGTCGATCCTCGGAGTCGGAGTCGGAGTCGGAGTCGTCAGTCCAACAAATGGCCCGCGCCATGCTTGATGAATCTGGAACTCCTGCAACCTTCTGGGGTGAAGCTGCATATGCCGCGGTTGTTATTCTCAACAAAACAAATGTCCGAGTAAACAGCACTCAAACTCCTCATGAGCTCTGGTATGGTAAGACTCCTTCAGTAAAGCATTTTAAAATTTTTGGAAGCAAATGCTATATTAAGAATACTGATGAACAGCTTGGCAAACTTGAGCCTAGAGCAGATGAAGGCATTCTCCTTGGTTATTCGCCTTATAGTAAAGCATATAAGTGTTACAATAAAAGACTTGGAAGAATTGTTGACAGCATTGATGTAGTGGTTGATGAAAAAGGATACATTCCTAGGCAAGTAAATCATGAAAATATCGAAGAAGATGAAGACTACCCTTCAAATCAGACTGATAATGAAGAAGAAGAACCTCAAGAGGCTCCAGAGGAACAGATAAGGATAGAAGAAAAGACTCCATCCAAGCATGTTCAAAAGAATCATCCAGAATCTCAGATTTTGGGGTAGAAAGAGGCAGGTGTACAAACAAGAAGAACAATAGCAGAAGCCTCAAGCTACTTGGCATTGCTCTCCTCCACTGAGCCACAAAATGTAAAAGAAGCATGCAGAGATGAATGTTGGGTCAAGGCTATGGATGAAGAACTTGAGCAGATCGAAAAGAACAACACTTGGGAATTAGTTCCTAGACCAAAAGATAAGAATGTCATAGGGACAAAATGGATCTTCAAAAATAAGTTGAATGAAAATGGGGAAGTAGTTAGAAACAAGGCAAGACTGGTTTGTAAGGGATATGCTCAGCAAGAAGGAATAGACTTTGAAGAAACTTTTGCTCCTGTTGCTAGACTTGAAGCTATCCGAATGTTCCTTGCTCTCTCAAGCTTTCAAAAATTCAAAGTATTTCAAATGGATGTGAAATCAGCTTTTCTGAATGGAGATTTAAAAGAAGAAGTATACATTGAGCAGCCAGATGGGTTCATTCTTGGGAATGATCCAAACCTTGTATGTAGACTGAAAAAGGCTCCCTATGGTCTTAAACAAGCTCCAAGGGCTTGGTACTACCGTTTGGACAAATATCTTCATCAACAAGGTTTTCCAAAAGGATCAGCAGATAGCAATCTTTATATAAAAATTGAAAATGACAAGTTGCTAATACTTGTTGTGTATGTAGATGATATTATTTTTGGCAGCAATGAAGAAACTATGAGTCAAAACTTTGCCTCGGTAATGCAGAAAGAATTCGAAATGTCCCTGCTAGGTGAACTGACATACTTTCTTGGATTGCAAATCCAACAAAATAAAGACGGTATCTTCTTGTCTCAAACCAAGTACCTCAAGCAGATTTTGAAGAAGTATGGCATGGAAGATTCAAAACCAGTATGTACTCCCATGGTTACAGGATGCAGTCTTAGTGCGAATGATGAATCGGCTGCAGTTCATCAACCAACATACAGATCTATGATTGGAAGTCTACTTTATTTGACAGGTACCCGACCAGACATCATGCATGCAGTTGGAATAGTTGGAAGATTTCAAGCAAACCTCCACATGGTATCAGAGCTTGGACCCAGGTTCGATTCCCCCAAGTTGCGTTTGAGGGGGGGTGTTGGAAGAATCACCGCACCTCTATAGAATCCGTAATTTCCACCCTGGGGATCCTAGTTACTGGCTTGTAATGTTTACCAACACCTGCGGGTTTTGGTGTAAAGGCAAACCTCCATGTTCGAGATCGAGGTTCCTTTATTCTCCATGTTCTGGTGCTTGAATCTTGTTCCTTTGTTTGCCGAAACCTACTCCTGCATTCAGAGTCTTCATGACCAAAGTTATTACAGATAGAGCATTCAATTTCATTTTCAAGAGCCGAGAAGTTGTTATAGGTCCTTTTTGTAATCCCAGTCATACTTATTTGCTTTTGGGCTTCTCTAGTCATGATTGTTTTGTAGGCAACACATTGAGTTGCTTTGTGACCGAAGTTATGGCAAGAGAAACATTGGCCATTGAAGAAACTTCTGCGATTATCAAATTTACCAGTCATATGATTGTGATTTCTATTTTTATCCATTCTTGAGGTAAATTGAGAGGATCTTGGCTGATTATAGCTTTTGTTCGTCCTTAAGGTGAATTGTCCCTGATTTGTCTGGTAGTCTTTGTTTATTCTTGATGAAATTTGTCCCTGTTTTACCTGGTGATCTCTGTTTGGCTTTTGCTCATATCTTCTTGCAGCATCGAGATAACTCTTCGAGGTGGATGCTTGAGATGTTTCTCCATTATACTCCAGACCTGTCTTAATTAGAGGAGAGCATTGTACATTGATGATCTCATCCAGAGTTTCAGATCCTTTAACAAATTTAAGATTGGGAGCCTTTGTTTTCTCAATTTCTTTTCGAAGCCCAACAATTTCACATTCTAATTTTTCAAGAGATTGTTTCTTTTCATCAAGTTGGATTTGCAGAGTCTCTATGATCACATTCTTTTCTTCTAAGCATGTCTTGAGTATAGACATCTCCTCATAATAGCTATCTATATCTAGAGCATCCATGTAATCATCATCTTCAAAAGCCATTAAAAGTTTATAGGGATTACCTCGTTCATCTTCATCGCTGTTTGATAGACCATCACTGTCTTCATGGGTGTAATAGCTCTTCTTATTTGCATTCTGTTTCTTGTTCCATCTAACAGGTTCCTTTCCCTTGTCAATCTTATCCTTATGAGGACATTTGGCAGCATAGTGACCTACTCTTCCACAAGCAAAACATTTGAAGGGTAACTTACCTCTGAATCTGCCAGTACCTCGTTGAAGATTTCTGACAAAATTCGATTCTTCTTCTTCTTCTGACACATGACTTGATTCAAGGTACTCTCCTTTGCCTGAAGCCTTGAAGGCAGCTTCTCTCCTATCTGAAGGACCTCCTTTTCTCATTTCATAAGCGGTTAGAATTCCATGCAGCTGTGACATGGTGAGAGTTCGTAGATTCTCCTTTTCTTCTATGGCAGACACTTTAGATTCAAACTTGGTGGACAAGGATCTTAGAACTTTTTCAACCACAATAGCCTCTTTTATTTCTTCACCCAAGTTTTTCATGCAGTTAACAATCTCATCTACCCTAAGGAAATAGTTAGCCACACTTTCATCATTATACATTCTGAGATTCTCATACTGAATCATGAGGGTTTGAAGTTTAGCACGCTTTACCTGTTCATCTCCTTCGTAGCTCAAGACAATCTTGTCCCATATTTCTTTTGCGGATTTATATTGCATAACCTTTACGAATTCTGATTGAGATAAGCATCCCAACAAAATATTGACTGCTTTAGCATTTGTTTCATATTTCTTTTTCTCGGCCGGATCTGTAGGAGTAGCTGAAGGAAAAGTGTAGCCTGTCTCTATGATATCCCAAACTTCCGTACCAAGAGATTGAAGATAGGCAGTAACTCTTACCTTCCAATAATTGAAGTTTGTCCCATCAAAAATCGGTGGCCTGATTGATGCTTCCCTCTCGTAGTTGCTCATAATGAACGATCTTCCTTCAAGCGATCAAGCTTCTCTGAAGGACCTGCTCTGATACCAATTGTTGGAAATAATACTGAGAGGGGGGGGGGTGAATCAGTATTATCACATTAATAAAACCTTTTCATTTCCATATTCAGATTCATATATGCTACTTCCACAACTACTTATGAATTAGTTAGTTGATCCTTAATGAGTGCATTAGAACATTATCAACCATATTAACAGTAAACTGGTGCAGTAAAATAGAACAGATCATCACACATAAGTCACACACATGAACACCATGATATAAGGTGGAAACCCAATGTGGGAGAAAACCACCTGCTGCAAGTCTCTATCTTCTTTCAATTAGAAACTCCTTTTACAATGATTTTGTACTGGTGCAGTCCTTTACCAGTACGCAGGCTGCAACCTGCAGAGAGCTACAACTCTCTCTCGTTTTCCAGTCTCTCCTGGAAGGGAGCTACAACCCCCTTACTTCTTTCAAGGACCACTTTTCATAAATTTTCAAACTGGATCCAAGAAGATCAAATGATCATAAAGTATAAATGATTCTTCAGAAATACCCAAACCTCAGATCAATACATGTTTTCTTTATACAGCAGATCACCCACGCGCCAACCCATGCACTAGCTATAAATAAATATCTGATCTGGTCACCTTTTAATCAGAGGTTGTATATGCCTGAATCATACCATAATGCAGAGGTCATACATGTTATAGAGCACCCAGAGGCTAGACACAAGACAAACCCAATATCCGGACCCAGAGACCTTTAGCGAATCAACAGAAGACGCTATATCAGAGTTAAGGAATGACTGCTACTTCCCTGCGGTTGGCTGCTCTCAACTGAACTGCAATACCCCCGAAGCGATGCAGATCTGTCGTCCTGCGCGCATTCTTCTTGAATTCGGTTCAGTAGATTGCTCCTTGACAGATCATAAGAATGCCGATCTATTCTCCCTTAAGATCTTCAATTCATTCTTCATCCTTGCCACCGGATCCCCTTTTTCTTTATATAGCCATGCTTTTGATAATACCATGAATCGAAACCAGAGGATCCGAAACCTGAGGCGCAACTGTTTTGACCAATTATCTTAAGAGAAGGCTTAAGCGGGAAAACTATGATAGCGGTCCAAAACCACAAAAGGCGGGCCTTTAACTTAATGCATCCAAAATAATAATATATTGGGTCCAATCCTTATTGCTATCGGTGCCTGCCCATCTCATGTCCGATCCGATGGATTGGATGCGACATGCCCCATTAACCAGCCTTTATTTATATATCGGGTCCGCTCCTCATCGCTAACAATACATGCCCGGCGTCCGATCCGATGGATCGGATGCGATATGCCCCATTAACCAGCCTTTATTAATATATCGGGTCCGCTCTCATCGCTAACAATACATGCCCGACGTCCGATCCGATGGATCGGATGCGATATGCCCCATTAACCAGCCTTTATTAATATATCGGGTCCGCTCCTTTCATCGCTATCGGCGATTTGAAGTGGGAGGCTTATGGGCGAACACCGCAGATGCGATTTAATATGAAATGCTTTTAATTCCTTCATCGGGTCCGACCCCTCTTATCGCAATCGGAGGATTTCACCAAAGACACATAGCCGGATGCGATATTATTATGAGCCATGTTTGATGCCACCATCGGGTCCGCTCGCAATCGGAGGATTTCACCAAAGTCACATAGCCGGATGCGATATTATTATAAACCATGATTAATGCCTTCATCGAGTCCGCTCCCAATCGGAGGTTTCAACGAACTCACTTAGCCGGACCCCCGACGCGCATGGATGCGATATTAATATAAACCAAAGTTAATGCCACCATCGGGTCCATTGCGATATGCTTCCGGGTCACACAGCCGAAACACCATTGCGCCGATATGCCGAAACATATATATATATATATATATAATTGATATGCAATATGCCGAAACTTCGATGCCGCAATTATATTATTCATGTAACCGTCGAAAGGGGATATAATGCATATATATGGGTTTTACGCACCCAACCAACTCCCGATAATATAAATGCATGCATATATGGGTTTTAGTAAGCCCGATAGCTCCCGATAGTGATAATGAATACATATATGGGTTTTAAGCACCCAAACACCTCCGATAACATTAATACATGCGTATATGGCCTTTCTTCTCTAATACATGAGTATATGGCCTTTCTTCTCTCCTCTTGGCTCTTCTTGTCCCCATCATGGTGTATATAAGAGAAATGGCCGTTTAAGAGAGGGTTGCCATCAAGTTCAACATATGTTCATAATGCCAACAAGGGATCCTCTAAGTACAAGTCAAGTCTTCACTCCTTTCTGCACCTTATGTCTCAGCACTTTGTCTTTCAGCACTTCATCCTCCACTTATAAGCCTTTCACTTTTGCTAGAGAGATAGACTCCTTCACTAAGCTTGAGAGCCCTTGTAGGCTTGATCTCTTATCCAAGCAATGGATTGTTCACTAGCTATTGTTATGGCTCAGACATACCCTTACGGCACCTCGCACGTGTGACTGTTTCTAGCCCTAGAAACAGTCCTTTATACTTCGGTCTTATGTTTTCTTACTTGACTTGAGAGGCTTTCTTCCACGTTGGAGTAGGAGGCTTTGTAGGCCTAGTTTTAGCCCCAAACAAAGAGAAATATACAACTGTGATCTTACTGTTGTTATAGCCACAAACTACCTTTCATTCCCTCGCACGTGTGACTGTGTAAACCCTAGAAACAGTCACTTTAAACTTTGATGTTCTTCCTCCTTGCCTCGCTGCCCTTGTAGACCTTTACCTTGGCTTTCTTCGTCCTTCTTGTTCTCTTTCTCTTGCGGATTTCAAAGCACAATTGATGCATTGTCTTTGGAGTGGACAGCCTCTATAAATAGAGGATTGTCCCTCCATTTAAGCCGACTTGACTGACTGCTTTTAGGCCGACTTGTCCTCTTAATTGTAGGCCGACTTTGAGGGTAGTTTGGTGGTTGATTTGTTGTGCAGACTTCGGATAGTTTCCATGGTGTTGTAGCATGCTTGAAGGAGCTTCTTGAAGGTGGCATTACATAGGAGTAGACTTGACTTCGCTTGGAGAATTTCCCTTTGACTTTAATATATATTAATACATAGTGTAACATGCCCTTAAGGCCTTCAATATTTTCTCTTGACTTTTGACTCACCTATAACACTTTGACATGTGCTAGACCTCATTGAAATATATTATAAAAATAATATTTCTTTTCTTGAATAAGTACAAATATTAAGAGTACATTTATGAAAACCGAACCTAGTTACACTTCCTTCAACAGCCACATGTCATGGTACAAGGGTAGCTATGACGAGGAAAGCCCACACTTGGGTGTATAGATGTAGGAGGGAGCAATCGTGATACATGAGTTACCCCGACCTTTGTTTTTCCATCCTTCTTCATATGCCTTTTTCGCTTTATTGATTTTTCTTTTATAGTCGCTCGGGGGTCCAAGGGATGAGAGCATGATGCATAAGATATAGCAGTGAACCCCCTTAGGGTTGGGCAGTTCATCACCCACCAGGAGTTGGGACAATCATGTGTTCCTTAATGATGTAGGGGGCTCATGTAAGGGCCCTAGGAACCAGGGTGATGGCCATAATGATAAGGGGTAGAGCTCATGTTGGCATTTTCCCACATGCTAAATTTGTATGTCCCAACCATCTTTTGCATTTGATGGTACATTTCCTGTTGTAAGTGGCCAAATTATGTTTTTAACTTTTCCTTTAACTACATCAACTTTTGGGGCATTGTTTTAGGCCCGACCCATAGTGTGGACAAGGGGAGGGGGAGGCTAACTCCTTGTGGACCCAATGGACAAATGTGGACCCGAATGGGAAATATGTGAAAAGGGGATATAATGAGTGGAGAGGAGTGATGTATGTGATGTCGGGAAGCGGGACCACGCAACCAAAATTGGGATTTCCCATGTGGTGCCACTCCTAAAGCTAGTAGCCAATAAAGGAGATCCCACGAGACTAGGATACAAGACTAACTACCAATTTGGACAAAGGGACAAGAGTATAGACCAAGCCCATTCTTTCTGTTGAATCTCCCCACCAATCCATTCCTAAAAGAGTCCATGATAAGTAACCAAAAATACCCAACTACATAATGAAATCCATACATTCGGGGTTGGAAGGCCCACCTTCAAACATACGATCATGACAGATGGGCGAGGGCACATAATGGTTGGCTCAGGTGGCGGAGATGATGGCACATCGAGCTATCTGGTGGCTGCAAGGGGTTGTTGGCTGCCAGCTGAAGACAATCTAAGAGAAAATTTCCTCCTATGGGTGTCACTCACAAGTGGTGGGTAACAAAGACCATGTAAAAATCAACAAGGTATCAAAGCTAAGGTATTTTGTCAACAGACCTAGAAAGAAGAATGAAACTTTTGTGGTTCTAGATCGAACCTTTGTGGCTTTACCTTGTGGAATGGCAGTTAACCTCCTAAGCATACGCCTATGATGAACCCTGAAGTTTTTCTCGATAGTACTGGTTCGAATTGCATGATCCTGTAGCTTAATTTGTGGTGAAGATCCAAGTCCATTGCTATTGCAATCCAAGACTTCTGTATAGAAACCTCCACTACAAATATATATTCAAGAACATCAAAAATTTTGAACATTGGACTATTCCTCTTAAAGTCCTAGTCCAAGTTCAAATTCAAGATCGAAGCTTCATTAAGAATCTGCCATAAATTTCAGAAGCCAAAATACCTCAGTTCGTCCTTTATCTAAGGGACCGAAAGAAGGCCAAGTGACCTTTCAAAAAATCCTCTGACAATACTTATTGTTTAGTTCAAAAGGAAGTATCACTAAAAATGTTTTTGTCTAAGGCCGAATGACCTTCACTATAAGATGTTCAAACTTTGCAACTAAAGTCACTAAAGACATTATTTAATATTGATTAATGTGAGGTCTCCATCATGTTAGTGAAGTCGACCTATTCTTTTCAATCAAATAGGAGATGATGAATGGCTCATGATCGCATTAAATCAAGATTGATGCCTACAAAGCTTTCCTTTCGCTCATGTATTAAAGCGTTGTGCAAATACCAGTGAAGATGAATAAGGTATGTTTTACCTCTTGTAACCTTAGTTCCTTTGACTCATTCTTGAGGGTTGTCTATATATTTTAATAAGGACAAAATATAAATTTGTTATAAGTTTTGCATCGGAATCAAAGTCCTAGGGTCGAAGTGCTTGAAAAGGAAGAAATCTATCCTTGATACTCGTCTCAAGGCATGGAAGAAATCCTTTTGAAAGTTTGCACTGGTGACTAAGAATGTCCTCAAGGATCATATCCATTGTAACTGAGCTCTTAGAGAGGTCAAGCAAAGTCAAAAGAATAGCCAAATTTTTACAGCCACTCTATTCTATCAAAGAAGATTATGAGACTTCGATACATTGCAAAAGCAGACTTGATTGATCTATCCAAAGTTCATTGTATCCAAAGGGTAAAGTTAATGAAGTGTTTTTGTAATCACCAATGGCTTTCAGATAAACCTTGAAGAATATAGTGAAGAGAATAGATAAAATATTGTAAGTTGCCTTGATCTGGAACATGTCATCTTGTGACAGTGTTTTGGAAAGTAAGAAAAAGATGATTTGCATTATGGAAATCTGATCAAACTCTTGAAACTCCAATAAAGGTTGAGCTGCTTGATCCTATGATTTTTAAATACTTTTAATGACTTGTTATGACTCTAGAAGTTTAATAATCTCTCATCGCCTAAAGAACTACTAAAGATCCTATGAGTTTATGAGTTTCCGATGGAAAAGAAGTTGAGTCCTTCAGGATTGAAGAAGGAAGATAAGTCCCTCAAAGACATGGTATGAGAGATAAATTACAAGCACGAAAAATGATCTTGAACATTTGTGTATTGACTTGCAAATGAATGCAAGGATGAGGTTGTAAGCGCTAGACTCTTTTAAAGGATTATGAAAATACAGGGTATGTAAGATTGAACACTCAGGGTTTTAAACCCTAGTAAGCAGAAAGGGTTCGAGTTTATGGACTTTTAACAATCTAGGGTTTGAAGCTAAATACCCTACCTAGACATTTGTAAGACTTAAAGGCTTGGAGAAGAAAGCCTAGGGTTTATAGGCAAAACCCTAGGATCAAATGTTTCCGTTGAAAGAAGAAACCCTAAAAGGGAATGACATCATGACGATGATGTGGATGAAGCCGACAAAAATTGTTGATGAATGCAAGAATTCTAAAGATCAAAGGGAGTTGACATCCTCTCACAAGATAAGTATTTTATATCTCACTTTTGTGACTACTATTATTATTATTATTGATTAGATTGTCTCTCATCTTTGAATTCTTTGCTTGATTGTAATTGTTCTTTCATGACCTCCTAATGAGGATTGTAGGTACACAATGAAGGTTGCCAAAGCCTTGGCTGCAAATGGAAGAACAAAGCAAAGTTGTGACTAAGAGACTCTTTGAGAAGAGAGTTATTGTGATGGACAAGATATGGACTCAGAGGGAGTGAAATGCCTTTGATTTCTGTTAAGATAAAAATATGATAAGATGGTTATATAGGCCAATATTACTTCACTGACTTGGATACAAGATTTCAACAAGTTTTGGAGGGCATCCCATCCAAGTAGATCAGTTAAATCTCAATTTAGATCTCATTTGCACAATTATACAAGGCTACAATAATGAATATTATAATAACATCTTCAAAAACGTTATATAACCTTATGTTTGATGCTTCAAGCAACTATGATTATATCCATGAGACGAGTGTTCTCCTCTAGTCCAAACGTATGCCTTAACTTTATTATTTGAGAGTGAGTCCTCTTCAGAAAAATAGTTATAGGTGTCCACGAACTAGGTGGTTCACGATTTCAAGCCATACTTCAATTAATGCTTCAAAGAATATACTTAAGACGACCCTCAACTAAATTCGCCTTAGATATGGTTACAGATGAGAGTTTTTAACTTCACAAAATGAATGCATTAAGTAGCCCATAAGACCTATCTTTTACAGTAATCCATCCTCGTGATAATATTGTTGTCCTTCTGAAAGTAGGCCGAAGAGAATTTAAGCAACTGGGAATTGACTTCACCTTTTGTAGCCTTACACACTTCTTTGTGTAACAAGTTATGCCCTAATACAAGGTTGAAGACATGCCAATAACAATCTACAGAGATTACTTTGGATCAACCTAGTTGAATGCGTCCAAAAATAATGTTATAGAGATGTGCTTAGCAAAAATCATGGATAAATCTCACTGTTATAGATGTTAGGAACTCCATGGCACATATATTGTTTCAGATATGTCTTCACATGAACCTACAACAGAGAAGAAATTTTGAGCGAGACACCATCTCCCAAAACAAATTCAACTCAAAGACATTTCCATAACAGAAGTTTCGACCCTAAAGCAAGCGAAATAATGAACCAAAACTTCTTGGTTGCAAACATGCACTTAAGGCCTCAGATACAATTCATTCGATGCCCAAAATTTGACAAGGAGCTCGGTCCTAGGTATGCCTTTGTGACAAAGCCTTGATCTTTAGTGATCCTCTTTCCTTGCTAGGATCTGCAACCTAAATTTTTGCAATAAGAGTTTGCAAGTGAGCCCTCATAGTTCAATACTTCATGATGTCTGACTGTTGAAGAGGAAGGAGGTCATGGAGAATTGTCAACAAACTTCTTAGTGATTGCTTTTTCTCTTGCTTGAGCTTTTCCTCCCCTGAGCTATGATACCATGTTAATTTTAGTTAACCTATTCTTTGCTTAAGACAATTACTTCAATGTTCCACATGAGCCCAAGTTCAATTCCATTACTTTCATTAGCAATCATATAAAGATTAAACAACTATCATATTGACCAAGGTTATATGGGAGCGGGAGGGGGAGCGGGAACTACATTTTCAGAAGCTCCAATTTGGGAGCAATTCCGGGAGCGTTTTTTATATTTATATATATATATATATATATATATATATATATATATATATTATATTTTGATGCATATATGTCAACAAAAGCAAGTAGAATGATGAATTAAATATAAAAAACATAAATTGAACCACATAACAACAATCATCTAGAAGTTATAACCTTCATCAACCACGTCCACAAGTTAGTAATATAGTAACATACAAGATAAAGAGTCTCATGATTCATCAATCTTAAAGTTTCAAGCTTTCAAAATTCAATATATAACATTTATCATCATTGATCACCAAAGTTGTAATTGTGAGCTAAGTGTAACCATTACAACAAATAATATCTAACATGAAATGAAATTAAATGAAACAACTTTCAACTTTCACAAAGCATCATATTCATAATTCATTACTAATGTGTTATAATTGCCAACTTCAAACTTCAAACTTAAATTGTCATATATTGTTTACAAAAAATATCATAATAAATATGAAAGAGTCAATAGTTATAAAAAGCTACTAGAAACTAGAAAAGACAAGTAAATCTATTATCTATTGCAAATGCTTGGGCCTCTTGCCACCACGAGAAATGTCTAATTTTTTAGTCTTGTTGGAAAATTACGATCTTTGTCATTAATATCACCCTCTAAGCATTAATATCCAGAGGTATATTTGTCATTACCTCTGGATCTGTATAGGGATATTTGTCATTAATATCACCCTCTAAGCATTAACATAAGATAGAAAATGCATAGCATGTCAGGTCAAGATTTTGTTTGAGTGATGCGTACATTTTTAGGAGGGTCATGATAGAGGAGTTCGACAAACAATGTCACAAACATCAAGGTACATAGAGGGATTGGTGCTCTTGATTAAACACGAGTTCCATACCCTAATACATGACAAAATCCAATGGAAACATTGCAATCCACCCAATCCTGAGATCCTGAAAAACTGATAACTTTGCTGGATTTTGAATGAAATCTAAAATTCTACTTTCTCCATATGAGATCCAATGAGGTCGAGACCACTCTCAAACATCCTAAGTCATTTCATGGTAATGTTAAAAATTTAAGTAAAAGTGACATTCTCCTTAATCTTCATTTTTCAATACTAGGGCCATAAGCTTGATCATTAGGCTGCCCCACTCAAAACTTATTTGTTTCTTTGAAAAAAAATTGCATTTGGAATATTACTGCAAAAAATTTGCAAAAAAGACTAAACGCTCCAGAAAAACCAGCGAGCTTTTTTTTTGTCGGGATCATGTGGGGGGGAGGCGCTCCCACGCAACCCTATTGACAGTGATTGAAGAAAGAACATAAATAACATATGCAAAATACAAACCAAGACAAGAGAACACAGGAATTTGGCAAATGCCAAGGAAAAAACCCAAGAGGGGAAGACCCTTTGATCAATTCTTCTTATTATTATATCAAATGTTCGGCGGAGAGAGAGAGAGAGTAGAATAATATAAGTCAAAATGACTTGCCAAATCACTGTCCAAAACTAGCCATGTAGAGTCTGCAAATCTGACTATTGTAGCTTATTGCTTGGTTAGAGTTTCTAACAGCCACTGTGTAACCTTCTCCCAATGGGTTGCTCCATTGGTTGTCCACTTCTAGGCCACCAACATTGGTCCAGGACTTGAGGCTTCTCGTCAAATAACCCTACAGTAGTCTTGTACCAACAGCAACATGAGTCTGCCCACAAGCAGGGGTTATACCCTCTGATTAGATTGCAGCCTACTCTCCTTGACTCCGGCTAAGGTAGAGAACTCAGACTATACCATTCGGCCCTTCCACAAGTGCCTCCAACTTGCTGTAGTAGAAGCCTTTCCTGTGGCCCAAACCCAGAGTACTAAATCATGCACAAAAAGGTCCCAAACTCACCTCTAAGCCAGCGACCTGATCTAGCAAGGAAGACACACTCAATCACAAAAGAAAAAAGGTCCTTCTAGCCTTTGCTCAAGCTGCCCTAGTTCTGCAGTTTTCCTCTGCAACAAATCTACACCAAAAATACTCCTCAAGATGCTCGTCCTCCTTGCCTCCAAACTGCCTCTAACTCGCTATCCAAATCACAAAGGTATTCTTGAGATTATATGCTCATTGGATGAGTGAAATGAGGTTGGAGGTCACCTCTATTTATACAAATCGTTGAGGGTCAAGAGATGTCACTTGGGCTTCATGAGCCTACATGAAGATGTGACCGACCTTGATAATTTGCATATGTGTGGGCTTTATTTCAAAACCATATTTCTCCTTGTCCAAATTTAGCGATCATTAGGTCAATTTTGGTCGTCTCGAAAACGGCAATTCAATGCAATAATTATCTCCATCAAATGAGTTGTCCAAAGTGGAATTTGGCCCTAGTTTCCAATTTTAACATATAGCAACCAGTGAAGTTGGTCGAGAAGCAATTTGGCTCCAAAAGTTGCTTGCAAATCTGTTTGAAGGACCTTTGGACTCTACTACCATATGTTGTGACAACTAGAGTTGTATAAAGCTGACAAAGGACCTCGTTTTCCATGTGAGGACGAAACACATCAACATCAAATATCACTATATTCGAAGCTTGGTGCATGATGGGGTTGTGAAGCGACAATATATCTCCACTAATGAATAGATAGCAGATATATTGACGAAGTCTCTTCCTAATACGAAGCTTGAGTATTTGCGAGACAAGCTTGGGCTTGTGGATATCTCCTCCCTAGTTGAGAGGGAGTGAGGGTGGACACCATATTCTCCATGTGTCATGTACTATGGCCAAGACTAACAGTCGTAAGCCTAATAAAGGCACTAGCTTGGAGAATGGTGGATTGGATAAGCATCTAGGACCGATATTCTTTAAGGATTTGCACTTTGACTAGGACTAACCGTCGTAAGTCAAGTACATTAATCCAAGATAAGAATAGTCCTAAGGACAAATATTTTTTGATGGATTAGGAAATAGTCCTGTAAGGACATACCTGGTGAACATCTGGATGGGGTATGTGCCTGAGACGCAGTGGTGTCCAAAATTTATGCTTGCTAGCATTGTGCTCTGATCTAATGGAGAGACAGAGCTTGAAAGTCAAGGCCTTGCTATTTTTACAATGTTGGTTATGATGATAAAAAAAAAACATCATTGATGCTTATCAATCTGAATCCTTTCTTGTATGAACATTTCAATTTGAGAGTATCCTGTTGTGTCATTATGAATACCTCCCTAGCTAAGAGGGAGTGTTGAAAAATGTAACTAGTGTTGGTCTTCATAGTGTAATAAAATGTAATTTTTATAATTGATTATATTCATTATTATTATTATTATTTTGGTCAAAGCGTGTTCTTCATGCTTACAAAGTCAATTGAGTCAAATAGAGTCAAAAAGAATATTTTATGAGTAAAAAAACATTATTTGAGTCAAGTCCTATTCGGACTTTTTGTAAGAAAAGACAAGGATTTTTCATTTTTGAGTCAAAAAGTCAAAACTGCCAACCCAAGATCAAGTCGGCCTTAAGGGAAGCCATTCAACCCTCCTGGACAGTGATAAATACAAATTAACTCAACCACTTGGAGATCCATTCACCACTCATTATCATCACATTGATTTATGTGCCAAAGATAGAAGAAAAATCAATGGAAGTCAAAGGAGAGATGACGAAGTCAAAGGACAAAGAGAATTCACATTTTTTGCCTAGTTTCTACTTACACATTCGAGACTTTTGTGGAATTTTAGAGGTATTACAAGGCCAAAATTCAACCTCTATTATAGGGCCGAAAATTTATGTGATTTGACTAGAATTTCAGACGTTTGACCAACATTGACTTTTGTTGAATTTTGACTTGATTGGAGGAGACTTGAAGGAGGATTGACTTGGATCTTTGGGGCAGCCTTGGTCTTGGTTTTGAGTTTTGGATATCTCATTTTGACCTGATTCTATAAGAGAGAATTTTTGGGTTTTCCCGTTGTGGGGTTTTTGCCCTGGCTTGGAGCCTAATTTTTGGTGTTATTTGTCTCTGTGTGATCTTTATGCTTTGAAGTTTTGTATAATTGCTTGATGAAGAAAAACATAAATTAAAAGAAGACAGTTAACATTCACAAGCATTTATCAAGTAAGGGGAATCAAGCCCTAATCTATACAGCACTTGGTTTCTCAACAAAGTGAGGTCCTTTTAGCATCTAGACCCAATCACCAACCAAGAGGGGTTGAGTGAGGTCTTGACCCAAAGTGCTCACCGGGAAGGGTAAGTGAGTGCTTGTTGGTTGAGGGTCTCAACATTTTGGCCTAAGAAGAGCACATGAGATTTCAGGACCAATCACTCTGAGGAGTAAGTCCCGATATGCTGATGACATTGCCATGGGTTTGGTATCACTCCATAATATGGCCACTAACAGATGTTAATGGTAGATTATGATGATGTTGATGTGGATGTCGTTCAAGGGTGTTGACCTCAATAATGAAAGAATTGAACCTTTCCTTAGAAGAGATAATGTATACAGAGAACATCTGGATAGCCATTATGAATACCTCTGTAGCTAAGAGGGAGTGTTGAATGTTGTAGCTATGGTCGGTCTTCATAATATTATTTTGTACTTATTGAAATATGAATTATTTTTGCGAAAAGAAAATTTATATGAAGCATGTTATTCATGCTTGCAAGAAAAAGGAATTATTTATTTGTATGCTCATTAAGAGTGCGAAAATGAATTTTTTCTAATTTAAATTTTCCCTCCACAAAGACCAAGTCAACCCTCCAAGGATCAAGTCGGCCTTCCCAAAAGACATGACCTTTCACATGGACGAACAACTATAAATAGAGCCTATTTGCTCTCCAAAAAGACAATTTCAAATATATTCTGAGGCAAGATAATTCGTTGGTCTGAGGCTAGACATCTTGTTGATCTATGGCAAGGAGAATATTAGCTCGCAAGTGTAAGGCTACTTATATATAGAACGGTGCGAGATCTTGAGGCATCATTTTGTGGAACAGAGGCTGAAACTCTAAGGGATGGTTCTATGGAATAGGGGTCGAAAATCTAAGGGATGGTTCTATGGAACAAGGACCAAAACTCTGTTAGGGTCCAACCCTAACCCCCTTATTTATGTAATAGGGTCGAGTCATAGTTATAGTTAGTTAAAGAGTCAATAAAGCCCATATTAATAATTGTAAGTGGTTGACCCGCATTTAAAGAAGGGACCACAGTTAGTTGCAAATGGGCCATGGTATTAGATAGATGGTATTAAAAAAAACCATGGTACTAACCCATGGTATTGCATGTACGAATCCTATATAAAGGATAGAGACTCCACTCGAGGAGCGTCGTGTCTTATTTTGTAATTGAGCCCAACTCTACTGGAGGTTGCCCCCTCGAAGAGGCAAGTGAACATTGCTTTCCTTTCTGAATAATCAAATACATGTTGTTATCTCTTATTGTTCTGTGTTCTGGGTATATTTCTTCGCATATTTGGTACTCTGGTATCTTCTCGCAGGTCAAGAGCATAACAAGTGGTATTAAAGCACTTTCCAAGCCCGGTGGGATCTCCATTTTTAGCAAAAAAAAATTTGGCTAGAGACGTGTTCCGGCGTCTTTAAACCATGGGATCTGTTGTTGAGCGCATAAACCTGCGGATTTGGGGAGGCATGCACGCAGGAAATACAAGAGGTGGTGGCGCTTGTTGGACTCCCTTGTAACCCCTGTGAGTACCCCTTCGAATAGTAGCACATTAGACAGAACCGCGCACGGACTGTCTTCCAAGTACCCTTTAGGTATATCGGAAGCCCGCTAGGCTCTCTTGAAACCTCACCATAGATAAACTGTCGACCGTCTTGCTACTACAGTACACCGAGAACAGCACTCGAGGAGATTACTCGCGCGTACAATAGGGTAGTCGGGTTGTATGGCTAAGGGTGCGGTTGACCCTCCTTGGTTAGTGCCCTGAAAGATTGGGTCGAGTACTACTGTCAGACCCTTATGTATATTGCAATCTGTAGCACCTGACACTCCTTGAGACCATAGTTCCCTTGTCTCTCTCTCGATCACACATCATCTTTGCCAAATCAGATCTAGCAGGTTGGGGTCGGTCGCAACCGCAACAATCAGATCCGCCATTCAGATTATGTAGTTTGGGTTTTGTAGTAGTCGCAACAATCAGATCCGCCATTTAGATCTAGTAGCAAGGGTTCGAGCACTGCCACATTTCTACTCATACTCTGCAGTTGAGGGTTTCGCCTACAAATCTGACTATTTGTGTGGCTCCTATACCTGGGCGTGATTCTCGCAGGACATTGGGCAGAATTAACTTTTCTGGGAATCGACTACTGCAGTATTCCTAAGTGAGGAGTAAAACTCCTTTCAGAGTAAACAAAAACAAACAAAAAAAAAAGTCTAAGACACTCCCAAGACGCTTATAGGAGACTTAGCCCATAAGAATCAGGTTGACGGGCTAAGCAAGGTGGTACCATTCACTTGTAACCGTCAAAATTTCGGGTGGTCCCAAATATTTTTTTCAGTAACAACAAGTGCACCGGATCTGTGCATGGTACAAACCAGAGCTCAAGCTATGGCCAATGAGAAGATAGACACGCTTGAACACAAATTGGAGGCATTAATGAAGCAGATCCAGACCTTACAGGACACAATCACAAAGGGCAAGTCGGGGGAACAATCAGAGGCATATGATTTTAATGAAAACCTTGAGGAAAAGTCTAGCCATTCTCTTCACTTCTATGGAAACCACCAACAGTCCCAGCCTCGACCACCCAAGCTGGACATGTATAAATTTGATGGCTCTCATCCAGCCACATGGCTAGCACAAATGGAGCAATATTTCACATTGAATCACATCAGAGATGATGCGACTAAGCTAAGTGTGGGAAGCCTATACTTGGACCAAGAAAGATGGCAATGGTGGCAGTGGCATCAACGCTGCTATGGAAGACCAGTGACTTGGTCAATATTCTCAAAAGCCCTTTCTGATCACTTTGACCATGAATCTAACTTTTTGGGTCGTCTTACTAAGTTTCGACAGACAGGCACAGTGCAAGAATATATTAAATCCTTTGAAGCATTAGCCTTCCGCATAGGAGGTCTAGGAGATGAATTCTACTTGGAATGTTTTGTCAGTGGCCTCAAAGACGCCATACAAGCCCACGTCCGATTACAACACCCAATCTCATGGCTGGCAGCTTGCACGATAGCTCGTGAAGTAGAACGCGCGTTAGCGGCCCAGTGGACTCGTCCAAATTTCATAGCCAAGGGTCGCCCCACCCAGGCTCCGAGCACTACCCAAACACTTAAGGTTCAAAAGGTGTCACCAGCGGAAATGGCGGAAAAAAAGAAAGCAAGGATTGTGTTACTACTGTGATGAGAAATACTCCCCGGGGCATAAATGCAAGGAACCCAAATTCTTTCAAATTGATGCTACTAATCACAGTTCATCTGAGGAAGCCCCACCATTTGAGGGACCAGAGGAGGAAGATGAGGACAACCAGCTGGACAATGAGCTCCCAGCTACACCTGAAGAACCAGTTATCTCGCTTCATGCTTTGGCAGGGATTTCTTCTCCCCAAGCTCTCAAAATCAAAGGTTTTATTAAGCATCGCCTTGTAGTAGTCTTGATTGATAGTGGTAGTACACATAACTTTATCCATCAAAGAGTCGCTGAAGCAGTGCATTGTTTTGTCAAAGCAGTCTCTAATTTCCAGGTCCAGATTGCTGATGGGGGGACAATGAAATGTGAAGGTCGTTGTGAAAATGTCAAACTTCAAATGGGGGGTTATCACCTAAAGACCCACATGTTTGCCATCAACATGGGTGGGTGTGACATTGTCTTGGGTGATGAATGGCTCCGCACACTCGGCCCAATCACAATGGATTTCCAAGAGTTATATATGAGTTTTAAGCAGAATAACCACACACATACCCTCCGCGGACTCCAGGCAGGTGCTCCCTCTATCATCAACTCGCATAGAAAGGAAAAATTGTTAAAAAAGGGCCACCGTGGAGTTATAGCCCAATTTAATGCCATCCAGGCCTTCGAACCCACTTCTCTTCATATTCATCTCGAGATGCAACAAGTCTTAAACAACCATATGTCGGTCTTTGACAAGCCTCATGAGCTTCCACCCTCGAGAGGGGAACATGATCATAGCATTACTTTGGTCCCAGGGGCACAACCACCAAATGTGCGCCCATATAGATATCCTTTCGCCCAAAAGAATGAAATTGAAAAAATCATCAAGGAACTCCTAGAAGCAGGTGTCATTCGTCCTAGCATTAGTCCTTATTCATCGCCTGTGGTCATGGTGCTCAAGAAAGATGGGGAATGGCGTATGTGTCCAGACTTCAGGGCCCTCAACAAGCTGATAGTCAAAGATAAATTTCCCATCCCGGTTGTTGATGATTTGCTGGATGAACTAAATGGGGCTCAATTCTTTACTAAGCTTGACCTTCGCTCGGGCTATCACCAAATTCGCATGAAAGAAGTAGACATTCCAAAGACTACTTTCCGAACTCATGAAGGCCATTATGAATTCCTGGTCATGCCATTTGGTCTCTGTAATGCCCCATCCACTTTTCAGAGCCTCATGAATCACCTGCTCAAACCATATCTCAAAAAATTTGTCCTTGTTTTCTTTGATGACATCCTCATCTACAGCCTCACCTGGGAAAAACATCTTCAACATGTAGATCTGCTCTTGCAACTGCTCCGGAAGCATAAATTATTTGTCAAGATGTCCAAGTGCTCTTTTGGCATGGAAGAAGTTGAGTATTTGGGCCACATTGTGGGGCATGAAGGTGTCAGGGTGGACCCCAAAAAGATCCAGGCAATGTAGGATTGGCCTCAACCAAAGACCTTGAAGAGCTTGAGAGGATTTTTGGGTCTCACCGGCTACTATCGCAAATTTTTCTGCAATTATGGTCACATTGCTAGACCCCTCACTCACCTTCTCAAGAAAAATTCATTCCTCTGGAATGATGAAGCGCAACAGGCATTTATAGCTCTCAAACATGCCATGTGTTCCACTCCAGTATTGGCACTACCTGACTTCACCAAATCTTTTGTGATTGAATGTGATGCTTCAGGTACGGGTATTGGGGCTGTCTTAACGCAGGAAGGTCGACCCTTGGCCTTCATTAGCCAACAACTAAGTGGGACAAATCTGGGGCAATCTACCTATGAGAAGGAGATGGCCATCTTACATGCAGTGGATACCTGGCAACCATACTTATTGGGGTGGCATTTCCAAATCCGCACAGACCATCAAAGCCTTAAATATTTTTTGGAGCAACGCCTATCCTCGCCACAACAAAATAAATGGCTAGCCAAAATGTTGGGATATGATTATGAGATAATTTACAACAAAGGGCGCGAAAATGTCGTAGCGAATGCTTTATCACGCCAATTTGAGGAGGAAAGCACCCTACTAGCAATCTCTCTTCCCATTCCAGAGTGGATTGAAGAGACTCGCAAGGAATGGTTTTCACATCCTGTGCTCTCCCAACTCATTAATAAATTGCAGGCAGATCCAAATTCCACAGCGGGCTACTCTTGGTAGGATGAGATTCTTCGCTACAAGGACAAAGTAGTGATATCACCAACATCCACCCTCAAAAGTCGCATTTTGGCGGAGTTGCACTCATCTCCCACTACAGGCCATTCTGGCTTTCAGAAGACTTATGCTCGCACTTGACGTTCATTCTTTTGGACAGGCATGAAAAAGGACATTCTTACTTTTGTAGCTGAGTGTGATGTGTGTCAGCGCCACAAAGAAGAAACACTCAAATCCCCAGGCACATTACAACCATTGCCCATCCCAGCCTCAATCTGGACGGAGGTTTCTATGGATTTCATTACGAGTCTTACAAAGTCAAGCAACAAGTCAGTCATCATGGTGGTTATGGGCAGACTTTCTAAGTATGCTCATTTTTGCGCCCTACCCCACCCTTTTACACCAACTTTGATGGCTCAATCTTTCATGGACCAGATCTTCAAATTGCATGGCATGCCCACTTCCATTGTGTCTGATCATGACCCGATCTTCACCAGTAACTTTTGGCAGGGACTCTTCAGGCTATAAGGTACCCAACTACAACTCAATACTTCCTATCATCCCCAAACGGATGGTCAAACTGAAGCAGTCAACAAATGTTTGGAGACCTACCTCAGGTGTTTCACTTCAGAAAAGCAACATCTATGGGTACAATGGTTACCTCTAGCCAAATGGTGGTATAATACTAACTATCATGCCACCACCAAAATGACTCCATATGAAGCAGTTTATGGTCAATTCCCTGCTTCACCTACTTCTTATATCCAAGGATGCTCGAAGGTACAAGCAGTGGATCAACTCCTACAAAATCGCGCAACCATGCTAGCCCACCTCAAAGAGAATCTCCATCAAGCTCAAAATCGCATGAAGCAACAGGCAAACCAACATTGTTTAGAGCGCAAATTTCAAGAAGGGGATCAGGTATTCTTGAGGCTGCAACCATATAAGCAAACATCACTCAAAGACAAGGGTTGTCAGAAATTATCTCCAAAATTCTACGAACCGTATCAAATACTTCAGCGCATCGGAGAAGTAGCCTACAAGCTAGCCTTGCCACCCACTGCAAAAATCCATCCCGTCTTCCATGTCTCGTGTCTCAAGAAAGTGGTGGGGAACCATTGTAGAATTCAAACCAGTCTACCAGAATTGGATGAAGAAGGTTCAATCTGGCTCCAACCGGAACAGGTTCTTGACACGCGAGAAAGGCACCTGCGCGGCCGCATGACCAAGTCCTCGTCAAGTGGAAAGACACCTCTCCAGAAGATGCGACCTGGGAACCAGTCACTGTTCTTCAGCAGCTTCAGCCTTGAGGACAAGGCTATTTTTATGGGGGAGGGCATGTTAGGGTCCAACCCTAACCCTCTTATTTATGTAATAGGGTCGAGTCATAGTTATAGTTAGTTAAAGAGTCAATAAAGCCCATATTAATAATTGTAAGTGGTTGACCCGCATTTAAAGAAGGGACCACAGTTAGTTGAAAATAGGCCATGGTATTAGATAGATGGTATTAATAAGAACCATGGTACTGACCCATGGTATTGCATGTACGAATCCTATATAAAGGATAGAGACTCCCCTCGAGGAGCGTCGTGTCTTATTTTGTAATTGAGCCCAGCACTATTGAAGGTTGCCCCCTCGAAGAGGCAAGTGAACACTGCTTTCCTTTCTGAATAATCAAATACACGCTATTATTTCTTATTGCTCTGTGTTCTGGGTATATTTCTTCGCATATTTGGTATTCTGGTATCTTCTCGCAGGTCAAGAGCATAACAAACTCTAAGCCATTATTCTGTGAATCAGGAGCCGAAACCCTCAGGCATTATTCTGTGGAACAGGGACCAAGAGCCTGAGGTATGTATCTATAGAAAGGGGTTGAGACCCTGTGGTGTCTCTTTGAGGCAAGGTGGCCGAGAATCCTATTGTTAATCTCTGTAGAAAGAGGTTGATTTTTGTGGCACAGTGCAAGTTTAAAAGCAAACCTTGAGGACAATCTCTTGACTTAGTTGCAGAGCTTCTTTGAACAGAATGGTGGAGAGTTGGCTTGGTCTTAGGAGGTTTGTCATCTTATTGGTTAGCTGACTGTGATGTATCTCCTTTTGCATTGATTCTCTAAAAAAAAATTGGGCGGGTTTTCCCCATTGTGGGTTTTCCCAGGGTAATATCTTGTGTTACTTGTGTGGCTTCTTCTTTTTGGTTCCATTGTCATTGTATCATTGATGTTTTCTATATAATTTTCTTAATGATGTAGTCATGTTTAAGAATGTGCTAGGAGATCATTTAAAACATCCAAATAAATTATTAGTTAAGAAGACCAAGTAAAAATCAACACAACCCTAGACTTATTCACTTAGCCTTTCATATGGTCCATGAATATACATGTTTATGAAGTTGTTCTATTATTGTATCCTTCTTTACTTCAATTTATCCTAGATTTAGCTTTTGGCATTTTCTAGCAGTTACATTTGCACTCCCACATTGTACTCGTACAGGTTGTATCCTTTGGTCCCATTGACCTATTTATGGTCATTCATTGGGCATTAATAAAATTATTTTATCTTATCTAAGGGAAGTAATTTAGTCTTCCGCCCTCTTCATCCAAGGCCCTCTATCATAGACCTTGCCCTAAATGACTCCATTGCCCAATTGAGAGAAGGCAATAGGCTAGTTGTGGTGATAATGTTCGACTTTGATTTGCATGTTCGGTAATTTTGAATCTGCGTTACATTCTATCAATAAAAATTGCATTTAATAAAGTGAAAAGGCAAAATCTAGCATTCATTACATCTTTATCCCCAAATTAGGATTGACATCTAGGCTTATTTTGTTATTTTATCCATGTTAAACCATTAAAAACTCCAAAATTTCCTTTTCCCTGGCTTACCCCTTGATAGCCTTTGATAATTTGTTGAAACTATCTCTTAGAGGATATTTCCTAGCTGCTATATGCTTTTGCATGTTGTGAACTTGCATATCACTAAAACCCTAGTTTATAGCAGATCTCTTTTAATCTGTTTTGGTTGATGGATAGTGTGTTTGATTACATGTATCACTTATCACAGCCATCAAGGTCTTGTCAATAACTTATTCCATAACCATTAGACTTTATATCACCTTTGAGCCCTTGTTTCTTGAAGATCTTGTCTGGTCACCTGGTGATTTCTTTCAGGAAGCTCCCTTGTGGAGATAACATCCAGCCCTAAATAGTTGGAGAGAGGCCAATGAGGTGACAATGGTAGCTGATCTCCTCGTTGCCATAAGACTTAGGTTGCCTAGTAATGCTTTACACTAGGCCTGCTAGATTTTGCAAGAACAAGTAGAAAATGTAGTTAGTATTGACAATGAGCCATTGGCAAGTACTAGATAACAGCTCAACAACAGTCTTTGCTCATCTTAGTCCAAAGGCCTTCTTTGGAGCTCATGTCTCAATGGCAGTGGGAAGCTAGAATGTTGTTGATTTCCCATTTCGTTGTTTTTGCAACTATTTGACTGGCAGCATGGTACAAAGGTATCTAGACGATTGAATGGTCTATTGATGGCACTCAATTGCTTTAAAAAGGTGAGAGAAAAAGTGATAATGGATACACAGAAGAAGCAATAACTTGCACACACCCACTTCACAAGACCTTTGCTGATTTCCCATTTCATTGTTTTTGCAACTATTTGACTGCCAGCATGGTGCAAAGGTATCTAGACGATTGAATGGTCTATTGATGGCACTCAATTGCGTTAAAAAGGTGAGAAAAAAAGCGGTAATGGATACACAGAAGAAGCAATAACTTGCACACACCCACTTCACAAGACCTTATCACTGGTGGAATAGTTACATGTTTATTCAACAAATAAAGGTGAAAATAAGCATATCACTACATGTGATGTTCAAAATTTAATAAGTCATTGGAATGACTTATTTTGATCTCCTAAAAATGCTAAAATTTTGAATTGAACCCTTACATTTCATTGCAAACCTCTTTGTTAGGTAGTATCACACTACTTTAAGCATCACGGTCTTATGGTGATTGTTCATTATATATTTAGTAATTAAAAACGGGATCACACCCACCTTACATATTCCAAGCCATATGAAATATGGAGACATGATTCTCCAAAAAGGAAGGTATCATACAAGAATTAAGTTCCTTTGGCATCTCACTCTCTAAGGTGTTTCTCTCGAGTAAGTGTTAAACAAAACTGAAAAAAACAAAAGAATACATGATTAAGTACAATCATGTAGCATCTTAAGAAGTTTTCAACGCATAAATAGATGGGCATTGCCATAATTGATTCTCAAGTTTGAATTAATTTGTCCTTATCTACATTATATATTTATAGTGATCCAGAAAAAGCATTTCCTCCTACCAAATTTCCATTGATTTCAGATCTCATCAGTTCCTTTATCAGAACCTTTCATACATATTCAAAATTTTTCCAGCATGTGTATAAATACTAATCAGTGTCCCACAATACGGCAAGCAGACTCATGCTAAAAGCATTAGAAAGAAAGAAGCAACATATACATTGCTGATGAATGCATAAAGGCAATGAACTAAAACCAGAACAATCTAAATGGTAGTGTAATGCAGGGATTGGCAGCACATACGAAAAGCAAGAATATGCATGCATGATAAGAAATTTAAAACAGCGACTTATAAAGATGCCAGATTTACAAGTTCCAATTGAGGTGGTGCTAAACTTCATAAACAATATGGGAAAACAGAACTTACTTGAAGGCAAAAGCAAATAGAAGGAGAAACACTGGAGCAGAAGATTTGCACTGCCAATAGAAAACCAAGCAATTGACATTTTGGTACTTGAATTCATAGATAAATAATTCTAAAATTGAATAACAGTAAACATCATGAAAAATGCTATATATGAAACAAAGAAGCTAAAACTTAAAACAGCATTAAATTGACCTTAAAGCCACATATACTTACCATTGTTTCAAAAGTAACTGAAATAAAGACAAGGGATGCATTGCTCAAATCTATGTCCAACGCAGTTGCAACAGCAGTTGGTACCACTGAATAAGAAATAACAATTACATGACTAACCAACAAAGATATTATAGAAACACATGCATCAGAAGAATTTCAGAAACTTTTACATGCATGCTGAAATGAAGGCACTGTTAAATCAAAATATGTAGGTCAGCACGGAAATTTTAGCAAAAGCCTCAGTTTCAAAAAAAATATCCAGAGGTATATTCAAATAGTTTTAACAAGGACCACTTAAACTTAGATGCATCATTTGAGAAAACTAAGAAAAAATCTAAAATGATTATGGGAGCCACGCTTTGTCCTTTATCTTTAAACAGAACTGTGTCATCACATGTTGCATTCTATCTCCCATGGGCATATTTTAAGTATAATCTCCATACAAACCAAGTTCATTCCACAAGTGAAACAGCAAAAACACAAGAATAATGTGTGTCATAAGAAGTAAACTGTAGCTTATCCAACCTAAAACTCAAGTTTTGACGATTCTGAGCATGGAAATGACATAAGATCAAAAAGCAATCTACATTACTTGAACTATCCAATGTTCCACCAAGACTCTGGGACGGGGAGACGCACACGGGAGACGTGTGGCAGTACCCTCAAATTTTAGGGAGATTTAGGGGGGACGGGGAGACATAAGGGCTATATAATTTTTTTTCACATATATATATATATATATAGATCAAATTCATATTCAAAAATGAAAACATAAATATATTGATTCATACATAGTTGAATTAAACAATGAAATACAATGATTTGTATTCATCGTTCATACATACATCATTCATACTCATCATTCATCCATACACTATGACATTCAATAATGAAAAACATTGATCCATATTCATCATTCATCATTCTAGAATCTACATTCATTTAAAAATTAAATTTATCATTCATCATTCTAGAATGTAAATTCATTTAAAATTTAAATTCATCATTCTAGAATCTAATTAGTACTAGGCAAAATAGACTATAGTATATACCAACGTTATCAGAACCAAACTGGAAAACCCTCTAAACCTAGAAGCAGTCGGAACGGTAAAAAAACCTGGACTGAAAAACTGGTTGACAAAAAATACATAAAATATTCAAATCTTAAAGAAATAAACAAAAACAAAACAAAACAATATATATATATATATATATATATATCATGTGCATCCATATGAATCCAAACCATTTATACACAAATAAGAAAAAAAATCTCATTTATATAGCATGTAAGTGTGCACATAACCAAAATAGCACCGAGTGCAATCGATCTCTGAACCGAAAATACATCAACAAATAGGCTCTAGGTGACCTCTAGCATCCAAAAAGAAAATCATGCTACAACAAATACCTACATATCATCAAAATCATTGCCTATATTGGGATCTTCATCATCAATATCACCCTCTAAACATTAAAATAAGATAGAAAAATGTAGTAAAGTTCCACTAGCACAACTCGTTGAGGATGTGTCTCATCAACAAGGCAACCCAGGATCAAACCTCACAAGGAGTGGTTGTACCCTGTGCTAGGGGGAGGAGACATGCAAAAAATCTAGCCAGCAAAGGGTTGGTGGGCCCAGGTCGGGTGCGATCCCCGGGTCACTTTGACAGATTAGATGCCCTTGGGTCGCAGCTCCTCAAGCCACAAGTCAAGCCTAGAGGACCACAGAAAACTTGACAAACAAACAAAAAATATAGAAAAACATAGCACATCAAGTAAAGATTTTGTTTGGGTGATGGGTACATTTCTAAGTTCAAGAAACGCGAGTTTGGTTTCAGGTACAGGGGCGGGTACATCACTTTTTGAAACAGGGTGCGTCGGTTCGTCGAGGGTATATACTATATTAAAGTTTTTATATATATTGTACATTATATAAACTATATTATATATGAAATTCAAATTATGAATTTTCAATTTTGAAAAATCTTCAAATTTACAACAAGAAAAATAAAACATTGAACATTCACATTGAACTTTCAAATTTAATATCAAGCAAACATATATGAATCGTGATAATAGATATATATTATATATCCAGAACTCCATTGTCATACTACATTCAAAATTTGCCTCAAGGCATTTCCACACATGAAATAGAAAATTCCAAAAAAAAAAGTGAAACTGAACAATGAACATGTCTCCAGATAACTGATTTGGCTTCCTCAAGCCATGTCATCACTCATCAGCATCCATGTCATCATGATCAAAATCTCTAAGCTCATTAGTCACTAGGCTCTCTAGGGAGGGATCACTCTCATCTGGAGGCTCTTGCTCATCCATAGCAACTAGAGGTAGCTCAATAAGACCATCTGGTTGTATCTCCTCGTCCACACATGCAACATCATCTGTGTATTGGTCCCATCTCTTGAAACGACCCTCCTTGTACACTAGGTCTTTCTGAGATATGATAAGAAGTGTGCTATGAATGTAGACTAAGTTCTCAGCCTTCTTCGATCCCAAACTGTTTCTCTTTACTGAATGTATGAAAGCGTACGTGCTCCGCGTACCCATTTTTGGGGAACCACACACCCTTTTACGGGGTACCTAGTACCCATCATAAAGAAAGAACCCATTTTTAAATTTCAGAGTATCAAGTTCTCCATACTTGAGCTAAGTTCAGAAGAGTGTGTTTGAGAGGAATCCAAACCTGTATCTGGTAGTTGGGTAAGTGAATCAAGTATGGGTATGCGAACCCCACTCCTGGGTTCACGTACCCCCGCTTCACAGGAACATTTTTAGTAGGGTCATGATAGAGGAGTTTGACAACCAATGCCATTAACATCAAGGTCCATAGAGGGCTTGGTTCTCTTGATTAAATACTAGTATGATACCCTCATACATGACAAAATCTAATGGAAACGTTGCAATTCCCCCAATCTTGAAATCCTGAAAAAACTGTTAAGTCTGTTGGATTTTGAGTGAGATCTAAAATTCCACTTTCTCCCTATGAAATCCAATGAGATCGGAACCACTCTCAAACATCTTGAGTCATTTCATGGTAATGTTAAAAATTTAAGTAAAAGGGTGAAAAATAAAAGATTTAACATTACTATGAATTGCATAGCAATAATAGGGTCTTAAGATTCAATATTAAGCTTCCCCACACAAACAATCGTGAAATTCAAAAGGGGTGTTTCTAGGCGTCCAGGAGCACCCCTTTTAGGGAGATGCGTCCCCCACACTAGGGAAACGTTTCCCCCTGCGTCTCCCAAAAAGGGGGACGTGGGGAAACATTTCCATAGATGCCCCCCCGTCCCAGGTGCGTGGGAAGTGTGGGGTGCATGCACCCCACCCTAGGGAACGCGTCCCCGTGGAACACTGGAACTATCAATAGATGGGATCATTTGCCAAAACAATGTTGAAACATAACTATAGTGGGGAGCGATGCTTAAAAACATAGTGTTAAGTCCGAAAACATGACAACTATTTGCTCCCAAACCATAAATTGCAGCATAAATAACATCGTTCTCATATGCATGAATCATTGCATTTGTTAACAGACTTTTCAATGACATTTATGATAGGCAGTCAGTTTACAACCAAGTATCACTTCAGGTAGCAACAATAATGACATTGGTAGACAGCATCTATGTGTTAGGATATTCCGACACATAGGAAATAGTTAAGTTCAACTTGGTCTAGTATAGAGTTAGGTATAGAGTTAGGTAAAGTGTGTTTCTTTACCGTTGTACATTTTGTAACTTACAATCCGACGGTCACGATATGTAGTGATCCGACAGTTCACTCTCTCCTCGGTATTACCGACACTTGATCCGTGGCTTGACACCCGATTGGTCCATGAGTTCTATTTAAAGCGCATGGAGGGTCATTGTTCGGGTAATCCGTGCATGAGAGAAGCTTATGTAAATTTTCATTCTTTGATTAATAAATTGCCTGTAGTAGCCACGTTGGCGCAGGCCGTGGACTGTTTCCCTCTTTGAGGGTTTTAACCACGTCAAAAATACTGGTGTATTGATCTGTGATCTGGTTGTGAGCGGTGTCCTTTTGGTGTTCTTTCTGAGGAACTTACCCTGTATATTCCTACATGGTATCAGAGCCAGGTTGAGGGCCGCGTCCGTTGGTGATCCAAATCTGAAGCCGGTAGAACTGCATCCGACTGCCGTTTCCTAGATCTGTTGTTTCTGACTGCTTTCGGGCCGAGAGGACTGCTCTGTTGTGTTCGGAGCATCTGTTCCAGTGAGGAACCCCTTTTGTTTCACGCGAAAAAGTTTCCGGTAGCCCTAGCTGCGTCATTTTTAAGATCTGGAGGTATACAGTCTTTATTTGCAGTTTACTGTTATTTTCTCTCTGCTTATTTCGGTTTCGGTTTATTTAGTTTTTTTTTAACCGGATCTATACCTTTCATTTCTGCGTATGCTCTTTGCCCTGCGACTCTGTGCGATCTAGGCAAATCAGAAACAGAAAGGAAGGATTTTTCTCATGCGTATGCTCTTTTCCCTGCACCTTAGTGTGATCTCGGAAAATCAGAAACATTGAGAAAAATATTTAGTTTTTCGGCTAAAGCTAACTTTGAGCCGCAAGGTTCATTTTTGAAAATATCTAGTTTTTTAGCGAAAGCTAACTTCGAGCCATAAGGTTCGTTTTTTTTGCATGTCCGTGTTGGGTTTTGTGTTTTGTGGGGAAAAAGAGCTTTCTCAAGGCAAGCACGCAAACCAAGGCCCCCCCCCCCCCCCGCTCTCTCTCTCTCTCTCTCTCTCTCAAATTTTTTGTATAGATCAATTGGTTCAAAGCTATTTTAAGAGAGTAGAGGTCTTGGGTTCAAGTCTCCATTTTGTGGGGGCGGATTATTTCATTCCCGCACATTCGCGCACTTTGCCGGCAACTTCAACAATTTTTTTTTTCAAAAAGCCATAACTTCATCCGGAAGCCTTTTTCAGAGCCGTTTTTTTTAAAACAGCCTAATTTTTCGAGATCTATCCATTGGAACACTTACTTTCAGCATCTTCAGCTTCAGTTTTTTTTTTAAATGGAAAGTCCATGCCAAGTCATTCTTGACAGCACTAACTACTTCCAATGGATATCCTACATGGAAGATTTACTTAGAAGTAAAGGTCTCTACAGAATAGCCACAGGCCAAGAGAAGAAACCAAAAGATGAAGACAAGGCTGCAAAATGGGAAAATAGACAAGATCAAGCGCGTGGTTTGATAGGGATGTCTATTTCTCCTGATCTTAGATTCCATATTGCAGAACTTGAAACTCCTCATGAAGCATTGGAACAAATCACTAAAGTTTTTGGGATTAAAAATGAAATTAGAGCCCATCAACTTGAAAATGAGTTGCTTACATTGGATCCTAATAATTTTTCTTGCATTGAGGATTTCTTGTCCAAATTCAAGACCCTTAGATATCTCTTGGAAGGTGTTAAGGTTAAGAAAGAAGATAATAACCTTATTTATTCCATCCTTACTAAGTTGGGACCAGCCTACTCTGTATTTGTTTCCACCTTCCATTCTACAAGGGAAGCTTTCATTTGTCAAGGAAAAGACTACAAGGCCCCTTCCTTTGACTCTTTTTGTGATTCTTTAATAAGAGAACAAGAAAAACTCTTACACCTTGGTCTTCTTAATCTTGGAAACTCTTCCAAGAAAGCGTTAGCCGCCCAGCAGCAACCAAATTCAAAGAATCCTAAGAAGTCATATCCTAAAAAGAATGGTCCTAAACCAAACAAGGGTCCTAAGCAAACTCAGCCTCAAAATGAAAGATCATTTCAGCAAAATGATAAGACCAATAAAAACAAATGGAAGAAGACTGATAGACATTGTAACTTTTGTAATCGAGATGGCCACTTAGAATCTAAATGCTTTAAGAAGATGGAAGCCTTGGAAGCCGCAATGAAGAAACATAACATCCATGTGGAGCATTCTTCAACTTCACTTCAACTTCATCTTCAGGGATGGCACTTTCTGCATGTCGTTGTCAATCATCTCAGTCTGGTTATGCATTAAATGTATCTTCTTCTTCTCATTCTCATGAGTGGCTCATTGATTCTGGAGCCTCTTATCACATGGCCAAAAACCAAGCCATGTTTTCTTCTTTAAATGATTGTAACACCAAAAATATATATGTTGGTGATGATAGATCTCTTAATGTTGTAGGGACTGGAACTGTTCATCTAGACAATGGTCAGTTTAATGATGTATTATGTGTTCCAACCTTATCCTGCAACCTTCTATCTGTATATCAGATAACTCATTCAGGTGAAGGTAAAATTGTTGAATTTTCACCTCATGATGTTGTAATCAAGGATCTGAGAGATCCTAAACAGATTCTAGCTACTAGTATTGCTGATGATTCCACAAGGTTGTATAAGTTTCACAACTTTGGGTCATCAAATCTTCCCTCAGTATTTGTTGCTCATAATGATGAAATGAGCAAACTTTGGCATGAGCAATTTGGTCACTTAAACTATCGCTCCCTTCAGCATCTATGTAAAGAAAATATGGTGACAGGTCTTCCTATGGTATCTTGCAGAGATGGTGTTTGTTCCGGATGTGTACTCGGAAAACATCATCGGGACAGTTTTGAAAAGCGTGCCTCTTGGCACGCCTCAGCCCCTTTACAGCTTGTGCACAGTGATTTATGTGGTCCACTTCCTGTTGCTTCATTCTCTGGCTGCAAGTATTTCTTAACTTTCATTGATGATTTCTCCAGACGCACTTGGGTATACTTCTTAAAACTCAAGAGCGAAGTATTTAACACTTTTTTGGCCTTCAAAGCCTTTGTTGAAAAACAATCTGGACATCAAATTCTTAAGCTAAGAACTGATAATGGTGGAGAATATGTTAAAAACACCTTCATCAACTTTTGCACCGAAAATGGAATTCAAATGCAACATATTGTTCCATACACTCCACAACAAAATGGTGTAGCTGAAAGGAAAAATCGCACCTTAAAGGAAATGGCTAATTGTATGCTGCAATCTAAAGGACTCAGTCTTAGTTTTTGGGCCGAAGCAATTAATTGTGCAAATTATATAATAAATCGCACTCCTACTAAGGTTCTAAAGAATATCACTCCAGAAGAAGCTTGGAGTTCCATTAAACCAGATGTAAGTCACTTTCGTGTTTTTGGAAGTGAAGCGTGGGCCCATATTCCAGATGAAAAGCATAAAGCTTTAGAACCTAAGGGTGAGAAATGTACTTTTGTTGGATATTCTGAAGATGTAAAAGGTTATAGACTTATTCCATTTAAGTCCAAAAATGTTATCATTAGAAGAGATGTAAAATTTGATGAAAATAAATCGGCCTGCGAGCCTAGTCCGGCGGATGTGCCACCTCTTCCTATCTCTTCTACTTTTGAAAACATTTCTTCTTCAGATGATGAAAGTGAGGATGATAATCCTCCCCCACCTTCTCAGGATCCTCAACTTCCAAGATGGGTTCGCGCTACGTGGGATGCAGCAGGTGATCTTGCCAGTGATCCTACAGATCAGCGACGTACACGTTCTCAGTTTGAAAAAGCCTCTTCTTTACTGGCTCAAGCTCCAGTAAATCATGATCCTGACACTTTTGCAGAAGCTTCAGGCCATCCACATTGGGAAGCAGCTATGAATGAAGAATATCATTCATTGTTGGCAAATGATACATGGGATCTTGTTCCTCTACCAAAGGGACGCAAACTTGTTAGATGTAAATGGGTTTACAGAACCAAGTATGGACCAGATGGGAAAGTTGATAAACATAAAGCTCGTCTTGTTGCTAAGGGCTTTTCACAGGTTGAAGGCATTGACTACACTGAAACCTTCTCCCCTGTTGCCAAAATGAACTCTATCCGCCTTGTTCTTTCCCTTGCTGCCTCTTTAAAATGGGAAGTCCATCAGATGGATGTTAAATCTGCCTTCTTGCATGGGGACTTGCATGAAGAAATCTATATGGAACAACCCATTGGCTTCATCCAAACAGACTCCAGCCTTGTATGTCGACTTAAGAAATCTCTTTATGGTCTCAAGCAAGCTCCTCGGGCTTGGTATGCCAAAATGGATAGCTTTCTTTTAGAATCTGGCTTTTCTAGGTGTTATTCTGACAATACTGTCTACACCAAGAAAGTGAGCAACTCTCTTATCATCCTTGTTCTTTATGTTGATGATCTTATTCTTACTGGTAGTGATCCCAACCTTATAAACCATGTGAAGTCCAGCCTTAAAAAGAAATTTGAAATGACAGACTTAGGACACTTACACTATTTTCTCGGTCTTCAAGTCTTGCAATCCAAGGAGGGTATTTCCCTTTCCCAGTCCAAGTATGCTTGTGATATTCTTCGTCATTTTCACATGGAAGACTGTAAGCCAGCCCCTTCTCCCTTTCAGTCTGGAGTCAAACTTTCAGTCTCTTGTACTTCTCCTGAAGTTGATGCTACCTTATACCGTCAACTTGTAGGAAAACTCTTGTATTTAACCCATACTCGTCCTGACCTTTCCTTTGTTGTTGGCCTTGTTGCTCGTTTTATGCAAAACCCCCGTGAAAGTCATTGGAAAGCAGCCAAAAGAATACTTCGTTATGTTCGAGGTACAATACAGTTTGGGATTCATTACAGTGCCAAAGCAGCTCCTCTATTAGTTGGTTTCACTGATTCTGATTGGGCTGGTGACCCTGATGATCGGAAGTCTACTGCCGGTTATGTCTTCACTCTTGGTTCCGGACCTATTACATGGACTTGTAAGAAACAGGCTGCCATTTCTCTTTCGTCAGCAGAAGCAGAGTATCGTGGTGCCGTGGAAGCTAGTAAGGAAGCCTTGTGGCTTCGTCAGATCCTATCAGAGTTTGGCTTTGAGCAGCAGCATCCAACCACACTTTGGTGTGATAATCAAAGTGCCATTCAGCTATGCAAAGATCCAGTCCAGCATCAGCGCAGCAAACACATTGAACTACACATGCACTTCATCAGAAAGCTCATTCATGACCATGTTCTTGAAGTGCAATATTGTTCAACAGATGATCAGGTTGCAGACATCTTCACAAAGGCTCTCACAGAGGCGAAGTTCACTAAACTTCGATATATGCTTGGAGTTCAAGAAGTTGTCACTAAGGGGGGATAGGCTCTAGTGCCTCCTTCCTTCTCCTATTGTGTCATATTTGTAAATCCTTCAATCCTATCCCAAGTTGTTCTTAAGGGGGGATGTTAGGATATTCCGACACATAGGAAATAGTTAAGTTCAACTTGGTCTAGTATAGAGTTAGGTAAAGTGTATTTCTTTACCGTTGTACATTTTGTAACTTACAATCCGACGGTCACGATATGTAGTGATCCGACGGTTCACTCTCTCCTCGGTATTACCAACACTTGATCTGTGGCTTGACACCCGATTGGTCCATGAGTTCTATTTAAAGCGCATGGAGGGTCATTGTTCGGGTAATCCGTGCATGAGAGAAACTTATGTAAATTTTCATTCTCTGATTAATAAATTGCCTGTAGTAGCCACGTTGGCGCAGGCCGTGCACTGTTTCCCTCTTTGAGGGTTTTAACCACGTCAAAAATACTGGTGTATTGATCTGTGATCTGGTTGTGAGCGGTGTCCTTTTGGTGTTCTTTCTGAGGAACTTACCCTGTATATTCCTACACTATGAATATACAGAATATTGCATAATATATTAAAGACCATGGGCATAACTCATCTGGACAGGAATAACAATTATCGACGGAATTGTTCTCTAGTGGGCAAAATATGCAAGGACTGACTGGAAGAGAAGAGAAATCATTGATGGACAAAAGATATTTTGGTAGACATGGCCAGATAATCTCACAGACAAATATGTTGTGATTTAAAGTAAAATCACAATTACTGTTATATGGATGAAATGATCTGAATTGGATCATCGAATATTTAAAATGACAAAAGTTATTTCTTTGGTTATCTTGCTCTTTAGATCACCAGAGAGCTTCCACACTTGACACCTGCTTTAGAAGCCTTGTTGGAAGCCTGGTTATCATTGCCTGGAACCATGTTACATTTGCTTAACCCCAGCAACTGGCGAGTTATTTCCTAGTAATTTACTTGCTCTAAATTAAACTAACAACAGCTTACTGAATAAAATGCACTGTAGGAATTTTAAATGGTACAAAAAAATTCAAAGGAAGCAAATTAAACAAATCTCACACATGCACACAAAATATTTCTGCCCTTCAAATCTTCTGTTCATTAAAACTAATATCTCGCATACAAGGGCTTTCCCAATCTGGGAAATAAACTGCCCACTGGCAAAATTACAAGTTACAGCAAACCTAGCAATTTTGCCAGCTGAAAAGAACCCCTGCCACACTGTCCATAAACCCTGCATGGTCCCTGAATTGTTGCCTCCTGCATCCGCAACCTACATGTATGGTTGTACAGCCCACAGCCTTGCTGTATGACCCATGCATGTGCTGTGCAGACCCGCGCAAGCACTGTATGGTCTACTACTGTGCTGCTGTATGGACCTGTGTCCCTGCTGCAGAAAAAATACGGCCTGTACTGCCTGCCACCTGCACACACTTGGCTGTACTGCTACCCAGAATTTTCTCCTTTAATTTCTGGCTGCTGGGTTTTCTTCTGTTTGCTGCAAATGGCTGCAGTCTCCTCCCTTGAACTGAATTCCTGAGGGTGAAATTTCTTTATCACTCTCTTGACCACTGAAGCAAAATTTGTTTATCACTGTCTTGATCAAAATACTTGTGTCTTTCTACTTCACTTAGCCTTGCTTTTATAATATTGAGTTATTGACCAAATCCACAACCCTAATCTCCAAAGTGATTAACGGTTGAGATTACATCTCACCTTACTTGACATCAACAGTTAAGATTTATCTAATTCACTAATGCAAAAACCACTACATTTCATTAGATTAAACTCACTCTTTTATTAAAAAACACTTCACTTTAATTAATCCTTTAATTAAAGTGAATTTGTTAATGTTGAAGGCTTTGGACAACTATCACACATCTAGAGACTTAGACCTATGTAAAAGGTCTTGTCTGATGCTACAAACATCAACAAACCACACTCCACTCTCTGCACAAAGCAAGGGTAAAAGGCTTGAAAAATGACTACACTAAAAGGTCATCGGGAGCAACCACCGCACTTCCCTTCACTCCACATACCCACATGAGCCCACAGCTCCACATGGGGAAGGCAACACTGACAAAAAAGGCACAAAGAGCACGTGTCTTATCTTCCATCACTCTGCACCACAATGTGTCTTCACTACCACATGATTCAGACCACATGGTATTACTTCCAAATAGCTACAGAATGCATAGTATTACCTCTGCATAACCTAACATTGCACGTAAACCTCCTCCCATTACAGCACACTTGTAATATTCCTAATTAGCCATGGCTAATTGGAATATTCGATTTTGTTCAATTTTTGCCTTCTATAGTTATTTGTAAATAAAAAAGTGAGGAAGGGGGACATAACTCACTTTTAGAATAAAAAGCCACTTCCTAGTAGCACAATGTTGTGACTTAAAGGGGAGCCAAGGGGGCCAAAGGGGGACGCAGAAATGGAGCCCACGCAGACACATGGAGGAACTGCGCAAGAAAGAAAAAACACATGGCAAGAGGGTAATCACGCAGGAGGAGGTGAGCCTTGGGATTGAGAAAGGCAAGGGCTATAAAAGAGAGAGGAACCCCCTCATTTGGATCATTCAGTTATGAGCATTTGTGATAGTCATTTCGACTTAGAGCATGTTGGTTGTTTAACTAATCTGCAGCACTGTTTAGTGCATTGAGTGTCTCCATTCGAAGATCTCACCCTTAGCCCCGGGGGACTTCGAGTGCCTGCTCGGGCAAGGTATTTCCATTGGCATGTCAGCAGTAGATACATCAGCATTTCAGCAACAGTTTTATCAGCATTTTGGAGGACTGTGTAGCACTAGGAGAGGGACGTAGTTCTGGAGGACTGCGCAACACTGAGAGAGGGACGCAGTTCTGGATTGAGGGTTTGCAGTAGGATTTGTGCTGAGAGACAGGGCAGGGGATCAGAGCTTGCAACTGGAGAGTTTTGGCAGGGGTTTCAGGTATATTTCTGGAGGGTTTCATTCAGTGGCAGTGCAGAACCCCAAGGGGGTGATCTTCGGGGGTCGGCCATTCCAAAAACGCTTTCTGGTCTTTTCTGGGTTTCTTGAGTAGAGTCCAATTCCAGAGTTTCAGCAATTTTCGAGAAGGGGAGCAGCCCCAAATCCTCATTTGATTTCTAGCAGCAGCAGCAGCACAGCAGTTCTCCAGCAGCTGGGACGCAGTTCAGAGAGGGGCCATTCCTTTGCTATTCTGAGTGTATTTCTTTACTTGCCTTGTGCAAGTCGAGGTGCCATCTTCCTGATCACCTTCTGTACTCATTCTATTACTCAGTATAATAAAATGGCTTAGCATTCTCTCTGCATTTCTTGAGTATCTGCTTATGATTTTATTGTTATACGTTGCATCATTGTTATTTGTATCTCTTTGAGCATATTGGCTATTATACCACTTGGGTGTTTCTCTTATACTCTTAAACAGAGTCTGGAAAGGGCCATGTAGCCTCCGGATCTCGTCCTCTTTTTAGAGGCAACATATCTAGTAAATGCCCTCCCAGTCCATCTCTGGTTGGAGTTTGCTTGAATTTGGGGTGTATTCCTGATAAGAGATATTACAGTGGTATCAGAGCATAGATCTGGCTCAGCCTGTGGAGCTAGCAATCTATGACACCAGGGGAAAAACCTATATCTGTTACAGAGGTCGAAGATACAGAGACTCTAGGCGTAGGTTGGAGAACACTTACGGAGAGGGAGACCGTGTTCCAGTAGTAGACGCAGAACAGGAGGAGCCTGTAGTGGACGCAGAGCAGAGGGAGCCTGTGGTGGACGCAGAGCAGGGGGCTCCGATGGCAAATGATGATGGGAAGAGATTTACAGATATGCTCCTCAAATCAGTGCAGGATCCGTCGAGGCAGATTGAGGTGATGGGGCAGAGATTCACGGCAGTAGAGGCTACACTGCGTGAGAGCCCATGGGTTTTCCAGGTTGGTGAGGGATCGGGCGCATCTCACCATTTTCCAGAGCAGCATGATACTGCGTAGCAAGTGGCCTCACATACCCCTACACGCTCTACCATGCCCACTTTCTTAGGAGCAGACACGGGGGTCGTAACCCAACAGGAGGCAGAGCCCGGACATATGGGCGATTATTTTGCAGAGCACCAGGCCTATGGGCAAGAGTTCAGGGAAGCCCTCTCATTCAGAGATTTTGTTCAGCTTCAGCGGGATAGCAGACCCCGCGACCATCACAAAGGGTACCGGCATTACCATGATGGTGACACCCACCATGCAGCGAGTAGATTCCACTTGCCTACGTTTGATGGGTCATCAAATAGTTCGGGAAAGTCTTGGATGGAGAAGCTGGACATTTATTTCCAGCTTAACCAGATGTCGAAGACAAAGGCCATCAAGGTGGCAACACTGCATTTGGATGGTGGGGCCCAAGATTGGTAGTTTCATGGGATGGTTACACTCGGGCACTCTACAGTGACGACATACGCTGAGTTTACCAGGAGATTGATGGAGCGATTTGACCGGAGGGATCCAGAGCAGCATTTTGCTGAGCTGACGAGGCTCAAACAGACAGGGAGCCCAGAGACCTCCATTGCAGATTTCTTGAGGGTCTCTGTGATGGTGCTAGACCTATCCACGGCGCAGAGGGTCTATATGTTTGTTGAGGGGTTAGTAAAGCCACTTCGGGGTCTAGTCCAATCCACTAGACCAACCACACTCCAGGACGCTATCAGCAGGACCTGGGACTTACAGGATGTCTTACCCAGGACCCAGAGACAAAGTTTCCAATCTAAGGGGAAGGACGTGAGGATTCCACCTCCAAAGGGGAATCCAGGACGAGTACAACTTGATGATGATGCCAGGAGGGAGCTGAAGAAGAAGAAGTTGTGTTTCACATGTCAGGAGCCGTGGGCACCGGACATAGATGCGCTGCTGACAAAGCACATTTTATTGAGGTCTTCTCTGAGAGTAGTGGAGAAGAGGATGACGAGGATGATGGGGAGGCAGGAGATAGCCATGCCATACAGGGACCTTTACCACCTCCACCACCAGCAGTAGGAGGTGCATCATTTGCACCCACCGGAGGGGCCCTTGCAGCATTGCGAGGAGTTCCCAAGTATCTGATGCTACGCGTATGAGGGACAGTACGTGGCCAGCGGGTATGAGTTTTGGTCGACAGTGGGGCGACCCACAACTTCATCGATGCACAGATGGTTGAGCGGAGAGATATACAGACAGAGAGCTTCAATGGGTTCTCAGTCTTGGTCCCAGGAGATCAAACCATGACGTGTGCTCGTTGTGTTCCAGAGCTTTCAGTGACGATGGGCACCTACACTTTGACTGACCACTTTTTCGTGGTCGATATTCCGGACACCAACATGATATTGGGTGTTCAGTGGCTTATCACTCTAGGGAAGGTCACGACAGATTGGAAGACCCTAGAAATGGAGTGGGATGATGAGAAGACAGGGAGGCATGAGAAGTACGGGGACAGCACACATATCCGCCAAACTGTTTCGGCTGATCGGATGGAGGCAGTCTTCTGAAAGGGAGACATAGAGTGGGCAGTGGAGCTGCGTGCATCAGAGGCAGGGTCTATAGGGAAGACAATACATCCAAAGATACAGACTATCCTTGATCGATATGCCATAGTGTTTGGGGGATTCCACTAGGGCAACCACCGGATCGGGGGTTTGAGCACACCATCGAGCTTGAGCAAGGCATACAGGCAGTGATCACCACCCCCTATAGGCACCCCAAGGCCTATCAGGATAAGATTGAGAGAGTTATCCAGGAGTTGCTAGCTCTTGGGCACATTCGACCGAGCACGAGTCCTTTTGCTTCTTCTGTGGTGTTGGTGAAGAAGGACAGTACGTTGAGGATGTGCATTGACTACAGGGCCCTGAACAAGAAGACCCTGAAGAACAAATACCCCATACCCAGGATCAATGAGTTGATGGACGAGTTGAGAGGGGCACGTTTCTTCTCAAAGATCGATTTGAGATCGGGGTACCATCAGATTCGCGTGAGGGAGCAGGACATTCCCAAGACCGCCTTCAGGGGTCACTATGGGTACTTTGAGTTCTTGGTGATGCCTTTTGGGCTAACCAACGCCCCAGCTACATTTCAGTCCTGCATGAATCACATCTTCTGTAGTCACTTGAGGAAGTTTGTGTTGGTATTCTTCGATGATATTCTCATTTACAATAGGACTTGGGAGGAGCATCTCCAGCACATTGAGACAGTATTGCGTATCTTACAGGAGCAGCAGTTCTATGCCAAACTCTCCAAGTGTGAGTTTGGGTTGACGGAGATGTTATATCTGGGACACATCATAGGGGTGGACGGAGTGAGGTCCACGAGGAGAAGATCAGGACCATCAAAGAATGGTCGGAGCTGAGAAACGTGACGGAACTTTGAGGATTCATTGGACTTTGTACTTACTACCAGAAGTTCGTCAAAGGTTTCTCACAGCTTGCTGCACCCCTGACAGATTTGACGAGGAAGGGGGCATTCAATTGGTCGGACACAGCGCAGCGAGCCTTTGGCACGCTCAAGGAGGTTATGAGCAGCTACCCAGTGCTTGCATTGCCAGATTTTACGCAGCCATTTGTTTTGGAGTGTGATGCGTCAGGAAAGGGGATCGACGCAGTATTGATGCAGGGAGGTCACCCTATAGCCTTTGAGAGCTAGAAGCTCCTTCCGCACGAGAGGTTGTATTCTATATACGACAAGGAGATGCTGGCCATCATGCATGCATTGGCTAAGTACCGACAGTGTTTGGTGGGTAACAGGTTGAGGGTGAGGACTGATCACAACAGCCTCAAGTTCTTTTTGGAGCAGAAGCAGCTATAGGAGAGGCAACAGAAGTGGATCAGTAAGATCCAAGCATATGACTTCGACATTGAGTATGTCAAGGGTAAGAACAACGTGGTAGCAGATGCCCTTTCTCGTAGACCAGCCACGTTATCTCTTATGAGCTTGGATACAGACTGGAGGGCTCGACTCTTTGTAGAGTACTCCAAGGACAGGTTTGCATGTGAGGTTCTAGATGGGCAGGTGGCAAATGACAGGTACAAGGTGGTCGATGAGATCATCTATTACAGGGACCGGATCTTCTTGACTGAGGGGTCTCAACTCAAGAAGAAGATACTCCAGGCATCACATGATTCACCTTTGGCAGGACATCAGGGGTTTACCAAAACCTATAGGGCCATTAGAGAGAGGTTCTCATGGAAGGGCCTCAAGGAGGACGTACTCCAGCGCATCCGGGAGTGCGATGTTTGCCAAAGGAACAAGGGAGAGATGAGCCATCCCACCGGTTTATTGCAGCCTCTTCCCATTCCGGAGGAGAAATGGGAGAGTATTTCCATGGACTTCATCACATGATTGCCCATGGTACAGGGCAAGGATTGTATCTTTGTCGTCGTTGATCAACTGACAAAGTACGCAGAGTTTTTTACCATATATGCACACTATACAGCAGCACAAGTGGCCGAGTTGTTCTTCAGGAAGATCGTCAGGCTACATGGTCTTCCTAAGACCATCGTCAGTGATAGGGACAACCGTTTCATGGGCAAGTTTTGGCAGGAGCTTTTCCGGTTGGTGGGGACGGAGTTGACACGGAGTACCAATTATCACCCACAGACGGATGGCAGACAGAGATAGTTAACAAGTGGTTGGAGGGCTACTTGCGTAACTATGTCAGCGGGCAGCAGCGAGCATGGCTGAAGTGGCTGCATCTGGGGAGTACTGCTACAACACTTCATCACATGTCCATTGGTATATCACCATTCTATGCCTTGTATGGGTATCATCCTTTATCTTTTGTTGACGTGATGTTTGGTGATAGCTGGGCTCCTAGAGCCAAGATTTGGATCAAAGAGAGTCAGGATATCATCCAAGCTCTCAAGGATAACATGGCTACAGCGCAGAATCAGGAGAAGTTGTATGCCAACTGGGGTCGAGTGGAGAGACAGTTCGAGGTAGGGGACATGGTCTACCTACGATTACAACCATACCGACAGTCGTCACTAAAGCAGAAGGGGGCTGAGAAGCTCAAGCCCCGCTTTTATGGGCCATACAGGGTGATACGCAGGATTGGGACAGGTTGCATATGAGTTGGAGCTGCCCCAAGACAGCAAGATTCATAACATTTTTCATGTATCATGCCTGAAAAAGGCATTGGGGCAGCAGGTGACGGTGACAGATGAGCTACCACCCATGGATGATGAGGAGCATTTGGTATTGTAGCTGGAGGCTATCATTGATACCAGGGAGAGGCAGCTGCGGAGCAGGACGATCCGGGAATTCTTGGTGAGGTGGAAGAATTTGCCGAATGAGGATGCCACTTGGGAGAGTGAGAAGATCTTACAGCATCCATCACTTCAGTTGCTTGAGGACAAGCAACATTTTGCCGGGGGAGACTGTAATATTCCTAATTAGCCATGGCTAATTGGAATATTCGATTTTGTTCAATTTTTGCCTTCTATAGTTATTTGTAAATAAAAAAGTGAGGAAAGGGGACATAACTCACTTTTAGAATAAAAAGTCACTTCCTAGTAGCACAACGTTGTGACTTAAAGGGGAGCCAAGGGGGCCAAAGGGGGACGCAGAAATGGAGCCCATGCAAACACATGGAGGAACTGCGCAAGAAGGGAAAAACACGTGGCAAGAGGGGAATCACACAGGAGGAGGTGAGCCTTGGGATTGAGAGAGGCAAGGGCTATAAAAGAGAGAGGAACCCCCTCATTTGGATCATTCACTTATGAGAATTTGTGATAGTCATTTCGACTTAGAGCACACTGGTTGTTTAGCTAGTCTGCAGCACTGTTTAGTGCATTGAGTGTCTCCGTTCAGAGATCTCACCCTTAGCCCGGGGGACTTCGAGTGCCTGCTCGGGCAAGGTATTTCCATTGGCATTTCAGCAGTAGATACATCAGCATTTCAGCAATAGCTTTATCAGCATTTTGGAGGACTTCGTAGCACTAGGAGAGGGACACAGTTATGGAGGACTACGCAGCACTGAGAGAGGGACGCAATTCTGGATTGAGGGTTTGCAGTAGTATTTGTGCTGAGAGACAGAGCAGGGGATCAGCCCTTGCAACTGGGGAGTTTTGGCAGGGGTTTCAAGCATATTTCTGGAGGGTTTCATTCAGTGGCAGCACAGAGCACTGAGAGACTGCGCAGAACCCCAAGGGCGTGATTTTCGGGGGTCGGCCATTCCAGAAACGCTTTCTAGTCTTTTCTGGGTTTCTTGAGTAGAGTCTGATTCCAGAGTTTCTACCATTTCCGAGGAGGGGAGCAGCCCTAAATCCTCATTTGATTTCTAGCAGCACAGCAGTTCTCCAGCAGCTAGGACGCAGTTCAAAGAAGGGCCATTCCTTTGCTATTCTGAGTGTATTTCTTCACTTGCCTTGTGCAAGTCGAGGTGCCATCTTCCTGATCACCTCCTGTACTCATTCTATTACTTAGTATAATAAAATGGCTTAGCATTCTCTCTGCATTTCTTGAGTATCTGCTTATGATTTTATTGTTATAAGTTGCATCATTGTTATTTGTATCTCTTTGAGCATTCTTGGCTATTATACCACTTGGGTGTTTCTCTTATACTCTTAGACAGAATCAAGAAAGGACCAAGTAGCCTCCGGATCTCGTCCTCTTTTTAGAGGCGACATATCTGGTAAATGCCCTCCCAGTCCATCTCTGGTTGGAGTTTGCTTGAGTTTGGGGTGTATTCCTGATAAGGGATATTACAACACTGCATGTGGAGTAAAAGCACAAAGAAAGGGGCTATGCAACGAAAGTGAACAAACAACCCCAACTCCACGATAAGAAAAAAAATAAGGCAACCCAAGAAAAGACGGTCTATGCTTAGATGACATAGAACATGCCCACAAAGGATGGTGCCACATGTAGAAAGTGACCAACTGGAGGTCCCTCCCAATCCATCTCTGGTTGGAGTTTGCTTGAGTTTGGGGTGTATTCCTGATAAGGGATATTACAACACTGCATGTGGAGTAAAAGCACAAAGAAAGGGGCTATGCAACAAAAGTGAACAAACAACCCCAACTCCACGATAAGAAAAAAAAAAGAAGGCAACCCAAGAAAAGACGGTCTATGCTTAGATGACACAGAACATGCCCACAAAGGATGGTGCCACATGTACAAAGTGACCAACTGGAGGTCGCCACTTGGCAAAAAAAAATGACTACACTAAAAGGTCATCAGGAGCAACCACCGCACTTCCCTTCACTCCACATACCCTCATGAGCCCACAGCTCCACATGGGGAAGGCAACACTGACAAAAAAGGCACAAAGAGCACCTGCCTTATCTTCCATCACTCCGCACCACAACGTATCTTCACTACCACATGGTATTACTTCCACATAGCTTCAGAATGCATGGTATTACCTCTGCATGACCTAACATTGCACGTAAACCTCCTCCCATTACAGCACACTGCATGTGGAGTAAAAGCACAAAGAAAGGGGCTATGCAAGGAAAGTGCACAAACAACCCCAACTCCACAATAAGAAAAAAAAAGAAGGCAACCCAAGAAAAGAAGGTCTATGCTTAGATGACACAGAACATGCCCACAAAGGATGGTGCCACATGTACAAGGTGACTAACTGGAGGTCGCCACGTGGCAAAAAAAATGAAAAGGCTCGAAAGGTCTTGTTGCCGCAAAATTTAACAAACCTTGGAAAGGGGTACCATACAAGGCTATTACTAAACCAAATGACAAAAATGGGGTAATGGGCCATTGGAACCAAAGCCAAAACCCCCTACTCTTTATGGGTTTTCATCAATGGGAGGAGACTCGGTTTGTATATAGGTAACCTAATAGGTATTCTAAGCTTAAAGGTGCAAGGGGACAAAGAAGCCTCCAAGGAAAAGACACAATTTAGGCACAAGGCTCCAAAAGGGGACAATTTGCTTTATTTGAGGAGACAAAATTAGGGCAACACAAGACCTAGGGTTTGATTGATAGGTTGAGAGTTGGAATGACCAAAGGTCTAGGTGCAAAGAAAGGGTTTTCCACCATGTATTGCAACAAGGTTATGCCACATGAAACCGTTATGAAGCCCCCAAGTTGAAGCTATAACCAAATTAGGGTTTATCCTAGGGAAAACAACTAGGGAAAGAGAAATTATGGATGAAATTGGAATGAATTCCCACCAAAGGGAAATGATTTTGTGGAAACCACTCAACCCTCAATGTTTAGACTTTCCAAGACCCAAAATTCCTCCTTGTCAATTCGCACTAGGCCCTAGCTAGCTGCTTGGCCTTAGGAGGGCCAAATTTGGTAAGAGAGAGAGAAGGGTAAAATTTACGGATAAAAATTGACTTGATCACCAACAAAGGATGGCCAGCACCTAGTCCTTGGGTGGATGGAGTCTATGGACATTTAAGGTTAGCTAATCCTTGCAAAGGAGTAAGGATATTGTTGAAATTTGGTACCGGAGGACAGGTGGTTCCCTTAGGCTTTGATCTTTGGCCTAGGGAAAAGTGTCCAAAAGAATTTAATTTTTCTCCTAAAGTGACTTTATAATTTTATAAAGTTAAATCTAATTTAAAAGTGACTTTAAGTGATAAAGTTACTAGGTCTAATTTTAAAGTAAATGAAAAATTAGAAAGGAAAAGTGACTTTGGAAATAAATGACTAAGTGGGTCTTTATTAAAGTGGGGTGAATTAAAAAATAGAAAGTGAGATTTAAATGAGCATTTAATCTCAACTATTGATCTAAATCTATTTCAGCCATTGGATTTAGAGATCACCCAAAAGTCACTTGGATCACCCAAAAGTCACTTGGAGTTATATTAAAGGAGGAAAAGGAGGAAAAGGTCATTCATTCTTTCATGAGCAGATTGGGAGAAGGAGAGCAAGAGAGATTTCTGAGCAGGAGGAGAAGGAGACAACAGCTTGGCACACATTCCAAGGCAGCAATTGAGCAGATTTGTACAGCTGATTCAGCACATAGTGAAAGGCAGATTTTTGCACAAAAATCGAAGGAGCAGTTTGCTGATTTTTCTGCACACAAAACGGAGGCCGTACAGCATTTATTGTTGTCCTGTTTGCTGTAATTTCCAGATTGCTGTGAGGCACGGGAAAGGAGATAAGTTGTAAATTTGCTTGCTGATTTTTTGCTGAATAATTCTCACTGTAAAAAGGCAATTTTCAGAAATAAAGAAGAGCTCTCAAACTGGCTTTCCCCAAGAGTTGTAGGGGGTTTTTCCAGGGTCACGTTGACCAAAAATATCAGTGTTTTAATGTGTTTTAATGGCTGATTTTGATTGCTGATTTTTAATTCTGCAATTTCCAGCATTCTGAAAATTTTCCAGAATTTGTGTTTCAGCAATATTTATTTTTTTCAGTCTGTTAAATGTATGGTTATGGGAATGGGCATTTAACTACATGGGAGAAATAAGGAGAAACTGAAAACCGGGGTGGGAAAACAGAAATTTTTACATGGTATCAGAGCTTGAGTGCTGAAGGGCAGTTTGGGACAGCAAAAGGAAAAATTACAGTTGCTGATTTTTCATTCAAAAAATTCCAGCAAGCTGATTTTTTCATAAACAGCAGTTTTATCTTTACTACAGCAGTGCTATTTTTCAGTTTTAGGACAGCAGGATGTCATTGGGATTGAGGGTGGAGGATAGGCTGGATGGGCATATAAATTACAGCGTTTGGAAGGAGAGAATGCAGAGTATCTTTGAGGAGGCAGAAGTCTGGGATATCATGGTGTATACCGCACAAAACCCTGTTGTTGTGCCCACTGATGTTACTCAGTTGGCTGAGTATAAAAAGAAGAACAATAAGGGTAAGAGGCTGATTCTAGACGGAATCAAAGACCATTGCATTCCTCATGTGAGAGGAAAGAGCAATGCCCATGAGATGTGGACAGCATTGTCCAATCTCTACCAGAGTACCAATGAGAACCGGAAGATGGTCCTGAAGGAGAAGCTGAAGAACATTAAGATGGGGAATGATAGTGCAGTTGGATATCTCACAAAGATTACCAATGTGAGAGATGAGTTGGCAGCGATTGGAGAGGCCATTCCATCCACTGAGTTGGTGCGTATTGCAGTGAATGGCCTCCCCCGTTCATGGTTGAACTTTGCTGATGGGGTTTGTGCACGTGAGACCCTTCCCACATGGGAGAGGTTTTGGGATGATTGTATTCAGACAGAGATCAGGAAAGGACAGCTTGGGGCAGCCAAGCCAGTTGAGCAGGATGAGGACGTAGCACTGGTGGCAGGAGGCAAGAAAGGCAAAGGGAAGAAGCAGGCTTCCACAAGCAGTGGTGGGGGCAAAGGCAAAGGTAAAGGTAAACAGGGGAACACACAAAAGGACTATTCCAAGGTGAAGTGTTGGAATTGTCAAAAGATGGGACACTATGCAGTTGTATGTCCAGAGAAGAAGAAGAAGAAGGGGAAGAACCAGGACGTGGCAGCTTCAGCAGAGATTGAGGACTTTGCTGGTCGTTTTGACCGAGAGTTTGCGTTCACTACGTGTGAGTCCTCTAGTGCAGGATCACCTGCCACACAGGTTCAGAGGGAGCATGTTTTTCCCTCGATTAGCGGAGCATCTACAGGTATCTGGTATGTGGACAGTGGGGCTTCACGTCACATGACAGGAGTCCGTGAGTACTTCTCAGAGCTTTCAGAGAGTGGCACTGATATCGAGGTAGTACTCGGTGATCACAGAGTTGTTAGAGCAGTCGGGGTGGGGACAGTGACATTTCAGAGGGAGTCCAAACCTCCCTTGAAAGTGTCAGATGTTCTTTATGTGCCAGGGATGAGGAAAAACCTCATATCTGTCTCAGCTTTGGAGGACAGAGGATATGAGGTACTGTTCAGGGGAGGACAGGTGTTGATGTATCCCAGGGGCGCTCCAGCTGATTCAGCTAGAGTGATAGGTGTACGCCATGCAAAGGTGTACAAGTTTGCATTTCAACCCCTTTTGGCATTGAGCAGTAGTACCGACAGCAGAGCTAGCAGTTCTGAGCTGTGTGAGATTTGGCACCGCAGGATGGGACACATGTATCATGGAGCCTTGAGGACATTGCGGGAGATCACTACAGGTGTGCCAGATTTCAGTACTGATCACTTTGATAATTGCAGAGGTTGTGCGATGGGCAAGTTTGCCAAATCCCCTTTTCCCAGCAGTGACAGCAGAGCGACGGGGATACTTGATTTGATTCATTCCGATGTGAGCGGTCGGATGTCTCATGTTTCCTTGAGTGGATATGAGTACTATGTTTTATTCATTGATGATCACTCCAGGAGGACCTGGATTTATTTTTTGAAGACCAAGAGTGAGGTCTTCAAGTGGTTTCAGGAGTTCAGAGCTCTTGTGGAGACTCAGACAGGTCGAAGGATCAAGTCCTTGAGGTCGGACAATGGAGGAGAGTACACCCTTGGAGAGTTTGTTGATTATTGTGCGGAGGCAGGCATTAGGAGGGAGTTCACTGTTCCTTACAACCCCCAGCAGAACGGGGTTGCAGAGAGGAAGAACAGATCCATCATAGGGGCTGCCAAAGCCATGTTACATGATCAGGGGTTGCCATTGTTCTTGTGGGCAGAGGCCTGCAACACAGCTGTTTACTTGCAGAACAGGAGTCCGCATCGTGCCTTAGGGCACATGACTCCGGAGGAGGCTTTCTCTGGGAAGAAGCCTGATATTGGTCATCTTCATATCTTTGGATGCATTACATACTCCTATATACCCAAGGAGAAGAGGACCAAACTAGAGCCCACCGCAGAGAAGGGTATCTTTGTGGGCTACAGTGAGACCTCAAAGGCCTTTCGGATTTACATTCCTGCACAGAGGAGAGTTGTTGTCAGACGGGATGTGAAGTTCGAGGAGGACAGGGCCTTTAGGAGGTCACGGGAGTTAGAGTATCTGGATCAGCCAGACCCTCAGCAGCAGTTGAGTCAGTCGCAGGGATCCAGTGGGTCGGGATCAGAAAGATCAGGAGGTACATCTATGAGGATGTCAGGTCCGTCAGTGAGCAGTGGCTCATCGAGCCAGAGGGGTGGTGCTCCGGGCAGCATGGAGAGCAGTTCACTAGGGAGTCCACTGATGGACAGTTCACACGGTACCTCAGCTTCTACAGGTTCAGGTGCAGGCAGGAGGACAGCAGACAGACAGTCAGGAGTTCAGGCTACTGATGATGATGAGGAGGAGGAGTTTCATTCTCCAGTGGGAGAAGTGCGCTCAGGGAAGAGGAAGCCCAAGTGGCTTCAGGACACCTTGAGAGATGCCACATCTGTTGCTGAGCCGAAGAGGCCGGTCAGAGAGAGTAGACCACCTGAGAGGTTTTGTAGCTATATGGCGATGGTTACCAGCATCCTTGACTCTGAGCCTTCTAGCTATGAGGAGGCAGCTAGCCAGCAGGTCTGGAGAGAGGCCATGCAGGAGGAGTATTCTTCTATCATGAAGAATGATGTTTGGGAGGTGGTGCCGAGGCCTGAGGGCAAATCCGTGGTTACTTCCAGATGGCTTTACAAGGTAAAGCATGCTGCAGATGGCAGCATTGAGAAATTCAAAGCGAGGTTTGTGGCTAGAGGGTTCTCCCAGGTAGAGGGAGTTGATTATGAGGAGACCTTCGCTCCCGTGGCTCGATATACTTCGATCCGCTCCATTATATCGATAGCAGCAGAGATGGGTTGGAAGATCCACCAGATGGATGTGAAGACCGCATTTCTCAATGGCTTCATACAGGAGGAGGTGTACATTGAGCAGCCACGGGGCTTTGAGGTGCATGGGAAGGAGTCCCATGTGTGCAGACTGAAGAAGGCCCTTTATGGCCTGAAGCAAGCTCCCAGAGCTTGGTACTCCAGGATAGATACATACTTGCAGGGGATGGGTTTCACAAAGAGTGAGGCAGATCCGAACCTTTACTTTATTGTGATTGGTGAGGAGCCTCTCATTCTGGTGCTGTATGTGGATGACTTGATCATTACAGGTGCAGAGAGACTCATAGAGCACTGCAAGAGAGATCTTGCGGCGGAGTTTGAGATGAAGGACATCGGCCTGATGCATTACTTTTTGGGTTTGGAGGTGTGGCAGGAGGAGGGGCATTTCTTCCTGGGGCAGGGGAAATATATTGTGGACATCCTTAGCAGATTCCACATGGAGGATTGTAGACCCATGTCGACACCGATGATCACCAACTGGAAGAAGCTTCATGCTTCGGATTCCGAGTTGGTGGATCCCACATTGTACAGGCAGCTGATTGGTTCCTTGATGTATTTGGTCAACACTAGACCAGATATCTGTTTTGCAGTCAACACGATGAGTCAGTTTATGTGTGAGCCTAGGAAGGTTCACTGGGTGGCTGCAAAACACATTTTGCGGTACTTGCAGGGGACAGTGGATTATGGTCTAGACTACAGGCAGGGAGATGGAGTGAGATTGGCAGGATACACTGATTCTGATTGGGCAGGTTGTGCTTCTGATAGGAAGAGCACTTCAGGGTGTTGTTTTGGGTTGGGTTCAGCAGTAGTGTCATGGTTCAGCCGGAAGCAGCAGTCAGTAGCACTGAGTTCAGCGGAAGCATAGTATATGGCAGCGAGTCTAGTTAGTTGTGAGGCCATCTGGCTTCGCAAGATGTTGTTTGGCTTATTTGGTCAACCGTTGAGACCTTCAGTGATTTACTGTGATAATCAGAGTTGCATTAAACTCACTGAGAATCCAGTATTTCATGACAGGTCAAAGCATATCGGGATCAGATATCATTTCATCAGAGACTATGTTCAGAAGGGAGCTGTGAAGCTTGAGTATATTTCCACTGATGAGCAGGTTGCAGATATTCTTACCAAAGCCTTACCACGGGGCAAGCATGTCTACTTCAGGGACAAGATGGGTGTGGTGAAGAACACCTTCCTCGGTAAGAGGGAGTGTTGAAATTTGGTACCGGAGGACAGGTGGTTCCCTTAGGCTTTGATCTTTGGCCTAGGGAAAAGTGTCCAAAAGAATTTAATTTTTCTACTAAAGTGACTATAATTTTATAAAGTTAAATCTAATTTAAAAGTGACTTTAAGTGATAAAGTTACTAAGTCTAATTTTAAAGTAAATGAAAAATTAGAAAGGAAAAGTGACTTTGGAAATAAATGACTAAGTGGGTCTTTATTAAAGTGGGGTGAATTAAAAAATAGAAAGTGAGATTTAAATGAGCATTTAATCTCAACCATTGATCTAAATCTATTTCAGCCATTGGATTTAGAGATCACCCAAAAGTCACTTGGATCACCCAAAAGTCACTTGGAGTTATATTAAAGGAGGAAAAGGAGGAAAAGGTCATTCATTCTTTCATGAGCAGATTGGGAGAAGGAGAGCAAGAGAGATTTCTGAGCAGGGAGGAGAAGGAGACAACAGCTTGGCACACATTCCAAGGCAGCAATTGAGCAGATTTGTACAGCTGATTCAGCACATAGTGAAAGGCAGATTTTTGCACAAAAATCGAAGAGCAGTTTGCTGATTTTTCTGCACACAAAACGGAGGCCGTACAGCATTTATTGTTGTCCTGTTTGCTGTAATTTCCAGATTGCTGTGAGGCACGGGAAAGGAGATAAGTTGTAAATTTGCTCGCTGATTTTTTGCTGAATAATTCTCACTGTAAAAAGGCAATTTTCAGAAATAAAGAAGAGCTCTCAAACTGGTTTTCCCCAAGAGTTGTAGGGGGTTTTTCCAGGGTCACGTTGACCAAAAATATCAGTGTTTTAATGTGTTTTAATGGCTGTTTTTGATTGCTGATTTTTAATTCTGCAATTTCCAGCATTCTGAAAAATTTCCAGAATTTGTGTTTTCAGCAATATTTATTTTTTTCAGTCTGTTAAATGTATGGTTATGGGAATGGGCATTTAACTACATGGGAGAAATAAGGAGAAACTAAAAACCGGGGTGGGAAAACAGAAATTTTTACAGATATTTTGATGCCCTAGCATCAAAACCTTAACTATTATCTTCGTGGAGGATCAAAGGCCCTTGAGAGAGCTAATGTGAGATCACCAAAGGGAATACCATTCACATATTATACAATAAGTAATGCATACAATAATGACATCTAGTTTCTATGCAATTGATTTTCATCAAAATTAGGGCACAATAGAAAAACCATAAATTACCAATATATTCCATATATTAGATATAAAAGCAAAGATTTATCAAGTGCAAAGCTCACTTACAAGATAACATGCATGAAATAATCCATTATTGATCCAAGACAACTTCCCCCATGGCAAAGCGATAGCGCCAATACAAAATTCATTCCATAGATCACATCTCTCCCACAAGTAAAGAAGGTTAAATTCTCCTAAGAAAGGTCAAAATCTCCAAGTGATGATGATGAGAAACAAAATGACCCTCTCCTCTATTTATATGAGGAGGAACAATGTTTAATTAGCCTAAAAGCCCCTTGGAAAACAAGTAAGATCATAATGATGCATTGTGTTACAAGCCAACCCACTAGCTTAGACAAAAATCAAATAACTAACCCAGACATATGAGCCATAGGGCCTAGAAAGGCTGATGTCATCATGTGTTGAGCTCCATGTGGCATGTATTGAGGCTCTCCAATGCCATGAGTGGTGTAGAAGCCTCCTAAAATCAAGATGTGAGGGTTGGCCCTCCAATCTCTGTCAAAATCCCTTTGTGGACCCCGAATTCCCGTTTGGGGCACGAAAGGAGGTCTCCTAGGTCTCCAACTGCTCCATAATGTCCAATGCTCCAAAGTTGAGGGCTTTCCAGGTGGTACTAGCCCTCTCATGTCTCAAAAGGTGAGAACATCCTCATCTAGGCTTTGGATCAGTTGCCATCTCTCAAAGAGTGCTAAGGCCAGCCTTGGGCACATTGGTCCAGGTGCATGATCCTAAAGAATCATCAAATGTAGTGCAAAGTGGTAGAACGTCCCAGGTGCAGAAGGTGTCCAGTGGTAGATGTGATGTGTTGCTATTGCTCGGAGACCCAAGGCTCTCAACGCTTCACTTGTGGGTGCCAATATACTTCTCAAATGGCTTGGGGACCTGCGGGTAAGGTGCCCAAAGCCTAGGTTGTGGAACCACCTAACAATTACAACATAAAGTCTAGTGAAACCAACCAGTCATCAGGGACAATAATCACCTTTGCATCTAAGTAAACCAAGCTTGAATGTATAGGGCTATTTAATACTTCAAATGAGACTTCCCTTCCAAAATTGAGCCTTTAAACTCGCAATGGTGTTTCCTCCCTAGGTAGGAGTTGCTAAAGGACAACCCTATTTAGGTGTTTCCAAACCCCAAGGGGAAGTAACATTTCCTCAATCCACCCCTTAATCGATAGGTGTTAGTGAATAATGATGGTATGGAGTGAAAAAGACTCCATGGCCAAGTGCCATGGTAAAAGTCACTAGCATGATGGGGATCCACATCATGAGTGTATAGATTTGAAGGAGGGAGCAATAGTGGATGCATGAGTTACCAACTCAACCTTCATTTTTCCACCCCTCTTGTGCACCTTTTACTTTTGCTTGATTTTTCTTTGTATTATTGATCGTAGCTCAAAGGGTTAGAGCTTGCTTTGTATGATATATAGCAATTGTATTAACCCTTAATAATAAGGCAATTCATTGTCCATTGGGGTTGAGACATGCAAGGGTTCCTTTTTATGATGTAATGGAACAACATGTGTTCAGGAATCGGGTGATGGCCATAATGAGTGAGGTAGAGCTCATGCTAAGCTTTTGCCCACGTGCTAATGTGTATATTCCAGCCATCATTTGCATTTTAATTTTCTTTTTATTTTATTTTGTGGCCATGATATGCTCTTTCTTTTATTTAGCTACATCAAACTCCCATGGAAAAGTTTCTGGCCCTACCCAACTATGAGGACATATGGGTGTTGAATCCCAAAGAACTAATGGTCAATTGAACCCAAAGAATGGAGGTGGAAAATGGGCTTATATTGTATGATGGAAAGTGGTATGTATGGAATAGGGATAGATGGAACAATGCTATCTCCATCAACACTTCTTGAGTAGTACCCCTCCTATACCCACTAGGCCATTCAAGGAAGTCCCACTGGAATAGAGTCAAAAATTAAACCCCCATTTAAGGTAAGGGAACAAGATCATGATCAAAACGCCTCCTTCTTCTAGGTCACCCCATAATCCATATCAAATGCCCAAATACAAACAAGCATAAGCACCTGATTACAAAATGAATAAAGTACCTTTTGATCAAAAGCCCACCTTTGTCCATGTGCTCGTGTCGGATGGGTCAGAAAGTATATGACTATTGTAGGTGGCAGAGATATAATGGCACTTTGTCAGCTAGCGGTGGCCTTCAGGGGTTGCATGGTTGGTCGTCTGGATGTGAAGAATGGGAGAATTTTTTTCTCCTATAGGATCACCTATTTTAGTGGGTAACTTGTCCTTTTATGCACAAATGGGACTTGATGCTTTAAATAGATGCCATAACGATTTATTCGGCAATGTGGCTTCGAGAACCCAGAAGAACAATTGAACTAGCTCATCAAGCAAACAATTGGATTTCATAACCATTTCTTGAATCCTTTGGCCTTTCGTTTTGTAAAGGGAGATTAAAAAAATGAATAGTTGGATAGAGAAGAGGTTCCACAATTAAAGATATTAGGTCAAAGTGAAGGGAACCAGGGAGTTAAGAAAAGAAGAGTCAACTTCCAATACAATAGTAGTCGGTTCATTGAAGCACTAAATGTCATTTTGGGAAGTTGCCCACACTGTAACAAGGAAGAAGGAGATGGGCTTCCAATTGATAGTGAAGGCAACCCAATATTCCTGCACAAACGACGAATTCCTCCAAACCTTTATAGGTTTTTTCAAAGCCAATATTTCATAACAAAAGAAAAATAAACTTCCCATTGGATCTACCGCAGGAGATCACCTACATCTTGGATGGTGAGTCTTTCTTATAAATAAACGCAAGCATAGTCTATATGTGTGAAATGGGTCATTTGCGTATTGAAAGGGTGTGAAGCTTGGAAGGTGCTTCTTCGGAATTTCATTCACTCAGAATCCACCCGAAGAAAAAAATCTTGGACAATTCTCAACATACAAACTCTCAATGTCACTCTAGCATGTGTGAATGTGAAAAGAACTTACGTGGCTCAAACTATCTAGATGGCATGACAGGTGATCAAACCTCGTCTTAGTTGGAAAGGCCAAACCCTCAAGTTAGTTTATCCCCATTGATGACCATTCTTTATGGTAAGTGTCCTATTGCATGAAGGTAAAGTTCTCATTGAGACAACATGGATTTCAGTTATAAGATTTTTTTGAAAATGCACCAAGGCATCAAGATTATCAAACGCATTTTCAATTCTTTGACTCAAGATTGAATGCCTTTGTTGGAATTGAGATTCAAATTTTAACTAACCACACGAAGCCACAATAACGAATTTACAAGTAGCTTTCTTACAAGCCTATTTTGCATAGTCAATAAAATAAGCTTTGGCAATTCAAGTCTAAACAAATGACTCGACTCTTCCAATTGTGTATCATTTGGACCTTTGGTCAAGCCTAAGAATGCCTTTTGTGCTTAGTTCCTCATCCTAATGAGATTGGATCTTAGCACCATTTGATACACCTTGCCATTTTCTCAACCCCATGCTCATTGTGTAGTGAGCATGAAAATCTCAAACATCTCTTCTTGTATTGTGTATATGCCAAGTACGCCTAAGATGTGGTCACTTAAATCTAAGGCCAACTCCTCCCTACATCCATGTCCTAGAAAGTAACATTCTCATGAGATAAGCTTTCCTTATCCTATTGAATTCTATGCAACATGGCATCTAATTAAAGTTTAAGTGTTTTTTTCATTTGGAAGAAACAAAATTATGCCATGTTTAATAAAAGCACATTTTGTTAAGCTTTATTTCATGTGGACAATTCAAGAAATGTGGAATGTGAAAGAATTGCAGTGGTCTGGTATAGCAATGGACTATAGCAACGAAGAGTGTCACTTCCCATTCGCTCTACCTTCTTGCCCATGACAAACCCATCCACAACCAAATACCATTTGCATCCCCTTTAACATGTCCACAACTATTACTCTACCCTCACAATCATCCCCATATCCATGGCTCATCCAAGCCACGCTCTCGTCCCTATCGTAGTCCCTCCAACCCACAACCACCTCCAACTTGTGGCCAAGCTATCTAGTCCATGACCCTCAAACCAAAGTCCCATGGTTCAAGTTCAAGTTCGGCAACAATTAGGTTTGATTCCAAACAAACCTCAAATTTTGAACCTTAAGGTTGAATTTCGACAACTTTGTAAAATAGCCTCCAACCCACAACCCCTCCAGCTAGCGACTTTCCATACACCCATCTTGATTTGAAAATCACCCTATGAGTGACCACCTCAATTGAAGATTTATTAAACAAAAAGGTATTACATACCCATGTGCTGGTGTGTGTGTTCTGTGTTATTGGAGCAACGGATCGATCAGATTGCCCATACACAAAAAATAAATAGAAAGACAGTAGAGAAATACAGTAAGCAACACAAAGACACAAACAGTTTTTAATAAAGAGTTCACCCTATTCTCCAAGGCTACGTCTCTGGTCCAGCTTCAATGGTGGCCTTGTTTTATTGTGTCTTTCAGCAGAGAAATTACAATGCAAGGACTCAATATGAGTTCTCCTGAAGCAGATTTTGCTTGGCAGAGTAGTTCTTGGATTCCCCAAGCCACTTGGAGTACAAAGACTCTTGTTCTTCCTACCAGCTCTGTGACCCTCGGTCTACAGTGGAAAGAGCCAACTGTGATGCTCAATCCGGACAAATTCCTCTATGGGAAGGCTTGATTCTTCAAGCTCTCTGGTGCTCGATGCTGCCTGTGGTCAGCTCGGCCCTCTGTCTCCTCTGCTTGGCTTTATTGCTCTCTGTGCTCAGTCCTCCTCTCAAGGTTCATTGTTCACTGTCTCTCTTGGTCGCTTGGACTCTTCGCTCTGAATCTCTTGATCTCCATTCAACTGTCTCTATTCATGGCTTTATCCATTCGACCTCCACGCATGTTCGGTTCCTCTCCTTCCTGCGTCGATTCTCCTTTCGCCTATGTGCTGGGAGTTCCCTGTTCGACGTCAGCATGAACGCTCGGGAAGTAACTACATGTCTCCATCGGAACAGCGCCAGCCTGTTCGTCGATTCATTTCTTTCTCCACCATGGCGGTCAACGGATTCCAAATCCCCTTAAATCGCGGCTTAATTCCCTGTCGATTCCGCTTCTGTCTATCGGGCGCAATCTCAGTCGTCCGATCTGGGCTCCTCCAGATCCAACGTCATACGCACGTCGAGCACAGTTGACTTGCTCAACCGATAACGCACGATCACGATGGTTTTTCTCTCACCTCCGCTGCCACGCATCGATCGTTGAGTGTGATCACTCTGTTTTCTCCAAAACCTCTTACCGTTCAAGGGCGCCCCGATCAAACCACCGGTTTCCAGGTTGTGGGTCCCACCTTCGTACGATGGCGCTTTTCGTTTCTCCACCCATGGTCCTCTGGCTCCCAACGTGACCGAGTGCTTAAGGCTCTACCATTTCAGCCCTGTTCGCCCAACGATGCACGATTAGCGCTAGGCGCTAAGCGCTAATCGCGCATCGAAAATCAACTCCTTTTCCCATTCCGGGGCTCCCAGGGGCTACATCGACCTCCTGCACAGTCTCCATGGGCCTCAATCAGTGCGCTTTGACCGAGGTCCTCGTCGTTCCACGCCGGCTGCCATGGCCACTGGTTTAGGGTGTTTTCGATTGCTGTTTTGGATTTCATTCGAGATTTGTTCGACTTGATTTAGTCACGGTTCTTTGACAGTCGTTTATGGATCCGATTCGGATCACGGCCTCCCTACTGAAAAGCTTTTGGACCACCAAAAGTTGGTTTTTTTTCTTCAAGCATCGACTACGTGAGGAAACTGTTGTCTCACTTGTCCAATCCCAATCCACTTCGCACTGCTCGGCTTCGAACCTTTAAGCCCAACTCTAAGGTATTCCACCTGTCCACTACGCGTCGTCCTTGCCTTCCTGTCCAGCACTGTATCTTCCTGCAACTCATTAAGATATTCAGGTAGAAGGTCATCAACAGAAGGCAATTGACTCTGCTCTTCAAGGTCCTCAATCATTGAAGGTTCAAACAACCTCAAGCAATCTGTGTTCACGACTGAGTAGATGTGCATGTACGCTGGCAGATCAAGGCGAAAAGCATTCTCACCAATCTTCTCAAGTATCCTGAAGGGTCCATACCTGATAGGTTTTAGCTTCTTACCTTCACATTGCATCCGGTCCTTGCTGATATACAGCCACACTTGGTCTCCAACTTGAAAACCATGCTCCATCCGATGCTTATCATGCCTAGCCTTGTACTTGGCCTGGCTCTTTTCCAGTTGTTCCTATACTGCCTGGTGGATTTCCTGAATCTGTTCAATGAACCTAGTTGCCCTGTCAACATCACTGTGTCCATCAACCATGGTATCTTTACCAAAGACAAAATCCAAGGGAGACCTTGGTATGAAACCAAAGCAGGTCTCAAAAGGAGATCTCTGGGTAGAAGAGTGTTTGGCTCCATTGTAAGCATGCTGCACATAACACAAGTGTTCATCCCAAAACTTAGGGTGTTTGCTGCAATATCCTCTCAGTAACTGGATCACTGTCCTGTTAACTACTTCTGTCTGGCCATCTGTTTGTGGATGAAAAGTTGTGCTTTTGTTTAATTTGGTGTCCATTAGTTCCCACAGACTAGACCAAAACTTTCCCACAAATCGGGTGTCTCGATCGGATATAATAGAAGTGGGTAATCCAAAATGAACCCATACATGTTCAAAGAATAATATTGCAGTTTGTTCAGCTGTAATCTGTTTACTACAGGGTATCAAAATACACATTTTGTTGAACCTATCCACAACAACATATAGATAATCATGACCCTTCCTAGATTTAGGCAGTCTTCCAACAAAATCCATGGAAATGCTTTCCCAAGGGTGAGAAGGAACTGGCAATGGAGTGTACAAGCCTAGTTTTCTGTTGCTGGGCTTGCTTTTAGCACACATAGCACACCCCTTTACATATCTAGAAATTGTCTCACTCATTCTTGGCCAATAGCAGAACCTTTGCAGCTGTGCAACTGTTTTACTTACCCCAAAGTGACCTGATATCAGAGAAGTGTGTGCTTCCCTAATTATCTTTGCTCTCTCAGTTTGTGGAATGCAGAGTTTCCCACAATGATATAAGAGTCGGTCCTTCACATGATAGTCCAATTCTTCTACTCTTTTGCCTTGACTCAAAGTTGCATATACATCTTTGAAGTCCATGTCTTGAGCATACTGTTCTATGTAGCTTTCATGCAACACAGAATTATGCTTAAGTATGGTAGATGCATTTATAATGGGTCTAGATAACATGTCTGCAACCTTGTTATGTATGCCCTTTTTATATCTGATGACTAAATGAAACTGTTGTAGAAAACCCATCCATCTGTAATGTCTTGATTATTGCAACTTAGTTTGGGAGCGTAGATATTGAAGTGGCTGATGATCAGTATGTATTACTGTTTCTTTGCCCATTAAGTAATGTTTCCACTTTTTCACACTCTGAACTAATGCATACAATTCTTTATCATAGGTAGGATAGTTGACTACTGCAGCATTAAAAGTCTCAGAATGATAATATATGGGTTTACCGTGCTGTGTCAACACTGCTCCCATGGCATAGTCACTGGCATCAGTTTGGATCTCAAATGGTCTTTGTAAATCTAGCAGTGCTAGTACAGGTGTTGCACTAATTTTTTCTTTCAAGGTGTCGAAGGCTTTCTGCTGTTTGCCTCCCCACTGAAACACCTTGTTCAATCCTGTCAAAGCATGTAAGGGAGTTGCAATTAAGGAAAAATTTGAAATGAACTTCCTCCAATACTGTGTTGCTCCTCAGAAGCTTCTCACTTCTGTAGCAGACTTGGGTTTAGGCCAGTTTACAATGACTGCCACTTTAGAGGGATCTATTTTCAATTCACCTCCCCCTACTATATGACCCAAATAATTTAGAGAGGTTTTGCCAAATTCACATTTGGAGAGTTTAACATAAAGTTTCTCTTTTCAAAACATCTAATATCTGCTTAACATGCTTTAAATATTCTTCCCACGTTTTACTAAAAATCAGAATGTCATCCAGATACACAATAACAAAATCATCAAGAAAAGCTTGAGTACATCATTCATTAATCTCATGAAAGTAGCAGGGGCATTGGTCAAGCCAAAAGGCATAACCAGCCATTCATACAATCCCTGCTTTGTTTTGAAAGCAGTCTTCCATGCATCTTGCTCTGCAACTCTGACCTGATGGTATCCACTGTGCAAGTCCAACTTGGAGAAATAAACAGCGTCCTTCAATTGATCTAAAAGATCATCTATGCGAGGAAGGGGATAACGATTTTTTATTGTTATCTTATTTAGTGCTCGGTAATCAATGCACATTCTCCACGAGCCATCTTTCTTTCTCACCAAAACGATTGGTGACCCACATGGTGATGTGCTAGGCCTGATGAACCCTTTCTCGAGCAACTCTGCACCTGCTTCTTGATTTCAGCATTCTCTAAGCAGATAACCTGTACATCCCAATGTTAGGCAAAGGAACATCTTGCTGCAAAATAATATCATGTACTATTCCCTTTTTGGGTGGCAAACCTTGAGGTTCTTGAAACAAGACATCATACTCAGAAACAATCTTTGCTATATCAGCTTGTTGATCAGAATTACAGCCCTCAAATACATTGGTTTTATCAGTTTTCTTTTCCTTTACAACCATCAGTAAGAACTGTTTGCATGAATTTATCATTCTTTTCATCTGTCCTGAGTTTATGAGAGTATAATTATTCTTGAGCTTATGAGCTCTTACAAAGTATTCGATTCCATCTTTAACAAGTAGATACTTGTTCTCGGCTATATAGAAAATAGCCTTTCTATCATACAAGTAAGGACTTCCTAAAACAATTCCACATATATCCAAAGGAATTACATCTAACTCAACCTCATCTACAAATGTTGACCCAAAAGAAAACTTGAGTTTGCACTGTCTAGTCACTTGTAGTTGTGCTTTATCATTCAACCATCCTAATGGGTATGGCTTCTTATGAGGTGTAGTTGCTAATCCCAATTTCTTTACAATTGCTTCAGAAATCAGATTTACTTGTGAGCCACTATCAAACAAAATATCAATCTTTTGATTTTTGGAAACAACTCGAATATGGAAAAGCTCATGCCTTTTTCTCTCATGTTCTTCATCAATAACAGATTGAGCAGAATTACTAGTAGATGCTTCAGAATTCTTACCTTTTATACCTGTGGCTGCAATGATTGTTTCATCTCCCGACTCTGACCCCAAATCTTTCTGAATAGTTGCAGCAGTCTTCTTCTTCTTGCCCTCGGACTTCTTAGGTCTTAGCTCTGGATGCAGAATCCAACAGTGCTCATCATCATGCCCCTCATTTTTACATTGGGTGCATGAGACTTGGCCTTTCTATGCAGTGTTAGCCTTCCTTGCTTTCCACTTCTGCTTTCTTTTCTCCTTGCTCTTGCTTACAGTGGGTTGGGATGGTCCCCCAACTTCTGGATTTCCATTCTTTCCTCTAGCTTCTAGATGAGTAGCTTGTACAGATACCTCATCTATACTAGTGGGATTAAACATGAGGATGGTATGCCTCATGTAGCTGTGTAGACCACCAATGTACTTCAAAAGAGTTTCTGGTGAGTCTAATGAAATACCCAACATCAATGCTCTCTTTCGGAACTCTTGAGTATACCTTTGTACACTTTGCCCTTTCAACTGCCGAAGAGTTTGCCAACTCATCATGGCTTGTTGCAGGTAGGCCAATGGATAGAACTGCTTTTTGATTGCAGTAACAAATTCACTCCAGACAGAGATGGTCTTACCATGCTTCCTCATATCAGCTTGGGTTATGCCTTCCCACCAAACCAAGGCAGTGCCCCCTAGGCGAAGGCTTGCCAATTGAATCTTGCTCTTGTTTGAGTCTATATTTTGTACTCTGCAATACACATCAATTTGTCTAATCCAATTGTCCAACTTTTCAGCATTTAGCTCTCCATCATATATAGGCAGATCAAATTTAACATCTAACTTAATCAAAGATGCTTTCTTATTATGCACAGGGCTACTAGGAGGTGTAGGGAAGCTTTCTTCTTTCCCCTTTCCTTTGGAGTGGTCATGGGAATGAGATTCATCTTCTTCTTTATCTTGCTTAGAGCCTGATGAATCTTCACCCTTATGCTTTCTAAAGTCCCTATACATTTCTTCTACCATAGACTTTATAGCTAGGAAACTTTCTATGAATTGAGGGTCTGGCCCTATAGAACCTTCTTCTGACATTGTCTTTCGAGAATAGACTCTCCCAATTTCAGGATTAGTTTCCACCAACTCTCCGTCTCCTAATTTGAGCTTTGATCTAGTGAGCATTGACAGCTAAACCAACACAAGCTTGTCCAACCTTACAGCCTAGAGCTCTGATACCACTTGATTTGAAAATCACCCTATGAGTGACCTCAGTTGAAGATTTATTAAACAAAAAGGTATTACAGACCCATGTGCTGGTGTGTGTGTTCTGTGTTATTGAAGCAACGGATCGATCAGATTGCCAATACACAAAAAATAAATAGAAAGACAACAGAGAAATACAGTAAGCAACACAAAGACACAAACAGTTTTTAATAAGGAGTTCACCCTATTCTCCAGGGCTACGTCTCCGGTCCAGCTTCAGTGGTGGCCTTGTTTTATTGTGTCTTTCAGCAGAGAAATTACAATGCAGGGACTCAATATGAGTTCTCCTGAAGCAGATTTTGCTTGGCAGGGTGGTTCTTGGATTCCCCAAGCCACTTGGAGTACACAGACTCTTGTTCTTCCTACCAGCTCTGTGACCCTCGGTCTACAATGGAAAGAGCCAACTGTGATGCTCAATCCGGACAGATTCCTCTATGGGAAGGCTTGATTCTTCAAGCTCTCTGGTGCTCGATGCTGCCTGTGGTCAGCTCGGCCCTCTGTCTCCTCTGCTTGGATTTACTGCTCTCTGTGCTCAGTCCTCCTCTCAGGGTTCACTGTTCACTGTCTCTCTTGGTCGCTTGGACTCTTTGCTCTGAACCTCTTGATCTCCATTCAACTGTCTCTGTTCATGGGTTTAGCCATTCGACCTCCACGCCTGTTCGGTTCCTCTCCTTCCTGCGTCGATTCTCCTTCCGCCTGTGTGATGGGAGTTCCCTGTTCGGCGTCAGCATGAACGCTCGGGAAGTAGCCACATGTCTCCATCGGAACAGCGCCAGCCTGTTCGTCGATTCGTTTCTTTCTCCACTGTGGCGGTCAACGGATTCCAAATCCCCTTAAATCGCGACTTAATTCCCTGTCGATTCCGCTTCTGTCTATCGGGCGCAATCTCAGTCGTCCGATCTGGGCTCCCCCAGATCCAACGTCATACGCACGTCGAGCGTGGTTGACTTGCTCAACCGATAACGCGCGATCACGATGGTTTTTCTCTCACCTCCGCTGCCACGCATCGATCGCTGAGTGTGATTGCTCCATTTTCTCCAAAACCTCTTACCATTCAAGGGCGCCCCGATCAAACCACCGATTTCCAGGTTGTGGGTCCCACCTTCGTACGATGGCGCTTTTTGTTTCTCCGCCCACGGTCCTCTGGCTCCCAACATGACCAAGTGCTTAAGGCTCTACCATTTCAGCCCTGTTCGCCCAGCGATGCGCGATTAGCGCTAATCGCGCATCGAAAATCAGCTCCTTTTCCCATTTCGGGGCTCCCAGGGGCTACATCGACCTCCTGCACAGTCTCCATGGGCCTCGGTCAGCGCGCTTTGACCAAGGTCCTCGTCGTTCCACGCCGGCTGCCATGGCCACTGGTTCAGGGTGTTTTCGATTGCTGTTTTGGATTTCATTCGAGATTTGTTCGACTTGATTTAGTCACGGTTCTTTGACAGTCGTTTATGGATCTGATTCAGATCACATCTACATCCCCTCCAAACTACAACCAGCACAAAATCCTAATATTACTCTCCTCCCCACTCTCATACATCCTTACACTCACCCCTCATTTGAAGTAGCAAATACATAATCTACTCACATGGTGATGAGAACCAAACCACAAAAAATAAGCAAGGTAATGGATTACAAAGCGACTGACACACGTATCAGCATTAAGCAAGTATATAAAATTAAGCAAAGGCATGTCTTTCCACAGCAACCCTCTCTACAGACCCCATTCTACTAGCTATCCAAGTTTGCAAGTTTACTAAACTATTACAACAACTACAAATGGAAGTAAGCACTTTCTCATCCAAAGTTATGGAGTGGAATCAAACAGCATATCTCTCGAAAAATTGCAAAATGAAAACCAAGTTTAGGATACCCTCAAGACAGCAAATGACACTATACATGCAAAAATTTTAAATCTAAAAAATAACCAAGAAAGAATCTAAACCCGACATGCCACTTTTAAAAAGGAAACAAGGAAGCATATTAAGTCTTGGGCATAGATGGCTATAGGTGATGGCACAACACCCGTCCTTCTTTTTGTGGTCAAAGAAGCAGTTCGTGCCAAGCTAACTGAATATACACTAGGAGCACTCGTGAACTGAATTTAAAAGTTACAAGGTTTCCCTTAACCCTTTTGTCCCTAGAACCCACGAAAGTTGGCACCACGTTCCTCTGTGACAACCTTGAGCATCCAAACCTTACACTTGAGAGAGCCTAGTTCATATCTAATTCTACACTTTACATCAGGTTCAAGTAAACAAGCGACCTACCTCGAGCTTTTCGAAACCAATATAGGTTATTCTCCCTTCCCAACAGGATATACCTAAGAGAAGGAGATCACTAGATCCCAAGTTATAGAGCTAAACCACTCTAGGGAGTTGATCACAACAACGCAATAGCCAAGAAACTCTCTAGACATTAGAAACCTCAAGGTTGTCATTCAGGATTCTCCCTCGCCAAGCTATTCTCAACCTAGGTTCTCTTAATCACGCTCCCATTGGAGAAGATGATCTCCAATGTTCTTGGTCCATCTGATATCCTCTTTACCACTGAGACCCACGCAAGCCTTGTCCGACCACTCCTCAAACATAGCAGGTTATTAAAAGCTTTCCTCTTGCCAACAGAAACCATATTCTCAAGTGATGTCAGAGGTTCAAGCAAAGCAACTTAACAAGCAAACTATTCCCTCATAGGCATGGTGTCTCCAGTTGTTTGAGCCAAGTTTGTTAAGTCCATGTCAATTCGATTCAATGGGATTCCCCCCTTCCCCAAAAACATCTACATTACAGTATGCTCCTTCCCCCTAGTTTCATCTTAGTTTGATATCCATAGTAACTTAGACAGAGGCCCCAATTTCAACCTATACGTTGATATCATCTAGTACTCTCCAACGGAGATGTCATCCTACTGGGCAACTTTGATGTCCAGTCCACCCCAAGTTCCTCAAATTCCTCTCCATGATTATTTTTAGAACATGCTTTGTGTTCAAGAAACAAATCCAGATTCAGTGGAACTCCATTGCCTCTCTCGCAATGCTTCAAGATCCCATGAGCTATTGGTCTTACACAATCTCCCCCACTTCTTGAATTCTAGTTTCTTCACTTGTCAACCTCATTGTGGAGGGGCCAGTGCAATTATTTATGTCTCGTCCAGCCAAGATCTACTCCCCTTCATCCACCACTTCGAGGTAAATCTCATCACCTTAGTCAACCATGCTCCTCTATCCTTCTCTATTCAAACATACACCTTCCATCCCCTGGCCCCATCCCACCCCCTTTGGCCCACCTTGGACCACTTTTCTCTTTGATGAGGGAGATCCCAACATCTTTATTTCTCATCTCCATCAAATGCTCCCATCCAAGCCCAATTCTCATCATTAAACTTTGTTACTACTAAATACACCTGCCTTTCATTCAACATTTGTGAGGTTGCTCTTAAGTCTTACCCCCACAAGGCCAGTTCCACCTGACCTTTTATAAAAATCGGGTCATTACCCATGAACCGGTGGTTGTCTACAAAATCCTCCATGGCCAACTTTAACATGCCTCCAATCACACTCACCCATCCTACCCCCATCTTAAGGCTTCCTATTGCCACCTCCTCCCCCACAAGAAGCACCTCTTCATCTCCCAAGGAGACAAGGGTTGAGTGCTTCCCTTGTCCACTCCTTAGAAAACTTCTAGCTTAGAAACTCCCTTACCACTCAACCATCCCTCCTGATCCTGATCCAAAATCCATGTTTTCTCATACATCCTCCATTTATGACACCACTAGGCAAACCCTTATACAATCACCTCCCCGCTCGTCCACCCCCCCGTCTCCTCACTTACCACTTATTCTTTTACTAAGATATTCAAGGGTCTTTTTGGATGAAGAACACTAGCAAAACAACAGATGAGGAAGGGTTCCACGCAAAACTCTTATAGCAAGGCCTTCACACTATGGATAGCCACTTAGTTAATCTATTCAACCATGCAGTCCATACATATTTTCCACAATCTTGGTCGCAAACACAATCCACCCAATACACAAATCAAGCTCTAGTGTTGATCCTAATAACTACCAGACAATCACAACGGGCCACACATGCTCTAAACTTGATGCAACAATCCTCCAATTAAAGCTCTCTAGAGTGTTGAGCAAAGGCAACTTAGAGCTAGAGAATAGGTTGGGTTTCGACTTGTGCACTAGACCATTCATGACATCCTTACATTCCAGGCCATCATCACAGAGAACCAACATCATTCTCGAAAAGCTTATTGTTGCTTTATGGACTTTCAAAAAGAGTTTAACTTCATCCCCCAAGGGATTTTGTTTCAAAAGCTTAGAGACTTTGGCATTTCAAAGACCTTAACGACCACCGTCAGGTGCCTATACAAGTTGATCCTTGGTTGTCTCCGCACAACCACAAAGCATCAAATTTCATCAACAGTACCATTCGGGTCAAACATGGATGGTCCCTATCCCCCACATTAATTCAGATCTACATCGAGGAGCTGGAGTCCTTCCTATATGAAAAACACCCAGGACAAAGAAAGGTACCTTATCCACCAAACCTTGATATCTATTTTATTTTTTGCTAACGATATGATTCCTTTGGCCTCATCTCCTTAGGGGTTATAAAGATGGTTGGATGCCCTAGTCCTTTTTTGTGACCTACACCAGTTGACAATCAACCCAATCATGATCTTCCACAGGTTGAAGAAGATCCTCTTAGATCACCATTTCTTCTTCAAAGGATAGGAGTTTGAGATCACTAACACATATACCTATTTGAGGGTTCAAATCACATAACTTTATTTTAGTCTATGCCATGCACTTTTGCCTTGAGTAAACAATTTTTAGGACATATCATCCACAATGCCTCTCATGGACACTCTTACACAACCCACAGTTTTATATTGTTCTAAGCTTTGAGTGGTCGATTTACTAGAGTCTGATTGGTTCTTAACAGAGAGAGTATAAATCAACCTCCTTCATTGCATCATCAAATGCAAGCAGATAGTCCCTTAACCCATTGTTCTTGCAAAGTCTGGTGCTCTGTCCTTTCTACTTAAGACAATGTTCGGGCGTATCTCACTCCTACACCACATTTGGAATTTCACTAACTCAACAACGGGACAAGACCAATATCAATCCTTGGCATACTATTCATCGAAGTCTTTACTTTTGTGAGTACGTGTTGGCCTTAGTGATTTAATGCGTTTTGAAAAAGACACCAGAGAAATGAATATGGAGTGTCGAGTCATGCAGGAAGATAAAGTGATGCAGAAGATGAATATGGAGTGTTTGTCATGCGGGAAGATATGTGATGCAGAAGGATGTTAGCCCACATTCAAGTAAAATGACTAAGTGTTGGAAAGTGAGAAAGAGTCATGCTGGAGAAAAGGTGAAGAAAAGTATTCATGCAACCTGTATTGAAGCGAAAAATGGTTAAGTATAGGAAAAGGTGCAATTTGTACGCTGCAGAAGTGTGGGTGCGAATTGCAGAATGCAGATGCGGGATGACATGAAGAAAAAGCGAGTCCACAACCTACATACGCAAAAACAATTGACCATGGTGGACTTTGCAGGTTCTGGGTAATGCAAAAAGTAAAGGATAGAAAAGTGTTTGACATCAAGCAAGTGTGAAATTGGCTGAGTATTACAAAAAGGAGAGAGTTGTTGAAAAATCTAGGGGCAACAATATAGGATGATTTCTCTTATAATGATAATTGCTTGCGATATATTTTTACTTCACTTAGTTAGCCTCTTCTTTGTCTTAATTCTTATTAGTATGTTTCTTCATCAAACAGTTACTAAATCGTAAAGACCAATAAGACAAAGGACACAAGATACAGACAATCAACCAAGGCCAAAACCTCTCCAATCTTGAGAGGAAAACCCACAAGAATTCTTCTTCTTATAGAATATTCAATTGACGAATTCCAAGACCTGGACCCTTGACAAAGAACCTCTCCAAGACCAAGTCACAATTCTTCCCTTAAAAAGCTTTTCTTGCTTATAAGTCAACATCGATCAAACTGATCGCTACACCATTGTTTTCAACTTCTCTTCAATTTTGACTTCTTATTACATGCCTGCAATTAGAGAGATCCCACACGTGTGCGCTGATTGGGGCAGATTTGTGAGGCTTCTCTCCTTCGCTTGTCTTAGACACTTCTTCTTGTGAATTCGGCTAGCAAATATACTTCTTTCTTGGGCTATATCTCAGCTTCTTCAAGATCTGCAATACCTTACTACAGAAACCCTAGCTACAGTCATACGTGTGAGATGAATGACCCAAAAACAATGCTAGAAGACTTTGATCTTCTTCTCCTTCTCTTCATTGCTCAAGAGGCTTCCTTTTTCCCTTCCTTCGTACTTCTTTTCTTGATTTGATGCTTGATTAATTTCCCTTTGGAATGAGGCCGAATGCTTATGTTATGAAACCAGCTCACAAAAAGATAGAAAAGATAGATCAACAACTTAAAAATTAGCCTCTTCGAGGGGGCAACCTCCTTTACATTACACAAATGAACAATTCTTGGAAGATACAAATGACAAGACCTCCTTTCTATATATAGGAGTCTAAGGGCTCATAATATAACCAGAGTCGACATAACAATAATAATGTAAGGGCACAACAATAACAATAGTGGGCTTCTATGGGGCACAATAGCAACAATATGGGGACTACATGGGCACAACATATAATAAGGGGGTTGCACTAATAACAATAAGGGGTTACACTAGTAATATAGGGACCTAACATGCCCCTCTCCTTCAAAAAGTGTTGTCCTCAACACTTGAGTAGTTTTGGGTGCTTCTGTATAAAATTTTCATCCTCCCATGTGGAATTTTCAGCGAGTAAGTTCTTCCACTTGATGAGATACTCTGAAATTGATCGATTTTGTTGTTGTCAGGGTCTTGTTTCCGTGACTGCTTCAAGTTCCAATATGATTTTTCCTTCCTCGTCAAGTTCTGACAATATTGTTTGACCTAGGAGCTTGTCACCTATAACCTTATTTAAGCATGAAACATGGAAAACTGGGGCACTCAGGAAGATGCAGGAAACTCCAATTTGCATGCCATAGTACCAATCTTTTGCAACACCTTGTAAAGGCCATAGTACTTTGGTGATAATTTATTATCCTTCTTAGCTTGCTTGAGGGACATTTGTTTGTATGGTTGTATTCGTAAAAATACCTAGTTGCCTATATCAAAACTTCTTTCAATGCGATGTTGATCTGCCTGTTGTTTCATTCGATTCTACGCCAAAGTGAGGTTATCCTTTAAGAGTTTGAGAACTTGTTGTTGATGCTCGATGTGATCCTCCACTGCTTGAACCTTAGAATTTTATTTTAAAGATGATGTGATGGATGGTGGATGATATCCATAAAGTGCCATAAATGGGATCATTTTTGCTGCAGTATGGAAGGAAGTGTTATACCACCATTTAGCCAGAGGAAACCACTTGGTCCATTATGTCTGTTTATCATATACAAAGCAACAAAGATATCCTTCCAAACATTTGTTCACTATCGCAGTTTGCCCATCAGATTTAGAATAATAAGATGAGCTATGAGCTAACAAAGTATCCAAATATTCCACCTCTTGTACTCCAAAGAAACAATTGGAGCTTTTTGCATATAATTGTTTATCCTCCAATAGTTTGAGCACCCTGTCAACATGTTGAACATGATTCTTCCAAGACTTCATGTAGATTAGTATATCATCAAAAAATACTAACACAAATTTTCTAAGTAAGGGTTTGTAAATGGAATTCATCAAACATTGAAATGTCATTGGTAAGGCCAAAAGGCATCACCAAAAATTCATAATGACCCTCATGAGTTCTAAATGTTGTTTTTGGAATGTCTTCAATGTTCATTCTAATTTGATGATATCCTGAACGGAGATCCAACTTGGTGAAGTAAATTGCTCCATGTAATTCATCCAATAATTCATTAATGACAGGAATGAGAAATTTATCTTTAATAATACGCTTGTTGAGCTCCCTATAATCCGGACACATGCGCCATGATCCATCCTTCTTGTGTACCAATACCATTGGAGTAGAGAAAGAACTTTGACTAGGTTGAATTATACCAACCTCTAGCATTTCTGCAACCATACGTTCAATTTCACTCTTTTGGGCATATGGATATCTGTAAGGCCTGATGTTTGGGGGAACACTTCCCGGAATCAAATGAATAGCATGATCATGATCATGAATAGGTGGGAAGCCTTTGGGAGTCTCAAATACCTTGGAATGATTGTCCAAAACTTTTTGGAGATCTGGAGAAATAAATGATTTCGATGTGGGTACCTCTAGTGAACATAATTGTGCAATTTCGCCTCGTTGTTCTTTCTTTAGAAGCTTTGTCATGTTGTTAGAGTTGATTATCTTTCCCAGTTCCCTGTGATACCCCTTAATTCAACCTCCTTTCCTTCCCAAAAAAATTTCAAGAAAAGTTCTTGAAAATTAAAAGCTATCATACCCAAAGATTGTAGAAATTGAACTCCTAGTACAACCTCTGCACAACCCATTGGAATGGAAAGCATTGGACTATCCAAAACATATTCTCCCATGGATAGCTTGATATTATGGCACTTTCTAGAGCAATTTATGGTTCCTCCATTTGCAACCATTACTTGACACTCTGGTGATGGATATAGGAAGCAATTCAATTCCTTGGCTATCTTACAATTAATAAAATTATGGGTACTACCCGAATCAATCAACACTATTACCTTTTTCTTCTTGATATGCCCTTCTATCTTGAGAGTTTAAGGAGTTGTAATTCCTGTCAATGCATTACAAGATATGGTCAGATTTATTTCTTCTTTCTCTGGGATTGGTTCCTAGTGTATATCTTCTTCTTTTTGACGTTTTTTATTCATTTTCTTGCTCTTCTTCCCATCTATGTAAATTAATTTCTTCTCAACACACTTATGACCTTTAGTGTATTTTCTATCACAATTGTAACAAAGCCCTTTTGCTCTTTTTCTTCCAATTGTTTTGGTGTCAACCTTGTAAGCGGTGAAAAGCTAGGAGCAACAACAGTTCCATCTTTATAGTTATGAGTGGTAGGCTTCCTTGTTGCCATAATTTTGCTTTCAATTTTCCTTGCCAACATATATGCCTTCTCCAATGAATCAGGTTCCCAAAAGTGAACCTCATGTTGGATGTTATCATTTAAAGTCCCTATGAAGACTTCAATCCTATGCTTCCCTGGAATAGCATTTACCCTTATATTCAATTTTTAGAGGGCCCTCAATGTGCTCTGCCATTGAACCCTTTTGTTTGAGATTTATCAATTGGCTAAAGAAAGCGTTTCTCTTTGTATCCTCATAATGTGTTATCATTTCCTCCGTGAAAATTGATCAGCTGACAAGTGGTTTACGAGAACAAATCCCTCTATGCTATACAAATTGATTCAGTTCTAAATATAAAAATGCAATACGTACCTTTTGTGTGTTTTGCACATTATGTAAATCAAAATATTTCTCCATCTGTAGTATCCATGTTACAGGATCCTTGCCATCAAACTTCCTCATATCTACCTTTGGAATATGTTGGGTCTTCAATCCAATGTTAGATTCTATGAAATCATGATTAACATTACTTTTATTCTCATGATAACTTTCATCTACTACCTTTTCGCCATTAAGAGGTCTTTCTCGTAGCAACTTTGTCCCACCTTCCTTCAAACCTTCCATGTCTTTCTTCCAATATGCTTCCATACCATCGATATCAGCTTCCATGGCATAGATAAAACTATTTATCTTAGCTTCGATCGCATTCTTCAAATCATCCATCCAATTTTGATTACTAGGTGTTTCTATTTTCTTGATTCGAGTCATTCTTTTTCTTGCTTTTAGGATCTCGATCTTGAATCTGTTGTATCTTTGAAAGTTCGGATCTCCAAGGTCTGGAATTGCGACCTACAGTAGCCCTCTACGTCCTCCTTCCAATGCCACAAGTCTGATCGAAATTGGATTCTCCAAGAAAGAGTTATGCCCAATCTCCCAAGATGACCTGATTATATACTTTTTCAGTAGAGCGAACTTGTATGAAGTGCCACGTGTCACTATTTCGACCTTCGAACCTAAAAACAATACACAGAAAAGTACAGTCTATCCTCTTTCTGTAACTTCTTACGAAATTTCAATCTGATGCTCAGAGAGAAAGTTATGACAATTTTCCCAAGGTCACTTGTTTGGGATGTAATTCGGGAGCCTGCAAAAACCCTAAATGTCTTGGACCATATCTCCGAAAATATAGCAAAACAAGATCTGAAATTCGGGCCCGAGCTTCACCAAGATTTCAGCTCAAATGGGTTTTAATTTCAGAGTCTGAACCTTCGTAGAAACAAAATTATAGCGAAAATTCCACGATGACCTGTTTGAGATGGAATTATGGAGCTTGCAAAAACCCTAACTTCCTCAGATCATATCTCTGAAAATATAGCGAGACAAGATCTAAAATTCGTACCCGAGGTTCAGAACGATTTTGGCTCAAATGGGTTTTTTAGCTTTTGAAACTTCATAGCGAAAAAATTATAGCAAAAATGTCGCGATGTCCTATTTAGAACAGCGAAACCCTAAAATCCAAAGCTCTGATACCAAATGTTATGAAACCAGCTCACAAAAAGATAGAAAAGATAGATCAACGACTTAAAAATCAGTCTCTTCGAGGCGACAACCTCTTTTATATTACACAAATGAACAATTCTTGAAAGATACAAATGACAAGACCTCTTTTCTATATAAAGGAGTCTAAGGGGTCATAATATAATCAGAGCCGACATAACACTAATAATGTAAGGGCACAACAATAACAATAGTGGGTTTCTATGGGGCACAATAATAACAATATGGGGACTACATGGGCACAACAATATAATAAGGGGGTTGCACTAATAATAATAAGGGGTTACACTAGTAGTATAGGAACCTAACAGTTTCTATATATAGACTTCCTTAACCATGCTTGTAGACCGACTTGACCTAGCACCTAATCCAACTTGACCTAGCACCTAGGTCGACTACTCCTTTTGAAGGCCGACTTGTTGTAGCACTTGTGACGAGGTCTTGGACGGTCTTTTGACTCTAACATTGACTCAAACAAATTTATTTACAATATGTACCATGCCCCAAATGGGTCTTTCATAAATGACAATGACTTTAATGACTTGTAGACTCAATGACAAACCCTAGGAGCTCACAATGGGAGCTTGACCTAAAAATAAATTTCCTTGAACATGAAACGCATGCCTCAAGATCAACAATAATAAATTATTTTTTCTCATTACATCAAATACATAAAATCATGATTACATATGTCATTATGAAGACCAAACCTAGTTACATATTTCAACAAGAGTAGCATAGATTATGAGACATCAGATACAATTGATCCATTTATGTTGGTGAACAAAAGGATATAGGATATATGCTAATTTATTTTATTATTATTCATATTTACTATTATTATTATTATTATTATCTGTTTTTCCCCTTATATTTTCATTTTTATGGACCTCAAATTTAATTCAATTTAGTCTATTGGCATCAGAGAGACATGACACATCTACCTGAGCTGTAGATGCACCTCACTACCCTCAATGCAATTAGAATGCTAGAATGGAAACCAATTATTTTAAGTGGTGGTTATCAACTCTTGTTGCCTGTAAACTTCTAAAGTAGATTTGAATTCTAGAATTAACCGTTTGAATATCCGTTATCCTGTCCAGGCAGTTATTCATAGATGAAGCCCTTATTTCTCAGCTTGAGTTCAAATGACAAATAGGTACTTTGCTTTTGTGTGAACTTTGATTACGAGAACCATAGTTCAACTTGTTGTTGAGTATTTACTGGTACGATATCACTGAAAAGACTTAGCCAGTGGGATGTGAATGTGATATGGTGACACGGGAAAGAAACGCAAATTGAAGACAGAATAGAAGTGTCATGAGTCTGCATTGCATTGGTATCTGAATTTCTATTATAAACGACTTGGCTTTAGAAGTACTAATTCTAAATACCAATCCACTAGCATGAGAAATCTTCAACTTTGAGAAGAAAAAATGCATCCACGCAAATAGCATACTGTATGCGTCAATCATATTAATAATTAAAAACTGGCTTGATTTGACCTAATATCGAGCCAATTTAGATCAACTCACCCCTAGTCAAATAATCTTTCCATGACATGGATTGAGGATGCCATGCCGGATAAAAAAATCGCAGAACCAGAGTCGACACCAAGCCTTGCATTGAGAAGTGAATTGTATTCATAAGCAAGGGTGCAGGAAATTTCCCCATCTTCTCCCCCAACAAACTGAACTTTCCCATCTTCTCTCCTACCAAAAGCTTGTTATATCTGGCAGGACAAAGGTTCAAGTCGTGTGAGCGAAAATTGAAACAAGATGTTGAAAACTTCAATCGAGAAAGCACACAAAAAAACACCAGCAGTTCGATAAATATGAGCAAACCCTCCAAATTCATATTCATATTCATACTATTATTCAATAATAATTCATATTCATCACCATGTGACCAAAAATAAGTCCTAGGATTCAAATGTACAGAAAGTATTAATAGCCAAATGAAGGTATACCACATTAATACTTACAGTGTCAAGCAGGTACTGAAAGTATACCACATTATAATATAGAATAGGGGCCGAATCAACAAGTATGCGATTGGAGCCATATTTGAGTCACTTGGTGCAGCTTTGCCGACCAAATCTACGGGATTTCCATCGTTTATCTGCGGGGCATACACCTTACTTTCCCTGTTCTTGTCCTTATATTCTATACTAAAAGAAGCACGCCTAGATTTGTTTTCAGGCGCAACTGCAAAATTGTTTTCCCTTTCTGCTCCTTGCCTCAAATGCAACGAACCCTGTGAAACCTGCATTACGCCATTCGTAAAGGGAATTCTTTCTTGCAAGTTATCTTCTACTGGAGAATCCTCCTCCTGTTGTGGCCTCAGCAAAGGCAACTCAAAACCCTTGTCTGCGTCATCTGAATCTACGGATTCAGGATAAGAGCAATTGGCCTCGGAAGGAAAATCAAAGCACCATCTTGAAAACGAAGGTTCCTTACGCAGAGTCCCCCTCCCAGACACCGATATTTCTTCCTCGGGAGACGGGATTTGAGCCCTCTCGTCTCCGACTGCCGCCATTATTTACCAATAAAACACAATTCGTCGATCTATTTATGGAATTAAACCACAAGCGGGTTTAAATATTCGAACAAACCAAATTTTAACATGCAAGAGCAAGCCAAACCCCCATTCCGTCCCCCGTAAGTCGTAAAGACTACCATGGATGCATCAAATCGAAGATCGATAAATCAAAAGAACAAAAACCTCGTATCTATTCCTCTGCCCAAGCACCGAGAACGTCTGAATACTCGGAAAAACCCTAAATTTTTCCTGTTCAGAATGTATGTTCCCTGTTCCGTTCGCTGTTGGTCGTAAGGAACGCCATGGAGTCATCGAAGAATCAAACCAAAACTAGAAACAGGCTTAACTAATAAAAAATCGGCTAGGAATGGTGCCATTCCTGCGAAAATCAATTGAATTCGCAAAGTTTGGCGTGCGGAGAGGTTTCCCTGCAGATCTGAAACCAGAAGCCTCAGAATCCAAACACGCGTGTTCCTTCAGTCTTCAAATACCAAATTGGCCTGCGATCAATGACGGTTGGGCGATATGGTGTTCGGTAGAATTATGCTCAGACATGACAGTAGTTGGTCACCTTACCGAAATGCTGCCGTACCCGTGGATGCGCTGAAAGATTTCTTGCCGGCTTCACTTTTGATGTAGGCTGTTGAATAGTGAGAGACAGGTTCACGATAATTTTATTGAAATATTGGAAATTGTTTTCACTGAAAACTAAAATCCGAGTACCTCTCTCGCGGGTTTTGTGCGAACCAATAAATTTGGTGAGGGGTCTTTTCATCCGTTCCCTACGCAACTTGAAGGTGTATTATACATTTTAGTTAAAAAAAAATTGGGTTTAAACATCGGAAAATGTTAAAAAAAAATTGGGTTTAAACATCGGAAAATGCAGAAAAATAAATTATTTTAATAGATAAGATAAGATAATATAATTATATTTATGTTTAACAACTGACCACAAAGTATGTCAAATGTATTTTTGAGTACACTCATGGTTTTTGGCCTCGGCTGATAGCACTCCATAATTGGATCTCGGAGGTATGGAAGCCTATCATTTCTGATGAAATTAATATCTACCCCTGTGCTAGAGGTTTCTTTATAGTAGATTTTGAAAACCCTGAAAGCAGACAATGTATTCTAGATTCCGGCCCTTGGTTTTGGGAAAAATCATGAAGCCATGGAACCCATCATTCGATCCCTCTACAGCAGTGATAACCTCAGCACCAGTTTGGGTGAGATTGCCAAGCCTACCCTTGCATCTCTGGAATCTCTCATCGCTAAAAGCCATCGGAAATGCAATTGGGAAATTTTACTGCAGGTGCCCAGAAACAGAGGAATATGCCAGAACCACCTATGCACGCATATGTGTGGAAATGGATTTCAGCGCCGGATTCCCAGCTGAAATAAACCTAACAAGTAAAGACTATGTGTGGAACCAGAAGCGTGATTATGAAAGTGTCCTCTTCAGATGTCGATCGTGCTTTGAGACGGGGCATCTAGCCAAAAATTGCCCAAAAGCCTCTGAGAAAAATTTTGCTAGAAAAAACCACCACAGATCTACATGGTGGGAAGGAGCACAAAAAGAACACTACACTGTCATCAAAGAAGACTATTCTAGAGAAAACTCTGAGTCACAAGAAATCAAGGAAGAAGGAAACAACTCTCAAAGCAAGCAAGGAGAAAGCCCGCCCCAACAAATCAACAATTATGAAGATTTGAATACCGCAGAAAATAAATCTTCATTTAACAGCAAAGCAGATCTCCTAAACCAAACTTCTCCGACTATAGATCACGAAGCTAAGACACCAATGTCCCAAGAACCAGAAGAGATGAAGGAGATGCAAGACAAAGGAAGTTGGAAGACCGTAGAGAAAAGAAAGAAAGCTACAACACCAATCTCGCCAAGAAAGACGAGGACCCAGACAAGTAAAAATTAAGAAAATTGTAGGTCCGATAGACCAATTTGGTCTCAGTGGACGTTAACCATCATCATCATCATCATCATCATAAAGTGGGAAAACCAAATGATCTTCTATAAAAGATACAATACATGAAGTAAATCAACATTTGGTGGAGAATATCCAAGAGCTATTAGATCTGAAGATCAGGCCCATCTCTTCTAACATCTGAGGCTGAATGAATAACACTGAAGAAACTCAACAAACTCTATTGGCCCGATGAAGAGTCAATAGCAAGTGCAGACTGTCCACTAAATCGTATCCTGGGTTGTTCACACGCTGCTGAACGCTGGAGGACCTAGTCTATCTCCCAAGAACAGATCTGAGATGGAACTGCTGCAGACATCTCGTGTGGCACAGTGAGGTCCCACGGATCCTCACTGATCTGGAGTCTGGATACATACTTGTATCAATCGATCTCTTGGTGCCTTTGTCTGAAGGTAGTACCCTGAAAAATGTCGTCATCCTCTGTGCGGGGTCTAGTCTGATGGGAGGCTGAAAAATATGCATTGGAAACCTAAGAGCCTCCTGCATATATAGGGCCAAACATCTCTGATCGGGGTACCTGAAAAAGTCGGGGAGGATTCAAAAATCTCTGAACAAGCAATGGAACCTTCCTGTGATCTCGTAGTACACAGGGCAACCAAGGATGAAGTGCACCTCGATCTCCACTTCATGTAAATGACGTCCCTAGCAGAGTTTGTCTAGTCTATCCACTTGGTGGTTTGTCTCTACTCGAAGTCTATGAGAACCTACTCTAAAGTGGGTCTCTTGTCCCACAGACAAGGGGTTTCATACACCAATTTGGTGTTTGGCTTGGCCGTGACCTTAAAAATAGATAATAATAATAATAATAAATATAGCTAATTTTTTTTGGAGTTAAAATAGGGAAAAACATATAATAACTCATATTTTTTTGGAGTTAAAACGGGGAAAAACATATAATAACTCAGTTGTTAAACAAATAGCGGGATAATCATCAAGTTGTTATCTAATGCAGGGTTATTAAAAAAAAATATACAGGCTTATTCATTACTGTTATTTAAAAAAAAAACTATGCAAGGGCCATCATTTCACTATTATTAAAAAAAAAAAACCCCCCCCCCCCAAAATTCATCACTTCACTGTTATTAAAAAAAAATATGCAATTTGTAATTATTTGTTGTTAGCTTTCACTTCTCACTTCATTGTTATTCAAAAAAAACTAGGGAATTTCACTTCTCACTTCACTATTATTCAAAAAAAAATCATGTAATTTGTAGTTATTACTTTCCCTCGTGTCAAATGTGGCCAAGTCTGGGTCCATTAATCTATTATTTACATCCTAAAAAAAATATAAGCTTATGAGAAATTTTTTGGCGTAAATCACATGATATTTCTCTCATAAAATATATTTACACCAAAAAATCTCTCATAAACTTGATATAGATCACCAAAACCTAAATTCAACAAAATATAAAGTCTTAACCAAATAAAAGCAATTTTAAAACATAATATACATTTTAGTTTTATATAAATATGTTTAACAAAATAATAATTCACCCTTTTTTTTAAATATTATTTTATTATTTTGGATAATTAATTTTTTATCTTTTTTATTTTATAAAAAAATGTTTAATTTATTTTTTATTTAATAATATAATTTTTTAATCTATTTTATTTTATCACAAAACCTATAATAATATATTTTATATTTAATAATAAAAAATTGGATAAAAAATTAATATACATCTTGAATAAAATATTTTAATGTTTATTTTAAGGAAAATATTTTTACATCAATTTTTTTTAATACTGAATTTTAAAGAATTCTACTCACAAAAACCTATATTCAATATTTTTATAAAATATTTATAAAGTAATTGAAAGCTTAACTTTCTTATTTCGTATTATAAATAAAATAAAATAAGAGAGATATGATACATGTAAGTGTTTATCAAGATGTTGATATGTGATAATTAATAAAAATATATATTAATAAGGAAAAAAGTTATTTCAATATTTATATAAATAGAAATTTTAATGCACAACTTCAATCAAATATTTATATGTAAAGTAATCAACTTGTTTAGTTTAAATGATTGAGACAAAGGTTGTTTTGTGTGGGTTTAAGTTTGGCTTATAACATGTTCAACTCATAATATATATATATATATTAAGACCAAAACATATATATTCTTTATATGTTGAACTCATATGTATATATAAAAAGCAATTGATCAAAAAAATTTGGTTAATCTTAACTCTTGGATAGATCAAGTCCTTGAGATTTAATTTCTCTCAATGCATAATATATTCAAATCTAAACTAATTTACTTGTGCAAACCTTAGCATAATAATTAATTTATTCAACAACAAAAATATTATACATTCAAAATTACATCCAAAATTGAGATTCTATATGCATATCTCATCATAATAATAATAGTTCACTTTTCTGTTTTATCTATTTGAAAATATTACTATTTTGAATAATTAATTTTTTTTTATCTATTTTGAGAATTTTAGGGCGTCCCCATTAAGCAAATCACAGAGTGGGTCCAAGAGTGCTCCTCACTCCAAGGGACATGATCAAAATGCATGAGTACATCACCAAGTAACATCTCCTCCACCGAGACGTCATTATCAAGTAGCCTCGCATCACCTTCCTAGGGATCTCTCTAGTCAATTTTATACTCGTTGCTCTGATTTCATAAGAGATGACCTTCGATCTATTATTGAATATTCCAAGACTATTGGACAAATCCTTTTCCCTTTTAATTCCACCTTTATTGCCCTTGTTCCAAAAGTAGATAATGTCGATTCTTTTGACCAGTTTAAGCCCATCTCTCTTTGTAACTCTATATACAAAATTATCATAAAGATTATCGCCCTCTGATTAAAGGAAATTCTCTCAAACCATATATCCTTTGAACAAATTAGTTTCTTGTCTGATAGGAAGATTTATGAGGTTACAGGTCTAGCTCAAGAAGCCTTACACTCTATTCATATATCCTAACAAAAAGACCTAGTTTTCAAAGTCGAGGTCTCCAAAGCCTTTGATAGGATCAACTCGCTTTATCTTAGACACCTCTTGAGACATTTGGGCTTCTCCCACTCTTTTGTCACATGGGTCAATAATTGTATCAGCATATCCTCCTTTTCCATCCTTATAAATGGGGTTGTGTCTCCTTCCTTCCATGCAGAGAGAGAGTTATGACAAGAATGTCCCCCCTCTCCCCTACTTTTTCTCCTTGGCTAAAGGTTTGAGCAAGCTAATTTTGACGCAATTTGCAGAGGCAGTTTCAAAGGTGTAACCATTTCGCCAAACTTTTATCTCTCCCACCTTGTATTTGTGGATGATGTACTCATTTTCTCGGATCTTGTCCTTCCTCATCTGCAACTTCAAAAATCCATATTGAAACTCTTCAGTCAAGCAACTGACATGGAAATAGACAGCCATAAATCTTCCATCATCAGATTATTCATACTTGAAAAATGACAAGTCTATTATTGAAGGCATTATATCCTCATGGGTGACAAATATAGGAAATGGCATAAAATACTTGGGTTTCATCCTCAACCATGCAACTATAATTAACAAGATTGGTCATGGCTTCTAGGAAAAATAGAGAAAAGGATCCAGATATGGAGCAACAAATGGCTTGGTAGAGTTGTTTGTCTTGTCCTTTGTAAATATGTCATTGAAGCCATCCTTGTACTTGGGCATCTTTACCCTAGATTCCATTAGGCATTCCAAATAGGATAAAATAGTTATCTCTCTATTTTCTTTGGTTCATAAAAGAAGAAAAGATAACTTTTTCTCTCATTGCTTTGAATTTTATTGCTATGTCAAAATCTTTTGGTGATTGAATCCATTAACCATCTATTCATAAAATGTTCATTCACCAAAAGGGTGTGGATGAATATTAAAGAATCATGGCCTCGATCTTTATCCTAAGGAGCAGATAATATCAAACTTTGTTTACAACCATGGTTCATACAACAACTTCCTGATTACATAAAATGGTTGTTTGGCCAATTTAATGTCTTTAAAATGTCAATCATAAATTGTCAACCAGGGTGCGTAGACTGTTGAAGTACAGGTGCACAATATGTGCTAGAAGTTATTCAGTATGTCGTTATGTATATGTTAGGATCTAAACTTAGGATGAATATGGAGGTGGTGTTTGTTAATTATATCAAAGTTACAATCCTTAGAGTTGTTAACTGATTTCTTGGAAGTTATCCTCTATCTAATTAGTTTATGGATGATATGAGAGTGATCCTACTTGTATTAAATTGTTTTGAGATTTTTGGTCTTGAATCTTTATGCTATAGCTTCTAATCCACTAAGTACAAAAAGAAATCTATTCTATTGATTGTGAAGAAATATTGTCTGAACTCAATTGTTTAGGAGAAAACTCTCACACTTTTACTTATTCAATTTTCATTCAAACTAAGTATTTCAAACAACATCTATACTATGAAGTAAACACACTTGAACTATGCTAGATAATAAGCAAATGAAGTAACCATGTTGTACCAGGTATAAAGCAATTCAAATGACAGACTAAACTAGGTATGAAGCAGATGAAAGTACTTATGCAAATAACGATTCATTAACGAATTCATTATGCTACATTTTCACACAAAATATAGTATTCAAGGAATGAAAAGAAATCGAATTGCAATTGGTTAAGACCTGTCACTGTTCGTAGGGGCCCTCCACAGATCAATTCACAATCTTCAATCAACGCAACACATACACACAAACCCAATTCTATTGCTGGCAAACAAAATTCACACATTATTTCAAAATTACATCATCTGGCGCACACCCAAATCACAGTGCGGCCATAAGTTTTATAACAGGTCTCTGGCATAACAACATGAGTAATTTAAGCCTAATATATTTATCTTAGCTAAACTATATCGCTAAATCTTCAATTTTCTATTCCGAAAGCAAATTGGTAAGATTTCGATTGAACCCGAATTTCGTTTCGGCGACAATCCTATAGTTGACTTGGAGTTTGACCGTGATCTCCTACACTTATATTAATGAACAGTTTCAAGGGGATATGAAGGAATCCACAAGGAAACCATTCCCTATCCATCGACATCCTTCGTTGCTGACCTGGAGCTTTTGAACCCAGCAAACAATGGAGGCAGCTACAGAAATCTGTATTAGCTATAGAAACAAACCGATTCGATAGCTAATTGCATTATTTAACAAAACATTAGGGTATAAGTTCAAACATGAATAAGAGGACATATTATTGCATACCTTCATCAAAACCTAGTGGATATGGCTTTATTTAGGTGGTAGATATATAAGAAAAGAGAGGAATATTATGCAAAAAGGGATGTCATGGTAGGACAATCTTCGGACTCTACATTCCCCGAGACTGGAGCTTTTGTATGTCCTCATACACTTCTTCCTTGTCAGTCACTTGTGCCTTATGCTTATCACCTCCAATTTTCATTATTTTCTTCTTTTTGGCAGTTATTGGCATTCTAGGTTTCCTCATGAGAATTTTGTATTTTAAGCTGATAATCTCTCTTTGCATAATTCTGTTTTCCTTCTTTAGCTTTTTGTTTTTCTTATACCACAAGCTCAGATGAAGGATGAGATTGTCACTTTTTGCAATTTGGATCTCACTTTGTGTCTTCAATGCTTGATTCTCATTCTTGAGATATCGGTTCAACGTTTCTAATTCAAAGATCTCCTGCTTTAAGATGTTTGAGGTTGATTGTTCATTTACCTGGTTGCTCCCTTCTCCAGGACTCTGAATTGTTTCTTTGGTTGTTGTCTCTTTCCTTTCCAATGACTCTATATAGTCATATATTTCCTATTGAACAGGGTCAATACCCGGACTATGCACTGGGCTTCTTAGAGGTGACTTTTATGGTTGTGGTGATGATCTCGGTGACCCTTTTGGAGAACTTTCAAGGTTTCCAATTGGCTCATCCTCTTTTGCTTCATTCTCTGTTGGCTCGTTCTTCGTTGGCTCATTGCCCTCAAGGTCAATGTACTCTGTGATATTTTAGATTGTCTGTGGAACTGTGCTTAGCCTTGTACTCCTCCTCAATCCTGAGGTTTGTATTTCCGTAGTTTTTTTTTATTTTCGTCTTTGACCTTTCTTCTTGAGGAGGGGGCTTAGTTTGTGAGAATTCTTCTTTACTTCTGCTAGCTTTCTTTCCTCTAGGGTTTCCCCTCTTCATTCTCTGCAAAATCTTCACTATAGGCAGCTCTTCTTCTGATACTTCTGTCTGAGTCTGAGGTGCCTGCTCCCTTATGATTTCTATGGTTCTCTTTCTTCCTCTGGGGGCCCTATTGTTGCTTTCTTTTTCTAGGGATTTTTATTAAGTGGTTCCTCACTAAGAAACTCTCCCAGTTATCCCCTATACTTTGGAGATGAAATTCGACCAATATTTTTATTAGGGCATGATGATAAATGGTGTTTTCTATACACTGAATTTTCTTCTGAACGTTTGTAGACATTTTCTTGAGACTATTTAAGAGGAAGCAAGGAATGTTCATCTGGTGATTTTCAAGGAAATGCATCATCATCCTAACATGATAAAAATACATTTTCCCAAACCTACCCTCACAAGTGACAAACTTTTGAAGCACAAGTAATAATTTTCTCCATTTATTCTTAAGAGCAGTGCTGGGAATACCTTTCTTGTAGACAGTAGTGTCCATGTTCGGATTTTTGAGGAAGACCTTCCAATCCTCACCATCAATTCCCCTGTTCTTAAACCATTTTTCCCCACTCCTTGGTAGCTCAGTAGCCTCCACAATCATGGACTCTGTTATGGTGAGCTTAATGTCTCTTATTTCGACCTCAGTCCCATCAAATGAGCGTGCAAATGTCTTGGTTACTTCCTAGTGAAAACTATTGAATCTTTCAATGAACCGCAACCATTGTTTCTTTTGCAGCAGCTCCTTAGTCTATGGGTACCCATCCAAGAATTACTTTCCTGCTGGCTCAATTCGAACAATTTTCCCCATTCCGAAGGAAGCTTTGCCTCAAAGACTAGATATCTTGACAAGAAAATGGAGCTGGTAGGATTTGCTAAGTGGCGAAAAGATGGAGTAGCTATGAAAGTTCAAAGGAATGTAAGAATAGGGAAGAACAGGTGAATTATCATAAGGGTTATAGGAATGAATCCGATCATTAGGCGCATTTAAAGTGATGATTTAGTAATTACTTTGATAGATTTGAATGGGGACGTGACATGACTTTTAAGTGGTGGCATATGATACTTTTGTTAGGCGTCCATCACCCTTAGGTTATAATGATTGCATTTTAATGTCCGGCAATACTATATCTTCTTAATCATATATACAATATAACCTTCCCTATTGTTAAATTAAAGTAGCACATACCTTTGATCTCTTTTGCTAACCTTATTTGTTGTCCTTTGATCTCCTGCAGGTACTTTGCTCTGTCAGTTGTCCTTTAATCCAAATCACCAAGTGTCCTTGTAGGCTCAAAAATTTATTAGGCTGCAGAAACTTGTCGTAGCTACGGAAAGTTGTCCAAGCTACGGAAAATTGTCCAAGTTGCGGAAAATTGTCCAAGCTGCGGAAAGTTGTTGATTCTGAAGTTGTGAAAGAAGAATAAATGGACTTTACTATTTATCAATTTTTTTGAAAGGAAAATTTCAAGTGCCAACAGAAATTGGTTTTCACTCTAAATTTTCTATATAAACCTGCCAACAGCATGTAGGTTTTCATGTTTATACTTTTTTTTCATATTATATATATATATATATATATATATATACATATTATTTTAAGAGTAAACCGAGTAAAATTTTCTAAGGTGGAAAAGAAGAAGAATTCTTCTTAACCATCTTCAGTTCTAAATTATCTTGAACCATTTTAACAAATTCCTCTTTTGTTCATGGCTTTTGGTAAAGCCTAAGTCGATGTCCATTTACTAATAGAGGAGTTTTCTCTTCATCAATAGTCCTGATTCTAACTACACCATTGTCAAGGACATTTTCAACTTCATAAGGTCCAAGCCAATGGGTTTGGAATTTTCCTTGAAAATTTTTGAATTTTGAATCAAAGAGCAATGCCCAATCTCCTAGATGAAATTTCCTTTCTTTAATGTACTTATCATGCCATCTTGACCTCTGTTGTTGAACTAGGCTAGTTCTCTGGAAGGCCTCTTGTCTGATTTCATTGAGCTCATTTAGTTGTGTCATCCTTTGCTTTTGGGCTTCTGACAAGTCAAGATCTAACTGGACTGTTGTCTTATAGGTCTGGATCTGGAACTCTATCGGAAGTAAGACTTGCTTCCCATAAACAAGTTCATAAGGAGTATGCCTTGTAGTATTCCTCCATGTAGTTTTGTAGGCCCATAAGGCTTCTGGAAGCTTTTCTACCCAGCTTTTCCTATGTAGATGTACGGTCTTGGTAAGGATAACCTCAATCACCTTATTTGTGGACTCAACTTGTCCATTGGCTTGTGGATGGTATGGAGTGGACTTCAGATGTTTTACCTTGTATTGGTCCACAATCTTCTGCACTAGTCTGGATGTGAACTGTGTTCCTTGATCTATTACAATTTCCCTTGGAACACCAAAACGAGTAAAAATATCCTCAAAAAAAAAATGAAACTACAACATTTTCAGTAGCAAAAGGAAGTGCTTTAGCTTCTACCCATTTAGTGACATAATCAGTACATACCAGAATATACTTCTTTTGCTTTGAAGGTGGGCTGATTGGTCCAACAAAATCCAGTGCCCATTTTTCAAATGGCTCGATAAGTACCTGTGGTTGCAGTGGCATTTCATTTGAAAGAGTACGTTTGCCCATTCTCTGACAACTGTTGCATCTTTTAACATATTCCTTGGTTTCCCTAAAAATGGAAGACCAATAATATCCTAAAAGCAAGATTTTGTAAGCAGTTCTCCTGTCAGAAAAATGTCCTCCACATGGCTCATCGTGACAAGCTTTAAGTATCTTCGATATTTCTTCCTCCCGAACACATCTTCCGATGATGAGATCTGGTCCTATATTGCATAATTCTTCATTTATCCATGAATAGGATGTGCTATTGTGGACTATTCTTCTCTTTTCTCTAGGGGATAAATGAAATGACATTTTTCCTGTGGCCAAATAGTTAGCAATATCTGCATACCAAGGTGATTTAATAGATACTGCAAAAAGATATTCATCAGGAAATGTATCTTCTATGGGTTGATCATTATTTTCATTTTGTATTCTAGATAGAAAATCGACAATTGTGTTCTGTTTTCTCGGTCTATCTAGAATGCCTATGTTGAATTCTTGTAAAATTATGATCCATCTAGTTATTCTTCCATTGGTGACTGGTTTATTCATTAAGTATCTAATGGAAGAATGGTATGTGTGAACAAAGGTTTCATAGCCAATTATATAATGTCTGAATTTGTTAATGGCATGAACTACAGCTAAAAACTCCTTTTCGATTACAGTATAATCTAACTCTGCAGGAGTTAAATTTTTACTGGTATAATAGATTTCATAAGGACTAAGATCTTTTTGTCCTAACACAACTCCTAAGGCTGAATCTAAAGCATCTGTTGAGATATGGAAAGGCAATTTCCAGTTAGGTCCTTTTAAGATGGGTGCTTCAAAAATTCTCTTTTTCAAAGTTTCAAAGGCAGCTTGACATTCGGAATCCCAACTGAATTCACAGTCTTTGGTGAGTAGTTTAAAGAGTGGGGATGCAATTTTTGTGAAGTTTTCTATAAATCTCCTACAGTATCCAGTAAAACCGAGAAAACTTCTAACATCCTTTTGACAAATTGGCATTGATAACTTAGAAATTACTTCAACTTTAGATGAGGATACTTTGATTCCATCTCCTGAAATATGATGACCTAAAACAATTCCTTTGTTAATCATGAAGCATTTTTCATGGCTTAATGAGAGATTTGTTTCTTTACATCTTATTAAGACTTTTTCTAAATTTTCCAGTGCTTCATTGAAAGAATCCCCATAGACTGTGAAATCATCCATGTACACTTCCACACAATCATGAATAAGGTCAGAGAAAATGCCGAGGACTGCTCTTTGGAATGTTGCTGGAGCATTACATAACCCAAAGGGAAGTACCCGGTAAGCATAAGTTACCCATGGACAAGTGAACGTAGTTTTATCTTGATCTTCAAGGGCTACCTGATTCTGGTTATATCCACTGAATTCGTCCAAGAAGGGAAAATATTTTTTTCCTTCTAAAGTGTCTAAGACTTGGTCTATGAAAGGTAACGGAAAGTGGTCTTTTAATGTTGCTTTGTTTAATTCCCTGTAATCGATGCATACTCTCCATTTTCCATTCTTCTTAGGAACGATTACTAGGGGTGAAACCCACTAACTGTCGGATATTGGATAGATGAAATTTACATTTAATAGTTTCTGCAATTCTTCCTTAACAATTTCTTTTAGGTTTGGGTTCATTCTTCGCTGAGGTTGTCTAACTGGTCTTGCATTTTGTTCAATGTAGATATGATGTATGCAAGTTTTAGGATCAATCCCTCTCATGTCAGTGTATTCCCATGCAAAAAGCAGAGGAATGTTTCTGTAAAATTTATATCAATTGGTTCTTTTGCACTTCTTCCAGGTTTTTATTAACATTCAAGGTTTTTCTTGGAAAGATTTCTATCGAGGAATTCCCAAATTTTTCCATGGAGAGAAATGATACTTGTTTGGATGAGAGATACTCATTTCGATTGCGATCATAATGTGACAAAGATTCATTATTTTCCAGTAAATTTAAAAGTTGGTCTTCCTCCTTTACTTGTTCAGTAGCGAAAATAGGTTGTATATCTTCTTCATCTTCTATCCATTCTTCAGTTTCTATATCTATTGTTGTTCTTGCAGGGGGATATAATGTAAATTTCTTTGTGGAATTTCTGTCTAAGATAAACATATCGCCTAATATACAGCCGATGAAAGCATCAGTTGTAGCCAACCAAGGCCTTCCTTGAATTAATGGATGTCCTCCTAAATTATTCTTGGGTGTTAAGACCCTGAAATCAACAGGATATTCCTAAGAATCTAAGGATACACAAACATCTTCAAACATACCATTTGGTTTAATAATAGACCTATTTGCTAATTGCAACAATGTTGGTGTGTACTAAAGGTTAGGAAGCCTAAGTGTGTCCATAACTTGTTTACTCATTATGTTTATAACTGCTCACAGATTAATTAATGTGTTTGGTATTTCAGTTCCATTGATGTGAATTTTTACAATGGGGCTTCCTGGATCTAAATATTTTTGAATTTTCGTCTTCCCCATCATAATGTCTGCAATTTTTCCGACTAACTGAATTCTTTTTATATCTTTTCTTCTTCTCCTTGATCTTTGTGTACTTAATTCCTTAATTGTTTTTGCAAAAATTGGTATTTCTTTTATGGCTTGTAATAAAGGAATCTTAATACAAACATTTCTCAATTCATCCATCATATTGTAATTAGGCAAGACAATTTGTTTCTCTACTCCTTCATCAATTTTCAACCTTTTTGGGAAAGGTGGTTTAACTGATATCGAGGGTTGTTCTATGATAGGAGTATCTATTGGAATTTCTTCTGTTTGTTTATTTTCTTTTTGAGGGAGAGAAGTCTCCCCTTCTTCTGATTGATTTTTGTGTTTTTGAAGATCGGATCTTGTTTCTTGAATGACAACAAGAGGTTTTCTTGGTAATACTCTTCCAGACCTTAATTGGACATTGTTTAGGTCTAGTGGAGTTATTACATAAGTTTGAGGATTCTGACCCTCCATGTTGTACACTGGTTGTTGTGGTATTTTATTATTAGGATTCGGAAGTGGTTGAGCAGGTAGTTGATTTGATTTTTGTGGAAATGGTAGGGAAATTTGTGGTTTTTTATTATGAACTGGAACTTGTGGCAATTGATTAGCTTGAGGAATTTGATTAGATGGGGGTAAGAATTGTGGTGGAAGGTAAGATGGCGAGTATTGTTGATATTGAGCATAGGCTCCATAAGGATTTTGCCATCCTTGATTCCAAGGTTGTGACTGTGGCAGAGCCCAAGGCTGCCAAGCTGAATTCCAATTATTTTGTGAAGACTGGGCAAATTGTTGTGGTCTAAATCCTTGTGATTGATTTGGTTGGGGGTTTTGCCATGGTCTTTTGGCTATAAAGTAGAGAGGGTCTACTGGTTCTGAGATTCCTTCATCATTGAATACAGCCTTAAGACATGGTAAGGATGGACATTCCTTCATATCATGATTATTTGCACATATGACACAGGTTTCTATGGCTTTTGAGTCTAAGGGACACTCTCTTAGAGCATGTTTCTTCCGACATTTGGGACAGAAGATAGATAATGCAACATTTTCGGAATTTTGCTTGTTTTGTATTTTAAGGGTGTCTATCTGCTCACTTAGGCTCCCTAAGATATCTATTTTAAAGGTGTCAAGCAAATTTCCTATTTCTGCCCTACTGACTATCCCGGCTGCAGATTTGTTAATTCTTGACAAGAGACAGTCTCTAGGACTCCTTCCAACTCGTGCCTTACCCCTTGAGATATGTACACATAAATCACAAATATCTGCAAATGGTAGTTGGGAAATATCTCCTTTCCCAATTAGATTAAGGAGATCGATCCATTCATCTCTAATAGCTCTGAGTAAGAGAGCTTTTAAGGTTTCTTCATCCAAATTATCCATTTTTTCCCTTTTAACATTATAAACAAACCTTTCTACCAAGTCTTCAAGATTTTCATCTTCTTTTTCTGTCATTTTGAAGACTTCATCTTTAAGGTTACTAGGCATACAATAATCTCTATATTTGTTTAAGAAAACCTCTTTCATTTGTCCCCATGTTGTTATAGAATGCACTCCTAGACTCATGAACCATTTTAATGCTGAGTCTTTTAATGTAGCAGGGAAAATTTTTAACTTTTGAGCATCATGCAGATAGTCATACGATCTGCAAAATACTTCAAATTCGAAGAGAAATGTCTTCGGATCTTCGTTTCTTTTCCCGTGGAAATTAGGAAGAATCGAGGGTGATATATTTTTCATTGTGAGGGTTGTATCTTCACCTAGAATAGGGAATCCGAAAGGATCTTGATTTCCTCTGCCTCTACCCCCTCCTCTACCCCCACCTCTTCCTCTTCCTCTTCCTCCAATCTTATCTTCTTTGCCATGGATATTGTGTACTTCTCCTTTCCCTTCTTCAGCCATGATAGATTCTTTGGAGCTAATATAGTGTTCTTCTAATCTTTATGGTTCCTCTATCAATGGTTGCTTAGAATAAGTTTCCAATTCCTCTTCTTCACTAGGAACTTCTAATTTTTCTCCCAAAATTTGCTTAGCAATGGAGGATAGAAATATTACTCTTGTAGTTGGGGATGTAGGATTTTCTTCAATCACAGCTTCAGTAGAAGAAGTGGGTGAAGTTTTGGATTATATTTCTGATCTTGAGATTTCAGGAAGCCTTTGTCGACCTCTAAAAGGAATTTGGGTTTGAGTAGGTGGTGTGGATTCTTGAAGTCTAGGTGAAGTGAGTGGATTTGTGCGAATTAAACTTCTTCCTCTCCCTACAAATCTACCTCTAGAGTCTCTATCCCTATGCATATCATGTTTCGGCGCTTTTTTTTTTTTTTTAAACTTCTATTCGTACTTCCCCGACAACGGTGCCAAAATGTTTGGCCAATTTAATGTCTTTAAATTGTCAACCAGGGTGTGTAGAATGTTGAAGCGCAGGTGCACAATATGTGCTAGAAGTTGTTCGGTATGTCGTTATGTATTTGTTAGGATCTAAACTTAGGATGAATATGGAGGTGGTGTTTGTTAATTATATCAGAGTTACAATCCTTAGAGTTGTTAACTGATTTCTTGGGAGTTATCCTCTATCTAATTAGTTTATGGATGATATGAGAGTGATCCTACTTGTATTAAATTGTTTTGGGATTTTTGGTCTTGAGTCTTTATGTTGCAGCTTCTAATCCACTAAGTACAAAAAGAAATCTATTCTATCGATTGTGAAGAAATATTGTCTGAACTCAATTGTTTAGGAGAAAACTCTCACACTTTTACTTATTCAATTTTCATTCAAACTAAGTATTTCAAACAACATCTATACTATGAAGTAAACACACTTGAAATATGCTAGATAATAAGCAAATGAAGTAACCATGTTGTACCAGATATAAAGTAATTCAAATGATAGACTAAACTAGGTATGAAGCAGATGAAAGTACTTATGCAAATAACGATTCATTAACGAATTCATTATGTTGCATTTTCACACAAAACAGAGTATTCAAGGAATGAAAAGAAATCGAATTGCAATTGGTTAAGACCTGTCACTGTTCGTAGGGGCCCTCCATAGATCAGTTCACAATCTTCAATCAATGCAACGCATACACACAAACCCAATTCTATTGCTGGCAAACAAAATTCACACACTATTTCAAAATTACATCATCCGGCGCGCACCCAAATCACAGTGCGGCCATAAGTTTTATAACAGGTCTCTGGCATAACAACATGAGTAATTTAAGCCTAATATATTTATCTTAGCTAAACTATATCACTAAATCTTCAATTTTCTATTCCGAAAGAAAATTGATAAGATTTCGATTGAACTCGGATTTCGTTTCGGCGACAATCCTGCAGTTGACTTGGAGTTTGACCATGATCTCTTGTGCTTATCTTAATGAACAGTTTCAAGGGGATAGGAAGGAATCCACGAGGAAACCATTCCCTATCCATCTGCATCCTTCGCTGCTGACCTAGAGCTTCTGAACCTAGCAAACAATGGAGGCAGCTACAGAAATCTGGATTAGCTGCGGAAACAGACCGATTCGGTAGCTAATTGCATTCTTTAACAAAACAATAGGGTATAAAGTCAAACATGAATAAGAAGACATATTATTACATAACTTCATCAAAACCTGGTGGATATGGCTTTATTTAGGTGGTAGACATATAGGAAAAGAGAGGAATATTAGGAAAAAAGGGATGTCATGGTAGGACAATCTTCGGACTCCACAATGGCTTCATTTTTGTGTCAATTGGGGAATCTGGTTAGAACGAAACATTGCTACCTTTGAAAATAGAACTCCAAATCACTCCAAAGTATCATCTCAAAGATTGGCTATTGCTTCTTCTTTTTTGCACTCCTCCTTAGCTAGTTCATACAGTCCACTTTATATGGTCTTACAAATAGATTCTCCCTTGGATTTCTTTGATGGATTTGCTAGGGGCACACCTTGTCATGGTGGAGCAGGAGGCATCCTGCATTTATTTGACCCGCACAAATTCTCTTTTTCTACAAATATTGGTCGAGCCATAAATAATTATACCAAACTATTTGTTATGTATAACATCCTTCTTCTGACACCTTCTCGATATGTCCATTGTATTCATATATATGGTGATTCACAAGTTGTTATCAAATGGATGCAAGGGAAAGCAGTTCCTAGAAATTACACTTTAATTCATTTATATCAAAAAATATCCCAAAAAATCTTTTATTTTTCTCACATGCCTTTTAATCGCATTGATAGTCATAGCTTAGCTAATAGGCTCTCAAAAATTCGACATAGGAACATGCACAGTCACTTAAATTAAAGAGGGTCAAAGGATATAATTTCTTTTTGAGCCTTGGGTCTGACTAGTTTCTTCACAACAAAGCACCTTTTTTTTGTATACAAGCTCATAGATATATCAGTTGCAAAATTTAGTTTGTTTTTATTGTATATGATATTGATATATATGGATGGTCTATAGCAACACCTAAGTTGTCGATTTTGTTGGAGACTTTTATTTTCTGTTTTCCTTTTCTTTTTTTGAAGGAAAAAACCAGCCTTGGTTTTGTTGTGGTTACGAGCTAACTGATGATATTTGATGAACATAGGAATATATATGGCGAGGTTGTGAGCCAAATAAACGCATATGCATATATTGATGTAACATTTATTTACCTCTTATAAATAGAAGTTACAAACTTTTTTCCTTGGAAAATAAAAAAGAAGAATGAATGAGATAAGTAACCTATTGTGATTTTTTATGAATTAAGGATATTTCATGCACGTGATATACTTCATATATGTAAATTAAAATAATGATATTTCATGTATGTGATATACTTTGTATATTTGAACTAAACAATAGCACAAGTTACATTGTTATACTTTAATTCAATTGAACTTGACAACTAAGAGAAATGGGATGAAGAGGATCATTCATTGTGCACCCTTGGGTAATAATGGTATTTCATGTATGTGATATGCTTTGCATATGTGAATTAGAAGAATGGTATTCCATGTATGTGATATGTTTTTTGTATGTAAATTTAACAATGGAGGAATTATTTTTTATATGTTAATTCAATTGAACATGATAACTACAAGAAGGGGAGGAAGATGATCAGATTGTTGGGACAATTTATCGAACAAACAAGAAATTGGTGGTTTCATAAAACTAAAAGGAAAATTCAAAACATATATCTTTTATAGGAATGCTCTAAAACATAAAAATAGTGACAAATAATAATAATATAATTATGTCAAAAAGAAAATTTAAAAAAAAAATAGGAATCTCTAAAACATAAAAATAGTGACAAATAATAATAATATAATTATGTCAAAAAGAAAATTCAGCTAATAAATAATTATCAAAACATTTATTTATATCAATATTAACTTTTAACTCATCAAAGCTTTAAAAAGACACAAATTTATATTCCTTTTCATAATTGAAAGATCTATAGTTAAAATAGATCTAAGTAGTAACCTATTTAAACATTGAAATGGATCAAAATAAATTGATGTACAAATTATTGGTTGCATGTCTTTCTATTATGTTGCTTTTAATTATAATCATATATTGATTATTTATTATTATTATTTTATCTTTTTGTTTTTTCGATTTCACCACACTGACCCAACACCAATAAATGGATAAGAATTCAACCAAATGGTTCCATTCACAAGGATTCTCGAGATGAATAGTCATTCCAGATGATCCAAATGTCTTAAAGGAATATTAAGATTGCCTAGATCAAGAACTAAAACAACATTATGGATTAAAAATTTTATTTCGTTTCTTTATCAATAAAACTAAGGATATTGGCGACTAGGAAAAATATCACCCCTTTGATGCAAGGTCAAAACTCTTAGGCTATCACTATAACCCCCAAGTTTTGCATACAAAGCTTGCAAACACATGTTGGGCTTGTTAATGGGTTTGAACCAAGGTGGGTGGCATTAATACCACTAGTCTCGACATTATTACTAGTGTTAATTTATAATGCACCGTCCATATTGAACAAACATTTCATACATTATAAATTGTATTGTGCACCTTGCTTCTCTAATGGAAAGATTGCTCGTATAATTGGGTCATAGAATTAAACCTTTTGAGTATAATAGTTCATTGATATTCACACTAAAGCTATTAAGCAAAACAAGGAATTAAAAAAACAAGATGCTGCCTTCTCTATTCTTATTATTGCCATATTTGATTCATTTTTATGATAATAATTGAATTTTCCACTTTTACAATCCAGATTTCAATATTTATTTCATTTTGGTGTATTAGTGTTATAATACATGACATGTCTCATTTACATTGGATTGTTGAGTGCATCTTACTTATTTTAATGTAATCAATTTTTAGTCAACATTAACACTAGCGTGTTGGTAATGGTATTTTTAGTTGGCATGGTGGTTGTAGATAATTCAACATGCATGACAATTCTATGACTAACTGCCTTGTAAAATTTGTACTAAGAGCTCTCAAAATAGAGGTTAGTATACCAACTCACTGGGGCACTTATATCACTAATAATTATGTTGTCATACCTTGTGGGTTATGCGTAACCTATGGTTGTTTTTTTTCCTTTTTTTTCCCTTGGAAAAATCGTAATTTTATTCATTAAAAATGATCAAAATTACATGTTGTAGATACTAATGAGCATATGCAATAATAGCAGGTTCTGATTTCTCATAAACCGTAAAAAGTTATCCTATTCTTTCCTACCTTTCTTCTTTTCCACTTTTCGCTAACCACCAGTATTGGGAGTGGATGTTACAATAGACATTTGATTCTCATTGGTAGCAGTTGACGTTCTTTGTCAGAATCAGATCCCTCGGATCCATGAATTCGTTTGCTACCGCTAATTTCTTTCACTGTTGTGTGTTGCTCATGTTGTTGCATAGAGTTGTTTTGCCTTTGTGTTAATGTTGTGTTGTGATATATCTTGTCCTTTTGTGGGTTGTTATGTACTATCTGTTCATTTTTGTCTATAGTGTTTTCTGTTGTCTCTTTTCATCTATTGCTTCTTCTCTGATCTGAATATGTTTCCAGTGTTTTGGCTTTTGGGATTGCTTCTTATTTCTTTTGGGGTCTTTTTTAGCTTGTGGACATGCACTATGAAGGTGACCTGCTTGTTGACTATTGTGGCAACGAAATGCCATATTTTCATAATCAAGTGGTTGAGTCCATTATATATTGTCGTGGACCAATATTATTGAGTCGGGTAACCCTTGACTAAGATCTACTTCGACACATATTCTGGAAAAGGTAACTATGCCTCTTGATACTCTATCTGAATCAATATTGAGAAATTTCCCCAGTGAATTCCCTATTCCTTCTAATACTTTGTGATGCCAGAAGTGTAGCGGAAGGTTGTGTATCCTAACCCATACAAGAATTTTAGATACCACCATAGTGGTGGCATCAAAACCTGGTAACCAAAGGATCATGAAAAGTCCTGCATTGCCCCAGAACCATGGTCCCTCGTTAAGGGCGTAATCCCTGTCTTGGACTGTGTTGAATTTGACAATTAAATACCCCTTGGAACATAGATGAATATCAAAATTCGTTGCCCATGTAGAGAAAATCCATTAGTGTAAAGCATCTGATTAGGCTAAAAACCATTAAATTTACATATGACTGCTTTGGTATGAAATTCTGTATAAAGTTCATTTACCTCAGGCAGAGAGACTGTCAAGGTTGGTATCTAGGATTTTTTCTCCACAATATAGGGTCCAGGTAGGTCTGTAGGTGGTGCTGGTTTAGTTTGGGATTCCTTCCCTTTGACCACATCCCTGAAAGATCCTATGTCCTTTGAGCTGGTTCCGGAGCATCCCCCGCGTAGATGCAGATTGAGGATGATGGTTGATTCTGAAGCAATGCCATAGTCCTGTACTATGTGATTATCCTGCAGTATTTGTCCAGAGTAAACCAAACTTTGCAGAGTTACTAATATGCCTAACTGCTTTTAGATTTTGCCCTTTAATTCTTGTCTCTGCCTCCCCTTCCAAATCCGCTTACAGACATTTTGGCCTTGCAGTGTTATGATGAAAATTTGTATAAGATATGATGATGTGTTGTGTGGATTTTTCCTTGATGGAGCTCGATCTGCTAAAAGGTACTCAGGTTTTGTTAGATTTGGTCAAGATGGAACCCCCTCTGTTGCTTGTATCTACAGATCTGGCCCGGCATAACCTTCCTGTGTGATAGACAATGGAGATTTCTCATTGCTCGATCTAGAAAGGTCCTCATCAAAAGCAGTCCCAACGTTCTCTACTATCACTACATATTGTGGCTTGTTTTTGATCTGGTGGGATCGTGGATACAAACTCCTTAACCTGGATCCAGATCTATGCACAGAGCCCCAGATCAGGGTATATGAAGCGCGATCAGGGCATAGTGGCATTCGAAGAACAAGATCTACACCATAGCTGTACAAATCAAAGTCCTCAATAGTAGGACTTTTACCTTCGTCATTCGATCTGCGTTAGTTGATGAATCTAAAGGTGGTGTCAATGATAGGGTTTGGGACGGAGAAGCAAACTTCCAGATCTAGTTGGATCGAGGGTCGATCTGCCTTCTGTGTGAGTGGATATGGTAAATCTTTGTGAGGATACCATGTCCCCTTCTTGTCTTCAGCCTATAGGGTAGGCAACGGGGCTTCGTCATCGCCCAAAACTAAATCCCACGCAGTGTAGATACCCGAGAGTACACAAATCACCAGATCCAGCTTATGCAGGGGCAAATTTGCTTGATGTAAGGGCGTTTTCATTAAAACGATGAGATTCAATCCAGAATGTGAGCCAGAAGATAAGCGTAACACTGGATCTGGCCTGTACATGGGTAGATTTACTTGTGGAGAGGGTGGTATCGTGGAAACTTTGTTAGATTTGGACAGAGGCATGTGTTTCGGAGGGTAAGGGAGTTTCCCATTTCCAGTGAGATCTTGTAAACAAGAAAGGATCATTGTCACCAGATCGAGTGATAAGATTTTCAGTGATATCCCAGCCATATGCCCAAAACCGATGGCAGGTTTACAGGATGAACCGTGGAGACCCAAGCTTGGGGCATTGTTGTTGCGCAGGAGGCAGGCTTGAACGCAATCGTGAACGACTCTTGCAGAAACCCTCAATTCCATCACCATATCTCTCCTTTGAAATAACAGTGTCAAATTTTTAAGTGTCGCGTATCCTATGGTTGTTATCTATGTGATGTTTCAAATTATCCTCGTACGACTATATATCTATATGTTTGATTTACTCCATAATTATATTGTGTTGTAATATGCATAACAATTTGATATGAGAAGCTTTTGTGGATCCATAAGTTACATTTGGGCCACTAGTCCCAAGGTGGGCATGATGGCATAACCCTTCTCCCCCAACAAACAGATAGGTTGATGTGACATCATCCACACTCGTGATGCAACTAGCATTGTTAGCAATTTCAATATCACATCTTGTGAAACTTCTTTGGCTCGTGGTTGTTGTCTATATCATGTCATGGGCTATCTTGTTACAATGACATATCCACATGTTGGGATTTCTTTCCACATTAATATTTTTCTTCTTTTTCTTCAAACTCATTTATAATTGGTTATAATTCACAAACCCTAACATCTTTACATGGTGTAATACTAGCGTCATCAATGTTTTTAGTACCATGCTTTCTACACAACCTTTCACTAATAGTTATTATCTATGTGATGTTGGGAGATCTCTTACAACAGTGACATGTATTTTATTTTATTTTTTCAATCCACATTAATACTTATCTTATTTTTCTTCTTCAATCTCATTTGTAATGGATTCAATTTTCAAACCTTGATGTGATATCGCCATTTCTCGACATGGTACCAACATCATTGGTGATTTCACTATCATGTTTTATAACAGGCATAAAACCAACCCAATGGTTTTATTTTGGAGGTAATGTTGAAACCAAAGGCTTGTGAAATTCGTAATTATATGGATTGATCAACAAATTCCTGAACAAGGCAATTCAATCCTAATCGGTATATATTTATGTTCATACCATTTGAGGTCACTAAACTTAGTCGATAACCCAGGTCATTGAAATCACCCTTTCATGTGAATAATTGTGGCAAACTTAAGATCAAAGAGGATTTAGAGGGTTGAAAGAGATTAATATATGCAATTTCCCAAAATATTAAGCTTCCATATGAAGATTATAAGACATTTAATATGTATTTTTTAGGCCACATTCTAGACAAAGGCTTAGGTGGAGGACTACACATTAGGGAACTATATTTAAAGCAAATGATGTCGAAGAGAAGCTTTCATCAATTAGTGTTTCAAACATATTTGGATGTTTAGAGAACTTTGGAAGGAAAAAATACCCAATTTTCATAAATTACTAGATAAATAAATACAACTTATTTGAAGAATTGGTCAACAATGGAGATCTAATGACATTAGGCCAAAACAAAAATGTATTCAATTGGCATGCACTCAAAGAAGTAGTGGATTTTAAGAAAAAACTAAAACCATGTTTGGAAGAGATAGGGTAACAAAGGATCATATCCCTACAAGGTGTAATCATTCCAAAAGAACATATTCAATGCTCCAAAGAACCAAATTTGATTTTCATGGAGTTCCATCTATAGTTGCTCAACATATGAGTGATGTAAATGTTTTGGAAAAACTTGTGTTCTTGGTTCATTAAACAATTCTATTGAATCCCAACATATATAGGTGCTTATTAAATGTTTATTACAACGAAGATGCCATCTACACCTCCATTGTTGTCTTAAATATGTGCATGACTACCTAGATTGCGTTAGTTTTTTATGGTGATAAGAAGTGTGTTTGAATATGATGTTGGCATATGCATGCAAAATTTGGGGATGTTAATATTAGCGACAAATTATTTATAAGAATGTGTGAATGAGGTGTTGGGTCATGGAATGCCATCATTGCTTAAGAAAGATGTTGGGAGAAGTAGAGATGCCATGAAGCTTTAACAATCTTAGGTGAAATGTGATTTATGGGCATGAAACCCATCTTAAATGCCATGGTTAGTGTTTTGACCACATGTTCAAAATCATTGGCTCATGAACAAGGTAACAAAGCCCATAGTTATGTGGTAAGAGTTGAATTTTAATCCAATAAAGTTGTGTCATGAAATGAAATCATTGTTGGTTATTTACAAATTGGTCTCCATGTGAAGGCTTAACATTCTTCAATAAAATGCATGTTTTGCTTAGCATAAAACCTAATTTGATCATTGTGGTTAGTGTTTTGTTTGCATGTATAGAGTTATTGGCTCCGAAATAAGGCAAGTAACTTCATGGTTATGTAATAAGAATTATATTTGAATGCAATACTGATGTGGGCATTGGGCTTATCAAAATGGAGCACAACTAATTTCGATAGGGATGAAGCACATTTTAATATTATGTTGTCTTGACCATTAATTTTTACCTAAATCCCATAACCCTACATAACAAAAATGTGTTAATTTTTTATTATCTAACTTGGGAAATTTGTTTTAATTGGAAACATAATCTCTCTATAAGACTGAACTTGAGACAAGCAAGTCTCATTGTAGAAGCTCATTTATCTTGCATAAGCCCAAATACACCGTTCTCCATAATCCCAACATTCCCTCCTCTATAAGCTCGAATGCGCCCTTTGTAAAAACCTTGGTGTAACCCCTCACAAGCCTAAATGCACCCTTCTTGGAGAAAACATGCCTTTGTGTGTGGAGAAATCAATCATGATGGTTCCACTACCAATAACAACAAATTAGAGAAAACTCACTCTAATTTCATGAAGATGAGAAAACTAACCTTGTCTCTATTTTGATATCATGATTGCTTTGTTTTGGTAACAAGCAATCTTTATTATGAAAATCAAGTAATTTTAAATGAAGCATTTGAAACTATGGTTGTTTTCCTCCAAATTGCAATGAAATGCAGAGTTTTTTTTCCATTGTACTGTTATTTCAAACCTATTTTTCATCGTATTCAAAATTATCAACCAAATTTGAAACCATATATTTGAAAGTTATTTTGAATGTCACAATAAACCCACACATTAAGCCAATAAAAATAGGTCACCAACTTTTAATATGAGGAAGGAAACACATGGTCTAGCTCTTATTGTAAGTCCAATTTCTAGTCCCACGTCTGAGTTATAGCCTAAGTCTAAGGTGATTATTCAAAGAAATTTGATTATTTTATTAGCCTCAAGTCACCTAACTTGATTGTGTATTGGGTATGTTTATTAGCCTCATCTAAAATGTCCAAAAATAATTTCTTCTCTTGCATGTTGGTGACCTCAATGGATTGTAACATGTTACCTCAACTATCCTTGTTTATCTATTTTGGAAAAATCCATGCCAAATTAATAAAATTTATAGGGGAATTCCTCAATAAATAAATTATATTGTTGTCAAGGTTACAACAAAACAAGTACAAGACATTTATGTCAACTTTAAAGCATGAAAACTAGTATGTGGTTTATGAATTTTTGGTAAGCTCTGATATGTAAAGAGTTTATCTAATTGGGAGTTCATTTTAAAAATAGAGGCAAAGGATTTTCAACATTGAGTGAAACACACTATGGAACATATGATTCTCTAGGGAAACTTACAATTCTCTAGAAGTAGTGACCCTTGTATATGATGTTGGCCTCCCATGTTTCCTATTGATGACATCAATCCTTTGGAGATAAATTGCGTTATGTAATTTTGAAACATTCAGTGTGTCGAATGGACACTCCACCCATCACTAAGGACAAAAAAAAAGTTGAAATAATAGAAAAGAGTGCTATGGTGGAGATTTTGTGCAGTAAGAATGAGGGTTAACCATTGTGAAGTAAGAACTACCAACCAAAAAAGCCGTTGTGGAAAACAATTAAAATAATAAAGGAGTTGTTGGAAATAAAAGCTAATTAATGTGATCATTGAATTGAAAAGAAAAGAAAGGATTAAAGGAAACAAACCCTCGTAATAAAAATATTAATTTTAGATTTTTAATGAATGAAAATGGTGAGGATGGCTAAAAGAGGAGGGGATAAATAAAGGCTAAAAATAAACTAAAAATTTAGAAATTGAGAGAAAAGGTTAATGATTAATATATTGAATAGTGGGCTTTCAAGGCTAGCTAAGTTTGTGGCCATCTTCTTCATTAAAATTATTTGATACTTTTTAGTTGTCCGTGCTTCCCTAATGATACAAGATGAATAATGAGGCATAGTCAAAACAACATGGATGATTATATATGTGGGAGTGTTTAAATATAGTTGACTTAATGATCTCGTTGTTGAAGGTGTCAATTTTTTGTACTTTGAGATGGGATTTAAAGGATCTACTAGTTTGGCCTACTTATGATTTGTCATAGGAGCAAAAAAAATTATAAACTCCTTGGCCAAGTGACTAGTCGCCATTTTGGCTATGTTTTGATAGACAAATACTTCATTTTTTTTCCTAATATAAAAGCATTTTTCCCTTTATCAATTCCATTTGTCACAATTTTTCTAAGGTATATGATATCCATTGATTTCTCTCATTTTCTTTTATGTTTGGAATTGAGATGTGTTTTGGAATTAGTTGGATCATTGTGTATATTTATGTGCCTCTACGAGACTAGTTGTGATTATTAATCACGATTTCCACAAGGGCACTCGTTACTTTCGGGGCAATATATATTTTTGACTCTGTGCCAAGGACAAAATACCATTTTCCATACGAGGAAAATACCTTCTAGTAGAGGTTATAATGAAGATTTTTAATGTTATAAAATTGGCAAAATTTGTCAAAAAAAATCTGCTAAAACATTCATTTGTGATAACAGATGTTTTAGCGGAGATTATAACGAAACTTCATTACAAATGAAAATATATGGGTAGTTGGAGGTTTTAACAGAGGTTTTTTTTTTTTGGTGCGCTTCATAGAACAATTAGCACCAATGCACTACATATATGAACACATCGGGCAACATACATAACTAAAAACGCTAAGACAATGAATGCAAAGAACATTGGTACTTGAAATGTATACCGCCCTAGTGCGTTTATATCCAAAAAAGACCTCGGGCTTTCCTTTAAGGAACGACACTGGGGCACGCAAAAAATAATTGCAGTCCTGGTGCTTTTGTTTAAACTCGCAGCACCGATGCATATTCTTTGTATAAACGCATCAATGCACTAGATATATAAAAGGATTGATGTTGTTAATTTTAATAGTGCATAGAGGCTGGAAATAATATTTTGTAGGATCGGGGTGTTAGTTCTATGAAAGCACTGATGCGCTAAGAATTACAATACATCAGGGTGTTAAATGCAAATAATACAGGTGCTTGAAGAACTAAACACCCTAGCGCTATCATTTTGCGAAAAGGCATCGGTCATGCAAAAAGATGTTGTCATGGTGCTTTTATAAAACACAAGTCACTGGTGCGTTTTTATGTTGTTGATGCACCTAATTTTTGTATGATATTTTCTCTTTTTTGGAAACATCGACATGTCATAGTGCAATTATTGTAATTTTAAAAATTTGTTATTCATCGAAAGATCAACATATATCTTATAACAATATTCATATAAATTAAAATTTGATTAGTCCACTTCTATATGATGTTTGAATTAATTTGTTATATTATCAGATATTACATTTCTTCATTATAATATTTAATCATACATATATTTAATCAGTGATGTAACATTTCACAATAACATTGGATAACACAATATAATAAATTAAAATGTATTTTATTATATATCAATAAGAGACTCTTTGTCATACAAAATGAGATTGTTATTAGTAACCCCTTGTCTTTCAATTGGGACACTATGTCCATTAAATTAAACAAAATGTCTGATTTTCACATATAATTATTTCAAAAAATACAACATGTTGCATTGATATCCAAATAGATCATCATTCTTCGTTGGAACTGTTGTCAGTGCTCGAGCTACTTCCATGACTTGGGTTATTTGGAGGAATGTTTTGTTGATTGCATCGATTGTTTTCATCTTCTTGATCTTGTTCCATCTACAAACATAAAAATAAAGTGTAATGAGTGTATCTACATTGGTGAGAATAATGAAAATTGAAATAAATAATATACATCAAAATAAATCGAATAACAATGTACCATAGCAGAAGTGACCCATAAATTGTGACCCATAAATTGTCTACACAGTTTCAAAACCAAGTCTCATGCCTTGTTGCAACAAATCTTCTGCTCACATAGTTCCATACTTTGTTTCATGCATGTTTTAAACCCCATTATAAATAATAGATTTAATATAAATGTTTTTTTTGTTCTATTAATTATAAACTTAGAAAAGTAAAACAACATAGATATTTACAAATTCCATAATTAATTTTTGATATGCCAACATATACTCACAACCCATATTTAAACCAATGTCAAACAATTCTTTTGATGGCTCTTCTTTGTATGTTAGCACCTATCTGAAGACATTAATGAATGGTTGTTGTAAAACAACTTAAAATATATAAAATGAAATCTTGAGTTGTTATAAGGAAATATTAGCAATTACTCACAAACTTTGATATCATACATTTTCTTCCTTGTCGTCCTGTTAATGGGTTCTATTTTATTTTATTTTCCGCAAGAAAATACTTGAAAATTAATATTTAATCCTAATTTTTATTTTATTTATTTTTTTAGTTTTATTTTTTTAATCCATTTCTTTGACCATCTCTTTGTACATTTTTTTGGACATTCCTGGTGGCATGTTTCACATATCAGCTCGTTGATCATTTGAGATTTTCATTGTTGTTGAGATGGTGCCCTTTGTAAAAACCTTGATGTAACCCCTCACAAGCCTAAATGCACCCTTCTTGGAGAAAACATTCCTTTGTGTGCGGAGAAATCAATCATGATGGTTCCCCTACCAATAACAACAAACTAGAGAAAACTCACCCTAATTTCATGAAGATGAGAAAACTAACACTGTCTCTATTTTGATATCATGATTGCTTTGTTTTGGTAACAAGCAATCTTTATTTTGTAAATCACGTAATTTTAAATGAAGGATTTGAAATTATGGTTGTTTTCCTCGAAATTGCAATGAAATGTAGAGTTTTCTTTCCATTCTACTGTTATTTCAAACCTATTTTTCATCGTATTCAAAATTATCAACCAAATTTGAAACCATATATTTGAAAGTTATTTTGAATGTCACAATAAACCCACACATTAAGCCAATATAAATAGGTCACCAAATTTTAATATGAGGAAGGAAACACATGGTCTAGCTCTTATTGTAAGTCCAATTTCTAGTCCCACGTCTGAGTTATAACCTAAGTCTAAGGTGATTAACCATAAAGCAATTCAAATAAATTTGATTATTTTATTAGCCTCAGGTCACCTAATTTGATTGTGTATTGGGTATGTTTATTAGCCTCATCTAAAATGTCCAAAAATAATTTCTTCTCTTGCATGCTAGTGGCCTCAATGGATTGTAACGTGTTACCTCAACTATCCTTGTTTATCTATTTTGGAAAAATCCATGCCAAGTTAATAAAATTTATAGGGGAAGTCCTCAATAAATAAATTATATTGTTGTCAGGTTACAACCAAACAAGTACAAGGCATTTATGTCAACTTTAAAGCATGAAAACTAGTATGTGGTTTATGAATTTTTGGTAAGATCTGATATGTAAAGAGTTTATCTAATTGGGAGTCCATTTTAAAAATAGAGGCAAAGGATTTTCAACATTGAGTGTGAAAATAATAATGATTTAGAGTGAAAAGCACTATGGAACCTATCATTCTCTAAGAAAACTTACAATTCTCTAGAAATAATGACCATTGTATATGATGTTGGCCTCCCCTGTTTCCTATTGATGACATCAATCCTTTGGAGATAAACTGCATTATGTAATTTTGAAACATTCAATGTGTTGAATGGACACTCCACCCATCACTAAGGACAAAAAAAAGTTGAAATAATAGAAAAGAGTGTTATGGTGGAGATTTGTGCAGTAAGAATGAGGGTTAACCATTGTGAATAAGAACTACCAACCAAGAAAGTTGTTGTAGAAAACAAATAAATAATAAAGGAGTTGTTGGAAATAAAAGCTAATTAATGTGACCATTGAATTGAAAAGGAAAGAAAGGATTAAAGGAAACAAACCCTTGTAATAAAATATTAATTTTAGATTTTCAATGAATGAAAATGGTGAGGATGGCTAAAAGAGGAGGGGATAAATAAAGGCTAAAAATAAACAAAAAATTTAGGGTAATTGAGAGAAAAGGTTAATGATTAATATATTGAATAGTGGGCTTTCAAAGGCTAGCTAAGTTTGTGGCCATCTTCTTGATTAAAATTATTTGATACTTTTTAATTGTCAACACTTCCCTAATGATACAAGATGAATAATGAGGCATAGTCAAAACAACATGGATTATTATATATGTGGGAGTGTTTAAATATAGTTGACTTAATGATCTTGTTGTTGAAGGTGTCAATTTTTGTACTTTGAGATGGGATTTAAAGGATCTACTAGTTTGGCCTACTTATGATTTGTCATAGGAGCAAAAAAATTTATAAACTCCTTGGCCAAGTTATGAGTCGCCATTTTGACTATGTTTTGATAGACAAATACTTCATTTTTTTTCCTAATATAAAAGCATTTTTCCCTTTATCGCTTTCATTTGTCACAATTTTGCTAAGGTATATGATATCCATTGATTTCTCTCATTTTATTTTTATGTTTGGAATTGAGATGTGTTTTGGGATTAGTTGGATCATTGTGTATATTTATGTGCCTCTACGAGACTAGTTGTGATTATTAATCACGATTTCCACAAGGGCACTCGTTACTTTCGGGGCAATATATATTTTTGCCTTTGTGATAAGTACAAAATACCATTTTCCCTACAAGGAAAATACCTTCTAGTAGAGGTTATAACGAAGATTTTTAATGTTATAAAATTGGCAAAAATTGTCAAAAAAAATCCGCTAAAACATTCGTTTGTGATAACGTATGTTTTAACGAAGATTATAACGAAATTTCATCATAAATGAAAATATATGGGCGGTTGGAGGTTTTAACATATGTTTTTTGTTTTTTTGTTTTTGTTTTGTGCGCTTCATGGAACAAGTAGCACCAGTGCGCTACATATATAAACACGTCAGGTTACATACATAACTAAAAGCACTGAGACAATGAATGCAAAGAACATCAATACCTAAAATGTATAACGCCCGAGTGCGTTTATATCCAAAAAAATACCTCGGGCATTCTTTTAAGGAACAACACTTGGGCATGCAAAAAATAATTGCAGTCTTGGTGCTTTTGTTTAAACTTGCAGCGTCGAGCATATTCTTTGTATAAACGCATCAATGCATTAGTTATATGAAAGGATTGATGTTGTTAATTTTAATAATGCATCAAGGCTGGAAATAATATTTTGTAGGACCCGGGTGTTAGTTATGAAAGCACTGGTGCGTTAAGAATTACAATACATCTGGACGTTAATTGTAAACAATACATGTGCTTGAAGAAATAAACACCCTAGTGCTGTCATATTCTGAAAAGGCACTGGTCATGCAAAAAGATGTTGTCATGGTTCTTTTATAAAACACAATGCACCGGTGCGTTTTTATGTTGTCAACGCACCTAATTTTTGTATTAGATTTTCTCTTTTTAGGAAACATCGACATGTCACAGTGCAATTATTCTAATTTTTTACATTTGTTATTCATGAAAGATCGACATATATCTTATAACAATATTCAGATAAATTAAAATTTGCTTAGTCCACTTGTATATGATGTTTGAATTAATTTGTTATATTATCAGATATTGCATCTCTTCATTATAATATTTAATAATCCATATATTTAATCAATGGTGTAACATTTCAAAATAACATTGGATAACACAATATAATAAATTAAAATGTATTTTGTTATATATCAATAAGAGGCTCTTTGTCATACAAAATGAGATTGTTATTAGTAATCCCTTGTCTTTCAGTTTTTTTTTTTTTGTTTTTGTTTTTTTTTGTTTTTTTGTATAAAGACTATTCTATTAAGATAAAGGGAAAAAAAATATTTACAAAGAGGTTTGAACCTCTGAGGGGGCTGTAGCCTGCCCTCTACCAAAAAGACTGTTGTAGGTAGCACATTGCCTTCCTTTTACAAAAATGAGAATCATAGAAGTGAGAATTATGGTAAGCTTGAAAGACCCAAAACTAAACTGAGCTATATAAGATCGAAGCTTCAGAGGAAGCTGATCTTTTACAAAAATGCTGTCCTTTACAGTCACTATTACAAGAAGATTGAAAACCAAAATTATGTCCTGGAGACTGTAAAATTTCATGCTGATAAGAAAAAAAGCCAAGCATATTGGGAATTTCAGACCAAAACCAGAAATCATAAGATAACTTGCTGTCATGTCGCTGAAGCCAAGAGTAATTAAACCTGCGGTGGAGAGCCTGTAGCGTTCTCATTTGCCTGGTTGGGGGAGCTTACCCAGGTTACCATCACATTGTCTTCAGCTTCCATGATACTGCCATCTGGAGGAAGAACAAGGTTCAGAACACTTCCAGAAAGGCGCGCAGGCTCACAAGCAATAATTTGCTCTTGAGGTGAAGCTGGTTGAGGTTGAAAGTCTTCCTGTTGGCCCTCCTCGTGCAGCACAACAGAGTCATTGAGGACGACTCCAGCCAAGCTACCTTGAAAATCACTAGAATTTTGAGATTGAGACTGCTCCCTGGAGGTTTCATCCGAGCTTGTGAGCTCATCTTCCTCCTCCGAGAAGATAACAGTTATAGTGGCTGAGATGAGAGGCTTATTAAGCCTGCTTCTGAACTTGAACCGGGTCGTTTGAAATGAGCTGTTCAGGGTGGGTCTAGAATGGTCAGAGGGCGGAGAGGATGGAGAGGCAGAGGCTAACAGAGTTATGCGTTGAGGGACAGAGCCACCACGACCCCGAGAACCTCCACGGGACCCTGAATTACTACCACGCCTGGGGATGCCGCGACGACGGGCCATTACAGTATGAATCTGCGGATTGAAGGAGCAGGGAGACTGAAGGTGAGGGTGAAGCGGCCAGACACAGGCTAATTGAACCCAATTTAAGGACCAGACCTCTGTACAAAAGACCCAAATGCAGAGCTCGCAATAGATTGAATAGACCAGATGAAAAAACCAAGCAAAGACTGAAGAAACCCAATGCACGAACCAGACACTTTCAGAAGAGACCGAATCGATACACCTTACAGAGACGGGCAATACGAAAACAGTAGACCGGATGTAGACGGAAAATACCAACTCAATACACCGGACACCGGCGGAGAAAACCAAAACCATATACCTAAAGTAGGCAGATTGAGACCAGTTATGAAGCCAGGGGGGCTTCCAGATTCTCTGAGCTGCGCAGGGGCGCTGAGGGCATAACCAACAGAGTAGAACCAAAATGCCAATACCTGAAGAACTCGGAGCAAATATGCCGTGATGAATGCGCGCCATACTAAAATCACTTGCCTGCAGACCTCGAGCCCGATGATCCATTAATGCCTTTAACTCATATACCTCGAACCGCTAGAGCCAGCTAAGTGGAATGCCAGCTGCTCTAGTCGCATGCAATGGCATTAACACGTTATTAATGCACCCGCATCCGGGTATCCCTTGTCTTTCAATTGGGACACTATGTCCATTACATTAAACAAAATGTCTGATTTTCACAAACAATTATTTCAAAAAATACAACATGTTGCATTGATATCTAAATAGATCATCATTCTTCATTGGAACTGTTGTCAGTGCTTGAGATACTTCCATGACTTTGGTTATTTGAAGGAATGTTTTGTTGATTGCATCGATTGTTTTCATCTTCTTGATGTTGTTCCATCTACAAACATAAAAATAAAGTGTAATGAGTGTATCTACATCGGTGAAAATAATGAAAATTGAAATAAATAATATACTTCAATATAAATCGAATAACAATGTACCATAGCAAGAAGTGACTCATAAATTGCGTACATGGTTTTAAAACCAATTCTCATGCCTTGTTGCAACAAATCTCCTACTGACATAGTTCCATACTTTGTTTCATGAATGTTTTAAACCCCATTATAAATAATAGATTTAATATAAACGATTTTTTTGTTCTATTAATTAGTAACTTAGAGAAGTAAAACAACATAGATATTTACAAATTCCATAATTAATTTTTGATATGCCAACTTATACTCACAACCCATATTTAAACCAAGGTCAATCAATTCTTCTGATGTCTCTTCTTTGTATGTTAGCACCTATTTGAAGACGTTTAAAAATGGTTGTTGTAAAACAACTTAAAATATATAAAAATGAAACCTTGAGTTGTTATAAGGAAATATTAACAATTGCTCACAAACTTTGATATCATACCTTTTCTTTCTTGTCGTCCTGTTTTATGTGCTTAATGAGTTCCATTTTATTTTGTTGTCTGCAAGAAAATACTTGAAAATTAATATTTAATGCTATTTTTTTTATATGTACAAAGTCAGTCATGATTACATATATTTGAAGCGCATTGTTGTTGAGATGGCTCCTTCCATGATGCAATTATGTCCATTTCTTTGACCACCTCTTTGTACATTTTTTTGGACATTCCTACTGGCATGTTTCACATATCAGCTCGTTGATCATTTGAGATTTTCATTATCTTCTTGAGAAAAATAATAAACTATTTTTAGATTGATTTATGAAAGCTAAATATAACAAAATTGATATTAATAAATGAATGTTTGTAGCAATATATACATATAATTCTAGAAAAACATTTTATCTAGAAATATTACCTTTTAAATGATTCTTGTTTGTTGTTGTATGTTTTTGTTATTAGTATGACATGTCTCATTAACCATTGCTCTAGAAATGCTTCCTTTCGTTTAGTTATAATTTGATTGTTAGAATTATTGGATTGATTTTTGTATTATAAGAGAAAAGTACGTCTATACGTTCGTTCCACTAGATCCCTGATAGTTTTGTGAAAACAATTCCCCCTTTGAATAACCTCCAACACCACTCCAAATGAGCTAAGGACCAATTCATTGTCATTTACATGTTCTATAATATTTTGTTTCTCAAAACAACATTAATCTTTTCCTTCTTTATTGCTCCCTATAGAACTTTAAACATATATGAATTAATATATTGTTTGAAACATGTTATCTAATATTATGATAATTCTTAGTAGTGTTTAATATCATTAATATCGGGTAGAAGCAACATAATTCATAATTCCACACCCATTGTATTAACATATTCCGAATTTGGAAGAGAGGCGATAGGACCTGTTGTTACAAATAGGACTTACTGTGGACTTCGAGCGATGGCTAGGGTTACCGAGACCGCTCTCTGCGCCGACGCCGCACACCTGTCCAGAGATCTGAGCATCAATGGAGAACAATGGCTGGGCCATAGAACATCAGAAGCTCTTGAGGGAGGGAGGGACGGAAAGCGGAAGATGGAGGCAGATTTGGCTTCTGCGTGCTTGCAATTTGAATGGAATCGGACTCAGGGCGGTCTTCTGCATTGGAGGCTCAACTGGAACCTCGCAAAAACGGTCTTGGGCTAGAAGGAGGAATTTAGCCCTCACGGCCCCTGGTACCAAGGAAGCTTAGCAGTTTGTCGAAGGCGACTCATGTGGCAACTCGTTAATGAGGAGCACAAAGCCGCCGGATCTGGCCCCGACACTACTTTTACCCCACGCGACCACCCTTCCTCGAATACTATTTTGAGTTATGTCCATAGGCCAGATCCGGAGAAGAAAGGAACAGTTGGGGCATCGATCTGCCCAGATCCATCAGATTCATGAGACAGATCCAACCAATCCTGATGTGGATCTGATCCAAATCTTCATTAAAACGTCGGAAGGAAAGAATATATGCAGGAGAATCGTGAGAGGGAGACAGATCCAAGATTTAAGACACGAAATCCAGACACACTTAGGCATACTAGCAAGCATGCAAAACCTAATCTACTCAGAACATAGCCTATAAGATAACCATACACTACAGGATTATGGTATTGACACAGACTCGAATATCATAGTCAATTTGCGACTGCGAGGTGGATGCTCTGATACCAGTTCAAAGGGCACAAACACGTTTAAGGATGCAATCAAAGGAAAGGAAAAAGCCTAAACCAAACTAGCATTACCCCTTGAACTACCAGGGCCCTACATAGTGGAGAAAAAATCTCAGAATCCTGCCTTCAAAGTCTCAATACTTGAGATAAATGGGTTGTACTCTGATTTTCTTACCAAAGCAGTGATATGTAGATTTAATGGTTTTTGGCCCAAATCTGATCTTTTTCACCAATGGATTTTTACTGCATGGACACCAACTTGTGAAATCCATTTATGTTCCAAAGGGTTTTTTGTTGTCAGATTCACCACATTTCAAGAAAAATAATATATACATAATAAAGGACCATGATTCTGGGGCAACGTAGGGCTCTTCATGACCCCTTGGTTCCCAGAATTTGACGCCAATACAATGGTGGTATCAAAAATGCCAGTTTTGGTCAGATTACACAACCTCCCATTACACTTCTGGCATCATCAAGTGTTAGAAGGTATAGGGAACTCCCTCAGAAAGTTCCTAAAGATTGATGTGGACAGATTCACAAGGGGCATATTCACTTTCTCCAGGATATGTGTCGAAGTAGACCTTAGTCAAGGACTACCAGACAGTATTACATTGATCTTCAATGATATACATTGGACACAACGTCTAGATTACGAAAATACAGCTTTTCCGTGCCGTGGATGTTTCTAGACAGGCCACCTTCACAGTGCCTGCCCATAAGCTAATAAAGACCCCAAAAGGAACAAAAAGCAACCCAAAAAACCAAAAGGTTGGCAATGCACAAACACTTTTGAAGAGGCAACAGGACACACAAACAGAAAATAATGTAGAAAAGGATTTACAGAAGGACCAGAACAACACACAAAAGGAGGAGATAGACCATACCACTGCCTGCATTTTGAGGCCCAACTCTTGTAGCATCGGGAGTCCCTAACAACAGGAATGGAAGTACATAGCAGCAAACGAACTCATGGATCAAAGGGATCTGATTCTGACAAAGAATATCATATAAACACAAATGAAAATCAAATGTCCATTGTAACTTCCACTCCCAACACTGGAGGTTGGAGAAAAATGGAAAAGAAGATAGGTAGAAAAGAATAGGCTAGCTGTAATTTCTAGTTTTCTTATGTTTTCTGTGTCAACAAAATCAACTCATTTGCATATGTTATTTAGCATCTACAACATGTAATTTTGTCTTATGAATAAAATTACGATTTTTCAAGGGGAAAATGTTATCTAATATTCTTAAGTATATTATTAATGAAAAAACAAAAAACTCATATTGAATAGTATTTTTTCACTCACCTCATTCAACCTTCTGTAATTTTTCTATCAGGGTTTTACGCTCTTCTGCACTTAGATTAGAAATAATATTATCGACGTTCTTCAAGTTGTAGCTCTACATGACACACACTAGCCAATACATATTAGTTAAACTTACACATAGTTCAAACATATTAATTTTGTAAAGAATTTACAAAAAACTCGCATTTTCTCTGCTTTTTTCGATGTGCTATCATTGTGTCGATCAATATTTTTGTTACTTGACACCTCAAACATTTTCTTTTAATCAACATACAACTTGTACCATTCAATACATAAGTCATTAAATATATTTTATACATAAATCAAATAATTGTCAACCAAAAACAGATATCGTAACTAGTGCGGTTATTTGAACAAGAAGTACTGGTGCATTTATTATTAAATGCACCGGGTGCACTATGACATCGTTTAAAAAAAATTGGGTCAGACATTTAATTGTTGGGCATCGTTAGCGAAAAATGTTATTTTAAAATAATTTTAAATTATAACGGTGCTATTTGGCAAAGGCGCGCTAGTGTGTTATATTACAACGGGAGCACTGATGAACAGACTGGACAGAACCAACATTGTTATAATATATTGTTGCATTGTATAAGACAAGGCACACCATTATATTATATTACATTAATGCACCATAGAACATATATCCGTTTAAAAAAAATGGACATGGTCGACAGGGTTTAGATCTAATTCAATGAGCGATCCCCTACTTTACATCTCAAACACCCTATATATAGAAAGTACACAAACCCATTAAATCTAAAATGCATAAAATGAAAAACCCTAATTGTGAAGTGGTAGAGGGAGTTAAAACCTAAGGTGAAATTTTGCAGTCACATAAGAAAGAAAAGGCAAGGGTTTTATGTAAGTATTATTATTTTTATTTATTTTTCTGAATTTTAATTAAATTTAAACAAGAACAAAGATCATAAAAAAACTAAATAGTAAAATCAATAGTAATTTTTTTATTGTACAGGGTTTTTAATTTGTTTTTTTCTAAATTGTGAATAAATCTAATAAAAATTGTAAAAAAATTTAACAGTGAAATTTAAAATTTTTGTTATCCAGGGTTTTGAGTGAATCACCATACCTTTCAAATTCTGACCTTTCTACGGTTCCAAAATATTTTGTTGCTTGATCATGCTCCTAGTATGTCTCTCTTGCAAATCATCTCTATTTTAATTAAACCCTAACATAAATTGTAAAACTTTTTATTAGTAAAATAAACAATAAAATTTAAAAAATTTACTATTCAAAGTTTTAAGTGAATCACCATACTTTTCAGCTTTTGATTTTCTGAATAGTTATGTTTCTCCAAAGTATTATGTTGTTGCACAATGCTCCTCATATGTCTCTCTTCCAAATCACTCCCTTGAAATTTTGGGAAAAACAATGAAATAATGAATAACTTTTTACTATTTAAAAGACTTTATGAAATTAGATTTCAAAAAATCAATTACCACTCGTTTGTTTTTTTGTTTTTGTTTTTTCTTTTTCTTTTTTTGAACATCGGTGTGTTTGATAGTAAAGTGCATCGGTGCGTTTATAAGAAACATGCACCTACATTGCTGGGGTGCCAAATTTTTTCAACGCATCAACATGATACCATTTTTTTTTGAAATACCGAAACAAAGCAATTAATTTTTTTAACGCAATGATGTAGTCTGTATTTAAATGCATCAGTGTTGTAATTGTTATAAGAGCACCAAGATGGTTGAATTCATTTTTATTTTCTAAATTTTGGAAATGGGTGAATACTTACGTTGTTTTTTATTTAAACGCACCGATGTATTTTTGGTAAAAGAGCACCGATATGATAACATATTTTATATTTTATCAGAATGCTAGAAATGGGTGTGGATATTATTTGAATGCATCAGTGTTGTTACGATTTAAATGCATTGGTGTCGTTTGTTCTGATAAGCGCACCAATATGGTTTAAAAGCGATTTGAAATTTTATTTTCACATAAAATTACATATTAATTTCAAATTATCCTTTAGGATTCATCCACATGAATTATAGTAGTTCACAATATACATTTTATGCTTAAAGTCATCTTATTCTTGAAAAATGGTTTGAAAACTATATTGAAATTCAAATTGTGGTTATATGGTTCTCGAGATTAGTTTTAGAAATGCACACAAAATTTTATTTCGGATTTTTCTCAAATGCAAGGACAAAATCTCAATGATATCAAATGGCCAATTCTTCAAATTCCAACTCGTTCTACATTGATAATCAAAGTCTTTCAAGTAGTTTTCCCTTTCCATCTCCAATAAGTTCAGATTTTATTTATATTTCGATTATTTATTTATTTTTAAATCCATGTCAATTTGAATAAAAATGTATCCAAATTTGCAGGATGTTAATACAGAATCGATTTTAGATGCATAAAATATTCCCGCATTTCAAAAAAGTCAGAAGAACCTATGAGAAGCAACATATTGCAAGCAATTGGTAGATGAAAATGGATAGCCTCTTCACCCTTCCAATTGGAACATGGCATCTTCCAGCCACATTCTTGGATCAATGATGGTGATAATTGTTTGGTACAATGTAATTTCAACAAACCAATCGCATTCACGTGCTTGCTAATATCATTGATATTGTACTAATGACGTTCAATATTTTTTTAAATTAGGATTTTAGTGATGATGAGCGAACCACCTACCATCTTCCGATGCACCCCACTACAACGTTAACTCAAGAGAAGGTTGCATTAAGAGAAAGACTTAGAGACGAAGCAAACAAAGAATGGTTGAATCAACCACCTATTCAATTCCCACTATGTCCATATTCACCAATTAGGAATAACTAGAACAATAATAGTTCTTCATCACGAGTTGGCAATGGAGGCAATCAAATAGAGGTTGGTATGGATGATTACTTTCAGGATACGACTGCCATGGAGGCAATGTTTTTAGATGCATTCCAAAATGATGAGCTAGGGGATGATGCTCATATCACTGATACCTTATTCGAAACCCTGAAATATACCTCCACTACCCCTCTCTTTGGAACTGGTCGTAAGTCAAAGTCTACTCAGTTGGGGACAACGATGTGGTTGTATAACTTGAAAGCAAAGTTTGGCATGTCGAATGCATGTTTCTCGGCAATATTGAGGTAATTCACTTCCATGATCAATCAAGTCCCTTATATTTTGAGAAATATTGTCACACAATCAATATTAAAAATGGTCAATTTTACGAACATTAAATATTGACAATGTACAATTATATTCCCCACCAACTACAGGTTATTCAAAGATAAGGTTCTTTCCAGTGATAATGTGTTGTCGGGTAGCTGCGATGAGGCAAAACAATTGTTGAAAATGTTGGGTATTCAGTACATATCATATCATGCATGTCTAAATGATTGTATTCTTTATAGAGGAGAATATGCAGACAAAGAGATAAGTCTGAAATGTGGGCGTGACAGGTACCGTAATTATAAAAAAGAAGAAGGAAAATCACATGGTCCTCCTCATAAGATATTTAGGCACATTCCTATAATCCAAAGGACTCAAAGACTCTTTTGTTGCAAAGAATTAGCTACGTTGTAGGGATGAAATTCCTCACAACGAAGTTAGTTAGGAGTTATGCAAATCCTAACGGATTCAATAGCCAGGAAGCATATAGAGGATACATTCCTGAAAAATTCAAGGATGAAATACAAAGTCTACGACTCAAAATAGCCATGGATGGCGTCAACCCATATTCCCTCCAAAACAACAACTATTTTGTTTGGCCTGTAGTAGTGATCAATAACAATATCCCCCCATGGTTGTCCATGAAGGATGAACATCTTATGTTGGATCTCATAGTCCCTTGTAGAAGACAAGTGAAGAATATGGATATCTACTTACAACTATTGGTAGATGAATTGAAGGAATTATGGGAAGGGATACATGTGTACTATGTATCAAGATCCATCGCAATAGAGAGGAGTATTATGTTGTATGACATATGTGCTTACACCATACATGATTATCCAAGCTTAGGAGTTTGCTCTGGTAAATTACATTTTTATTTATTTGTTTATATATGTAACAATATTGTTTCGCATATTAGTTTAATTCCAGTAATTGTTTTGATCTTCATGTATGTATACATTAATTTCACAGGCCTTGTAACAAAAGGGTATCATGGATGTAAATATTATGGACCTTCTCTGAAGGCTTGGTGGTTCTACCACCTACGAAAGCCAGTGTATGACTAATCCAGGGTATTCCTCCTAGAAGAACAACCTTATAGAAGAACAACATTTGCTTTCAATGATAAACCAGAGAGAATCCAAAGGCCTGCAATAATGACACCAACTGAATGGCTTAGAGCACATGAGAGAGAGAAGGAGAAGGAGTTCGCAGAAATGTTCGATTCAAATGGGGAGCCTATGTTCGATGATCCAAAATTCTTCGACACCTATGTTGAGAAATTGCCCATTGGGATGAAAAGGAAATCTGCCTTTTATGAGCTCCCATATTGGGAGCATCTTAAGGTTAACCACTTACTAGATCCTATCCATATATTTAAAAATGCTTCATATTCTTTATGGAGACACATATCATCGAAAGAAAGTGACACATTAGATGTTAGGAGAGATCTTATTCTTAAAAAACTAAAAATAAACATTAGCCAAGACAGGAAACTAGAGGACAGGCTGCTCCCTCTTTATCTTTCAAAGAAGGTGATATCCTATGGGTTTTAAAGAAAGATGATATTTCTTTGGCAAAGGAAGTTATAATGAGTGTGAGGGTGCCTTCTTTATATGGGTCTTCACTACGACATTGCTTCACTGTGGAAGACCATTTGTTGAGGTTGAAATCGCATGACCATTTGAACCTTCTAAGAGTACGTATGTCAAAAACATGATTTTATTATTAATTTTTATTTTTATGTAATGGGATATTTTATAATTAATTTTTGTATAATGTACTATTTACGATGCATTGTCATTATCCTCTGCTTGTGCGTGGGTGTGTGAACCATGACTTCCACCAAGAACTATGATGTGCCATATCTAAATTATCTGCATTTGAACGTTGGATCATATCAAAGGAGATTCATATGGCTAACATTCCACGGTGGTGTAAAGAGATAACTGAGATTGTTTCTATATTTGATAAGGAACTACAGACGAGTTTCGTGGACTTGCAGGTTCACCTTCTAATTCACTTAATAAATGAGGTTGAATTAGTTGTGGTAGTTTCTTGTCGTTGGATGTTCTTCTTAGAGAGGTACATGAATAAATTGAAAGGTTTTGTTCAAAAAAGGGAAAAATGTGAGGGGTCTATGGCAAAGGGGTATATATCGTATAAGTATTTCTATTATGCTAGTGAGTACATCAAGCAGATCGACAACACACCAGGTGTGGCGATTTGGGACAACGAAAGGGATGAAGACAAAGAGAATGGGAGCTTCTTGAAATGAATGGAAAGAGGCGCATGATAAAGAGTAAGGGGCTTATCATTTGTCAAAATTCTACAAAGTAACGATTCGCACAAAACTTCATATTGATGCATATTTTGATCTCATACGTACTATATGTGCGTTTCTGTGTGTGTGTTGGTTTGATTTCATCAACGGATTCAAAAATTGAAGCCATCAACAAATTCATTCTTTACAATATGGAAGCAACACAATCGTGGATCGCATTGTATGAACAAAAGAGGAGGAAATGGGATAGTGACAAGAAATAATTCAAATGGTTGAATGGTAGAAGCATGCCTTATCCTGATCATTTAAAACAAAATATGCCAATGACATGCCTTAACAATTGGGTTGTTGATCAAGTCAAAGAAAAATACGGTGCATCTGGTCATTACCCGCGTGCTGAAGAGGATGCGCTAAACATAAGGATTGGGTGCAACAACTTGGTAATTATAATCTCTTTTTGTACATTTTTAACTTTGTACCGCACCTTTGAATTGTAACATCTATATATATCTAAATGCAGGCTTTTGTGATTGATAATAGGAATGTTCAGAGATCTTTCGGTAAAAATCACATAGGAAACTTTTAGTCGACACGTTTAGAATCATCAAGTGTGGTTCATCTTCACGACAATATGAAGAACCATATCATGACATCAAATTAAATATATGTAGAGAGATGTTTTCTAGTCATTAGAATATAACATCTAGTTTTGACTAAAAAATTATCATTCAAATGTTAATATAAATTAAGTAACAGTTGCAAATTAGTTGTAAATAATGAACTAATTTAATTTTATTAGTATTATTATTTTAATCAAAATGAAGGTCCAACAAGGAGCCACTGTTGTGGCGCTAGTCCCTGCCGGTTAACAGAACAGTTTGGTGAGTTATTATTATGAGATTTAATTTGTGTTTAATTTGCATTATCATCAGAGCTGGTTTGCATTACTAGTGTGTTGTAGGCATGCTTACTTGTATTAAGATTTAGTGAATTGGATAGCGAATTGTTGTATGGACTTTTTGACTTTATGCAAAGAGTGAAATATAATGAACTTTGTGTTTGTTAAGTAAGAATTGTGATAAATGTAAGATTAGTTTTAGATGTAATTTTCCAATGTGTCATGATTTAAAAAATGTTTAGATTAATAATTAAAATGTAATAAAATTTAAGAGTGAATCATGGAAAACTTGAGGGAAAAAAACTATAAAAGGTAATAATAATGCATTATAATGTATGAAGAATTAGAGAGTGTTAAAGTAAGTTATGTATTTTAATAAGCACGGGGTATAAAATATATTTAAATGCATAATAATGAATTCATGGTGCACAAAACATAGAATTTTGTTATTTTTTTACATTTGAATATTATGGAAATATTCATAAAATGATAATGAGCAAATAAACATTATTATGAATATAAATTTGTTAATTAAATTCGTGGTGGAGAGTGTTCAATATTTAGATAAATCATTCTCGAAAGTCAAAGAAGAACTTAAGCATTTAAAAATTATGGAGTCTTGAACCCATGATTGAAAGATTAGATATCTAGTAACATGTTTGGACATAAGTGATACCATTCAGGTTAATGTCAATGATAGGAAATTATTCCATGGTCAAAAGAACAAAAGATATATTTATTTAAAAATATTGTTTATCATAACTTTAGTGTGAACTTTAAATTTGTCCAATTACTAATTAGCAAAGAAAATAAACCCTGCATCTAATTTCTAATTAGTAATTTGTTGCATTTAATTAATAATTTGTTGTGATGCAAAAGGACATGACTTTTGGTCTTTTTTATAGTTTTGGGTTAGTAAAAATAGCATCTAAGTACAATAGCAAAGTAATTTTGATAAGTTTATTTTATAAATTAAAAACTAAAATAAACAGATTAAAATTAAAAAAACATTTAAACTTTACGAGTTGAAATGTAAATTGATCATGATCTGCAAGAAAAAATTCATTATCTTTTGGTGTTGTATACTCTTGGTTTCTGCAATATCTGTGTTCCATTTAAGTAAGTTAGTTTTTTATTGAAATTTTTTCGAAGTATGATGAAAGGACTTACGTCACAGATAAACAGATGCCATTAAACATAGTTGTTTTTCTATTTTGTGATTATCTTAATTAGGGAGTATAGTTTAATATAATTGATTTATTTGGCATAACATAAGCATAGCAGGTATGATGACATATAGAATGACGAAAAATGCGATAATTGAAAATAATAAAAGAATGGAGATTGACTATACCACTTCAAATTACTCTATTTATTAGTTAGAAATAATGTTTTGACAGCTTGATTTTTTAAAACTTATTATGTTATTAAACTTTATACCTGGTGACAAGAAAGGCTTACCTTGGCATAAGCTAATTATTGCAGGTTAATACAACTGGGAGAAATGATATTACATGTTATAAATTATCAAAATCATATTCAATTAATACTGTTTTAAAAAATACATAAAAGTTCATTTCAATGTGGGAATCTTTTTATTCAAGGAATTTTATATTTCAATGTGGGAATCTTTTTATTCAAGGAATTTTATATTTCAATGTGGGAATCTTTTTATTCAAGGAATTTTATTTCTTTGTGATTGGAAGTGTAATCTTTCCATTATGAATACTGAATAATAAAAATATTATAGGAAATTTATACTTAGTTAAAACTATAAATAATTTAATACTTATAATTAAATATGAATAGATAACCAGTATTTAATATTATATGGGTAATTTAAATCATAAAATGCATTATTTATTTAAACATCAAAGATAGAGTGTGATATTATAATTAAATAAAAACAAATAATAATAATATTTTTATATTGGATCAGAGATATTTAAATTTAATTATAATTGGCATGTTTATCATGATTAATAATAGTAAAAAGTGTTTAATCACAATTAACATGGTTGTGATGCTAATGCATGGTCATCTCGCTAATCCATGGTCAAAATGGTCAATCATCATTAAAATGGTGAATGATGGTAAAGCGTGCCCAATGTAGTTAACAAATATTAAAAATAAACAAACCCAACTATTAAATGAATGAGTTCAAGTAACTAAATATAGTAGATAGAAAATGGTGAATGATGGTAAAGCATGACCAACATGGCTATCAAATATTAGAAACAAACAAACCCAAATATTAGATAAATGATTTCAAGTAACTAAATATAGTAGATAGTAATTTATATTTATGAAACTTGTTCAAATTGAATTATAACATTGATTTTCTACATAAAATCAAATATATAACACATAAAGAGCCTAATTTATTAAACATTAGCATAATGAATCAAGAGCCATAGAGACAAAATAAAAACTGCCAATGCCAATTTTTATTAACTAATAATTAATGCAACATTCCACTAGATGAATGTTCAAATACAAGATGATCATTTAAGAACATAGGATTTGTGCTGTAACATTTTGTCATTCTGTCAATACAATGTCATTTTGTCAGCAATGGCAACACTTCATTCCAAGTCTGCATGTTTCAAAAATTTCAGTTGAAGGGGATCCCATGGAATTTGCAGAAATTTATGCTTCTTTATACCAGCTTAGCTGCTGAATTTTAACAAGATCATTTCCAGACTTTCCTAGAATGGCTGCAACTGTGCGTTCAGATGTTACAACTTCAACTGTAGTTTTTGTGATAAGCTCACCAGCTGCTGTCACACTGCCAAAGGTGATATACAATGCCAAGGACATTAGTACAGAAATAGTGATCAGCAAAACCACCATGATAGCAGCAATTGACAAAATTTTGCAAATGTTGTGTACCTTTCAAATCTGGCAGAAGTCCGTTGACGAAGAATTGGGTCCTCAAACTCAGAGAAATTGCCAATACTGTTTATATTGCGATTTGACTGAATTTTGAAACAAAGCATATAGTTAGTACTACAGGGGTTGGTGTTTGCAGACAGATTTATGGTTAATTATCTTAAATAGAAATTTAATTGCAGCAAGGAATCTGCTTTTGTTCTAAGAAATCAAAATCAAAAAGTAGCAACAGAGGGACAGTAGACGAATTGTTGGCAAATGTTGGAAAATGTCGGAGGGAGATCAAGAACTGCATACAAAATGGGTGCACTTGTTTGCTGTGGATTGCCTGAAATTTCAATCAGTGCTTCAGATTTTCCTGGTCTAACTTCAAGAAGATTAACTTTGGCATGAGAAATCTGACCATACAAAGAAAACATGATCAGTAAATAAAGTGACTTCATAGCAAGGCATCAACAATTGAGCTTGTACTGTGGTGCTCTTGTGGGCGGACAACTGTCCCTCGTCGAGATCCTGGAAAGTTACTCGACTTGGGTTTTACCATGTTCGCGCCCGTTGGGTTATTATTGTTACTTGGTTGTTTAGCTCTGCAGTCTCTGTGATTTTTCATTTGTATTTGTTGTATTGTGTGCGGTGAAAACACAATGCGGTTCCTGCCTGCTCGGTTAACTGTATAGCAAACGTTTGGTTGCGGTTCTGTTGTTCCAGGTCCGGCAGTATTGTCTGTTCGTTTCCCTCAAGAGTCCATGGTTATTTGAGCATTATAAGTTAATGGCATTCTGGTTAAATACTGAGGGTTTCTGTTACCTGCATGGCTTTTATGAGCGATATAACCTAAGTCGAACCAAGGTTTTGGGGGTGGAAAGGTTTTGGGGTCTTATTGGGGGCCTCGCATCGTTCGAGGTGAAGGGCACGTGGTCCGGTGACTCCCAAGCGGATGTGTAACGTTGGTATGAATCGGACCCTGTTCGCGCCCTTTGGGTTATTATTGTTACTTGGTTGTTTAGCTCTGCAATCTCTGCGATTTTTCGTTTGTATTTGTTGTATTGTCTGCGGTGAAAACACAATGCGGTTTCTGCCTGCCGTGATACTGTGGGCTTCTCTTAGCTACATGGGTTTTATGGAAATTTCCGTAAATGTCGGTTTCGACCACCATTTTGGGCCGAGACGACCTGGGTGAAGCTATGGTTCTTGGTACAGATTGAGTGGCAGTCTTTTGTAGTTTGAACTGTTTTTGCAGATGAAGAGCTAAATAAATTGGGGTTTTTGAACTGTTTGAAATGTTAAAATATTGAAGATTGCAGTGTGTTTTGTAACTGCACGGTTTCCTATCCTAGGCGTGTATTCAAGGTTTTTCGCTTGTATAATTTATGTGTATGTTTACTTTGGTGCATAATGTTTTTTTAAGTTTGTAATTCTGTTATGGATGTATGAATATTCGACTCTGATATTACTCCTAGAACGGAAGGTTGCTTTGTTGACTAAAGCTGTATAAGACTAAAACACATGCCTAAGATGGCTTGTTGCAGCTTTGCAATGTTGACGAGATCTCTTTTGATTTGCAAAAACAATTTATTAGAAAGTGAGTATTGTACATACCTGAACCAACTGATCAGTTTCGAAAGCACACCGAGGAAGCTGTTCTCTTTGTAATATTCTAATATTGGCAGCTGTTGTGTGCCTCATATCAGAAGTCAGTGCAGCACCCCTGCCAATTAGACAACACAATTTCAAAATAAGATCAAGTTGCTGAAACGTACTTTATCATATGCAATCCTATTACTGGTTACAGAACTGTATCTGCGATCAAACTTCAGATTCACGCTAACTAGCTAAACATGAGAATGCAGAAGGAGAGATCAAAAGTGTGAGGCTACAAAGTCATAAACTTCTGGAACAAGGCTTGCAGCACGTGCTTTTCAATGAGATCTAATAGAAACATTGGCTGAAAATATTGCACAATGCTGAGGATGTAGGCAATTATGAGATTGGCATTGTTTTAGTATAGAACAAAGGGGCAAAATGGTGCAACAAAATGCAAACAACCGACTAGAAATTTTAGGCACGGGTTTCATAAAAAGGTTTAAGTCCCCTTGCCGAAGTACTCCAAAGGTAGCTTCTGCATACACGACACTGTGTGTGAAGTGCACTTCAAATCATATAAAAAATGAAATGGGTTGAGGTAAACTTACTGCTTGGACATTCTTTATCATGCTTATTTTAAAAGCTTGCATCATTTTATTTATTATTTGTAAATAACTATGTGTCATGATCTTTCTTTTTTTATTCTCGAGTCAAATGAATGCAATTAAACTAAAACACAATGCACACAGAATCCAGACTAACACATAGGAAAGTTTTAGAGACATATATGAAAAACCAACTGAAGCACAAAATAAACGTACTTTCACGTTGAACTCTGACCGGTTCTGTTTTAGAAGATAAAGAATTGCAAAAAAGTCATTTGTATCTATATCCGAATCCAACAGAATTTGATGCGGTGCTCCATGTGATGGAAAAATTTGACAACTTAGGTAAGCTAACAGAAATATTTGGGAAAGAATAAAAACACGTGACATCATCATGATGCTCTCTCACGAGCTGCACTTTATATCATCAACTGCAGTTGCTCATGCAAATAAACTAGTTGAGTCAAAACAATACTCAAATTATGCAAGACTGAAATAACATGGAAGTGTAACCTAAAACATCTCAATTCAATTTTGCATCTAATAATATCTTGATCCATAAATAAAACAAAGATGTCTGGATATGGTATTTGCAAAAAAACCTGAAATACTTGCAAACAGAAAGAAGCATCAAATACTTGCAGATTGTACTTGCCTTATGTGAGCAGGGAGCAACACAATTTCAAAATAAGATCAAGCTGCTGAAAGGTATTTTATCATATGCAATGCTATTACTGGTTACAGAACTGTATCTGCGATCAAACTTCAGATTCACGCTAACTAGCTAAACATGACAATGCAGAACCATATTCATATTACTTTTGCATTTGTTCTGGATGTGAAGGGCAGCATGTTCCTGCATTTTGTAATCTGTAGAACAAATAGTTAGTTAGAATAAAATGATAGCATTGTAAATTGAAGAGAGGACATATTTGAGAGAAAACATGTTAAGGAGTTATGTGAACTAAGGTTTCTTGTGCAATCCTTATATCATGTACAATGTGTCAAAAGCTTGTTTAACATTAAAAAGAGTATTTGATTGACTAAAGCTGTATAAGAGTAAAACAGATCTCTAACATGGCTTGTTCCAGGTTTCCAATCTTGACAACATCTCTTTTAATTTGCGAAAACAATTTATTAGAAACTCAGTATTGTATATACCTGAACCAACTGATCAGTTTCGAAAGCACACCGAGGAAGCTGTTCTCTTGGCAATATTCTAATATTGGCAGCTGTTGTATGCATCATTTCAGAAGTCACTGCAGCAGTGCTGCTAATTAGAGAACAAAATTTCAAAATAAGATCAAGCTATTCGAACGTACTTTATTTAAGATTAAAAGGAGTATTTGATTGACTAAAGCTGTATAAGACTAAAACACATGCCTAACATGGCTTCTTGCAGCTTTGCAATGTTGACAAGATCTTTTTTGATTTGCAAAAACAATTTATTAGAAAGTGAGTATTGTATATACCTGAACCAAGTGATCAGTTTCGAAAGCACACCGAGGAAGCTCTCCTTTTTGTAATACCCTAATATTGGTAGCTGTTGTGTGCCTCATATCAGAAGTCAGTGCAGCACCCTTGCCAATTAGACAACACAATTTCAAAATAAGATCAAGCTGCTGAAAGGTATTTTATCATATGCAATGCTATTACTGGTTAGAGAACTGTATCTGCCATCAAACTTCAGATTCATGCTAACTAGCTAAACATGAAAATGCAGAACCATATTCATATTACTTTTGCATTTGTTCTGGACGTGAAGGCCAGCATGTTCCTGCATTTTGTAATCTGTAGAACAAACAGTTAGTTAGAATAAAATGATAACATTGTAAATTGAAGAGAGGACATATTTGAGAGAAAACATGTTAAGGAGTTATGTGAACTAAGGCTTCTTCTGCAATACTTATAGCTGTATAAGAGTAAAACAGATCTCTAACATGGCTTGTTCCAGTTTTCCAATCTTGACGAGATCTGTTTTAATTTGCAAAAACAATTTATTAGAAACTCAGTATTGTATATACCTGAACCAACTGATTAGTTTCGAAAGCACACTGAGCAAGGCGTTCTCTTGGTAATATTCTAATATTGGCAGCTGTTCTGTGCTTCATTTCAGAAGTCATTGCAGCAGTGTTGCTAATTAGACAACAAAATTTCAAAATAAGATCAAGCTGTTCAAAGGTACTTTATCACATGCAATCCTATTACTGGTTACAGAACTGTATGTGTCATCAAACTTCATATTCACGTTAACTAGTTAAACATGGCAATGCACAAGGAGAGATCAAAACCATGAACCTACAAAGTCATAAACTTCTTAAATAAGTTTTGGACTTCAAATGATATAAAAAATGAAATGGGTTCAGATAAACTTACTGGTTTGAAATTCAGCATTGAGTCCGAGCAAGAATACCAATGGAATGAGTGGAAGCTACCAGAAATGTATATCAGTCATTGTGTCCTTTGTGCTTTGTAGATTGGAAACCATGTGAGCATTCTTCAGATTGTAAACTGCAAATCATGTCAGCAGTCTCCAGATATATGGCATATTCACATGGTCTGTGGGATAAATTCTTTCCTGGTAATGTTACCAGATTTTATGCAAAGCAGTTACCCTGTAGCATTTGTTTCGAAAATATAACTCTACGTTTGACTTTGAATCAGATGTGTTTAGGAACATGGAAAAAATTTAAGCAAATTGTAGAGCTAACAGTAAACAGAAACATAGGTAATATAAAACAAAACCTTTCGAGCCCAAAACTTTCATTTGGCTTAAGGTTATAATGCTATTATAATGAAAAATCATGCGGATCAAGCAACGGTCAGCAATTGATCAATTGCATATAGTCCCAGGGAAGGACTAATAATACCAAATGCATTATGTCATAATTCCATTTTCAAACAACATATATTCATTTTAAAGTCCATATAGTTTGATGCTATTTATAAAGTCTAGCTTCAAGCATGTTGCAGAATGCGTTCGATCTCAAATACAAGACAGAAACAGAAACAATACAAATAGACATGTATAAAGACTTTCTAGGCCTCTTTCCTGAATCGTTAGCTACACTATGCAACAAACAAAAACTAACATAGCATTCAGCCATAACATAGGAGGAGACAGAAATGACTAGCCGATTCAATATACAATTTGTCATTTAACTTGAGTAGATAATAAGTGCCATGTTTAATCAATCTATGGAATCTTTGGTGTTTGCATTCAGCAGCTGTAGATACAAAATTATTGCTGATCTGATGTTGCATTTGCTGTATTCAATGATATAATTTAAACCAAACATGGTACTTTTTAAGATGCGACAAAAATATAAATACAAAAGCTGCCAAGACAATCTCTGGTTGTCAAGCTTGAAGCATGATGCAGAATGCGTTCCATTTGAGATACAGAACAGAAACAGAAACAGTACAAACACAGATGCATAAAGACTTTCTAGCCTTTTTTCATCAACTGTTGCGTTACATATTCTTTGTAAATGAGTCAAAATTGCAAGTCAAATACTTGTATTATCGTGAGAGCATAATATGAAGAAACATATTCATATTACTTTTGCATTTGTTATGGATGTGAAGGCTGCCATGCTCCTGGATTTTGTAATCTGTATAACAAATGGTTAGTTAGAACAAAATGATAACAGTGTAAATTGAAGAGAGGACATATTTGAGAGAAAACATGTTAAGGCATATGTTGATGTACCTTCCATTTGTTAGTTGACATGTAATAGCTCACTATCTTCATTGAGTGTGAACTTGCTCTGAATTTTGAAGTCACGTAAGATGTAAACAGTGGTAGCTTTCTGTTGCAAATATGTCTCATATGACATTGATTTTAAATCAGGAAGTAAGTCATGTAATAAGGGCTCCCCGATAATGCACTGGACAAAGTTATTTGTAATGGATTCTATTACAGCATTTATACAATGCTTGTAGAGGAAAGGGCAATTATCATTGCATTGTGAACAAAAAATTGTTGCATTGGCTATTGCTATGGATGAATTCACTGGGCAGTTACAAATTGCACAAACAGGTTCGAAAGGAGTTGAATATGGATTTGTTGCGGTCATAATACCTTCGACCTGTTTATAAAACATTCAAACGTTAATTTAGATTATTACATGCCAAATGCAAATGCAGCAAAAACATTATTATTGCTATACTTACAACATAGGTAGATGTAGTTAGTTTTGTGAGATTGTTGAGTGCATCTGTGTTAAGTTCAGTCATGAACATTGACTTCAATGCTCTGAATATTGTTTTTGTTGTGTTTACCTTTTTTGTTAAATTTTTGAAAAGAATGAGCGGAAAGTGTCCTTTTTGCAATTGTTTTTCCATTGAAAGGAAAAATTGTTCATATGTGTCAAAGAGTTGCAACTGCAGAACAGAAATTGCTATGTATTGAAAAATGCAAAAAGTAATATGCAACTACATTGTTCGTATGCACTGAAAAATTGCAATTGCAGAAGACAAATTACAAAAACTATGGACAAATTACAACAACTATGTATTGAAGTGATGCATGTTATCTACTGAAAATTAGGAATAAGTAACATCTGAATTCATACAGTTGCATTGTCGTTTTCAGAATCTCCATCTTTGATATGGAGTATGTAATGCAATCCAACTCGTTTGGCAAGTGTAACGGCAGCAGTGATTGTGCCAATTGGGTACATTTCTTTTTTGTTTGCAAATTGCCTAATGGTCGTATTGGGAATGAAGCAATATTCTTTGCAAACTTCAGGTACAGTTTCTATGATACTTGATTCATTAAGCAATATTATTTTGTCACAGTCACCGCGATCATAAACACTTTTAGGCAATATCCTGAAATTTGTAATTGAGACGCTGTTGCCTTGCAAAATTTTCTGTTCATGTCGCTTTACCAAATGTGCAGGTACACTCAACGTTATAGTCATCATTCCTTGAGCATCTGTCAAATCAGCTCGCAATACTTGACGTGATTTGTTTGCTTTATCAAGGAATGCACTATAGACAACCATTATGTCTCCAACAAATAGCTGCCCAATTTTACGACTATTGAGATCTTCAATTGATACTTTAATTGGCAGTATCTGTTTTTGCCTATTAAAATTGCTTAGTTAGAAATTGCTATAAACATTTGTAGAATACTATGTTTCTCCTAAAGACTGAATAACTAGAAATAGATTAGAGTGTTGTGTTTCATATGCATACCTTTTTGATGTATCATTTTGCACATTTGTTGAATGAAGTTTGGCTGCGATTGTTTCAGTTGGACTAACACAGGCAAACGCATGGTTCAATATGATGTGGATATTATCACATGTATTTTGTGATAAGAAATCAATAAAGAAACTGTGATATGTAACCTGTACATGTCTTCTTGCTGCATTGTTTGGGGGGACTTACTACTAGTGCTTTCTTCACTCGTCCAAGATTTTATAATTTATATACATTTAAATATAGATATGTAAAAAGAGAAGATATATATAGTAAACACTAATCTGATATATATACATTTAAATATAGATATGTAAAAAGAGAAGATATATATAGTAAACATTAATATTTTAAATAGAAAATAGCATATTTGTATAGTTGTCATACATACCTTTTCAAAGCAAGTGGTTGGTTTGCCTTTCCTAATTGAGTTATGTGGTCTATTTCTTCAGTTGTTTGTTTTCCTTTTTCAGGATTTATGCTATGTTATAGAATAGGAACATATATTTAGTTCAATTTCAAAGAGCATATAGAAGTAAACAGTTAACAAGGAACATTAAAACCATAGAACCATACATATGTAAAGATAGAATGCATATATAGTAAACATTAATATTCTAAATACAAATTGGCATATTTGTATAGTTGTCATAGACATACCTTGCTGAACATTATTATTCTAAATACAAATTAGCATATTTGTATAGTTGTCATAGACATACCTTTGCAAAACAAGTGGTTGGCTTGCCCTTTCTAATTGCGTTATGGATTCTATTTCTTCAATTGTTTCTTTTCGTCTCTGAAGATTTAGGCTATGTTATAGAATAGTAACATATATTTAGTGCAAATTAGAAGTAAAAAGTGAACAAGAACATTAAAACCATAGAACCATACATATGTAAAAATAAAAATAGAATGCATATATAGTAGACATTAATATTCTAAATACAAATTACCATTTTTGTGTAGTTCTCATAGACATACCTTTGCAAAACAAGTGGTTGGTTTGCGCTTTCTAATTGGCTTATGCATTCTATTTCTTCAATTGTTTCATTTCCTTTTTCAAGATTTATGCTATGTTATAGAATAGTAAGACATATTTAGTACAAGTCAAAAGAACATATAAAAGTAAAACTTGAACAAGAAGACAAGATCCATAGAAAAGGAAAGGCAAAAAGAATATACTCTGTTTGTTTATGTTGCATGTTGTTGTTCTTTTTTCTTGGTCGTTCTGTTCAATTGAAAAGGGTTTTACTAGCAGAATCTGCATGCATAAATAGATGAGGTCATATCTGCAAATTTATGATAGGATAGTTGTGTTGGTTAATTGAAAAGGCTGTCTTTGGCATAAGTTGCATTGATCAATACAGAACGCCATATATGTAAATGTAGAATAGAATGCATAGTATGTATGCTGTTATCACTTCGTTTAGCACAAAAAGGATATTGTAGTATGCTTTAGTAAAATAGATATGGTAAAACCAATGAGGTATTGCAAAAATGTCAAAATTTGGAATTTTGTAAACTGTTTCATGTGTATATCATAGGTCAAGGACAAGAGATATTGTATCATGGTCAGACCAATATGCATCCAATACGAAAATTCTATACTTTATATTACCTAGATTTGCCCAAACATGGTCAATCAATGATTTGTGCATGCTATTAGTTTTGTCAACTAGGAAATGAAGATTGTAGTTTTGCATGTAGGTTTCTAGCTGCTTTGTTTTTTGATTGCAATGCACCATATCAATATTGAAGTCCCCTAATATAACTATGATATTGTTTAGATCTAAGTGGTATAAAGCTTTTGCAATGACATTGAGGATATTGTTTAGGTTTGCATGTGGCGATGCATATATATTGAGTATTGCAATTTGTAATGTGTGAACTTTTATTTTTGCAAGCAATGCTTCTACAAAGCAGTCTTCAAAATGGGTATGTTCAAGGATAATGATATTTTTCTTTATCAATATCATTACTCCATGCTTAATGCAACTTGAGATGCAATTGAAATTTTTGAAGTATTCATTTTGCATAGACAGCAACATATGTGTTTCTTGTAAGCACAAGATATCAGATTGCATTGTGTCATAGTCATTGCATATGTCAGTAAGATGCGCATGAAGATTGCGAGTGTTCAATGAAAGAATAAAGATGGATCGCAATGATTGTATTGATGAACAGTCGTATTCTAGTTGCCATTTTGCAGTGGTTTGCAAACGTTGCATTTCAGAATTTACTTTTTGCTTGACCTTGAAGTTACTATGTTTAAGAGGATTAAGCAAATACAATGATTCTATGTTTCTAACATGTGATAGTGCTGTGTATACTAGGCCATGCACTTGTACTCCAGTAGGGTCGAATGCAAGCCTATCCAAGGTTAAGCCTTGTGATCTATGTATTGTGCGTGCACATGCAAGTTGAATTGGAAATTGTTTTCGTATTTTCAATGGCGCCATCTTTGATGTCATAGGCATTGGTTTTGATATTCGCAATATTGGTGTCCAATCATGTGCTATCTCTGAAGTGTACAAATGACCTAGTTTTCTAGATTGTCGATGACCAATATTAGGGTCATGGAACTTAATCCATAGAACATCGACCTTATTTGTATGGGTATATGCTTTAACTATTCCATCTGCACCATTCACTAGCCCATCTGGTGCATCATAATTGCAAGCATACATTTCAACTAACATGTTCAACTTTATCAAAAGGTGCGGAGGCAAAATAGCCGTATGTTGATGAGCTGGGAAATTGTCGTTATTCTCCTCATTTTCGTCAATTGCATTAATCAAAATTTCTTTGCCAGGCATTAGCATCAACATTTTCTTGTTATGCATTGCAACATCTTTGTTTTTGTAAAATAAATAGGGAAATGTTGGATCATTTGGTACAGGGCGCATGCAACTTGTATTCATGTATGTTATATCGTCAGATGTTTGACAATTTGTTCGCATTCTATTTAACACTGATATGAATCTCTTATTTGTTTGTCGCATCGTCATATGCAATTCGAAGCACTTGACATTATCCTTCCAGAAATCATGTGTTATTGTTTGATTGTTGATTGTTGGTTGTTCAAAAATAAGAGAGTCTTGAATAGGTTGCGCTTGATAGAAATCACCACAAAATATGATGTCAATGTTCCCAAAGTATTTTGTTTGGACATGTTTTATGTTTCTGAGTCTATTGTCAATAGAGTATAAGAACCGACTTCCAATCATCGAGATCTCATCTATGAAAGCTACTTGCAATTCTTGATATAGCTTTGATAAGTTGTCCAATACTTCTTTGCTCAGTGAGAACAGTTGAGACTTGTTAAAAGGCATTAGCAATGCAGAATGGATTGTTGTTCCACCTGCATTATATGCAGATTTTCCTGTGTATGCTAATATTAGACCTTTTGGTTTCATAGGATCAGTTGTGTTTTGTGAATCATAAATTCGTATAAGCATTTGGAAAATCGCTTTTGCTGTGAGCATTTTACCTACACCTGCTCCACCTGTAATAAAAAGGTAAATTGGTTCCTTGTGGTTTTTTTTTTTTAATTGCAATGTCTTTTACAATTTCTTGTTGTTCTTTGTTCAAGATTCTTCTAAGTTTGTAATATTCATTGTTCTCCATTAAAAATGGATGGGCAGTAATTTGAAATCCAAGATTGACTTTTTTCTTCATTTCAAATTGTTTTGGAAATTGCAAGTCCGATTGCAAATCATATTCCTCATAATGGGAATTGTTCTATTGGTTTTGCATATTCATTTCGTTAGTATTCAAAGAACTAATTTGCTCATTTGCTGCAGTCTCTAAATCACCCCATGTTGGATTGATGTTATATGTAAATTTGGCTTCATTAACTTGAATTGTTTTTTCATGTAATGTATATGCAGAGAGCCATGTAGGCAATTCTTGTTTCAATGTATCTTCACAATTTTCAAATGGCATATATAACAATAATTTCTCTCGACAAAAGTTTTCAATATCATTGTGTTTGTTATATTTGACAAATCGTATAACATTTGGTTTTTTCCTTTTAGATATGGGTTTGCCATTTTTCTTGTAATTTGATACAAATTCTGCAAGGCAGATTTTGCTAATGGAACTTGGTCGTCCAATGTAGTAGTCAACAATGGAATGGCACATAACATCTTCTGAATCATCAGGTTCTTGTTTCAAAAGAATAGGCGGTTTAAGCATAAACGTGCGTTCATCAACTGGAAACGTGTTTACAAATATCCATTCCCTTGAACTAGAACTCAATGGCAATGAAAGTGCTATATGCACTGCTTGTTGAGCTGACATTTGCTGTAGATTGAGTAATGTATTTCCAAGTTTACGAATCATTTGCATAGCATCAATTTCATCTTTCTGATGCTCTTTGCGTATTCTTCTAAATGCATTTGTCATAGACTTGTCAATTTTGGTCATATATGAACTACAATATGATGCTGCAGCATATGCATTTAGCACAAATTGTGCATCTGTATTTGCATTCCATAAAGCAGGGATACCGTTTGCAAAACTGTTATTCCAAATGTGAGAAGGTTTTCGTTTCAGGAAAATTGTTGGTTGCTTTACTGTATGTTGTAATAGTTCTATGTACTCATTTTGTAGTAGGCCTATTTCTAGGAGGAAATTGTCATGTGTTGTTGAATCATTGTAGTTTGTTTGCTCCAAGAATGCAAAAAACGATATTGATTTCTCTACGATTTTTTTATTTTCTGCATTGGTTGGTTCAATGATCATTGTTGATTTCATTGGTGGCATGGGGAAGTTGTATCTGCAATTTGAATTTTTTCGCTTCTTACAACTTTTTGTATGGTGATGTTTATGCAATTTAGCAACATCTGGCTCCAAATGATCTGTATTACAAGTGATGTAATTGTCAAGAAACTTCTCAATTTCTGAGTTGCTTTCTTTTCCATATATTGGAGCATTCTCTATCCATAACGGTCCATGTTCATGTTCAGTTCCTCTATTTTGGAATTCTGTTACGAAATAGTAATCAGATATTTTTCCAAAGAATGTAGTATCTTGAGATATCAATCGCTTTATAGCATTAATTCTATGTCTATAGTATTGTCTACATGTGACTGGATATTTTCTTATAAGGTAGTCAATGTCATCATCTTCTAATATATCAATAGCATTTTTATTTGCTTTATTTCTAAACAATGTGACAAGTGTATCTACTAATGGTTTCCATCGATGTTCTGCACTTGTGAATGTCACAAAGAAAGTTGGAGGCCCCAGTTGTCGTATCATTGCAAATATGTTTTTCCTAATTTGTTCCAAATGGTCAGAAGATATGCGAATGTTTTTGAAATCTATGTATCCAATGTCAGACTTCAATAACTTTTCCAAATTTGCTCGATACTTGACATCTTTTGCTAATATTTTCCTGCCTTTTAGTTGTCCTTTTCTTATTCGCACCCATATGCAAGAAAGCACTTTATCAATTATTATTCGCATTGTCTTGAAAAACAAATTTGTTGTATGATATTGGAAGTCACCACTTGCTTGTAACAATTCCCATTGTACAATTTTTTGGTAACTAAACCTATTTGTGATGTCATGATCACGTGCATTGCCATAAAATAATGTTGGAAAGTTCATTTCTTCTGCATATTTGTCCTTGAAGATGCCTAATGGTCGTTGTCCTTCAGCAGGTGCCAATTCAATAATCTTGTCTTGCAGATCGTAGATGCGTTGTGATTCTATTAATCCATGCACCAATGTTTCAGTAGGTGTTTCATTATTTGCATCACTATCTGTATCACTTTCATTGTCACTGTTTGAATTTTGTACAATGTATTCATTATTCTCTTGTAAAACATGGGCCCAATTCTCATTTATACAAATGTTGCTATCTTTATAAAGACTTCTAGAACATAGTTCGTTCAATGCCTTCATGACAATAATCGGACGCACTTTACCTGTTTGGTATGCATTTTTGTATTGCAATCGTCTTTTCAATGCAACTGCAATTGTCATTGTATCATTTAGATATTGTGGCAATGCTTTTTGCACAATGTCCATATGAACTGGTACATTGATAATCGATCCTGTTAAGCCAATTTGTGACCGTCTATGTCCCCATTGTCTGATTTGTGCAAATGCAATTCTCAATGACACAAGTCTTTCTTCTAGGTCTGAAAGTATATTTATAGTTGGCAATGAAATGTTACGTCTTATTTGTTCATGTGCTGCAAATTGTGGTAGCTTTCCATTCTCGAGTGCTTTCTTGCAAGAAACACATATGTTTTCATTGCTAAAGGTCCTATTGTTCAACGTCAAATTCATATGCTTTTCTTGCAAATATATAGTGAAGAATCTAATATTTTTTGCAAAATGCAATTTGTTGCAAACTGCACATGTATTCCTAAGCGTGTCTTCGACTTTTTCCATATAAATTTGTATTGCATTTTTCTTTCTTGACTTCTTATTATAAAACGGTTTTTTGCATTTGTCATTGCATTTGCGTTTTGTACGTATGAATTGCTTTAGCTTGTGATAATTCAGCCTACAATCCTTAGTTGGTTGCATTTGCTCTAAATGACATGCTATCTCAAATGCAATATTATTGCTAAAATGTACTTGAGATATACATTGCTCTTTTTCTAGTACATGCTCATGACACAATTGATTACAAACATCATTTTCTTCCATGCACAATTGTTGAGAATTGTGAACATATTCTTGTATCATTGCATGGTAGTGAATATGTGATGTATTTGTCATGAATGACAAGATGTTAACAATATCACTGCATCTCAAATAAGCGGAACTGTAATTGACAAAGTTATTAGTAACAGAGGACCATACTTGGATATTGACTTTGAATATGACAGATATCCATTGTAGACAAAATGGTCCGCCTTCCACTTGTCCTTTTTCATATGGCATTGCCATATTTATCAGATATTGTTGCCAGTTGCTATTCATTGTATAATGTATCGCATCAACTACTAGGTATTGCTCTAAACAATGCAACGCCTCTTGATTCTTATGCATAACTGCATTGCAAAAAGATTGCACAATGTAAAGTTGCAAACACTCTGCATTGAATTCTGTTGCTACTAAATAGAAAATTGCATTAAAGACATTGTCACCACAATTAGATGTCACTTGCTTTGCAATTGTTAGTCCATTTAAAAGCATATTATTTGCAATGTGCATCCAATTGCTTTCAATATCTTTGCAAATAGGTGATAGGTAGATATTAGACTGGTTGCAAATGCAAATTGGAAACTTTTGGTAAACCAATGGTTCATAATGACCACTAACATGATTTGCATCGTGAAAGAGAATGCAATATGGAATTGCATTTTCATGTTGATTGAAGAGCAAATATCTCGTTTTTCTTGTCAATGACCAAACTGCAATTGATATATCTAGCCATTTAGCTAACCAACGTATGCAAAAGGTATCACCCCATAAACCTCGTTCAAACTCCTTTATATTTGTAGATGCAGAATAACGCATTTTATGAAGATATGTACCAATATCATTAACACCATGTAACTCGTATAGGAACTCAGGTGCTAGTTCATATTGATATGATTGTATTGCTTCAATGTCATTGTTCTTTAAGCAAAAAAGAAAGTGGTCTATTAACCCATTTCGCAATTCATTTGAAGTATAAAGAAAATGTAGAAGCATTTCGAATGAGTCAAATAGACAATCTCCTACAGTATATGAAAATGCATTTAGTCTAAAAAGACCATTTCTTTTCAATACAATATCAATGTTCTTAGGCAAAATGCATTGCAATCTGAATTTGTAATTGTCAACATCTATTATTTCTTCCATCATTTGCAATTGCTTACCAGAGTTGGCTTTTGCAATTGTCTTGTACAACTTTGCAAAAAATGTTAATGAAGTTAGCAAAAACTGAACATGATTGTTTTGAACAAAATGTATGTATATTAAAAAAATAGGCTATTGCATTATCTTGGTAAACAAATATCAAATTTCTAGCAACAAGCGATATTTATAAATAACAAAGAAATTGGAAATGGAAACAATGCAAAGACATAATGAAAAAATGGAGCATAATTCTAAGAATATTTGTGCAAGTTAACAAAAGGGAACAATCGAAACACAAAATGAAGTTAACAAAAGGAAGCAATGGAAAGACAAAATGAACAAATGCAACAGAACTTTAAGAATATTTCTGAAAGTTAACATCATTGTCAATTGCATTTGTGAAATAAAATACCCATGAGGCTATTTATGAGTTTTACATAAGTGGTGCAACAATTCAACTGTCAAAATATAAAAAGTATTGTCTCTGATTTGTGCTAGGTTGCAAATCCAACATATTCCAAGGTAAAAAGTTTCCTGCTATTCGGTATCAGACTATGGTTATACTATATGGATCTAAACAGAATTCAAGGATCAAGGAACCCAAACAAGGCATTGAGAACCAGATACGAGTAGTGCATAAGCGTACTTCCATAACGCTTCTCAACAAGATCCATCATTATGGGACGCTGCAGGTATGATCCATATAAATGATGAACATGTAATATGTTCAAAGGACAGCTTTGGCAAACACAGCAACAATCTGCCTAAGCAAATTGTCCCAAGACTGTTGGCAATTGTGGCATGTGAAAAAAGATGCCCAAAAATTACAGATCTTTGATGATTCACAAATTGTGGTGAATTGGATGAATGGAACAAATTCATTGGATAATTATAAATTTCAACCTATATTTCAGGAGATTCAACTTGCTTAAACAGAGTATTTAACACATTATGTTTCAACATGTTTACAAAGACAGGAACATGGAAACTGATGGACTGTCAAAAGCAAGATTACACTTGGTAGCATGAGCTTGGATCATTCAAGAGAGAGTGGAAGGAGAGCTCATGGAATGTCTTGACACACTTTTCATGTAATCATGGGATTGTTTAAATGTCAATATCTATATGTATATTTTTTTATGGCACTGTTTATGAACATATCTAGGACCTAATTTTTTATGAGACAAAACTGGTTTCAAACCTGTGATGTATGTCAGAATGACCATGACAGGGCTGTCATATTGACATTTTTGAAAACTGGTTATGAAGCAACATATCTTCTCAGCCATACTTTTATCACTTCCTATGCTTAAGCATATCTCTATATCTATATTTTTCTATGGGACTGTTTATGGACATATCTAGGAGCTAATTTCTTATGAGACAAAACTGGCTTCAAAGCTGTGATATATGTTAGAATGACTATGATAGGGCTGTCATATTGACATTTTTGAAAACTGTTTATGAAGCAAGATATGTTCTCAGCAATACTTTTATCACTTCCTATGCTTAAGGATATCTGTGAAATGCAGAAACATATATAATAAATGTAATTTTGTTTTCATAATAAAATAATTTTTTCTCTGTGAGCAGAATAAGGTAGTTGAACATCATATCAGAACCAATCTGGTTATAACTAGCTAACATGAGATTTTAATCTAAGGTTTAAATAGACAAAATGTCTTGATACATCATTATACGGAGCTAGTTGCATGCATTACCCAACTTCTACTTGTTGGGATCATCTCAAATAATATTATTGTTATGATTATAACAATTGATAATATTAATATTAATATTAATGTAAACACAGAATAAACAATGACAATTCCAGATTTGAATTCCAATATAATTGAATGAGAGAAAAAATATAAATGACCGAATACAGCTTAAATATCTATATTTTTTAAAACAATCACAGAGTAACTCGACTATAAATCTAGAGTAACTGAACCATAAACCTACACAATGCAAAAATTAAAAGCCTAACAAATTCACAAAAAGCAATTAATAGAAAAATTGACAAAAAGCAATTAGTCGAATAACGCCGTACCTGGAACAAAGCCGAGCGTTCAAATTCCTTCTCGTCTAGACCATATTCATGCACAACAGAGCCTGTACCAAGAATCACAGCTTCACCTAGGTCATCTCGGCCCAAATGACAAGGAAGTCACATGGTGCTCGAAACTGACATTTACAGAAATTTCCATAAAACCCATGCAGGTAAGAGAAACCCTCAGTATCACGGAAAAGCTTATAATTTTCGCAAACGAAACATTTCATCCAATATATAAACAACAACAAACGAACAACATCTAGTACCAATATAGCAAACCTTCAATTCAACACTTCTTAACAAAGCAAATGAACTTAACACTAACTAAATGAACTTAACAGAGTTGTTAACAAAGCAACCTTCCGTTCTAGGAGTAATATCAGAGTCGAATATTCATACATCCATAACAGAATTACAAACTTAAAGAAACATTATGGACCAAAGTAAACATACACATAAATTATACGAGCGAAAAACCTTGAATACACGCCTAAGATAGGAAACCGTGCAGTTACAAAACAGACTGCAATCTTCAATATTTTAACATTTCAAACAGTTCAAAAACCCCAATTTATTTAGATCTTCATGTGCAAAAACAGTTCAAACTACAAAAGACTGCCACTCAATCTGTACCAAGAACCATAGCTTCACCCAGGTCGTCTCGGCCCAAATGATAAGGAAGTCACATGGTGGTCGAAACCGACATTTACGGAAATTTCCATAAAACCCATGCAGGTAACAGAAACCCACAGTATCACGGCAGGCAGGAACCGCATTGTGTTTTCACCGCAGACAATACAACAAATACAAACGAAAAATCGCACAGATTGCAGAGCTAAACAACCAAGTAACAATAATAACCCAAAGGGCGCGAACAGGGTAAAACCCAAGCCGAGTAACTTTCCAGGATCTCGAGCAGGGACAGTTGTCCGCCGATAAGACCACCACAGCACATGCCGTAACCCAAGTTAATTGTAAATCAATCTGAATTTATTACCAAATCAATTGTATACTGTCCGATTCATACCAGCGTTACACATCCGCTTGGGAGTCACGGGACCACGTGCCCTTCACCTCGAACGATGCGAAGCCCCCAATAAGACCCCAAAACCTTTCCACCCCCAAAACCTTGGTTCGACTTAGGTTATATGGTTCATATAATCAAAAATCACGTCGGTCAACCAACGGCCAGCGATCGATCGATCGCATATAGTCCCCGGCAGGGATCACGGAGTAACTCGACTATAAACCTAGAGTAACTGGACCATAAACCTACACAATGCAAAAATTAAAACCCTAACAAATTGACAAAAAGCAAGTAATACAAAAATTGACAAAAAGCAATTAGTAGAATAACACCGTACCTGCAACGAAGCCGAGCGTTCGAATTCCTTCTCGTCTAGACCATATTCATGGACAACCCAGCCTGTGCCAGTACCATGAGAAAATGTGCAAATGACGAAATTGGTTAACGAAGTCTGCACACAAAACCCTCAGTATTCAACCAGAATGCCATTAACTTATAATGCTCAAATAACCATGGACTGTTGCATGCAGGTAACAGAAACCCTCAGTATTTAACCAGAATGCCATTAACTTATAATGCAGTAGCCGAACTTAACCTCTAAACAATACAACCAAGAATCACAGCTTCACGCAGACATTTACCGAAATTTCCATAAAACCCATGCAGCTAAGACAAACCCTCAGTATTCAACCAGAATGCTATTAACTTATAATGCTCAAATAACCATGGACTCTTGCATGCAGGTAACAACAACCCTCAGTATTTAACCAGAATGCCATTAACTTATAATGCAGTAGCCGAACTTAACCTCTAAACAATACTACCAAGAATCACAGCTTCACGCACACATTTACTGAAATTTCCATAAAACCCATGCAGCTAAGACAAACCCTCAGTATTCAACCAGAATGCCATTAACTTATAATGCTCAAATAACCATGGACTCTTGCATGCAGGTAACAGCAACCCTTAGTATTTAACCAGAATGCCATTAACTTATAATGCAGTAGCCGAACTTAATCTCTAAACAATACAACCAACAATCACAGCTTCACGCAGACATTTACCGAAATTTCCATAAAACCCATGCAGCTAAGACAAACCCTCAGTATTCAACCAGAATGCCATTAACTTATAATGCTCAAATAACCATGGACTCTTGCATGCAGGTAACAACAACCCTCAGTATTTAATCAGAATGCCATTAACTTATAATGCAGTAGCCGAACTTAACCTCTAAACAATACAACCAAGAATCACAGCTTCACGCAGACATTTACCGAAATTTCCATAAAACCCGAGCAGGCAGGAACTCCACCGCAGACGAAAAATCGCACAGACTGCAGAGCTAAACAAGCAAGTAACAATACCAACCCAAAGGCCGCGAAGACAGTAAAACCCAAGCCGAACTTTCCAGCATCTCGAGGAGGGACAGCTGGCCGGCCATCAGACCACCACAGCGCATGCCGACCACAGCTAAGACAAATCCTCAGTATTCAACCAGAATGCCATTAACTTATAATGCTCAAATAACCATGGACTCTTGCATGCAGGTAACAGAAACCCTCAGTATTTAACCAGAATGCCATACAGTAGCCGAACTTACCAAAGCCACACCGAGCAGGCAGGAACTCCACCGCACACGAAAAATCGCACAGACTGCAGAGCTAAACAAGCAAGTAACAATACCCGAGCAGGCAGGAACTCCACCGCAGACGAAAAATCGCACAGACTGCAGAGCTAAACAAGCAAGTAACAATACCAACCCAAAGGCCGCGAAGACAGTAAAACCCAAGCCGAACTTTCCAGCATCTCGAGGAGGGACAGCTGGCCGCCGATCAGACCACCACAGCGCATGCCGACCACAGCTAAGACAAACCCTCAGTATTCAACCAGAATGCCATTAACTTATAATGCTCAAATAACCATGGACTCTTGCATGCAGGTAACAGAAACCCTCAGTATTTAACCAGAATGCCATACAGTAGCTGAACTTACCAAAGCCACACCGAGCAGGCAGGAACTCCACCGCAGACGAAAAATCGCACAGACTGCAGAGCTAAACAAGCAAGTAACAATACCCGAGCAGGCAGGAACTCCACCGCAGACGAAAAATCGCACAGACTGCAGAGCTAAACAAGCAACTAACAATACCAACCCAAAGGCCGCGAAGACAGTAAAACCCAAGCCGAACTTTCCAGCATCTCGAGGAGGGACAGCTGGCCGCCGATCAGACCACCACAGCGCATGCCGACCACGTGCCCTTCACCTGCGCCACGTGCCCTTCACCTCGAACGATGCGAAGCGCGTAATAAGACCCCAAAACCTTTCCACCCCCAAAACCTTGGTTCGACTTAGGTTATATGGCAAATATAATCAAAAATCGCGTCGGTCAACGCAAAGTCAGCGATCTATCGATCGCATATAGTCCCCGGCAGGGACTAATAATAATAAGGTCAAACTTAATTATTCTAAACAATAAAACTAATAAATAAAATAAATAATAATAAGCAAAAACTGAATAAATTAACAAAATATAAAATATAAAATAAATCAAAATAATGAATTAATTTTATTATTTAAATCAAAAGGAAGGTGCTATAGAAAAAAACAAAAATAATAATATGGTCAAATTTAATTATTCCAAATAATAATTCTTTTTTTTAGAAAAATAATAATAATTAAAAAAATGAGTAATAAATAAGTAAATATGAAATAAAGGAATACCAAAAATTTTGATTAAAAAAATAAAAATAAATAAATAAACAGATAAATAAATATTATAAAAACTTAGGAAGAAAAGGCAGGGATCCAACACTTGCTAATATTCCAACCATCATCTCTATTCAAATTGATAGGTCTCCTTTCAATTTCCAAGACCTCCATAAACTTACGGTGATGAAAATGATCAATCATTGCAATGACCCTTGCATTTTCAATGCAAATGTGATGTGTTGTCTTTTCTGCATGTTATGTCGAAGCATACGAGCATGACCTTCCATGTTTGATGTTAGTTGTGTTATTTCCTAAATCTACCTCAGGCTGAGAAAGGCAGGATCAAGGGTAACACCAAACCACGCTTAACCTGGTAGCTAGCACTACTAGGTCGGGAGAGGGCTCTCTCCTTGTTAATCTCAGAAGAATATGGTCAATAGAGCTTAAGATGACTGATGTAAAGACTGATTTTAGGCTAGGTATATGCTCAGAGGAGTTTGATTGAATTTTTTGGTTGATTTGCTAGCTCAAATGTGAAAGGCAAAATTGGGTCTGAGGAATTGACACAGTCTTGCAGAGGTTTCTGTGGGGCGAGGTAGGCAAATGGTTTAGTACTTTGAATTAAGTGAAATGGAGAGTCTTAAGACTAGTGAGGAGTTGGAGAGGGCATGAAAGTCTCAGGGATCCTCTTCAAACAGTTGAAAACATGAATAACTAAACAAAACCCTAGGTAGAGCACTGCAACATCAATGAATTCTACCTTTATCCTTGATTCATTTAGTTAAGCTGAACAAAGAAAGACAATGGCATACATAAACACATGTAAACTTGCATTATAGAATGAAAAACAATACCAAATCAAGTTTCCACAAGAATCCCACAAAATGCTGCAAACCCTGGTCTATTCCTTTGCCAAACTGCAGAGATGAATGTACAATAATGCTCAAAGCATTCACAAGAGTCCAACCTTTACCAATGACTGAAAAACTACTAGATATAGGCAAAAAACAACTCATGCTAGGCTTTAGGGGTCGAATTCATGAGTTTAGGAGCTATTTCAACAAGATCTAAACTAAGAACTGAAAAGTAGGCAGTGGAACAGCTTGCCTCTAAAACCTAGGAAACTGATTCATTCAGTTTCAAACTACCTTTTCATGATGTATCTACCTCCATGAGTGAAATTTTAGCATATTTACATCAAATTCCATCAAGTTACATCAAATTATATCATGTGTTTGACTAAGAGAGAGAAAAAAGTCAAACTGGGAAAAAACTAGGCGAAAAAACAAAGTTTTTTGGCAAAAAATGACAATTTTGCATCCTGTGCGTCGCACCTCTGTCCCTGTGCGTAGTGCCTTTTTGCAACTGATTTTGGAGGCCTTCTTGTCCACCAAATTTGCTCCAAATTGGATTTTTGGAAAGATCTATCTGTCTACTTTCTAGAATAGGTGGAATTTTTGAATTTGGTGTCCATTTGCCCCTCCAAAAGTGAGTTCTCCCAACACTGCTTCTTGTGTGGCCAAAAAGGGACAAAAATGGCATTTTTGAGGTGTTTTTGACCCTTTTGGAAGCTCAAAACTTGACAAAATTTCTCGGCCCTTTCTGGGCATTCATATTTTTGCCTGAGGAATCCAAAAATGCTGATTTTTCCTCCAAAGGAGGTCCCTAGCAAAAGCGCGCGCCAGGTGGCGCGGCGCACCAGGCAGAAAAATCTGTGTTTTGCTCCAAAAATTCAAAATTGACAAAAAGTATCCCAAATTTCTTGAAATTTGGGCTGAGTGTCCTGCATCAAGTGCTATGTTGGGCTAAGGAAGCCTCAGCCAAAATCTTGAGCTTGTCTTGCTCTTTTCTCTTCCTCAAAGCTTTCCTCAACTTGGCCTTCAAAGTCCTAATTCTCGCTTTGCAAACTTTGTTTCTCGCCAAATAGTGATAGGCCATGTGCCTCAACATCTTTTTCTCTTTGTTGGCCTTCTCCAACATCTTTTCCAAGTGCATGTTTGCCCTCTCAAGCCAAGATTCATGATCAACTTCAATTTCTTGTTTAAGTGGTGTCAACTTGACTTTCCTCCTCTTGGCAGCTTGCCGGTTTTCTCTTATGTTTTGGAGCTCCATGATAGTTTGCTGGTCCTCTAACTATTTGTTCCTTTGCTCAAGATAATTAATCACCCACTTGGCTCTTTCCAGGTTGAGAGACAAGTCATGAATGTCAGCTTGTTGTTCCTGGATGATCTCCTTGAGCTTTGAGCTTTGGGAGCCCAAATCAATGTCATCATCCTGAATGAGAGTTAACTCCCTCTCTTGACCTTCTGAAGGCCCCTCATCATGCAATGGCTACTTACCCTTGTCCTGTACCTGCTTTGCTGTTGAAGGAAACGAGACCCCTTCCACCCTGGGTGGAGATAGTACTCGTTTTGCTGCTGCAAACAATCTTCTTGTGCCCTTTTGGTAAGTGACAAACACTGGCACACTGGTGGTTTGAGTCTCATGCACCTCTTGCTGATGTGAAGGCTCTCCTGCCTCATGAAAAACTGATGGGGGCACTTGAGGACCTGTGAAGACCTCATGTGAAATGAAATCATCCCATGAAACATTCAGTAAACTAAGCTGATGTAAAACCACAATCTTGATCAATGCAAAGTGATAGATGCTGTTATACTGCTGATGAGGAGGTTTCCTTTGCACCAATGTGGTCATTTTCTCAATATTCTGGCATATGAAATAGGGGATGTTCATCATCCTCACCCTAGTAAAATGCATCAACAATCTGATATGATAGGTATATAGGCGAGAAAATCTGCCTTCACAACTGAAATATTTGATTATGAGTTTCATAAGGGGAGCATATGTGTCTTGTAGGTACCTGAAAGTGAAGACCCTACTGATATGCCTCTGAAAACCAGCCTTAATATAAGGCTCATAATGATCTCTATCCACCAGCTGTCCCTTGTTCCACTGCTCACCCACATTCGGAATGCCTGTTGCTTCAACTATAGTCTCAGGTGTCAAGGTGAATGTCACACTTGCCAAATTGACCTGGCCATTGTGAAGATGGAGCACAAAAAGTCTGGCAAGCTCATGGTGGTATTTGACTCTTTTCACCATCTCACAAACTTGGAAGCAAGATTGATGTTTGAAGCATGCTACAACAAGAGGGCAAGCCAACAACTCAGTAAGTGTAGTGGGCTCCTCTCGGATATGTTTTCCACTCTTGTGAGGTCTCCTTGGTGCATGAATTTCTTTGGAGGAGTCACTTACTGTTTCCTCATTTCTGTCATAAGATGAATCTGACTCCATGTTTGCCATTATTTGATGTTTCTTAGATGAGTATGAAGAGATTTTATAGGAACAATAGGTATTTGTTGCTAAATGACAGGGATTGATGGTGGGGGACAGTGAATGAGGGGTTGGGATGCTGCTTGTAGGGTTTTTGGGAATGGCAGGGTTTGGGGAACAGGGATTAGGGATGTTAATTAGGGTTTGGGAGTAGTGGGATTAGGGATTAGGGTTTTCAGTTTTGGGGATAGGGGGGATAGGTAAGTGTAAGTGAAAGAGGGAAGGAGAAAAGAGGTGAATGAAATTGTAGTGAGGGGATGTGAAAATGGTAGAATGATAATTAGATAGCATAAACTGTAATTTTGCAAACCCTAGGGAGCTTTCTCAATACAATTGTGCAAGGAACTAGGGTTTTGTTTTTTACCTATTGAAACACCATAAAAACTGATGAAAACCTCTTGCAATGGTGCTAGGGATGTTTGACTTACTTGGAAAGAGGAATTTGCAAGTTTTGAAGGTAGATGAGGTGATTTGGATGAATTTTGTGCTTAGAAGACTGGTGCTCCACGCCCACTAATAGGTACGCTGCACCTCACTGGTTCATCACGCCAGTTATAATGCCAGTGTAAAACTTGCACTGCGTGCGCCGCGCCTCAAAATTTTTATAGTTTGGTTGCAAATTCGCTCCTTTGGCTCAAAAACACGATTTAGCACTTGTTTTTCTTCTTTGGCACACAAATGAGCTCTTTGACATGAAAAAGACTTTATATACAAATGATTTTAATTTTTCACTTATAAAAACCCACTTTGTAATGTTTGGATTTCACTTGCTTTTTTAAAACTCTGTTTTGGCAGTTTGACTTGCTTTTTGCCTTTGATGGACTAAATGCTTTGAAATTTTGATTCTTTTGCAGGAACTGGAGTGCAGGAGCTTGGCAAGGTGACCAGGGCTACATCTCGAAATTATTACATATAGGAAAAATGAAATTACATGAAATCTTGTACATAAAACATAAAAAACTCTGTTTTTCCTCAAAACAGGGTTTTGAGGAAAAATCAATCACTGAGCATGTGATTATTGAAATTTTTGTTGCTGAGACTTTATTTGACCTCCTCATGTGCCTGCTAACCATTATTGAGCTTTTACAAGACCTTATTGACAAAACCCTAGACCTAATGAGACCTAAAACCCTAAAAATGACTTTTGCAGATGTAATGGCAGAAAATGACTGTAAATGACCTGAATGTATGAAAATGGGCCAACAGGTAAAGATCATGAGGGAAAATTTATAATATGCCACTACCATTAGATGATCCATGATCTTAATGGAATGCAGATGATCAGATGAGACACCTAACATGCAGTGCAGTAAGAGTATTTTTGGTCACTGATGGAGGGATGAAGATACTGACACTGACAAGTTGCGTGCTCATGAATCCTTTGATTAATTGAGCGACCAATTTCACCAATGTATGGATTCCCATAAGAGCATGGGATGACATAAACACCTTTCCCATATTTAGGGTTCACAGGGTCCTTCATTGATGTTAGGGAGCTTTGGATAGTATTCAGAAAATATTTAGGGGCTCCTAAATACTATCTGAAGCTCCCTAAGATCAGTGAAGGGCCCTGTGAACCCTAAAGGTGGGAAATGTGTTTATGTCATCCCATGCTCATGTGGGACTATGTACATTGCTGAAACTGACCAATCAATTAATCAAAGGATTCACGAGCACACAATCGACATCAAACATGGAAAGTTTTGCTCCTTCGCTTTAATAGAACATGCGGAAAAGACAAAACATCACATCTGCATTGGGGAGGTCAGGGTCATTGCAAGGATTGATTATTTTCATCACCATAAGTTTAGGGAGGCCTTGAAAATTAAAAGGAGGCCTAACAATTTGAATAGAGACGATGGTTGGAATATTAGAAGGTGTTGGATCCCTGCCTTGTCTTCTTAAGTTTTTATAATATTTATTTATTTTATTTTTTAGGTATTCATTTATTTCATATTTATTTATTATTCAATTTTGTATTTTGTATTTTTTTATTCTTCTATTTATTATTTTCTTTTTATTATATTTTAAATATCGTTCGGAATAATTAAATTTGACCATATTATTTAATTTTTATTTTTTTTTCTATAGTACCTTCCTTTTGATTCAAATAATAAAATTAATTCATTATTCTGATTTAGTTTATATTTTATTTATTTATTCATTTATTTTTTCTTGTTATTGTTTATTAGTTTTAGTGCTTAGAATAATTAAGTTTGACCTTATTATTATTGGACCTTCGTTTTTATTAAAATAATAATACTAATAAAATTAATTTAATTCATTATTTACAACCAATTTCCAACTGTTACTTTATTTATATTAAAAATTTGAATGATCATTCTTTAGTTAAAACTAGTATTATATTCTAACGACTAGAAAACATCTCTCTACATCTATTTAATTTGATGCCATGGTCTGGTTCTTCATCTTGTCTTGAAGACAAACCATACTAGATGGTTTGAAAAACGTTGACTTAAAGTTTCCTATCTGGTTTTTACTGAAAGATATCTCATCATCTATATATATATTTTATATTTTTAATTATGTTCGAGTAATTAGACACATGACACTGTGATTTGTTCACTTTTTATAGGTGCATATGTTCCCATCTATGTGGGCATATGGACATCATTTTTAGATGGAGGATGTCAATGATGGATGTATGACACATGACTGTGGAGTGGAAGTCAAGTTCGAATATTCTAGTTGGGCTAGCCACTGTGATCAAAACCTAATGTTGGGGACGTTAGGTAATGTTGGAAAGATACAAGAGATCATTCAAGTGGACCTCTCTTCGTTCCAATGTTTTATTATTAGGTGAAAATGGTGGGACACCTTTGATCAGAATAATGTAAAGGAAGATCGCGATAGTGGGCTGATATCTATCAACTTTAGAAAGATGTGGCATGAAGTTAGGGAGCCTTATGTTTTCCCAAAGCACTACAACCAGGTGTTTTTTTACCCTGATGTGTAGGGATTGGTGGTTCGTATTAAGACATGACCCTAGATCAAAACTTATTTTTTAGAACAACAATGTTATCATGCCAAGCGAGGAAGATAATCAGGGTGATGACAATGAAGAGAGATATGTACTTGTGTTATTTCATCATTTCTATTATTGTTGTATGTTTTTGTAGATAAAAATTAAGGGAGACAAAGTATGAGATGAAATCAAGAGGCTCTCCAGGTGAGTCAATCTTCACTTGGAAAATGCGTAAGCACTCAACACACTTCATTCAATCAAAGTCTCGTACATATAAAATCGTACATTAATTTGGTGGTTTGAACCACTCCCTAAATAATAGGATCTAGAACCTAAATAGAGGATTTCAATCCTAATGTACAACAACAATTGACCAGATACATTAATCCAGAAAAGGCTAGATTTCTCCATTAATCATAGTTCCCTCTTAATGGAGAAATTCACCCAAAGTAATGTTTTTTCTTCCTTGGCTTAACATAGGCCACTTGATGTGGTTTGTCTTCATCATTTGTGATAGATAACACTCCATGGAGTGCAAGATTACTTGAAGCAATACTTCCAATATCAATCATCTCAACATGAGAATCTTTCCACCCACAAAAGGTTTTATCTGATTCCATGTGCTCCTTGCGAATTGCCCCATTAAATTCCATTCTCCTTATTATTAATAATGTATAATATGATATATTCTTTCCTCCATAGGTTAATTTGGAGCTTTGAGATGGAAAAACTTGAGAGGATGATTGAATTACATAAGAATTGTTAGTTCCATTGAAGCCACCTCTATTTCCTTTTTGTCTCTATTGTGCTCTTAGTTTTGTGTTTCATTCATTATCATCTGGATCTTCAACAATATGTTCATGACTCGAGTGTTTACAGTCTTCCTCATGAACAACTGATGGCTCTTATATTGCAAGGTCTTTTTGAGCATATCAAGCTCATGATACTTCTCGTCATTAATAAAACCACATTTTTCATCAGAAAATTCTTCAAACTCAAAAATACTACCCAAGCCAAAAATGTTTCCAAATGAGCTCATGAAAAAGGCATCATCAAAAGGATCAATGTCAAATACGTCTAAAAATACAAACATATTGGCAACGCCCCACTTATCTCACTCCAAATTCCTTTCCAAGAATCCACACAAACCTGATGTGACAAGAATTTCGTGCAAACAAAAAAATTCGACACAACTAAAACAATTATTGTACAACTCCTCACCTCCTCGTTCATGCTAGCACACATACCCACTATGTTTGGACACAATGCTGGTAGGAAGTAGCACAAAACAAAAACAACTCCAACGTGGCAGGTCACATGGGAATTCAACCTTGGAGTTACGCCAAATCACGTCCTTTGATTGGTGCAACCGATGGTTATGACCAAATGCATCGCAGCCTTTGACTGGACTAGTGCTTGTGACCAAATGCACAACACCCTGCTGCACACCATGCTTTTCGATCCACACCATGTTATTGTTTCACTGATCCACATGAACAACATTGCCTCAAATCGATGTTGCTTTCCCACACTTTGATTTCGACGACTCCATAGCAGATCTGCACTCACAACGATTGTTCACCATGCTGTTACGTTGTGCAGATGCTCAACAACTGGACTGTAGGGAGATCCACAAAAGGTACGAACAAAACAGCAAGGCACCACCACTCTTCCACCAACAGGCCATCACAGACACCACCACAACCCTCATTGCCTCCTTCTCACATCAAGAGAGTGTTCACTGTGGGGCAAAGAGTGAAAATAGGTCACTTCAGCTGCAACTCAAACTTTGTTTGCCTTCTCCAATTTCCACATGCATTATAATTATATCTCAGCTACAACAGAACAACTATTGGGTGAAAGAAATATGAAGATCACTGTCTCCCTCACAGCCACCACCGATGTTATCTGTGGGCTATTCGATCACCAGAGGCAGAAATAAATGCACGCGGAAAATGCACGCAGGCCGCTCCAACATGCCACACACCAGGAAGAGGATGTGTTCCTGCCTTTCAAACTTTCGCTCTCGTCACCAGAGATCACGCAGTCCACCTTCAAGGACTCAGCCTCACTTAACAAACAACACATACCTTCAAGGAATCGACCCTCACTTAACCGACAACACACAAGCCTCTGATCCCAGGCTCTAATACCAAGATAAAAATTAAAGGAGACAAAGTATGAGATAAAATCAAGAAGCTCTCCAGGTGAGTCAATCTTCACCCAGAGAATGCCTAAGCACTCAACACACTTCATTCAATCAAAGTCTCATACATATAAAATCATACATTAGTTGGGTGGTTTGAACCACTCCCTAAATAATAGGATCTAGAACCTAAATAGAGGGTCTCAATCCTAAAGTACAACAACAAACAACCAAATACATTAATCTAGAAAATACTAGATTTCTCCATTAATCCAAGTTTTGTTTTCTTTATTTTGCTAATTATATTGTTTTTATATTCATCTTGTTGGCATTTTATATAATTGGTAAGATTCACAAACGATTTTACATGTTTTTGTGTGGTGGAAACATTTTTACACTTAAAACTAAGTATTTCCAATTGTAAACAATATCTATGATAATAAGGATTCAAGGTCATAATCCTTCTCAAATAGGAAAATGAGAAGAATATAACTAAAATGAGAAAATAGTGAATTTTTAAACATTAAAGATTTAGTCTCAATTTAGATACTTATTGGTTTATTAATCAATTCACGTGTTTTTTCTTCTTGTTTACTTCAAAATCAATATAAATCATGTAGAGATAACTCTATGAGGACTTTAACAATGAAAGAATTGTGCATTAATATGTAAGATTAAATTCTTGACATAAGAGATAAAGTCATGTTTACTATATTTAAATTATAGTTCTTGCAATATTGTGTAAACTAAAAGGAGGTCCTGTGCATGTATAAAATGTTGATTACATCTTTTTATGGACCATAAGAGAAATAAATGGGCTTACATGGATGCATTAGAGGCTCTAATTTTTTCTTCATGGATAATGGAACAATTTTGACTTTTATTTTCAATGGTAAATATAAATAAAAGTTGAATTAATAAATATTTTATGACTATGAATTAAATGATAAATAATGTGATGGTGATTAAGAAACATTTGTTTGACTTCCAAATAGACTTGGTGATGCATTTTTTTTCTCTTTCCTATTTATATTATGTAAACTAAATATATATTTTTATGTATTTATAAGTAAAATATTTAAAGTAGTCATATCTTTATCATTGTGAACATAATGTAATATTAGATATCATTTTTGGGATTCAACTACGTTAAGTAAGTCATTCAAACGTATGACCATTTCCATGAGAGGTAGTCGTAACTGACTAATTTCTCATGATTTTTGAATAGTTCACTTAGCACTCATTGCATCGGGTGATGCTCACAGGGGTGAAGAAGTGGGATTGAAACTAGTGAAATGTGGAGAACGAATCACATAGCATCAATCATCACTTCCGGGGCTTGCACCCGGTAACCAGGGCTTCCCAGGAGGTCACCCATCCCAGAACTCCTCTGGCTCAAGCGCGCTTAACTGTGGAGTTTTCCCCACAATCAAGCCCACTTAGCTTGCTACCCCATTTGCAAAACCTTAGCAAGTATTGTGCCTCATGAACCATTCAAGTAGAGATCCCTTGACTCCTTTTGAATTTAAGTATGGGGGATTTACGCAGTGCATTATATTTAGAAGAAATGTAATATTAGTTAGAAGAAATGTGAAAACATCAAATTTAGTGACTATCTTGTGATAAGTATGTGGAAAAATTAATGTTTCTTGAGTTGTTCACTAAGAAATAATCAAATTTATTATTTGTCAAAAGTTTAAATCTAATATAGTATGATTATTGTATTATTTAAGTCATATTTATTTTTTAAAATAGTTAAATTTAAAGAACCAAAATAGCACCAAAATGTTATATCTTTTTTACTAGAAAAAAGTTCACATGTCTCTTTAAGGGAGAGCTTCCAATAGGGCAAATCTCCAACTACAAGTAACTTCACAACCCTTATTTTACATTTCTTGATCCTTATCTTTAGAGAGAGAAAAAATTAATTTAAATTGGTAAGAGTTGTTATAAATATTATATTTAAATTGCTTGAAAATCTCATAACTTTAGTAATAAATTAAATTTGATTAAAATATAGTTTTTAAAATTAATATACTAAACCTAAATTAATTGTAAAAAATGACATAGGATTTTTGAATTTAACAATAGATTGAATTTTATAAACCAATATTTAATTGGTTAAATTGTATTTTTGAATAATTTATTATTTATTAATATTTTATATTAAAAATTGAATGAGTTACACATTTCGTCTGATTAAGAACTAACTAAATTATTTTACGTTTAATTGATTTTTCCTTGTGACTATTGAAATATTTTATTGATTAAGTTAGAATGAATATGAATGAACTATCGAAACAATAGAAAAATATTTATCGTAATTTCACAATCATAGTTTCAACGGTACTAAACTTTGTAATTTATAAAAATATATTAGCACTTTTTTTTTAAAGTAAGTCGTTTTCAATGCAGTTTCATATAAAATTTTGATATAAGTTTAGCAATACATAATCTATAATAAATATTATTTCATGAAAATAAACATCTGACAAACATAAACATTGTAATCTAACATCATCACCACACACATCCTCAAATTAATATACATCTTATGTCAAATAACCATTATCACATACACATCTATGTGCAAGCACATTAAATGAACATATCTAACATGACCTAACAATATACACATCAACACCCACATATAAATTAAGTACATAAAAATGACAAAAAAGGCAATATATATATATATATATATATATATAAACTTCATCAAGTCAAATAACTGAAATCAAATATCTGATACAATAGACGTAGTAGTGCTATCTTGGTTTGCAGTAGAAGACGATGGATGGTTAACTAATGCCACAACGTTTATCTGTAACACCCTCCTCCTACATTTGCCCAAGCTAACCAATCCATTGGGGCAAATGTGTGACGAAGAGTTACTATGATGTGATTGAACTCCCCATGTATAATTAAGGAAGTGGAATGGACAAAACAAAACCAATCTACCCTTCCTCAGAAGCTACAGGACCTTCAAGAGACAACCAACCCTTCAAGGTTCCCAAACCCTTATACAACTTGTCATTTTGTTGATCTAGACCCCTAGTCGCTCCCATGACAAGCCATGCATGCCACTGAGACCCTCCAATCGCTCCCACAACAAGGCATGAATGCAACTGTGACCTCCTTCAGGTAGTTCTGAGCTAGCAACCCCAGATTGTGTGCCACTTTTTCAGGGCTAGGTCTCAGGCCCCTGCCTAGAACTTCATGAAACTTCCAGAAATGATAATTAACAACTAATAAAAGCTACTAATATAAACATTGGTACAAGGACTTGACCTAACTCCTACTATCCATCACAGGAATTTCGTCAAACATATCACAAACATGTAATCTACATGTCATAACAACAAATCCGAGCATAGAGGCCTCTTACTTATTTGAGAGTCGTCAAGAAGAATTTATGCCTCATCACAATAGTTGTATTATCATCTAGTAGGTTATATATTCATTCACATTTCTTGTACTAATCAAATCATGATGAGAGCCATAACCAAAGTCTTTCAAGAACCATGCCTATAACCAACAAAATAACAAGAGTAGAACAACCATAAAAAACCACCTATTAACAAGTACATTTGCACATAAAATAACAAATGAAAAGGAGTTCTTATTAATGTATACATAAGCTAATCAAGTCAGAGACTTCGACGAACCACTTGACCATAAATTAGGTTTAACCAAATATTTCTTTCAGTCAATCAATCCTGTGCCATATTCCAAGAATGAATATGGGGCTCACAACATAATCAATCAAGGCTTCCTCAGGCTTTATCGTATATACACCAAGGGATTCCTAGGCCCGAAACCCCAATCAATACAACCAGGCTCTACGCAATCCCACCAGATCATTAGGACCTAAATAAGCATGGATGCCTCCGTATCTCTCCATATAAACCGTGAGGAATTTGTCTGTCTTCACCTCTAGGATTTACCATATATCTCGCCATTCACTGTTATGAAACCAGTGCACAAAAAGATAGAAAAGAGAGATCAACGCCTTCAAAATAAGCCTCTTTGAGGGGGCAACCTCCTTTACATTACACAAATGAACAATTCTTGGATGATACAAATGACAAGACCTCCTTTCTATATATAGGAGTCTAAGGGGTCATAATATAATCAGAGCCAACATAACAATAATAATGTAAGGGCACAATAATAACAATAGTGGGCTTCTATGGGGCACAATAATAACAATATGGGGACTAGGTGGGCACAACATTATAATAAGGGGGTTGCACTAATAACAATAAGGGGTTACACTAGTAATATAGGGACCTAACATGCCCCTCTCCTTCAAAAAGTGTTGTCCTCAACGCTTGGGTAGTCATGGATGCTTCTGTATAAATTTCTTGTCCTCCCATGTGGAATATTTAACGAGTAAGTTCTTCCACTTGCTGGGATACTTTGAAATTGATCGATTTCGTAGCTGTTGGGTTCTTGTTTCTGTGGTTGCTCCAGGTTCCAATATGAATTTTCCTTCCTCGTCAAGTTCTGGAAATATTGTTTGAACTGGGATTTTCTCATTATGTAAGGTCGTCATTCTTAAGTGCATGTAGTCTTGCCAACATTTCCTTCTCATAAATAGCTTTGTGTAAATACTTTCCTTTGATTGGACGACTATCAAAAGCAATGGGTCTTTCTTCTTGCAAAACATCACCAATTCCATTTCTTGATGCATCATATTCCACAATAAAGGTTTTTGTGAAGTCTGGCATAACTAAGACCAGTGCTTGGCACATTGCCTCTTTAAGATGTTCAAAGGCCTTCGTTGCTTCTGGAGTCCATGAAAATGCATCTTTCTTCAATAATTTTGTTTTCGGAATGTCTTCAGTCTTCATTCTTATTTGATGATATCCTGAATGAAGATCCAACTTGGTGAAGTAAATTAATCCATGCAATTCATCCAATACTTCATCAATGATAGGAATGGGAAATTTATCTTTAATAGTGAGTTTGTTGAGCTCTCTATAATCCAGACACATGCGCCATGACCCATCCTTCTTGTGCATCAATACTACTGGAGCAGAGAAAGAACTTTGACTAGGTTGAATTATACCAACCTCTAGCATTTTTGCAACCATACGTTCAATTTCACTCTTTTGGGCATAGGGATATATGTAAGGCCTGATGTTTGGAGGAACACTTCCTGGAATCAAATGAATAGAATGATCATGATCATAAATAGGTGGGAGGCCTTTGGGAGTCTCAAATACCTTGGAATGATTGTCCAAGACTTTTTGGAGATCTGGAGAAATAGATGATTTTGATGTGGGAACCTCTGGCGAACATAATTGTGCAATTACGCCTCATTTTTATTTCTTTAGAATCTTTTTCAGTCCGTTAGAGCTGATTATCTTTCCTGATTTCCCTGTGATACCCCTTAATTCAAATTCCTTTCCTTCTGAAGAAAATTTCATGAGAAGTTCTTTAAAATTAAAAGCTATTGTACCCAAGGATTGTAGCCATTGGACACTTAGTACAACATCAATACCACGCATTGGAATGGAAAGCATTGGGCTATTCAATACATATTCTCCCATGGATAGCTTGATATTGTGGCACTTTCCAGAGCAATTTATGGTTCCTCCACTTGCAACCATCACTTGACACTCTAGTGCTAGATATAGGAAGCAATTCAATTCCTTGTCTATCTTACAATGAGAAAATTATGGGTACTAGCCGAATCAATCAACACTATTACCTTTTTCTTCTTGATATGTCCTTCTATCTTGAGATTTTGAGGAGTGGTAATTCCGGCCAATGCATTACATGATATGGTCAGATTCATTTCTTCTTTATCGATGTGATCTTTGACTTCTTGAACCTTTTTCTTCTTGATATGTCCTTCTATCTTGAGAGTTTGAGGAGTGGTAATTCTTTCCAATGCTTTACAAGATATTGTTGGATTCATTTCTTCTTTCTCTGGGGTTGGTTCCTAGTGTATATCCTCTTATTTTGACGTTTCTTGATCATTTTCTTCCTCCTCTTCACAATCTATATAAAATAATTTATTCTCAGCACACTTATGACCTTTAATGTATTTGTTAACATAATTGTAACAAAGCCCTTTTGTTCTTTTTTCTTCCAATTGTTGTGGTGTCAACCTTATAGGTTGTGGAAGGCTAGGAGAAACAACACTTCCATCTTTATAATTGTGAGGGGTAGACTTCCTTCTTGCCATAATTTTTCTTTCCACTTTTCTTGCCAACCTGAATGCCTTCTCCAATGAATTAGGTTCCCAAAGATGAACCTCATGTTGAATGTTATCTTTCAAAGTCCCTATGGAGACATCAATCCTCTGCTTCTCTAGAATATCATTTTCCCTTATATTCAATTTTTGAAAGTCCTCAATGTGCTCTGCCATTGAACACTTTTGTTTGAGATTTATCAATTGGCTAAAGAAGGTGTTGTTGTTTATATCCTCATAATGTCTTACCATTCCCTCCGTGAAAATTAACCATGTAACAAGTGGTTTACGAGAAAAAAGCCCTTTATATCATAAAAATTGATCCGGTTCTAAATATGAATATGTAATACGTACCTTTTGTAACAGTTGCACCTCATGTAGATCAAAATATTGCTTCATCTGTAGTATCCAATTTACCGGATCCTTGCCATCAAACTTCCTCATATCGCCTTTTCTTGATTTTAGAAGCTCGATCTTGAAAAGACTTTAACTCTATAATTTCAGATCTCCAAGTTCGGAAATTGCGTCCTGCAGTAGCCCTCTGAGTGCTCTTTCTAACCCTGTAAGTCTGATCAAGATTGGATTCTGCAAGGAAGAGTTATGTCAAATCTCCCACGATGGCCTAATTATAGACTGGTTCATTAGAGTGCACTTGTACGAAGTGCCACGGGTCACTATTTCAATCTTGAGACCTGAAACCGATACAAAGAAAACTACAGTCCATCCTCTTTCTGCAACTTCTTATGAAATTTCAATATGATGGTTAGAGAGAAAGTTAGGAAGATTGTCCCAAGGTAACCTGTTTAGGATGTAATTCGGGAGCCTGCAGAAACCCTAAATGTCTTGGACTGTATCTCCAAAAATGTAGCGAAACAAGATCTGAAATTCAGGCTCGAGCTTCACCCAAATTGCGGCTCAAATGGGTTTTAATTTCAGAGTCTGAACCTTCGCAGAAAAACAATTATAGTGAAAATTCCACAATGACTTGTTTGAGATGGAATTATGGAGTTTTCAAAAACCCTAACTTCCTCTGATCATATCTCCTAAAATATAGCGAGATAAGATCTTAAATTTAGACTGGAGATGTGTTGGGTGTAGTATAGGTTCTATAAATGTACCAACATTTAATTTGTCAATCCGAATAGTTCGTGAACTTCGAGACGCAACACTGGAAATGCCAGAGAAAGCCCTTGACAACCTGCAAAATAAATGCTAGTCTATCTTGCGTTTTAATCTCATCAATAAATGAAATCCTGCACTAAAGAGAATTCAAGAAAACATCAATCCACACAATTAAATCACACGGGAAATAAAAGGCAATTAACAATGCGAAAGGAAATTCTAATTACAAGCGAACAGAAGGGAAAACTGAACTAGAAATAAAGCAGTGTCGACATAATAACAAAAAGACTGTAAATGTTGGAAGCAATTCAAAACCATTCTGCTTGCACTAGTTCTACCTACACTAATTCTGCCTGTACTAATTCGGTGTAAAGTTAACTTGAAAGCATCATTAAGTAAATATGTTGCATAAATAACTTATGAAAGCAATTAAATTAATGTAAATCTCTCGCCTTCCTTGCCCTGAAAATAAATCTTGCAAACTCTCCAGAAGTTTAATGGAAAGTAAATATTGTTGTTTTCAACATGACATGATTTTCTTTCATTAATAAAAACAATTGGAGAAATATTCCAAGTGTAAGCACAAATCTCAAGGACATGAATAATTTCTTAATGCGGCAAATTAATGAGGTTTGGAGCTGAAGGGAAAATGTTGCAGCAAATGAAATGACATTAATTGAAGGCAGAAAGAAACTATAAATGAATCAAATTCACACAACAAACCAACAAGAATTGAAATGCTATTTAAAAGATGAGAGCAGTGTCGAGCTGGTCTGGCGGGCAACCCAGCCAACTCACACCCTCACTTAACCTGGTTCACACAGTAATTAGATTCATTAAGATGTAATGGATGAATAGACAAAGCATGAATAAAAATTGCTTCAATTAATTAAAAAAACATAGTCTTTTACATCACGCAGACAATGCTCAGCTCCAGCAAGCAAGAGGAGCGATCCACCAGTTATGAACTACGTGAGGCTACATTGGGACAACTCCTCTTCCCTTCTGCGCCTTCCTCTGATGCACACTATCCCTGGCTGGGTCAATTTCCTTCCTTATTGTAATTAATTGATTGACTAAGCGTTCTTGCTCCCGACAATCTCTTATATAGCATTAAATTACAAACTAGGCCTTTTTAATTAGCCGATTAGCAGATCTCAACAATTTGCTATGAATGAAGTTGATTTACAATTGAATGCCAAAAGAGGGAACGATTCTGGTGAATCGTTCCTCTTTTCCTAGAACGGTGCTGTTGCTGGACTCCACGTAGGATAGGTGCTACGCTGTATCATAACCACGTGGCGCAGATGAAGGCAGAGCATATCGTTGACTCCAACATTGACGTGGCTACCATTCTATTATGTGATAGTCTTGCGCAAACAAATTCATGGTCAACTTCATCATCATTAATTGGAAGGTTTGTTGCATGATAGGGCATGTGCTTCATTCTATTTTAAACCTTCAGGTAATCTGTTGTTAGACATGGTTCTGGAAATCACAAGATTCCTCTGTGGTAGTTTCTGGGAAGCGAATTCAGGAGGTTAGAGACATGAAGATTGAATCTTGTAAGAGTTTCCACGATTGCATATTTTCCAACTCGAGCTTTCACATTATGCATACTCATAACTCTGATTCCCCACTTGAGATCAATCTTGCCCAAAACACCATACAACTCTTCGTCAGGCCTGGGGCCTTGAGGCTTGCCACAACGCGAACAACAGTGTTGGGATTAACACAGGCCTTCAACTGGCTGATGGGAAATTACAGTTGTGAATTGACACACAAATTATTTGAACATGCATTGATAGAACATGGCTGGACCCACGGCCCTGAGGGTTACTCCAAGACAACCCAAGTGGTTAGATTCGAGTGTGCTTCCGTGTATCTTTGTTTGGTTCTTGTCAATTCCATTGCCCACAATGCAAACCTGCTGGCTATCTCCATTCGTAAGACCAATGAATTGAACCACCAAAACACTTATCACCCACGCCATTGTTTTCCATTCCATTTCTCAGTCTTCCTTCCCCATTGCTTCGTCCTTAAGTTATGTGCTCGAATGCCAAGCCGAACCTCTGAACTCACTGGCCTGTTGAAAGGCCAACTGCTGGTATAGTTCATCAGAGATTGTAATAGACAAGTGTGCATTATTCTTATGGAGGGACTAAATGCTTTGATACCATATGTGCCATAGCAAGCCAAGGAACAAAATCATATAAGTCAACGGCTGATACAATTAACTTTTCCACTTTTACAATCCAGATTTCAATATTTATTTCATTTTGGTGTATTAGTGTTATAATACATGAAATGTCTCATTTACATTGGATTGCAGAGTGCATCTTACTTATTTTAATGTAATCAATTTTTAGTCAACATTAACACTAGCTTGTTGGTAATGGTATTTTTAGTTGGCATGGTGGTTGTAGATAATTCAACATGCATGACAATTCTATGACTAACTGCCTTGTAAAATATGATTTGTACTAAGAGCTCTCAAAATAGAAGTTAGTATACCAACTCACTGGGGCACTTATATCACTAATAATTATGTTGTCATACCTTGTGGGTTATGCGTAACCTATGGTTGTTTTTTTCCTTTTTTTTCCCCTTGGAAAAATCGTAATTTTATTCATTAAAAATGATCAAAATTACATGTTGTAGATACTAATGAGCATATGCAATAATAACAGGTTCTGATTTCTCATAAACCATAAAAAACTAACCTATTATTTCCTACCTTTCTTCTTTTCCACTTTTCGCTAACCACCAGTATTGGGAGTGGATGTTACAATAGACATTTGAATCTCATTGGTAGCAGTTGACATTCTTTGTCAGAATCAGATCCTTCGGATCCATGAATTCGTTTGCTACCACTAATTTCTTTCACTGTTGTTTTGCCTTTGTGTTAATGTTGTGTTGTGATATATCTTGTCCTTTTGTGGGTTGTTATGTACTATCTGTTCATTTTTGTCTATAGTGTTGTCTGTTATCTCTTTTCATCTATTGCTTCTTCTCTGATCTGAATATGTTTCCAACGTTTTGGCTTTTAGGATTGCTTCTTATTTCTTTTGGGGTCTTTTTTAGCTTGTGGACATGCACTATGAAGGTGACCTGCTTGTTGACAGTTGCGGCAATGAAATGCCATATTTTCATAATCAAGTGGTTGAGTCCATTATATATTGTCGTGGACCAATATTATTGAGTCGGGTAAACCTTGACTCAGATCTACTTCGACACATATTCTAGAAAAGGTAACTATGCCTCTTGAAACTCTATCTGAATCAATATTGAGAAATTTTCCCAGTGAATTCCTTATTCCTTCTAATACTTTGTGATGCCAGAAGTTTAGTGGAAGGTTGTGTATCCTAACCCATACAGGCATTTTAGATACCACCATAGTGGTGGCATCAAAACCTAGTAACCAAAGGATCATGAAAAGTCCTGCATTGCCCCAGAACCATGGTCCCTCGTTAAGGGCGTAATCCTTGTCTTAGACTGTGTCGAATTTGACAATTAAATACCCCTTGGAACATAGATGAATATCAAAATTCGTTGTCCATGTAGAGAAAATCCATTAGTGTAAAGCATCTGATTTAGGCCAAAAACCATTAAATCTACATATGACTGCTTTGGTATGAAATTCTGCATAAAGTTCATTTACCTCAGGCAGAGAGACTGTCAAGGTTGGTATCTAGGGTTTTTTCTCCACGACATAGGGTCCAGGTAGGTCTGTAGGTGGTGCTGGTTTACTTTGGGATTCCTTCCCTTTGACCACATCCCTGAAAGATCCTATGTCCTTTGAGCTGGTTCCGGAGCATCCCCCGCGTAGACGCAGATTGAGGATGATGGTTGATTCTGAAGTAATGCCATAGTCATGTACTATGTGGTTATCCTGCAGTATTTGTCCAGAGTAAATCAAACTTTGCAGAGTTACTAATATGCTTAACTGTTTTTAGATTTTGCCCTTTAATTCTTGTCTCTACCTCCCCTTCCAGATTCGCTTACAGACATTTTGGCCATGCAGTGTTATGATGAAAATTTGTATAAGATATGATGCTGTGTTGCGTGGATTTTTCCTTGATGGAGCTCGATCTGCTGAAAGGTACTCAGGTTCTGTTAGATTTGGTCAAGATGGAACCCCTTCTGTTGCTTGTATCTACAGATCTGGCCTGGCATAACCTTCCTGTTTGATAGACGATGGAGATTTCTCATTGCTCGATCTAGAAAGGTCCTCATCAAAAGCAGTCCCAACGTTCTCTACTATCACTATATATTGTGGCTTGTTTTCGATCTGGTGGGATCGTGGATACAAACTCCTTAACCTGGATCCCGATCTATGCACAGAGCCCCAAATCAAGGTATATGAAGCCCGATCAGGGCATAGTGGCATTCGAAGAACAAGATCTACACCATAGTCGTACAAATCGAAGTCCTCAATAGTAGGACTTGTACCTTCATCATTCGATTTGCGTTAGTTGATGAATCTAAAGGTGGTGTCAATGATAGGGTTCGGGACAAAGACGCAAACTTCCAGATCTGGTTGGATCGAGGGTCGATTTGCCTTCTGTGCGAGTGGATATGATAAATCTTTGTGAGGATACCATGTCCCCTTCTTGTCTTCAGCCTATAGGGTAGGCAACGGGGCTTCGTCATCGCCCAAAACTAAATCCCATGCAGTGTAGATACCCGAGAGTACACAAATCACTAGATCCAGCTTATGCAGGGGCAAATTCGCTTGATGTAAGGGCGTTTTCATTAAAACGATGAGATTCAATCCAGAGTGTGAGCCAGAAGATAAGCGTAACACTGGATCTAGCCTGTACATGGGTAGATTTGCTTGTGGAGAGGGTGGTATCGTGGAAACTTTGTTAGATCTGGACAGAGGCATGTGTTTCGGAGGGTGAGGGAGTTTCCCATTTCTAGTGAGATCCTGTAAACAAGCAAGGATCATTGTCACCAGATCGAGTGAGGAGAATTTCAGTGATATCCCAGCCGTATGCCCAAAACCAATGGCGGGTTTACAGGATGAACCGTGGAGACCCAAGCTTGGGCCATTGTTGTTGCGCAGGAGGCAGGCTTGAACGCAATCGTGAACGACTCTTGCAAAAACCCTCAATTCCATCACCATATCTCTCCTTTAAAATAACAATGTCATATTTTTAAGTGTCGTGTATCCTATGGTTGTTATCTATGTGATGTTTCAAATTATCCTCGTACGACTATATATCTATATGTTTGATTTACTCCATAATTATATTGTGTTGTGATATGCATAACAATTTGATATGAGAAGCTTTTGTGGATCCATAAGTTACATTTGGGCCACTAGTCCCAAGGTGGGCGTGATGGCATAACCCTTCTCCCCCGACAAACAGATAGGTTGATGTGACATCATCCACACTTGTGATGCAACTAGCATTGTTAGCAATTTCAATATCACATCTTGTGAAACTTCTTTGGATTGTGGTTGTTGTCTATATCATGTCATGAGCTATCTTGCTACAATGACATATCCACATGTTGGGATTTCTTTCCACATTAATATTTTTCTTCTTCTTCTTCAACCTCATTTATAATTGGTATAATTCACAAACCCTAACATCTTTACATGGTGTAATACTAGCGTCATCAATGTATCTAGTACCATGCTTTCTACACAACCTTTCACTCATAGTTATTATCTATGTGATGTTAGGAGATCTCTTACAACAATGACATGTATTTTATTTTATTTTTTCAATCCACATTAATAATTATCTTATTTTTCTTCTTCAATCTCATTTGTAATGGATTCAATTTTCAAACCTTGATGTGATATCACCATTTCTCGACATGGTACCAACATCATTGGTGATTTCACTATCATGTTTTGTAACAGGCATAAAACCAACCCAATGGTTTTATTTTGGAGGTAATGTTGAAACCAAAGGCTTGTGAAATTCGTAATTATATGGATTGATCAACAAATTCCTAAACAAGGCAATTCAATCCTAATCGGTATATATTTATGTTCATACCATTTGAGGTCACTAAACTTAGTCGATAACCCAGGTCATTGAAATCACCCTTTCATGTGAATAATTGTGGCAAACTTAAGATCAAAGAGGATTTAGAGGGTTGAAAAAGATTAATATATGAAATTTCCCAAAATATTAAGCCTCCATATGAAGATTATAAGACATTTAATATGTATTTTTTAGGCCACATTCTAGACAAAGGCTTAGGTGGAGGACTACACATTAGGGAAAGTATATTTATAGCAAATGATGTCGAAGAGAAGCTTTCATCAATTAGTGTTTCAAACATATTTGGATGTTTAGAGAACTTTGGAAGGACAAAATACTCAATTTTCATAAATTACTTGATAAATAAATACAACTTATTTGAAGAATTGGTCAACAATGGAGATCTAATGACATTAGGCCGAAACAAAAATGTATTCAATTGGCATGCACTCAAAGAAGTAGTGGATTTTAAGAAAAAACTAAAACCATGTTTGGAAGAGATAGGGTAACAAAGGATCATATCCCTACAAGGTGTAATCATTCCAAAAGAACATATTCAATGCTCCAAAGAACCAAATTTGATTTTCATGGAGTTCCATCTATAGTTGCTCAACATATGAGTGATGTAAATGTTTTGGAAAAACTTGTGTTCTTGGTTCATTAAACAATTCTATTGAATCCCAACATATATAGGTGCTTATTAAATGTTTATTACAACGAAGATGCCATCTACACCTACATTGTTGTCTTAAATATGTGCATGACTACCTAGATTGCGTTAGGATTTTATGGTGATAAGAAGTGTGTTTGAATATGATGTTGGCATATGCATGCAAAATTTGGGGATGTTAATATTAGCGACAATTTATTTATAAGAATGTGTAAATGAGGTGTTGGGTCATGGAATGCCATCATTGCTTAAGAAAGATGTTGGGAGAAGTAGAGATGCCATGAAGCTTTAACAATCTTAGGTGAAATGTGATTTATGGGCATGAAACCCATCTTAAAATGGTTAGTGTTTTGACCACATGTTCAAAATCATTGGCTCATGAACAAGGTAACAAAGTCCATAGTTATGTGGTAAGAGTTGAATTTTAATCCAATAAAGTTGTGTCATGAAATGAAATCATTGTTGGTTATTTACGAATTGGTCTCCATGTGAAGTCTTAACATTCTTCAATAAAATGCAAGTTTTGCTTAGCATAAAACCTAATTTGATCATTGTGGTTAGTGTTTTGTTTGCATGTATAGAGTTATTGGCTCCGAAATAAGGCAAGCAACTTCATGGTTATGTAATAAGAATTGTATTTGAATGCAATACTGATGTGGGCATTGGGCTTACCAAAATGGAGCACAACTAATTTCGATAGGGATGAAGCACATTTGAATATTATGTTGCCTTGACCATTAATTTTTACCTAAATCCCATAACCCTACATAACACAAATGTGTTAATTTTTTTTATCTAACTTGGGAAATTTGATTTAATTGGAAACATAATCTCTCTATAAGATTGAACTTGAGACAAGCAAGTCTCATTGTAGAAGCTCATTTATCTTGCATAAGCCCAAATACATCGTTCTCCATAAGCCCAACATTCCCTCCTCTATAAGCTCGAATGCGCCCTTTGTAAAAACCTTGATGTAACCCCTCACAAGCCTAAATGCAACCTTCTTGGAGAAAACATGCCTTTGTGTGTGGAGAAATCAATCATGATGGTTCCCCTACCAATAACAACAAATTAGAGAAAACTCACTCTAATTTCATGAAGATGAGAAAACTAACCTTGTCTCAATTTTGATATCATGATTGCTTTGTTTAGGTAACAAGCAATCTTTATTTTGAAAATCAAGTAATTTTAAATGAATCATTTGAAACTATGGTTGTTTTCCTCCAAATTGCAATGAAATGCAGAGTTTTTTTTCCATTGTACTGTTATTTCAAACCTATTGTTCATCTTATTCAAAATTATCAACCAAATTTGAAACCATATATTTGAAAGTTATTTTGAATGTCACAATAAATCCACACATTAAGCCAATAAAAATAGGTCACCAACTTTTAATATGAGGAAGTAAACACATGGTCTAGCTCTTATTGTAAGTCCAATTTCTAGTCCCACGTTTGAGTTATAGCCTAAGTCTAAGGTGATTAACCATAAAGCAATTCAAATAAATTTGATTATTTTATTAGCCTCAGGTCACCTAATTTGATTGTGTATTGGGTATGTTTATTAGCCTCATCTAAAATGTCCAAAAACAATTTCTTCTCTTGCATGTTGGTGGCCTCAATTGATTGTAACGTGTTACCTCAACTATCCTTGTTTATCTATTTTGGAAAAATCCATGCCAAATTAATAAAATTTATAGGGGAAGTCCTCAATAAATAAATTATATTGTTGTCAAGGTTACAACAAAACAAGTACAAGACATTTATGTCAACTTTAAAGCATGAAAACTAGTATGTGGTTTATGAATTTTTGGTAAGCTCTGATATGTAAAGAGTTTATCTAATTGGGAGTTCATTTTAAAAATAGAGGCAAAGGATTTTCAAGATTGAGTGAAACACACTATGGAACATATGATTCTCTAGGGAAACTTACAATTCTCTAGAAATAGTGACCCTTGTATATGATGTTGGCCTCCCATGTTTCCTATTGATGACATCAATCCTTTGGAGATAAATTGCGTTATGTAATTTTGAAACATTCAATGTGTCGAATGGACACTCCACCCATCACTAAGGACAAAAAAAAGTTGAAATAATAGAAAAGAGTGCTATGGTGGAGATTTTGTGCAGTAAGAATGAGGGCTAACCATTGTGAAGTAAGAACTACCAACCAAGAAAGTTGTTGTGGAAAACAATTAAAATAATAAAGGAGTTGTTGGAAATAAAAGCTAATTAATGTGATCATTGAATTGAAAAGAGAAGAAAGGATTAAAGGAAACAAACCCTCGTAATAAAAATATTAATTTTAGATTTTTAATGAATGAAAATGGTGAGGATGGCTAAAAGAGGAGGGGATAAATAAAGGCCAAAAATAAACCAAAAATTTAGAATAATTGAGAGAAAAGGTTAATGATTAATATATTGAATAGTGGGCTTTCAAGGCTAGCTAAGTTTGTAGCCATCTTCTTCATTAAAATTATTTGATCTACTTTTTAATTGTTCGTGCTTCCCTAATGATACAAGATGAATAATGAGGCATAGTCAAAACAACATGGATGATTATATATGTGGGATTGTTTAAATATAGTTGACTTAATGATCTCGTTGTTGAAGGTGTCAATGTTTTGTACTTTGAGATGGGATTTAAAGGATCTACTAGTTTGGCCTACTTATGATTTGTCATAGGAGGAAAAAAAATTATAAACTCCTTGGCCAAGTGACGAGTCGCCATTTTGATTATGTTTTGATAGACAAATACTTCATTTTTTTTCCTAATATAAAAGCATTTTTCCCTTTATCAATTCCATTTGTCACAATTTTTCGAAGGTATATGGTATCCATTGATTTCTCTCATTTTCTTTTTATGTTTGGAATTGAGATGTGTTTTGGAATTAGTTGGATCATTGTGTATATTTATGTGCCTCTACGAGACTAGTTGTGATTATTAATCACGATTTCCACAAGGGCACTTGTTACTTTCGGGGCAATATATATTTTTGCCTTTGTGCTAAGGACAAAATACCGTTTTTCGTACGAGGAAAATACCTTCTAGTAGAGGTTATAATGAAGATTTTTAATGTTATAAAATTGGCAAAATTTGTCAAAAAAAATCTGCTAAAACATTCATTTGTGATAACAGATGTTTTAGCGGAGATTATAACGAAACTTCATTACAAATGAAAATATATGGGCAATTGGAGGTTTTAACAGATGTTTTTTTTTTGGTGTGCTTCATAGAACAATTAGCACCAATGCGCTACATATATAAACACATCGGGCAACATACATAACTAAAAACACTAAGACAATGAATGCAAAGAACATCGGTACCTGAAATGTATAACGCCCTAGTGCATTTATATCCAAAAAAGACCTCAGGCTTTCCTTTAAGGAACGACACTGGGGCACGCAAAAAATAATTGCAGTCCTGGTGCTTTTGTTTAAACTCGTAGCACCAATGCATATTCTTTGTATAAATGCATCAATGCACTGGATATATAAAAGGATTGATGTTGTTAATTTTAATAGTGCATAGAGGCTGGAAATAATATTTTGTAGGACCGTGGTGTTAGTTCTACGAAACCACTGATGCGTTAAGAATTACAATACATCAGGGCGTTAAATGCAAATAATACAGGTGCTTGAAGAACTAACACCCTAGTGCTGTCATTTTCCGAAAAGGCATCGGTCATGCAAAAAGATGTTGTCATGGTGCTTTTATAAAACACAAGTCATTGGTGCGTTTTTATGTTGTCGATGCACCTAATTTTTGTATGAGATTTTCTCTTTTTAGGAAACATCGACATGTCACAGTGCAATTATTGTAGTTTTTAAAATTTGTTATTGATCCAGGTGGATGTTGGTGGCCACTCACCTATCCCATTTGGACCCCCACAACTGTCTCTTTCAGTTTTTCTATTTCCTTAATTATAGCACAGTTTACTATTTTTAGCAGTTTTTCAGGTCCTAAACTTCCGGAGCCGTTTTGAGGCCCTAAACGACGTTTTTTTGGGAAATCCACCGCCAGCCATTTATCTGTCTAAAAAACATCTTTTGCGTCGTAGTCCTCGGAGAGATCTTTCCAACGGGCTATCATGCGCGTCAAACAGAGATAGTACGACCAATTCGCGACCCCGGGAAGTTGATGTATCAACTTACCCAAAAACGGGGCCCACAATTTGGCGTTTCATCTTCTAGGGTTAGGTTTTGGAATGTGAAGGGTTTTCCATTGTTTCTCAACAATAAATAGGCCCTCGAGCCTCATTGTAACACAGTTCGAAACAGTTCATAGGCATGTAGCCGACGCATCTCTTCTCAGAGATAAGCTACCATCGCCCTAGCTGGGTTATTTCTATTTGTAAGCATATTTCAGTATTCTCCATTAATGAAATGACGTATTATTTCCTTAATTATAGCACAATTTACTATTTTTAGCAGTTTTTCAGGTCCTAAACTTCCGGAGCCGTTTTGAGGCCCTAAACGACGTTTTTTGGGAAATCCACCGCCAGCGATTTTTCTGTCTAAAAAACGTCTTTTGCGTCATAGTCCTCGGAGAGATCTTTCCAATGGGCTATCATGCGCGTCAAACAGAGATAGTACGACCAATTCGCGACCCCGGGAAGTTGATGTATCAACTTACCCAAAAACGGGGCCCACAATTTGGCGTTTCATCTTCTAGGGTTAGGTTTTGGAATGTGAAGGGTTTTCCATTGTTTCTCAACAATAAATAGGCCCTCGAGCCTCATTGTAACACAGTTCGAAACAGTTCATAGGCATGTAGCCGACGCATCTCTTCTCAGAGATAAGCTACCGTCGCCCTAGCTGGGTTATTTCTATTTGTAAGCATATTTCAGTATTCTCCATTAATGAAATGACGTATTATTTCCGCTGCATCTCTGTTTTTATGGTTATCGCATCTCTGTATTTATGGTTATCTCTGTAATCTATTGCGTTCTTGCTTAAATCCGGATCATTTATTCATCGAAAGATCAACATATATCTTATAACAATATTCATATAAATTAAAATTTGATTAGTCCACTTATATATGATGTTTGAATTAATTTGTTATATTATCAGATATTACATCTCTTCATTATAATATTTAATCATACATATATTTAATCAGTGATGTAACATTTCACAATAACATTGGATAACACAATATAATAAATTAAAATGTATTTTATTATATATCAATAAGAGGCTCTTTGTCATACAAAATGAGATTGTTATTAGTAACCCCTTGTCTTTCAATTGGGACACTATGTCCATTAAATTAACCAAAATGTCTGATTTTCACATATAATTATTTCAAAAAATACATGTTGCATTGATATCCAAATAGATCATCATTCTTCGTTGGAACTGTTGTCAGTGCTTGAGCTACTTCTATGACTTGGGTTATTTGAAGGAATGTTTTGTTGATTGCATCGATTGTTTTCATTTTCTTGACCTTGTTCCATCTACAAACATAAAAATAAAGTGTAATGAGTGTATCTACATCGGTGAAAATAATGAAAATTGAAATAAATAATATACATCAATATAAATCGAATAACAATGTACCATAGCAAGAAGTGACCCATAAATTGTGTACATGGTTTCAAAACCAAGTCTCGTGCTTTGTTGCAACAAATCTTCTGTTGACATAGTTCCATACTTTGTTTCATGCATGTTTTAAACCCCATTATAAATAATAGATTTAATATAAATGTTTTTTTTGTTCTATTGATTATAAACTCAGAGAAGTAAAACAACATAGATATTTACAAATTCCATAATTAATTTTTGATATGCCAACTTATACTCACAACCCATATTTAAACCAATGTCAAACAATTCTTTTGATGGCTCTTCTTTGTTTGTTAGCACCTATCTGAAGACATTAATGAATGGTTGTTGTAAAACAACTTAAAATATATAAAATGAAATATTGAGTTGTTATAAGGAAATATTAGCAATTACTCACAAACTTTGATATCATACCTTTTCTTCCTTGTTGCTTGTTAATGGGTTCTATTTTATTTTATTTTTCGCAAGAAAATACTTGAAAATTATATTTAATCCTAATTTTTATTTTATTTATTTTTTTAGTTTTATTTTTTTAATCCATTTCTTTGACCATCTCTTTGTACATTTTTTGGACATTCCTACTAGCATGTTTCACATATCAGCTCGTTGATCATTTGAGATTTTCATTGTTGTTGAGATGGCGCCCTTTGTAAAAACCTTGATGTAACCCCTCACAAGCCTAAATGCACCCTTATTGGAGAAAACATTCCTTTGTGTGTGGAGAAATCAATCATGATGGTTCCCCTACCAATAACAACCAACTAGAGAAAACTCACCCTAATTTCATGAAGATGAGAAAACTAACAATGTCTCTATTTTGATATCATGATTGCTTTGTTTTGGTAACAGGCAATCTTTATTTTGTAAATCACGTGATTTTAAATGAAGCATTTGAAACTATGGTTGTTTTCCTCCAAATTGCAATGAAATGCAGAGTTTTTTTCCATTGTACTGTTATCTCAAACCTATTTTTCATCGTATTCAAAATTATCAACCAAATTTGAAACCATATATTTGAAAATTATTTTGAATGTCACAATAAACCCACACATTAAGCCAATATAAATAGGTCACCAAATTTTAATATGAGGAAGGAAACACATGGTCTAGCTCTTATTGTAAGTCCAATTTCTAGTCCCACGTCTGAGTTATAACCCAAGGTTAGATTTTAAGCTTCTGTGGAAGTTTTTTGTAGTTTCATGATCCGGATTATCCACAGTTTCTAGTTCATTCTGCCAACGTTTCAAACCCCAAAGGGGGTCCATCATCAGGACAAATCAGAAAGAATATGAATGAAAAATTATTGAGAGAAGAGAGCCTTGCGACCTGGATATAAATAAACCAAGAACCCTAATTTTTATAAAGGCCGACACATGATTTCTAATTTTTATTAATTATTATTTTATTTTTATTAATTATTAATTATTATAAAATTCTATCTATAAAAGTTTTATAAAAACTTTAATTAATTATTTAATTATTCCTTATTAGTCTAAATTGATTAATTCTTTTTTATTTAATTAATTAATTTACATTAAATTATTTTAACCTTCTTTCAATTAATCAATTATTGATTAACCAATTAATTAATTGATTAATTAATTAATTAATTAATTAACTAATTAATTAATTGATTAATTAATTAATTAATTAATTAACTAATTAATTGATTGATTAATTAATTAATTAACTAATTAATTAATTGATTGATTAATTAATTAATTAATTAATTAATTAACTAATTAATTAATTAACTCATCAAATTAATTAATTTATTCCAATTGAATTTTTATTTGATTAAAATTTTTATTTGATTAAATTTTTTTTATTTCATTTAAATTTTATTTGATTTAAATTTTTATTTTAATTTCTCTCTATAATTAATAGATTAAATCAAATTAATTTATTAATTTAAATTGTTTAATTGATTTTGATTTTTGAATTTAATTAAAATCAATTGATTCATACTACATCCTAATGATTTAATTTAATATAATTCTAAAGATTTAATTTAATATAATTCTAAAGATTTAATTTAATATAATTCTAAATTTTCTATTTGATTAATATTTATTCGATTAAAATCTTAATTACACCTTATTCTTATTAATTAAAGTTATTTTTAGTTATATTTTTTCAAATCAAAGATATTTTTGGATTATTATTAATCATTTGATTTGTTATTTGAAAGGTTATGATTAATTTCATATTTTATTTTATTTTATTTAAGAATTAATTTAATTTAATTTAATTAATATAATTAATATAATTAATTTAATTAAATAAATTAATTAGATTAATTTGTTTTAATTGTTTTAATTAATTAATTAATTAATTAAAACCATTAAAACAAATTAATCTAATTAATTTATATTAATTAAATTAAATTAAATTAATTAGATTAATTTGTTTTAATTGTTTTAATTAATTAATTAATTAAAACAATTAAAACTAATTAATTTAATTTAATTTAATTAATTATATTAATGAAATTAATTCTTAAATAAAATAAAATAAAATATGAAATTAATCATAACCTTTCAAATAACAAATCAAATGATTAATAATAATCCAAAAATATCTTTGATTTGAAAAAATATAACTAAAAATAACTTTAATTAATAAGAATAAGGTGTAATTAAGATTTTAATCGAATAAATATTAATCAAATAGAAAATTTAGAATTATATTAAATTAAATCATTAGGATGTAATATGAATCAATTGATTTTAATTAAATTCAAAAATCAAAATCAATTAAACAATTTAGATTAATAAATTAATTTGATTTAATCTATTAATTATAGAGAGAGAAATTAAAATAAAAATTTTAATCAAATAAAATTTAAATGAAATAAATTTTTTTAAATGAAATAATAATTTTAATCAAATAAAAATTCAATTGGAATAAAATTTTTAAATAAAATACTTTTTTTAAATGAAATAAGAATTAGAGCTTTAGTATTATAAATTAATTTCTTTAACAATTTTAATTAAATTTAATGGGGACTTATTAATTGATTAAAAACAAATTTATTTTATTAATTAAAAACAAATTTATTAATGAATCAATTTATTAATCGAATAAAAATAAAAGATTAAAAATTAATAAATTAATTAATTTGATGAGTTAATTAATTAATTAATCAATTAATTAATTGATTAATCAATAATTGATTAATTGAAGGAAGGTTAAAATAATTTAATGTAAATTAATTAATTAAATAAAAAAGAATTAATCAATTTAGACTAATAAGGAATAATTAAATAATTAATTAAAGTTTTTATAAAACTTTTATAGATAGAATTTTATAATAATTAATAATTAATAAAAATAAAATAATAATTAATAAAAATTAGAAATCATGTGTCGGCCTTTATAATAATTAGGGTTCTTGGTTTATTTATATCCAGGTCGCAAGGCTCTCTTCTCTCAATAATTTTTCATTCATATTCTTTCTGATTTGTCCTGATGATGGACCCCCTTTGGGGTTTGAAACGTTGGCAGAATGAACTAGAAACTGTGGATAATCCGGATCATGAAACTACATATAACCTAAGTCTAAGGTGATTAACCATAAAGCAATTCAAATAAATTTGATTATTTTATTAGCCTCAGGTCACCTAATTTGATTGTGTATTGGGTATGTTTATTAGCCTCATCTAAAATGTCCAAAAATAATTTATTCCCTTGCATGTTGGTGGCCTCAATGGATTGTAACGTGTTACCTCAACTATCCTTGTTTATCTATTTTGGAAAAATCCATGCCAAATTAATAAAATTTATAGGGGAAGTCCTCAATAAATAAATTATATTGTTGTCAAGGTTACAACCAAACAAGTACAAGGCATTTATGTCAACTTTAAAGCTTGAAAACTAGTATGTGGTTTATGAATTTTTGGTAAGATCTGATATGTAAAGAGTTTATCTAATTGGGAGTCCATTTTAAAAATAGAGGCAAAGGATTTTCAACATTGAGTGTGAAAATAATAATGATTTAGAGTGAAACACACTATGGAACCTATGATTCTCTAGGAAAACTTACAATTCTCTAGAAATAATGACCATTGTATATGATGTTGGCCTCCCCTGTTTCCTATTGATGACATCAATCCTTTGGAGATAAACTGCGTTATGTAATTTTGAAACATTCAATGTGTTGAATGGACACTCCACCCATCACTAAGGACAAAAAAAAGTTGAAATAATAGAAAAGAGTGTTATTGTGGAGATTTGTGCACTAAGAATGAGGGTTAACCATTGTGAAATAAGAACTACCAACCAAGAAAGTTGTTGTAGAAAACAAATAAATAATAAAGGAGATGTTGGAAATAAAAGCTAATTAATGTGACCATTGAATTGAAAAGGAAAGAAAGGATTAAAGGAAACAAACCCTTGTAATAAAATATTAATTTTAGATTTTTAATGAATGAAAATGGTGAGGATGGCTAAAAGAGGAGGGGATAAATAAAGGCTAAAAATAAACAAAAAATTTAGCGTAATTGAGAGAAAAGGTTAATGATTAACATATTGATTAGTGGGCTTTCAAGGCTAGCTAAGTTTGTGGCCATCTTCTTGATTAAAATTATTTGATACTTTTTGATTGTCAACACTTCCCTAATGATACAAGATGAATAATGAGGCATAGTCAAAACAACATGGATGATTATATATGTGGGAGCGTTTAAATATAGTTGACTTAATGATCTTGTTGTTGAAGGTGTCAATTTTTTGTAATTTGAGATGGGATTTAAAGGATCTACTAGTTTGGCCTACTTATGATTTGTCATAGGAGCAAAGAAATTTATAAACTCCTTGGCCAAGTTATGAGTTGTCATTTTGACTATGTTTTGATAGACAAATACTTCATTTTTTTTCCTAATATAAAAGCATTTTTCCCTTTATCACTTCCATTTGTCAAAATTTTGCTAAGGTATTTGATATCCATTGATTTCTCTCATTTTATTTTTATGTTTGGAATTGAGATGTGTTTTGGGATTAGTTGGATCATTGTGTATATTTATGTGCCTCTACGAGACTAGTTGTGATTATTAATCACGATTTCCACAAGGGCACTCATTTCTTTCGGGGCAATATATATTTTTGCCTTTGTGATAAGGACAAAATACCATTTTCCATACAAGGAAAATACCTTCTAGTAGAGGTTATAACGAAGATTTTTAAGGTTATAACGAAGATTTTTAATGTTATAAAATTGGCAAAAATTGTCAAAAAAATCCGCTAAAACATTCGTTTGTGATAACGAATGCTTTAACGAAGATTATAACGAAATTTCATCATAAATGAAAATATATGGGCGGTTGGAAGTTTTAACATATGTTTTTTTGTTTTTTGTTTTTTTTTGTGCGCTTCATGGAACAAGTAGCACCAGTGCGCTACATATATAAACACATCAGATTACATACATAACTAAAAGCACTGAGACAATGAATGCAAAAAACATCAGTACCTAAAATGTATACCGCCCCAGTGCGTTTATATCCAAAAAAATACCTCGAGTGTTATTTTAAGGAATGACACTTGGGCATGCAAAAAATAATTGCAGCCCTGGTGCTTTTGTTTAAACTTGCAGCGCCGATGCATATTCTTTGTATAAATGCATCAATGCGTTAGTTATATGAAAGGATTGATGTTGTTAATTTTAATAATGCATCAAGGTTGGAAATAATATTTTGTAGGACCGGGGTGTTAGTTATGAAAGCACTGGTGCGTTAAGAATTACAATACATCTGGGTGTTAATTGTAAACAATATAGGTGCTTGAAGAAATAAACACCCTAGTGCTGTCATTTTCTGAAAAGGCATTGGTCATGCAAAAAGATGTTGTCATGGTTCTTTTATAAAACACAATGCACCGATGCGTTTTTATGTTGTCAACGCACCTAATTTTTGTATTAGATTTTCTCTTTTTAGGAAACATCGACATGTCACAGTGAAATTATTCTAATTTTTTAAATTTGTTATTCACGAAAGATCGACATATATCTTATAACAATATTAAGATAAATTAAAATTTGCTTAGTCCACTTGTATATGATGTTTGAATTAATTTGTTATATTATCAGATATTGCTTCTCTTCATTATAATATTTAATAATCCATATATTTAATGAGTGGTATAACATTTCAAAATAACATTGGATAACACAATATAATAAATTAAAATGTATTTTGTTATATATCAATAAGAGGCTCTTTGTCATACAAAATGAGATTGTTATTAGTAACCCCTTGTCTTTCAATTGGGACACTATGTCCATTACATTAAACAAAATGTCTGATTTTTACAAACAATTATTTCAAAAAATATAACATGTTGCATTGATATCTAAATAGATCATCATTCTTCAACTGTTGTCAGTGCTTGAGATACTTCCATGACTTTGCTTATTTGAAGGAATGTTTTGTTGATTGCATCGATGTTTTTCATCTTCTTGATCTTGTTCCATCTACAAACATAAAAATAAAGTGTAATGAGTGTATCTACATCGGTGAAAATAATGAAAATTGAAATAAATAATAAACTTCAATATAAATTGAATAACAATGTACCATAGCAAGAAGTGACTCATAAATTGCGTACATGGTTTTAAAACCAATTCTCATGCCTTGTCGCAACAAATCTCATGCTGACATAGTTCCATACTTTGTTTCATGCATGTTTTAAACCCCATTATAAATAATAGATTTAATATAAACAATTTTTTTGTTCTATTAATTAGTAACTTAGAGAAGTAAAACAACATAGATATTTACAAATTCCATAATTAATTTTTGATATGCCAACTTATACTCACAACCCATATTTAAACCAATGTCAATCAATTCTTCTGATGACTCTTCTTTGTATGTTAGCACCTATTTCAAGACATTAAAGAATGGTTGTTGTAAAACAACTTCAAATATATAAAAATGAAACCTTGAGTTGTTATAAGGAAATATTAACAATTACTCACAAACTTTGATATCATACCTTTTCTTCCTTGTCGTCCTGTTTTATGTGCTTAATGAGTTCCATTTTATTTTATTTTCTGCAAGAAAATACTTGAAAATTAATATTTAATGCTATTTTTTTATATGTACAAAGTCAATCATGATTACATATATTTGAAGCGCATTGTTGTTGAGATGGCTCCTTCCATGATGCAATTATGTCCATTTCTTTGACCACCTCTTTGTACATTTTTTTGGACATTCCTACTGGCATGTTTCACATATCAGCTCGTTGATCATTTGAGATTTTCATTATCTTCCTGAGAAAAATAATAAACTATTTTTATATTGGTATATGAAAGCTAAATATAACAAAATTGATATTAATAAATGAATGTTTGTAGCAATATATACATATAATTCTAGAAAAACATTTTATCTAGAAAGATTACCTTTTGAGTGATTCTTGTTTGTTGTTGTATGTTTTTGTTATTAGTATGACATGTCTCATTAACCATTGCTCTAAAAATGCTTCCTGTCATTTAGTTATAATTTGATTGTTAGAATTATTGGATTGATTTTTGTATTATAAGAGAAAAGTATGTCTATACGTTCGTTCCACTAGATCCCTGATAGTTTTGTGAAAAAAATTCCCCCTTTGAATAACCTCCAACACCACTCAAGATGAGCTAAGGACCAATTCATCGTCATTTACATGTTCTATAATATTTTGTTTCTCAAAACAACATTATTCTTTTCCTTCTTTGTTGCTCCCTTTAGAACTTTAAACATATATGAATTAATATATTATTTAAACATGTTATCTAATATTTTGATAATTCTTAGTAGTGTTTAATATAATTAATACCGGGTAGAAGCAACATAATCCATAATTCCTGTTGGAGAGGTAAATCCCCTCTACGGATAGAGGCGATCCCTACTAGCCCAGCAAGGGTCTAGCAACAATCAGTCAATGCTACTATGCATGTTCCTAATTGCAATTAAACAAGAGGTAAAGAGCACCTACTTGGATTCCAGCGCTGTTGTTTGATGAAGAGATACCACCTTCACTCCTTCGCTTTGGCTGGTCACAATCCTCCGCGATCTCCGCGAATAGACACCTGCACACACGAAGAGGAAACAAACGCAAGCGTGAAATCTAATAAAAGCAACCATACATCAGTCAGAAAAGATGTAATTCACATTAACCATCGCATAGACAAATGAGAATGGAACAATAATAGCAGTCATCTATTATTAATCAAGCAGAGAAGAGTACAACCAAATGTTCCGACGTCGGTAACCTTCTCAGGAGGGGCCAGTCAGCAAGTGTCTCAAGCATTCACCTTTGGAAATGATTCTCCCAATACAAGAAACTCTCTCTCTCACACAAACAACACAACAAAACCTTCCCTAAGCTATCATGCACTTCCACACTTAGCACACCAAATACCTATAGTAGCAGCAATCTGAGCACTATAAGCTCTACACAATCCAAGCTATTCAAAACTAGCTGCTCATGGTAATGGTGGAAGTTTATATAGGAGAAGGAGCCTCCTAAAAGGGTGGAAGGATGAGCTTATCCTCAAGGGAAGTGGTTGCAAAGGTTCGAACAGACATGCCATAGAAGGGAGTCGATACTCACAAGACCAACAACCAAGCCTGGAGTTATCTGGAAGGCTGGCTGTTGGAACAAATTCACCAAAACTGGATCAGCGCGGGTGCATAACTGGTCTGGCGCGCTGACGTCGCAAAGACATAATGGAAAAGGCCATGTCAGCGCGGGTAGATACAAACAGAGGCTGCGCTGGTCATGAAATTTCGATCAGCGCGGGAAAGGCGTGTGCTTCCGCGCTGGCAGCGCACGCGGTCTGTTATAAAGCGCCAGTCATCGCGGATATTTTAGAAACAGACGCGCTGATGAGGAAAACTTTGGGAAAGTGGGTTTCTGGCCAGTTCAGAAGGCATGAACTTGATTATTGTGAATTCCTGACACAGTAGGGTGACTGACAGGGAGACAGTGACAAATTACTGTGTAACAATTCCACACCCGTTTTATTAACATATTCTGAATTTAGAAGAGAGGCGATAGGACCTGTTGTTACAAATAGGACTTACTGTGGACTTCGAGCGATGGCTAGGGTTACCGATACCTCTCTCTGCGCCGACGCCGCACACCTGTCCAGAGATCTGAGCATCAATGGAGAATGATGGTTGGGCCACAAAACATCAGAAGCTCTTGAGGGAGGGATGGACGGAAAGCGGAAGATGGAGGCAGATTTGCCTTCTGTGTGCTTGCAATTTGAACGGAATCAGACTCAGGGCGGTCTTCTGCAATGGAGGCTCAACTGGAACCTCGCACAGACGGTCTTGGGCTGGAAGGAGGAATTTAGCCCTCACAGCCCCCGGTACCCAGGAAGCTTAGCAGTTTCCCGAAGGCGACTCATGTGGCAACTCGTTAATGAGGAGCACAAAGCCGTCGGATCTGGCCCCGACACTACTTTTACCCCATGCGACCACCCTTCCTTGGCTACTATTTTGAGTTATGTCCACGGCCCAGATCCGGAGAAGAAAGGAACAGTTGGGGCATCGATCTGGCCAGATCCATCAGATTCAGAATCTTTGGCAGCAGATCGAGCCCTACCCCAGACAGATCCAGCCAATCCTGACCTGGATCTGATCCAAATCTTCATTAAAACGCCAGAAGGAAAGAATATATGCAGGAGAATCACGAGAGGGAGACGGATCCAAGATTTAAGACACAAAATCCAGACACACTTAGGCATACCAGCAAGCATGCAAAACCTAATCTATTCAGAACATAACCTATAAGATAACCATACACTACAAGATTATGGTATTAACACAGACTCGAATATCATAGTCAATTTGCGGCTGCGAGGTGGATGTTCTGATACCAGTTCAAAGGGCACAAACACATTTAAGGATGCAATCAAAGGAATGGAAAAAGCCCAAACCAAACTAGCCTTACCCCTTGAACTACAAGGGCCCTACATAGTGGAGCAAAAATCTCAGAATCCTGCCTTCAAAGTCTCAATACTTGAGATAAATGGGTTGTACTCTGATTTTCTTATCAAAGCAGTGATATGTAGATTTAATGGTTTTTGGCCCAAATTTGATCTTTTGCACCAATGGATTTTTGCTGCATGGACACCAACTTGTGAAATCCATTTATGTTCCAAAGCGTTTTTTGTTGTCATATTCACCACAGTTCAAGAAAAATAATATATACATAATAAAGTACCATGATTCTGGGGCAACGCAGGGCTCTTCATGACCCCTTGGTTCCCAGAATCTGACGCCAATACAATGGTGGTATCAAAAATGCCAGTTTTGGTCAGATTACACAACCTCCCATTACACTTCTGGCATCATCAAGTGTTAGAAGGTATAGGGAACTCCCTGGGAAAGTTCCTAAAGATTGATGTGGACAGATTCACAAGGGGCATATTCACTTTCGCCAGGATATGTGTCGAAGTAGACCTTAGTCAAGGACTACCAGACAGTATTACATTGATCTTCAATGATATACACTGGACACAACCTCTAGATTACGAAAATACAGCTTTTCGGTGCCGTGGATGTTTGTAGACAGGCCACCTTCACAGTGCCTGCCCACAAGCTAAAAAAGACCCCAAAAGGAACAAAAAGCAACCCAAAAAACCAAAAGGTTGGCAATGCACAGACACTTTTGAAGAAGCAACAGGACATGCAAAAGCAACAGAAAATAATGCAGAAAAGGATTTACAGAAGGACCAGAACAACACACAAAAGGAGGAGATAGACCATACCACTGCCTGCATTTTGAGGCCCAACTCTTGTAGCATCAGGAGTCCCTAACAACATGAATGGAAGTACATAGCAGCAAACGAACTCATGGATCACAGGGATCTGATTCTGACAAAGAATATCCTATAAACACAAATGAAAATCAAATGTCCATTGTAACTTCCACTCCCAACACTAGAGGTTGGAGAAAAATGGAAAAGAAGAAAGGTAGAAAAGAATAGGTTAGCTGTAATTTCTAGTTTTCTTATGTTTTCTGTGTCAACAAAATCAACTCATTTGCATATGTTATTTAGCATCTACAACATGTAATTTTGTCTTATGAATAAAATTACGATTTTTCAAAGGGAAAATGTTATCTAATATTCTTAAGTATATTATTAATGAAAAAAACAAAAAACTCATATTGAATAGTATTTTTTCACTCACCTCATTCAGCGTTGTGTAATTTTTCTATCAGGCTTTTACGCTCTTTTGCACTTAGATTAGAAATAATATTATCGACCTTTTTCAAGTTGTAGCTCTTCATGACACACACTAACCAATACATACTAGTTAAACTTACACATAGTTCAAACATATTAATTTTGTAAAGAATTTACAAAAAACTCGCATTTTCTCTGCTTTTTTCGATGTGCTATCATTGTGTCGATCAATATTTTTGTTACTTGACACCTCAAACATTTTCTTTTAATCAATATACAACTTGTACCATGCAATACATAAGTCATTAAATATATTTTATACATAAATCAAATAATGTTCAGCCAAAAAGAGCTATCGTAACTAGTGCGGTTATTTGAACAAGAAGTACTAGTGCGTTTATTATTAAACGCACCGGGTGCACTATGACACCGTTTAAAAAAAATGGGTTAGACATTTAATTTTTGGGCACCGTTAGCGAAAAATGTTATTTTAAATTATAACGGTGCTATTTGGCAGAGGTGCGCTAGTGTGTTATATTACAACGGGAACACTAATGAACAGACTGGACAGAACCAACATTGTTATAATATATTGGTGCATTGTATGAGACAACGCACACCATTATATTATATTACGTTAATGCACCATAGAACATATATCTGTTTAAAAAAAATGGACATGGTCGATAGGGTTTGGATCTAATTCAATGAGTGATCCCCTACTTTACATCTCAAACACCCTATATATAGAAAGTACACAAACCCATTAAATCTAAAATGCATAAAATGAAAAACCCTAATTGTGAAGTGGTAAAGGGAGTTAAAACCTAAGGTGAAATTTTGCAGTCACATAAGAAATAAAAGGCAAGGATTTTATGTAAGTATTATTATTTTTATTTATTTTTCTGAATTTTAATTAAATTTAAACAAGAACAAATATCGTAAAAAAACTAAATAGTAAAATCAATAGTAAATTTTTTATTGTACAGGGTTTTTAATTTGATTTTTTCTAAATCGTGAATAAATCTAATAAAAATTGTAAAAAATTTTAACAGTGAAAGTTAAACTTTTTGTTATCCAGGGTTTTGAGTGAATCACCATACCTTTCAAATTCTAACCTTTCTGCGGTTCCAAAATATTTTGTTGCTTGATCATGCTCCTATTATGTCTCTCTTGCAAATCATCTCTATTTTAATTAAACCCTAACATAAATTTTAAAACTTTTTATTAGTAAAATAAACAATAAAATTTAAAAATTTTACTATTCAAAGTTTGAAGTGAATCACCATACTTTCAGCTTTTGATTTTCTGAATATTTACGTTTCTCCAAAGTATTATGTTGTTGCACAGTGCTCCTCGTATGTCTCTCTTCCAAATCACTCCCTTGAAATTTTGGGAAAAATAATGAAATAATGAATAACTTTTTACTATTTAAAAGACTTTATGAAATTAGATTTCAAAAAATCAATTACCGCTCGTTTGTTTGTTTGTTTTTTTTTTAAAGTCACATTTGTTTGTTTGTTTATCTTTTTTTGAACATCGGTGTGTTTGATAGTAAAGTGCACCGGTGCGTTTATAAGAAACATGCACCTACATTGCTGGGGCACCAAATTTTTTCAACGCATCAACATGATACCATTTTTTTTTGAAATACCGAAACAAAGCGATTAATTTTTCTAACGCAATGATGCAGTCTGTATTTCAATGCATCAGTGTTGTAATTGTTATAAGAGCACCAAGATGGTTGAATTCATTTTTATTTTCTAAATTTTGGAAATGGGTGAATACTTACGTTGTTTTTTATTTAAACGCATCGGTGTATTTTTGGTAAAAGAGCACCGATATGATAACATATTTTATATTTTATCAAAATGCTAGAAACGGGTGTGGATATTATTTGAATGCGTCAGTGTTGTTACGATTTAAACGCATTGGTGTGGTTTGTTCTGATAAGCGCACCAATATGGTTTAAAAGCGATTTGAAATTTTGTTTTCACATAAAATTACATATTAATTTCAAATTATCCTTTAGGATTCATCCACATGAATTACAATAGTTCACAATAGACATTTTATGCTTAAATTCATCTTATTCTTGAAAAATGGTTTGAAAACTATATTGAAATTCAAATTGTGGTTATATGGTTCTCGAGATTAATTTTAGAAATGCCCACAAAATTTTATTTTTGATTTTTCTCAAATGAAAGGACAAAATCTCAATGATATCAAATGGCCAATTCTTCAAATTCCAACTCATTCTACATTGATAATCCAAGTATTTCAAGTAGTTTTTCCTTTCCATCTTCAATAAGTTCAGATTTTATTTATATTTCAATTATTTATTTATTTATTTATTTTTAAATCCATGTCAATTTGAATAAAAATGTATCCAAATTTGCAGGATGTTGATTCAGAATCGAGTTTAGATGCATAAAATATTCCCGCATTTCAAAAAAGTCAGAAGATCTTATGAGAAGCAACATATCACAAGCAATTGGTAGATGAAAATGGATAGCCTCTTCACCCTTCCAATTGGAACATGGCATCTTCTAGCCACAATCTTGGATCAACGATGGTGATAATTGTTTGGTACAATCTAATTTCAACAAACCAATCACATTCACGTGCTTGCTAATATCATTGATATTGTACTAATGATGTTCAATATTTTTTTAAATTAGGATTTTAGTGATGATGAGAGAACCACCTACCATCTTCCGATGCACCCCACTACAACACTAACTCAAGAGAAGGTTGCATGAAGAGAAAGACTTAGAGACGAAGCAAACAAAGAATGGTTGAATCAACCACCTATTCAATTCCCACTATGTCCATATTCACCAATTAGGAATGACTACAAAAATAATAGTTCTTCATCACAAGTTGGCAATGGAGGCAATCAAATAGAGGTTGGTATGGATGATTACTTACAGGATACGACTGCCATGGAGGAAATGTTGTTAGATGCATTCCAAAATGATGAGCTAGGGGATGATGCTCATATCACTGATACCTTATTCGAAAGCTTGAAATCTACTTCCACCACCCCTCTCTTTGGACCTGGTGGTAAGTCAAAGTCTACTCAGTTGGGGACAACAATGTTGTTGTACAACTTGAAAGCAAAGTTTGGCATGTCGAATGCATGTTTCTCGGAAATATTGAGGTAATTCACTTGCATGATCAATTAAGTCCCTTATATTTTGAGAAATATTGTCACACAATCAATATTAAAAATGGTCAATTTTATGAACATTAAATATTGACAATGTACAATTATATTCCCCACCAACTACAGGTTATTCAAAGACAAGGTTCTTTCGAGTGATAATGTGTTGTTGGGTAGCTGCGATGAGGCAAAACAATTGTTGAAAATGTTGGGTGTTCAGTACATATCATATCATGCATGTCTGAATGATTGTATTCTTTATAGAGGAGAATATGCAGACAAAGAGATAAGTGTTACACAGTAATTTGTCATCATTGGTCACCGTCCCTATCGCCCTGTTTCCATACATTGGAGGACGCATTCCGGGACCTGTGAGCAGTGACATAACCCAAAAACACTTGCATTATGTTCCCCTGAGTATGTACTTCATGTTCCCTGAAGACACCTTCTGCAAATTCTCCCTGAAAAGTACTCTTTTTCCATTGGCGCAGGTCCACAGTATCTTACCCGCGCCAATCACTGAGATCCTCAAAAGAGGGCGCGACCATTGGCGCTCTATCACAGAACAATACCCACGCCAGCCCAGTTTGGTAATGATTTTTGACAAACGCACGCCCATCTGTTTTTTCCCTTCAGATCACGAAGTCTTTTGAGGGTAAAATCCATCTGATAGAGGTCGAGAGTCATCATCTATCCTTGACATCTATCCACAGTGGCTTTTCAGAGATAATGCCAATCCACAATGGGTGTCCTGGTTCATCAAATCTTTCTCCCTTCTCCATCTATAAATATCTGTCCTCATGCATTAGACAAGCTAGTTTTTGGAGGAATGCTAGTTGTGATTACGCTTGTCGTGAGTGATAGTGAAGCATAGAGAGGTTATGCTGCCGGAGAGGAGGTACATTGCAAGACACATATAGTTGCTCGCCCAGCCAGAGGAGAGGTTCAACGTCAGAACCTTGGTTGTAACTTTTCCTGTCTATTATTCATTAATGAACGACTGCTATTATAGTTCCAATCTCATTGTCTATTATAGTGATGTTTGATTTATTTCCTTTCTGACTGAAATATAGTTGTGCCTTGGTGGATTTTATGCTTGTATTTGTTTCTTCCTTTGCATGTGCAGGTGTCCGTTTGCAAGGATCGCAAGGATTGTGACCTGCCGGAGCGAGGAAGCGGGAATACCAACTCTGCTTCGACTATAGCGTTGGATCCCAGGTTGGTCTTCTTAATTCACCTTGAATGTACAACTAGGAACTTGCGTGGCAGCGTGAATTGATTGTGGCTAGCTCTGTTTTAGGCTAGTGGGATCGCCTCTGTCCGCAGAGGGGATTTACCTATCCAACAATTTGGCGACTCCGCTGGGGAGAAGCTATTTGGAACTTGTCTTGCATGTTAATTTTCTCTTGCTTGCTTGAGTGAATGAGCTTTCTGGGTCAGTTTTGAGATTTTTCTTTACTGTTTGATCCATCTGAACACTGTTAGCCCGACTTGGGGTCGTGTTATTTATTTTTTAAGCCGGCAAGCTTTGTTGGCGTGGTTTTTATTCTGACAGTCGCGCCAGTTGGCGCATGTTGCCCAACAGCAACCCGCGCCAATCTTTTGGTAGCGCAAGTTGCAGGCTGACAGTCGCGCCAGCCCTGTGAATTTTGCCTGTGTGTTGGTTGGAAGCTCTTTCAACTCAGATTTTTATCTTTTTATATCTCTTACAGCCTCTGGAAGTGTGTTGAACCTCTGTTTGACTGGTCTTGCCTTTATCCTTCAGTTGTTTGCTTATTTCTATTGATTTTCGTCCCAGCCCTAGAACATCTAGTGGCTTCGCGTGTCTAGCCTTCTGTGGGAAGTTTCGGTCTTTTGATTTTCCAGTCAACTTGTTGGTTGTGTTCCGCACCTATCTAGTGGTTTGTTAAAGCTTGGTCTTCTATACTTTGGGTGATTCACTTCTAGCTTCTCTGGATTTTTCTCGACTTCATTTGAACTTAGATTACATGGTTCATTGAAAGTCTTTGTGTTTCTCCTTGCTTGGATAGTTCATCTTGGTGTTTCAGAATTGGTTACATTTCATCGAGTGAACTTGGTTTGTTTATACTTGTGAATATCTCTTAAGATTTGTTTAAATGCATCATGCCATCTTAAAGGAAAGAAAAACAAAAGATATTTTGCATCATATTAGTTAGCGTTTATTGTTATTTGTTGCTTTTAAAAAGAAAAAGAAAAAATTTTCATTTCTTGTTATTAGCTGCATTAGGATCTTTGCTGTTTGCTGAGTGATCATTTCATTTGTGTAAAGATCTCAACCTTCCTGTAGATAGAATTCATTGAATAAAATGATATAGTTTTGGCATGTAGTTCGCATTTAAGAAGTTTTTGAGATATCACATACGGTAGGACCAAAAAACTGAAACATAATTGAAGATAAACTTTAAAATAGACTCAATGAACATAACAATGCATTGGAATCTAACGCAAACATTCTAGAGGTCTAGGTTAGAGACGTTTTCCAGCGTCTTTAAACCTGGTAGATTATCGTCGAGTGGTTGGGTGATTCCTCCACGGTGAAACGATAGGTGCCAATACAGACTGTGCTCCCACGTACCGTCGCGTATATATTGGGGGACCCCTATAGGATTAAAACCTTTTATCCATAGGAAGCCGAGTCTACCGCCTTACAAGCCGTAATGCACTGAACACAGCATTCGGGAAGATTGACTGCAGTACGGGAAGTCCTTGGTTTTCATCTGATTGCCGAGGTGTATAAGCAGTTTTATGGATTGTTTGGTAAACCTTTTTGCCTAGAGTCTCCAGAGTAGTCACTTTTGATCCTTTTCGGACTCCTTAAAAGAAAAGGTGCCTGTGAGCGTCTTGTCACTTCGTGCTCATTAAACATTCGAAGGAGACTAGAGTCATCTTTTGTCCTTTTCTCGACTCTTAAAACATGAAAAGGTCAAGTTGTGTCTTTGCGTCCTAAAATTTATTGGCCACGATAACATTTACCCAATTAGATTTTGTTTGCGTTAGCTTGAGTAGGATTCTTTCTCGCTCAATGGCATCCGTCCCTGAGTCCACCGGCCAAGGTGTTCCCCCTGATGGAAACCCTAGTCCATTTCCTTCTGTTGGAAATGTCGGTGTTCAGTATATCGCAACTTTGTCTTTGCCTGGGTTAACCATCGGTTTGCCCGTATGGTTGTTTTCAAACTCGGTGGTCTCGAGTGTGATAACTCCTGTTCCACCACCACCTCCTCCACCCGAACAACATCATGTTGATTCCAAGGTGGACCCCTCCCCTTCTTCGCCTATTGCTGCGTCCTCATCTTCTACTTCGCCTGGTGAAACTCTGGATTTAAGTAACCAGGTGGCTAAGAAGAAGAAGAAGAAGACCAAAAAGAAGAAGTCTCCCAAGGGAAAGGTCGCATCTACCCTGAGTATACCTCAAGTAGAGCCACCTTCTGCTCCTTCGCGGAAGGCTAAGTTTCCTTGTCAATTATGCAAGGAGTACCATTTTCTTACTGATTGTCCTGGTATTCCCAGGGTCCTAGATATATGGTCCCGTGACCCGACTCGCCCCTCGTCGTCGCAGATTGACGATACCTTATCAGCTGGTAAGGGAAAAGGGAAGGTTCGTTTCCCTTGTCGACTTTGTGAAGGTAATCATCTCCTTCGCCTTTGTCCACCTATGGATGAAGCCTCCCGTCTTTTGGAAAGTCTGTCAGCTCCCTTACCTCAACTACCCGCTGGATATCAGCGTCTTCTTGCAACTGCAGATCATCTCTTCGCTAACCAAGAGATCAAGCATGATTCCTCTTTGGTCCAGCCTTCTCTTCCCGAACCTGGCTGTGCTCAGCCTGTTCCAGACCAGTCCCTGGTCGGAAAGAGTGTTGATTTACGTTCATCGTCTATGCACCACTTTGTTCCGGGAGTGTTTATCATCAAGGATGAACCATATGAATCCAAACCAAACGAAAGTCCAAAGGTCCAGATGACAGTTGACCCGGTCTTTCAATAGGTCCAGATGACATTTGACCCGGTTTTGCCTTCAGAAGTTCCTTCCTCAGATGATATTATCGCTGTAAAGAATGAAGACCACACCGTCCAAATTCTATTCATAAACACAGACTCCAATGATCAAGTGAGCATCCCTCTCATTCCTTCGCAGCAGGAAGGAAGTTCATCAGAGTCTTATCCGGCCGTTTATCCGGTCCCACCTCCAAGCAACCTAGTTGTTTCCTTCAATTGGGATCAACTAGGCAATCCTCGGTTACCAGCTTCCATACCATTTCGAATTATAGTCCAAGTCTACCGAATGATTATGGCCGGTACCATTATTGATGAGGGATCTCCTGTGAGCATCCTTTCTTCAACAGCTTGGGAAGCACTTGGTTCGCCACTGCTTCTGCCTGAGATGAGAAACCTTACAGGTTTTCATCGAGAAACCAGTCGACCTTTATGAATTCTTCCCAATCTACCTATCACATTAGAAGGGAAGACCGTTCAAATGGGTGTCATGGTAGTCCAAGGTCCGTTAGATTACAATTTACTCCTTGGGCGAGACTATATTTATCGCATACGGGCAATTGTGTCCTCACTCTTCAGAGTGATGTGTTTTCCACACGAAGGAAGGACGATCAATATCGTAGACCAACTTTCGTTCCCCGGTTCACACCTCACATATAGTCATCTACCATTCCTAAATGGTCTTATTTCCACAGGAAATGCCTCAACATCCAGTCCGTCATCCTGATGACGGCAGCTGACCCGGGCGCGTGACTGAAGCCCGGGGGGCATGCATCCTCCTTTTCAAAATCGAGTCTTTCCAAGTGAACCTTCATTCCATCCACTCCGTGAATGCCATGAAGCTTGGGGGGCATGTACCTTGATTTGCATTATCATGCTGGGGGCATGCAAATTTATAGCAAGCATAGTTTTTCGTTTCAAGCTTGTGTAAACATGAAACCGAATCCAAGCAAAGTTCTCCATGGTTCAAGCTTGTGTAAAAATGAACCCATACCTGATTCACATCTTGTGATTGCCGCCTATCCGCTAAATTTTGTTAGATGAGCCTTGGTTGTTTCATTCCATCGCCACCATCTCTTTGGCCGATCATATGCTTTCACTTGGTTGTTTCTCCTTTCCTGAGGAACCGCAGCGATGAGTGGTTTGTATTAGCCAGCCTCTTGACCATTACATGTTTTGAGCAGTTCCACCATTGCTGGAACCAGTTGCTACCCTTTATACCACTCGTTCCTTCAGGATGAGTCGCCTTTACGCTCTTTTGTGACTCGTAAAATATGAAAAGATTGCCGAGTATTTTTCCTTTTTGACTCGTTAAAGAGAATAAAAATGGAGGTCCGCTTTTAGCTCTTTTCTGACCATTTAAAGAAGAAAAGATTGCCGAGTCTCTCCTCTTGACTCGTTAAACGTTAATAAGGGGCGGTCGTTTTAAGTTCTTTTTATCGACCGTTAAAACATAAAAAGATTACCGGGTTTTGTCGTTTCGAACTCGTTAATGGTCATGAAGCGACGTGATTCCGACCGCTTTTTTACTTTTTGAGGTCGAAATCACTATTTATGAAAAGTACTCCTCGATCGTAATGGTCGGGCGATTCTTTCGAGCATTGTTTTATACTTTTTCGGGCTCGAGAGACACAACTTTATGAAAAAGGACACCCCTGGAGTTTCCTTTTCTGCTGTCTTTTCAAACTCTCTAAACATGAAAAGACGCCGAGTTCTTCCTTTGTCAGACTCGTTAAAACCCGATGACATCGGATTTTGTCGAAATGACACACCACAAGAATATGTTATCCCCATCAAGCTTGTTAAAAATAATTGGGGTACTCGCCAGAAATGGCGGGGGAAAAAAGGAACCATAATTACCGTCGTGTCGGCAGTATGTTGCTCTTGAACATGGCACTTCTCTGCTTTTGTGTCCAGGGTGGGGATATCTCATCTCATATTTTTCACTTGCTTCCATGGACTTGGGTACCCTATTTGACCTCTCATCTACTCATTGCCTCGTCATCATGACCTTTGATCCATCGATGTCAAATACTGCTAATTCCACTATCGTGCCGCCGATATGTTCAAGAGAAGTTGACCTCTGAAAAGAAACAACCTCCATCTGATAGTTCACTTGATCTTGATTCACAACATTATCCCTCTGTCTCGTGTCGATGATGTGGGAAACATTATGGCCCACCTTCGATCAAGGTCACTTCCTGTCGACTTCAGCTCATTATCCAGGAAGCTGATCTAGAGACTCCCTTCCGGTGCCTTGGAGCCTGCATGCCTCAATGGCAGGTTCTGCGTGTTCGACGTGAGGTTTTCATCATTGGCCTCCGATCGAATGATTCTACGAGTGTTCGATGCCAGCTCATTAATTCGCACGCCGTAGATTGTACCTATAGTACCTTGAGGGCCATTGTCATTATTGGTGGTACCTCTCGCGTCTGTTAACAGTTTCCACTATTGACTGGTAATCAGACGATGTTCATGCATGTTCGACTTCAGCTCATATATTCGCATGCTTGAACTTGTACTCTTGTTCGGGTCGAGATGGAGCGCAAGACCCTGGATTGTGTCTGTTGTAATCCAGGCGTGATTCTTGATACATGACTCATTCACTGGATGGCTGCGACCATGCCTGAGTCGATTCATTGATCCTAACCAGATGGCTGCGTCCATACTATGGATCTAGATTATTTATGTACTCTCTTATGGATGGCTGCGACCATACCACGTACATCATGTAAATGAACTATCAGTCGTGTCTCTCAATGCAGATCCTCGGCGGCAGCTATATGTGTTCTTGTGTGTTCCTATAAAGCATTTCACCCCTCTCTCTCCCTCTCGGACTTCATGCTTTAGGGGGCATCTGTTACACAGTAATTTGTCACCATTGGTCACCGTCCCTATCGCCCTGTTTCCATACATTGGAGGACGCATTCCGGGACCTGTGAGCAGTGACATAACCCAAAAACACTTGCATTATGTTCCCCTGAGTATGTACTTCATGTTCCCTGAAGACACCTTCTGCAAATTCTCCCTGAAAAGTACTCTTTTTCCATTGGCGCAGGTCCACAGTATCTTACCCGCGCCAATCACTGAGATCCTCAAAAGAGGGCGCGACCATTGGCGCTCTGTCACAGAACAACACCCGCACCAGCCCAGTTTGGTAATGATTTTTGACAAACGCACGCCCATCTGTTTTTTCCCTTCAGATCACGAAGTCTTTTGAGGGTAAAATCCATCTGATAGAGGTCGAGAGTCATCATCTATCCTTGACATCTATCCACAGTGGCTTTTCAGAGATAATGCCAATCCACAATGGGTGTCCTGGTTCATCAAATCTTTCTCCCTTCTCCATCTATAAATATCTGTCCTCATGCATTAGACAAGCTAGTTTTTGGAGGAATGCTAGTTGTGATTACGCTTGTTGTGAGTGATAGTGAAGCATAGAGAGGTTATGCTGCCGGAGAGGAGGTACATTGCAAGACACATATAGTTGCTCGCCCAGCCAGAGGAGAGGTTCAACGTCAGAACCTTGGTTGTAACTTTTCCTGTCTATTATTCATTAATGAACGACTGCTATTATAGTTCCAATCTCATTGTCTATTATAGTGATGTTTGATTTATTTCCTTTCTGACTGAAATATAGTTGTGCCTTGGTGGATTTTATGCTTGTATTTGTTTCTTCCTTTGCATGTGCAGGTGTCCGTTTGCAAGGATCGCAAGGATTGTGACCTGCCGGAGCGAGGAAGCGGGAATACCAACTCTGCTTCGACTATATCGTTGGATCCCAGGTTGGTCTTCTTAATTCACCTTTAATGTACAACTAGGAACTTGCGTGGCAGCGTGAATTGATTGTGGCTAGCTCTGTTTTAGGCTAGTGGGATCGCCTCTGTCCGCAGAGGGGATTTACCTATCCAACAATAATTCTGAAATGTGGGCGTGACGGATGCCGTAATTAAAAAAAAAGGGTAAATCACATGGTCCTCCTCATAAGATATTTAGGCACATGCCTATAATCCAAAGGATTCAAATGTAGAAATTTTGAATAATTAAACACTTATTCACAAAGATTATCCCGATTATACACTATTGCGGAATGCATGCATAATACATAACCTCCTCTATGCTGATCATCAATCTTGCATCTTTAAAAACAATGAAACATCAATCGCATGCACACATTAACACAGTATGTAACTCGGGGAAAGAATACAGCTGAAAACCCCACACTATCTGTATATTATAATGATTGAGAACATGTAACAATACATAGTACAATACTCCTCACAAGTACTCAGTACTATCTCCACCTGTTACACACAAAACTAGCTTAGATCTGAATCAATCACGGGTTCAAATCTCCTCCACTGTCTGCCTGCCTCCACTGCACAATCCTGCATGAGAATACTGAGAATGGCTGAAGCAAACTCATATTTCCTTGGCTAAACCACACAATCCTCATTGGCAATACTCAATCCATTGATTGTGCAAATCTCATGCACAACTATAGTCACAACTGACAGTTGTGCTTCCCTTTCACTCACCTCTAACACCTGTCTCCACTGAACTGTCCATGCACTGAGTTAACTGATGTATTATTTAGTTGATTTATGAGTTAATAATTAGTGAATTAATTAATAATTAATTCACATCACTCATCACTAGTGTATTCTGTAGTTAGACTAAATACAACTAGTTCAACCAAGTCAAACTGAACACAACTCCATCAACTCCTCAATCAACTCCACCAAACTCAACCACTTGAGTTCTAACTGAAGTCCATCATGCAATAGCTCAATTGACCCATAAGAAAAGCGTATTTCCTTCTGACAGCTGCATGTGCCACATCCGTAGCTCGAACTGAAGTGCTCCAAAAGGATAAGATAATGTTTATAGTCCAAATATTATTAAGAGCTAATAATATTCGACTGTTCTATTTTTAGCTTGGCAGTCTAAAAATAGACTCCGCCCATATGTATAAAAATAGAACTCCATCTATTTTTACCAACATGACCAATCATCCACAAATAACATCCTACAACTCAGAGACCATGATCCATATGTCTAAAAATAGACATAGTCTAAAAATAGACTTTGCGCCAAAAATAGCCTGTGGGCCCACTTAGTGAAGGCGACTTCTTTTAACTAAGCTCCATCATTTTGTTGCATTTTCAACACTCCCTCTCAACAAGATATGGATTATCTGCAACCCCTATCCTGCAACTCTGGAATGTTCTGCATGCAACACATTTGCCCAGTCCATTTGCTCCAACAACACTTGGAACAAAAACACTCCCAACTGACCACTCTGTTGGGCTAGGAACATACTTTGATGCTGAAGCTCTACCTGCTGCTGAAAAGTGCTCCCTCTTTAACATCTGCGCTACTGCAACATCTCCATGCATCTCGCACCATTGCACACTTCTCTGTGCCACCTAGCACTGTGCAAAACACTTGTGCCTCTCGCATTGTTGCAGCCTGCTAGCTATGCGCTGTCCTGGGATTCCTTACACTATCGCTCTCTCTGCCACTCCATCCGCATCTGTCTCTACCCAATCAATCAATTCCTGCTACTCCACATCGGTGCTCCCGTAGCAAGGTCTCATCCAAGAGGTTGTGTACCTCAAGGATCTTGCCCCTCCTCCTTGGGAGGATCACTCTATATCGCCCCACCTCCTACCTGGAGGTATGGCTGGATGTGATCCCTCAGCCCACCTGGCTCGAAGTTTCCCCCTAATGGAGGTATCTGCATGAGTAGATGTCTCTACTTGATCTCCTCTCAGCTTCCCTTGTTGTGGCTGCTCCACAACCTCCTGAAGCTGTTGCACCAATCGTGGCTCCTCCACAATCGTCTAAGACTTCTTCTGGCTCTGCATGTTGAGAGGTAATATACGCTTCCTCTCAACCACCAAGTCTCCATCAGTTGCCTTGCTGCTCAAGGCTTTGCATGCATCTTGAACCTCAAGAGCATACAGGTTCTTGATCTGTGAACCAATCTGCTTCACTTGTCTAGTGATGATGTGTCTAAGGAAAACCTTTCCCTTACTGAAGACTACACCATAGCCTCTGTCTTCCAGCATCACGATCGACACCAAGTTTCTCTCCAGTCCTGGTACATACTTGACATCGGTCAAGGTAAGGTGAGCTCCATGCTCCCTTTGAAAAATAACCGTGCCTACACTTGAGACACTATACTTCACATCATTACCCATTGCTATGAGTATCTGGAGATCTTTCTCCTCCAAAGTACTGAACAAACTCTTGTCACTGGTCATGTGGAAAGAAGCTCCACTGTCAAGAAACCAACCACTTCCCACCATGGATGAAACCATGCATGCAAAGAGTGTGAAATCCAACTCAAACTATGAAGCAAGTGCCTCACCTTCAGATCCTTCCCTGGATCCCTTCTCGGATTTCCTCCGTGGACAATTTGTAGCATAATGGCCCACCTCATGACAACGAAAGCATCACACTTTCGATTTGTCAACCTTCTTCCCATCATTGGAAGAACTGGATTCGGAAAGAGAACCCTTCTCCTTCCCCTTCTTTGCTTTGGTAGCCAAAGCGCAATTTTCTTCATCAAATGCCTTTGATGAAAATCCGTCCCTGGTATTCCGCCTGATCTCCTCTTGCACAAGATCTGACCACAGTCTCTCCCATCCTGGCAATTTCTCCCGACCATTGACAGAGTCCTGATAGGAATGCCAAATCTTCGGAAGACCAAGAAGAGCCAAGCTCACCAAGTCCTTATCATCAACATTCACCCCCACACTTCCCAGCTCATCCCTGCACTGGGTGAACTTTGTGAGATACTGGGGCATACTGTCTCCATTCTGACACTTAATGTTTTTGAGTTTATCCTTGAGCGCCAACTTCCTCTGGTCGCTCTTGCTTTGGAATAAATCTATCAATGCTTTCCACATCAAGTATGGAGAAGCCTTTTCATGCAGGCTGGATAAAATGTGATCCTTCACGCCCTCCAATAGAATCCTTTGACACTTTGCTGTCTTCTTTTGCCAAGCCACAACTTCAGCAACATCAATAGGTTTTGGGACTTCAACATCTATAAAATCCTTCAACCCATTGTCATCTAACACTGCCTCCATCCTGTCTTTCCATGCAATATAGTTTGAGCTGCCTTCAAGAGCATACTCCAATCGCAATTCGTTGAAAGACATTTTAACTTTGACACCAAGAAAACACTGCTGCAAATTCGAATTCCACCAGCTCAAAACTCAACCGCTTCTGATCTAAAATTCGTGAGAACAAAGTATTTCTCGTACAGAGATTGACTGTATGGGCTTTTACTGGATATCTCACCTTCCAAAAGAAGGACAAATCCAGAGGCTACCTGGCCCGATTACAGACTCTGCCTGAAGAAATAAAATGTAATCACTTTCTGAATAATAGATCTGATGATCAACTCTGCTCTGATACCATGTAGAAATTTTGAATAATTAAACACTTATTCACAGAGATTATCCCGATTATACACTATTGTGGAATGCATGCATAATACATAACCTCCTCTACGTTGATCATCAATCTTGCAGCATTAAAAACAATGAAACATCAATCGCATGCACACATTAACATAGTATGTAACCCGGGGAACGCATACAGCTGAAAACCCCACACTATCTATATATTATAATGATTGAGAACATGTAACAATATATAGTACAATACTCCTCACAAGTACTCAGTACTATCTCCACTTGTTACACACAAAACTAGCTCAGATCTGAATCAATCACAGGTTCAAATCTCCTCGACTGTCTGCCTGCCTCCACTGCGCAATCCTGCATGAGAATAATGAGAATGGCTGAAGCAAACTCGTATTTCCTTTGCTGAACCATGCAATCCTCATTGGCAATACTCAATCCATTGATTGTGCAAATCTCATGCAAAACTATAGTCACAACTGACAGCTGTCTTGCCCTTTCACTCACCTCTAACACCTGTCTCCACTGAACTGTCCATGCACTGAGTTAACTGATGTATTCTTTAGTTGATTTATGAGTTAATAATTGGTGAATTAATTAATAATTAATTCACATCACTCATCACTAGTGTATTCTGCAGTTAGACTAAATACAACTAGTTCAACCAAGTCAAACTGAACACAACTCCATCAACTCCTCAATCAACTCCACCAAACTCAACCACTTGAGTTCTAACTGAAGTCCATCATGCAATAGCTCAACTGACCCATAAGAAAAGCGTATTTCCTTCTGACAGCTGCATGTGCCACATCCGTAGCTCGAACTGAAGTGCTCCAAGAGGATAAGATAATGTTTATAGTCCAAATATTATTAAGAGCTAATAATATTGGACTGTTCTATTTTTAGCATGGCAGTCTAAAAATAGAGTCCGCCCATATGTCTAAAAATAGAAGTCCATCTATTTTTACCAACATGACCAATCATCCACAAATAGCATCCTGCAACTCATAGACCATGATCCATATGTCTAAAAATAGACATAGTCTAAAAATAGACTTTGCGCCAAAAATAGCCTGCGGGCCCACTTAGTGAAGGCAACTTCTTTTCACTAAGCTCCATCATCTTGTTGCATTTTCAACATCAAAGACTCTTTTGTTGCAAAGAATTAGCTACGTTGTAGGGGTGAAATGCCTCACAACGAAGTTAGTTAGGAGTTATGCAAATCCCAACAGATTCAATAGCCATGAAGCATATAGAGGATACATTCCTGAATAATTCAAGGATGAAATACGAAGTCTACGACTCAAAATAGCCATGGATGGCGTCAACCCATATTCCCTCCAAAACAACAACTATTTTGTTTGGCCTGTAGTAGTGATCAATAACAATATCCCTCCATGGTTGTCCATGAAGGATGAACATCTTATGTTGGATCTCATAGTCCCTTGTAGAAGACAAGTGAAGAATATGGATATCTACTTACAACCATTGGTAGATGAATTGAAGGAATTATGGGAAGGGATACATGTGTACTATGTATCAAGATCCATCGCAATAGAGAGGAGTATTATGTTGTATGACATATGTGCTTACACCCATACATGATTATCCAATCTTAGGAGTTTGCTTTGGTAAATTACATTTTTATTTATTTGTTTATATATGTAACAATATTGTTTCACATATTAGTTTAATTCCCGTAATTGTTCTGATCTTCATGTATGTATACATTAATTTCATAGGTCTTGTAACAAAAGGGTATCATGGATGTAAATATTATGGACCTTCTCTGAAGGCTTGGTGGTTCTACCACCTACGAAAGCCAATGTATGACTAATCCAGGGTATTCCTCCTAGAAGAACAACCTTATAGAAGAACAACATTTTCTTTCAATGATAAACCAAAGAGAACCCAAAGGCCTGCAATAATGACACCAACTGAATGGCTTAGAACACATGAGAGAGAGAAGGAGAAGGAGTTCACAGAAATGTTTGATTCAAATGGGTAGCCTATGTTCGATGATCCAAAATTCTTCGACACCTATGTTGAGAAATTGCCCATTGGGATGAAAAGGAAATCTGCCTTTTATGAGCTCCCATATTGGGAGCATCTTAAGGTTAACCACTTACTAGATCCTATCCATATATTTAAAAATGCTTCATATTCTTTATGGAGACACATATCATCGAAAAAAAGTGACACATTGGATGTTAGGAGAGATCTTATTCTTAAAAAACTAAAAATAAACATTAGCCAAGACAGGAAACTAGAGGACAGGCTGCTCCCTCTTTGTCTTTCAAAGAAGGTGATATCCTATGGGTTTTAAAGAAAGATGATATTTCTTTGGCAAAGGAAGTTATAATGAGTGTGAGGGTGCCTTCTTTATATGGGTCTTCACTACGACATTGCTTCACTATGGAAGACCATTTGCCGAGGTTGAAATCGCATGACCATTTGAACCTTCTAAGAGTACGTATGTCAAAAACATGATTTTATTATTAATTTTTATTTTTATGCAATGGGATATTTTATAATTAATTTTCGTATAATGTACTATTTACGATGCATTGTCATTATCCTCTGCTTGTGCGTGGGTGTGTGAACCATGACTTCCACCAAGAACTATGACGTGCCATATCTAAATTATCTGCATTTGTACGTTGGATCACATCAAAGGAGATTCATATGGCTAACATTCCACGGTGGTGTAAAGAGATAAATGAGATTGTTTCTATATTTGATAAGGAACTACCGACGAGTTTCGTGGACTTGCAGGTTCACCTTCTAATTCACTTAATAAATGAGGTTGAATTAGTTGTGGTAGTTTCTTGTCATTGGATGTTCTTCTTAGAGACTCGGTACATGAATAAATTGAAAGGTTTTGTTCAACAAAGGGAAAAATGTGAGGGGTCTATGGCAAAGGGGTATATATCGTATAAGTATTTCTATTATGCTAGTGAGTACATCAAGCAGATCGACAACAAACCAGGTGTGGTGATTTGGGACAATGAAAGGGATGAAGACAAAGAGAATGGGAGCTTCTTGAAATGAATGGAAAGAGGTGCATGATAAAGAGTAAGTGGCTTATCATTTGTCAAAATTCTACAAAGTAACTATTCGCACAAAACTTCATATTAATGCATATTTTGATCTCATACGTACTATATGTGTGTTTTTGTGTGTTTGTTGGTTTGATTTCATCAACGGATTCAAAAATTGAAGCCATCAACAAATTCATTCTTTACAATATGGAAGCGACACAATCGTGGATCACATTGTATGAACAAAAGAGGAGGAAATGGGATAGTGACAAGAAATAATTCAAATGGTTGAATGGTAGAAGCATGCCTTATCCTGATCATTTAAAAGAAAATATGCCAATGACATGCCTTAACAATTGGGTTGTTGATCAAGTCAGAGAAAAATATGGTGCATCTGGTCATTACCTGCGTGCTGAAGAGGATGCGCTAAACATAGGGATTGGGTGCAACAACTTGGTAATTATAATCTCTTTCTGTACATTTTTAACTTTGTACCGCACCTTTGAATTGTAACATCTATATATATCTAAATTCAGGCTTCTGTGATTAGGAATGTTCAGAGATCTTTCGGTAAAGATCACATAGGAAACTTTTAGTCGACAAGTTTAGTATCATCAAGTGTGGTTCATCTTCACGACAATACGAAGAACCATATCATGACATCAAACTAAATATATGTAGAGAGATGTTTTCTAGTCATTAGAATATAACATCTAGTTTTGACTAAAAAATTATCATTCAAATTTTTAATATAAATTAAGTAACAGTTGCAAATTAGTTGTAAATAATGAACTAATTTAATTTTATTAGTATTATTATTTTAATCAAAATGAAGGTCCAATAATAATAAGGTCAAACTTAATTATTCTAAACAATAAAACTAATAAACAAAATAAATAATGATAAGAAAAAAATGAATAAATTAACAAAATATAAAATATGAAATAAATCAAAATAATGAATTAATTTTATTATTTAAATCAAAAGGAAGGTGCTATAGAAAAAAAACAAAATTAAATAATATAGTCAAATTTAATTATTCCAAATAATAATTATTTTTTTAGAAAAATAATAATAATTAAAAAATGAGTAATAAATAAGTAAATATGAAATAAAGGAATACCAAAAATTTTGATTAAAAAAAAATAAAAATAAATAAATACACAAATAAATAAATATTATAAAAACTTAGGAAGAAAAGGCAGGGATCCAACACCTGCTAATATTCGAACCATCACCTCTATTCAAATTGATAGGTCTCCTTTCAATTTCCATGACCTCCCTAAACTTACGGTGATGAAAATGATCAATCATTGCAATGACCCTGGCATTTTCAATGCAGATGTGATGTGTTGTCTTTTTTGCATGTTATGCCGAAGCATACAAGCGTGACCTTCCATGTTTGATGTTAGTTGTGTTATTGCCTAAATCTACCTCAGGCTGAGAAAGGTAGGATCTAGGGTAACATCAAACCACGCTTAACCTCGTAGCTAGCCCTACTAGGTCGGGAGAGGGCTCTGTCCTTGTTAATTTCAGAAGAATATGGTCAATAGAGCTTAAGATGACCGATGTAAAGACCGATTTTAGGCTAGGTATATGCTCAGAGGAGTTTGATTGAATTTTTTGGTTGATTTGCTAGCTCAAATGTGAAAGGTAGATTTGGGTCTGGGGAATGGACACAGTCTTGTAGAGCTTTCTGTGGGGCGAGGTAGGAAAATGGTTTAGTACTTTGAATAAAGTGAAATGGAGAGTCTTAAGACTAGTGAGGAGTTGGAGAGGGCATGAAAGTCTCAGGGATCCTCTTCAAACAATTGAAAACATGAATAACTAAACAAAACCCTAGGTAGAGCACTGCAACATCAATGAATTCTACCTTTATCCTTGATTCATTTAGTTAAGCTGAACAGAGAGAGATAATGGCATACATAAACACATGTAAACTTGCATTATAGAAGGAAAAACAATACCAAATCAATTTTCCACAAGAATCCCACAAAATGCTGCAAACCCTGGTCTATTCCTTTGCCAAACTGCAGAGATGAATGTACAATAATGCTCAAAGCATTCACAAGAGTCCAACCTTTACCAATTACTGAAAAACTACTAGATATAGGCTAAAATCAACTCATGCTAGGCTTTAGGGGTCGAATTCATGAGTTTAGGAGCTATTTCAATAAGATCTAAACTAAGAACTGAAAAGTAGGCAGTGGAACAGCTTGCCTCTAAAACCTAGGAAACTGATTCATTCAGTTTCAAACTACCTTTTCATGATGTATCTACCTCCATGAGTGAAATTTTAGCATATTTACATCAAATTCCATCAATTTACATCAAATTATATCATGTGTTTGATTGAGAGAGAGAGAAAATTCAAACTGAGAAAAAACTACGTGAAAAAACAAAGTTTTTTGGCAAAAAATGACAATTTTGCATTCTGTACGTTGCGCCTCTTTCCGTGTGTGTAGTGCCTTTTTGCAGCTGATTTTGGAGGCTTTCTAGCGCACCAAATTTTCTCCAAATGGGTTTTTTGGAAAGATCTGTCTGTCTACTTTCCAGAACAGGTGGAATTTTTGAATTTGGTGTCCATTTTCCCCTCCAAAAGTGAGTTCTCCCAACACTGCTTCTTGTGTGGCCAAAAAGGGGCAGAAAGGGCCATTTTGAGGTGTTTTTGACCCTTTTGGAAGCTCAAAACTTGACAAAATTTCTTGGCCATTTGTGGGAATTCATATTTTTGCCTGAGGAATCCAAAAATGCTGAGTTTTCCTCCAAAGGAGGTCCCTAGCAAAAGCTCACGCCAGGTGGCGCAGCGCACCAGGCAGAAAAATTTGTGTATTGCTCCAAAAATTTAAAATTGACAAAAAGTATCTCAAATTTCTTGAAATTTGGGCTGAGTGTCCTGCATCAAGTGCTATGTTGGGCTAAGGAAGCCTTAGCCAAAATCTTGAGCTTGTCTTGCTCTTTCCTCTTCCTCAAAGCTTTCCTCAACTTGGCCTTCAAAGTCCTAATTCTCGCTTTGCAAACTTTGTTTCTCGCCAAATAGTGATAGGCCATGTGCCTCAACATATTTTTCTCTTTGTTGGCCTTCTCCAACATCTTTTCCAAGTACATGTTTGCTCTCTCAAGCCAAGATTCATGATCAGCTTCAATTTCTTGTTCAAGTGGTGTCAACTTGACTTTCCTCCTCTTGGCAACTTGCCGGTTTTCTCTTATGTTTTGGAGCTCCATGATAGTTTGCTGGTCCTCTAACTGTTTGTTCCTTTTCTCAAGATAATTAATCACCCACTTAGCTCTTTCCAAGTTGAAAGACAAGTCATGAATGTCAGCTTGTTGTTCCTGGATGATTTCCTTGAGCTTTGAGCTTTGGGAGCCCAAATCAATGTCATCATCCTGAATGAGAGTTAACTCCCTCTCTTGACCTTATGAAGGCCCCTCATCATGCAATGGCTGCTTACCCTTGTCCTGTACCTACTTTTTTGTTGCAGGAAACGAGACCCATTCCACCTCGGGTGGAGATAGTACTCGTTTTGCTGCTGCAAACAATCTTCTTGTGCCCTTTTGGTAAGTGAAAAACACTGGCACACTGGTGGTTTGAGTCTCATGCACCTCCTGCTGATGTGAAGGCTCTCCTGCCTCATGAAAAACTGATGGGGGCACTTGCAGTCCTATGAAGACCTCATGTGAAATGAAATCATCCCATGAAACATTCAGTAAACTAAGCTGATGCAAAACCACAATCTTGATCAATGCAAAGTGATAGATGCTGTTATACTGCTGATGAGGAGGTTTCCTTTGCACCAATGTGGTCATTTTCTCAATATTCTGGCATATGAAATAGGGGATGTTCATCATCCTCACCCTAGTAAAATGCATCAACAATCTGATATGATAGGTGTATAGGCGAGAAAATCTGCCTTCACAGCTGAAATATTTGATTATGAGTTTCATAAGGGGAGCATATGTGTCCTGTAGGTACCTAAAAGGGAAGACCCTACTGATATGCCTCTGAAAACCAGCCTTGATATAAGGCTCATAATGATCTTTGTCCACCAGTTGTCCCTTGTTCCACTGCTCACCCACATTCGGAATGCCTGTTGCTTCAGCTATAGTCTCAGGTGTCAAGGTGAATGTCACACCTGCCAAATTGACCTGGCCATTGTGAAGATGGAGCACAAAAAGTCTGGCAAGCTCATGGTGGTATTTGACTCTTTCCACCATCTCACAAAATTGGTAGCAAGATTGATGTTTGAAGCATGCTACAACAAGAGGGCAAGCCAACAACTCAGTAAGTGTAGTGGGCTCCTCTCGGATATGTTTTCCACTCTTGTGAGGTCTCCTTGGTGCATGAATTTCTTTGGAGGAGTCACTTACTGTTTCCTCATTTCTGCCATAAGATGAATCTTACTCCATGTTTGCCATTATTTGATGTTTCTTAGGTGAGTATGAAGAGATTTTATAGGAACAATAGGTATTTGCTGCTAAATGACAGGGATTGATGGTGGGGGACAATGAATGAGGGGTTGGGATGATGCTTGTAGGGTTTTTGGGAATGGCAGGGTTGGGGAAGAGGGATTAGGGATGTTAATTAGGGTTTGGGAGTAGTGGGATTAGGGTTTTCAGTTTTGGGGATAGGGGGGATAGGTAAGTGTAAGTGAAAGAGGGAAGGAGAAAATAGGTGAATGAAATTGTAGTGAGGGGATGTGAAAATGGTAGAATGGGAATTAGACAACACAAACTATAATTTTGCAAACATTAGGCAGCTTTCTCAATACAACTGTGCAAGGAACTAGGGTTTTGTTTTCTACCTATTGAAACACCATAAAAACTGATGAAAACCTCTTGCAATGGTGCTAGGGATGTTTGACTTACTTGGAAAGAGGAATTTGCAAGTTTTGAAGGTAGATGAGGTGATTTGGATGAATTTTGAGCTCAGAAGATTGGTGTGCCACGCCCATTAATAGGTGCATTGCACCTCACTGTTCATCATACCAGTTATAATTCCAGTGTAAAACTTGCATTGCGTGCACCGCGCCTCAAATTTTTTACAGTTTGGTTGCAAATTCGCTCCTTTGGCTCAAAAACACGATTTAGCACTTGGTTTTTCTTCTTTGGCACACAAATGAGGTTTTGACATGAAAAAGACTTTATATACAAATGATTTTAATTTTTCACTTATAAAAACCCACTTTGTAATGTTTGGATTTCACTTGCTTTTTTAAAACTCTGTTTTGGCAATTGGACTTGCTTTTTGCCTTTGATGGACTAAATGCTTTGAAATTTTGATTCTTTTGTAGGAACTAGAGTGCAGGAGCTTGGCAAGGTGACCAGGGCTGCATCTCGAAGTTATTACATATAGGAAAAATGAAATTACATGAAATCTTGTACATAAAACATAAAAAACTTTGTTTTTCCTAAAAAAAAATCAATCACTGAGCATGTGATTATTGAAATTTTTGTTGTTGAGACTTATTTGACCTCCTCATGTGCCTTCTAACCATTATTGAGCTTTTATAAGACCTTATTGACAAAACCATAGACCTAATGAGACCTAAAACCCTAAAAATGACTTTTGCAGATGTAATGACAAAAAATGACTGTAAATGACCTGAATGTATGAAAATGGGCAGCAGGTAAAGATCATGAGGGAAAATTTATAATATGCCACTACCATTAGATGATCCATGATCCTAATGGAATGCAGATGATCGGATGAGACACCTAACATGCAATGCAATAAGAGTATTTTTGATCACTGATGAAGGGATGAAGATACTGACACTAACAAGTTGCGTGCCCATGTATCCTTTGATTAATTGAGTGGCCAATTTCACCAATGTATGGAGTCCCATAAGAGCATGGGATGACATAAACACCTTTCCCATATTTAGGGTTCACATGGTCCTTCACTGATGTTAGGGAGCTTTGGATAGTATTCGGAAAATATTTAGGGGCCCCTAAATACTATCTGAAGCTCCCTAAGATCAGTGAAGGGCCCTGTGAACCCTAAAGGTGGGAAATGTGTTTATGTCATCCCATGCTCATGTGGGACTATGTACATTGCTGAAACTGACCAATCAATTAATCAAAGGATTCACGAGCACACAACCGACATAAAACATGGAAAGTTCCGCTCCTTCGCTTTGGTAGAACATGCAGAAAAGGCAAAACATCACATCTGCATTGAGGAGGTCAGGGTTATTGCAAGGATTGATTATTTTCATCACCATAAGTTTAGGGAGGCCTTGAAAATTAAAAGGAGGCCTAACAATTTGAATAGAGACGATGGTTGGAATATTAGAAGGTGTTGGATCCCTGCCTTGTCTTCTTAAGTTTTTATAATATTTATTTATTTTATTTTTTAATCTCAATTTCTGGTATTCTTTTATTTCATTCATATTTATTTATTATTCAATTTTGTATTTTGTATTTTTTTATTCTTCTATTTATTATTTTCTTTTTATTTATATTTTAAATATTGTTCGGAATAATTAAATTTGACCATATCATTTAATTTTCATTTTTTTCTATAGTACCTTCCTTTTGATTCAAATAATAAAATTAATTCATTATTCTGATTTATTTTATATTTTATTTATTTATTCATTTATTTTTTCTTATTATTGTTTATTTATTTTTATTTTTTATTTATTTGTTTATTTTTTTAATTTTTAATTTTATTTATTTATTTATTTTATTTTATTTTTTTCTGTATAAAGACTATTCTATTAAGATAAAGGGAAAAAAATATTCACAAAGAGGTTTGAACCTCTGAGGGGGCTGTAGCCTGCCCTCTACCAAAAAGACTGTTGCAGATAGCACATTACCTTCCTTTTACAAAAATGAGAATCATAGAAATGAGAAATATGGTAAGCTTGTGAGAGCCAAAACTAAACTGAGCTATATAAGATCGAAGCTTCAGCGGAAGCTGATCTTTTACAAAAATGCTGTCCTTTACAGTCACTATTACAAGAAGATTGAAAACCAAAATTATGTCTTGGAGACTGTAAAATTTCATGCTGATAAGAAAAGAAGCCATGCATATTGGGAATTTCAGACCAAAACCAGAAATCATAAGATAACTTGCCGTCATGTCGCTGAAGCCAAGAGTAATTAAACCTGCGGAGGAGAGCTTGTAGCGTTCTCATTTGCCTAGTTGGGGGAGCTTACCCAGGTTACCATCACATTGTCTTCAGCTTCCATCATACTGCCATCTGGAGGAAGAACAAGGTTCAGAACACTTCCAGAAAGGCGCGCAGGCTCACAAGCAATAATTTGCTCTTGAGGAGAAGCTGGCTGAGGTTGAAAGTCTTCCTGTTGGCCCTCCTCGTGCAGCACAACAGAGTCATTGAGGACGACTCCAGCCAAGCTATCCTGAAAATCACTAGAATTTTGAGATTGAGACTGCTCCGTGGAGGTTTCATCCGAGCTTGTGAGCTCATCTTCCTCCTCCGAGAAGATAACAGTTATAGTGGTTGAGATGAGAGGCTTATTAAGCCTACTTCTGAACTTGAACCGAGTCGTTTGAAATGAGCTGTTCAGGGTGGGTCTAGAATGGTCAGAGGGCGGAGAGGATGGAGAGGCAGAGGCTAACGGAGTTATGCGTTGAGGGACAGAACCACCACGACCCCGAGAACCTCCACAGGGCCCTGAATTACTACCATGCCTTGGGATGCCGCGACGACGGGCCATTACAGTATGAATCTGCGGATTGAAGGAGCAGGGAGACTGAAGGTGAGGGTGAAGCGGCCAGACACAGGCTAATTGAACCCAATTTAAGGACCAGACCTCTGTACAGAAGACCCAAATGCAGAGCTCGCAATAGATTGAATAGACCAGACGAAAAAACCAAGCAAGGACTGAAGAAACCCAATGCACGAACTAGACACTTTCAGAAGAGACCGAATCGATACACCTTACAGAGACTGGCAATACGAAAATAGTAGACCGGACGCAGACGGAAAAGACCAACTCAATACACCGGACACCGGCGGAGAAAACCAGAACCATATACCTGAAGCAGGCAGATTGAGACCAATTATGAAGCCAGGGGGGCTTCCAAATTCTCTGAGCTGCGCAGGGGCGCTGAGGGCATAACCAACAGAGTAGAACCAAAATGCCAATACTTGAAGAACTCGGAGCAAATATGCCGTGATGAATGCGCGCCATACTAAAATCACTTGCCTTCAGACCTCGAGCCCGATGATCCATTAATGCCTGTAACTCACATACCTCGAACCACCAGAGCCAGCTAAGTGGAATGCTAGCTGCCCAAGTCGCATGCAATGGCATTAACACGTTATTAATGCACCCGCATCCGGGTTTCTTATTATTGTTTATTAGTTTTAGTGTTTAGAATAATTAAGTTTGACCTTATTATTATTGGACCTTCGTTTTGATTAAAATAATAATACTAATAAAATTGATTTAATTCATTATTTACAACCAATTTCCAACTGTTACTTTATTTATATTAAAAATTTGAATGATAATTCTTTAGTTGAAACTAGTATTATATTCTAACGACTAGAAAACATCTCTCTACATCTATTTAATTTGATGCCATGATCTGGTTCTTCATCTTGTCTTGAAGACGAACCATACTAGATGGTTTGAAACACGTCGACTTAAAGTTCCCTATCTGGTTTTTACCGAAAGATATCTCGACATCTATATATATTTTATATTTTTAATTATGTTCGAGTAATCAGATACATGACACTGTGATTTGTTCACTTTTTTATAGGTGCATATGTTCCCATCTATGTGGGCATATGGACATCATTTTTAGATGGAGGATGTCGATGATGGATGTATGACACATGACTATGGAGTGGAAGTCAAGTTCGAATATTCTAGTTGGGCTAGCCACTATGATCAAAACCTAATGCTGGGGACGTTAGGTAATGTTGGAAAGATACAAGAGATCATTCAAGTGGACCTCTCTTTGTTCCAATGTTTTATTATTAGGTGAAAGTGGTGGGACACCTTTGATCAGAATAATGTAAAGGAAGACAACGATAGTGGGCTGATATCTATCAACTCTAGAAAGATGTGGCATGAAGTTAGGGAGCCTTATGTTTTCTCAAAACACTACAACCAAGTGTTTTTTTACCCTGATGTGTAGGGATTGGTGGTTCATATTAAGACATGACCCTAGATGAAAACTTATTTTTTAGAACAACAATGTTATCATGCCAAGCGAGGAAGATAATCAGGGTGATGACAACGAAGAGAGATATGTACTTGTGTTATTTCATCATTTCTATTATTGTTGTATGTTTTTGTAGATAAAAATTAAGGGAGACAAAGTATGAGATGAAATCAAGAGGCTCTCCAGGTGAGTCAATCTTCACTTGGAAAATGTGTAAGCACTCAACACACTTCATTCAATCAAAGTCTCATACATATAAAATCATACATTAGTTTGGTGGTTTGAACCACTCCCTAAATAATAGGATCTAGAACCTAAATAGAGGATTTCAATCCTAAATTACAACAACAAATGACCAAATACTTTAATCCAGAAAAGACTAGATTTGTCCATTAATCATAGTTCCCTCTTAATGGAGAAATTCACCCAAAGTAATGTTTTTTCTTCCTTGGCTTAACATAGGCCACTTGATGTGGATTGTCTTCATCATTTGTGATAGATAACACTCCATGGAGTGCAAGATTACTTGAAGCAATACTTCCAATATCAATCATCTCAACATGAGAATCTTTCCACCCACAAAAGGTTTTATCTGATTCCCTGTGCTCCTTGTGAATTGCCCCATTAAATTCCATTCTCCTTTTTTTTTTTTTTTACAAGAACGGTTATAGTGTTTCATTATCTGCTTGGCAAATGGCCACATATTCGGTTACAAAATGAGGAGCAATTTTCAGCATGCCTTTCTACCAGGAGGGGATTGGCTTTTGCTCTTATCCACTTCCTCTTTTTACAATTTTCAAAATGTTCTTTTGATGCTGATTGTCCTAGATGAAAGATGCAGACAAACTGATTTAAAAGAAAACAGTAAAACATGTCTTTTCACGGAATAGGAGCCCACAGAGAATCCTTGTTTCTGAGAATAGTTCCAGCGTCTAAGTGGACTGCAATGTTTGCTTGGGTGTCTGCTGCTTTATTATTTGTTCTCAGTACATGAAAATATGTCAAGTGTAGGGATTTTGAAATGCTTTTGATTCTGGTAAGTAGCCTTGCTAGGTGCAGATCAGTTGGGTTGGAGTTGGTCACCACAGCTCTTATGATTACTTGGGAGTCTCCAAGAATATTAGCTTCCCGTATTCCCAGCTCCTTGAGGAAGATTACCCCTTGCAAGAGGGCCAGCGCCTCGGCTTGCATGCTAGATGTGTGGCCTAGACCCCAGGCAAAATTATGAGAAGAAGTGTTGTCTGGCATAATAATGTGTCCTCCTGCCCCTGCCTTCCCTGGATTCCCTTTAGCTGCTCCATCAAAAAATAGAGATGGAATTAATTGTTTGGACAGCCATTCCTGAAATTCAATCTCGTTTTTCCTGATTTGCCAAACTTCAAGAGCTGGGGGTGAGCTTCTTGTTTTTTGGAAGCTAAGCTTAAGGGCAGTACCCAGCTCTCTGTCTTGCTGACTAAGATTTGAATCGTCACCTATGCCTTCCAACCACTCGTTTAATTGGCATTTCACTGAATTGGCTACTATTTTATGATCCTGGGCTTTGTTACGGAATATCCTCCTGTTCCTTTCTAACCAAACCTGCCAGCTAGTAAATTTTGGCAAAGCACTCCATGCTGATCTGATCTTTTTGTTTTTTGGTTGAATACCTGGATATCTGGCCATCCAGCCTGCGAACAACTCTTGGACTGAGGTGGGAAAATTGAGATCGAAGTTCCAAGTATCCAGCAGCTCCTGCCAGACAGAGATTGTGTAGTTGCATTCAATCATAATATGGAGGGCGGTTTCAGAATTTGCCTTACAGAGAATACATCTGGACGGTCCATTAAATCCTCTTTTTTGAAGTCTGTCCTCAGTAAGAATTTTTTGATGGCAGAGGATCCAACAAAAGTGGTCAATTTTTGGAATAGATGGGAAGTTCCATATCCCTGCCCAGGGAGCAGGATTGGGAGGAACGTGGGGGCGCTCTAAAAACTTGGAGTATCCCTGCTTGACAGTGTAACCTGAACGACTTTTCCCCCAGCCTCTCGCGTCCTTCCTGTTTGCGTGGATAGGGGCCAGCCCGTGTAGATGGGCTCTGAACGCTGTCCATTCATTTTGCAGTTCGCTGGGCACCGATAATTGTTTCCAACCCGTCCAAGAGTCCTCTGTCCACAACGAGATGTCCCACAGAGTGTGGACGTGAGCTGCATCCAACCAGTTTCTTAGCGCTGCAAAATTTCCGGCTTCTTCCAGAGGAGAGCGATCCATGATTCTGTCATTCCATAACTGTATTCTCTTTCCGTTTCCAGGTATCCAATGAGCGTGGTTTTTTATCATCGGCGCTATTCTATTGATGAAGCTGCTGAAGTGCGTTCTGAGCGAATTTTTTGGGTGATCTAAGCACCTGAGCCTTGAACCTCTAAAGTATTTCCTCCATAATGCAATCTGAGCCCAGTTTGGTTTAGGAGCGATTATTTTCCATACTAATTTGGCTCCCATAGCTAGATTTTGAGCCTTCAGGTCTTTGAGGTTCAGTCCTCCTTCAAGATATGGTTTTGTGACTGTTTCCCAACTAATTAGAGAGAATCTCTTGTCATTTTGCTTGCCTCCTTTCCAGAAAAAATGCCTGATTAATTCTTCCATCTTCTTTATAATTCCCACAGGTGCCAGGAGGACAACAAATTTGAAGATCGGAAGACTGCTGAGAACTGCCTTGATGAGTACTGCTTTGCCGGCGATGTTAAGCCAAGAGGATCCCCAGGCTTGCATCTTTGCTTTGAATTTGTCTAAGAGAGGAGCCCAGTCTTTGCTTGACGCCCTCTTATTGAAGATTGGCAGCCCAAGATATTTGAAAGAGGACCAAATAGTGGAGGCTGCAAATCCCAGACATCTAGCTATGGAATTTGCAGTGGAAGCAGGGATATTCCAACAAAATATTTGACATTTCCCCTTGTTTAGCTCACTGCCTGAGGTCTTACAGAAGTCATCCAAAACTGCTTTGAAGTTGATAGCTGATTGTGGAGTTGCAGCTCCCAGAAGAAGGGTATCATCCGCAAAAAGGGCATGGTTGATGCGCTTCACCCCTCTTGCAATGCACAACCTGGTGATAGCATGATCTTGCTGCTTTTTATTCAAATAGAAACTAAGAACAGAAGCCTGAATGACGAAAAGGAGGGGTGAAAGAGGGCACCCCTGCCTCAGTCCTCTAGAGGCTTTGAAAAATTCAGCGGCCCTTCCATTCACCAGAGGAGCAATCCAAGGCTCCGAAATACATGCTTTTATCCACTTTATAAAGCCTTTCCTGAATCCCATTTTAAACATTACATCAAACAAAAAACTATGACTAACACAATCAAAGGAATTAGCTAGATCTAGTTTGATGACCATACCTTTTTCCTTTCGATGTTGGCTGGAATGGATTGCCTCCTGGACCAACACGAAATTGTCCACTAGTTGCCTGCCTTTGATGAATCCCCCTTGGTTGTCCGGGATGATTTTGGGGAGGAATATTTTCAGCCTGTTTGCTATCACTTTGGTGATCACTTTGTACCCAATGTTGCATAGTGAAATTGGACGAAATCTGCTGAAGGTGTTTGCCCCTTTTTCCTTAGGGATGAGGGCGAGAAATGCCGAATTTGTGCAGCCTCCAATCTTCTGACAGTCCTGTGATTTCTGAATCATTTTGAGGAATTCCTTCTCAATTATCTGCCAACAAGTTTGTAAGAATCTTGGAGTGAAACCGTCCGGGCCCGGGGCTTTATCCGGGTCCATGGCGAATAGAGCCTCCTTGGTTTCTTTGAGCGTGATTTTGCTTTCTAGAACCTGATTTATTTTGGAGGTGATGAGCTTAGGGACAACATCTAGAAGGCTGTTATTTTGGTCTGCTCTGATATCTTCCCTGTACAGCTTCTCAAAATGCTCTGAGGCTGCCTTTTTTATGTTTGCAAAGTCCCTTAGGACACTGCTTTCTTCTTTTATTTCTATGATGGAGTTCCGACCTTTCCTAGCTTGAGCTTGTTTGTGAAAAAAGGAGGAATTCCTGTCTCCAGCTTTAAGCCAAAGACTTCTAGATTTGAGCCTCCAGTACTCTTATTCATCCATGCATACTTTGTGGAAGTTTTGCTGAAGTTTGGCCTCCTTTTCCAGATCTTCTTTTGAAATTTCAGCTGTTTCAAGTTGAAGATTTTGCCTTTCTAGTTATAATTGAATTTTTTTCCTTTCCTCAGCTGGATTGGGCAAGGTCTTGGCCCAATTTTTTAGCATGGCTTTCACTCTTCTGAGTTTTTCCTCCCACACAAAGAAGGCAGAACCCTTGACTGGGTTTTTCCAGCAGTCTCTGACCTTATCCATGAAGTCCGCCTCCCTGATCCAGAGAGAGCTGAATCTGAATGGGATAGGCCCCAGATCTTTAGTGGTCAGCAATTCCAAGCTGATAGGCTTGTGGTCTGATGTACTGCTGTGCAGGATGCACGATCTAGCTTCTAATCCAATGAGTAGGAAGGAACTTTGCACCAAGAAACGGTCCAGTCTTGCAGCTATGTGTCCTGGTCCAGCCCTTTTGTTTGACCACGTGTACTTGCCGGTGGTTGGCTTGATATCAATCAGATCCCAATCCTGCATGAGATCCTCTACTGTTTCTCTTGCCGGGTCTCTGACAATACTGCCTCCTCTCTTTTCTGATGGCAGGAGGGTGAGGTTGAAATCTCCTGCAATGATGATGTTCCCCAAATCTTCCAGATCTGCCAGGTTTTTGATGGAGTCCCAGCATAGCTTCTTTTCACCTGCATTATTAGGAGCATATACATTGACCAGACTAATAATTTCTTTAGATTCTAAGTGCTGCAACTTTAACAATATCCAATGAGTATTCAGGGACTTAGAGATGAGGGAGAACTTATTTGGATTCCAGAGCGACCCAAGTCCTCCTGAAGCTCCCCGGGCCGAGGTTGCATGCGCTCCGTCTTTTTTCCAAAACTTTCTACTTGCTTGGAGGAAGGTTGATTCCTCCATTTTAGTCTCCTGGATGAGGAGGATATCCGGGGTTTCCTGCCTTATCAGACTTCTCATCGCCTCTTCCTTGGCTTTGGATCCCATTCCCCTACAATTCCAGGAGACTATCTTCATTATTTACTTTTGCTGTGGTGAGCTCCTTTGGAGCCTTGGGTTTGCATCTTCTTCGTCTTCGGAGTTTTTTCTAGGAGTTTCTCTAGCGTAGGCTGGCTGCCCTGGAGCTTGTCTTTGTATGTTTCTTGCTCCCTTTTTTCTTTTGTTGACATTCGTCCTCTTGTAGATCTTCTGGGGGTGGACTGCGATTCCCCTATTTCCCCTTCTTCCTCCGATTCCTCGGATTCTTGGGTTTCCTCCTCGTCCTCTGACATCTTACCTTTGGATCTCTCTGGTTCACTTTTAGATTTAGGCAGAGAGACTTCTTTCGGGGTTTCTATCTCTTGGGTAATTATGGTTTCTGATCCAAGGATCTCAGATCTGTTCCCTTGACTTTCCATGGGTGGCTGCTGAGCAGGGCCCATTTGGGGGGTGTTAGCGCTTGAGATTTCACCTCAGGCTGAGAAAGGTAAACCTCAAGGCAACATCAAACCATTCAGCCTCGTAGCTAGCCCTACGGGGCAGGAGAAGGCTCTCTCCGGTCAATCTCGATAGATCTTCAATGGGATGAGATGACCAACATGGTAACACTGATATTAGGCTAGTAAACTGGTTTGAAGATTGATTTGGGGGTTTTTGGGGTTTTGGTGGCAAATTGAGGAACTGCAATTTAGGGTGCGGGGATTGGACACAGTTTCTGCAGGGGGGTCTTTGGGGCAAGGTAGGAAGCTGTATTGATGTCTTTAGCTGAAAGGGATGATTAAGAAGAAAGATGAGAGGGCTAAAGAGAGCAAACAATGGATTTGAATTCTCTTTAGACAACAGAAAACATAGAAATTAAACAAATTTAAAAGCAGAGCATGGCTAGCATGAATTCTAACTTTATCACTTCATTTGTTTAATATGCAGCAGTATAGAAAGGAAATGAATCACATAAAAAAGCTTACAATGACATGAAGAAACACACCATAAACACATGAGTCCACAAGAATCCCATAGATGACTGCAAAACCCTGGTCTTCCTTAGCCAAAAATTGCAGAGATACAAGTGAAATATACAATGATAGCTCCTCCCTCAAGAGTCCAACCCTGAAAATGAGCAAAAGAGTGCATAATATAGATGATCTAACCTCTTTCCCCACCTCTAGGGGTCGAGCTCCCCTTCCTAGGAGCTGTTTCAACTACTTCTAAACTTAGCACTAGATAATAGGCAGTCATAACAACTTGCCTCTATAAGCTAGGAAACCTATCCATACATTAAATATTTACCATTTACATTCAAGAAACTTCTAGAAGTGTTAAAGAAGAGTAAAAGTGTCTTTGAGTCATGATAGTTACATAAAAATCCATCATCTAGAACCCCAAAAAGTCAAACTAGGTGAAAACAGTGATTTTCTGGCCGAACTGGTAAAATCTGGCACAAATTCCTCAACGGGTCGCGCACACTTTCTCAACGGGTCGCGCACTTTGGAGCTCTGTTTGGAGGCCTTCCCGGTGTCAGAATCGCATGTAGGATAGCTCGTTGGAAAGGTCTCTGAGTCTACTTTCCAACCCAACCATAATTTTTTTATTTGGAGGTCATTTGCCCAGTCAAAAGTCAATTCTCCCAAGACTACTTCTGCAGCTCAAAAAAGGGGCAGAAAGTCAAAATTTGGCTGTATTTTGACCTTTTGGAGGCCCAAAACTCCATGAAAACTCAAATCCATCCATAGGCATGTGTAACTTTGCATGAAAAATCTAGCAATGCTGAGTTTTCGCAAAACGGAGCTACGATGACAAAGGGTCTCACCGGGGGTGAGACCCGTTGAGAAGCCAAAACTTGTAAATTTCCCAAAAATACCAAAATTACCCAAAATTCTCAAATTTTTTTGGGATTTGTGCTGTAGATGATGCTAGTGAGTGCCATGATCCTTGAGGGATGCCTCAGCCAAGATACGGAGTGGATTTGGCCTTTTTCCTCCGCTTAAGAGCCTCGGACAACCTCCTTTGGAACATTTTCATTTTAGCCTTGCAAACATGCATCCTTGCCCAATAGTGATTCTTCATGTTTCTCATCAGCCTTTTCTCTTGGTTGGCCTTAGCCAATAGCCTCTCTAAGTGTGCATTCACCTGGATGAGCATGGACTCTCGTTCCGCAAGCAATAGGTCACCGGGCCTCCTTCTTTTCAAGATTCGGTCTCCTCGAATCCTCCATAGCTCATCAAGGACTTTCTCATATCTCCCCAACATTTGCAATCCCTGTAGCCTGTGCAATCACCTCGGGTGTCAAAGTGAAATCCACCCCGGCAAGGTTGACATGTCCTTCATGCAAGTGCAAGACAAAGAACTCATAACAAGACATGTACTGAAAGCAAGAAACTGCCAAAGGACAAGCTTGTAGACCTGCCAAAGAAGTAGGCTCCTCTCTCCTGTGATGGCCACCTTTTCCACCTCTATGTGGCCTCCTCTGTACCTGAACCTCTGAAGATGATGAATGTTCATCACTCTGCTCATATGTTTCAGTGTCTGACATGTTTGAGGAGCCATTTAAAATTTCATCCACTTGCCCAATTCAACTTTTGCACACGAGAGCCATCAATCATGACAAACCACCAACTGAAGTGTAGAAGGCCTACCTCAAACAAATTTGATGATTTGGAGGAAGATTGAGCAAGTCTGTGGTCACTTGGCAGCTCACTGGCAAGTTTTTGTGGAGAAATCCTCAACGGGTCGCGCACGTTGATTTTTTACACTGCAGGAGGGCTCTCAACGGGTCGCGCTTTTGCAGGAGGCTTTTGGAGGCCTTCCCGGTGTCGGAATTAGGCACAGGATGGCTCGTTGGAAATTTATTTGAGTCTAATTTCCAACCCAAGTGGAATTTTTCAATTTGGAGTTGATTTGACCTGTCAAAAATCAAATCTCCCAAGACTGGTCAAAAAGTGCCAAATGAGGCTGCCTGAAAGAAGAGTACTGTTGCAGTCAACTTTTGAATGCCTTCCTCAACCCCAAATTGAGCTCATGATAGCTCATTGGAAAGATATTTGTGTCTAGTTATCATTTTACCCATCAAGAAAATAATTTGGCCAACCCAGCTAGGAGAAAACTTGATTTTCCCAAGGTCACTTCAGAGGTGTCTTTGATTCTCCTGAGGCAACGGTATTCTTGACATTTCTCTCAAACAATGACACCTGTGAAAAAAGTGAAGGAGGTTTTTCTTCTTTGGCATGTTATGAGAAAAAACCTCTCTCAGTTTTCCAAAATTCATCTTTGATTGCTCTGGAACATCATTTGAGTGCGACTTGTCCCGATGTGTGAAGCAAGGAATTTTGTCGAAATGGAGCGAGATGAAGGGGATAGGGGGCTTATAAATTCTTGGGGAAATTTTTGGGAGTGGGGAGGGATGTTAGGAAGCAGGGGAAAGTGGAATCTCAGTGATTGAGTGAGGGGAAGGGGTCCAAAAGGGCAAAACACAGGCCCAACCTAGAAAATTGCCAGGTTGTAGCTAGAAACTCGGGTTTGTGCAAAAATGAGGATTTTGGGGGATCTGAGTGTTGGGAAGTGCTTGATAAGGTACATTAAGGATAGGGGAAGGTGTATGAACATCTGGAAACAAGTTTTGCCGATGATTTGACCGTCCAAGAGAAATTGCCTTCAAAACCCTAGGAGAGGGAAATGACCTTACTTAGGCACAACTGAAGCATGAATAAGGTGTAAAATGACTCATTTGACACTGACATGATAATGACAACCCTATGAATGATGATAGGCTCAGCTGAATGATGACATGGACTGACATTTGGGCAAACCCTAGGCCTAATGCCTAGTGACCAAATTTTGCTTGAAGACTCACTGAAATGACAAAATTTGACCTTGACACTCTGAGACCACTGTGTAAGAGCATATTTGATCACTGTAGGAAGGCTGGAAAGACTGACTCTAACATTGGCTCCAATGGGGATGGTAGCTCCTTGGAGGTGCCAAGAACCTTAGACCTCTAGGAGAGCAGACCAGTGCCTTACAATCATTGGGCAATGGAGTCATAAACTCAAGCTGAAATGCATGACTGAAAATCGACTCAAACTAACTTAACAACAAGATTGAAAATGGACTAACAAAGGACTCATGACTCAAGTAAAAACTGACTCAATACTTAAACACAACCGACAAACTGAAAATGATGCTCAAAGGGGAGCTTATTCATCACAACCTACTCTAACAGTTTCATACATCACCGGGTCAAGTGAAATGAAACAACCAATGTAACCAAGCAAGTATCCGATCTGCTGTTCGAATTCTCCACAAGTTCTCGCTTATGAATAACAAGAGAGAACTACTGAAAGGCAACTCCCATGACAACTTAGAAACAGATCCGTGGAATGATATGAATTCTCTATCCACCTCCAAAAACACTGCATAAGGATCTTGAAATTCAAGCACACTGGAACTTAGCTCATCCAATGAATTACTTCTCGTTTCCTCATATGAATGCAAATTGTGATCTGAGCCTTGTGACGAGACCTCTGCTGAAAATGACAAAGAAACTGACTGCCGGATCAAATTCATATCAGCACATGTTTCAAGCTCACATGTGGTCAATGGAGAAAGACTTTGACTGCAAACCTCATCCAAAACATCAGAAATTGGATCATGAAAAGCTTGAAAAGACTGTTGCAACCCATTTTCTATTGGTTCTAATGTGATTACATGATTGCCTACATGCTGCTCATTCTTCACTGAAGATGGACTATGCAAATTTCCCTTCAAATACTGAAATGATTCAAAACAGAAAGGTAGGGAACCTTCTTGTATCATTTGATCAAATATGTCAGCTTCCATGCTTTCATCTGCAACTTGACAACCAATGGCATTTGGGGACTGCAAATCTGAATATGTAAAGTTTGGAACAAGGTTTTTATTGCCTTCAAGATGGTCTAGATCAAGACTTGTTGACAGCTGATTTCTAATTTCATGGAAGTTGTCTCTAATGAACTGACATGAATCAAAACAAAAAGGCAAAGATCCGCCACTTACTTCAAACTGTGCTGCACTTTCCTCGTCAATGTCATAGCTGATATGTGATGGCTGAACATTGTATTCAAGCTGCTGAAAATGAACTTTTTCCTTCCACAAACTAGCTGCTTGTTTGATTGCAAAATTAGCCTCTGTTTGGAGAACATAATCATCATCATACTGGTCAAAACGAGGCAAATCATCACTATAAAACACATCATCAAGCATGCATGTCATATCAATAGATCTCTCTTCTCCAAGGTGATCTACAAAACAATCATTATCAGATCTATGACAACTAGGGTAAGAAACAAAATGTTTTGGATCAGCAACTTGTTCGTCTTCAATCAGCGAGCCATGATATTGAACATCATAAGCATTTCTTGTGTTGATCTTGTCCATCATATTTTCCATGGCACTTACCAAAATGTCAAGCTTCACCTCTAAAGATGCCGATTTTTCCGGATCTATGTTTTTCATTTCTTCTTCCTTCAACCTTGCCCTTCGGATCAGCAGATGAGCCTCTACATCTACTGCATTGTTCTGCATCTCGTGAAGTGTTGCAATATTCTTTTCTCTCAGCTGAAACTCCATCTCCGGATCAAAGGCACCCGGATAGTGCAAGAGAGCAGATCTAGGAGAAGGCCTTATATCAACTGGCATCGAATAATAAACTTGATTAAATCTGGCCGAAAACTGTTGTACTGTCTCACCTGGCAATCTTTTCAGCTGGTTATACTCTTCTACAATCAAGAAAAGGTTCTGCCTGATCATCCACCTATCGAGAAAAACTTTGACGAACTGCTGGAAATCTGAGATGCTTGCATCAGGCAGGGTTTTGAACCAACTCTTCACTTTGGCTTGCAAAGAAAGAGCAAAAAGCCTTATACTAACATCTTCTTCATCAACTTCAAAAAGATCTAGAAAATTCTCAAAATTCTGGACATGTTGCTTAGCGTTGACATTCTTACATTCACCATCAAACATCGGCAAGTATAGATCATAGTTTTTGGGAAAAGCATGAAGAACAGAAGGTAAAACAAGAGGTTTATATCGATCTGGAATTTTACAAGGTATAGGGGTATGTACAGCAGGTATAGAATTAGTTTTGGTCACTTGAGGTTCATCAACTTGAAGATGGCCATCACAAAATTTGGAAGAAAGGTCTTGATCAAGCTCAAAGGTATGCAAATCTTTGGTATTCACAATCTTCAAAGGGAAAGAATCAACTGCAGGCCTGGGATCTCTTCTCAAATACAATATACTTTGCAAAGCCTTCTTGACATTCTTGGGAAAAGAGAAGAAATAATTTATGACAAAGAATAAAATGTCTTGGATGAAATTCCAACTCGAATACCTGATCTGTCCATGTTGTCCTTTCATGTTTCTGCTGGTCAGGATCATCCTCCAATGGAGTCTTTAGATCTGATCTCGAAAATGATTTAGAGTCGCCAAGTGAATGATTTCAGCCTTTCAAGTGTCTGATCGTTGTTCACCATCAACAATCAGATCTGAACTTGATACATGTACTGGGGTAAAGAGTCAATGAAGCGCTACGTTCACAAGCTCACAGAGATTGACTGAAGCAGCGTTTATCTACAAACGCTGATGTAAAACAAGAGTGTTTTCGAAGGCTACCTGGCGTAACTTCAGGCTCCGTCTAAGACTTATGAAACAAACACGTCAATGAGCAAAAGATTAGTTTGTTCTCCCCAGTATGGTCGCCACTATGTTAGCGCTTGAGATTTCACCTCAGGCTGAGAAAGGTAAACCTCAAGGCAACATCAAACCATTCAGCCTCGTAGCTAGCCCTACGGGGCAGGAGAAGGCTCTCTCCGGTCAATCTCGATAGATCTTCAATGGGATGAGATGACCAACACGGTAACACTGATATTAGGCTAGTAAATTGGTTTGAAGGTTGATTTGGGGGTTTTTGGGGTTTTTGGTGGCAAATTGAGGAACTGCAATTTAGGGTGCGGGGATTGGACACAGTTTCTGCAGGGGGTCTTTGGGGCAAGGTAGGAAGCTGTATTGATGTCTTTAGCTAAAATGGATGATTAATAAGAAAGATGAGAGGGCTAAAGAGAGCAAACAATGGGTTTGAATTCTCTTTAGACAGCAGAAAACATAGAAATTAAACAAATTTAAAAGCAGAGCATGGCTAGCATGAATTCTAACTTTATCACTTCATTTGTTTAATATGCAGCAGTATAGAAAGGAAATGAATCACATAACAAAGCTTACAATGACATGAAGAAACACACCATCAACACATGAGTCCACAAGAATCCCAAAGATGACTGCAAAACCCTGGTCTTCCTTAGCCAAAAATTGCAGAGATACAAGTGAAATATACAATGATAGCTCCTCCCTCAAGAGTCCAACCCTGAAAATGAGCAAAAGAGTGCATAATATAGATGATCTAACCTCTTTCCCCACCTCTAGGGGTCGAGCTCCCCTTCCTAGGAGCTGTTTCAACTACTTCTAAACTTAGCACTAGATAATAGGCAGTCATAACAACTTGCCTCTATAAGCTAGGAAACCTATCCATACATTAAATATTTACCATTTACATTCAAGAAACTTCTAGAAGTGTTAAAGAAGAGTAAAAGTGTCTTTGAGTCATGATAGTTACATAAAAATCCATCATCTAGAACCCCAAAAAGTCAAACTAGGTGAAAACAGTGATTTTCTGGCCGAACTGGTAAAATCTGGCACAAATTCCTCAACGGGTCGCGCACACTTTCTCAACGGGTTGCGCACTTTGGAGCTCTGTTTGGAGGCCTTCCCGGTGTCAGAATCGAGTGCAGGATAGCTCGTTGGAAAGGTCTCTGAGTCTAATTTCCAACCCAACTGGAATTTTTGGATTTGGAGGTCATTTGCCTAGTCAAAAGTCAATTCTCCCAAGACTACTTCTGCAGCTCAAAAAAGGGGCAGAAAGTCAAAATTTGGCTGTATTTTGACCTTTTGGAGGCCCAAAACTCCATGAAAACCCAAATCCATCCATAGGCATGTGTAACTTTGCATGAAAAATCTAGCAATGCTGAGTTTTCGCAAAACGGAGCTACGATGACAAAGGGTCTCACCGGGGGTGAGACTCGTTGAGAAGCCAAAACCTGTAAATTTCCCAAAAATACCAAAATTACCCAAAATTCTCAAATTTTTTTGGGATTTGTGCTTTAGATGATGCTAATGAGTGCCATGATCCTTGAGGGATGCCTCAGCCAAGATACGGAGTGGATTTGGCCTTTTTCCTCCGCTTAAGAGCCTCGGACAACCTCCTTTGGAACATTTTCATTTTAGCCTTGCAAACATGCATCCTTGCCCAATAGTGATTCTTCATGTTTCTCAGCAGCCTTTTCTCTTGGTTGGCCTTAGCCAACAGCCTCTCTAAGTGTGCATTCACCTGGATGAGCATGGACTCTCGTTCCGCAAGCAATAGGTCACCGGGCCTCCTTCTTTTCAAGATTCGGTCTCCTCGAATCCTCCATAGCTCATCAAGGACTTTCTCATATCTCCCCAACATTTGGAATCCCTGTAGCCTGTGCAATCACCTCGGGTGTCAAAGTGAAATCCACCCCGGCAAGGTTGACATGTCCTTCATGCAAGTGCAAGACAAAGAACTCATAACAAGACATGTACTGAAAGCAAGAAACTGCCAAAGGACAAGCTTGTAGACCTGCCAAAGAAGTAGGCTCCTCTCTCCTGTGATGGCCACCTTTTCCACCTCTATGTGGCCTCCTCTGTACCTGAACCTCTGAAGATGATGAATGGTCATCACTCTGCTCATATGTTTCAGTGTCTGACATGTTTGAGGAGCCATTTAAAATTTCATCCACTTGCCCAATTCAACTTTTGCACACGAGAGCCATCAATCATGACAAACCACCAACTGAAGTGTAGAAGGCCTAACTCAAACAAATTTGATGATTTGGAGGAAGATTGAGCAAGTCTGTGGTCACTTGGCAGCTCATTGGCAAGTTTTTGTGAAGAAATCCTCAACGGGTCGCGCACGTTGATTTTTTACACTGCAGGAGGGCTCTCAACGGGTCGCGCTTTTGCAGGAGGCTTTTGGAGGCCTTCCCGGTGTCGGAATCAGGCACAAGATGGCTCGTTGGAAATTTATTTGAGTCTAATTTCCAACCCAAGTGGAATTTTTCAATTTGGAGTTGATTTGACCTGTCAAAAATCAAATCTCCCAAGACTGGTCAAAAAGTGCCAAATGAGGCTGCCTGAAAGAAGAGTACTGTTGCAGTCAACTTTTGAATGCCTTCCTCAACCCCAAATTTTGCTCATGATAGCTCATTGGAAAAATCTTTGTGTCTAGTTATCATTTTACCCATCAAGAAAATCATTTGGCCAACCCAGCTAGGAGAAAACTTGATTTTCCCAAGGTCACTTCAGAGGTGTCTTTGATTCTCCTGAGGCAACGGTATTCTTGACATTTCTCTCAAACAATGACACCTGTGAAAAAAGTGAAGGAGGTTTTTCTTCTTTGGCATGTTATGAGAAAAAAACTCTCTCAGTTTTCCAAAATTCATCTTTGATTGCTCTGGAACATCATTTGAGTGCGACTTGTCCCGATGTGTGAAGCAAGGAATTTTGTCGAAATGGAGCGAGATGAAGGGGATAGGGGGCTTATAAATTCTTGGGGAAATTTTTGGGAGTGGGGAGGGATGTTAGGAAGTAGGGGAAAGTTGAATCTCAGTGATTGAGTGAGGGGAAGGGGTCCAAAAGGGCAAAACACAGGCCCAACCTAGAAAATTGCCAGGTTGTTGCTAGAAACTAGGGTTTGTGCAAAAATGAGGATTTGGGGGATCTGAGTGTTGGGAAGTGCTTGATAAGGTACATTAAGGATAGGGGAAGGTGTATGAACATCTGGAAACAAGTTTTGCCGATGATTTGACCGTCCAAGAGAAATTGCCTTCAAAACCCTAGGAGAGGGAAATGACCTTACTTAGGCACAACTGAAGCATGAATAAGGTGTAAAATGACTCATTTGACACTGACATGATAATGAAAACCCTCTGAATGATGATAGGCTCAGCTGAATGATGACATGGACTGACATTTGGGCAAACCCTAGGCCTAATGCCTAGTGACCAAATTTTGCTTGAAGACTCACTGAAATGACAAAATTTGACCTTGACACTCTGAGACCACTTTGTAAGAGCATATTTGATCACTGTAGGAAGGCTGGAAAGACTAACACTAACAGGGGGCTCTGGTATTAGCATTTGCGGACTTCCTGAAGGAAGTTCTGGATCTCTTCGCCTGGTTCCATCCTTCCTCCTTCCCTTTTTCTTCAACCCCTTTGGACGGGCAATCTCTAGCGAAATGACCGTAGACTTGACACTTCCGGCATTTGAACGGCAGCTGCTCATAGTCCAGTTTCTGAATATGTGTCCACGGACCCACCCTTATTTTGATAGCTTCTGGAAGACCGACCTCTAGATCCACCTCCACGCAAATTCTGGCGCAGTCATACTGGTCTCTATTGTTGGCCCTGTCTATGAATTTCCCAAGGGTGTTTCCGATGTGTTTCAGGGAATCCCAGTTCCAGCAATGGACCGGAAGATTGGGGAGTCTTACCCATACTGGGACTGCTGAAGGTACATCCATTGCCAGGTCGAAATCAGGCATCCATTTGTTCAGGTACAACCCTTGAGGCCCCATGAAGTAGGGTCCATTTATGAAAATAAGGTCCTTGTCCTCTTTTTCTGAGAATTCAAAGAGGAAGTATCCTCTTCCAAGGAAGTAAGATGTTACCTTGCCCTTGATTAGCGGAGCCTAGTTTCTGGAGACCCAGTTCTCTGTTGATTTCAGTGAGGGCCAGAGACCTATAAACTGACCCACTAGGGCGCGTTCCGACAAAGAAAGAGCTACTTGGATTAGACCTTCAGGGGGAAGAGCGATCTCAGGGATGTCTTCGAGCCTTTTAACGAACTTGGCGGCTTCCACGACTTTCTTCTTGGGAAGAGAGGCCAACAAGGATCTGAAGGCCTCAGTAGCAGAGGATGGAGGAGAGGAGGAAGATCCCAGGGGGGGATCCAGCTCCTCCATGGAGATCTGGCTCTAACCCTAGGTGGCCACAGCTGGAAGCTAGGGAATTCGATGGGCGATCTCTGGACGACCGCAACCAGAAGGAGGGCCTCTCGGCGGACCCACTCGCAGCTGCCGAAGGATGCAGGAGTGGACGAGGCCGCAGGGATCAGAACTGCAGGGTGCGGACCTCGCGGAGAAGGGCCGTGCACGTAGCAGCTCAGGTGATTTTTTTCAGTAAGAAAAACATATATTTAACCGTAAACCAGATCCCATTCTCCTTATTATTAATAATGTATCATATGATATATTCTTTCCTCCATAGGTTAATTTGGAGCTTTGAGATGGAAAAACTTGAGAGGATGATTGACTTACATAAGAATTGTTAGTTCCATTGAAGACACCTCTATTTCCCTTTTGTATCTATTGTGCTCTTAGTTTTGTGTTTCGTTCGTTATCATCTGGATCTTCAACAATATGTTCATGACAGTGTTTACGGTCTTCCTCATGAACAACTGGTGGCTCTTATATTGTAAGGTCTTTTGGAGCATATCAAGCTCATGATACTTCTCGTCATTAATAAAACCACATTTTTCATCAGAAAATTCTTCAAACTCAAAAATACTACCCAAGCCAAAAATGTTTCCAAATGAGCTCATGAAAAAGGCATCATCAAAAGGATCAATGTCAAAGACGTCTAAAAATACAAACGTATTGGAAACGCCCCACTTATCTCACTCAAAATTCCTTTCTGAGAATCCACACAAACATGATGTGACAAGAATTCTGCACAAACAAAAAAATGCCACACAACTCAAACAATTATTGTACAACTCCTCACCTTCTTGTTCATGCTAGCACACATACCCACTATGTTTGGACGCAATGCTGGCAGGAAGTAGCACAAAACAAAAACAACTCCAACGTGGCAGGTCACATGGGAATTCAACCTTGGAGTTACGCCAAATCACGTCCTTTGACTGGTGCAACCGGTGGTTATGACCAAATGCATCGCAGCCTTTGACTGGACTAGTGCTTGTGACCAAATGCATAGCACCCTGCTGCACACCATGCTTTTCGATCCACACCATGTTACTGTTTCACTGATCCACATGAACAACATTGCCTCAAATCGATGTTGCTTTCCAACACTTTGATTTTTACGACTCCATAGCAGATCTGCGCTCACAACGATTGTTCACCATGCTGCTACGTTGTGCAGATGCTCAACAACTGGACTATAGGGAAATCCACAAAAGGTACGAAAAAACAGCAAGGCACCACCACTCTTCCGCCAATAGGCCATCACCGACACCACCACAACCCTCATCGCCTCCTTCTCACATCAAGAGAGTGTTCACTGTGGGGCAAAGAGTGAAAACAGGTCGCTTTAGCTACAACTCAGACTTTGTTTGCCTTCTCCAATTTCCACATGCATTATAATTATATCTCAGCTACAATAGAACAACTCTTGGGCGAAAGAAATACAAAGATTACTGTCTCCCTCACGGCCACCACCGATGTTATTTGTGGGCTATTCAATCACCATAGGCACAAACCTAAATGCACGCGGAAAATACATGCAGGGCGCTCCAACACGCCACACACCAGGAAGAGGATGTGTTCCTGCCTTTCAAACTTTCGCTCTCGTCACCAAATATCACGCAATCCACCTTCAAGGACTCAACCTCACTTAACAAACAACACACACCTTGAAGGAATCGACCCTCACTTAACCGACAACACACAAGCCTCCGATCCCAGGCTCTAATACTAAGATAAAAATTAAAGGAGAAAAAGTATGAGATAAAATCAAGAAGCTCTCCAGGTAAGTCAATCTTCACCTGGAGAATGCCTAAGCACTCAACACACTTCATTCAATCAAAGTCTCATACATATAAAATCATACATTAGTTAGGTGGTTTGAACCACTCCCTAAATAATAAGATCTAGAACTTAAATAGAGGGTCTCAATCCTAAAGTACAACAACAAACAACCAAATACATTAATCCAGAAAATACTAGATTTCTCCATTAATCCAAGTTTTGTTTTATTTCTTTTTCTAATTATATTGTTTTTATATTCGTCTTGTTGGCATTTTATATAATTGGTAAGATTCACAAACGATTTTACATGTTTTTGTGTGGTGGAAACATTTTTATACTTAAAACTAAGTATTTCCAATTGTACACAATATCTATGATAATAAGGATTCAAGGTCATAATCCTTCTCAAATAGGAAAATGAGAAGAATATAACTAAAATGAGAAAATAGTGAATTTATAAACAATAAAGATTTAGTCTCGATTTAGATACTTATTGGTTTATTAATCAATTCACGTGTTTTTTCTTCTTGTTTAGTTCAAAATCAATATAAATCATGTAGAGATAACTCTATGAGGACTTTAACAATGAAAGATTTGTGCATTAATATGTAAGATTAAATTCTTGACATGAGAGATAAAGTCATGTTTATTATATTTAAATTATAGTTCTTGCAACATTGTGTAAACTAAAAGGAGGTCCTATGCATGTATAAAATGTTGATTACATCTTTTTATGGACCATAAGAGAAATAAATGGGCTTACATGGATGCATGAGAGGTTCTAATTTTTTCTTCATGGATAATGGAACAATTTTGACTTTTATTTTCAATAGTAAATATAAATAAAAGTTGAATTAATAAATATTTTATGGCTATGAATTAAATGATAAATAATGTGATGGTGATTAAGAAGCATTTGTTGACTTCCAAATAGACTTGGTGATGCATTTTTTTTCTCTTTCCTATTTATATTATGTAAAATAAATATATATTTTTATGTATTTATAAGTAAAATATTTAAAGTGGTCATATCTTTATCATTGTGAACATAATGTAATATTAGTTAGAAGAAATGTGAAAACATCAATTTTAGTGACTATCTTGTGATAAGTATGTGGAAAAATTAATGTTTCTTGAGTTGTTCATTAAGAAATAATCAAATTTATTATTTGTCAAAAGTTTAAATCTAATATAGTATGATTATTGTATTATTTAACTCATATTTATTATTAAAAATAGTTAAATTTAAAGAACCAAAACAACACCAAAATGTTATATCTTTATTACTAGAAAAAAGTTCACTTGTCTCTTTAAGGGAGAGCTTCCAATAGGGCAAATCTCCAACTACAAGTAACTTCACAACCCTTATTTTACATTTCTTGATCCTTATCTTTAGAGAGAGAAAAATTTAATTTAAATTGGTAAGAGTTGTTATAAATATTATATTTAAATTGCTTGAAAATCTCATAAGTTTAGTAATAAATTAAATTTGATTAAAATATAGTTTTTTAAGTTATACTAAACCTAAATTAATTGTAAAAAATGACATAGGATTTTTAAATTTAACAATAGATTGAATTTTATAAACCAATATTTAATTGGTTAAATTGTATTTTTGAATAATTTATTATTTATTAATATTTTATATTAAAAATTGAATGAGTTACACATTTCGTCTTATTAAGAACTAACTAAATTATTTTACGTTTAATTGATTTTTCCTTGTGACTATTGAAATATTTTTTTGATTAAGTTAGAATGAATATAAATGAACTATCGAAACAATAGAAAAATATTTATCGTAATTTCACATTCATAGTTCCAACGGTACTAAACTTTGTAATTTATAAAAATATATTAGCACTTTTTTTTTAAAGTAAGTCGTTTTGCATGCAGTTTCATATAATATTTTGATATAAGTTCAGCAATACATAATCTATAATAAATATTATTTCATGAAAATAAACATCTAACAAACATAAACATTGTAATCTAACATCATCACCACACACATCCTCAAATTAATATACATCTTATGTCAAATAACCATGATCACATACACATCTATGTGCAAGCACATTAAATGAACATATCTAACATGACCTAACAATATACACATCAACACCCACATATAAATTAAGTACATAAAAATGACAAAAAAAAGGCAATATATATGTATATGTATATGTATATGTATATGTATATATATATATATATATATATATATATATATATATATATATATATATATATGTATCTATATATATATATCTATCTATATATATATATATATATATATATATAAACTACATCAAGTCAAATAACTGAAATCAAATATCTGATACAATAGACGTAGTAGTGCTATCTTGGTTTGCAGTAGAAGACGATGGATGGTTAACTAATGCCACAACGTTTATCTGTAACACCCTCCTCCTACATTTGCCCAAGCTAACCAATCCATTGGGGCAAATGTGTGACGAAGAGTTACTATGATGTGATTGAACTCCCCATGTATAATTAAGGAAGTGGAACGGACAAAACAAAACCAATCTATCCTTCCTCAGAAGCTACAGGACCTTCAAGAGACAACTAACCTTCAAGGTGCCCAAACCCTTATACAACTTGTCATTTTGTTGATCTAGACCCCTAGTCGCTCCCATGACAAGCCATGCATGCCACTGAGACCCTCCAATCGCTCCCACAACAAGGAATGCATGCAACTATGACCTCCTTCAGGCAGTTCTGAGCTAGCAACCCCAGATTGTGTGCCACTTTTTCAGGGCTAGGTCTCAGACCCCTGCCTAGAACTTCATGAAACTTCCAGAAATGATAATTAACAACTAATAAAAGCTACTAATACAAACATTGGTACAAGGACTTGACCTGACTCCTACTAGCCATCACAGGAATTTCGTCAAACATATCACAAACCTGTAATCTACATGTCATAACAACAAATCTGAGCATAGAGGCCTCTTACTTATCTGAGAGTCGTCAAGAAGAATTTATGCCTCATCACAATAGTTGTATTATCATCTAGAAGGTTATATATTCATTCACATTTCTTGTACTAATCAAATCATGATGACAGCCATAACCAAAGTCTTTCAAGAACCATGCCTATAACCAACATATAACCAACAAAATAACAAGAGTAGAACAACCATAAAAAACCACCTATTAACAAGTACATTTGCACATAAAATAACAAATGAAAAGGAGTCCTTATTAATTTATACATAAGCTAATCAAGTCTGGGACTTCGACGAACCACTCGACCATAAATTAGGTTTAACCAAATATTTCTTTCAGTCAATCAATCCTGTGCCATATTCCAAGAATGAATGTGGGGCTCACGACATAATCAATCAAGGCTTCCTCAGGCTTTTATCGTATATACACCAAGGGATTCCTAGGCCCGAAACCCCAATCAATACAACCAGGATCTACGCAATCCCACCAGATCATTAGGACCTAAATAAGCATGGATGCCTCTGTATCTCTCCATATAAACCGTGAGGAATCTGTCTATCTTCACCTCTAGGATTTACCATATATCTCGCCATTCACTGTTATGAAACGAGCTCACAAAAAGATAGAAAAGAGAGATCAACACCTTCAAAAGAAGCCTCTTTGAGGGGGCAACCTCCTTTACATTACACAAATGAACAATTCTTGGATGATACAAATGACAAGACCTCCTTTCTATATATAGGAGTCTAAGGGGTCATAATATAATCAGAGCCAACATAACAATAATAATGTAAGGGCACAATAATAACAATAGTGGGCTTCTATGGGGCACAATAATAACAATATGGGGACTAGGTGGGCACAACATTATAATAAGGGGGTTGCACTAATAAAAATAAGGGGTTACACTAGTAATATAGGGACCTAACATGCCCCTCTCCTTCAAAAAGTGTTGTCCTCAACGCTTGGGTAGTTATGGATGCTTCTGTATAAAATTCTTGTCCTCCCATGTGGAATATTCAACGAGTAAGTTCTTCCACTTGCTGAGATACTTTGAAATTGATCGATTTCGTAGCTATCGGGTTCTTGTTTCTGTGACTGCTCCAGGTTCCAATATGAATTTTCCTTCCTCGTCAAGTTCTGGCAATATTGTTTGAACTGGGATTTTCTCATTATGTAAGGTTGTCATTCTTAAGTGCATGTAGTCTTGCCAACATTTCCTTCTCATAAATAGCTTTGTGTAAATACTTTCCTTTGATTGGACGACTTTCGAAAGAAATGGGTCTTTCTTCTTGCGTTAAAACATCACCAATTCCATTTCTTGATGCATCATATTCCATAATAAAGGTTTTTGTGAAGTCTAGCATAGCTAAGACCAGTGCTTGGCACATTACCTCTTTAAGATGTTCAAAGGCCTTTGTTGCTTCTGGAGTCCATGAAAATGCATCTTTCTTCAATAATGTTGTTTTCGAAATGTCTTCAGTCTTCATTCTTATTTGATGATATCCTGAATGAAGATCCAACTTGGTGAAGTAAATTAATCCATGCAATTCATCCAATACTTCATCAATGATAGGAATGGGAAATTTATCTTTAATAGTGAGTTTGTTGAGCTCTCTATAATCCGGACACATGCGCCATGACCCATCCTTCTTGTGCATCAATACTACTGGAGCAGAGAAAGAACTTTGACTAGGTTGAATTATACCAACCTCTAGCATTTCTGCAACCATACATTCAATTTCACTCTTTTGGGCATAGGGATATATGTAAGGCCTGATGTTTGGAGGAACACTTCCTGGAATCAAATGAATAGAATGATCATGATCATAAATAGGTGGGAGGCCTTTGGGAGTCTCTAATACCTTGGAATGATTGTCCAAGACTTTTTGGAGATCTGGAGAAATAGATGATTTCGATGTGGGAACCTCTAGCGAACATAATTGTGCAATTACGCCTCATTTTTCTTTCTTTAGAAGCTTTGTCAGTTTGTTAGAGCTGATTATATTTCCCGATTTCCCTGTGATACCCCTTAATTCAAATTCCTTTCCTTCTGAAGAAAATTTCATGAGAAGTTATTTAAAATTAAAAGCTATTGTACCCAAGGATTGTAGCCATTGGACACTTAGTACAACATCAACACCACGCATTGGAATGGAAAGCATTGGGCTATTCAATACATATTCTCCCATGGATAGCTTGATATTGTGGCACTTTCTAGAGCAATTTATGGTTCCTCCACTTGCAACCATCACTTGACACTCTAGTGCTGGATATAGGAAGCAATTCAATTCCTTGTCTATCTTACAATGAAAAAATTATGGGTAGTACCCGAATCAATGAACACTATTACCTTTTTCTTCTTGATATGTCCTTCTATCTTGAGATTTTGAGGAGTGGTAATTCTGGCCAATGCATTACAAGATATGGTCGGATTCATTTCTTCTTTAAAGATGTGATCTTTCACTTTTTGAACCTTTTTCTTCTTGATATGTCCTTCTATCTTGAGAGTTTGAGGAGTGGTAATTCTTTCCAATGCTTTACAAGATATTGTTGGATTCATTTCTTCTTTCTCTGGGGTTGGTTCCTGGTGTATATCCTCTTATTTTGATGTTTCTTGATCCTTTTCTTCCTGTTACACAATAATTTGTCACTATTGGTCACCGTCCCTGTTACACCTATTTCCGTACGTTGGAGGACGCATTCCGGGACCTGTGAGCAGTGACATAACCTAAAAACACTTGCATTATGTTCCCCTGAGTATGTACTTCATGTTCCCTGAAAACACCTTCTGCAAATTATCCCTGAAAAGTGCCCTTTTTCCATTAGCGCGGGTCCACCATGTCTTACCCGCGCCAATCACTGAGATCCTCAAAGGAGGGTGCGACCATTGGCGCTTTGTCTTAGAACAACACCCGCACCAACCAAGTTTGGTAATGATTTTTGACAAACGCGCGCCCAGATGTTTTTTCCCTTCAGATCACGAAGTCTTTTGAGGATAAAGTTTATCTGATAGAGGTCGAGAGTCATCATCTATCCTTGACATCTATCCACAGCGGCTTTTTGGAGATAATGCCAATCCATAATGGGTGTCCTGATGCATTGTATCTTCCTCCCTTCTCCATCTATAAAAGTCTGTCCTCATGCATTAGACAAGCTAGTTTTTGAGTAATGCTAGTTGTGATTATGCTTGTCTTGAGTGATAGTAAGAGTCTTGAAGCATAGGGAGGTTATGCTGCCGGAAGTCTGAGAGAGAGAAGGTCTATTGCAAGACATACATAGCTGCTCGCCCAGCCAGAGGAGAGGTTCAACGTCAGAACCTTGGTTGTATCTTTCTCTGTTGATTATTCATTAATAAACGACTACTGTTATGGTTCCAATCTCATTGTTCATCATGATAATGTTTGATTTATTTCCTTTCTGACTGAAATATAGTTGTATTTTAGTGGATTTTATGCTTGTTCTTGTTTCGTTCTTTGCATGTGCAGGTATCCATACGCGGGGATCGCAAGGATTGTGACCTGCCGGGGCAAGGGAACGGGAGTATCAACTCTTCTTCGACATTAGCGTTGGACTCCAGGTTGGTTTTCGTAATCCACTTTCAGTATGCAACTAGGAACTTGCATGGTAGCGTGAATTGATTGTTGCTAGACCCATTTTGGGCTAGTGGGATCGCCTCTGTCCGCAGAGGGGATTTACCTCTCCAACAATTTGGCGACTTCGCTGGGGAGGAGCTATTTGTTGTTTGATTCATAAACCTTGGATGGAGTCTGAAGCACGACCAGGCAGCCTTTGAAACTCTATTGCTTTGCATTAGCGAAGTAGATCAACGCCACTTCAGTCGATCTCCGATTTGGTTTATCAACCGAACGGCTTGGAGTTTGTCTTGCATGTTAGTTTTCTCTTACTTGCTTGCATAAATGAGCTTTCTGGGTCAGCTTTAAAGTTGTTTATTGCTGTTAGATCTGTCTGAGTACTGTTGACCAGACCCTGAGTTCCTTTATTTATTTTTTGGGCCGGCAAACTGTGTTGGCGCGTTTTTTCCTCTGACAGTCGCACCAGTTGGCGCATGTTGCACAACAGCAACTCGCGCCAATTCCTTGGTAGCGCAAGTTGCAGGCTGACAGTCGTGCCAGTCCTGTGAATTTTGCCAGTGTGTTTGTTGGAAGCTTTTTAAACTCAGATTTTGTCTTTATATATCTTTTGCAACCTCTGGAAGTGTTTTGGACCTCTGTTTGACTGGTTGTTACCTTTATCCTTCAGTTGTTTTCTTATTTCTATCGATTTTGTATCCCAACCCTAGAGCATCTAGTGGCTTTGCATGTCGAGCCTTCTGTGGGAAGTTTTGGTTTTTGATTGTCCAGTCAACTTTTTGGTTGTTTTCCGCACCTGTCTAGTGGTTGTTAAAGCTTGTTATTCTGTGCTTCGAGCAATTCACCTCTAGCTTGTTTGGATTTTGCTTGACTTCATTTGGACTTAGATCACATGGTTCATTGAAGGTCTGTGCGCTTTTCCTTGCTTTGACAGTTCATCTTGGTGTTTCAGATTTGGTTCTCTTTGCATTGAGTGAATTCTGTTTGTTTATGCTTGTTAATATCTCTTGAGATTTGTTTAAATGCATTATGCCATTTTAAAAGAAGAAAAAACAAAAGATCTTTTTGCATTATATTAGTTAGCATTTATTGTTATTTGTTGCTTTTAAAAAGAAAAGAAAAGAAAAAGTTTCATTTCTTGTTATTAGCTGCATTAGGATCTTTGTTGATTGTTTATTGTTCATTTTGTTTGTTTGAAAATTTCAACTCTCCTGTAGTTAGAATTCATTGAACGAAATGATATAATTTTGGCATATAGTTTGCATTTAGGAAGTTTTGAGAGATCACATATGGTAGGACCAAAAAACTGAAACTTAATTGAAGATCAACTGTAAAATAAACCGAATGAATCTAACAACGCATTGGAACCTAACGCACATAATTCTAGAGGTCTAGGCTAGAGACGTGTTCTGACGTCGTAAAACCTGGTAACTATTGCCTCACTGATGGTTGGGTGATTCCTCCTGAGAGACAATAAGTAACAGCACGGACTGAGCTCCCACATACCGTCGCGTATAAAAGGGAGACCCCACTAGGTTATCATCCTTTATCCATAGGAAGCCGAGTCTGCCGCCTTACAAGCCGTAATGCACTGAACACAGCATTCGGGAAGATTGACTGCAGTACGAGAAGTCCTTGGTTTTCATTTGATTGCCAAGGTGTATAAGCAGTTTTATGGATTGTTTGGTAAACCTTTTGCCTAGAGTCTCCAGAGTAGTCACTTTTGATCCTTTTCGGACTCCTTAAAAGAAAAGGTGCCAGTGAGCGTCTTGTCACTTTGTGCTCATTAAACATTCGAAGGAGACTAGAGTCATCTTTTTGTCCTTTTCTCGACTCTTAAAACATGAAAAGGTCAAGTTGTGTCTTTGCGTCCTAAAATTTATTCAGCCATGATAACATTTACCCAATTAGATTTTGTTTGCGTTAGTTTGAGTAGGGATTTTATACTCGGAAGTTTCATCCTGGCGGAATTACCAATTCCGTCTTCTTCTGAGATACCGGTTGTGAGTCTTCCTGTGGTTTCGAGTATACAACCGATTAGTTCTCGTGCTCCAGGCGACGAGACTTACGAGTTTCATTGGAACCCTGTTTGGGAACCTTCTGAGGATAGTGCCCCTTTTTGGGACTATACTTCTCCTCGTGTTTCCATCCCACCTTCTTCCTCTGACATGGAAGACTTGTCCCCTACTACAACTGACGAGTCTGTTGCGACGAGCGGTGAAATTCCCACCGCGACGAACCCTATACTTGTCAGTAGCACTCCTACTACTGGCAACCTACCACCAGGGTATAAAGCATTAAAGGATACTATGCCCTCTGGAACTCCTTTCACAGGTTCTATTTGGTCACCACTCACTTTTCCCACCACGGAGCCTTTTACTCCGCAAAGTCGCAGTGCGTCTGTTACCTCAATCACAACCGCTCCAACGGTATGTGCAGCCTCTTCGACTCCTATTTTTAGTCGTCCTTCGGCTTCTTTATTCGGAGTCTTTGATCCTACGTCAAATGTCCCAACAGAGGGGCCATACGATCAGTATTTTCCGTCTCAACCGATTGTTGAGGTATCAGTTCCATTGTCAATTAACTGGGGTTCCACCTCTTTTCATGGTGGCCAAGTGTCATCTGCGCAATCTCCCAGACAACCTCCTCAAGACCAATAAGGGCAGTCCTTCCATGGAAACCCTTTTGCTTCTGGTGGTCCGTTTTTCTCCTCTTATGTTCAACCTTCTGGTAACTCAGGTCAATCTTCTGTTTAACAAGTCCAACCTGGTATCCAGCAAGGTTATCCTACTGGAAAAATTGGTCAATCATCTGTTAACCCAAACCAACCCAATGTCCAGTATGGTCCAATATCTGGACAAGCTGTTCAACCACATGGTCAGCCTACCGTCCAGTATAGTCAACCTTCTGGGCAAGTCGGTCAGCCTCAAATCTAATCAGGCCAACCAACTGGCCAGCCCACTCAGCCATCTGGTCCGTTAGGACAACCTTCGGTTGGGCAACAACAACTCCTTTCCCAGCAGGTACAACCTTCTGGGCAGGGAGGTCAACCTCAATATCAACAAGGTTATCCTTCCGGCCAGATAGCCCAACCTACAGGACATCCTTCTGGCACTGCTCAACCTGGTTTTTTCCCCCAGGCTGGACCCCAGACCCCATCCGGTTTTTAAGTGCAAGCCAGAGTTCAATCTCAACAGACCTATCAAACTCAGCCTGTTTCTCAAACTCAGTTTGGAGTCCAGCCACCTTATGGTCACCAGCAACCTCAAGGGCAACCGTTGTTTGCCCCATATCAAAATTACCAACAACTGCAGACGAATCCTTATCAGACTTATCCGCAACCATATGGTGCTTTTGCAGGACCGTTTGGTAATCCATGGAACGCTGGGGGGCAGAACCCAAGTCCCTATGGACAAAACCCTATGGGGCCAAATCTGTCCGGACCAAGCCCTTGGGGGCAACCGCCAGCTGGTTGGAACCCTGGTGCTCCATCCCAACAGCAGCCCCAGATGTCCTTTAATCCTCAATTACCTTTCTTAGCAACTTTAGAATTACCGGATGTGTCTAAATTGACCAATGATCCTATTCTTCATAACCCATATTGGCCTTTGGTTCCAACGAAAATTCCCGGTGACTGTCCAAAATTCGATGGTAAAGCTAATGAAGATCCACAAGCCCATGTCATGACTTATCACCTTTGGTGCTCATCCAATTCATGGCTTGACGATTCAATTCGGCTTCGCCTTTTTCAGCGGACTCTCACTGGCTCTGTAGCTAAGTGGTATATTGAGCTCAATCGCGGATCCTTTCAGGATTTTAACTCCTTGGCTATGGCATTTCTCACGCATTTTCAGTTACCCATTCGATATGAAACGGGTACACACCTCCTCACATCCTTAAGACAAACAACAGCTACGCATATCTCTGATCATATCCATGAATGGAGACGACGTAGACGTATGATTAAATTTTGGATTCCCGACCAGCTTCTTACCGATTGGTTTACGACTTCGTTCGTTCCTCCAATAGCTCGGGACATTGCCATGGGGGCGTGTGTCACTGACGAGCAAGCTATCGTGCGCGCTCAGTACCTTGACTTGGTTTACTCTTAGTCAGGTACATTGTATGACTATCTGCCTGATGCCCCAAGACCAGGAACATCTAAAGCCCTGCCAACACCAACTGTTGACGGTATTATTGGTTCGGTTAGTTCATCCTCAAAGAAAAATTCCGCGAACCCTGGGAAGCAAAAACCAACTGCTTCGAGTGAACAACCTTCCCAGGTAGCACCCAGTTCGAATGTTACTTCCGAGGTCAATGCCGTCCAATCCACCACGGCAGACAAATCCTCGAAAGCAAAGAAGAAAGGGAAAGCGAAGAATAAACCAGATCAACCTAAGCAGGACGCCCCTAAACCTCCGCCCGAGGACGGTGCTAAACGCAAACCCAAGTATCCTTGTCTTATCTGTGATGAGGATCACTATACCAAGGACTGCCCGAGGCGGTCCGAAGTTAGTCGTTTGTTGAAAGGCGCCTCCGGGACTCCTGCGGTGCTTAAAGAACCCTTTCCCTCACAACAAACTCAAAAAACTCAGATGGTGGCTGACCCTTCTCAGCCTCCCTCTTCCTTCGGTTCTCAAGTGTTTATGGCTGGAACGATACCTATCAATATCAGTACTCGAACAAAAGATTATCCGCCATCTGCCGGGAAGGAGCCTGAGATCCCCTCTAGTGCTCCACTGTTCAGTTCAGGTCCACTCCACATTGAGAGACCTACCACTGAGACGCCTCTTCGACCCCCTCCAAAAGGAGTACTCCGGAAATCTTCTTACAACCCAAATGCTCGTGCTGCACAGCACTACAATATCGTTGAGGACTTAGCACAGACTCCGTCGGCTATGTCCGCTTTAGAAGTTCTCCAGAGCTGCCCTTCTCAGAGGAAGTCCTTGCTATCCGCTATTGGTGGCATAGACCCGGCCGACTCGGATTTAATTACTTTTGACCTAGAACGCCATACGCAGAGACTGCCTCCCCAAATCGCTTTCCTTATACAGGTTATCATTGATTCCAAAACGATTCATCGTACAGTCATTGATGAAGGTGCTTCAACCTGCATCATGTCTGTCGCCTGTTGGAAAGCTATTGGATCTCCTACGCTGAGCCAGTCTCCCACAACCTTGGAAGCTTTTGATGGAAGAGCCTCTCGTCCTTATGGTATACTCCAACGTTTGCCCATCACTTTGGAAGGGAAGACGGTCGAAATGGAAGTTGAAGTCGTTGACGCTACTCTTACCTACAACCTCCTTCTCGGACGTAGCTGGATCTACGCGATGAAAGCTGTTGCTTCATCTCTATTTCGTATTATCCGTTTCCCTCATCAAGGGAAGATTGTTACCGTAGACCAGCTATCTTTCTTCGCTTCTTCTTCTGAAGGCAATATCCCTTTCGTGGAGCATACCTCGAAGTTATCTGAGAGTCTGGGAGTCGGACTTTTCAAAGATCCCGCCCTTATGGGTGTTTTTCCGCTCCCACCTCCTAACGTCGCCTCTGTTAATATGATTACTACTTGTTCTGATCCGTGGATTATTCCTCCCACCGACCAAGTAGATTCTTGGGGCGACCAGATGCCGTTGAGTCCTGCCGAGCTCAACTATGTCGAAATCATTGCTGCATCGGCTCCCTCTTCTGAACTTGCTCCATCCTCAGGGCTTCTAGAAGAGACTTCTTCGGACTCTTTAAAAGAAACATTCCCTTCCGACGAAGCCATTATTGAGACTATGTCTCTAGAGGAACCTCCTTGGCATGATTTTCACCATCGTTCCTCGTTTCTACCTGCCCCGCAGAATTTTCTCACTTGTCTCGAGCGGTTTGCTCCTTGTCTCCCATCTCAAATCCTTCAAACACCTATCCAAGTTTGTCAAGTGTCTTCTGAAGGAAATCTGGCGAACATTACGCAAACCCAACCCATCGACATCTCTGTCAAGCCAGGGATTGTCGAGCATCTTCACATTGGAGTCACTTGTACTCCGGAGGAGATTCAACTGTATTCTAATCTTTTTCGCGAATTTCGTGATGTCTTTGCGTGGTCCTATGAAGAAATGCCCGGCATTGATCCCAGCATAGTGGTGCATGAGATAATCACGTACCCAGGTGCTAAGCCTGTTCGTCAACGTTTACGCCCTGTACACCCCCGAAAGGCTGCAACTATCAAGGCCGAAGTCGAGAAGCTTCTTAAAGCCGGTTTTATTTATCCTATTCTGCTCACAGATTGGGTTTCAAATATCGTACCTGTGACTAAAAAACAGGGTACAATCCGTGTTTGTGTTGATTATCGTGATATAAATCGGGCCTGTCCTAAAGATAATTTTCCCACACCATTCATTGATCAAATTATTGACGAGTGTGCCGGAAGTGAAATGTATTCTTTTATGGACGGTTTTTCTGGCTATAACCAGATCAATATTGCTCCCGCTGATCAACACAAAACTGCCTTTATCTGTCCATGGGGCACTTTTGCCTATAAGAAGCTCCCTTTCGGTCTTAAAAATGCTGGTGCTACCTTCCAGCGTGCAATGTCTTATGCGTTCCATGACATTCGACACATTGTACAACCTTACCTGGATGATATCCCTGCTCATTCAGCCAAACTTCAGGACCACCCTAAGCACCTTCGCGAAATCTTTCTTCACTGTCGATACTACCGAATTAGGCTTAATCCTCACAAATGTGTCTTCTGCGTTGAATCTGGCCGACTTCTCAGGTTTGTCATTTCCTGAGAGGGCATCCGTTTGGATCCCCTTAAAGTCGAGGCTATAGTGAATCTTCCTCCCCCTGCTTCTTTACAGCAATTGCAAAGCTTGCAGGGTAAAGCAAATTTTTTACGTCGTTTCGTTCCAAACTATGCCGAGGTGGCCAAAGGTTTTACACGATTACTAAAGCGCGATATCCCTTTTCATTGGGATACCACGGCTCAGGAATCTTTTGAGCGTCTCAAGGGCCTCCTTGTTTCTGCTCCATTGCTCCGTCCTCCGAATTATCATCGTGACTACACTCTATATTTGGCCGCCGCCGACACCACTATCGGCATGGTTCTCGTTCAAGCTGACGATGATGGCACTGAACATGTTATCTATTATCTCAGCCGCAACCTTTTAGATACGGAAACTCGATATGCTTACGTCGAGAAGTTGGCTTTGGCCGTTGTTTGTGCTGTCCAACGTTTCCGTCATTATATTCTGTTGCATACTACCACTGTGATTTCTGACTGCAACCCCATGACGTATATATTGTCACGCCAGTTGTTGGGGGGCAAGTACTCAAAGTGGATTGTTATCCTCCAAGAGTTTGACTTGGAATTCACCACTGCCAAGTCCAAGAAATCCCTTGTGTTTGCTGAGTTAATTTGCTCTTTTCCATCTTCTTCTGGATCAAATTCCTCTCCTATAGAGGATCAAATTCCGGATGAGACCTTATTCCTCATTAGCACCCTCGATCCATGGTACGGAGATATCATTATATATCTGCAAACATCCTCCTTTCGCCCGGGCGTGTCCAAAGACGCTCGACGAAGGATTCGTCATCAATCTCAACCATACCGTATCATTGGCGATACATTATATCGTCTCGGCGCCGACTCTGTTCTCCGCCGTTGTCTTACTCTCGAGGAGGCTGAGCGGGTCTTGAATGACTGCCACTCCGGTGCCTGTGGCGGTCATATGTCCGGATATGCTACTGCCCAAAAAATCCTCCGCGCTGGCTACTTTTGGCCCTCTATCTTCAAGGATTGCATCCTTGCCGTCCGCTCTTGTCATGAGTGCCAGATATACCAGCGGAAGATGCGAGCGCCTCCTGCTCCATTGCACCCTGTTGTTTCCGTCGGCCCTTTTGCAAAATGGGGCATTGATTATATGACCTGTAACCCTCGCTCGGCCGGGGGGCATGGGTTTATTATCGTTGCCATCGATTACTTTACTAAATGGGCCGAGGCGATGCCTACATTAACTGAAGACGGTCACACAGCGGCGCAATTTTTATTTAATCATGTTATTTCGCGATTCGGCGTCCCTCAAGCCATCGTCACTGATCACGGAAAGCATTTCCATAATCATATGATGTCGGAATTAACAACCCAGCTAGGCTTGCAACACGATAGTTCAACTCCATACTACCCTCAGTCCAATGGCCAAGTTGAAGCTATCAATAAGATTTTGGTTACAATGCTTCAACGTACCGTTGGCATGCATAAGTCTAACTGGCATTTGATGTTGTTCCCTGCCTTGTGGGCCTACCGAACCTCTGTGAAGGATGCCACTGGTTTCACTCCATTTCAACTAGTTTATGGACTAGAGGCTACCCTTCCAATTGAATGTGAAATCCCTTCATTAAAATTAGCTGTCGAGCTACTTCCCAACACCACTCCGTTAGAAGAATGCCTTCTTTACTTAGAACGGCTAGATGAGACTCGTCGCCTGGCCTCTTTGGCCATCGAAACACAAAAGAAGCGAGTCAAGACTCACTTCGATCAGACCGTACGTCCACGTTCTTTTGTTGAGGGAGACTTAGTCCTGCTCTATGATCAAGCAAAAGATAAGCTAGGAGCAAGAAAGCTCGAGTCTATGTGGCTAGGCCCTTACATTGTCAAGAAAGTTTTGCAGAAAGGGGCCTACGAGCTAATTGATTATGAAGGGAACCCTCTTGGGAAGCCCCGAAATGGGCTTTATTTGAAAAAGTACTATGCGTGATGCTGGTACATTTTATTTTGTACATACATGTACTCTAGCAAGTGTGTTGTGTGTGTGTGTGTGTCAGTTTCAAAGGCGTAACTACCACTTATTGTGTTTTCGCTTCTTGTGCAGATGTCTGATGCACCTTATGTTGGTTTCGCTGATGGTGCCTGCTGCAGTACTTGCAACTTGTCCTCTGTGGCGTGGGTGATCTACGATCCTCATGGCGAGCTGATAGATTTTCAGGGTGTGTGTTTGGGTCATACTACTAACAATGTCGCTGAATACTGTGCTGTAATCTAGCTACTTGCTGAAACAATTAATCTCGGCATTCGTGTAGTGGTAGTGAACCTGGACTCTCAACTTGTCGTCCACCAGCTCAACGGGCAATATTCCGTCAGAGACCATCGTATTCTAAGGTTGTATTTACGTGTGAGATTGTTAGAAAGGAACTTTGATTTTACCACATATCAACATATTCCACGACAGTTAAACACATTATCTGATGCATTGGCTAATCATGTATTAGATAGACATTTGCGTAATTTGTAACCAAAACAGTATACAAGCAAGCACATGAAAACACAATAATAAACCATAAGCATATGTATATATATACGTGTGTGTCATAATGTTTGCGCCACACGCATTACATAATCCAAAAAATAATACATGTCCAAAACTCATACGGCCGCTGACAACATGTCTCTCAAAAACATGCAAAAATGAAACCTAGGCGTCTAATCACAGTGATGCTCATGATAGCATGACACCGCTCGCGCCAAACGTCTCAACAGACGATGGACGCGAGTAGATACTCCCACTGTGTGCCTCTGATACGCTCTGGGAACGTCTGCCAATCTGCCATAGTCTGGAATCCCTCGAGTAAGTGCCTCAAGGTTCTGTACTAGATCATCATCCGCATCACCCTCTACCTGAGGGTCGGCTGCAGGTTGTGCCCTCTGTGCAATGTGAGACAAGTCAGCTGGTCGCTCTGCACCAACATCTGCATACATATATATATGTTGTCAGAGACTGGAATGTATTACAAAAAAACTTAAATACATAAAAACATCAAAAACACAAAGAGTTCTTACCTAGCTCCTCGTCCCAGTCTTCTCCCGCAGGCAATGGGAGATCTGGATCTCCAGTAAAATCCGTGCCCGCATAGGGCTAGTCCTCTATGACGATCATCTGGTGACGGAGCCAAATGAAGAACTCGGGCCTCCAGGCCATCTGCTGGCCCCCTCCTCCTCTGGGCATGAGTTCTGCCCATCGAGTCAACCTCGGCTCCCGTGGCATTGGATCTGCCACTATACCGCCCTGAATCCGGAATATCGGCAGTCGCTCCAGGAAGAAAGATACTATGATAGATCCGTATCCGAACTGTTTGTTGCCACGCTTACATTTGGTAAGCTGCCTCTTGATATTTGTCGTCACAGCTGTGGCCCAATCAAACAGTGTAGGTTGGAGACACTCGGTGGCCAACAGCAAATGATTCTTGCTGGCCTCGTGGGGCGCCTGTACCCCAGCCATCCGTGTGATAGTGAATAATATCACTCGTAGCACCAGGTCGGGAACCGTGATAATATCTACTTTGGCACTGTTTGATCCAAACCATGCCCCAGGACAAACTCGTTCCATCACCTCTCCCATCTTCTCCCCGGAAGGCCTACTACCAGTCAAGATGGGCCGTGCACCTCTCCGCGATAGTCCAGTGATGAAGTAGACATTGGAAACATCTAACTCCAATGTATGATCTTTCAGGCGGAATACCTGATCCTCCGTATCCCAAGCATCCACAATAAATCGCAGCAACTCAGGTTGTGCACGTAAATATGAGGTGAGGAAGAATTTCTTCAAGCCACAGTCTCTCAAAGCATCCATGCATGCATCATCCTGCATTGTCATGGCATCTATGGCATCATGTTCTCTTTCTCTCCATTCTACAGCCATTCTGACCAATCCCTGCAACCATAAAGCCGAAATTTTCATCATTAGATCATTGGTGAAATCAAAATTGAGAAAAATTTGCAATTTCAACGGTCAAATTTGAGGCAAATTTAGGTCGCGCGGTTGGCGCGACTGTTTTCAAAACAGTCGCGCCAAGGTCGCGCCCCCTTTGGGTAGAAAATCCCATTGGTGCGATCCCGTGCGGGAAACTCGCGCCAATGGAGAAACCCTAGGAATTTGCAAATCCTCTGGCAGGGGACTAATCTATGGATGAAAAACTGAAAGAATGGAATGAAAACAAAGCTAAGGATGAGGCCTCTTACCTGCTTCAGACGGCGGCTCGAATGATCTCCTGGATTGATCGCAATCAGCAGTTGAAGTTTGCACCCAAAACCCTCCAATGGTAAACTCACAAGGTAAAAAGTGAAAAGTAAATTTATTTTTTACCATTTCACTATTTATAGCATTTTTTGACCTAAAAATACATTAAAAATGATATTTTTTGAGTATTTTTGGAATATATTTATGTCGAAGTGGGTTTTACGCTGTATTTTGTATGATGACAGGGATTGGTGCAACTCAAGCAACGAAATGAGCTCCTTTTTCTACTTTTTCAGGCTCAGTAAAACACGTGAAAAGGTTATTTTTAAGGTCTTCTTTCAGCTCTTTTCTGACCGTTTAAAGAGGAAAAGATTGCCGAGTTACTCCTCTTGACTCGTTAAACGTTAATAAGGGGCGGTCGTTTTAAGTTCTTTTGTCGACCATTAAAACATAAAAAGATTACCGGGTTTTTGTCGTTTCAAACTCGTTAATGGTTACGAAACGACGTGGTTTTGATCGCTTTTTTACTTTTTCAGGTTGAAATCACTATTCATGAAAAGTACTCCTCGATCGTAATGGTCGGGCGGTTCTTTCGAGCATTGTTTTATACTTTTTCGGGCTCGAGAGACACAACTTTACGAAAAAGGACACCCCTGGAGTTTTCTTTTCTGCGGTCTTTTCAAACTCTCTAAACATGAAAAGACGCCGAGTTCTTCCTTTGTCAGACTCGTTAAAACCTGATGACATCGGATTTTGTCGAAATGACGCATCACAAGCATATGTTATCCCCATCAAGCTTGTTAAAAATAATTGGGGTACTCGCCAGAAATGGCGGGGGAAAAAGGAACCATAACTACCGTCGTGTCGGCAGTATGTCGCTCTTGAACATGGCACTTCTCTGCTTTCGTGCCTGGGTGGGGATATCTCATCTCATTTTTTCACTTGCCTCCGTGGATTTGGGTAATCCTGTTTGACCTCTCATCTGCTCATTGCCTCGTCACCATGACCTCTGATACATTGATGTCAAATACTGCCAATTCCACTGTCGTGCCGCCGATATGTTCAAGAGAAGTTGACCTCTGTAAAGAAACAACCTCCCTCTGATAGCTCGCACAATCTTGATTCACAACTTTATCTCTCTGTCTCGTGTCGATGATGTGGGAAACATTATGGCCCACCTTCGATCAAGGTCACTTCCTGTCGACTTCAGCACATTATCCAGGAAGTTGATCCAGAGACTCCCTTCCGGTGCCTTGGAGCCTGCATGCCTCAATGGCAGGTTCTTCGTGTTCGACGTGAGGTTTTCATCATTGGCCTCTGATCGAATGATTCTACGGGTGTTCGACGTCAGATCACTAATTCACACGCCGTAGATTGTACCTGTAGTACCTTGAGGGCCATTGTCATTATTGGTGGTACCTCTTGCGTCTGTTAACGGTTTCCAATATTGACTGGTAATTAGACGATGTTCATGCATGTTCGACTTCAGCTTAGATATTCGCATGCTTGGACTTGTACTTTTGTTCGGGTCAAGATGGAGCGCAAGACCCTGGATTGTGTCTGTTGTAATCCAGGCGTGATTCTTGATACATGACTCATTCACTGGATGGCTGCGACCATACCTGAGTCGATTCATTGATCCTAACCAGATGGCTGCGTCCATACTATGGATCTAGATTATTATGTACTCTCTTATGGATGGCTGCGACCATACCACATACATCATGTACTTGAGCTATCAGTTGTATCTCTCAATGCAGATTCTCGGCGGCAGCTATATGTGTTCTCGTAAAGCATTTCACCCCTCTCTCTCTCTCGGGCCTCATGCTTTAGGGGGCATCTGTTACACAGTAATTTGTCACTATTGGTCACCGTCCTTGTTACACCTGTTTCCGTACGTTGGAGGACACATTCCGGGACCTGTGAGCAGTGACATAACCTAAAAACACTTGCATTATGTTCCCCTGAGTATGTACTTCATGTTCCCTGAAGACACCTTCTGCAAATTATCCCTGAAAAGTGCCCTTTTTCCATTAGCGCGGGTCCACCATGTCTTACCCGTGCCAATCACTGAGATCCTCAAAGGAGGGTGCGACCATTGGCGCTCTGTCTTAGAACAACACCCGCGCCAACCAAGTTTGGTAATGATTTTTGACAAACGCGCGCCCAGATGTTTTTTCCCTTCAGATCACGAAGTCTTTTGAGGATAAAGTTTATCTGATAGAGGTCGAGAGTCATCATCTATCCTTGACATCTATCCACAGCGGCTTTTCGGAGATAATGCCAATCCACAATGGGTGTCCTGATGCATTGTATCTTCCTCCCTTCTCCATCTATAAAAGTCTGTCCTCATGCATTAGACAAGCTAGTTTTCGAGTAATGCTAGTTGTGATTATGCTTGTCTTGAGTGATAGTAAGAGTCTTGAAGCATAGGGAGGTTATGCTGCCGGAAGTCTGAGAGAGAGAAGGTCTTTTGCAAGACATACATAGCTTCTCGCCCAGCCAGAGGAGAGGTTCAACGTCAGAACCTTGGTTGTATCTTTCTTTGTTGATTATTCATTAATAAACGACTACTGTTATGGTTCCAATCTCATTGTCCATCATGATAATGTTTGATTTATTTCCTTTCTGACTGAAATATAGTTGTATTTTAGTGGATTTTATGCTTGTTCTTGTTTCGTTCTTTGCATGTGCAGGTATCCATACGCGGGGATCGCAAGGATTGTGACCTGCCGGGGCAAGGGAACGGGAGTATCAACTCTTCTTCGACATTAGCGTTGGACTCCAGGTTGGTTTTCGTAATCCACTTTCAGTATGCAACTAGGAACTTGCATGGTAGCGTGAATTGATTGTTGCTAGACCCATTTTGGGCTAGTGGGATCGCCTCTGTCCGCAGAGGGGATTTACCTCTCCAACACTTCCTCCTCTTCACAATCTATATAAAATAATTTATTCTCAGCACACTTATGACCTTTAATGTATTTGTTATCACAATTGTAACAAAGCCCTTTTGTTCTTTTTTCTTCCAATTGTTGTGGTGTCAACCTTATAGGTTGTGGAAAGCTAGGAGAAACAACACTTCCATCTTTATAATTGTGAGGGATAGACTTCCTTGTTGCCATAATTTTTCTTTCCACTTTTCTTGCCAACCTGAATGCCTTCTGCAATGAATCAGGTTCCCAAAGATGAACCTCATGTTGAATGTTATCTTTCAAAGTCCCTATGGAGACATCAATCCTCTACTTCTCTGGAATATCATTTTCCCTTATATTCAATTTTTGAAAGTCTTCAATGTGCTCTGCCATTGAACACTTTTGTTTGATATTTATCAATTGGCTAAAGAAGGTGTTGTTGTTTGTATCCTCATAATGTGCTATCATTTCCTCCGTGAAAATTAACGATGTAACAAGTGGTTTACGAGAACAAAGCCCTTTATATCATAAAAATTGATCCGGTTCTAAATATGAATATGCAATACGTACCTTTTGTAACAATTTCACCTCATGTAGATCAAAATATTGCTTCATATGTAGTATCCAATTTACCGGATCCTTGCCATCAAACTTCCTCATATCACCTTTTCTTGATTTTAGGAGCTCGATCTTGAAAAGACTTTAACTCTATAATTTCAGATCTCCAAGTTCGGAAATTACGTCTTGCAGTAGCCCTCTGAGTGCTCTTTCTAACCCCATAAGTCTGATCAAGATTGGATTCTGCAAGGAAGAGTTATGTCAAATCTCCCACGATGGCCTAATTATAGACTGGTTCATTAGAGCGCACTTGTACGAAGTGCCAAGGGTCACTATTTCAATCTTGAGACCTGAAACCGATACAAAGAAAACTACAGTCCATCCTCTTTCTGCAATTTCTTATGAAATTTCAATATGATGGTCAGAGAGATAGTTAGGAAGATTGTCCCAAGGTAACCTATTTAGGATGTAATTCGGGAGCCTGCGGAAACCCTAAATGTATTGGACTGTATCTCCAAAAAATGTAGCGAAACAAGATCTAAAATTCGGGCTCGAGCTTCACCCAAATTGCGGCTCAAATGGGTTTTAATTTTAGAGTCTGAACCTTCGCAGAAAAATAATTATAGTGAAAATTCCACAATGACCTGTTTGAGATGGAATTCTAAAGTTTTCAAAAACCCTAACTTCCTCCAATCATATCTCCTAAAATATAGCGAGAGAAGATCTTAAATTTAGACTAGAGATGTGTTGGGTGCAATATAGGTTCTATAAATGTACCAACATTTAATTTGTCAATCCGAATAGTTCGTGAACTTCGAGACGCAACACTGGAAATGCCAGAGAAAGCCCTTGACAACCTGCAAAATAAATGCTAGTCTATCTTGCATTTTAATCTCATCAATAAATGAAATCCTGCACTAAAGAGAATTCAAGAAAACATCAATCCACACAATTAAATCATGCGGGAAATAAAAGGCAATTAACAATGCGAAAGGAAATTCTAATTACAAGCGAACAGAAGGGAAAACTGAACTAGAAATAAAGCAGTGTCGACATAATAACAAAAAGACTATAAATGTTGGAAGCAATTCAAAACCATTCTGCTTGCACTAGTTCTACCTGCACTAATTCTGCCTGTACTAATTTGGTGTAAAGTTAACTTGAAAGCTTCGTTAAGTAAATATGCTACATAAATAACTTATGAAAGCAATTAAATTAATGTAAATCTCTCGCCTTCCTTGCCCTGAAAATAAATCTTGCAAACTCTCCAGAAGTTTAATGGAAAGTAAATATTGTTGTTTTCAACATGACACAGTTTGCTTTCATTAATAAAAACAATTGGAGAAATATTCCAAGTGTAAGCACAAATCTCAAGGACATGAATAATTTCTTAATGCAGCAAATTAATGAGGTTTGGAGCTGAAGAGAAAATGTTGCAACAAATGAAATGACATTAATTGAAGGCAGAAAGAAACTATAAATGAATCAAATTCACACAACAAACCAACAAGGATTGAAATGCTATTTAAAAGATGAGAGCAGTGTCAAGCTGGTCTGGCGGGCAACCTAGCCAGCTCACACCCTCACTTAACCTGGTTCACACAGTAATTAGATTCATTAAGATGTAATGGACGAATAGACAAAGCATGAACAAAAATTGCTTCAATTAATTAAAAAAACATAGTCTTTTACATCACGCAGACAATGCTAAGCTCCAGCAAGCAAGACGAGTGATCCACTAGTTATGAACTGCGTGAGGCTACATTGGGACAACTCCTCTTCCCTTCTTTGCCTTCCTTTGATGCGAACTATCCACGGCTGGGTCAATTTCCTTCCTTACTGTAATTAATTGATTGACTAAGCATTCTTGCTCCCGACAATCTCTTATATAGCATTAAATTACAAATTAGGCCTTTTTAATTAGCCGATTAGAAGATCTCAACAATTTGCTATGAATGAAGTTGATTTACAACTGAATGCCAAAAGAGGGAACGATTCTGGTGAATCATTCCTCTTTTCCTAGGACGGTGTTGTTATTGGACTCCACGTAGGATAGGTACTACGCTGTATCATAACCACGTGGCGTAGATGAAGGCAGAGCATATCGTTGACTCCAACGTTGATGTGGCTACCATTCTATTATGTGACAGTCTTGCACAAAAAAATTCATGGTCAACTTCATCATCATTAATTGGAAGGTTTGTTGCATGATAGGGCATGTGCTTCATTCTATTTTAAACATTCAGGTAATCTGTTGTTATACATGGTTATGAAAATCACAAGATTTCTCTGTGGTAGTTTCTGGGAAGCGAATTCAGGAGGTTAGAGACATGAAGACTGAATCTTGTAAGAGTTTCCACGATTCCATATTTTCCAACTCGGTCTTTCACATTCTGCATGCTCATAACTCTGATTCCCCACTTGAGATCAATCTTGCCCAAAACACCACACAACTCTTCCTCAGGCCTGGAGCCTTGAGGCTTGCCACAACGCGAACAACAGTGTCGGGATTAACACAAGCCTTCAACTGGCTGATGGGAAATCACAGTCATGAATTGACACACAAGTTATTTGAACATGCGTTGATAGAACATGGCTGGACCCACGCCTCTGAAGGTTACTCCAAGACAACCCAAGTGGTTAGATTCGAGTGTGCTTCCGTGTATCTTTGTTTGGTTCTTGTCAATTCCATTGCCCACAATGCAAACCCGCTGGCTATCTCCATTCGTAAGACCAATGAATTGAACCACCAAAACACTTATCACCCACGCCACTGTTTTCCATTCCATTTCTCGGTCTTCCTTCCCCATTGCTTCGTCCTTAAGTTATGTGCTTGAACGCCAAGCCGAACCTCTGAACTCACTGGCCTGTTGAAAGGCCAACTGCTGGTATAGTTCATTAGAGATTGTAATAGAAAAGTGTGCATTATTCTTATGGAGGGACTAAATGCTTTGATACCATATGCGCCATAGCAAGCCAAGGAAAAAAATCATATAAGTTAATAGCTGATACAATTCAATCCCCATGAATGGAGGGTTTGAGTACAGGTATAGAGAATGTGAGTTCAGTCCAGGAATCCTTTGAAGTGCAGGAAACCCACTGTAACTAGTGCAGGAATCCCAACGCATGGTGCAAGCAGGTAAGTGCAATGGTGTAGGCATGTGAATGCATTGGTGCAGGCACGCCCCAAAGTATAATAAAACCAATTTTAATCCTGCAACATACAAACCTTAATTAAACTCTCATTAATGCTATTTTAATCCTGTTAAAACAAAGAAGTAACAAATACTCTTCGAAAATAATCATTTAGCCAATCGACAGCATGAGAGAAATAAATAAAAATAAGACAAAACTGAGACATTAGAAATATTTGTAGGCATTCAAAATGATGTTCCTGCAATTTTTCATGATCACATTTCATGCGCTAGATAAATCTTGCTCTAAAATAGAGTTTCTGCTGGACTCTTTATTTGCTTAAACTGGTTTCAAGAAAACCTAAAACGAAAACTACTATAAAAACTAAATTGCACGGATGGTGTTATTACTTGGATAAAATAGATAACTTTCAAAATTTCCAGAAGAATATCTCGCAGGCATCCTTAATCAGAAGTTACACTTTAAAATCCTCAATGTAAATGAGAGTGACATGATTTAAAGGCATGGTGTTAAAAGTAGACATAGTAATACCTTCCCATATTGACCATTTTACCATTATCCATGTATAGTTGAAGCTCCTCTTTCCTGGACACAATGAATTACCTGCATTAAGGGTCCCCATTCCCATAAAAACCATTCCAAAAAGATAGAACTCCAAGGTATAACAACAAAAGGATTTTAAAGCCATTCTCAAAGAGATTGATAGTGAGTTCACAGAAAGTAAAAACAACCAACTGAAATATAGTGTAGAGTCAACTTTAATACCACAGGCATGGCCCTGCTGCCAGCAGGTGTCTATAGCCTCGACAAGGGTACATTTTAACATTATGAAATACTTTTGTCCCACCTATTAGATATAGATTCAAAGTCATTTAATAATATTTTACTTTTTCTCTTTTTAGAAGTTAATTGAAGGCCACTGTCTTGGCTTGGTAACCAACTATCGACAGTGCCATTCACGAGAACTGACAAGAATGAACAAGCTGGCTCACGATTAGGCGTCTTGTCTTCTTGTTTTCCAACTGAAATCCATTACCCTGGCTTGGTGACCAGTGCGGTAATGTCATTCTCCTTAGGACCCATGATCATAGTAGGTCGGCTCGCAATGAGACCTCCTATCCCTCAATTAATTCGTTTATGTTTTTAAAAAAACTCTGATTATGATTAACCTCAGATGGGTTACTTAATAGGTGGGGAAGCAAATCTACTCTTTAAGAGTGCAGGATGGCATGAAAAGTTTTTAATTACTATTATTTACTGGTCGGTCATGCTACCCTAAGAGCTGATTTAAAAGACATCTCGGATAATGACCAAAAATATTCCTTGAGTGGATCATGCCAAGGTTATTTATGAAAGCTTATTAGAGTTTTGTAGGTGTGGTCCACCATAGGAGGTTTTTCATTGGTCCCTTCGAAGAGGAACTTAAAAATATTTTCTGGATGATAGTTTGTTAGAATAGGAAAAGTATTACATGTAACTTAAAACAATATCCTTGACTGACATGTTGATCAACAATCAAAGTCACTTTAAAATATGAGGTATTAAGTGTAAATTTATTCTGACAAGTCTTACCATGAGAGTGCATGATAATAGAAATTTCAAAAGTTTTGCTTTTAGGGAATCACAAGCTCATGAGTGTTGTTATGCATTTTTATTCATTATTCTCCTATTATCCTACCCTATTTTTAAAGAAAGAAATATCACCTTTAAGTGAAGGCATACTTCCAATGAAGCCATGTGCATAACAAAATACTAAATATACTCACACTTAGGTTTAAAATGTAAACTTTAACCCATATCAAAGTATGAGAAACCAACTTACTTACTTGATATGGTACTGAGAGTTTTTGAATGATGAGGGAATGGGGTGTACTAACAATTGTTTGGAACCAGGATTCAATAGGACACACATATTCATGGTTCTCCAACTTGTATAGGTCTTCCACAACTTGAAGATTTCTCTCTTTAGATTGACAAGGATGGTTAAGGGAAACTCTAGGGTTTTCTTCTTTGTGAGTTTCAACAACAGTTTTCGAACAAGTTCCAATCATGGATTGCTTCTCTAATGGTTTATGGATTAAAGTTTCTTCCCGAGGTAAATGTTGTGTGGTAATAGGGGAAGTTTCTAGATTCACTCCTCTCCCCTCTCTAAAAGATATAACATTACATTTGATAGGGGAGCGAGTAGGAAAAATAGGTGTTTTAAATTGATGTGCAACTTGATTGTTGAAATTAGGGTTTGGTTGCACAAATGGTTGGGACCATAGAGAGGGATAACATGGTGGTACATTAGACGAGAATTGCAATTGTTGTGGCTCAGGTAATGGAATTTGCATGGGGAATTTCCCTAGAGAGGAGGTTGCAAACCATGCTTGAGGCTGTGGGAATATCTGGCTCGAGGGAGAGGGCCACTGCGAGAATATGGTGGGGTATTGAATCAAAGGAGGATTATAAGTCTACCATGGAACTGTGGGGTTGTATATGTGTTGAGGAACCTGCTGGGGATAATAAATATTACTCCAAGTATTAAATGATGATGAGTTTTGAGTTATACCTGGCGGTCAATTTATTTCCTTACTTGATTCCTTAAATACCTATTGAAACCCCGACAATGATGGGAAATAATTTGTTGAATGATCCTCCTTACACTGCTTCCGTTCTTCCTGCAAATCATCCAATTGTAAATTTAGAAAAGATTTTGTAGCTCCTATTTTTGTCGTAGATTCCAAAAATTGACAAGAAAGTTCTCTAGAATTCTTACAAACATCATCATCTGATAAGTGAGAAACATCACTTGCTCCTATTAGATTTAAAGGTTCTAAAAATTCGTCTTTGATTCCTTTGAGTAGGAGTGCTTTCAAGGTCTCTTTTACCAAATTCTTATGTTTTGATTTTTGGAGGTTGTTGAGATTTTCTGTTAATTAAATTTGGAAAAAATCTCATGAATGTGACAACAATAGGATTTGTTGCTAAATGAACTCCATTTATTCCTGAGGAGGAGTTATTGCATCCTATATTTGTTGTGAGAGAATTTATGATTCAGTTTTCTACTCCCAATGATAAAAATGTAAGCCCGTAGAGGATATTTGTGCTGAGAGGGTGTGAGGAATTATGTTGTTGTAATCTCATGTTGATTAATAAGATTGCCGATGCCTCTTTTTGGTGGACGTAGCCCAGATTGGTTGGGTGAACCACGTTAAACTTGCTGTCTTATGATTTCTGCTGTGCATGTGTGATTTATTTCATTTTCTGCTGTGCTTACTCTGACAATTGGTATCAGAGCCGGGAGCTGGAAGGGGAGGTGGGCATTGCGTGTGGTAAAAAACAAGGACGACGAAGGGAAGCGCAGGAACAGAGCGATTGAGTTCCGTAGGCTTTCACCGGTTTGAGATTGAATGCCACTGCGTTGTGAGCTGCTGCAAATCGCTGCATGAAGTGGAATAATAACGCAGCAATGCGCTGGAGGTTAAAGCAGCCGGGAGCTGGAAGATAAACCACCTCGAGTTTCTGTCCACGCTTGTATTTTGAGCTAATAAACGTGGAAGCTGTTTGATTTGCAACGTTCAATGGTGAATCTGCAGCGGTCAAAGGTGAGCTGCACGGTGTCTTCACGTATTTCCTTTGACATCAATTATTGAAATGCCGTTGAATTGTTGAAATGCTGTTGAACTGTTTAACATCGATTATTAAATGCCGTTCTATTGACACCGATTATTAAACTACCGCTGTTGAAATGTTTTGGAACGTTTTATGAAATTGGTCTTTAAAAAAAAAAAAAAATACGATTTCAAATGGTCGCCTTTGTACATGAAATCAAAAGGTCGATTTGAAGTTTTTATAAAGTTGTTATGAAATGCCTTTTGTTTTTACAAAACAAAAGAAACGATTTGTATGAGTTGTATTATATATGATATTATATTTATATCATATTTTGTTTTTTAAATTGTAATATGCCATGACATGATAAGGCAGAGGCATTATATTATAAGGCAAAGGCATTTTATTGATGAAGGGCAGTTTTTTAAATAAAAACTTCATTTATTAAAAGTTGCAATTGGAGATTTTGTGTGACACAACATGGCAAAAACTCAAAGTGCTCGATTTGAGATCGAGAAGTTCAATGGCAAAAACAACTTCGAGATCTGGAAAGTGAAGATGTATGATCTACTCGTGCAACAAGGCATGGCGAAGGCACTGTTGGGAAAAGCTAAACAACCTTACACCATGACAGATAATGAATGGAGTGACTTGGATGAAAGAGCACTGAGCGGCATTCGATTGTGTTTGGTGGATGATGTTTTGTTTAAGATCATGTCAGAGAAAACTGCTGCTGGGTTGTGGACAAAGCTTGAAAAGCTGTACATGACAAAATCCTTAACCAATAGGATTCTTTTGAAGTGACAGTTGTACAGTTTGCGCATGAAGGAAGGTACATCTATTACTGATCATTTGAATACCTTTAATAATCTCCTGGTGCATTTAGAAAGTATAGAAGTAAAATTTGAATCAGAAGATAAAGCTATAACTTTATTATGCTCGTTGCTCGAGTCATGGGATCATTTTGTTACTTCTATAAATCTTAGTTCATCAAAAACCCTTGAATTTGATGATGTTGTTGGAGCCTTGTTGTCCGAAGAAATAAGGAAGAGGTCAAATTCAGAAACCTCTACATCAGAAGCAATGATGGTCAGAGGTCTTTCTAAATAAAGACGCTTCAGTAAGCACAACAACTCGCGTTCAAAATCGAAAGGGAAGAAGAGTAAGGTAAAGTGCTGGTTTTGTGGCAAATCGGGACATTTGAAGAAGGATTGTTGGAAGAGATAGCAAACATCCAAAGAAGACTCTTCGATAGAGAAGAAAGAAGCAAACACGACAGATACAGGTTCGGCATCCATTTCAGGTATGAGTGATGAAGTGTTATCAGTTAGTTTGTCTAATCATGATCAACATTGGCTGTTAGATTCTGGTGCATCAAATCACATATGCATTCATAGAGAATGGTTTAAAACTTATAAATCAATCAATGATGGATTAGTTTACATGGGAAATGATGTCACATGTAACATTGTGGGAATTGGAAGCATCCAGCTTAAAATGTTTGATGGGACATGTTAGACTCCGTCTCATGTCAGAGATTGATTCTTCTTCAAAACAGGGTTTTGAAGAAGAAATCATTTAATGTATTGATTTAAATTATGTAATTTATCTTTAGCTCTTCAAAAGGCAGTAGCAAACTTCAAACTCCTATCTCTGCAAACGCACAAACACAGTTCAAAGCATCATCAACAATCAAAGGCAAAAAGCTATTTGGAGGGCGCCATCTGCATTTTTGGAATAGGATACCAATCTTCATCTTTTTATGTTCAGTGACTAAAGTCAATTACTTCACATTGCGCCATGGCTTCATCTCTGCACACTTAGCTCCAGGAAGCAGATTTAATTTTCACAAATATATTGAGAGAAGCCCTGGATGAACACTACTCACAGGCATTTCAATTCTATGGTTCTTGCATATGTTACGCCCTGGAATAGTAAAGGTTATGACATGGCCATAAAATTTCGTGCCAAACTTACACATGTATCACCGGTCTGGTATCAGTTGAAGAGAATTGGGACAGAGCTACAGTTATTTGGTAAGCATGATGCTGGTCAACAGTGGATGGCTCAAGTTCGTAAGCATGGGCTGCCATTGATGCAGAATCTGAGAGAACATCATGGTTGGTTGTTGAATTTATTAGCATTTTTCAAACTTCCAGATTCAAATTCAAGATCGGCCGTGAACTGTCCCCGAATAATCATTGGGAAGCATAGTATAGAGATCAAATCCGATTTGAGGGACATGGCTCTCCAGCTTAGTTCTTTTCTGGCATTGGATGAGGTCCAGATATATATCTTGGTGAGCAGGTCTTTTAAACAGGAGACCCTTGTTACAACAGATGGAATTGAATCATTTTTAGGAAACAATTGCAATGCGATATTTCTTGGAGCATCAATGTTTGTTAAAATGTGCACGGCAAATCCTCATGTACAATTGTACAAGTGTAAATGCTTTTTCAGAGTATATTGCAATAAGAGAAGAAGCAAATGAACTATTGGACAAGGGCTTGGAGGATCAGGCATTAGTGGTTTTCAAAGACTTGCTTTTAGCTAAGCGACCTTCAAAACTGGATCTTCGATATGCAGACCTTTGGGCTGAGGAGACTTTGATTGAAGAGAGCTTAATTATGGACATTCTATTTCTTCTCTACTATGAACCAGCCCATATTTGCACAGCTGATAGATGGAAAAGTTTACTTGGTGTCTTCAAGGACATAATATCGGGTTGTAGCAACATTGAAAAACTTGCTGTGACACAAGAAGCGCAGAAATATGCACAGCATGTCAGATATCAGGCTATTCTAGTTCTTATTGAAGTCTTGGATCTTGAACACCTTCTTTATATGGTCTACAATAATGTTCCTTTCAGTCAGGGCACTCATGCATTAACAAAGCATTGACGTTGAAGCTACTTGAGCTTGATGGTTCCCCAGTTGTTGAAATGACTCGAATTTATGGATGCATGGAAAAAACGTTGAGGGTCGATATTATTAATATAATTTGTTCTTTGATAAACAATCTTGTGCCAATCAGCAAGGAGGGTATCAAATAACTTTTCTAATGGAACTCCTGAGGGCGATAAAGACCTAGCATGCCATGGCAGAGGATTAGATCTTTTCACCCTTAGCGCTGTTGGAGCATTTCTTCATGGAGTTGAAGATGAATTCTCAGAGGTTCGATAAGGAAAGTGACTCAATCGGTCTCTTTCAGCCCTGGGGAGGATATTAGTGTACTGGTTTCTGAGGGCGGCATGCAGAAATCATAAATTCACGAAGCTTATGAGTGATGCATTTGATGGCAATGCCAAAACGCTACTTATTCCTGTGGTGAAATCCTGAAATACCTGCGGTCACATATCATGCAAATAATATAATATGTGGATTAAATAAAGTGAAAAAAATATCAACAATGCAGCTTCATTATTTGAATCATTGTGACTCATAAATCACCAACGGCTTCTGGAAAAACTACAGTTTGTAATATGATCATTCAACAGCTTCATGATCATCGTGTCATTCTTGTTCATTAAGACTCGTTCTATCATGGTTTAACCTCAGAGGAGTTGGAACATGTGCAAAAGTACAGTTTTGATCACACAGATGCCTTCCGCAGGGTGAATCCATCAGATGTCATTATTTTAGAGGGAATTTTAGTATGTCATGATCCTCGTGTCCGGGAAATGATGAACATGAAGATCTTTGTTGACACAGATGCGGATGTAAAGCTACCTAGGAGGATAAAACATGACACCGTTGAGAGAGTATGCCAAGTTCGTTAAGCCAGCTTTTGATGTTCAGCCATAGGGAATGGCATGGTCACAAGACACAAGGAATTTTCTCAATAACACAGTGTTCGCAGTAAGCAATGCTGCAGCCCAGTTCAGCAAGGCAGCTCAGAGTTGTCGTTTTTGTTTTTTGATGAAGAATTTGTTGCAGAAATTGAAAGGCGACAACAAGGGCAAGGCTCTCACAACCAAGGAGTACTAAATGTTTTCTTAGAGGGGTTGACAGGTGTAGTTTCGGTGCTATTCAAACGGCGCCAGAACAACATAATAGGATTCGATTCCTATTTCCCAGACTTTAATGAATGTTTCAACTGGATCTGCGTTCCATGTGTCGGCCATCAGAGGAGTTCAAAAGAAACGGATTTGCCAAGTCATGATTTCATGAGATTTTTAGCACCAGATTTGCCTCGAACTTAGCCAAACCATCAACAGAATTCAGTGGAAAGAGCGCCATTCTCTCTTCAGGAAGCGCTGATTATTTTTAGTTTATTTTGTTAATAAGGATAATAAAACAAATCCCTCATCTTGGGGTCGATTGGTTTTCCCCCAGCTGGTTTTTGTTTCATATTTGGTGATGTTAGTTAAAACAGCGCCCCTGTTTTGGGCAGCCGTTGTATTAAATGTATTAAAAAAATTCATTTGTAAAAGAGAGTGAGTAGGGGAAGTTTTTTCTGAGTGCTGAGAGCTGCTGTAGCGTAGCAGAGCTTCATTGTACAGTCATTGGCAGAGATATTTAATGGAATTTCACAGCTCTGTTTGCTGAGATTCATGTGGTATGTTAATTTAGCATAAGTTTTCCCTTTGTCTCATATGTAAACTGTTATGTTTCATTTCATTTCATGACCATTTCAAGCTGAGCAAATGAAGTGATTAGGTAGGAATTCATAGTATTATATGCTCCTCCTATAAGTTTGTTCGCGTTCAATGTTTTCTACTGTTTAAGGAGGATTCAGAGTTATTGTCTGCCCTCCTTAGCTCCTCACCAGTCTTGCCATCCCATTGAAATCCAGATTTGATGCTAAATTTCATGCCTACCTTGCCTCAGTCAATAACCTGTGTTGTTCATTATATTTTTCTGTTTCAAACTGTGAACTTCCACCAATTGCCACCAAAAAACCCCAAAAATCATTAAATCAACCCCCTTATCAATTTACTAGCCTAAAATCTTTATTATTAATTGGTCAGCCTAATCATATTGAAAGATCTACCGAATCTGACCCGAGAGAGCCTTCTCATACCTCGTAGGGCTAGCTATGAGGTGAAATGGTTTGATGTAGCCTTGAAGATTTACTTTTCTCAGCCTAGGGTGAAATCTCAAGTGCTAACAGGACAAATAAAATTATTATTGATGTAAGACATGTACTTGAACTAAGAAAAAGCCTCATTTCACTAGGAGTACTAGACACTAATGGATATAAAACTTTTATTCAAGGTGGAGTAATGAAAGTTTATAAAGGAATTTTACTAGTAATGAAAGCAAAGAAGGTTGGAAATCTTTTCAGTTAGAAGGAAGAACATAGTCAGATCATGTTTCTACAGTATCTGAAAACGACAGTAATTCTATTCGTTTATGGCATCAAAGGTTGGGTCATATGAGCGAAAGAGGTTTAAAGATTTTATCTGATCGTAAGTTACTTCCTAATTTAAAGTCCGTTAAGTTAGATTTCTGCAAACATTGTCTACTTGGGAAACAAAGCAAGAAAAAGTTTAAAACTGGAAAACATACTAGTAAGGGAATCCTTGATTATATCCATTCTGACGTTTGGGGTCCATCTCCTACAACCTCATATGGAGGATCGTCATATTTTGTATCTTTTATTGATGATTTCTCTAGAAAAGTGTGGGTCTACATGTTAAAGAAGAAGTTTGATGTATTCACAGTTTTCAAACAGTTTAGAGCATTAGTTGAAAACATCATTGGAAGAACCATTAAATGTTTAAGAACTGACAATGGTGGTGAGTTTACTTCAAATGAATTTGATAATTATTGCAAGGACGCTGGGATTGAAAGACATAAAACCACTGTATATACTCCTCAGCAAAATGGAGTTGCTGAACGCATGAACAAGACTCTTTTAGAGAGAGCAAGAAGTATGCTTAGTAACGCCAATTTGCAGAAGGAATTGTGGACAGAAGCGGTTTCTACAGCTTGCTATTTGATAAATCGATCACCATCAACTGCAATAGGATGCAAAATTCCTCAAGAGGTATGGAAAGGTCATCCTTGTGATTATTCTAAACTTAAAGTTTTTGGTTGTGATGCATATGCTCTAGTTCTGAAACATCAACATTCTAAATTAGATCCTAAATCAAAAAGATATATCTTTGTTGGATATGGTGATGGGACTAAGGGATACAGATTGTGGGATCCTACTACTCACAAGATCATCATTAACAGAGATGTTAAATTTAATGAATCTTCACTTGAAAATCCAGATGTAGATGATAAATTGAAACAGGATAATGTATCTAAGCTTCAACACATTCAGTTTGAAACCAGTTCAAATACTGATGATAGTCAAGATGAACAAGTTTCAGATGTAGATCATGAACAAGTTTTAGATGCAGATCATGAACATGTTTTAGATGCTGGTCATGAAGAAGTTCCTACAGATAATAATCAACAAATTGTGGAAGTACCACAAACATCTTTAAGGAGGTCCACAAGAATCAAACGTCCTCCTAAAAGGTATGATGATTATGTTACTTCAATTGATTTAACCGCTAATGATGATGAACCTTTATGCTATCAGGAAGCTGTAGAAGGTTCTAAAAGTGAAAAGTGGAAAGAAGCTATGAAGGACGAGATGATGGCATTAGTCAAGAATGGAACATGGGATTTGGTAGAACTTCCTAAAGATAGAAAAATTGTGGGATGTAAATGGGTTTACAAATTGAAAAGGGGTGTTGATGATACAGAGGACAGGTAAAAAGCAAGGCTGGTCGCAAAAGGTTTCTCTCAGAAAGTAGGCATTGATTTTCATGAGATATTTTCACCAATTGTAAAAATTGTTTCAATTCGAATTGTATTAGCACTAGTTGCTTTACTTGATTTAGAATTACAACAACTAGATGTTAAAACTACATTTTTACATGGAGATTTAGATGAGGAGATTTACATGGAACAATCATAAGGGTTTTTTCAAAATCGCAACAATAAATTTGTCTGTCGGCTCAAGAAATCATTGTATGGTGTGAAGCAGTCGCCTCGACAATGGTACAAGAAATTTGATTCTCTCATGATGAGTCAAAATTATATAAGAAGTGAATATGATCATTGTGTTTACTTTAAGAAATCAAGTAATGGCATTTTCATTATCTTAGTGTTGTATGTTAATGATATGCTTTTAGCAAGCAAAATCATAATAGAGATCAACAGGTTAAAGGCACAGATGGCTAGGACATTTGATATGAAAGATCTAGGAGCAGCAAGACAGATTTTGGACATGGAGATTGTGAGAGACAGGAGCAATGGTAAGCTGTGGCTATCACAACAGAAGTATATTGAGAAAATACACTTGAGGTTTGGTATGAACAATGTGAAGCCTGTTTCAGTCCCTTTAGCTTCCCATTTTAAGCTTTCTTCTAGTTTATGTCCTAATACAAATGAAGAAAAAGAATATATGTCTCGAATTCCATATGCCAATGTAGTAGGTTGTTTGATGTATGCGATGGTTTGTACTCGACCAGATATTTCACATGTAGTTGGGGTTGTTAGCAGGTATATGGCAAATCCAGGAAAAGAACACTGGTCAACAGTGAAATGGGTGCTTCGGTATCTGAGAGGCACAAGTGATTATTGTATCACTTATAACAAGAGTAGTGAATTTGTTTGCGAATATGTTGATTCCGATTTTGCAGGTGATTTCGATAAGAGAAGGTCAACATCAGGGTATGTATTTACTCTTGCAGGTGGAGCTATTAGCTGGATGTCAAAGCTACAGAACATTGTTGCTTTATCCACTACTGAAGCAGAATACATAGCTGCTTCACATGCTTGCAAAGAAGTGATTTGGTTGAAAGGTTTGTTTGGTGAGTTTGGTAGGTTACAGGACAACATCAAGTTATTTTGTGATAGTCAAAGTGCAATTCATTTGGCTAAGAATCCGGCCTATCATAGTAAATCAAAGCATATACCTATCAAGTACCATTTTGTAAGACATGTTATCACTGAAAGGGGAGTCTCTCTTGAAAAAGTGCATACAAAGGAAAACTGTGCAGACATGTTCACGAAACCAGTTTTGTTAGAGAAGCTACGTTGGTGTCTGGCTTCTCTTGGCTTGCAGAAAAGATAAAATAATAAAGGAACAGGGTATCAGGCTAATTGTTGTCAAGGTGGAGATTGTTGAGATTTTTTGTTAATTAAATTTGGAAAAAATCTCATGAATGTGACAACAATAGGATTTGTTGCTAAATTAACTCCATTTATTCCTGAGGAGGAGTTATTGCATCCTATATTTGTTGTGAGAGAATTTATGATTCAGTTTTCTACTCCCAGCTATAAAAATGTAAGCCCGTAGAGGATATTTGTGTTGAGAGGGTGTGAGGAATTATGTTGTTGTAATCTCATGTTGATTAATAAGATTTCCGATGCCTCTGTTTGGTGGACGTAACCCAGATTGGTTGGGTGAACCACGTTAAACTTGCTGTCTTATGATTTCTGCTGTGCATGTGTGATTTATTTCATTTTCTGCTGTGCTTATTCTGACAGAGGTTGTATCTAAATTGCTCCACATAATCCTCCAAGCTTTCATTTTCCCCTTGTGTTATTCCAAAAATATCTTCACTGGCCTGGCAATAGTCTTGATATTTCTCCAAGAATGCATTCTTCATGTCTTCCCATGTTTGAATGCAGTGCCCACCAAGGCTCATGAACCATCGGAGAGTTGCCCCTTTAATAGTAAGAGGAAACACTTGCAACCTTTGAGAATTAGTACAATAACCATATCCTCTACAAAGTACTTCAAACTCAAATAAGAATGTATTTGGGTCTTCATTTTCCAGACCATGAAATTTTGGTAGTGCAGATGGGGGAATATTATGCATTTGAGCCACTCCTAGATCTTTGATAAGAATTGAAAAGTAACAATGTTTTCCATTTCTTACCAAACTAAAAGAGGTTCTCCATGTACTACTTCGAGACTCCTTCTTTGAATGTTCCTGGAAACTAATCACTGAAATAGGTGCATTGAATGATTGATATTAGCCTCAAAATTCTTCATTCAAGAATGCCTCAAAATACCATTTCTTTGTCTTTAACAAGCTCGTTGGTATATATTGTTAGCATATGAATAGTGTATATATATGTGTAGGGTGGGTGGAGGGTTCTTACAACATTAAATAAAATGAGAAACCTTAAAGCAACAGTGCAGGAAAGAAATAAATTCAAAGAACATAAAATTGCAAGAAAAACTAGGTGAAGGTAAAAAAACCAAATGCGGTAGATCACCAAGGTCAATCTCCTGAGCGCCTCCCCAAAAATGGTGCCAAAATGTTGGGTGCAGTATAAGGTCTATAAATGTACCAACATTTAATATGTCAATCCGGATAGTTCGTGAACTCCGAGACGCAGCACTGGAAATGCCAGAGAAAGCCCCTAACAACCTGCAAAATGAATGCTAGTCTATCTTGCATTTTAATCTCATCAATAAATGAAATCCTGCACTAAAGAGAATTCAAGAAAACATCAATCCACACAATTGAATCCTGCGGGAAATAAAAGGCAATTAACAATGCGAAATGAAATTCTAATTACAAGCGAACAGAAGGGAAAATTGAACTAGAAATAAATCAGTTCCGACATAATAACAAAAAGATTGTAAATGCTGGAAGCAATTCAAAACCATTCTGCTTTCACTAGTTCTACCTACACTAATTATGCCTGTACTAATTCAATGTAAAGTTAACTTGAAAGCATCGTTAAGTAACTATGCTGCATAAATAACATATGAAAGCAATTAAATTAATGTAAATCTCTCGCCTTCCTTGCCCTGAAAATAAATCTTTCAAACTCTCCAGAAGTTTAATGGAAAGTAAATATTGCTGTTTTCAACATGACACAATTTGCTTTCATTAATAAAAACAACTAGATAAATATTCCAAGTGTAAGCACAAATTTCAAAGACATGAATAATTTCTTAATGTGACAAATTAATGAGGTTTGGAGCTGAAGGGAAAACGTTGCAGCAAATGAAATGATATTAATTGAAGGCAGAAAGAAACTGTAAATGAATCAAATTCACACAGCAAACCAACAAGAATTGAAATGCTATTTAAAATATGAGAGCGGTGTCAAGCTGGTCTGGCGGCCAACCCAGCCAGCTCACACCCTCGCTTAACCTGGTTCACACAGTAATTAGATTCATTAAGATGCAATGGATGAATAGACAAAGCATGAATAAAAATTGCTTCAATTAATTAAAAAAACATAGTCTTTTACATCACGCAGACAATGCTCAGCTCTAGCAAGCAAGAGGAGCGATCCACCAGTTATGAACTACATGAGGCTACATTGGGACAACTCCTCTTCCCTTCTGCACCTTCCTTTGATGCGCACTATCCCTGGCTGGGTCGATTTCCTTCCTTACTGTAATTAATTGATTGACTAAATGTTCTTGCTCCCGACAATTCTTATATAGCATTAAATTACAAACTGGGCCTTTTTAATTAGCCGATTAGCAGATCTCAACAATTTGCTATGAATGAAGTTGATTTACAACTGAATGCCAAAAGAGGGAATGATTCTAGTGAATCGTTCCTCTTTTCTTGGAACGGTGTTGTTGCTGGACTCCACGTAGGATGGGTGCTACACTATATCATAACCACGTGGCGTAGATGAGGGTAGAGCATAGCATTGACTCCAACATTGATGTGGCTGCCATTCTATTATGTGACAATCTTGTGCAAACAAATTCACGGCCAAATTCATCATGATTAATTGGAAGGTTTGTTGCATGATAGGGCATGTGCTTCATTCCATTCTAAACCTTCAGGTAATCTGTTGTTAGACATGGTTTTGGAAATCACAAGATTTCTTTGTGGTAGTTTCTGGGAAGCGAATTCAGGAGGTTAGAGACATGAAGACTGAATCTTGTAAGAGTTGCCACGATTCCATATTTTCCAACTCGGGATTTCACATTCTGCATGCTCATAACTCTAATTCCCCACTTGAGATCAATCTTGCCCAATACACCACACAACTCTTCGTCAGGCCTGGGGCCTTGAGCCCTGCCATAGCGCGAACAACAGTCTCGGGATTAACACAGGCCTTCAACTGGTTGATGGGAAATTACAGTCGTGAACCGACACACAAGTTATCCGAACATGCATTGATAGAACATGGCTAGACCCACGGCCCTGAAGGTTACTCCAAGACAGCCCAAGTGGTTAGATTCGAGTGTGCTTCTGTGTATCTTTGTTTGGTTCTTGTCAATTCCATTGCCCATAATGCAAACCCTGTGGCTATCTCCATTCATAATACCAATGAATTGAACCACCAACACACTTATCACTCATGCCACTGTTTCCCTTCCATTGCTCGGTCTTCCTTCCCCATTGATTCATCCTTAAGTTATGTACTTGAATGCTAAGCCGAACCTTTGAACTCACTGGCTTGTTGAAAGGCCAACTGTTGGGATAGTTCATTAGAGATTGTAATAGACAAGCACACATTATTCTTATGGAGGGACTAAATGCTTTGATACCATATGCACCATAGCAAGCGAAGGAACAAAATCATATAAGTCAACAGTTGATACAATTTGATCCCCATGAATGGAGCGTTTGAGTACAGGTACAGAGAATGTGAGTTCAATCCAGGAATCCTTCGGAGTGCAGGAAACCCATTGTAACTAGTGCAGGAATCCAAATGCATGGTGCAGGAAGGTAAGTGCAATGGTGTAGGCATGTGAATGCACTGGTGCAGGCACGCCCCAAAGTATAATAAAACCAATTTTAATCCTGCAACATACAAGCCTTAATTAAACTCTCATTAATGCGATTTTAATCCTGTTAAAACAAAGAAGTAACAAATACTCTTCGAAAATAATCATTTAGCCAATCAACAACATGAGAGAAATAAATAAAAATAAGACAAAACCGAGACCAAACAAGATGCAGAACGATTTCGTCTCAAATGGGTTTTTATTTTAGCTTTTGAAACTTCGTAGCAAAAAAGTTATAGAAAAAATTCCACGATGACCTATTTGGAGCAGCGAAACCCTAGAATCCAAAGCTCTGATACCAAATGTTATGAATCTAGCTGACAAAAAGATAGAAAAGAGAGATCAACGCCTTCAAAATAAACCTCTTCGAGGGGGCAACCTCCTTTACATTACACAAATAAACAATTCTTGGATGATACAAATGACAAGACCTCCTTTATATATATAGGAGTCTAAGGGGTCATAACATAATCATAGCTGACATAACAATAATAATGTAAGGGCACAATAATAACAATAGTGGGCTTCTATGGGGCACAATAATAACAATATGGGGACTAGGTGGGCACAACATTATAATAAGGGGGTTGCACTAATAATAATAAGGGGTTACACTAGTAGTATAGGGACCTAACATTCACCGGTCGAGGATTCCTAGGTCCAATGAGGCTCCACCCTCTAGGATTTACCGTATACCCCGCCATTCACCATTCGAGGATTCCTAGGCCTAATGAGGGCATACACAATCAAGTTTTACTGTAATAACACCTTCACTAGTCCAGGGATTCCTAGGCCTTGTGTTTCTCCCCTTAGACCACTGTGAAGTAGGAAAGTGTTCCCTTTGTGGATAGAGGCAACCCCTCTAGCCCTAGAGTGGGTCTAGTCACAGCCAAACAAAACAACAATCAATTTCATTAAATAGTCATTGTTGGAGGCCTACCTCAAAACCAGTGTTTGGTGAAGCCTCCATTGCGCCGCTCCAGCTTCGGTTTCCTTCTCCTTAATGAGCAATCGACCTGAAACATCGCAAGAAAACAACAGAGCACGTAACCAAGAACAACAATGATCTATTTACTTATAAAGTCAAGGAATCATAAGCTATCAAGTAAATTATACACAAGATATAGGAAATCGTTATCGATTGTATTAAAATAAATCAAGAGCAAAGCTTACAACCAAGCCTTGACGTCGCAAGCCTTCTCAGAGGGTCCAGTCGGTATGTTCCTTCAAGCATTCACTCTCAAGAATGGGTCTCCCAAATGGATAATATCTCTCTCTCTCACTCACAAACTCTAATGCAAGGCTAAGGCACTCCACAACCTCTTACCAAACTATTAGCAATTCCACACTTGTCAAACTCACACCAAAGCTATCTAATCTGCTTTAATCCAACTAGCAACTAGTAACTAGGAACTAGCTGATCATAACAATGGTGAGTGCTTTTATAGGAGGAGCCTCCATGAAATGAGGGAGAGGGAGCTTATCCTCAAGGGAGGTTTCATAAAAGGTGGAACTACCATCCCAGAGGAGGAAAGGCGAACCAATCTGACCCAACAACTAGCTCTAGAATCACCCAGAAGGCTGACTGTTTGAACTAATTCGCCAAATCTAGATCGTCGCAGGTCATAAACTAGGGCTTAGCGATGACATTGCAAGGGAGCAATGCGTTTGGACCAATCGTCGCAATAAACATTTGGAAGACTTGCCCCGAGCCCTAAAATTTGACAGTCACAGGAAACACGTGTACACCTCTGACGAGCAACGATACAGTTCATGATAGGGAATCGTCGCACTTTTTAAGGGTTTACTTGCGACGATGCAGAAACTTAGGCAAAGAGGGTCAATCTTCAGCATTAGAGAGCACTTGCTTAATCTTCTTGCATGAGTGGGAAGATATGGACATGTTTATCTGATGTATGACACAGTGGAGGGACTGAGATGAGGTCAGTGACAAATTACTATGTAACAGATGCCCCCTAAAGCATGAAGCTCGAGAGAGTGGGAGGGGTGAAATGCTTTACGAAATCATAACCGAACTGGAACACCACCACGAAGAACCTGCAGGCACAAGTACAACTGATATCTCTGATAGTGAAATACATGTAGTCTAGGCATGGGTGCAGCCATCCAAAAGACATATGAAACTTGGTCTGTGGTATGGACGCAGCCACCCAGTTGATAAGACCATATATAATGATAAAGGTATGGTCGCAACCATCCATGAAGACTCAGGTATGGTCGCAGCCATCCAATCAAAGAGTCATGTATGTAATCACGAACCAATCCACGTAGCCCGAACATATGTAATCTTTGTCCGGGGTCTTGAAACCCTAACCAATCATAGTACAAGTTCTAGCATGCGAACAAATGTGCTGAAGTCGAGCATGATAGAAAATCGCTTGATTACCGGTCAATGATGGAAACTGTTAACAAGCACGAGAGAGACCACCAATAATGCCAATGGTTCTCAAGGTACTATCAGTACAATCCACCAAGTGTGAAAAATGATCTGAAGTCGAACACTCGTGGAATCACCCAATCGAAGACCAATGATGAAAGTCCGTCGTCAGGTGTGAAGAACTTTCCATTGAGGCATGCAAGCTCCAAGGTACTAAAAGGAATCTCTAGATCAACTTCCTGGATAATGAGTTGATGTCGACAGGAGGCGATCTGTCGCAGGAGGGCCATAATGTTTCCCCCATCAACGACACGAGACAAGGAACAAGTGGTAGATGGTGAAATAGAGCATCAAAGGAGGAGGTAAGGGTGTGAACTGTAGAAGGATTATACTATTGAACATATCAGGAGCATGACTCCGGAATGCAGAAGCATTTTGGTACCAAGGGATCTGAAGTTTGATGGAGGCAACACAGATCAGATGGAATGAGGAAAAATGGCAACCCAAAACCCCGGAAGGCCAATGACGATGTAAGGATATCCCAACCGGACGAGAAGCAAAAGTGTCGATGTTCAAGAGTGACTAGCTGCCGTAGGAACCAACGATGACTTCCAAATTCCCCCCCACCATTGCTGGCGAGTACCCCAATTATTTTTGAAAAACAGGCTTGAAGGGGATAGCATATGCTTGTGATATAAGTTCGACCTGCGGACGAATCCAACATAATGATAGTTTAACAAGCCCTAGGGAGGAGAAGCTTGAGTCTCATCATGGTGACGAGTCCTAATGTCATCAGGGTTTAACGAGTCCGACACTGGTAAAACTCAGAGTCTTTTTCATGTTTAGAGAGTTTGAAAAAGACACATAAAAGAAAACTCCGAGGGGGTCCTTTTTCATAAATTTGTGTCCCTCGAGCCCGAAAAAGTAGAAAACAATACTCGAGAGAACCGATTAACCATTACGATATACTTTTCGTAATTAGTGTTCCCGATCCAAAAAAGTAAAAAAAGCGATCAGAGACACGACATTTCATAACCAAAATCGGACTTGAAACGACAAAAGCCCGACCATCTTTTCGTATTTATACGGTCGGAAAAGAGCTTAAAGGGGACAACCTTTTTATTCCGTTTAACGAGTTAAAAAGGAAAACTCGGTAATCTTTTCATCTTTTATAAGTTAGAAAAGAGATTTAAGAAGACTTGTATAAAATTTCACAATATGGACCAAGCATGTATCAACCATTAAATGTATCCATCACCCCTGTTTCTACATAGAAAAACAAAGTATAAGATCCATTCGACAAAAATGCACTAAAAATTTGAAAAATTAGGTCAAAAACCCTAAAACCATAGGTAAAAACCAAAACATGTTGCAAAAACCCAAGCCCTATAGTTTAAAACCCTAAAATTTTGAAAAATATCTATATAAAGGCCTATGGTAAATCATTTTTACATTGTGTTTTGAGTTTTTAACCTTTGGTAACTTTTCAACTACATACCTGTGCGATTTTTGGAACTCAATTCCGTCACTTGTGGTCAACCATTTCGCGCGAGACTTTCACCAAGTAAGTACATCAATCCCTTCTCTACATTTTGATTGTTTTGAAGTCGAATTTCATGCATTTTAGGTGGTTTTTGGTGAATTTTTTGTTTCACAACTGCGCCTTGGTCGTCGCAGAAATCCCTCACGGGTTAGCGACGATTAAGGATTTCACACACACCACAATCGGCATCGTCGCGGGAAACAGGTGTACTGCTGCGAAGATCCGCCAAAAAATGAACTACGAAATCGAGCCGTCGTTGCTGCGCGAAATATGAATTTTTCATTTTGGCAGCATTTTGAACAGTCAAAACAATTCTAATTGATGTTATTGGTTTATGCAGGGTGTGATAATGGTGTATGTGTGGCAAGAGCGAACTCATGACGTTGATGATGAAAGAGCACTCAATGATCCTCAATGCAGAAGAGCCCTGCGAAACTGTGGGCTACTGAAATTTTTCCTCACACCACTCCTTCGGGCACAACTAGACTTGCTCGAGTTCTTGATTCGCTCGTGGAACCCGATGGAGGGCAAGTTTGTTATTCGGGGTCAGGAGATTGAGTTCGATGCGACTGACATATATTTCCTGACAGGCTTATCTCACCGAGGTGAGAAACCCCGCATGGAAGGCATGCAGGTTGGCGGAGAGACTCTCAATATGCTGATTGCACAAGTGTGCCTGGGGGCACACAAATCAGCCACTAGTGGGAAACTGCAGATCCCAATAGTGGAGGATTTGACACTTCATGTCTTACTGTTCATGATTACAAGAGCAGTAGGCTCTCAGGCACAACATGAGGCAACTAAGACCCAACTACGGTTGGCTCTAGATTGCCTTAACCCGACCATGTATGACTGGGTTGAGGTAGTGTCTCTGAACATGAAGAGACAACTGACCAAATGCCAACGCGGAGAGACCAAACAGTTTGGATATGGGTCCATCCTGATATTGCTCATGCTGGAGCGGGTACCATCACTTCAGCTATAGGACATGGACCTGTACGTGCCAGGACTGCGAGAGACTCGCATCACCAGATGGGCACATGTGATGCCACGAGGAGGTGGTGGATGGCCAGTCTCATGGGGAGTACTCTTCCGGGAGTGGCTGGATCAGCAGATGGTTATTGTTGAGGATTGGCCCTATGCGGGCACAGAATTCCAAGAAGATCCTGACATGCTTCTCCCACCCGACGAGCAATGGGACGAGAGAGGTAACACACTTGGTTAACCACCACAATGTTTACATGTTTTTGTTTTTTATAATGTTTTCGGATTTTTAAATGTATATGTCTTAATCATCATGTTCATTTCATTTGCAGATGTGGGACTTGAGAGGCCTATGGGCCTCGCTCCTACAACACGAAGGGAGGACAACAAAGAGCTGGCTCTGCCATGCCCAGGCAGTGATGCAGAGGAGGAGATTTCCCAAAACCTTGAGGGCTTGATCGATGGGATCCCAGATTACAGGGGGTTCGAGGAGGTCCCGCAAGAGTACCAGAGACACACTGCTGGCGTATCACCTAGGATCCATAGACTCCTGAGACGAGTAGTGTGGGTGGTGGTCTGCTATAGGGAGTAGAACCCACCACAGTAGACACCTAGGTTTCTTTTTCTGCTATTTTTGAGAGACATGTGTCTCAGATGTATCACGAACACATACTCTATTTTTTGACATACACTATTTTAAGCGCCTCGGTGCACCACACGATATATATATATATATATATATATATATATACTTTCTATGGTTTATTACTGTGTCTAAATGCTTGCATACAATGTTTGATTATAAATTGCGTAAATGTTTGTCTAATACATGATTTGCCAATGCATCGGTTAATGTGTTTAATCTTTTTGGAATGTGTTGATATGTGATAAAATCAAATTTCTTTCCAATAATCTAACACACAAATACAACCTTAAAATTTGAGGGTTTTTGACGGAATAACGCCTGTTAAGCTGGAGAACAACAAGTTGAGAATCCAGATTCACAACCAACACACGAATATCGAGGTTAACAGCCTTGGTCAGTAGTTCAATGACAACGCTATATTTAGCGACATTGTTTGTGGTACAACCTAGACAAACACCTTGAAGGTCTACTAACTCACCATGAGGATCATAGATCACCCATGCCGCGGAGGAAAGATTCCAGGTACTACGGCAGGCACCATCAACGAAACAAATGTAAGGTGCACCAGACATCTGCACAAGAAGTAAAAAGACACAATAAGCAGCGATAATGCCTACACACCAAGCCACACATGCACACACACTGAAAACACACGTATGTACACAGCAGATGCACAAAGTTCATGCATAATATTTTTTGAGATAAAGCCCATTCCGGGGCTTATCTAGAGGGTTCCCTTCATAATCAATCAGCTCATAGGCCCCTTTTTGCAAAATGTGTTTCACAATATAAAGCCCATGCCACATAGGCTTGAATTTGCCTGCCCCCAGCTTATCATTCGCTTGATCGTAGAGCAGGACTAAGTCTCCCTCAATGAAAGAACGAGGGGTAACAGTTTGATCGAAGTGAGTTTTCACTCTCTTCTTCTGTGCTTCAATGACTAAAGAGGCTAGTCGACGAGTCTCGTCTAGCCACTCTAGGTAAAGAAGGCGTTCTTCTACCAGAGAAGTATTTGGGAGCAATTCGACAACTAATTTAAGAGAAGGGATCTCGCATTCAATCAGAAGGGTAGCCTCTAGACCATAAACAAGTTGAAACAGGGTGAATCTGGTGGCATACTTCATGGAAGTACGGTGGGCCCATAAGGCAGAAAACAACATCGAATTCCAGTTAGACTTGTGCATGCCAATGGTACGCTAGAGCATCGTGACCAACACCTTGTTGATGGCTTCTACTTGGCCATTGGCCTGAGGATAATACAATGTCGAACTATCATGACGCAAGCCTAGCTGGGTTGTTAACTTAGTCATCATATGACTATGGAAATGAGAATGATGATCAATGAAAATAGCTTGAGGGACTCCGAATCGAGAAATTACATGATTGAATAAAAACTGAGCCACTGTCTTACCGTCATTAGATAATGTAGGCATCACCTCGGCCCATTTCGTAAAATAATCATCGACAACAATGATATACCCATGCCTCCCGGCCAAGCAAAGGTTACAGGTCATATAATCTATGCCCCATTTGGAAAAAGGGCCGACGATAATGAAAGGGTGTAAAGGAGAGGGAGGCGCACACATCTTTCGTTGGTAGATTTGGCACGCATGACAAGAACAAACGACAAGAATGAAATCCTTAAAAATAGAGGGCCAAAAATAACCAATGCGGAGGATTTTGGGCAGTAGCATAACTGGACATATGACCACCACAGGTGCTAGAGTGGCAGTCATTCAAGACTCGTTCAGCTTCCTCGAATGTCATACAACGGCGGAGAACAGAATCAACGTCAAGATGGTATAGGGTGTCCCCGATAATGCGATAAGGCTGAGAATGATGGCGAATACGTCGTTGAGCATCCTTGGACAAATCAGGACGAAAGAAGGACGTTTAAAGGTAGACAATAATATCCCCGTACCAAGGATAGAGGGTACTGATCAAGAAGAGAGTATCATCCAGAATGCGATCCTCTAATCGAGAGGGTGCGGTAGCGGATGGTAATGAGCACAACAATTTAGCAAAGACAAGGGATTACTTTGACTTGGTCGTAGTAAACTCCAAATCAAACTCTTGAAGGATAACAATCCATTTTGAGTATTTGCCCCCCAGCAACTGACACGACAAGATGTACGTCATCGGGTTGCAATCAGAAATCACGGTCATCGTGCGCAACAAAATATAATGACGGAATCATTGGAAAACATGAACAACTTCCAAAGCGAGCTTCTCGACATAAGCATATAGAGTTTCCGTGTCAAGTAAGATACAACTGAGATAATAGACAACATGCTCGGCACCATCATCATCGTCTTGAACCAAGACCATGCCAATTGTGCTATCGGCGACGACCAAATAAAGAGTATAGTCGCGGTGATAATCAGGGGGACGTAACAAAGGAGTAGAAACAAGGAGTGCCTTGAGTTGCTCGAAAGACTCTTGTGCAGCGGCATCCCAAACAAAGGAGGTGTCACGCTTCAATAACCACGTATAGCCTTTAGCAATTTCAGTGTAGTTTGGAATAAAACGATGTAAAAAATTGGCCTTACCCTGCAAACTCTGCAACTGTTGCAAAGAAGCAACAGGAGGGAGATCTAGAATGGCTTTAACTTTGAGGGGATCCAGATGGATGTCCTCTTTAGAGATGACAAACCCAAGAAGTCTGCTCGGATTCGACGTAGAAGACACACTTATGCGGATTAAGACGGATACAGTAGCGTCAACAGCGAAGAAAAATTTTGCGGAGGTGATTTGGATGGTCATGGCGCTTTGCTGAATGAGTCGGAAGGTCATCCAGGTAAGGCTGCACAATGTGATGAATGTCATGAAACGCATAGGACATTGCACGTTGGAAGGTAGCAGCAACATTTTTGAGATTGAAAGGGAGCTTCTTATAGGAAAAGGTACCCCATAGGTAGATGAAGGTGGTTTTGTGTTGATCCGTAGGCGATATATTGATCTGGTTGTAACCAGAAAAGTCGTCCATAAACGAATAAATTTCACTCCCAGCACAATCATCATTGAGCTGGTTAATGAAAGGTGTAGGATAATTATCTTTGGGACAAGCACGATTAATGTCGCTGTAGCCAACAAAAACCCTAATAGTGCCCTGCTTCTTGGTCACAGGGACAATATTAAGGTTGAATTCGTAAAATAGATACCTCAATCAATAATTACCACTCGTCAATACAAACCTCTTGCCAAGAAAATAATGTATCCACATCTTCAATGCATGGACGATCGCTGCCAACTCAAGATCATGTGTCAGATAATTCTGCTCGTGCTCATTTAGCTTCTGTGACTCATATAAAACTACCTGTCCTTCCCGCACTAGGACTCCAAAAAGTCCTTTCTTGCAAGCATCTATATATACCACAAACTCTATGTTCGGATTTGCAATCTTTAAGAGTGGAGCATTTGTCAACAACTACTTCAATTGATCAAAACCTATTGCACAGTCCTCGGTCCATTCAAATTTATTACCTTTCCTTTGCAAGGATCTAATAGGATATGAAATCCAAGAGAAGTTCCTAATGAACCTCCTATAATAACCTGCTAGTCCCATAAATGCTCTTACCTCATCCACTTTTCTAGGAACTACCCACTCCATGATAACTCTTATCTTCTCTATATCCACTGTTATACCTTCCTTGGAAATAACATAGCCCAAGTAATGTACCTCTATTTGAAAGAAACTGAATTTACTGAGTTTAGCATACAACTGATGCCCCCTTAGCAATCTGAACACTTTTGTTAAGTGTTCAGAATGCTCTCCTCATTTTTACAACATATCAATATATCCTCAATGGATATAATGACAAACTTGTCCAGATAAGGACACAACACACTATTCATCAAGCTCATGAAAGTAGCTAGAGAATTAGTCAAATCAAATGGAACTACAACAAACTCATAATGCCCATACCTAGTTTGGAAAGCATTCTTGTAGATGCCTCTTCTTTAATGTGTACCTAGCAATATCCAGATCGCAAGTCAATATTTGAGAACACTGCTACTCCCTTCAACAAGTCAAACAAGTCATCAATCCTCAACAACAGATACTTGTTCTTGATGGTCACCTTGTTCAATTGTCTGTAATCAATGCATATCCCGAGAGTCCCATCCTTCTTCTTCAAAAACAACAATGCTGCGCCCCAAGGCAATACACTTGACCTAATGTATTCCTTGTCAAACATTTCCTTCACCTGCAACTTCAAATCTGCTAACTGTCGTGTGCTCATCCTGTATGGTGCCTTCTATGTTGGTGCTGCCCCTGGTACCAACTCAATATAGTAGTCTACTTCTCTATGAGGCGACAACTCCGAAATCTCTGTTGGAAACACATCATGAAACTACCGAAAGATCGAGTACCTCTTCATAACTTCTACATCCTCAACATCCTTACTTTTATCATTAGAAATATGCACTGCAAATAACACACACCCTTTTATGTGACTGCGCTTTGCCTGCATAGATGTCACCATTCTAACTGATGTGGCCTTCTTCTTACCCTGCAATATTCTTTGTTCCCCATTGTCATCCAAGAATTTAATATCTTTATCATAGCAGTCAACCTTAGTCCTGTGAAGATACAACCAGTCCATACCTAAAAGCATACTATATGATCCCAATGGTAGTACGTTCAAATGTGTTGAAGTAGGAATACCATTCAATTGGACTACACAATCTCCCACCCAATGATGAACTCTCTTCTTTGTAGTCGTAGTCAATTGCACTAACCAAGATTCTGCATGTATTTCTTATTAAAACCACACTAATACACTAGGTCAGGACTTACATAACTATAATTAGATCCAGGGTCAATCAAACTATAAACAACTTGATCACAAATCTTACTGTCCATCTCGATAATAGATGACTGGTGATCTGCCTACCTGTTATTCAGTGCTACATATATATGTGGAATGGTCTGCCCAACTTCCCCAACTATCTGTGCGTCCTGTGGACTGTAAATCTGAGGCCCACCACTTTGATTATGTGGACAATCTCTCTTGAGATGCTCCTGACCACATGTCCAACATTGCAACTGTCATTTACCATCACCTTTATTCTATTGTTCTCAAGGCTGAGGCCCATTAAACTTGTAAGGTGCAACATTTTCTTTCTTACCTGAATCCTAAGGTCTTGTTCGTTTTGGCTCCCATTTACCTTTAGCCTTGTCTTTTCCCTTCCAAATTGCTGAGATTTTGTCTTATGCTTTTATTGGTCATAACAATGCTTCAATTTCTTAATGACTTCTTCAAGTGATCGAGGCTCATCATACTCAATCTGATCTCTAAATTCTAATGGAAATCCACTAACAAATCTATGAATTTTGGCTTTTTCATCCTTAAGATACGGTACATACCTCAAAAACTCTAGGAGTTTGGTCCTATATTCCTCATTCGTCATTGACCCCATCTTCAGCTCATAGAATTCGTTGGCTTTGCTATCGTAATAGCTCTCTAACAAATATTTATTCTTGAAATGTCTCTTGAATTCATGCTAAATCAACTCTTTTATCCTGATGTCTCTAACCTGCTTCACATCTTCCCACCAGATGTTTGCTTTCCCTTTGAAGTTGAAGATAGTTATTCTCGCCTTCATATTCTTTGTGTAATCATGCAACTTAAAGAACTTCTTCATCCCAATTAGTTCTACCTCTACATCTTCTAGTTTCTTCAAATTTGCATCAAAGGTATGTGGTTTTTCTTTCTTTAGCTCGTCTTGAAAATATCCCTTGTCACTCCTCCTATAGGGATGATAACGATGATGACCATGGTACCTGTTGTAGCTTATATTGTGTTTAAGGTTTATTTATTAGTTATATCACTATCGGGAGTTCAAACTCAATAAAACTCCTTTATATTCTTTACCCTCCCCAAAAAGTCTAAAAGAAATGAAATATTTTGTATTTTATATATTGGCATCGCTAAAGGAAGAAGTGTAAAAGAATCGGCCCGGAGTAGCCAAAGTTGCTATACAAACAAATCAAGTCATTATATAAACGGTTATATAGAACTAGACCCGATATATATATATATATATATATATATATATATATATATATATATATATATATATATAAAAGTGCATATTGAAACGAGAAGCAAATAAAGAAATATATCGGATTTACAAAGGAAACAAGTGTTAAAGTGTTAACACTGGACCTGAAATATATATATTATATTTAAAAACCCAGCTGGTCTGCGAAGCGCTGAATGCATATATGGGTTCCGCCGATTGCGATTGCGATGGATGGACCCGAAACACATATATATTATACTGTAAAGTTTCGGCGGGTCCGCAGTTTAACAAAGCGCCTTATATATATAGGTTGGATTTCGCCGATTGCGAAATGTGATAGGCCAAACCCGATATTACATGTACTATGTTTAACTCTCCCGTCGGGTCTGCGATCATCGCATAACCTTTATATATGTATATAACTTATGCCGATTGCAATTTGTGATTCCGGACCCGATATTATATTTGGCATGTTTTATCCTTCTGTTGGGTCCATCATATCGCAGATTGTTAAGAAGTGGGTCAATACAATGTTGAAAAGGGCCAATTGCGATTGCGATAAAGCTATGCCTCGATAGTTGTGCAAATCTCGCGTTAAAAGCGGAAAAGGCATGTTCATGTCGTATTTCTATTATAAAAGATATATAATAGAAATAACGCAAATATGGAGGATTTATGTGTAAGTCCAACATTATAATAGAAAGGTTGGACCCAAAGCGTATATATATTATGATTTATAAGCCTCGGTGGGTCCGCGAGGCATACGAAAAGGCAGATTTCAAGCTACAAGCAGGTTTTCGAGAGGAGCAAAAATGGTAAATGGTTTTATTGGAGCTCACTCGATCCCACTTATCATTCGACATGTAGCAGCTAGGTGGAGAGAGAAAACCGCCCATTTCGGGCAGGTATTCTCCGGGCTTATGTCCTACCTGAAATGTTTGTAGATCGTCTGATCCACTAAGTGCAGATCTACGATGGGGATCTATTGGGCAAATCTGTTGCCTAGAGAATTGTGCAGAGGCTTTGAAAGTGCGAAAAAGGTATGTTATGCATGCTTTATGGGTATGTTCATTATAAATGGTTTATAATTAATTTAGTGCGAATATAGGGGTTTATAAGTAAAGACCATGGCATAACCAATGTTAAGGAGTGGCTTAAGTAGGCATATATATATTTGGATTAATAAAAGGATATTGAACGTTTAGAAGGGTTGATTGAGTCCCGATAAGTGAATGTGACTAAGGGTTAGTCTATGTTGGGTTTAATAAATCATTCCGCATAGGGATTCATGAAAGGGGCCTTAACCATTATGGATTAAAAGTCTAACTCGGAAGATTATTAAAGACACAGGTCCTGGTACATGCGTAAGCCCAGGTTTACACAGGTCAACACAATTCATTACGGCTAAAGCGAATTAAACATCATTTAGGGCATTTACAAAGGAACTCGGCAACGGATTAACAGAGCAAGCCAACAGTTATCGTCCTCTTCTAAATTCAGTTATGTTCATGTTATTTCATTTTCTTTGAATAATTTTTACTTCATATAGTTAGAGAAGCAGTTAAATAATTTGGGCAGTTTCAGAAATTAACAACTGTTCCACAATGTACAAAAAGATGAAAATTTACAAAGAAAGGGTTCGAATTTTGGAGAACCTGGAGACTAGGCCACTGTATTCTTGATATCGTCGTTGATTAATGAAAGAATTAGAAGTTTCCATGAGTTGTTGGGTATAATTTTGTAAATTTCACCGTTATGTGTCATGTTATGTTTTCTTCTTTCAAGTATAGTAATGAAGCTGTAGGTCTTTATTTGATTATGTAGATAAAGTTAAAATTCCTTAAAAGAGCGCTCCTATACTTGAAGTTCTGACCTTCTTTTATAAGTTATAGATAATAGTTTCTGTGAAAGACCAGCATATTATATTTAACTTCTCCAAGAGTCACAGATAGTAGTTTCTGTGTTAAGCAACATATTGTCTATGATTCAGTTCTCATTTCCATAATTATTCTAAGTGATGGATAATAGTTTCTGTGAAAGATAAACATACTATCTTTAACTTTTCCTTCAAGCTTTCTTCATTCATCATTTATATGTAGCAACAAATGGCATTCTGAGATGTTCTGGTCATACATGTACTAAGGGTTATAGACCAAGTTTTCAGGTCCTTCATTTAAATACACAACATATATCTAAGTGACAAAAAAGTGACAGTAAATAATATTTATTAATGTCGTAAGCACAATTTACCTACAAGTAGGAAATTGGTTTCTTAAGGAACAACATTAATTGGCGCTATTGCCGGGGAGAGAAGACAAGAACACTTTTCCCTGGGTTTTTCATGTTTTCCTCTGGTTGTTCAGTGAGGAGGAAATATTTGTTTGTTTCAAATAAAAGCAATAAAAGGCGGCTCCATTGTAACAAAGATCACAACTTGCAAAACAATAGAATAAAAACACTTTTCTTGGGTTCATTAAGTTTGAACCTGATTCTTGAGAGTGACAAGTTTCATTGGTTGGTTGTACATTCACATCTGTGATTTTCACTTACCACATTGATTGGTGACTCCAATGGACTTTGAAGTTTTCTTTTCTGGGATTTAATGGATCTCCCTGCATTCTTAGTCCATAAATTTGATCCATTTGATTTTACTGGGATCACTGGCTATCCTCATGATATGCCTGCATTTTTTGTGTGGAATGAGTATCTTCCAAAATTTAGTAGAAAGGAATATGAAGATCTAGCTCAGCATCTCCAAGAGTTTAATGAATGCATGGAGCAGTAGGGCATCATTCATGAAGATGTGAAGATGAAGTTGTTTTTGCTTTCTTTAGACCTAGAAGATAGGGCTTGGTTCAGGTCTCTGCCTCTTTCAAGCATTTCATCTTTGAAAGATTTCCATTCAGTATTCAATTCTTCTTGTAGAACTTATTATCCACACAAGTTTCTTTTTGAAGGTTGTTGTGAATATTATGATTCTAAAGAAACTTTAAAGGCTCAATATAATCTTGTTGATTGAAAATGATGATTTTGTTGATAATATATCAAGCATTCAGAGTTATGAGCAAGTATCTAAAAGTGAGGAACTATCATGTTCTCAAAATGATGCAGAGAGGGTTATAAAACAATTTTCTTGAATAATCTCCCAAGCAGAGAATGGGTTGACTCTGTGCCAAGCAGATCAAGAGAGTATTCAGATAGAGGAAAGTTCAAGCATGCATCAAGAATTTCTGCTAAACAGTTGAGAGGAGGAAGAAATAATTAAGTTGCAAATAAATCCCCAAAGTTCTTATTCTGTTAAATTTGATGATCCTCCTATCTATAATGAAAATGGTTTAAATGGGGAACAGGATGAAGCTTTTCAAGTGCATCAGTTGGGTGTTGAACATACAGGGAGAAACCAACAAGTGGGATATGTTGAACAACAATATATTGAGCCATCTATCATAGAAAAAGAGGCTATCTCATGTAAAAAGGAAGCTGATAAAGAGGTTGTATATCATTGCATTGAAGAAGATAATGATGCTCATGGATTAGAGGTAAATAATCTATTTGAAGTTGATCATATGTCATATAGTAATGTGAAAAAATTCCTTTTTCTTCCTGAAGTTACAATTACAAGTTATTTTCAATCAAAGCTTAGAGATGAAAAGTGGAGACATGAAAGTGACATAGATCATTTTCTTAAAGATGTTACTGATTGTTCTGTTAAGCATATTATCCCAACAGAAGGTATATGTGGGCAAAAACCTTCTTACACAGAGTATTTTTTTTTGGAGCTAATTAGGATCATAATTTTTCTTATACTTTTGAAGATCTTGTGGCAGATTACATGAAGAATTTATCAGCAGTCTACAAATATCATTTTGTGGATACTCTTCTAATTTTTGCTGTGAATTGCCTTTATGCATAGTTTATTTTTCATTCAGGATGAATTGCATTTTAAAAATTCACTGGCAGAATAGTTCGATATTATGCACTCAAATGCTAATCTGGTATCATTGGAAGATTGACTTCACCTGATTGAGGTCAGTCATGTACATATGTAGGGCCTTGTACATAGATAAGTTCAGGTGTTGAGCATTTGGTTTCTAGTTGCAGTTCTTCAGTTTATTCATTAGTTGATGAATAAGGGTGACTTACCCAGTTGGAAACTGGTTTGTAGAGGTTTCAAACTTCAAGAATGTTAGGTTTCAGTTTTTCAAATTTTAGGGTTTTCACAGTTTTGGACTCCATGCCCAACTAAGGCTACTGATCTATGATTCCCAATATTTTGCTATCAAAGTGCAAGCATCTTATCACTACAGATATCGGCGTGGGATCACAGTACAAAATTTTTACACAGTTAAGATTGGAGATGCAATATATGACTCCATGCCCAATGGATAAGGCAGTGATCCGCGGTTCTTAGTGCTTCTGTGGCAAAAGCACTATCCCTAGTTGGAGCCAGATGTTGTATCTTATATTGTGTTTGAGGTTTATTTATTAGTTATATCACTATCGAAAGTTCAAACTCAATAAAACTCCTTTATATTCTTTACCCTCCCCGCAAAGTCTAAAAGAAATGAAATATTTTGTTTATTATATATCGGCATCACTAAAGGAAGAAGTGTTAAAAAATCGGCCCCGGAGTAGCCAAATTTGCTATACAAAGAAATCAAGTCATTATATAAAAGAAATATATCAGATTTACAAAGGAAACAAGAAGCAAATAAAGAAATATATCAGATTTACAAAGGAAACAAGAAGCAAATAAAGAAATATATCAGATTTACAAAGGAAACAAGTGTTAAAGTTTTAACAATGGACCTGAAATATATATATTATATTTAAAAACCTGGCGGGTCCGCGAAGCGCTGAATGCATATATATGGGTTTTGCCGATTGCGATTGCAATGGCCAGACCCGAAACACATATATATTACATTGTAAAGTTTCGACGGGTCCGTAGTTTAACAAAGCGCCTTCTATATATAGGTTGGGTTCCATCGATTGCGATATGCGATAGGCCGAACCCGATATTACATGTACTATGTTTAACTCTCCCATCGGGTCCACAATCATCGCATAATCTTTATATATGTATATAACTTATGCTGATTGCGATTTGTGATTCCGGACCCGATATTATATTTTCCATGTTTTATCCTTCTGTCTGGTCCGTCATATCGCAAATTGTTAAGAAGTGGGTCAATACAACGTTGAAAAGGGCCGATTGCGATTGCGATAAAGCTATGCCTTGATAGTTGTGCAGAGCCCGCGTTAAAAGCGGAAAAGGCATGTTGATGGCGTATTTCTATTATAAAAGATATATAATAGAAATAGCACAAATATGGAGGATTTATGCGTAAGTCCAACATTATAATAGAAAGGTTGGACCCAAAGTGTATATATATTATGATTTATAAGCCCCGGCGGGTCCACGAGGCAAACGAAAAGGTAGATTTCAAGCTACAAGTAGGTTTTTGGGTGGAGCAAAAACGGTAAATGGTTTTATTGGAGCTCACCCAATCCCACTTATCATTCAACATGTAGCAGCTGGGTGGAGAGAGAAAACCGTCCATTTCGGGCGGGTATTCGTTGGGCTTATTTCCTACCCGAAATCTTTGTAGACCGCCTGATCCACTAAGCGCAGATCTACAATGGGGATCTGTTGGGCAAATCTGTTGCCTAGAGAACTGTGCAGAGGCTTTGAAAAGTGCGAAAAAGGCATGTTATGCATGATTTATGGGTATGTTCATTATAAATGGTTTATAATGAATTTAGCGCGAATATAGGGTTTATAGGTAAAGACCATGGTATAACCAATGTTAAGGAGTGGCTTAAGCGGGCATATATATATATATTTGGATTAATAAAAGGATATTGAACGTTTAGAAGGGTTGATTGAGTCCTGATAAGTGAATGTGACTAAGGGTTAGTCTATGTTGGGTTTAATAAATCATTTCGCATAAGGATTCATGAAAGGGGCCTTAACCATTATGGATTAAAAGTCTGACTCCGAAGATTATTAAAGACACAGGTCCCAACACATGCATAAGCCCAGGTTTACACAGGTAAACACAGTTCATTACGGCTAAAGCGAATTAAACATCACTTAGGGCATTTATAGAGGAACTTGGCAGTGGATTAACAGAGCAAGCCATCAGTTATCGTTCTCTTCTGAATTCAGTTATGTTCCCATTATTTCATGTTCTTTGAGGTGTCTTTTACCCTCTGTAAAATTCTGTAATAGTTTTTACTTCATATAGTTAGAGAAGCAATTAAATAATTTGGGCAGTTTCAGAAATTAACAACTGTTCCACAATATAGAAAAAGATGACAATTTACAAAGAAAGGGTTCGAATTTTGGAGAACCCGGAGACTAGGCCATTGTATTCCTGATATCATCGTTGATTAATGAAAGAATCAGAAGTTTCCATGAGTTGTTGGATATAATTTTGTAACCTTCTCTGTTATGTGTCATGTTATGTTTTCTTCTTTCAAGTATAGTAATGAAGTTGCAGGTCTTTATTTGCTTATGTAGATAAAGTTAAAATTCCTTAAAAGAGCGCTCCTATACTTAAAGTTCCCACCTTCTTTTCTAAGTTATAGATAATAGTTTCTGTGAAAGACCAACATATTATCTTTAACTTCTCCCAGAGTCACAGATAGTAGTTTCTGTGTTAAGCAGCATATTGTTTATCATTTAGTTCTCATTTCCATGATTCTTCTAAGTGATGGATAGTAGTTTTTGTGAAAGATCAGCATAGTATCTTTAACTTTTCCTTCAAGCTTTCTTCATTCATCATTATATCTAGCAACAAATGGCATTCTGAGATGTTCTAGTCCTACATGTACTAAGGGTTAAAGACCAAGTTTCCAGGTCCTTCATTTAAAGACACAACATATATCTAAGTGACAAATAAGTGACAATAAATAATATTTATTAATGTCTTAAGCACAATTTCCCTACAACCAAGAAATTGATTTGTTAAGGAACAATAATACCTATTAGAACCAGAAAGAGAATAGAACCCGTGTCCATCACCTCTTGTATCTGGCATATCCAAGAACCTACCACCTCTCATCATGTCATCCCTATCCGATCAATTTCCACCATGAGATCTACTACCATATTCCCCATTAGCCCTATCCTCATTCCCATGTTTGATCCTAAGTGGTCCATGTCTCTATATGTCTGACAAACTCTAAAGGATTACTGCATTAAATTCTGCTTGTTTCTCCTATGCTTGAATGATTCTGTCATTATTTTCTTTGTGAATTCTTATTTGTTCCTTCAAACTTCTCAATGTGTCTACTAAGTTAGAAGAGTGCCCACCACCATGTTGCTCATATTATCCATAGGGATATTCTCATGAATTGTAGTCTACCATATTGTTAGTCATCTTTGATCTTCTTCCTGCAAGTATACCATGTCAGCTTAAACCAAAACATAACATAATTAACATACCCCATTATAGTTCACGGGAGGATATCTCATCTGCAAGATCAACCAGAATAGCTCAATACATATATATATAAACATAATCATATTACTACATAAACATCATTTCAACCATTAGCCAGTTACCATGGATGACTATATCAACCACATACCATGACCTCATGCACAACAACTATAACCGACACACACTCACGACAAATACATCCAACAACAACACCATCAACTTTCACACGATGACACAACTCCAACCATGCCTACACAACAAGTACATAACCACAAGCATAAAGAACACATATGCAACCGACATGTATGCATTCCCAACACATTCCTCCAATCTAGTCCAAGGGGTGAACCGTGCTCCAATACCACTCTAATACACCCTCCTCCCACATTTACCCAAGGAAACCGGTCCATCGAGGTAAACATGTGACAAAGACTTACTATGATGTCATTCAACTCCCCGTGTACAGTTAAGGAACTGGAATTAACAAAAAAACCAATTTGACCTTCCTCATAAGCTACCAGACTTTCAAGAGACAACCAACCCTTCCAGGTGCCCAATCCCTTAGATAACTTGTCATTTTGCTGAGCTAGACCCCTATTCATTCCCATGACAAGCCATGCATGCGATTGAGACCCTCCAATTTCTCCCACAAAAAGGCATGTATGCGAATGTGGCCTCCTTTAGGCAGTTCCGAGCCAACAACACTAGATTATGTGCCACTTTTTCAGGGCTAGGTCTCAGGCCCTTGCCCAAAACTTCATGAAACTTCCAGAAATAATAATTAACAAATAATCAAAGCTACTAATGCAAACTGGTACAAGGGATTAACATGACCCCTACTAGCCATGACATGCATTTCATCAAGCATATCACAAACATGTAATATACATGTCATAAAAACATATATGAGCATAGGGGTCTCATACTTATCTGGGAGTCGTCAAGAAAAATTTATGCCTCATCACAATAACTGCATTGACATCTATTAGGTTATATATTCATTCACATTTCTTTTACTAATCAAATCACAATGAGAGCGATAACCAAAGTCTGTTAAGAACTATGCTTATAACCAACATATAACCAACAAAATAACAAGAGTAGAACAACCATAAAAAACCACATATTAACAAGTAGATTTACACATGAAATACCAAAGGAAAAGGAGTTCTTATTAATGTATACATAAGTCAACTAAGTCAAGGACTTCCACGAACCACCCGACCATAGATTAGGATGATCTTTATTTAAGCCAATCACCCCAGTGCCATATTCCAAGCATGAATGTGGGACTAACAACATAATCAATCAAGGCTACCTTGGGCTTTACCATATATCCACCAAGGGATTCCTAAGCCTAAAACCCTCATCAATACAACTAGGCTTTACTACAATCCCACTGATCAGTAGGCCCTAAACAAGCATGGATGCCTCCAGATCTCTCCACCTAAACCATGAGGAATTCGTCTGTCTCTGCCTCTAGGCTTTACCGTATATCCCAACATTCACTGGTTGAGGATTCCTACACCCAATGAGGCTCCACCCTCTAGGATTTACGGTATATCCCACCATTCACTAGTCGAGGATTTGTAGGCCTAACACGGGCATACACAATCGGGATTTACCGCAATCCCACCTCCACTAGTCTAGGGATTCCTAGACCTTGCGTTTCTCCCTTGAGACCACCCCACTCAGTTTCGAAACCATCCAACAATCCACCTCAACCAAAACAAGAGAATCCCATCAAACCATGACTATCCAGAAATGGAAAGACAAGGCTGAATACCACTGTCATACCTGGAAAAACCCATGCCAAAGGCAACAAGAGAACCAAAAACACACATGCATGTACCATGCATGCCAAAACTAGTAAGGGAACCAAACATTCAAGTGGATACCTACAAGTAATCCTACTGTAGCCACTTGAATCCCGCTCTTCCTTGCTTGATTTTTGCTTCCTCTTACTCTCTTGTCCATCCTTTTCCTTCTTTCCTCTAATGCTAGAGTGCTCCAAGAATACTCTAAGTGTCCAAGAGTATGAGAGAGATAAAATAGAGAGAGAAATCCAAAACATAACTGAAAAAAGGTTGTGAACTAATCCTCATAAGTATTTTTATTAACGAGACCTCTATTCCTCATTTTCCATTATTTTCCTTCATTTTACTCCTCGCATGCAACATGTGACCTTTCACCTTCCTTTTCTCCTAATTTCTATTATTTTCATAAATAAAATGCCAATTAATGCCACTTTGCCTTTCCAAATTCTTTGCCATTTCCTTTGCCATAATAAAGCAAATGAACCCCCACAATAGGATGTTTTGCCCAACATTTAGCTTGGAATATGTGTCCCATGACCCTGGTTATTATTTTTCTTTTATTAACTTTATTACATGGAATTTTTTACTAGGGTTGTTACACTGTCAAACTCTGAGGTGGAGGAGGAGGTGGTTGGTATTATCTATATGGAGAAACACAAGGCACGTCCTATAGCTTTGGCATCTCAATATCAGGCGATCGAGGAGGTGTACTACCAGAAGGATCACTGACACCTTGATGGCCATGATTTGATGGGGTAGTACTACTAGAAGCATCATGCTCAGCACCCTTATTGTCATGATCATGATCACCACCTTCATCATCATCATTATGATCACCACCCTCATCTGATGTATATGTCGTTGCATGCCCTACATCCCTAATCATTGCCAATAACCTACTAGTTCCGAAAATATGACACATAAGGGGCATCATCTCACATGGATAGTCCCTATAGAGATCCATGAACCTAGGATCTATGTTGATATCTAGAGCCTTCGTAGGGCAGACTCCCTCCTCAACCAAAACTTTGGCCAATCTCTCGCAATAGTCCATCTGAAATCGCATACCAACCCTACGACTTTGGATGCCCATGGCCCCTTGAGGATGTGCCTTATCCTCTTGGGCCTCGTCCATCTCCTCATCTCCTCGATATGGTGGGGAAGGAGGCATTTCCCCATCGAATGTGCCGATTTATACAAAATATAGAGTACACAACAATAATTAGGAAAATTTCATTAAACAAATTAATAAAACAAGTTAAAGAACGTCTTAGAATAAAATTTATTCTAATTAATTAAAACAATAAAATTAAATTAGATTAATTTAAAGAAAACATTAATATTACCTCTATCATCTGGAGGCTCAACCAGTGTGGAGAGGATGTTGGGACACAATCTACAATTAATCCCCACGTATGGAAATGACAACAAGATAAACAAATAGTCAAACTCACTGGTCAGTAGCACTAGTGCCTCGGAGGAAATCCTGACCGGATACTCTGACAGGCCCCTCTCGGGCATGATATAGCCCCACATGCTCATCAGGACCTCTGTGATCGGCCTTGGAGGGTGACAATCAAATGTAGGCATCATTTGAAAACCTCTCAAAAAACAAAAATATAAAAACAACTTTGAAGTGAAAGGGAAGCTCGCCCTCCCATGTGTCAACGCACAACATCTATCAAAAGCCACACAAAACTGCCTCAAAAAAATGGTAGACCATTTGATACAATGTGGCACCCGAATCAATGAATCGACATAATACAAAAGAGGCTACCCAACAATAATAAAGGGTGAAATGGTGGTGAGTAATAACGAGAGGCACCTAACCTCCTGTGCAGCAAAAGAAGAGTTTTGTAGATGTGCACCACACACCTAAAAATTTGTTGGACATACTGCTTGAGGCCCAACATATCTTTGAGAGTAGGCAAGATCTACTGCAACCCCATGGGGGACATCGCGGAGCTGGGGGAAATAGCCCCCTCCTAGATAGGTCAATGATAAAGTATATGTCTTCTCTTTGCGGTGTGTTTGGTAAATATAAATGCACTAGGCATAACCTAAAAATGTACACACCAATGTACAATTTAAATATTTCCCGATGCATTTTCATTTAGGAAACACACCAGAACAATAGCGGCGCATTATGTTCACGCACTGAACTATGGTGCACATTGTAAATTTACAAGGTGTAATGCTATCGTTGCGAGCATAACATATCAAGCACACCGCACATTTAAAAACGAATTAAAAAACAATGATTTTTACAAGCTAATTTGTAATTCTAATCTGCTAAAAAAATAAATTAGAGAGAAACATAAACATTACCTGGGCATTTGCTCGTAGGGGAGGCATTTTTGACACGTAATTGAGAAAATTCAAATTTCAGAACTGTTTGAAAAAATTGGAAAGTCAGGCACTGAGCATGGTACTAAAGGATGGTGAGTAAGAGAAACAACAACATTAGGGTGCTTGCATGAGGCAAGAGTGGCAATGATGCTTCAGAGCTCTCCAACATTGTAGATGATAAAAATGAAATTTATGGACATGACACACATATATATATATATATATATATATATATATATATATATATATATATATATATATATATATATATATATATAAATCGCTTAGCGGTGCTCTTCAGAAGATGCCCTGGGGCATTTTAATACATTTACAACACCACTGCATCATTGGAAATTAGCACCACATTTTTTTGAAATTTAAAAAATATAGCGGTGCCCCCTCTTGGTATGCACCGAGTTGTTTTACGACATTAACGTCACTGATGCCGCAGGTGTATCTAGCACCGACTATTTTTAAAAGTTAACATTTTTTTGGTGTTATCAAATATTCAAGCACTCGTGTGTTGTGTTATTTAGCGCACCATGTTTTTTTATTTTATAAAACAAAATTTCCATGGTGTAGCATGTTCTATCTAACACCGGTGCTTGTATGGATAGTAAAGCACCAATGTGTTTTTATATTATATATGCACTGTCCAGAAAACATTGACCTACCCACCTCCTCTAGTGACCTCCGCTACAAACAAATTTTTGGGCTATTTTTATAGGGGTTTCCGCAATAACCTCCACTAGAAGGTCTTTTCCTTGTAGTGTTTCTCTTATGGCGAGAGTTAAAATGTCAAACCCTATTAGAAAACCCTGATTAAAGTATTTTTCATGGAGGTTGGAAGGGGCTTCAGCTTGATTGAAGGTCTCTATGAAAAGGGATTCACCTTGATTCAAAATTCCATGAAGATAGTGGCACAAACATCCCAGGGGTTTTTTTCTCTAGTTAAACAATGTCATGCTTGACACTTCATACACGGAACATGATTAAGGGATCAAATTTGGTTTAGGTCTTAACAATAATCACATTGAACAAATCATCATCACGATTTGTAACCTATCGTGATTAGAGCAACCCGAAGAACTTTACGACATGGGTAACCTGAAGACTATCCAAGAAGGAATCAGAATACGCTCGACTAGTTTCGAGCCAATTATAGGTATGATTTGTTCTTTACTTTTGTACATGTGGTGAAAATGATTTCACAATTTAAGAAACATATTTTACATTTTTGGAACTAGTAGGTTCCTTCATAGATATAAATATGTAATCATATCTGTAATGGGTGGTTATACTCTATTCGTGTAAACTTCAAACTATAAACTTGTGTCGTAAGACTAGTTTTCCTTTATGAATATAATCATGGCACTTTGGGTTTGACATGTAGGTTTTAATCATAGCTCTACTATGGTAACTTGTTGGATTTAGGCACAACCCAAACTTGGAGTAAGGCTTGCTCAAGGTAGGACATTGTGTCATATTTATTATCATACGTGAATTTGTTAAGGGTTGATTTGGTCAAACTATATTTTGTATCTTCATTCTCTTGTTGCTACACTTGCCTTATTGTATTGTATATTTGTTGTGTTGTTACTTCCTTCCGCATCTAGTAGATCATCAAGGTTGAATTTACAGTCTTATCCTTTACTACTTTGTATACTTGATTTTTTGTAGCTTTAGAGTTTTTATGTCATGTTGATGTGCTACAAAATAAGTTGTAGAACTAGTTGTTATAGAATTTAAAGTCGCGCCTTTAGTGTGTTAATGATTCTTCTTAATTAATTCTTGCTACATATAGCTAATGTTAAGTTGTGAATATGTTTTTCACGGATTATGACATACGAGTGGTCACTGACCAAGTTATAAATATGGAATAATATTGATTATTTTTTTTGTACATTTTCAATTTACATGCAAAATAATTTGTAGTTACTTTCTTTTTAGTGTGATGAATAGAATAGATTAGATCATGCAATAAAAAACCTATTTATGTTTTTACTGCAGTGAGTGCCTCTCAAGTTCCCAATAAACCTCAGGCTGAAAAACTAAAAGGTTTTGTTTCTACTAATTTATCCTAGATATAGGATAACATATAAAAACACAATCAACAAGTATGCAGTCAAGTTTATTCTTACTTGTTTTGAATACAAATTAAAGGGTTGCATGCAGTCTAAAGAGAGTTTTAATATTCGTTTTGGTGAAAATATTACATATATTACTTGTAGTGCGTTTTATATAGTGAGGATAAATGAGAGATAAGGGCGGGGAAGAGGAATGAGAGTTTTTATGTTTAGAATGTTAGGATAAGTGTAAGGTCTTGTTGACTTGAGAAATTCAATAACAATTAGCCACAAGGGCCTTAAGTATTGGGTTTTTTCCTTCTCAAATAAGTCGTGATCTTAAATTAAAATGACTTTTACGATGATAGAATTTTGGGAAGGGTGATAGTGAGAATGGACATGAAGGTGTTGATGAATGTGAGACTTTTTCCTATAAACTTGGTGGGTGAGAATGCCATTAAGGAAAGCAAGTAATGGGAACATCTAAATGGGAAGCGAGTTTTCAATTTGGATTTCATAGTAAATTATAGGTGGGGAAAATCTTGTTAAGATGGTTAAAGAAAGAGGTTAGAGAGGGATGTTTTTTGGTGTGTTGTTGGTCTCCAAACTGTCTCAACAACAAAGAACAATTTAGAAAGACATTCATTGAGGATCTAAAGATCCTTACACTTTATGATAGAGACTGATCCTCTCTATCCATAGCAGGTATTCCATGTATTTAATATTATTTAAATAAATATTTTACCAAAATAAATAAATGTAGCAAGAATATACATCATAGATTGTTTTAAATAAAATAATATCTCAATTTGTATTTGTCAAATAATATTCATATTAGGAGGAAAGGTGGATCAAATTATATTATAGTAGTTCAAATGATTGATCAAAACAAATACCCATCCAAAAAGATTAACGCATTCAAATAAACTCATCTAAAAGTAGATATTCTTTGAATGAAATTGAAGGTAAGTTGTAACCATCATTAGATGGAGAAGGGTTCCAAAATTTCCAGCCAACATGCAAGTCCATTGAGATATAAGGGTTCACATGAATTTTGATGAATGACCCATATTTAACATCAGACCAGGCAGTAACTCCTCAAAAACAATTCATTCGTATTCATTCAGGTTGGTCTTTATTATATACATGAGGGAGAGACTGTTCACTTCATCTCCCAGTGACTATTCATATTTCTTATTTTCTATTTACATCAATTACACTTATTCACCCAATCCTGATGATTAGGTGTCAACATTCCCCCCCTTAATTTGAAGGGATGTTGGTGAGTCCAAGCGTCGTTCTGAATCGTTCAAGCTTTTCTCTTCCAAGCACTTTGGTGAATATGTTTGCAATTTTCTCATTAGTGGGACAATGGCGGAGATGGATTGTTTTGGCCTCAACATGATGTCGAATCAGATGATATTTAATATTGATGTGCTTTGTTCGATCATGGAACTTTGGGTTCTTGGCCAACTTTATTGCCGAGGTATTGCCAATCATGAGTGGAGTCGATTGTTCTTGTTTTAACTGCAAATCTTCAAGAATTTTCCTGAGCCAGACAATTTCTTTTGTTGCCTCAACTGCTGCCACATATTCTGCTTCTGTTGTGGAATATGCTGGAACTGATCTCTAGGAGATAGCTCCCGATCCAAGACTCATAACATAACCTGGAGTAGATACCCCAGTTTCTTTGTCTCCATCGAAGTCTGAATCAGAGTATCCAATCAAGCTGAAGTCGTCCACCTATGTATACTTGATTCCAAAGTCTTGAGTTCCCTTCAAGTACCTTAGAACTCTTTTTGCAGCAAACCAATGTCCCTCACAAGGTTTTTTCATAAACCTGGAGAGGATTCCAACAACAAACGAAATGTCTGGTCTGGTAGTAGTTAGGTAGTTGAGTCTTCCTACAAGCTGTCTATACTTTGTTGCATCCTCAAATTCTTTTCCTTCAATGGATGTGAGCTTTAAGTTTTGTTCCATGGGAGTAGTAAGACGATTGCATTTTGTCATGCCAAACTTGTTCAACAGATCTCCAATGTACTTCTTTTGGGAAAGGAATATGGACTTCGGATGTTGAGTTACTTCAATACCAAGATAGTAATGAACATAGCCCAAATCAGTCATTTCAATACCTTTCTTCAATTCATTCTTTATGGATGCAATGTACCTTTCATTGTTCCTTGTCATCAAAAGATCATCTACATATACCACAAGATATAAAAATGTTTTGCCAACTTTCTTGACAAATAAAGTTGCATCCTCAAGATCATAATGTTTGAAATTGAGTTTTAGAAGATGCTCAGTTAGTTTTTCATACCAGGCTTGCCGTGCTTGTTTGAGGCCATACAAGGATTTCAAAAGTTTGCATACTTTATGTTCATGTCCTTTCATAGTAAATCCTTCAGGCTGGGACATAAAAACATTCTCTTTTAGATCTCCATTCAAGAAAGCAGTTTTTACATCCATTTGATGGACTTTCCAACCGTTCTAAGCTGCTAGGGCAAAGAGTGTCCGGATGGTAGCCCATTTTGCTGTGGGGGCAAAATTCTCCTCATAATCGACCTCTTCCTTCTGTGCAAAACCTTTTGCCACAAGCCTGGCTTTGTGCTTGTCAAGTGAGCCATCAGCTTTATACTTGTTCTTGTAGACCCACTTGCAGCCAATTGGTTTGGTTCCTAATGGAGGATCAACCAGCTTCCAAGTGCCATTCTTTATTAGGGCATCATACTCCTTTTTCATTGCTTATTTCCTTTCATCATGAGAAGTAACTTCTTTGAAGGAAGTTGGTTCGAATTCTGTAGACAAATTCAATTCACAATCATAAGAAACATCCATATCAACAGGTGAATCAGAGTCATCTACATCACCTCCATTTTGTCGGTTTGAATTTCTAGTTCCTGTTTTTCCAACCTCATCAGGATGAAAACTTTCAAGTGTCTTTTTTAGCCACTTTGGGGGACCTTTCTCAGATGGTCTAGGCTGCTCCGTTGATTGAGTTGGGACTGAATCAAGATTGAGTCTCCCAATTCTATCAATCACATCACTTAAAGCATCATCCGTTGTTGGGGTTTCATGCGGGGGAGAGAGTTCTTCAGAAGAAGATTCCACATATTGATCTAGTATAGGAATCCCCCCTTCAAGATGTGGAATCTGATTATCAAATTCTTGAAATGATTTTGCATTTGTGAATCTATCCAAGCAATCAAGTTGCCGCTCAACAACATTGTCAGTTTTGGATGACTCAAGAAAGATTACATCTCTAGATACAACAAACTTTTTATTGAATTCATCATAGAGACATATGCTTTGGAGGTGTTTGAATACCCTAGGAAGATACACTTATGACTTCTTGTACCAAGTTTGTTTCTATGTACCTTTGGTATCAAGGCATAATAGGTGGAACTAAAGACCCTGAGATGCTTTACCGAAGGAATGTGCCCATACCACATTTCATATGGAGTCTTGTTTCTAATAGCATTAGATGGACATCTATTCTTTATATATACAGCACATAGAACTGCATCAGCCCAAAACATCAACTTTACATTTTTGAAAAACATCATGGAGCGCACCATATTTAAGATTGTCCTATTCATTCTTTCAGCTACACCGTTTTGTTGGGGATTATAAGGCACAATTGTTTGATGTTTGATCCCATGTTGGCGAAGATAGTTTTCAAATTCATTTGAAGTGTATTCTTTTCCATTATCAGTATGAATAGAGCCAATATGAGATTGTGCATCATTTTCAATCCATTTATGAAAGTTCTTGAATGTTTGAAAATCATCAGATTTGTTCTTAAATAAATAAACCCAACACATTCTGGTGTAGTCATCAATAAATGTCATCATATATTTATTTCCATTTGCAGAAGGAAGAGGCATTGGACCACATAAATCTGAATGAATGAGTTCAATTTTTCTATGTGCTCTTGAATGTAAATCATGAAAACACTGTTTGCTATGCTTTCCTAGAATGCAAGCATCACATTGCTTAAGTTTCCTAGGAATTGTAGGCAAACCAACAACACCATTTTTCTTCAACAAGCGGAGGCTGTCATAGTTCAAATGTCCAAATCTAGCATGCCATAATAAACTTGATGGAAGTGTACCTTCTTCATAATTAGAATTGTATGAGAAATGTTGTGCACGAGCAGAGGTACCTTGCAGCTTGAGAAGCCTTTCTTCTTCTATTCCCCTCATGACAAGTGCGTGGTCAGATGCTTTTCTCACCTCAAGCTTGCCATCAAACATATGAATGGAGTGACCTTGATGGCGGATGTGGACCAAGGACAACAATTTTCTCTTCAGCTTTGGGAGATATAGAACATGATGCAGAAGGAAGTCTGGAAGACCAGGAAATTTAAGCTTGATTGTTGCAAGCCCTGATGGCTTGATTTTTGATTGGTCTACAAAGTATACTGCTCCATCAAAAAAATCTTTTCTATGAGTCATGTGGCAAGTTGCTCTTGAATCAAGCAACCAATCATTTTTCCAAGAAGCAAGTGAAGCTTTAAATAAGTCTTCATTTACTCCAATATTACATTGTGCCACAACATAATAAGCGGATTTAGGTGCTTTACCTTTGTCAATGTCATTAGTTTTACCTTTGGGTTGATTTCTTTGTTGCTCAATTTTGTCCCAAGGTAACTTGCATGTAGAGGCATCATGTGATCCATTTCTTTTGCAGCATATGCAGTGCAAATGTGACTTTTCTCCTTGAGATGTCTGCGCCCACTGCCTCTGAAATATCTTCCTCTTCCTCTTCGACCACCTCTTCCTATGGAAGAATCTTAGACAAGATTCTTTTCTTTATGAGCAGGGCACACAACCTCTTTAGAAGATTCAGGGGCTGTCCTCTTTCCAAAAGCTTTCTCTCTTTCAACAATTTTTTTCACAAGAGAGTCAAAGGTAATATCTTTGAGATTTCCATTTTCTTGCAATGACTCAAGATAATTGGAGTAAGTAGGATAAAGTGCCTTGAGAAAAGCGATAAGAGGAATATCTAATTCAACCTTAGTGGCTTTGATATCATGCATTATAGATTTTACTTCGGATGCAAGAACAAGAGGATCATTATTTTGTAATTCAAGAGTGAAGAGTTTAATCATGAGTTGAAAAACTTCAAGTGCAGAATGTGAGTCATAGAGTTCTTTCAGCTTTTGTAAGGATTCGAAAGAAGTTGAAAATGGCGAAATATGGCGACTCACCTCTTCACTTATAGATGCTGCAATTAATGCATAGGCTTTGTTGTTCTTATTTTCCCAAATGGCAAACTCTTTGTCTTAGGTAGGCTGTTCTGGATCTTTGTCTCCATCTCCAATACACACTCCTTTCCACAACTCATTGAAAATGAGGGTGTGTTTTATCATTCGGGATCACTCAGGATAGTTCTCCTTTCCAGTGAGAACTATTCCCACAATAGATATGATTGAATGCATACTGTAAAAAAAATACTTTTGCTGGAAAAAAAATCTGTGTACTGTAAAAAAAATACTTTTGCTGGCAAAATGTGCTTCAAAATAATACAACCTTATTCTTCCTTCTTGATTAGGTAAGAAATTGATTTAATATACAAAGAGCAAAACTATATTCTATCCATATAGAATATCACCATTTTTTTTGGCATTACAATATGGTTGCAATTTAAGAGAAATAAAAGATAAACAATATCAACTGCTCAAAAGCGAATTAGAATTCTGATGCAAATCAGAATTTTCCAAAAACTTGGATGGAAATATAATAGGCAATATCATCTCGCGAGTACCAAGATACCATAACTTGCATGAAAGTTCAAATCCTATGCTTTACACCTTGACTGCATACTTTTTCATTGGAAAATACATCTCTTTCTTTTTCTGTCTCTCAGTCTTCAATTCTTCTGGGGACGCAAATCAAGAGGCAGGTACTTCTTTTTCAGACCAGCTAGCCAAAGAGCAGAACTAATGCATGCTTGGAGCAGAACTATATTCTATCCATATAGAATATCAATGGAACGCTGGCCATCAACGTGGAGAGAGCAGCGTAAGGAACCTAGAACCTGGAGAACTAAGGTTTGAATGATAGACATAGCATGAATATACGGTTTCAGTCATGCGTGCCAAAGCTCCAGGAGATAAAACCCTATAGGTGTATATAACTTCTCCTTTTTCCGCGCGACAGTAAAAAGAACTCAGGTAAGTATCTTATAGAACCTCCGAGCAAGAGACAATTGAAACATCAATTTGGTAAGTAGAAGAATGTTTGTACAAGTTTGGAAGATGAAGGGTTTCACTCGTTTGGTAAGCTTTCACCCAAAGTGATGGGAGTAGGGCCTCCTTCTCTCGAGCGGGCAAAGAATGAATGTCAATTAGGGCCTATTCACTGAATACGGTTACCCAAACCTAACCATCTTTTGGTGAGCGTTTTGTAGGAGCAGCATAAAAAACAAAGTTGATCAACGGAGCAGAGAATAATGGTAAATAACAGATGGAGCAGGTCTAGAAATGGAGCGTTGTTATACCAGTGTGGAGAGAGCAGCAACATATGGAGTATTCAACAACATTTATGGCTTCCTCACTCAAGCGTTACCCAAATTATCATGCATAGGGCAAACCCTGAGTTAGATGGCAGAAGGGAGTTACAATGGCATAAAATGGCGCTGGCTCTGATACCATGTCAGACCAGGTAGTAACTTCTCAAAAACAATTCATTCATATTCATTCAGGTTGGTCTTTATTATATACATGAGGGAGAGCACAACTTTTCATCCACAAATAAATGGCCAAACAGAAGTGGTCAACATGACAGTGATCTAGTTGCTTAGAGGCTATTGCAGCAAGCATCCCAAGCTTTGGGATGAACATTTATGTTATGTGCAGCATGCTTACAACCGAGCTAAACATTCTTCTATACAGAGATCTCCTTTTGAGACATGTTTTGGTTTCACACCAAGGTCTCCCTTGGATTTTGTCTTTGGTAAAGACACAGCGGTTGGTGGACACAATGATGTGGACAAGGCAACCAAGTTCATCGAACAAATCCAAGAGATTCACCAGGAAATACAGGAACAGCTAGAAAAGAGCCAAGCCAAGTACAAGGCAAGGCATGATAAGCATCGAACTGAGCATAGTTTTCAAGTTGGTGATCAAGTCTGGCTGAAAATCAGCAAAGACAAAATGCAAGGTGAAGGTAAGAAGTTGAAGCCAATAAGGTGTGGACTTTTCAATATACTTGAGAAAATTGGTGAGAATGATTTTCGCCTTGATTTACCAGCTTACATGCACATCTACTCAGTTGTTAATGCAGACAGCTTGAGACTATTTGAACCTTCATTGGTTGAAGATCCCAAAGAGCAGAGTCAGTTTCCTTCTATTGATGATCTGTTACTTGAATATCTTAATGAGTTGCAGGAAGATATAGTTCTGGACAGGAAGGTGAGAACTACGCATAGGGGAATGTTGAGTGGCTTAGGATTAGACTCAAAGGTTCAAGACCAAGCAATGCAAGATGGATAAAAATTAAGCAAGCGAGGAAATTGTATCCTCATTTGATTGGTGCTTAAAAAACCAACTTTTGGTGGTCCAAAAGCTTTTTCAGTGGGAAGGTCGTGATCCGAATTGGATCCTAGAACACTCTCTAAGTTTTCATGAACTCTTTCAATTATGCCAAAAAGATTCAAGTCTTAAAAGGATTGAGCTATCAGAAGGAATCCTCGTGACAGTTGTAGATTGTGACCAGTGCGGAGCAATGAGGACCCATGGTAACACGCGCTGGGGGCAAACTGGAAAAACCGGGAGCCGGATCAGAGAACGGGAGCAGATTCTAATACGTGATTAGTGCTAAGCGCTAATCGCGTATTGCAGGGCATCCCCCTCAGTGAAGGAAAGCCCCGAAGCGCCCGGACTCGAAAAGGTTATAAAATGTGGAAAAGTACCGGTTTTGGTTCTGGCGGAGCAAGATTCCACAAAAACCAGGTAGGATATTGGAAGGGCCTCAAGGTGGTAAGTGGTTTAGACCGAGTCCCGCCCGATGCCACACAACGAGTGACACGCGTCCAACGGAGGAGAGAGAAAACTGTGCATATCGGACAGGTAACCGTCGAGCTAATTATTTGCTCGATATGCATGATGACTGTAGGATCTGGGGGGTCCAGATCAACGGTGGAGGCGCGTCCCGATGAATGACCAGATTTGATAGATGATAAAGCAAGATTATATGGGATTTGAAGTCCAGTATGGATGATTCGTTGGTAGGGATTCATATTTCGCGGGCAATCTTGGAGCAAATGGAAATAACGACCATTCAAACATTTCCAAGAGAACTGACACTCAGTTCGTTATGAAACAGGTGGCCACCTCCCTGTGAAGCGTTACACAGTGATGATGACACAGAACAGAGGAATTCAAACGGACAGAGAGGTAGGAGAACCAGAGCGCCGAGAAGTGGAAATGAATAGTCAGAAAGAAGATTGGCTTTAAAGCCACGAACTGACAGAAACAAAGGAGGCAGTGAGTTAGTCAAGGCAGAAAGCCAAGAGTAGAGAACAGAGAGAAGAAGCTGAGCTGACCTGTAGGCAACATCGAGCCAGACAGAGTCAGAGAGAGTCTGTGTACTCCAGAGAGGGCTTGAGAGGTTCAAGCGAACTCCTCTGTACTTGCCTGTCATGTATGAGTCTCAGATTGGGCTCATACTACTGTGACCAATAGAGGTCAAGTTTCAGTAAGGAGAGTCTGTGTACTCCAGAGACTTGGGGAATCCAAGTCCAGTCCTACTGATTTATATCTGTTGAGTGAGACTCAAATTGAGCTCACTATTGTAAAAACTCTGCTTTGAAAACATAATAGAGAGGCCACCATTGAAGGCTAGACCAGGAGACATAGCCTAGGAGCATTGGGTGAACTCCTTATTAAACTTGTTGTGTTTACATGTTTTACTGTTATGTTTTCTCTAACTGCTTTAGTGTCTATGTATTTCGCAATCTTATCGATCCGTTGCATAAAGTAACATAGGCACCTCCATGCACATGAGTCTGTAATACCTTTAATTCTTTATCCTGGATAAATTCCAGATCAATTACTCTTATGAAATGTTTGTTGTTAATGTTTCTTATGCCAGAGGCTAATACTTCTTATTGTTTATGGAGGACCATTTAACATGTTATTCTTGATTATATATATATATATATATTTTTTTTTAAGATTTAAAGACTGTAAAGCTTGAAGATAAAATTCACTCAAAATTTGTTAACCAAACCAATTGAGAAGAAAACACTTTTGATTAGAATATTAAATTCAACTTTCATAATTTTCTACAAAGCTTTTAACTAAATATAATTGGCACGAAATAAAGTGGTTTTGTTTTATAATATTTTATAATATCAATAAGATTTCAAATAAATGTTTTTGAAATTGATATCAACATGTGAACTTGCCTTCACATGTTGATATCAATTTCAAAACCATTTATTTGAAATCTTATTGATATTTATAAAATATTATAAAACAAAACCACTTTATTTCGTGCCAATTATATTTAGTTAAAAGCTTTGTAGAAAATTATGAAAGTTGAATTTAATATTCTAATCAAAAGTGTTTTCTTCTCAATTGGTTTGGTTAACAAATTTTGAGTGAATTTTATCTTCAAGCTTTACAGTCTTTAAATCTTATAAAAAAAAATAAAAAATAAAAAATAACATATATATATATATATATATATATATATATATATATAATCAAGAATAACATGTTAAATGGTCCTCCATAAATAATAAGAAGTATTAGCCTCTGGCATAAGAAACATTAACAACAAACATTTCATAAGAGTAATTGATTTGGAATTTATCCAGGATAAAGAATTAAAGGTATTACAGACTCATGTGCATGGAGGTGCCTATATCAACATGTGAACTTGCCTTCAATAATTTGACTGGGATGCGCTGCGATGCTTCAGGGAGTGAATTCGAACCTGGGTCGACGGTAGGGTTTCTGAGTTGCAGGTCAAACGGAGAAAGCGTAGACTAGGGAGGCGGAGTAAGGCAGGAGGGCGTAGACATAGGTAACGGCCAGGTACAATTGACGCCTTAAGTAAAGTTGGCAGCAGAATAGTGGATTGGGAAGGACTGAGAGAACCAATGGAAGAAAGGCAGGGGGGGGGAGAGATCCCCTCCTACAGAAATGTAATGCTAGGAAACTCAGGGACCGAAGAAGGGCAGAGGGGAAGACCGGAAATGAGCAGGGAACCTCCAGTCTTGGGGAATAAATGGCAAGCAAGAATGGTAAACAGATGCCTTCCTAGGGCACAGAAAAAACCGAGGTATGTGATTCCAAATAATAAATTGGAGAATTACCGCTGCTATATGAGAGATCACGCTTTAATTTGCAAATTTATAGGATACTGGCCATCTGAAAGGGACCTCACGAGATGGATTCAGCAGAGATGGCGGCCGAAAGGGCATATAGATCTCAAATTGGGGGCTAAGGGATTCTTTACAGTCATTTTCGCAAACCTTGCAGATAAGGAAAGGGTTTTTGAGGAGGGACCGCACTTCATGAACAATGCGGGTTTGTTTACAAGATATTGGGAAGATAGATACAACCCTGATGAGGAGAAAATTATGGCAGCCCCGATATGGGTCAGATTATTTGGGTTACCGGATGAATTCTGGGATCCTGAAATACTGGAAGGAATAGGAAATTCGATTGGTACTTTTGTCAAGGTGGCAGAATCGACGAAAAGAGGAAAATATACTTCATATGCTAGGATCTGTGTATATATGAATATAGCAGACCCTTTACCGGAATCCATTGAGCTTGAATATCAAGATGAAATATGGCAGCAGCCCATAGATTACGAACATATACCGTTCAGGTGTAGGAGATGCCATGTATATGGACACCTCGCCAAGGAATGCCCACAAAATCGATCAGTAGCGGCAGAGAAGGACAACAGGGAGGAAATCAAGAGAGCAGAGGGATTGGAAGGGGCGGAAAATGAATTTAGAGAGGTACAGAGGAGAAGGAAGCAAATTTCGGGAACATCAAAACCCCAATTCAAGGAGACCACTTCATCAATTGAGAGTCGAAACAAGTTCAATATCCTTCAAGAGAAAGACGAGGAGCTGGAGGGGGAAAAACAGGTAAAGGAGGTTAATGAGATAACTCCAATGGAAATTATTAAGGATGGAAAACGGAAAAGCATGAGTCCAAGTAGAGAGACGGAAGGAGAAAGGGGAGAGAGAAAGGAGAATATAGAAGAACAATCAATGTTAGTTACGGAGAGTATAAAAGAAGTGGGTGCAGACGAAGAAAAGATAATGAAAAAATTACTCAATGAATGGAAACAATTGGACGAAAGATTCATTCCGGAGAAAGATAAACAGTTGTATAAAGAAACCTTTCAAAGATATAAGGAGAAGAAAGGAGGACTGATAGAAAACAGGATAGATCAGGCAGGAAACCAGGAATCCCAATGTTCAGAAGGGGATGGACAAGGAAAAGGTGGAAGGAAGAAAGGGAGAAGAACTTTAAATGAATCAATCCAAGCAGTGGGAGAGACTTTAGTAAATTCAGGAAGGGTGATACCTCTGTCAGAGGTATTTCAACAAACTTCTAAAAAGTTTTAAATGATTGTTACAAGTTGGAATATCAGGGGATTAAATAGTAAAGGGAAACAAAGATATTTGAAAGAAAGAGTTAAGAAAGATAGGCCAAGCATTATGATCATTCAGGAAACGAAAATGGAAAGCCAGCAGATGGCAGGTATTATTAAGCAATTAAAAATTGGATATGAGGTTATGGCGTTGGATGCAGTTGCAACAGCAGGAGGCGTGGCTATTTTGTGGAACCCGGAAGAGGTAATTTTTGAATACTGGTTTAGTTTGCCTAGAATCCTTTCAGGGATGTTTAGATTAGTGGGAATGGGGGAAAGAATTCTTATCACAGGAGTATACGGACCTCACAATCATAGGGAAAGGCATGACTTTTTAAAGAATATCTATACTATGAGAAGCTTAATTCCGAATACCCCGTGGATAATTGGAGGGGACTTCAATATGATAAGGGATCTACGAGAGAAGAGAGGGGGAATAAGGAGAGAGGACCAGAATATGGAGGAGTTCAACGACATGATTAGGGACCTGAGGTTAGTCGATATTTATACAAATAATGGTGTCCATACCTGGAACAATCGAAGAGGAGGACAACATCAAATCGCTTCTAGATTGGATAGATTCTTGCTGTCAGAGGAAATTTTGAATCGAGATGTGTTTATTGAAGCTAAAATCGTGCCTAGCCTGGGTTCAGATCATTGGCCAATACGATTAGATATTGATATCAAGAAGGTTAAGGGGAAGAAGCCTTTCCGATTCGAATCTTTTTGGCTTAGAGACCCACAATTCATAAAGAAAGTGGAGGATTGGTGGAATCAGAGCACTATCAGGGGTAAGGGGAAAATGCATACTCTACAATTGAAGCTCAAGGAAATTAAAAAGAGAATAAAAGAATGGAATAGGAAAGAATTTGGGAATATTATGGAAGCAAAGCAGAAACTAGAAAGAGCAATGGAGGATATCCAGCAAAAGATAATTTTGGAAGGACGGGATGAAGAATCGAGTAGGGAGGAAGGCAGAATAATAAGTCAGTTGGAAGAGCGAAGAAAGCAAGAGGAGATTCTGTGGCGACAAAAATCAAGGATAAAATGGTTAAGGGAAGGAGAACGGAATACAAAATTTTTCCATCAAGCTATGATCCAACACCGGCAGAGGAATAGAATCTTTTCAATTAAAAATGCTGAAGGAGACAGAGTAATAGAACAGGAGGATATAGAAAAGACTCTGGTTGATTACTTTAAAGGAATTTTGACAGAAAACCAAAGGGATAGAGGAGAAGCTATAAATAATATTTGCAGAGAGATTCCAAGATTAGTAACTGAGGAGCAAAACAAGGCATTAATGAGGGTAGTGACAATGGAAGAATTAGGAGAAGTGGTAATGAATATGAGTAAGAATAAGGCTCCTGGTCCAGATGGGTATACGGTGGAATTCTTCCAGGCTAGTTGGCATTTTATGGGAAAAGAAATACTAGAAGCCGTAGAAGAATCCAGAATGAGACAGCGAATATGGCCTGGAATAAATTCGACTTTTCTGACCTTGATTCCTAAAAGTAATAACTCGGAGGAGCCACAGGGTTTTAGACCCATAGCCTTGTGTAACGTCGTCTATAAGATGATTTCCACTTTGATAGCGAAAAGGTTGAAACCTCTCTTACCTAACTTAATTGCGCCTGAACAGACTGGGTTTGTGGAGGGGCGGCAGATCCTAGATGGGATAGTAGTATCTCAGGAGGTGATACATTCCCTAAAGGTGAAAAAACAGAAAGGGATGCTGATGAAGTTGGACTTATCCAAGGCCTATGACAGATTGAACTGGGACTATCTCAGAGCGGTTTTGGAAGCTTACGGTTTTGAGAGAAGGTGGATAGCATGGATAATCAGTATGATCTCTACTCCAAATTTCTCAATCTTGGTTAATGGTATTCCTACAGACCCGTTTAATGCTAGCAGGGGAATTAGGCAGGGGGACCCAATTTCTCCGTTTTTGTTCATCTTGGCTATGGAAGGATTAAGCAGGAAAATTAAAAAGGAAGTAAGTGAAAGGAGAATCAGAGGAATAAGGTTGTGGGGGAATAATTTGACTATCACACATCAACAGTTTGTTGATGATTTGATGTTATTTGGAGAAGCGTCGCTTAAGGAGGTGCGGAATTTCAAGAGGATCTTAGAAGTCTTCAAGAGCGCATCAGGTATGGAGATTAATAACGATAAATCTTGTACTTTCATATTTAATTCGCATGAGTCTATCAAAACTCATTTAACCAGAGTTCTAGGTTTTAGAAAGGGGGAGTTACCTACCAAGTATTTGGGTATCCAATTGGATATAAACCCTAATCGGATTAAAAACTGGCAAAGTCTGTTGGATCGAATTAGGAAAAGATTAGATAGTTGGTCATTCAGATTGTTGAATATAGCAAGTCGAATTGTCCTATTAAAATCGGTCTTGTTATCTATCCCCGTATACCACCTGTCTATTATGGCTGCTCCCAAAGGAGTTTTTGCAAAAATGCGAGAAATACTTGGAAAATTTTTATGGGGCGGTCCCAAGCAGCAGAAGAAATGGACTCTGGTTTCATGGAAGAATGTAATTAAGAGGAAAGAGGAAGGGGGCCTGGGAGTACGAGACCCTGAAATTGTAAACAAGATTCTAGGGGCGAAATTATGGTGGAGATGGGTCCAGGGAGGATCTGATGTGTGGAAAAGAATATGGTACCAAAAATATGGCATGCCTGACACCACTGAAGGGCGCTTAAGAATAGAGGAAACACCAAGAGGTTCACAGATCTGGGATTTTGCAAGTAGAAATAGGGATATAGTTAGGAACTTTGCCTTCTGGGAAATCCGTGAAGGAAACTCAGCAAGATTTTGGGAGGAAAGTTGGCAACAACGGGGCACTTTGGATAGGCTTCAAACTCTTCATGAAGTTCAAGAAAAAGCGCAAAGAGCAGGATTGAAATATGTAAGGGACTATTGGAAAAGAGGCGAATTAAATGATATATGGAGAGCTTGGAAAAGACCGGAGGAATGGGCTGATAACATAGGTCAGGAGGCTGGGCAAGTGTATAACAGAGAAATAGAATCAAGGAAAATCAAGGTTCGAGAAGGTAAGGATATCCTTAGATGGGGTAAAGCGACGAAGGGCATGTTCACAGTAAAAGAAGCCTATTACTGGGCAACGAAAGAGGAAAGAGAGGAGGAACCAATAGGATGGAAAACGATTTGGGAAGGAAAATGGTGGCCAAAAGTAACATGCTTCGTATGGCTGGTATGCAGAGGAAGGATCCTAACTTGGGATAATATGCAGAAAAGAGGAATGATTGGGCCATCAAGGTGTAGTCTCTGTATTAAGGAAATAGAAACTCAGGAGCATCTATTGAATAAATGTATATATACTAAGAGCCTATGGGAAGAAATTAGAGTGCTCTTTGGTATGACAAAAAGGGATCCCGACAGCATCAGGAATACTCTGTTTCAGTGGGGAAAAGGGAATTTCCAAAGCAAAGTTGTAAGGAGAATATGGAACTTAGCGGTTGGTTTTGTAATATGGGCGATCTGGAAAGAGCGAAATCGACGAATCTTTAGGGATAATAGTTGGCAAGAGTCGAGAATTTGGGATGAAATCTGTAGTTCGATTAAAGAAATGGTTTTATCAGAAGTGTGGGAGGAAGAGGATTGGAGATTGAACCCGGAGGAGCAGAGAATAGTCTCCAAATTGAATATGGAATTTCAGATGATTTATCCTCATGCAGAGCGGAAGATTAGAAATGGAATGCCGAGCCCCAATCATTATAGGTTACCTGGTGAGCGACGGGTTAAATTAAACTTCGACGGGGCCTCAAAGGGTAACCCGGGACAAGCAGGCTTCGGAGGTATTTTCAGAGATAGCAGCGGAAACACGCGGTGGGTTTATGCTGAAGGGGGAGGGGAAATGACGAACAATGAAGCAGAATTGTGGGCAGTGCACCACGGACTCCGGATAGCAGTTAGGAACGGGTATATGAATCTAGAAATCGAAGGCGACTCACAAATCACGATTGATATGTTGAAGAAATTAAGGGATGGGAAGAGCTGGGAACATGTATCGAAGAGTTGGCGGACAACAGGGATCCTACAGGATATTGAGGCGATGCTGAGTAGGATCGAGTATACTACAATAAACCATGTACTGCGAAATGGAAACCGTGTAGCTGATCTATTGGCTAATTGGGGAAGCGGAGGATCGAATAGGAGCGTAGATGGCAGCTGGATATCATTACAAGATGATCCAAGGTGGAATGAGTTAAAAAATCTATTAAGTCAGGATCATGATGACGCGACTGCACAGGGAAGGAATAATTAGGCGCCTCCGGATTATGGTAAGGAGGGGGAAGGATAGAGTAATAAATGTTCGATCAAAGTGTTTGCAGGATCAAGATTATGTAATTAATGTCATGAAGGCTGACAGCAATCAACCCACGGGAAGGATGAGCATTCCAAGGGGGAAATCGGGCAAGGTACCGAGGAGAAGCGGTGGCAACGTCAGAGCGTAAGCCAGCGTTTTCCATCATGGAAGAGAATGTAGAATGGGTATTAATGACGATGACAGGTTGTAGAGAAGCTTCAAGAAGGCAAGGTGGCAGCATAACGATACTATAGGGCTTGCATGCAATCGACCAAAGCAAAAGGAGACTTCAGAAGAGAAGCAAAGCAGAGCGAGGAAGTGTAGAGAGAAATTGCAACAGAAGAAGGACTGGAAGATGGTAGAGCACCAGGACAGGGGAGCAGGAAGGTGGACGAGGAGCAAGGCAGCAACTCCAGCGGAGAAAGGAAAGAGCACGGTCGAAGAAGCTTTGCAGAGGATATATCTTACTATCCAGGATGACTCGGAGGAAGAGTTTGATTTTCGCAATTATATTGCAGACGAGGAGCCTCAATGCGCAATGCACGGAAAAACGGGTACGGGGAAGGTCCACGAGATGGAAAAGGGGGACCGCGAGGAGGAGTATGAGGATCAGGAAGACGACGACGAAGTGGAGGTGGATAGACGCGGACAGGGTAGAGGAGCGCGAGGAAGCGCTAACCAGAGAGGGAGAGGGAGGCCTGGAGGACGAGGCGACCGAGGGAATAGGAATGTGCGTTCTGAATTTGAGGAGGCAGCAGCTAGTGAGGTAAGAGGTAGAAAGAGAGGCAAGAAAGACATGAGGAGGAAATTACAGGAAGTAGAAGAAGCATATGCCCAAGATACCAATCCAAATATCAGAAGGATTATAGAGCATTTGGAGGAAGAAGATATGCAAGAGATCTCAGATCCTGAAATGGAGGATTGGGAGCAGTTCCTCCCTGATCCGGGACATACGGGAGGACGAATGTCCTTGTATAAACAGTCTTTACATGTTTATTGGGGCATGAAGCGGTTATTGGCCAAAGCTATGGAGCAGGTGGCTCTAGAAATGGCTGAATTGGTCCAGGGCATTCCAACCATGAAAAGGGAATTGAAGAATATTCAAGTTACTCTCCTTATGCAAGACAGAAAGATGGATGACATCATGCAGATGCTTCAAGTGGGTGGAATGGGCGTCAAGGTCGAGAAAGAACCAAAGACAGATGCACCGAATCAGTAGAAGATGCAGCTGATGCTAGGAGGTTTTTATATAGATTGTTATTTTGTTTTTTGGTTTTGTAGATGATAATGATTCAGAAGGAAAACAGTTTACCTATAGTAAGAATAGAAGGATATTTAGCGTGGGTAGATAGGCTGATAATATACTGTTTTTGGATGGCTTTGAAAAACTTCAGATGGTTAAAAAACCCGGTTTCCCTTAAGGGCGGGTTGAGACCTGTCCAACTATGTAATATCTTTTAATTTCAGTAATGAAAAAACAGAGTATCGCCTTAGCTTACAAAAAAAAAACATGTGAACTTGCCTTCACATTAATATTTTATTTTGACATGATACAATTTGAAATTTTACAGTTTCTGTTAAGCTAAATATGAGCATAAGATTGGTCAATAAGAAATGATATGATTTTTACCCCTATTTATTTGGGTAGGATTATGTTATAATTTAACATATGCAATATATATATTAGTTAAAGAATATGAGTTAACATAATCGTCTTTAAATCAACTTTATTATAATACATCCTTTATATTTTCCCATTTTTGATGGCACTTTTCTCCCCTTGTGTGGACACCATAGTTATGATTATGATTGTTAATAATATTTAGTGATATGTATTGTTATGGAATTTAGTTGGTAATGTTAATCATTTGATCATAGGCATACATGTGTATATGTTTATATGTGATTAATAATATTGAAACAACAAAATATTAATAATAATATGCACATATATTCTTATTGATATGTGACGTTATTTAACTAATGTCGTTCACGATTCTTTAAGCATTACCCTTTGTGATTATCAAGATTAGGTTTAGATGATTCGAGGGGAAAGCGATTTTGATTAGCCAGGATGCATTTTGAGAGGCTTAACAATGTTGGCAATAACAAGATAAGGGTTCTTGTGAGGTAAATTTTATAAACGTAACCCAATTTTCTAAGAGGGTCAAATTGCGCTATAACATTCGACTTCTAATAGGGATGGTGCCTCATTGTTGTAGGTTTTAACCCCGTACATAAATTACCTGCATACGAATTCTAAAACATAGAAAATATACAATGTGAGAGCATAACACATAAAACACATATACACAGAGATTTTCCTGTGGATCCCAAAACCGAGACTACCAGCTTGATTTTTCATTATGTTCCTTTCAATGTTACAATACATATTTATACATGCTGAAGCATCTAATACCATGGATTGAAAACCACCGCGTCCAAAACCATGGACCGAAAACCATCGCGTCCAAAACCATGGACCGAAAACCATTGCATCCAAAACCATGTGCGAAAATTATGCACAAAACCATAGGTAGGTCCACCCAACCTAACATAGGGTCCAAAACCAAAATTTTTAGTGGGGTTACCTGCAACCCTCAAACCCCCTGTGACCCCCCTGCTACGCAATCGGCGCAACAAATGGGGGGCTCCGCCCCCCCTCTAACCCCTCGGTTAACTACGTGGGCTAGTCGTGGAAAGAATACAACACAACCCAACATTCTCCCACTTGTTGTTTTCTTTCCACAAGGGGCCACAAGAGAGCTTAGTCATTTATCCAGCCCTGCAACACCCATTGTTTCTCTACACCAAGAGAACTTCTCAGAGCTCACAAATTTTGTCAATGCATCTGCAATATTCTTCAAAGTATGCACCTTTACCAACAACACCCTTTTGTCTTCTATCATATCCCTCACAAAGTAATACTGAACATCAATGTGCTTTGTCTTTGAATGATATGTAGGGTTCTTTGCCAAGAAAATTGTACTTTGGTTGTCATAGTCTATCCTTATAGCTCCCTGTACTAACTCCATACTTGAACACAATATCTGCAACCAAACTGCTTCCTTGCTTGCATGGGTGGCTGCCATGTATTCTGCCTCTGTAGTTGATAGTGCCACTACAGATTATTTCTTACTCATCCAAATGACTGCACCTCCAAATAGGTTAAACACATACCCACTTGTAGATATTCTCTGATCCAGATCTCTATCCCAGTCTGCATCAACAAAGCCATGAATATCCAACACTCTGTCCAATCCTGGTCTTCCTTGGTAGCACAAACCATAATCACTAGTGCCACGCAAATACCTGAAAACCCGCTTCATTGCTGTCCAGTGCTCCTTCCCTAGTTTTGACATAAACCTGCTCAATACTCCCACTGCATGTGAAATGTCTGGTCTAGTATAGACCATCACATACATCAGGCTACCGATTGCACTTGCATATGGAACACGGGACATGTCCTCTTCCTCTTCTTGTGTCTTGGGACACTGTTCAACAGATAAATTTACACCTACAGGAATAGGAACCTTCACCAGTTTACTATCCTGCATATTAAACCTCTGCAATATTGTCTCAACATACTTCCTCTGGTTTAACCAGAGCTTCCTCTTTATCCGATCTCTTTTAATTTCCATGCCCAAAATATAGTTTGCAGCACCAAGATCTTTCATGTCGAATTTGGAGGACAAACGGGTCTTAAAATCCTGGATAATTTCTTTGTCATTTCCAACTAGCAACATATCATCCACATACAAAACCAGATAAATAATGCAGTCACCAACTAATTTAAAATACACACAGTGATCTGCTTTGCTTCTGGTGAAGCCAAGTCCCAGTATAAATGTATCAAATTTCTGATACCACATCCTTGGTGAATGTTTTAACCCATACAGAGACTTCTTTAACTTGCATACCAGTTCTTTCTTACCCTTCACCGCAAAACCTTCAGGTTGCTTCATGTAGATCTCCTCTTTCAGATCCCCGTGAAGAAATGCTGTCTTCACATCCATCTGTTCTACCTCAAAATCAAAAGCAGCAGCAACAGATAAAAGTAATCTAATAGAAGTTACCTTGGCAATAAGAGAAAAAATATCACCAAAATCAATTCCCGGCACCTGGGAATGATCTTTTTCTACCAACCGAGCTTTGTATTTCTTCATCTTTCCTTCTACATTTGTCTTCTTCTTGAACACCATTTGCTGCCAATGGGTTTCCTTCCAGCTGGCAACTCCACCAGATCCCAAGCCTCATTTTTGTGCAAATATGCCATTTCATCAACCATGGCCTATTTTCAGAGTTTGCCATCCTCTAAATCTACTGCTTCCTTCAAAGTTCTGGGATCATCATCAGTAACAGATGAAGCAAAATTTGAACAGAAAGAAGATGGACTATACCTTTCCGGTTGCCTTCTTTCTTGAACTGATCTTCTCACACCCGGAGTTTGTGGATCTCCATCTTCTGATTCCTCCTCTATTGTAGAGTATGATTCTTCCTCCTTAAGCTCAAACTCTATCTTCTCAGGTTCCTTTGGTTGGACTTCATGTTTAATAACATCTTTCACCTCTCTGAACACCACATCTCGGTTGTGCACAACCTTCCTTGTTACTGGGTTCCAAAGCTTATAATCCTTTAAACCATCCTTATACCAAATAAAGATGCACTTTTCAGATTTACTATCCAACTTGGTTCTTTTCTCCTTTGGAACATGTACATATGCATCACATCCAAATACCCTCAGATGTGAAAGAAATGGTTTCTTACCAGTCCATACCTCTTGTGGAGTCTTATCCTCCAACGTTGATGAAGGTGATCTGTTGAACAGGTAACTTGCTGTCTCCACCGCCTCTGCCCAGAATCCCTGTCCTATCCCAGCACCACTGAGCATGCTTCTTGCCCTTTCCATCAACGCCTTGTTCATTCTTTCTGCAACTCCATTTTGCTGAGGTGTATATGGAGTAGTCTTCTGCTGTGCTATACCACACTTCTTACAGAATTCTTCAAATTCCTTACTGCAAAACTCTCCACCGTTATCTGTCCTCAGCACCTTTATCTTCTTCTTTGTCTGGTTTTCCACCAGAGCCTTAAATTCTTTAAACCTTTCAAAGACTTCAAATTTCTTCTTAAGGAAATATATCCATGTATTCCTTGAGAAGTCATCTATAAATGATACATAGTACACAAACTTACCCAGTGATGGAACCTTCATAGGTCCAAACACATCACTGTGCACAAGCTCTAATATCTGTTTTGCCCTCTTACCACCAGAGGCAAAACTCACCAGATTTTGCTTCCCATATACACAATTTTCACAGAAATAAAAATCCAGAGAGCTATTACTCATACCTTCTACCATACCTTTACCATGAAGTATTTGAAGGCCCTTCTCTCTAGTATGTCCAAGCCTTTGATGCCAAATCATGGTCTTTTCTCCAGAGACCACTAGATTTTCTGCTCCACTTTCAGGAACCATTGAAATTTTGCACCCATCAACAACTGTGCTACCTTGCAGCTTGTACAGAGTTCCAATCCAAACTCCCTGCACCAATACCAGTGCTCCCCGAACCATCTTGCAGGTATCCTTCTCGAACACTGTTTTTACACCTGCATCATCCAGCTTGCTTATAGAAATCAGATTTCTGGCTAATGCAGGAATATGTAGAACACCCGGAAGTTTTCTAATCCTTCCACCTTGCAACTTCAACTTTACTTTTCTGCGACCAATGATTCTAGCCTTCCTATCATCCCCTAAGAAGACATCACCACCATCGTATTTATCATACTCGCAGAACCACTATTTGGTCCCAACTTACCAATGCAAGTTAAGCTCTTAATTCTTTTATCAACCCATGAAAGTACACTTAGAGGTGCTTACCTAAAATATATAGATCTAGAAGGTTCTAAGATTCTAATGGCTACCTAGTGGACTAAATTAACACTGCTTTCTACAAAAGATCCTTAATTATCACTCAAACATCAGTCTAAATGAAACAAATCTTTATGAAATTCTGGTTGCAAAATTAACAAAACCAGAGTGTTGATGATTGATTGTAATCCTACATTCCCTTACAAGAATATTGCTTCAAAGAATTTTTACAATCACAACAATACAAAGTATTTTCAAATCACACAATGAGTAAGACAAGCAGTGTTATAAACCAATATCACTTAGATATTTTACAAGAATCATTTACCAAACTGAAAATTGAATTTTAAAACTCCAATCTTAAATCACTTTGGAAATAAAACTAGAACTATCCTTCAAAACTAAAGCTAGCAAACAAATCTGGAAATTGTATGACAACAGCATATAAATATCAATTTCAAGATCAAGATTAGTTGAGTCCTCTTACAAGGCTCTCTCTTCACAACAAATTCAAGTTCTCTTAACTGATAATTCTGCTAACATAACTTTTAACTCTGAACATGGAATGACTAATTGCTGAATTCAAATTTGCAGCTAGTAAGAAAAACAGAGTAAAGATAAAGTGTACCAGCAAAGTGGTGAGGGCCCTTCAACACTCCACAAGCACACTATGAAATGATTCAGAAGAGTGTAGCTGCTAAATATTGAAACATAAAATCACTGAAGAAGTTTGTATTAATTTTGGAATCAAAGATACACAAGCTGTCTTCTCATATGTTCATAAAAACCATTCTAAAACATAGTTTTCCCATATGGGTTATTTATCATGAATTCTATAACAAAAGCAACTATTGTTTCTCCATATAATACTAACAATATTCTATTAATTACATCCCAAGGAGGTCAAATTTAGGTCTGTTCCTCCATTTATACAAAAATTTTAAAACTGGAAAATATCTTGTGCACAAAAATCAGGAAAAAGTGATGAAGTGGCTGGGTTTGACCAACTTTGATTGGACACTTGTTTTCTCCAAAACTGAAAGTGAATAGCTGTTTCACCATCCTTGTACATTGTAATTTATGCCCATAATCCTCGAATTTTCCCACCTGTGCTGCAACATGTCAAACAATGGAGCAATCACAGGTTGTTACAACTTCCTGTGATTTTTCTGAAAAGTGTCATTTAAATATAAAAATTTCAAATATTAATCCCAAGCTCAAAATAACGAAAATGACAACATATGACTTAGTTTCTAAGGATTATTGCTGAATAAGAAAGGTTAAATGACCAAGAATGATAGTTAAAAGATGAAGTTGGAGTGGAATGGACAGTCAAATTTAGATACCAACAACCACTCTCTATGGGGAGTGAAGAGAAAGGATGCACCTGAGTCAATCAACCATGCCTCATGATCTGCATGTGTACTTGAAGAAGCCAAGTACACATCCACACCTTCATTTGAGGTGGTTTTCGCCTCTACAGAAGGAGCATCATCAGATCCCTTTCCTTTATCAAGAGCTTTAGATTTACAGTCCCTTTTGTAGTGCCCTTCCTTTCTGCATTTCCAGCACACCACCTTTACAAGTTTTCATGGAGATTTAGATCTCCCTCTAGATTTAGATCTCCCACTCGATGACTTATTTTTGTTTCTGTTCTGGGACCGTCCTCATACAGACAAAGCATCGCCATCTTGGCTCTCCATATTTTTCCATCTCATCTCCTCTGTCAGTAAGGATGAGACTATTTCATCAAACTGCAATGCAGTTGCATTGCTACCTATTGCAATGACCAGACTATCCCACGAATTTGGTAGAGAACAAAACAAGCTAATGCACTTATCTTCATCTGAAATTTTAATATCAACAGATAATAACTGACTTACCATAGTATTAAATGCGTTCAGATGCTCTGTCGCCGAGTCTCCATCTTTCATCCTCAGATTATACAACTTTTTCTGCAAGAACAGTTTATTCACCAGAGACTTAGATTGGTACAAAGTCCCTAACTTGTCCCACAAAGCCTTTGCTGTAGCTTCCCCTGATACATTTAGCAATACTGAATCTGAGACACACAATCGTATTGTGCTCTTTGCCTTCCGATCCAATTTCTTCCATTCTTCATCGGACACTCCCGTTGGTTTAGTACCCGAATATGCTGCGATCCACTGATCTTTATCCACCAACAGATCCTCCATCTTGAGTTTCCACAGCTCAAAACTTTGACCATTAAATTTCTCGATCTCTATCTTTCCACTGCTTGCCATCTTCTTTTACCATTGGAATCGATCTCGCAGATCTCCCACTGAACAGGGTCTACTACAAGCCCCAACGAAACCTCTCAGCAACAAATGCATCCCCTTGAAGCCAAAACAACTCTAATACCAAATGTAGGTTTTAACCCCGTACAGAAATTACCTGCATACGAATTCTAAAACATAGAAAATATACAATGCGAGAGCATAACACATAAAGCACATATACACAAAGATTTTCCCTTGGATCCCAAAATCGAGACTACTCGATTGATTTTTCATTATGTTCCTTTCAATGTTACAATACATATTTATACATGCCGAAGCATCTAATACCATGGACTGAAAACCATTGTGTCCAAAACCATGTGCGAAAATCATGCACAAAACCATAGGTAGGTCTGCCCAACCTAACACAGGGTCCAAAACCAAAATTTTCTGGGGCGCTGCCCCGAACCCCATAGAGTGGGGTTACCTGCACCCCTCAAACCCCCTGTGACCCCCCCGCTACATAATCGGCACAACAAAGGGGGGGCTCCACCCCCGCTCTAACCCCCCGGTTAACTACGTGGGCTAGTTGTGGAAAGAATATAACACAACCCAACACTTGTGAGGCACCAACAATTGTAGACCCCATGCCTTCAAACATTAGGCATGGAGTCAATTTGTATCAAGAAAAAAACATCCTTTGAAATGTATTAATACCCTATAGCACATTAGTAGATAAATATAAATGATGAAGGTTGATGTGTTACAAATTTGTCATATGAAAAAATGTTTACCCGTAGTTCTTCATAGTATGCGAGAGATATTTCTTTTTACCACTATTAAAGATTGATATTTGAGTGAAATATTAAGGCTTTAAGGCTTATCGATTTCCTCACTCAGTTTATTTTTACCTTTGTCTTGGAAGTGTGCGAGGTGCGAGCACACTTCTTCTTTAATTGTCGTTCAAGTTAGAATCTCACGTGATTTATGATCATTAGATGGAACCAATGTCAATCACCGGATCTCATGAGATCACACACTGTGCATTAACTCTCACATTTTTCCAAATCCGATGGAAATGCCCGCCAAACTGCGCAGAATTTCAAACAATTTAGCACAGAGTTTGTAAAATTTACGCATACATAATCGACTTTCAATGAAAATAAAATATGTACCAAAAAGGATAAAATGTTAATACTATACATTTTTGATTTATACAATAAGATTACATCATTTCAAATAAATAAGGCATTCTTGTATTTTAAACCATTTATTTGTTAATGGGGAGGAGGAAGGGAAGCTTGTAATGCTGGAAAGTACAAACCCTAGTCTATCCTAGAAAAAGAGTGAAAATATCTTGCATCTTAATTTCCTATTTTTCTAGCAGCAAGAATTACATCATGATTAATCATGCAAGCTCCTAGCATAAGGGTGATGATCCCAGTCATTATTAACATATAAGACATTCTTCATACCCTTCAGTATACTAGGGTGATTATGGTAATGAATAGGTCACGATGATCATAGCTTGATATGTGTCTCATCCTTAATGGGGGCATTTCAAAACCATATATAAATGATTGCATGGTTACGATTATTGATTAAGAGATTGTAAAATTTGGTACTAGTTTTTAGAAGCACAATAGGACATTCATCTCATAGTAAAGTTACTATGACACTAGTTATTAGGGATTTTTGTTCCCCATTTTGTGTCCACTACATGAGTTTCCAGAATTGGAAATTTCTCCGCTTCCAACAAGCATTCATAGCCTTGGTAGACATATCAACATTCCCTATTTGAAGTAACTTAAATGACTATGGGATGATTACGCACTGGGGTAGCCCAGTACCACATATATTGCTCCTCTATTAGTAACGTCCATAACCCCAATAGACTTATCTGCTTCCTCCATTTAAAAAAAGTATTAGTTTCTATCAGTAAAATGTAGTATGGTGATTAAGGAAGGTCACATGCATGGAGTATCTGTATAAATAACCAGCACAACAAATAGCCTAATTATCATTAGATTTTGTAAATGTCAATTCTCGTGTTTATAAATTTAGTACTCATAAGGTAATATAATCTCTCATGATATTTATGTGTAAGGAGTACAAATAAAAGAAATATGTGGCTGAGAAATACTCAACATGAACTTTGAAACTAGTCGAGGGATGATGTACCCGCCTTTTAGCAAAATTAAATACCCTCTAGCCTTCTGACATGAACAAATATTTAGTGATATTTCCCAAACTCAACAATATGAGATATACTAGGGAGTTATTTTCAATCCATAACTCATTCTTGCACAAATCACCTAAGGTTTTTAAAATGCGAGTATTTCATATTTATTTGTCCAAAGTTCTTAAAGTACTGAAGTACAAGCAAAACTAGTTATAAACATGGCTATTTTTGTACACAACTTGCATAGACACGTGTTTTTAATATCAAAATTGTTTGACGAAATCAAAGAGCCAATGTAACCAAGTTAGCAATTTACCAACTACATAACTCCTAACCTTGGGCTTCATGCCTATAGAAATAGTAATATGTTGAATTGTTGGAAGAAACATGGAAATAATTCGTTTACCACACCTTCAAGAAATGTGCTAATATCTATTGATAACATTATTTTTTTTCAAAATATTTGTTCACCCATTCCTCGACAAAATCACATGGTTTTATATGAATCTCTGTTAGATAATTCCTTGGAATATCAACAATTTGTTCATGAGAAATTTTTCTGTATGTTTCTATTTCATGGCTATCATGTACACTCATTGGGTTAGTCATATTATAGTTTGAAAATAAGCCAATAATAATAAGGTTCAACATATTAATGGCCATAAGGTCCAACATATAATATTTCCTCTGTATAATATAGTTATCATGGATAGGTTCATTATTAGGAAAATGGAAGGTTGTTAAATCAGTTACATGTTCATTTTGATTAAGCTTATTAGTATCACAAATGTCATAATTACACAACGACTATGAACTGGAACATGTATATGAATCATCACCTATTTCAAGATTATGATAGGAAATTAAATGTTCATCGTCAAATTATTCATATGTCGGTGGTTTGGAATAATCAACATGAACATCAAGTGAAACAAAATTAGAAGTATTATAAATATCACCACATACCGTCCGGTCTGAAAAGATCGAGAGACTGAATCACCTTATTGAAAATAATCCATTAGTCGATTTTGTAGGTATATATTGATGATTGTATAAGTTTGATTTTCCATCATCGTGTGCAATTTCTCCTTCAAAATTTCTTTCTTCACAACTATCAACGTTAGTGTGATCACAAACATGAAATAAACCAAGACTAATGTCATTTATACGACTTTTAGACAACTCAGGACATATATACACTTTTCGAGATTCTGTCATATCATGTTCAATGGAACATTTAAATTGTAGAGCAAGAGAAAATAAACATTGTTCCTTGAAATCATCAGGTGTGTAATCATCTTGCAAACTTAGAATTTCATATTCATTATGGAAACTTTCAAGTTTGGGTTCTTCATCACTGTCATAACATTGATTTTCTAGATCAACATATTTCTCTAAATCACAACAATTATCAGAAAATGATTAGGTTTTATACATAATACTTTTGAAATATTTATAAAAGACAGAATGTAAATATACCAGAGAGGAGATACTAGTCGGAGGAAGTCTCCTATACCATCATCTAACATCCCCTTACAAATACATCATAAATAATTTCACAAGAACATCCTCGTGATAAACTGTAATCTTGAGAATGCACCTGTGGAATTCCATTAGATCTTGAGCTGGTTTGTCATTGTCATCTTCTCAAAAGTGAAGAAGGTATTTCTCCCATAAATCTGTATCAGGCATATCATTTGGAAAACCAGGTAGGTTAGAAAAATCAAGAAGAGCAAATCATGTGCATACCAAAGAAGCCCTTGAAAAATCCATTTAAATAATATGAACAATGCAAATAAAATAAAGAGTCGCACAGTGAAAAATTGAACAAAGAATTTACTTGAAACCTTAAAAGTGCATGCTATATATATATATATATATATATATATATATATAGCATGCACTTTATGTGTCGTCTGAGATATATATATATATATATATATATATTTATGTGTCGTCTGATATATATATATATCTATATATATATATATATATATATATATATATATATATATATATATATATCGTCTGATATATATATATATCTATATATATATATATATATATAGATATATATATATATCAGACGATATATATATATATATATATATATATATATATATATATATATATATATAGATATATATATATATCAGACGACACATATATATATATATATATATATATATATATATATCAGACGACACATAAATTCATTATTGGATGCAACAAGACAATATTGATCATGTCAACAATTAACTTGTTACCAGATGTCACGACATAAACATGTAAATAAATTGAATTTAATAAAAGGAACCATAAAGCATATTATTGATATAATTTATATTTATTTGAAATGTTGTAATAGAACCATTAGCGTTAGTCGTTTTAAATTAAATTAAACAACAAGTCATATAAATATCTCAATTCATAATCCTCAGATAATTTTTTTTGTAAGCTTGGTAGGACTACATCTTCATCATGTCCAATATATTATTCCAATTGGGGCAGGGAATTGAACCAATAACTTCACATCAAGGAGTGTCTTAACAGAGCACCCAATCATTGTCTATCCAAAACCCTATAAACCCTATTCCTAGATAATATTCATAAAAGAGGAAAAATGAATTAGATTATACTATAGAAATTCAAATAACTAATCAAGTTAATAGAATAAACTACTAACACATCACGATCTAGTGAGTGCATCAAGTGCATTTAGATCATAAAAATATAAGTTTCATGTAAAAAAAAAACACCAAGCTCCCTCTCAAATGACAGTGATAGTCATTTGTATCACTGTCTTTCTTAACTGCATAATTATTTTCAAAAAGAAATTTCGGTTTTTCGTAAAAGACTTAAGAGTTTTAGTCTTTCCATTAGACACAGACTTGAAGACTTCGTACACTCTTGGATTTTGAAAAACAATAATGGTTTCCTCTTTAAATTAATATTAAACATAATTCTTCATCGAATTGCTCCTTAAATTAATATTAAACATAATTCTTCATCGAATTGATTGGATTAAATATAATTTGGATTAAATATAATTTTTATTACTTACGTACCTTGTGAAATGGGGCTTCTAAATATCGTCAAATAACACAACTTTACTTTCTTATCTCATTTTCTCCCTCGACGTCTTTCTAGATCCTATGGTGGGGTGTGATGGTTCTTATCATTTATAGAGGACCATTTAACCTGTTATTTTTAATTTAGAATAAAATTCTAAATAAATAAATAATTCTGAAAGATTATGGAATTTGAAGATAAAATTTGCTTACAATTTTAATGAATCCAATGAGAAGAAAAACATATTTGGTTAGAAGATTAAATTCACTTTTCATAAATTTCTATAAAGCTTTTAACTTGTTTTTTCAATGTGGTTCACAGAGGCTAGAGATTGGTGGTTGCTACATCCATAAAAACTATTCGAGTAGATCCACTCGAAGGAATCACAATCCCGCTAAATTGTTGGTAGAGCCTAACCCCTTTAGTTGGATCATTGTGTATATTTATGTGCCTCTATGAGACTAGTTGTGATTATTAATCATGATTTCCACAAGGCACTTGTTACTTTTGGGGCAATATATATTTTTTCCTTTGTGATGAGGACAAAATACCATTTTTTTTTCCCTACAAAGAAAATATCTTCTAGTAAAGATTATAACAAAGGTTTTTAATGTTATAAAATTGGAAAATTTTGTTTAAAAAACATCTGCTAAAACATTCTTTTGTGATAACGAATGTTGTAGCGGAGATTATAATGGAACTTCATCAAAAATGAAAAAATATGGGTGGTCAGATGTTTTAGCAGATGTTTTTTTTTTTTTTTTTTTTTTTTTTTTTTTTTTGCGGTGCACTTCATGGAACAAGTAGCACCATAACACATTGGGCAACATACATAACAAAAAGCACCAAGACATCGAATGCAAATAACATTAGTACCTAAAATGTATACCGCCCCAGTGCATTTTATAACCAAAAAAGACCAGGGGTGTTCTTTTAAGGAACGACATCGGGGCATGCAAAAAATAATTGCAGTCCTAGTGATTTTGTTTAAACTTGCAGTGTCGATGCATATTCTTTGTATAAACACATAAATGTGTTAGTTATACAAAATGATTGATGCTATTAATTTTAATAATGCATCAGAGTTGGAAATAATATTTTGTAGGACAGGGGTGTTAGTTCTATGAAAGCACTGGTGCGTTAAGAATTACAATACATCGAGGTGTTAATTGCAAACAATACAGGTGCTTGAAGAACTAAATGCCCCAGTGCTGTCATTTTTCGAAAAGGCACCAATCATGCAAAAAGATGTTGTCATGGTGCTTTTATAAAACATAGCGCACTAATGCATTTTTATGTTGTCGACACACTGACTTTTTGTATGGGATTGTCTCTTTTCTTGGAAACATCGACTTGTGACAGTGCAATTATTGTAATTTTTAAAATATGTTATTCATTGAAAGGTCGACATATATCTTATAACAATATTCATATAAATTAAAATTTGATTAGTCCATTTGTATATGATGTTTGAATTAATTTGTTATATTATCATATTTTGCATCTCTTCATTATAATATTTAATCATCCATATATTTAATCAATGGTGTAACATTTCACAGTAACATTGGATAACACAATACAATAAATTAAAATGTATTTTTTTATATATCAATAAGAGGATATTTGCCATACAAAATGAGATTCTTATTAGTAGCCCCTTGTCTTTCAATTGGGACACTATGTCCATTACATTAAACAACATGTCTGATTTTCACGGTCAAGTATTTCAAAAAATACAACAGGTTGCATTTATATCCAAATAGATCATCATTCTTTGTTGGAACCGTTGTTAGTGCTCGAGCTACTTCTACGACTTCGGTTATTTGAAGGAATATTTTGTTGATTGCATCAATTGTTTTCATCTTCTTGATCTTGTTCCATCTACAAACATAAAAATAAAGTGTAATGAGTGTATCTACATCAGTGAGAATAATAAAAATTGAAATAAATAATATACATCAATATAAATTGAATAGCAATGTACCGTAGCAGTACATGGTTTCAAAACTAAGTCTCATGCCTTGTTGCAACAAGTGTTCCACTGACATAGTTCCATACTTTGTTTCCTGCATGTTTAAACCCCGTTTTAAATCATTGATATAATATAAAGGATTTTTTTGTTCTATTAATTATAAACTGAGAAAAGTAAAACATAATAGATATTTACAAATTCCACAATTAATTTTTATATGCCAACATATACTCACAACCCATATTTAACCCAATGTCAATCAATTCTTTCGATGACTCTTCTTTGTATGTTAGCACCTATTTGAAAACATTCAAGAATGGTTGTTGTAAAACAACTTAAAATATATAAAACTGAAACCTTTAGTTGTTATAAGGAAATATTAACAATTACTTACAAACTTTGATACCAACCATTTTCTTCCTTGTCGTCTTGTTTTATGTGCTGAATGAGTTCCCGATTTTATTTTCTTTTCTGCAAGAAAATACTTGAAAATTAATATTTAATACTATTTTTTTATATGTACAAAGTCAATCATGATTACATATATTTGAAGCACATTGTTGTTGATATGACTCCTCCTGTGATGCAATTATGTCCATTTCTTTGACCATCTCCTTGTACACTTTTTTAGACATTCCCACTGACATGTTTCACATATCAGCTCATTGATCATTTGAGATTTTCTTAATCTTCCTGAAAAAAATAATAAACTATTTTTATATTGATATATGAAAACTAAATATAACAAAATTGATATCAATAAATGAATATTTGTAGTAATATATACATATTTCTAGAATTTTTTTTTTTATTTAGGAATATTACCTTTTGAATTATTCTTGTTTGTTTTTATATTTTTTTGTTATTGCAAGTATGACATGTCTCATTAACCATTTCTCTAGAAATGCTTCTTGTAGTTTAGATAACTAAATTGATTTAATTTACTAAACTGAATTTATATCGTTTACTTTTGGCACCTGGGGCATCTATGCTATTTGTACCTAATTACATATCTATTTTTTCATCGTTGTCCTGAGGATGAACCATAATAGATGGTTTGAAATGTTGAATAAAAAAAAACGATGTGATTATTCTGAAATACATTTTGATAACGATATGGATCACAAAAGTCTGAAATCAATGATTATATCCCTATACGGAAGGGAAATGGTAGATAAAGTTCAACTATTTGAATGATCCCATTTGCAGGTTTCCAAGAGAAAAACCGATATGGCATTCCTTAAACATTGCAGAGATGCCTCTATCGTCCCGGTGTTTTCTCATATTAATCACCCTCTTAACAAGTCTAAAAATAAAGCCTCTATTCTTAATAACGAGTTTATCTTTACTCTGATATGAAATTCGAAGGATAAGAAGGGATTTGGATTTCTATGACAAAGGTTACTTTCACTCCACATTGGGCGAGCGAATGGAATTTCTGGCGATCTGTGGAAGGTGATTGATGGTTGTACTTTTTTGAAAGAATCGCGCCTTGAAGAAGTATCTAAGGATAAACAACCTTCTAAGTTTCGCAGGCTACATAATGAAAATTCTCTCATCTGCAACAAGTTGGCGTTCTCAGTTTCAACATCACACTAGATTGGAAAAAAATCAGATATCAACACTCTGCTCCTGGGTTAGAAAACTCAATTCTGAATCCATTCATGAGGTGATTTCGTCTCCATGTCACTCGCCGATCATGCAAATTCTAGCAGTTCACCGCAGCATCACCAAGATAATTTTGGTGTTTCGGTTGTGACTTCCACCTCTTTGCTGGTGTCTTCAGATTCCTGCCCTCATCCAGATGGCAATTATGATGGCGTTGTTTCAAGTTCCCTGGATTCGTCCAGCCTAGTGAGTTCGGTCCTCAACGTCGACGTGGTTAAACTCCCCATCCCTGGCAGCGACATGGGGGCAGTGGACTGAAACTCATCGGATTTCCTACTTTCGACGAACCCTACTCCTTGTGGAATTCACTTTCCTTCTGTCATCTTCATTGCCCTGCCAGATCCATCTCGCAGTTGACCTACCCCTAACGCTTAGTCCTGTCATATCTCATCCCTCAGACTCTGTTTTGCCTGGTGCCTCTCCCTCACAATGATTCTGCTCTGGTGTGGCTTGTCACTCTCCTTTACCTTCGTGTCTCTCGTCTTCTTCCACCGTTATCTCCCCTTCAAATCCCTCCTTCCTTTGTTGCCATCTCGCTCACCTCCGTGTCCCTCGGCTTCCTCCCTTGTTGACTCCATTTTGAATCCTTCTGTCCCCTATTTACCTACCTCGTTGCTCTACAATTGTGTTAATAATTCTATTAATAATATCTGTTGTAATAATAATAGTAATAATTCAGATAATAATAATTATTTAAATGATGATGATAATAATAATAATAATAATAATAATAATAATAGTAGTAGTACTACTACTACTACTACTTATCCCCATAGGACCGTTATCAATTTATCTAGTTTGAATTTTGACCCTTATGTGTTTCACATCCTTGAAAAAGGGTTGAATTTCTCCTTGGCCCCGCGAAAAGTTCCCAAAGAGGATATTATTTGTAATATTGAACTTGGGATTAGAGGTCTTTCAGATAATATTAAGGAAGCCATTAGGCAGGATTGCATCGTTATCCGAAGGAAGGCTAAGCCTCCCAAGAGTAACATAAGTGTTGTAGCCGCTACAACACCACCCAAAAATTTGAGTGGTACCCAAAATTTTGGGTACCCCACTTCTTGCCCCAGGTTGCTAGGGTTTTCGATAAGACCTTCAACCGATTACTCTCCCCGCAACCCTTCCTATGAAACCCTTTTGACGCCCCCACTTACGTAATGCATACCGCATTGATGAATTTGTTTTTTGTGGGCAGTTTCTCTGATAAGGCGTTAGAGTCCTCACGTGCCCCCCAAGCCCCATCTTGCCCTACTGACATTGCATAGGGAGAGATATCATGAGATTGACGAGCATGGTTTCCTCTAAATTACGTTAAGGTTTAGGTAGGTGTGATTTTCCCACACACTTGTTAAACCCTAAATGATCTTGTAATGCCTCATCCTCGAAGATGCTTTTCACTAAGCACATGTAAGCTTTGGTTCCAAGTCATTCAGGTCTGCAAAATCATGACCCCAACAAATGTTTTGAATATGATGATTCCGAAGGTCTTAGGGACACCCACAGTGCTTACATTTTCTATTAAGAATACACATTTGCATTATTGGACATCTAAGGTTTAAATATTTGACTGACAAAATCATTGCCTTATTTAGTGTAAGTGGCTTAATTTTGTTATTTACTAATGTGCAGGGTTTTTGGAGCAATGATATCATACACATATACAACAACGCACATGCTTTGGAAAAGAAGGTTTCCAAGGAGGCAAAGAATGAAGCCCATGAGGTTGGCATATATGGCATACAATTATGGAAAGCCAATGCGATGACAGTGTCCATGGAACGCATGCCATTATCATTACACCTAAAGTGCCAGCGAATCCTTGATAATCACATTTTTCATGATACAAGTCTCAACGCAAATTTCAGTTTTGATTCTTTATCCCAACAACTGCTTCGCTGGCCACAGTGTCCTGGTTGCGACCTGCTCATTTGCTTGACCTAGTGTTGCCTTCAATCATCCACGAAGACAGGTTCCAAGCCATAATAAAAGGAACGAAATGCGCTGCCAGAAAGCACATTTAATACACTAAGGGGTCTTTGGAAGGGGGGCTATTGTCAAAACATGTAACAAGGCACCATAGCAGAGGCCCATACGCCCATATGCACAAAAGTTCTCCACATAGTTCCCAGGTGCCAATAACGCACACAAAAGGTAGTGATGAGGTCGTAGTCCAAGCAGGTAAGGGAACATATCGACGTTGTCCTCACGTACCAGGCATTGAGTTTGAATGTGCTGCATTAAGATAGTATAAAGGCTCACATCTCAAAGGCAAAGGCTTATCCAATAAGGAGACGACATCCACAAAGGGAATGATTTGAGCCCAACCAGGGGTTTAGATGCCAAGTCGGAGCAGTGCCTTGAGCATAGCCAAAAGGTCATATACCCATATGAGTGGTGACGACATGGGTTGTTAATGCAAACTATAAGAGAGGACCCTAAAAAATCATTGATGTTAAAATAAAAGGCATTGAGAACCTTTTAACCACATTTTAAACCTGTTATGATTCAACGACCTGTTTCGATGCAGTTAACATAACCCTCCTAGCATTTGGATCTCATGGCAGGACGACGTGTCTTGTTGATACATTGAAGTCACAATTAACTTGATCCTTCAGGTGTTCGGATCTCATGAACAACGCATATACAAACATGCACGAAAGGTATAAGGAGCAGCGTTGTTTGAGATTTCATGGGATGAAGAAATGCGATCGCTTAAAGGCAAACACCACCATCTGCTGCGCATAAGCTGATCGATGAGCCAGACTCGATGTCATTTGTCAAAGCCCATAAGTCGCAACCTTATTTTTCAAGCTCGTAGGTCGCAGAATCACATCCTAACAGTAGCCAGGGAATGCGACCCCTTACGCAGTGCGACTGTGCGACCCCTGGGAAGTCGCACCCCGACCAAAGTCGCAACATCACAGTCCATGAGCGCCAAAGGTGCGATTTGTCATTACAGTGAGACCTTGCGACTTCTCCAGTAGTCGATGAACTACAAAATCGAACCCTTATCAATTAACGAAGACTGCTAAATCTAGCATTCTTTCACTCCTCGCTGGCTCCTCGCCAATATATATACAATCTATGTCAGTTTGAGTGAAAGATCCGCAGGTAGAAAGACACCATCACCAAGTTCTAAAATCAATCGCATTATTTTAAGAGAGTTTGTTAGTCGCCAGGTCGCAGAATAGGATCTCAACCGGAAGTATGAACAACTTTGCTGCAACTGTGTGACCACCACTGAGTCGCATTCCAACTCTCAGTCGCTGGATCACATTTTTACTCCTCAAGAAAGCCCCCAAGGTGTGCGACCTGCCTAGAATTGCGACTGTGCGACCTCCCAAAAGTCGCGCTCCCACTCATAATCGCCCATCGCATTGTGAAGCCCCAATGTCCCAACCGCAGGTGTTGCCTCCATTATAAGACCACTACGAGATCTCCTAAGTGGCAGTCCTTGCGTGCAACTAGTCGCAGGATGTTTTGCGACTTGTGAGCAGAAAGCAAATCCTTCTGGTTCAGTCAACAGGAAACGAGAGTAGGAGGAATGCACTATACCAATGCACAGTCCCGAAAGGTCAAATTCAACATTGACTAACATATAGGGATAGCCACACGATATGATACTCATGCACGAGAATGGTTCCTCAAGGCTGGAAGTTGAAATGTTTCCTAGGGTCGAAGAAGACTCGATAAACGAATCTTTACATAAATGTTTCAGGGCTATGAGTTATTTTCATTTCTGTCTTAAATGTTGTTATGGGAATCTATTATTTTCAATAACAGTTGTTTCTTATGTTTATTGATTAAATCTGACACCTGTTAAGTGACCTTGTGTTTGCAATGTGTACGTGGATAATATGATGTGTTTTCTTGCAGATCACGGAAGAAAGCAGGAATGTGACCTGGAAGAAGGGAACCAAGGTTTCTGCAGAAGCCACATGACCAAGGGTTTCAATATAGAACACAACAACCACAGGTGATTGGATTTAAGCAAGGCACAATGACAAGAAATCCCACAATCCATGTTTTCATGGTTTCACAACAATGTTAGCAACGAGATCCAGCACTAGGGTTTCCTTTCAGCAAGCGAGCTACTCTTTTCCAGGTTCCAAGAAACATGCAATAAACTCGAAGGTGCACCACCAAAAGATATATGAAGGCAAGTGAGGCATAGTGGCAAGGAAACAAATCAATTTCAGGACCAAGCATCTGCATCATTTTGAGATTTGGGCACCAAGAATTCCAGGGTTTCCAATAACCTTCCACATCTTTCTCTCTATCTCTTTCATCATGATGTAAATATCACCCACCATTATATCATCCACTACGTTAGGTCTAATCTGGGCATGTAATAATCATTGTGGCCTAAGGAAAAAGTGGGTAATCTCAAGAGTCATGAGGGTAGCCGAAATGTCATAAGGGAGGCCAAGGGTCACGGTAGGTGAGCAGTCACCTCATCTCTATAAATGTTCCCTTTGGCCTCATTCTTATGGACATTAGCACTTGATTTGAGGCGAATATAGATAGTTGATTGATGCTTGAGAGCTAGGGCCACTTAGCTCTTGGTAGCTAGGAGAGTGAGTTTGCAGTAGGGCTAGGGTTTTGACATCGGGAAATGGTATGAACAACCCATTTTCCACTATTGGGTATTGATTGCATGATATGTATTTGAAGTTGCATCATATTAATAAGATGTTTGCTTTTATATTTGGCACTAATTCCCATGCTCACTCATGGTGGTTATATTAGCTCTCTGGTACCTCACCATATTTGTATGTGTGCTTTCATATACACAAGATGTTATGTTCTGATACATAGTGGTTGTATGTATCTTTTCGCTTTCGAATCTGTGTTTACTTGTTCCTTGCCATGTCGGTGACCTATTGTGAACTACTTCACAATTGATCTCCAACATATTCCTGTTTATTATGTCCGATGGGATTTTTAACTCACTAATCGCCCTAATCGTTTATCTCTTCTTATCGTTGTTGTGACTCGTTTAAACCTCTTTCTGCAATTTGTCAATCTTGGGCTGATTTTGTTTCGTTGCCCGAGCACTTCATTCTCACCCCACTCTGACACCTTCTTTGATATGAAACCATCTCAAAAAAAGGTAGAATGGATAGATCAACACCTTAGAATTCAACCTCTTCGAGGAGGCAACCTCCTTTACATTACATAAATGAACTATTCTTGGATGATTCAAATGACAAAACCTCCTTTCTATATATAGGAGTCTAAGGAGTCACAATATAACCTAGCCGACCTAACAATAATAATATAAAGCCACAAAAATAACAATAGAGAGATTCAATGGGGCACAATAATAACAATATGGGGACAATAGGGGCACAACAATATTAATAAGGGATACAACTACAATAGTAATGGGGTAATCACTAGTATTATAGGGACCTAACATGCCCCTCTCCTTCAAAAAGGTGTTTTCCTCAACGCTTGAGTAGTTCTGGATGTTTCTGTATAAAATTTTCATCCTCCCATGTGGAATCTTCAGCAGATAAGTTTTTCCACTTGATAAGATACTCTGAAATTGATCGATTTCATAGCTGTCGAGTTCTTGTTTCTGTGATTGCTTCCGATTTCAATATAATTTTTCCTTCCTTATCAAGTTCTGGCAATATTGTTTGAACTGGGGCCTTGTCGCCTATAACCTTCTTTAAACATGAAACATGGAAAACTGGGTGCAATCGAGAAGTTGTAGGAAGCTCCAATTTGTAAGCCATAGTACCAATCTTTTGCAACACCTTGTACGGACCATAATACTTTGGTGATAATTTATTATCCTTCTTAGCTTGCTTGAGAGACATTTTCTTATATGGTTGTAGCCGTAGGAATACCCAATCACCTACATCAAAACTTCTTTCGTTGCGATGTTGATTTGCCTGTTGTTTCATTCTATTCTATGCCAACACGAGGTTATCCTTTAAGAGTTGGAGGACTTGTTGTTGATGTTCGATGTGATGTTCCACTGCTTGAACCTTAGAATTCTCTCTTAAATATGATGTGATGGATGGTGGCTGATATCCATAAAGTGCCATAAATGGGGTCATTTTTGTTGCTGTATGGAAGGAAGTGTTATACCACCATTCAGCAAGAGGCAACCATTTGACCCATTGTGTCTGTTTATCAGATATAAAGCAACGAAGATATCCTTCCAAACATTTGTTTACTATCTCAGTTTGCCCATCAGATTGAGGATGATAAGATGAGCTATGAGCTAACTGAGTACCAAGACAAGAAAATAATTCTGTCCAAAAATTTCCAGTGAAAATGGGATCTCTGTCACTTACAATAATCTTAGGGTTTCCATGTAGCTTTTGAATTGTTTCCATAAATGCAGTAGAAACTGTATTGGCTTTAAATGGATGTGATAATGCACAAAAATGTGCATACTTGGTAAGTCTGTCAACTACCACCATGATGACACTCTTTCTCTCAGACTTGGGTAAACCTGTGATAAAATCCATTGAAACCTCCTCCCAACATTGGCTTGGAATGGATAAAGGTTGTAATAGACCCGATGTCTTAATTGTTTCAACTTTATTTTGTTGGCAAAACAAACATTCCGCCACAAACTTTTGAATATCTGATTTAAGGCCATCCCAAAAAAATTCCTTCTTAACCCTGTGGTAAGTTTTTAAAAATCCTGAGTGCCCTCCTAAGGGAGAAGTGTGCAATTCCATAAGAATCTTTTGTTTTAGTTGGGAATTATTACAGAGGTATAAGCGATCTTTGTACCATGACGAATCATTTTGCCAGCTAAATGTATAAGATGTACTAGAATCTTGTTGTAACTTTCGAATAAGTGCCCAAACTTCTTCATCATTCTTCCATTCCTCCCTTGCTTCGTTTATCCAATCTGGTTGGATAATAGAAATGGCGCTCAACAATGCTTCCACATCCTCATCCTTTCTTGAGAGTGCATCTGCCACCACATTTTGCTTCCCTTTCTTGTAGATGATTTCAAAGTCATAACCCAACATCTTTGTGACCCACTTTTGTTGCTCTTCAGAGGATAATCTTTGTTCTAAAAAGTGTTTAAGGCTATCATGATCCGTTTTTACCTTGAAGTGTCTTCCCATTAGGTAGGGTCGCCATTTCTTAAGTGCATGGAGTATTGCCAACATTTCCTTCTCATAAATAGCTTTGTATAAAAACTTTCCCTTGATTAGACGACTTTCAAAAGCAATGGGTCTTTCATCTTGCATTAAAACAGCACCAATTCCATTTCCTGAAGCATCACATTCCACAATAAAGGTTTTTGTGAAGTCCGGTGTAGCTAAGACCGGTGCTTGGCACATTCCTCTTTAAGATGTTCGAAGGCCTTTGTTGCTTTTGGAGTCCATGAAAATGCATCTTTCTTCAATAATGTTGTTAGAGGTGCTGCTATTCTCCCATAATTCTTAACAAACTTCCGATAATACCCTGTCAACCTGAGAAATCCTCGCAGATGCTTTATGGATGTGGGGATTTTCCATTCCTTAATGGCTTTAATTTTGCTAGGGTCTACCTTAAATCCTTCATGAGATACAATATGACCCAGATATTCCACCTCTTGTACTCCAAAGAAGCATTTGGATCTTTTTGCATATAATTGTTTCTCCTCCAATAGTTGTAGCACCTTGTCAACATGTTCAACATGATCCTTCCAAGACTTGCTGTAGATTAGTATATCATCAAAAAATACTAACAAAAATTTTCTAAGGAAGGGTTTAAAAATGGAATTCATTAAACCTTGAAATGTAGAAGGTGCATTGGTAAGGCCAAAAGGCATGACCAAAAATTCATAATGACCCTCATGAGTTCTAAATGCTGTTTTCGGAATGTCTTTAGTCTTCATTCTGATTTGATGATATCCTGAATGAAGATCCAACTTGGTGAAGTAAATTGATCCATGCAATTCATCCAGTAACTCATCAATGACAAGAATGGGAAACTTATCTTTAATAGTGAGCTTGTTGAGCTCCCTATAATCTGGACACATGCACCATGATCCATCCTTCTTGTGCACCAATACTACTGGAGCAGAGAAAGAACTTTGACTAGGTTGAATTATACCTGCCTCTAGCATTTCTGCAACCATACGTTCAATTTCACTCTTTTGGGCATAGGGATATCTGTACGGCCTGATGTTTGGAGGAACACTTCCTGGAATCAGATGAATAGCATGATCATGATCACGAATAGGTGGGAGACCTTTGGGAGTCTCAAATACCTTGGAATGATTGTCCAAGGCTTTTTGGAGATCTGGAGAAATAGATCATTCCAATGTGGAAACATCTAGCGAACATAATTGTGCAATTACACCTCTTTGTTCCTTTTTTAGAAGCTTTGTCATACCGTTAGAGCTTATTATCTTTCCTGGTTTCCCTGCAATACCCCTTAATTGAACTTCCTTTCCTTCCACAGAAAATTTCATGAAAAGTTCTTGAAAATTAAAAGCTATTGTACCCAAAGATTGTAGCCATTGGACTCCTAGTACAACATCAACACCTCCCATTGGAATGGAAAGCATTGGGCTATTCAATACATATTCTCCCATGGATAGCTTGATATTATGGCACTTTCTAGAGCAATTTATCGTTCCTCCATTTGCAACCATCACTTGACACTCTGGTGTTGGATATAGGAAGCAATTCAATTCTTTTGCTATCTTACAATGAATAAAATTGTGGGTACTTCCTGAATCAATCAACACTATTACCTTTTTCTTCTTGATTTGTCCTTCTATCTTGATGGTTTGAGGACTGGTAATTCTAGCCAATGCATTACAAGATATGGTCGGATTCATTTCTTCTTTATCTAGGCTTTGTTCCTGGAGTATATCCTCTTCTTTTGACCTTTCTTGCTCCTTTTCTTCTTCCTCTTCACAATCGATATAGAATAATTTCTTCTCAGCACACTTATGACCTTTAGTGTATTTGCTATCAAAACTGTAACAAAGCCCTTTTGCTCTTTTTTCTTCCAATTGTTGTGGTGTCAACCTTATAGGTTGTGGAAGACTAGGGGAAACAACACTTCAATCTTTATAGTTGTGAGTGGTATGCTTCTTGGTTGCCATAATTTTTCTTTCCATTTTTCTTGCTAACCTAAATGCCTTCTCTAATGAATCAGGTTCCCAAAGGCGAACATCATGTTGGATATTATCCTTTAAAGTCCCTATGAACACATCAATCCTATGCCCCTTTGGAATATTTTTTACCCTTATGTTCAATTTTTGGAACTCCTCAATGTGCTCCATTATTGAACCCTTTTGTTTGAGACTTATCAATTGGCTAAAAAAAGTGTTGCTTTTTGTATCCTCATAATGTGCTGTCAATTCTTCTGTAAAAATTGCCCAAGTGATAATTTGTTTACGAGAGCAAAGCCATTGATACCATACAAACTTATTTGGTTCCAAATATAAAGTTGCAATACGTACCTTTTTGTGTGTTTTGCACATTATTGAGATCGAAAAATTGCTCCATTTGTAATATCCATGTTGCGGGATCCTTGCCATCAAACTTCCTCATATCGATTTTTGGAATATGGTGGGTCTTTGGTCCAACATTAGACTCTATGAAATCATGATTAACATTTCTTTTGTTCTCATCATGAGTTTCCTTTACTACCCTTTCACCATTAGTAAGCATTTCTTGTAAAAACTTTGTCAAATCTGTGTTCAAATCTTCCATGCCTGTCTTCAAATCTATCTTCAAATCATCCATCTTAGCTTCTGTGCCATTCATATTAGCTTCCACACCCTTTATCTTAGATTCCACACCATTTATCTTAGCTTCTGTTAGCTTTTGTGAGAGTGACATTTGTTGCACTTGGTCTTGTAATTTTGATATATCATGTAGCATTTCTTCCTCTTCTTCATGAGTCATGCTAGGGATTTCAGGTTGCTTACTAGGTGTTTGAATTTTCTTTCCTCAGGGCATTAGTTGCCAATAATAATGCTCTACTATGCCCTTTGAATTCTTCAAAATAATTTTTCAAACCAAGCTTAAGAAAAAATTTAAAAAAAATCTACACACCTTTTTTCACTTTGTAGGAGCTCGATATTGCCTCTGATGTATCTTTGTAATTTCAGATCATCCAGTTCTAAAATTGCGACCTACAGTAGTCCTCTATGTCCTCTTTCCAATGCCACCAGTCTGATCCAAATTGGATTCTCCAAGGAAGAGTTATGCCAAATCTCCCACAGTGACCTGATTATAGACTAGTTCAGTAGAGCGAACTTGTACGACATTCCACGAGTCATTGTTTCGACCTTTTTCTTTGAAAAATATATACAAGAAACTATATTCTGTCCTCTTTCTGTACCTTCTTATGAAATTTCAATCCGATGCCCAGAGAGAAAGTTATGACGATTTTCCCCAGGTCACCTGTTTGGAATGTAACTCAGGAGTCTGTAAAAAGACCAACTTCCTTAGATCATATCTCCGCAAATATAGTGCAAAAAGCTTTGAAATTCGGACCCGAGGTTCAGTGTGATTTCTTCTCAAATGGGGTTTTTTTTAGCTTCTGAAACATCGCAGAAAAAAAGTTATAGCGAAAATGCCACGATCACCTATTTGGAGCAGCGAAACCCTAGAATCCAAAGCTCTGATACCAAATGTTATGAAACCAGTTCAAAAAAAGATAGAATGGATAGATCAATGCCTTAGAATTTAGCCTCTTCGAGGGGGTAACCTCCTTTACATTACATAAATGAGATATTCTTGGATGATTCAAATGACAAAACCTCTTGTCTATATATAGGAGTCTAAGGAGTCACAATATAACCCAGCCGACCTAACAATAATAATATAAGGCCACAAAAATAACAATAGAGGGATTCTATGGGGCACAATAATAACAATATGGGGACAATAGGGACACAACAATATTAATAAGGGATACAACTACAATAGTAATGGGGTAATCACTAGTATTATAGGGACCTAACATTCTCATTTGATAACCAAGAGCAAAAAACATTCACGGTGGTTGTCGGGCCCACATACCGGATGGGGCTTCTATCCCAAACGGTGTGAAGTCTAAATTGGGACTTCACACTGGGGAGACCCCTTAGTCATTGGCGGTACATTTTGGCCTATTAACAATAAGCAAGGATGAGTTTAGAGCCCTTAAGTCCCTTAAAGATAACGCTGACATTGTCATTCTCAAAGCTGATAAAGGTGGCACCGTCATTATTTTAGACAAATACGTCTACATTAGCAATATGTTGGACCATCTTCACAATAGTGGGAGTTACAAAAAACTCAGTAAGAACCCCCTTAAAAAATTTGCTAAAGAGGTTGTCTGTGCCATAAAATCTAATCCTATCCTTAATTCCCTCAACAAAAATCTTATTGAGAGTAACCCTCTTTCCCTAGGATCTATGGTCTTCCCAAGATCCATAAGGAAGGGGCCCCTCTAAGACCTATCGTCAATACGATAGGTTGTCCCACTGATTTTCTTGCTAAATTTCTTGCCCAAAATATCAAACCTTTGGTTGGTCGCACAAATTCCTTTGTTAAGGACTCTGCTTCTTTTGTTCATGAATTTAAATGTTTGAAGCTTGCCCCTGGTGATTTGTTGGTGAGCTTCGATGTGGTGTCCCTTTATACAAATATCCCCATCAATGAGGCCATTAGTGTCATAAATAGGATCAATGATGATGACAATGACAAATTAGTGGGCGTTTGCCTTAACTCTACCTTTTTCAGCTTCCAAGGGGAATTATATGAACATACATGTGGTGTTGATATGGGATCCTCACTATCCCCTATCGCTGCTAACTTATTCATGGAGTATTTTGATACCAAAGCTTTGGTCTCCACTAATTTTCAACCCAAGCGTTGGGAAAGGTTTGTCGATGACACTTGTGTCGTTTGACCTTTATCATCTTAACTCTCAATCTGACTCCATCAAATTCACAATGGAGGTTGAGGCTGATGGGTGCCTTCCTTTCCTCGATGTTATTCTCTGCAAGTTGGATGATGGCTCCTTGTCGCATCGTGTTGTTCGTAAAAAAACTCACATGGAGCAATATCTTCATGTGAGCTCCCACCATTTTCTGGCCCAGAAGTTTGGAGTTCTTAACACTCTAGATACCCGTGCCTTAAATTTCTGATGTTAGTCACCTGGAGGAGGATAAATCTCATCTTTTGAAGGTTTTTGAAAATAATGGATATAGCAATCATCAAGGTCTTAAGGATTTTTAGAGAGCCAGTAAGGCTCCCAGGGTTTAAAAAGTTATTGATGATCCAGTTTCCATGGTTAAACTTCCTTTTATCCATGGAACCAAAGACAATATTGCTAATATCCTTAAAAAACATAAGGTCTTAGATACCTTTAACCCCCATAGTACCATCATAAGCTCCCTTAGATCTGTTAAGGACCCAGTTAACCCTAACTACATGAAAGGGGTTTATTCAATCCCTTTCTCTTGTGGGATTCCCTACATTGGGGAAACATGTCGCTCCATTAATCTTAGTATTCAGGAACATGCCACAGACATCAGACACAAGCATTCTTGCTCCCCAACTATTCCTGAGCACGCAGAGAAATCTATGCATCATGTCTGCATTGAGGACTCCCAGGTCATTGCTAGGATTGATCACTTTCATCATAGGAAGTTGTGGGAGGCCATTGAAATTGAAAAGAATACAAAGAATCTCAATATGGATGATGGTTGGAAATTAAGTAGGAGTTGGGTTCCTGCCCTTTCATCTTGAATTATTTGTTTATTTTAATATTTAATTTAATTTTTTCATTATTTTGTTTTGTTTTTATGTAATTTTTTTGATCCCTCATGCCTTTTTTCTTCTTAAATTTTTTTCCATTTTTCTATTTTATGGCTCTTCGTATGTTCCCCTTTTTTTTTACTCCCCTTTTTGATATTTTAATTTAATATTATTAATATTTTAATAATAATATGATTATTTGTTTTAAATATTAACTCATGCACATTAGTAACATTTAAATTTGTTACTATATTTATACCTCATTTCTTTTATGTGTTTTGACCTTCCCTTATTCGTTATTTAGGTTCCTTAATATTAGTAATTATTTTATCCATTTTATAGTTTTTATTTAGTATATTTCCCAACTAATTAACTTTAATATTATTTTGACCTAACTAATCTTTAACGTTTTTCTTATAACTGCATTTATTTAATTTACTAAACTAAATTTCTAACATTTACTTTTGGCACCTAGGGCATCTCTGCTATTTATACTTAATTATAGATCTAGTTTTTCATCCTTGTCTTGAGGATGAACCACAATAGATGGTTCGAAACGTTGACTCAAAAACAACGAAGTGATTATTCTAAAATACATTTTGATAACGATATGCATCACAACAGTTTGAAATCAATGAGTTTAGATATAATTTGGTTCTTAGAATTATTGGATTTAATTTTGTATTGTAAGAGAAAAGTACGTCTATACGTTCTTTCCATTAGATCCCTCATAGTTTTGTGAAAAAATCCCCCCCTTTCATTAACCTCCAACACCACTCCAATGAAATAAGGACCAATTCATCGTCATTTACATGTTCTATAATTTTTTGTTTCTTAGAAAAGACATTAATTTTTTCTTTTGTTGTTGCTCCTTATAGAACATTAATCATATATGAATTAATAGATTGTTTGAAACATGTTATCTAATGTTCTTAAGTATATTATTAGCGAAAAAAACACTCATATTGAATATTATTTTTTCACTTACCTCGTTCATCCTTCTGTAATTTTTCTATCAAGCTTTTATGCTCTTCTGCACTTAGATTAAAAATAATCTTACCGACCTTCTTCATGTTGTGGCTCTACATGACACACACTAACCAATACATATTAGTTAATCTTACATATAGTTCAAACATATTAATTTTGTAAATAATTTACAAAAAACTTGCCTTCTCAGCTTTTTTCGATGTGCTATCATTGTGTCGATCAATATTTTTGTTACTTGACACCTCAAACATTTTTTTTTACAACCTGTACCATTCAATACAGAAGCCATTAAATATATTTTATACACAAATTAAATAATTTTCATCCAAGAAGAGATATCATAACTAGTGCGGTTATTTGAACATAAATTCCTGGTGCATTTAATATATTAAACACATCAGGAGTTTAATTGTTCAACACCAACAACGAAAATTAAATTTTAAAATAAATTTAAATTCTGATGGTGCAATTTTTAATAATAAAAGCACCTCCATAACAGTAAAAAACAAACACATAAAAAATTAAATACAAGTCACTTAATGACATTATTTCGCAGAGGCGAGTTGGTGCATTATATTACAATGGGTGCACCAATAAACATATTGTGTTTTGTAAAAACAAACAGGGCTGAATAGATTTAGTGTGATAGAGACTCCACCAACACCGGTGCATTAGATTACATAGGCTGCACTATGAAACAAACATTGTTAAAAAAAATGGACCAGACATTTAGTTGTTCGGCACCGTCAGTGAAAAACATTATTTTAAAATAGTTTTAAATTACAACGGTGCTATTTGGCAGAGGTGAGCTAGTGCGTTATATTACATCAGGAGCATTGATGAATACACTGGACAGAACGAACAATGTTATAATATACCGGTGCGTTGCATGACACATGACACACCAATATGTTATATTACATTAGTGCACCGTAGAACATATATCCGTTTAAAAACGGACAAGGCCGACAAGGTTTGGATCTAATTCAATAAGTGACCCCCCTACTTTACATGTCAAACACCCTATATAGTAAGGACACAAACCCATTAAATCTAAAATGCATAAAATGAAAATCCCTAATTTGAAGTAGTAGAGGGAGTTAAACCCTAAGGCAAAATTTTGTAGTCACATAAGCAAGAAAAAGCAAGGGTTTAAGGTAAGTATTATTATTATTTATTTTCTAAATTTTAATTAAATTTAAATAGGAACAAAGATCATAATTTTTTTTAATAGTAAAATCAATAGTAAATTTTTTATTATACGTGATATATATATATTTTTGAATCGTGAATAAATTTAACAGAAATTGTAAAAAAAATTAATAGTAAAATTATAAAAAAAAAATTATCCAGGGTATTGAGTGAATCACCATAGATTTCAAATTTTGACATTTCTGTAGTTCCAAAATAGTTTTCTACTTCAATGTGCTCCTAGTATGTCTATCTTGCAAATCATCTCTATTTCAATTAAACCCTAATAGAAATCGCAAAACTTTTTATTAGCAAAATAAACAATATTTTTGTTTTGTTTTGTTTTTTTTTTAACTATTCAAGGTTTGAAGTGAATCACCATACTTTTCAAATTTTGATTTTCTGAATAGTTCTTTTGCTTCAAATTATTATGTTGTTCCACAGTGCTCCTGGTATGTCTCTCTTGCAAATCGCTCCCTTGAAATTTTGGGAAAAATAATGAAATAATGAATAGTTTTTTACTATTTAAAAGACTTTATGAAATTAGATTTCAAAAAATCACTTACCAATCGTTTTTGTAATTAAAAAAAGAAAGTCACGTTTTTTTTAACATCGGTGTATTCGATAGTAAAGTGCACTGGCGCGTTTATAATAAACGTGCACCGAAATTGCTGGGGCGCCAAATTTTTTCAACGCACCGACATGATACAATTTATTTTGAAATACCGAAATGGCGCGATTAATTTTTTAACGCAATGATGCAATTTGCATTTAAATGCATGAGTGTTGTAAGTGTTATAAGAGCATCGAGATGGTTGAATTCATTTTTATTTTCTAAATTCTAGAAACGGGTGTGTACTGACGCTGTTTTTTATTTAAATACACCGATGCGTTTTTTGTAAAAGAGAACTGATATGATAACATATTTTATATTTTTCAGAATCCTAGAAACTAGTGTCGGTATTATTTGAATGCCTTAGTGCTATTATGACGCATTGGTACGATTTGTTTTGATAAGCACACCGATAGGGTTTAAATGTTATCTGAAATTTTATTTTCACATAAAATAACATATTAATCTCAAATTATCCTTTAAGGCACATCTACATGAATTACAATAGTTCATAATATACATTTTTTTCTTAAAGTCATCTTATTCTTGAAAAATGGTTTGAAAACTATACTGAAATTCAAATTATGGTTATATGGTTCCCGACATTAATTTTAGATATGCACACAAAATTTTATTTTTGATTTTTCTCAAATGCAAGGACAAAATCTCAATAATATCAAAAAATTCCAGCTCATTCTATATTGCTAATCAAAGTCGTTCAAGGAGTTCTCCCTTTCCATTTCCAGTAAGTTAAGATTTTATTTATATTTCGATTATTTATTTATTATTTATATTTTTTTAAATCCATGTCAATTTGAATAAAAATGTATCCAAATTTGCAGGATGTTGATTCAAAATCGAGTTCAGATGCATAAAATATTCTCGTATTTCAAAAACATCTGAATATCTTATGAGGAGCAACATATTGCAAGTACTTGGTAGATGAAAATGGACATCCTCTTCACCCTACCAATTGGAACATGGCATCTTCCAACCACAATCTTGGATCAACAATGGTGATAATTATTTGGTACAATGTAGTTTCAACAAACCAATTGCATTGACGTGCTTACTAATATCATTGATATTATACTAATGACGTTCAATATTTGTTTAAATTAGGATTTTAGTGATGATGAGAGAGCCAGCTACCATCTTTTAGTGCACCGCACTACAATGCCAACTCAAGAGAAGGCTGCATTAAGAGAAAGACTCAGAGACGAAGCTTACAAAGAATGGTTGAATCAACCACCTATTCAATTCCCACAATGTCTAGATTCACGAATTAGGAATGACTACAACAATAGTAGTTCTTCATCACAAGTTGGCAATGGAGGCAATCAAATAGAGGTTGGTATGGATGAATACTTACGAGATACAACTTCCATGGAGGCAATATTGTTAGATACATTCAAAATGATGAGCTAGGGGATGATGCTCATATCACTGATACCTTATTCGAAACCCTGAAATGTACCTCCACCACACCTCTCTTTGGACTTGGCGGCAAGTCAAAGTCTACTTAGTTGGGGACAACGATGTTGTTGTACAACTTGAAAGCAAAGTTTGGCATGTCGAATGCATGTTTCTCGACAATATTGAGGTAATTCACTTGCATGATCAATCAAGTCCCTTATATTTTGAGAAATATTGTCACACAATCAATATTAAATATGGTCAATTTTACGAACATTAAATATTGACAATGTACAATTATATTCCCCACCAACTACAGGCTATTCAAAGATAAGGTTCTTATGAGTGATAATGTGTTGTCAAGTAGCTGCGATGAGGCAAAACAGTTGTTGAAAATGTTGGGTGTTGAGTACATATCATATCATGCATGTCCGAATGATTGTATTCTTTATAGAGGAGAATATTCAGACAAAGAGATAAGTCTGAAATGTGGGCATGACAGGTACCATAATTAAAAAAATAAGGTAAATCACATGGTCCTCCTCATAAGATATTTATGCACATGCCTATAATCCCAAGGATTCAAAGACTCTTTTGTTGCAAAGAATTAGCTACGTTGTAGGGATGAAATGCCTCACAACGAAGTTAGTCAGGAGTTATGCAAATCCCAACGGATTCAATAGCCATGAAGCATATAGAGGATACATGCTTAAAAAATTCAAGAATGAATTACGAAGTCTACGACTCAACATAGCCATGGATGACATCAACCCATATTCCCTCCAAAACACCAACTATTATGTTTGGCATGTAGTAGTGATCAATAACAATATCCCCCCATGGTTGTCCATGAAGAATGAACATCTTATGTTGGATCTCATAGTCCCTGGTAGAAGACAATTGAAGAATATGGATGTCTACTTACAACCATTGGTAGATGAATTGAAGGAATTATGGGAAGGGATACATGTGTACTATGTATCAAGATCGATCGCAACAGACAAGAGTTTTACATTGTAAGGCATATGTGCTTACACCATACATGATTATCCATGATTAGGAGTTTGCTCTATAAATTACATTTTTATTGATTTGTTTATATATGTAATAATATTGTTTCACATATTAATTTAATTCATTGCAATTGTTCTGATCTTCATGGTCACTAACATGCTGACCTGTATGAATTAATTTCACAGGTCTGGTAACAAAAGGGTATCATGAATGTAAATGTTGTGGACCTTCTCTGAAGGCTAATTAGTTTGACCACCTATGAGTGTATGAATTATCCACGACATTCTTCCTAGAAGAACGCCTTGATAGAAGAGCAACATCTGCTTTCAATGGTAAACCAGAGAGAATGGAGAGTCCTACAATAATGAAACCAACTGAATGGCTTAGAGCACATGAGAGAGAGAAGGATAAGAAGTTTGCAGAAATGTTTGAGTCAAATGGGGAGCCTATGTTTGATGATCCAAAATTATTTGACACCTATGTTGAGAAATTGCCCATTGGGATGAAAAGGGAATATGCTTTTTATGAGCTCCCATATTGGAAGCATATTAAGATTACCCATCTACTAGATCCCATCCATATATTTAAAAATGTTTCATCTTCTTTATGGAGGCACATATCATCGAAAGAAAGTTACACATTGGCTATTAGGAGAGATCTTATTTCGTAAAAAACTAAAAAGAAACATTAGCCAAGACAAGAAACTAGAGGCGAGGCTGCTCCCTCTTGATCTTTCAAAGAAGGTGATATCCCATGGATTTTAAAGAAAGATGATATTTCTTTGGCAAAGGAAGTTATGATGAGAGTGAGGGTGCCTTCTTTATATGGGTCTTCACTATGATGTTGCTTCATAGTGGAAGACCATTTGTCGAGGTTGAAATCGCATGACCATTTGAACCTTCTAAGAGTACGTATGTCAAAAACATGGTTTTATTATTATTTTTTATTTTTATGCAATGCAATATTTTATAATTAATTTTTGTATAATGTACTATTTACGGTGCAGTGTCATTATTCTCTGCTTGTGCGTGGGTGTGTGAACCATGAATTCCCCTAAGACCTACGATGTGTCATATCTAAATTATCTGCATTTGTACATTGGATCACATCAAAGGAGATTCATATGCCTAGCATTCCACTGTGGTGTAAATAAATAGTTGAGATTGTATGTTTGAGAAGGAACTATCGACGAGTTTCGTGGACTTGTAGGTTCATATTCTAATTCACTTAATAGATGAGGTTGAATTAGTTGGGGTGGTTTCTTGTCGTTGGATGTTCTTCTTAGAGAGGTGCATGAAGGAATTGAAAGCTTTTGTTCAACAAAGGGAAAAACCCAAGGGGTTTATGGCAGTGGGGTATATATCATATAAGTCTTTCTATTACGCTAGTGAGTACATCAAGCATATCAACAACACACTAGGTGTGGCGATTTGGGACAACGAAAGGGATGAAGAAAAAGAGAAAGGGAGCTTCTTGAAATGAATGGAAAGAGGCACATGATAAAGAGTAAGCGACTTATCATTTGTTAAAATTCTACACAGTAAATATTCACATAAAGCTTCATATTAGTGCATATTTTGATCTCATACATACTATGTGTGTGTGTGTGATTTCATAAGCCATCGACAAAATTCATTCTTTACAATATGGAAGTGACACAACCGTGGATCACATTGTATGAACATAAGAGGAAGAAATGGGACAGTGACAAGAAAGAATTCAAATGGTTGAATGGTAGAAGCGTGCCTTATCTTGATCATTTAAAAGAAAATATTCCAATGACATGCTCTAACAATTGGGTTGTTGATCAAGTTAGAGAGAAATACGGTGCCTCTGGCCATTACCTATGTGCTAAAGAGGATGCGCTAAACATAGGGATTGGGTGCAACAACTCCGTAATTATAATCTATTTCTGTACATTTTTAACTTCATATTGCACCTTTGAATTGTAACATATATATATATATATATATATATATATATGGATTGGGTGCAACAAATTCGTAATTATAATCTATTTCTTTACATTGTTAACTTCATACTGCACCTTTGAATTGTAACACACACACACACACACACACACACACACACATTTATATATAAGCTTCTGTGATCGATATTATGAATGTTGAGAGATCTTTCGGTAAAAATCACATAGGAAACTTTTAGTCAACGTGTTTCGAACCATCAAGTGTGATTCATCTTCGTGAAAGGATAAAGAACCATATCATGGCATCAAATTAAATAGATTTACAGAGATGTTTTCTAGCCGTTAGAATATAACATTTAGTTTTGACTAAAGAATTATCATTCAAATTTTTAATATAAATAAATTAACAGTTGGAAATTAGTTGTAAATAATGAATTAAATTAATTTTATTAGTATTATTATTTTAATCAAAATGAAGGTCCAATAATAATAAGGTCAAACTTAATTATTTTAAACAGTGAAACAAATAAACAAAATAAATAATAATAAGAAAAAATAAATGAATAAAATAAAAATATAAAATAAATCAAAATAATGAATTAATTTTACTATTTAAATAAAAAGGAAGGTGCTATAAAAAAAACAAAATTAAATAATATGGTCAAATTTAATTATTCCAAATAATAATTAAAAAATAAAAAATTGAATAATAAAAAAATAAATATGAAATAAAGGAACACCAAAAATTCTGATTAAAAAATATTAAATAGAAATAAAAATAAATAAACAAATAACTAAATATTATAAAAATTTAGGAAGACAAGGCAGGGATCCAACACCTGCTAATACTCCAACCATCGTCTCTATTCAAATTGATAGGTCTCCTTTCAATTTCCATGGCCTCCCTAAACTTACGGTGATGAAAATGATCAATCCTTGCAATGACCTCGACCTCTTCAATGCAAATGTGATGTTTTGTCTTTTCTGCATGTTCTTCCAAAGCAGAGGAGTGAGACCTTCCATGTTTGATGTCAGTTGCGTGCTCATGAATCCTCTGATTAATTGAGCAACCAATTTCACCAATGTACAGAGTCCCACAGGAGCATGGGATGACATAAACACCTTTCCCATCTTTAGGGTTCACATGGTCCCTCACTAAGTTTAGGGAGCTTTGGATAGTATTCAGAAAGTATCTAGGGGCCCCTAAATACTATCTAAAGCTCCCTAAGATCAGTGAATGACCTTGTGAACCCTAAATATGAGAAATGTGTTTATGTCATCCCATGCTCCTGTGGGACTCTGTACATTGGTGAAACTGACCGCTCAATTAATCAAAGGATTCATGAGCACGCAACTGACATCAAACATGGAAGGTCCCACTCCTCCGCTTTGGCAGAACATGTGGAAAAGACAAAACATCACATCTACATTGAAGAGGCGAGGGTCATTGCAAGGATTGATCATTTTCATCACCATAAGTTTAGGGAGGCCTTGGAAATTGAAAGGAGGCCTATCAATCTGAATAGAGACGATGGTTGGAGTATTAGCAGGTGTTGGATCCCTACCTTGTCTTCCTAAGTTTTTATAATATTTATTTATTTATTTTATTTTATTTTTTAATCAGAATTTCTGGTATTCCTTTATTTCATATTTATTTATTTAGTATTAATTTTTTAATTGTTATTATTATTATTATTTTCTTTTTATTTATTTTTTAAATATTGTTTGGAATAATTAAATTTGACCATATACTTAATTTTCATTTTTTCTATAACACCTTTCTTTTGATTCAAATTATAAATTTAATTCATTATTTTGATTTATTTTATATTTTATTTATTTATCCATTATTTTTTTCTTATTATTGTTTATTAGTTTCACTATTTAGAATAATTAAGTTTGACCTTATTATTATTGGATCTTCATTTTGATTAAAATAATAATACTAATAAAATTAATTTAATTCATTGTTTACAACTAATTTCCAACTGTTACTTTATTTATATTAGAATTTTGAATGATAATTCTTTAGTTAAAACTAGTTGTTATATTCTAACGACTAGAAAACATCTCTCTGCATCTATTTAATTTGATGCCATGATCTGGTTCTTCATCTTGTCCTAAAGATGAACCACACTAGATCACTTGAAACATATTGATTAAAAGTTTCCTATGTGGTTTTTACCAAAAGATCTCTCAACATCTAAATATATTTTATATTTTTAATTATGTTCGGGAAATTAAACACATGACACTGTTGTTGGGTTGTGTTATATTCTTTCCACGTAGTTAATAGGGGGTTTGAAGGGCACCCGTAAACCCACTTTATGGGGTCCGGGGCAGCGCCCCAGAAAATTTTGGTTTTGGACCATATGTTAGGTTGGGCGGACCCACCTATGGTTTTGTGCATGATTTTCGCACATGTTTTTTGGACGCGATGGTTTTCGGTCCATGGTATTGGACGCGATGGTTTTCGGTCCATGGTATTGGATGCTTCGGCATGTATAAATATGTATTGTAACATTGAAAGGAACATAATGAAAAATCAAGCTGGTAGTCCCGGTTTTGGGATCCAGGGAAAAATCTCTGTGCATATGTGTTTTATGGGTTATGCTCTCGCATTGTTTATTTTCTTTGTTTAAGAATTCGTATGCAGGTAATTTCTGTACAGGGTTAAAACCTACATTTGGTATCAGAGCTGTTTTGGCTTCAAGGGGACACCTTTGTTGCTGAGGGGTTTCGCTCGGGCCTGTGGTAGACCCTGTTCAGTGGGAGATCTGCGAGATCGATTCTAGTGGTGAAAGAAGATGGCGAGCAGTGGAAAGATAGAGATTGAGAAGTTCAATGGTCCAAATTTTGAGTTGTGGAAACTCAAGATGGAGGATCTGTTGGTGGATAAAGATCAGTGGATCGCAGTAGATCTGGGTACTAAACCATCGGGAGTGACCGATGAAGAATGGAAGAAGTTGGATCGGAAGGCAAAGAGCACAATATGATTGTGTGTCTCGGATTTAGTATTGCTGAATGTATCAGGGGAAGCTACGACAAAGGCTTTGTGGGTCAAGTTAGGGACTTTGTACCAATCTAAGTCTCTGGTGAATAAACTGTTCCTGCGGAAAAAGCTGTATAACCTGAGGATGAAAGATGGAGACTCGGTGACAGAGCATCTGAATGCGTTTAATACTGTGGTAAGTCAGTTATTATCTGTTGATATTAAAATTTCAGATGAAGATAAGTGCATCAGTCTGTTGTGTTCTCTACCAGATTCGTGGGATAGTCTGGTTATTGCAATAGGTAGCAATGCAACTGCTTTGCAGTTTGATGAAATAGTCTCAGCCTTGCTAACGGAGGAGATGAGATGGAAAAATATGGACAACTAGAATGGTGATGCCTTGTCTGTACGAGGACAGTCCCAGAACAGAAACAAAAATAAGTCATCGAGTGGGAGATCTAAATCTAGAGGGAGATCTAAATCTCCAGGAAAACCTACAAAGGTGGTGTGCTGGAAATGCGGAAAGGAAGGGCACTTCAGAATGGATTGTAAATCTAAAGCTCTTGATAAAGGAAAGGGATCTGATGATGCTCCTTCTGCAGAGGTGAAAACCACCTCAGATGAAGGTGGGGATGTGTACTTGGCTTCTTCAAGTACACATGTAGATCATGAGGCATGGTTGATTGACTCAGGTGCATCCTTTCACTTCACTCCCCATAGAGAGTGGTTCTGCGAGTATGAGAAATACGACGGTGGTGATGTCTTCTTAGGAGATGATAGGAAGGCTAGAATCATTGGTTGGGGAAAAGTAAAGTTGAAGTTTCAAGGTGGAAGGGTTAGAACACTTCCGGGTGTTCTACATATTCTTGCATTGGCCAGAAATCTGATTTCTGTAAGCAAGTTGGATGATGCAGGTGTAAAGACGGTGTTCGAGAAAGATACCTGCAAGATGGTTCGAGGAGCACTGATATTAATGCGGGGAGTTCGGATTGGAACTCTGTACAAGCTGCAAGGTAGCACTGTTGTTGATGGGTGCAATAGTTCTATGGTTCCTAAAAATGGAGTAGAGAATCTAGTGGTCTCTGGAGAGAAGACCATGTTGTGGCATCAAAGGCTTGGACATATTGGAGAGAAGGGCCTTCGAATACTTCATGGTAAAGGTATGGTATAAGGTATGAATAATAGCTCTCTCGAGTTTGATTTCTGTGAAAATTGTGTATATGGGAAGCAGAATCGGGTGAGTTTCCCCTCTGGTGGTAAGAGGACGAAACAGATATTAGAGCTTGTGCACAGTGATGTGTTTGGACCTGTGAAGGTTCCATCACTGGGTAAGTCTGTGTACTATGTATCATTCATAGATGACTTCTCAAGGAATACATGGATATATTTTCTTAAGAAGAAATCTGAAGTCTTTGACAGGTTTAAAGAATTTAAGGCTCTGGTGGAAAGTCAAATAGAGAAGAAGATAAAGGTGTTGAGGACAGATAATGGTGGAGAATTTTGCAGCAAGGAATTTGAAGAATTTTGTAAGAAGTGTGGTATAGCACGGCAGAAGACTACTCCATATACACCTCAGCAAAATGGAGTCGCAGAAAGAATGAACAAGACGTTGATGGAAAGGGCAAGAAGCATGCTCAGTGGTGCCGGGTTAGGACAGGAATTCTGGGCAGAGGCGGTGGATACTGCATGTTACCTGATCAACAGATCACCTTCATCAGCGTTGGAGGATAAGACTCCACAAGAAGTATGGACTGGTAAGAAACCCTCTCTTTCACATCTAAGGGTATTTGGATGTGATGCATATGTACATGTTTCAAAGGAGAAACGAACCAAGTTGGATAGTAAATCTGAAAAGTGCATCTTTATTGGGTATAAGGATGGTTTAAAGGGTTATAAGCTTTGGAACCCAGTCACACGGAAGGTTGTGTACAGCCAAGATGTGTTGTTCAGAGAGGGAAAAGATGTTATTCAACATGAAGTCCAACCAAAGGAACCTGAGAAGATAGAGTTTGAGCCAAAGGAGGAAGAATCAGACTCTGCAGCAGAGGAGGAATCAGAAGATGAAGAGCCACAAACTCCGGCTGTGAGAAGATCAGTTCGAGAGAAGGCAGCCAGAAAGGTATAGTCCATCTGATTTCAGTTCAAATTTTGCTTTGTCTGTTACTGATAATGATCCCAGAACTATGAAGGAAGCAGTGGATTCAGAGGATGGAAAACTCTGGAAAGAGGCCATGGTCGATGAAATGGCATCTTTGCACAAAAATGAGGCTTGGGATCTGGTGGAGTTGCCGGCTGGAAGGAAACCCATTGGCAGCAAATGGGTGTTCAAGAAGAAGACAAATGCAGAAGGAAAGGTGGAGAAATACAAAGCTCGGTTGGTAGAAAAAGGTTATTCCCAGGTGCCGGGAATTGATTTTGGTGATATTTTTTCTCCTGTTGCCAAGGTAACTTCTATTAGATTACTTTTATCTGTTGTTGCTGCTTTTGATTTTGAGGTAGAACAGATGGATGTGAAGACAACATTTCTTCACGGGGATTTGGAAGAGGAAATCTACATGAAGCAACCTGAAGGCTTTGCGGTGAAGGGTAAGAAAGAACTGGTATGCAAGTTAAAGAAGTCTCTGTATTGGTTAAAACAGTCACCAAGGATGTGGTATAAGAAATTTGATACATTTATACGGGGACTTGGCTTCACCAGAAGCAAAGCAGATCATTGTGTGTATTTTAAATTAATTGGTGACCGTATTATTTATCTGGTCTTGTATGTGGATGATACGTTGCTGGTTGGAAATGACAAAGAAATTATCCAGGATTTGAAGACCCAATTGTCCTCCAAATTCGACATGAAAGATCTTGGTGCTACAAACTATATTTTGGGCATGGAAATTAAAAGAGATCGGTCAAAGAGGAAGCTCTGGTTAAACCAAAGGAAGTATGTTGAGACAATACTCCAGAGGTTTAATATGCAGGATAGTAAACCGATGAAGGTTCCTATTACTGTAGGTGTGAGGTTATCTATTGAACAGTGTCCCAAGACACAAGAAGAGGAAGAGGACATGTCTCGTGTTCCATATGCAAGTGCAGTGGGTAGCCTGATGTATGCAATGGTCTATACTAGACCAGACATTGCACATGCAGTGGGAGTATTGAGCAGGTTTATGTCAAAACCTGGGAAGGAGCACTGGACAGCAGTGAAGCGGGTTTTCAGGTATTTGCATGGCACTAGTGATTATGGTTTGTGCTACCAAGGAAGACCAGGATTGGACAGAGTGTTGGATATTCATGGCTTTGTTGATGCAGACTGGGCTGGAGATCTGGATCAGAGAAGATCTACAAGTGGGTATGTGTTTAACCTATTTGGAGGTGCAGTCAGTTGGATGAGTAAGAAACAATCTGTAGTGGCACTATCAACTACAGAGGCAGAATACATGGCAGCCACTCATGCAAGCAAGGAAGCAGTTTGGTTGCAGAGATTGTGTTCAAGTATGGGGTTAGTACAGGGAGCTATACGAATAGACTGTGACAGCCAAAGTGCAATTTTCTTGGCAAAGAACCCTGCTTATCATTCAAAGACAAAGCACATTGATGTTCAATATCACTTTGTGAGGGATATGATAGAAGATAGAAAGGTGTTGCTGGTAAAGGTGGACACTTTGAAGAATACTGCAGATGCATTGAAAAAATTTGTGAGCTCTGAGAAGTTCTCTTGGTGTAGAGAAGCAATGGGAATCTCAGGGCTGAAAAATGACTAAGCTCTCCTGTGGCCCCCTGTGGAAAGAAAACAACAAGTGGGAGATTGTTGGGTTGTGTTATATTCTTTCCACGTAGTTAATAGGGGGTTTGAAGGGCACCCGTAACCCCACTTTATGGGGTCCGGGGCAGCGCCCCGGAAAATTTTGGTTTTGGACCATATGTTAGGTTGGGCGGACCCACCTATGGTTTTGTGCATGATTTTCGCACATGTTTTTTGGACGCGATGGTTTTCGGTCCATGGTATTGGACGCGATGGTTTTCGGTCCATGATATTGGATGCTTCGACATGTATAAATATGTATTGTAACATTGAAAGGAACATAATGAAAAATCAAGCTGGTAGTCCCGATTTTGGGATCCAGGGAAAAATCTCTGTGCATATGTGTTTTATGGGTTATGCTCTCGCGTTGTTTATTTTCTTTGTTTAAGAATTCGTATGCAGGTAATTTCTGTACAGGGTTAAAACCTACAACTGTGATTTTTTCACTTATTTATAGGTGCATTTTTTCCCACCTGTGTGGGCATATGGACATCATTTTCACACGGAGGATGTCGATGATGGATGTATGACACAAGACTGTGGAGTGGAAGTCAAGTTCGACTAATCTAGTCTTGCTAGCCACTGTGATCAGAACCTAATCCTAGGGAAATTAGGTTATGTTGGAAAGATACAAGAGATCATTCAAGTGGACCTCTCTTCATTCCAATGTGTTATTTTTAGGTGCAAGTGGTGGGACACCTTTGATCGGAATAATGTAAAGGAAGGTCGCGATAGTGGGTTGATATCTGTGAACTCTAGAAAGATGTGACATGAAGCTAGGGAACCTTATGTTTTCCAAAAACACAACAACCAAGTGTCTTTTTACCCTGATGTGTTGGATAGGGATTGGTGGCTCGTATTAAGACACGACCCTAGATCAAAACATATTTTTTAGAACAACAATGTTATCATGCCAAGCAAGGAAGAAAATGAGGGTGATGGCAACAGAGAGTGATATGTACTTATGTTATTTCATCATTTATACTATTGTTGTATGTTTTTGTTTTCTTTATTTCGCTAATTATATTGTTTTTTAATTCGTCTTGTTGACATTTTATATAATTGGTAAGATTCATAAACGTTTTTACATGTTTTTTTGTAGTGGAAACATTTTTACACTTAAAACTAAGTATTTCCAATTGTATACAATATCTATGACAATAAGGATTCAAGGTCACAATCCTTCTCAAACAGGAAAATGAGAAGAATATAACTAAAATGAGAAAATAGTGAATTTAGAAACATTGAAGATTTAGTCTCGATTTAGATACTTATTGGTTTATTGATCAGTTGACGTGTGTTTTCTTCTTGTTTAGTTCAAAATCAATATAAATCATGTAGTGACAACTCTATGAGGACTTTTTTTTTTGTTGAATAAGCATCGGACCTTCTATTCAAATAAAAATTAAAAACATATTACAAAATGTACACAAGAGATGTGGGCCACCTAAAGCCTAGGAAACTGAGCCTAAGGCCCACTGTCCGGGCTCAGGGCCCACAAAACATGACATCGAAACCGCAAAGGATAATCGAACGCCAAGACCGTTCGATTTGTCATCGGAGATCTAACAGTTAAGAACAATATCGGAACGCTAACAAGCTCACTCATTAACTCTTGAATCGGACTCGATAAGCATTTAGAGACCGCTCTATAAAAATTTTGAGTTCGATTTGGTTGATAACCCTTGTGCATGTAGTCCGCCTGAAATCCACCAGATGCAAGCGATTCACGTTGGTCTGAGTAGCTTTCTTGATGTTTAACCCTGCTTCCGGACCCGAAGTCTAATAAATCTACCGTAGAAGTTGATTTTGCGTCTGTTTGGCTCGATAACCAACTTGCTAATTGCCACGGGAAATTGATAAGATTGCTGTTATTTCTCCTATCTGCTCGCACTTTAACCAAGCTCATTGCATAGCCAGTGAAAAGGTGATCTATTGTATAATTCAAATTCATGTAAATACTTGTGCTTTCAATCGAAACCCCCCCGAGAACCTTGGTTTTGAAGAGTTTTGGGCTCATTTCCGGCCCAAGGACCAGACATTCTTTTCATATATATCCCTGAACTACTGCTTCATGTGGACTAAAATTCAACTGTTTCATGAAGTCTTCAACCTGCTAGCATCCCCTGATCTGATAGAGCTCTCGGTTCGCATTTGCCTGTTTGAGACACTCTTCCCTCAATCTACCCTGGGGGGTCTCTATCCATTTATATTTATTGTTGCTTTTGGCACAGAGTACTCCTTCATTAGCTAAGATGTCTGCTAATTTGTTGGATGTTCGGCGCACATGAGTGAAACTCAGGGTTCTCATGTTCTGCAGGTGGGAATGAATCCTTTGATAAACTTGCAGAAGCCTCCAATGTCTCGAAACTTTTTTCAAAGCTGAGCCATAGCAAAATTTTTTGATCGAATTGATAATCAATTCGGAATCAGCTTCAATTATAATGTTATGAAAATTTGAGTCCCTCAGGATTTCTAAGCATTGCTCAAGGGCCATGAGCTCTGCCATATTGTTCATGGCTTCCCCAGATTACTGTAAAAGATGATTTCTATACAACCCTTTTCATCCCTTATCACTCCTTCGTAACCAGCCATGCCCGTGTTTCCTTTTGAGGCCCCATTTATATTGCATTTCATAAAACCTTGAGGGGGAGGTTGCCAGAAATCCTTATCAGCAATTATATGATTTGCATTTTTGTTTTTTCCCTGAGGGATAAGCCCCTGCAGACCCAATTGTAGTAGTATCTACACCTCAGTATCTGTAGGGTTGTTCTCAGGAGGGTTTTTAATGAGGGTTCCCACCGTCTCATTGAGCTGTCTTAAAATCTGTGCCATGATGCTCTAGGAAGAACCTTTCTTGTTTTTGAATATTTTGTTGTTGCGTTCTTTCCAGACATCCCAGATTAGAAAGATTGGAGCTAAAGCCCAAGCTTTGTTGACTGTTTCATTATCAGAGAAATTTTTCCTCCACTTCTTTAAGGTGCTGGTAATGCTACCCATGTCCCTATCTGTTTGTCTGAATATTGAAGCAATCCAATTCCACAATGTGGATGTGAATGGGTAGAGGTTGAGAAGGTGATCCATAGTTTCTTCTTGTAATTCACATAGCTGGCATTTAGATGGACCAGATACCCCTCTTTTCCTAAGGTTTTCCCAGGTTAGAATTTTTTTATGCTGCACTAACCACATGAACAATTTGCTTTTCATCCAACTTTTGTTCTGTTATAGGTCCTTCCATACCCCATCAGGGTTTGTAAAGTCAAGCCCAAGGGCTATGCACTTGGCATCTTTGAGGTTAAAGGTGCCTTCATTGTTATTGCCTCATCTCAGCGGGTCTAAATCTGCTGAGATCAGAATCTTCCTCTATTCCAGGATGGTTGTTAGAGCTTCTGCCTGTGCCTTCAAGGGGGAGTTATCACTATAAACCAGGTTCTTCCATATCCTCCATTTTCCTTCGCTATTTTCCTGATCCCAAAATTCATTTACTCTGAGTAACCTTTTGTTGTCAGTATCGTTCTTGAGATTTGCAAATTCTTCTCTTAACAATTTAGGTTCCTGTTGCCACTTATCCTCCCAAAACCATGCAAGGTTTCCATCTCTAATTTCCCAGAAACTATGTTTCTAAACAATGGCTCTATTCTCCCAAGCTTTGTTCCAAATGTGGGAGCCTTTGATTATCCCATACATTCTAATGTGATCCCTGTCTTGCCAATTGTTTGCATATTTCTGTTTCCAAATTTGGGCCCAAGGGAAGCTGAATCTTTTAGCCATCTCCACCATAGTTTTGCCCCCAAAACTTTGTTTAGCACCTCAGGATCATCCAGTCCCAAACCTCCATGTGTCTTAGGTTTACAGATTTTTTCCCAGGCTACCAAGGCCCATTTTTTTTCTCTTCCCCTTTACCCCAAAGAAAATATCTTTGGATATTTCTGCATAATTGCATGAATCCTTTAGGAGCTGGAAGGGCTGAAAACATAAAGATGGGGATAGTTTGTAGGATAGCTTTTGTGAGCACTAGTCGTCCTGCTAAGTTCAAAGGCCTACTTATCTATTTCCTTATTTTGCCGTGTAGCTTATTAATCACAAACTCCCAGACCATCTTGTTCAAAGGTTTCTCTGTTAGCGGTACTCTCAAATATTTGGATGGTAGCAGTTCTCTTTAAGAGCCTAGAATTCTAGATATATTTCGTTGAATAACAATGTCAGTATTAAAAAACAAAATCTTTGATTTGGAGAGGCTTACCTCTGTGCCCGCAACCATTACAAACTCTTTCAGGATTTGTTTGTATGCTAGAGCTTCCCTAACCATAGGTGTACCCTGTAGCATAGTATCATCCACAAATTGTTGATGGGTTAAAGCATTTCTGTTCATGGTGAGTTTGAGACCTTGGATTTTGCCTTCTACTTTGGTAGACTTGATAGTTTGGCCTAGCCCTTCCATCATGAGAATAAAGAGGAAGGGTGAGAAAGGATCTCCTTGTCTGAGACCTCTCGAAGGATTAAAGGGCTTGGATGGTGAACCATTTAACAGGATTGAAAAGCTAGAGGCAGTTACAAGGGCCATTACCCATCTTACCCAGTTATGGTCAAATCCATACGCTATAATAACTTTCCTTATGTAGGCCCAATTTAGCTTATCATAAGCCTTTTCTAGGTCAAGTTGCATAATCATTCCTGCATACCTATTGCTTATAAGTGAGTGAAGCATCTCGTGTGCTTGAATGATATTGTTGAGAATTTGTTTTCCTTCCACATACCCAGTTTGCTCCTCAGATACGAGAGTTGGTAGAATGGGTTTAAGCCTGTTGACAATAATTTTGGAAATTATTTTGTACACCACATTGCATAATGCTATTGGTCTGAATCTGTCTGGTGTCATAGCATTATCCTGTTTTGGAATCAAGGATATGAAGAAGGTATTGAGCGCCTTCAAAACAGTTCTATTTTTCCTAGAGTCCTCCATGACATCGAGGATATCCTGCTTGACTATTCCCCAACATGCTTTAAAGAAGTCAACATTAAAACCATCCGGACCTGGCACCTTCCCATTTTGCATTTCTTTGATGACTTCGCTGACCTCCTCTTCATTCACAGGCTTGTTTAGATTATAATTGTCTTCTCTTGTCACAAGCTTAGGAATGTTCTTTGTGAATTCATTGATGAATTGTGTTCTGTCTAAGAGAGGTTCCTCTACTATGCCTTGGAAATGTTGAACCAACGTAGCTTCTATTTCTTTATGGGTATTGAGTTGATTTCCTTGAGAATCCTTGATTCTTGAGATCCTGTTGTGAGACCTGTGATCCATGGTAGATTTGTGAAAAAACCTTGTGTTTCTTTCTCCTTCTTTTAACCATTTTACTCTTGATTTCTGTTTCCAGAATATTTCCTCTTGTTTGCATAATTCTTCCCATTCCTATTGATGGCTGTCAACTTGTTCCTTTCTTTCCTCCCTGAAGCCATCTGTAATGGGGATCTGATTAATTTCATGTAGCTTCCATTCAAAAACTTTTTTTGCTTCAAAAATGTTGCCAAATTCATTCTTATTCCAATCTTTAAGCCTGATTTTGATATGTTTCAATCTTTTATGCAGGAGGAACATTTTGTGCCCTGAACTTGCATATCCTCTTTCCACCATTTTTCAATATTGCTGATAAAGTCTGGATGGGTGAGCCAAATGTTTTCAAACCTAAAAGGTCTATTTCTTGGAGTTCCTATAAAGGACGCTTCAAGTTGAACACGCCAATGATCCAATCCACCAAAAGGAAGTATCATTACTGACAAGTCAAGGCCTGTTAGGATAAGGTCCTTCAAGATAATGAATCTGTCTAGTTTTGAGGCCACCTGAGATTCTCCTCCCCTTTTGTTATTCCAGGTAAAGATGCCATTACTTGTCTCTGTGTCTACTAGCCTCATATTATTTATAAAATTCTGAAATGCTATGGAGTCTCTGCCTAGTGATCTAGTTCCACCTTTTATTTCAGACAAGGACCTGATCATGTTAAAGTCCCCTCCCGAAATCCACGGGATGCCCGAATATTTGACTCTTAGATCCTCTAGTGATGTAAGCAGCCTGAGTTTGTCTTCAGGCTTCTGAGGACCATAAACATTTGTGAGTAAATAAACTTTCTTAGCCCCCAAAGGTTGAATAACCACTGATAAATAGTTCCTAGATGCTTTAGCATCACGGATTCCTAGTTTCTGAGGGTTCCAAAGAGTGAGAATTCCTCCTGCTATTTTTTTTGCTTTAACTTCTAGATATTCATATTTAGTCAACCATTTGTTGTGTATTTCTCTTATTTTTTCTACTGAAAATTTTGTTTCCTGGATGAAAATCATATCTGGTTTTTCTTCTTTCATTCTATTGCTAAGATTCCTTTGTTTCCTTTTACTCCCTAGACCCCTAATATTCCATGTTGTGAGCTTCATTAAGAAAGATTTGTAAATGAGTACCTAGTTAGGTCTTTCATCTTACCTGAATCAATCATGAGTTTTCCACACTCTATCAGCAGCTCGTTCTATTTTTTCCTACCTCTTTTCCTACCTGGGTTCCTAGGAGCTAGTCTCGATGTTGCCTTCATAGTTTTCACCCCTTGTTGTCCTGACTATCATGGTTTATTTTGACTCCCAAACCTTTAGCCTGTGTTCTCCATAGAAACAACTGTTCCACTCTATTGAACTCCTCTTGTGGTAGCGAATCCATTCCTTTGGTGTTTCCCTGCTCTAGGAACTTTTCCAGATCTAGATGCTCCCTATCAAGAATATCCTGCAGTTCATGATCCTCTGTTCCCACCTCACTCGGGGTCATCTCTTGGTCCCTATCAAGTTCCATAGTGTTCTGTAGATCCTCCTTTTGTTGGTTGTTGTCATGTGTGTCCTCCATACTCTCTTCCTTTTCTTTCTCCATAGGGCTATCCTCCAGAGTCTGCTCTGCTTTATCGTGCTCCTCTTCTTCTTCTAGTACCTTGTACCTGTTCTGACTTAGTTGCTTTTCCTCGTTGATTTTATTTTGGTACTTTCTCCCTACTTTACCTCTATTTCCCACTTTGTTAAAGCTATCAATTTCTTTCCCTGAGGTAGCTTTGGTTCTGCTTTCTATTTTGTTTAAGGGGCAATCCCTGAATGGATGCCCATGTTCATGGCATTTGCGGCATCTAAAAGGAACATGCTCATAGTCCACCGCTTGTACCCATTCTTCATCAAAAACTTCTAGAATTACTTCATCCGATAGAGCTCTAGAGAGGTCCATCTCTACACATATACGGGCAAAGGAGGTATACTTACCCGGCCTGGTGGCCTCTGATATTTTTACAAAATGCCCTAGTTTATTTCCTATTACTTTTAATGATTCTGGTTGCCAATAATCCAGTGGCAAGGAGTAGAGCCTTACCCAAACAGGACCGAAGTGAATGTCTCACGCTCTGGGACAAAATTCATTACCTAAGGCCACATATAGAGGCCTGCAGCAGCATAGAAGTAGGGCCCTCCTTCAAACACCCTGTCTTTATCCTCAATGTTAGTGAAAACTACAGTGAAGAAACCCTTTGATCCAAGGTGTAGATCTATGTCCCCCTTAGGTTTCCAATGATTATTTATCCATGCCTGTAAAGCCTTCTTCGTTGGCCATAACCCCATGAATTTACAAATGACTGCGTAAGTCGCCATGTGTTCCCTATGCGCCTGTAGCACTGGATCACTTAACACCACTCTGGGTGTGATAGTTGCCATAGGCTTACACAGTCCAGTTCGATTTCTGGTGTCTGCATTCTGATTATCTCCTTCTATTTTTTTTCTCTTCTGACTTCTTCCTGCGTATTTTCCTGCTCCTGTGTACCTCTGTTGTCCTGTTTCCCTCCTCCTAAAATTCCAGTTTCAGCCTCCAGAGGTTTCTTGAATCGATTGGAGACTACCTGAATGTAGGAGGGAGTGGAGCTCTCCCCCTCTTGCCTCTCCATGGTTCCCAACGCTTAACTTTTGCTTCAAACCCTAGCTCTCTCCACTAGTTCCTAGCACCCGTCCTAACTCAACTCTATGAGGACTTTAATAATGAAAAAAATGTGTATTAATATATAAGATTAAATTCTTGACATGAGAGATAAAGTCGACCAAAAAATTATGTTATGTGATTTCTACCTTAAGACTTTTTGTAATTCATTATGGATCACATAAGCTTGAATTTAGAAAGATGAAGTCATGTTTACTATATTTAAATTACAGTTGTTGCAACATTATGTAAACTAAAAGGAGGTCTTATGCATGTATAAAATGTTGATTACATATTTTTATGGACCATAAGAGAAATAAATGGGCTTACATGGATGGAGAGGTTTAAACTTTTCTTCATGGATAATGGAACAAATTTGACTTTTTTTTTCAATGGTAATAATAAATAAAAGTTGAATTAATAAATGTTTTATGGCTAAGAATTAAATGATAAATAATGTGATGGTGATTAAGAAGCATTTGTTTGACTTCAAAATAGACTCGATGGTGCATTTTTCTTTCCTATTTATATTATGTAAAATAAATATCTATTTTTATGCATTTATAAATAAAATATTTAAAGTAGACGTATCTTTATCATTGTGAACATAATGTAATATTAGCTAGAAGAAATGTGAAAATGTGAATTTTAGTGACTATCTCGTGATAAGAATGTGGAAAAATTAATATTTCTAGAGTTGTTCATTAAGAAATAATCAAAATTATTATTTACCAAAAGTTTAAATCTAATATAGTATGATTTTTGTATTATTTAACTCATATTTATTATAAAAAATAGTTAAATTTAAAAAACCAAAATAGCACAAAATGTTATATCTCTATTACTAGAAAAAAAGTTAATTTGCCTCTTGAAGCTTATCTTTAGAGAGAGAAATTTTAATTTAAATTGGTAAGAGTTGTTATAAATATTACATTTAAATTGCCTGAAAATCTCATAACTTTAGTAATAAATTAAATTTTATAAAAATATAATTTTATATTAATTGTAAAAATGACTTAAGTTTTTATTTTTATTTTTTTATTTTTAAATTTAACAATAGATTGAATTTTATAAACCAATATTGAATTGGTTAAATTGTATTTTTAATAATTTATATTAAAAATTGAATGAGTTACACATTTTCGTCTTATTAAGAACTAACTAAATTATTTTACCTATAATTATTTTTTCCTTGTGACTATTGAAATTTTTTATTAATTAAGTTAGACTGAATATGAATGAATTATCTAAGCAATAGAAAAATATTTATCGTAATTTCACAATCATAGTTTCAACCATACTAAACTTTGTAATTTATAAAAATATCTTTGCATTTTTTTATTAACGTAAGTCGTTTTGAATGCAATTTCATATAAAATTTTGACATAAATTCACCAATACATAATCTATAATAAATATTATTTCATGAAAATAAATATCATGATGATAACCATCTAAGAAACATAAACATTGTAATCTAACATCATCACCACACACATCCTCAAATTAATATACATCTCATGTCAAATAACTGCTATCACATACACATCTATCTGCATGCACATTAAATGAACATATCTAACATGACCTAACAATATACACATCAACACCCACATATAAATTAAGTACATAAATATGAACAAAAAGATGCATTATATATATAACTACATAAAGTCAAATAACTGAAATCAAATATTTGATACAACAAATGTAGTAGTGCTGACCTGGTTTGTAGTAGAAGATGATGGATGATTAACTACTACCTCAATGTTTATCTGTAAGACCCTCCTCCCACATTTACCCAAGCGAACCAGTCCATTGGGGTAAACATGCGACGAAGAGTTACTATGATGTGATTCAAATCCCCATGTATATTTAATGAAGTGGAACGGACAAAGCAAAACCAATCTATCCTTCCTCAGAAGCTACATGACCTTAAGGAGATAACCAACCCTTCCAGGTGCCAAAACCCTTATACAACTTGTCATTTTTCTGAGCTAGAACCCCAGGCACTCCCATGACAAGCCATGCATGCGACTGAGACCCTCCATTCGCTCTCACAACAAGGCATGCATGCAAATGTGTCCTCCTTCAGGTAATTCTGAGCCAACAACCCCATACTTTGTGCCACTTTTTTAGGGCTAGGTATCAAGCCCCTACCCATAACTTCATGACACTTCCATAAATGATAATTAACAATGAATCAAAGATACTAATCTAAACATTGGTACAAGGACTTGACCTGACCCCTACTAGCGATGTCAAGAATTTCGTCAAACATATCACAAACATGCAATCTATAGGTCGTAACAACAGATCTAAGCATAGGGGCCTCATACTTATCTAAGATTCGTTAAGAAGAACCGATGACTCATCATAATAGCTGCATTATAATCTATTAGGTTATATATTCATTCACATTTCTTGTATGAAGCAAATCATGATGAGAGCCATAACCAAAGTCTGTCATGAACCATGCTTATAACTAACATATAACCAACAAAATAATGATAGTAGAACAACCATAAAAAACCACATATTAACAAGTACATTCACACATAAAATACCAAAGGAAAAGGAGGTCTTATTAATGTATACATAAGCCAATCAAGTTAGGGACTTCGACGAACCACTCAACCATAGATTGGGTTCAACCAAATATTTCTTTCAGTGAATCACCCATGTGCCATATTCCAAGAATGAATGTGTGACTCACAATAGAATCAATCAAAGATTCCTCGGGCTTTATCGTATATCCACCAAGGGATTTCTAGGCTCAAAACCCCCATCAATAAAACCAGGCTTTACACAATCCCACCAGATCACTGGGCCCTAAAAAAGAATGGATGCCTCAGGATCTCTCCGCACAAACCATGAGGAATTTGTCTATATCCATCTCTAGGATTTACCATATATCCCACCATTCACCGGTTGAGGATTCCTAGGCACAACGAGGCTTCACCCTCTAGGATTTACCAGATATCCCGCCATTCACTGGTCGAGGATTCCTAGGCCTAACGAGAGCATACACAATCAAGATTTACCTTTTTCCCACCTTCACTAGTCAAGGGATTCCTAGGCCTTGTGTTTCTCCCCTTATACCACCCCACTCAGTTTTGAAACCATCCCAAAATCCAGCTCAACCAAAAAAAGAGAACCCCATCACACCATGTTATCCAAAAATGGCAAGGCAAAGTTGACTATCACTGTCATACCTAAAAAAACCCATGCCAAAGACAACAAGAGAACCAAAAACAAACATGCATGTACCATGCATGCCAAAACTAGCATGGGAACCACACATGCAACTCGATACCTGCAAGTAATCCCGCTCTTCCTTGCTTGATCTTTGATTCCTCTTGCTCTCTTGTCCTTCCTTTTCCTTCATGCCTCCAATGCTAGAGTGCTCCAAGAATACTCTAAGTGTCTAAAAGTATGAGAGAGAGAGAATATAGAAAGAGCTCCAAAACTGAATTGACAAAAGGTTATGAATTGATTCTCATAAGCCTTTTTATTGATGACGCCTCTATTTACTTCATTTTCCATTATTTTCTTTCATTTCGCTCCTCACATGCAACCTGTGACCTTTCACCTTCCTTTTCTCCTAATTTCCATTATTTTCATAAATAAAATGTCAATTAATGCCACTTTACCTTCCCAAATTCTTTGCCATTGCCTTTGCCAATTTCCTTAGCCATATTAATCCAAATGAACACCCACACTAGGAAGTTTTTCCCAACATTTAGCTTGGAATACGTGTCCTGTAACCTTGGTTATGTTATGAAACCAGCTCACAAAAAGATAGAAAATATAGATGAATGCCTTAGAAATAAACCTCTTCGAGGGGGAAACCTCCTTTACATTACACAAATGAACAATTCTTAGATGATACAAATGACAAGACCTCCTTTCTATATATAGGAGTCTAAGGGGTCATAATATAATCAGAGCCGACATAACAATAATAATGTAAGGGCACAATAATAACAATAGTGGGCTTCTATGGGGAACAATAATAACGATATGGGGACTACATGGGCACAACAATATAATAAGGGGGTTGTACTAATAACAATAAGGGGTTACACTAGTAGTATAGGGACCTAACATGCTCCTCTCCTTCAAAAAGTGTTGTCCTCAACGCTTGAGTAGTTCTTGATGCTTCTATATAAATTCTTGTCCTCTCATGTGGAATCTTCAGCCGGTAAGTTCTTCCACTTGATGAGATACTCTGAAATTGATCTATTTCGTAGCTATCGATTTTTTGGTTATGTGAATGCTTCTGGTTCTAATATGAGTTTTCCTTCCATGTCAAGTTCTTGCAATACTATTTGAATTGGGATCTTCTGCAACTTTTGAATGAGTTCCCACTCCTTTGGGCATAGGGATATCTGTAAGGCCTGATGTTTGGAGGAACACTTCCTGGAATCAAATGAATGGCATGATCATGATCACGAATATGTGGGAGACCTTTGGGAGTCTCAAATACCTTGGAATGATTGTCCAAAACGTTTTGTAGATATGGAGAAATACATGATTTCGATGTGGGATCCTCTAGTGAACATAATTGTGCAATTATGCCCCGTTGTTCTTTATCTAGAAGCTTTGTCATGTTGTCAAAGTTGATTATCTTTCCAGGTTTCCCTTCGATACCCCTCAATTCAACTTCCTTTCCTTCCCAAAAAAATTTCAAGAAAAGTTCTTGAAAATTAAAAGCTATCATACGCAAAGATTGTATCCATTGGACTTCTAGTAAAACATCAGCACCACCCATTGGAATGGAAAGAATTGGGCTATTCACTACATATTCTCCCATGGATAGCTTGATATTATCGCACTTTCCAGATCAATTTATGGTTCCTCCACTTGCAACCATCACTTGACACTCTCGTGCTGGATATAGGAAGCAATTCAATTCCTTGGCTATCTTACAATGAATAAAATTATGGGTACTTCCTGAATCAATCAACACTATTACCTTTTTCTTCTTGATATGTCCTTCTATCTTGATAGTTTGAGGAGTGGTAATTTCTTCTAATGCATTACAAGATATGGTCGGATTCATTTCTTGATGCCCGACGTGATCTTTCAATTCTTGAACATTTTTCTTCTTGATATGTCCTTCTATATTGATAGTTTGAGGAGTGGTAATTCCAGCCAATGCATTACAAGATATGGTCAGATTCATTTCTTCTTTCTCGATGTGATCTTTCACTTCTTGAACCTTTTTCTTATTGATATGTCTTTCTATCTTGAGAGTTTGAGGAGTGGTAATTCTTTCCAATGCTTTACAAGATATGGTCAGATTCACTTCTTCTTTCTCTGGGGTGGGTTCCTGCTATATATCCTCATCTTTTGATGTTTCTTGATCTTTTTCTTCCTCCTCTTCATAATCTATGTAAAATAATTTCTTCTCAACACAGTTATGACCTTTAGTGTATTTTCTATCACAATTGTAACAAAGCCCTTTTTCTCTTTTTTCTTCCAATTGTTGTGGTGTAAACCTTGTAGGTTGTGGAAGGCTAGGAGAAAAAACACTTCCATAATTATAGTCATGAGTGGTGGGATTCCTTGTTTCCATAATTTCTCTTTCAATTTTTCTTGCCAACCTGAATGCCTTCTCCAATGAATCAGGTTCCCAAAGACGAACCTCATGTTGAATGTTATCCTTTAAAGTCCCTATGAAGACATCAACCATTTGTTTCTCTGGAATATCATTTACCCTTACATTCAATTTTTGGAAGTCCTCAATGTTCTCTGCCATTGAACCCTTTTGTTTGAGATTTATCAATTGGCTAAAGAAGGTGTTTCTCTTTGTATCCTCATAATGTGAAATCATTTCCTCCATGACAATTGACCACATGACAAGTGGTTTACGAGAACAAAGCCCTTTATACCATAAAAATTGATTCGGTTCTAAATAATTAGATGCAATACATACCTTTTGTAACAATGGTACACCATGTAGATCAAAATATTTCTCCATCTATAGTATCCAATTTATCAGATGCTTGCCATCAAACTTCCTCATGTCGTTTTTTCTTGATTTTAGGAGCTCGATATTGAAATGACTGTAACTCTATACTTTCGGATCTCTAAGTTTTGAAATTTTGGTCTGTGATAGCCCTCTGAGTCCTCTTTCTAACTCTGCAAGTATGATTGCAATTGGATTCCTGAAGAAAGATCTATTCCCAATCTCCCGCGATGACCTAATTATAGACTAGTTTAGTAGAGTGAACTTGTACGACGTTCCACGTGTCATTGTTTCAACCTTAGGTTTTGAAAATTATACTCAAAAAAAATGCAATCTGTCCTCTTTCTGTAAATTCTTACAAAATTTCAATCTGATGCTCAGATTGAACGTTATGACGATTTGCCCAAGGTCACCTGTTTAGGATGTAATTCGGGAGTCTACAAAAACCCTAAATTCCTCAGATCATATATCTGAAAATATAGAGAGAAAAGATCTGAAATTTGGACCCAAGGTTCAAAAAGATTTATTCTCAAATGGGTTTTTCTTTTAGGTTCTAAGACTTCACAGCGAAAAAGTTATAGCGAAAATTCCACGATGACCTATTTTAGATGAAATTCTAGAGCTTTCATAACCCTAACTTCCTCAGATCGTATATCCTAAAATATAGCAATATAATATTTGAAATTTAGACACGAGGTTCAGTGAGATTTCGTCTCAAATGGGTTTGCTTTGTAGCTTCTGAAACGTCGCAAAAAAAATGATATAGCAAGAATTCCACGATGACCTGTTTGGAGTAGCGAAACCCTAGAATCCAAAGCTCTGATACCAAATGTTATGAAACCAACTCACAAAAAGATAGAAAGGATAGATGAACGCCTTAGAAATAAGCCTATTCGAGGGGGAAACCTCCTTTACATTACACCAATGGACAATTCTTAGATGATACAAATGACAAGACCTCTTTTCTATATATAGGAGTTTAAGGGGTCATAATATAACCAGAGTCGACATAACAACAATAATGTAAGGGCATAAAAATAACAATAATGGGCTTCTATGGGGCATAATAATAACAATATGGGGACTACATGGGCACAACAATATAACAAGGGGGTTGCATTAATAACAATAAGGGGTTACACTAGTAGTATAGGGACCTAACATGTTATTATTTTTTCTTTATTAAAATTATTACATGGAATTTTTTACCAAGGCTGTTACAAAGCCCTCCTCTTTGGGGGAACACCTTCCTCGGTGCTCAGTGACACCTACAACCATCACTACTGCTGAAAAGAAAAATATACTTCCCATGGATATTTATAACTTAGCTCGATGCAATATTTACAATGATCAACCTGCTGAAATAAAACTAACATGACAACATAACAACTTGACACCCATATCACTTATTGGAGCTTTATAATACAATTTATGGCAGTATTTACATCCATATACATATATACATATACCAAAACACCACACCAAAAAATATGCCAAAAACATTCACTCAACTAGTGAATAGAGAAGGATACATAGCTCACATTTGATTCACCATCTCCCATGTAGCTTCATCGGGCCCAAAGTGCTTCTACTGCACTTTAACCTGCTCTATTGCTCAGTTCTAGAACACGAGCATCTTTCTCTGCGAAATACACTAAGGTCCCAACTAGAATTCTCCATCTAGATCTACCTGGAATATAGACCAGTCAATCGCATGATCTACATATTTAACATACTTCTTAAGCAAGGACACATAGAAAACATCATGGAATTTCACTATTGAAGGGAGTGAAAGTTGATAGGCTACTGGTCCAATCCTTTCAAGAATATTGAAATGTCGAAAAAACTCAGGTGTCATCTTGGCACATGATCCAATCCTCAAGGAGATATTCTTGGGATTGATGCGCAAGTACACCTTTTCCCCAACCTGAATCTCCTTAAACATCCTATTCTAATCTACATAACTTTTATGTCTGTCTTGTGTTGCCTTCATATCCTTCTTGATTACCTACATTTCTTGTTTCATCTCTGCCAACATGTCGAGTCCCATCAACACCTTGTTCATTGGATCACTTCAATTGATGGGAGTATTGAAACTCCACCCATACAATGCCTCGAGCGGACTCATCCTAAGTGACTCCTGATACCCATTGTTGTAATAAACTCAACCAACAGAAGATACTCCTCCCATCTCCTTTGTTGATGCATCACATACATCCTCAACATGTCCTCCAATATCATATCGACCCTCTCTATCTGTTCATCTGTTTGCGGATGATAAGTTGTGTTGAAGGCCAACTCTGTGCCCAAACCTACAAACAACTCCTTCCAGAATCTAGAAGTGAACTTATCATCCCTACCTAACACAATGTTCCTTGGAACACCATGCAGACTCACTACATCTATGATGAAGACCTGTGCTACATCACTAATTGAATAAGTAGACTTCATTAGAATGAATTGCGTTACCTTTGTCAATTTTTCCACCACAACCATGATGGAATCATGTTGTCTAGATGTCCTCGACAAACCTATGATGAAATCCATGGAAATGACCTCCCATTTCCACTCTAGAATCGGAATGGGTTGTAGTAATCCACCGGGGTGCCTACATTCTTCTTTTACTTGTTGTCAACCTAAGCATCTATTCACAAAATATGCTACTTCCTTCTTCAGATTCTAAAAATAATAAAACTTCTTCATTATTGTCAATGTATTCTAGTATCCTAGGTGCCCTGATTATGGTTTTGCATGGATTCTCATAAGATAGTCTTCTTGAACTCACTCTCATTAAACACACAGATCTTGTCCCTAAATCTGACCAAATCATTTGTTGTGAGATGATAGTCCACATCCTGATCACCTGTCCTTTCCCTAAGTTAATGTACCCGATATTGAAATCAAACTCATTAATCATGGCCATCCATCTAGCTTGTATGGAATTCAGGTTCGGTTGGTCAAATAAATACCTCAATTCACTGTGATCACTCACCAATACAAACCTCCTGCTGAGAAGATAATGTCTCCACATCTTCAATGCATGGACGATCACTGCCAACTCAAGATCATGCATCAGATAATTTTGCTTGTGCTCATTCAGCTTCCATGAATCATATCACACTGTCCATCCTTCCCAAATTAAGACTCCAATAAGTCCTCTCTTTCAAGCATCTGTACATACCACAAACTCTATGTCCGGATGTGCAATTTTTAAGAGTGGAGCATTTGTCAACAACTACTTCAATTGATCCAAACCTGTTGCACAGTCCTCGGTCCATTCAAATTTCTTACCTTTCCTTTACAATGATGTAATAGGATATGAAATCCAAGAGAATTTCCTAATGAACCTCCTATAATAACCTGGTAGTACCATAAATGATCTTACCTCATCCACGTTTCTATGAACTACCCACTCCATGATAGCTCTTATCTTCTCTAGATCCATTGTTATACATTCCTTGGAAACAACATGTCCTAAGTAATGTACCTATGTATGAAAGAGATTGAATTTAATGAGATTAACATACAAGTGATGCTCCCTAAGCAATCTCAACACTACTGTTAAGTGCTCGAAATTCTCTTCCACATTTTTACAATATATCAATATATCATCAATGAATACAATGACAAACTTGTCGAGATAAGGACACGACATACTATTCATGAGGCACATGAAAGTAGCTGGAGCATTAGTCAAACCAAATGGAACTAAAACAAACTCATAATTCCCATACCTAGTCCAAAAATCAGTCTTGTATATGTCCTCTTCTTTAATGCGTACATGATGATATCCAAATCTCAATTCAATCTTTGAGAACACCGCTGCTCCCTTCAAATGGTCAAACAAGTCATCAATCCTCGATAATGGATACTTATTCTTGATGGTCTTCTTGTTCAACTATTTTTAATCAATGCATATCTTGAGAGTATCATCCTTCTTCTTCACAAACAACACTAGTGCGCCCCAAGGAAATACACCTGACCTAATGTATCCCTTGTCAAGCATTTCCTTTAACTGCAACTTCAACTCTACTAACTCTGGTGTGCTCATCCTATATGGTGCCTTCTATGTTGGTGCTTCCCTTGGTACCAACTCAATAGAGAATTCTACTTATCTGTGAGGCGACAACTCCAAAATCTATGTTGGAAACACATCCTGAAACTGTTGCAAGATTGATTACCTCTTCATAACTTATACATCCTCAACATCCCTACCTTTATCACTAGAAATATGCACTGCAAACAACACACACCCTTTTCTATGATTGCACTTTGCCTGCATGGCTGTCACCATTCTAACTGATGTGCTTTTTTCTTACCCTGCAATATTCTCTATTCCCCATTGTCATCCAAGCATTCAATGGCTTTGTCATAGCAGTCCACCTTAGTCCTTTGAAGATACAACCAGTCCATACCCAAAATCTTACTATATGATCCCAATGATAGTACACTCAAATGTGTTGAGGTAGGAATACCATTGAATTCGAATGCACAAGCTTTTACCCAATGATGAACTCTCTTCTTTGTACTTGTATTCAATTGCACTAACCAATATTTTGCATGCACTTCTTATTCAAACCACACTTATCAACCAGGTCAGGACTTACATAACTATAATTCGATCCAGGGTCAATCAAAATAGAAACAACTTGATCACAAAGCTTTCCATCCATCTCGATAATAGATGTCTGGTGATCTGCCTACCTGTTATCCAATGTTGCATAAATTCGCGAAATGCTCTGCCCAACATCCCCAACTGCCTGTGCATCATGTGGATTGTAAATCTAAGGCCTACCACCTTGGTTCTGTGGACAATATCTCTTGAGATGCTCCTTACCACATGTCCAACACTGGAATCATCCATTACCATCAACTTTATTCTACTGTTCTCCAGGCTAAGGTCCATTAAACTTCTTGTAAGGTGCAACATTTTCTTTCTCACCTGCATCCTGAGGTCTTGTTCTCTTTGGCTGCCATTTACCTTTAGCCTTGTATTTCCCCTTCCAACCTTGCTGATATTTTGTCTTACACTTTGATTGCTCATAACAATGCTTCAATTTCTCAACGACTTCTTCAAGTGACTTAGGCTTATCATACTCAGTCCGATCTCTAAATGCTAATGGCAATCCACTAACAAATCTTTGAACTTTGGCTTTTTCATACTTAAGATATGGTACATACCTCAACAACTCCAAGAACTTGGTAGTATACTCCTCATCCGTCATTGAAACCATCTTTAGCTCATAGAATTCCTTGCCTTTTCTATTATAGTACCTCTATAACAAATATTTCTTCCTAAAAAACTTCTTGAATTCATGCAAAATCAACTCTTTTGTCCCGATGTCTCTAACTGGCTTCACATCTTCCCACCAGATGTTTGCTTTCCCTTTGAGGCCGAAGATAGGTATTCTAGATTTCATATTCTCTGTGTAATCATGCAACTCAAAGAAATTTTTCATCCCGATTAGCCATGCCTCTACATCTTCTGGTTTCTTCAAATTTCCATCAAAGGTATGTGGCTTTGCTTTCTTGAAATTTTCTAGAAAACATCTCCTTTCGCTCCTCTTATAAGGATGATAACGATGATAAACATGGTACCTTTTAGAACCAAAAATAGAATAGAACTTGTTTCCACCACCTTTCCTATCTAGTGTATCCAAGAACCTTTCATCTCTGATCATTTCATCCCTATCCAATATGTTCCCACCATGAGATCCATTTCCATATGCCCCATTAGTCTTATCCTCCTGCCCATGGCTGATCCTAAGTGGTCCCTGTCTCTGTATGTATGACAAAATATAAAGGATCACCACATTAACTTTTGCTTATTTCTCCTATGCTTGAATGGTTATGTCATTATTGGCTTTGCAAATTCTTATTTCTGCCCTCAAAATGCTCAATGTATATTCTAAGTCAGAAGAGTTCCCACCACCATGTTGCTCATATGATCCATAGGGAGAGTATCATGAATTGTAGTCTACCATCTGGCTAGTCATCTTTGATCTTCTTCCTGCAAGTATACTATAGCAGCTTAAACCAAAACATAACATAATCGACATGCCTCAATATAGTCCAGGGGAGGATATCTCGTCTATAATATCAACCTCATCTATAAGATCAACCAGATTAGCTCAATACATACATATATATAAACATAATAATATCAGTACATAAACATCATTTCAACCATTATCCAGTTTCCATGCATGACTATACCAACCACATACCATGATCTCATGCACACCAACTTTAACCATGTCAAAATATGCCTAATGACGTATAAACACTAACATTCATAACAAGTGCATAACCGATATGCACTCATGACAAATACTTCCAACAACAACACCATCAACTTTCACATGGTGACACAACTACAACCATGCCTACACATCAAGTACGTAGACCACAAGCATAATGAACACATATGCAACCGACATGTATGCATGACCAATACATTCTACCCATCCAGTCCATGGGGTGAACCATGCTCCGATACAACTCTAATACACTCTCCTCCCACATTTACCCAAGATAACTAGTCCACCAGGGTAAACATGTGACGAAGAGTTACTATGATGTGATTCAACACCCCATGTACAGTTAAGGAAGTGGAACTAACAAAACAAAACCAATCTGACATTCCTTAGAAGCTACAGGACCTTCAAGAGACAACCAACCCTTCCAGGTGACCAACCCCTTAGAAAACTTGTCATTCTGTTGAGCTATACCTCCATTCACTCCCATTACAAGCCATGCATGCCACTGAGACCCTCCAACTACTCCCACAACAAGGCATGCATGTGACTGTGGCCTAGATTTTGTGCCACTTTTTTAGGGCTAGGTCTCAGGCTCCTACCCAGAACTTCATGAAACTTCTATAAATGACAATTAACAATGAATCAAAGCTATGAATGCAAACATTAGTACAATGAATTGACTTGAGCCCTACTATCAATGGCATGCATTTCATCAAACATATCACAAACATGTAATCTGCAGGTTATAACAACAGACTTGAGCATAAGGGTCTCATACTTATCTTAGAGTCATCAAGAATAATTTATGCCTCATAAAAATAATTGCCTTATCATCTATTAGGTTATATATTCTTTCACATTTCTTGTACTAATAAAATCACGATGAGATCCATAACCAAAGTCTGTCATGAACTATGCTTATAACTAACATATAACCAACAGAATAACAAGAGTAGAACAACCATAAAAAACCACATATTAACAAGTAAATTTACACATGAAATCCCAATGGAAAAGGAGTTCTTATTAATGTATGCATAAGCCAACCAAGTCAGGGACTTCCACAAACCACCCGACCAGAGATTGGGTTGAACCAACTATTTCTTTAATCTAATCACCCCTGTGCCATACTCCAATCATGAATGTGAGACTCAAAACATAATCAATCAAGGATTCCTTGTGCTTTACCATATATGCACTAAGGGATTCTTAGGACTGAAACCCTCATCAATACAACCAAGCTTTACCACAATCCCATTGGATCACTACGCCCTAAACAAGCATGGATGCCTTCGGATCTCTTCACCTAAACCATGAGGAATTTCTCTGTCTCCACATCTAGGCTTTACTGTATATCCCGCCATTCACCAATCGAGGATTCAAAGGCCTAGTGAGGCCCCATCCTCTAGGATTTACCATATATCTCACCATTCACTGGTCGAGGATTCCTAGGACTAACGAGGGCATACAAAATCAGGGTTTACGCAATCCCACCTCCACCGGTCCAGGGATTCATAGGCCTTGTGTTTCTCCCCTTAGACCACCCCACAGTAGCTCCACTCAATGAACCTCTGAAATATCACGTGTGTTCATGGAATATTAAAAAATACCCTTAATTTGACTACATATTGGAAAATACCTCTAAAAATCGGATTATTTAAGCCCCTACCAATATGAACCCAATACATCTTCCCAATTTTGAAAACCCCTATTTTCACTAGATATTATAGATATCCATTTTTTCATTAACATTTTGTATACCCCTTTATATTTTTTCATTAACTTTGAGCTCCATTTTTTATACCTACCAATATAAAAACCCTTTACCCCCTATATATCGCCCAATATATTTTTTCATTTTTCATCAATATATATACCCCAATCCGAATGTACATGGTATGGTATTACTCCCCCATTGAAGCCCCCATGGACCACCCCACTTAGTTTCGAAACCATCCGACAATCCAGCTCAACCAAAACAAGAGAACCCCATCACACCATGGCTATCCGGAAATGGAAAGGCAAGGCTGAATACCACTATCATACTTGGAAAAAACCATGCCAAAGACATCAAGAGAACCATAAGCACATATGCATGCCAAAACTAGAAAGGGAACCATACATGTAACTCGGTACCTGCAAGTAATCCCACTATAGCCACTTGAATCCCTCTCTTCATTGCTTGATCTTTGATTCCTCTTGCTTCCTTGTCCTTCCTTCGTCTTCTTTCCTCCAATGCTAGAGACTGTGCAAGAGTATGAGTGAGAGAGAATAGAGAGAGAACTCCAAAACATAATTGACAAAATGTTGTGAACTGATCCCCAGAAGCCTTTTTATTAATGAGACCTCTATTTTCTTCATTTTCCATTATTTTCCTTCATTTTACTCTTCACATGCAACTCGTGACTTTTCACCTTCCCTTTCTCCTAATTTCCATTACTTTCATAAATAAAACACCAATTAATGCCACTTTGCTTTTCTAAAGTATTTTCCATTGCCTTTGCCATAATAAACCAAATGAACCCCCAAACTAGGATATTTTGCCCAACATTTAGCTTGGAATACATGTCCCATGACCTTGGTTATTATTTTTCCTTTATTAACTTTATTTCATGGATTTTTTGACTAGTGTTGTTACACTGTCGAACTCTGAGGTGGAGGAGGAGGTGGTTGGCCTGCAGCAGAAGACGATGGATGGTCAACTACTACCTCAATGTTTATTGATCTCTGGGGTGGAGGAGGAGGTGGAAGGGTTTGCTTTGTTAGGAGAAACATAAGGCACTTCCTCTAGCTCTGACATCTCATCATCAGGTGACTGAGGAGGAGGTGTACTACCAAAAGGATCACCAAAACCCTTACGACCATGATCTGATGGGGTAGTACTACTAGAAGCATCATGCTCACCACCCTCATGATCATGATCACCACCCTCATCATCATGATCATGATCACCACCCTCATTTGAAGTATATGTCGTTGCATGTGCTACATCCCTCATCGTTGCCAGTAGCCTACTAGCTCGACGATATGATGCATAAGAGACATCATCTCGCACAAATAGCCTTGATAGAGATCCATGAACCTATGATTTGTGATGATATATAAATCACTTGTAGGGCGGACACCATCCTCAACCAAAACTCTGGCCAATATGTCATAATAGTCCATTTGAAATCACAGACCATCCCTACGGCCTCAGATTCCCATGGCCCCTTGAAGATGTGCCTCACCCATCTCCTCATTTCCTCCATTTGGTGGGGGAGGAGGAATTTCCCCATCGAATGTGCCAATGTCTACAAAATATATAGTACACAACAATAATTAGACAATTTCATTAAACAATAAAATAAAAAAAATTAAAGAACATGTTAGAATAAATTTTATTCTAATTAATTAAAACAATAAAATTAAACTAGATTAATTTAAATAAAAAACTAATATTACCTCTATCATCTGGAGACTCAGCCAGTGCGAAGAGGATGTTGGGACACAATCTTCAATTGATTTCTGCGTATGGAAATGGAAACAACATAAATGCATGGTGAAACTCACTGGCTAGTAGCACCAGTTCCTGGGAGGAAATCTTGACCGGATACTCTGACAGGCCCCTCTTGGGCATCATCTAGCCCCACATGCTCATCTAGACCTTAGTGATCAACCTAGGAGGGTGAAGGTCAAATGTAGTCCTCATATGAAAACCTTTCAAAAAATAAACAAAAAAACTTTGAAGCAAAAGGGAAGCTCGCCCTCCCATGTATCATTACACAACATCTGTCTAAAGCCATACAAAACTGCCTCAAAAAAATGGTAGACCATTTGATACAACATGGCATCTGAATCAAAGAATCGACATAATACAAAAGAGGGCAATTAATATGCTACCCAACACTATTAAAGTGTGCAATGGTGGTGACTAATAATGAGAGGCACCTAACCTCCTGTGCAACAAAAGAAGAAATTTGTAGATGTCCACCATGCACCTAAAAATTTGTTGGACAGACTACATGACGCCCAACATATCTTTGAGAGTAGGCAAATTGACTCTCTACTACAACCCCATGGGGGACATTGGGGAGCTGGGGAAAATGCTCCCCTCTCCTAGATAGGTTAGTGATAAAGTATATGTTCTCCTCAAAGGGCCTAAACCACACCCCAGGACCAACAATGAAACCTGCTCCTGAGCACTCCATTGGCAGATTAGATGTGCCAACAAGACAAAGTGCGCCTTCAAGGATGTAGCCTCCTCATAGTACTTGAGGAGGCCTACATTCCTTAAGAGTTCTCGGGTCATTGTAGTAATAGGGCGAGGGAGTGAATCCCTCTCCCTCTCTTTGGCCTCCCATGGCCAGACCACATTGTATTTGTCTGCCATTTTCTCCTGCTCCCTCTACTGATGTCTCTGCTACATGATTGACACATAAAATACATCAGCCTTATACATAAAATACATTTTTTTAATTAAATGAAAAACGTATTTATAAACATTGAAACATAACTTTCAAATTAAAAATAAATCATCAGTGCGCCAAAAAAATAGTCATGCACAGGCTTTGGTGCACTGCCAAACACAACCACACCGACATCGGTGCACATATATGTATAACGGACCACTGTTGGATAACATATTTAAATTTTGATAGTGGTGTGTCACACTTATGCACCGGTGCGCACGTATAACCTTTGTGCATTGGTACGAAACGTTCAGCTTATCGAACGCATCGAGCTATAACTATGTTTTTAATTATTATTTTTTCGGTGCGTTTGATAAATATAAATGCACTGGGCGTAGACTAAAAATTGTACGCACCAACATACAATTTAAAGCTTTCTTGGTGCATTTTCATTTACGAAACACATTGCAACAATAGCAGTGAGTTATGTACACAAACCGACTTGTGGTGCACACTCTAAATTTACGACGTGCACCGCTATTGGTGCGAGAAGAACATATCAAGCACACCACGTAGGAAGAAACAAATTAAAAAACAATGGATTTTTAAGCTAATTTGCAATTCTAATCTGATAAAAAAATAAATTAGAGAGAAACATAGACATTATCTGGGCATTTGTTTGTAGGGGAGACATTGTTGACACGTAATTGAGGAAAAACAAATTTCAACACTCTTTGAAAAAATCGGAAATTCAGGCACTAAGCATGGTATGAAAGGATGGTGAGCAAGAGAAACACCGATGTTAGGGCACTTGCATGAGGCAAGAGTGGCCCCCGTGCTTCATAACTCTCCAGCACTACAGATGTAAAAATAAAATTTACGGCCAAGGATTTATTATATATATACATATATATATATATATATATATATATATATATATCTATATCTATATCTATATCTATATCTATATCTATATCTATATCTATATCTATATCTATATCTATATCTATATCTATATATATATATATATATATATATATATATATATATATATATATATATATATATATATATATATATATATATATATATATATATAACCCTCCTCTGGTGCGTTACTATAACCTCACTGGTGCGAAAGATATCCAAGAGCACCAATTTTTGTTTTGTTTGTTTGTTTGTTTTTTTAAATCTATAGCAGTGCTTTTGTTAAGACACCCTAGGTTGTTCTAATACAAGTACTGCATCAATTTTTTTGTTTTTTGTTTTGTTTCTTGTTTTTTTTTTGTTTTTTTTTGTTTTTTTTAATTAAAAATCACCTAGCGGTGTTCTTTAGAAGATGCCCCGGATAAAATTAATACATTTACAACACCAATGCATCATTGGAAATTAGTACCGCATTTTTTTTAATTTTAAAAATATAGTAGTGCTCCTTCTTGGTATGCACTTGGGTGTTTTATGACATTAAGGGCATCGATGTTGTGGGTGTATATAGCACTGAATTTTTTAAAAGATAACCTTTTTTTGGTGCTATCAATTATTCAAGCACCAGTGTGTTGTGTTATTTAGCGCACCGTGTTTTTATTTTATTTTATAAAAACAATTTTTCCACGGTGAACCATGTTCTATGTGGCACTTGTGCTTGTATGGATAGTAAAGCACTGTTGTGTTTTTATATATATACGCATCGTCCAAAAAACATTCCCCTGCCCACCTCTGGTAGTGACCTCCGCTACAAACAAATTTTTGGGCTATTTTTATAGGGGCTTCCACAAAAACCTCCACTATAAGGTCTTTTCCTTGTAGTGTTTCTTTTATGGCGAGGGTTAATATGTCAAACCCTATTAGAAAACTTTGATTAAAGTAATTTTCATGGAGTTTGGAAGGGGCTTCAGCCTGATTGAAGGTCTCTATGAAAAGGAATTCACCTTGATTCAAAATTCCACAAAGATAGTGGCACAAACATCTCGAGGGTTTTTTCTCTAGTTAAACAATTCCATGATTGATACTTCATACAAGGAACGTGATTAAGGGATCAAATTTGGTTTAGGTCTTAACAATAATCACATTGAACAAATAATCATCACGAGTTGTAACCTATCGTGATTAGAGGAACTCGAAGAAATTTACGGCATGGGTAACTTGAAGACTATCCAAGAAGGCATCATAATACACTCGACTAGTTTCAAGCCAGTTGTAGGTATGATTTATTCTTTAGTTTTGTACATATGGTGAAAATGATTTCATAATTAAGGAACCTATTGTTCCATTTTTGGAATAAGCATGATCCCTCATAGATATAAATATGTACTCATATTTGTAATGGGTGGTTATACTCTATTCGTGTAAACTTCAGACTATAAACTTGTGCTATAAGACTAGTTTTCCTTTATGAATATAATCTTGGTACTTTGGGTTTAATATGTAGGTTTTAGTCATAGCTCTACTATGGTAATTTGTTGGATTTACAAAACCCGGAGTAAGGCTTTCTCAAGGTAGGGCATTGTGTCATATTTATTATCATATGTGAATTAGTTAAGGGTTGATTAAGTTAAACTATATTTTGTAGCTTCATTCTCTTGTCTGCCGCATCTAGTAGATCATCGAAGTTGGATTTACAATCTTATCCTTTACTACTTTGTATACTTGATTTTTTGTCCTATGTATTAGCCTGTTGATGCCTCGAAAATCGCTGCAACAACATCGGGGATAACCACCCGGTCCGGACCTTAGTACAGCTCCTTTTCCGTTTGGAATAGTGGCTTCGACTGGGGATAATGGGACCAGTTTCCCAAAAGTAGATAAACGGGATGAATGGATGATTTATAAAACTAAGCTAGCGATAGGCGAATAACTAAAACTATTGACAAGAATAAAAGAACTATGACCTATCCCGGGAATCTATTAAGCTTTTAAAGTGCAGCGTTTGATGATCCGTATCTATAAACGGGCATATAGATGACTCCATTTGACAGACATGGACGTTATTCTGTTCATGATTGCTATGCCTAAATAGTTAAGCAAAGCGATTAAGGCGATATTACCACACTTTATCATTTATATCATTGACATATACATGATTTAAAGAAAAGGCATATCATAAAACATCCAATAGTGGAATGAATAAAGATCTGCTGTTACAACGCATGCATATAATCAACAATAGCAAGAATAATCAAATAACAATTCACATAACATGAATGAATTCAGACATAGATAGAAATACCATATGAGCTGCTTGACACTCCCAAATATCAATCGCTATTTGTAGTTCTTCCTTCAACGCAAAAACATCCTCAACAAAGACAATAGTGCACAATTGCATAAAGAAGCTTCCTTGTCAAATTAAGAACAACTGGTCTGGTTTCATAAAAGAATATTGACTGAAGCACAGTAGTGCAAACTTCAGTCTTTTAAGTCTGTTACAAAACTTTACGACCCTTTCCAAAACAACGAAAGGGTCTATAAATACTAAACTAATCTAAATATCTAATAAACAGAAATCCTACTTAATTGGCATCAATAACTTTTGATCCTATTTTTGCCATGCGATCTGGCAAGCGGGAGCATGATTCATCAAGTCGGCTGCTTTCCTTTGAATCTAAGCTGACTTATCGCAAGCATTGGCTCTACTTCAGGAGGTTTGTTGAGGCGCGAACTGAGCTGGGCGGCATAGGTGGCATCCTGAATATCGGGAATTATACACCCGATTGCATCTGTTAAACACTTAAGGGCGGCTCTCTGTGTATGCGGCTTTACCAGGAAGAGCCAATATGCTTCCATAGTTAAACTATTAATCCCAGCGATTAATCTCCCCTTTTCCTCTAAATCAGGATAGCATGATTGTTCCAATGTGTTTGTCGTTGTGATTTTTCCTGGTGTACATTGGGAAATCATATTTGCTAAGTAGAGAGTGTTGTTAACTAGATCAACTAGATTGCTGGAAGTTGATTTACATCTTGAAGCCGCTCTCTCTGCTTTCATCATCTGAGAATGCCATTCGGTGAAGAGTATGTCTTTATGTGTTTCCGAGATCCTGGGCAAATTTGTTTCTCTCCCTTGCTCAGAATCTTGCCAATCAAGAAATGCAGTTATGACCTCTTCAGCTTGATCTAATTCATTTCTGGCCTTCTCTACCTGCTGATTTATGGATGTCGTTAACTCACATAATGGCTCTGCTTGAGCGATTTGCTGACACAAGAGCTTAACCTGGGATATCAATGCACTGTTGATTAGTGATGCTTCCGTTCTGAATTCTGCCACTTGTGAAGTGCCCTTTGCTTTTTCGAGCTGCGATGACAATTGAGCGATTTGCTCATCCTTTGTTTTCATCATTTGCTCATTCGCTGCTCTTAATTGTGCCAATGCCTCCGACAATTCCTTTTGTTTCTGGATCACGTTTTGGTCGATCCTTTGCCTTTCTTCCTGCAATTGCTGGGTTAATTGATTGTTCATTTGTTGTTGTGCCAACAATTGCTCCTTCGCCTGTTCTGCCTTCTGCTTTGATTCAACCAACTCTGCTTGTAATGCGAAAATTTGTTGGTCCTTAGTCTTTAGTAGAAGACTTACCTCCGATGCCTTGTTGATTGTTGCTGCCGAATAGGCTCCGGCATACTGTGACAGTTTTGTTAGGTCATCGGAGGGGTCGAATTCCTCCTTCCAAACCACGCTGCCCGTTACAGTTTGTTCTGGAAAAAGGGGAGGTTGATCAATCTTCCTCCTTTTCCTTTGTCTTTTTACCATTGCCTTATGCCTCGGGCTGTAGAAAACATCCAGGGGAGGAATATGTTCTACCTGGAGAATGATTTGGTCGGAGGGGTCTTTTGGTATTACCTCAACATCTTTAGAAATGGGTGGGCCGCTGGTTCCACTTAGAACCTGAGGTGAAGTGATGTCCTGTGTATCATTTGTCTTGGAAGTGTCCGTATCTTTCGAACATTCCAATCCACTGATGATGGAATGAAACTGTTGCCATTCCTGGAGCAATTTGGGGTCTATGGTAGTGTCCACATTGACATCAGTGGTGGTCTGTTTCTCCTTTTCGGCTTGGGACTCCTTCCGCTCTTTTTCCTGCTCTTTCTTCTGTTACTCCTCTTGTTCCCTCTGTTTCCTTTCCTCATGCTCTTTTCTCTGTTTCTCCTCCTGTTCCTTTTTATGATCCTTTGTTACAACCGGAGGTTCCTTTGACTGTTGCCGAACAGGCTTGCTTGATGATGTCGCCAGGGTTGTTGCTAGTAAATCTAGAGGCAGAGTTTGCAACCTCTGTTCTCTAAGCTTATTAAACTCAGTCAGCCCTTCATCATTATATTTCATTCGAGCAAGTTCTTTAGCCTGACCTATTGTTTCGGCTGCAACGAATAGGTCGTCAAACATATCTTCTTTGTGCTCAAACTTTGTCAATTTGGCCTGTTCTAGTGCATTGTAGACAACTTTGCTTGGATCATATGGCCTGTTTTGGATAGTCGCCAGAGTTAAGGATTGAAGCTTTGTGGCTTCCTTTTCTGCATGTTTGAGATCATGCAGAGTATAGACACCACACCTAAAGGGAAAAGAGGGCCATCCCCTCTTCTTTTCTTTCTTGAGAGTCTGTGTAACACTCTCAGCCATAATCTGATAAGCGATTTCTCTTGCTAGCAGTTTATCTGGTATATACAAAGGAAGAACATGTGGGTCGGCTTGGCTGCCGAAAACTCTTATGTAGGTAAATTTCTCCTCTCCAAACCAACTTTCTACCGCTGTTATATCAAACGAAGCTTGATAGGAAATCTTGGGAATGGGTTTATCAAAAATAGAATAATGAATAGGCACCATAAAGCCATTGCAAATTTGGTACAGATGGTGCTTGTAAGAGGACTTCCATAGTTTCTGATGGTATATGTGGATAGCCGTGGGATCTTGTGGCGTCCACCTCCAGCCGAGCACAGGAAATTCAGAATTGAAACATAGTGTATCTAAGATATATGCACTGTAATAGAATGGGGGAATTTTCCTTTCAGTGACGACTGTTTGATTTCTAAAATCACGCACAGCTTGTGCTAATTTGTCAGAAAGGATGGTGGCCCAATCCATAATTATACTGTTTACTGCTGCCTCCATTAGAGGAACCATTTCTATGGTAAAATTAGCAGAGTCATGCAATCCCCATAATCTACACATCATTATTCCCGCATAGCAATAAGGAGAAGCCAGAGAATCAACCGAGTACTTACCGGAAGATTCATGTTTGTGTTTGGCTGGATTTTGTCTCCAATCCCGGATGGGTTCGGATTCAACTTCATTTTTGCTTGCAAACTTCTCCAGGAACGCTTTGTTATATATCTTCTCTGGCTCGGGCAAATGATACATTTGCCTTAGATCATCCGCCCTGAACGATCCAAAGATTCTTCCATCTCTAGTGCTGAAAGTTCTATCCAAGATTGGGATTTCTTGAATCGCCCACCGCACTACATCTGTGTATGGGAGAATTTGCTCCCTGGCCGCTATTCTGTGAAGGAAAGAGTCGGCTAAATCCTTGAGAGTACATTCAGACTTCCGAGTAGGATCCGCAGTAGCTTCTGTTACTGTCTTTTCTGGTTCTTCGGCTTCAATTAGGTTGTAAGTGCCTTGCCAAGTAACTCTGGTGAGACCCGTGCATGTAGTATCAGATATTAAGCCCTTCTTCTTGTCCACGAGAGCTTGTCCTGCAGCTGGTGTAGTGGAAGCGCCTGCGGTCTTCTTAGATTTCTTCCCCATCTTATTTGAGCTTCCTTCTATGGATGAATTCTGCACAGCGGCGCAAATATACGTAATACAGAGAAATAGCAATGAAAACTTGCAAGTGATGAGAAAATATGGACAGATGCGTAATAAGGGATTAGCCTTTAAAATGGGCGCGGACACAATCCATGGGAAGATTTTAGGACTTATGATCACATTAATTGGCCGTTTAAAACCTGTCATACCTTAAATGCCCATTATATCGTTAATAGGCCGAATGATTCATTTAAGCGTGCAGTGGGCATTTTGGCGGTTGAGCGCAGGTGAATGATTGCTTAACCGATCAAGCTTTAAATATGAATGAACCGTGATATCCCATCACTTAACGACTTTTTATTGAAATATGTGCTTTATCGCAATCGGGCATCGGGACAGCCTTAAACCTTCTTGTATTGACACTATTCACAACCTCCGATCGCCGATAGAGATATCGCATCACGTCGGGGGTATGACCTGAGCGCCTTTTTTTATTGTGCATTGGCTATTGCCGATCCCCGATTGCGATATCGCATCGCATCGGGGTGGAGAGCTTTGGGCGCATCAAGAATGTTTTATAGAATATCGCCGAACGCCGATCGCCGATAGCATATCGCATCGGAACTAATGGCATGTGGGTGCTTTAAAACCTGCATAAAGTATCGCCGATTGCCGATTGCGATATCGCATCGGCGGAGATTAATGTGCCGCTTATTTGTATTCCTTATGTCATTGCGATATGCGATCTTGCGATCGCTTTATCGCAATGACAAAGATTTGCTTTATTCCATTTTATGGGTTTTACAAAAAGGGTTTTATATAATGATTTCATTTGATTATCGGTTTTTTCGAAATAATGAAGTATTGATACCAACTAACTTCTAAAGGGACCCATTTCATATGATAATAAATAAAAAGAATGAAATGGGGGGTTGTTGTAGAGCACAACAATTGGCGATTCACTGGAAGAACCAGTTATATCTGGAAATCATAGAAATACTTAAGCTTTTTCAGAATAGAGTTTCAATCAAAGGGGAAAATTCTAATATAACTAGATTTCTATGCATTCTGAGTAAAATGAAACTATTTTGTTGACTTCCTCCCTTTTTTAAGAAAATAAATACATTCTAAGTTTAAAATAGGCCTTTATTGGTTTATAATGATAAAATAGAAAACCTTTCCAAATCAGCTTTTATAGTAAACTCATCTGTCATAGGTAGAGCCTCTGCTGCCAGCAAACATCTATAGTTTCGACAGGGATACCTTTTAACCATGTGATTGTCCATTGTCCCATCCAATTAAGAGTGTGATTAACAGAATGAATTCAAAATATGTTTTCATATTTTGCTCTTCTTCTTTTTTCTGCCATTGACAGGATAAAAAGCCATTGTCCTGGTTTGGTGGCCAGCTGTTGACAATGCCATTCACTGGTAGTAATTTAACTGAACAAGCTGGCTCGTGATGAGACCCCTTGTCTTGTAATTTCAAGCCATTACCCTGTTTTGGTTTGCAGTATTGGTAATGTCAGTTAAACTATTTCCCTATGAACATGGTAAGCAGGCTTGTAATAAGACCTCTTATCTTTAATATCTTATATTTTAGAATTACACTCTGAATAATCATAAACTTTAGCGAATGGGATGAACAATCTTCTCCTTAAGAGTAAATGGATGACAGGGTAAGAGTTGAAGATGCTGAAATTGGATTGACTTCTATCTTGATATTGATAACCTTTTGAGACCAATTTGAAAACAGAAAATGATTTACAATACTTCTATGCTTTGAGAGGAGTTGACAAAACTTGAACTGTGGTTTCAGAATACAATGATATCTAGTTTCCTAGAAATTATCCTTTTTGGTTAAAAGTCCTATTTATTTAAAAGCAAATATTCATACTAGTTCTGTGGGACAAATTTTCAAACGCAGCAAAAGGTCAATGGAATATCTCACGACCTTATTTTCTAAAAATCCTACAAACTATAAAATCCTACCAAAATGAAAGGAGAAGGGGTTACTTCGTCAATTAAAGAATTTCTTCAAGATAAGGCCATTAACAGGGAGAGAATCTCTCAAAACTGATAAATCTTGCAATATAAAGGTTGAATGGCCTATCTTCTCACAGATCTGAAATGGTCCAAGCCACAACTTCTAGAACTTGGAGTGTTTGCCCTTGTTCTCATGGGCTTTGTCCCATTTCAGAACTAAATCACCGACTTGGAATTGTTTTGAACCGGATGAGACTGAATCAAAAGCTGCTTTGATGACTTGCTGATGTTTGGCATGGATGACCTTGGCCTTTTCTCTTTCCTCTTCCAATTTTAGGATTTGGTCATGTCTAAACTGAATAGAAGAGGAAGGACTTTCCTCAATAAACTGCACTAGGGCTAAAGAAGGAATAACAAGATTTGTGGGTAGTATTGCTTCTTTTCCATATACAAGATTAAACGGAGAAGTTCCAATAGAAGCTTTCTGTGTTATCCTATCAGCCCATAATGCAAACACTAAAGATTTGTGCCAGTTTTTATGATTTTGTTCGATAGTTCGCTTAATGATTTTGATCAGATTCTTATTAGTAGACTCCGCTAAACCATTACCTTGGGGATAGTAATTAGTAGAATACTTTAACTTAAATCCTCTTTTAATAGCGAAATCGAACATAGCATTGCCTGAGAAGTAAGAAGCATTATCAAAAACAAGAGCATTTGGGACACCAAACCTGGTAATGATGAATTGATCTATAAATTCAATGATTGTTTTAGAATTTGTTGTCTTCAAAGGGATTGCCTCAACCCATTTAGTAAAATAATCGGTAGCAGTAAGGATATACTTATGCTGTTTGGAAGAAGGTGGATTAATTTCCCCAATGATATCCAATCCCCATTGCTCAAATGGTTGTTCAATGTTGACTGGTTGCAAAGGGAAAGCCGGTTTCCGTTGTCTTCCACTAGAAGTTTGGCAATTGAGGCATTTCCTTACATACTCGTGGGCATCTCTAAATAGAGTGGGCCAATAATATCCAGCATGAATAATCTTGTGAGCTGTTGTGTCAGCTCCAAAATGTCCTCCTGCTGGTCCATCATGTAACTCCTGCAAAACCTTTTGGGCTTCAGGTTTCTAAAGGCATCTTAATAAAACAGAATCATAATTCTTCTTAAAAAGCACATCATCAATAATCGCAATATTCTTCGCTTTTAACCTAATGGCCCTTTTGTTTTTGTAAGACAGATTTGGAGATGCATAGCCATTCTTTAAATAAAAGATTAAATCTGCATATTGAGATCCAGAATCAGTAACACTTATCTGATTGATTTCTTGAGTTTGATCTGTATCGCTTGATTCTGGAATGTTGGATGCTCCTGCCAATATCCTGCAAAACCTTGGCCCCTAACAATATTTGCTGGCCTAATTTCTAAGTCATACTCTTGAAGCGCTGTGACCCAATTTGCCCTTTTTTCACCCAGCTCTTTTTGGATTAATAGTTGCCTAACTGCCGGGAAAGGAACTATCACTTTTGTGTGGGTTTTCAAAAGGAAGGGTCTATAATGCTTGACTGCTTTAAATATAGCAAAGGCTTGTTTTTCTACATCGGAGTAATTCAATTCAACATCCTGAAGATTTGAGCTGAAGAACGAAATGGGTGCTTCCAAATTGTGTTCATTTAGTTGCGTGAGTACTGCAGCATAAGATACGTCGGATGCAATGGTATACAATGTAAAATGATTAGAAAAATTTGGAGTATTCAAGGTTGGGGCATTGATTATTGATTGCTTGATTATATCAAAAGCTTCCTTTTCTGTTGATCCCCACTTAAAGACTGAATTCTTCTTGATCATTGTTTGAAGTGGCAAAATAATTTGAGAAAAATCTGGAACAAATCGTTTAACAAAATTGATCTGGCCTAAAAATGACTGCATTGATTTTTTATTGTGTGGGAAAGGGATTTCAGAGATTTCTTTGATCCGATCAGGATCAATATAAATGCCATCTTTGGACACGATAAAACCCAAGAGCTTTCCTTGGTCAAGAGCAAAGAAAGACTTTTTAGGGTTAAGAGAAATACCATATCTTTTGCAACGCTGAAAGATTTGATTTAGATCATGCAAATGATTATACCTCTTCTTAGAGAATACAGTAATATCGTCTAGATAGATGACTACTGTTCTATTAATCAACCCTCTAAAAGCTATATCCATAGCTCTTTGGAATGTCGCTCCTGCATTTATAAGTCCGAAAGGCATTTTCTGATACGCATATGTTCCCCATTTTGTTCTGAATGTGGTTTTAAGTTGGTCATCAAGATGAACCAGAACCTGGTTATATCCTGAGAATCCATCAAGAAAGGACATCAATTCAGAGCCTGCTACTGACTGGAGTATTTGTTCCATAGTAGGTAATGGGAAATTGTCTTTCAAGCTTGCTTTGTTTAAATTTCTGAAATCAATACAAATTCGAATGTCGCCATTTTTCTTTCTGACTGGCACCATATTAGAGACCTAGTTTGAGTGTCGGACAGGAAAAATAATCTTGGCTTTCAAGAGTTTGTTAAGTTCCGACTTTATCTGGCTCTCTAAATTTGGATGTATTTTTCTTAACTTCTGCTGAATCGGTTTCTGATCGGGAAGCATAGGAATGGTATGCTGGATAATGGATGTATCATAAGTCTTCAAATCATCATATTTCCAAGCAAAAACCTGTTTATTTTTCCTTAACAGTTTGATGAATGCCTCCTTCTCTTCTAAGGAAAGTCCTAATCCTAAATTAATATTTTGAGGAGCATGGTCAGTACCTAGATTTATCAATTCAAACCTAAGGGTAGAACTTTGGAGCTTTTCATTAATTACAGGTTTAAACCTGTCTTTGATATCATAAAGATCTTCGAGTTTTACCACTGGCTTAGGAATTGAATTTTCCTGAGGTGTTTCTTTCATTTGTAGATCATGGTCATTTTCCTCAATAATTTGATCGTCATAGGACTTTTCAGAAGTTAGAAATTGTAAAATATCCTCATCATGATTGAATACTCTCCAATTAGTGACATTGTCAGGAATTGAAGGCCTGAAAAGTAATTCTACGAAAAATCTATCAAGGCTGTAGTCTTCAGAAGGTAGAAGCTTGGAAGCTACATTGGCTAGGAGATCGGCTGCTGAGTTTTGAGTCCTGGGGATGGAGGAAATGTTGAATGCGGAAAAGTGCGAAGTAAGTTCTTGTACTAGCGATTGATAGTGCTTGAGGTGATTTGAAAGACAATGGATTGCATTCCTCACCTGTTTAACAATAATTTCAGAATCGCCGAATACTTTCAAATATTGCACTTTAAGACCGATCGCTTTATACAGTCCTTGGACTAAGGCTTCATATTCGGCTGTATTGTTAGTGCATTCAAATTCTAGCCTACAGGACAGCATTGTCTTTTCTCCTTGTGGACTAACCAAAATGCAACCTGCTCTTGAGCCTTCGCTGGACTTGGAGCCATCAAAATAAAGAGGTATTAACAAATGTATTTACATTTTTCTCAGCATCATTGAAACATCTAGACCTATCAGTTTGTGAAAAATTCTCAATCTGAGATGTAAAATGATTGGCTGAAAAAGGAGATGGTTGGGCAACAAAGTTGCCAAAGAATGACTCTGATGAATAATTTCCCAAAATGTTATTGTTGAATGCTACGGGTTGGTTTTCTTGTTCAAATTCAGTAACTGTGTGGGTCATATGTTTTTCTCGATCGATCCTTATTTGATTTGGCTTACCCTTATAGGGAAGCCACATATGTGACCAATCGGTGGAAATATATCCATGCAATTTTTCGGACCAATCCCTACTCAAAATTAAACCGTAAAATTCAGGTATATCGGCTATTAGGATGTCAATTCTTTGTACTACTCTGGGATCAGCAGACAACCTGATGGTTACAGAATTAATTTCTCCCACAACCTGTACTTTGGTCCTGTCCAACTGTACAATATGAATAGCAGACTTCTGGGGTTCAATGTTCAGTTTAGAGCAAACTGAAGCTGGCATTATGTTAGATGATGCCCCTGAGTCAATTAAACAGTTGTGCAGGTTTCTGTTATAGATCTCATAGGTTAGAAGGAAGGGTGGAGTATGAGAATTTGATCTATCTCCAATCAAAACTGAATCGGTAGCTTCAACCATACCTGGAGGAGGTTGGCCTGAATCATTAGCAGCTTTTGCACTGGGAAGGGGTGTAGAGGGAATAGCATTCAATTCTTTAAGAAGTAATTTTTGCTGATGCTTTAATTTACTAAGTTCAAACATAGTTATGTTTGCTTTAGTTTTCTTCATGTCATCAACAATGTTATATTCCATTGAATCGGATACCACTAATGTTTTGGATGTTGAAGGAGTATTAGAAGTTGAAGGCTGGTTTTGGGGAACTGCTGCAGGTGATTTCTTTGCAGGTGTTTTTTCTTTGGTTGTAGCAGAACCTGCAGTCCTCTTCTTTGATGATACCTGAACAGGTTCAGAAGTACTTTTTCTTCTAGTAATGACCGGGAACGCCTCTTCTTCATTATCAGTATCGGAGTTGGGGAGTATAAAATCCCACATTCCATGACATTCTACTACTTCTTCTTCATCATCAGTCGGTACGATTGTTTCCTCTTCCTCTTCTTCTTCTTGCTCTGAGTCTGCGTTAGATATGACATTTGGGGGTTTTGACTCATTTCTCTTAAAAGTTCTAAAGGGTCTTTTGGTTGAGGTTTCGGCCACTTGTTTCTTTATTTCAACCATTTCATTTGATAACGTTTTTAAGACCTTTTGCAAACCTTCCATGTCGTATGGGTCTTTTGGGGTCTTTTTCTTTGAGTCATCTTTGAAAGAGACTTTTTTGGCTTTTCTGTCTTCCAGAGCAGCTTTCTTCTCCAGGGCATTAATGCGTTTCTCCACAGCGAGCGCTTCTTTCATGTTTTCGGCTAAGGTAGGTTTCCCGGCTCTATCTACAAAGATGGCTATATTGGCAGGCAGAGCTGTTATATACCATTCGCTCTGAATTTGTTCGCTTGGTTTGGAGGTTGTAGGGATTTTATTTAGGAGTTTATTGAAGCGTGCATTAAATTCCTTAATTGGTTCCCTATGTTCTATTCTCAGATTGGAGAGATCGTTTATTAAAGTTGCCAAAGACCTATCATCTCCATATTTGGTAAGAAACTGCTCTTGGCAAGTGTTCCAACTGGTAATGGAACCAGAGGGTAAAGAGAAATACCAGGATCCTGCTGATCCTTGCAAGGTATAAGGGAAAAGTCTAACAACAACATCTTGTTCTGTTACTCCTTTTAAGTTGACAGCTAGCATGAAATTATTGATGTGTTCTTCAGCTTGGGTTCCATCATCTGGATTAAACTTGGGTAGCCATTTTTCAGGATAATCTGGTAATGGATGCAATGGCGCAGGCATGTTGACTGCACCAAGTCTGGTCCATGGATCTGCCATTGTAATAGCGACAGTGGTTAATACTGCTGTTGGGATTCCAGATGTATGGGAAGGAAGTAATACCGAAATGTGGGCAGGTTGGGATGTTGAAGCTTCTAATCCCTGGTGAACAACAATATGTAATGGGGAAGTGGATGGCAGACTTTGGAGAGGGGAAGATGCAATGGAGGATGTGGATGAAAGCTCTTCACTATCATATCCTTCAGTATTTTTCTTCGCCTTTTTCCTTTTGGGTAAAGGGAACTCAGTGGGTTCAATACCGAGCTTTTCGCTCTGAAGTCTGGTGAGAGGGTGAGGTAAATTGAACTGCGAAGTCGCACTGCTTTGTGATACCTCAGATTTCTGTGGTGAAATCGAGAAGCTCTGAAGTTTATGGATAAGAGACTAGACTTCAGGTGATTCAAGACTTAATTGTTCTGGAGTATGATGGGTTTGAGCAGTGGTAGTTGATTCCTCTTCTTCTTGTTTGGATACCGGCGAACCAGTATGCAAATAGGAAGATTGAGGGGATTCAGAGGGAGAATTACTCTTAGAATGGCTTATAGGTTTTGGCTTATGTGCCATTCACAGTCGATTGCCCTCCTTCTAGCGCCAAAAATGTTGATGCCTCGAAAATCGCTGCAACAACATCGGGGATAACGACCCGGTCCGGACCTTAGTACAGCTCCTTTTCCGTTTGGAATAGTGGCTCCGACTGGGGATAATGGGACTAGTTTCCCAAAAGTAAATAAACGGGATGAATGGATGATTTATAAAATTAAGCTAGCGATAGGCGAATAACTAAAACTATTGACAAGAATAAACGAACTATGACCTATCCCGGGAATCTATTAAGCTTTTAAAGTGCAGCGTTTGATGATCCGTATCTATAAATGGGCATATAGATGACTCCATTTGACAGACATGGACGTTATTCTGTTCATGATTGTTATGCCTAAATAGTTAAGCAAAGCGATTAAGGCGATATTACCACACTTTATCATTTATATCATTGACATATACATGATTTAAAGAAAAGGCATATCATAAAACATCCAATAGTGGAATGAATAAAGATCTGTTGTTACAACGCATGCATATAATCAAAAATAGCAAGAATAATCAAATAACAATTCACATAACAGGAATGAATTCAGACATAGATAGAAATACCATATGAGCCGCTTTGACACTCCCAAATATCAATCGCTATTTGTAGTTCTTCCTTCAACGCAAAAACATCCTCAACAAAGACAATAGTGCACAATTGCATAAAGAAGCTTCCTTGTCAAATTAAGAACAACTGGTCTGGTTTCATAAAAGAATATTGACTGAAGCACAGTAGTGCAAACTTCAGTCTTTTAAGTCTGTTACAAAACTTTACGACCCTTTCCAAAACAACGAAAGGGTCTATAAATACTAAACTAATCTAAATATCTAATAAACAGAAATCCTACTTAATTGGCATCAATAACTTTTGATCCTATTTTTTCCATGTGATCTGGCAAGCGGGAGCATGATTCATCAAGTCCGCTGCTTTCCTTTGAATCTAAGCTGACTTATCGCAAGCATTGGCTCTACTTCAGGAGGTTTGTTGAGGCGCGAACTGAGCTGGGCGGCATAGGTGGCATCCTGAATATCGGGAATTATACACCCGATTGCATCTGTTCAACACTTAAGGGCAGCTCTCTGTGTATGCGGCTTTACCAGGAAGAGCCAATATGCTTCCATAGTTAAACTATTAATCCCAGCGATTAATCTCCCCTTTTCCTCTAAATCAGGATAGCATGATTGTTCCAATGTGTTTGTTGTTGTGATTTTTCCTGGTGTACATTGGGAAATCATATTTGCTAAGTAGAGAGTGTTGTTAACTAGATCAACTAGATTGCTGGAAGTTGATTTACATCTTGAAGCCGCTCTCTCTGCTTTCATCATCTGAGAATGCCATTCGGTGAAGAGTATGTCTTTATGTGTTTCCGAGATCCTGGGCAAATTTGTTTCTCTCCCTTGCTCAGAATCTTGCCAATCAAGAAATGCAGTTATGACCTCTTCAGCTTGATCTAATTCATTTATGGCCTTCTCTACCTGTTGATTTATGGATGTCGTTAACTCACATAATGGCTCTGCTTGAGCGATTTGCTGACACAAGAGCTTAACCTAGGATATCAATGCACTGTTGATTAGTGATGCTTCCGTTCTGAATTCTGCCACTTGTGAAGTGCCCTTTGCTTTTTCGAGCTGCGATGACAATTGAGCGATTTGCTCATCCTTTGTTTTCATCATTTGCTCATTCGCTGCTCTTAATTGTGCCAATGCCTCCGACAATTCCTTTTGTTTCTGGATCGCATTTTGGTCGATCCTTTGCCTTTCTTCCTGCAATTGCTGGGTTAATTGATTGTTCATTTGCTGTTGTGCCAACAATTGCTCCTCCGCCTGTTCTGCCTTCTGCTTTGATTCAGCCAACTCTGCTTGTAATGCGAAAATTTGTTGGTCCTTAGTCTTTAGTAGAAGACTTAACTCTGATGCCTTGTCGATTGTTGCTGCCGAATAGGCTTTGGCATACTATGACAGTTTTGTTAGGTCATCGGAGGGGTCGAATTCCTCCTTCCAAACCACGCTGCCCGTTACAGTTTGTTCTGGAAAAAGGGGAGGTTGATCAATCTTCCTCCTTTTCCTTTGTCTTTTTACCACTGCCTTATGCCTCGGGCTGTAGAAAACATCCAGGGGAGGAATATCTTCTACCTGGAGAATGATTTGGTCGGAGGGGTCTTTTGGTATTACCTCAACATCCTTAGAAATGGGTGGGCCGCTGGTTCCACTTAGAACCTAAGGTGAAGTGATGTCCTGTGTATCATTTTTCTTGGAAGTGTCCGTATCTTTCGAACATTCCAATCCACTGATGATGGAATGAAACTGCTGCCATTCCTGGAGCAATTTGGGGTCTATGGTAGTGTCCACATTGACATCAGTGGTGGTCTGTTTCTCCTTTTCGGCTTGGGACTCCTTCCGCTCTTTTTCCTGCTCTTTCTTCTGTTGCTCCTCTTGTTCCCTCTGTTGCCTTTCCTCATGCTCTTTTCTCTGTTTCTCCTCATGTTCCTTTTTATGATCCTTTGTTACAACCGGAGGTTCCTTTGACTGTTGCCGAACAGGCTTGCTTGATGATGTCGCCGGGGTTGTTGCTAGTAAATCTAGAGGCAGAGTTTGCAACCTCTGTTCTCTAAGCTTATTAAACTCAGTCAGCCCTTCATCATTATATTTCATTCGAGCAAGTTCTTTAGCCTGACCTATTGTTTCGGCTGCAACGAATAGGTCTTCAAACATATCTTCTTTGTGCTCAAACTTTGTCAATTTGGCCTGTTCTAGTGCATTGTAGGCAACTTTGCTTGGATCATATGGCCTGTTTGGGATAGTCGCCAGAGTTAAGGATTGAAGCTTTGTGGCTTCCTTTTCTGCATGTTTGAGATCATGTAGAGTATAGACACCACACCTAAAGGGAAAAGAGGGCCAACCCCTCTTCTTTTCTTTCTTGAGAGTCTGTGTAACACTCTCAGCCATAATCTGATAAGTGATTTCTCTTGCTAGCAGTTTATCTGGTATATACAAAGGGAGAACATGTGGGTCGGCTTGGCTGCCGAAAACTCTTATGTAGGTAAATTTCTCCTCTCCAAACCAACTTGCTACCGCTGTTATATCAAACGAAGCTTGATAGGAAATCTTGGGAATGGGTTTATCAAAAATAGAATAATGAATAGGCACCATAAAGCCATTGCAAATTTGGTACAGATGGTGCTTGTAAGAGGACTTCCATAGTTTCTGATGGTATATGTGGATAGCCGTGGGATCTTGTGGCGTCCACCTCCAGCCGAGCACAGGAAATTCAGAATTGAAACATAGTGTATCTAAGATATATGCACTGTAATAGAATGGGGGAATTTTCCTTTCAGTGACGACTGTTTGATTTCTAAAATCACGCACAGCTTGTGCTAATTTGTCAGAAAGGATGGTGGCCCAATCCATAATTATACTGTTTACTGCTGCCTCCATTAGAGGAACCATTTCTATGGTAAAATTAGCAGAGTCATGCAATCCCCATAATCTACACATCATTATTCCCGCATAGCAATAAGGAGAAGCCAGAGAATCAACCGAGTACTTACCGGAAGATTCATGTTTGTGTTTGGCTGGATTTTGTCTCCAATCCCAGATGGGTTCGGATTCAATTTCATTTTCGCTTGCAAACTTCTCCAGGAACGCTTTGTTATATATCTTCTCTGGCTCGGGCAAATGATACATTTGCCTTAGATCATCCGCCCTGGACGATCCAAAGATTCTTCCATCTCTAGTGCTGAAAGTTCTATCCAAGATTGGGATTTCTTGAATCGCCCACCGCACTATATCTGTGTATGGGAGAATTTGCTCCCTGGCCGCTATTCTGTGAAGGAAAGAGTCGGCTAAATCCTTGAGAGTACATTCAGACTTCCGAGTAGGATCCGCAGTAGCTTCTGTTACTGTCTTTTCTGGTTCTTCGGCTTCAATTAGGTTGTAAGTGCCTTGCCAAGTAACTCTGGTGAGACCCGTGCATGTAGTATCAGATATTAAGCCCTTCTTCTTGTCCACGAGAACTTGTCCTACAGCTGGTGTAGTGGAAGCGCCCGCGATCTTCTTAGATTTCTTCCCCATCTTATTTGAGCTTCCTTCTATGGATGAATTCTGCACAGCGGCGCAAATATACGTAATACAGAGAAATAGCAATGAAAACTTGCAAGTGATGAGAAAATATGGATAGATGCGTAGTAAGGGATTAGCCTTTAAAATGGGCGTGGACATAATCCATGGGAAGATTTTAGGACTTATGATCACATTAATTGGCCGTTTAAAACCTGTCATACCTTAAATTCCCATTATATCGTTAATAGGCCGAATGATTCATTTAAACGTGCAGTGGGCATTTTGGCGGTTGAGCGCAGGTGAATGATTGCTTAACCGATCAAGCTTTAAATATGAATGAACCGTGATATCCCATCACTTAACGGCTTTTTATTGAAATCTGTGCTTTATCGCAATCGGGCATCGGGATAGCCTTAAACCTTCTTGTATTGACACTATTCACAACCTCCAATCGCCGATAGCGATATCGCATCGCGTCGGGGGTATGACCTGAGCGCCTTTTTTTATTGTGCATTGGATATTGCCGATCCCCGATTGCGATATCGCATCGCATCGGGGTGGAGAGCTTTGGGCGCATCAATAATGTTTTATAGAATATCGCCGAACGCCAATCGCCGATAGCATATCGCATCGGAACTAATGGCATGTGGGTGCTTTAAAACCTGCATGAAGTATCGCCGATTGCCGATTGCGATATCGCATCGGCGAAGATTAATGTGCCGCTTATTTGTATTCCTTATGTCATTGCGATATGCGATCTTGCGATCGCTTTATCGCAATGACAAAGATTTGTTTTATTCGATTTTATGGGTTTTACAAAAAGGGTTTTATATAATGATTTCATTTGATTATCGGTTTTTTCGAAATAATGAAGTATTGATACCAACTAACTTCTAAAGGGACCCATTTCATATGATAATAAATAAAAAGAATAATAATATGAAATGGGGGGTTGTTGTAGAGCACAACATAGCCTTATAGTTTTTTATGTAATGTTGATGTGCTATAAAATAAGTTATAGAATTGTTTGTTATAGACTTTTTAAGTCGTATCTTTAGTGTGTTAATGATTCTTCTTAATTAATGCTTGTTACATATAGCTAATGTTAAGTTGTGAATATGTTTTTCATGGACTATGACATACGAGTGGCCACTGACTAAGTTATAAATACAGAACGATATTGATTATTTTTCTTGTAGATTTTCTATTTACATGCAAAAGAATTTGTAGTTACTTTCTTTTTAGTGTGATGAATAGAATAGATTAGATCATGCAATAAACGACCTATTTATGTTTTTATTGCACTGGGTGCCTCTCAAGTTCCCAATGAACCTCAGGTTGACAAACTAAAAGGATTTGTTTCTACCAATTTATCCTAGATATAGGAGAACATATAAAAACACAATCACCAAGTATGCAGTTAGATTTATTATTACTTGTTTTGAATAAAAATTAAAGGATAGCATGCAGTCTAAAGAGAGTTTTAATATTTGCTTTGGTGAAAATATTAGATATATTACTTGTAGTGCCTTCTATATAGTGAGGATAAATGAGAGCTAAGAGTGGGGAATAGGAATGAAAGTTTTTATGCCTATAATGGTAGGATAAGCGTAAGGCCTTGTTGAATTGAGAAATTATTTAACCATTTGCCACAAGGGCCTTAAGTAATGGGTTTTTTCTTTCTTAAAAAAGGGGTGATATTAAATTAAATTGACTCAAGTAAAGAGAGCTTTTATGATGTGTTGACACCTAATCATTAGGATTGGGTGAATAACTGAAAATGATGTAAATAAATAATAGAGAATATGAATAGTCACCGGAAGATGAAATGAACAGTCTCTCTCTCATGTATATAATAAACACCAACCTAAATGAAATAAATGAATTGTTTCGAGGAGTTACTGTCTGGTCTGACATGGTATCACATCCAGCGCCATTCTTGGCTTCCCTCTGCTTTGTAACTCCCTATTCTGGCTATGTTCTGCCTTGCATATAGAGTGTTTCTCCTCTACTCTTCTCTGATTGTTTTTTATTCATAATCACCCTCATATAATATGCTGCTCTGCTCTATAATCTTCCTTGCATGCACCGAGTTTTCTGTCAAACGTAATACTGACTAACAAATCCTCCAATGCCTCTGGCAACATCCAGATATTCCAGAAACAGAGGATTTGTCGTTGGAAACCACCAGTCGTAGCATCCTCTGCTGCTCAAGGTGCGAGATGGAGTGTCAATGGCGGGTGGAAGCGAGGAGAGCGTTCCGACGACTGTAAATGCAGTCTCGAAGAGTGATTGGAAAATGGTTGTCTTTGTTGTTCCGAGAGACTAGAGAGAAAGAATTGGAAGAGTGGTAAGCCTGGATTTCATTTTGTTTCTAATTGACAGAATGGTGAGGTGAGCATGTAGGTGATACACTGGAATGGTGTGTTACTATTTTGAATGGGCTTGAGTTCGGTCGCGGCTACGTTGACTGTGGTTTATTCCCATACTCCGCATCCATATCCCACTCCTAGTTTGGTTGGTCGTATTCCATGCTGCATTGTATGTTACATACCGCCGTATCACATACACTTCCGCTTCCCATTTTTTAATCACTGCTCCAGGTTAATACACTTCCGCTCCCATTTATTATATTGTCCATTGAATGTTATTGTTACGTTTTTAATATAACTGTGGTCGTGGGGTTTATCCCATACTCCGCACGACAAATTGAATCATTTATCCCATATCGTTTATAAATGTTGGTTATACGTTGAATCTCGCTGGATCATGTGCCGTATCGCACACCTCCGCTCCCATTTTTTAATACCAACTCCATTTAATACATTGAGATACTACCCATATATATCGCTTGATATCATTTATTACATTGAGATACTGCCCATATATATATTGAGATATATCCCATTTATTACATTGAGATACCACCCATACATATATCCATTGATACCATTGTAGTTCCATTGCGTTTTTAATATAACTATGGTATAATCCAGCATACCACAGTCCTATGCCACTGGTTCATATAATATAACAGCGCCATCTCCTCCCCTCGTCACAATATTAAACATTCAACACATTTTTCCAACAAAAGTTTTTTTGTTACAGTGTGAATTCAATCATATCTATTGTGGGAATAGTTCTCACTGGCAAGGAGAACTATCCTGAGTGGTCCCGGATGATAAAACACACCCTCGTTTTCAATGAGTTGTGGAAAGGAGTGTGTATTGGAGACGGAGACAAAGAGCCAGAGCAACCTACCTCAGACAAAGAGCTCGCCATTTGGGAAAATAAGAACAACAAAGCCTATGCATTAATTGCAGCATCTGTAAGTGAAGAGGTGAGTCACCATATTTCGCCATTTTCAACTACTTTCGAAGCCTTACAAAAACTGAAAGAACTCTATGACTCACATTCTGCACTTGAAGTTGTTCAACTCGTGATTAAATTCTTCACTCTTGAATTGCAAAATAATGATCCTCTTGCTCTTGCATCCGAAGTAAAATCTATAATGCATGATATCAAAGCCACTAACATTGAATTGGATATTCCTCTCGTCTCTTTTCTCAAGGCACTTTATCCTACTTACTCCAATTATCTTGAATCATTGCAAGCAAATGGAAATCTAAAAGATACTACTTTTGACTCTCTTGTGAAAAAATTTGCTGAAAGAGAGAAAGGTTTTGGAAAGAATACAACCCTTGAATCTTCTGAAGAGGCTGTGTGCCTTGCTCATAAAGAAAAGAATCCTGCTCAAGATTCTTCCAAAGGAAGAGGTGGTCGAAGAGGAAGAGGAAGATATTTAAGAGGCAGGGGGGGCAGACACTCTCAAGGAGAAAAGGAAAATTTGCACTGCATATGCTACAAAAGAAATGGATCACATGATGCCTCTACATGCAAGTTACCATGGGAAAAAATTAAGCAGCAAAGAAACCAACAGAAAGGTAAAACTAATGATACAAACAAAGGTAAAGCACTTGAATCCGCTCATTATGTGGTGGCACAATGTAATATTGAAGTAAATGAAGATTTATTTAATGCTTCACTTGCTTCTTGGAAAAATGATTGGTTGCTTGATTCAGGAGCAACTTGCCACATGACTCATAGAAAAGATTTTTTTTGAAGAATTTACTGACAATGTTGATGGAGCAGTATACTTTGCAGACCAATCAAAAATCAAGCCATCAAGGCTTGGCACAATCAGGCTTAAATTACCTGATCTTCCAGACTTCCTTCTGCATCATGTTCTATATCTCCCACAACCGAAGAGAAACTTGTTGTCCTTGGTCCACATCCGCCAGCAAGGTCACTCAATTCATATGTTTGATGGCAAGCTTGAGGTGAGAAAAGCATCTGACCACTCACTTGTCATGAGGGGAATAGAAGAAGAAAGGCTTCTCAAGCTGCATGTACCTTTGCTCGTGCACAAAATTTCTCATACAACTCTCATTATGAAGAAGGTACACTTCCATCAAGTCTATTATGGCATGCTAGATTTGGACATTTGAACTATGACAGTCTCCGCTTGTTGAAGAAAAATGGTGTTGTTGGTTTGCCTACGATTCCTAGGAAATTTAAGCAATGTGATGCTTGCATTCTAGGAAAGCATAGCAAACAATATTTTCATGATTCACATTCAAGAGCATATAGAAAACTGAACTCATTCATTCAGATATATGTGGTCCAATGCCCGTTCTTTTGCAAATGGAAATAAATATATGATGACATTTATTGATGACTACACCAGAATGTGTTAGGTTTATTTATTGAAGAACAAATCTGATGCTTTTCAAACATTCAAGAACTTTCATAAATGGATTGAAAATGATGCACAATCTCATATTGGGTCTATTCGCACTGATAATGGAAAATAATACACATCAAATGAATTTGAAAACTATCTTTGCCAACATGGGATCAAACATCAAACAACTGTGCCTTATAATCCCCAACAGAAGGGTGTAGCTGAAAGAATGAATAGGACAATCTTAAATATGGCACACTCCATGCTCTTCTTCAAAAATGTAAAATTAATGTTTTGGGCTGATGTCGTTCTATGTGCTGCATATATAAAGAATAGATGTCCATCTAATGCTATTAGAAACAAGACTCCATATGAAATGTGGTATGGGCACGTTCCTTCGGTAAAGCATCTCAGGGTCTTTGGTTCCACCTGTTATGCCTTGATACCAAAGGTACATAGAAACAAACTTGGTGCAAGAAGTCGTAAGTGTATCTTCCTGGGGTATTCAAACACCTCCAAAGCATACCGTCTCTATGATGAAGTCAATAAAAAGTTTGTTGTATCTAGAGATGTAATTTTTCTTGAATCATCCAAAACTGACAATGTTGTTGAGCGGCAACTTGATCGCTTGGATAGATTCGCAAATGCAAAATCATTTCAAGAATTTGATAATCAGATTCCAAAACTTGAAGGGGGTATTCCTATACTAGATCAACATGTGGAATTTTCTTCTGAAGAATTCTCTCCCCCGCATGAAACTCCAACAATGGATGATGCTTTAAGTGATGTGATTGATAGAATTGGGAGACTCAATCTTGATTCAGTCCCAACTCAATCAACGGAGTAGCCTGGACCATCTGAGAAAGGTCCTCCAAAGTGGCTGATAAAGACACTTGAAAGTGTTCATCCTGATGAGGTTGGAAAGACAAGAACTAGAAATTCAAACCGACAAAATGGAGGTGATGTAGATGACTCTGATTCACTTGTTGATATGGATGTTTCTTATGATTGTGAATTGAATTTGTCTACAGATTTTGAACCAACTTCCTTCAAAGAAGTTGCTTCTCATGATGAATGGAAAGAAGCAATGCAAAGGAGTATGATGCCTGTTATGCTCCTATACCAATAGGTGTCATATTTCATGATTGACTTGATGAGCTGTGAATATGTTCATACCTTTCCTTGTTGCAAAGGTTTTCCATATTGTTAAAAATCCAAAAAATTTAAAAAACGTAAATAGGGTATACCCTAAAAGAAAAATCAAAGGGTGAAAAAAATGAAATGGTCAAAAAAGTGAAAGAAAATGAACCCCACCAAAATAAAGACCAAGGAAAGTGTGCAAGTCTAAATGCCACTAATTTTTACTCTTATGTAATAAACAAATTATGTGCAACTTGTAACTTATGCCACAATTGGTGAACAATCAAACAATTTAAACTTGACTAGTTCATATTTTCAATTTTATGTTTTAGAGATAGAGAATAAAATCTAACCAAATTGTTTAATCTTGGCAGATAAGTAGATAGGTAGAGTGAATAAAAGGAGCTCAATAGTTTAATCTGAGCCCTTGGATGTAATAAGATTAGACTTAGATAGATTTCTATATGTAAAAGAAAAAGTGTGTTAAGGGTTTGCCAATCCAAGTGCACCCTAATAAAGAAGAAAAAATGTCAAGCTAAAGTAGGTAGGGTAGGTAGATGATGTTGCAGAAATACTTGTGATGGATAATGTGTTGAGTCCCTATAATACTAGTGATTACCCCATTACTATTGTATTTGCATCCCTTATTAATATTGTTGTGCCCCTATTATCCCCATATTGTTATTACTATGCCCCATAGAATCCCTCAATTGTTATTTTTGTGGCTTTATATTATTATTGTTAGGTCGGCTGGTTATATTGTGACTCCTTAGACTCCTATATATAGAAAGGAGGTTTTTTCATTTGAATCATTCAAGAATTGTTCATTTATGTAATGTAAAGGAGGTTTCCCCCTCGAAGAGGCTGAATTCTAAGGCGTTATCTATCTTTTCTTGAGCTGGTCTCATAACATTTGGTATCAGAGCTTTGGATTCTAGGGTTTCGCTGCTCCAAATAGGTCATCGTGGCATTTTTGCTATAAATTTTTTTCTACGATGTTTCAGAAGCTAAAAAAAACCTATTTGAGAAGACATTGCGCTGGACCTCAGATCCGAATTTTAGAGCTTTTCGCACTATATTTGCGGAGATATGATCTGAGGAAGTTGGTCTTTTAGCAAACTCCTGAATTATATTCCAAACAAGTGACCTGGGGAAAATCGTCATAACTTTCTCTCTGAGCATCGGATTGAAATTTCGTAAGACGTTATAGAAAGAGGACAGACTGTAGTTTCTTGTAGATATTTTTCATAGCCAAAGGTCGAAACAATGACTCGTGGCATGTCGTACAAGTTCGCTCTACTGAACTAGTTTATAATCAAGTCACTGTGGGAGATTTCACATAACTCTTCCTTGGAGAATCCAATTTGGGTCAGACTAGTGGCATTGGAAAGAGGACACAGAGGGCTACTGCAGGTTGCAATTTCAGAACTGGATGATTAGAAAGTACAGAGATACATCAGAGGCAATATCGAGCTCCTACAAAGTGAAAAAAAGTGTGTAGATTTTTTAAATTTTTGCTTAAGCTTGGTTTGAAAATTTATTTTGAAGGAATTCAAAGGACATAGTAGAGCATTATTATCGGTAACTGATGCCCCGAGGAAAGAAATGAAAACACCTAGTAAGCAACCTGAAAGCTCTAGCATGACTCATGAAGAAGAGGAAGAAATGTTACATGATATATCAAAATTACAAGAACAAGTGCAACAAATGTCACTCTCACAAAAGCTAACAGAAGCTAAGATAAATGGCGTGGAAGCTAAGATGAATGGCATGGAAGCTAAGATAGACAACTTGAAGATAGATTTGAACACAAATTTGAAGACAGGCATGGCAGATTTGAAGACAGATTTGATAAATTTTCTACAAGAAATACTTACTAATGGTGAAAAGGTAGTAAAGGAAACTCATGATGCGAACAAAAAAAATGTTAATCATGATTTCTTAGACTCTAATGTGGGATCGAAGACCCACCATATTCCAAAAATCGATATGAGGAAGTTTTATGGCAAGGATCCCGCAACATGGATATTACAAATGGAGCAATTTTTCGATTTCAATAATGTGCAAAACACACAAAAGGTACGTATTGCAACTTTATATTTGGAACCAAATCAGTTTGTATGGTATCAATGGCTTTGCTCTCGTAAACAAATTATCACTTGGCCAATTTTTACGGAAGAATTGATAGCACATTATGAGGATACAAAAAGCAACACTTTTTTTAGCCAATTGATAAGTCTCAAACAAAAGGGTTCAATAATGGAGCACATTGAGGAGTTCCAAAAATTGAACATAAGGGTAAAAAATATTCTAGAGGAGCATAAGATTGATGTGTTCATAGGGACTTTGAAGGATAATATCCAACATGATGTTCGCCTTTGGGAACCTGATTCATTAGAGAAGGCATTTAGGTTAGCAAGAAAAATGGAAAGCAAAATTATGGTAACCAGGAAGCATACCACTCACAACTATAAAGATGGAAGTGTGGTTGCCCCTAGTCTTCCACAACTTATAAGGTTGACACCACCACAATTGGAAGAAAAAAGAGCAAAAGGGCTTTGTTACAGTTGTGATGGCAAATACACTAAAGGTCATAAGTGTGCTGAGAAGAAATTATTCTACATAGATTGCGAAGAGGAAGAAGAAAAGGAGCAAGAAAGGTCAAAAGAAGAGGATATACTCCAGGAACAAAGCCTAGATAAAGAAGAAGTGAATCCGACCATATCTTGTAATGAATTGGCGGGAATTACCACTCCTCAAACCGTCAAGATAGAAGGACAAATCAAGAAGAAAAAGTTAATAGTGTTGATTGATTCAGGAAGTACCCACAATTTAATTCATTGTAAGGTAGCAAAAGAATTAAATTGCTTCTTATATCCAACACCAGAGAGTCAAGTTATGGTTGCAAATGGAGGAACGATAAATTGCTTTGGAAAGTGCCATAATATCAAGCTATCGATGGGAGAATATGTATTGACTAGCCCAATGCTTTCCATTCCAATGGGAGGTACTGATGTTGTACTAGGAGTCCAATGGCTACAATCCTTGGGTACAATAGCTTTTAATTTTCAAGAACTTTTCATGAAATTTTCCATGGAAGGAAAGGAATTTGAATTAAGGGGTATTGTAGGGAAACCGGGAAAGATAATTATCTCTAATGGTATGACAAAGCTTCTAAAAAAGGAACAAAGGGGTGTAAATGCACAATTATGTTCGCTAGATGTTTCCACATTGCAATCATCTATTTCTCCAAATCTCCAAAAAGTCTTGGACAATCATTCCAAGGTATTTGAGACTCCCAAAGGTCTCCCACCTATTCGTGATCATGATCATGCTATTCATTTGATTCCAGGAAGTGTTCCTCCAAACATCAGGCCGTACAGATATCCCTATGCCCAAAAGAGTGAAATTGAACATATGGTTGCAGAAATGCTAGAGGCTGGTATAATTCAACCGAGTCAAAGTTCGTTCTCTGCTCCAGTAGTATTAGTGCACAAGAAGGATGGATCATGGCGCATGTGTCCACATTATAGGGAGCTCAACAAGCTCACTATTAAAGATAAGTTTCCCATTCCCGTCATTGATGAATTACTGGATGAATTGCATGGATCAATTTACTTCACCAAGTTGGATCTTCGTTCAGGATATCATCAAATCAGAATGAAGACTGAAGACTGAAGACATTCTGAAAAAAGCATTTAGAACTCATGAGGGTCATTATGAATTTTTGGTCTTGCCTTTTGGCCTTACCAATGCACCTTCAACATTTCAAGGTTTGATGAATTCCATTTTCAAACCATTCCTTAGAAAATTTTTGTTAGTATTTTTTGATGATATACTAATCTACAACAAGTCTTGGAAGTATCTTGTTGAACATGTTGACAAGGTGCTACAACTATTGGCGGAGAAACAATTATATGCAAAAAGATCCAAATGTTTCTTTGGAGTACAAGAGGTGGAATATCTGGGTCATATTGTATCTCATGAAGGAGTTAAGGTAGACCCTAGCAAAATCAAAGCCATTAAGGAATGGAAAATCCCCACATCCATAAAGCATCTGTGAGGATTTATCGGGTGGACAGGGTATTATCGCAAGTTTGTTAAGAATTATGGGAGAATAGCAGCACCTCTAACAACATTATTGAAGAAAGATGCATTTTCATGGACTCTAGAAGAAACAAAGGCCTTCGAACATCTTAAAGAGGCAATGTGCCAAGCACCGGTCTTAGCTACACCGGACTTCACAAAAAAATTTATTGTGGAATGTGATGCTTCAGGAAATGGAATTGGTGTTGTTTTAATGCAAGATGAAAGACCCATTGCTTTTGAAAGTCGTCCAATCAAGGGAAAGTTTTTACACAAAGCTATTTATGAGAAGGAAATGTTGGCAATACTCCATGCACTTACGAAATGGCGACCCTACCTAATGGGAAGACATTTCAAGGTAAAAACGGATCATGATAGCCTTAAATACTTTTTAGAACAAAGCTTATCCTCTGAAGAGCAACAAATGTGGGTCACAAGGATGTTGGGTTATGACTTTGAAATCATCTACAAAAAAGGGAAGAAAAATGTGGTGGCAGATGCACTCTCAAGAAAGGATGAGGGTGTGGAAGCATTGTTGTGTGCCATTTCTATTATCCAACCAGATTGGATAAACGAAGCAAGGAAGGAATGGAAGAATGACGAAGAAGTGTGGGCACTTATTCGAAAGTTACAAGAAGATTCCAATACGTCTAATACATTTAGCTGGAAAAATGATTCTTTATGGTACAAAGATCGCTTATACCTCTATAAGAATTCCCAACTAAAACAAAAGATTCTTATGGAATTGCACACTTCTCCCTTAGGAGGGCACTCGGGATTTTTAAAAACTTACCGCAGGGTTAAAAAGGAATTTTTTTGGGATGGCCTTAAATCGGATATTCAAAAATTTGTGGTGGAATGTTTGGTTTTCCAACAAAATAAAGTTGAAACAATTAAGACACTGGGTCTATTACAACCTTTATCCATTCCAAGCCAATGTTGGGAGGAGGTTTCAATGGATTTTATCATAGGTTTACCCAAGTCTGAGGGAAAGAGTGTCATCATGGTGGTATTTGACAGACTTACCAAGTATGCACACTTTTGTGCATTATCACATCCATTTAAAGCCAGTACAGTTTCTACTGCATTTGTGGAAACAATTCAAAAGCTACATGGAAACCCAAAGATTATTATAAGTGACAAAGATCCCATTTTCACTGGAAATTTTTGGACAAAATTATTTTCTTGTCTTAGTACTCAGTTAGCTCATAGCTCATCTTATCATCCTCAATCTGATGGGCAAACTAAGATAGTAAACAAATGTTTGGAAGGATATCTTTGTTGCTTTGTATTTGATAAATAGACACAATGGGTCAAATGGTTGCCTCTGGCTGAATGGTGGTATAACACTTCCTTCCATACAGCAACAAAAATGACCCCATTTATGGCACTTTATGGATATCAGCCACCATCCATCACATCATATTTAAGAGAAAATTCTAAGGTTTAAGCAGTGGAACATCACATCGAACATCAACCACAAGTCCTCCAACTCTTAAAGGATAACCTCGTGTTGGCACAGAATAGAATGAAACAACAGGCAGATCAACATCGCAACAAAAGAAGTTTTGATGTAGGTAATTGGGTATTCCTACAGCTACAACCATATAAGAAAATGTCCCTCAAGCAAGCTAAGAAGGATAATAAATTATCACCAAAGTATTATGGTCCATACAAGGTGTTGCAAAAGATTGGTACTATGGCATACAAATTGGAGCTTCCTGCAGCTTCTCGATTGCACCCAATTTTCCATGTTTCATGTTTAAAGAAGGTTATAGGCGACAAGCTCCCAGTTCAAACAATATTGCTAGAACTTGACGAGGAAGGAAAAATTATATTGGAACTGGAAGCAGTCACAGAAACAAGAACTCGAAAGCTATGAAATTGATCAATTTTAGAGTATCTTATCAAGTGGAAGAACTTATCCGCTGAAGATTCCACATGGGAGGATGAAAATTTTATACAGAAGCATCGAGAACTACTCAAGCGTTGAGGACAACACTTTTTTGAAGGAGAGGGGCATGTTGGGTCCCTATAATACTAGTGATTACCCCATTACTATTGTATTTGCATCCCTTATTAATATTGTTGTGCCCCTATTATCCCCATATTGTTATTACTATGCCCCATAGAATCCCTCAATTGTTATTTTTGTGGCTTTATATTATTATTATTAGGTTGGCTGGGTTATATTGTGACTCCTTAGACTCCTATATATAGAAAGGAGGTTTTGTCATTTTAATCATCCAAGAATTGTTCATTTATGTAATGTAAAGGAGGTTTCCCCCTCGAAGAGGCTGAATTCTAAGGAGTTGATCTATCTTTTCTATCTTTTCTTGCGCTGGTTTCATAACATAATGTCTCTAAATGTGTTAATTTTCACTTTTATCACATGGGCAAGGCAGACATTACACTTGATGCAGTTCAAGCAAGACAAGGTCAAATACTTAACTTCCCTTCTCATTTTTCCCTAAAGATTTCACTAATTTCCCCAAAGTACTAAGGTCTTTGAAAATTAAAGGGGCTTAGAGCATTTCTTTGACTTCTGGAGGGACCGGAGCCTCGACCCAATAATTTAAAAAAACTTAAAGTACTTAAAATCATCATTCATTCACTTTCATAAGTCTTTTCCTAAGTAAAATTCTATTTTACTTAGGAAAAATACACAATATTACATAAAATCCCCTTTTCACCTAAGCCTAAGTTAAATATACACACTAAATGTTTTACTTGGCGCTTTATTACATTTTCATATTAATTTCTAACACATATTATATAACTCCTGACTAAAGTTCACCCTTTCCCATATTACTAAAATGTATATAAATCCCGAAATATCAATATCCCGCCCCCATTGGTTAACTATAACCCTAAGTATGTTTTAAACTGGAATTAACTAGTTAACCTGTAACTAGTTAATAACCCTGATCTCCCGCTGCATTAACAAGGAATTAATTAACTCCCAAAGGTTAATTAAGAACCTCCCCCCCCATTCATAATCACCCCGATATGATTAACTAACTTGTTAATTATATTGGGCCCGCCGCAGTTAAAACTCCGCCGTATCACTCACACATCCATCGTCCGATCATGTCCCCATCATCTGATGGTCGTTATTAATGTCACGCCCCCCTTGCTGACCGCGCGTTAACGCACGATCACCAGGAGGTTTTCCTCCCGTACCCCCGCCACGCGTCATGCAATCAGTGGAATCGCTGGCTCCCGACCAAAACCCGCCCGCCTCCAAAAGCGGTGCGATCAAATACCGCTTACTGCCCTCCACATACGAAAAAGTGTCATGTCTTGCTTACGTCATCCCCCGAAATAAAAATAAACCCCCACCAACCTTAATTTTGTGAATAAAACCGAAGAAATGTTGTTTTCATTGTTTCATACGAAAAACTGTGTTCCTATGAAAAGCAACGTCCAAGTGAACCGTTGAAGCTTTTCAATCGCCACCTGGTCAGGAAATTTGCAGCGATGCCGTCAGGAACCTGTTATCCATCCTGCTATTGCACTATTCAGTTCCCCAATACAGGTATTTACCCATTTCCACCGAAACCTTGCAAATTTTGGTTTTACACTGAATATTCCATAGAAAAAGACCAATTTCACTATAAATTCAGTCTTTGTTTCACTATATAGGTTCCCAAAACCTGCTGTTTTGACTATTTTTCACAGAAAACCCAAATTCCATTTCTGAATCCACAAGAACCAGAGATGGAAACCCCTATAGCTCTGAATGTCGTACCCATGAACGCTCCTCACAAAGATTTAGATTATCTGCCTCTGGCTGATAAAGATTTTCAGATAAAAGACTTATCCGGTAATGAAAACCACCTTAAGATCTTTTTCCAGGCCAGAGATAGTTATCTAAATGGCTCTAATATCTTATGACTGTGGGAATCCAACCTTCCCATGTACTTCCTCCCTTCATTCCATGTTTTCCCATATATAATTCATCACTGCTGTGCCAATTATGACCGTAACCAAAGAGAAATCATGTCCCCAAGTCAAACAGTCCTTTTTCCCATAACTGCTCAGTCCATCAATGAAATGCTGCAATTCCATTCCAATCAAGCTCTCACTCCCATTTCTATGGGGTACTTACTTGAGAAATATTCCCAATTATGTCAATCAGAACTGACTCGCATCTCTCAGATGTTCATGGACCCTAAACATCAGCCTAAAAGCCCACCTCCTTATCTGCAGACTTTCTTTATAGATACAGGAAAACTTATTGTTGATATGATAGCCTCAATCATGGGATTCAACTCTGGAGAGTATTTTGATGATGTAACCTTAGTGTTGTTGTCGATTTTTACTCCTGGACAGCCCCCCACTGTTAAATATGATTATGCCTCCGATATTGCCAATAAAATTCATGACCAATTCCTAAGACTGGACAATGAAGGAGTCTTCAAATACACCACTTTCATCTATCATCTTATGTTGTATTATCAGTCAGACAATGAGACCCCTTACACCTACAATGAGTTCATTGACCTATTTGTCCATCCAAAAACCACTTTATTGACAGGAGTTTCCCCTCCTAGGATCAATGGTGATATGAAGAAAATCCTCCAGCTCTCCAAGCAATATAGGATAGGTGATTGGTACCTATATACAGATCATACAGAAATTAGGATTTATGGGTGTGAACTCTGCCCTTTTAAGCTACCAAAGTATGTTTCGATGAGAATCTTTGCATTGGAATATTTCAGGCAAATGATAAATGCAAACCTAGTCCGTTTTTGTAATGCCAAGAAGAAAGCTCAACTTAGAATCAAGAACCAGCTAGGCCCTTTTGTCTACAACACTAGGGAAGCATGGAAGGAAGCATAAATTTCTTTAGAAGAGCATCTTAAGTTACGAAAGAGTTTTGGGTGGAAACCATATGACCCTAACAGCTTTATATGTGATAGAAGAATGAAGAACAGGTGGTCCCCATATATTCATCATAGGATTCCAGAAATTGAACAATATGCAAGTATGGATGAATGGAGGGAAGGAACCCTAGTAGAGCAGGATAATGAACATGTCAATTTTGAGAAAGTTATGAGAAATCTTGAGAAAACACTTGACCTGGATTCTTTTGGACAAGTATCATTTAAATTATCTCAAAGATTAGGAGTTGGTGCATCTACTACTGGAACCTCTCAGTAACCTTCACAGGGAACAAGTACACCAGTCACAAGAACATTAAAGGGCAAGGAATTAGAGACTAGCTTCCAAATCATAGAACAATCTATAATGTCTAAGCAGCCTGAAACTTCCAAAGAACAGGGTCGAATACATACTCCTCCCACTCATATCAATATGGGATAGCCTCCAGTTCTGCAAACTCCTCTAAATGAGGAAAGAAACAAAAAGACAGGGAAACAACTACCCCTGCCAGTGAACCATTAGGATAGCTTGGAACAAAGAGACAAAGACTAAATCCCCTATCAAAAGAGGAATTTGCAGAAGAAATTACAGATAGTCAGAGGGAAACAAGAGTGGAAAGTCAGCAAACTTTCCCAGCAGGAGGAAAATCCACTAGCTCTCAGAGGCAAGAGCTAGAAAAGCAACAAAGTGCAGAGATATCTTCTTTTAGGCCACCGGGGACTGATGCCTTAGATATTAAGAAAACATTCATAGAAAGAAAATCCAGGAATGATCCATTGAGGCTGCAGGTTTATAACCAATATTTGAATATGGCTCCCACAAATCAACAGAGATTGATGTCAGCCCATGACATCAAAGAAGGCAAGATGATAATGAGCTATTTTAAGCCAAAGGTGCAGCAGCCTAAATCAGCAGCAGATTATCTCAGAACAAGTTTTGAATTTATGGCCAAGGATATTCATCCTTTGGATCAGATTGAGTTGCATAAACAAACTGGAGAAATGATTTACTCAACCTTGACTGGTAAGGCAATGATGGCCCATAGGTTGCAGAATTCTTTGGATAATACTAATGCTCAACCCCACCAACCTTAATTTTGTTAATAAAACCGACGAAATGTCGTTTTCATTGTTTCATACGACAAATTGTGTTCCCATGAAAAGCAACGTCCAAGTCAACCATTGAAGCTTTTCAACTGCCACCTAGTCAGAAAATTTGCAGTGACGCCATCCGGAACCTGTTATCCATCCTGCCATTGCACTGTTCACTTCCCCAATACAGGTATTTACCCATTTCCACCGAAACGTTGCAAGTTTTGGTTTTACACTGAATGTTCCACAGAAAAATACCAATTTCACTATAAATTCAGTCTTTGTTTCACTATATAGGTTCCCAAAACCTGCTGTTTTGACTATTTTTCAAAGAAAATCCAAATTCCATTTCTGAATCCACAAGAACCAGAGATGGAAACCCCTATAACTCTGAATGTCGTACCTATGAATGCTCCTCACAAAGATTTAGGTTATCTACCTCTGGCCGATAAAGATTTTAAGATAAAAGACTTATCCGGTAATGAAAACCACCTTAAGATCTTTTGCTAGGCCATAGATAGTTATCTAAATGCCTCTGACATCTTAGGACTGTGGGAATCCAACCTTCCCATGTACTTCCTCCCTTCAGTCCATGTTTTCCCAGATATAATTCATCACTGCTTTGCCAATTATGACCCTAACCAAAGAGCAGTCATGTCCCCAAGTCAAACAGTCCTATTTCCCATAACTGCTCAGTCCATCAATGAAATGCTGCAATTCCACTGCAGTCAAGCTCTCACTCCCATTTCTATGGGGTACTTACTTTAGAAATCTTCCCAATTGTCTCAATCAGAACTGGCTCGCATCTGTCAGATGTTCATGGACCCTAAACATCAGCCTAAAAGCCCACCTCTTTATCTGTAGACTTTCTTTACAGATACAGGAAAACTTAATGTTGATATGATAGCCTCAATCATGGGATTCAACTCTGGAGAGTATGTTGATGATGTAACCTTAGTGTTTTGTCTTTGAGGATTCTGCGAGTTACATCATTGTGCAGATTATCTTTCAGATACATCGCATTAGGTTTCTTTTCGATTGACATTTCGAACCAGCAACAATGGTTCATCTTCAAGATGTGAAATATTGTTTGAAAGGTTGTTCTCAATTTTTCTTCATATATATATAGATGAGATGCTTAGCCGACAGATAATTAATATTTTTTTTTTTTTTTTTTTTTTTTTTTTTTTTAATTATTCTCTTCTATTATGTTTTAATTTGTTATCTAATTCTTATCTTTATTAGGTTTATGGTTATATTAATTTCTTTAGGGTTATATTAATTATATTTTTAATTAATTTTATTATTTTAATTTTAATTATTTATTTGTTTTTAATTATTTTAATTGTATTTATTTTAACTAATTAATTATTAACTTTAATTGTTATAATTGTCATATTAGTTTTAATTGTTATTATTTTAATTATCTTTAATTTAAATTATTTATTTATTTTTAATTATTTTCATTGTATTTATTTTAATTAATTAATTATTAATTTTAATTGTTATAATTATTAATTATTAATTGTTATAATTGTTATATTAGTTTTATTTAATTATTGATTTTAATTGTTATAATTATATTTAATTCAATATTCATTTGTTTTTAATTATTTTCATTGTATTTCTCTTAATTAATTAATTATTAATTCTAATTGTTATACTTATTAATTTTAATTGTTATTATTGTTAAAACAAAAATTAAAAATTGAAAATAAATAAATTGTAATAAATATTATTATAATAATTAATTAAAATCAAAAATTGAAAATAAAAATTAAAAATTGAAAATAAATAAGTAATAAATAAATTGTAATAAATATAATAACAATTAAGATTAATAACAATTAAAATTAATAAATATAACAATTAAAATTAATAATTAATTAATTAAGAGAAATACAATGAAAATAATTAAAAACAAATGAGTATTGAATTAAATATAATTATAACAATTAAAATCAATAATTAAATAAAACTATTATAACAATTATAACCATTAAAATTAATAATTATAACAATTAATAATTAATTAATTAAAATAAATACAATGAAAAATAATTAAAAATAAATAAATAATTTAAATTAAAGATAATTAAAATAATAACAATTAAAACTAATATGACAATTATAACCATTAAAGTTAATAATTAATTAATAAATACAATGAAAATAATTAAAAACAAATAAATAATTAAAATTAAAATAATATAATTAATTAAAAATATAATTTATATAACCCTAAAGAAATTAATATAACCATAAACCTAATAAAGATAATAATTAGATAACAAATTAAAACATAATAGAATATAATAATTAAAAAAAAAAATTAAATTCTAATTATCTGTCAGCTAAGCATCTCATCTATATATATGTGAAGAAAAATTGAGAACAGTCTTTCAAATAATATTTCACATCCTGAAGATGAACCATAGTTGCTGGTTTGAAACGTCAATCGAAAAGAAACCTAATGCGATGTATCCGGAAGATAATCTACACAACCTTAGTGTTGTTGTCAATTTTTACTCCTCGACAACCCCCTGTCGTTAAATATGATTATGCCTCCTATATTGCCAATAAAATTCATGACCAATTCCTAAGACTGGACAATGAAGGAGTCTTCAAATGCACCACTTTCATCTATCATCTTATGTTGTATTATCAGTCAGACAACTTCCCTTTCCATGTCAAAAAACTTGACACCAGAGGCAATCCAAGGTCTGTCATCTTTTGGAGTCCCATCTTCCATAATTCCATTGAGACCCCTTACATCTACAATGAGTTCATTGACCTATTTGTCCATCTAGCAACCACTTTATTGACAGGAGTTTCCCCTCCTAGGACCAATGGTGATATGAAGGAAATCCTCCAGCTCTCCAAGCAGTACATGATAGGTGACTGGTACCTAAATAAGGATCATACAGAAATCAGGATTTATGGGTGTGAACTCTACCCTTTTAAACTACCAAAGTATGTTCCAATGAGACTCTTTGCATTGGAATATTTCAGGCAAATGATAAATTCATACCTAGTCCATTTTTGTAATGCCAAGAAGAAATCTCAGCTTAGAATCAAGAACTAGCTAGGCCCTTTTGTCTGCAACACTAGGGAAGCATGGAAGGAAGCATAATTTTTTTTAGAAGAGCATTTTAAGTTACAAAAGAGTTTTGGGTGGAAACCATATGACCCTAACAGCTTTATATATGATAGAAGAATGAAGAACAGGTTGTCCCCATATATTCACCATAGGATTCCAAAAATTGAATAATATGCAAATATGGGTGAATGGAAGGAAGGAACCCTAGTAGAGCAGGATAGTGAACAGGTCAATTTTGAGAAAGTTATGAGAAATATTGAGAAAACACTTGACCTGGATTCTTTTGAACATGTACCATTTAAATTATCTCAAAGATCAGGAGTTGGTGCATCTACTACTGGAACCTCTCAGCAACCTTCACAGGAAACAAGTACACCAGTCACAGGAACATTAAAGGGTAAGGAATTAGAGACCAGCTTCCAAATCATAGAACAGTCTCCAATGTCTAAGCAGCATGAAGCTTCCAAAGAACAGGCTCGAATACATACTCCTCCCACTCAGATCAATATGGGAGAGCCTCCAGTTTTGCAAACTCCTCTAAATGAGGAAAGAAACAAAAAGAGAGACAGGGAAACAACTACCCCTACCAGTGAACCATCAGGATAGCTTGGAACAAAGAGACAAAGACTAAATCCCCTATCAAAAGAGGAATTTGCAAAAGAAATTACAGATAGTCAGAGGGAAAAAAGAGTGGAAAGTCAGAAAACTTTCCCAGCAGGAGGAACATCCACTAGCTCTCAGAGGCAAGAGCTAGAAAAGCAGCAAAGTGCAGAGATATCTTTTTTTAGGCCACCAGGGACTGATGCCTTAGATATTAAGAAAACATTCACAGAAATAAAAGCCAGGAATGATCCATTGAGGCTGCAGGTTTATAACCAATATTTGAAGATGGCTCCCACAAATCAACAGAGATTGATGTCAGCCTATGACATCAAAGAAGGCAAGATGATAATGAGCTATTTTAAGCCAAAGGTGCAGCAGCCTAAATCAGCAGTAGATTATCTCATAACAAATTTTGAAGTTATGGCCAAGGATATTCATCCTTTGGATCAGATTGAGTTGCATAAACAAACTGGAGAAATGATTTACTCAACCTTGACTGGTAAGGCAATGATGGCCCACAGGTTGCAAAATTCTTTGGATAATACTACTGCTCAACTACACTTGGAGAAGGCCTCCTCTCAGGCCAAAGATAATAGAATAAAATCCTTAGAAGAAATAATTATTGGATTGGGCCATGATCCCAAAGATGCAAAGGCTACAGAAGCCTTGATCAAAAAGAAAGATGAAGACATTGCTGCCCTAAGGAAGCAACTAAAACTGCCACCTTCTAGGCATCCACAGACTGATGAGGTTATAAAGCAAAAATATGAAGAAGAGCTGATGGATTTACTCTTAAAGTTCAATGAACGACTAAATGATACTAAACAGGCACTTTAAAAAGCATTGAAGGACACGCAATAAGAGTCAACCTCTCAGCCTCCTAATGTAATACCAGTAGTATCAATAGCAGTCCCATCAACTCTTGGAGTAGCATTGGCACCAAATATTCCAGCAGTCATAGCAGAGGAAGTTACAGGTACAAAAACAATAGGAACAACAGGAGTAGCACAAGACAACACTACTAATTTGAGCACAAAAGAGTTAATAAAATCAATGGAGGACCTGAAACTACAAGTTTCAGAACTAAATAAGGTAAAGGAGCAATATGCCAAAATGGAACGAAGCTATGATCTCTCAAAGATAAATGTTGCAGAAAAGACAAGAGAGATTAAAGTGTTAGAAAACAAAGTGAAATCATTGGAGAAAGATCTTACTTTTGACAAGCCTCTGTCAGAAATTAAGAAAATTCTTTGGGCCAACATCACTCAATCCATAAATGATGTTTGGCCATCCATCCAAGTAATTTTTGAGCAGATTGATCTTGTGAAGGCAGCCCAAGAAGAAGTCCAAAGAACAAAAGCAGAATTAGGAAAAATGCCTGAGGAAGCCAACAGGCTCATACATTTTTTGAATACTAGAAATAAAGAACAACTGGAAGAATTAGGCATTAACGACAGAACAAAAACCATTTTGGAAATCAAAAGGGTATTAACCAAGAAAACTTTGATGCAGAATTTAGAAAGAAGATGTCATGACATGCAGGCAGAGATTAATGCTTTTATGGAGAAGTTTGATATTTTGCAGGGTAAAGGGCTACCCAGTCCTTTAGTGATTAATGACAGATTAATGAGGCATAAAGATTATGTGGAGAAATTGAATAAGTATGCAGGCAACCAAGCAAGTTCATCAACAAGTGCATCAGGAATAAAAGCATTGCCTACAGGCAGAGTTCTCTATGACAGCCTAGAGAACTTATTCTATGTTGAGCATGAACTGAAGATTCAGCCTAAATTTTTTTGGTATACAGAAACAGATGAAACCCTCAGAAAGCTTCAAAAAACCAGAATACCACAACCAAAATGGTGGGAAGAAATGCTTGAAATTTTGTAATTTATTCTAGGTAAAAGGTAAATTTTGATTTTTACTACAGTCAATGAAGGTAAAGAGGATGCAAAGAGATCAATAGGTAAAGAGTATCGAATGCAGGTAAAGTGTATCAGTAGGAAGATCAAAACAAAGTAGCCAGCACATAATTACACAAAGGATAGCAAGAGGCCAAATCATAGGGCCTAACTCCATCACATTCTCGAGAATAGGGACAACAAACCATTTGGTTGCCTTATCTGTCATCTACGAGGTCTTCTGGCCCTATTTTCTTGAAAGATATGATTAGTCATCCTAGTTTATATCTCACTTTGTTATGAGATATTTCATTGTAAATTTTTTTGTATAAATACTCCCTCAATTGGGGTATTGAGGGTGGATTCTTAGACATTGCTATAATATTGATTATTTTGGAATAAAGTGCTGATTGGACCAACTTTTGTATGGCTTGCTGGATAAAGAATTGATGCAAAGGACTTTCCACAGATTTCTTGAATCAAACATCGGATCAATAAGTCCTTTATACCTTATGTTTTAAAGTTTTCTTTGTTTATTATATCATCTATGTTTCATATCTGAATGATAAGCGAAAAAGAGTAATTCAGAATATGCTTGATTGCACTCTGTTTTCAATCGTTATTATTCTCTATGTTTTCTTCTGAATTAGGAGAAGTTTTATATTTTGTAGGGTAAAGGGCTACCCAGTTGTTTAGTGATTAATGACAGATTAATGAGGCATAAAGATTATGTGGAGAAATTGAATAAGTGTGCAGGCAACCAAGCAGGTTCATCAACAAGTGCATCAAGAATAAAAGCATTGCCTACAGGAAAAGTTCTCTATGACAACCTATAGAACTTATTCTATGTCGAGCATGAACTGAAGCATTTGTTCCCAATTCAGCCTACATTTTTCAGGTATACAGAAACAGATGAAACCCTCAGAAAGCTTCAGAAAACCAGAATACCACAGCCAAAATGGTGGGAAGAAATGCTGGAAATTTTGTAATTTATTCCAGGTAAAAGGTAAATTTTGATTTTTACTACATTCAATGAAGGTAAAGAGGACGAAAAGAGATCAACATGTAAAGAGTATCAGATGCAGGTAAAGTGTATCAGTGGGAAGATCAAAATAGAGCAGCCAGCACATAATTACACAAAGGATAACAAGAGGCCAAATCATAGGGCCTAACTCCAGCACATTCTCAAGAATAGGGACAGCAAACCATTCGGTTGCCTTATCTGTCATCTACGAGGTCTTCTGGCCCTATTTTCTTGAAAGATATGATTAGTCATCCCAGTTTATATCTCACTTTGTTATGAGATATTTCATTGTAATTTTTTTTGTATAAATACTCCCTCAATTGGGATATTGAGGGTGGATTCTTAGACATTGTTGTAATATTGATTATTTTGGAATAAAGTGCTGATTGGACCAAATTTTGTATGGCTTGCTGGATAAAGAATTGATGCAAAGGACTTTCCACAGATTTCTTGAATCAAACACCGGATCAATAAGTCCTCTATACCTTATGTTTTAAAGTTTTATTCGTTTATTATATCATCTATGTTTCATATCTGAATGATAAGCGAAAAAGAGTAATTCGGAATATGCTTGATTGCACTCTGTTTTCAATCGTTATTATTCTCTATGTTTTCTTCTGAATTAGGATAAATAGTGAAATCTTAATTGCTCTTGTTTTCTAGTTCGTCCATTTTGATTATTTAGTAAAGAATACTTAACTACTCTTTATTAGTAATCATTCAAGTTCCCTCTTTAAATAGGCTGAAGGATCCTTAACTGCCCTTCACCCATTTTGAGCCCATTCCATCTATCCCAAGTCTCTACTTGTTTCCCTGTTTGACCATCTTGCCCTGTGAAACCATCTTTTGTTAAGAAACCAAGTCCAGTTAAGCCATCTTCTTTGACTCCATTAGCCCAATGGAATAAGCTACTCAGTTTTACCCCTCTGCTAGTGAATCTCACCACCCAAACTCAAACAAAACCCCTAAACTTCATAACTAGCCTAAAATCTTTCAAAACCAAGCTAAATCATAAAGAGAGAGCCCTCTTTAGGTATAGATTGGCTAGATTTTGTACCTAAAAGTTGGTTTGTGGTTACCTTGGACCCCTTTCCTCTTCCCAACAACTTCAAGGAAAATCTGAGTGATAACATAATGGTGACTCCACTTGGGACCTAAATAATTTGTTTGTTACTACTATTTACTTTATAAGCTACAGACGGAGCCTGAAGTTAGCCAGGTAGCCTTTGAACTGCTCTTGCTTTGCAATTGCATAAGTAAATGAATGTTGCTTTAGTCTATCTCAGGTCTAGTTTATGGATTGAACATCTGGTTTCGAATACTTGATCAGTTCCTATTGTCAATAAAGTCTTTAAGAAAGTTCAAATCCCATAGCTAAAGCCTCTTAAAGAAACTGTAGAAGTTGTATTGTCCAACCCATTTAGAGAAAAAACCAAAACATACCTAGAAACCTGGCTTCAGAAAGGACTCATTACACCAGAGCTAATCTTGATCCAAATCCACCACCTGTGTTTGAAAACCCTAATCTGATCCCTAGGATTCTTAAGAGACAAGAAAGCCAAGAGAGTTCTGTTAGTTCTCAGCCTCTATACAGATCAAGATCATGTCTTGTGAAGTGGATTTACCTTGAGGACGAATCTTTTAATGAGTATTTTGAGACCTCTTTATTTGTAACCTTTTCTGATTCTGGGTTAGCCCACACAGTTCATGACCCATTATTTATTGAAGATTTACAGCTTGAGGTTGTCACTTCACATCTTGACAGACATTTGCAGAATTCCATACAATCTGAGCTTACCTCTGAAGGAACACCAAACCTTTCTGTGATCACTACAGCCTCTCCAAGTTCATCAACAGCACCTTAAACATCTCAACCTCAAACCACCCCTTCCACCCCTCCATCCACCACTCCAAGACCAACCCCAGCTGTTGTTTCAACCCTATCTACTGCAATGGCAAACAGATATACTCCTTTAGTATTACCAGCCAATCCAGGGGCTATGCCCCAAGATTATCAAAGTAAAATCACTCCTTTCGATGGTTTTGGCACTTACACTACACAACAACATACCAAAAATATGACAGACTACTTTGAGATATATGAAATTGATACAGATGATGTCAGAATGAGAATATTCGTTCAAAGTCTGACTGGAGAAGTTAGAACCTGGTTTAGAGACCTCCTTGCAAACAGTATCAATAATCTAGAAGCTCTTTATATAATATTCTTAAATAGATGGGAAAAGAAGAAAGATCCTCTCCAAATCTTATCAGAATATGAAAACCTGAAGAGAGGAACACAAGAAACTGTGCAAGATTACTGCACTAGGTTCAATAATGTTTACAATGTTATCCATCAAAACCTCAGACCTCCTCCAGACTTGGCATTGATCGAATTCCCTGATGGATTTTATTCTGATATGGCATACCAACTTAGGGAAAGAGATCCTCGAACTTTAGAAGATATGAAAAGTATAGCTATCAGTGTTGAAGCCAACCTTATATCCAAACGAGCTAAAGCCAGAAGTGAAAGGAGGATACCTTTGAAAGAAGAACCCTCAGCCTTTGAACAGAAACTAGATGCTATTATTAAAGGGATGGATAGGCTAGGAGATAGAGTAGAAACAATTGAAAGGAAATCCCCTTGGGATGGTCAACCAAGCAATACTGGGAGAAATCCAAATTTCAGGAAGAACCAAAACCAAAACACTGGAAAAACTAGTCCTGATCAAAACATTAGACCTCCATTCCAGGAAAATTATGCTGAAGCCTCAACTTTTGATGAACCATTAGAAGATACTCAAATCAATTTGATGGGACTCAACAATGAATATCAAGTTTTCTTGACCCAAGAGGATCAAGAAGCTCACATTCTTAAACAATTCCAAACTCAGTCAGGTGAATCATTTGACTTTAGGGAGGGATATGATACAACCATTTATGAAGTCCACAATCAATATAATCTGAGGAGCAGAAGAATTGATGTCCCTAAAACCAATAAACAGAAAGCTACAAAACATCCTAACAAAGGTAAGACCAATACCACCCCTGTACATATTCTTTCTAGAATGGATCCTAATCCAGCTAACCCAATTATTGAAGATGTATCTGATAATCAACCAAATAACAGAGAACTCTCCACTTCTCTTCCTCCCAAAGGAAACATGGAATAACCTCCAGAAGTTGATTTGGAAACAATTTCATCCCATAACCCCTCTCCTGAAAAGGAGAAAAACACAGAGAATACAGAAGATAAAGAGAATCCAATTGTCCGAAATATAAGAACTCAAACTGAAAAACCTTTTAATTTGGAGACTGAAGTAGGCAAATTAAAAATAGTTGTTCCATTGTCTTAATTAGCTAAACATGATGTCTACCAAAGCCAAATCAGTAGATCAATGAAAATCTCTGTTAATGAAGATTCAGTAAATGTTTTTGATGACCAGCCTGAATTAATCTTTGGCCCTGAAGTGAATGGAAAACTAGTAGATGGAGGAATTCCTCCTTTCTATGTAAGTTTGAACATACATGATAAAATACTTCATAATGCCATGTTTGATTCGATTGCATCTCATAACTTAATGCCTAAATCTGTAATGGAGAAATTAGACCTAGACATCACGAGGCCACACAAAGACCTCTTTTCTTTTGATTCAATTCAGGTCAGATGTTTAGGATTAATCAAAGACTTGTGTGTATCACTAGTTCAATATCCTGCCAAAACAATCTTAATGGACATAGTAGTAGCAGATATTCCACCAAAGTATGGCATGTTATTGTCCAGGTCTTGGGGTGCAAAGCTTCAAGGATCTCTACAATTGGACATGTCTTATGCTACTATTTCAGTGTTCGGTCAGCCTAAGAAACTATACAGAGAAACCTTAATGAAATATGTTGTAAGTAGTCAGGAGAAACCCCAAAATTTCCCTATCTACTCAGTACACTCTGATATGGATTCTTTCATTCTTTACAATGTTGAAAGTGACCCCTCAAATGAATTGGAAGTTTTAGTAGTAGAACCAAAAGAAATTATAAATGAAAAGTCTAGTGTTCAAATCAAGGAAATCTCTGAGAACAATGAAACATCAGATACCCAAGAGAAACCAGAAGAAAGTAAAAAACCAGATCTCCTTATTAAACAGATTCCTGAAACTCCTGACACCAACTATGAACATCAAATTATTTGGCACTTAGAATTTGATGGTTCAGTTAACAAGTTAGGAGTAGGAGTAGGAGTTTGGGTGCAAAATCTTGAAAATAATCATGCTGAAGGCCATGCCTACATATTAAACTTTAGGTGCACCAATAATATGGCAGAATATGAAGCTCTGTTACTAGGTCTTAAACTGGTCAAAAGATTAGGGGAAATTAGGGTATCTGTCTTAGGAGATTCTGAGTTAATAGTTCAACAGATCAAAGGACAATATTCAACAAATGATCCCAGATTGAAGTATTACAGAGATACAATGATAGAGATTCTCAATACATTTCTGGAAACTAAGCTTGCCAAAATCCCAAGAAAACATAACTTGCAAGCTCATAGTCTAGCAATGTTTGCCAGCACCTGCAAATTACCATTCGAACCTAATCATCAGTTCACAGCTGAGATTAGACACAGACCAGCCATACCTGACAATTTGAAGAACTGGCAAGTGTTTGATAGTGATAAGCAGATTAACAATTTCTTGACTTTAGATGAAGAATTTTCTAGCATTAACATAGATGTAGATACAGTTAGTGAGTTTGATCAAACAAATAAAATAGAAACAAACATTTCATCAGAAAGTGAAATTCAAATGCTTCATCCAACAAAGTTTACCAACAAAGAAATGCAGGATCTTAAAGAAATGGATATTGATGAGATTATTGAAGGAGAATCTAAAGTTATCAATTTAAAAGACAATCATTTGCCTAAGGGATTAACTCCTTTGGAGGATCTCTTTGATTTTAACAATATTCCAAAGAAACCTAAGATGGAACCCTTAAAAGCAGATATTGAGGACTATAACTTGGGAACTGAAGAAAAACCGAAAATGGTAAAGCTATCTGAATCTTTGCCCCCTGACCAAAAACTCAAATATGTTGAACTAATGAGAGAATTCCAGGATGTCTTTGCTTGGAGTTATGAAGACCTGAAATCTTATGACACCTCTATAATTCAACATACAATACCTCTCAAAGAAAATCAGAAACCATTTAAGCAAAAACTCAGAAGAATTAACCCTGTACTACTGCCCTTAATCGAAAAAGAAATCAAACGAATGTATGAAGCATGGATAATTTCTCCTATCAAATTTTCAGAGTGGGTGTCTAATCTAGTACCTACTAGGAAGAAAACTGGAGAAATCAGATTATGTGTTGATTTAAGAAATGTTAATAAGGTTTCTTTGAAGAACAATTACCCTTTATCCAAGATGAATCACATTTTACAAAGGGTAGTAGGTGCTTCAAGGATTTCACTTTTAGATGGGTTCTCAGGCTATAACCAAATCCTGGTTCATCCTGATGACCAGGAAAACACTACTTTTATAATACTATGGGGCACATTCAAGTATGTCAAAATGCCATTTGGACTTAAAAATGTTGGAGCAAGGAAGGCAAACTTTTGGGCCATATCATTTCCAAATATGGCATCAGAATTGATCCTGCTAGAATAGAAGCTATTCTGCAAGTACCCCACCCTAGAAATGTCAAAGAACTTCAAGCTTTCCTAGGAAAGATTAATTTTTTGAGAAGATTCATATCTAATTTAGCTGAATTAATTAGATTGCTTAGTAATACGTTGAAAAATGATTCAAGTATTAAATGGACAGTTGAAGCCAATCAAGCCTTTGAAGAAATTAAAATGGCTTTGACCAGAACACCGGTCCTTACAAGTCCAAAGTTTGATAGAGACTTCATAATATTTTCATTTGCATCAGAACACACAATAGCAGTTGTTTTACTACAAAAGGATGATCAACGATGTGAAAAATCCATAGCCTTTTTTAGTAAAGCACTTAGGGATGCACCATTACAATACAAAATCATGGAAAAACAAGCTTTTGCTCTTGTAAAAGCTATTAAATACTTCAGAGTCTACATATTGTACTCCCATGTAATAGCCTATGTACCAAACACTGTTGTCAAAGACATCTTAACCCAGGATGGAATTGAGGGCAAAAGAGGTAAATGGATAGCTACTATATTAGAGTATGATATTGAAATAAAACCTACAAAGCTTATAAAAGGATAAGGATTGGCCAAGCTCATGACTGAAACAAATTGTCAAGCCCTAGACATTAATGAATTGGATAATGAACAGGAGATGTCGACTCCACAAATTAGCTAGGCCTTTTTAGATTCACCTTGGTATGCTGATATAATTTATGTATTATTAAACCTGCAGGCTCCTTCAGGGTTATCTAGAACAAAGAAAAGGTTTTTAAAAATGAAAGCTTCGAAGTTTTGTATTTTAGATAATGCTATTTTTTGGAAAAATCATGAAGGTATTCTATTGAATTGTTTATTAAAAGAAGAAGCTAATAAGGTTCTCCAAGAATTTCATGCAGGAGACTGTGGTGGACACCTTTACTGGAAATCAAATGCAGACAAGATCCTAAGGGCTGGATTTTATTGGCCAACCTTGTTCGCTGATGTAAAGAAATTTGTCACTGCTTGCCATAAATGTCAAATTTTTGAAGGCAAGAGAAAACTATTACCTTTACCCCTCAGACCAATTTCCACTGAAAAACCCTTCCAACAATGGGGCCTGGACTTCATTGGAGAAATCCATCCTCCCTCTTCTGGCCAACACAAATGGATTCTCACTGCCACTGACTATTTCACCAAATGGATAGAAGCCATTCCTTCCAGACAGGCCAATGACACAGTGATCATAGGATTCCTAGAAACCAACATATTGTCTAGATTTGGCTGTCCTGAGAAAATCATAACTGATAATGCTGCTGCCTTCAAATCCAAGAAAATGATAAGTTTCTGTAATAAGTATCATATTACCTTAGGCCATTCCACAACCTATTACCCTTAAGGTAATGGTCTAGCTGAGTCTTCCAACAAAAGCCTAATTAATATTATTAACAAATTATTGGAGGAGAACAAGAAAAATTGGCACAAGAAATTTACTAATGCACCATGGGCAGACAGACTCACCACCAAGAAATCTATTGGAACTAGTCCTTATGAGTTAGTCTATGGCATGGAGATTGTATTTCCTTCATCTTTAGGAGTTCCTGTAATGAAATTACTTCAAGAAGCTCAGGTGGAACCTAATGATATTCAAAGGAGGATAAACCAGACCATCCATTTGCAACAGACCAGAGAGGAAGTGTATCAAAGATCCCAAGTGTTACAAGAGAAGCTTAAGAAAATATTTGATAAAAGAACCAAGGCAGAAGATTTCTACCTTGGAGACAAAGTTTTGAGATGGGATTCGAGAAGAGAGGATAAAGGAAAACATGGGAAGTTTGACTTCTTATGGAAAGGACCTTTTATTATCCATGCCTTGCAAGGAAACAATACTTACTATCTCAAAAACTTGGATGGCACAGAAATAGAAGAAGGGCCAGTTAATGGTCGGATGTTGAAACATTACTATGATCCTACTTTTTAATGTATTCTGATTTTAACATGTATATACTATATCCTTAGTAATGTCACAGTTTGGATTGGATAGTAACTTGCTGGAGTTGAAGCCCGAAGAGAAGGCCCTAAGCTTCAGAAGTGTTACTGTCATACATACAATAAAGCAACAAGCAGAAGAAGATTTCAGAGCACAGTCAAAGTCATTCAGAGGCCATCTGACCTACTATTCTTGACTTTCCACCAGGAAAAGCCATCCCCAAGTGGAGCCAGTGTTATGCTCCTATACCAATAGGTGTCATATTTCATGATTGACTTGATGAGCTGTGAATATGTTCATACCTTTCCTTGTTGTAAAGGTTTTCCATATTATTAAAAAATCAAAAGATTTAAAAAATGTAAAGGGGGTATACCCTAAAAGAAAAATCAAAGGGTGAAAAAAATGAAATGGTCAAAAAAGTGAAAGAAAATGAACTCCACCAAAAGAAAGACCAAGGAAAGTGTGCAAGTCTAAATGCCACTACTTTTTACTCTTATGTAATAAACAAATTGTGTGCAACTTGTAACTTATGCCACAATTGGTGAACAGTCAAACAGTTTAAACTTGACTAGTTCATATTTTCAATTTTATGTTTTAGAGATAGAGAATAAAATCTGACCAAACTGTTTAATCTTGGCAGATAAGTAGATAGGTAGAGTGAAAAAAAGGAGCTCAATAGTTTAATCAAAGCCCTTGGATGTAATAAGATTAGACTTAGATAGATTTCTATATGTAAAAGAAGAAGTGTGTTAAGGGTTTACCAGTCCAAGTGCACCCTAATAAAGAAGAAAAAATGTCAGGCTAAAGTAGGTAGGGTAGGTAGATGATGTTGCAGAAATACTTGTGATGGATAATGTCTCTAAATGTGTTAATTTTCACTTTTATCACATGGGCAAGGTAGACATTACACTTGATGCAATTCAAGCAAGACAAGTCAAATACTTAACTTCCCTTCTCATTTTTCCCTAAAGATTTCACTAATTCCCCCAAAGTACTATGGTTTTTGAAAATTAAAGGGGCTCAAAGCATTTCTCTGACTTCTGGAGGGACTGGACCCTCGGCCCAATAATTTAAAAAATCCTAAAGTACTTAAAATCATCATTCATTCACTTTCATAAGTCTTTTCCTAAGTAAAATTCTATTTTACTTAGGAAAAATACACAATATTACATAAAATCCCCTTTTCACCAAAGCCTAAGTTAAATATACACTCTAAATATTTTACTTGGCGCTTTATTACATTTTCATATTAATTTCTAACACATATTATATAACTCCCGATGAAAGTTCACCCTTTCCCGTATTACTAAAATATATATAAATCCCGAAATATTAATATCCCGCCCCCATTGGTTAATTATAACCCTAAGTATGTTTTAAACTGGAATTAACTAGTTAACCCGTAACTAGTTAATAACCCTGATCTCCCGTTGCATTAACAAGGAATTAATTAACCCCCAAGGTTAATTAAGAACCTCCCCCCCATTCATAATCACCCCGATATGATTAATTAACTTGTTAATTATATTGGGCCCGCTGCAGTTAAAACTCCACCGTATCACTCGCCCGTCCACCGTCTGATCCCATCCCCATCATCCGACAGTCGTTATTAATATAGCACCCCCCTTGGTGACCGTGTGATCACCAGGTGGTTTCCCTCCCGTACCCCTGCCACGCGTCATGCAATCAGTGGAATCGTTGGCTCCCGGCCGAAACCTGCCTGCCTCCAAAAGCGGTGCGATCAAATACCGCTTACTGCCCTCCACATACGACAAAGTGTCATGTCTTGCTTACGTCATCCCCCAAAATAAAAATAAAGCCCCGCCAACCTTAATTTTGTGAATAAAACCGACGAAATGTTGTTTTCATTGTTTCATACGACAAACTGTGTTCCCATGAAAAGCAATGTCCAAGTCAACCGTTGAAGCTTTTCAACCGCCACCTGGTCAGAAAATTTGCAGTGATGCCATCCGGAACCTGTTATCCATCCTGCCATTGCACTGTTCACTTCCCCAATACAGGTATTTACCCATTTCCACCGAAACCCTGCAAGTTTTGGTTTTACACTGAATATTCCACAGAAAAAGACCAATTTCACTATAAATTCAGTCTTTGTTTCACTATATAGGTTCCCAAAACCTGTTGTTTTGACTATTTTTCATAGAAAACCCAAATTCCATTTCTAAATCCACAAGAACCAGAGATGGAAACCCCTATAACTCTGAATGTCGTACCTATGAATGCTCCTCACAAAGATTAAGATTATCTGCCTCTGGTCAATAAATATTTTCATATAAAAGACTTATCCGGTAATGAAAACCACCTTAAGATCTTTTGCCAAGTCAGAGATAGTTATCTAAATGGCTCTGACATCTTAGGACTGTGGGAATCCAACCTTCCCATGTACTTCCTCCCTTCAGTCCATGTTTTCCCATATATAATTCATCACTGCTATGCCAATTATGAATCTAACCAAAGAGCAGTCATGTCCCCAAGTCAAACGGTCCTTTTTCCGATAACTGCTCAGTCCATCAATGAAATGCTGAAATTCCACTCCAGTCAAGCTCTCACTCCCATTTATATGGGATACTTACTTGAGAAATCTTCCTAATTGTCTCAATCAGAACTAACTCGCATCTGTTAGATGTTCATGGACCCTAAACACAAACCTAAAATCCCACCTCCTTATCTGCAGACTTTCTTTACAGATATAGGAAAACTTATTGTTGATATGATAGCCTCAATCATGGGATTCAACTCCGGAGAGTATGTTGATGATGTAACCTTAGTGTTGTTGTCAATTTTTACTCCTGGACAACCCCCTGCTGTTAAATATGATTATGCCTCCTATATTTCCAATAAAATCCATGACCAATTCCTAAGACTGGACAATGAAGGAGTCTTCAAATGCACTACTTTCATCTATCATCTTATGTTGTATTATCAGTCAGACAACTTCCCTTTCCATGCCAAAAAACTTGACACCAGAGGCAATCCAAGGTCTGTCATCTTTTGGAGTCTCATCTTCCATAATTCCATTGAGACCCCTTACACCTAAAATGAGTTCATTGACCTATTTGTCCATCTAGCAACCACTTTACTGACAGGAGTTTCCCCTCCTAGGATCAATGGTGATATGAAGGAAATCCTCCAGCTCTCCAAGCAGTACATGATAGATGACTGGTACCTATATAAGGATCATACAGAAATCAGGATTTATGGGTGTGAACTCTGCCCTTTTAAGCTACCAAAGTATGTTCCAATGAGACTCTTCGCATTGGAATATTTCAGGCAAATGATAAATGCAGACCTAGTCCATTTTTGTAATTCCAAGAAGAAAGATCAACTTAGAATCAAGAACCAACTAGGCCCTTTTGTCTGCAACACTAGGGAAGAATGGAAGGAAGCAGAAATTTTTTTAGAAGAGCATCTTAAGTTACAAAAGAGTTTTGGGTGGAAACCATATGACCCTAACAACATTATATGTGATATAAGAATGAAGAACAGGTTGTCCACATATATTCACCATAGGATTTCAGAAATTGAACAATATGCAAATATGGATGAATGGAGGGAAGGAACCCTAGTAGAGCATGATAGTGAACAGGTCAATTTTGAGAAAGTTATGAGAAATCTTGAGAAAACACTTGACCTGGATTCTTTTGGACAGGTACCATTTAAATTATCTCAAAGATCAGGAGTTGGTGCATCTACTACTGGAACCTCTCAGCAACCTTCACAGGGAACAAGTACACCAGTCACAGGAACATTAAAGGACAAGGAATTAGAGACCAGCTTCCAAATCATAGAACAGTCTACAATGTCTAAGAAGCCTGAAACTTCCAAGGAACAGGCTCGAATACATACTCCTCCCACTCAGATCAATATGGGAGAGCCTCCAGTTCTGCAAACTCCTCTAAATGAGGAAAGAAACAAAAAGAGAGACAGGGAAACAACTACCCCTACCAGTGAACCATCAAGACAGCCTGGAACAAAGAGACAAAGACTAAATCCCCTATCAGAAGAGGAATTTGCAGAAGAAATTACAGATAGTAAGAGGGAAAAAAGATTGGAAAGTCAACAAACTTTCCCAGCAGGAGGAACATCCACTAGCTCTCAGAGGTAGGAGCTAGAAAAGCAGCAAAGTGCAGAGATATCTTATTTTAGGCCACCAGGGACTGATGCCTCAGATATTAAGAAAATATTCACAAAAATAAAATCTAGGAATGATCCATTGAGGCTGCAGTTTTATAACCAATATTTGAAGATGGCTCCCACAAATCAACAGAAATTGATGTCAGCCTATGACATCAAAGAAGGCAAGATGATAATGAGCTATTTTAAGCCAAAGGTGTAGCAGCCTAAATCAGCAACAGATTATCTCAGAACAAATTTTGAATTTATGGCCAAGGATATTCATCCTTTGGATCAGATTGAGTTGCATAAACAAACTGGAGAAATGATTTACTCAACCTTGATTGGTAAGGAAATGATGGCCCATAGGTTGCAGAATTCTTTGGATAATACTACTGCTCAACTACACTTGGAGAAGGCCTCCTCTCGGGCCAAAGATAATAGAATAAAATCCTTAGAAGAAATAATTATTGGATTGGGCCATCATCCCAAAGATGCAAAGGCTACAGAAGCCTTGATAGAAAAGAAAGATGAAGACATCGCTGCCCTAAGGAAGCAACTAAAACTGCCACCTTCAAGGCATCCACAGACTGATGAGGTTAGAAAGCAAAAATCTGAAGAAGAGCTGATGGATTTACTCTTAAAGCTCAAAGAACGACTAAATGATATTGAACAAGAGCTTGAAAAAGCATTGAAGGACAAGCAGGGAGAGTCGACCTCTCCGCCTCCTAATGTAATACCAGTAGTATCAACAGTAGTCCCATCAACTCTTGGAGCAACATTGGCACCAAATATTCCAACAGTCACAACAAAGGTCGTTACAGGTACAGGAACAACAAGAATAGCAGGAGTAGCACAGGGCAGCACTACTAATTTGAGCACAGAAGAGTTAATAAAATCAATGGAGGACTTGAAACTACAAGTATCAGAACTAAATAAGGTAAAGGAGCAATATGCCAAAATGGAATGAAGCTATGGTCTCTCAAAGATAAATGTTGCAAAAAAGACAAGAGAGATTAAAGTGTTAGAAAACAAAGTGAAATCATTGGAGAAAGATCTTACTTTTGACAAGCCTCTGTCAGAAATTAAGAAAATTCTTTGGGCTAACATCATTCAATCCATAAATGATGTTTGGCCATCCATCTAAGTAATTTTTGAGCATATTGATCTTGTGAAGGCAGCCCAAGAAGAAGTCTAAAGAACAAAAGCAGAATTAGGAAAAATGCCTGAGGAAGCCAACAGGCTCATATATTTTTTGAATACTAGAAATAAAGAACGGATGGAAGAATTAGGCATTAACGACATAACATAAACCATTTTGGAAATCAAAAGGGTATTAACCAATAAAATTTTGATGCAGAATTTAGAAAGAAGATGTCAGGACATGCAGGCAGAGATTAATGCTTTTATGGAGAAGTTTGATATTTTGCAGGGTAAAGGGCTACCCAATCCTTTAGTGATTAATGATAGATTAATGAGGCATAAAGATTATGTGGAGAAATTGAATAAGTATGCAGGCAACCAAGTAGGTTCATCAACAAGTGCATCAGGAATAAAAGCATTGCCTACAGGCAGAGTTCTCTATGACAGCCTAGAGAACTTATTCTATGTCGAGCATGAATTGAAGCATTTGTTCCCAATTCAGCCTACATTTTTCAGGTATACAGAAACAGATTAAACCCTCAGAAAGCTTCAGAAAACCAGAATACCATAGCCAAAATGGTGGGAAGAAATGCTTGAAATTTTGTAATTTATTCTAGGTAAAAGGTAAATTTTGATTTTTACTACAGTCAATGAAGGTAAAGAGGACGAAAAGAGATAAACAGGTAAAGGGTATCAGATGCAGGTAAAGTGTATCAGTAGGAAGATCAAAACAGAGCAGCCAGCACATAATTACACAAAGGACAACAAGAGGCCAAATCATAGGGCCTAACTCTAGCACATTCTCGAGAATAGGGACAACAAACCATTCGGTTGCCTTATCTGTCATCTATGAGGTCTTTTGGCCCTATTTTCTTGAAAGATATGATTAGTCATCCCAGTTTATATCTCACTTTGTTATGAGATATTTCATTGTAAATTTTTTTGTATAAATACTCCCTCAATTGGAGTATTGAGGGTGGATTCTTAGACATTGCTGTAATATTGATTATTTTGGAATAAAGTGCTTATTGGACCAACTTTTATATGGCTTGCTAGATAAAGAATTGATGCAAATGACTTTCCATGGATTTCTTGAATCAAACAGCGGATCAATAAGTCCTATATACCTTATGTTTTAAAGTTTTCTTCATTCATTATATCATCTATGTTTCATATCTGAATGATAAGTGAAAAAGAGTAATTCGGAATATGCTTGATTGCACTCTGTTTTCAATCGTTATTATTCTCTATGTTTTCTTTTGAATTAGGATAAACAGTGAAATCTTAATTGCTCATGTTTTCTAGTTCGTCCATTTTGATTATTTAGTAAAGAATACTTAACTGCTCTTTATTAGTAATCATTCAAGTTCCCTCTTTAAATAGGCCGAAGGATTCTTAACTGCCCTTCACCCATTTTGAGCCCATTCCATCTATCCCAAGTCTCTACTTGTTTCCCTATTTGACCATCTTGCCCTGTGAAACCATCTTTTGTTAAGAAACCAAGTCCAGTTAAGCCATATTCTTTGACTCCATTAGCCCAATGGCCTAAGCTACTCAGTTTTACCCCTCTGCTATTGAATCTCACCACCCAAACTCAAACAAAACCCCTAAACTTCATAACTAGCCTAACATCTTTCAAAACCAAGCTAAATCATAAAGAGAGATCCCTCTTTGGGCACAGATTGGCTAGATTATGTACCTAAAAGTTGGTTTGTGGTTACCTCAGACCCCTTTCCTCTTCCCAACAACTTCAAGGAAAAGCTAAGTGATAACAATGCCCTCATAAAGAATGGCACTTGGAAGCTGGTTGATCCTGTATTAGGAACCAAACCAATTGGCTGCAAGTGGGTCTACAAGAACAAGTATAAAGCTAATGGCTCACTTGACAAGCACAAAGCCAGGCTTGTGGCAAAAGGTTTTGCACAGAAGGAAGGGTTCGATTATGAGGAGACTTTTTCCACCACAGCAAAATGGGCTACCATCCAGACACTCTTTGCCCTAGCAGCTTAGAATGGTTGGAAAGTCCATCAAATGGATGTAAAAACTGCTTTCTTAAATGGAGGTCTAAAAGAGAATGTTTTTATGTCCCATCCTGAAGGATTTGCTGTAAAAGGACATGAACATAAAGTATGCAAACTTGTGAAATCCTTGTATGGCCTCAAACAAGCACCGTGAGCTTGGTATGAAAAACTAACTGAGCATCTTCTGAAACTCAATTTCAAACATTATGATCTTGATGATGCAATTTTATTTGTCAAGAAAGTTGGCAAAACAATTGTATATCTTGTGGTATATGTAGATGATCTTTTGATGACAGGGAACAATGAAAGCTACATTGCATCCATAAAGAAGGAATTGGGGAAAAGTTTTGAAATCACTGATTTGGGATATGTTCATTACTATCTTGGTATTGAAGTAACTCAACATCCGAAGTCCATATTTCTTTCTCAAAAGAAGTACATTGAAGATCTGTTGAATAGGTTTGGAATGACGAATGAAATCCTCTTACTACTCCAGTGGAACAAAACTTAAATCTCACATCTATTGAAGGAAAAGAATTTGAGGATGCAACAAAGTATAGATAGCTTGTAGGAAGTCTCAACTACCTAACTACTACCAGACCAGACATTTCGTTTGCTATAGGAATCCTCTCTAGGTTTATGTAAAAGCCTTGTGAGGGACACTAGTCCACTGCAAAAAGAGTTCTAAGGTACTTGAAGGGAACTCAAGACTTTGGAATCAAGTATACATAGGTGGACGACTTCATCTTGATTGGATACTTTGATTCAGACTTCGATGGAGACAAAGAAACTAGGGTATCTACTTTAGGATATGCTATGAGTCTTGGATCAGAAGTTGTCTCCTGGAGATCACACAAACAATCAGTTCCAGCAGGTTCCACAACAAAAGCAGAATATGTGGCAGCAGTTGAGGCAACAAAAGAAATTGTGTGGCTCAGGAAAATTCTTGAAGATTTGCAGGTAAAACAAGTACAATCAATTCCACTCATGATTGACAATACCTCTACAATAAAGTTGGCCAAGAACCCAAAGTTCCATGATCGAACAAAGCACATCAATACTAAATATCATCTTATTCGACATCATGTTGAGGCCAAAACAATCCATCTCCGCCATTGTTCCACAAACGAGAAAATTGCAGAAATCTTCACCAAAGCGCTTGGAAGAGAAAAGCTTGAAAGATTCAGAACGATGCTTGGACTCACGAACATCCCTTCAGATTAAGGGGGGGAGTGTTGACACCTACTCATCAGGATTGGGTGAATAACTGTAAATAAATAATAGAGAATATGAATAGTCACCGAGAGATGAAATGAACAGTCTCTCCCTCATGTATATAATAAACACCAAACTAAATGAAATAAACGAATTATTTCGAGGAGTTACTGCCTGGTTTGACACGATGATAGAATTTTGGGAAGGGTGATAGTGAGAATGGATACAAAGGTATTGATCAATGTGAGTCTTTTTTCTTATAAACTTGGTGGGCGAGGATGCCATTAAGATAACAAGTAATGGGAACATATAAACAGGGAAGAGAGTTTTCAGTTTGGATTTTGATAGTAAATTATACATGGGGAAAATGTTTTTAAGATGGTTAAAGAAAGAAGTTAGAGAGAAATGTTTGTTGGTGCATTGTTGATCTCCAAATTGTCTCAACAATAAAGAACAATTTAGAAATAACTTCACTGAGGATCTAAGGATCCTTCCACTTTAGGATAGAGAATGGTCCTCTCTATCCATAGGGGGTATTCCCTATATTTAATATTATTTAAATAGATGTTTTATCACAAAAAATAAATGTAGCCAAAATATACATAATAGATTGTTTTAAATAAAAGAATATCTCAATTTGTATTCCTCAGATAATATTCATATTAGGAGGAAAGGTGGATCAAATTATATTATCGCAGTTCAAACAATTGATCAAGTCAATAGAATAAACTACTAGTTCAAATCAGAAAATAGGAACGCAAAACAATTGAAACGAACACTACAAAGATGTTATAGATATTAAATTACAAAACATAAAATTGTAGAGGCATCACGATTTGGTCAGTGCATCAAGTGTATTCAAACTAAAAAAATAAAAAGGCACAAATCCGACAAAAGGCCCTTTTTACTATTGGTGGTAAAAATTACCATGGGAAAAACCCCATAACCTAAGCCTAATGCATTTCCCTAGTCTTTTCATTTTGCGCTTTGACCCTTAGTGAATTTCCTACATAATTTCCTTCAATGCGGTGCTCCTTTGAGTAAATCCCAAAACCTTTCCTTAAAACACTGCTCCAATAGCCCCCCTACACTTACTTGTGGCTCGTTTAGAGCCACTCAATCCTTTTTTGGTTCCATCCATCTTTCGTCCTCATTGCAATAAGATGGTCTCCTATTCTTCACCCTAGCTACATCTTCTTTAGCCAAAATTTGGTGTGCTACTCCTACAATAATCTCCAATTTTTATTTCTCCCATCACTTAACATCACATTGCAAGTATAAGGTATTTACTTCCTACTTAAGGTTCTACAACCCATTTTTTGAAATATTTTTGGCCCCAAACTATTGTGTGTAAACTCTTCATAAATATTTTCATGTGACCTCTTAGTTGAAGTATGGTTGATTCCTTCTTAATGTTGTAGTCAAATTAAGTTTGACCATCTTCAAACTGCTTGTTAGTATGGATAAACCTTTGTTGGTCTAGGGATTAGACAAAATAAAAACATGTAATTCCCCAATGCAATCTTAGAACTATTGTTGTGCTTGGCTTCCTCAATGGTATACATACTCTGCGAAATTGGCCCTGTAATGCATCAGTCAAACTTGCTCTCATAGTTGGACTTTTTGTAGACTATGTGAAGTCTTAAGATGGCCCTGACATCTTAGATCTATTCTTCTTCTACATTGCTTGTCCAGTTGTTTTTGTCATTGGATCTTCTAATTGGTTTTTAACTCTACAATTATTATTTTCTACCAATTTGTCTTTCTTATGACTCTCTCTTCCCTCCATTTCCCTTAGACATAATGAACTTGTTCGACTGGATGTCCACCATTTTTGTTTGGATAACATGTTGCGTCATAATTTCAAATTAGTCAACCTTGATATCATATCACATCATATTTAATTCTCTGTATGTATTTGCTTAGTGCGCGTACTTGGGTGTCTTATTCACAACTATTATTGTCAGATCTGTCGGTTTGAATACATCCTTGTCATTATAATGCACTCATGTTATTATTCATGAGGTGAATCTTCAAATTTTATTTGGCTAACCATTCCATTGCATGTGGTTATTTCTGATAGTTTTTTGGTGCCTCTTCTTTTTCCATCTTCCTGCTTTTTCCCTTTTGTTTGTGCAGCCTTCTACTAGTTCGTCATTGATATTTTCTAAATGGCTAACTCTTGCCTTTATCACGCTCCCAATCATATATGGGCCTAGCCAATGCATTTCAAAATTACTCATTTGCTTCAAAAACTTACTGTCATGCAACAATACCAAGTCCCCCGGTTGAAATTCTCTTTGTTTTATACATTTGTCATGCCAAGATTTGTTGCACACCTTTTTCACATTCTGATGAAATATTTCCATTGTGTGATCTTCCTACAACTATAGAAACTCTAATACTCTCTACTCCACTGCACCCGAATCCGTCAATTTTGTCATGGCAACAATGCACAGACATGGTATGAGAAACTCCATAGGCATTATTGCCTCTTGTCCGTAGACTAATCTAAAGGGTGTCTTCCCTGTCAATTTATTATAGATGGTCTTATAATCCCATAAAACTATCAGAATCCTTAGATCCCAATCATCACGAGTCACATTACATAATTTTGTCAACATGTTCCCCAAAATCTTATTGAAGGCTTTAACGATACTATTGGCTTGGGGGCAATAAGGAGTACTCTTCTGATGGTAGATTTGAAACTCCTTTTTCGCGGTAGAAATTATCTTATTCAAAAATTGAGTACCTTGATCACTCATTAGTACTTTAGGACATCCAAGCCTTGTGATTGTCTTCTCAAATAGAAACCATGTGGCTATCTTTGAGCTGCAATCTCTGACAAGTTCTACCTCAACCCATATTGTAAGGTAGTCTATCACAATGATGGTATATCTAGCTCTGATCTTCTTGCTGGTGGGTTGACTAGTCAAATGAAATCTTTTTCTGACTTATAAAATGGTTGTTGTTTTACTTGCGAAACTAGTGGCATCTCATCCCTTCTAGACAATTTTCCAACTCTCTGGCATATGTCACAATTTTAATAAAATTCTTTGGCATCGTTATGGAGAGTGGACCACTAGAGTCTTGCATAGAGGATCTTCTGCATGGTAGCTTCCCCTGCATAGCGACCCTTATAACTCCTTCGTGTGCTTATAAAAGTATTAAAGGTCTTTTTTGTTCTAACACACAATGGTGAATTATGTCATCTGTCCCTAACTAGTATAAATATCCTACCAGTTGATTTTGTGTTGTCTTCACCACTAGTTGTTTCTTCTGCACCATTATGTAATCTATTGGGGCTACTCCTATACTAAGAAATCAGGTAATATTTGTAAAGTTAGTTTCAATCATTTTTACTACAAACAAGTGAGCATATGGAAAATTATCATTAAGGTTTCATGCATCTTCTCCTATCAAAATGCACAATAAATGATATAGTCTTGTACTGAATCTCCCTAATTTCACCACAACCTCAAAGTCATATTCTTGAAAAATCAACAACCATATGCATATCATTCCCACTAACATTGGCTTGTTGACTAAATATCTCGACACAAATTTATCTATGTACATTTCAAAGTGTGACCCAAGCAGATAACGTCTAAACTTTTGCAGTGCATAATCCATCACCAATCCTTCTCATTCTGAAGTGGTGTAATTTTGTTTCATTGTTGAAAGTTCCCCGCTAGAAAATGTAATTAGGTAGTCTATATCCCCTTCCTCTGAATAAACAAAATCTACGCCCGAAGTTATGGATGATGCATCGACACGAATGTGGAACTTCTTTTCCAATCTGGAAAAAGTAAAATTGACCTGAAAACAAACTTTTCCTTCAAAATATCTAAAGCCTACTCACATTCTTATTCCATTGAAACTTAACTTATTTCTTCAACATTTTCTCCAAGGGGGTTGTAATCTTGGAATATCCTATATGAAATTTCTAGAGTAACGTGTATGGGCCAAAGTCATGTGCAATTGTCGCATGGATGTTGGTGTAGGTAAGTCTGCTATAACAACAAAACTTATTTCTTCAACATTTTCTCCAAGGGGGTTGTAATCTTGGAATATCCTATATGAAATTTCTAGAGTAACGTGTATGGGCCAAAGTCGTGTGCAATTGTCGCATTGATGTTGGTGGAGGTAAGTCTTCTATAACAACAACCTTCGCAGGGTCAACTAATAGACCTTGCTTGCATACTACATCGCCCAAAAAAATACCAAATTGCCAGTAGAAGATGCACTTTTTCAAGTTTAAGGAGAATTGTAATTATCTACCTCTGTCCAACATTAAGTGCATAACCTCAATATGTTTCTCTAAGAGATTGAATTTTGTCCAATCATCAAAGTATGCCTCTAGAAACTTATGAATGAAATCCTTGAAGGTTATCACCAACACTTTAGAAAATATTGCAGATGCATTCTTCATAACAAAAGATGACAATATATTGGAACGATCCACATTCTATTGCAAAAGTGGCCTTGTGCCTATCTTTTAGCGTGATCTTGATTTGATGGTACTTTGAAAATCCATCTGTGAAGGAGTAAACTTCTTTTCCTCCTATATTATCCAACACTTCATCTATAAATTGGCTAGGGCTTGTCTTCTTATCCTACACCACCACTAGACTTACACAATTAATTTTTTCTATTGGTTCAATAGTCCCATCTTCCAATAGTATGTATATTTATTTCTTCACTTTATGATTATAGGTTGGATTTAACCTGTAATGTCTTTGTTTAATTGGATTTTCATCTAAATTCAAAGGGACCCTCATTTCTTCGAGCCTAGCTATACCTTTCATCTCTGAAAAAGTGGTTGGGAATAAGTGTTAAACAAGATAAAATAATAGATAATGTATGAATGATAAAACGTTGAATACGTTATTATTCACAAAGATATACATTTAGAATACATCCTTATGACCGTTGGTTTCATATTCCAAGGTCTCTTAGACTTCGGTGACTATTCACATTCCACCACACCAACAATTAGTGGATTAGGTGTCCAACATTCTCCCCCCCCCAACCCCCTAATCTGAAGGGGTATATAAAAGTCCAATAAGAGAGCTATAATACAACAATGCATGACAACAATAGGTTATCTGAGATGAAGGTATAAGGTGGGAGAACTCAAGGTCTTGACTAGTGGTGGTTTAAGGATGACCACCAATGCTAGAACGTTTAGTACAATTCCTGGAACTCTTCTAAATATGGCTAGAAACTGAAGTCTTCTGCTAGAGGAAATGATTCTTATTATTGTGAAAAGGTATACCTTTGGGGTCTCAACTTGGAATGCTTAATGCAGTTCCTAGAATAGTTCCAAATCTGGCAAGAAGTTGTTAGTCTTATGCTAGAGGAAGTGTCTCTGATGCTGTGAAGAGGGAGACCATCAACCTAAAAAAGGGAGGTCTCAACCCGCATAAAAAAGGGAGAACTTCAACTTGAAAAGTGAGGTATAAACCTACAGTGGTTTAAGGAATGCCACCAACCAAAGGCATGCTCATGGGCTTCTTTATCTCTAGCTAGAACTCTGAATGAAGGTATGGGTGTCTCTGGTTGTAGGCTCAGGCAATGGGTTCATGTTGTCACTCAGGTTTGCTTGATGTATTTGTCAAGCTTGTAGATGACCATCAATTCCCCCCCTGTTAGATACAAGGTGAGAAGATGAAGTGATATAAATTGCAAGACTTTTCAAAACTCGAGAACAAATTCTGTGATATGAGCGAATATCTTCTTGGTTGTAGAAGCCCATTACCAAGAAGTGATCCATCCAAGGTGAATATTTTTTCTTGTAGAAGGCTTGTTTTAGAAGCATTTGTTTGATGATGAGTGTGCTGACCACAATGCTCACACGAATGAACATCAAAGCAATGATATTTCACATGGCCAACCTTTTCATAATGTTGGCATCTACAAAATTGTTATTATGGAGGAGTACGTAGATATGTGTTGTCCTTAAGTGATATGAAATTGGACGGGAACTTGTCCTTCATAAAAATTGATAGTCCTTAGATGATTTGCAAGTAAAAATTGGTCTTATTATATCAACAAATTTTATGGTCTCTTCAAGGATAATGAGTTAGTTTTCATGTGAAGCTTAAACAAGCAAAATATCATCATTTAACTCATAAAGGCAAACATGAAGAGAGACAACACAAAATTTGCTAATAGAGTTCACACTTCCTGTGCTACACCTTCGGGCCTACTAACACATAGACCACTCCATAGATTTTAGTGATAAAAGAGTACATGAAATGTATTGACAAATGAGTAGCTAGTTTCTCCTTCAAGGAAACATTATCCTGCAAAGAACTCTCGCTTGAAAAAGCATGATCACCTATAGTCAGTCATGAAACAATCAACAAGAAAAGGGCTCTCACATCAAGACGTTATACTACATTTGAAAAAAGAGCGTAAATGTACAACAACTCCAAATTGAAGTAATAAAAGAGAGCTTTACTAAAAAATACATAATGAGAAAATACAAAAATGAGTTGCACCATAAAATTCACAGCTACTGCAGATAAGTTATGAAGGTTGGAAAACCCCTACAAGGTCCTCTCCATGCTCAAAAGCCTTCAAAAACTGCTTCAAACCACTGATTGTCCCTCACACCCATAGAATCAAACCTGCAAAAACTCTTTCCAGAAGTGCTCCAATCAATAAATATAGGCTTCCATTGGATTCAGAATGTCCAAAAATCCATATCAAGGCTCTTCGTGGGCTCAAAAAGGCCAAAACCTCATCAAGTTATGACTCTCCCAAGTTTTTTCCTACTATTTGTCCTCCAAATTGGACCAACATGCAAAATAAGTGATATTTTTACCCTTTTATCTGCTCGGGAGGCGAAAAAATCACTCGCAACCAGTGCAAATTTTTGCTTAGTTTAAATGCCCAATAACCCCTCAAGCACAAATCAAGGGTCACATGGGTGCCATAAGGCTGAGGGTTGGGCAAACGGTCTGCCCTTGTCAGCCTTGGCACCTTTTCCTCCGGGTTCTTGGTCACATGGGTTAATGTGGCCAGGGGTCGGGGCCAACCACCAACCCTCGCCTCTCTACACTTGTTGTCGTTGGTTGCGGTCATATGTCGACCATAGGGCCGAGGGTTGGGGCTAACAACTTGCCCCCGCTGCTAAAGCCCTAACTCCTCCGCCTATGGTTATATGTGGCACCATGGGACCGGGGCTAGGGTCCAACGCTTTGCCCTGTCCATTTAACATTTGAGGTCACTTGTACAATGATATGACTTGGGGCTAGGGCTTATAACCCACTCTCTCCGCCATCACCCTAGACACTTCGCACATGGTCCAGTGGATGGAAATGTGACCAAGGGCCAGGGGCTAGTCCCCGAGCCCTACCCTCGATTCATCAAAAATCATGTGGAGGTGTCAAAGATCGGGGGCTAGGGCTAAAACCGAACCCCTCTCCCCCATAGGGCAAATCATAACTCTTTATCAATAACCTAGTGCCATTATATGGTAAGAAACATTTGATGGCATGTTGGTGGAGGTCGGCAGTGATCTATGGCAGCTCGCTGGTTCGATCCCGCCGCGGTCTGCAGGCCAAACCATAAAATTTTATCCAACCCCGAGGTGCCATGTGGTGGGCTTTGGTTGGGCCATGTGGCAACCTCTAATTGGACCTCCAAAATTGACATCACCTAATCAAATGCCACCAAGTGGACCAATAACAGAGAGACACTTGTCCAGCCCACATTGGTTCTTCACCTAGTTGTATGCCTAGTCAACATCTTGACATCAATAGTACAGACTGCTCAGTCAACACACTTGCAAATTTTTTAGTTGTTGGCTAAATGATCAGAACTTCATAACTTGAGCATACAAGATCGATTTTTAGCGAGTTCAAGTGGTGTTGGATTCAGAATGACGAGCACTACGATCCGACACCGGTTTCGAAAGATTCTACACACTTTCATGTTTGAGCAATTTTTTTTTTTATCTCCGGATCATACCTCCTCACTAAGAACTTTTGGACTCCAAAAATTTATTTTCTCATAGTAAACAAAATGAGGAAAAAGCTCAAAACTTTCCAAATCTCAATCCTTAATGTTATGTTTTCAATTGGTGCCTTCAAGCTCCAATCAAGGTACTCCACCTATCCTTTGTGTGAATTCTTTCCCTTCCTATCAAGAATCGAGCCACAGTTCTTAAAACCATGCAGGAACAAAAACATCGATGGATGGAATTTGAAAACTATCTTCAAACCCATCTTTCATGGCTCAAACAACTTCATCTTGAAGTTCCCTTGTTTAAGACAAATTTAAATTTCCATCTTGGAAATCAGAAGCAATTCAATGCTTGCCATGCACTAATTCAACTTTGCTTTACTGTCCTCAAACTGTGCTTGTACACAAAAGTGCTCTGGCTACAATAATTCAATGACACATTTGGCTTTGTCCACAAAAACATAGTAATTTCTTTTACAATATTTATCAAAGATTTTATTCACAACAAGCTTCATCTTGAAACACTTGTATCGGTGAGTACATGACATAACTGTAGACATATTGGATGACAAACACTGTTCATCCCAAAAATTCCTCAAACAATTGGACTCATAAACAAGCCAACATAAAATGACATGACAATGAAAAACATACTTGTTGCAAATAGTGATTATTCTTGTTTCACTTTAAAAAATACACAAAACAGGTAATGAACAACAAGTATTTACAATTTACAAAGCAACAAACTATACAAAACATTCTACCCAATATTTTCCTCTCTTAGGCTTATGGGTTCTCTTTCTACATCTATTATGCTTTGAAGGTTGCCTTAGGAACTATGCTAGTATCCTCTTTGCCACATGTTGCTTTCCTTGCATTGGATTGCACGACCTCTTTATCCTTTATTGAATTGAGGCTTCTGTGATCCATAATAGTTGTAAGCAGAACTTCGGCGAAAATCACATGAGGAAAGACCTTTGTCGATGTGTTTCGAACCAACCATTGGTTGGTTCGAAACGCGTCAACAAAGGTCTTTCCTCATGTGATTTTCGCCGAAGTTCTGCTTACAACTCTTTATCCTTCTTGGGACAAAATTCTAGATGAAGTTTCCAACACCTTTCATTCCCATGCCCGTTTATGTTACAATGGGTACATAAAAACTTCCGCTTGCCCATTGACAAGTAAATCTTCAAATCTGAGGGAGGCTCTTCATGATTAATGCCAAGCATTTGGTCCATTCTTTTGACCATCACTTTGCGTTGCTCACAATCAGCCACACAATGGTTAGCTGCATTACAAAAAGTGCAAGGATACACATCCCACAAACATTTAAAATTACCAACATTTGGAAAATTCCCATGACACTAATACCTATCCCTTGGGCTGTAACTTTGATGATGAGAACTGGACGATGACATACAAAGTCCTTTAAAACATTCATCTCCCTTAGGAGACAAATTTCCATTATCACTACCATATCGGTGTGACATATCATCATATGATGATTTTTTTGCCTCTGAAAGCTTAGAACACTCTCCAAACTCTCTATGACCATAACCCAATCCTTCATATCTTGGTCTCTCCTTTACCCTTATAGGATTGGTGATACCTTGAACATTGATTCTGAGGCATCCTCCTTCATAACCCATCTGAGCTAGCAACTTCATACCAATGCCTTTAATATGATGTTCAAAGGCTGCAAAAGATGTGTTACTAACATAAACTGCAGGATTTGAACTCAGGAGATGTTGATTACCTCCTTGGATTTGCCAACCATTTTTTCTGCTTTAGATGTTGATGGGAAATTTGAAGATGACTCAGTCCACCCACTTTTACCAACATGCATAGAATGAGAATCTTTGAGATGTTGACAAAAATCACACGCATCATTCTCCACATAGGGTCCATAACATGTGTTTGGACCATGCCCACATATTGGCTTCATCTTGGAGGAATTCTTTGCTACTTCTGGAGTGGAACTCTCACCAAAATTTTCCTCAAGCACATGCTGCAACTAAAGGTGCATATGCCTCTTCTCCTCTTCAGTAATTCTTAGCAATCTCCTCAATTCAACATTCTCCGTTCAAAGAGACAAGTTAATCTCCTATAACTCATGGAGACTTTCCAATTTCTTTCCCATACCTGCATCTTGGCCAGAACCAACTCTGATACCAATGGATCTGAAATTGGAGGGGAACTTCTCTTTCCTAAAAATTGATCATCCTCTCACACTTTGCAAGTAAAAATGGGTCTTATAATTAACAAGTTTTATGGTCTCTTCAAGGATAATGAGTTAGTTTTCATGTGAACTTTAGACAAGCAACATATCATCATTTCACTCTTAAAGGAAAACATGAAGAGAGACAACTAGATGTTTATGTCAATAGAACTTTGATCCCCCGACTATCTAAAACAACAAGATATGCAGTCGGAGTCGCCACCTTGCTCATGAGCCTTCTGAAAATGCAAAGATCTCTATACTCCTGACTTCACAAGTTTCACAGTAAATTCTAGGAAATCTTCACTGTAACCGCCACAAAAAATCATGGAATCGAGGTTGGTAGACAATTTAAAACCAGAACATATAGAATCGGGGTCAACACCTTGCTCACACGACTTCCGCAAATGCAAAGATTGGTTGACCTCCGACCTAGTTGTGGTCAGTCAATATTGGTGTATTCCTACAACATTGCATCCAAACCATCGAACTCGAGTCGACAATGTATTTAACACTTCTGACCCATTAAACAAGAGTTTGTTCACAGAGAGAGCTCAAAAAATTACCAGGTTTTCGTCACTAGAATCTAACAATTTGTTTACTCGAACAATTGTTATGCTCTAAATTCTAAAGTCTCACCTACAAATTTTACAAAACAGTGAACCATTAGAACTCCAAATTATGCACCATGACGATTAAACTAGAAAATAATGTTCATACATTTACCTGTCAAATCATTGTCGAGAAGGTTGGGAAACCTGCATCATGCCACATCACCAAACACCTACATCAGCCGAAGTTTAAAAAAAAACAAAACAAAACAAAAAACAAAAAACAAAAAAAAACTCACTCAGTAACAAAGAAAACATGACAACAAGGAATTATGCCCCATAGAAAACACACAAAAAAACAAGAAATTTCGCCTTAATGAGCGCCACAACACCAAGAAAAAAATAAAACAGCCACTTTGAACACTGAAAACAGCTAAATCCGTTTATCAAAATCCATTAACCATAATAACAAATTATTCACCAACACTCCTAAAACGATATTTACACCACCCGAACTCAAAGCAACCCAAGTTAACTCCTAATTGTATGAAGAATCACCCTTTTATATACCTACACTGTAAAATCAAATCAACTCGATCCATTGTGCATGGCATGACGACACCAATCCTCGAAATCAATTGGGAAGGATCACCCTTTTATGTACCTACACTATACAATCGGATCAACCCAATTCACTTTGCATGGCATGATGACGTCGATCCTCGAAATCTGAAACCGGAAATGATGACGTCGATCCTCGAAATCTGAAACCGGAAATGCAGCGACGCACTAGGGGAGAGATTCCTATTCTTGTGCAGGGACCAGTAGTTGATATAATACTGGTCCCACCAAACCACCAGTGATTAAGACTTTTGAAACCAATATTTAAACAGAAATAAATAACATTATGTTTAAATAAGTTTTAAATTATGTCCAAAAATCACCCATATATTGACTGGGCCCACAACTGTCCATAAATAGTATTTAACTATTTAATATTGCAAAACATATTGACCCAAGTAGAAAACAGCTAGAGCCATAAAGACTTCCAAACTGGTCTATTCCAGAAGTACAAAACAGCAGTCACTTCAACCCCCACTCATCAGAACTGCAACTTTGCATCCCAAATAAATATGCCTACCTGCACATAACAAAAGGAATGTATGTCAGCCATAACTGTTGTGTTGTTCAACAACTAAACACCCTATGTTCAATAAATGACACCCAACCCAACAACAATTAAATCCAATTTGTTCAATAAATGACACCCAACCCAATAACAATTAAATCCACTTTGTTCAATAAATGACACCCAGACCCAATAACTGCAATAAATGACACCCAACTCACTCTATTTCTCATTAAAACAGATCAAAGCACATGGATCAACAAATAAACAATTCCCAACCATTAGATCACAGCAAATTAAATCCATACCAAACATTCAAAATGAAGCCATTGCAATCCATGTGCATCCATGTCCACCAATTAAAATCAAGTCCCCAAAACTATAAAAGAAGTCCACCCACTGTTGAAGTTGCATCTTATGCTTTCAAACTATTCAGCAAACTTCAAGACAACATCACAGAACAGTAGCCAATATATTCAAGTCAGTTATATGAATTACAACTCATTCTTCTTACAGTTCTGTTTTTATCAAGACAACATCACAGAACAGTAGCCAATATATTCAAGTCAGTTATATGAATTACAACTCATTCTTCTTACAGTTCTGTTTTTATTGTTTTCATTTATCAGATTTCTTACATTACAGTTCTTTCCATTCATTTATCAGATTTCTTACATTACAGTTTTGTCCATAGGGTGGTGACAGTTAACCTATACAGTTACAGTTAACCTTTTTTATACAGAGTTTATGTATGTGTTCTAGCTTATAGAGTTAAGCTATCGAATACAGTCGTATCCATCTAATCAATGTCACAGGTTGCTTACCTTACAGGAATTGAAGGTTAGCTTACACGAATTATTCGATCATCAACTTCATAGGGATTACAACTTACATATCACAAATGTTACGTATGTCCAAATGTTACGTGTATGTCCAAATGTTACGTATGTCGTGCTAGTACTGTAGTCATAGCTTGTTTACCTAACAGGAATTGAACCTTCAACCTTAGCTTATAGGAATTGAACCTTGAACCTTAGCTTACAGGAATTGAGCGATAGCTTGTTTACCTAACAGGAATTGAACCTTGAACCTTAGCTTACAGGAATTGAGCGATTATTATGGCTTGGGTTCTATGGTTCCTCCATAAGAACACTGAACGCCTAGCTTCGCAGAGCAGCTCTCCCCCCAGCCCACAGCATAGTGTGGAATCTGGATCGTTTCATCGAGCACCATTTCTTTTAGATATAAAGGTGTTCTGACTCTATTGGATCAAGTCATAATCTACGCCTTTTACTAGTATACTACTATGGGGAGAGACTAAGCTCTATTTCAGAGATTGGACTCTCTTATTGTGATTAGCCCCTACTAGTAAGAAGCTGTTCCCGAGCCAGGTTCCCTGGGTCCACTCCTAGTCGGTCCTAAATGAATGAATGAAGAAGGGGGCGGGCAACACTCTAAAGAAAGAAGCCTTTGCCCGTTGGACAGCTACCGAACTGGCTTGCTTGACTTACTTTACTGGTCGACAACTATATTATTATAAGACCTCCTGTCAGAAAGAAGGAAAGGTTATTGTAAAAGAAAGAATGCCAGCCGATGTCAAACTGTACTCCTAGTGTGAACCATCCGATTTTGGGCAATTCAGAAGTGACAAGATCCGAGTGAACATGGATGAGTTAAAACATAGAACATAAACGAATTGTAACTTTAATGACTCTGATAAACTTAGTAATTTTTCACATATTTTTCACATATTTTCAGAAGCATGAAGCTATTGAGAAAGCAAACATTTTGATATTGAGTCGAAAGACTGCAAATAAGTGAATTTATACTACTGATGAATGGACCATAGAACTGGGGAATGGTATCTTAGAATGGAAACCCGAGCAGATGACCATTTCTCTTTATTGGATTAGATGACTGTAAGATTTTAGATAATGAGAAAACACAATTATAAGTAACATATCAGATGACAGTCTTATTGGCCTTCTTATCTTTTCACCTCGTTGAGCTCGAGACCTTAGGGTATGGAGAGCCCGAGCCATACGGAGTTGTAAAAGTTGGACCAAAGGAATGGGGATTTACATAATTCAGCACTGTAAATTAAGTCACAGATAATGGAGAGAAATCTTGGAGCAGAGATTGTTCTTCACAATATTCAAAATAAGTAAATAAATTATATGAAAAAATATAAAAAAATAAATGACTGCAATGAAACTCAATTAAACTGAAGTAAAACCATTTGTCTATGACACCTGGGAGACCATAGAATCATAATGTAACAAGCTCTGTATCCAAAATGTTTTGTCCTTACTGAAAAAATGAAAAATGTGGGTAACATAATTTTCAATTGGTAATAGAATTTGATCATGGGTAAACAAGTAGAAGGAATCAAAGACCAAGATTTTTTAATTCCAAAAATGTAGAGCAAATTAGGAATAGCATTAAATATCCTCAAATTGTTAGCAACTATAGAATAATATTTGTTCTGAAATATTTCATCTCTTATCAGATTGAAATTCAACACACAATCTCAGTGAAATATTCATGGCCAAAAAAGTTACAAATTCAATCCTTGTTAAATATCAAAAAACTGAGTCTTTCTTTGACAGCTGAAAACAAATGCTCTATCAGGACAAAATCAACAAATTGAGTCTTTCTTTGACAACGTTGAAAAAAAATGCTTTGTTAGGACAAATTGTTGCATGAATCTGTGACCTAAAGGCCTAAGCTCATTGTGTCCATGGGAAAATTTGCACTTCAACCCATTTGAATAGGTTCCCTTTTTCTCATAATGCATGGACAACTTGATTTTATAATTATTTACCTCGTCATAAATGTTGGAACTTATTGCATTGCCATAAATTGTTTCTAGTTTCTGACCAAAAATAGAAAATACTTGCTGACCCTTTTGAAGTTCTTCTTCAGAGTGAGCAAACTGACAATCAGTTCCCCACCCACACTTCTTTTTAGCCTAATAAAAATGGAAAATAACATATTTGTATGGAGGAAGTGTAACTATTTTAGTAGCACGTATCTCCTTCACATTTGATAATTTCCTGTAACAAGCTCTGTATCCAAAATGTTTTGATAATTTCCTGTAATAGAGGAAAAGTAATTTTTGCAGAAGTAATAAAGCATAATTTAACATATATTCTAATGTCTAAATGCATGCAATAATTTTACAGGTTGTTGCATCTATGGCAAAAGGAAGTTACTCTGCTCGTACAAGGAGAAGTGGCAAGAGAGTGACAAGGGGTGCGCAACTGCGATGCACGTCGTCTGATGATGACAGGCCAGCTGATGTCGATGCCAGCAATGCACCAGGGAACATTGTTGAAGATGACCATGTGACAGCCGCTGATGTTAACACACCATCAGCCACAGAACCACCATCAACAACAGTCCAAGGGGCAAGCTCAACTAAAAAGATCAGTGCTATAAGAGGATGGACAAAAGAACAAATGTTAGTTGCAATTGACGACATAGAGTTTAATGGATACTCAGTTCGGGCATCTGCAAAAAAACATGGTATTCCTCCCTCGTCAATACATTATTGGATAAATGGACTGACTCATACAAAACGTAGAGGGCCTCTTACAGTTATGACTAAGGATGAGGAGGCCGAGGTGGTTGAGTGGTGTAAAGAGATGGCCCAACTGGGACATGGGCTAGAGTTGATACAACTCAAATCAACAGTTGCTCAAATCTGTCAAGGGAGGCCAAACCCATTCAAAGATGGGTTTCCTGGTAAATCATGGTGGTTTGGGTTTAAAACAAGGCATCCAGAACTTGTATTGCGTACTGTTGAGGGCCTTGACAGAGACAGAGCATTAAATTTGCGCCCTGCAGTTGTGCAAAAATTCTATGACACACTTTCTAGTGCTTATGATAAACATTCTTATGGAGCAGACCATATATGGAACTGTGCTGAAACAGGTTTACAGGCAGGGAGGAATTGTGGCATGCGGGTAATTGCCAAGAGAGGGAGCCGAAATGTGCCAAAGATTTTGCCCAAGAGCAGGGAGTGGATAACTATTTTATGTTGTGTTAATGCAATTGGTACTTCAATCCCAGGATTTTATCTATTCAAAGGTAAAAATCAACTGAAAAACTATATATAGAACTGTGAACCAGGTGCATGCATGGCTGCACATCCCCATGCATGGATGACTAAAGAACTGTTTCTAAGTTGGCTTTTTCACTTTGCTGCATCGGTACCGGGTGGCGTCTCGCCTAATAACAGACACCTTTTGATATTAGATGGCCATGGGAGCCACATGGCTGTACAAACAATTGAGGAAGCAAACAATTTAGGCATCGACCTGTTGACATTGCCCGCTCATACCACTCATAGGCTGCAACCCCTTGATGTTAGTGTGTTTGGCCCTTTCAAGAACTATTTCAGGTCGGAGCGTGCTGCATGGATGGCAAAGAATCCAGGGGTTGAGGTGAAAAGGTTTGAGCTAGCAGAGCTTGCAAGTAAAGCTTTTAAAAGGGCTTTGACACCATCAAATATCAAGGCTGGCTTTAGGAGGACAGGAATCTGGCCACTGAACTATGATGCTCTTATGCATGACACTGGTTGTAGCCAAGCGTTTCATGTGGATGGTCAGGAAGAAGGGAATGTCCAAACATGTGTTGAAGTGCAAGAAGTAGATGACCAAGATGATGTTGTTGCAGCTGGTAATATGATTTCCCTGTCTCAAGGACAGTTATATGCTGAAGATGATGAAACTGTATGTGAAACACAATATAACAATGAACAAATTCCTAGTAACATGGAGATTGTTCCACCAACTCAAGAACATCAAATTCCTGTCGCTGATATTGCTAATGATATTGTTGAACATGCAGTTGACAATGACCAATTGACATTGCCAAGCCAAGTAACCCCACCTTCATGGCTAGCAGAAGCAATGATCAATTTGAATGCACATAGTGTCTCAGCAACCAATGAAGAAAGCATGAACATGCCCTCACAACCAGCAGAATTGAACAGTGAAATTGTTCATTTTTTTGTGGACAATAGATCAATGGAAGAAGATGAAGGACATAATGAGGCATCAAATGAAGATAATGATATGGTTCAATCAGTTCCAACAGATACTGAAAGGGAAGTACCAAGCAATGACATGCAGGTGGAAGGGGTGGAGAAGACACTTGGACGGTTCCTAAAGCTACCAGTAGAGAGAGTATCAATGAGAAAAACGCAAGGTGCACCGGGTAGTCTTCGTCTGGGCCGAAGCTCACAGCTACTCACCTCAGAGGACTATATAAACCTGTTAGTTGAGTCAGAAAAAAAGAAACTTGAAATGCAAGAATTAAAACAGAAAAAGAAGGATATGGTCAAGGAGAAGAAGGCAGCAAGGATTGTTGCAGCACAACAACGAGCAGAAGAAAGGATTGAAAGAGATAAAGCAAGGCAAGTTAAGGACCAACAAAAGCAAATGGCAAGACAGGAAAAGGAAAAACGAAAGGCACAACAAATGCTTGAAAAGGAACAAGGGATGATCAACGATACAAGAATCGCTGATGAAACTAGGATTATTTCAAACTCATTGGACTCCATTGCAGATAATACACCATTATTCCAAGATCTCATAAACATTCAAGTGCCCCACTATCAAACCGAGGGTTTACCCACTTGCCTTGTTCCTACCAGAGCTGGTGTCAATTCTCTGTATGCTCATTACACACCTCCACTTAATGCAGGGGTCAGTAGTGCAAATGTGAGGTATGGGTACTCAATACCTCCATGGTTGGAAGCTGCAAATTGGAATCAATCATATGGCAACAATCAACCATTTCCTAATCAGCCCTTGACTGGGAGGCCAACCTACCTGGCTCAAGAAGGTAACTCGGGGAGTTTTGGCACTCAAGATTCTCAGGGCCATAAATAATAGGGGTGTCATATGTTTTCGGTTCTAACCACATTATGATGTGGATTTTGGATGGATTGTATCTTTTTCTTGGCACAGCAACATTTTGGCTTACAACCTAGTAGTGATTTCTTGTGGCAACCTAACTGTGTGTTGATAAGAAATTTTCAATGGAATATGTCTTTCTGTAAAATATTCATTATGATAAAACTATTTCTATAAGTTATTCTGTGCGCACTGTACAAAGCTCTAAACTCACTTATGGCTCCAATAAGTGGACCGTTATAATGTGATGACAGTGCTGGGCAAGTTTACAATCACTTAACACTGAATAGAAGTCTACACTCACAATTAGAAACACCTCCTGCTCGCTTCTAATGTACGAGGCACTAGTAGTAAGGAACTCTATACTTAGCATGTTATTGATTGAATTAGAATGAATAAGAACTTTACATTGCTGGAAACTAGAAATACAATAAAGAACATAGTTATGATTTTTATCAATCACCTAGGGGAGGGTCGCCAATACATGTGCGCCCTCCCCGCCACGTCATAATACCACGCGTCAACCCACATGGCTCCGGTACGACACCTGTCCACCGTGGAGTATGCCCAACTTATAGAGAGCATGTGTTTTTATATGTGTCAGTAAAAATGATGGAAGTATCTAAATTAATCAAATCAGTTGATGAACAACTATGAGAATCATATTGTTCCATCTTGTTACATCAACTTTCCAAAAGATAGAGAAATTTGGGTGCACAGTAACCTAATAAGCTATATGACGAATTGTGGCTTAGTCATTAATTCTTTTCTAAGCACCTATTCACCTTTTTCATTTTCCTTCATGAGTAGATCAATTGTTTGACAATTACAATAATTTATAAATCTACAAAATATAAACCAGCGTAGACCCATCTTAAGATGGGATCTTTTAAGCATCAAGAGAATCATGTCTCTGTTTCTTTAGATCCCTTTTTACACTTATGAGTTCTGGAGTTAATATTGATCTATAACAGTGTATTACGGTACAGAAAAATTATGAATTGCCTCTAATACATGTAAGAAGGAAATTCCAAAGCAGTAGGTATACAAAAATCCCACAAAATTGCTTCAGAGCTCAAAATCTACAGCATGTTAAGCTTTCCTGTAATTTAAACTTCCCTGCACAAAACTAGGCATTGCAAAAATAAGAGAGATTCAAAGGAAATCAGTGTACCGAAAGGAAATCCAAGGTAACTGCAATTGTGGGTCTTGTCATCAACGCTGGAGATAAATAATGTTTAAAATTTGAATGAACCTTAGGAAAGATCAACAATCAGGCAGAAGCACATGCCATTCTTAAAGGGATTGAATTGGCTCTTGATAAGAGTGTTCACAGTATCTAATGCATGGCAACTAAGCAACAATAATTATGTTTTTTGGAATAGAGATTATACCGACTCCATAAATTTAAAATTTCAGTAGGTCATGTGCTATATACGGGTCAAGGAGGGTTTTGATTCAATATTCTTTTCACATATTACAAGAAATTTACATTCAGAGGTACACAATCTAGACAATTCAACAACTACAATGGACACCAGCACCCTACAAATATATCACTATAATCAACACATTCTCCTCTCCTGATAGCTCTGCACTCCTTATATCCCTGTTCCCCAAGCAACTAGGAAGAAAAGTTTCAAAAGTGCATAGAAATCTGTTTGCAGAATCAAATATTCCAACTTAGCACAATTCCTACACATCCCTTGGAAGTACAAAGGTTGTCTCCAACACAAATGGCAGACCACCAAAGAAATGGACTCTCCTATAATTGTGATGAAAAATATGCTCTAGGTCATAGGTGTAAAAAACAGAAATTGTTCCAAATTGATATGCCCACTCAAGACCTGACCGAAGACATAACTACTGAGAGACACTGGAGTTACAGGTTGAAAACACCAACACTCCGACTCAAGCAGATATCGAACCTATTTCTTCATGAAGAACGGTCAATCTCTCTGCATGCATTATCGGGCATTTCAACTCTAACAAAACCCTGACAAGGAAACTCTAACAAAACCCTGACAAAACTCTAACAAAACCCTGACAAGGATTTAATCCTATAAAGTTTGCTAGTAAAAGCTGAGCGATATTAAAAGGAAATAAAAGAGTAGAAGCTTTGTTCATAAAACAGTAAACCCTACCCATTTCTGGACTATATAAACTCATCAGCTGTAAAAACAAAATAACCTTCAAATAGAGATGCACCGTCACAAGTGAAAACGATCTCAAAAACTTAGCACTATGCAAGGTTTTACAGCATAAGGAAATCATAATATTCTACAATGAGTAAATCAAGAATAGTAGCGTTCAAACAGTATCCAGAGAAGTCAATTTAAATAATAGAGAATGCAACTTGTGTGTAAAATTCGGAATAAGACTTTCATAGAAGGAAACAAGCTAACAGTTATGACTTCAAGAAACCATAAATAAATTAACAGTATAACTGTGATTAAGGTCGTAAAATGTCCACGGCTTCCATACAAATGTCCATACAAATGTCCACGGCTTCCATACAACACTGTAGCCCAAGTCAATTTAAATAATAGAGAATGCAACTTGTGTGTAAAATTCGGAATAAGACTTTCATAGAAGGAAACAAGATAACAGTTATGACTTCAAGAAACCATAAATAAATTAACAGTATAACTGTGATTAAGGTCGTAAAATGTCCACGGCTTCCATACAACACTGTAGCCCAAGTCAATTTAAATAATAGAGAATGCAACTTGTGTGTAAAATTCGGAATAAGACTTTCATAGAAGGAAACAAGATAACAGTTATGACTTCAAGAAACCATAAATAAATTAACAGTATAACTGTGATTAAGGTCGTAAAATGTCCACGGCTTCCATACAAAGTCCATACAAATGTCCACGGCTTCCATACAACACTGTAGCCCAGAGAGCAACCTGAGTAGCAAGTCTGCGAAGAAGCTTCATAAGGGTTTAGTGAGGCTTTAGAAGAGCCTTCCCCTCCGAGCAGTCGAATATAAAACAAACAATAGCACGAAGCAGAGCACTCAGAACTCAAGCAGAGCACTCAGAACTCTATGAAAGAAAAGAGAAACCCTCATATGCCAAATGAAAAAGATAAAATAGCAGGGACAATAAAAATGCAGCGTTTTTATCTATAAAGCAAACACAGTAACAAGGCAATTGAGAGCAGCTACAGAGAGTTTCGAAAGTTGGTCTGGGCTCATTTCCGCGATGTTCCATTTTCCCTTTGTCTTTCTGCTCGGGGCCGGCTATGCAAGTCAGGGGAGAGCAGCTACAAAGCGTTTTGAGGGCTAAAACAGGCTAAAACAGCCAAAACAGACAGAATGCCATAGAATGCCTAAAACCCTAAACCCTAAAACAGCAAAAATGCCATAGAATGCCTAAAACCCTAAACCCTCAGAAAATTGCTCAAAATACTGCCATAAAATGCCATAGAAAGTTCACAAAATATCCTGTTAGAGATGCTTGTGTTGAAAAACACAGAGTAAAGCTGGTAGGATTAAAAATCCTACCGGTTACAGGCCATGGATGGTCGCCGACCTCCCCCACCTTCCCCACAGCTCGCCAGACCTTCTCCACACCTGCAACGTCCTTTTCCACACCTGCAACACCTGCAACAGGAAGAAAAAAGCCATTAGAAGCCATTAGAGATCACAAAAACAACAAAAACAGCAGAGCTAAACCCTAAAAATGCTATGTTACCTCAAGCTCAGTAGAATGGCGACCGACTCCTCCCCAAACAACAAAATCGCCGAATAAGACCACCACCAGAGAAATGCTAAACAACCGGCATTCCATGTTAAACAACTTGCATTCCAGAACGACCAAGAAATCCAGGCGGAAAAGCACAAGAAAAGCAGAACCGCTGTCCCAGCCAGAAACCCAGAAACTCCATCAAACCTTCGCACCAGCGCACGAATAAACGACTCTGCGCGCAACCATACAAACCCTGTCAACCGAACACAGCATTCCCTCAACACACATTCTAACCACCATGCGCGCAGGTTACAGGGCCGTCCCGCGCCATCTTCGGCGGGGGCTTCGCCCAACTACCGGCCCCGAGCAGAAAGACAAAGGGAAAATGGAACATCGTCGAAATGAGCCCAGACCAACCATGTAAATGGCGCGAAGTTCGTGTTTTAATGTTCGAGGTGATAGCCCACACGGCCAGCTCCACGGTGGACAGGTGTCGTACCGGAGCCATGTGGGTTGACGCGTGGTATTACGACGTGGCGGGGAGGGCGCACATGTATTGGCGACCCTCCCCTAACCTCACCTAGAAATTTTAACCAAAAATCTAATATTGACCATAGAAAATTAAACAATTGCACTCGTTTATAAAAACGCCAAAATATTTATAATCTTGTACCTAGGCATATAGATGCACCAGCTCAATGTCGCTGGTGTTCATAACGTCATAATAGCGGACTTATAAACTTTCAAAATGGAATTATTATATAACGTCATAATAGCGGACTTATAAACTTTCAAAATGGAATTATTATATATGCTCTCATGGTGGTAGGAATCGCACACAAAATATAACACGCTCTGTGTCAACAACTCCATCAAGTTAACAAAACACAACAATCCAACAAGGAGTACCCCATAAACTGCCCTCGTCGTTATCTCCGCGCCATGGCTGCGCCAGTCCACGACTGCATACACGAAAAGCTCTCCGATAGCTCCAATGAAAATCTCCCCAATAGCTCCAACAAATATGTCATGAAGTATAATCAGTGCCAGGGCCGTCGTCCGCTTTCCTTTGATAAGCTGGTTACTCCTCCACATGGCGGCCAGGCCATAATATTTGTCTTCCAACACTGATACCACGTTGGCGAGGTAACACACTGTGCTTATAGAGACCGACCACAGTTAAAAGAATTAGACCGAAAGGAAAGGCCAATACAGAGACCCCCGAATTTGATTTATGATCAGCCTCTCCTCCTACAGTGGGGAAAAGGATTGTGGGGAAGAAGAGGATGAGCGGGAGGATGTTGGCCATTAGGCTGGCAGTCGACAAGGCGAAGAAGATTATTAAAAACCAGAGGACTGTTAACCTGAGGCGCTTCCAGACCCTTGGAACGTCCGCCCTCAAAACCTTCACCTATGACACTTTCAAATTCTTGGAGTTGGCGGTGTAGATGGAGGCCACTGTGTACACCACCGCCGCCGGGGACAACGCCACTGCTACACGCACAAGAGCCTCCCTGGTTTTGTACACTGCTACACCCACAAGAGCCTCCCTCCATACCCGCCCAACTGTCTCGCCGCGGGGAATGGTTTCCTCTATTTGTTTCTAGCTGAGTTTAGGGAAATTATTGGCGGAGAAGAATATGTGGCCCAGACTTGCAAAAGACAAGGGGAGAAGCAGGGTGAGCGCAAGAGCCCACACAAGTTTACGACGGGAGGAGCGGAGGAGGATGTTGAATGCCTCTCTCACGACGCACGTGGCACCTAATAACTGGAGTTCCTCGGGGATGTCTCTCTCCATTTTTCAAAAACTGAAAACCTTTCCTCCTGTGCTTCTTTTCTGCCAGAGTTAAAGCGCCTGCTGCTAGTGGGATGATCTGTGATGCTTAATGGTGAGATTGTTATTATTATTATTATATATGATAAATGATGTGCTGCGAATGCAGGAATGGGTGGGACTTGTTTCTAATGTACTGTATTTACTATTACCAAGACCCATTCCTTCTCACGCAAACCGACTCTGCCATATTGTTCTAATCCGAAATCTGCACTCCCTCCATTGAGCTTCGTTGAACAATTGTTTCAGGATTGGAAGCATGCACCTTCAGCCAACAATGAAATGAAATGAAATTTTAAAGTTAATTCCACTAAACATGGCTTAAGGTACCACTAATTTCTTCATTTTTGTTTTTGCAATTCAATTTTTTATTATTCAAATTAATGATGAGTTGATCTAATCTTCTAACAGTCTCTATACTTAAAAGACAATGTCAAGGAACGGATGTTAACATACTGCTGTAACTTTCTATGTCTCTGAAAGCATCACATTCCAAAATGAAATGGTTTTCATTCCAGTGCCCCTCACGTGCAAAAAGTACACACTCGTTCTTTCCAAGTTTTTTTTAGGTCTTTTCTATCAACTTATTTCACACCTTAATTTATGTGAGTTAATTTTTAATTGAGTAATAAAAATCTTTGCTCTTCATGAAATGCTAACTCCAATAATGTGGTTCAAGTTCCATGAAATTTCTAAAAGAATCACATAAAAATCTCAAAATTCCGCTAGCACATTCAAGTCCAGTGAAATTTCTGAGAGCAATTCGCATAAAAATCTCAAAATTCCACGGTGGATACCAAAGTTTCAAAATGTGTATGGAAGAATTGCCGATATTTCAATAATGTACGCGGTCGGGTCTATCATATGTGTCACGCCCCTACACCTGCGGTAGTCTTTCAACCGCTTATAGCGAGGTGCAGCACCACCGAACACTTTCTTTTCACCAATACTTATGTTCATGGACTACGCCTTAACATTCGATACTTAGTTTATTTTTCTTCACCAAGTATTATTATTAGCCTTTATACTAATGAACACCCATACACATTCATTATCCACAGCAATTACACATAAATAACACAATTGCAACAGTATAAAGGGAGGGGCAACTCCCTGAATAAGAGTCTGCCCGATTTCAATATATTTTCAATCTTTCATAAAAATACAAGTATACCTTGGCAACCCCAAGTTTTATACTTAGACAAATTTCAGACTTCGTGTCTTGCCCACGAGCTACCCACCTCGTGCATGCCTTGCACGGTGGTCACTCTCACAATCCACACTTAGCCAAATTTCCACTTTTCCAACCGTCGGGCAACACCTCCATGCAGCCTCACACAATCCGTTCAACCGCGGGTGGGCGCCTTCGTTTCACCCTCCACCCGAGTTCATTTCACCATGGGCGGGCGCCTTCGTGTAGCCCTCCACCCGAGTTCACCGTCGAGCGAGCGCCTTCGTGCACCCTCCACCTGAGTTCACCAACCGACGGGCGGGCGCCTTCGTGCAGCCCTCCACCCGAGTCACCAACCGATGGGTGGGCACCTTCATGCAGCCCTCCACCCGCACGTTCAACCGACGGGCGGGCGCCTCGTGCAACCCTCCACCCGTGCCTTCGACCGACGGGCAGGCGCGCCTTCGTGCGGCCCTTCACCCATATCACCAACCGTGTTCACCCGGCGGGCGCGCCTTCGTGCAGCCTGCCTACCCGAACCCGTTCACAACTCGTGTAGCCCGTGTGAGTCTACTCGGTGGGCAGGCACATCAACTTGCACTTCGACCGCGCCTCTACACCTGCTCCTCCACCTGCACTTTGCACCTCGAGCTCGTCCAAATGACTCGTCCGAATGCTTGATCGTTGGATTGATCGATGATTGATGCCTCCAACTCGTCCATCCATCCGCCTATGTATATGGGCGGTGGTAAGGCCAACTCGTCCAACCGACCTTCGTTCAGCTCACCCAACCGACTTGCCTCAACTCGCATAACTCATCCAAGGTTGGGTCGGCCCACCCATCACACGCGACTGCCCACCTAAGCTTGCCCACATTGCAAGTCCTTCGTGTCGGCTCATGGGTGACTCGCCTAGCTCGTCCCCACGATATAAACTTGCCCAACCAACCTTCTCCACGCGCATTTCACATCACACGCTTGCTTGTTTGGCTACAGCTCGCCAGCAGGTCCTTACAATATGGGTGCAAGGCGGGTCCCGTAAGTCTATGATGACACTAAAAACTGGGCGAAGGAGAATCTCAATACTACAAGACAAAATTGTCCATGTGAGGATAAGATGAGTGGAGCCAGGTTCAAGTTTTATGGACAAGTTTTATTTACATGACATGATTATATAGTTATTCTTTAATATATGAAATATGTGGATTGTTTAGAAAAATGTTGTATTATGTATTTTTTTGAATTAAGATTTAAAAAAGGCGACCTCATTGCCTATTTTAAAACCTTTTTAGAAATGCAAGATGATAATGTCCCTTCCTTCCTTGCAAGTGATAGGATGTATCAAGCCTAGTGGTAGCCACAAAAAAAACTTTTGCTGAGACTTATCTAACTTAATATGCATGTGGTGTAGTTATTTCAAATTCAAGTTTAAAGTGTTCAATAGTTTATCAAGATATTCACTAATTTTTGCTTCTAAGTTTAAATCGTAGAATCTAAAGAGGTACTTACACTTAAATTCAATTCTAATTTATTGTTGTTTATCAAGTAAAAAAAGCCGAAGGCCTAAGTGGTGGGAAGGTGTTAAGATAGAAGATTATATTGTATACAAGAAAGAAGAGATTCAAGATAAAGAGAAAGCCAAAGAAAGTTTGGAAGAAGTGCATGTTAAAGAGACCTACCAAAGGAAGCAAAAGATAGTCATGAAGAAATGCATGTCAAAGAAAATCCATTGAATTCAAAATCATAGGAAGACCAAGCCCAGCAAACCCTTGTGAAGCCTAAATCTAAAGTTGGAACTTCAATTTCTTATGTTGATCGAGCATATGGGAAAAGTGACAAAAACAACAAAGACCATTCTAAAAAAAACAACTCTTTGAATCCACCAAAAAATGCAAGTTGGATTCAAGTTGGGAAAAAATAAAAACATGTCGCCAAGGAAAACTAGAAGCTAGTCAAAGTCAAATCAATAAACAATAAAAAAGGGATAATAAACATATTTGGATCTTGGGAATATTTTGGAAATTCTTTAGTTGAAAAAGGAATATAATTTTTATAGTATGAAGTTCTCATTTCACTATTTAAAATGAGTCACCATGCTCAATCTTAAATCATCACAAAATATTAACAACTCTAAAGACATGTAACATGTAACAATTTTGAGTCAAATCTTTTTTTTTAAAATAAAACTAGCTTATCCATTTATTTTAATATATATTATATTAAAATTAAACTTATTCCAAAATATTTATAATATTAATATTGAACGGTTCATAAACATGGTTATAGAATATTCATTGATTTTATAATCAAATGTAACTGTAGAATTCAAAATAATATTTAATGTTATCCATTTAATATTCTATATCAAATCAAATGATAACATTTAAAATTGTGTTTTCCATAAAAATAGTTGTACAACAATTTGATTTCATTAGAGCAGGAGTGTTTTGCTTTAGCACATGGAAATAAGACTTAATCAAAATTTTGATTTTAATTGAGGGGTTTGTCTAGAAGTTGGGAGTATTTATTTTGAAGCTTTATAGAAAAACGGCCGAATACATAAAACAGATGAAGAAACAATCTCTCCCATAGGGTTAAAATAATTAATTTCTTTATTTCTTGATATTTTCCCCTAGACTGGTACAATAACTTTAGCGACATTTTCAAAAATATTGAGTTATGAATGATGTTCCAACAAACTGGTGGTGCCATAAACAAAAACAAAAACAAAAACAAAAAAATATTCTATTTAGTGGGTGTTGTAAATGGATGAAGCATGCATTGCTAATGTTGATGATAATCAAAACGGATTTTGAAATTTGGTATTAAATAAAATAATATATAAAATATAAATGGATTAATTAGATTATAGTACAAATTAAATAGACTATTTAAAATATAAATATAAATTATCGTTGTCTTTCCTATAGCGATTATAATCTCTTATCTCCCTATTATCTTGTCCTGACGATGAACCATACAGGGTCGAAACACGTTGGACTAAATCTACCAATGTGATTTCTTCTGAAAATGTTTTCAAATAATCAAAATATAGATCACAGAAACTTGAATTTGAATACTATAGTAATTGTTATTTAGAATTAAAATATAATTTTTAATTTAAAAATTATATTTTAAAAAATAAATTAATTATTTCACTTTTTCCTCATAAAAAAATTGAAATATAATTTTTAGAAAAAAAAAATATATATATATATATAATTATAAAATATTTAATTTAATATATATATATATAAACCAATTAAAATTCATTTGAGAGTAATTACAATATATTACCATGTACATGTAAAATAAAACAAAATGATTACCAATACACTTCATCTATATTAAACAAAATATTTAAAGATCTTAATTATTATGGTTAGTATTTATTAACGACTAAATATCCCAAAATAACCATTCAAAAAAGATAAAATAAATAGCATTTATTAAATAATATTGAAAATGAATTATTTAAATAAATAAATAAAGGAATGTTATAAATAAATATTATTAAGGTGTTTAGGATGGATAAATATTAATTAAAAATATTTTAATGTGGAATATATATAAATAAATAAATAAAATCTTAATATCTATTTTAATTTTACATCATTTTTATATAAAGAGATAAATTAATAATTTTACATCTGTGATCTTTTAGGCTTGACCTGGGGCTTGAGAAATCGTGACCTAGGGGCATCTAATTCGTCAAAGTCACTTGGGGATCACACCTAGCTTGGGCCACATTTTTTTGCATGTCTCCTCCCCCTGGCACAGACATAACCATCCTTGTCAGGTTTGATCCCGGGTTGCCTTGCTAACAGGCCCATCCTCAACAGATTGTGCTAGTGGGACTTGACAATTTTACATGAATTTTATATATTGAGAGATAAAATAATTAAAAGCGAAATTTTTCTAATTTTATTTATAATTTAGTTTGTAATTTTTTTTATAATATGAGAGTTGTAATTCATTCGCTATTCAATATGGAGTTGACACATGCAACTTAAAATAATATAGATACATAGCTCAATATGAAGGATATGTATAAGTCATTTCATGCTACACAAAGAATTGACATGTTATTTTAAAAAAAATATTAATAATAAGTGTTAGTAATAAATAAATTATTTCGGTTGTTTTTTTAGAGTAATGCTTGATATCGATTGAAGGAGAGAGGTCTGCAACTTGAACGAGGATCAAAGTTGATGGTAGGGTTTTGCATTTGGGTTCCATGGCGAGACGCGCAGGGGGGTGTGCCGCTCCCTCCTATAGTCAAGTAGTCATAGAAAGAGGCAAGGAAGAAGGAGGGAAGCATTTCAAAAAACTGTCGGGAAAGATTTCAGAAGCAAGAGGCAAGGAGACAGTTGGAAGAAACGAATCCCAGGATCAGGAATGGAATCAACAGGAAACAAGTAAAGAAAAGGAGAAGGAGGCGGTAGCGGAAAAACGACTTCCACAAGAACTATGGGAATTTGCAAACCCAAATCAAGCTTCATTCCCCGGGTCATATTGAGTGATCCTGCGATTCAAGTGCACAGGGACCATATGAAAGAACATGCGATCATCTGCAAGTTTATGGGGTTATGGCCAACAGAGAGGGCTTTACACATCTGGATTAGGAGCCATTAGAAACCAAAGGGAGAAATACATTTACATCTGGGTTCTAAGGGCTTCTTCACGGTGGTGTTCGTGAACCTAGAGGACAAAGACAGAGTGTTTGAAGGGGGGCCTTATTTCTATGCTGCAGCAGGACTCTACATGCGACCATGGATGATGAACTTTGTCTCGGAACGTGAAACATTTACATCTGTATTGGTTTGGATCAGACTATACTCATTACCTCTGGATTACTTGCTCCCAAAATCTTTGAAAACCATAGGCAACAAGCTGGGGCATTCTCTGAAGATATCAGAGGCAACTCTCAAAGGTAAATACACCTACTTTGCCCAAATATGTGTGGAAATGGATCTATCTGGAGTCCTTCCGAAAGAAATAATTTTAGAGGTATATGATGAAGATTGGGTGCAAATGATGGACTATGAGCACATACCTTTCAGGTGCCGCAAATGTCATGAACACGACCATCTATTTAGAGACTAACCAACAAACAATATGGAAGGCAATGGGAAAACATCTTTGGATAGAGATCACGAGGGTTTTACCAAGGTTGGGGCCAAAGGGAAAGGGGGTAAATGGCCACACAAGAAAAGCAGTGAAGACAGAAATACAAGACACAATAGTTTCAAAATCCTAGAGGAAGTAGAGGAGAATGTGGAGACAATCCAGGACAGGGAGAACGCATCCAAGGAGTAGGAAACAGAAGCTGAAATGGAGGATATCACAGTAAACAACCAGTAGAAGGAGGATCTACCAAGCTGCATGGAGATCAGTAAAGACTATGAGATGACTCCAAGTGAGGCAGGAACAGAGGACCATGAACTACAGGAGATTCTAGACAGGGAAAATCTGGATCTAGAACTATTTCTGGAACAAGGCAGGAACAAAGGAGTGGACTCCTTGCCAAAAGAAGACTATGATCGAGTTCAATAGCTCTTTCTATGGAGGGCACAATCGAAGGGAACTGGTGTCAAGAGAAACCACGAAAGCCAGGAGCAAAGTGGGGTCAAAACTATGGAGAACTCACAGGCACAATCTCCAAAGAACTCAAGAAGGAAAAGAGGAAGGAAAAGACAGAATGAACTGCTAAACGAATGTGGAAAACTACTGATTAACTCAGGTAAGATGAAAGATCTTACCAACTATTCCTTTACTAACCTTTCTTAATGAAGCTTACAACATGGAACATTAGAGGTTTAGGTAGTAGAAGGAAACAAAGGAATCTGAGTAACAGAATTAAAGAAGAAAAACCAGACATGGTCTTTATTCAGGAGACCAAATGTTCAATGGAGAAAATAAGAGAAATTCATAATAAATGGTTAATCAAGTATGAGTATTTAGAGGTCAAGGCAAATAACTTGGTAGGTGGGATTCTTATGCTGTGGGATCCACAGAAATTTGGAATCCTGGATGCTGAAGCATCCAGGAACTATCTATCTTTGGTGTGTAGTACGGTAGGTGATAAGGAAACATATATGATAACAAATGTTTATGGACCTCAGAAGCAAGTAGATAAACTCAAGCTTCTTACCTCCCTAGAAAATCTAAGAGCACGATATCCCAATATGCCTTGGATAGTTGCAGGTGATTTCAATATGATAAGATCTCTTTCAGAAAAAAAAAAAAAAGGAACTAGACAGCTAGGCAGAGATTCTGAAGCCTTCCAAGATTTCATCATGAACATGGGACTAGTGGACACCGAGACAATAAATGGAACCTTCACGTGGAACAACAAAAGGGGAGGGGCTTCTCAAGTGGCTTCAAAACTTGATAGATTTATCGTCTCTGAGGATCTCCTCCTCACAGGACCAGCCATCACAACGTCCATTCTGCCCTTTGGAGGTTCGGATCATTGGCCAGTTCAGCTAGAAGCTACCTTTATGGGCACTCCGAGGAACAAGCCCTTCAGATTTGAGAATGCCTGCTCTCAAACCCCACATTCACCAATAACATTGACAAATGGTGGAAAGAGGATCTAAATATTCAAGGCACTAAAATGTACATGCTCTAGCAGAGACTGAAATATATTAAATCCATACTTAAAGCTTGGAACAAAAAGGAATTTGGTGATATCCTCAAGGCTAGAATTGAGACTGAAGGGAAAGTCCAGGAAATCAATCAGATCAATATCATAGAGGGCTTCAATGAAGAGAGGCAAAATCTAACTAATTCTTTGCAGGAAGAATGGGAGGATCGATGCTTACAAGAGGAAACTTTTTGGAGACAAAAATCCAGGATTCAATGGATCAAAGAGGGAGAAAGAAATACTAAGTTCTTCCACAAATCCACTATGGCCCATAGGGCACATAATAGAATCACAAAGATTAAGGATTCTCAGGGTGTTGAGCTTGTCTCCCACAAGGACATGGAATCAAATCTAGTACAACACTTCTCTAATATTGCAAAGGAGCCAATGGAGGATAGATCTAGGTTCATTAATCAGTTCACCCAATATATCCCCAAGTTGGTCACTAGAGAGGACAACCACAATCTCAATAGGCCAGTCTCAGAAGAGGAGGTCAGTGAGGTGATCAAGGAAATGCAAAGTGGAAAAGCACTAGGCCCGGATGGATTCAATGTTGATTTCTTCAAAGCCTACTGGGATACAGTCAAACAGGATATCATCGAAGTTGTGGAAGACTCAAGAAAATACAAAAAGGTTCTGAAAGCACTGAATGCTTCCTTCATAGCTTTAATCCCCAAAAAGGAAAATGCTATGACTCCGGATGGATTTAGACCCATAGCCTTATGTAATGTGGTGTATAAAATCATCTCCAAAGTGGTAGCCAATAGACTCAAGCCCCTACTACCTTCCCTCATCTTGGAAGAGCAAACAGGCTATGTGGAAGGACGACAAATTCTCAACAACATCATCCAAGCACATGAGGTGGTACACTCTCTCAAAAGCAAGAAGCAAGCAGGTATGATTATTCAGCTAAACATTGTGAAAGCCTATGACAAACTCAGATGGTCTTATATCAGAGCTACTCTGAAAGCATATGGATTTGACCAAAATTGGATAAGATGGATTATGGCACTTGTCACCACGAGCAGCTTTTCCATTCTGCTTAATGGAGCCCCTTCAAATACATTCACACCTTCCAGAGGGCTCAGACAAGGCGACCCACTCTCCCCTTTCCTCTTTGTCCTCATGATGGAAGGGCTAGGCAGGGCAATCAGAATGGCAAATGTTGAAGGTCGAATTCAGGGGATCAAGCTCACCCCAGATGGAGAGGCTAATACTCATCAAATATTTGTGGATGATACTATGTTGCAGGGCATACCCACAGTCAGGGAAGCAAGGGCAATCAAATATATCTTAAACGACTTTGCTATGGCGACATGCACAGAGGTAAGCCAAAATAAGTCCAAAGTTTTTTTCCTTAACACAAATATTGCCATATAGAGAAACATTACCAGAATTCTGGGTTTTCAAAGGGATCAGTTTCCTTCCAAATATCTTTTCATTCCTCTTACTGATAAACCTCTCAGCAAGAAAATATGGGAACCGATTTTAAATAAACTTCAGGACAAAATCAGAAAATGGACATGTAGATGTTTAAACTTAGCAGGGCGACTTGTGCTCACACAAGTAGTCTTGCAAGCCATTCCCATTTTCATGTTTGCAGCTATCCCTGCTCCTCAAGGTATTAAGCAACAGATAAGGAACATTCAAAGGGAATTTCTATGGGGTAGAGGGGAAGAGAAAAAAAAGTGGGCCTTAGTTGCCTGGGACAAGATTTTCAAGCCTAAAAGCCATGGTGGCTTAGGGCTGCATGATCCGAAAACTCTCAGTAAAGTTTTGGGAGCTAAGCTTTGGTGGCGATGGATCAAGGAGCCAAATGCACCCTGGGCCAAGCTTTGGAAACAGAAGTACGCTAAGCACTGGCAGGAAAAGGATCTTATTAGAATGACAAGACAAATCAGAGGATCACACATATGGAACCTTGCATGGGAGAACAAAAGCATTGTTCAGCAACATTGTTTTTGGGAAATCCGAGCAGGGGAATGAGCTTGATTCTGGGAGGACAACTAGAAATAGGAACCCATCCTCAACAGGATTGACCTGGCAGCTCTCAAGAGAGACACAAATAGCAAAGGCCTATTAATGGTAAAAGATTTCTGGGACCAGGGAAGGAACAATGAAAAATGGAGGAAGTGGAAGGAACTAAGTTACAGTGATGAGAATCCTTTGAAGGCCATGGTAGAGGCTCTCACCATGGACTTAAAGCACAGACAGATTCTGGTTTCCTCCTCACACGACCAATTAAGATGGGGGAAGAATAATGAAGGTAACTTTAACCTCAAAGAGGCAAAACAAGCAATCACAGGATTCAACTTTGTAAATGTTGATAAAGTCTGGAAGGAACTTTGGCAAACTCCTCACTGGATGAAAATAAAGCTATTTATTTGGCTTGTGCATCAAAGGAAGATCCTAACTTGGGAAAACCTCCTAAAGAAAGGTTTCATTGGCCCTTCCAAATGTCACCTATGTGGCTCACATGAGGAAACGATTGAACACGTGCTCAACCTCTGCTCTTTTTCTGCTAAGGTATGGGACTGGGTGGCCTCAAGATTTCGACAAATTGACAGGGACAGTCTTAGCATATCCAAAACTCTGAAAAACTGGAGGAAGAACTTCTCAGAGAATGAGATCATCAACAAAGCTTGGATGCTAGTACCAGGCTTTGTTATCTGGAATGTTTGGAAAGAACACAACAGGCGGATCTTCACAAATAAAGCTAGCGAACCCCAGCATATAATCAATCAAATTCTAATACAACTTAAAGAAACAGTTAAGAGCCTTTTGAGGTCAATTCCCACAAATCCTCCTCTGCCTCACGAGGAGATTATTATTCTTAATTTGGGTCTTCAATCCATCAATCCTCAAGGAATAAGGAAGGAAGTGAGAACAATTAGCACAGGGGTCAGTAGATGGTAGCCCCCTCCTCAGGGCTTCTTCAAAGTAAACATTGATGGAACTTCTAAGGGAAATCCGGGGGAAGCTGGCTTTGGGGGTGCTATAAGAGATGCTCAGGAGCACACAAAATACATCTTCCATGGCCACTTTGAAAAGGGTACCAATAACATGGTTGAACTTCTGGCTTTAGATCAATGCTTGGAAATCCTGGTGGAGGAAAATTTACAGAATGTTAGTATTGAAGCAGATTCGGATTTAATCATCAGAGCAGCCAAGAATATTCACAATGGAACTTTGCCAGATAAAGTGTCGAAGCACTTGAAGCTGCTGCAGATTTTTCACCGTATCCACTCTCACTTGCAGACCCTTAAAACAATTAGATTTGTTCATGTTAGAAGGAAGAAAAATATGCTTGCAGATCGATTGGCCAACGAAGGTGTGGCCAATAAGGACAGGGATTCTTGGCATGCATGGTAGTTGTTACCTAAAGGGAAACTGCGAGAGGACTGTTTCATCCTGGCAACCAAAGATTGGGATTTATGGATGAACAGTGCTGATCGAAGGGATTCGGGAGATAGGAGTGAGGATGATATCACTTAATTTGTCTATGATTTTGGGATATGGTTGCTCTCCACAATTTTGTTAACTTTTGGATGAATGATGAAGGTTTCAAGTCAGGCAATGACGTAGAATGGACTGCCTGGGTGTATTTGTCTCAGCGTGTTTCTGTTGGCGACTCCAGGCGGAAGGCTCAGCAAGGTCTACGGGAATGTTCTGGATTTTTCGTGAAACCACGATATCAATACCATAAGTGGTATTTCACGTGGGACTTAGATGGTATCTGGTATTTTGGTAGGTGCATGCAATTCCACTCAGTGGGTAACACGTGGCATCAAGAGGTGAGAGAAAACCGCTTTCATTACGTGGTTAACCTCCGCGCTTCTCGTCCGTGCGATATCCCCGATGAATGTTGGAACGGGATTATGTATTCAACGGTTGAGATGGGTCGTGCTTATAACCTTAGGGTTCCTATCTGTTGCTGTTTATTGGACCCAGTTTAGAGTTGTGTTCAGGTCTGTGTGCAAGGGGCACTGGGGTCCACTATGGGTCCTTGTATGGGCCCCAGGCCTTCCGTGAAAACATGAACACAAAACCCCAAAACCTTATGTGGTATATCACGCGGGACATGGCTAGTATCTGGTATTGTGGAAGATGCATGTGATTCCACTCAGGGGGTAACACGTGGCAACAAGAGGTGAGAAAAAACCACTCTCATCATGTGGTTAACCTCCGTGCTTCTCGTCCGTGTGATATCCCCGTTGGTCGTTGGTTCGAGACTTTGCTTTCAACAGCTAGGATTGGTTATGCTTGATGCACAATTGTGGGTCCCTTTGATTGTTGGTCGTTGGATCGGGGTTATGTATTCAACAGTGAGGATTCGGTTTCGTGGACTTTTTATTGTTGCCTCTGGGTCCGTCTAATGGATGCAATAGGAACCACTTTGAGCTATTTGTAGGAACCTCTTTGAGCTTCGGTCCCTGGTTTTTTGCCGCCCCTGTTGTCCGGGGTACTCTGTATATTATGTAATTTGATCAGATTAATAGAAGGTCCGTCTCTTACTTATAAAAAAATAAAATAAAATAAATACATTATTTCAATGCATATTTTTATACGAACTAACTCTATATAGAAAGAAAGTAATATTCAATATGGAGTTGAAATATGAAATATAAAATATTATAGATATTAACCTTAATACAAAGGAGATGCATAAGTCATTTCATATTACACATATAATTGACATATTATTTTAAAAAAATATTAATAATAAAAGAGTGTTAATAATAAATAAACTATTTCAATACATAATTTTATATGAAGTAACTTTATATAGAGAAAAAATAATTGAAAATAAGTATAAGTTATATATATATATATATATAATTTAAAGGTGACATACAATTTCATTCTCATTTAAAAATATATTAATGTCCACCTTAAATAAAATAATTTTATGTTAGTATAGATTTATCTTAGCTCTGAATGTATCAAGTGTGAAGAGGGATCAATTTTTTTTTTCACACAAACCTCTTTTAATATACAAAACTTATTTAAAAGAAAAAATTACACCTTTAAAAATATAGTTTCTCTAATCCATCAACATCTTGGACTATTTCACTATCATCCATTTTGAATTGAACCTAAAAATTACCCCTCTCTAGATGGCTCTGTTGATTCTTTCATTCTAAAGCACAAACAAAGGATAGTTAAACATATTTATAATATTTCAAAAAATATTTGCTACTTATCAATATAGATGCACCCTTTTTCCTTGAAGTCCTGTAGAACAAAACATTTGCTACAAATGAATCATGATGTTTTTCATTGTCTTGAAGGAACTCTCTAACCACATAGTAACAAATTCATTGTATTGGTAGAATAAGATGTTTGTGACTTACGTTTTAGCACAAGAAAGATACCCATTTGAATCCAACAACACCGACAATGGAAGTCATGCACACTCCCAAAACTCACAGATCTTTTTCACATGCATCGTTTGAAATAGAAAATTTTATGTCAAAAGATCCTTGTTGATGGCTACCTACCTACTTGTTGATAACAATATTGAAAGTTCAGAATTCCAAAAGGGACATTATTTCATTCCCCTAACATTACAACTGTCTATTATTTTGCATTGCAAAAATGAGTCACTTAGTCACCTTTTTAATGACATTGTTGTATATTTTATGTTACAGTCTTAGACCAGACCACTCATAGAAATATTTGTACCATTTTGCATTGTGTAGATTCATTCTTTTAGATAATCTTAGAAACTCTCATATACATATAGTTTTTAATCAGTTTTTTATCATTAAAAAAACACCCATACACATATAATTACTTCGAAGGAGGGAGTTCCATGAGGAATCTTTCATCGTATGCCTGTGTCCTCTAAGAAGTTGCCACGTGTTCGTTATATGTGCCATGAATTGTTCGTTATCTATGTCATCACTAGACACAAGTGAAATTTTGTCGTCACGAGACATACATAAGGAATTCCTTCCTACAAGGCATTACATGTTAATTTTTCCTAGGGCTATATTGTTATTGGCTTTGATAATTGCATTTCAAAATTTGCATATTAAATTCATCCCATAGCCAACTTAACATTATTCAGATTTACAACATTATTCAGTAGCATAGGCAATTATATAGAAAGAACAACATCATCATCAATGCAACAAAACATAAGGGAACAATACAAGAAAAGCATTCACACATAGATACATCAGGATTAGTCGGAGACCAGGGCAAAACCCACTACAGGGAAAACCATTTCAATTTCTTCTTCTTATTAGACTGTCATTAAATGATTTAGCAAAAGAGAGTACAATGATCCATATCTTCAATCATAAACCTATCCAGCAAAATCAACTAAATAATATCCATGAGATGAACCTAACAATGCTAATACACAAAACCCTGCTTTAGAAGTCTGAAATGAACTATCACTGTTTGCAATCAGCTGTCGAACCCTACGGTCAATGAGAAAAATCTGCGGTCAACTAATAATACCAAACCCTAGGTCCAACCACACATAGAACGTGTCATGTGTGCCGTTGAAACCCTTCAATTGTGTGCATAGGCCTACATGCTTGCAATTGTGATTGAAAATTGTTTGTGTCATGCATGCGGTCGGGAAACAAAACCCTAACACATGTGCGAGCTTCGGACCCTGTAATCTTGGACCTATGCGAGCAGACTTTCCACGAAACATATTAGACCTATGCGAGCCAAACCAAAGAAATATGAAGAATGATCATTTTGATGATGTCCAAATGATGTTGAGTTCACTTGTATTTATAACCTTCCAAGGGCGTCCAATTTTCTTTATGGTCGACCTGACCAAATATGCACATGTGGGCTTTAATTCGAAAATACACTTTCCCTTGTCCAAATTGAGTGCTTCAATAGTCAAAATTGGTCCTCTCTAAAAGAGAAATCTCATCCCATGGTTGGAATTTATCATTGAGCTTCCAAATTAACACTCCCTATCAGCTAGGGAGAAATTCAAACTACATCAAATAATCATCGTAGTATTCTGTCATCAAATATCTTGTCTCAAGTATCTCGTCATCAAATCTCATCACTGCTCATCTATATTCATCTCTCCTTATTCTTGTTAATCTCTCGTTTGTATCTACTCATATGTTGAACATTCTCGAGTTAAAATAAGAATACTTTGACATTGGATGGGAGCCTAAGCTACCACCCTCTAACATGTCGGAGAGCACATCTCAACCTGAAACCACATCGAGGATCTTAGTCTCAACCCACAACTATATAGGGGAGCGAATCTCAACCCTTCCTATTTCCCACCAATCTTCCCAACAATGACCCTCAAGAGTCATGTGGTAGAACATCTGCATCATAATCGACTTGGGTTGTACACCCCCAAGTACACTCTCAACCCGTTAACCAGATAGGGAGCAGTATTCCCAACAAGCGCTGCTTGTGGGTATGTTGTCAACTGGGTTATACTTTGCATAGACTGAGATAGGGAGAGATAATCTACTTATCAAAATGGACAAGGATCACACACACCTTGTGGGTCACAGATATGGGAGCAACATCTACGACCCTATTATCCAGAGATCCCTCAACCCCAAGAGCCTTCCATCTCAATTCTTCACCTTGGGAGCTCAGACAAGGGGGAAGAGTTGCCTTAGTGTTCTCGATCAATCTTTCTCTCTGCAGATCAGAAAAATTTCATCGTGCTTATATCTGGTGTCGGCTTGAACAACTCACTGAAGAGTTCAATCATCATGTCTCAATAGTAGCAGTCTCTTATTCATATATGACATCAAATAAAATATTACATTAGAACAAATATATATCACAAACAGATACCTTATTCATCCTCCCTCTTACAGAGGCAACAACCACAAGCCTAAGTGTTTCTCGTACAACAACACCGACTGAAGATATCTCGGTCCCAACTATATATGATATTTTCTGCCAATCAGATCCCACTCATTATTATCACAATGTATCTGTGTCATATCCAAAACCTTCTCAAATATCTCTTCAAAGAGCTTCTTTAACTTGCCTCATAGCTAGCCATGCCACAACATCATACTCAACCTCAGTCTTGCTTAAAGCTATGGACTTCTCATCCAAAAATATCATGGATGATCTCATACTAAGGCAGCACCCAGATGTTCTCATCTTATCAATAAAAATCCCAAACAACATCAATACATCCATGCAGTCACATGTCATAGGAATACTCTCTCAGACGAAAAATTGATTATCCCATGAAAATATCTTGAAGGGTGCTCGGTGGCAACTCAATGTGTATGAAGCGGCTTAATCAAGTTTTATGCAAAACACACACACACACACACATGAATATGTGTTTATACAAAAAATCAATGCTTCAATCAACTATCAGTTGCCAAGCCAGGTTCAACAATATCTCTTCATAACTTCTTGAAATTTAATCGGAGTGTCCAAGGATTCACATTTCCACTTCCTTTAATAGCTTCACGATATAGATTTTATTTTCTATATGTCAAAAAGTAATTCATCATGCGATGATTATTCCTTTTTAACTTCAGAGGCCAAATCCGTCTTACTTTGATCATCAGAGGCTCATTACCTATCAAGAATAGATCATCAGCATATAAAACCAAAATCAAAGTCATACCTTGGACCACTTTTGAAGTATAGGTTTGGATTGGCACATCTTCCTAGCTTCACCAAAGAACTCTCAATGCAGACATACTAGGATCGGGGAGCTTGCTTCATACAATGCTTTATGCAAAAATAACACTTGATCAAACTAATATGCTTAGCCTCACATAAATAAACATTATGCAATCAAATCAGCTAAGTCAACTTATCAAGCCTAAGATTAAAACTAATATCATAAAAGTTTCTGCCAATATCACTGTGACAAACTCTTTGGACTAGGTGATAGGTAGAGCTCTCTTCCAAATACCAAGTCATGACTTCATCTATTGTCATGTCAACAAATTATTATTAAGCAATATCAAATTCCATCATGTCATCATAACATGAATTGTTACTAGATGAAAATGCATATACTAAAGATAAGTCACAGTTGTTAATACTTCAACCAATGTGCCAAAGCCAATGAAGCCAATACAAAATCAATGCCAACATCTATCATTGAAAGTCATTATGCCCACACAACACTGACATCAAGGAAAATCATATCAAAATTCTAACTTGTTATCACCGTGAATTCAAACAATCCATAAGCAAAAACATATCTATGAACCATCACGTCAAATTTCTAAAGCTTCATCAATCATTCAAGACAATATGCTCACTAAGTCAAGCGAACAAGCCAAATCTTGTCAAACCCTTGCATTTGTTATCAAATATTGTCATATACTAACTTCAATGATCAAATCAAAATAACATACTAATATGCATATTTTGGTCCCCTACAAACACAAGTTTAGTCAACACATTTACATTCTCTATAGTAAGTCAAACATTCAAACTTCCATGTTCATAGAACATTCTATTGTTTGATCCATGTCTGTAGGATTGTCACACTCTGAGAGCACTTCTGATTTCATGCATGAGGCTTTATATTTTGTAACCTCCAGGCACAATCACACCCATGAGATTTCTTTCATGTGGTGCACTAATGAGCTTGATTCCATGCAGTTGGGGCTTAGACTAAGGGAAACCCTCTCTTCTCAGAACAGAACTTGTTGCAGACCAATAATATTAGATATTTTTCTATTCATGACCAAAACATAAACTTCAACAATAAATAATATTTTATACATTTTAATGCAAATGATAATAGGTGTAGGGATCTTATGAAGAGTTTCTCCCTTTGAATGGGATGTTAATTCATTCATCAATATGTTTATCATAATGCTATTATGCATCAACAAAATTGCTAGATCATGAAATCAAACTATATCGGGTTCTAATACATATATTCATCATGGACATAACATGTCAACATTAGCTACTTCATCATCACATATGAACATGACATCAAATTTCCATCAAGGGTTAAATTCATATGATTAGGGAAGTTTTCAAGTGCTTCATCATACTTTAAGGATCATAATCACTTCATCACTTATTTTACATTTATTCAATTATCAAATAGGGGCATCCAATTTTACCATATGCCATAATTACTAAGCCAAGGTCAACAAGGAGATATTGAGCAATAATTTTATTGTTACACTTCCATCACCATGGTTATCATGCTTATCACAAACATTATCAATAGTATCAAGCTACCCCATATAAGAATCAATGTGTTAGCCTTCTTTATGAGATCAAGAAATGCATCATGACTAAAATGAAATACGCTTGCCAAATATCAAGAGCACCAATATGTCAAAAATCAATGTTTCTATGTAGCTTTACCATGACTTAATAGAATGTAAGTTACATGTATAATACTAAGTGCACCATCTCATCATAAGTATCATGAATCAAACTTTCATATGCATCAGTCATTTGTGAAGGTGACATTCCCATCATACCTTAGGACTTACCATGCCATCCAATATTGCAGCTGAAACATAACATTGAAATAAAGCACCATATATACCTTGTATTATTCAAATACCTGTGCAAATTCTTATTTGACATAGGCAGTTGTAGCACTTTGTCAATTTTTCATCATGTACCTTTTTTCCTTTTCCAGTGCTATCTCTTCACTTACTAAACTAGCCATGATCCTCAAGAAGGATCCACTTATCACAACTCATCAGTAATTTAGAAGTATCCAAATACTCAAATATACATGCAATAAGTATAAGCAATAATCAAAGCAATAAACTCAAATAGGAATAGAATCACAAAGAGGTGACATAAATCTAAAAAGTACTTATCTTAATGAGAGGCGGGCTCTCCCTCTTAAACCAGTCTTCAAGAGTCATGAATATCCATTGACTATAAAACATTGATGCCTTTAATATATTCATCAACCTCAACAATAATCAAGCCTAGATAAGACAATCCCATCTGAGGCTACATCAAACCTCTCACAAGTGCTTGAACATTTTCATGCTAATCATGCTAGGGTTTCTACATTTCATATCTCAAATCTTTTCCGTAAACCAGGGTTTCTCCCCTGTTAGCACTCTGTAATTTTCCGAGGTTGTAAAAGAGAACCACAAAGGTAATCACAAAACCACTTTGGAGCTTAGGATCCAGCCTTCCTAAACTCAGAGAGGGATCTCTCTATCAGATTTAACTTTGTTGTATTTAGATATTAGGCTAGTTATGAGAGTTCGGAGTTTGATTTTAAAATTGATTTTGTTGATTAAGTGCCTGAAATTTCGATTGGGTTATGGAGTCTACAACTTAACAGGGATTTGTCTCATATTTTTGGAGTTTCACAGGGCAAGGTAGCTGAACTAACTGGATCTTTTAGATTTAGATGAAATGAAATAGAAGAAAAGATATAGGTTCAATTGAAGTTAAAGAGCAGTTAAGAATTCTTTAACACGATTTTTTTCCCCTTGGAAAATTCGTAATTTTATTCATAAGACAAAATTACATGTTGTAGATGCTAAAAATCATATGCATATGGTCTGTTCCTGTTTTCACAGGAAACAAACAACAAAAAAATAAGAAATAAAAAAATATAACTACTATTCTTTTCTCCCTTTCTTTTTTTCCACCTTTCACCAACCTTTAGTGTTGGGAGTGGCCGTTACAATGGAAAGCTGATTTTCACTTGTATGAATGGGAGAGTCTTTGTCAAAATTGGATCCTTCTGATCCATGAGTTCACTTTATGCCGGTATTTCCATTCCTGTTAGTTGAGATTCTTGGTGCTGCAAAGGGTTGCTAGGGTCTTTCTCCTCCTTTAGTGTGTTGTTCTAGTCCTTTTGATCCTCCGTTTCTGCTTTTTTTTACTTCTTCCTCTAAGGGGGCTATATATTGCCATCCTTTTGGCTATTTTTGTTGCTTCTTGTTCCATTTGGGAGTTTGTTTTTCTTTAGGACATGCACTGTGGAGACATCCACGACATCAGAAGGCTATATTTTCGTAGTCTAGAGGTTGTGTCCACTGTGTATATTGAAATTCAATGTTATGCTTTCTGGTAGTCCCTCACTGAGATCTACTTCAACACATATCATGGCAAAAGTAAATATCCCCCTTGTAAGTTTGTCCTCTTCGATCTTTAGAAATTTTCCCAATGCATTCCCTATGGCGATTAAAACATTGTGATGCCAAAAGTGTAACGGGAGGTTATGTAGCTTGACCCAAACTGGCATCTTTGATACCACCATTGTGTTGGCGTCGAATTTCGGAAACCAAGGGGTCATAAAGAGTCTTGCATTGCCCCAGAACCATGGTCCCTTATTGACGATATGTTCCCTTTCCTATACTGTTAAGAATCTGACTATGAAAAACCCTTTGGGACATAAGTATATTTCACAATCTGGTGACCAGGAATCACAAATCCATTGGTGCAGAACATCAAATTTAGGCCAAAACCCATTGAATCTGCATATAACTAATTTGGAATAGAGATCTATGTACAGGTTGTTTACCTCAGGCATTGCGATGGTGAGAGCAGGATTCTCAGCTTTTTGTTCTACAATGTAGGGCCCTGGTAGCTCGGGCAGTGTTGTTGATTTGGTTTGTGCTTTTTCCTTACCTTTGACTACATCCTTAAAGGATCCTGTGCTTTTTGAGTTGGTTCCAGCGCATCCACCCCGCAGACGCAAGTTAATCATGATGGTCGAGTCTGTGGTGATGCCATAATCCTGGAGTGTGAGGTTGCCCTGTAAGCTGTGGCCTGAGTAGATCAGATTTTGCTGGCATGCTGGTATACTGAGGTGGTTCTGGATTTTATACCTTAGCTCCTGAATCTGCCTCCCCTTCTAGATCCTCCAGCAAATAGTCTTGCCTTCCAGTGTTTTAATGAAGATTTGTATTAGATCCTCCTCAATAGAGTGTGGATCTGTCTGAGGAGGGGCTCGATCTGCTGCCCATGTGCCCAGATATGACAGATCTAAGAATATTGATGCTCTATCTAGGTCTTTCTTTGCTAGATCCTATTCTCAGTGTCGTGGTAGGTCTATGTAAGGCGCGCCCAGACAGGTACCCCATACCTTCTCCTGCGCTATCGTGACCATCGTAGAGGGTTCCCCTTTCCCTATTGTCGCAAGGTCCGCTAGCCAGTGGTAAACATAGGAGATTGGTCTGTATACAGCCAGATCTAGCCAACGTATGAGCCGATTTTCCTTCTGGCTACCCACATAGTTTTTCCCTTGGCCTTATCTATAAGGAGCGCCGCGATTCAGATAGGGAGAGGCCCTCTATGGCCATTGTGGGGGTCATTCTGCCACTGGGGTTTCATACCCAGTTTTCTGGTACCGACATGCGATTGCCTGCTTTCCTGCATCGTTGTGCACAACTGCTATTTTTACATGAACGCCTTTGATGCCTGGATTTATGGGCTGGAAAATGTCCTCGGTTGACTCTATTGAAAAAATGCAATGCCAGAGCCAACACATAACAAACCCAGTGATTTCTGTGGTATAGGCCAATCCTGATACAGAAAGGCGATTAATTCATCAGGCCCTCCACCGTTCTTAGTCTTTTTTACGGGCTCAAAGATGCCTTTTGGCCGTTTCCAGAGGGAGGCCCGGAGGAGTGAGCCAATCCCATATGCCAAGATCAGCATGACCGGGTTCGTGCCATAGCCAGGGTTACTTAGTGTTGCAGTGACGAGGTTATCCAGTATGTCGGCGACCTATTTGGTTTCTGAAGACTGGTAAACCCTAGTTGCGCCCGCCATTTCCTCCCTTCTCCTGAAATGGATTTTTTTTGTTTTATCAATTCTTTAACATGATATCAGAAGGAAACATTTAAATAATCCATAGCCATAATCAAAGTGTATTTTTCAACAAAATTTATTCATCAACTTTCTGTAAAATAATTTAGATTTAAGAAAACATAAGCATGGAAACAAAGAAATAAACACATAGACAGTGAGAGAAGAAATTCACCAAATAGTCCAACACATGAATCCTATGAAGAATGTCCTTTTTATTACTGGTTAACCCATCAAATGGAAATAGTACAATAGTGTTCTGGAATGAAAAAATCAACCCTTCATACTTCAAAAATAGAAGTATTTATAAGTTATTTACAAAATATCCTCTCAAAATTGACTAGGATGTATTTTAGGAATTCCTAAACAGAATCTATCTAACTGTTACAAAAATTTAGGAAAATTAAAATTGTCTGAGGTGCTGGCACTATATTGGTGGAACTGCTAAATATGTGGCCCTTCAAATCTTGGTGTGCTGTTGATGCTGAGTTGTACAACCAAGTCATCTGCTTACTCCAATAATTCACATAATTTATTTCAACGTTGTTCACTGGGGATAGATTTCTTGAGTAACTTCTTGTAGACCTCGTCCACTTCAGTGTATTTGGAAAAAGTTGGTTGGGAAATAAAGGTATGCTTGATTTCATACTGGATGTCCAAATCATATGCCAATGCTTCTAAAAATTCTTTTCTTGTCATGCTAATCCTTCCTCCTGCAAATTTAGAAGTGCCTTTAACCTTGGTTAGTGATTTCTGATTGTAATCTAACCATGTGCTAAGCTTGTCATTTATTACTAATAAACTTGGAAGTCCTTTTTTGTAGATGGCTTCCAGCTTGTTGAAGAACCTTTGTACAACTCGCCCCCGCCGTTGAATCCCTAACTCCTCTGCCTATGGTTATATGTGGCACCATGGGACTGGGGCTAGGGTCCAACGCTTTTCCCTACCCATTTAACACCCGTTTGAGGTCACCTGTGCAGCAATATGACTTGGGGCTAGGGCTTATAACCCACTCTCTCCACCATCACCCTAGACACTTTGCGCATGGTCCAGTGGATGGATATGTGACCAAGGGCCAGGGGCTGGTCCCCGAGCCCTACCCTCGATTCATCGGAAATCATGTGGAAGTGTTAAAGATGGGGGGCTAGGGCTAAAACCCAACCTCTCTCCCCCATAATGCAAATCATAACTCTTTATCAATAAACTGACGCCATTATGTGGTAAGAAACATTTGATGATAGTTGGTGGAGGTAGGCAATGGTGTGTGGTAGGTCGCGGGTTCGATCTCGCTGAGATCTGCAAGGCAAACCATAAAATTTTATCCAACCCCAAGGTGCCATGTGGTGGGCTTTAGTTGGGCCACATGGCAACCTTGTACCTTGAAAATTGGCATTACCCAATCAAATGCCACCAAGTGGACAAATAACAGAAAGACACTTGCCAACCCACATTGGTCCTTCACCCAGTCGTATGCCTAGTCAGCATCCTGACATCAGCAGTACAGATTGCCCAGTCAACACACCTGCAAATTTTTTCGTTGTTGGCCAAATGATCAGAACTTCATAACTTGAGCATACGAGATCGATTTTTAGTGATTCAAGTGGCGTTGGATTCAGAACAACGAGCACTATGATCTAACACTAGTTTCGAAAGATTCTACGCACTTTCATATTTGAGCAATTTTTTTTTTTAAATCTCCGTATCATACCTCAATTGATGATGAGAATTGGACGATGACATGCAAAGTCCTTTAAAATATTCATCTCTCTTGGGAGACAAATTCCCATTATCACTACCATATCGATGTGACATATCATCATATGATAATTTTTTTACCTTAGAAAGCTTCAACACTCTCCAAACTCTCTATGACCGTAACCCAATCCTTTATATCTTGGTATCTCCTTTACCTTGATAGGATTGGTGATACCTTGGCCATTAATTCTGACACATCCTCCTTCATAACACATCCGAGAGATGTGTTATTAACATAAACTACAGGATTTCAACTCAAGAGATGTTGATTACCTCCTTGGATTTGCCACCCATATTTTCTGCTTTAGATGTTGATGACGGATTTGAAGATGACTCAATCCACCCACTTTTACCAACATGCATATAATGAAAATCTTTGAGATGCTAACAGAAATCACAAGCATCATTCTCCACATAGGGTCCATAACATGTGTTTGGACCATGCCCACATATTGGCTTCATCTTGGAGGAATACTTTGCTGCTTCTCGAGTGGAACTCTCACCAAATTGTTCCTCAAGCACATGCTACAACTAAAGGCACATATGCCTCTTCTCCTCTTCAGTAATTCTTAGCAATCTCCTCAATTCAACATTCTCCATTCGAAGAGAGAAGTTAATCTCCTATAACTCTTGGAGACTTTCCAGCTTCTTTCCTATACCTGCATCTTGATCAGAACCAACTTTGATACTAATTGATCTAAAATTGGAGGAGAACTTCTCTTTCCTAAAAATTGACCATCCTCTGACGCTTTGCAAGTAAAAATGTGTCTTATTATATTAACAAGTTTTAAAGGTCTCTTTAAGGATAATGAGTTAGTTTTCATGTGAACTTTAAACAAGCAACATATCATCACTTCACTCTTAAAGGAAAACATGAAGAGAGACAACTAGATGTTTATGTCAATAGAGCTTCGATCCCCCAACTATCTAAAACAATAGGATATGTAGTCAAAGTCGCCACCTTGCTCATGAGCCTTCTGAAAATGCAAAGATTCCTATACTCCCAACTTCGCAAGTTTTAGAGTAAATTTCGAGAAATATTCGCTGTAACCGCCACAGAAAATCATGGAATCGAGGTTGGAAGACAATTTAAAACCAGAACATATGGAATCGGGGTCAACACCTTGCTCACACACTTCCACAAATGCAAAGATGGGCCGACCTCTGACCTAATTGTGGTCAGTCAATATTGGTGTATTCCTACAACATTGCATCCAAACCATCGAAACTCGAGTCGGCAATGTATTTAACACTTCTAACTCATTAAACAAGAGTTTGCTCACAGAAAGAGCTCAAAAAATTACCAGGTTTTTGTCGCTAGAATCCAACAATCTGCTTACCTGAACAATTGTTATGCTCTAAATTCTAAAGTCTCACCTGCAAATTTTACGAAACAGTGAACCATTAGAACTCCAAATTATGCAACACGACGATTAAACCAGAAAATAATGTTCATACATTTACCTGTCAAATCGTCATCAAGGAGGTTGGCAAACTTGCATCCTGCCACATAACTGAACACCTTTAGCATTCCGCACAAAGAGTTTACTGCTCGCATCAACCGAAGTAAAAATAAAAAATAAAAAATAAAAACTTACTTGGTAACAATGAAAACATGACAACGAGGAGTTATGCTACATAGACATGAAAATAAGAAATTTAGCCTCAATGAATGCCACAACACTAAGAAAAAAATAAAACAACCACTTTGAACATTGAAAACAACTAAATCTACTTATCGATAATCCATTAACCATAATAATAAATTATCCACCAACACTCTTAAAATGATATTTATACCACTGGAGCTCAAAGCAGCGCAAGTTAACTCCTAGTTGTACGAAAGATCGCCCTTTCATGTACCTACATTGTACAATTGGATCAACCTGGTCTACTGTGCATGGCAGGATGATGTCAACCCTCGAAATCCGAAGCCGGGGATGTGACAGTGCACTGACGTAACCCAAAAATTTCAACCAAAAACCTAATGTTAACTATAAAAAACTGAACAATTGCACCAATACAGATAAAGTTCCACAAGCGTAATTGCAACAATTGTTATGGAAAAGTTCCATAAGCGTACTTGGGATAAGGAGCTAGATAGAAAGAAAAATTATTATATTGAAGTGTTTAATCCCACTCATAGTCATCAACCAAAAGCATACATAGATGTCGATATCTCTTGGAGAGCCAAAATTCTTATTGCTCAGTTAAGGACTAATTCTCATCAACTTCGTTGTGAAACAGGGCGCTGGAAAAGGCCAAAGAAAGTGTGGGAGGAAAGAGTATGCATGTTTTGTTCTTCCGGAAAAGTGGAAACAGAAAAACATTTCTTTTTAGAATGTGAGACCTTCAAAGATAACATGGAAAGTTATGCACATATGCTGGCAGCTAGCTCTTGGGATAATCTATTTAGCGAGGGGTTTGTCGAGACGCTGGGAGCATTTATTTTGAAGTTTTACAGAAAAATGGCCAAATACATCAAGCAAATGAAGAAGCAATCTGTCCCATAAACTATCTTTAACCTCATGGACTTTAAAATAATTTCTTTTTTCTTCTTCTTAATAACTTAAAACTGATCATAAATGTTTCTGATTCAATGCTTATGCAATGACATAATAATTAAAAAAGAAACACATGTACCTATATTTTTTAATCAGTTTTTAACCATATATGTTTATACTCACAACACAAGGTAATAACAACCTTTTCTATGTTGAGAAAAGAAAGGATATGCATGCGAATTAGCCAAATTATTTCTAATATTGTACCTAGGCATATAGATGCTCCAGCGCAATGTCGCTGACGTTCATAGGGTCATAATGGCGGACTTATAAACTTTCAAAACGAAATTACTATATATGCTCTCATGGTGGTAGGAATTGCACACGAAGTATAACACGCTCTGTGTCAATAACTCCATCAAGTTAACAAAACACAGCAATCCAACCAGGAGTACCCCATACACTGCCCTCGTCCAATCCAACCAGGAGTACCCCATACACTGCCCTCGTCGTTATCCCCACGCCATGGCTGCGCCAGTCCACGACTGCATACACGAAAAGCTCTCCAACAGCTCCAACGAAAATCTCCCCAATAGCTCCAGCAAATATGTCATGAAGTATAATCAGCGCCAGGGCCGTCGTCCGCTTTCCTTTGATAAGCTGGTTGCTCCTCCTCATGGCGGCCAGGCCGTAATATTTGTCCTCCAACACTGATACCACGCTGGCGAGGTAACACACTGTGCTTATATACGTTCGGAGGCAGAGACCGATCACAGTTAAAAGAATTAGACCGAAAGGAAAGGCCAATACGGAGACCCCCGAATTTGATTTATGATCAGACTCTCCTCCTACAGCGGGGAAGAGGATTGTGGGGAAGAAGAGGATGAGCAGGAGGATGTTGGCCAATAGGCCGGCAGTCGACAAGGCGAAGAAGATTATTAAAAACCAGAGGAATGTTAAACTGAGGCGCTTCCAGACCCTGGGAACGTCCGCCCTCAAAACCCTCACGTACGACACCTTCAAATTCTTGGAGTTGGCGGTGTAGATGGAGGCCACTGTGTACACCACCGCCGCCGGGGACAACACCGACATGGCTAAACGGAAGGCTTTGTACGCTGCTACACGCACAAGGGCCTCCCTGGTTTTGTACGCTGCTACACCCACAAGAGCCTCCCTCCATACACGCCCAATCGTCTCGCCGCGGAGAATGGTTTCCTCTATTTGTTTCTGGCTGATTTTGTTTCTGGCTGATTTTAGGGAAATCATTGCCGGGGAAGAATCTGTGGCCCAGACTTGCAATAGACAAGGGGAGAAGCAGGGTGAGAGCAAGAGCCCACAAAAGTTTACGATGGGAGGAGCCGAGGAGGATGTTGAAGGCCTCTCTCACGATGCCCATGGCACCTAATAACTGGAGTTCCTCGGCGCCGTCTTTCTCCATTTTTAAAAAACCTAAACCTTTCCTCTTCTGCTTCTTTTCTGCGAAGGTTAACGCGCCTGCTGCTAGTGGGGTGATCTGTGATCTTAATGGTGGGATTGTTATTATTATATATGATAAATGATGTGCTGTGAATGCAGGAATGGGCGGGCCTTGGTATATATTATATTCACCTGACGAATGTATTTACTGATCAAAATTGAACACGTCAGCACGTTAGAGAAGTAGGGAGAAAATTTTACCAGTCGAAAAAAATTTAAAAATTGATTTTTGTCATTTAAAAAAAAATTGGAATAATATCTTAAAATTTTTTAAGAAGTGCTGTCAAATTGTCATTTTTTCTGAAATTAGAATTTTACCAATGTTGAATTTGTAAATTTCTTTTCATGTTAAAACTTAAATCCCATTTCAAAAACAACAGTTTCCTTTTGATTTGTTTTTTTCTAATTGTGCATACGATGCAAGTTCTTATTAATTATTATGTCACAATTACCTTTTGATACCATTACATTTGGTAGTTTCTGAGTTGCTCCCATTTCAAAAACAACAGTTTCTTTTTGAGTTGTTTTTTCTAATTGTGCATATGATGGAAGTTCTTATTAATTATTATGTCACAATTACCCTTTGATACCATTACATTTGGTAGTTTCAATTGAGAGCGACTAGATGTCAATATGGGCCATGTATTAGGTCTGTAATTTCACTGGGTTGTGCCTGAAGGCTGCCCAAAGCAGGGTTTGACGACGATTTAAGCTGGAGAGGAAGATAGATTCATCATTTAGCAAACGCCTGTCAAGCAAGGTGCATGGAGAGGAGCCAATTCAACAGGCTTCCTAACATACTGGATTTGATTTGTTTGTGGATTCCCAATTCCTGGTATGTTTTCATATTAAAAAAGGAGATACCAAAAACATATACACCTTTGTACACTCTTTTGTTGAATCCTAAACCTGTTTAGAATTTTACTGAATTTTTTCATTCATGCAATAAACTTAAATTTGATTGAGCTACTTGTATATTGGCTTGAACATTCTGGTCACAAAAATTTCCTACAAAATTAATCCTTATCTGAACTGGAGCAGGAATATAGGTCTCCTGTTTATCCATTAATGGTAAACGCATCTGATATATTAGTTGCAGCTCATATAAAACCTGCCTTATACGCAACATCCATGGGGTTGTTGTTCGACCATTCTCCTGTGAAAAAATAAAAGGAAATTTGAAAATAATTTACTGTTGTCTATTGAATTGCTCTTTTTTTTTATGTTTTTCATTATAGAAGTGTGACCTGAATATGTGCCCTTCTAAATGAAATTAAGACCTGCCCTTCAAATTTAATCATTGTTACCGAGACCCATTCCTTCTCACGCAAACCGACTCTGCCATATTGTTCTAATCAACTTTCCTTTTTAATCGGAAATCTGCACTTCCTCCATTGAGCTTCGTTGAACACTTGTTTCAAGATTAGAAGCGCGCACCTTAAGCCAACAATGAAATCAAATGAAATTTTAATCTTAATTCGATTAAACATAGTTTATGGATTATTAATTTCTTTTTTTTGTTCTTGACCTGCAAAAAATACACATTCTTTTTTTCCAAATTTTTTAATTCTTTTTCATCAACTTGTTTCGCACAATAGTTTATATGAGTTAATTCTTAATTGAGTAATAAGAATTTTTGCTCTCCATAAAATGCTAGCTCCAATAATATATTTAAATCCATTGAATTCAAAATCATAGGAAGACCAAGTCCGCCAAACCCTCGTGAAGCCTAAATCTAAAGTTGGAACTTCAATTTCTTATGTTGATCGAGCATATGGGAAAAGTGACAAAGACAACAAAGACCATTCTAAAAAAACCAACTCTTTGAATCCACCAAAAAAATGCAGGTTGGATTCAAGTTGGGAAAAAATAAAAACATCTCCCCAAGGAAAACTAGAAGCTAGTCAAAGTCAAATCAATAAACAATAAAAAAGGATAATAACATATTTGGATCTTGGGAATATTTTGGAAATTCTTTAGTTGAAAAAGGAATATAATTTTTATAGTATGAAGTTCTCATTTCACTATTTAAAATGAGTCACCATGCTCAATCTTAAATCATCAAAAAAATATTAACAACTCTAAAGACATGTAACATGTAACAATTTTGAGTCAAATCTTCTTTTTTTAAATAAAATTAGATTATCCATTTATTTTAATATATATTATATTAAAATTAAACTTATTCCAAAATATTTATAATATTAATATTGAATGGTGCATAAACATAGTTATAGAATATTCATTGATTTTATAATCAAATGTAAGTGTGGAATTCAAAATAATATTTAATGTTATCCATTTAATATTATGTATCAATTCAAATGACGATATTTAAAATTGTGTTTTCCATAAAAATAGTTGTACAACAATTTGATTTCATTAGAGGAGGAGTGTTCTACTTTAATAGCACACAGAAATAAGATTTGATCAAAGTTTAGATTTTAATTGAGGGGTTTGTCAAAAAGCTCGGAGTATTTATTTTGAAGCTTCACAAAAAAAGGCCGAATACATCAAATAGATGAATAAACAATCTCTCCCATAGGCTATCTTTAGCCTCGTGGATGTTAAAATAATTTCTTTCTCTTTCTTGATATCTGGTACAATAACCGACATTTTCAAAAATATTGAGTTATGAATGATTCAATGTTCCAACAAACCATAAAACATAAAAAAACATTCTATTTAGTAGGTGTTGTAAATGGATGAAGCATGCATTGCTAATGGTGATGATAATCAAAGCCAATTTTGAAATTTGGTATTAAATAAAATAATATATAAAATATCAATGGATTAATTAGATTATAGTACAAATTAAATAGGCTATTTAAAATATAAATATAAATTATAGCCGTCTTTCCTATAGCCATTAGAAGATCTTATTTCTCTATTTAACTTGCTACTATGATCTTATTTTTCATCTTGTCCTGATGATGAACCACATAAGTTGGTTCAAAACGCATTGGACTAAATCTACAAATGTGATTTCTTCCAAAAATGTTTTCAAATAATCAAAATATAGATCACAGAAACTTGAATTTGAATATTATAATAATTTTTATTTAAAATTGGAATATAATTTTAAATTTGAAATTTATATTTTAAAAAAATAAATTACTTTTTCCATTTTTTTCTCATAAAAAAATTTGAACTATAATTAATTTATATATATATTTAAAACAAATTTTGAGAGTAACTACAATATATTACCATATAGTACAATAAAACAAAATGATTACCAATACACTTCATTTATACTAAACAAAATATTTAAAGATCTAAATTATTATGGTTAGTATTTATTAATCAGTGAATATCCTAAAATAACCATTCAAGAAAGATAAAATAAATATGATTTAGTAAATCATATTGAAAATGAATTATTTAAATAAATATTATTAAGGTGTTTAGGATGGATAAATATTAATTAAAAATATTTAATGTGGACTATAAATATATAAATAATTAATAATTATTTTAATAAAATTTTAATATCTATTTTAATTTTACATCATTTTTATATAAAGAGATAAAGTAATAATTTTACATGATTTTTTGTTTGTTTGTCAAGTTGTCTGTGATCTTTTAGGCTTGACCGGGGCTTGAGAAACCATGACCTTGGAGCACCAACCTGACTAGATTTTTTTAGCATGTCGCCTCCTCCTAGCACAGATACAACCACCCTTGTGAGGTTTTTGATCCCTTGCTAACAAGCCCATCCTCAACAGATTGTGCTAGTGGGACTTGACAATTTTACATGAATTTTATATATTGAGATATAAAATAATTGAAAGCAAAAATTTTCTAATTTTATTTATAATTTAATTTGTAATTTTTTTTATAATATGAGAATTGTAATTCATTCACTATTCAATATGGAGTTGACATATGCAATTTAAAATAATATAGATATATAGCTCAATATGAAGGATATGTATAAGTCATTTCATGCTACACAAAGAATTAACATGTTATTTAAAAAAAAAATATTAATAATAAGTGTTAGTAATAAAGAAATTATTTCAATACATAATTTTATATGAACTCTCTATATAGAAAGAAAGCAATACTCAATATGAGTTGACATATAAAATTTAAAATAATATAGATATTAACCTTAATACAAAAGAGATGCATAAGTCATTTCATATTACACATAGAATTAACATGTTATTTAAAAAAAATATTAATAATAAAAAGTGTTAATAATAAATAAACTGTTGCAATATATAATTTTATATGAAGTAACTTTATATAAAGAAAAAGTAATTGAAAATAAGTGTAAGTTTTATATAGAGAATATATATATATATATATATATAATTTAAAGGTGACATACAATTTCATTCTTATTTAAAAATATTTTAATATCCACCTTAAATAAAATAATTTTATGTTAGTATAGATTTATCTCTGAATGTATCAAGTGTGAAGAGGGATCAAATCTTTTTTTCACACAAACCTCTTTTAATATACAAAACTTATTTAAAAGAAAAAATTACACCTTTAAAAATATAGTTTCTCTAATCCATCAACATCTTGGACTATTTCACTAACCATCCATTTTGAATTGAACCTAAAAATTACCCTCTCTAATGGTTACGTTAATTCTTTCATTCTAAAGCGCAAACAAAAGATAGTTAAACATATTTATAACATTTCAAAAAATATTTGCTACTTATCAATATAGATGCACCCTTTTTCCTTGAAGTCCCGTAGAACAAAACATTTGCTACACATGAATCATGATGTTTTTCATTGTCTTGAAGGAACTCTCTAACTACATAGTCAACAAATTCATTGTATGGTAGAAGAAACCCATTTGAATCCAACAACACCGACAATGGAAGTCATGCAGACTCCCAAAACTCACAGATCTTTTTCTCATGCATCGTTTGAAATAGAAAATTTCTTGTCAAAATATCCTTGTTGATGGCTGCCTACCTACTTGTTGATAACAATATTGAAAGTTCACATTTCCAAAAGGTACATTATTTCATTCAGACCTCGTAACATTACAACTGTCTATTATTTTGCATTGCAAAAATGAGTCACTTAGTCACCTTTTTAATGACATTGGTGTATATTTTATGTTATAGTCTTAGACTAGACCGCTCGTAGAAATATTTGTACCATTTTGCATTGTGTAGACTCATTCTTTCAGATAATCTTAAAAACTCTCATATACATATAGTTTTTAATCAGTTTTTCATCATAAAAAAAACACCCATATACCTATAATTACTTCGAAGGAGGGAGTTCCATGAGGAATATTTCATCTTATGTTCGTGCCCTCTAAGAAGTCGCCACTTGTTTGTTATATGTGTCGTCAATTATTCGTTATCTATGTCATCACTAGACACATATGAAATTTTGTTGTCACGAGACATACATAAGGAATTCCTTCCTACAAGGCATTACATGTTAATTTTTCCTAGGGCTATATTGTTATTGGCTTCGATAATTGCATTTCAACATTTGCATATTAAATTCATCCCATAGCCAACTTAACATTATTTAGATTTACAACATTATTCAGTAGCATAGGCAATTATATAGAAAGAACAACTCATCATCAATGCAACAAAACATAAGGGAACAATAGAAGAAAAACATTCAAACATAGATACATCAGGATTGGTCGGAGACCAGGGCAAAACCCACTATAGGGAAAACCATTTCAATTTCTTCTTCTTATTAGACATTGAATGATTTAGCAAAAGAGAGTACATTGATCCATATCTTCAGTCATAAACCTATCCAAAAAAATCAACTAAACAATATCCATAAGATGAACCCAACGATGCTAATACACAAAACCCTGCTTTGGAAGTCTGCAATGAACTATCACTATTTGCGGTCAGCTGTCGAACCCTATGGTCAATGAGAAAAATCTGCGGTCAATTGATAATACCAAACCCTATGTCCAACCGCATAGAGAACGTGTCGTGTGTGCCATTGAAACCCTTCAATTGCGTGCATAGGCCTACATGCTTGCAATTGTGACTGAAAACTCTTTGTGTCATGCATGCAGTTAGAAAAAAAAACCCTAACACATGTGCGGCTTTGGACCCTGCAATCTTGGACCTATGCGAGCGAAATTTCCACGAACCATCTTAGACCTGTGCGAGCAAAACCAAATAAAGATGAAGAATGATCATAATGATGTTGAGTTCACTTGTATTTATAACCTTCAAAGGGTGTCCAATTTTCTTTATGGTAGACCTGATAAAATATGCACATGTGGGCTTTAATTAAAAAATACACTTTCCCTTGTCCAATTGAGCACTTCAATAGTCAAAATTGGTCCTCTCGAAAAGAGGAATCTCATCCCATGGTTGGAATTTATCATTGAACTTCCAAATTAACACTCCCTCGCAGCTAAGGAGAAATTCCAACTGCATCAAATAATCATCGTATTATTCTATCATCAAATATCTTGTCTCAAGTATCTCATCATCAAATCTCATCACTGCTCATCTCTATTCATCTCTCCTTATTCTTGTTAATCTCTTGATTATATCTGCTCATACGTTGAACATTCTCGAATTAAAAGAAGAATAATTTGACATTGGATGGGAGCCTAAGCTGCCACCCTCTAACATGTCGGAGAGCACATCTCAACCTGAAACCACATCGAGGATATCAGTCTCAACCCACAACTATATAGGGGAGCAAATCTCAACCCATCCTATTTCCCACCGATCTTCCCAACAATGACCCTCAAGAGTCATGTGGTAGAACATCTGCATCATAATCAGCTTAGGTTGTACACCCCCAAGTACACTCTCAACCCGTTAGAGAGATAGGGAGCAATATTCCCAACAAGCACTGCTTGTGGGTATGATGTCAACTGGGTTCTACTTTGCATAGACTGAGATAGAGAGAGATAATCTACTTGTCAAAATGGATAAGGATCACACACACCTTATGGGTGACAGATATGGGAGCAACATCTACGACCCTATTATCTAGAGATCCTTCAACCCCAAGAGCCTTCCATCTCAATTCTTCACCTTGGGAGCTCAAACAAGGGGGAAGAGTTGACTCAGTGTTCTCAATCAATCTTGCTCTTTGTAGATCAAAAACATTTCATCGTGCTTATATTTGGTGTCGGCTTGAACAACTCACCGACGAGTTCAATCATCATGTCTCAATAGTAGCAGTCTCTTGTTCATATATGACATCAAATAAAATATTACATTAAAAAAAATACATATCACAAACGGATACCTTATTCATCCTCCCTCTTACAGAGGCAACAACCACAAGCTTAAGCTTTTCTCGTACAACAACACCGACTGAAGATATCTTGGTCCCAACTATACACAAGATTTTCTGCCAATCAGATCCCACTCATTATTATCACAATGCATCCGTTTCATATCCAAAACCTTCTCAAATATCTCTTCAAAGAGATTCTTTAAGTTGCCTCATAGCTAGCCATGCCAACAACATCGTACTCAACCTCAGTCGTGCTTAAAGCTACAGACTTCTCATCCAAAAATATCATGGAATATCTCATACTAAGGCAGCACCTGGATGTTGTCATCTTATCAATAACAATCCCAAACAACATCAATACATCCATGCAGTCACATATCATAGGAAGAATATCTCAGACGTAAAATTGATTGTCCCGTGCAAATATCTTGAAGTGTGCTCGGTGGATACTCAATGTGTATGAAGCAGCTTAATCAAGTTTTATGCAAAACACACACACACACACCCCCCCCCCCCCCGCCCCACACACACACATGAACATGTGTTCATACGGAAAATCAATGCTTCAATCAACTATCGGTTGCCAAGTCAAGTTCAATAATATCTCTTCATAAATTCTTGAAATTTAATCAGAGTGTCCAAGGATTCACATTTCCACTTCCTTTAATAGCTTCACGATATAGATTTTATTTTCTATATGTCAGAAAGTAATTCATCATGCGATGATTCTTCGTTTTTAACTTCAGAGGCAAAATCCCCCTTACTTTGATCATTAGAGGCTCATTACTTGTCAAGAATAGATCATCATTGGACTTACACAATTAATTTTCTCTATTGGTGCAATAGTCCCCTCTTCCAATGTTATGTATATTTGTTTCTTCACTTTATGATTATAGGCTGGATTCAACCTGCAGTGTCTTTGTTTAATTGGATTTGCGTCTAACTTCAAAGGGATCCTCATTTCTTCGAGCTTAGCTATACCTTTCATCTTTGAAAAAGTGGTTGAGAATAAGTGTTAAACAAGATAAAATAATAGGCAATGTATGAATGATAAAATGTTGAATACGTTATTATTCACAAAGATATACATTTATAATACATCCCTATGAACGTTGGATTCATATTCCAAGGTCTCTTATACTTCAGTGACTATTCACATTCCACCACATAAACACTTAGTGGATTAGGTGTCCAATATTCCTCCCCTTATTCCGAAGGGATATATAAAAGTCAAATAAGAGACCTATAATACAACAATGCATGACAACAATAGTTTGAATGTGCTCTCTAAGATGAAGGTATAAGGTGGGAGAACTCAAGGTCTCAATTGGTGGTGGTTTAAGGATGACCACCAATGCTGGAACATTTAGTACAATTCCTGGAACTCTTCTAAATATGGCTAGAAACTGAAGTCTTATGTTAGAGGAAATGCTTCTTATTATTGTGAAAATGTATATCTTTGGGGTCTCAACTTGGAATTCTTAATGCAATTCCTAGAATAGTTCCAAATCTGGTAAGAAGTTGTTAGTCTTATTCTATAGGAAGTGTCCTTGAAGCTTTGAAGAGGGAGACCATCAACCTAACAAAGGGAGGTCTCAACCAACATAAAAAAGGGATAACCTCAACCTAAAAAGTGAGGTATCAACCTACGGTGGTTTAAAGAAGGACACCAACCAAAGGCATGCTCATGGGCTTCTTTATCTCTGGCTACAACTTTGAATCAAGGTATGGATGTCTCTGGTTATAGGCTCAAGCAACAAGTTCAGGTTGTGACTCAGGCTTGCTTGATGTATTTGTCAAGCTTGTAGATGACCATCAATTCCCCCCTGTTAGATACAAGGTGAGAAGATGAAGTGATATCAATTGCAAGACTTTTCAAAACTTGAGAACAAATTTTGTGATATGAGCAAAATATCTTCTTGGTTGTTGAAGCCCATTACCAAGAAGTGATCCATCCAAAGTGAATATTTTTTCTTGCAGGAAGCTTGTTTTTGAAGCATTTGTTTGAATGATGAGTGTGATGACCACAATGCTCACATGAATGAAGATCAAAACAATGATATTTCACATGGCCAACCTTGTCATAATGTTGGCATATGCAAATTTGTTGTGGAGGAGGAGTACATGGACATGTGTTGTCCTTAAGTGATATGAAATTAGAGGAGAACTACTCCTTCGTAAAAATTAACTGTCCTCAGACGCTTTGCAAGTCAAAATTGGTCTTATTATATCAACAACTTTTATGGTCTCTTCAAGGATAATGAGTTAGTTTTCATGTGAACCTTAAACAAGCGAAATATCATCATTTAACTCACAAAGGCAAACATGAAGAGAGACAACACAAAATTTGGTGATAAAGTTCACCCCTCCTAGGCTACATCTTCGGTCCTACTAACACAGATAGACCGCTCCATAGATTTCAGTGATAAAAGAGTACATGAAATGTATTGACAAGTGAGTCGCTAGTTTCTCTTTCAAGGAAACATTATCCTACAAAGAACTCTTGCTCTAAAAAACATGACCACCTACAGTCAGTCATGAAATAGTCAACAAGAAAAGGGCTCTCACATCAAGACCCTATACTCCATCTGAAAAAAGAGCATAAATGTACAACAACTCCAAATTGAAGTACTAAAAGAGAGCTTTCCTAAAAAGGACATAATGAGAAAATACAAAAATGAGTTGCACCAAAGAATTCATAGTTGCTGCAGATAAGTTATGAAGGCTAGAAAACCCCTACAGGGTCCTCTCCATGCTCAAAAACCTTCAAAAACTGCTTCAAACCACTGATTGTCCCTAACACCCATAGAATCAAATCTGCAAAAATTCTTTCCAGAAGTGCTCCAATAAATAAATAGAGGCTTCCATTGGATTCAGAATGTCCAAAAACCCCTATCAGGGCTCTTCTTGGGCTCAAAAAGGCCAAAAACTCATCAAGTTATGACTCCCCCAAGTTTTTTCCTACTATTCATCCTCCAAATTGGATCAACATGCAAACCGAGTGACATTTTTGCTCTTTTATCTGCTCGGGAGGTGAAAAATTCACCCGCGACCGGTGTAAATTTTCGCTTCGTTTAAATGCCCAATAACCCCTCAGGCACAAATCCAGGGTCACATGGGCACCATAAGGTTGAGGGCTGGGCAAACGGTCTGCCCCCGTTGGCCTTGGCACCTTTTCATCCGGGTTGTTGGTCAATGGGTTGATGTGGCTGGGGGTTAGGGCCAACCACCATCCCCTGCCTCCCCGCACATGTCGCCGTCAGTTGCGGTCATATGCCAACCATAGGGCCGAGGGCTGGGGCTAACAACTCCCCCCACAACTGAAGCCCTGAATCCTATGCCTATTGTTATATGTGGCACCATGGGACTGGGGCTAGGGTCCAACGATTTGCCCTGCCCATTTAACACCCGTCTGAGGTCACTTGTGCAACAATATGACTTGGGGCTAGGGCTTATAACCCACTCTCTCCGCCATCACCCTAGACACTTCGCGCATGGTCCAGTGGATGGATATGTGACCAAGGGCTAGGGGCTGGTCCCCGAGCCCTACCCTCGATTCATCGACAGTCATGTGGAGGTGTCAAAGACCAAGGGCTAGGGCTAAAACCCAACCCCTCTCCCCCATAACACAAATAATAGCTCTTTAGCAATAACTTGATGCCATTATATGGTAACAAACATTTGATGGCATGTTGGTGGAGGCTGGAAATGGTTTGTGGCAGGTCATGGGTTTGATCCCGTTGAGGTCTACGGGCTTAAACCATAAAATTTTATCCAACCTCGAGGTGCCACGTTGAGGCCTTTGGTTGGGCCACGTGGCAACCTCTAATTAGACCTCCAAAATTGACATCACCCAATCAAATGCCACCAAATGGACAAATAACAGAGAGACACTTATCCAGCCCACATTGGTCCTTCACCTAGTCGTACACCTAGTCAGCATCCTGACATCAGCAGTACAGACTGCCCAGTCAACTTTCTAGTCAACACACATCAACACACATGCAAATTTTTTAGTTGTTGGCCAAATGATCAGAACTTCATAACTTGAGCATACGAGATCGATTTTTAGTGATTCAATTGGCGTTGGATTCATAATGACGAGCACTACGATTTGACGCTGGTTTCGAAAGATTCTACGTACTTTCATGTTTGAACAATTTCTAGTCAACACACATGCAAATTTTTTAGCTGTTGGCCAAATGATTAGAACTTCATAACTTGAGCATACGAGATCGATTTTTAGTGATTCAAGTGGCGTTGGATTCATAATGACGAGCACTATGATTTGACGCTGGTTTTGAAAGATTCTACGTACTTTCATGTTTGAACAATTTTTTTTTATCTCCGGATCATACCTCCCCACTAGGAACTTTTGGACTCCAAAATTTTATTTTCTCATAGTAAACAAAATGTGGAAAAATCTCAAAACTTTCCAAATCTCAATCCTTAATGTTCTGTTTTCAATTGGTGCCTTCAAGCTCCAATCAAGGTACTCCACCTATCCTCTGCATGAAGTCCTTACCTTCCTATCAAGAATCGAGCCACAGTTCTTAAAACCATGCAAGAACAAAAACATCGATGGATGAAATCTAAAAATTCTCTTCAAACCCATCTTTCATGGCTCAAACAACTTCATCTTGAAGTTCCCTCGTTGAAAACAAATTTAAATTTCCATCTTGGTAATCATACCCAATTCAATGCTTGCCATGCACTAATTCAACTTTGCTTTAGTGTCCTCAAATTGTACTTGTACAAAAAAAGTACTATGGCTGCAATAATTCAATGTCATATTTGGCTTTTTCCACGAAAACAGAAATTTCTTGTAAAATATTTATCAAAGATTTTATTGTCCACAAAAACAGAAATTTCTTGTAGAATATTTATCAAAGATTTTATTGACAACAAGCTTCATCTTGAAACACTTGTATCGGTGAGTACATGACATAACTGTGTATTACACCAGTTTATGAAAATGCCAATTTATTTCAAATCTTTTACCTAGGCATAAAGATGCTCCAGCTCAATGTCGCTGGCGTTCATAGCGTCATAATAGCGGACTTATAAACTTTCAAAACGGAATTATTATATCTGCTCTCATGGTGGTAGGAATTGCACACAAAGTATAACACGCTCTGTGTCAACAGCTCCATTAAGTTAACAAAACACAGCAATCCAACCAGGAGTACCCCATACACTGCCCTCGTCGTTATCCCCACGCCATGGCTGCGCCAGTCCACGACTGCATACACGAAAAGCTCTCCAACAGCTCCAACGAAAATCTCCCCAATAGCTCCAGCAAATATGTCATGAAGTATAATCAGCGCCAGGGCCGTCGTCCGCTTTCCCTTGATAAGCTGGTTGCTCCTCCTCATGGCGGCCAGGCCGTAATATTTGTCCTCCAACACTGATACCACGCAGGCTAGGTAACACACTGTGCTTATATACGTTCGGAGGGAGAGGCCGACCACAGTTACAAGAATTAGACCGAAAGGAAAGGCCAATACGGAGACCCCCGAATTTGATTTATGATCAGCCTCTCCTCCTACAGCGGGGAAGAGGATTGTGGGGAAGAAGAAGATGAGCAGGAGGATGTTGGCCAATATGCCGGCAGTCGACAAGGCAAAGAAGATTATTAAAAACCAGAGGAATGTTAAACTGAGGCGCTTCCAGACCCTGGGAACGTCCGCCCTCAAAACCCTCACGTACGACACTTTCAAATTCTTGGTGTTGGCGGTGTAGATGGAGGCCACTGTGTACACCACCGCCGCCGGGGACAACACCGACATGGCTAAACGGAAGGCTTTGTACGCTGCTACACGCACAAGGGCCTCCCTGGTTTTGTACGCTGCTACACCCACAAGAGCCTCCCTCCATACACGCCCAATCGTCTCGCCGCGGAGAATGGTTTCCTCTATTTGTTTCTGGCTGATTTTAGGGAAATCATTGCCGGAGAAGAATCTTTGGCCCAGACTTGCAATAGACAAGGGGAGAAGCAGGGTGAGAGCAAGAGCCCACAAAAGTTTACGATGGGAGGAGCTGAGGAGGATGTTGAAGGCCTCTCTCACGATGCCCATGGCACCTAATAACTGGAGTTCCTCGGCGCCGTCTTTCTCCATTTTTAAAAAACCTAAACCTTTCCTCTTCTGCTTCTTTTCTGCGAAGGTTAACGCGCCTGCTGCTGGTGGGGTGATCTGTGATCCTTAATGGTGGGATTGTTATTATTATATATGATAAATGATGTGCTGTGAATGCAGGAATGGGCGGGCCTTGGTATATATTATATTCACCTGACGAATGTATTTACTGTATTTACTATTACCGAGACCCATTCCTTCTCACGCAAACCCACTGTGCCATATTGTTCTAATCAACTTTCCTTTTTAATCGGAAATCTGCACTTCCTCCATTGAGCTTCGTTGAACAATTGTTTCAAGATTGGATTACTAATTTCTTTATTTTTTGTTTTTGCAATTGAATCTTTTTATAATTCATCATTGTTTCTGCAATTGAATCTTTTTATTATTCAAATTAATGATGAATTGATTCAATTTTTTAACAATATCTTTACTGAAAAGACAATGTTAAGAACAGATGTTAACATTACATATTGTTCTTGATCTGCAAAAAATATACTCCCATTCTTTCCAAATTTTTTGAAATCTTTTTCTTCAACTTGTTTGACACAATAATTTATGTGAATTAGTTTTTAATTGAATAATAAAAATTTTTACTAATACTAGCTCCAATCATATGGTTCAAATCTAGTGGAATTTCTGGTAGAGTCCCATAAAAGTCTCAAAATTCAGCTACCTCGAATAATGTGGTTCAAGTACAGCGAAATTTCTGAGAGCAAGTTGCATAAAAATCTCGAAATTCCACAGTGGATACCAAATTTTCAAATTGTGTACGGAAGAATTGCCGATATGTCAATAATGTACGCGGTCGGGTCTATCATACGAGTGCGAGGCGGGTCCCGTAAGTCTATGACGGCACTAAAAACTGGGCGAAGGAGAATCGCAATACTACAAGACAAAATTGTCCACGTGAGGATAACAATACTACAAGACAAAATTGTCCACGTGAGGATAACATGAGTGGAGCCAGGTTCAAGTTTTATTGACATGACATGATTATATAGTTCTTCTTTAATATATGAAACATGTGGATTATTTAGAAAAATGTTGTATTAGGTATTTTTTTATTAATTAAGATTTAAAAAAGGCGACCTCATTGTTTATTTTAAAACCTTTTTAGAAATGGAAGGTGATAATGTCCCTTCCTTCCTTGCAAGTGATAGGATGTATCAAGCCTAGTGATAGCCCCAAAAAGAAACTTTTGCCGAGACTTATTTATGCGGTTGTAGTTATTTCAAATTTTAGTTTAAAGTGTTCAATAGTTTATCAAGATATTCACTAATTTTTGTCTCTAAGTTTAAATTGTAGAATTTAAATAAGTACTTGTACTTAAATTCAATTAATTCGAAAGTTTAAGTAGTGGGAAGGCGTTAAGATAGAATATTTTATACAAAAAAGAAGATATTCAAAATAAAGAGAAAGCCAAAGAAAGTTTGGAAGAAGTGCATGTGAAAAAGATCTACCAAAGGAAGCAAAAGATAGTCATGAAGAAATGCATGTCAAAGAGAATCCCTTGAATTCAAAATCATAGGAAGACCAGCCCACCAAACCCTTGTGAAGCCTAAATCTAAAGTTGGAACTTCAATTTCTTATGTTCATCGAGCATATGGGAAAAGTGACAAAGACAACAAAGACCATTTTAGAAAAACCAACTCTTTGAATCCACCAAAAAATGCAGATTGGATTCAAGTTGGGAAAAAATAAAAACATCTCGCCAAGGAAAACTAGAAGCTAGTCAAAGTCAAATCAATAAACAATAAAAAATGGGATAATAAACATATTTGGATCTTGGGGTTATTTTAGAAATCCTTTAGTTGAAAAAAGAATATAATTTTTATAGTATGAAGTTCTCATTTCACTATTTGAAATGAGTCATCATGCTCAATCTTAAATCCACAAAAATTATTAACAACTCTAAAGACATGTAAACTGTAACAATTTTGAGTCAAATCCTATTTTTTTATAATAAAACTAGCTTATCCATTTATTTTAATATATATTATATTAAAATAAACTTATTCCAAAATATTTATAATATTAATATTGAACGGTCCATAAACATAGTTATAGAATATTCATTGATTTTATAATCAAATGTAACTATGGAATTCAAAATAATACTTAATGTTATCCATTTAGTATTCTATATCAAATCAAATGATAACATTTAAAATTGTGTTTTCCATAAAAATAGTTGTACAACTATTTGATTTCATTAGAGGAGTGCTCTGCTTTAATAGCACACGGAAATAAGATTTGATCAAATTTTAGACTTTAATTGAGGGGTTTGTCAAAAAGCTCGAAGTATTTATTTTGAAGCTTCACAAAAAAAAGGCCAAATACATCAAACAAATGAAGAAACAATCTCTCCCATAGGCTATCTTTAGCCTCGTGGATTTTAAAATAATTTCTTTCTTTCTTTCTTGATATTTTCCCCTACACTGGTACAATAACTTTAGTGACATTTTCAAAAATAATGAGTTATGAATGATTCAATGTTCCAACAAACTGGTGGTGCCATAAAACATAAAAAAACATTCTATTTAATGGGTGTTGTAAATGGATGAAGCATGTATTGCTAATGGTGATGATAATCAAAACGAATTTTGAAATTTGGTATTAAATAAAATAATATATAAAATATAAATGGATTAATTAGATTATAGTACAAATTAAATAGGCTATTTAAAATATAAATATAAATTATAGCGGTCTTTCCTATAGCCATTAGAAGATCTTATCTCTCTATTTAACTTGCTACTATGTTCTCATTTTTCACCTTGTCCTGATGATGAACCACATAAGTTGGTTCTAAACGCATTGGACTAAATCTACCAATGTGATTTCTTCCAAAAAAGTTTTCAAATAATCAAAATATAGATTACAGAAACTTGAATTTGAATATTATAATAATTCTTATTTAAAATTAGAATATAATTTTAAATTTAAAAATTATATTTTAAAAAAATAAATTAATTATTTCATTTTTTTTCTCATAAAAAAATTGAAATATATATATATATATATATATATATTATAAAACAAATTTTGAGAGTAACTACAATATATTACCATATACATGTACAATAAAACAAAATGATTACCAATACACTTCATTTATACTAAACAAAATATTTAAAGATCTAAATTATTATGGTTAGTATTTATTAATCAATGAATATCCTAAAATAACCATTCAAAAAGGATAAAATAAATAGCATTTAGTAAATAATACTGAAAATGAATTATTTAAATAAATATTATTTAGGTGTTTAGGAGGGATAAATATTAATTAAAAATATTTAATGTCTGACTATAAATAAATAAATAAATTAATAATTATTTTAATAAAATCTTAATATCTATCTTAATTTTACATCATTTTTATATAAAGAGATAAAGTAATAATTTTACATGATTTCTTGTTTGTTTGTCAAGTTGTCTGTGATCTTTTAGGCTTGACCCGGGGCTTGAGAAACCATGACCTTGGGGCACCAACCCTCACTAGATTTTTTTAGCATGTCTCCTCCCCCTAGCACAGATACAACCACCCTTGTGAGGTTTTTGATCCGGAGTCGCCTTGCTAACAGGCCCATCCTCAACATCCTCAACAGATTGTGCTAGTGGGACTTGACAATTTTACATGAATTTTATATATTGAGATATAAAATAATTGAAAGCTAAATTTTTCTAATTTTATTTATAATTTAGTTTGTAATTTTTTTATAATATGACAGTTGTAATTCATTCACTATTCAATATGGACTTGACATATGCAATTTAAAATAATATAGATATATAGCTCAATATGAAGGATATGTATAAGTCATTTCATGCTACACAAAGAATTAACATGTTATTTAAAAAAAATATTAATAATAAGTGTTTAATAAATAAATTATTCCAATACATAATATATGAACTCTCTATATAGAAAGAAAGCAATATTCAATATGGAGTTGACATATAAAATTTAAAATAATATAGATATTAACCTTAATACAAAAGAGATGCATAAGTCATTTCATATTACACATAGAATTGACATGTTATTTAAAAAAAATATTAATAATAAAAAAGTGTTAATAATAAATAAACTATTTCAATACATAATTTTATATGAAATAACTTTATATAAAGAAAAAGTAATTGAAAATAAGTGTAAGTTTTATATAGAGAATATATATATATATATATATATATATATATATATATATATATATATATATATATATCATTAATTTAAAGGTGACATACAATTTCATTCTTATTTAAAAATATTTTAATGTCCACTTTAAACAAAATAATTTTATGTTAGTATAGATTTATCTCTAAATGTATCAAGTGTGAAGAGGGATCAAATCTTTTTTTCACACAAACCTCTTTTAATATACAAAACTTATTTAAAAGAAAAAAACACACCTTTAAAAATATAGTTTCTCCAATCCATCAACATCTTGGACTATTTCACTAACCATCCATTTTGAATTGAACCTAAAAATTACCCTCTCTAATGGCTCCGTTGATTCTTTTATTCTAAAGCACAAACAAAGGATAGTTAAACATATTTATAATATTTCAAAAATATTTGCTACTTATCAATATAGATGCACCCTTTTTCCTTGAAGTCCCGTAGAACAAAACATTTGCTACACATGAATCATGATGTTTTTCATTGTCTTGAAGGAACTCTCTAACTACATAGTCAACAAATTCATTGTATGGTAGAAAAAGATGTTTGTGACTCATGTTTTAGCACAAGAAACCCATTTGAATCCAACAACACCAACAATGGAAGTCATGCAGACTCCCAAAACTCACAGATCTTTTTCTCATGCATCATTTGAAATAGAAAATTTCTTGTAAAAATATCCTTGTTGATGGCTACCTACCTACTTGTTGATAACAATATTGAAAGTTCAAATTTCCAAAAGGTACATTATTTCATTCAAACCTCTTAACATTACAACTGTCTATTATTTTGCATTGCAAAAATGAGTCACTTAGCCACCTTTTTAATGACATTGGTGTATATTTTATGTTATAGTCTTAGACTAGACTGCTTGTAGAAATATTTGTACCATTTTGCATTGTGTAGATTCATTCTTTCAGATAATCTTAAAAACTCTCATATACATATAGTTTTAATCAGTTTTTTATCATAAAAAAAACACCCATATACGTATAATTACTTCGAAGGAGGGAGTTCCATGAGGAATCTTTCATCTTATGTCCGCGCCCTATAAGAAGTCACCACTTGTTCGTTATATGTGCCGTCAATTATTCATTATCTATGTCATCACTAGACACATGTGAAATTTTGTCGTCACGAGACATACATAAGGAATTCCTTCCTACAAGGCATTACATGTTAATTTTTCCTAGGGCTATATTGTTATTGGCTTCGATAATTGCATTTCAACATTTGCATATTAAATTCATCCCGTAGCCAACTTAACATTATTCAGATTTACAACATTATTCAGTAGCATAGGCAATTATATAGAAAGAACAACATCATCATCAATGCAACAAAACATAAGGGAAAAATAGAAGAAAAGCATTCACACATAGATACATCAGGATTGGTAGGAGACCAGGGCAAAACCCACTATAGGGAAAACCATTTCAATTTCTTCTTCTTATCAGATTGTCATTGAATGATTTAGCAAAACAGAGTACATTGATCCAAATCTTCAGTCATAAACCTATCCAAAAAAATCAACTAAACAATATCCATAAGATGAACCCAACAATGCTAATACACAAAACCCTGCTTTGGAAGTCTGCAATGAACTATCACTGTTTGCGGTCAGCTGTCGAACCCTATGGTCAATGAGAAAAATCTGCGGTCAATTGATAATACCAAACCCTAGGTCCAACCGCATAGAGAACGTGTCGTGTGTGCCATTGAAACCCTTCAATGCATGCATAGGCCTACATGCTTGCAATTGTGACTGAAAATTGTTTGTGTCATGCATGTGGTTAGAAAAAAAAACCCTAACACATGTGCGAGCTTCGGACCCTGCAATCTTGGACCTATGCGAGCAAACTTTCCACGAACCATCTTAGAACTGTGCGAGCCAAACCAAGGAAAGATGAAGAATGATCGTAATGATGATTTCCAAATGATGTTGAGTTCACTTGTATTTATAACCTTCCAAGGGTGTCCAATTTTCTTTATGGTCGACCTGATCAAATATGCACATGTGGGCTTTAATTAAAAAATACACTTTCCCTTGTCCAATTGAGCACTTCAATAGTAAAAATTGGTCCTCTCGAAAAGAGGAATCTCATCCCATGGTTGGAATTTATCATTGAACTTCCAAATTAACACTCCCTCTCAGCTAAGGAGAAATTCCAACTGCATCAAATAATCATCGTAGTATTCTATCATCAAATATCTTGTCTCAAGTATCTCGTCATCAAATCTCGTCACTGCTCATCTCTATTCATCTCTCCTTATTCTTGTTAATCTCTTGATTATATCTGCTCATATGCTGAACATTCTCGAATTAAAAGAAGAATAATTTGACATTGGATGGGAGCCTAAGCTACCACCCTCTAACATGTCGGAGAGCACATCTCAACCTGAAACCACATCGAGGATCTTAGTCTCAACCTACACCTGTATAGGGGAGCGAATCTCAACCCATCCTATTTCCCACCAATCTTCCCAACAATGACCCTCAAGAGTCATGTGGTAGAACATCTACATCATAATCAGCTTGGGTTGTACACCCCCAAGTACACTCTCAACCCGTTAGACAGATAGGGACCAATATTCCCAACAAGTGCTGCTTGTGGGTATGATGTCAACTGGGATACTTTGCATAGACTGAGATAGGGAGAGATAATCTACTTGTCAAAATGGGTAAGGATCACACACACCTTATGGGTGACAGATATGGGAGCAACATCTACGACCCTATTATCTAGAGATCCTTCAACCCCAAGAGCCTTCCATCTCAATTCTTCACCTTGGGAGCTCAGACAAGGGGGAAGAGTTGGCTCAGTGTTCTCAATCAATCTTGCTCTTTGTAGATCAAAAACATTTCATCATGCTTATATCTGGTGTCGGCTTGAACAACTCACCGACGAGTTCAATCATCATGTCTCAATAGTAGCAGTCTCTTGTTCATATATGACATCAAATAAAATATTACATTAAAACAAATATATATCACAAACGGATACCTTATTCATCCTCCCTCTTACGGAGGCAACAACAACAAGCCTAAGCTTTTCTCGTACAACAACACCAACTGAAGATATCTCGGTCCCAACTATACACGAGATTTTCTGCCAATCAGATCCCACTCATTATTATCACAATGTATTCGTGTCATATCCAAAACCTTCTCAAATATCTCTTCAAAGAGCTTCTTTAACTTGCCTCATAGCTAGCCATGCCAACAACATCGTACTCAACCTCAGTCGTGTTTAAAGCTATGGACTTCTCATCCAACAATATCATGGAATATCTTATACTAAGGTAGCACTTGGATGTTTTCATCTTATCAATAACAATCCCAAACAACATCAATACATCCATGCAGTCACATATCATAGGAAGAATATCTCAGACATAAAATTGATTGTCCCATGCAAATATCTTGAAGTGTGCTCAGTGGATACTCAATGTGTATGAAGCAGCTTACTCAAGTTTTATGCTAAACACACACACACCCCCCCGCCCCACACACACACATGAACATGTGTTCATACAGAAAATCAATGCTTCAATCAACTATCGGTTGCCAAGTCAGGTTCAACAATATCTCTTCATAACTTCTTGAAATTTAATTAGAGTGTCCAAGGATTCACATTTCCACTTCCTTTAATAGCTTCACGATATAGATTTTATTTTCTATATGTCAGAAAGTAATTCATCATGCGATGATTCTTCATTTTTAACTTCAGAGGCCAAGTCCCTCTTACTTTGATCATCAGAGGCTCATTACTTGTCAAGAATAGATCATCACTGGACTTACACAATTAATTTTCTCTATTGGTGCAATAGTCCCCTCTTCCAATGTTATGTATATTTATTTCTTCACTTTATGATTATAGGTTGGATTTAACCTATAGTGTCTTTGTTTAATTGGATTTGCGTCTAACTTCAAAGGGATCCTCATTTCTTCGAACTTAGCTATACCTTTCATCTCTGAAAAAGTGGTTGAGAATAAGTGTTAAACAAGATAAAATAATAGACAATGTATGAATGATAAAATGTTGAATACGTTATTATTCACAAAGATATACATTTATAATACATCCCTATGAATGTTGGATTCATATTCCAAGGTCTCTTATACTTTAGTGACTATTCACATTCCACCACATCAACACTTAGTGGATTAGGTGTCCAACATTCCTCCCCTTATTCCAAAGGGGTATATAAAAGTCAAATAAGAGAGCTATAATACAACAATGCATGACAACAGTAGTTTGAATGTGCTCTCTAAGATGAAGGTATAAGGTGGGAGAACTCAATGTCTCAATTGGTGGTGGTTTAAGGATGACCACCAATGCTGGAATATAGTACAATTCCTAGAACTCTTCTAAATATGGCTAGAAACTGAAGTCTTCTGCTAGAGGAAATGCTTCTTATTATTGTGAAAATGTATATCTTTGGGGTCTCAACTTGGAATGCTTAATGCAATTCCTGGAATAGTTCCAAATCTGGCAAGAAGTTGTTAGTCTTATGCTATAGGAAGTGTCCCTGATGCTTTGAAGAGGGAGACCATCAACCTAACAAAGGGAGGTCTCAACCAACATAAAAAAGGGATAACCTCAACCTAAAAAGTGAGGTATCAACCTACGATGGTTTAAAGAAGGACACCAACCAAAGGCATGCTCATGGGCTTCTTTATCTCTGGCTACAACTTTGAATCAAGGTATGGATGTCTCTGGTTATAGGCTCAAGCAACAAGTTCAGGTTGTGACTCAGGCTTGCTTGATGTATTTGTCAAGCTTGTAGATGACCATCAATTCCCCCCCTATTAGATACAAGGTGAGAAGATGAAGTGATATCAATTGCAAGACTTTTCAAAACTTGAGGACAAATTTTGTGATATGAGCAAAATATCTTCTTGGTTGTTGAAGCCCATTACCAAGAAGCGATCCATCCAAAGTGAATTTTTTTCTTGCAGGAAGCTTGTTTTTGAAGCATTTGTTTGAATGATGAGTGTGATGACCACAATGCTCACATGAATGAAGATCAAAACAATGATATTTCACATGGCCAACCTTGTCATAATGTTGGCATATGCAAATTTGTTGTTGTGGAGGAGGAGTACGTGGATATGTGTTGTCCTTAGACTCTTTGCAAGTCAAAATTGGTCTTATTATATCAACAACTTTTATGGTCTCTTCAAGGATAATGAGTTAGCTTTCATGTGAACCTTAAACAAGCAAAATATCATCATTTAACTCATAAAGGCAAACATGAAGAGAGACAACACAAAATTTGGTGACAAATTTCACCCCTCCTAGGCTACATCTTCAGTCCTACTAACATAGATAGACCCCTCCATAGATTTCAGTGATAAAAGAGTACATGAAATGTATTGACAAGTGAGTGGCTAGTTTCCCTTTCAAGATAACATTATCCTACAAAGAACTCTCGCTCTAAAAAACATGACCACCTATAGTCAGTCATGAAACAATCAACAAGAAAATGGCTCTCACATCAAGACCCTATACTCCATCTGAAAAAAGAGCATAAACGTACAACAACTCCAAATTGAAGTACTAAAAGAGAGCTTTCCTAAAAATTACATAATGAGAAAATACAAAAATGAGTTGCACCAAAGAATTCACAACTGCTGCAGATAAGTTATGAAGTCTAGAAAACCCCTACAAGGTCCTCTCCATGCTCAAAAGCCTTCAAAAACTGCTTCAAACCATTGATTGTCCCTAACACCCATAGAATCAAATCTACAAAAATTCTTTCCAGAAGTGCTCCAATAAATAAATAGAGGCTTCCATTGGATTCAGAATGTCCAAAAACCCCTATCAGGGCTCTTCTTGGGCTCAAAAAGGCCAAAATCATCAAGTTATGACTCTCCCAAGTTTTTTCCTACTATTCATCCTCCAAATTGGATCAACATGCAAACTGAGTGATATTTTCGCTCTTTTATCTGCTCAGGAGGCGAAAAATTCACCCACAACCAGTGTAAATTTTCGCTTAGTTTAAATGCCCAATAACCCCTCAGGCGCAAATCCAGGGTCACATGGGCACCATAAGGTTGAGGGCTTGGCAAACGGTCTGCCCCCGTCGGCCTTGGCACCTTTTCATCCGGGCTGTTGGTCACATGGGTTGATGTGGCTGGGGCTTAGGGCCAACCACCATCCCGAGGGGGTTAGGGTCGTCGGTTGCGGTCATATGCTGACCATAGGGCTGAGGGCTGGGGCTAACAACTCCCCCCACAACTGAAGCCCTGAATCCTATGCCTATTGTTATATGTGGCACCATGGGACTGGGGCTAGGGTCCAACACTTTGCCCTGCCCATTTAACACCCCTCTGAGGTCACCTGTGTAGCAATATGACTTGGGGCTAGGGCTTATAACCAACTCTCTCCGCCATCACCCTAGACACTTAGCGCATGGTCCAGTGGATGAATATGTGACCAAGGGCTAGGGGCTGGTCCCCGAGCCCTACCCTCGATTCATCGGCAGTCATGTGGAGGTTTCAAAGACCAGGGGCTAGGGCTAAAACCCAACCCCTCTCCCCCATAACACAAATAATAGCTCTTTAGCAATAACTCGACGCCATTATATGATAAGAAACATTTGATGGCATGTTGGTGGAGGCCGAAAATGGTTTGTGGCAGGTCATGGGTTCGATCCCGTTGAGGTCTGCGGGCTAAACCATAAAATTTTATCCAACCTCGAGGTGCCACGTGGAGGCCTTTGGTTGGGCCATGTGGCAACCTCTAACTGGACCTCCAAAATTGACATCACCCAATCAAATGCCACCAAATGGACAAATAACAGATAGACACTTATTCAGCCCACATTGGTCCTTCACCTAGTCGTACACCTAGTCAGCATCCTAACATCAGCAGTACAGATTTCCCAGTCAACTGTCTAGTCAACACACATGCAAATTTTTTAGTTGTTGGCCAAATGATCAGAACTTCATAACTTGAGCATACGAGATCGATTTTTAGTGATTCAAGTGGCGTTGGATTCAAAATGACGAGCACTATGATTTGAAGCTGGTTTCGAAAGATTCTACATACTTTCATGTTTGAGAAAAATTTTTTTATCTCCAGATCATACCTCCCCACTAGGAGCTTTGGACTCCAAAATTTTATTTTCTCATAGTAAACAAAATGTGGAAAAATCTCAAAACTTTCCAAATCTCAATCCTTAATGTTCTATTTTCAATTGGTGCCTTCAAGCTCCAGTCAAGGTACTCCACCTATCTTCTGCATGAAGTCCTTACCTTCCTCTCAAGAATCGAGCCACAGTTCTTAAAACCATGCAGGAACAAAAACATCGATGGATGGAATCTAAAAATTCTCTTCAAACCCATCTTTCATGGCTCAAGCAACTTCATCTTGAAGTTCCCTTGTTGAAGACAAATTTAAATTTCCATCTTGGTAATCATAACCAATTCAATGCTTGCCATGCACTAATTCAACTTTGCTTTAGTGTCCTCAAATTGTGCTTTTACAAAAAAGTACTATGGCTGCAATAATTCAATGACATATTTGGCTTTGTCCACAAAAACATAGAAATTTCTTGTACAATATTTATCAAAGATTTTATTCACGACAAGCTTCATTTTGAAACACTTGTATCGGTGAGTACATGACATAACTGTAGACATATTGGACGACAAACATTGTTCATCCCAAAAAGTCCTCAAACAATTAGACTCATAAACAAGCCAACATAACATGACATGTCAATGAAAAACATACTTGTTGCAAATAGTGATTATTCTTGTTTCACTTTACAAAATACCCAAAACAGGTAATGAACAACAAGTATTTACAATTTACAAAGCAACAAACTATACAAAATAGTCTACCCAATCTTTGCCTCTTCTAGACTTATGGGTTCTCTTTCTGCATCTATTATGCTTTGAAGGTTGCCTTAGGAACTATGCCAGTATCCTCTTTGCCACATGTTGTTTTCCTTGCATTGGATTGCACGACCTCTTTATCCTTCTTGGGACAAAGTTCTGGATGAAGTTTCCAACACCTTTCATTCCCATGCCCATTCATGTTACAATGGGTACATAAATAATTTCGCTTGCCCATCGACAAGGAAATCTTCAGATCTGAGGGAGGTTCTTCATGCTTAATGCCAAGCATTTGGTCCATTCTTTTGACCATCACTTTGCGTTGCTCACAATCAGCCATAGAATGGTCAACTGCATTACAAAAAGTGCAAGGATACACGTCCCACAAATATTTAAAATTACCAACATTTGGAAAATTCCCATGACACCTATACCTATCCCTTGTGTTGTAACTTTGATGATGAGAACTGGACGATGACATGCAAAGTCCTTTAAAACATTCATCTCTCTTGGGAGACAAATTGCCATTATCGCTACCATCTCGGTGTGACATATCATCATATGATGACTTTTTTGCCTCAGAAAGCTTAGAACACTCTCCAAACTCTCTATGACCATAACCCAATCCTTCATATCTTGGTCTCTCCTTTACCTTGATAGGATTGGTGATACCTTGGCCATTGATTCTGAGGCATCCTCCTTCATAACCCATCTGAGCTAGCAGCTTCATACCAATGCCTTTAATATGATTTTCAAAGGCTGCAAAAGATGTGTTATTAACATAAACTGCAGGATTTAAATTAGAGATGTTGATTACCTCCTTGGATTTGCCACTCATTTTTTCTGCTTTAGATGTTGATGACAAATTTGATATGACTTAATCCACCCACTTTTACCAACATGCATATAATGAGAATCTTTGAGATGCTGACAAAAATCAGAAGCATCATTCTCCACATAGGGTCCATAAGATGTGTTTGGACCATGCTTACATATTGGCTTCATCTTGGAAAAATTCTTTGCCGCTTCTAGAGTTGAACTCTCACCAAATTGTTCCTCAAGCACATGTTGCAACTAAAGGCGCATATGCCTCTTCTCATCTTTAGTAATTCTGAGCAATCTCCTCAATTCAACATTCTCCATTCGAAGAGACAAGTAAATCTCCTATAACTTTGGGAGACTTTCCAACTTCTTTCCCATACCTACATCTTGGTTAGAACCAACTCTGATACTAATTGATCTGAAATTGGAGGAGAACTTCTCCTTCCTAAAAATTGACCGTCCTTTGACGCTTTGCAAGTAAAAATGGGTCTTATTATATCAACAAGTTTTATGGTCTCTTCAACGATAATGAGTTAGTTTTCATGTGAACTTTAAACAAGCAACATATCATCATTTCACTCATAAAGGAAAACATGAAGAGAGACAATTAGATGTTTATATCAATAGAACTTCGATCCCCCGACTATCTAAAACAACAAGATATGCAGCCGGAGTCGCCACCTTGCTCATGAGCCTTCTGAAAATGCTAAGATTCCTATACTCCCGACTTCGCAAGTTTCAGAGTAAATTCTGGGAAATCTTCACTGTAACCGCCACAGAAAATCATAGAATCGAGGTTGGTGGACAATTTAAAATCAGAACATATGGAATCGGGGTCAGCACCTTGCTCACACGACTTCTACAAATGCAAAGATGGGCCGACCTCCGACCTAGTTATGGTAAGTCAATATTGGTGTATTCCTACAACATTGCATCCAAACCATCGAAACTTGAGTTGGCAATGTGTTTAACACTTTTGACCCATTAAACAAGAGTTTGTTCATAGAGAGAGCTCAAAAAATTATTAGGTTTTCGTCATTAGAATCCAACAATCTGCTTACCCGAATAATTGTTATGCTCTAAATTCTAAAGTCTCACCTGCAAATTTTACGAAACAATGAACCATTAGAACTCCAAATTATGCACCACGATGATTAAACCAAAAAATAATGTTCATCATCGAGAAGGTTGACAACCTTGCATCCCGCCACATAACCAAACACCTTTACCGTCCCCACAAGGAGTTTACTGCTAACCAAACACCTTTACCGTTCCCCACAAGGAGTTTACTGCATCGGCCGAAGTAAAAAAAACAAAAAAAAACCTCACTTGGTAAGAACGAAAACATGACAACCAGGAATTATGCTGCACAGAAAACACATGCACATAAACAAGAAATTCTGCCTTAATGAGTGCCACAACACCAAGCAAAAAAAAAACAGCCACTTTGAACACTGAAAACAGCTAAATCCACTTATCGATAATCCATTAACCATAATAATAAATTATTCACCAACACTCTTAAAACGATATTTACACCACAAGAACTCAAAACAACTCAAATTAACTCCTAATTATAAGAAGGATCACCCTTTCATTGTACAATTGTATCAACCCGGTGTACTGTACATGACATGATGACGTTGGTCCTCAAAATCTGAAACCTGAAATGCTGCGACGCACTTGCGTCACCTAAAAATTTCAACCAAAAACGTAATATTAACTCTAGAAAATTAAACAATTACACCAGTTTATGAAAATGCCAAATTATTTATAATCTTTTACCTAGGCATAAAGATGCTCCAGCTCAATGTCGCTGGCGTTCATAGGGTCATAATAGCGGACTTATAAACTTTCAAAACGGAATTATGATATATGCTCTCATGGTGGTAGGAATTGCACACAAAGTATAACACACTCTGTGTCAACAGCTCCATCAAGTTAACAAAACACAGCAATCCAACCAGGAGTACCTTATACACTGCCTTCGTCGTTATCCCCACGCCATGGCTGCGCCAGTACACGACTGCATACACGAAAAGCTCTCCAACAGCTCCAACGAAAATCTCCCCAATAGCTCCAGCAAATATGTCATGAAGTATAATCAGCGCCAGGGCCGTCGTCCGCTTTCCTTTGATAAGCTGGTTGCTCCTCCTCATGGCGGCCAGGCCGTAATATTTGTCCTCCAACACTGATACCACGGAGGCTAGGTAACACACTGTGCTTATATACGTTCGGAGGGAGAGGCCGACCACAGTTACAAGAATTAGACCGAAAGGAAAGGTCAATACGGAGACCCCCGAATTTGATTTATGATGAGCCTCTCCTCCTACAGCGGGGAAGAGGATTGTGGGGAAGAAGAGGATGAGCAGGAGGATGTTGGCCAATAGGCCGGCAGTCGACAAGGCGAAGAAGATTATTAAAAACCAGAGGAATGTTAAACTGAGGCGCTTCCAGACCCTGGGAACGTCCGCCCTCAAAACCCTCACGAACGACACTTCCAAATTCTTGGTGTTGGCGGTGTAGATGGAGGCCACTGTGTACACCACCGCCGCCGGGGACAACACCGACATGGCTAAACGGAAGGCTTTGTACGCTGCTACACGCACAAGGGCCTCCCTGGTTTTGTACGCTGCTACACCCACAAGAGCCTCCCTCCATACACGCCCAATCGTCTAGCCGCGGAGAATGGTTTCCTCTATTTGTTTCTGGCTGATTTTAGGGAAATCATTGCCGGAGAAGAATCTTTGGCCCAGACTTGCAATAGACAAGGGGAGAAGCAGGGTGAGAGCAAGAGCCCACACAAGTTCACGACGGGAGGAGCGGAGGAGGATGTTGAAGGCCTAATAACTGGAGTTCCTCGGGACTGTCTTTCTCCATTCTCCAAAAACCTAAACCTTTCCTCGTCTGCTTCTTTTCTTTTCTGCCAGAGTGAACGCGCCTGCTGCTAGTGGGGTGATCTGTGATGCTTAATGGTGGGATTGTTATTATTATATATGATAAATGATGTGCTGCGAATGCAGGAATGGGCGGGACTTGGTGAAACAAGTCCCTTGTTCACCTGACGAATTTACTGTATTTACTATTACCAAGACCCATTCCTTCTCACGCAAACCGACTCTGCCATATTGTTCTAATCAACTTTCCTTTTTAATCGGAAATCTGCACTTCGTCCATTGAGCTTCCTTGAACAATTGTTTCAAGATTGGAAGCGCGCACCTTAAGCCAACAATGAAATCAAATGAAATTTTAATGTTAATTCGATTAAACATAGTTTATGGATTACTAATTTCTTTAATTTTTTTTATGTAATTTAATTTTTTTATTATTCAAATTAATGAAGAACTGATTCAACTTTCTTACAATTTTTAGGCCGAAAGGTCTTCCTATGCATCAACAATCGTCAAAACTTTTAGCCTGCTCCGTTGGATCAGGTGAGACACTTTCAACCGTTGATTTGAAGTCTCGTGCATCACATCTGACAAGCATGCACTGCAATTTCGCTGCTTTTTCCAAGTATCGGTTGAGTTGCCTTCTTTTCACTTCAAAGTTCTGTTGTGCATTGAACCTGGCCATGTTATCAGATTGCCACTGGGGGAAATCTTAGGCAGATCCTATTTCCGGAACTGGGTTGTCGCCCAATATCAATCTTTCCAGACTGTTGCAGGTGAAGGGTTTCAATTGGGAACCTTTTCAGCCGGTGGTTTAGCTTTTGGACCTGCAGAATTATCCTTGTGTTCTGGAAAATTGGAGCCTGTGATGATTATCATTAGCATATTTGTTGCAGGTATTAGTCATGGATCCGTTTTTGATTTAGGTGTTTTTGTCTATGAAATCTGCATGCTGAAAGATCTGTCTAACCAGCCATGTTACTGCTCGGATGGTTTTAGGGTCAGTGGCCACGTTTGCTAAACTATATCCAGAGATGAAACCTTACGAATATGGTTTTAGAGTATTCTTGATAACATTCTGTTTCGTAAAGGTGTCTGGCTATAAAACTGGGGAGTTCATTCGCACAGCAATACACCGCTTTATCCTCATCCTTCTTGGTGCTGCTGTTTCTTTAGTAGTTAACACCTGTATCTACCCAATTTGGGCAGGCGAGGATCTACACAAGCTGATAGAGAAAAATTTCATGGGCGTCTCAAAGTCCCTTGAAGGTCAGGGTTTTAAACGCACGACTTGCAATTTTAGTAGCTAACCATTTTTTAGAAAAGTTTGCTGTATCATCCCACTTGTTTCTGCAAATACTTTTGCAGGATGCATTAATGGGTACCTTTCAGGATTTGAGCTTGAAAGAGTTCCCTAAAAAATTCTTACATGTCAGGCTGCTGATGATCCAGTGTACAATGGCTATAGATTGGCTGTGGTCTCTGCCACTGAAGAGGAAACTCTGGTACGCTACATGATTTGAATCATAGACGCCCTGGTGCCCACTGTTTTAAGTTTTAACTTTCTCGTGTCAGTGTCCGTGGTTAAAGCATTCTAAAACTTTCAGGAAGGTTTTGCCAGTTGGGAGCCACCTCATGGCCATTATAAAAAGATGAAGTATCCCTGGAAGCAGTATGTTAAAGTTGGAGGAGCATTGAGACATTGTGCATACATGGTTATGGCATTGCATGGATGTTTACTCTCCGAGATACAGGTTAGTTTTCAAGCACCAGGAGAACCTAAAGCTGCGTTTTTTTTTAAACTGAATTCTTATAGTCCACTGTGAGAGGTGATTTTACCTTGAAGCTTTTACGTTAATGCCCATAGAATTATTTCATCACTCCACTTTATCTTAGGTACATCTTAATATGGCTATTTTTGAATATTTCTCTTATTTGCACCGTCGTCATTTGTCTATTGCAGTTAGAGTACTCTAAACATGAAAATGATATCTCTGGATGTGGATCTTTAGAATTTACTTTATTTGCCTGTTGCAGTTCTCTAAACAAGATGTAGATCTTTAGAATTTACTTTATTTGCCTGTTGCAGTTCTCTAACCAAGATGCAGATCTTTAGTATTTTCTTATATTATATGAGAAGGATTGCATAGATAAAGTGTATACGGCAACAAGGGTTTTTGTCTTATTAAGCATTTAGAGGGATAAAGAAAACAATGGACAAATGTATCAATGTTCTGTTATTACATTTATTTCTTTAATATCCCCTTTACATTAAATGCATTTTTAACCAAGCAAACGCCAGAGGGCTGCAGTTTTAGTTATCCATCTATGAAGACACCTTGTTCTATCTGTTAATGTAAAGGTCACTCAATAGCGTTTTCTTTTTGCTGCAGTTTCAATTATCCATCTATGAAGGCACCTTGTTCTATGTGTTAATGTAAAGGTCACCCAATAGCGTTTTCTTTTTGCAGCAGTTTCAGTTATCCATCTATGAAGACAAGTTGTTCTATCTGTAAAGGTCACCCAATAGCATTTTCTTTTTGTTGTCGGAGAAGAAAGCATATCATTTTAGGACAAACTGGTTCATGTTTGTTATTTGATTTTTTCTATTTGTATAGTGATTTGATTATTACAATTTTATGAAGACATAAATACTTTATCCTTTTAAATTTGAAATTGTGATTTCCAAAGAGGAAAAAAACATTTGAATTTGAAATTGTGATTTCCAAAAAGGAAAAAAACATTTAAATTTGAAATTTTGATTTCCATAGAGAAAAAGAAAACATATTCTTACCTTTTAGACCCACTCTAACTATACTACCTTCATGAAAAGGTAATTTCAACAAAAATGCTTGAGAGATGGTAATTCATTCAAACAATCCCTCCTTTTCTTTTGCCCAATATGCAATCGCTATGAAATGTTAGCACTAATAAACTAGGCCCTTATGCTGTAATATTCCCTATATTTATTTATTTAAATTCCTAGAATTTTTTTTTATGAATTTCATTCAGAAAAAGGTATAACATTGATTCTGTTGGCCTTCTGTCAGAAGGCTTTGCCTGCTCTCCCTGTTTCAATTTCTTTGGGTGTAGTTTTTTACTTCTTAACTCATCTTGTAATGGAAGCTTTCGTGGTTTAGATAACGACTCACCTTTTGCTTTTTTGATATTAGAGCAGAATTAACTCCCATCCCAAAAGTTGCACTTAGCTTGAATACCCTTAAATAGACTGCTGAATATCGTGAGGCCACAAATCAACTCAGCTCTGACAAGGGAAGCCAAATTTTCTTTGTTGTAAACTTATAAATTCAGCACAAATAGCATTGATTCTGTTGTATTCTATTCTTATCATTTCCTTCGGCAAAGCAATATACTCTGTAATTTGATTTTGTATTTGAAATTTATTGCAAGAGGAAATCTATGGAAATTTGAAAACAGTGTTTTGATTATTTTATCAAACGACAAAGAGCGTTTAGAAGGGTAATTGCACAATATGATCCAGTGCAAGAAAACAAGGTTTTCCACAAACCAATTAACTCTTCTAAAAGAATTCAACAATTCCAAATTAATAATCCTATCGGCCTCTCTTTGTACCTTTTGGGACAATTGCTAGTTTAACAGATGTTAACATATTGTTCCTGATCTGCAAAAAATACACACACGTTTTTTCCAAATTTTTTTAAGTCTTTTCCATCAACTTGTTTCCCACAGTAATTTATGTGAATTAGTTCTTAATTGAGTAATAAAAATTTTTGCTCTCCATAAAATACTAGCTCCAATAATGTGGTTCAAATCCAGTGAAATTTCTGAAAGAGTCACATAAAACACATAAAAATCTCAAAATTCAGCTAGCTCCAATAATGTGCTTCAAGTACAGTGAAATTTCTGAGAACAAGTCGCATAAAAATCTCAAAATGTGTACGGAAGAAATGCCCATATGTCAATAATGTACGGGGTCGGGTCTATCGTATCGGTACGAGGCGTGTCCCATAAGTCTATGACGGCACTAAAAACTAGGCGAAGGAGAATCTCAATGTTACAAGACAAAATTGAGTGGAGCCAGTTCAAGTTTTATTGACAAGTTTCATTTATATGACATGATTATATAGTTATTCTTTAATATCTGAAATATGTGGATTGTTTAGAAAAATGTTGTATTATGTATATTTTTGAATTAAGATTTTAAAAAGGCGACCTCATTGCCTATTTTAAAACCTTTTTAGAAATGCAAAATGATAATGTCCCTTCCTTCCTTGCAAGTGATAGGATGTATCAAGCCTAGTGGTAGCCCCAAAAAAAACTTTTGGTGAGACTTATCTAACTTAATATGCATGTGGTGTAGTTATTTCAAATTCTAGTTTAAAGTGTTCAATAGTTTATTAAGATATTCACTAATTTTTGCTTCTAAGTTTAAATTGTAGGATCTAAAGAGGTATTTACATTTAAATGTTAATTTATTTGTTGTTTATCAAGTTAAAAACGCTGAAGGCCTAAGTGGTGGGAAGGTGTTAAGATAGAATATTATATTGTATATAAGAAAGAAGAGATTAAGAAAAAGAGAAAGCCAAAGAAAGTTTGGAAGAAGTGCATGTCAAAGAGATCTACCAAAAGGAAGCAAAAGATAGTCATGAAGAAATGCATGTCAAAGAGAATCCATTGAATTCAAAATCATAGGAAGACCAAGCCCACCAAACCCTTGTGAAGTCTAAATCTAAAGTTGCAACTTCAATTTCTTATGTTTATCAAGCATATGGGATAAGTGACAAAGACAACAAAGACCATTCTAAAAAAACAAGTATTTGAATCCGCCAAAAAATGCAGGTTGGATTCAAGTTGGGGAAAAAGAAAAACATCTCGCCAAAGAAATCTAGAAGCTAGTCAAAGTCAAATCAATAAGCTATAAGAAAGGGATAATAAACATATTTGGATCTTGGGAATATTTTGGAAATTCTTTAGTTAAAAAAATAATATAATTTTTATATTATGAAGTTCTCATTCCACAATTTAAAGTGAGTCACCATGCTCAATCTTAAATCCACAAAAATATTAACAACTCTAAAGACATGTAACATGCAACAATTTTAAGTCAAATCCTAACTTTCTTTTTTAATAAAACTAGCTTATCCATTTATTTTAATATACATATTATTAAAATTAAAATTATTCCAAAATATTTATAATATTAATATTGAACGGTCCATAAACATAGTTATAGAATATTCATTGATTTTATAATCAAATGTACCTGTGGAATTTAAAATAATATTTAATGTTATCCATTTAATATTCTATATTCTGCTTTATTAGCATACGGAAATAAGATTTGATCAAAGTTTAGACTTTAATTGAGGGGTTTGTCAAAAAGCTCGGAGTATTTATTTTGAAGCTTCACAGAAAAGAAGGCCGAATACATCAAACAGATGAGGAAACAATCTCTCCCATAGGCTATATTTAGCCTCGTGGATGTTAAAGTAATTTCTTTCTTTATTTCTTGATATTTTCCCCTAGACTGGTACAATAACTTTAGCGACATTTTCAAAAATATTGAGTTATGAATGATTCAATGTTCCAACAAACTGGCGGGGCCAAAAAAAAAAAAATTCTCTTTAGTGGGTGTTGTAAATGGATGAAGCATGCATTGCTAATGGTGATGATTTTCAAAGCGAACTTTGAAATTTGGTATTAAATAAAATAATATATAATATATAAATGGATTAATTAGATTATAGCACAAATTAAATAGGCTATTTAAAATATAAATATAAATTATAGCTATCTTTCTGGTGGGCTCCAGTATTGTAGCAATAATGCTACAACTCCTGGAGCTTCCTATCTCTAATTTTATCAACCCGGTAGTTCGTACAAACTTGGAAGCGACGGTGCTGTATGCACAAGTACTAGCTCTTGTCGCAGCTGTCACTTGGTCAGCTGGCACAAGTCCGCTAGGGCTCAAGCCAACTTCTATATGCTCTCAGAAGAAGCTTTATGAGTGATGGACGAAAGCTATCTTGAAGGAAGCTAACCTACTTTGCAAAAAGAAGATTGAAAGCCAACAAAGCATAGAAACCCTAATAAACCCTAATTTAACTAGCTTGACTCTTACAGTGCAAAAATGTGAATGAAACTTCTACCAATGATGCTATTACTTGCAGTGAGTTGAAATACATGGATCTAAGCTATTTGCATTGGAAAAGACATGTTTTTGTATTTTGTCATTAAGTGGTTGGATTTATTGTGATGGTGCTTTTTTATTAGGGTTTGACTGTGCAGGAGCGGTTCACATGGAAGGAAAGCATGGGCAAGGTCAGGATGGCTAGGGGAGGTCCCAGAGGGTCTCTAGCATCAGTCCCCAGAAGTCTACCACGTTCGGATGCTCAGCAACCGAGTTTGCAGGCTTCTACAGGAAGTCTGCAGGGGATCCTACAGGAAACTCAGGGGTTTCTACAGGAAGGCTGTGAAATTCTACAGGATGGCCGGCCGTGGGAGTTTTGGGAGATGGTGAAGTGATAGAGTGGTGTGGGAGGATAGGTGAGATGGAGATGGACCTGGTGATGGCTCAGGAGCAGAGAAGTCAGATGGAGAAAGAGTGCATGCTGTAGGTTGATGGCCGAAAGGATGGGCTCAATGAAAGGTCAAGTAAATGAGTTACGTGAGTAATGGGAGAGCTGGAAGGTAAACGAGCTGGACAGAGGTCGAGAAGGTGACTTGAGGTGTGGTTGACAAGCAGAGGAAGGAAGTGGAATGATGTAGAGCAGTGTAAATGAAACAAATTGCTTATGAATGTCACCAAAACGAAAGTTCATTAACCTAAGCTACTTGTGCTATAAACTCAGTGAACAGCAATGTAAATCGTGAAGGAAACTCGTGCATGGAAGCGGAATAGAGAAGTATGGTTCAATATCAACAGTGCATGGATGGATCTTCAACGAAAATAACTATGTTGCAGCTTGCATGGAAGTGGAAAGAACTGCGTTTCTTTTTGGTGGTTGATGTAGATTTCACCCCAATCCCTAAGCAGAGATGGCAGTGATCTCTAACAACCTTTTTCTGGAGCTCCAATGACTGATAACTATCCTCTTCTAATCTAAGCAACTGAAAGCAAATTCACCATAAACTAATCCTATGCAATCTCATAAAACTAAATCAGCAAACTGTAAATTCGAATTGCATGTCAAAGTAAAGAACGAAGTGCTGGAACGAAAGGCAAATAACATTACAACACAGAGGAGATCTATTGCTCTCAGGTTGGGCCCTAACCTGAGAGCTATAGCTCCCTTAGAGATTCAGAATGAGATCAAAATCTGCCTTCTTTATTCATAACCAAAAATCTGATGTCATGCCAAAACTGGCTTACAACTAGAACTAACACCGAGCTGTAGCTCGTACTTCAAAATTACAAGAGTAATGCAAAAGTTCAAAAAGCTCCTATCCAAGGCTACGGCCTCAGTATTTATGCAAAACGATGATCCAACAGGTTTCCTTGATTTGTGGGGCTCGGCTGTCCAACTGAAGGTTAAACTGGTGATCCTGTAGAACAGTTGTAACTGCTGTTCCTGTAGAATAGTTGGCTGCCTCTAAGCTCGGTGGGGAGATTGGTTGGAGCTCGGAGCTATGGTGGGAATCACGAGGAAGGTCCCCAAGACTGTGGACATCCTCTCCTGAAAACCGGCAGTGCCACCTCACTGTCTCCTTGTCTCCTTTCTCGTGGTCTTTTCTCCCTTTTAATGCCAAAAACCTGAAAGCATCATGCATTAGTCACGTGGATAAAATGTCTACCCTTCTTCCTACAAACAACACGAATAAACTAAGAAATGCATGCATAAGCAATAAAAGATGAATGGTTTGAGCAAAGCAAGTAGGCCAAATGAGCCCAAATTATACCAAAAATTGGGGCTCATCATCACCCCCCAGCTAAACTATTTGCTCATCCTTGAGCAACTTTGCTCTGGCTCCTCATCTTTGGCCGAGAACTAGAGCCGGGAGCATGCTCTTCCTTTCCTGCTTTTGCTGGCCCTGCCCTTTCTGCCCCTGGTGGTGACGAGGGTGGCGCTTCCTCCCCCTTTTTCATTTCCTTGAGCCGGGCTTCAGAAGGCGATTGGCTTATTTTTCGTGTCCAGGAAGTTATTTTTGGGCTTCCCCTCTCGGGGGTGGCTGATGTTTTAGAGGGGGTTCTTGCACTGGGTGAAGTAGGGACATTCCCTAAAATGGTTTGGCTGCTGGGTGAAGGCTGTGGCTTGCCCGTGTTTATCCTCTTGCTTCTCCTGGCTTCAGATGGTAGAGGGGTCTCCCTCTCTCTCTTCTCCGCTGGCTTTGGAGGTGTACTGAGGGCGGCCAGCGCCGCTGCTGCCTCCCTTTCGAGAATACCAGCCTTTTCTTTCTTGTGTTTTGCTCTCTCAGAGCTCCTTGTAGAGGGCCCCTCCTTTCCAGATTTCGGGCTTCCTGTAGAAGACCCGGTTTTAGCCACTCTCGGGCTTCCTGTAGAAGCCTGTTTCTGCTTTCCTGTAGGCACAGGTGTCTCCGTCTTTGCTTGCTTACCTGCCTGAGTTTTGCTTTTTGCTTTGGTTGCAGGTACTGTTGAGGTACTTGGGCTGACGTGGACCACCTCAGCTTTGTCCATTCTGCTCTTCAGCCTCTTTTCTCTTGCTGACAGGATAGGTGTGCCACCTTTTTCTTCGTCCTCCTTTTCCTCGTGCTTCTTCCTTTGTTCCTTCTTCTGCACCGTGGTAGGGGTCTTCTGGCCTTTTCCTCTCTGTCCCTCGGCCACTGCTTCTTGTTCCTCACTGCTGGAGGAACCCGTTTCTTCGATCAACATCTTAATGTCTCCATCTTTGGTCAAATTACGGAAGGATTCCCATGAGAGGGGAACCTTATATGAATGCAGCGCATCCTCCACAAGAAGCTTGATTAACCCATGGTGGGCTATCTGATCTGGTATGCCCTCTCTTAGCTTTGTGGCACACTCCATTAGAGACTGCAATAGGAAATAGGGGATGCTCAGTTTTTGTTCTACAGGAAGATCAATCCAGTGCCTCAATTCAGTGAGCAACCGAAAGTGATATGCATACACGATGCTAAAACGGCCTTCACAAGTGATATATTTCATGATTTGCAAACTGACTTCATTCCATGGTGGCAATAGACTCGTTCTTCGCACCCCGTTTTTGTCCTCCGAGAATTCTTCCTCAGGTGGAAAGAATTCTTTCTTTGCTTGCTGGCTCAGCTTTCTTTCGTCCTTATCCCATGGCAAACCCATAAGAAGTTCTGTGATCCGACTGATATGTTGCGGAGTGAGCTTGAGGCTGAGGCCTCTGAAGTTCACTGTGGCCAGTGTCTGGGATTTCGGCCTCAGAGCCTGCAAGAATTCTTCGGCCACTTCATCATCGTAACCCTGCAGCTTATCACAAAAAGACATCCACTGTGCTCGTGTAAAGAGCTCTACCACCTCCTGGTTTTCCCTTAATTTGGTTGAATCAGTGGGTTCCCGTCTTATAAACCCACCCGGCATGATGAACACGGTTGTTTTGACTAAAGGTGGCAAACACGAAAGAGACTTGGTCTATTGAGACAGAGCATGCACATAATCCACAAAATTCAGCACAGTCTAATTATACTGACATCCTGTAGAACGACAGTATAGGCATAGCAAACAACAATTTCACCGATATCTTTATGACCAGACTGTGGACGATGATCTTGCCACTCTTACTAACCAGTTGCATGAAGAGTTCAGGGTTACCTCTTTAATTGGCCACCTTTTTCGTGAGGCACCCGCTTCCCTGTAGAAGACTGCGTTCCTGTAGAGACTGCGTTCTTGTAGAACTGTGTTCCTGTAGGAGCAGTGCGCAAATTTCGGGGAGGACTGTAATTGGACTGCGCTCGAGGTGTACTTCAGCGGCGTTCTGGTAGCCAAAAGCTCGGCGTATCAAAGTGCAGAGGAGATCGGAATAGCCACTCAAGTTTGAAGTGGTGGTTGATAAATGCATGCGCAAAATCTAGCCGATTAGATTTTGAATCGGCGCAATCCGTGGCACGGGGGATGAGTTGTCCCCGCCGGACCGTTGGGCGACGTCATCAATCATTCGCCTGCGTATTCACTTGCTGCCGCATCCATTCCCACAGATCTGCCGCCGCCTTTTCTGTTAAACTCATTGCTTTCGACGAGAGTGTTCTCACGTGCGTGCTGCTCGTTCTCTTTGTCGTGGCCGCCACCCAAACATCCAACTATACCATAACTAGCCGACGTGGCCAGTCGACTGGCCATACGGCTGCTCAACCATTCACTTTTATGCTGTGCAAACAAATCAAAGTAAAATTCATGCGATTTGATGGAAGGAAGGGTCGAGACACTTACCTGCGTGGCTGCACACGATTTTCCCCAGTTTTTGGACGATGGTGAGTGGATCTACCTGCTGCATGCGAACTTACACAGACCCGGAGGCTCATGGTTACAGGCTGCCAACGATGGAGGAGATGTTGTGGTTGCGTGCGCCCGCGTTTCATTGGAGATGGCGGTGCTGTGAACGGTATCCACTCCAGCAGGTTGAACTGTTACAGGATTCCCGCGGGGTGTCTCGTAACAGCTCTTCCTCCTTGGGTGCATGCTGCACGACGGAGGATCTGGCCTTTCGATCACGCTCCCGGAGCTTCTGATGCCTGTGGTATGAGGTCTCATCATTTGTTTAACTTTGAAAATGGCTTTTCCCGCGAGAACTCATTGATCTGCTTTGTTGGTGCAGGGGACTTGGTTGCATGTCGACGAGGATGGTGGAGCAAGGTAACAGCGTTGTGCATGGGTGCCAACAGAGGCTTGCATGCGTCCAAACCAATCCGTAGCCGCTAGATCTCCTTTTACAATGAATTCTGGGCCGTCCCAAACTTCTACAGGAAGTTTCCTGTAGAACACAGAGCTTCCTGTAGAAAGTCTGCACTTTCCTGTAGAAGATTCAAACCATGATAAAATTGCACATACCTTGAAAAAACATGGATATCCTTGGAGGAGGTGCTGGTGAGGTCCTTTGACAGCATGATACGGACCCTTGGCTTTGAGTTGGAGGGTTTCCTCTCCTCCATAGAACATCTTCAACCCTTCTACAGGAAGTTTCCTGTAGAACACAGAGCTTCCTGTAGAAAGCCTGCATGCAATTTTACCATATTTTGCTTATTGTTGTTTTTTTTTTTTCTTTTTTTTTGAAAGATAACAGGGGCGCCTCAAAGAGGTTTTCACCCATGCCATCTGCCCTGAGCGCCTCAGAGAGGTTTTCACTCAAGGATCTTTTTCAAACCTTTTCCTTCTTTTTTTTTTTTTTTTTTTGAAAGACAATAGGGGCGCCTCAATGAGGTTTTCACCCCTACTACCTGCCTTGGGCGCCTCAGAGAGGTTTTCACCCAAGGATCTTTATTATTTTTTCTTTTTTTTTTTTCTTTTCTTTTCTTTTTTTTTTTTTTTCTTTTTTTTTTTATATGTCCTTCAGGGTATGCCAAAAGCAGAGGCAAAACCCTTCTCTATGACCAATACAGATTTCTCCATAGTTTTGATGAACTCTTGTCTTGAGAGAGGTCTCCTGTAGATCTTCAACCGATGCCCATTGACAAGCATGGGAATGGCTTCTTCATCAATGGTTCGAATAAGGAGAGATCCATTGTCATGACATCTTTCCACTGCATATGGTCCTAGCCATCTGGTTCTCAGCTTCCCCTTGAAATCTTTGTATCTGGAATCATACAATAAAGCTTAATCTCCCGGCTGAAATTGCTTGTCATGGAGATGTTGGTCATGCCACACCTTTCTCTGAAGTTGCACCACTTCTGAGTGAAGGAGGGCCTGCATTCGGTGCTCATCCAGGCCATTCAGCTGCAATAGCCTTTCTTGTTGTGCATGGCTGAGATCTAGGTCCAGCTGAGCTGCCATCCTCAAGGTGTTGTATTCAAACTCAATGGACAGCAAAGCTTTCTTCCCATAGACCAGCTCATATGGTGTGAAGCCGGTGGTGGTCTTCCAAGTGGTGTTGTAAGCCCATGTGGCTTCAACCAGGCGATCTGCCCAGTCCTTTCTGCTGCTGCTCACCACCTTAGTCAAGATCCCTTCTAATGCTCTATTGGTGACTTCCACCTGCCCATTTGCTTGAGGGTGATAAGGGGTGGAAATCCTATGCTTGATCTTGTGATGAGCTAGTAGATCTTCAACCAGGTTGGAGGTGAACTGGCTCCCTTGATCGGTGACCAGCTCTCTTGGATAGCCAAACTTATAGAAGATGTTTTCTCTGAGGAACTCGACCACCTTTTCTTCTGTTGCTGCTTTGATTGCTTTGGTCTCTGCCCACTTTGTCAAATAGTCAATACACACAATGATGTAAGACCTTTGCCTCGAAGGGGGGTTGATTGGGCCCACAAAGTCCATGCCCCACTTCTCAAATGGCTCAAGAGTCACTTGAGGTTGGAGAGGCATCTCATCCCTTTGGGTCGGTTTCCCCATTCTTTGGCATTGGTCACACTGACTGACATATCTTCTGACATCTTGATGGAGTGTGGGCCAATAGTATCCTGCCTGCAGGATTTTGAAGGCAGTTCTCTTTGCTGCAAAATGTCCTCCACAAGGCCCATCATGACAAGTGAGGAGGATATCAAAGACTTCCTCCTCCCTTACACAACGCCTTAAGATCTGATCGGGGCCAAGCTTGAACAGATTGCCCTCGATCCAAGTAAATGAGGCACTTTTTCTGATGATTCTGCTCTTCTCTCTGGAAGATAGGTGCGGAGGGAACTATGCTGAAACAAGGTAGTTTGCTATATCAGCAAGCCATGGAGAGAGTACTGAAATAGCAAACAGATGTTCATCGGGCATCTGGTCATCCACTGTTCCATCCTCATCTGTAGACAAATCCAATCTCGATAAAAAGTCAGCAACAACATTTTCCCTACCTGGCTTGTCAACAATGGTCAAATCAAATTGTTGCAATAAAAGTAACCATCTAATAATACGAGCATTCACAGCTGGTTTATTCATTAAATATCTAATTGCAGCATGGTCAGTATGTACAAAGGTCTGGTAACCAGTAATATAATGTCGGAACTAGTTCAGTGCATGGACCACAGCCAAGAATTCTTTCTCGGTTACAGTGTAATTCAGTTCAGCTTTGGACAAGTTTTTGCTAACAAAGTAAATGGCATATGGAAGTTTTTGCTCAACTTGTCCTAAAGTTGCACCTATGGCTTTGTTCGAGGCATCAGTGTGGATGTGGAAAGGTAGGGTCCAGTTTGGACCTCTCAGGATTGGGGCTGACACCAACTTGTCCTTCAATTCATTTAAGGCCCTCTGACAATCGTCAGTCCATTTAAACTCCACATCTTTTGCCAACAGACCAAACAATGGCGAGGCTAGCTTGCTGAAATCTTTAATGAATCTCCGATAGTATCCTGCTAATCCCAAGAAACTCCGGACATCCCTTGCCTTTTGAGGAGGTGGAACCCTCTTGATGAGAGCAATTTTGTTAGGATCCACCTGCAACCCTTGGCAAGAAATGGTATGGCCTAGCACGGTCCCTTCAGTCATTAGGAATTCACATTTTTCAGGACTAAGGGACAAGTTCATCTCAGTGCTTTTGGTTAGGACTTTTCCCAGGTTGGACAATGCTTCCTGGAAGTTGGCCCCATAAGGAGTAAAGTCATCCATATAGATTTCTACTGCGTCATGGACTAGCTCCGAGAAGATGCTCAAGACAGCTCTCTGGAAGGTAGCAGGAGCATTGCATAGCCCAAAGGGAAGGACTCGGTAGGCAAAGGTACCCCAAGGACAAGTGAAGGTGGTCTTATCTTGGTCTTCCGGGCTGATTTGGATTTGGTTGTACCCGCTAAAGCCATCCAGGAAAGAGAAGAACTTCTTTCCTGCCAGTCCATCCAACACTTGATCTATGAAAGGTAGAGGGAAATGGTCTTTCTTGGTGGCTTTGTTCAGTTCTCGGTAGTCCACACAGATTATCCATTTCCCATTTTTCTTGGGAACCAACACTAGAGGGGACACCCATTCACTATCTGAGATGGGGTAGATGAACCCGGCATCCAACAGTTTTTGCAATTCTTCCTTGACAATGTCCTTAAGGGCTGGATTCATTCTCCTCTGAGGTTGCCTTACCGGTTTACAATCCTCTTTGATGTATATATGATGGGTACAGACCGAAGGATGGACTCCTTTCATTTCCTTATAGCTCCAAGCAAAAGCATCTAGGTGGTTGGCCAACAGACTACACAGCTCCTTTTCCTGGGAAGGAGATAGGGAGGAGATGATCTTCAATATTTTCTCAGGGCCGAACTCCACATTCTTGATTCTGGGAGTAACAGGGTTGGTTGTACAAAGATCCACTAAGGTGCTAGCTTGGGCGTCCTCCACCAGTTTCTCTAAGGGTAGTGCACTGGAAGGTGGATTCTGGATCAAGGTCTCGATCAAGTCATCCTCGGTTGGAGGGTCTCTTCTAGTGGTATCTAAGGTGCACAGAGGTGCTGAGTACACCTCGTCTTCCTCTCCTTCTTCCAACCAGAGTGGTAAGTCATGCTCTAAGGAGGGTTGGGCAGGAGGGTATAGGACTAGTTGCTTGGACATGGGACCATTTTTGATGGTCATGTTCCCTGCACGACAACTTATGTAAGCATCTGCAGTAGCTAACCAAGGCCTTCCCAAAATGAGAGGATATCCAGTAAGCTTTGCCTTTGGTTGCAGAACCAGGAAGTCTGCAGGGTATTCCCAAGAATCAATAGAGACCAAGACATCCTCCACAATCCCTTCGGGAGTCACGGTGGAGCGATCTGCTAATTGCAGTACTGTCGAGGTCTTCCTCAAGGAACCCTGAAGATTGAGTTTAAGCATAGTGTCCCTGGTCATCACATTAATGGCAGCCCCCAGATCAATCAAGGTGTGAGGTATAATGGTGCCATTGATGTGGACATCTACTACAGGACTTCCAGGATCTAGGTACTTTGGGCAGATGACTTGTCCTAGCATAAGGTCAGACAGTTGTCCTATGACATTGATAGTTGAAGCATCTTTCTTCCGTCTGCCTGGGTGTTTGAAACACTTCTCCTTAACCAGTTTGTTGTATATTGGCACATTCTTGATGGCTTGGAGAAGTGGTATTTTTACACACAACTGCTTGAGTTCACCCAGAAGCTCCTCTTCCTCTGGGTTGGGTTGTGTGGTAGCTGTTAGTCTCTCAGGAAAGGGTGGAATAGCCTTTGGTTCACTTTCCTCTGGGGGAGGAGGTTGGCGATCTGGTAGAGTCTTTCCAGATCGAAGATTGATCTCCTGGATCTCCACAGCATAGGTAGGGCATGAGGTTTCTCCAGTGTATACCTGCTGGGCCTGTCTATTGTTGGGGTTCGGGTTCGGTTGAGCAGGCATTTGAGGTTGCCTTGGAGGAGCAGGAGGTAATGGCTGAGGTTGAACTGGTGGTGGAGGCAAGATGGCAGGAGGAGTGTTGTATTGGGGCCTCCACCCCGACTGAGGTGCATTCCATTGAGGCTGTGGCTGGGCATGTGAGTGATATGAATGAGAAGTAGGTTGAGTGGGGTACTAAGGTGGGTAAGACCATGGAGGAGGCATGGACCATGAAGGATGAGCAGGGGGACCCCAGGAAGGCATAGGAGTCGACTGGTTGGGGTTGTAATAAGCTTGAGATGCCCCTTGCATCCCCTGCTGATAAGGTCTAGATCCTTGTGGCCTCCTTTGGTTGAGGTAATAGAGAGGTTCAGTGGGAGCTTTTGTCCCTTGGTACATGGCTTTAAACTCAGGTAAGGTTGGACACTGATTTGTGGGATGGTCCTCCTCACAAACAAAACACACTTCAACAGAATGCAATGGACATTCGTTCTTAGGGTGTATCCTTGTGCACCTAGGGCAGAAGACAGCCAAGGCTCTCTCAGCTTCTTCTTTCTTTTGCTGAATCCTGAATGTGTTAAGCTGCATGGCAATGGTCTGTCTCACCTCACTCTTAAGATCTTCTAATTGATTGGCAAGCTCATGTTTGGAGAAAGGGACACTAGTGGAGAGGAGGTTTCCTCTACCTCGTTTCCGAGCTGCCCTGGAGTGGTTTCTAAACACAGTCTTGATGTCCTCATAAGGCAGTTGGTAAATGTCCCCCCCAGCTAACATGTGAAGGGTATCTAAGAGGTCTTCACGGACTCCTCGGAGTAGGACCAACTTGAGGGATTCAGGGTCAAGTGTGCACCTGGCCCGCTTATAGCTTAGTTGGAACCTCTCCTCATAATCCTCTAAGGACTCATCATTTCCCATGGTCATCCGAAAGATTTCCCCCTTTGTTTCCTTGGACCTACAGTAATCCCGGTACTTGGTATTGAAAGCTTGCTGCATCTGAGCCCAAGTGGTGATACTATTCCCAGGTAAGCCCATAAACCAGCGTAATGCTGCATCCTTAAGAGTGGAAGGGAAAAGTTTCAGCTTTTGCTCATCTTCAGTATAGTCATAGGTTCTACAAAGGACAGCAAACTCAAACAGGAAGGTATACGGATCTTCAGTAGTCAGCCCATGGAAGTGAGGTAAGGCGGAGGGGCTAATGTTCTTCATTTTCATTTCTCCATTGGTCTCTCGGATGGGGAAGGCACCTTCTATTCTCTCATCTTCTCTTCTATTGTCAGCCATAGCTTCAAATGGAGTGTTCTCTAACTCTTCTTCTACTATAGGATCTTTGGATATCTCAGGATGTTCATCTATAGGTTCTTCTGGGTCACTGTCACCAAAGAGGAGAGAAGGGTGACTCAGTGATGTGGTGGGGGTGTTTGGTAGGAATTTGCCTGATCTATCTCGGTTCCTACGAGGCATGAAATGGAAAAGACCTTCTTTTTCTTTTGATTGCTTTTGCTTTTTTCTTTGGTACCTGCAAAACTGAAACAAACTGATCTACAACTACCTATGAAAGATGCAGAATTAAACTGAAAGCAGGAAAGAACTAATCTACTTTGCTCAAACGAAGTTGCAAGAATGGAAATGCTAGTCTACGCTTGCAGAAAGGAAATGCTAATCTATGAAAGCAGGAAATGCTAATCTACGCTACTTTTGCAGAATGGAAATGAAGTAAACTACTGAGCAGAAGGTAAGAGTAGGAAAATGGAAGAACAACAACAATTACTAATACTCTGACGCTTCCCCGGCAACGGCGCCAAAAAGATGGTGGGCTCCAGTATTGTAGCAATAATGCTACAACTCCTGGAGCTTCCTATCTCTAATTTTATCAACCCGGTAGTTCGTACAAACTTGGAAGCGACGGTGCTGTATGCACAAGTACTAGCTCTTGTCGCAGCTGTCACTTGGTCAGCTGGCACAAGTCCGCTAGGGCTCAAACCAACTTCTATATGCTCTCAGAAGAAGCTTTATGAGTGATGGACGAAAGCTATCTTAAAGGAAGCTAACCTACTTTGCAAAAAGAAGATTGAAAGCCAACAAAGCATAGAAACCCTAATAAACCCTAATTTAACTAGCTTGACTCTTACAGTGCAAAAATGTGAATGAAACTTCTACCAATGATGCTATTACTTGCAGTGAGTTGAAATACATGGATCTAAGCTATTTGCATTGGAAAAGACATGTTTTTGTATTTTGTCATTAAGTGGTTGGATTTATTGTGATGGTGCTTTTTTATTAGGGTTTGACTGTGCAGGAGCGGTTCACATGGAAGGAAAGCATGGGCAAGGTCAGGATGGCTAGGGGAGGTCCCAGAGGGTCTCTAGCATCAGTCCCCAGAAGTCTACCACGTTCGGATGCTCAGCAACCGAGTTTGCAGGCTTCTACAGGAAGTCTGCAGGGGATCCTACAGGAAACTCAGGGGTTTCTACAGGAAGGCTGTGAAATTCTACAGGATGGCCGACCGTGGGAGTTTTGGGAGATGGTGAAGTGATGGAGTGGTGTGGGAGGATAGGTGAGATGGAGATGGACCTGGTGATGGCTCAGGAGCAGAGAAGTCAGATGGAGAAAGAGTGCATGCTGTAGGTTGATGGCCGAAAGGATGGGGTCAATGAAAGGTCAAGTAAATGAGTTACGTGAGTAATGGGAGAGCTGGAAGGTAAACGAGCTGAACAGAGGTCGAGAAGGTGACTTGAGGTGTGGTTGACAAGCAGAGGAAGGAAGTGGAATGATGTAGAGCAGTGTAAATGAAACAAATTGCTTATGAATGTCACCAAAACGAAAGTTCATTAACCTAAGCTACTTGTGCTATAAACTCAGTGAACAGCAATGTAAATCGTGAAGGAAACTCGTGCATGGAAGCGGAATAGAGAAGTATGGTTCAATATCAACAGTGCATGGATGGATCTTCAACGAAAATAACTATGTTGCAGCTTGCATGGAAGTGGAAAGAACTGCGTTTCTTTTTGGTGGTTGATGTAGACTTCACCCCAATCCCTAAGCAGAGATGGCAGTGATCTCTAACAACCTTTTTCTGGAGCTCCAATGACTTATAACTATCCTCTTCTAATCTAAGCAACTGAAAGCAAATTCACCATAAACTAATCCTATGCAATCTCATAAAACTAAATCAGCAAACTGTAAATTCGAATTGCATGTCAAAGTAAAGAACGAAGTGCTGGAACGAAAGGCAAATAACATTACAACACAGAGGAGATCTATTGCTCTCAGGTTGGGCCCTAACCTGAGAGCTATAGCTCCCTTAGAGATTCAGAATGAGATCAAAATCTGCCTTCTTTATTCATAACCAAAAATCTGATGTCATGCCAAAACTGGCTTACAACTAGAACTAACACCGAGCTGTAGCTCGTACTTCAAAATTACAAGAGTAATGCAAAAGTTCAAAAAGCTCCTATCCAAGGCTACGGCCTCAGTATTTATGCAAAACGATGATCCAACAGGTTTCCTTGATTTGTGGGGCTCGGCTGTCCAACTGAAGGTTAAACTGGTGATCCTGTAGAACAGTTGTAACTGCTGTTCCTGTAGAACAGTTGGCTGCCTCTAAGCTCGGTGGGGAGATTGGTTGGAGCTCGGAGCTATGGTGGGAATCACGAGGAAGGTCCCCAAGACTGTGGACATCCTCTCCTGAAAACCGGCAGTGCCACCTCACTGTCTCCTTGTCTCCTTTCTCGTGGTCTTTTCTCCCTTTTAATGCCAAAAACCTGAAAGCATCATGCATTAGTCACGTAGATAAAATGTCTACCCTTCTTCCTACAAACAACACGAATAAACTAAGAAATGCATGCATAAGCAATAAAAGATGAATGGTTTGAGCAAAGCAAGTAGGCCAAATGAGCCCAAATTATACCAAAAATTGGGGCTCATCACTTTCCTATAGCCATTAGAAGATCTTATCTCTCTATTTAATTTGCTACTATGATCTCATTTTTCATCTTGTCTTGATGATGAACCACATAAGTTGGTTCGAAACGCATTGGACTAAATCTACCAATGTGATTTCTTCTAAAAATGTTTTCAAATAATCAAAATATAGATCACAGAAACTTGAATTTGAATATTATAGTAATTCTTATTTAAAATTAGAATATAATTTTAAATTTGAAAATTATATTTTAAAAAGATAAATTAATTATTTCACTTTTTTTTCATAAAAAAAATTTGAAATATAATAAAAAAATATTTTTATAATTATAATTATATATATATAGATAGATAAATATATAATTAATTTAAAACAAATTTTAAGAGGAACTACAATATATTACCATATGCATGTACAATAAAACAAAATGATTACCAATACACTTCATTTATATTAAACAAAATATTTGAAGATCTAAATTATTATGGTTGGTATTTATTAATCAGTGAATATCCTAAAATAACCATTCAAAAAAGATAAAATAAATAGCATTTAGTAAATAATATTGAAAATGAATAATTTAAATAAATAAACAAAGGAATGTTATAAATAAATATTATTAAGGTGTTTAAGATGGATAAATATTAATTAAGAATATTTGATGTGGACTATAAATAGCTTAAAAATTAATAATTATTTTAATAAAATCTTAATATCTATCTTAATTTTACATCATGTTTATATAAAGAGATAAAGTAATAATTTTACATGATTTTTTGTTTGTTTGTTAAGTTGTCTGTGATCTTTTAGGCTTGACTCGGGGCTTGAGAAACCATGACCTTGGGGCACCAACCCTGATGTCTCCTCCCCCTAGCACAGATACAACCACCCTTGTGAGGTTTGATCCTGGGTTGCCTTGCTAACAGGCCCATCCTCAACAGGTTGTGCTAGTGGGACTTGACAATTTTACATGAATTTTATATATTGAGATATAAAATAATTGAAAGTGAAAATTTTCTAATTTTATCTATAATTTAGTTTGTAATTTTTTTTTATAATATGAGAGTTGTAATTCATTCACTATTCAATATGGAATTGACATATGCAATTTAAAATAATATAGATATATAGCTCAACATGAAGGATATGTATAAGTCATTTCATGCTACACAAAGAATTGACACGTTATTTAAAAAAAAATATTAATAATAAGTGTTAGTAATAAATAAATTATTTCAATACATAATTCTATATGAACTCTCTATATAGAAAGAAAGCAATATTCAATATGGAGTTGACATATAAAATTTAAAATAATATAGATATTAACCTTAGTACAAAAGAGATGCATAAATCATTTCATATTACACATAGAGTTGACTTGTTATTTTAAAAAAATGTTAATAATAAAAAAGTGTTAATAATAAATAAACTATTTCGATACATAATTTTATATGAAATAACTTTATATAAAGAAAAAGTAAATGAAAATAAGTGTAAGTTTTATATAGAGAATATATATATATCATTAATTTAAAGGTGACATACAATTTCATTCTTATTTAAAAATATTTTGATGTCCACCTTAAATAAAATAATTTTATGTTAGTATAGATTTATCTCTGGATGTATCAAGTGTGAAGAGGGATCAAATCTCTTTTTCACACAAACGTCTTTTAATATACAAAACTTATTTAAAAGAAAAAATTACACCTTTAAAATATAGTTTCTCTAATCCATCAACATCTTGGACTATTTCACTAACCATCCATTTTGAATTGAACCTAAAAATTAACCTCTCTAGATGGCTTCGTTGATTCTTTCATTCTAAAGCACAAACAAAGGATAGTTAAACATATTTATAATATTTCAAAAAATATTTGCTACTTATCAATATAGATGCACCCTTTTTCCTTGAAGTCCCGTAGAACAAAACATTTGCTACACATGAAACATGATGTTTTTCATTGTCTTGAATGAACTCTCTAACCACATAGTCAACAAATTCATTGTATTGGTAGAAAAAGATGTTTGTGACTCGTGTTTTAGCACAAGAAACCCATTTGAATTTATTGAAACCGACAATGGAAGTCATGCAGACTCCCAAAACTCACAGATCTTTTTCTCATGCGTCGTTTGAAATAGAAAATTTCTTATCAAAATATCCTTGTTGATGGCTGCCTACTGATCCAAATCGGATCCATAAACGACTGTCATAGAACCATGACTATATCGGGATGAAACAAATCCTTGAAGAATCGAAAACAACAATCGAAAACACCCTGAACCAGTGGCCACGGCATCCGGCACAGAATGACGATGACCTCGGTCAAAGCGTGCTGACCGAGGCCCATGGAGACTACGCAGGAGGTCAAAATAGCCCCTGGGAGCCCCGGATCGGGAAAAGGAGCTAATTTTCGATGCGCGTTAGCGCTTAGCGCTAATGCGCATTGCTGGGAAAATAAGGCCGAAAAGGAGGAGCGTTAAGCACTCAGTCGCGTGGGGGAACCAGAGGACTGCGGGCGGAAAAAGGTAAAGGCGCTAAAGTACAAAGGCGGGACCTGCACCCTGGAAACCGACGGTATTGATCAGGGCGCCCTTGAACGGTAAGCGGTTTTGGAGAAAACGGAGCGAGCACCCTCAGCGATCGACGCATGGCAGCGGAGGTGAGAGAAAAACCGCTGCGATCGCGCGTTATCGGTCGAGCAAGTCAACCGCGCTCGGCATGCGAATGACATTGGATCTGGAGGAGCCTAGATTGGACGGCTGAGATTGTGTCCGATAGACAGAGTGGAATTGACAAGGGATTAAGCCGCGATTTAAGAGGATTTGGAATCCGTTGACCGCCACGGTGGAGAAAGAAACGAATCGACGAATAGGCTGGCGCTGTTCCAATGAGGACATGTGGCTACTTCTCGAGCGTTCATGCTGACGCTGAATAGGGAATTCCAAGCACACAGGCGGCAGGCGAATCGACGTAGGTGGGAGAGGAACCGAACAGGCATGGAGGTCGAATGGCTAAAGCCATGAACAGAGACAGTGAACAGGGATTCGAAGGGAGAGAACGAAGAGTCCAAGCGACCAAGAGAGACAGTGAACAGTGAACCCTGAGAGGAGGACTGAGCATAGAGAGCAGTAAAGCCAAGCAGAGGAGATAGAGGGTCGAGCTAACCACAGGCAGCATCGAGCACTAGAGAGCTTGAGGAATCAATCCTTCCCATAGAGGAATCTGTTCGGATTGAGCATCACAGTTGGCTCTTTCCACTGTAGACCAAGGGTCACAGAGCTCGTAGGAAGAATAAGAGTCTGTGTACTCCAAGTGGCTTGGGAAATCCAAGAACCACCCTGCCAAGAAAAATCTGCTTCAGGAGAACTCATATTGAGTCCTTGCATTGTAATTTCTCTACTGAAAGACACAATAAAACAAGGCCACCACTGAAGCTGGACCAGATACGTAGCCCTGGAGAATAAGCTGAACTCCTTATTAAAAAGTGTTTGTGTCTTTGTGCTGCTTACTGTATTTCTCTGCTATCTTTCCATTTATTTTTTGTGTATTGGCAATCTGATCGATCTGTTGTTTCAATAACACAGAACACACACACCAGCACATGGGTCTGTAATACCTTTTGTTTAATAAATCTTCACTGAGGTAACCCATAGGGTGATTATCAGATCAAGTGGTATCAGAGCTCTAGGCTGTAAGGTTAGACAAGCTTGTGTTGGTTTAGCTGTGAATGCTCACTAGATCAAAGCTCAAATTAGGAGAAGGAGAATTGGTGGAAACTAATCCTGAAATTGGGAGAGTCTATTCTCGAAAGACAATGTCAGAAGAAGGTTTTGTAGGGCCAGACTCTCAATTCATAGAAAGCTTCCTAGCTATAAAGTCCATGGTGGAAGAAATGTATAGGGACTTTAGAAAGCATAAGGGTGAAGATTCATCAGGTTCTAAGCAAGATAAAGAAGAAGATGAATCTCATTCCCATGACCACTCCAAAGGAAAGGGGAAAGAAGAAAGCTTCCCTACACCTCCTAGTAGCCCTGTGCATAATAAGAAAGCATCTTTGATTAAGTTAGATGTTAAATTTGATTTTCCTATATATGATGGAGAGCTAAATGCTGAAAAGTTGGACAATTGGATAAGATAAATTGATGTGTATTGCAGAGTACAAAATATAGACTTAGACAAGAGCAAGATTTAGCTGGCAAGCCTTCGCCTAGGGGGCACTGCCTTGGTTTGGTGGGAAGGCAGAACCCAAGCTGATATGAGGAAGCATGGTAAGACCATCTCTGTCTGGAGTGAATTTGTTACTGCAATCAAAAAACAGTTCTATCCATTGGCCTACATGCAACAAGCCATGATGAGCTGGCAAACTCTTTGGCAGTTGAAAGGGCAAAGTGTACAAGGGTATACTCAAGAGTTCCAAAAGAGAGCATTGATGTTGGGTATTTCATTAGACTCACCAGAAACTTTTTTGAAGTACATTGGTGGTCTACACAGCTACATGAGGCATACCATCCTCATGTTTAATCCCACTAGTATAGATGAAGTATCTGCACAAGCTACTCATCTAGAAGCTAGAGGAAAAATGGAAATCCAGAAGTTGGGGGACCATCCCAACCCACTGTAAGCAAGAGCAAGGAGAAAAGAAAGCAGAAGTGGAAAGCAAGGAAGGCTAACACTGCACAGAAAGGTAAAGCCTCATGCACCCATTGTAAAAAGGAGGGGCATGATGATGAGCGCTGTTGGATTTTGCATCCAGAGCTGAGACCTAAGAAGTCCGAGGGCAAGAAGAAGAAGACTGCTACAGCTATTCAAAAGGATTTTGGGTCAGACTCGGGAGATGAAACAATCATTGCAACCATAGGTATACAAGGTAAGAACTCTGAAGCATCTACTAGTAATTCTGCTCAATCTGTCATTGATGAAGAACATGAGAGAAAAAGGCGTGAGCTTTTCCATATTCGAGTTGTTTCCAAATATCAAAAGATTGATACTTTGTTTGATAGTGGCTCACAAGTAAATCTAATTTCTGAAGCAATTGTAAAGAAATTGGGATTAGCAACTGCACCTCATAAGAAACCATACCCATTAGGATGGTTGAATGATAAAGCACACCTACAAGTGACTAGACAGTGCAAACTCAAGTTTTCTTTTGGGTCAGCATTCGTAGATGAGGTTGAGTTAGATGTAATTCCTTTGGATATATGTGGAATTGTTTTAGGAAGTCCTTACTTGTATGATAGAAAGGCTATTTTATATAGAGCTAAGAACAAGTATCTACTTGTTAAAGATGGAATCGAATACTTTGTAAGAGCTCATAAGCTCAAGAATAATTATAGTCTCATAAACTCAGGACAGATGAAAAGAATGATAAATTCATGCAAACAGTTCTTACTAATGGTTGTAAAGGAAAATAAAACTGATAAAACCAATGTATTTGAGGGTTGTAATTCTGATTAGCAAGCTGATATAGAAAAGATTGTTTCAGAGTATGATGTCTTGTTTCAGGAACCTCAAGGTCTGCCACCCAAAAAGGGAATAGTACATGATATTATTTTGCAGTAAGATGTTCCTTTGCCTAACATTGGGATGTACAGGTTATCTGCTTTAGAGAATGCTGAAATCAAGAAGCAGGTGCAGGAGTTGCTCGAGAAAGGGTTCATCAGGCCTAACACATCACCATGTGGGTCACCAATCATTTTGGTGAGAAAGAAAGATGGCTCGTGGAGAATATGCATTTATTATCGATTATTGAATAAAATAACGATAAAAAATCGTTATCCCCTTCCTCGCGTAGATGATCTTTTAGATCAATTGAAGGAAGTTGTTTATTTCACCAAGCTGGATTTGCACAGTGGATACCATCAGGTCAGAGTTGCAGAGCAAGATGCATGGAAGACTGCTTTCAAAACAAAGCACGGATTGTATGAATGGCTGGTTATGCCTTTTGGCTTGACCAATGCCCCTGCTACTTTCATGAGATTAATGAATGATGTACTCAGACCTTTTCTTGATGATTTCGTTATTGTGTATCTGGATGACATTCTGATTTTTAGTAAAACGTGGGAAGAACATTTAAAGCATGTTAAGCAGACTTTAGATGTTTTGAAAAGAGAAAAAATTTATGTTAAACTCTCCAAATGTGAATTTGGCAAAACCTCTCTAAATTATTTGGGTCATATAGTAGGGGGAGGTGAATTGAAAATAGATCCCTCTAAAGTGGCAGTCATTGTAAATTGGCCTAAACCCAAGTCTGCTACAGAAGTGAGAAGCTTCTTAGGAGCAGCACAGTATTGGAGGAAGTTCATTTCAATTTTTTCCTCAATTGCAGCTCCCTTACATGCTTTGACAGGATTGAACAAGGTGTTTTAGTGGGGAGGCAAACAGCAGAAAGCCTTCGACACCTTGAAAGAAAAAATTAGTACAGCACCTGTACTAGCACTGCCAGATCTACAAAGACCATTTGAGATCCAAACTGATGCCAGTGACTATGCCATGGGAGCAGTGTTGACACAACACGTAAACCCATATGTTATCATTCTTAAAGTGTGGAAAAGTGGAAACATTACTTAATGGGCAAAGAAACAGTAATACATACTGATCATCAGCCACTTCAATATCTACACTCCCAAACTAAGTTGCAACAATCAAGACATTACAGATGGATGGGTTTTCTACAACAGTTTCATTTAGTCATCAGATATAAAAAGGGCATACATAACAAGGTTGTAGACATGTTATCTAGACCCATTATAAATGCATCTACCATACTTAAGCATAATTCTGTGCTACATGAAAGCTACATAGAACAGTATGCTCAGGATATGGACTTTAAAGATGTATATGCAACTTTGAGTCAAGGCAAAAGAGTAGAAGGACCGACTCTTATATCATTTTGGGAAACTCTGCATTCCACAAACATAGAGAGCAAAGATAATTAGGGAAGCACACACTTCTCTAATATCAGGTCACTTCGGGGTAAGCAAAACAGTTGCACAACTGCAAAGGTTCTGTTATTGGCCAAGAATGAGTGAGACAGTTTCTAGATATGTAAAGGGGTGTGCTATGTGTGCTAAAAGCAAGCCCAGCAATAGAAAACTAGGCTTGTACATTCCATTTCCAGTTCCTTCTCACCGTTGGGAAAGCGTTTCCATGGATTTTGTTGGAGGACTACCTAAATCTAGGAAAGGTCATGATTATCTATATGTTGTTTTGGATAGGTTCAACAAAATGTGTATTTTGATACCTTGTAGTAAACAGATTACAGTTGAACAAACTACAAAATTATTCTTTGAACATGTATGGGTTCATTTTGGATTACCCACTTCCATTATATCTTATCGAGACACCCGATTTGTGGGAAAGTTTTGGTCCAATTTGTGGGAACTAATGGACACCAAATTAAAGAAAAGCACATCTTTTCATCCACAAACAGATGGCCAGACATAAGTAGTTAACAGGACAGTGATCCAGTTACTGAGAGGATATTGCAGAAAACACCTTAAGCTTTGGGATGAACACTTGTGTTATGTGCAACATGCTTACAATAAAGCCAAACACTCTTCTACCCAGAGATCTCCTTTTGAGACCTGCTTTGGTTTCATACCAAGGTCTCCCTTGGATTTTGTCTTTGGTAAAGATACCATGGTTGATGGACACAGTGATGTGGACAAAGCAACTAGGTTCATTAAATAGATCCAGGAGATCCACCAGGAAATACAGGAACAGCTAGAAAAGAGCCAGGCCAAGTACAAGGCTAGGCATGATAAGCATCGGATGGAGCATAGGTTTCAAGTTGGAGACCAAGTTTGGCTGTATATCAGCAAGGACAGGATGCAAGGTGAAGGTAAGAAGCTAAAACCTATCAGGTATGGACCCTTCCGGATACTTGAGAAGATTGGTGAAAATGCTTTTCGCCTTGATCTGCCAGCTTACATGCACATCTACTCAGTCGTGAACGCAAATTTCTTGAGGTTGTTTGAACCTTCAATGATTAAGGACCCTGAAGAGTAGAGTCAATTACCTTATGTTAATGACCTAGTACTTGAATATCTTAATGAGTTACAGTAAGATATAGTGTTGGACAGGAAGGTAAGGATGACGCGCAGTGGACAAGTGGAATACCTCAGAATTGGGCTTAAAGGTTCGAAGCCAAGCAATGCGAAGTGGATTGAGATTGTACAAGTGAGACAACAGTTTCCTCACTTAGTCGATGCTTGAAGAAAACCAACTTTTGGTGGTCCAAAAGCTTTTCAGTTGGGAGGCTGTGATCCAAATCGGATCCATAAACGACTATCATAGAACCATGACTATATCGGGATGAAACAAATCCTTGAAGAATCCAAAATAGCAATCGAAAACACCCTGAACCAGTGGCCATGGAAGTCGGCGCAGAACGACGAGGACTTCGGTCAAAGCGCGCTGACCGAGGATCATGGAGACTGTGCAGGAGGTCAAAATAGCCCCGGGGAGCCCCGGATTGGGAAAAGGAGCTGATTTTCGTTGCGCATTAGCGCTAACGCACATCGCTGGACAAACAGGGCCGAAAAGGAGGAGCGTTAAGCACTCGGTCGCGTGGGGGAACCAGAGGACCGTGTGCGGAAAAAGGTAAAGGCACTAAAGTACAAAGGCAGGACCCACACCCTGGAAACCGGCGGTATCGATCAGGGCGCCCTTGAACGGTAAGCGGTTTTGGAGAAAACGGAGCGAGCACCCTCAGCGATCGATGCGTGGCAGCAGGGGTGAGAGAAAAACCGCCGCGATCGCGCGTTATCGGTCGAGCAAGTCAACTGCGCTCGGCGTGCGAATGACGTTGGATTTGGAGGAGCCCAGATTGGACGGCTGAGATTGCGTCCAATAGACAAAGCGGAATTGACAGGGGATTAAGCGGTGATTTAAGAGGATTTGGAATCCGTTGACCGCCACGGTGGAGAAAGAAACGAATCGATGAATAGGCTGGCATTGTTCCAGTGAGGACACGTGGCTACTTCTCGAGCATTCATGCTGACGCCGAACAGGGAATTCTAAGCACATAGGCGGCAGGAGAATTGATGTAGGCGGGAGAGGAATCGAACAGGCATGGAGGTTGAATGGCTAAAGCCATGAACAGGGACAGTGAACAGGAATTTGAAGGGAGAGAACGAAGAGTCCAAGCGACCAAGAGAGACAGTGAACAGCGAACCCTGAGAGGAGGACTGAGCACAGAGAGCAGTAAAGCCAAGCAGAGGAGACAAAGGGCCGAGTTGACCACAAGCAGCATCGAGCACCACAGAGCTTGAGGAATCAAGCCTTCCCATAGAGGAATCTGTCTGGATTGAGCATCACAGTTGGCTCTTTCCACTGTAGACCAAGGGTCACAGAGCTTGTAGGAAGAATAAGAGTCTGTGTACTCCAAGTGGCTTGGGGAATCCAAGAACCACCCTGCCAAGAAAAATCTGCTTCAGGAGAACTCATATTGAGTCCATGCATTGTAATTTCTCTGCTGAAAGACACAATAAAACAAGGCCACCACTGAAGCTGGACCGGATACGTAGCCCTGGAGAATAGGGTGAACTCTTTATTAAAAATTGTTTGTGTCTTTGTGTTGCTTACTGTATTTCTCTCTTGTCTTTCCATTTATTTTCTGTGTATTGGCAATCTGATCGATCTGTTGTTTCAATAACACAGAACACACACACCAGCACATGGGTTTGTAATACCTTTTGTTTAATAAATCTTCACTGAGGCCACCCATAGGGTGATTATCAGATCACCTACCTACTTGTTGATAACAATATTGAAAGTTCAGATTTCCAAAAGGTACATTATTTCATTCAGACCTCTTAACATTACAATTGTCTATTATTTTGCATTACAAAAATGAGTCACTTAGTCACCTTTTTAATGACATTGGTGTATATTTTATGTTATAGTCGTAGACCAGACCGCTCGTAGAAATATTTGTACCATTTTGCATTATGTAGATTCATTATTTCAGATAATCTTAAAAACTCTCATATACATATAGTTTTTAATCAGTTTTTTATCATAAAAAAAACACCCATATATGTATAATTACTTCGAAGGAGGGAGTTCCATGAGGATTCTTTCATCGTATGTCCGCGCCCTCTAAGAATTCGCCACTTGTTCGTTATATGTGCCGTCAATTGTTCGTTATCTATGTCATCACTAGACACATGTGAAATTTTGTCGTCACGAGACATACATAAGGAATTCCTTCCTACAAGGCATTACACGTTAATTTTTCCTAGGGTTCTATTGTTATTGGCTTCGATAATTGCATTTCAACATTTGCATATTAAATTCATCCCATAGCCAACTTAACATTATTCATATTTACAACATTATTCAGTAGCATAGGCAATTATATAGAAAGAAAAACATCATCACCAATGCAACAAAACATAAGGGAACAATAGAAGAAAAGCATTCACACATAGATACATCAGGATTGGTCGGAGACCAGGGCAAAACCAACTATAGGGAAAACCATTTCAATTTCATCTTTTTATTAGATTGTCATTGAATGATTTAGCAAAAGAGAGTACATTGATCCATATCTTCAATCATAAACCTATCCAGAAAAATCAACTAAACAATATCCATGAGATGAACCCAACAATGCTAATACACAAAACCTTGCTTTGGAGGTCTGCAATGAACTATCATTGTTTGCGGTCAGTTGTCGAACCCTATGGTCATTGAGAAAAATCTGCAGTCAATTGATAATACCAAACCCTAGGTCCAACCGCATAGGGAACGTGTCCTATGTGCCGTTGAAACCCTTCAATTGCGTGCATAGGCCTACATGCTTGTAATTGTGATTGAAAATTGTTTGTGTCATGCATGCGGTTAGAAAACAAAACCCTAACACATGTGCGAGCTTCGGACCCTACAATCTTGGACCTATGCGAGCGAAATTTCCACGAACCATCTTAGACCTGTGCGAGCCAAACCAAAGAAAGATGAAGAATGATCATAATGATGATGTCCAAATGATGTTGAGTTCACTTGTATTTATAACCTTCCAAGGGTGTCAAATTTTCTTTATGGTCGACCTGATTGAATATGCACATGTGGGCTTTAATTAAAAAATACACTTTCCCTTGTCCAATTGAGCGCTTCAATAGTCAAAATTGGTCCTCTCGAAAAGAGGAATCTCATCCCATGGTTGGAATTTATCATTGAACTTCCAAATTAACACTCCCTCTCAGCTAAGGAGAAATTCCAACTGCATCAAATAATCATCGTAGTATTCTATCATCAAATATCTTGTCTCAAGTATCTCGTCATCAAATCTCATCATTGCTCATCTCTATTCATTTCTCCTTATTCTTGTTAATCTCTTGATTGTATCTGCTCATATGTTGAACATTCTCGAATTAAAAGAAGAATAATTTGACATTGGATGGGAGCCTAAGCTACCACCCTCTAACATGTTGAAGAGCACATCTCAACCTGAAACCACATCGAGGATCTTAGTCTCAACCCACAACTGTATAGGGGAGCGAATCTCAACCCATCCTATTTCCCACCGATATTCCCAACAATGACCCTCAAGAGTCATGTGGTAGAACATCTGCATCATAATCGACATGGGTTGTACACCCCCAAGTACACTCTCAACCCATTAGCCAGATAGGGAGCAATATTCCCAACAAGCGCTGCTTGTGGGTATGATGTCAACTGGGTTATACTTTGCATAGAATGAGATAGGGAGATATAATCTACTTGTCAAAATGGACAAGGATCACACACACCTTATGGGTGACAGATATGGGAGCAACATCTAGGACCCTATTATCTAGAGATCCCTCAACCCCAAGAGCCTTCCATCTCAATTCTTCACCTTGGGAGCTCAGACAAGGGGGAGAGTTGGCTCAGTGTTCTTGATCAATCTTGCTCTTTGTAGATCAGAAACAATTCATTGTGCTTATATCTGGTGTCGGCTTGAACAACTCACCTCTCAATAGTAGTAGTCTCTTGTTCATATATGACATCAAATAAAATATTACATTAGAACAAATATATATCACAAACGGATACCTTATTCATCCTCCCTCTTACAAAGGCAACAACCACAAGCCTAAGCTTTTCTCATACAACAACACCAACTGAAGATATCTCGGTCCCAACTATACATGAGATTTTCTACCAATCAGATCCCACTCATTATTATCACAATGTATCCGTGTCAGATCCAAAACCTTCTCAAATATCTCTTCAAAGAGCTTCTTTAACTTGCCTCATAGCTAGCCATGCCAACAACATCATACTCAACCTCAGTCGTGCTTAAAGCTACGGACTTCTCATCCAACAATATCATGGAATATCTCATACTAAGGCAGCACCCAGATGTTATCATCTTATCGATAACAATCCCAAACAACATCAATACATCCATGTAGTCACATATCATAGGAAGCATATCTCAAACGTAAAATTGTTTGTCCCATGCAAATATCTTGAAGTGTGCTCGGTGGATACTTAATGTGTATGAAGCGACTTAATCAGGTTTTATGCAAAACACACACACAACAACACCCCCCCCGCCCACCCCCCATACACACACACATGAACATGTGTTCATACAGAAAATCAATGCTTCAATCAACTATCGGTTGCCAAGTCAGGTTCAACAATATCTCTTCATAACTTCTTGAAATTTAATCAGAGTGTCCAAGGATTCACATTTCCACTTCCTTTAATAGCTTCACGATATAGATTTTATTTTCTATATGTCAGAAAGTAATTCATCATGCGATGATTCTTCATTTTTAACTTCAGAGGCCAAATCCCTCTTACTTTGATCATCAGAGGCTCATTACTTGTCAAGAATAGATCATGACTGGACTTACACAATTAATTTTCTCTATTGGTTCAATAGTCCCCTCTTCTAATGTTATGTATATTTATTTCTTCGCTTTATGATTATAGGTTGGATTTAACCTGTAATGTCTTTGTTTAATTGGATTTGCATCTAACTTCAAAGGGATCCTCATTTCTTCGAGCTTAGCTATACCTTTCATCTCTGAAAGAGTGGTTGAGAATAAGTGTTAAACAAGATAAAATAATAGACAATGTATGAATGATAAAATGTTGAATACGTTATTATTCACAAAGATATACATCTATAATACATCCTTATGAATGCTGGATTCATATTCCAAGGTCTCTTATACTTCAGTGACTATTCACATTCCACCACATCAACACTTAGTGGATTAGGTGTCCAACATTCCTCCCTTTATTCCGAAGGGGTATATAAAAGTCAAATAAGAGAGGTATAATACAACAATGCATGACAACAATAGTTTGAATGTGCTCTCTAAGATAAAGGTATAAGGTGGGAGAACTCAAGGTCTCAACTGGTGGTGGTTTAAGGATGACCACCAATCCTGGAACGTTTAGTACAATTCCTGGAACCCTTCTAAATATGGCTAGAAACTGAAGTATTCTGCTAGGGGAAATGCTTCTTATTATTGTGAAAATGTATATCTTTGGGGTCTCAACTTGGAATGTTTAATGCAATTCCTGGAATAGTTCCAAATCTGGCAAGAAGTTGTTAGTCTTATGCTAGAGGAAGTGTCCCTGATGCTTTGAAGAGGGAAACCATCAACCTAACAAAAGGAGGTCTCAACCCGCATAAAAAAGGGATAACCTCAACTTGAAAAGTGAGGTATCAACCTACAGTGGTTCAAGGAAGGACACCAACCAAAGGCATGCTCATGGGCTTCTTTATCTCTGGCTACAACTCTGAATCAAGGTATGGATGTGTCTGGTTATAGGCTCAAGAAACAGGTTCAGGTTGTGGGTCAGGCTTGGTTGATATATTTGTCAAGCTTGTAGATGACCATCAATTCCCCCCCTGTTAGATACAGGGTGAGAAGATGAAGTGATATCAATTGCAAGACTTTTCAAAACTTGAGAACAAATTTTGTGATATGAGCAAAATATCTTCTTGGTTGTTGAAGCCCATTACCAAGAAGTGATCCATCCAAAGTGAATATTTGTTCTTGCAGGAAGCTTGTTTTTGAAGAATTTGTTTGAATGATGAGTGTGATGACCACAATGCTCACATGAATGAAGACCAAAACAATGATATTTCACATGGCCAACCTTGTCATAATGTTGGCATATGCAAATTTGTTGTTGTGGAGGAGGAGTACGTGGATATGTGTTGTCCTTAAGTGATATGAAATTGGAGGATAAATTCTCCTTCGTAAAAATTAATTGTCCTCAGACGCTTTGCAAGTCAAAATTGGTCTTATTATATCAACAACTTTTATGGTCTCTTCAAGGATAATGAGTTAGTTTTCATGTGAACCTTAAAAAAGAAAAATATCTCCATTTAACTGATAAAGGCAAACATGAAGAGAGACAACACAAAATTTTGTGACAAAGTTCACTCCTCCTAGCCTACATCTTCGGGCCTACTAACACAGATAGACTGCTCCATAGATTTCAGTGATAAAGAGTACATGAAATGTATTGACAAGTAAGTGGCTAGTTTCTCTTTCAAGGAAACATTATCCTACAAAGAACTCTCGCTCTAAAAAACATGACCACCTACAGTCAGTCATGAAACAGTCAACAAGAAAAGGGCTCTCACATCAAGACCCTGTACTCCATCTGAAAAAAGAGCATAAATGTACAACAACTCCAAATTGAAGTACTAAAAGAAAGCTTTCCTAAAAAAGACAATGAGAAAATACAAAAATGAGTTTCACCAAAGAATTCACAACTTCTGCAGATAAGTTATGAAGGCTAGAAAACCCCTACAAGGTCCTCTCCATGCTTAAAAGCCTTCAAAAACTACTTCAAACCACTTATTGTCCCTAACACCCATAGAATCAAATCTGCAAAAATTCTTTCCAGTTCTCCAATAAATAAATAAAGGCTTCCATTGGATTCAGAATGTCCAAAAACTCCTATCAGGGCTCTTCTTGGGATCAAAAAGGCCAAAAACTCATCAAGTTATGACTCTCCCAAGTTTTTTCCTACTATTCATCGTCCAAATTGGATCAACATGCAAACTGAGTGATATTTTTGCTCTTTTATCTGCTCGAGAGGTGAAAAATTCACTTGCAACCGGTGTAAATTTTCGCTTAGTTTAAATGCCTAATAACCCCTTAGGCGCAAATCCAGGGTCACATGGGCACCATAAGGTTGAGGGTTGGGCAAACGGTCTGCCCCCGTCGGCCTTGGTACCTTTTCATCCGGGCTGTTGGTCACATGGGTTGATGTGGCCGGGGGTCAGGGCCAACCACCATCCCCCGCCTCTCCGCACCTGTTGCCGTCGGTTGCGGTCATATGCCGACCATAAGGCCGAGGGTTGGGGCTAACAACTCCCCCCGCAACTGAAGCCCTGACTCCTATGCCTATTGTTATATGTGGCACCATGGATTGGGGCTAGGGTCCAACGCTTTGCCCTGCCCATTTAACACCCATCTGAGGTCACCTGTGCAGCAATATGACTTGGGGCTCGGGGTTATAACCCACTCTCTCCATCATCACCCTAGACACTTCACGCATGGTCCAGTGGATGGATATGTGACCAAGAGCTAGGGGCTGGTCCCTGAGCCCTACCCTCGATTCATCGACAGTCATGTGGACGTGTCAAAGACCAGGGTTTAGGGCTAAAACCCAACCCCTCTCCCCCATAACACAAATCATAGCTCTTTAGCAATAACCTGACGCCATTATATGGTAAGAAACATTTGATGGCATGTTGGTGGAGGCCGGAAATGGTTTGTGGCAGGTCACGGGTTCGAGGTGCCACGTGGAGGCCTTTGGTTGGGCCACGTGGCAACCTCTAATTAGACCTCCAAAATTGACATCACCCAATCAAATGCCACCAAATGGACAAATAACAGATATACACTTATCCAACCCACATTGGTCCTTCACCTAGTCGTACACCTAGTCAGCATCCTGACATCAGCAGTACAAACTGCCCAGTCAACTGTCTAGTCAACACACATGCAAATTTTTTAGTTGTTGGCCAAATGATCAGAACTTCATAACTTGAGCATACGAGATCGATTTTTAGTGATTCAAATGGCATTAGATTCAGAATGACGAGCACTACGATCTGACGTTGGTCTCAAAATATTCTACATACTTTCATGTTTGAGCAATTTTTTTTATCTCCGGATCATACCTCCCCACTAGGAACTTTTGGACTCCAAAATTTTATTTTCGCATAGTAAACAAAATGTGGAAAAATCTCAAAACTTTCCAAATCTCAATCCTTAATGTTCTGTTTTCAATTGGTGCCTTCAATCTCCAATCAAGGTACTCCACCTATCCTCTGCATGAAGTCCTTACCTTCCTATCAAGAATCGAGCCACAGTTCTTAAAACCATGCAGGAACAAAAACATCGATGGATAGAATCTGAAAATTCTCTTCAAACCCATCTTTCATAGCTCAAACAACTTCATCTTGAAGTTCCCTTGTTGAAGACAAATTTAAATTTCCATCTAGGTAATCATAACCAATTCAATGCTTGCCATGCACTAATTCAACTTTGCTTTAGTGTCCTTAAATTGTGCTTGTACAAAAAAGTACTATGGCTGCAATAATTCAATGACATATTTGTCTTTGTCCACAAAAACATAGTAATTTCTTGTACAATATTTATCAAAGATTTTATTCACAACAAGCTTCATCTTGAAACACTTGTATCAGTGAGTACATGACATAACTGTAGACATATTGGACGACAAACATTGTTCATCCCAAAAAGTATTCAAACAATTGGACTCATAAACAAGCCAACATAACATGACATGTCAATGAAAAACATACTTGTTGCAAATAGTGATTATTCTTGTTTCACTTTACAAAATGCCCAAAACAGGTAATGAAAAACAAGTATTTACAAAGCAACAAAGCAACAAACTATACAAAACATTCTACCCAATCTTTGCCTCTTCTAGACTTATGGGTTCTCTTTCTGCATCTATTATGCTTTGAAGGTTGCCTTAGGAACTATGCCAATATCCTCTTTGCCACATGCTGTTTTCTTTTCATTGGATTGCACGACCTCTTTATCCTTCTTGGGACAAAGTTCTCGATGAAGTTTCCAACACCTTTCATTCCCATGCCCATTCATGTTACAATGGGTACATAAATAATTTTTCTTGCCCATCGACAAGGAAATCTTCAAATATGAGGGAGGTTCTTCATACTTAATGCCAAGAATTTGGTCCATTCTTTTGACCATCACTTTGCGTTGCTCACAATCAGCCACAAAATGGTCAACTGCATTACAAAATGTGCAAGGATACACATCCCACAAATATTTAAAATTACCAACATTTGGAAAATTCCCGTGACACTTATACCTATCCCTTGGGCTGTAACTTTGATGATGAGAACTGGACGATGACATGCAAAGTCCTTTAAAACATTCATCTCTCTTGGGAGACAAATTGCCATTATCGCTACCATTTTTGCCTCATAAAGCTTAGAACACTCTCCAAACTCTCTATGACCATAACCCAATCCTTCATATCTTGGTCTCTCCTTTATCTTGATAGGATTGGTGAGACCTTGGCCATTGATTCTGAGGCATCCTCCTTCACAACCCATCTAAGCTAGCAGCTTCATACCAATGCCTTTACTATGATGTTCAAAGGCTACAAAAGATGTGTTATTAACATAAACTGCAGGATTTAAATTAGATATGTTGATTACCTCCTTGGATTTGCCACCCATATTTTCTTCTTTAGATGTTGATGACAAATTTGATATGACTCAATCCACCCACTTTTACCAACATGCATATAATGAGAATCTTGGAGATGCTGAGAAAATTCAGAAGCATCATTCTCCACATAGGGTCCATAAGATGTGTTTGGACGGTGCTTACAAATTGGCTTCATCTTGGATAATTTTTTGCTGCTTCTGGAGTTGAACTCTCACCAAATTGTTCCTCAAGCACATGCTGCAACTAAAGGCGCATATGCCTCTTCTCCTCTTTAGTAATTCTTAGCAATCTCCTCAATTCAACATTCTCCATTCGAAGAGACAAGTTAATCTCATATAACTCTGGGAGACTTTCCAACTTCTTTCCCATACCTGCATCTTGATCAGAACCAACTCTGATACCAATTGATATGAAATTGGAGGAGAACTTCTCCTTCCTAAAAATTGACCGCCCTCTGACGCTTTGCAAGTAAAAATGGGTCATATTATATCAACAAGTTTTATGGTCTCTTCAAGGATAATGTGTTAGTTTTCATGTGAACCTTAAACAAGCAACATATCATCATTTCACTCATAAAGGAAAACATGAAGAGAGACTACTAGATGTTTATGTCAATAGAACTTCGATCCCCCGACTATCTAAAACAACAAGATATGAAGTCGGAGTCGCCACCTTGCTCATGAGCCTTCTGAAAATGCTAAGATCCCTATATTCCCGAATTCGCAAGTTTCAGAGTAAATTTTGGGAAATATTCGTTGTAACTGCCACAGAAAATCATGGAATCAAGGTTGGTAGACAATTTAAAATCAGAACATATGGAATTGGGATCAGCACCTTTCTCACACGACTTCTGCAAATGCAAAGATGGGCCGACCTCCGACCTAGTTGTGGTCAGTCAATATTGTTGTATTCCTACAACATTGCATCCAAACCATCGAAACTTGAGTCGGCAATGTATTTAACACTTCTGACCCATTAAACAAGAGTTTGTTCACAGAGAGAGCTCAAAAAATTATCAGGTTTTCATCATTAGAATCCAACAATCTGCTTACCCAAACAATTGTTATGCTCTAAATTCTAAAGTCTCACTTGCAGCATTTACGAAACAATGAACCATTAGAACCCAAATTATGTACCACGGCGATTAAACCAAAAAATAATGTTCATACATTTACCTGTCAAATCGTCATCGAGAAGGTTGGCAAACTTGCATCCTGCCACATAACCAAACACCTTTAGCGTTCCGCACAAAGAGTTTACTGCTCGCATTGGCCGAAGTAAAAAAAAAAAAAAAAAAACCTCACTTGGTAACAACGAAAACATGACAACGAGGAATTATGCCGCACAGAAAACACATGCACATAAACAAGAAATTCCGCACATAAACAAGAAATTCCGCCTTAATGAGCACCACAACACCAATAAAAAAAAACAGCCACTTTGAACATTGAAAACAGCTAAATCCGCTTATCCATAATCCATTAAGCATAATAATGAATTATTCACCAACACTCTTAAAACGATATTTTCAAAGCAACCCAAGTTAACTCCTAATTGTAAGAAAGATCACCCTTTCACTGTACAATTGTATCAACCCGGTCTACTCTACATGACATGACGACGTTGATCCTCAAAATTTGAAACCAGAAATGTGGTGAGGCACTTGCGTAACCTAAAAATTTCAACCAAAAACCTAATATTAACTATAGAAAATTAAACAATTACACCAGTTTATGAAAATGCCAAATTATTTATAATCTTTTACATAGGCGTATAGATGCTCCAGCTCAATGTCGCTGGTGTTCATAGGGTCATAATAGCGGACTTATAAACTTTCAAAATGGAATTATTATATATGCTCTCATGGTGGTAGGAATTACACACAAAGTATAACACGCTCTGTGTCAACAGCTCCATCAAGTTAACAAAACACAGCAATCCAACCAGGATTACCCCATACACTGCCCTCGTCGTTATCCCCACGCCATGGCTGCGCCAGTCCACGACTTCATACACGAAAAGCTCTCCAACAGCTCCAACGAAAATCTCCCCAATAGCTCCAGCAAATATGACATGAAGTATAATCAGCGCCAAGGGCGTCGTCCGCTTTCCTTTGATAAGCTGGTTGCTCGTCCTCATGGCGGTCAGGCCATAATATTTGTCCTCCAACACTGATGCCACGCTGGCGAGGTAACACACTGTGCTTATATACGTTCGAAGGCAGAGACCGACCACAGTTAAAAGAATTAGATCGAAAGGAAAGGCCAATACGGAGACCCCCGAATTTGATTTATGATCAACCTCTCCTCCTACAGCGGGGAAGAGGATTGTGGGTGTTAGGTTCCTATACCAATAGGTTTCATTTTTCATGATTGACTATGGAAGTGCCAAATATGTTCATCCTTGCATGCTGCAATGGTTCCATATTTTGTAGAACAAAAGAAGAAGATTAAAAAATGAAAAGAGGGTATGCCTTAAAAGAAAAATCAAAGGGCAAAAAGAGTAAATTGGTCAGAAAGAATAAAAGAAAATGAACCCCAAAAGAAAGACCAGGAAAGTGGCCAGTCAAAATGCCACTGCTATCTTATTTGCAAGTTCACAATGTGCAAATGCTGTTGTTTATCACATTTGATGGATGGCCCAACAGTTCAAACTGGACCATTCCATATTTAAATTTGTTGTTGTAGAATAGAGAATGAATATCTGTCCAAACAGTTTAACCTTGGCAGATGAGTAGATAGGTAGAGAAATTAAGGAGCCCAACTACTTAATCTGGGCCCTTGGAAGAGATAAGGGTAGATTTAGATAGGAGGGCAGTCAAAAGAAAAGAGGAAGATCAGGGTTTGCCAGTTCAAGTGCACCCAATCAAAAGGAAGAAAATATGTTAGGTGTATTAGGCTGGGTAGGTAGTTTGAGGTTGCAGAAGCAGGTGGGTGCTCACTTTTGTCTTGTCAAGAAAGACTCATATCATCAGTGACATAAGTACCAAGGCATTTGTTGGATTGTAGAACAATGGAAACATGATTAATTTCCCCTTCATTCCCCAGAAATCATTTGCTAACATCCCCTCAAGGACCTTGGGATCTGCGCAATAGTCCTACTTCACTTCATTCTATGAGAAATGCTAAGTCAAATGCTGAGTTTACTTAGTGGAAAGAAGCCACATTTCTTGTGTAAAAATCATTACTCCATACTCCTTTCACTTCCCTATGCCTAAGTTTTCATTCTATAAACTTAGCATTCATCCATACAACTTCAATTCATAAGGTCATATTAACCTCTAACTCTATTATTTAGCCCCCTTAATCATTTCCCTATCCCTATAGTACAAAAAACTATATAAAAACCCCAAAAAAATACTAAATATCCCCACCCCTCGGCACTATAGCCATATAACCTAAGTTTGGGAAATACTAAAGTCCATTTGGGACTTGTATTAACCCTTCCGCGTCCAATTGCTTAGGATTAATCTAACATTTGGTTAGATTAATAACTATGTTGACCCCCCTCACTCATAAACCTTACCATATTACCTTCCGCGCTCTTATATTTCGGGTTTTTGTTTGATATTTAATTAAACAAATAAACCATATCCCCGGCGCCGAACATACATAACCCATATAACCTAAGTTTTATACCCCGCATATATTATTAAACGTTTAAATATGCGCGGGCCCCCCGCATTGTCAAAACCCCGCAGCTTATAACCTCCCGACCACCGTCCGATTCACAGCTCTTAATCCAACGGTTGGCAGCCATATCGGGCGCCCCGATCTGCCGGAGATTAGCGTCCGGGGGATGGGCGGTATTGCTGCCGTACCCCCGCCACGCGTCAATCTCCCGGCGTGATCGGAGGCCCCCTCTGCAAAACCGCCCCGGGCCAAAAGCGGTGCGGGGAAATCCGGAAACCGCCCGCCACCTGCCCCCTGACGTCAGCTCCCACGTCACCAATGACATCACGTCCGCGTCAGCCCGCCACTGCCCTGTACCGTTGCCACATCACCCGCTCACGTCACCACCCTGCCAACGTGTCGTCCGCCACATCACCATACACGTCGACTGCCACGTCATCTTCCGTACCCACTCCGCGCCAAAAATACGTCATGCTGACATCATCCCCGAAAAGCGCCAAAAGCGCCAAAATGTCCAAAATTCAATAAAAAGTCGTGAAAACGACTATTTTGTTTGTTTTCTATTGTGCGCCCGTGGAGCCGTTTGCATGAGATTTTACGTTCAAATCGCCCACCAACCTGCACAGTGCGTCAACCCGCGAATTCGGCTCCATAGCTCGATCCCGCAGCTCGAACTGTACCTGCTAATTGCCCTCGGCGCCATAAAACAGGTATTTACCCACAGTTGACCCATAAACCCTGTTTTTTAGAAATTTCACCATTAAAATTGACTGAGGAGCTCGAATTCAAACTAAAAGCACTCCGGCACCTGAAATTCCACCTATAAACTCACTAGTTGACCCCCTGTTCAAGACCAACCCGGCAAATTTGCCCTCCTCTGCAAATTCACTATTAAAACGCATTTTAAGGTCGTTTTCGCCGGCAGAGTTTGCAAACTGCCCATGCATTCACTCCCTTTGTCAAAATCCTCTACAAAATCTCACTCATTTGGCTAAAAAACATTCCCATTCCCTCTGCAGTATACCCATAGAGCCTATCAATCCAGTGAATTCAAAAGAAACCTGTCTAAATTCTGCAAATTGCTCTTCTACCATAAATTGTACACAGTAAGGCCAGTTCTATACAGGCTTACTCTATAACTCCCTAGCAAAGCCTTAGGGGCAATTTTTCACCACTATGTTGTTGCACAAATCCTAATTTCAAGTACAAAAACAGAAAAATTTTAAGATGACCACCCCAGCAGCCTTGAACATTGCTCCTCTTAATGCACCTCACAAGGAACTTGAAGCATTACCCCTAGCTGATAGGGACCACCTTATTCAAGATTTGGTTGGAGACAGAAACCACTTGCAGACCTTTTGTCAGCTAAGAAACAGTTACTTGAAAAACAGTGACATCTATGGCATTTGGGAATCAAACTTGCCCATTTACTTCCTCCCTTCTGTCAATATTTTCCTTGAAATTATTCGCCTCTGCTGTGAAAACTATGACCCATCTCAAAGAGCAGTCAAGTCTCCATCTAGGAGCACCCTCTTCCAAATAACTCCTGATTCAATCAACCAAATGCTAAACTTCAAGCAAACTCAGCTTCTGATGCCTCTCTCTATGAAATTCCTGCTTGATGAAGGTCCTAAACTCTCCAGCTCTGAGATAGCCCGAATTGCCAAAGTATTCATGAGAGCAGACCGCCAGCCTACAGGGCCACCTCCTTTTCTGTATGTGTGCTTTAATGAAGTGGGCAAGTTACTGGTTGATATGATATCCTATGTACTAGGTTTCAAAACAAGTGAGCACATTGATGAAACTATACTAGTCATGTTGTCTGCATTCACCCCAGGACAGCCCCCTGCTGTCAAGTACAATTATGCCAAATTCATCTCCAACAAGATACATGACCAACTGTTGAAGCTAGATAGGGAGGGAGTCTTCAAATATTCATCCTATATCTATCATTTGTTCATGTATTATCAGCGAGACTGCTTCCAATGCCACATCAAAAGATTGGACTCTAAAGGGGAAAAGAGGTCTGTAATTTTCTAGACCTCAGTCTTTCATGAAGTCCAGAACTCCCCCTACTCTTACTGTGAGTTTATTGACCTGTTTGTCTATCCAGTTTTTTGTCTCCTGAAGAGAGCCCCTCCTGCTAGGCTATCCTATGACATGCAGAAAATATTGCAGCTTTCAAAGAACTACAAAATAGGTGACTGGTACTTTTACCAGAATCACACTGTCATTAGGATCTATGGCTGTGAGCTCTGTCCCTACAGGCTCCCAAGATATGTGCCAATGAGACTCTTTGCCTTGGAGTATTACAGGCAACTCATCAATTCAGATTTAACTCACTTTCATAGTGCCAAGAAGAAGGCTCGCCTGAAATTCAAAGACCAACTAGGCCCCTTTGTCATGAACAAGAAAGAAGGTTGGCAAGATGCTGATCAAATATTGAGGGAGAAACTCAAGTTAAAAAGGAGTTTTTGGTGGGTCCCTTATGACCCAGATGGCTTTATTAATGCCAGGAAAATAAAATATAGGCTGTTAGCCTATGAGCATTGTAAAATCCCACAGATTGAACAGTTTGCCAACCAAGATGAGTGGGTGGCAAGGACACTAGTTGAGGAATTCACCCAAGAAGAAATTATGGAGCAAAATGTCAAAGATTTGGAAAAAACTCTTGACTTGGATTCTTTTGAGCAGGTAATATTCAAACTACCATATCAAGTCGGAGAAGGCACATCTACTGTTGTAGCTTCACAAGCTGCCCAAGAAAGATCTACACTAGCAACAGGTACAAAAAAAGGCAAGGAGGTGATGGATGCAGAGCAGGAAACAATGACAGAACAGCCTACCACCTCAAAGGAGCAGAGTCAAGGGCAGGCTCCTCCACAGAAAACTGAGGCACTACAAGTGCCAGCTTTACAGACCCCTCTTAACGAGGAAAGAGGTAAAAAGAGGGATAGGGAAGAGACCACACCTCCAAGTGGGTCAATCCAGCAACCAGAAGCCAAAAGACAGAGAGTTGATCCTCAAGTTGAGGAAGAAATTACTGAAGAAGTCATAGAGAGCCCGAGGAGTGAAAGAGAAACTAGCCAGCGAACACCCACTAGCTCATTCCAGCAAGAGCAAGAGAGGCAGCATGGTATGGAGGTATCTTCCTCGAGGCAACAAAGCAAGCAACCGCCTGGCATCAAAGCAACTTTCATGGAAATCGAGGCTCATAATGAATTGCTAAGAGTACAGCTATATGATCAATTCCTCAAGGAAACACCCTCCAAACAGTAGAGATTAATGGTAGCCTATGACTTTAAGGAGGAAAAGATGATTCTGAGTCACTTCAAGCCTAAGATACCACAGCCCCAGACAACTGCAGATTATATAAAGACAAGCTTAGAGGTCCTCTCCAAGGACATACACCCGATGGACCAAATAGAGCTGCACAAGCAAACAGGTGAGATGGTCTATGCCACCCTAGCAGACAAGGCCATGCTGGCCCATCAACTGAAGGAATCACTGAAAAACACAAACACTCAATTAGATTTGGAAAGAATGTCTTCCTCTGCCAAAGATAATAGAATAAAGACATTGGAGGAAATCATTGTGGAACTAGGACATGATCCTAAGAAGGATGCTAAAGCCATCCAGGCCCTCATAAGGAAAAAAGAGGAAGATATTGTTGCACTCAAAAAGCAATTGAGGATACCTGTAACCATGCACCCTCAAACTGCAGAACTTGTGCAAGAGAAAGAAACTGAAGATACCATGGATCTGCTAATGAAGATGAACCACAGAATAATTTAGATGGAGGAAGAGTTGGAGAAAGCATTGCAAGGCAAGCAGGGAGAGTCGACCTCCCAGCCACCTCAAACAGCTCCAACTGTTGCCACTACTGTTCCTCCTACACAAGCAGCAACAATCCCTCCTGTTATCCCAGCATCCACAACAACTACATCAACTACAGATGCTACAACAGCAGCAACAACAGCAACACCTGAATCTAGCATGAGCATGGAAGAAATGATGAAAGCAGTCAAAGAGCTAGAAGTTCAGGTGACAGAGGTGAAAGAGGCCAAAGAAAAGTTGGCCAAGCTAGAGGCAAACTATGACAAGTCCAAGATGACAGTGGCTGAGAAACAAAGAGAAATAAAAGCCTTGGACAACAAAATAAAGGCCTTAGAGAAAGAGCTTACTTTAGACAAAACTCTGACTGAAATCAAGAAGATTTTGTGGGCCAAGATTGGCCAGTCAATCACTGACCAATGGTGATCGATTCAGGCCATACATGAACAGATAGAATTGATAGGCCTAGCTCAGTTTGAGACTCAAAGGGCTAGAGTAGCATTGGGAAATATGCCTGAGCATGCCAATAAAATGATTCACTTCCTCAACACTCATACCAAAGAGGAACTGGCAGCATTAGACATCAGTAGCAGGACAGATACTATTCTGACAGCAAAAAAGGTGCTGACCCTAAGAAATTTTGTGCGAACTCTAGAAAGGAAGTGCCAGGAAATGCAAGCAGAGTAGATGATTTCAAGTTAAAGCTTGCAGCATTGTAGAGCAGAGGGTTTCCCAGCCTATTAACCAGCGCTGGAAGATTGCTAACCCATAAGCAATATGCTACGAGGATGAATAACTATGTTTCAAATCAGATTACAGCATCCTCAAGTACCTCAGAGGAAACAGGGCCTCCCTCTGGACAGACTCTGTATGACAAATTAGAGAACCTGTTTTATATTGAACATGAAATAAATCACCTGTTTGAGGTTCAGCCCAATTTTTACAGATACACTGAAGCTGATGAAACACTCATAAAAATACAAAGACATCAGCTGCCTACTGAGGATTGGTGGCAAGCAATGCTGGAGATTTTGCCAAGGTAATTTCGGTCCTTTTCCCTCTTTTGATCAGCTTCAAATTTTGGTCAGCTACAGGTCCACAAAATTGGGTACACATGCCATCGGTTAAAGCATGAAGACAGTAGGCAAAAGAAGTCAAAGTGTGACTACATCAATTTTATGAAAGACCAAGTATGGATACCAAAGCCAGGACAGCAAACACAGAAACTGCAAATTAAAGACGCAGCTTTAACCGACTCAGTTAGTCCAAAAAAGTCAAATTTCTCTGACAAAGTGGACAGCTAGTGCACCAACAATTACTGCAGCGTTTATTTCTTTCATTTACTTCTTTGAAGAGTTGGTGAGGGAACTTATTGCATGAAGACTCATCCATAAGATATTTTGTATCTCATTTTTGTATAAATACCTCCCCATAGAATGTATTTGGGGTTGGTGATTTTCTCTCTAAGCTACGCTGTAATTTCTGAGACTCTCTAATACAAATGGCTGTTGAAGTTCATGGTTTCTGCGCTGTCTGAATGTGGAAATGATGGTCTGGGACCTGCTACAGAATTCCTGTGTCACTCTATGGAACAATAAGTTATTCTAAACTCTGTTTTATGTTTTCTGTGTTTGTAAATGTCATATATGTTCCATAATCTTAGTAACAGAGAAGAAGAATAGCCCAGGATTTGTTTAAATGCACCCTGTGCTCAATCTCTGCTATTAATTATGTTTTCTTCAGGATTAGTCATAAATATGAATTCTTAACTGCTCATGTTTGCACTAATTCCTTCATTTTGAATATTGTTTAGGGATTCTTAATTGCTCCTGAATAACATTCATACACTTTCCCTCTGCCAGCATAATGAAAGATTCTTGATTGCCTTTCATTCCCTGACTTCATTCCACCAATTTCCAGATTTGAAAATTGTTCCAGAACTGCCTATCTCGCTCTGTAGTATTACCTTTACCCAGGAAACATTTTCAGCAGTACACCATCATTGACTCCATTGCCCAATGAAATAGACTGTTGCAGACTTGCATTCCAGCTCTGCTTGAAATCACCATCCAACAAACTTAAAACAAAACCCTGAGTATCATAACTAGCCTAAAATACACCAAAACAAAGCTAAATTATAAAGAGAGAGCCCTCTCTGGTTGCAGGTAGGCTAGGACCTGCAGCTAAAAGATTGGTTAGTGGTTACCTTGGCCGTATTCCCTCCAGAGGCAGGTTGGGTGATAACAGTGGGGAAGAAGAGGATGAGCAGGAGGATGTTGGCCAATAGGCCGGCAGTCTACAAGGCGAAGAAGATTATTAAAAACCCGAAGAATGTTAAACTGAGGCGCTTCCAGACCCTGGGAACGTCCGCCCTCAAAACCCTCACGTACGACACTTTCAAATTCTTGGTGTTGGCGGTGTAGATGGAGGCCACTGTGTACACCACCGCCGCCGGGGACAACACGGACAAGGCTAAACGGAAGGATTTGTACGCTGCTACACGCACAAGGGCCTCCCTGGTTTTGTACGCTGCTACACCCACAAGAGCCTCCCTCCATACACGCCCAATCGTCTCGCCGTGGAGAATGGTTTCCTCTATTTGTTTCTGGCTGATTTTAGGGAAATCATTGCCGGAGAAGAATCACTGGGCCAGACTTGCAAAAGACAAGGGGAGAAGCAGGGTGAGAGCAAGATCCCACACAAGTTTACGACGGGAGGAGTGGAGGACGATGTTAAAAGCTTCTCTCATGATGCCCATGGCACCTAATAACTGGAGTTCCTCGGGGCTGTCTTTCTCCATTTTTCAAAAACCTAAACCTTTCCTCCTCTGCTTCTTTTCTGCCAAAGTTAACGCGCCTGCTGCTAGTGGGGTGATCTGCGATGCTTAATGGTGGGATTGTTATTATTATATATGATAAATGATGTGTTGTGAATGAAGGAATGGGCGGGGCTTGGTGAAACAAGTCCCTTATTCACCTGACGAATGTATTTACTGTATTTACTATTACCAAGACCCGTTCCTTCTCACGCAAACCGACTCTGCCATATCGTTCTAATCGTTCTAATCTGAGCTTCGTTGAACAAGTGTTTCAAGATTGGAAGCTTGCACTTTCAGCGAACAATGATGCGATGTTGATGTGGAGTGAAAGTTTTGAGAGTGAGACTGAGTTGAAGATAAGATAAGATAATTATATTTACATCTAATGATTATAAAGTCTGGCAAAGGGACTGTTGAGAACAATGATGTCAATCAAACCATCTCTTATAAAAGATACAATGCATGAAGTAAATCAATATTTGATGTTAGTGGAGAATGTCAAAGGGACGGTTGAAAACAATGATGTCAACCAACCCGTCTCTTATAAAAAATACAATGCATGAAGTAAATCAACATTTGATCTTAATGGAGAAGATCCAAGAGCTAATAGATTTTTTATTAGACCCATCTCTCTTAACATCCAAATCCAAAACAGAACGAATAACACTAAAAAACTCACCAAAAAAATTGAATAAATAACTTTAAAAAACTCAACAAAATCTATTAACGGTATGAAGAATCAGTAACAAATGCAAACTGTTCACTAAATCTCAAAATATACCCCATTTTCAAAATGTGTACGTAAGAATTGCCACTATGTCAATAATGTACGCGGTGAGGTCTACCATATGGGTGCCAGGCGGGTCCCGTAAGCCTATGACGGCACTAAAAACTGGGCGAAGGAGAATCTCAATACTACAAAGAGCATAACATGAGTGGAGCCAGTTTCAAGTTTCATTTACATGACATGATTATGTATAATTATTTTTTAATATATGAAATAGGTGGATTATTTAGAAAAATGTTGTATTATGTATTTTTTTTAATTAAGATTTAAAAAAAAGCGGTCTAATTGTTTATTTTAAAACTTTTTAAAAAATGCAAGATGGTAAATGTTTTCTCCTTGCAAGTGATAGGATGTATCAAGCCTAGTGATAGCCTTAAAAAAAAAACTTTTGTCAAAGATTTATTTAACTTAATATGCATGTGGTTGTAGTTATTTCAAATTATAGTTTATAAAGATATTTATTAATCTTTGCTTCCAAGTTTAAATTGTAGAATCTAAATAGGTACTTATGCTTAAATTCAATTCCAAATTACTTGTTGTTTATCAAGTAAAAAAAGCTAGAGGTCTAAGTGGTGGGAAAGTGCTAAAATAGAACATTATATTTATACCAGAAAGAAGAGACTCAAGATTAGGAGAAAGCCAAAAAAAAGTTTGAAAGAAGTGTATGTCAAAGAGATCTACCAAAAGAAGCAAAAGATAGTCATGAAGAAATGCATGTCAAAGAGAATCCATTGAATTCAAAATCATAGGAAGACCAAGCCCACCAAACCCTTGTGAAGTCTAAATCTAAAGTTGGAGCTTCAATTTCTTGGGTTGATCAAGCATATGGGAAAAGTGATAAAGACAAAAAAGACCATTCTAAAAAAAGCAACTCTTTGAATCCACCAAAAAAATGCAGGTTGGATTCAAGTTGGAAAAAAGGAAAAACATCTAGCCAAAAAGAAAACTAGAAGCTAGTCAAAGTCAAATAAGCAATAAAAATGGATAGTAAATATATTTGGATCTTGGAAGTATTTTGAAAATTCTTTAATTGAAAAAAGAATACAATTTTTATATTATGTTCTCATTTCACGATTTAGATTGAATCACCATATTCAATTTTAAGCCTACAAAAATATTAACAACTCTAAAGATATGTAATAGTTTTGAACTAAATCTTAATTTTCTTTTTTAATTAAACTACCTATATATTTATTTTAATATATATATTATTAAAATTATACTCATTCCAAAATATTTATAATATTAATATGAACGGTCCATAAACATAGTTATAGAATATTCCATGATTTTATAATCAAATGTAACTATCCAATTCAAAATTATATTTAATGTTATCCATTTAATATTCTATATCAAATCAAATGATAACATTTAAAATTGTGTTTTCCATTTTATTTTTAGTGTAAAAATGGTTGTACAGCAACTTGATTTCATTAGAGGAGTGTTCTGCTTGAATTGAATAGCACGCGGAAATAAGACTTATCAAAGTTTAGACTTTAATTGACATTTTTAAAAATATTGAATTATGAATAATTCAATGTTCCAACAAACTAGTGGCGCCATAAAACATAAAAAACATCCTATTTAGTGGGTGCTGTAAATGGCTGAAGCATGCATTGCTAATGATGATGATAATCAAAGCGAATTAAACAAATTGTTATTTAAAATTAGAATATAATTTTAAATTTATGTTTTTTCGTTTAAAAATTATATTTTAAAAAGATAAATTAATTATTATTTTTTCCTGTCGTAGAAAAAATGAAATATAGAAATTTTTTTTTTTTTTTTTAATTATCAAATATTTAATTTATATATAAATAATTATATATAATAATTATATTTTATTTAAAACAACTAATTAAAATTCAAACACCAGTTGGAAAGGAATTACAATATATTATCATAAACATGTACAATAAAACAAAATGAATACCAATACACTTCATTTATATTAAACAAAATGATTACCAAGATCTAAATTATTATTGTTAGTATTTATTAATGACTAAATATCCTAAAATAACCATCGGGAAAAGATAAAATAAATAGCATTTAGTAAATAATATTGAAAATGCATTATTTATTAATGATTGAATATCCTAAAATAACTATTGGGAAAAGATAAAATAAACAACATTTAGTAAATAATATTGAAAATGGATTATTTAAATAGATAAACAAAGGAATGTTATAAATAAAATATTATTGAAGTGTTTAGGATTCCCTCTTAATAATAAAGATAAATATTAATTAAAAATATTTTAATGTGAACTATAAATAAATTAATTAATTAATAACCACTTTAATAATATTTTAATATCTATCTTAATTTTACATTATTTTTATATAAAGAGATAAAGTAATAATTTTACAAGATTTTTTGTTTGTTTGTTAAGTTGTGTGTGATCTTTTAGGCTTGAGTTGTGGCTTGAGAAACCACAACTCAAGGGCATCTAACTAGTCAAAGTCACCTGGGGATCGCACCTGGCCTGGGCCACACCAACACTAAACTAACTGGATTTTTTTAACATGTCTCCTCCCCCTAGCACAGACACAACCACCCTTGTGAGGTTTGATCCTGTGTCGCCTTGTTAACGAGGCCTATCCTCAACAGGTTGTGCTAGTGGGACTTATGGATTTATATATTGAGAGATAAAATAATTGAAAGTGAATTTTTTCTAATTTTATTTATAATTTAGTTTGTAATTTTTTTATAATATGAGAGTTGTAATTCATTCACTATTCAATATGGAGGTGACATATGCAATTTAAAATAATATAGATATATAGCTCAATATCAAGGAGATGTATAAGTCATTTCATGCTACACATAGAATTGGCATGTTATTTAAAAAAAAAAATATTAGTAATGAAAGAGTGTTAGTAATAAATAAATTATTTCAATACATAATTTTATATGAACTAACTTTATATAGAGAGAAAGTAATATTCAATATGGAGTTGACATATGAAATTTAAAATAATATAGATATTAACCTTAATACAATGGAGATGTATAAGTCATTTCATATTACACATAGAATTGACATGTTATTTAAAAAAAATATTAATAATAAAAGAGTGTTAATAATAAATAAACTATTTCAATACATAATTTTATATGAAGTAACTTTATAAAGAGAAAAAGTAATTGAAAGTAAATATAAATTTTATATAGAGAGAAAGTGTGTATGTATATATACATATATATATAATTTAAAAGTGACATACAATTTCATTCTTATTTAAAAATATTTTAATGTCCATCTTAAATAAAATAATTTTATATTAATATAGATTTATCTTAACTTTAAAGAGGGATCATATCTTTTTTCGGACACAAATCTCTTTTAATATACAAAACTTATTAAAAAAAAAATGCGCCTTTAAAAATATAATTTCTCTAATCCATCAACATCTTGTACTATTTAACTAACCATCCCTAAGAACTCTCTAACCACATAGTCAACAAATTCATTTTATTCCTAAGAAAAAAATGTTTGTGACTTGCGTTTTAGCACAAGAAACCCATTTGAATCCAACAACACCGACAATGGAATCCATGCAGACTCCCAAAACTCACTGATCCTTTTCTCATGCATCGTTTGAAATAGAAAATTTCCTGTCAAAAGATCCTTCTTGATGGCTACCTACCTACTTGTTGATAACAATATTGAAAGTTCAGATTTCCAAAAGGGACATTATTTCATTCAAGCCTCATAAAATTACAACTGTCTATTATTTTGCATTGCAAAAATGAGTCACTTAGTCACCTTTTTAATGACATTCGTGTATATTTTATGTTGCGGTCTTAGACCAGAACGCTCGTAGAAATACGTGTACCATTTTGCATTGTGTAGATTCATTCTTTCAGATAATCTTACGTATAATTACTCTGAAAGAGGCAGTTCCATGAGGAATATTTCATCGTATGTCCGTGCCCTCTAAGAAGTCGCCACTTGTTCGTTATATGTGCCGTCAATTGTTTGTTATTTATGTCATCAGGAGACATATATGAAATTTTGTTTTCACGAAATATCAGGAATTTTTTTCTACACAGCATTAGATGTTAATTTTTCATGGGGCTATATTATTCTTGGTTTTGATAATTGCATTTCAATATTTGCATATTAAATTCACTCCATACCCAACATAATATTATTCAGATTTACAACATTACTCAGTGGCATATGCAATTATATAGAATAACAATATCATCATCGCAACAAAACATAAGGGAATAATAAAAGAAAAGCATTCACACATAGAGAACTCATGATTGGTCGAAGACCAAGGCAAAACCCACTATGGGGAAAACCATTTCAATTTCTTCTTCTTATTAAATTTTCATTGAATGATTTAGCAAAAGAGAGTACAATGATCCATGTCTTCAATCATAAACCTATCTAAGAAAATCAACTAAATAATATCCATGAGATGAACCCAACAATCCTAATACAAAAAACCCTGCTTTGGAAGTCTACAATGAACTATCACTGTTTGCGGTCAACTGTTGAACCCTACAGTCATTGAGCAAAATTTGCGGTCAACTGGTAAAACCAAACCCAAGGTCCCAACTATACAGAGAGCGTGTTGTGTGTGCCACTGAAACCCTTCAATTGCGTGCATAGGCCTACATGCTTGCAATTGTGACTAAAAATTGTTTGTGTCATGCATGCGGTCGAAAAAAAAAAAAACCCTAACACACGTGCAAGCTTCAGAGCCTACAATCTCGGACCTGTGCGAGCAAACTTTCCACGAACCATCTTAGAACTGTGCGAGCCAAACCAAAGTAAGATGAAGAATGATCATAATGATTATGTCCAAATGATGTTGAGTTCACTTGTATTTATAACCTTCCAAGGGTGTCCAATTTTTTTAGGGTTGACTTGATCAAATATGCACATGTGGGCTTTAATTCAAAAATACACTTTCCCTTGTCCAAATTGAGCACTTCAATAGTCAAAATTGGTCCTCTCAAAAAGAGGAATCTCGTCCCATGGTTGGAATTTGTTATTGAGCTTCCAAATTAACACTCCCTCTCAGCTAGGGAGAAATTCCAACTACATCAAATAATCATTGAAGTATCCTGTCATCAAATATCTTGTCTCAAGTATCTTGTCATCAAATGTCATCACTAATCATCTCTGTTCATCTCTCCTTATTCTTGTTAATCTCTTGATTGTCTCTACTCATATGTTGAACATTCTCGAATTAAAAGAAGAATAATTTGACATCGGATGGGAGCCTAAGCTACCACCCTCTAACATGTCGGAGAGCACATCTCATCCTGAAACCACATCAAGGATATTAGTCTCAACCCAGAACAGTATAGGGGAGCGAATCTCAAACCATCCTATTTCCCACTGATCTTCCTAACATTGACCCTGAAGAGTCATGTGGTAGAATATCTGCATCATAATTGGCTTGGGTTGTACACCCCCAAGTACACTCTCAACCCATTGGCCAGATAGGGAGCAATATTCCCAACAAGCCCTGCTTGTGGGTATGATGTCAACTGGGCTATACTCTGCATAGACCGAGATAGGGAGAGATACTCTACTTTTCAAAATGGACAAAGATCACAGACACCTTATGGGTGACAGATATGGGAGCAACATCTACAACCCTATTGTCCAAAGATCCCTCAACCCCAAGAGCCTTTCATCTCAATTCTTCACCTTGGGAGCTCAGACAAGGGGGAAGAGTTGGCTCATTGTTCTCAATCAATCTTGCTCTCTGTAGATTAGAAACATTTCATCATGCTTATATCTGGTGTCGGCTTGAACAACTCACTGAAGAGTTCAATCATCATGTCTCAATAGCAATAGTCCCTTGTTCATATATGACATCAAATCAAATATTACATTAGAACAAATATATATCACAAAATGATACCTTATTCATCCTCCCTCTTATGGAGGCTACAACCACAAGCCTAAGGTTTTCTCGTGCAACAACACCGACTGAAGATATCTCGATCCCAATTATATACAATATTTTTAGCCAATCATATCCCACTCATTATTATCACAATGTATCCCTGTCATATCCAAAACCCGCTTAAATATCTCTTCAAAGAGCTTCTTTAACTTGCCTCACAACTAGCCATGCCAACAACATCATACTCAACCTCAGTCATGCTCAAAGCTACAGAATTCTCATCCAAAAATATCATGGAAAATCTCATACTCAGGTAGCAACCAGATGTGCTCATCTTATCAATAACAATCCCAAAAAACATCAATACATCCATGCAGTCACATATCATAGGAAGAATATCTCAGACCAAAAATTGATTGTCCCATGCAAATATCTTGAAGGTTGCTCGGTGGAAAATCAATGATTGTCCCATGCAAATATCTTGAAGGTTGCTCGGTGGAAAATCAATGTGTATGAATCGGCTTAATCAGGTTTTATGCAACATACACACACACGCACATATGAACATGTGTTCACATGGAACATCAATGCTTCAATCAACTATCGGTTGCCAAGTCAGGTTCAACAATATCTCTGCATAACTTCTTGAAATTTAATCGGAGTGTCCAAGGATTCACATTTAAACTTCCTTTAATAGCTTCACGATATAGATTTTATTTTCCATACTTCAAAAAGTAATTCATCATGCCATGATTCTTCATTTTGAACTTCAGAGGCCAACTCCCTCTTACTTTGATCATCAGAGGCTCATCACCTGTCAAGAATAGACCATCAGCACATAAAACCAAAATGAAATTCATACCTTGGACCACTTTTGAAGTAGAGGTTTGGATTGGCACATATTCCTAGCTTCACTAGATAACTGTGAATGCAGACATACCAGGCTCGAGGAGCTTGCTTCGTACAATGCTTTCTACAAAAATAACACTTGATTAGACCAATATGCTCAACTTCACAGAAATCAACATTATGCAATCAAATCAACTAAGTCAACTTATCAATCCTAAGATTAAAACTGATATCATAAAAGTTTCTGCCAATATCATTGTGACAAACTCTTTGGACTAGGTGATAGGTAGAGCTCTCATCCAAATACCAAGTCATGACTTCATCTATTTTCATGTCAACAAATTGTTATTAAGCAATATGAAATTCCATCTGTCATCATAACATGAATTGTTACTAGATGAAAATGCATATACCAAAGATAAGTCACAATTGTTAATACTTCAACCAATGTGCCAAAGCCAATGAAGCCAATACAAAATCAATGCCAACATCAATCACTGGAAGTCATTATGCCCACACAACACTGACATCAAGGAAAATCATATCAAAACTCTAACTTATTATCATTGTGAATTCAAACGATCCATAAGAAAAAACATATCAATGAACCATCATGCCAAATTTCTAAAAGCATCATCAATCATTCAAGACAATATGCTCACTAAGTCAAGCCAACAAGCCAAATCTTGTCAAACCCTTGCACTTGTTATCAAATATTGTCATATACTAACTTCAATGATCAAATCAAAATAACATACTAATATGCATATTTCGGTCCCCTGCAAACACAAGTTTAGTCAACACATTTACACTATATAGTAAGTCAAACATTCAAACTTCCCTACTCATAGAACATTCTATTGTTTGATCCATGTCTGTAGGATTGTCATACTCCAGGAGCACTTCTGGTTTTATGCATGAGGCTTTATATTTTGTAACCTACAAGGACAACCGCACCCATAAGATTTATTTCATGTGGTGCACTGATGAGCTTCCTTCCATGTAGTTGGGGCTTAGACTAAGGGAAACCCTCTCTTCTCAGACCAGAATTTGTTGCAGACCAACGATATTAGATATTTTTCTTTTCATGACCAAAAAATTTACTTAAACAATAAAGAATCTTTTATACAGTTAATGCAAATGATAATAGGTGTAGGGATCTTATGAACAGTTTCTCCCTCTAAATGGGAAGTTAATTCAGTCATCAATATGTTTATCATAATGCTATCATGTATCAACAAAATTTCAAGATCATGAAATCAAACTATATCAAGTTCTAATACATATATTCATCATGGACATAACATGTCAACATTAGCTACTTCATCATCACATATGAACATGACATCAAATTTCCATCAAGGGTTAAATTCATATGATTAGGGAAGTTGTCAAGTGCTTCATCTTAATTTAAGGATCATAATCACTTCATCGCTTCTTTTACATTTATTCAATTATCAAATCAGGGCATCCAATTTTACTATATGCCATAATTACTAAGCCAAGGTCAACAAGGAGATCTTGAGTAATAATATTATTGTTACACTTCCATCATCATGGTTATCATGCTTATCACAAACATTATCAATAATATCAAGCTACCATATATAAGAATCAATGTGTTAGCCTTCTTTATGGGATCAGGAAATCCATCATGTCTAAAATGAAATATGCTTGCCAAATATCAAGAGCACCAATATATCAAAAATCAATGTTTCTATGTAGCTTTACCATGACTTAATAGAATTTAAGTGATCCGGATTTAAACAGAAACGCAATAAATTACAGAGATAACCATAAACACAGATATGAAGCGGAAATAATACTTCACTTCATTAATGTAAAATACTGAAATATGCTTACAAACAGTAATGGAAATAAACCAACTAGGGCGATGGTGGCTTATCTCTGAGAAGAGATGTGGTGGCTACATGCCTCTGAACTGTGTTACAATGAGGCTCGAAAGCCTATTTATTGTTGAGAAACAATGGAAAACCCTTAACATTCCAAAACCTAACCCTAGAAGATGAAACGCCAAACTGTGGGCCCCGTTTGGGGTAAATTGGTACATCAATTTCCCGGGGCCGTAACTTTGGCATATGATCTCCGTTTGACGCGTACAATAGCTCGTTAGAAAGATCCATCCGAGCACTACAACTTTGGGAAGGGCAACATGGGTGACCCATTTTGCCCCTAGATTTCCCAAAAAAACGTCGTTTAGGGCCTCAAAACGGCTCCGGAAGTTCAAGACCTGAAAAACTGCTAAAAATAGTAAACTGTGCTACAATTTAGGAAACTGAAAAAACTGAAAGAGACAATTGTGGGGGTCCAAATGGACTAGGTGGGTGGCCACCAACATCCACCTGGATCATTCCTCCCCCCTTAGGAAGCAATGGTCCCCATTGCGTTGAGTTCCTCCCTGAGATGAGGAAGCTTCTGTTGGGCTAGGTCTCCGGTGAGCTGTTTTGCAATCTCTGATGTGTCCAGAAATGGTGGGAAGCATGGTTGATGACGGTACACATTGTACACTCGATGCAAGCGAAGGAATGGAGGAATGTTGTGCTTCAAAGCGTTGTTTCCCGTAGCCTTGGTACTGGTGTAAGGACCATGTCGGAGTGGTCTGAGTTTCCGATGGGTTCTAGTAAGGCATTCTCTCTGCAGATGTAACCAAAATTTGTTGCCCACTTGAAACTTGTGTGCTACCCCTGTGGGTGAGGAGAAGTTATCCCTATGTTCTGTCATGACCGTATCCCTTTGTTGCTGCTGCTACGTGGAGGAACCCTTTGCGGGGGTCATAGATGTAGCAACGATCTTCCCCTTACTTTGGGAGCGAACTAGACAGAAAGTGAATTTCCTAGTATGGGAGATGACCTTGCTACCTTTCTTGGCAGCGATCAAAGAGGTGGCGGTAGGTGGGGCTACCTCCGATATCCTGTATAATGAATCATCCAAAGAAATAATAACAGTGCGAGGCCTTGACTCATACATAGCACATCGCCTCCACAAGTATGGCTGGCCTAATAGTACATCGCAAACATCCAGAGGTGTAACATCACAGAATACCTCGTCTGTGAAGGGCTTGACGCTATAGGGAAGGCGGCACTGCTGGCGAACTTTGAGATCTCGTCCTTCGTGAAGCCACCCGATACTGTACGGATGCGGGTGTGATGTAGTCGGTAGGCCCAACCGCTTCATGACCTCTGCTGAAACGAGGTTCTTTTGGCTGCCATTGTCGACAATGAATCGCAGCGGCGAACCCTTCACCCACATCTGTGAGTGGAAAAGATGTTCCCCCTCCTCTGGATCTTCGGGTTCATTCTTCTGGATCTTGGCGGTGGCAACAGTGGCTTTGGGATCCGCATCAATGATATGCTTCCCTTTGTCATTCCCCTTGTCGGGTTCTGGCTCAGGTTCGGAACATGCATCTGATTCGGAAGCCCTCAACTCGGCCACCAGCGACTGCTTGGTCCGACACTCACTTGTGTTATGAGTGGGACTCCTGTGGAACTCACACCACTTTCCTGTGTCCTTCTTCGACTTCGTGGTGTTGTTATTTTCTTGTGGCTTCGACAGGTTGTCTTGGGTCACCCCACCTTGGCTTTGTCCTTTGGTCTTCGGATTTGCAGATCCAAAGTCGCGCTTCTTCTGTTTGAACTTTTGCTCGATTTTGACAGCGTATCGGTACGTCGTGCCGAGCAAGGAGATGTTCAAGAACTCCATCTCTTCCTGGACGTATCTGTGTAGGTAGCAACAGTATTTGAGTACCAGATGCAGCTCAGAGTTCTTGATACCCAACTGTGTGCGAAGCGTATGAAAAATGTTTGTAAACTCTGGCACATCCTGGTCCTGTCCCTGCCACAGCGTGGTCCATCTGATGTATTTGTCCTCATAGCTTTTGACAGGGTAGTACTGTTCCTTGACGGCATCCCGGAATGAATCCCAAGTGGGTGAGGCTTAAAATAGTGAGCCGGTATTTTCATCCTTCTGCTCGCAATAGGTTTCTCACCAGTCCTTGATGTGGGGGGCTGCTTTGAGAAGAGCGAAAACAATCTTTTCCCGACTCGAAAATTCATGAACAGAAAAATAGCCCTCTAGCAGATTTAACCATTTATCTACGACATCTGCATCTATCTGACCCTCGAATATGGGGATTTCAAAATTAACTTGTACCTTAAAGGGCGTGGCGTTTCCAAAGTAGCTGCTGGAAGCCGATGCGTCGCTTCTGGGTAGCCACAGAAGGATCTGCGCAAAGCTATCCATCATCGCATTCCTTTGTCGCTCGAGGGCTTCTTCGAGCAAGATTTTGATAGGATCTCCTGCCCCCTCGTCTTTCTTCTCATCCGCCATGGGAGGCCGTCGGGATTTGTGAGGCTGGATCTGCAAAGGTTCGACGAGTTCAAGCCCTAACTCCTTATATCCCGACCTCATTGGGGACATGCAAAGAAAAACAAAGAAAATAGTAGACCGCTCTAATACCACTAATCCGGATTTAAACAAGAACGCAATAAATTACAGAGATAACCATAAACACAGATATGCAGCGGAATTAATACTTCATTTCATAAATGTAAAATACTGAAATATGCTTACAAACAGTAATGGAAATAAACCAGCTAGGGCGATGGTGGCTTATCTCTCAGAAGAGATGTGGTGGCTACATGCCTCTGAACTGTGTTACAATGAGGCTCGAAGGCCTATTTATTGTTGAGAAACAATGGAAACCCTTAACTGTGGGCCCCGTTTGGGGTAAATTGGTACATCAATTTCCCAGGGCCGTAACTTTGGCATACAATCTTCGTTTGACGCGTACAATATCTCATTAGAAAGATCTGTCCGAGCACTACAACTTTGGGAAGGGTAAAATGGGTCCATGGACCCATGTTGCCCCTAGATTTCCCAAAAAACGTTGTTTAGTGCCTCAAAACGGCTCCGGAAGTTCAGGACCCGAAAAACTGCTAAAAATAGTAAACTGTGCTACAATTTAGGAAACTGAAAAAAATTGAAAGAGACAGTTGTGGGGGTCCAAATGGGCTAGGTGGGTGGCCACCAACATCCACCTGGATCATTCCTCCCCCCTTAGGAAGCAATGGTCCCCATTGCGTTGAGTTCCTCCCTGAGATGAGGAAGCTTCTGCTGGGCTGGGTCTCTAGTGAGCTGTTTTGCAATCTCTGATGTGTCCAGAAATGGTGGGAAGCATGGTCGACGACGGTCCACATTGAACACTCAATGCAAGCGAAGGAATGGAGGAATGATGTGCTTCAAAGCATTGTTTCCCATAGCCTTGGTACTGGTGTAAGGACCATGTCGGAGTGGTCTGAGTTTCTGATGGGTTCTGGTAAGGCGTTCTCTCTGCAGATGTAACCAAAATTTGTTGCCCACCTGAAACTTGTGTGCTACCCCTGTGGGTGAGGAGAAGTTATTCTTGTGTTCTATCATGACCGTGTCCCTTTGCTACTGCTACTGCGTGGAGGAACCCTTTGCGGGGGTCATGGATGTAACAACGATATTACCCTTACTTTGGGAGTGAACCAGACAGAAAATGAATTTCCTAGTCTAGGAGATGACCTTGCTACCTTTCTTGGCAGTGATCAAAGAGGTGGCGGTAGGTGGGGCTACCTCCGATATCCTGTATAATGAATCATCCAAAGAAATAATAACAACGCGAGGCCTTGACTCATACGCAGCATGTCGCCTCCACAAGTATGGTTGGCCTAATAGTACATCGCAAACATCGAGAGGTGTAACATCATGCAATACCTCGTCTGTGAAGGGCTTGATGTTGTAGGGAAGGCGGCACTGCTGGCGAACTTTGAGATCTCGTCCTTCGTGAAGCCACCCGATACTGTACGGTTGCGGGTGTGATGTAGTCAGTAGGCCCAACCGCTTCACAACCTTTGCTGAAACGAGGTTCTTTTCGCTACCATTGTCGACAATGAATTGCAGCGTCGAACCCTTCACCCACATCTATGGGTGGAAAAGATGTTCCCCCTCCTCTGGATCTTCGGGTTCATTCTTCTATATCTTAGCGGTGGCAACATTGGCGCTGGGATTCGCATCAATGATGTGCTTCCCTTTGTCATTCCCCTTGTCGGGTTCTGGCTCAGGGTCGAAACATGCATCTGATTCGGAAGCCTTCAACTCGGCCTCTAGCGACTGCTTGGTCCAACACTCACTTGTGTTATGAGTGGGACTCCTGTGGAACTCACACCACTTTCCTGTGTCCTTCTTCGACTTCGTGGTGTTGTTCTTTTCTTGTGGCTTCGACAGGTTGTCTTGGGTCACCCCACCTTGGCTTTGTCCTTTGGTCTTCGGATTTGCAGATCCAAAGTCGTGCTTCTTCTGTTTGAACTTTTGCTCGATTTAGACAGCGTATCAGTACGTCATGCCGAGCAAGGAGATGTTAAGGAACTCCATCTCTTCCTGGATGTATCTGTGTAGGCAGCAGCGGTATTTGAGTACCAGATGCAGCTCAGTGTCCTTGATACCCAACTGTGTGCGAAGCGTATGAAAAATGTTTGTGAACTCTGGCACATCCTGGTCCTATCCCTGCTGCAGCGTGGTCCATCTGATGTATTTTTCCTCATAGCTTTTGACAGGGTAGTACTGCTCCTTGACGGCATCCCGGAATGAATCCCAAGTGGGTGCGGCTGAAAATTGTGAGCCGGTATTTTCATCCTTCTGCTCACAGTAGGTTTCCCACCAGTCCTTGACATGGGGGGCTGCTTTGAGAAGAGCGAAAACAATCTTTTCCTGACTCGAAAATTTATGAACAGAAAAATAACCCTCTAGCAGATTTAACCATTTATCTGCAGCATCTGCATCTATCTGACCCTTGAATATGGGGATTTCAAAATTAGCTTGTACCTTAAAGGGCGTGGCGTTTCCAAAGTAGCTGCTGGAAGTTGATGCGTCGCTTCTGGGTAGCCACTGAAGGATCTACGCAAAGCTATCCATCATCACGTTCCTTTGTCGCTCGAGGGCTTCTTCGAGTAAGATTTTGATAGGATCTCCTGCCCCCTCGTCTTTCTTCTCATCCACCATGGGAGGCCGTCGGGATTTGCGAGCCTGGTCCTACAAAGGTTCGACCAGTTCAAGCCCTAACTCCTTATATCCCGACCTCGTTGGGGACATGCAAAGAAAAACAAAGAAAATAGCATATTGCTCTGATACCACTGATCCAAATTTAAACATGAACGCAATAAATTACATAGATAACCATAAACACAGATATGTAGCAGAAATAATACTTCATTTCATTAATGTAAAATACTGAAATATGCTTACAAACAGTGATGGAAATAAACCAGCTAGGGCGATGGTGGCTTATCTCTGAGAAGAGATGTGGTGGCTACGTGCCTCAAACTGTGTTACAATGAGGCTCGAAGGCCTATTTATTGTTGAAAAACAATCGAAACCCTTAACACTCCAAAACCTAACCCTAGAAGATGAAACACCAAACTATGGGCCCCGTTTGGGGTAAATTGGTACATCAATTTCCTGGGGCTATAACTTTGGCATACGATCTTCGTTTGACATGTAAAATAGCTCGTTAGAAAGAGCTATCCGAGCACTACAACTTTGGGAAGGGAAACATCGGTCCTTGGACCCATGTTGCCCCTAGATTTCCCAAAAAAACGTCGTTTAGGGCCTCAAAACGGCTACGAAAGTTCAGGACCCGAAAAACTGCTAAAAATAGTAAACTATGCTACAATTTAGGAAACTAAAAAAACTGAAAGAGATAGTTGTGAAGGTCCAAATTAGCTAGGTGGGTGGCCACCAACATCCACCTGGATCATTCCTCCCCCCTTAGGAAGCAATGGTCCCCATTGCTTGAGTTCCTTCCTGAGATGAGGAAGCTTCTGCTGGGATGGGTCTCTGGTGAGCTGTTTTGTAATCTCTTATGTGTCCAGAAATGGTGGGAAGCATGGTAGACGACGGTCCACATTGAACACTCAATGCAAGCGAAGGAATGGAGGAATGTTGTGCTTCAAAGCGTTTTTTCCCGTAGCCTTGGTACTGGTGTAAGTACCATGTCGGAGTGGTCTGAGTTTCGGATGGGTTCTGGTAAGGCGTTCTCTCTGCAGATGTAACCAAAATTTTTTGCCCACCTGAAACTTATGTGGTACCCCTGTGGGTGAGGAGAAGTTATTCCTGTGTTCTGTCATGATCGTATCCCTTCGCTGCTGCTGCTGCGTGGAGGAACCCTTTGCGGGGGTCATGTATGTAGCAACGATCTTCCCCTTACTTTGGGAGCGAACCAGACAGAAAATGAATTTCCTAGTCTGGGAGATGATCTTGTTGCCTTTCTTGGCAGTGATCAAAGAGGTGGCGGTAGGTGGGGCTACCTCCAGTATCCTGTATAATGAATCATTCAAGGAAATAATTACAACTACGAGGCCTTGACTCATACACAGCACGTCGCCTCCACAAGTAAGGCTGGCCTAATAGTACATCGCAAACATCCAAAGGTGTAACATCACACAATACCTCGTCTGTGACGGGCTTGATGCTGCAGAGAAGGCAGCACTGCTGGCAAACTTTGAGATCTCGTCCTTCTTGAAGCCACCCGACACTGTAATATTGTGGGTGTGATGTAGTCGGTAGGCCCAACCGCTTCACGACCTCTGCTGAAACGAGGTTCTTTTGGCTGCCACTGTCGACAATGAATTGTAGCAGTAAACCCTTAACCCACATCTGTGAGTGGAAAAGACGTTCCCCCTCCTCTAGATCTTCGGGTTCATTCTTCTGGATCTTGGCGGTGGCAACAGTGGCGCTAGGATCCGCATCAATAATCTACTTCCCTTTGCCATTCCCCTTGTCGAGTTCTGGCTCAGGGTCAGAACATGCATCTAATTTGGAAGCCTTCAACTCGGCCACCAGCGACTGCTTGGTCCGACACTCACTTGTGTTATGAGTGGGAATCCTGTAGAACTCACACCACTTTCTTGTGTCCTTCTTCGACTTCGTGGTGTTGTTCTTTTCTTGTGGCTTCGACAGGTTGTCTTGTGTCACCCCACCTTGGCTTTGTCCTTTGGTCTTTGAATTTGCAGATCCAAAGTCGTGCTTCTTTTGTTTGAACTTTTGCTCAAGTTTGAAAGCGTATCGGTACGTCGTGCCGAGCGAGGAGATGTTCAGGAACTCGATTTCTTCCTGGATGTATCTGTGTAGGCAGCCACGGTATTTGAGTACCAGATGCAGCTCAGAGTCCTTGATACCCAACTATGTGCGAAGCGTATGAAAAATGTTTGTGAACTCTGGCACATCCTGGTCCTGTCCCTGCCGCAGCGTGGTCCATTTGATGTATGTTTCCTCATAGATTTTGACAGGGTAGTACTGCTCCTTGACGGCTTCCCGGAATGAATCCCAAGTGGGTGCGGCTAAAAATAGTGAGCCGGTATTTTCATCCTTCTGCTCGTAGTAGGTTTCCCACTAGTCCTTGACGTGGGGGGTTGCTTTGAGAAGAGCGAAAATAATCTTTTCCCGACTCGAAAATTCATGAAAAGAAAAATAACCCTCTAGCAGATTTAACCATTTATCTACGGCATCTGCATCTATCTGACCCTCAAATATGGGGATTTCAAAATTAACTTGTACCTTAAAGGGCGTGGCATTTCCAAAGTAGCTGCTGGAAGTCGATGCGTCGCTTTTGGGTAGTGTTTGGTCAATTTAGTGTGTCCTAAATTGCTATTTAAAATGTCAATCCGGGATTCGTAAAATGATGAAGTAAAGCACACTATATGTGCAATATAACCATTTTCTTAGTCTTTTGTCCGTTTTGAGTTTTTTTTAGTTTGTTTTTGGGTTTATCTTCTTTGGATTCCCTAGTGTGTGATGGCGAAATTGAAAGTTAAGTATGGATGGCAATGGTGATTTCTACAGTGATTTTCAAAAAGTTTTCAAAAAGAAAGTTTCAAACTGACTGTAATGAAATCAATTCTCAAAAGGAAGTAAATGTACCAAAACAGTGAACTAGTGACAATGGCCCAGTATCCTTACTGCTGTATGAAGAAGAAAATAAAAACTGAACTTAAAGCAACTCAAAGACTGAAAGCAAAGCAAACTAAATCACACTACTTCAACCCACATTCTGACCCTTCACCTTTCGACTCACTCCGTCTATAGGAAGTAATCATAAACAAGCTGAGTAATATGATATCTAAATTGCAGGAAATTAAATTGCATAAAAGGAAACTAAGATTTAACTACTCATTCATATTTCAACTCTTGAAAATGACATAAGTAATCCAATCTCTAACTTGCAGGAAAGCAAACTAAATCATACTACAACAAGTAATATTCTGATTCCTTACTAATTGAGTCGCTTGGCTATAGAAAGGAAATCATAAACAGATGAGTAATATGATGTCTAAGTAGCAGAAAAGTAAATAAGCAAAAACAAAACTTGAAAGAAATGACAGTGCTAGAATTAAACTCAGGAAATGAAAATCAGCAGAAAGGACAAGATGATCTCATGTCAGTAGTTATCAAAAATATGTAAATTTTCCCAGGCTGCCTAAAAAAAACCTGTAAAAGAAGCATTGATCAGCTAACAGTTAGAAAAGAAAACATAAAGGAAATATGGACAGCAATGAACATCAGAACAACGCAATATATATATACAAGTAATGATTATAAAAACAGTAAATGAAAGCAAGTAAGAAACTATACAAAGCTTTGGTGTACAGGGGCCCTCTGCAACCTCGGCCAGTCAATCACTTAGTCACAAATCAAATTCAGGAATGTTGTCTTCTCATGTATTTAAAGTGCAGTAATAAAACAAAGTAAAGAACAGTACAGTGGGCTGATAACAACAGTCAAAATTACATTTCAAAAACTAACTATCCAGCGTATATCAACGCGTTATTTATAAGTAAAAGTGCTGCAACTAATTCCTAGATTTTATGCTGCCAAGAGACACGTAAATCTCCTTGACCTGAGATCTAGCGTGATGGTCATCATGACAGTTGAATCCATGGAGTGGTGGCTGCTCGATTCAGTTCACGGGCTGCTCTACAGGTGTGCCAGTACCTCCGGAAACTAAGGATCGTGCCACGCAAACCTTCACGTGGGCAAAACAGAGCCGTGCCACCGCAAAACTCCTCATTTGGCCCTTCCTTTGACCGTCGTTGACCACGACTGTTTATGAGTGATTTGGCTGAACTGAGGGGACACACTCCATGTACACGTCACTTGCAACTTACCCATGTGGCCGATTTCTCCATTGGACACCTGTAACATAGCCTTTAACAAAATGGCTGCGGAAACTTGAGCTGGCTGCGGAAAGTGACAAGTTTCCGCAGCTGTTTGAACAAAAATCTAAATCAAACAACGGTCATAAACATAGTTAGGAAACCATTTCATAAGCTCTTTTTAGACTAATATGCAATGATTTGACAGCTTGGTGGATGAAGTAAATGGAAAAAGAAGGCTGAAAGGGTATATAGGGAAGTGCAGGTTTGGGACTCAACAGGTAGCCGCTGAAGGATCTGCGCAAAGCTATCCATCATCGTGTTCCTTTGTCGCTCGAGGGCTTCTTCGAGCAAGATATTGATAGGATCTCCTGCCCCCTCATCTTTCTTCTCATCCGCCATGGTAGGCTGTCGGGATTTGCGAGGCTCGTCTTGCAAAGGTTCGACCAATTCAAGCCCTAACTCCTTATATCCCGACCTCGTTGGGGACATGCAAAGAAAAACAGAGAAAAAAGCAGACCGCTCTGATACCACTGATCCGGATTTAAACAGGAACGCAATAAATTATATAGATAACCATAAACACAAATATGCATCGGAAATAATACTTCATTTCATTAATGTAAAATACTGAAATATGCTTACAAACAGTAATGGAAATAAACCAGCTAGGGCGATGGTAGCTTATCTCTGAGAAGAGATGTGGTGGCTACATGCCTCTGAATTGTGTTACAATGAGTCTCGAAGGCCTATTTATTGCTGAGAAACAATGGAAAACCCTTAACATTCCAAAACCTAACCCTAGAAGATGAAACGCCAAATTGTGGGCCCCGTTTGGGGTAAATTGGTACATCAATTTCCCGGGGTCGTAACTTTGGCATACGATCTCTGTTTGACGCGTACAATAGCTCATTAGAAAGATCTATTCGAGCACTATAGCTTTGGGAAGGGACGAATGTTGCCCCTATATTTCCCAAAAAACGTCGTTTAGGGCCTCAAAACGGCTTCGGAAGTTTAGGACCCGAAAAACTGCTAAAAATAGTAAACTATGCTACAATTTAGGAAACTGAAAAAACTGAAAGAGACAGTTGTGGGGGTCCAAATGGGCTAGGTGGGTGGCCACCAACATCCACCTGGATAAGTAAGATACATGTCTAACACTAAGTGCGCCATCTCATCATAAGTATCATGAATCAAACTTTCATATGCATGAGTCTTTTGTGAAAGTGACATTCTCATCATACCTTAGGACTTACCATGCCATCCAATATTGCAACTGAAACATAACATTGAAATAAAGCACCATACATACCTTGTATTATTCAAATACCTGTGCACCTTCTTATTTGACATAGGCAGTTGTAGCACTTTGTCAAATTTTCATCGTGTACCTATTTTCCTTTTCCAGTGTTTCCTTTTCCAGTGTTATCTCTTCACTTACTGAACTAGACATGATCCTCAAGAAGGATCCACTTATCACAACTCATCAGTAATTTAGAAGTATCCAAATACTCAAATATACATGCAAGAAGAATAAGAAATAATCAAAGCAATAAAATAAAATAGGAATAGAATCACAAACAGGTGACATAAATATAGAAAGTACTTATCTTAATGAGAGGTGAGCTCTCCCTCTTAAACCAACCTTCAAGATTCATGAATATCCATTGACCATAAAACATTGATGCCTTTAATATATTCATCAGCCTCTATAATATGCAGGCCTGGATAAGATAGTCCCATCTAAGGCTACATCAAACCTGTCGCAAGTGCTTGAACATCTTCATGCTAATCATGCTAGGGTTTCTAGATTTCATATCTCAAATATTTTCCATAAACCAGGGTTTCTCACAAACCCTAACCTCATAATATCCATCAAACCCCTAGTAACCAAATTTCCTAGGGTTTCCTTCAAAACCTAGAATTATTTTAGGCCTCCTCCATCTTCTCACGCTTCCATCAAAGGTTTCTTCATATGGGTGATCTTCAATGACTTTTCTTCAACCCAACTATGATACCATGTTAATTTTTCCTAGGGTTATATAGTTTTTTTATTCTATAAGTGGATTTCAACATTTGCATATTAAATTCACCCCATAGCAACTTAACATTATTCATATTTACAACATTAGTCAACAACATATGAAATTATATAGAAAGAAAAACATCATCACCAATGTAGTGAAACATAAGGGAAGACTAGAAGAAAAACATTCACACATAGAGACACCAGGATTGGTCGAAGACCAGTGAAAAACCCACTATGGGGAAAACCCTTTCAAATTCTTCTTCTTATTAGATTGTCATTGAATGATACAACAAAAAAGAGTACAATGATCCATATCTTCAATCATAAACCTATCTAGAAAAATTAACAAACAATATCAATGAGATGAACCCAACAATGCTAATACTCAAAACCCTGCTTTAGAAGGCTGCAATGAATTGTTATTGTCTATGGTCAGTTGCTAAACCCTCTGATCAACGAGCGAAATATGCGATCAACTGATAAATACAAACCTTAGGTCCCAACCACACGGAGAGAGTGTCGTGTGTGCGGCTGAAACACTTCAACCACACGCATATGCCTACATGTCTGTGGTTGTGACTGAAAACTGCTTGTGTCATACCGGTGGTCAGAAACGAAAACCGTAACACACGTGCGAGCTTTGAACCCTACAATCTCGGACCTATGCAAGTGAGATTTCCACAAAACATCTCAAACATGTGTGAGCCAAACCAAAGAAAAATGAAGAATGATCATAATGATGATGTCCAAGTGAGGTTGAGGTCACTTGTATTTACAACCTTCCAAAGGTGTCAAAATTGCTTTAGGGTCGACTTAATCAAATATGCAAATGTGGGATTTAATGTAAAAATACAATTTCCCTTGTCCAAATTGAGCACTTCAATATTCAAAATTGGTCCTCTCGAAAAGACGAATCTTGTCCCATGGTTGGAATTTGTCACTAAGCTACCAAATTAACATTACAGTGAGTGTAAGCCCCTACGAGAAGGACTTCAACGAAGTGGAAACAAAGATTGTCGTATTTTTATCACCTGCATGCAGGTGAACTTCTTCTCATCCACGACCTCAATATGGTTGAAAGAAAGTCGTCCATCTCATTTCTTCATCGACATATTTGGATTGTGGCACCTTCTCATGTAGTGTTTTGGAATATAAAGATACATAGTGAGTTCCATGGAAAACCTACGTGTCGTTGCTGCTATTAGAGCTTATCACCAAAAATGGAAAGGGCCAAGTTGTGATAAAAGCGTAATGAATTAAAAACACCTGATATTCAACCTATGCAAAGACTGAAAAATGGAGTCATGGATGAATGAGCTAAATGGGGGTATGTTGATGAAATCGAACGAAGTTCAACTAAAAAATTGTAGGGAACGACAAGGCGTGAGATATATGTAGAAAAAGTAAACACAATGGGCATTGGGCATGGAATCAAAAAGGCATGGGCACAGATATTATATGATGCATGGTATTTTTACATTTCTGAACTTCATAGTTTAACGTGGCCATAATTTTGCCCAAAAAAAACAATGGAAGCTCTGGTTGGATTTTGTGAAAATGTGGCTAATTTTTCTCGGAAATCCTTTTATAGCTGTTGAACTTAAAATTTTTGGTGCTTTTGGTGTTGAATCTATTTCCACCATTAAAAACAATTCAAACACTTCCATGATTGAATTTTATGAAAATATTCTAGTGGCAAAGATAATTTTGTTGTCCAATAAAAATTGTGGCATCGTTAGACAACACAGGAACAAGTGAATAACTAGAACTATTTTTCAAATGTGATTACTTAGTGTCCTCGATTTTAGACATAAACCGTGGGTTTAGTGATAGTAGAGGGGAAATTAAAGGGTGGACTTATTGTTTCGACAACAACAAGGAAAGAAACATGTTGTAACACCCTCCTCCCACATCTACCCAAGTAACCAGCCAAACGGGGTAAACATGCGACGAGAGGCCACTATAATATGATTCAACCTCCTAAGTCATGTTAAGGAAGTGGAACCAATGAAAACACACCATACAGACCTTCAACAACAACATTAGGACCCTCAGGAACCATCCCAACCTTTTTGCCAATTAACCCCTAGGTCCCACTGAGATTTTAGACCACTTGACCCCCAGATGCTCCCATCATATGGGCATGACAACGTCTAGGAGGCTCTAGATTCTCTCATGAGAAGGCATGCTAGTGTCTAGGGACTAAATTGCATATTGTTGTGCTAATGTCCCTATGATTTGAGCCACTTTTTCAAGCCCAAAGCCCAAGTCACTGCCCAGAATTGAATGAAACTCTCATAATAACAAGTTAACAAGGAAATGGCAATACAAATGAAATTACTTGAATAAGACCTTAATTGGACCCCTACAAGCCATGACAGAAATTTCGTCAAACATATCATGCATATGTAATCTACAGGTGTAATTGACATATCTAAGCATAGGGGTCTCATACTCATCTGAGAATCACTAAGAATCATTGATGCCTCAACACCTTAGCTGCCATTTCATCCATTAGGTCATAGATACATTGTTCATTCATTTACAGGTAAAAACATGATGAGAGCCATACATAGCTACTGCAATAAAAAACATACATAACCAACATAATAGAAACATAAATACCAATGAAATCATAGCCATATGATCCACATATAACCAGTATAATACTCATAAAATAACAAGGAGAAATAACCTCATATTATTGATGCAAAGTCCAAACCCGAGACGGGAAATCCATGTTCCAACCAATCGTAGAATGGCTGAGCCAAATCTCTCTTCAGTCATTCACCCTCATGCCATATTCCAAGCATGAATGTGAGATCTCATAGAACACATCAATCTGAAACCATTAAGGGCTTCCAAAGACCATCCACCTCAACCCATCAAAGAGTGATTCCACCTCATGGTCGGACATCACAAAACCATCATCAAATTGGTCTCTACCCAAGCCTTCTAGGGCCCCGATCATTTGTTCCAACGAAGGCTCTAGGACTAGTAGCTCAACCCATAGTTGTTGTCGGGCTCTAGATCATTTGTCCAACCAAGGCTTCAGGACTAGTAATTCAACCCACCAAGGGCTCCAGAGTGTTTTTCCAGCCAAGACTCCAGGAACTAGTAACTCAACCCAAGCTAAGGAAACATGAGAACCAATCAGAAAATAAAGCAAATGAACCCACAACACCATGGCTATCCAGGAAATGGCAAGGCTAGAAAAATCCATTATTAATCCAGGCAATCCTCCATGCCAGTGACATCTCATGACCAATAAACCACATTCATATTCCATGCATGCCAAAACTAGTGAGGAAAACATACATGCAACTCAATACCTGCAAGCCGAACCCATTGTAGCTGCTGATATCGATGTCCGAATGTGCTTTCCTACTCTTCCTTTTCCTTCTTGCTCCAAAACTCCAAGTATGCCACACCCTCCAAGAATTCTCCAAGAAAACTTTAATTGTCTAAGAGTATGTGAGAGAGAGAATAGAAGAGAGCTCCACCAAAACTGAATTGACCAAGCTTACACTGATCAAGCCTTGCCCACTGATCCTCATAATCACTTTTTATCAATTAGGCCTCTATTTTCTTCATTTTCTATTTTTTTCCTTCATCTTCCTCCTCACATGCAACCTATGACCTTTCACCTTCCTTTTCTCCAAATTTATATTATTTTCATAATAAAATGTCAATAAATGCCTCATGTCTTTCCAAAGCCTTAGCCATTGCCTTTGCCAATTTCCTTAGCCATAATAAACCGAATGAACACCCACTATGATGTTTTCCCACCGTTAAGCTTGGAATACGTGTCCCATCAACCGTGTCTTATATTTTTTACATGGATTTTTCACCAAGGCTATTACAAAACCCTCCCCCTTGGGGGAAAACTGTCCTTGGTGTTCAATGACACTTATAGCCAACAAACTGTCGAAATCAAAACATACCACCTATGGAGCTTTATAACATAGCTCGTTGTAGTATTTACAATTACCATCTGCTTAAAACATGACAAACATATTGTTTACTGGAGCTTTATAACACAACTCATCACGATATTTACAATAATAATCACACATACACATTTTCTTCACCCAAAAAATAATGATATTTTCTATGGAGCTTTATAAATCCAGCTCGATACAATATTTACAATAATACACACATATACACGTGCACATTTTCTCAGCCAACAAATAAAAGAATACGATGCCTGCATCCGCAACAAGGTAAATTGATATAACTTCAAATCATACCTCATTGGTAGCTCATCAATAAGGTACACTTGCAATCTTGTTTACTTCCTGTCACAACAAGTCAAACTAGCATCTTTGACCAAATCATCATGTATAAATATATCATATCAGGTTAGCTCAAAACGCAACCATCATATATCAACATCATAAATCACATGTAACCATCATAAACCATAATCATAGATCACATGTAATCATCATAGACCAGAATCATAAATCACATGTAATCACCATAGACCAGAATCATAAATCAAATGCATAATAAAACTGAAATAAAATACTAATATTTATCCTTTAATCAATCCTTATCTTCTACCTTTGTCCTTATTCCATACGCACACCGGATCAGTTTCCACACTCTACAAACACCCAATGCCTTCTCCTCAACCATGTGTGCATACACATAGTGTGCATCACACACATACAACCACACACGACATACAAAACCATCCAATACATGCACCTACAGCTAGCATACAACACATACACCTACACCCAGTGTAAAATGCAACACAATACATACACCTACATCCGGTGTACACCACCACACAATACATACACTTACACCCAATTTACAACACCATATATATACGTACACAACGTACAACACAATGAATACACATATCACGATGCTATGATTACACAATGCACATACATAGTATCATATGTACACAAGACAACATGTACGACATGCACATAATACCACATGTACACCAATACCACATGTACAACATGTAAACAGTACGACCTATACACAACACCACCTGCACAATGCGTATAGAATATCACATTTACACGGCACCACCTATACCACGTGTAGACAATGCCACATGTACATCGTACCACCTGTACAACGTGTACACAATTCCAGACGTACACAACACCACATGCACGACATGTACACAACACCATATGCACTACATGTAAACAGCACCACCTACACACGACACCATATGTACAACATGTACATGGCACCACATGCTCACAACACCACTTGTATAATCATGCACACAACACCATATGTACAACATGCACACAACACCATATGTACATAACACTGCATATACAACATGTACATAGCACCCTATGTACACAACACTGCATATCCAACATGTGCACAACACCATATGCACACAACACCGCATATCCATCATGCACACAGTACAATATGTACACAACACCGCATATCCAACATGTACATAGCACCATCTATACCCAACACTGCATATGCAACATTCACACAACACTCTCTATATCACGTTGTACATAACATTTCATAAACAACATCTACACACACTATATATACACAACATTGCATGCACACAACATCATAGATGCAACATGTACAATATATACAACATATGCACAACAATAATGCCACACATCCAAATCCACGTTGTCTCTACCAAGAAACCTTGCTTTCATTGTCTCTCCGCCATATATGCTTATCCCATCATCCCACGGACCAAACTGCTTTTCATTTCGCTGATGTATCCTTCAATGTTACATATCATAACATAAACATAGGCATAATACAAGCATACAATATCAATTGATATCCACATTATGTTGACCTCATATATTTGTCATGACTACTCTTCCCACTTGATTCCTTATAAACCAGGAACCTCTTCATGCCATTCACCTACATAAGAAATCATTCTTCCACAAGAATGATCCCTAATGACCCTGTTAGACAATGACATAGATACATACATGTATATAAACATTAGCATAAACAATCACAATCTTGTTATACAATGATATGCATACATACACATATATACATATAAACATCAACATAAAATAATAATGATCTAGTCAGACAACAACATACATAGATACATATGTACATATAAACATTGGCATAAAACTATCATGATCCATAATGACCCTTTCAGACATGACATACATACATTCATACATGTATACACATATAGAGATCAACATAATCATGATCACAACATAATTACCAGATATCATAAGGTCAAGGTTAAGAGAACTCCCTTTATCTGTGCACAACATGCATAACATTGAGAACAATTGTTCCTAACATAGCCAAGGCATATGACGCCTCAAATCCATTCACCTTACCTTTCTTGATTACCTTTCCCATGCATGTCCTGCCATCATCCATTTACATCAATGGACCCAACCAGTCCAACTCGTTGTCATACTCTTGCCTTCAACTACCCTTACTCATGCATCGAGCTTCACCCAGGTCTTACCTTACATGTTGGGTTTCATCTGACTCTTCTTGAACTCCTTTAACTTTCCTCTTTCCCAACCAATTCCCAAGGCTCTCAAAACAATAAAGGAAAGACAATAAACAAACAAGAAGAATATCATGAAAATCAATAACAATATGATACCGCCTTGCACCAGACATAACAAAGATGCAATCAAGCGCAACCAAATCATAAAAACCAAAAGCACACAACTAGAAATAGATACCATGAATCAATTCCCATGGTCCCCAACATTTCTAAAGGAAATCTCAACCTAAGCCTTCTTCGAGATTTCATGGAAGCCTCTTTTCCATGCAATCCCTTGCATCATACTACCATCAACATAAAACTGTTAGTGCATAAATAAACATAAAAATACATTGGTTACCTTAACTTGTTGTGCCAAGCATGTTTCTTACAATTGGACACATCCACACCATCTCTCAAGCGACTCCAATTCCCTTGACAGATCCACTTGTAACTAGAGACTAACTAATATACCTGTCAAATACATGTTCATGAATCTAACACATATCGACATAATGTTAGACACAATTAAGGTTAAGAAGACTTCTTGCATGCAAAGCACTCATTCGTTTGGAATTAGGGTTTCCAAACATAGCCAAAGGATTCTTGCCCACTTCCTTTCTTTTACTTTTTTACCTTGTTGCAATCGAGGCTTACTATGTACTATCACATCACCCAACTATTAGTTATATAATCACAACAACTATTACCTTGTCAAGCTAATACCAATCATGTTGCCCTGCAACTACTCACACATGTTAACCACATGTTCCAAATATCAAGACATCATGTATATTAATTTGAAATCAACCTTTAACAACCATGTCATGCTCAAAAATCAACTCACATTCGTCAGTCATAATACATAAAGATACAACTATCACCTACTTACACTCAAGTACATATCAATTGTCTCAACACATATGTGTGAGTAAAACCATTGTAAGACAAGATCATTTGAACATGTACCCATATCATGCGATTAATCAAACATTCAACGACAAATAGACAACATAAAAGACACCAAATCTTAAACACCAAATAAACGACATAATCAAACATTCAAGCACAAAGTAGACGGCATAAGCAATCTCATACCTTAATGTATCTCAGGGGAGGCTATCTTGTCTGCACAATCAATCTAGTTAGCACAATATAGTTGTTGGCATTATGGCACAGGTTTGGAGCTATGGCACAGGTGTTGTCCTTGATGGAAACTCTCTTTGGTAACAGATCTCAGTTCAGGCTTTCAGAATGAAGGAAAATACATATACGCAGGTTCATCCAGACGAAGACGCGTATACACGCGGGTTAGACGTTTCAAAGCCGCGTGTGCGTATACACGCACTTTCATGCAAGGAAAAGTGTGTATATGTTGGAGAACTTACCTTTGGTCCGTGGTAGTTAGTCCTTGGTATTTGAACCTATGGTTTTGGACCATGATACCTCGTCAGACGTTTTGATCCCAAGTATTGGGTCCGTGGTATTGGTTTATTATGGTTTTGGACCGTGGTATTGTGGAAGGCCTAAAACTATAAAAGAGGAAGGAGATCGTGTGGCAAGGTATGATCTGAATTATCATTGAATATCTGATAAAGTGTGAGATCTAAAATATTGGTGGTTAGCGTTGTGGAGCAGATCTGGATCTGAATGAAGGAGGAACCTTAGCGCACAGAAGGATAAGATCTATTGATGGGTCATAATCTCTTGGCTTGAATGATAATATCTTTGCATGATTTTGATATGTTATATATGGCGCATGCGTAATCTATAAATCTAATAATCTAGGTTAATCAATGTCTGAATACTTGAAAGAGTGAATTATCTTTTGTAGACCTGTACGCAGGTTCAGTTCAGCGAAGGCGCGTATATACGCTGGTTCAGTGAAGGAAAACAGCGTATACGCAAGTTGTTCCATACGCAGAAGCGTATGCACGCAGGTTTCAGGCTATTAAAGTAGCATATATATTTTGAGTTGTGATCTTGCTGCTTCTGTTTATTGCTGCAGTGTTCTGGGTTCAGAATTGGTGTGTGGTTACTGTTACTGTGATCTGGGTACAGTTGTCAGAGAAGTGTTTATTTTGATTGGTGAAAAGGTGATTGGTTGATGCAGAAATTCTTGATGTTTGATTGATGTTACTTGTGGATCCAGTCTAAAAATTTATGAAACGTGGTCCTTGAGAGAAAAAGAAGGTTGTAGCCTTCTGTAGGCCAGCACCTACGTACTAGTATCTTGGCTAGTGCAAGAGCTAAGGGGGTTGTAGCTCCCTTCCAGGAGAAGCTGGAAAATGAGAGAGGGTTGTAGCTCTCTGCAGGTTGCAGCCTGTGTACTGGTAAAGGACTGCACCAGTACAATTGTAAAAAGAAGTTTCTAATTAAAGAGAAGATAGAGACGAATTGCAGCAGGTGGTTTTCACCCACATTGGGTTTCCACCTTATATCTTGTGTTCTTGTGTGTGATTGTCTTCTGCTCTGTTTTTACTGTTCCTGGTTACTGGTTAATTGATTCTGATACACAGATTAACAATCAACATCTGACAGATAAAGTAAATTATAAGTTTGCATTGTATACGCGGTTTTATTTCGACATAGTTGCGTATATACGCGGGTTTAATTAGTTGAAGTAGCGTATATCATCTGAATTTGAAAAAGGGAATATTTGACTTGATAATACTGATTCACCCCCCCTCTCAGTATTATTTCCAACAATTGGTATCAGAGCAGGTCCTTCAGAAGAAGCTTGATCGCTTGAAGGAAGATCGTTCATCATGAGCAACTACGAGAGGGAAGCATCAATCAGGCCACCAATTTTTGATGGGACAAACTTCGTTTATTGGAAGGTAAGAGTTACTGCCTATCTTCAATCTCTTGGTATAGAAGTCTAGGATATCATAGATACAGGGTATACTTTTCCATCAGCAACTCCTACAGATCCGGCTGAGAAGAAGAAATATGAAACAAATGCAAAGGCGGTCAATACTCTATTAGGATGCCTATCTCAATCAGAATTTGTCAAGGTAATGCAGTTTAAATCCGCAAAAGAGATATGGGACAAGATTTTTCTGAGCTATGAAGGAGATGATCAGGTAAAACGAGCAAAACTTCAAACCCTCAGGATTCAGTATGAAAATCTCAGGATGTATAATGATGAAAGTGTGGCTAACTATTTTCTTCGTGTAGATGAGATTGTTAATTGTATGAAAAATTTGGGTGAAGAAATAAAAGAGGTTGTTGTGGTTGAAAAAGTTCTAAGATCTTTGTCCCCTAGGTTTGAATCTAAAGTTTCTGCAATAGAAGAAAAAGAGAATCTACAAAGCCTTAAAATGTCACAGCTACACGGAATTCTAACTGCTTATGAAATGAGGAAAGGAGGTCCATCAGACAGGAGAGAAGCTGCCTTCAAGGCTTCAGGTAAAGGAGAGTACTATGAGTCAGGACACGTGTCAGAAGAAGAAGAAGAATCAAATTTTGTCAGAAATCTTCAACAGGGTACTGGACGGTTCCGAGGTAAGTTACCTTTCAAATTCTTTGCTTGTGGAAGAGTCAGTCACTATGCTGCCAAGTGTCCTCACAAGGATAAGATTGACAAAGGGAAGGAACCTGTTAGATGGAACAAGAAAAAGAATGCAACTAAGAAAAGTTACTACACTCATGAAGACAGTGATGGCCTATCAAATAGTGACGAAGATGAACGAGGTAATGATTATAAACTTTTAATGGCCTTTGAAGATGATGATTACATGGACGCTATAGATGTAGATGGTTTTTATGAAGAGACTTCTCGACTCAAAATATGTTTAGAAGAAAAATATATGATCATTGATACTCTGCAATTCCAACTTGATGAAAAAGAAAAATCTCTTGAGAAGTTAGAATGTGAAATTGTTGGCCTTAGAAAAGAAATTGAGAAAACAAAGGCTCTTAATTTAAATTTGTTAAAGGATCTAAAACTTTGGATGATATTATCAATGTACAACGTTCTCCACTAATCAAGAAAGGTCTTGGTTATAATCGAGAAACATCTCAAGCATCCACCTCAAGGAGTTATCTTGATGCAACAAGGAGGAATGAGCAAAAGCCCAATGGAGATCACCATGTAAAGCAGGGACAAATTACATCAAGAACAAACAAAGACTACCAGGTAAACCAGGGGCAATCCATCTTAAGGGTGAACAAAAGCTACAACCAGCCACAGGTAAAAACTTCTCAATTTGCTTCAAGAATGGATGACAATAGAAATTACAATCATTTGGCTGGTAGATTTGATAGTCGCAGAAGTTTCTTCAATGGCCAATGTTTCTCTTGCCATAACTTTGGTCACAAAGCAGCTCAATGTGTTGCTTATAAGACAATCATGACTAGAGAAGCTCAAAAACAAAGAAGTATGACTGGGATTACGAAAAGGACCTATAACAACTTTTCGGCCCTTGAAAATGAAATTGAATGTTCTATTTGTAATAACTTCGGTCATGAAGATTCTGAATGCAGGAGAAGGTTTCGGCAAACAAAGGAACAAACCTCAAGCACCAGAACATGGAGAATAAAGGAACCAAAAACAGAAAGATTTGGGATAGCTTTTTATGCAGAAGGACAAGAAAATCTATGGTACATCGACAGCGGATGTTTGAAGCACATGACAGGTGATAAAGAAAAACTTGAATCATATACTGCTTTAGAAAAGGGAAAGAAATTTTCTTTTGGAAATGATACCCCTGTAGCCATAAAAGGAAAAGGCACTGCTCAGTTGAAAGAAAAGGTCAAAGCTGGAAATGTTTTGTATGTTGATGGCTTGAAGCGTAATCTACTAAGTGTCAGTCAGATGTGCGATCAAGGAACAGAGGTAATATTTCGATCAAATGGATGTAGTGTTCATGATCTTGATACAGGAAAAACAGTGATCAAAGGCAAAAGAACTCCAAATAATCTATACATATTTGAAGAAGGACAACAACAATGCTATTTGAGCAAGGATGATGAACATTGGTTATGGAACCAGAGGTTGGGGCATCTAAGCTTTTCACAAATAAGGAAAGCATGCAAATACCAGGCAGTTCGTGTTCTTCCAGATATCAAAATTCCAGACAACACCATATGCAAATCATGTCAGTTTGGTAAGCAAACCAGAACTAACTTCCCTGAGAAGGAAGGATTAGCCAGCAAGCCTCTTGAACTAGTCCATACAGATGTATGTGGTCCATTTAGGACAAGGTCACCTCGAGGAGAAGAATACTTTATATTATTCATTGACGACTTCTCCAGGATGGTTTGGTTGGGACTTATGAAACACAAGGACGAAGCATTCGAAAAATTCAAATCTTTCAAAGCCTTGGCCGAAAACAAATCAGATCACAAAATTAAGTGCCTCAGGTCCGACAGAGGTGGGGAGTTTACCTCAAATGAATTTTTTGATTTCTGTGAAGAACATGGAATAAGAAGGGAATTCTCTACAGCTAGGACTCCTCAGCAAAATGGAGTGGTGGAAAGGATGAACAGAACGGTCCAACAAATGGCTCGTGCTATGCTTGATGAGTCTGGGACTCCCACAACCTTCTGGGGTGAAGCTGCATTTGCTGCGGTTGTTATTCTCAACAAAACAAATGTCTGAGTGAACAGCACTCAAACTCCTCATGAGCTCTGGTATGGTGAGACTCCTTCGGTAAAGCATTTCAAAAATTTTGGGAGCAAATGCTATATTAAGAACACTGATGAACAGCTTGGCAAACTTGAACCTAGAGCAGATGAAGGCATTCTCCTTGGTTATTCTCCCCACAGCAAAGCATATAAGTGTTACAATAAAAGACTTGGAAGAATTGTTGACAGCATTGATGTAGTGGTTGATGAAAAAGGATACATCCATAGGCAAGTAAATCATGAAAATATCGAAGAGGATGAAGACTACTCTCCAAATCAGACAGATGACGAAGAAGAACCTCACGAGGCACCTGAGGAGCAAATAAGGATAAAAGAGAAGACTCCATCCAGGTACGTTCAAAAGAATCATCCAGAATCTCAGATTGTGGGGCAGAAAGAAGCAGGTGTACAAACAAGAAGAACAATTGCAGAAGCCTCAAGCTATTTGGCATTGCTCTCCTCCACTGAACCACAAAATGTAAGAGAGACATGCAAAGATGAATGCTGGGTCAAGGCGATGGATGAAGAACTTGAGCAGATCGAAAAGAACAACACTTGGGATTTGGTTCCTAGACCAAAAGATAAGAATGTCATAGGGACAAAATGGATGTTCAAAAATAAGTTGAATGAAAATGGGGAAGTAATTAGAAACAAGGCCAGACTTGTGTGTAAAGGGTATGCTCAACAAGAAGGAATAGACTTTGAAGAAACTTTTGCTCCCGTTGCTAGACTTGAGGCCATCCGAATGTTCCTTACTCTCTCAAGCTTTCAAAAGTTCAAAGTATTTCAAATGGACGTGAAATCAGCCTTTCTGAATGGAGACTTAGAAGAAGAAGTGTACATTGAGCAACCAGATGGTTTCATTCTTGGGAATGATCCAAATCTTGTATGCAGACTAAAAAAGGCTCTCTATGGTCTTAAACAGGCTCCAAGGGCTTGGTACTACCGTTTGGACAAATATCTTCATCAACAAGGTTTTTCAAAAGGATCAGCAGATAGCAATCTCTATATAAAAATTGAAAATGACAAATTGCTAATACTTGTTGTGTATGTAGATGATATTATCTTTGGAAGCAATGAAGAAGCTATGAGTCAAAGCTTTGCCTTGGTGATGCAGAAAGAATTTGAAATGTCCTTGCTTGGAGAACTGACATACTTTCTTGGATTGCAAATCCAACAAAATGAAGGCGGTATCTTCTTGTCTCAAACCAAGTACCTCAAGCAGATTCTGAAGAAGTATGGCATGGAAGATTCGAAACCAGTATGTACCCCCATGGTTACAGGATGCAGCCTTAGTGCAAATGATGAATCAGCAGCAGTGCATCAACCAACCTATAGATCTATGATTGGAAGTCTACTTTATTTGACAGGTACCCGACCAGACATCATGCATGCAGTGGGAATAGTTGGAAGATTTCAGGCAAATCCAAAGGAAACTCATCTTCAGGCAGTGAAGAGAATTTTCAAGTATCTTCAAGGAACTCAAAACTATGGCTTATGGTATCCTAGAGATACAAATCTCACACTTCATGCTTATACAGATGCAGATTGGGCTGGAAGCGTGGATGACAGGAAGAGCACAAGTGGTGGTGCATTCTTTATGGGTTCCAGATTAGTATCTTGGTTCAGCAAGAAACAGAGTTCGATTGCTTTATCTACAGCTGAAGCGGAATATGTGGCTGCTGCACTCAACTTCTTTGGATGATGCAAACCTTGCAGGACTTTCAAATCACTTGTACACCACCTATCTCCATCTTATGTGATAATACAAGTGCAATCAGCATTTCAAAGAACCCAGTCATGCATTCAAAGACCAAGCACATACCGATCAAGTATCACTTTCTCCGGGAACAAGTGTTGGAACAAAAGGTCAAATTGGAGTATGTTCCTTCTAAGGAACAAGTTGTTGATATTCTCACCAAACCACTGCCCAGGGAGACATTTGAATACCTCAGACAAAAGCTGGGAGTAGTTGATGCATCATCTTGCTGTTAAAACTTGTCTATTTCAGAGAAAAATGGGTGTACGCGAGTTTCCTGAGGAGGATCCGCGTACATATGCCGGTTTGTGCAGAGACAGTCGCGTATATGGAGGTTTGATGGATATCAGTAGGGACAGGCTCTGGTTGAAGATATTCTGATATGGGTCTGACTGAGACCATCTGGCACAGGTTCAGGGGAGCAGATAATCTTCTAATAATGCATTGTTGGCATTATCTTAGAAGCTTTTGATTCTAGATCTCAGTTGTTGTTGGTTTCAGGTGGAACAAAGGCAGAGGGAGAACAGAAGGAAATCTTGGTTGCTGATCTGAATGGTGATTGATAGATGCTGCTGCTATCAGTTATTGGTGACTTTCATAAGTCTTGTTCTAGATATTTCGTCTCTATGTCATGTATCTCTTTTGTGGTATCTCTTTTATGGTGTCAAGGTCATGTAACGGCCTATTTTGGTTTCCCCACTATGTTTGGGATGAATATTTAATGAACTTGGTTGTCATATGTAAATTTCTGATGTATCCCCACTTGGTTGGGTGGATGATCCCCACTTGATGGGTGATGGATGTATGTATTGAGTCTTTTGGTGATAGGAAGGTCTTTTATGATGTATAATTCATGGTTCTTCTTGAAGAACATCTTTTGTAGATCTTGCCTACAGTCAGGGGGAGCATGGTCAACACAGCAGGGCAGAAATTTCAGCATGTACTCAGGGGGAGCACAACCCTTTGCCCTTGATGACAAAGGGGGAGAATGACTTTGAGGATGTTGGGTTGCCATCAAGTCCAAAGGGGGAGATTGTTGGCATTATGGCACAGGTTTGGAGCTATGGCACAGGTGTTGTCCTTGATGGCAACTCTCTTTGGTAACATATCTCAGTTCAGGCTTTCAGAATGAAGGAAAAGACATATACGCAGGTTCATCTAGACGAAGACGCGTATACACGCGGGTTAGACGTTTCAAAGGCGCGTGTGCGTATACACGCACTTTCATGCAAGGAAAAGTGTGTATATGTTGGAGAACTTACCTTTGGTCCATGGTAGTTAGTCCTTGGTATTTGAACCTATGGTTTTGGACCATGATACCTCGTCAGACGTGTTGATCCCAAGTATTGGGTCCGTGGTATTGGTTTATTATGGTTTTGGACCGTGGTATTGTGGAAGGCCTAAAACTATAAAAGAGGAAGGAGATCATGTGGTAAGGTATGATCTGAATTATCATTGAATATCTGATAAAGTGTGAGATCTGAAATATTGGTGGTTAGTGTTGTGGAGCATATCTAGATCTGAATGAAGGAGGAACCTTAGCGCACAGAAGGATAAGTTCTATTGATGGGTCATAATCTCTTGGCTTGAATGATAATATCTTTGCATGATTTTGATCTGTTATATATGGCGCATGTGTGATCTATAAATCCGATAATCTGGGTTAATCAGTGTCTGAATACTTGAAAGAGTGAATTATCTTTTGTAGATCTGTACGCAGGTTCAGTTCAGCGAAGGCGCGTATATACGCTGGTTCAGTGAAGGAAAACAGCGTATACGCAAGTTGTTCCATGCGTAGAAGCGTATGCACGCAGGTTTCAGGCTATTAAAGTAGCATATATATTTTGAGTTGTGATCTTGCTGCTTCTGTTTATTGCTGCATTGTTTTGGGTTTAGAATTGGTGTGTGGTTACTGTTATTGTGCTCTGGGTATAGTTGTCAGAGAAGTGTTTATTTTGATTGGTGAAAAGGTGATTGGTTGATGCAGAAATTCTTGATTGATGTTACTTGTGGATCCAGTCTGAAAATTTATGAAACATGGTCCCTGAAAGAAAAATAAGGTTTTAGCCTTCTGTAGGCCAGCACCTACGTACTAGTATCTTGGCTAATGCAAGAACTAAGGGGGTTGTAGCTCCCTTCCAAGAGAAGCTGGAAAACGAGAGAGGGTTGTAGCTCTTTACAGGTTGCAGCCTGCGTACTAGTAAAGGACTGCACCAGTACAATTGTAAAAAGAAGTTTCTAATTAAAGAGAAGATAGAGACGAATTGCAGCAGGTGGTTTTCACCCACATTGGGTTTCCACCTTATATCTTGTGTTCTTGTGTGTGAATGTCTTCTGCGCTGTTTTTACTATTCCTGGTTACTGGTTAATTGATTCTGATACACAGATTAACAATCAACATCTGACAGATAAAGTAAATTATAAGTTTGCATTGTATACGCGGTTTTATTTCGACATAGTTGCGTATATACGCGGGTTTAATTAGTTGAAGTAGCGTATATCATCTGAATTTGAAAAAGGGAATATTTGACTTGATAATACTGATTCACCCCCCTCTCAGTATTATTTCCAACAATAGCTTCACAACATATAAACTCAATCATAAATAAGATCATGATATCCATAACAGTGACTAGCTAATAAGTTCACAACATAAACTCATAAACAATTTTCATTCATGCATAACAATCACATATGTACAATCAGTCTAGATTAGTATGACATAATATCACAACATATTAACTCATACCTGAATGTCATAACCCTAACCATTTGCATAGACCAATCCAAATTAGTATGATACAAATAACATCAAGATCTTAATGTAATAACTCTAATCATCAAGATACTAGCATATAACAATAACAAGTTATATATCATGCTCATCAATCAACATATAAGCTAATCCTTAAGCTAACTATCATATAACAACAAGTTAACCTATAACATACTTATCAACAACATATAACCTAATCATCAATCTAACTATCATTTAATAATAACAAGTTAACGTATAACACACTCATCAACAACATATAGCATAATCATCAAGTTATCTAACCTAAAACAACAATAGCGATGCATGCTACCACAGGTCACTATCATTCATGACTATCTGACATGTGCATATGACTAAACTAATCAACTAACATCTATCATATATGTAATCATAACATCAATAGAATGAAAGGAATACACATAACCATAATGCATATAACCATCCTTAACCTACATGCATGCATGCCCAACATACAAACATGTATGATGACATGCTCTTGCCTCGAGGTCCAATGTTGCAACTTCACTTTGATGATCTGCATCTCCTTCTCTATCTCATTTAACGCATTAGCATCATAACATACCAATATCATCATGATAACCTAATTGCATACAATGGCATCATGCATAACAACCTTCACCATGACAACACATGCATAATACATATAGACACCGACATGCATAACAAATGCATATACAACCATACACCCATGACGACACATCCCACAACAACACCATCAACCTTCACATTGTGACATCACTACAACCATGATCAACACAATGAAAATTCAATAAGCACATGGTCTTACAACACAAGAAACACACATGCAACCAACATGAATGCATGACCAACACAATGCCCATCCAGTTTGAGGGGTGAACCATGCTCTGATACCACTTTGTAATACCCTCCTCCCGCATATACCCAAGTAACCGGCCAACCGGGGTAAACATGTGATGATAGGCCACTATAATATGATTCAACCTCCTAATTCACGTTAAGGAAGTGGAACCGATGGAAACACACCATACAAAGCTTCAACATCAACATTAGGACCCTCAGGAACCATCCCAACCTCTCTGCCAATCAGCCCCTGGGTCCCACTAATATTTTAGATCACTTGACCTCTGGATGCTCCCATGATATGGGCATGCAACGTCCAAGAGGCTTTGGATGCTCTCATGAAAAGGCATGCCAACGTCCAGGGACTAAATTGCACAGTGTTGTGCCAGTGTCCACGAGATTTGAGCCATTTTTCAGGCCCATAGCCTAGGTCACTGCCCAAAATTGAATGAAACTCTTAGAACAACAATATAGCAAGGAAATGGAAATACAAATGGAATTACTTGAATAATACATTGACTGGACACCCACTAGCCATGACAAACATTTCGTCAAACATATCATGAATATGTAATATACAGGTGTAACTAACATATCTAAGCATAGGGATTTCATTCTCATCTAAGAATCACTAAGAATCATTGATGCCTCAAAACATTAGATTTGATTTCATCCATTAGGTCATAAATACATTGTTCATTCATTTACAAGTAAAAACGTGATGAGAGCCATACATAGCTATTGTCTTAAAACACATACATAACCAACATAATAGAAACGTAAATACCTAGGAAATCACAACCATATGATCCAGATATAACCAGTATAATACTCATAAAATAACAAGGATAAATAACCTAATATTATTGATGCAAAATCCAAACCGGGATGGGACTTCCATTTTCCACCTGACCATAGAATGGTTGAGCCAAATCTCTCTTCATTCATTCACCCTCGTGCCATATTCTAAGCATGAATGTGGGATCTCATAGAACACATCAATCCAAAACCATTTAGGGCTTCTAGAGGCCATCCACCTCAAACCATCAAAGAGTGATTCCACCTCATGGTCAGACATCACAAAACCATCACCAGATTGATCTCTACCCAAGCCTTCTAGGGCTCCTGTTCATTTGTTCCAACCAAGAAAATCATAATGCCCATACCTGGTCTGGAAAGAAATCTTGTAGGTGTCCTCTTCTTTAATGCATACCTGACGATATCCAGATCTCAATTCAATCTTTGAGAACACTGTTGCTCCCTTCAACTGGTCAAACAAGTCATCAATCCATGACAACATATACTTGTTCTTGATGGTCACCTTGTTAAACTATCTATAATCAATGCATATCTTGAGAGTACCATCCTTCTTCTTCACAAACAACACGGGTGCGCCCCAAAGAAATACACTTGAACTAATGTATCCCTTTTCAAGCATCTCCTTCAACTGGAACTTCAACACTACTAACTCTAGTGTGCTAATCCTGTATGGTGCCTTCTATGTTGGTGTTGCCCCTGGTACCAACTCATTAAAGAATTCTACTTATCTATGAGGCGACAAATCCAAAATCTCTGCTGGAAACACATCCTGAAACTGCTGCAAGATCGAGTACCACTTCATAACTTATACATCCTCAACATCCTTACCTTATCACTAGAAATATGCACTGCAAATAACACACACCCTTTTCTGTGATTGTGCTTTGCCTGCATAGTTGTCACCATTCTAACTGATATGGCCTTCTTCGTACCCTGCAATATTCTATATTCCTCATTGCCATCCAAGCATTCAATAGCTTTGTCATAACATTCCACCTTAGTACTATGAAGATAAAACCAGTCCATACCCAAAAGCATACTATATGATCCCAACAATAGTACATTCAAATGTGTTGAGGTAGGAATACCATTGAACTCCAGTGCACAAGCTCGTACCCAATGATGAACTCTCTTCTTTGTACCTGTAGTCAATTTCACTAACCAAGATTCTGCATGCACTTCTTATTCAGAACACATTTATCCACCAAGTCAGGACTTACATAACTATAATTAGATCCAGGGTCAATCAAAGTAGAAATAACTTGATCACAAAGCTTACCATCCATCTCAATAATAGATGCCTAGTGATCTGCCTACCTGTTATCCAATGTTGCATAAATCCGTGGAATGCTCCACCCAACATCCCCAACTATCTGTGCATCACTTAGACTGTAAATATAAGGCCTACCACCTTGATTATGTGGACAATCTCTCTTGAGATTCTCCTTACCACATGTCCAACACTGCAATCATCCCTAACCATCACCTTTATTCTATTGTTCTCCAGACTGAGGTCCATTAAACCTGTTGTAAGGTGCACCATTTTCTTTCTCACCTGCATCCTGAGGTCTTATTCTCTTTGGCTTCCATTTACCTTTAGCCTTGTCTTTCCCCTTCCAACCTTGCTGATATTTTGTCTTACACTTTGATTGCTCATAACAATGCTTCAATTTCTTAATGACTTCTTCAAGTGACTTAGGTTCATCATACTCAATCCAATCTCTAAATGCTAATGGAAATCCACTAACAAATCTCTGAACTTTGGTTTTTTCATCCTTAAGATACGGTACATACCTCAACAACTCAAGGAACTTGGTCGTATACTCCTCATCTATCATTGACCCCATCTTTAGCTCATAGAATTCCTTTCCTTTGCTATTGTAGTAGCTCTCTAACAAATATTTCTTCCTAAAAAGTCTCGTGAATTCATGCCAAATCAACTATTTTGTCCTGATGTCTCTAACCCGCTTCACATCTTCCCACTAGATGTTTGCTTTCCCTTTGAGGCCGAAGATAGGTATTATGGCTTTCTCTGTGTAATCATGCAGCTCAAAGAAATTATTCATCCTGATTAGCCATGCCTCCACATATTCTGGTTTCTTCAAATTTCCATCAAAGGTATGTGGCTTTGCTTTCTTGAAATCGTCTAGAAAATATCCCCTGTCACTCCTCTTATAAGGATGGTAATGATAATAACCATGGTACCTTTTAGAACCAGAAAGAGAATAGAACTTGTTTCCATCACCTTTCCTATCTGGCATATCCAAGAACCTGCCATCTCTAATCATGTCATCCCTATCCGACCTATTCCCAAAATGAGATCCACTTCTATATGCCCCATTAGTCTTATCCTCCTGCCCATGGCTGATCTTAAGCGACCCATGTCTCTGTATGTATGACAAAATCTAAAGGATTATTGCATTAACTTTTGCTTGTTTCTCATGTGCTTGAATGATTATGTCATTATTTTCTTTGTGAATTATTATTTCTGCCTTAAACTTCTCGATGTGTCTACTAAGTCAGAAGAGTTCCCACCACCATGTCGCTCATATGATCCATAGGGAGAGTCTCGTGAATTGTAGTCTAACATATTTCTAGTCATCTTTGATATTCTTCCTGCAAGTATACCATAATAACTTAAACAAAAACATAACATAATCAACATACCTCAGTATAGTTCAGGGGAGGATATCTCGTCTGTAAGATCAACCAGAGTAGCTCAACACACACACACACATAAACATAATCATATCAGTACATAAACATAATTTCAACCATTAGTTAGTTTCCATGCATGACTATACCAACCACATACCATGACCTCATGCAAAACAACTATAACCATGTAGCATATGCATAATGACGTATAAACACTAACATGCATAACAAGTGCATCACTGACATGCACGCATGACAAATACATCCAAAAACAACACCATCAAATTTCACATGGTGAAACAACTGCAACCATGCCTAGACAACAAGTACATAGACCACAAGCATAATGAACACATATGCAACTGACATGTATGCAAGACCAACATATTCCGCCCATCTAGTCCATGGGGTGAACCATGCTCCGGTACCACTCTAATACACCCTCCTCCCACATTTAACCAAGCTAACCAGTCCATCGGGGTAAACATGTGACGAAGAGTTACTATGATGTGATTCAACTCCCCATGTACAGTTAAGGAAGTGGAACTAACAAAACAAAACCAATCTGACCTTCCCCAAAAGCTACAAGACCTTCAAGAGACATCCAACCCTTCTAGTTGCCCAACCCCTTAGACAACTTGTCATTTTGCTGAGCTATACCCCCATTCACTCCCATGACAATCCATGAAAGTGAATGAGACCCTCTAGCTTCTCCCACAACAAGACATGCATGCGACTATGGCCTCCTTCAGGCAGTTCTTAACCAATGACACTGGATCTTATAACACTTTTTCAGGGCTAGGTCTCAAGCTCCTTCCCAGAACTTCATGAATCTTCCAGAAATGATAATTAACAATGAATCAAAGCTACTAATGCAAACATTAGTACAATGACTTGACCTGAGCCCTACTAGCCATGACATGCATTTCATCAAACATATCACAAACATGTAATCTACAGGTCATAACAATAGGTCTGAGCATAAGGGTCTCATACTTATCTCAGAGTCATCAAGAATAATTTGTGCCTCATCATAATAATTGCACTATCATCTATTAGGTTATATATTCTTTCACATTTCTTGTACTAATCAAATCGCGATGAGATACATAACCAAAGTTCATCATGAACTATTCTTATAACCATCATATAACCAACAGAATAACAAGAGTAGAACAACCATAAAAAACCACATATTAACAAGTGCATTTACACATGAAATACCAAAGGAAAATGAGCTATTATTAATGTATGCATAAGCCAACCAAGTCAGGGACTTCCCTGAACCACCCGACCATAGATTGGGCTAAACCAAATATTTCTTTAAGCCAATCACCCCCATGCCATATCCCAAGCATGAATGTGAGACTCATAACATAATCAATCAAGGATTCCTCGGGCTTTACCGTATATCCACCAAGGGATTCCTAGGCCTGAAACCCTCATCATTATAACCAAGCTTTACCAGAATCCTATTGGATGACTAGGCCTTAAACAAGCATGGATGCCTCCGGATCTCTCCACCTAAACCATGAGGAATTTGTTTGTCTCCACCACTAGGTTTTATCGTATATCCCGCCATTTACCGATAGAGTATTCATAGGCATAATGAGGCCCCACCCTCTAGGATTTACCATATATCCCACCATTCACTGGTCGAGGATTCCTTAACGAGGGCGTACACAATTAGGCTTTACCGCAATCCCACCTCCACCAGCCCAGGGATTCCTAGGCCTTGTGTTTCTTCCCTGAGACCACCCCATGGGCCCTCCACTCAATGCACCTATGAAATATCACGTGCATTCGTGGCATATTAAACAATACCCTTAATTTGACTACATATTTGGAAATGCCTCTAAAAATCAGATTATATAACCCCTACCAATATGAACCCAATATATCTTCCCAATTTTAAAAACCCCTACTTTCACTAGATATTGTAGATATCCATTTTTTCATTAACATTTTTTATAACCCTTTATATTTTTTCATTAACTTTGAGCTCCATTTTTATACCTACCAATATAAAAACCCTTTACCCCGTATATATCCCCCAATATATTTTTTCATCAATATATATACCCCAATATGAACGTACATGGTATGGTATTGCTCCCCCAGTGAAGCCCCCATCGACCAGCCCACTTAGTTTCGAAACCATCCGACAATCTAGCTCAACCGAAACAAGAGAACCCCATCACATCATGGCTATCCGGAATTGGAAAGGCAAGGCTGAATACCACTGTCATACTTATAAAATCCATGCCAAAGACAAAAAGAGAACCATAAACACACATGCATGCCGAAAATAGCACGGGAACCATACATGCAACTCGATACCTGCAAGTAATCCCACTATAGCCACTTGAACCCCACTCTTCCTTGCTTGATCTTTGATTCCTTTTGTTTTCTTGTCCTTACTTTGACTTCTTTCCTCTAATTCTAGAGTGCTCCAAGAATACTCTAAGTGCCCAAGAGTATGAGAGAGAGAGAGAGAATAGAGAGAGAACTCCAAAACATAATTGACAAAATGTTGTGAACTGATCCTTAGAAGCCTTTTTATTAATGAGACCTCTTTTTTCTTCATATTCCATTATTTTCCTTCATTTTACTCCTCACATGAAACTTGTGACTGTTCACCTTCTGTTTCTCCTAATTTCAATTATTTTCATAAATAAAATGCCAATCAATTCCACTTTGCCTTTCCAAACTCTTTGCCATTACCTTTGCCAATTTCCTTAGCCATAATAAACCAAATGAACCCCCAAACTAGGATGTTTTGCCCAACATTTAGCTTGCAATACATGTCCCATGACCTTGGTTATTATTTTGCCTTTATTAAAATTATTACGTGGATTTTTTTACCAGGGTTGTTACGCTGTCGAACTCTCAGGTGGAGGAGGAGGTGGCTGGTATGCAACAAAAGACAATGGATGGTCAACTACTGCCTCAATGTCTATTGATCTCTGAGGTGGAGGAGGAGGTGGTTGGTCTACTTTTCTAGGAGAAACATAAGGCACATCCTCTAGCTTTGGCATCTCATCATCAGGCGACTGAGGAGGAGGTGTACTACCAGAAGGATCATCGACACCCTTACGACCATGATCTAATGGGGTAGTGCCACTAGAAGCATCATGCTCACCACCCTCATCATCATGATCATGATCAACACTCTCATAATCATGATCATGATCACCACCCTCATCATCATGATCATGATCACCACCCTCATCATCATGAGCATGATCACCACCCTCATCATCATGATCACGATCACCACCCTCATCATTATGATCACCACCCTCATCATAATGATCATGATCACCACCCTCATCTGACGTATTTGTCATTGCATGCCCTGCATCCCTCATCATTTCCAGTAGCCTACTAGCTCGACAATATGAGGCATAAGAGACATCAACTTGCTCGGATAGTCCCGGTAGAGATCCATGAACCTAGGATTTGTGTTGATATCTAGATCCCTTGTAGGGCGGACACCCTCCTCAACCAAAACTCTATCCAATATGTCATAGTAGTCCATTCGAAATTGCAAACCATCCCTACAACTTCAGATTCCCATGGCCCCTTGAGGATGTGCCTCACCCTCTTGGGCCTCACCCATCTCCTCATCTCCTCCATTTGGTGGAGGAGGAGGCATGTCCTCATCGAATGTGCCGATGTCTACAAAATATATAGTACACAACAATAATTAGACAATTTCATTAAACAATTTAATAAAACAATTTAAAGAACATGTCAGAATAAATTTTATTCTAATTAATAAAAACAATAAATTGAAACAATATTAATTTAAAGAAAACTCTAATATTACCTCTATCATCTGAAGTCTCAACCAATGTGAAGAGGGTGTTGGGACACATTCTTCAATCAATCCCCACGTATGGAAATGGCAACAACATAAATGCATGATCAAACTTACTGGCCAGTAGCACCAGTGTCTGGGACGAAATCCTGACCGGATACTCTGACAGGCCCCTCTTGGGCATCATCTAGCCCCACATGCTCATCCAGACCTTACTGATCAGCCTAGGAGGGTGAAGGTCAAATGTAGTCCTCATCTGAAAACCTCTCAAAAAATAAACAAAAAAACTTTGAAGGGAAAGGGAAGCTCACCCTCCCATGTATCATCACACAACATCTATCTAAATCCATACAAAACTACCTCAAATAAATGGTAGACCATTTGATACAACGTGGCACCTGAATCAAAGAATTGACATAATACAAAAGAGGGCAATTAATGCGCTACACAACACTACTAAATTGTGCAATGGTGGTGACTAATAATGAGAGGTACCTAACCTCCTGTGCAACAAGAGAATAAATTTGCAGATGTCTACAACACACCTAAAAAATTGTTGGATAGACTGCATTGTTAGAAAATTATATATTACGGAGCAATGGAACACATAAACTATTGCAGAAATATAAACACAGAAAACGCACAAAACAAGATAGACACAGATATACGTGGTTCACCCAGTTTGGGCTACGTCCACCCCGAACAGCCAGTCCTTCCTTTCTATTATCCATCAAAATGAAGAGACACAACCTACAGCATATCCGCTGTAATATCCTCTGTTTTCTCTCACAGTCTCACCTCTCTGTTTCTCGCTCACAGAATACGCATCTATCACACAACCTCAAATACAATGCCCTCATACAAAGAGAGGGGTTGCCTTCTAGGGCAAAAAACCCTAAACTAAACATAAGTTCTATCGTCAGATCATCCGCCTAATGAACGGCCCAGATTAACTAGAAATTACTATACTTTTACAAGGCAATTTTATAGCTGTTTTTAGCTTCGGGGGCGTTGCCCCTGAAACCCCCCGCCAGGGGGGGGCTCCCAAAGGTCGCAGCCGCCCCCCCCCCTGGACCCCCCTTGCAGCGAATATTTTACGGCCGGCGTTGCCGCCCCCATTTCGAACTGGGGTCCTATGTGGCGATACATTTGAATACAGAAGATAATCAGGCTCCACACCCAACAATCTCCCACTTGGAGACTGATTGTAGCAACTCCACCGCTGCTCCATTTGCTGGACAATGACTCCTCTTTGGACCTGGCTGTTTCTCATCTTCATCGTCATCCTTGAAGACCAACTGAAACTGAGCATATTCTCAGTTTCTCCCTGGTTACAACTTTTGTTAGCATATCTGCAGGATTCTGGCTAGTGTGTATCTTTTCCAGCTTCAACTCTCCATCTTCCAACACTGATCGTATGAAATGGTACTTGAGCTGTATGTGTTTAGTCCTGGAATGAAATGCTGAGTTCTTTGCAAGATGAATGGCACTTTGGCTATCACTGTATAACGTGCCCATATCATGCTTCTTACCTAATTTACTCATAAACCTTTGTAACCAAATCATTTCTTTACTAGCCTCTGTAGCAGCAACATCCTCTGCTTCTGTTGTTGAAAGTGCAACAACACTTTGGATTTTTGAAACCCAACTGACAGTTGTTCCTCCAACAGTAAATACATATCCTGTAGTGCTCCTCCTGTTATCTCTATCACCTGCCATATTTGCATCAACATATCCTTGTAGGGAGATGTTTGAACCACCAAAGCATAATGCTTGATTTGTGGTACCTTTCAAATATCTGAGAATCCATTTCACTACCATCCAATGTTCCTTTCCTGGATTGTTCATGTACCTGCTTACAACTCCCACTGCATGTGCAATATCAGGCCTTGTGCAGACCATTGCATACATTAAGCTTCCAACTACTGATGCATATGGAACTTTAGACATATAATCCATGTCTTCTTGGGTCTTTGGGCACATTTCCTTGCTAAGTTTGAAATGGCTAGCAAAAGGTGTACTAACTGGTTTTGCATTGTGCATGTTAAATCTTTTCAACACCTTTTGTATGTACTCATTCTGGGACAGTGTTAATTTACGATTTTTCCTGTCTCTAGTTATTCTCATACCAAGGATTTGTTTTGCATCTCCCAAAGCCTTCATTGCAAATGAATTTTCCAATTTTCTTTTGAGCACATTTATTTCCTGCATATTAGATCCTGCAACAAGCATGTCATCTACATACAATAAAAATATAATATAGCTGCCATCATTTTGCTTTTTCAAATAAACACAATGATCAAAGTGACATCTAGTATAGCCTTGTTCAGACATAAACTTGTCAAATTTTAGATACCACTGCCTTGGAGCCTATTTTAAGCCATACAAGCTCTTCTTCAACCTGCACACTAGTTTCTCCTTCCCTTTCACCTCATATCCTTGTGGCTGCTGCATATATATCTCTTCCTCCAAATCCCCATGGAGAAAGGTTGTCTTTACATCTAACTGTTCAAGATGCAAATCTTCAGCTGCTACAAGACTTAAAATAGTTCTTATTGAAGTCATTTTAACAACAGGAGAAAATATTTCATCAAAATCAATACCTTTCCTCTGTGCAAACCCCTTCACCACAAGTCTAGCTTTATACCTCTGTTTTCCTCCATCTTCTTCCTTCAGCCTGTAAACCCATTTATTTTTCAATGTAGTTTTTCCTACAGGCAACCTGACTAAATCCCAAGTCTGGTTATGCATTAAGGAGTCCATCTCTTCTTCCATGGCTACCTCCCACTTCTTCCTGCTTTCAACATGCATTGCTTCTTCATAACATTCAGGTTCACCAGAATCAGTCAACAATAAATAATATAATGAAGGAGAGTATCGTTCAGGGGGTCTACTTATCCTGGTAGATCTTCTAACACCACTTTCAGGTGTTTGGGGTGCTTGTTGTTGTTGTGGTGGTTGCTGTTGTTGTGGTTGTTGATTATTATTATTTTCAGGCACCTTTCCTTTTTCAGTGATTTCATCAAGAACTGTGTATTCCTTGTTTTCCTTTTCCTGTTTCTTTTCCTGCAACTGATTCTTATACAAGACCTTTTCATTGAATATTACATCTCTGCTCCTAATGATTTTGTGATTTTCATAATCATATAAGCAATAACCAAAATCATTAACACCATATCCAATAAAGGTACACTTCTTTGACTTTGCCTCAAGCTTTGTTCTATTTTCTTTATCAATATGGACAAAGGCCTCACAACCAAAAGGCTTTAAAATAGAGTAGTTTACCTTTTTACCTGTCCATGCTTCCTCTGGAACACCACCATCCAAGGAACTTGAAGGCCTTTGTTTATTAGATAAACAGCAGTATCTACAGCATCTGCCCAAAACTGTAAAGGCAATCCTGCATGCAATCTCATGCACCTTGCACGCTCCATGATTGTTCTGTTCATCCTTTCTGACACACCATTTTCTTGTGGTGTTCTTGGAACTGTCTTCTCTCTGCGAATTCCATGCTCTGAACAGTACCCATCAAACTATTTGCTACAATATTCACCTCCATTGTCTAATCTAAGACACTTCAATTTCTTTCCTGTCTCAATCTCAACCAAAGCTTTCCATTTCTTGAAAGTATCAAATACATCAGATTTATTCTTAATACAATAAATCCAAGTTTTTCTAGTTGCATCATCAATAAAAGTAACATAATAACGAGAGCCACCGAGAGATGATACCTAAGCGGGTCCCCATACATCTATATGCACAAGCTCTAATTTTTCATTCTTCTTTTCTTTCCCAACTCTGAGAAATCTGACTCTCTTCTGTTTTCCATAAATGAGCTTCTCACAGAAGTCCAAATCAACATTCTTCAAACCCGGCAACAAATTCCTTGAGTGAAGAATCTTCATCCCCTTTTCACTCATGCGTCCGAGCCTATGATGCCATAATGCTGCATCTGCTCCTTTGGAAGTTAAAGCATTAACAGAGTTAGAAATACCATTGCATAAATACAATGTACCAACCTTTTCGCCTTTTGCTATTACCAAAGCTCCTTTGGTGACCTTCCAAGCTTTATCTGTGAAAGTTGTCACACAACCTTCACCGCCTAACTGCCCTGTTGAAATCAGATTTTTCTTTAGATCTGTAACATGCCTTACCTCCTTTAATAGCCATTGGTTTCCATTCTGTTGTTTTACAAGAACCTTACCCATTCCAATGATTTTACAGGGTTTATCATCACCCAGACAAACTTGTCCAAAATCTCCTTGAACATAGTCATGAAAGTATTTCTTATCAGGTGTGGCATGGAATGAAGCCCCTGAATCTACCACCCAGGAATCAGTAATATTTTCGAAAGAAAGAATCAAAGCATCTTGTAACACCTCACCTGTCACATTTGCTTCATGATTGTTTTCTTGTTGTGCATCTCCTTCTTTTCCCTTCCGAGATCTACAACCTTTCTTTAGGTGTCCTTTCTTTCCACATTTCGAGCACAATATCCCCGATCTGGACTTGGATCTGCCTTTCCTTGATTTACTGCGATATCCTGAGCTCTTTCCTCTTTCCATTTTTCTTCCTCTAGACTCTGCACTCAAAGCATTTCCCGATGTCTCACCGGAGCTTTTCCGTCGCATTTCCTCGCTAAGGATAGCACCGACAACATCATCAAACTTTAAAGTACTAGATCCAGAAACGGAGTTACTAATGGCCATTACCAAACCATTCCAACTTTCTGGTAATGAGCACAAGAATAACAGAGCTCTAACTTCATCATCAAAGTTTACCCCTACAGAATTTAACTAACTTGTAACTGTATTAAAATCATTTAAATGGTTTGCAACAGATCCACCTTCCGACATATTCATATTGAATAACTGTTTCATAAGAAATACCTTGTTTGAGGCCAAGGGTTTTTCATATAGTTTCGACAACGTCTGCATCAAACCCTCTGTCGTGGTTTCCTTCGAAATGTTGAAGGCGACTGACACAGCAAGGCACAACCGTATTGTTCTGAATGCCTTTCTATCGAGAAGATTCCATTCTTCGTCTTTCATACCCGTCGGCATCTTTGTTTTTCCGCCCAATGGTAGGTATAGATCTTTCTGATACAGATAATCTTCCATCTGCATCTTCCACAGCGAGAAGTTTTGGCCGTTAAATTTCTCGACCCTAAACTTACCATCTTTTGCCATTGCTTCCACTCGAACCAGGAACCCTTCTTTCTTGCGAGTTTATCAGCCAAATAGACCTTCGGCTCTAATACCAGTTGTTAGAAAATTATATATTACGGAGCAATGGAACACATAAAATATTGCAGAAATATAAACACAGAAAACGCACAAAACAAGAGAGACACAGATATACGTGGTTCACCCAGTTTGGGCTACGTCCACCCCGAACAGCCAGTCCTTCCTTTCTATTATCCAGCAAAATGAAGAGACACAACCTACAGCATATCCACTATAATATCTTCTGTTTTCTCTCACAGTCTCACCTCTTTGTTTCTCGCTCACAGAATATGCATCTATCACACAGCCTCAAATACAATGCCCTCATACAAAGAGAGGGGTTGCCTTCTAGGGCAAAAAACCCTAAACTGAACATAAGTTCTACCGTCAGATCATTCACCTAATGAACGGCCCAGATTGACTAGAAATTACTATACTTTTACAAGGAAATTTTACAGCTGTTTTTAGCTTCGGGGGCGCTGCCCCCGAAACCCCCCGCCAGGGGGGGGCTCCCAAAGGTCGTAGCCGCCCCCCCCCCCCCCCCGGGACCCCCCCTGCAGCGAATATTTTACGGGCGACGTTGCTGCCCCCATTTCGAACTGGGGTCCTATGTGGCGATACATTTGAATATAGAAGATAATCAGGCTCCACACCCAACATGCATGAGGCCCAACATATCTTTAAGAGTAGGCAAGTTGACTCTCTACTGCAACCCCATGGGGGACATCGGGGAACTGGGGAAAATGCTTCCCTCTCCTAGATAGGTGAGATAAATTATATGTCCTCCTCAGAGGGCCTATACCACGCCCCATGATTGACATAGAAACCTTCTCCTGGACACTCCATGGCAGAATAGATGTGCCAACAAGACAAAGTGCGCCTTCAAGGATGTAGCCTCCTCATAGTAATTGAGGAGGCCTATATTCCTTAAGAGCACTCGGGTCGCTGCAGTAATAGGGTGAGGGAGTGAATCCATATCCCTTTCTCTAACCTCCCATGGAAAGACGACATTGAATTGGTCTGTCGTTTTCTCCTGCTCCCTCTGCTGACGTCTCTTCTACATGATGGACATATAAAATACATCAGCCTCATACATAAAATACATTTTTTTATTAAATGAAAAACATATTTATAAATATCGGAACATAACTTTCAATTAAAAAAAAAAATCATCAGTGGGCCAAAAAAATAGTCATGCACTGGCTTTGGTGCACTGTCAAACACAACCACACTGACATCGGTGCACATATACGTATGACGCACCACTGTTGGATCACATATTTAAATTTTGATCGCGGTGTGTCACACTTATGCACCAGTGTGCATGTATAACCTTTTTGCATTGGTACAAAACGTTCATGTTATCAAACGCATCGAGCTATAGCTATATTTTTAATTATTATCTTTGCGGTGTGTTTGGTAAATATAAATGCATCGGGCGTAACCTAAAAATTGTACACACCAACTTACAATTTAAAGCTTTCCCAACGCATTTTCATTTATGAAACACAACACAACAATAGCGGCGCATTATGTTCACACACCGACCCATGGTGCACACTCTAAACTTACAAGGTGCACCGCTATTGGTGCGGGCAAAACATATCAAGCACACTGCGCAGGAAAAAACAAATTAAAAAACAAAGGATTTTTTAAGCTAATTTGTAATTCTAATTTGCTAAAAAAATAAATTAGAGAGAAACATAGACATTACCTAGGAATTTTTGTTACACAGTAATTTGTCACCGACCCTGCATTCCCTGATCCCGGACATTGTCGGTCCGTGTTATTGACATCTGCCTTGTGTCATGTTGCAAATTATGTGTCAATGTCTTCCTTGTCATCTTAGGAAGAATACCTCAATTCACTACTCCTGGAGAAGACCCTTTTTTACCTATGTTTTTGGGCCATCGCAAGTCAACAGTTGTTCCACCCACAAAGATGGCCAAGATTGAACTAGCCCTTGCAACATTGTCGCTCTGTCTCTATGTTGCACTCGTGACGAGCTACTTTTAGCGAGTTTTTTTAAACAAATTGCCGAAGCTTCGAAGTGTAACAGATTCATGGGCGGTCCTAGGGTTGGTTGTTGGATCAGATGAGCTCGCCTCTCTCCTTTGGGATGGTTGTTCCACCTTTTGTCCAACCTCTCAAAGGGATAAGCTTTTTCTCCCATCTCTTATGGAATCTGCTCCTCCTATAAATACCTCCTCCATGGCTGAGATCAGCTAGTTTTTGGTAGCTTCAGAGTTCAAGAGTTTAATAGTAAAAGTAGAGAGTTTTGCTAGAGTGTGGAAGTAGCCTCTTATGTAACTTAGCTTGGGATAGTTTTGAGTGGAGTTGGCTTGATTGTGAGAGTGTTTTAGCATCAACTTTTTGGGTAGGAGAGAGAGTTATTCATCTTTTTGGGAGATAGTTCATGAGTGAATGCTTGTGGAGACATGCTGATAGGACCCTTCAAGGAGACTTACAACGTCAAGGCTTGGTTGTAAGTTTTACTTCAGTTTATATTAATACAAATCAATGGCTTATTTCCTATATCTTATGTCGAATTGCATATTGATAGCTTGAAGCTCCTTGACTCTTTAAGTAGATCATTTTTGTCATATTCTATTATGTTCATGGTTGTTCTCTGTATGTTGTTTTTAGGTACAAGTGATTAGAAGAACAAGAGTTGGAGCAACACAATAGGGACTTCATCAAACGATGATTTGAACGTAGGCATTCATGACATCAACTATTTAAGGAAATTTGCTTTGGTATTGTCTTTGCCGTGACTAGACCCACTCTAGGGCTAGTCACCGACCCTGCCGGTCCGTGTTATTGACATCTACCTTATGTCATGTTGCAAATTATGTGTCAATGTCTTCCTTGTCATCTAAGGTTGAATACCTCAGTTCACTACTCCTAGAGCAGACCCTTTCTTACCTATTGTTTTGGGTCGTCGCAGGTCAGCAGTTGTTCACCTGCGAAGATGGCCAAGATTGAACTAGCCCTTACGACATCGTTGCCCTGTCTCTGTGTTGCACTTGCGACGAGCTACTTTTGGCGAGTTTTTTAAAACAAACTATCGAATCTTCAAAGTGTAACAGCTTCATGGGCGGTCCTAGGGTTTGTTTTTAGATCAGATCAGCTCGCCTCTCTCCTTTGGGATGGTTGTTCCACCTTTTGTGAAACCTCTCAAAGGGATAAGCTCTTTCTTCCATCTCTTATGGAAGCTCCTCCTCCTATAAATACCTCCTCCATGGTTGAGATCAACTAGTTTTTGGTAGCTTCAAAGTTCAAGAGTTCAATAGTAAAAGTAGAGAGTTTTGCTAGAGTGTGGAAGTAGCCTCTTATGTAACTTAGCTTAGGATAGTTTTAAGTGGAGTTGGCTTGATTGTGAGAGTGTTCTAGCATCAACCTTTTGGGTAGGAGACAGATTTATTCGTCTTTTTGGGAGACAGTTCATGAGTGAATTCTTGCAGAGACATGCTGATAGGACCCTTCAAGGAGACTGACGACATCAAGGCTTGGTTGTAAGTTTTACTTCAGTTTATATTAATACAAATTAATGGCTTATTTCCTATATCTTATGTCAAATTGCATATTGATAGCTTGAAGCTCCTTGACTCTTTAAGTAGATCGTTTTTGTCGTATTCTATTATGTTCGTGGTTGTTCTCTGTATGTCGTTTTCAGGTACAAGTGATTAGAAGAACGAGAAATGGAGCAACACAATAGGGACTTCATCAAACGATGATTTGAAGTAGGCCTTCATGACATCAACTATTTAAGGAAATTTTCTTTGGTAGTCTTTGATGTGACTAGACCCACTCTAGGGCTAGAGGGGTTGCCTCTATCCGCAGAGGGAACTTGCCTGCATCGCCGAGTTGGTGACTCCACTAGGTAAATTTGTCTTTTGTCTCTTGATTTGATTTTGTTTTTCTTGTTTATTGTCTCCTTTACTTTTTGGGTTGAATTTTCCATATTATGAGTTGTTTGACTACTCCTGGTAGTCTTCCCTCTATCATAAGTGATAGATCTGGCCTTCCCTCAATTGAATTTTGAAAATTTTCCTTTGAGTTAGGTTCATCGCGGTTTATTTTATGACAGTCGCAAATATCGTTGCATCTGCACTATCTAATTAGTTGTGCCTTCTACTGTTTGGCACGATTAAATCGCCTCACAGTCGCGAAGAGGTCTAAAATTGGCTCGGCGATGTTAACTGGTGTACTTTTGCGATGACGTTGCAAAGTGGCTAGTTAGGGAGGTGAGACGTTTCATTTTTGGCGCATGTTGTCAGTTTTACGCTTGCAAAGATTCCTGTAGGTTTCAATTTTTGAAGTTTTGTTTGTTGATTGGCTAATGTGTCCTATCCTCTTGAGCTTGGCTTCTGCCTATTTATTGTGTGTCAAATTGTTGATTTCTAGAATATTTGACTCCGTGTTTCATTCCCTTGAAACTTCTCCTTTTGAACTGTGTGACATGTTTACCTTAGGGTTTCTTGAAACATTATCTTTTCTTGGGTTACTTGTTCGTTTGGACCTTTGGGCTGTGTTTGAAATGATCCCTTACTTTGTTTGAGGCTTCTCCTTATTAATTGTTCTTTCATCTTCCTGATTGGTATGTGACGTTTGGTTACCAAAACTTTCAAGCCTTGTTTGTTTGGTTTCCTTCCATCGCTTTGGCATAGATCACATTGCTTCCTGATCAGTTAGAAAGATTTCAAGTTTTTTGCGAAGAAACATATTCTTTGTTTTGAGTCTTTAATTAGTTTCCGAGTGGAATGTTTCTCTTTGCTTATTGAATGATTTCATTTGGAAAGGACTTAAAACTAGCATTGTTTTGAGTTTTTCATTTGGTTCCTTGTCATCTATTTGAAAAATCAAAACATCGCATTCATTTTGCATTGGGAAATGAGAACAATATTTTGCATTAGTAAATTCTTGACATTTAGAAGTTGAAAAGCAAAGGATGTATTTTTCATTTTCTTTATTAGATTGCTTGCAAGTTAGTGAAATATAGAAGCATAACTCTTTCCTCTTGATTGGTTTGCTTGAGAAATGATGAAAAGTACCATTCTTGCATTTGCTTGCTTGCTTTGAAATGAACTTCTCACTTTTCTTTAGTTAGTTGTTCATTAAAAAGGAATGGTTTCTTTTCTCACTTAGTTGCATTCTAGGAGTTTTTGAAGGTACATTCGATAGGGCCTTGAAACCGAGATCTAATTCAAAATCAACTATTAAAATCTATTGAATTAACCTAAGGAAGCATTGAAACTTAACGCTTACATATAGAGCTCTAGGCTAGAGATGAGTTTCGACATCTTTAAACCTAGTGGCTGTTGTTTTCACTAAGGTTGGGTGATTCCTCCTTTTGTGATTCGACAAGTGCTAGTACGGACTTGTGCTCCCTGTACCGTCGTGTATATGATGGGAGACCCCACTAGCTTGCAATCCTGTCATCCATAGGAAGCCGATTCGGCCATGTTACAGACGTGATACACCGAACACAACATTCGGGGAGATTTCCTACTCGTACTTCTTGGTTCGGCAGGAGGTATTCTGCAGTTCACGCTTGCCTGGTAAACCTTTTGCCTAGAGTTCCAAAGCAATCACTTCCGTTCCTTTTCGACTCTCTAAAAGTAAAAGGATCATTCGAGCACTTGTCCTTTCGAGCTCGTTTCCAATCGAAAGTGATAGAGTCACCTTTCGCCCTTTTCTCGACTCTTAAAACATGAAAAGGAAAAGTTTTGTTTCATTGTTCTAAAATTAACTTCCCATGAAATATTCTTGGTAAAATTTATCTTCCTTAGTAATTCTTTAGGGCTGATTCCAATGGCAACATTTCCAGAGTCTACCAGTCAAGGATTCCCCTCGGAAGGGAATCCTGGTCCTTTTCCTTCTTTTGGAAACGTTGGTGCTCCTTATATGGAAACGTTGTCCCTTCCTGGGTTAACCATTGGTTTACCTATCTAGTTATTTTCAACCTCAGTGATCCCGAGTGTCTCAACTCCTGCCCCGCCGTCTCCTTCATTCGAATCACGGCATGATGATTCTAAGGTTGACCCCTCACCTTCTTCCCCTATTTCTTCACCTTCCTCTTCTACTTCGCCTGGTGAAAGTTTCAAATCTAGTAACCAGGAGGCTAAGAAGAAGAAGAAGAAGTCAGCTAAGCAAGGGGCTGACCATGTGGCTGTTACTCCAAATGCACCTCCTATCGGAAAACCTTCTGATCCTCCATGGAAGGTCAAATTCCCTTGCAGGTTATGTAAGGGTGACCATCTCCTCCGAGACTGTCCTAACATTCCCAGAGTCTTAGGGGTATGGTCTCAAAATCTAGATTGACCATCCCCATCGACCTTTGGAGATCATGTCGATGCTACACTCTTGGCTAGCAATGGTAAGAAGAAAGGGAAGATTAGATTTCCCTATAGATTATGTGAAGGAGAGCATCTTCTTCACCTTTGTCCGCTTATGGATAAAGCTTCCAAAGTTTTGGAAAACCTTACAGCCTCTCAACCCCAACTCCCTGTTGGTTATCAGAGGCTTTCTTCTGGCCCTCTCCCAGTTGGTAAAGAGATTGACTTGGATTCATCTCTTGCCCATCCTGCTCTTCTTGAGCCTGACTCTCTTGTGTTTGTTCCCGAGCAACGATTGGTCGAAAAGAGTGTCGACTTGGCTTCGCCACCAGTCACTCTATTCCGGAAGAGAATGGTGATCATACTGCTCATGTTCTTCTCGTCTCCTCATATTCTCATGAATCGAAGAGTGACCCTCCTGTCCTAGTTTTTTAAGAGAGTCCTTCTTCTATTCCTACAGAGCATGGGGGCAATCATATAATTCCCCCACCAAGTAGTTATGTTGTTTCTTTCAATTGGAGCCACTTGACTAATTATCGCCTCCCGTCTTATGTGCCTTTACAGACCACCGTACAAGCCTATAATATGGTAGTACCTGGCACTATATTAGATGAAGGTGTGTCTGTTAGCATCATGTCTTCCACTACTTGGCAAGCTTTAGGCTCCCTACAACTTGTGCCTATCACCCAGAATTTGTTGGCTTTCAACAGAGGAACCAGTCAACCCTTAGGGATCCTTCTATAGTTCCCTATTACTTTGGGAGGAAAAACCATCTATATAGACGTGATGGTAGTCCAGGGTCCGTTAGATTTCAATCTTCTCCTTGGATGCGAATATGTTTATGTCATGGGAGCTCTTGTTTCTTCGCTTTTCCATGTGGTATGTTTTCCGCATGAAGGAAGAATTGTGACTATTGATCAACTATCGTTCATTGGTCAGCAAGTGCCTCCTTTGCAACCATCATCCCCTATCGGCTCTTGTTTGAAAGAAGTAACTTCCCCGCCATAGGTCAATAATGTGGCTACTCGTTCTGTCTCCACATCTGTTGATGATCACACAGATGGTATAATACATTATGTACTGGCGGCATTGGAACCCGATCTGTCTTTGGTACCAAATGATATGTATTCCTCCTGGAACATGGTCCTTCCATCTAGTGAAGACCTCTTGGGAGCCATGTTCTCATATGGTCCATGAACAATTGTATGAGGATAGTTCTTGGTCTTGTGTCAACCTCATTAAAAAATGAAACAAAAGATGAGGATAGTTCTTGGTCTTGTGTCAACCTCATTAAAAAATGAAACAAGAGATGAGGAGAGTTCCTTGTCTTGTGTCAACCTCGTTAAAAATGAAACAAAGGGTTCAGAGCATAGTTCCTTGTCTTGTGTCAAGCTCATTAAAAAATGAAACAAGGGTTCAGAGCATAGTTCTTTGTCTTGTGTCAAGCTCGTTAAAAAATGAAACAAGGGTCTTGAGGATAGTTCTTTTACTGTGTCAACCTCATTAAAAAATGAAGCAACTCCCTTTTCAAATCAAGTCTTTGATTAAGATCTCGTAAAATCCCAGTCGAGTCTTTCCAAGATCTTGCAAGTGAACCTTCATTCCATTCACCTAGTTGACTAAAATGAAGCTTGGGGGGTATGTAACTCGATTGAATCATTATACCGGGGGCATGCAAACTTATAGCAAGCATAGTTTTTCGTTTCAAGCTTGTGTAAACATGAAACCAAATCCAAGCAGAGTTCTCCATGGTTCAAGCTTGTGTAAAAATGAACCCATGCCCAATTTTAACCCTCGTGATCGCCATTTTTATCCGCTAATTTATGCTAGATGAGCCTTGGTTGTTTCATTCCATCGCCACCATCTCCTTGGCCGATCATATGCTTTCACTTGGTTGTTTGTCCTTTCCTAAGAGACCACATCGATGAGTGGCTTTATTAGCTAGCCTCTTGACCATTACATGTTTTGAGCAGTTCCACCATTGTCGGAACCAGTTGCTACCCTTTATACCACTCGTTCCTCCAGGATGAGTCACCTTTCAACTATTTTCTGACTCGTAAAAGATGAAAATATTGCCGAGTATTTTTCCCTTTTTGACTCGTTAAAGAGACTAAAAATGGGGGTTATCTTTTAGCTCTTTTTCGACCCTTTAAAAATGAAAAGATGGCCAAGCCCTTGTCGTTTCAAAATCGTTAACGGATGCGAAACGTTGTGCACCCAGTATAAATTTACCCCTTTTTCGAGCTGAGAGGCACTATTTATGAAAAAGGTACTCCTTGGCTGAAATGGTCAAGAGGTTCTCTCAAGTATTATTTTCTACCTTTTCGGGCTCGAGAGACACAAACGTACGAAAAGGGACCTTTGGATTTTTCTTTTGTGTCTTTTTCAAAATCTCTAAATGAAAAAGACTTTGAGTTTTCCCTATGTCGAACTCGATAAACCCTGACGACATTGGACTTGTCATCATGACAAGACCGAGCTTCTCCTTCCTAGGGCTCGTTAAAATTTACTAGGTCGGATTTGTCTGAAGGACAAACTTATATTACAAGCATATGCTATCCCCTTCAAGCTTGTGTTTCAAAAATAATTGGGGTACTCGCCAGAAATGGTGGGGGAAAATTTGGAAGTATTCCATCGGTTGTATTAATTATTACGATAGCTTGTTGCTCTTGAACATTGACACTCTTTCTGCTTCGTGTCGGGTTGGGATATCCTCACTTTATCGTTGGCCTTCCGAGTTTTGGGTTATCCATTTTGCCTCATTCCATCTGATCCTTGCTACATCATCATGACCTTTGATCCCTTGGTACCAAAATGCTGCCAAACTCTGGAGTCGTGTCACCGATATGTTCAAGAGCTTAATCCTTCTGCAGTTTGTATCCTTACACACCTTCCTCAGATTCTCTATCTCATCCACATTCATCTTGTTCCTTTGTCTCGCGTCGATGATGTGGGAAACATTATGGCCCTCCTTCGACCGATCGCTTCCTATCGACTTCAGCTCATTATCCGGGAAGTTGATCTAGAGACTCCTTTCTGGTACCTTGGAGCTTGCATGCCTTAATGGCAAGTTCTTCGCATTCGACGACGAGCTTTCATTATTGGCCTTTGATCGGGTGATTTCACGGGTGTTCGACTTCAACTAATTCTTCACACTTCGTGGATTGTACTAGCAGTACCTTGAGAACCATTAACATTACTGGTGGTCTCTCTCGCACTTGTTAATGGTTTACATCATTAACCGGTAATCAAGTGATTTTCTAGTATGCTCGACTTCAGCACATCTATTCGCATATTAGAATTTGTACCTTGATCCGGTTGGGATTCAAGACCCTGAGCTCAGATTACACAAGTCTAGGTTGCGTAGATTGGTTCATGATTGTACACATGACGCTTTTGATTGGATGGCTGCGACCATACCTGAGTCTTTCATAAGGTCCTTCTGATTGGATGGCTGCATCCATACCACAGATCGTTTATGTTTATCTTATGGATGGTTGTGCCCATTCCTTATGCACATGTATTTCCTTTCACTATGTACTCATGTATCAGAGATATCAGTTGTACTTGCATTTGCAGGTTCTCCGCGATGGTGTTCTATTTCAGTTATGGATTCGTAAAGCATTTTACCCCTCCCACTCTCTCAGACTTCATGCTTTAGGGGGCATCTGTTACACAGTAACTTGTCACCGACCCTACATTCCCTGGTCCCGGACGCTGTCAGTTCGTGTTATTGACATCTTCCTTGTGTCATGTTGCAAATTATGTGTCAATGTCTTCCTTGTCATTTCAGGAAGAATACCTCAATTCACTACTCCTAGAGAAGACCCTTTTTTACCTATGTTTTTCGGTCATCGTGGTTTAGCAGTTGTTCCACCTGCGAATATGGCCAAGATTGAACTAGCCCTTGCAACATTGTCGCTTTGTCTTTGTGTTGCACTTGCGACAAGCTACTTTTGGCGAGTTTTTTTAAACAAACTGTCGAAGCTTCGAAGTGTAATAGCTTCATGGGCGGTCCTAGGGTTGGTTGTTAGATCAGATGAGCTCGCCTCTCTCCTTTGGGATGGTTGTTCCACCTTTTGTGCAACCTCTCAAAGGGATAAGCTCTTTCTCCCATCCCTTAGGAAGCTCCTCCTCCTATAAATACCTCCTCCATGGTTGAGATCAGCTAGTTTTTGGTAGCTTCAGAGTTCAAGAGTTCAATAGTAAAAGTAGAGAGTTTTGCTAGAGTGTGGAAGTAGCCTCTTATGTAACTTAGCTTGGGATAGTTTTGAGTGGAGTTGGCTTGATTGTGAGAGTGTTCTAGCATCAACCTTTTGGGTAGGAGAGAGAGTTATTCATCTTTTTGGGAGACAGTTCATGAGTGAATGCTTGCGGAGACATGTTGATAGGACCCTTCAAGGAGACTTACGACATCAAGGCTTGGTTGTAAGTTTTACTTCAGTTTATATTAATACAAATCAATGGCTTATTTCCTATATCTTATGTCGAATTGCATATTGATAGCTTGAAGCTCCTTGACTCTTTAAGTAGATCGTTTTTGTCGTATTCTATTATGTTCGTGGTTTTTCTCTGTATGTTGTTTTCAGGTACAAGTGATTAGAAGAACGAGAGCTGGAGAAACACAATACGGACTTCATCAAACGACGATTTGAAAGTAGGCCTTCATGACATCAACTATTTAAGGAAATTTTCTTTGGTATTGTCTTTGTTGTGACTAGACCCACTCTAGGGCTAGAAGGGTTGCCTCTTTCCGTAGAGGGAACTTGTCTGCATCACAATTTGCTCGTACGGGAGGAATTGTTGACACGTAATTGAGAAAAAAAAACAGCAATGTTTGAAAAAATCGAAAGTCAGGCACTGAGCATGTTACGAAAGGATGTTGAGCAAGAGAAACATCGATGTTAGGGCGCTTGCATGAGGCAAGAGTGGCACCGTGCTTCATATCTATCCAACACTATAGATGGTAAAAATGAAATTTACAGTTACGCGGTTATATATATATATATAACCCTCCTCTGGTGCGTTACTATAACTGCACCAATGCGGATGATATACAAGAGCACCATTTTTTTTTTAATCTATAGCGGTGCTTTTGTTAATATGCCCCAAGTTGTTCTAATACAAGTACTACATCACTTCTTTGTTTGACTATAGCACCGCTCTCATTTTTTCAAATTAAAAACCACCTAGAAGTGCTCTTTAGAAGACTCCCTGGGCAAACTTAATACATTTACAACATCAATGCGTCATTGGAAATTAGCATCGCATTTTTTTTAAATTTAAAAAATATAGCGGTGCTCCTTCTTGGTATGCACTGGGGTGTTTTACGACAAGAAGGGCACCGATTCTGCGGGTGTATATATCACTGACTATTTTAAAAGATAACCTTTTTTTAGTTTTATCAATTATTCAAGCACTAGTGTGTTGTGTTATTTAACGCACCATGTTTTTTATTTTATTTTATAATATAAAAACAAATTTCTACGGTGCACCATGTTCTATGCAGCACCAGTGCTTGTATGGATAGTAAAGCAACACTGCATTTTTATATATATATACACCATTCAAAAAACATCCGCTAAAACATCTGCCCGCCTGCCCACCTCCGCTAGTGACCTCCACTACAAACAAATATTTGGGCTATTTTTTTAGGGGCTTCCACAAAAACCTCCACTAGAAGGTATTTTCCTTGTAGTGTTTCTTTTATGGCGAGGGTTAAAATGTCAAACCCTATTAGAAAACTCTGATTAAAGTATTTTTCGTGGAGTTTCGAAGGGGCTTCAGCCCGATTGAAGGTCTCTATGAAAAGAGATTCACCTTGATTCAAAATTCGATGAAGATAGTGGCAAAAACATCTTGGGGTTTTTTTCTCTAGTTAAACAATTCCATGCTTGATACTTCATACCAGGAACGTGATTAAGGGATCAAATTTGGTTTAGGTCTTAACAGTAATCACATTGAACAAATCATCATCATGAGTTGTAATCTATCGCGATTAGAGGAACCCAAAGAAATTTACGGTATGGGTAACCTAAAGACTATCCAAGAAGCATCAAAATACACTCGACTAGTTTCAAGCCAATTGTAGGTATGATTTGTTCTTTAGTTTTGTACATGCGGTAAAAATGATCTCACTATTTAAAGAACCTATTGTTCCTTCATAGACATAAATATGTAATCATATTTATAATGGGTGGTTATATTCTACTCGTGTAAACTTGAGACTATAAACTTGTGCTGTAAAACTAGTTTTCCTTTATGAATATACTCATGGCACTTTGGGTTTGATATGTAGGTCTTAATCATAACTCTACTATGGTAACTTGTTGGATTTAGGAACAACAGAAACCTGGAGTAAGGCTTGCTCAAGGTAGGGCGTTGTGTCATATTTATTATGATACGTGAATTAGTTAAGGGTTGGTTAAGTTAAATTATATTTTGTAGTTTCACTCTCTTGTCTCTGCACTTGCCTTATTGTATTGTATATTTATTGTGTTGTTACTTCCTTCCGCGTCTAGTAGAGAGTCAATGTTAGATTTTTTGTCCTTCGTATTAGATTTAGAGTTTTTATGTTATGTTGATGTGCTACATAATATGTTGCAGAATTAGTTGTTATAGATTTTTTAAGTCGTACCTTTAATGTTTTAATGATTCTTCTTAATTAATGCTTGGTACATATAGCTAATGTTAAGTTGTGAATATGTTTTTCATGGACTATGACATACGAGTGGCCACCAACCAAGTTATAAATATGGAACGATATTGATTATTTTTCTTGTAGATTTTCTATTTACATGCAAAAGAATTTGTAGTTACTTTATTTTTAGTGTGATGAATAGAATAGATTAGATCATGCAATAAACGACCTATTTATGTTTTTATTGCACTAAGTGCTTCTCAAGCTCCCAATGAACTTCGGGTTGACAAAATAAAAGGTTTTGTTTCTACCAATTTATCCTAGATATAGGAGAACATATAAAAACACAATCACCAAGTATGCACTCAGATTTATTATTACTTGTTTTAAATAAAAATTTAAGGATTGCATGCAACGTAAAGAGAGTTTTAATATCCGTTTTGGTGAAAATATTAGATATATTACTTCTAGCGTTAGATATATTACTTCTAGCGCCTTTTATATAGTATTGGGCCTTAAGTATTGGGTTTTTTCTTTATTAAAGAAGAGGTGGTATTAATTTAAATTGACTCAAGTAAAGAAAACTTTTATGATGATAGAATTTTGGGAAGGGTGATAGTGAGATTGGACACGGAGGTATTGATCAATGTGAGTCTTTTTCCTATAAACTTGGTGAGCGAGGATGCCATTAAGGAAAACAAGTAATGGGAACATCTAAATAGGGAAGTGAGTTTTTAGTTTGGATTTTGATAGTAAATTATACATGGGGAATATGTTGTTAATATGGTTAAATAAATAGGTTAGAGGGGGATGTTTGTTGGTGCGTTGTTGGTCTCCAAATTGTCTCAACAACAAAGAACAATTTAGAAAGACATTGATTGAGGATCTAAGGATCCTTCCACTTTAGGATAGAGATTGTTCCCCCCTATCCATAAGGGGTATTCCCTATATTTAATATTATTTAAATAGATATTTTATCACAACAAATAAATGTAGCCAAAATATACATAATAGATTGTTTTAAATAAAATAATATCTCAATTTGTATTCCTCAGATAATATTCATATTAGGAGGAAAGGTGGATCAAATTATATTATAGCAGTTCAAACAATTGATCAAGTCAATAGAATAAACTACTAGTTCAAATCAGAAAAGGGAACGTAAAACAATTGAAACAAACACTACAAAGATGTTATAGATATTAAATATCATAACATAAAATTACAAAGGCATCATGATCTAGTCAGTGCATCAAGTCTATTCGGACTAAAATAAATAAATGAAAACGCACAAATCCGACAAAAGGCCCTTTTTACTATTGGTGGTAAATATTACCATGGGAAAAACCCCATAACCTAAGCCTAGTGTATTTCCCTAGTCTTTGCATTTTGCGCGTTAACCCTTAGCAAATTTCTTGCATAATATCCTTCTATGTGGTGCTCCTTTTCGCAACTCCCAAAACCTTTCCTCGAAACACTACTCCAATAGGCTCCATACACTTACTTGTGGCTTGTCCTGAGCCACTCAATCTTCTTTTTGTTCCATCCATCTTTCATCCTCATTACAATAAGATGGCCTCCTATTCTTCACCCTAGCTACATCTTCTTTAGCCAAAATTTGGTGCACTACTCCTACAATAATTTCCAATTTTTATTTCCCATCACTTACCATCACATTGCAAGTATAAGGTCTTTCCTTCCTACTTAAGGTTCTACAACCCATTTTTAAAATCTTTTTGGACCCAAACTATTGTGTGTAAACTCTTCATAAATATGTGCATGTGACCTCTTAGTTGAAGTAGGGTTGATTCCTTCTTAATGTTGTAGTCAACATAAGTTCGACCATCTTCAAACTGCTTGTTAGTATGGATAATTCTTTGTTGGTCTAGGGATTAGACAAAATAAAAACATGCAATGCCCCAATGGAATCTCAGAACTATTACTGCATTTGGCTTCCTCAGTGGTATATATACTTTGTGAAACTAGCCCTGTAATGCATCAGTTAAACCTGCTATTGTAGTTGGACTTTTTGCATACTATGTGAAGTCTTAAGATAGCCCCGACATCTTATTTCTATTCTTCTTCTACGTTTCTTCTCCCCTTGTTTTTTTCATTGGATCTTCTAACTGGTTTTTAACTCTACAATTATTATTTTCTACCAATTTGTCTTTCTTACGACACTCTCTTCCCTCCATTTCCCTTAGACATAATGAGCTTGTTCGACTGGATGTCCACCATTTTTGTTTGGCTACCATTTTGCATCATAATTTCAAATTAGTCAAGCTTGATCTCATATCACATCGTATTTAATTATCCTGGTATGTATTTTCTTAGTGCGTGTACATAGGCGTCTTATTCACAACTATTCTTGTCAGATCTGTTGGTTTGAGTGAATCCTTGTCATTATAATACACTGATGTTATTATTCAAGAGGTGAATCTTCAAATTTTATTTGGCTAACCTGTCCATCGCATGTGGTTATTTCTGATAGTTTTTTGGTGCCTCTTCTTTTTCCATCTTCCCGCTTTTTCCCTTGTGTTTGTGCCTGGCATTTGTCTACTTACTTTCTCGCTTATGTGTGACCCGTTTTCTACATGGTTCAACGATGTTTCGTCCTTGTTGCGCGGTCCTGTCTTTGAAAATATAACATATTTCATCTTCCACCTATATTTGACTTAATTATAAAACTAAAATCACTTCTTTCTTTCTTTTTTTTCCAAAAACTGCATGAATATTTCTACTATGTGGAAAAGCAGGTTCCCTTATAGAGCTTCGATGAGCTTCCATTAACAAAGCCTTCTACTAGTTCGCCATTGATATTTTCTAATCGGCTAACTCTTGCCTTTATCACGCTCCTTATCATATATGGGCCTAGCCAGTGCATTTCAAACTTACTCATATGCTTCAAAAACTTATTGCCATGCAACAATACCAAGTGCCCTGGTTGAAATTTTCTTTGTTTTATACATTTGTCATGTCAAGATTTTTTGCACACCTTTTGCACATTCTGATGGAATCTTTCCATTGCGTGATCTTCCTATAACTATAGCAACTCTAATAGTCTCTTCTCCACTGCATCGAATTTGTCGATTTTGTCATGGAGACAATGCACAAACATGGTACGAGAAACTCCATAGGCATTATTGCCTCTTGTCGATAGACTAATGTAAAGGGTGTCTTCCCTGTCAATTTCTAATAGGTGGTCTTATACTCCCATAAAAATATCAGAATCCTTAGATCCCAATCACCACGATTCACATTACATAATTTTGTCAACATGTTCCTCAAAATCTTATTGAAGGCTTCAACGATACTATTGGCTTGGGGTCGATAAGGGGTACTCTTCTGATGGTAGATTTGAAACTCCTTTTTCGTGGTAGAAATTATCTTATTAAAAAGTGAGTACCTTGATCACTCATTAGTACTTTAAGACATCCAATCCTTGTTGACTATGTTCTCAAATAGAAACTGTGTGGTTGTCTTTGAGCTGCAATCTCTAACAAGTTTTGCCTTAGCCCATATTGTAAGGTAGTCTATCACAATGATGATATATCTAGCTTTGGTCTTCTTACTGGTGGGTTGAATGGTCAAATGAAATCTATTTCCCACTTGTCAAATGGTTGTTGTTTTACTTGCGAAACTAGTGGCATCTCATTCCTTCTAGACGATTTTCCAACTCTCTGGCATATGTCACAATTTTAAGAAAATTCTTTGGCATCGTTATGGTGAGTGGGCCACTAGAGTCTTGCATAGAGGATCTTCTGCATGGTAGCCTCCCTTGCATAGTGACCCTTATAACTCCTTCGTGTGCTTATAATAGTATTAAAGGTCTTTTGTGTTCTAACACAAAATGGTGAATTATGCCATTTGTCCCTCACTAGTATAAATATCCTACTATGAGTTTATATTTTGTTGGCTTCACCATTAGTTGTTTCTTCTGCACCATTATGTAATCTATCTGGGCTACTCCTACACTGAGAAATTAGGCAATATCTGCAAAGTTATTGTCAACTATTTTTAACTACAAGCAAGTGAGCATCTGGAAAATTATCATCAAGGTTTCCGGCATCTTCTCCTATCAAAATGCACAATAAATGATATAGTCTTGTATTGAGTCTCCCTAATTTCACCACAACCTCAAAGTCATATTATTGAAAAATCAACAACCATATGCATACCATTCCCACTAACATTGGCTTGTTGACTAAATATTTCAACAAAAATTGATCAATGTACATTTTGAAGTGTGACCCAAGCAGATAATGTTTGAACTTTTGCAATGCATAAACCATCACCAATTCTTCTCATTCTGTAGTAATGTAATTTTGTCTCATTGTTGAAAGTTTCTCGCTAGCAAAAGTAATCGAGTATTCTATATCCCCTTCCTCTGTGTAAAAAAAATCTACGCCCAAATTTATGGACGATGCATCGACATGAACATGGAAATTCTTTTCCAGCCTGGAAAAACTAAAATTGACGTGAAAACCAACTTTTCTTTCAAAATATCTAAAGACTACTCACATTCTTCTTCCACTGAAACTTAACTTATTTCTTCAACATCTTCTCCAAGGGGGTTGTAATCTTGGAATATCCTATATGAACTTTCTAGAGTAACGTGTATGGCCCAAAGTCGTGTGCAATTGTTGCATTGATGTTGGTGGAGGTAAGTCTTCTATAACAACAATCTTCGCAAGGTCAACCAATAGACCTTGCTTGCATACTACATGCCCCAAAAAAATACCAAATCGTGGGTAGAAGATGCACTTTTTCAAGTTTAAGGAGAATTGTAATTATCTACCTTTGTCCAACATTAAGTGCATAACCTCAATATGTTTCTCTAAGAGACCGAATTTCGTCCAATCATCCAAGTATACCTCTAAAAACTTATGAACGAAATCCTTGACAGATGCATTCTTCAGAAGAAAAAAAAGACATGACAATATATTGGAACAATCCTCATTCTGTGTCAAAAGTAGTCTTGTGCCTATCTTTTAGCATGATCTTCATTTGATGGTACTTCGAAAATCCATTTGTGAAGGAGTAAACTTATTTTCCTCCTACATTATCTAACACTTCATCTATAAATTGGCTAGGGGAAGGGTCATGTACACATGCATCATTCAACTTCCTTAGGTCCACATAGATTTTGATCTCGCTTGTCTTCTTGTCCTACACCACCATTAGACTTACACAATCAATTTTTTCTATTGGTTCAATAGTCCCCTCTTCCAATATTATTTATAGTTGTTTCTTCACTTTATGGTTATAGGTTGGATTTAACTTGTAATGTCTTTGTTTAATTGTATTTTCATCTAACTTCAAAGGGATCCTCATTTCTTCAAGCTTAGCTATACCTTTCATCTCTGAAAAAGTGGTTGGGAATAAGTGTTAAGCAAAATAAAATAATAGACCATGTACGAATGATAAAACATTGAATACGTTATTATTCATAAAGATATACATTTATAATACATCCTTATGACCGTTGGTTTTATATTCTAATATCTCTTAGACTCCGATGACTATTCACAATCCACCACACCAACACTTAGTGGATTAGGTGTCCAACATTCCCCCCTTAATCTTAAGGGGTATATAAAAGTCCAATAAGAGAGCTATACTACACAAATGCATAATAATAATAGGTTGAATGTGCTCTCTGATATGAAGGTATAAAGTGAGAGAACTCGAGGTCTCTACTGGTGGTGGTTTAAGGATGACCACTAACGCTGGAACGTTTAGTACAGTTCCTGGAACTCTTCCAAATATGGCTAGAAACTGAAGTATTATGCTTGAGGAAGTGCTTCTTATTATTGTGAAAAGGTATACCTTTAGGGTCTCAACTTGGAACGCTTAATGTAGTTCCTAGAATAGTTCCAAATCTGGCAAGAAGTTTTTAGTCTTATGCTAGAGGAAGTGTCCCTGATGCTTTGAGGAGGGAGACCATAAACCAAAAAAAGGGAGGTCTCAACCTGCATAAAAAAGGGAGAACCTCAACCTGAAAAGTGAGGTATCAACCTACAGTGGTTTAAGGAAGGCCACCAACCAAAGGCATGCTCATGGGCTTCTTTATCTTTGGCTACAACTCTGAAAGGGTATGGATGTCTCTGGCTGTAGGCTCAAGAAAAAGTTTCAGGTTGTGACTCAGGCTTGCTTGATGTATTTTTTAAGCTTGTATATTACCATCAATTCCCCCCCGTTAGATACAAGGTGAGAAGATGAAGTGATATCGACTGCAAGAATTTTCAAAAATCGAGAATAAATTTTGTGATATGAGCGAAATATCTTCTTGGTTATTGAAGCCCATTACAAATGAAGATCAAAACAATGATATTTCACATGGCCAACCTTGTCATAATGTTGGCATCTGCAAATTTGTTGTTGTGGAGGAGAAGCAGGTTGATATGAGTTGTCCTTAAGCAATATTAAATTGGAAGAGAACTTCTCCTACCTAAAAATTTACCGTCCTCTAACGTTTTGCAAGTAAAAATGGGTGTTATTATATCAACAACTTTTATGGTCTGTTCAAGGATAATGAGTTAGTTTTCATGTGAACCTTAAACAAGCAAAACATCATCATTTAATTCATAAAGGCAAACATGAAGAGAGACAACAAAAAATTTGGTGACGAAGTTCACCCCTACTGGGCTACATCTCTGGGCCTGCTAACACAGATATACCACTCCATAGATTTCAGTGATAAAAGAGTACATGAAATGTATTGACAAATGAGTGGCTAGTTTCTCCTTCAAGGAAACATTATCTTGTAAAGAACTCTCACTCTAAAAAGCATGACCACCTACAATTATTCATAAAACAGTCAACAAGAAAAGGGCTCTCACATCAAGGCCCGGTACTCCATCTGAAAAAGAATATAAATGTACAACAACTCCAAACTGAAGTACTAAAAGAGAGCTTTTCTAAAAAATACATAATCAGGAAATACCAAAATAAGTTGCACCATAGTATTCACAGCTACTGTAGATAACTTATGGAGGCTTGAAAACCCCTACAAGGTCCTCTCCATGCTCAAAAGCCTTCAAAAACTGCTTCAAACCACTGATTGTCCCTAGCACCCATAGAATCAAACCCGCAAACATTCTTTCCAGAAGTTATCCAATCAATAAATAGAGGCTTCCATTGGATTCAAAATGTCCAAAAACCCCTATCTAGGCTCTTCTTGGGCTCAAAGAGGCCAAAAACTCATCAAGTTATGACTCTCCCAATTTTTTCCTGCTATTTGTCCTCCAAATTGGATCAACATGCAAATTGAGTGACATTTTCGCCCTTTTATCTGCTCGGGAGGTGAAAAATTCACCTGCAACTAGTGCAAATTTTCACTTAGTTTAAATGCCCAATAACCCCTTAGGCGTAAATCTAGGGTCACATGGGTGCCATAAGGCTAAGGGATGGGCAAACAGTCCACCCCCGTTGGCCTTGGTACCTTTTTCTCTGGGTTGTTGGTAAAATGGGTTGATGTGGTAGGGGGTCAAGGCCAATCGCTAGCCCCTACCTCTCCGCACTTGTCATTGTCGGTTGAAGTCATATGCCGACCATAGGGTTAGGGGCTGGGGCTCATAACTTGCCCCTGCTGCTAAAGCCGCAGATCCTCTACCTATGGTTATATGTGGCGCCATGGGATTAAGGCTAGGGTCCAATGATCCACCCCGCTCATTTAACACCCGTCCGAGGTAACCTATGTAGTGATATGACTTGGGGATAGGGCTTATAACCCACCCTCTCTGCCAACACCTTAGACACTTCGTGCATGGTCCAGTGGATGGATATGTGACCGAGCGCTAGGGGCTGGTCCCTGAGCCCTACCCTCGATTCGACGGTGGTCATGTGGAGGTGTCAAAGACTAGGGGCTAGGGCTAACACCCGACCCCTCTCCCCCATAGCACAATCATAGCTCTTTATCAATAAAATTTTATCATCAAATCATAGCCAAACCATAAAATTTTATCCAACCCTGAGGTTCCACATGGCGGCCTTTGGTTGGGCCATGTGGCAGCCTCTAATTGGACCTCCAAAATTGACATCACCCAATCAAATGCGACCAAGTTGACAAATAACAGAGAGACACTCGTCGATACCACATTGGTCCTTTTCCCAGTCGTACGTCCAGTCAGCATCCTGACATCAACAATACAGACTGCCCAATCAATAGTACAGTCAACACACCTACAATTTTTTTAGTTGTTGGCCAATGTAGGTTTTAACCCTATACAGAAATTACCTGCATAGAATTCTTAAACAAAGAAAATAAACAATGCAAGAGCATAACCCATAAAACACATATGCACAGAGATTTTTCCCTGGATCCCAAAACCGGGACTACCAACTTGATTTTTCATTATATTCCTTTCAATGTTACAATACATATTTATACATGCCGAAGCATCCAATACCATGGACCGAAAACCATCGCGTCCAATACCATGGACCGAAAACCATCGCGTCCAAAAAACATGTGCGAAAATCATGCACAAAACCATAGGTGGGTCCGCCCAACCTAACATATGGTCCAAAACCAAAATTTTCCGAGGCGCTGCCCCGGACCCCATAATGTGGGGTTACGGGTGCCCTTCAAACCCCCTATTAACTACATGGAAAGAATATAACGCAACCCAACAATCTCCCACTTGTTGTTTTCTTTCCACAGGGGGCCACAGGAGAGCTTAGTCATTTTTTCAGCCCTGAGATTCCCATTGCTTCTCTACACCAAGAGAACTTCTCAGAGCTCACAGATTTTGTCAATGCATCTGCAGTATTCTTCAAAGTGTCCACCTTTACCAGCAACACCTTTCTGTCTTCTATCATATCCCTCACAAAGTGATACTGAACATCACTGTGCTTTGTCTTTGAATGATAAGCAGGGTTCTTTGCCAAGAAAATTGCACTTTGGCTGTCACAGTCTATTCTTATAGCTCCCTGTACTAACCCCATACTTGAACACAATCTCTGCAACCAAACTGCTTCCTTGCTTGCATGAGTGGCTGCCGTGTATTCTGCCTCTGTAGTTGATAGTGCCACTACAGATTGTTTCTTACTCATCCAACTGACTGCACCTCCAAATAGGTTAAACACATACCCACTTGTAGATCTTCTCTGATCCAGATCTCCAGCCCAGTCTGCATCAACAAAGCCATGAATATCCAACACTCTGTCCAATCCTGGTCTTCCTTGGTAGCACAAACTATAATCACTAGTGCCACGCAAATACCTGAAAACCCGCTTCACTGTTGTCCAGTGCTCCTTCCCAGGTTTTGACATAAACCTGCTCAATACTCCCACTGCATGTGCAATGTCTGGTCTAGTACAGACCATTGCATACATCAGGCTACTCACTGCACTTGCATATGGAACCCGGGACATGTCCTCTTCCTCTTCTTGTGTCTTGGGACACTGTTCAGCAGATAACCTCACACCTACAGGAATAGGAACCTTCACCGGTTTACTATCCTGCATATTAAACCTCTGGAGTATTGTCTCGACATACTTCCTCTGGTTTAACCAGAGCTTCCTCTTTGACCGATCTCTTTTAATTTCCATGCCCAAAATATAGTTTGCAGCACCAAGATCTTTCATGTCGAATTTGGAGGACAATTGGGTCTTCAAATCCTGGATAATTTCTTTGTCATTTCCAACCAGCAACATATCATCCACATACAAGACCAGATAAATAATACGGTCACCAATTAATTTAAAATACACACAATGATCTGCTTTGCTTCTGGTGAAGCCAAGTCCCCGTATAAATGTATCAAATTTCTGGTACCACATCCTTGGTGACTGTTTTAACCCATACAGAAACTTCTTTAACTTGCATACCAGTTCTTTCTTACCCTTCACCGCAAAGCCTTCAGGTTACTTCATGTAGATTTCCTCTTCCAAATCCCCGTGAAGAAATGTTGTCTTCACATCCATCTGTTCTACCTCAAAATCAAAAGTAGCAGCAACAGATAAAAGTAATCTAATAGAAGTTACCTTGGCAACAGGAGAAAAAATATCACCAAAATCAGTTCCCGGCACCTGGGAATAACCTTTTGCTACCAACCGAGCTTTGTATTTCTCCACCTTTCCTTCTGAATTTGTCTTCTTCTTGAACACCCATTTGTTGCCAATGGGTTTCCTTCCAGCCGGAAACTCCACTAGATCCCAAGCCTCATTTTTGTGCAAAGATGCCATTTCATCGACCATGGCCTCTTTCCATAGTTTTCCATCCTTTGAATCCACTGCTTCCTTCACAGTTCTGGGATCATTATCAGTAACAGACAAAGAAAAATTTGAACTGAAAGCAGATGGACTATACCTTTCTGGCTGCCTTCTTTCTCTAACTGATCTTCTCACAGCCGGAGTTTGTGGCTCTTCATCTTCTGATTCCTCCTCTGTTGCAGAGTCTGATTCTTCCTCCTTTGGCTCAAACTCTATCTTCTCAGGTTCCTTTGGTTGGACTTCATGTTGAATAACATCTTTTACCTCTCTGAACAACACATCTCGGTTGTACACAACCTTCCGTGTGACTGGGTTCCAAAGCTTATAACCCTTTAAACCATCCTTATACCCAATAAAGATGCACTTTTCAGATTTACTATCCAACTTGGTTCTTTTCTCCTTTGGAACATGTACATATGCATCACATCCAAATACCCTTAGATGTGAAAGAGAGGGTTTCTTACCAGTCCATACTTCTTGTGGAGTCTTATCCTGCAACGCTGATGAAGGTGATCTGTTGATCAGGTAACGTGCAGTATCCACCGCCTCTGCCCAGAATTCCTGTCCTAACCCGGCACCACTGAGCATGCTTCTTGCCCTTTCCATCAACGTCTTGTTCATTCTTTTTGTGACTCCATTTTGCTGAGGTTTATATGGAGTAGTCTTCTGTCGTGCTATACCACACTTCTTACAAAATTCTTCGAACTCCTTGCTGCAAAATTCTCCACCATTATCTGTTCTCAGCACCTTTATCTTCTTCTCTGTCTGATTTTCCACCAGAGCCTTAAATTCTTTAAACCTGTCAAAGACTTCAGATTTCTTCTTAAGAAAATATATCCATGTATTCCTTGAGAAGTCATCTATGAATGATACATAGTACACAGACTTACCCAGTGATGGAACCTTCACAGGTCCAAACACATCACTGTGCACAAGCTCTAATATATGTTTCGTCCTCTTACCACCAGAGGGGAAACTCACCCGATTCTGCTTCCCATATACACAATTTTCACAGAAATCAAAATCCAAAGAGCTATTATTCATACCTTCTACCATACCTTTACCATAAAGTATTCGAAGGCCCTTCTCTCCAATATGTCCAAGCCTTTGATGCCACAACATGGTCTTCTCTCCAGAGACCACTAGATTCTCTACTCCATTTTCAGGAACCATAGAACTATTGCACCCATCAACAACAATGCTACCTTGCAGCTTGTACAGAGTTCCAATCCGAACTCCCGCCATTAATATCAGTGCTCCTCGAACCATCTTGCAGGTATCTTTCTCGAACACCGTCTTTACACCTACATCATCCAACTTGCTTACAGAAATCAGATTTCTGGCCAATGCAGGAATATGTAGAACACCCAGAAGTGTTCTAACCCTTCCACCTTGCAACTTCAACTTTACTTTTCCCCGACCAATGATTCTAGCCTTCCTATCATCTCCTAAGAAGACATCACCACCATCGTATTTCTCATACTCGTAGAACCACTCTCTATGGGGAGTGAAGTGAAAGGATGCACCTGAGTCAATCAACCATGCCTCATGATCTACATGTGTACTTGAAGAAGCCAAGTACACATCCCCACCTTCATCTGAGGTGGTTTTCGCCTCTGCAGAAGGAGCATCATCAGATCCCTTTCCTTTATCAGGAGCTTTAGATTTACAATCCCTTCTGAAGTGCCCTTCCTTTCCGCATTTCCAGCACACCACCTTTGTAGGTTTTCCTGGAGATTTAGATCTCCCTCTAGATTTAGATCTCCCACTCGATGACTTATTTTTGTTTATGTTCTGGGACCGTCCTCGTACAGACAAGGCATCACCATTCTGGTTGTACATATTTTTCCGTCTCATCTCCTCCGTCAGCAAGGCTGAGACTATTTCATCAAACTGCAAAGCAGTTGCATTGCTACCTATTGTAATAACCAGACTATCCCACGAATCTGGTAGAGAACACAACAGACTGATGCACTTATCTTCATCTGAAATTTTAATATCAACAGATAATAACTGACTTACCACAGTATTAAACGCATTCAGATGCTCTGTCACCAAGTCTCCATCTTTCATCCTCAGGTTATACAGCTTTTTCCGCAGGAACAGTTTATTCACCAGAGACTTAGATTGGTACAAAGTCCCTAACTTGACCCACAAAGCCTTTGTCGTAGCTTCCCCTGATACATTCAGCAATACTGAATCCGAGACACACAATCGTATTGTGCTCTTTGCCTTCCGATCCAACTTCTTCCATTCTTCATCGGTCACTCCCGATGGTTTAGTACCCGAATCTACCGCGATCCACTGATCTTTATCCACCAACAGATCCTCCATCTTGAGTTTCCACAACTCAAAATTCTGACCATTGAACTTCTCAATCTCTATCTTTCCACTGCTCGCCATCTTCTTTCACCACCAGAATCGATCTCGCAGATCTCCCACTGAACAGGGTCTACCACAGGCCCGAGCGAAACCCCTCGGCAACAAAGGCGTCCCCTTGAAGCCAAAACAACTCTGATACCAAATGTAGGTTTTAACCCTGTACAAAAATTACCTGCATACGAATTCTTAAACAAAGAAAATAAACAATGCAAGAGCATAACCCATAAAACACATATGCACAGAGATTTTTCCCTGGATCCCAAAACCGGGACTACCAGCTTGATTTTTCATTATATTCCTTTCAATGTTAAAATACATATTTATACATGCCGAAGCATCCAATACCATGGACCGAAAACCATCGCGTCCAATACCATGGACCGAAAACCATCGCGTCCAATACCATGGACCGAAAACCATCGCGTCCAAAAAACATGTGCGAAAATCATGCACAAAACCATAGGTGGGTCCGCCCAACCTAACATATGGTCCAAAACCAAAATTTTTCGGGGCGCTGCCCTGGACCCCATAAAGTGGGGTTACGGGTGCCCTTCAAACCCCCTATTAACTACATGGAAAGAATATAACACAACCCAACAGCCAAATGATCAGAACTTCATAACTTGAGCATATGAGATCGATCTGCAGTGATTCAAGTGGCGTTGGATTCAGAACGATGAGCACTATGATCTGATACTAGTTTCAAAAGATTTTGTGCACTTTAATTTTTGAGAAATTTATTTATCTTTGGATCATACCTCCCCACTAGGATCTTTTGGACTCCAAAAGTCTATTTTCTGCTAGTAAACAAAATGAGGAAAAAGCTCAAAACTTTCCAAGTCTATTAATGTTTTGTTTTCAATTGGTGCCTTCAAGCTCCAATCAAGGTACTCCACCTATCCTCTACGTGAAGTCATTACCTTCCTATCAAGAATCAAACCACATTTCTTAAAACCATACAGGAACAAAAACATCGATGGATGGAATCTGAAAATTCTCTTCAAACCCATATTTCATGGCTTAAACAACTTCATGTTGAAGTTCCATTGTTGAAGACAGATTTAAATTTCCATCTTGGAAAACATAAGCAATTCAATGCTTTCCATGCACTGATTCAACTTTGCTTTACTGTCCTCAAATTGTGCTTGTACACAAAGTACTCTTGCTGCAATAATTCAATGACACATTTGGCTTTGTCCACAAAAACATAGTAATTTCTTGTACAATATATATCAAAGATTTTATTCATAACAAGCTTCATCTTGAAACACTTGTATCAGTGACAACATGACATAACTGCAGACATATTGGACGACAAACATTGTTCATCCCAAAAAGTCCTCAAACAATTGGACTCATAAACAAGCCAACATACATGACATGCCAATGAAAAACATACTTGTTGCAAATAATGATTATTCTTGTTTCACTTTACAAAATACCCAAAACATGTAATGAACAACAAGTATTTACAATTTACAAAGCAACAAAATATATAAAACATTCTACCCAATCTTTGCCTCTCCTAGGCTTATGGGTTCTCTTTCTGCATCTATTATGCTTTGAAGGTTGCCTTAGGAACTACGCTAGTATCCTCTTTGCCACATGTTTCTTTCCTTGCATTGGATTGCACGACCTCTTTATCCTTCTTGGGACGAGGTTCTGGATGAAGTTTCCAACACCTTGCATTCCCATGCCCATTTATGTTAGAATGGGTACATAAATACTTTTGCTTGCCCATCGACAAGAAAATCTTCAAATTTGAGGGAGGTTCTTCATGCTTAATGCTAAGCATTTGGTCCATTATTTTGATCATCACTTTGCGTTTCTCACAATCAGTTGGGTCAGCTGCATTACAAAAAGTGCAAGGATACACGTCTCACAAATATTTAAAATTACCAACATTTGGAAAATTCCCATGACACGTATACCTATCCCTTGGGATGTAACTTTGATGATGAGGATTGGACGATGACATGCAAAGTCCTTTAAAACATTCATCTCTCTTGGGAGACAAATATCCATTATTACTCCCATCTTGGTGTGACATATCATCCTCTGATGATTTTTTTGCCTCAGAAAGCTTAGAACGCTCTCTAAACGCTCTATGACTATAACTCAATCCTTCATATCTTGGTCTCTCCTTTACCTTGATAGGATTGGTGATACCTTGGCTATTGATTCTGAGGTGTCCTCCTTCATAACCCATGCAAGCTAGCAACTTCATACCAATGCTTTTAATATGATGTTTAAAGGCTGCAAAATGTGTTATTAACATAAATTGCAGGATTTGAACTAGAGTCACTGATTACCTCCTTGGATTTTCCACTCGTATTTTCTGCTTCAGATGCTAATGACGAATTTGAAGATGCTGACAAAAATCACAAGCATCATTCTCCACATAGGGTCCATAGCATGTGTTTGGACCATGCCCACACATTGACTTCATCTTGGAGGAATTCTTTGCTGCTTCTGGAGTGGAAATCTCACCAAATTGTTCCTTAAGCACATGTTGAAACTAAAGGCGCATATCCCTCTTCTCCTCTTCAGCAATTCTTAGCAATCTCCCAATTCAACATTCTCCATTCGAAGAGACAAGTTAATATCCTATAGATCTTGGAGACTTTCTAGCTTCTTTCCCATCCCTGCATCTTGATTAGAACCAACTTTGATTCCAATTGATATGAAATTGGAGGAGAAGTTCTCCTTCCTAAAAATTGATCGTCCTTTGATGCTTTGCACGTAAAAATGGGTCTTATTATATCAACAAGTTTTATGGTCTCTTTAAGGATACTGAGTTAGTTTTCATGTGAACTTTAAACAAGCAACATATCATCATTTCACTCATAAAGGAATACATGAAAAGAGACAACACAAAAATTGGTGACGGAGTTCACCCCTCCTAGGCTACATCTTCGAGCTTGCTAACACAGCTAGACTGCTCCATAGATTTTAGTGATAAAAGAGTACATGAAATGTGTTGACAAATGAGTGGCTAGTTTCCCCTTCAAGGAAACATTCTCCTACAAATAACTCTCACTCTAAAAAGCATGACCATCTACAATCAGTCATGAAACAGTAAACAAGAAAAGGGCTCTCACGTCAAGACCCTGTACTCCATCTGAAAATGAGCATAAATGTACAACTCCACATTGAAGTACTAAAAAGAGATTTACTCAAAAAGACATAATGAGAAAAGAAAAATATGAGCTGCACCAAAGAAGTCACAACCACTGCAGATAACTTATGAAGGCTGGAAAACCCCTACAAGGTCCTCTCCATGCTCAAAACTCTTCAAAATTTGCTTCAAACCACTGATTTTCCATGCCACCCATAGACTCAAATTCTCAAAAAATATTTCTAGAAGTGCTCCATTCAGTAAACAGAGGCTTCCATTGGATTCAAAATGTCCAAAAACCCCTATTTGGGCTCTTCTTGGGTTGAAAAAGGCAAAAAACTCATCAAGTTAATACTCTCCCAAGTTTTTCCTGCTATTCGTCCTCCAAATTGGATCAACCTGCAAACTAAGCGACATTTTCGCCCTTTTATCTACTCAGGAGGCAACAAATTTTCCCGCAATTGGTGTAAATTATTACTTAGTTTAAATTCCCAATAAGCCCTTAGGTGCAAATCTAGGGCCACATGGGCACCATAAGCACAAGGGTTGAGCCAACAATCTGCCCCCGTCGGCCTTAGCACCTTTTACTCCGGGTTATTGGTTGCATGGGTTGATGTGGCTGGGGGTTGAGGGCTAATCCCCCATCCCCTCCTCTCCACACTTTCCACCGTCGGTTGCAGTCATATGCTGACCATAGGGCCGGGGGTCGGGGTTAAGAAACCGTCCCCACTGCTGAAGCCATGGATCCTCCGCCTCTGGTATATGTGGCACCATGGGACCGGGTCTAGGGTCAAACGCTTTGCTCTGCCCATTTAACACCCACCTAAGGTCACTTGTGCAACGATATGACTTGGGTTTAGGGCTTATAGCCCGCCCTCTCCGCCAACACCCTAGACACTCCGCGCATGGTCCGGTGGATGGATATGTGAACAAGGGTCACGGGATGGTCCCAGAGCCCTACCCTCGATTCACCGATGGTTATGTGGAGGTGTCGAAGACCAGGGGCCAAGGCTAATGCCTGACCCCTCTCCCCCATAGTGCAAATCATAGCTCTTTATCAATAACCCCACGCCATTATATGGTAAAAAAAATTGTTGGCATGTTGATGGAGGTCAGTGGTGGTCTATGGGAGGTCGTGGGTTCGATCTTGCTAAGGTCTGCGGGCCAGACCATAAAATTTTATCAAACCCTCAAGGTGCCATGTGGTGGCCTTTGGTTGGGCCACGTGGCAACCTCTAATTGGACCTCCAAAATTGACATCACCCAATCAAATGCGACCAAGTGGACAAATAACAAAGAGGCACTTGTCGAGCCCACATTGGACCCTCACCTGGTCATACACCGAGTCAGCATGTCAACATCAGCAGTACAAACTGCCCAGTCAGCATCTAGTCAACACACCTGCAAATTTTTTAGTTGTTGAGCCAAACAATTAAAACATCATAACATGAGCATACGATATCGGTTTTTAGTGATTCCAGTGGTATTAGATTTAGAACAATGAGCACTACAATCTGAAGCCAGTTTCGAAAGATTCTAGGCACTTTCATTTAGCAAAATTTGATCTCCGGATCATTAAGAAATCCAACACTCTAGAATTTGATGGGCTTCGAGTAGTATCAAAAATGAAAGGACACATCCTTGTCATATCCAAGACAAGTTTTAGACTTATTCCTAACAAATTCTTCCTAAGTTCTGATGATGGGCTTGGTATGTGCCGACTAAATTTATGCATTTGCATGCAAATATGCTCCTGAGATGGGCTCATTGATCTGATCAAATCCTAGCTGCTAATGAGAGTCAACTTTAGACTGAAAAATGAGATTATTCTAAACAAAAATAAGTTTGGAATGATTTGTGTTGTTGTAACTCATGTCGCTATAATTGTGACTTAGGCTGCAAAATATGAATGTTTTCTTGTGCATATTGTAGACAGTTTTGAATGTCACGGAGAGAGTGAGTCTTTACTGATTTGGATTGTGTTGTTAATAGCAGAGTTTATCAAAGTATTGAGGAACTCTAATACTTAACCAATTAGAGCCATAATAAGTACACCAATATTACAATCAACAATCAACTTGCAATAGTTCTTAAGGCAAGCAATGATTGAACTCTCCTCCATAAAAGATTGTTTTTAGTTTTCAAAACAATCACAACCTTACTTTCAATAAAGTCAATGTGCTTCAAAGGTATATATATACTCAACTCAATGTTCATGCACCATATCAATATATTTAGCCTACCATAAATGAATTCTCACTATAATAGCAGTCCCAACACACATATGGAAAGAACCATTGTACCATATTCACTTTCATATCATTCCATATAAAATATTATCTCTCCACCATACACACTTTATAAATATGAATGGCCCAATGCACTTCATGAATATGGATAACCATACACACTTCATGAATATGATTTACCATATCCCATAAGAGCTTCAACACATACCATAAACCACTTACATCACATACCATACTCAGTCAAACATTATGATGTGATTTACTTAAGTTTTGAAAAGTCACCTTGTTTGTTGCACTAGAGTTGGAAAGCTTCAACGTAGAGTGGTAGAAATGAGCCAACACATAGCATATATCAACCGTAATGTATCAACGCCATATGCACAACACTCATCGAACACAAGAGAACGCACCATAAAAACTGTCCATACGAAGCATTGAGTTTACCAAAATATTTCAACGCACCATATATAATGTAGGAATATGATACACAGTTTTCAATGCTTGAGAAATTAAGAAAGCGCCAGCCATAAAACTCGATCAATGAATTGTATGTAGATCATATATTAATTCACCAACGCAACATATATGAATTGATTCATATAAACCAACGATTCACATACAATGTTGAACCAACGCACCACAATGGCCATAAAAACTATAACGCATAAAGCATTCATGGTATTTACGTAGGAGATAAAATAGCTATAGCCAGAGCTATAAATGCACCAACACTTCACCGTATTCAAAACACATTCAACACAAACTCTTGAATGCAAAGTTCATACCTATCTCATCCATTAAATTGAAACAACCATAACACCATCTCCAAACTGTTCAAACAAATTTTCAATTGCTCAATATTTTGTATTCCTTGACCTACGTAACTGGTAGACTATCCAACCTGTAGATTTCAAAATATAGAGAAATTCTCAATCAAATAAATGAACCTGTCATTTACAGAAAGAATCATCCAACAACGCATATATCCAGGGCAGCGAATGTAGTGCAGGGAAGTCAGGTAACATAGGAAATACACAGATGGAAGCGTGGAGAACAACATACATAACGCTGAGGGAAGGAGCCTTTTTGTGTAAAGGAACAACAATGAAATAGGCCGCTACAACATAAATAATAAGCAAGAATGGCCACAACACAAGTGGCTCAATTTGGAGTACCATGTTAACTAATAGAAAATGATAAACAATGTATGAATCATAGAATGTTGAATACATTATTATTCACATAGATATACATTTGTAATACATCTTTCTAACCGTTGGTTTCATATTCCAAGGTCTCTTGGACTCCGGTAACTATTCACATTCCACCACACCAACTCTTAGCAGATGAGGTGTCCAACAATAGGCCCTGATATTCGTGCAATAAATTGGGAATCTTCCCTACTATTTATTTATCCCTGTGGAGCGATAAAAAGGTGTCTTGTGAACTCCTAATTACCTCACATTAATTATCAACCCAGGGACGACTTTTTATTTCAAGAGTGTACTCTGTCTGAGGCGGCTATTTACTTAAGAGTAATGTTTCGCAGTATAGTGCTTAAAACCCAAAAGTAAATGAAAGCTGGAAACAAAATCTAAAGCAAGAAACTGAAATGTTCTAAACTAAATCATTCATTCAAATAACCATCAATCGAGGATATAGTAGCAATAACTCATTCCTCTAGAAATTGATGAAGGAAAAGGAATTAGAGTATGGATCATGGATCTGGGAGCATAATAGCGTCTGATGTGTCTCACGACAGCCTTGATCCTCCTCCCACACTAAAACAGTAAATGCAAGAAAATGGAATGGAAATTAGAGCATGGACCAAAGATCTGGGAGCTAAGCAGCGGCTTGCTGACTCACTACAGCTTTAGACCTTCTCTCACACCAAAGCAATAAATGCAAGAAAAAGGAAATGGCAAAAAGCAGCGTGAAATGAAATGGACAGCAGTAAAATGAAACAGCAAGAAAGAAACTAAATCTCGCGAGTTCAACACTCTCAATTCTTGGCATCAACTTACATACAAAGAAAGAGCAATCTTTTGTAAATGGAACAGCAAATCATCATCCGTATGTACATGTTCTATACTACTATAGCAATCTGAGAATAACGAATGATATGATTACGTTTCTGAACAAAGTGATATTGTCTTCAAGCCTCGCAAATGCTTATTTTATATGAATCCAATGATGATAACATTTATACAAATATCTTGCTATGGAAATAGATGTAATTCAAATAGATTCACTTCGCGTAATACAGAGACATGAGTTAAAGAACTTATTCAGATTCAGATATTAAGTATAAAGCATAGTCTATCATATGAAAGATATATCAGATTGCTGAAACAATAGAAATAAGCAAACCAAACACAATTTACCGTATAACAATACAACGGCAAGTGTCCGTTGGAGCCGGGCCCGTAGCTTCCAATGGCACCGCCGTAACTTACTTCAGATGCAGGGACGAATTGAACACCAAATCCTTTATATTGATTGCATTAACAAAAGTATACAAAATCAGATCTCAACAAGACTCCATGATCAAAGTTGTTCTGAAACTTATAATTACAACAACAGTCGTTTCTTTTCCGTCCCCCCTCTCTGATCTTTAGTTTCATTTAAATAGAGAGATCAGAGAGCATAGATAATTACAACATGATTTGTTTTACAAAATTGGATTGATTCTAACCATTTGATCAACAAGAACAAGGCGGATTTGGGTTTGCAGCTAAGATTTGGAGGGCGGCCGCAACAGCAAATCTCAGAAAATCGTGCTCAAAGAACCCTGCGTTTCTCTCTGTACAAGCCTAATTTGGGAAAACTGTTCTTTATGAAGATAATTGGGCCCGTTCTGGACAAAACCCATGTTCCGGATTTTCCAAATTCGTCTTCATTTGCTCAGAATCTTAACCGCAAAATTGTCACTCCTTAAACCAGCGAATTTCTGAGTTGGCTGATTTAAAAATCAAATCTTCAATCTGGAAGTTACTTTGGAGGCTAAAAATGGTAAATAAGGTTACAACCAACTTATTAGAACTATCATTGGTAAAATAATGCATAATAATCAATTTATTAGAAATAAAGGAGAATAAATAATATTTATTCATGAGAGCATAAATAATTAATAAAATGGATTTAAATGATAAATTATAATAAATGGCATGATGAAGAATGGTAGAAATGGGTGAAATAAACGTTCACAAGTGACAATAATAATGGTATATGACAATCTTCAAGAGGATATTTTGGATAATGGACCTAGTTATCGGTGGATCAGTTTTGACCTGTAGAAGAAATGATCTCAAGGAACTGGAATATTCACCAAGTAACCTCTAGAAAAATGATAAAATATTGATTGCACTTGGCACAACAACTCTGCTCCAGTAAGGTCCTGGAATAGAAGTGAGGAGAGCGATGGTGGAACCCTAGCTAGGGTTTTCTGCAGTTATTCGAGCCATGGCGGTTAGCAGGCAGGGATCCCGGTTCCTGTGTAAACGGCAGTCATAGACGCACCATTCACGTTTTTCTCGGGTCTTGGTTATCTTACTCGCGGTCCCCCCTGTGCATTCTCTGGCGCACTGACCTATCCTACTTTTCCGCGAACGGTCCCCGTTTCGAACCCCGTCTCCACGGCGCTACCGACAGTTTGGGATGGAGGACGAGGAGCTTGTCGATTATGAAGCGGACCCCATGCCGCATCAAGCCATCTGGGCACACTCAAGGTCGCCTCTTCTGCTGCCGCGAAGCGTTGCACTTGGTTCATCGACGGGTGCACAGACTCAGCTTCCACATCTGTCCGCTTCTGGAAAAGACAAGGCGCCGGCTCTTCCTCCTGTGGATTCCTCGCCCCTCGACTGCCCTCCCCTCTCCCCTGCGACGGCTCACCTCTTGGGCACCTGCTTCCTCAACTCCCCTATCCCTGATGTCCCTCCGCATTATCTCGCTCGACCGGTTACTGCTCCGCCCCCTCCGCTTTCGCTCCCTCCGCCCCCTCCCCCATCGAGCTCTCACTCTCCTTCCGTATCTTTTATGCCGCTGGCGCAGCATCATTCCACTTTTCCCCCCGCATCGCTCATCCCTGGTACCAGCCACACCTCTCCCCGCACTCCGATTCTCTCCGGGGCTTTCAACACCCCGTCTCTGCCGGTACGCTCCGCAGCTTCCGCCCAGCACAGCACCTCGGACCCGTGCCGAAATTCTCTAAGGGGATTTCCTTTTGGCAGACGCTCAGAGAAAGTTCCACAGGGTCGCTGTCACCGCTCTATCGACCCGGATTATATCATCAACATCGGGCCGGAAGCTCCTCTTCCGGACGTTATGGACGCCGCCAACAAAGTTCTGGTTGGTAGAGTTCGTGGCCGAACATACTCTGCAGCGCGACTTAAACTTTGGGTGGAAGAAATTTGGGGACCCTACTTCAAAGAACTCCCAGAGGTAATGGTGCTCACTAGAGGCTGGTTCGCCCTCCATTTTCAAAAGCCGGCATACACTCAGTGGGTTCTATCCCAATTTTGGCACATTGAGCTCGCCCCGGTCTTACTCAAGCGATGGGATCCCCTATTCGATCCTGAACGTGAAAAATTGGGGGAAGGACCCATTTGGGTGCGTCTGCCGGGACTACCATGGCAATTCTGGAACCTGTACACCTTCAAATTAATTGGGGACACTCTGGGTACCTACCTGGAGCACGACAGGTCATATGAGAAGACTGGAAATAGGACTATGGCTAGAATTCTAGTCCATATGGATATCAGGCCCGGCTTGGTGGAAAAAATTACACTGCATCACAACCACGTCTCACGCAAGCAGCCTCTAGATTACGAAGGTGTTCCTTACCGCTGTCGCAGGTGCCACAAAGTTGGCCACCTCTACAAGGATTGCCCTTTGATCTTGAAGGTTAATACTGAGGAAGCTAAAGGAATTCGCCAGCCGGCCACTGATATACAACATGAGGGAAACAACATCCCTATGGAGCAAGCGCAGAACCATCAGGCGAACCCTTCCATGAAGAAAGGGGACAGCGTATCAAAAGCGGCACGCAAGAAGGACCTGGCTGCTTCAGGACCGCCGAGGACACGCTCAAAGACTGCTGTCAATGCTTCTCAACCTGCGGCGACTGCACTCTCTCGACCGGGTAATGATTCCATTCCTACTTTCACACAGTCTTTTTCTATGAACATGCATTCTCTCGTTCATTCATCTGTTCATGATCCTCTTTCGGCAAATGCGTCTATTCCTTCCATTCTCTGTACCATTGCCCCTCCGCCACCCACCTTCTCCACCACCCCTCCCTCTCATAATCCTATATTGGGTGGCATGGACACCCCATCCTCTCCGGGTGCATCCGGCTCACACCACTATCATCTTAGACCTCGCGCCCGCCCCTGCACCTTGGGTCTGGGATCTTCCCCTGGACGCCACTTTAAACTAAAGCGTGGTCGACCCTCTCATTTATCTTCGGCAAAGCTACACACTGTTGCTGATGTCGCCAAGGGGCGCCAGGTTACTATTGAACGGGCACTTAGAGCAATCGAGCCCTTGACCTGTGGTGATCCATGATCTGGCTCTCCTTCAACTGCAGGGGATTAGCCAACCCCAAAAAGCGTGTGGCTCTGAAGAGACTTCTTCTAGTCTCTCGATGTGACATCATTTTCCTCCAAGAAACTCTTTGCTCGGCTGAGTCGGCGGTGCGTTACTTGCAATCCCTGCTCCCTGGTTGGACCCTGCATGGACTCGATGCGTGTGGGAGATCTGGTGGACTTCTCATAGGTATCAACTCTCGGAATGTTAGACCCCTTTCGGCCTGGGGGGGCAGCGGTTTTCTTGGCATGGACATTATCCTAGGTGAACTGGGTTTACCAATCAGGATCATCAATATTTATGGGCCAAATCAGAATCGTCTTCCTTTCTAGCAAGAATTTCTCAATGGAGGCCACATTACTCAGCATACCATATTGGGGGGGGATTTCAATTTTTCTCTGGGTGCTGGTGAGTCCTGGGGTCATAATGCCCAGTGTGATCCCATTGTGGATCAAATGCAATTGCTCCTCGACTCACACCATATTGTGGACATCCCCATGAACAAGAAACTACCTACTTGGCACAATCAGCGTACTGGTGAGGCTGCTCTGGGGCGGCGGCTGGACAGATTTATGATGCATCAGGAACTCATACAGATTTGCCCTCTATACAGACAATGGGTGGGATCTGGGGGGCTATCTGACCACCATCCGATATTCCTACAGATCAGTCAGCATAACTCGAAGCCTCGGTCTCCATTTAAATTCTTTGCCGGGCACCTAAAAGAACCGGATTATATCAAGATGGTCTCGGACTTCTGGACAACTCAGCCCCCTTTACGAGAACGGAGAAAAGCCTCTGACTTTTGTGAGAGACTCAGAAAACTCACAGGCTTAACTGAGCACTGGGCGAAATCAAAGAGGCACAGGGATGAACAGACTCTGCTAGATACCGAAGCACAGATTGCCTCATTGACTGATGAGAAGGGGGAGGGTTATCTCTCGGATGCCACAAAAACCTCCCTACAACAATTGCTTGAGGTCAAAGCAAAAATTCTACAAGAAAAGGAGGAGCAGTGGAGACTTAAAAGCAGAGCCATCTGGCTCAAAGAAGGGGACTGTAATACTAAATTCTTTCATAACATGGCTAATGGCAGAAAGGCTACAAATACCATCTGGAGACTTCCATTGGAAACAGGAGGTTGGGCCAACACTCACCAACAACTGGCAGGTATAGGGGTCTCACATTTCAAGAGGCTCTTTACGGCTCCAAATGATATAATCCTTCCAGACATCATTAGAGTTGCAGAAAAATTCCCTCGGTTTGTTGAACAGGATGACATTGGAGACCTTACAAATCCTGTCTCTGCACAAGAACTGGAAGGTACCCTTAAATGGTTCAAGCGAGACAAGAGCCCGGGACCGGATGGCTGGCCTGTTGAATTCTACCTGGCTTTCTATGAACTGCTGGGAGAGGATCTTTTAGCGGTTGTTGAGGAAAGCCGGATCTCGGGACACATCCACCCTCCTATGAACCAGACCTTCATAGCCTTGATCCCCAAATCCGATGATCCAACATCCTTCAATGATTTTTGGCCTATATCCCTCTGTAATTGCCTCTATAAAATTATTGCCAAGATCATTGCAAATCGTATCAAGCCGATCCTCTCCTCCCATATATCTGCTGAACAATTCGCTTTTCTTCAAAACCGCCATATTCAAGAGGCTATTGGTGCTGCCCAGGAAACATTACACTCTATCAAGTTGAAGAACCTTAAAGGAGTTTCCTTAAAAATTGACCTTTCAAAGGCTTTTGATAAGGTCAACTGGCTATATCTGAAAATGATACTCACCCATCTTGGCTTTCCTCATATGTTTATCAATTGGATCATGGGATGTGTATCCTCTGTCTCTTTCGCTATTCTAATAAATGGCGCTGCCTCTGATCGATTCTTCATCAACAGAGGTATCCGGCAAGGATGTCCTCTTTCTCCACTACTCTTTCTTATAGTTATGGAGGGACTGAGTAGGCTCATTGTGGATGCAAAGCGGAATGGGGAGCTGTGCGGCATCAAGATTACTGATCAATACACCATAACACACTTATTATTTGTAGACGACATTCTTATCTTCCTCAATGGCAGCATCAGAGATAGTATTGCCCTATATAATATTCTCCTTCTATTCTGTAAAGCCACGGGCATGGAGATAAATAGGGACAAGTCCACCAGATCAGTGACGAGATGTACACAACAGGAATCCTTATTGGCTGAACAATTTTTCCCATATCTGGAAAATAACCTTTTAGAAGGCATTAAATATCTTGGCTTCAGATTAAGACCGGATGGATATAAAACGGAACACTGGGCTTGGCTAGTCAACAAAATTGAAAAAAGGATCACAGGCTGGCACCATCGTTTTCTATCCAAAGCAGGCAGACTACAGTTGATCAAGTCAGTTCTGGAGGCCACTCCGGTGTATTGGATGTCCCTCACTTGGATTCCAAAGGGCATCTTACAAAAAATTCAACAACTCTGTTACAGATTCCTATGGAATGGAAATAAAAAGGGTAGGGTTTTTGCTTGGACAAGTTGGTCTATTGTATCCATGCCAAAGAAATGGGGTGGTTGGGGACTTAAATCCCTCACTGATTTTGCTCTTGCCTTAACAGCAAAACAGGGCTGGTCTCTTCTTAAGATGGATAGTTTATGGGCTGAAGTCATTCACTATAAATACATCTGGCCATCCAACATCATTGATTGGTTCCGCAGACCCTCATGGAACCAGCAGAGTGTTTCAGCTATTTGGAGAGCTACCCTCAAAGCTCTGCCTCTCATTAAGGATAATCTGTTATGGAAAATTGGGAATGGTACTCAAGTTCGAATTGGGCGTGATCCATGGACTGGGTCTGGGAACGCACACCTTTTGCCGGACGACCTTATCCGTCACCTCAATGATCGGGGCATCAAATATCTGGCTCAAGTTGGGGATCCACACAGATCCACCATTTTCTCTCAGGCATGGGTCATGGACCCACTGTGGCAGCTGACCGATGATTGGTCTGATAATTGGCAAAGATACACTCAGGCACTCACAGAATCTCATATCAAGTTACATGAGATGGATGATGAGCTTATATGGGCACCGGCCAAATCTGGCTCTTACGCTCCTAAGCTTGGATACATTAAGCTCATTGAAGACAGACAGCCTGAAACCCTCAATAGCTGGTGGTCGGATATCTGGAAGCTACACGCTCAGCCTAGGACCAGACTATTATTGTGGAATATTTTGGCAAATAAAATACCTACTGGGGAGAACCTTAAAAAAAGAGCATTCGCGGGTCCGAACTGGTGTGTTCTGTGCAGAAAGGCGGAGGAATCTACAATACATCTCTTTATGACTTGCGAGACCACTGGTATGATCTGGCAGCAGGTTACCCAGTCCCTCAATATCCCCACTGTCTGGCAGGCAAATGACTTACTAGCTGCCTGGGCGCACTGGTGGTCTGCTGTGCCCTCGGAAAAGGCTAGGAACCTCCCTCTTGTTGTGTCTTGGTATATTTGGATAAATCGCAACAATATTATATTCGAGCAGGGCAGGGTAAACTGGCAGCTCCTCTCGCCCACCATTTGCGCTGCCTACTCAGAAATCCCTTTTGAGTCGAAACCAAATCCTCCCAGGCATATTGTGCCCGAAATCATCAACAGAGAGATACCTTGGGCTTATTTTGATGGGGCCGCATCGGAACGCGGTTGTGGCGGGGGTATTCTTTTTCATGTTACAGACTCACATTTTTTCCACCTGAGATTGGGACTCGGGAGGGGCACCAATAATCATGCAGAGCTTATCACTCTGAGACATCTACTATACTTTGCACTATCTAAACATTATCGACAAATTCAAATTTTTGGAGACTCAAAGATAGTGATTGACTGGGCCAATAATAATTCTGTCTGTCACACTTATTCTTTGAAACATATCTTGGAAGAAATTGTTTTTCTCAAAACATTTTTTGACCGGATCACTGTTTCTCATATCTACAGGGAAAGAAATTCAACTGCTGACCGGCTCTCGAAAGAAGCGGCGGATCGGCCTTTAGGTGATTGGATGATTGAAGAATACAGTCCAGATGGGATGCACAGGTTTTATCATCGTCCGTATATTGATGGTCTCCAACTTGGGGGAGGCTTCCCCATCTAAATTTTTTTGGATATACAGAACATTTTGTACATATCGGCTTTACATGACAGTCACTGTTATTTTTGTTTTCAGTACATGACCGGAGGTCATACCTCACTCTTTGCTTCTCTACTGAACTCTAAGTTATATTTCTGTTTATATTGTATGGATACAGTCCTTTCGTATCCAAGAGACACCTACTGAATGTATTTTTTGTAACATTTCAGAACTGTGGTCGATACCACACATATGCATATGCCTTGGCATCTACAACATGTAATCTCTATTACTTCTTCATAATAGAAATTACGAACTCTATTTTCCCCGGAAAAAATAATGGTATATTAACGACTCTACACACCCCCACACTCAATATATTGCATGTCCTCATGCAACGAAAACTGAATATATTGCATGTCCTCATGCAACCCAAAGACAAAAACCCATGTGTTAACCAAGCAATAAAAAAATATGTTCATCTCAGCTCATGAAATGGATAGAACAAATGAATTCTTCCTTAATTAATGAATATTCACTTTTGGTAATCTTGATGAAGGCATAACAATTTTTACATTGACATTCAATTATATGTATATATGAAGTTGCAACAAAATATGATATATGTAACAGCAAACTTCATGAACCATTTTCTCAAAAACTTACAAACCAGCTTTTGTTGAAATTTGGCAAGTAAATTTATAATATATGAATGCCTTTATGATCCAAGAATCAGATTGTTTTGATGCATGGATCATGAGATATAAACAAAATGGCTGTAGGTGAGAGTGCATGATTTCCGAAATTTTATGAACCAATTTATCTTGAATTTATCTAGATATGTGAATTTTAATAGTATGTCTGTGTTTCCTAGAGATCACAAGAATTGAGTTCATAGGTTTTGAAAATATCAGGGAAATCAATTTCTATACTGAAATTGTATGCCTTAAAAGAAAATAGAAAACATCCATCATGCGTAGCAATTCCTCCCCCTCTTTGAAAAATTAGCATGCCCTCATGCGATGCTAGAAAACAAATAGAGGTGGTTGCTATCAGCTGTTGAATTCTATGCTTGGTGTAAAACAACATGAAATAAGGGAGGTGTTGAGAGTGAATAAGAATAGCAATGGATGTTAAAGAATATGAATGACATGGTCATAAGAAAGAAATGAAGGAACACTCCCCCATACTCGGAAATGATATGCTGCTGAAAAAGGGAAAGTGGTAAAGATGTGGAATGAAGGATGACAAATAATGCTCAAAATGGATTTTCAGTAGATTCTCCTAAATTTATAATAAATTAGAAAACTATGCAATTTTACCTCGAGTTTTACCTCCAAAAAATGTGGAATGACATATAAATACTGGCAGTTGTTGAAGCTGATGTAGGCAGAGTTGGTGCTGAAAGTGATGCAAAAGGTGGAATCCAGGTAAGCACATAATGTCTGAAGAGTTGTTCATGTTCGCAAGTTGCTCGAGCCGCGTCTGTTAGTTGCAATAGTGTGGTCATGCTGTGAATAGAATTTTGCCCATACTTGTTGTTTTCCTGTAAACAAAGCACTATTTTGCATACAATGTGCTTGAATCCATAGTGTTAGCTTTGAATATCAACAGATAAGATGCATGCAAAATTGCAATTAGAAAAACTCAAATCAACAAGGTATGGCAAAGTGCAGTAATCATATCGCATGCAATCCCATAATGCATACATTCCCCCCTCCAATTGGAAAATGGGTTCCATAACCATAAAGCATATGAAAGGGGTGGTGCTGACGGCAAGGCAATGGAATGAACAATATATCAGTAAGGGAGGCAGAGTACACTTATCAATGATAGGACGGTGAAAGTTATGGTTATTTTGAGAGCAAAGTGTGTAAAGATAGTTATGAATAAGAGATAGGACGCTTTGGAGTGATGATAGTTTATGCAAAACGAAAAAGGACAACAATATGCTAAAAAGATGCTTTGCTGACGGTATTCTAGCTGAAAATGATGTGATTGATCATAAAACAATTTCTCATGCATAAAGGTTCAAACAGGGAAAAAGTTAAGGAAATAACTTCTCTGATAAAAGGAAAATAAGAAAAGGGTATTATAATAATAATTGACGATAAGATATAACTTCAATACCATAAGCAGAGCCACTGCTGCCAGCAGGCGTCCATAGCCTCGGCAGGGTTGCTTTTTAATCCATATGAGCCAGAATCCTCAATTTATAACTAGAGAATTTCAGTGTTGTTCTACAGAAGAGATCAATGTGCTGGCATGGTAACCAGATAACCACACTGCCATTCACTAGGATGTAGCAAAAGTGATCAAGCCGGCTCGTGATGAGACCTCTTGTTCCAAGGATAATTTGGCTATCCAATGGATCATAACCTTGGTGTGGTGGCCATAATGGGAATGTCACTTTGTTACAGCCTTATGAACATGGTAGGCTGGCTCGTAATAAGACCCCCTATCCTCCATCTGCGAACAAAATTTTGTTGTTATTACACATTTTTATGATAAAAAGAGGGAGGCTCAGTACTCCTTAAGAGCAGGGATGGCGGAAGAAGTTGAACATGTCAATATAAAAAAATATACCCATAATCTCATTTATTACAGACAGAGAAGATTATAACCAGGAAGGGTGGAACCAGCATGGTATTAAGATGATCAATCAATATCATGTACAGCAAAAAACAATGCAGTAAAGTAATATATAAATAATTGTGTCCCTTTTTGAAAAGAATCTAACATCAAGGAGTTGTCCTGTTAAAGATCATAACGTAAATGATAATACTTGCTTCAAAAGAATCCATAATTCTTGTCCTCATAAAAATAGTGTACTTCATGCCATGAAAGAGAATCAGGAGAATGTGGTTGAGCTGACTATGAATAATCCCACAAGAGAAAGGAAAGGGTTGCCCTCAAAAATATTCCCAAAGTGTTGCTCTTTTGAATGAACAGCAAAAACACTCACAAAGCGGTGTTTTGTGTAAGGAACATCAAAGAAAATGCACAAAAAAAAAAAACAAAAATACATACAAAAAACGTGAAAATGCAAATGTCGTTCGAAAAATCCCAAATGCTGTTTCTTCTGAGAAAGGAACAACAGAGACACTCAAATGTTGTTCTTTTTCGCAAAGGATGAGCAAAAACACACAAGTGTTGTTCCTTTTCGCAAAGGAACAGCAAAAACATGCACGTGCTGTTCCTTTTCGCAAAGGAACAGCAAAAAAACACGCAAGTGCTGTTCCTTTTTGAAAAGGAACAACAAAATCACACAAATGCTGTTCCATTTCGAAAAGGAACAGCAAAAACACACAAATGTTGTTCCATTTCGAAAAGGAACAACAAAAACACGCAAGTGTTGTTCCTTTTCGAAAAGGAACAGCAAAATCACACAAATGTTGTTCCATTTCGAAAAGGAACAGCAAAATCACACAAATGCTGTTCCATTTCGAAAATGAACAGCAAAATCACACAAATGCTGTTCCATTTCGAAAAGGAACGGCAAAAACACACAAATGCTGTTCCATTTCGAAAAGGAACGGCAAAAACACACAAATGCTGTTCCATTTCGAAAAGGAACGGCAAAAACACACAAATGCTGTTCCATTTCGAAAAGGAACAGCAAAAACACACAAATGCTGTTCCATTTCGAAAAGGAACAGCAAAAACACGCAAGTGCTGTTCCATTTCGAAAAGGAACAGCAAAATCACACAAATGTTGTTCCATTTCGAAAGGAACAGCAAAAATAGCAAAAACACGCAAAGAATGAATTAGCTGTTCACTGCATTGATGCTGAGGATGAGTTGCACTTTGAATGAAGCAACACCTGAAACACAAAATATAAAAGAAATTAGAAAAAAACAACATTTTATTTAAAAACAATATGTAAAATAAATTGAGTTGCAACAGCTATGATGTTATGTCAAAAAAATGATCTATTCGAAAAATGTTTTGGCAGCAAAGACATGACATGAATCTTCAAATGGAAATCAATTCTTCATTTGTTCTATTATGAATCCGTTGGGTAATGATTTGGATAAAATTCCTTTGTTTTATAAAAATTTCTTTGAAAAGTCACTCGTCCATAAATTGACCTTCTTTATTTTCCCAGGACCTGCAAAAAACGAGTGTCTACCTGCAATAAAACATTCAATCATGGAGAAAGAGAGGTGATCGGGCTCCCCTAATCCAAGAATTATGCAAAAAATAACAAGTAGTTACTCTGTTATAACAAATCCATAGAGAAAATAACAAAGTAAAATTTATTTGTTACCTGCGGGAGAGCAGTGGTCGACCATACTAACCAGCAGTGTTTTAATCACAACTTCTTTGTTTTTCGTCCAAATTGAGTGATTCCAAAGCCAAATGAGAGCTAAATCAAAGTTTTATCTCCAGTAGAAACAGGTTTTAAAAATTCAATCATATGATATGTCAAATTTGTTTAGAACAACCTGCATAATAGAGTCATTTTCGATTACCCGGCTTAGACCAACAGTTGATATTTCAAGCATAACTTTTTCGTTTGATGTCAGATTCGAATGATTCAAATTGGAAATGAAAATAGATTCATTTATTGATCTCCAATAGAAACAGGTTTTGAAGACAAGAAGAATTGATAGGTCAAATACTTTAAGGAACAGCTGGAAAGACATAGTTTTAAGGGTGCTGATTTACGATAGACAGTCAGTATTTTGATCATAACTTCCCCATACGATATCGAAAATGAGTGATTCCAATTGCATTGTAAACTAGATTCATAGGGGAACCTACCATAGAAACAGGTTTTAAAAATTCATTCATTTGGGCCTCCAAAAACTGACTGTCCCAACTCTGTTCCTGTGCTGCCTGCTAGACATCCGGTCAATGTTTTGGCTCTAACTTTTTCGTTTCAAATCCAAATTGAGTGATTCAAATTGGATTGGAAAGTAGACATCAAGGGCTACTTAGGATTGAAACAGGTTTTAAAAATATTCATTTTTGGTCCCTCAAAACATGACTGTCCCGACTGTTTTTCCAGAAAGTTCATCAAGCCCGCAAGCCAAAAAAAATGAAATTCAAGCATTTTTTCAAATTGGTGATAAAAATGAAAATGAGTGTTTGTAGAACTTACTATTTCAATTATGATTCATCCACATACACAAATTATAAAAAAATTATCACCGATGTTGATTTGCATAACATGTTGCAACAAAAACCCTAGTTTTACATGGAAAAACAAAAGGCATTTATTTATTCCCTTATTTATTTTATTTTCTTTTCTCCACTATCCTACTCTTCTTTGAGAATCGAATATGTTTATGTATAAGAGTATTTCCAGTGGAACCATTTTAGAAATAAGGCCTCTTGTATGCACATACCCAAATTTGAAAAATACATGTTGATAAAAATTAGGGTATGAGAAGCCAACTTCCCTTGAAAAGATGGAGTCAAAAATTGTTGAAGTATGGAGCAATGTTGCAAACAAGTGATGGAGTGAAACCAACCTTCAATGTATGCGTTACTTTGTTGATTTCTCATATCCATCAAATCATGAAGTCCTTGGTCTTTTAAAATAATTTGTTGATGCATCCTACAAGAAACCTCATTTTCTTCCATAGCTTCTACAATTTTTGCATTTGAAACATTCTGAATCTCATTGTAGGTTTTCTCTAATAACACATGTGAGATAGAATGGGTGGGAAGGGTGGGTAAACTTGCCAGCTCAACATTGTAAGCATGTTGTACCGGTTTATTATGGTGAGGGTGTGGAATTAGTTGAGCAGGAAAATGTGTAAAGAATGGAGCATTTTGATGATGTGGCTAATTGGGTTGTGTGAATGGTTTTGATGGGCAAGCAAGGTGTTGTGAAAGAGCTGGTGGAGAATATGGAGAATTTGCTTGTGCTACAAGATGAGGGAGAGTAGTCATGCCATCATAAGATGAACCGTGCCCCACTTGTAAACAAGATAGGTGGTTAAATTGAAATTGACATGGCTGCCCTAACACATTAGTATTCCATAATGGATTATGCAAGTAAGAAAGTGGAGAGGGAGTGTTTTGAACCATACCTGTAGGCCATGATTTCCGTGGTTTTGACCTTGTTGCAGCTTCCTCATTTCTTTGATATGCTACTTCCATCGTAGATAAGGAAGAGTAACCATCTACGGTATGCTCCTTTCGGTCATGAGGGCAAAACACCTCATCAAATTCTTCATTTTTATGAACCTGCAAAACATCCAATTTTGCATTTAGAGAGCTAATAAAATCAACTTTAAGATTTTCAAATAAAACATTGATTTCAGCTCTTATGTCTCCTATTCTTGTAGCAGATTTGGAAAACAAAGAAAAAACATCTCTAGAATTCTTACCAGCCTTAGAGATTCCTCTTGAATACCTTATGCACAACTCACAAACATCATCATATGATAACTGAAAAACATCACCTTTTCCTATCAGATTTAAAAGTTCTAAAAATTCATCTTTGATTCCTTTAAGGAGGAGTGTTTTTAAGATCTCTTTTTCCAAATGCTTATGCTTTGATTTTTGAAGGTTGTAATGAAATCGATCTACATAGTCCTCCAAACTTTCATCTTCCCCTTGTATCATATCGAAAATATCTTCATTGGCTTTGCAATAGTCTTGGTACTTCTTCAAGAATATGTTCTTCATGTCCTCCCATGATTGGATGCAATTCCCACCTAGGCTCATGAACCATCGGAGAGCTGCTCCTTTTAGAGTAAGAGGAAACACTTTCAATTTTTGATCATTTGTACGATAATCATATCCTCTACAAAGTATTTCAAACTCAAACAAAAATGTATGTGGATCTTCATTTGCTAAACCATGAAAATTTGGTAAAGATGGGGGAATTATGTGCATTTGTGTCACTCCTAGATCTTTGATAGGAAATTCAAAAGAAGAAACGTGAGCCATTTCTTACCATAATATATGATGTTCTTCATGTGTTTCTTCAAGGCTCCTTCTTCAAATGTTCCTGTCAATTAGTTAGTGAAATGGGTGGTGCTTACATCACCACTTAAGCGAAATCATGTGATTCATTTTTTTTTAAATTTCTATTTTTCCTAATAATTCACACAAAAATTCAAACATCTATTTCTACTCTAGGTTCTTTAACAGTCCTGCTGGAAAGCGGACGGGGGAGCAGGGCTTTTACATGCTCCGTACGCAGGTTCTTACCTTCCGTTTTTAAGATCCAACTCTTCCCTAGCAGGAAGTCATCAAATTCACACTACTCTTTAGAAATGGCTACACTCTCCCCGGCAACGGCGCCAAAATGTGGAGTGATAAAAAGGTGTCTTGTGAACTCCTAATTACCTCACATTAATTATCAACCCAGGGACGACTTTTTATTTCAAGAGTGTACTCTGTCTGAGGCGGCTATTTACTTAAGAGTAATGTTTCGCAGTATAGTGCTTAAAACCCAAAAGTAAATGAAAGCTAGAAACAAAATCTAAAGCAAGAAACTGAAATGTTCTAAACTAAATCATTCATTCAAATAACCATCAATCGAGGATATAGTAGCAATAACTCATTCCTCTAGAAATTGATGAAGGAAAAGGAATTAGAGTATGGATCATGGATCTGGGAGCATAATAGCGTCTGCTGTGTCTCACGACAGCCTTGATCCTCCTCCCACACTAAAACAGTGAATGCAAGAAAATGGAATGGAAATTAGAGCATGGACCAAAGATCTGGGAGCTAAGCAGCGGCTTGCTGACTCACTACAGCTTTAGACCTTCTCTCACACCAAAGCAATAAATGCAAGAAAAAGGAAATGGCAAAAAGCAGCGTGAAATGAAATGGACAGCAGTAAAATGAAACAGCAAGAAAGAAACTAAATCTCGCGAGTTCAACACTCTCAATTCTTGGCATCAACTTACATACAAAGAAAGAGCAATCTTTTGTAAATGGAATAGCAAATCATCATCCGTATGTACATGTTCTATACTACTATAGCAATCTGAGAATAACGAATGATATGATTACGTTTCTGAACAAAGTGATATTGTCTTCAAGCCTCGCAAATGCTTATTTTATATGAATCCAATGATGATAACATTTATACAAATATCTTGCTATGGAAATAGATGTAATTCAAATAGATTCACTTCGCGTAATACAGAGACATGAGTTAAAGAACTTATTCAGATTCAGATATTAAGTATAAAGCATAGTCTATCATATGAAAGATATATCAGATTGCTGAAACAATAGAAATAAGCAAACCAAACACAATTTACCGTATAACAATACAACGGCAAGTGTCCGTCGGAGCCGGGCCCGTAGCTTCCAATGGCACCGCCGTAACTTACTTCAGATGCAGGGACGAATTGAACACCAAATCCTTTATATTGATTGCATTAACAAAAGTATACAAAATCAGATCTCAACAAGACTCCATGATCAAAGTTGTTCTGAAACTTATAATTACAACAACAGTCGTCCTCTTCCGTCCCCCCTCTCTGATCTTTAGTTTCATTTAAATAGAGAGATCAGAGAGCATAGATAATTACAACATGATTTGTTTTACAAAATTGGATTGATTCTAACCATTTGATCAACAAGAACAAGGCGGATTTGGGTTTGCAGCTAAGATTTGGAGGGCGGCCGCAACAGCAAATCTCAGAAAATCGTGCTCAAAGAACCCTGCGTTTCTCCCTGTACAAGCCGAATTTGGGCAAACTGTTCTTTATGAAGATAATTGGGCCCGTTCTGGACAAAACCCATGTTCCGGATTTTCCAAATTCGTCTTCATTTGCTCAGAATCTTAACCGTAAAATTGTCACTCCTTAAACCAGCGAATTTCTGAGTTGGCTGATTTAAAAATCAAATCTTCAATCTGGAAGTTACTTTGGAGGCTAAAAATGGTAAATAAGGTTACAACCAACTTATTAGAACTATCATTGGTAAAATAATGCATAATAATCAATTTATTAGAAATAAAGGAGAATAAATAATATTTATTCATGAGAGCATAAATAATTAATAAAATGGATTTAAATGATAAATTATAATAAATGGCATGATGAAGAATGGTAGAAATGGGTGAAATAAACGTTCACAAGTGACAATAATAATGGTATATTAACGACTCTACAATCCCAATAATGATAAACTTAGGCTTTTATTTAATGCCAATTTTTACCTTGCACCTTTTGATAGGCTTGGAATAATTTGCGAACACTAGTTCTAAACCTACTGCAACACACTCTCCTTTTGTACCAGGTATCTAAAAGTTCTTTCGGTCATCTTCTTCTTCGTATTCCTCTATGTCGTTGTAGAATTGCATGAATTATTTGACCTTTTGATAGTATCTATGTGCGATACACAAGGGTACTAACTTCTGTTCAGTTTGAATTCTGGTCTAAAAATATTTCGTTTCCCAGTCTTCAAAGATATAACTACTTGAGGATCATCCAATTCAAATCTAAAAGTCACCTTGAATTTTTGAGATATTTTTGCCTGATCTATTGTTCCTATGTGCACCTCCAACTCTGTATACTAGTTTCTAGGGATGGTATCTATTATCACTCCAATATTTTTCAAGAATTGATTAGAAAGAAATGATCGGAGGTAACCACAAACCTACTTTGGAGATTATGACCTAGCCTTCTTAATTCTCAGAGAGGGCTCTATCTTTATGATTTAACTTTGTTTAGTTATTTGATTTTAGGCTAGTTATGATTATACTTGGGTTTTGATTTGGATTTGGTAGTGGGATCACTTACTTAGATGAAAAGAGAGATGTCTTTTACCATTGGGCTATGGGGTCAAATATCAAACAAACATGACTGAATCAAGTTCTAAAAATAGTGTCTACAAGGCAAGATAGCAGAGTTACTTCAGATCTCAAGGCTGGATGGTGAAGTGGTTTTCAATCGGATCCAAAGAGCGATTAAGGGTTCCTTGGGCCGGATTATGAAGAAAGTGAAAGAGGTCAACCGGGATGGGAGAGAAATTAAGGATTCTCAGATTCGGATATCAGAAGAAAACATGGAAATGATCAACTGTTCAAGACAGAGTGTACTTAAACAAACTCTAACATAAATTTCCAGTTAATTCATTCATACTTTAGATAACACTTAAGTTTGTGAAAAACATAAGAAAATAACAAATTTGACAAAGAAAATACTTCATTGTAATAGCTCAACACATGAATCCTGTAATGCAATCTCTTTATTACTTGGTCAAATCTGCTAACTTGAAAAATTGGTACAATAGCCCTTATGTTTATGATCAAAATAACTCTACAAATGTATAGCAATCCACACTCAATACTTCGAATTATGAAGTATTTATACAAAAATAATTTACAAAATATCCCAAATTGTCTTGGAAATTAATCTAGGAGAAAGAAATATCTTCATGCAAGAAGATGGAGACAGTTATTGAACTGTTGTTTTCTATCCCTGTTTATTAAGTTGTGTTGTCTTTAAGCTATGATATTTTGCCTTTTAATCTCTACTTTGCTGTTGGTTTTCACACTGGATATTCTTTTCATTCTAGCCTTTCAACTAATACACTTTCACCTGATACTCTTTTACCTTGTTGGCCTGTCATTATCCTTTTACTGTGCCTTTTACCCTTACTGTACATTTTTACATTTTAACTGTGTATTTCTATAGTAAGTCAATCAATTTCTCCCATGTTTCTGCATCTGGTAATTGGATATTTATCATTTTCCTATAAATCTCATCTGCCTCCATGTACTTGGAAAAAGTGGGCTTATTCACAAAAAGGTATTTTACCTCATGTTGGAGGTAAAACAAGTTCTTAAAAGTTTGGTATAGGACCTTGCCAGTTGGCATACCCTTCATAGATGAAGTGTTCATTTGATCCCTGGCCACTTCTCTAATTTTTCTATTGTAGTCCTCTTGTGGCATTAACTTATCATTTATTACCAAGGGATTGGGTAGACCCTTTTGCCTCAAAACTTCAAATTTAACCATGAACCTGTATATAGCTAGTTGCATGGTTTGGCACTTATCTTCAAGGTTTAGCATTAAATTCCTCTTGGTGAGGACCCTTTTTACTTCCAGTATTGTATATTTCCTGTCAGGTATCTCTAATTCTTGCAATTCATAATTATTTTTGGCGTTAATGAAGTGAATGATCCTTGTTGCTTCCTCTGGCATATCTCTCAATTCTGTTTTCACTCTCTGTATGGCTTATGTAGCCTGCTTCACCAAGTCAATTTTCTCATTCATTCTGGTGGATTTCTGCAATTCTTCTTTGTGCATAATCTATGCAAGCTTATAGTCAGTCTCTAGACTGGTCACCTTTTCTTTGAGCTTGTTCATTTATGTGGTCTAAATGGACGTGTCTTCCATTGCCTTGACCAATTTACTAGCCTCATCACCTGTTGACCCTATTGCTGATGTAGATGTTGTAGAAGATGGTAGTGTTGTAGCCATTGGAGTTGTAGAGCTAATGATGCTGCCAAAGTGGAAGGTACGACAGTAGTAACTGTTGGGATAGCAGTAGCAGGGGCAGTCTCAAGACTAGCTTGTTTTAACTGTATCATGCTATCTAACTCCTTTTCCATTTCCTTCAATTGATCATTTAATTGTAAAACCAGGTCCATCATCTCCTCTTGATGTGTTTGGCTCTCCAGTACCTCTTTTATCTATGGGTGCTCTAAATGAGGAAGTTTTAGTTGTTTTTTAAGAGCTGCAATGTCCTCATTCTTCTTCTTGATCAATTTCTCAACCACTTTGATGTCATTGGGATCATGTCCCAGCTCAATTACCAAGTCCTCCAATGACTTGATCCTGTTGTCCTTGGCATGTGAGGAAGCCTTTTTGAATTCGTATTGAGTTGTAATGTTATCTAATGAACTCTGCAACTTATGTGCAACCATGGACTTTCCTGTCAAGGTGGAGTAGATCATCTCTCCTGCCTGCTTGTGAATTCTATTTGGTCAATGGGATGAAAATCCCTGACCAACACCTCAAATTCTGTTTTTCTGTAGTCCGCTCATGTCTTTGCCTGCTGGACAATTGGTTGCATGAAGGACACCTGCATTTTTCTTGCTTTGATGTCAAAAGCTGACATCAACCTGCTTTGATTTGTTGGTGTATGCTTAAAGTACTGAGCATAGGTTTCAACCTTCAACTTTTCATTTCTCAATTTGATTTCCTTGTATCGGTCCTTGATGTCTTTTTCTCTATTTGTTGGCCTAGTGAAAGAAGAAACCTCAACATTGAGTTGTCTCTCAATCAGTTGAGTGTTAGATGTTGAAGGTTGTTGTGTTTCTCCTGAAGCAACTGTGCCTTTGCTTCTTTCCACCATTGTATCAGTGTTAGTGATTTCCACTGATTCAATGGTTTCTTCCTGTTTAGTTACAGGATTTAGCTTGGGCCTTTTCCTAAGCTCAAACTGCTCATATGTGGTTTCCATAGTAGAACTAGAACCCTCCTCCCTGTTTCTCTTTGGGTTTCTCTCCTCATTTGCTGGGGTCTGTAAAACAGGAGGAATATTCATGGGTTCCCCTAGTTTTGTAACCTGCAAGAAAGAACTTTCATCAATTTGTTTCTCTACATCAATCAATGTATTTTCTACATACACTATTGTGATATCCATGTCAATTAGAGTGTTTTCCAACCATTATGATTGGTTGGAAAACCTCTCAATATCCGGTCTATGATGGTGGATGAAAGTTCCCAATTTGACCTTGATTCTCGGCTTATTTATGACTCCATAAGGGTCATACTTCCACATAAAGCTGGTTTTGAACTTCATTTGCTGTAACATCTTGTCTGCCTCTGGTCCAGCTTCTTTGTTATTACAAATGAAGGGGCCCAATTGATTTTTCATTTTGAATTGGGTTTTCTTCCTAGCTGCTAGGAAGTTGACTTCATCAGAATTGATGATCTACCTAAAATATTCTAGTGAAAATATCCTCATAGGAAGTATTTGGGTAGTTTGTAAGGGGCAAGTTGGCATCCATAAATTCTAATCTCTATGTGGTTCTGGTACAGATACCAGTCTCCCACCTTGTTGTTCTTGGCCAACTGTAAGACCCTCTTGATCTCTTGGTTGATTCTGGGCTAAGGACTACTGGTTAGCATGTTCATGACTGGATGGACAAATGAATCAATGAAGTCCTTATAGGTGAATGCAGTGGAGTATTTCTGGATCAAGGGTGTCCAATAAATAACTGACCTTGGATTTCCTTTGGTATCCAGCTTTTGGATGCTGACAGGGAATTTATCTAATTGATAATATAAAAACATGTGAAATAATACAAAAGAATACTTGAAAACTCTCTCAGTTGGTAGTCTGGTGAACTGTTCATGCATCTTGTCTGCAATGAACTGAGCATAGTTATAAATAACAGCAGGAGGCTTGCCTGGGCTAAATATGGAAAGAAAGGCCAGGACAACCTCATCCACATGCTCATTTGTGGTATATCCTAAGATGCAAGAGAGCATGGTAATAATATGTCTGTCCCTTTCTGAAAAAATGGTGGCAGCATAAGGGGGACTATCTGTGGGAGTATGGCATTCCTCTATGATGAAAGTTTTGAAAATTTGGGCTATTTTGGCCAGGTCTAACTTGACATATAGGTCCAGCAAGTCTCCAATAGATAGTGGGGTCTCATTAGGTCTTGGTTGGACCTGAAGCATTTGGTTGATAGATTCTGCAATGATGGTAAATAACACTTGCTGGTTAGGGGAGACAACAGCGCTTTGGCTAGGAATGTAGCAAGCATGACAGAAATGGACGATGTCTGGTAATGGGTGTACTTTTGGAAACAAATATTTGCAAAAATTAGATTTCCAAAGGTGGATGTCATCATTCTGGTTTAAGAATCTATCCTTACTCCAGTAGTGGAGCTTTAGAAGGTAAGCAGGGGAAGCAGTATCCTTTATTTGAAAATATATGTCTATTAATGCAAGGTGGTCGATGTTTAGGTGAGGATTTTGCAGAGGTCTCACGTCCAGGGGGGTTTGGGAAGCCATAACTGGGTTTAGAGATATGAATTAGGCTTGTAGAGGTTCTAGAAGTGAGGTTTTAGGAGTTTCTGGTATAGTCAATGAGCAATTACAAACTGTAAAAGGAGGGTTTGGGGTATACAAATAAGCTTGTCTTCAATTTAGGCAAATTTCTTAATTTATTTCAATTAATTAAGCTTTCAATTAGACTGTGCATTTTCAAATTGAAGGGTCGTTCTAGTTTTCCCAAGAATACCTGGAAATTGGCAGTTTGGCTTGCAAATTGGGTTCAATGGTGAATGCAGAGGGTACAGTTGCTTCAACTGTGAACTAGTTGCTTGAATTGGGTGTCCGGAGCTTCTTCAGGCAGTAGACACTGGTCAATTTGGTCGCTTCAGGTTCAGGGTGTCGCAATGGCTAAGCAGTAGTTATAGTGAAAAATGAGCGAAAAGAGTGAATTGGGGATTTTTCGGCCTTTTAATGGGTAACGTTCACATTTTGGCGCGGAAATTATGAATGAATAGTGGGCAGTTTTCGGCTTTGGCGGGGAGGTGGTTTTTTGGGCCATCGCACCGCTTTTGGAGGGCAGCCGTTATTTTTTTCGAGCACACAATCTCACCTGATGCCGCCACGTAGTAGAACAGTGCCCAGGAAAAACCACAAATCTCGCGTGCTCTCAGGCTGTTATCAGGCGAAGAAATGAACCCGCATGATATGGATGCGCACCGTCGGATCTGGGGGTAGGAGATCGGACGACTGTCACGTGGTTAAGTTGCACGGAGGGAATCGGGAAAGAGATTTGCAGGGCTCGGGGTTTAATTACAGCAAATTGTAATTAATTAGTGTATAAGGTCGAGATTAAATATAAGCAGCAGGTTAATAAAGTGGGACCAGGGGTTATGTGGCGGGGTTTTTTAACTGTACCAAGGGTTGGTGGGTTAAAAAAGGGTTTGATGGGGAAATATAAAGCGGGGAAATTAATTAGATAATGTGGGGGATAAAAACTTAGGATAAAGGGGGTTTTTGAAGGGAAATAGGGAAATTAATAAGGGGGGAAGGTAATATTTGCAATGGGAAATGGGTTTCACACTAGGGAAAAGGGGTTTTGGGTAGGGGGATGATTTTTGAAGGGTAATTACTAGGGAAATGTGTGAAACCAAGGGGTAAGGGTGAAAATGAAAGGAAAAGGGGATTTATAACTGATAAAGGGATAATGGGGAAATTAGCAAATAAGCATGTGGGGGCATAGTGAAATGAGGGGAAATTAGTTAAACCAGCTTGTGAACATATTTTCTTTCTCATAAATGATCTTGCACATGAAACATGGGATTAAGCATGATAAATGTTCTTTTGACTCAGGAACCTTGTGCATTTGCAACCTTTCTTCTACCTACCATTTATTTATCCTAACATTTTTTCTTCACTTTATTGGGTGCATTTGAGCTTGCTAATGATCCAAAATGGATCCAAGAACTCTCTAAGTCTTCAAAAATCGTTTGAAAGATCAAAACTATCGCATAAGGAAAACCTATGGAAAATTTGGATTACACTATCGGGAGGCAAAAACATAGAGAAAACATGAAAAACAGGCTTATCGGCGGTCAAAGCAACTTTAAATCAGAGCCATCAAATCTAGCCGATCAACGGTCCAGATCCGATCGGCGAATCGCAATCAGCAATGGCAATCGGCGAATATCGGCGCAAACCCTGTGGAACTTGCGATGGCGATCGGCGGAGTTAACGAGGACCATCGATCAAGAATGCAGATCGACGACCCACGTTGCATCGCCAAATCGCAATCAGAAAACACAATGGCGCGGGGCTTATATATATGTGTGTGTGTGTGTGTGTGTGATGTGGTCAGCCAGACCCGATGGAAATATAGGCGCTATTTCATAGGATTTGAGATCCGTCAAATGCCATTTTTAATGTATTTTCATATATTTCGTTATTTAACGAAATACAAAGAAACAGTGCCGATGCGATAAAACCCGGACCCGAAGGGGTTTGGGAATGAAAATACATAATATTTCAAATCCTCCCAAAGCCATTTTTACAGGATTTTAATGTTTTAATGCATTTTTTATATAAAATGGAAATAACAAAAGAGGTCGGTTTTCGAGAAGACCCAAAGGCGGTAAGTGGTTTGGGCCAGGCTCCGCCGAATCCCATACAAAGGCTGCGATGTGTCCAAGCGAAGGAGAGAGGAAGCCACCCTCATTGGGTGGTTAACCTCCATACGAAAGAGTGGCCCAAAATGAACCACAGTCGTTGGATCTGGATCTCCCAGATCAACGGTGGAGATGTGATAAGCGGCCTAAAGGCGGACCCGATAGGAGAATAGGACGCGATTATGAATATTTGAAGTCTGGATGAACAGTGTTTTGGAGGATTTTCCATGTTTTTGCAGCGTTTCTCTGTGTTAACAAAAAATGGTCATTTCAAGGATTTCGAAGGCCTGATGCACTCATCCATTGCAGAATAGGTGGCCACCTCCCCTAAAGGCATTATACAATGATTATTTAATGCTAGAAGAGGGATTCGAGCGGATAGAGGCCGGGAGACAGAAAGCCGAGAAGAGGAAACGAACAAGCAGAGCAGATTGGCTTTAAAGCCATAGAAGATAGAAACAAAGGCAGGCAGTATTGAAGGTAGTGCCAAGACAAAGAGCAAAGATAGAGATAGAGAGTGATTAAGAGAGTCTGTGTACTCAGAGAAGCTTGAGAGGTTCAAGCAAACTCTTGTTGTTGTATCTGTTGTGTGTGAGGCTCAATTTGAGCTCACTGTTGTAAAACTCTGTTTGAAGACATAATAGAGAGGTCACCACTGAAGGCTGGACCAGGAGATGTAGCTCAGGAGTATTGGGTGAACTCCTTATTAAATTTTGTTGTGTTTATGTGTGTTGTCTATTATGCTTCTTTACTGCTTCATTGTCCGTGTATTTCGCAATCTTATCGGTCCATTGCATAAAATAACATAGGCAAATCCATGCACATGAGTCTGCAATACCTTATTAATTGCCTTAGATCTAATATCAGATCAGCTGACCCTTTATTCCCTTTTCCTTTTACAAGAAAACTATCTAATTCTAACCTTACAACTTCCAATGGCTCAGATTATGCTGATGAGCTCATTTTTATTCTCTACGTAACTACTGATCTACCAAGGTTAAACAGTTTGGCTAGATGCTTATTCTCTATCTATCAACATAAAGTTTAAAGCATGAATAAGTCAAGTTTAAGTTATTTGACCATCATGGATTGTGGCATTTCTGACAAGCTGCACACAACCTTATTTTTCATAATAAAGTAAAAGGTAATGGCACTTGAATTTGCACATTTTCATGATCTGTTTTATTTCATTTTGGGGTTCATATTTTTCACTTTTTTTGATCTTTTCTATTTCTTTTTGTCCTTTGATTATTCTTTTAGGGCATACCCTCTTTACATTTTTTAATTTTTAATATGGAAAAAATTTTGCAGAAAGAAAAAGTATGCGCAATATTACAAGACTAACCATAGCCAATTCAAAATTATGAATCCTATTATTATAAGACCCTAACAGTATCCAATGTATGTATGAATCAATAAATCCACTCTTCCTCTAGTATATTTTTCTTAATCCATGTTGCAGTGCACCCCTTGAGATGAATGGTAGGAAAAATCAATCCTATATAATCTATCTCGTCATTTCTAATATTTGACCTGAACCTTATTTGCAACATTTTTTTACATTTCTGCTAGTTCCCACGATCATGCAGGAGTTGCTTTCAAAGACACATCTAGGGATCACAATATAAGTTGTTCCAATACCTAAAATTCAAATTCTTTCATAAAGGTGCACAAATTTGTCATTGCATCAAAATTTGGAGGATCACGTACCTCTACTCCAATCCATCTTCTAGTGGATACATCGTGCAACCTCTGCTGCCAGTTTTCAAGTGCTTTGTCTAAATTTGATGCATAGGAATCAATACTTATCCATCTTAACACACCATCAATAGTTGAATTAACATAGTCATCCCTACACACAGTTACATTATAGATGTTGTCCAGATCTTTTGTGCCAAATCCTTCCCTCACGGTTTCCACATGCATGTCTCCTTCTCTTAGGTCTAGTGGCGCAGTAACCTTCAAATCTCTCAACTCAAAAAACATTTATTTTTTCTTTGAGTTAATGATGAATAATTGTCAAATTCCTAACCAATTCCTAAAAACGAAGGATATGGGTTGGTATCATCGATAATTTGTATAACTTCAAAACCAATGATACTCCTAATCCCATAAATGCGAACCTCAGCCATTATTAATTTTCCAATTGGGAAACCTCTATATTATTTTTCCAATCTTATTTTGATAGGTGATACCATATCTACTTAGGAAGAATATTGACATCTGACCCTAAATCCAAGATATTGTGCGCCATATCATAGTCTCCAATCTATGCATTGAGCCAAAATTCTCTATTTGTTCTCTTCTTGCACATCACTTACTTAACAATAGAGTGACATGTTGTATATAGGCAGTCCTTGTTGCACGACTAACCCCATTCTGCTATAACAATTTATCTTTTAGCCTCCTTATATGTGTCCTTCTCTTTTACTGGATCGAATTTAGGAATCGATTATGTGGCTTTCAATATCCACTTGTCTAGTTGGCTTCCTTGTCTGACTGCATTTTTTTCATATTTCTCCTTCCACATCCAACTACTCCAACATGTAGATGTTCTTTGCGTGATTTTGTAGCTACCATATGTACATTTTGACCTCTATTATCCTGCCACTTCACGATAAGTTGGGGATAGTCATTCATTGCATGATCTAATTGTTTACAATATGTACATGTCATGCAAAGGTTAGGGAAATCTCGCACAATGTGTCTTGGTTGCCCACAATTACAAAAAATTATCGAGCCTTTTCCTCTTCCAAATCCTCCTCTACCTTGGCCTTGAAAGCCTTGTCCTCTTCCCTGCATCCTTTTGCCTCTCCTTTGATTATAAGCTCTAGGTGTGTTATAGATCGACATTGAAACTTTAGATGCTTCTGCCTCTTATACCCTGTACATATCAATAGTACACTCTCTTATTACATCTAACACATGACAAGTATGGATGTCATGTCTTACTGAGATGCAAAAGTCGCAAAACAAAGTTATAATAGAATTTTAGTACTTTTGCATCATAGGATAAGATGTTGGTATATGTTCCCATACTCTACATACTTCACATCATAGTCCTTGGCCTTGCAACAAAGTATTTGTATCTCAGGTATCCATGTATTATGCTAAGGTTGGGCATTCATTTCTATGGTGTCCTTCCTTCCTTCATATAGTACACCAAAATCCTTCATTCTTCTCCTTACCTTTTTCCAGATCTTGTACTTGTATTATCAAAGTTTCTAGCTATGATTGAACTTGTGTCATTCCTATGTTGTTTTCACTTCATGTGGGGAAGGATTCCATCTTCATGTGGGGAAGGATTCCATCTTCATGCCTCACACTTTGAAGTGATTTTTGTTGAAAATAGCAACAAGAAATGATAAAAATAGAATCCAGAATATTCCAATTTTAATTTGTCCTTGAATTAAAATTGCGAATTAAAATCGAATTTAGTCTCACCGGCTACTTGGAAATAATTAATTAATTCATTATGGATTAATTAGTTGGAGAAATTAAAGTTAGAAGTCTTTCTGAAGTCATGCAACGATTATCCCTTAAATTAAGGAGATTATCCCTTAATTAAGGAGATAATATTGAGTTATATTTGAGTTGTAATTAGTTAACTCTCAGTAAACTGAGTTAAGTCCAATTAAATTAGTTCCAAACTGTTTGAGGAACTAATTGTGAGTTATCAGTTAGTTGATGCATGCATGCACTCAATTAGTGTCTTCTAAATAACTAAATATTCTCTCATCAGAAACTCATGCATGTCTATTCTGAGAAGGACCCAGTTGAGAGTGAAGTCAAGGACAGTGTACTATCAGTTGCATGTTTTCTCTTATAAAGGAAACTCATGCATGCAGTCAAGGAAGGTTCCTTGAGGATTGCACAGTTCTGACAGGGTGTGAGATCAATGTGAGAGATCAGTGTTCCACTTGGTTGAGATTTTCCCACTTGGTAACAGAAGGATCACCCAGGAGAAATTGCACAAGGAAATAGGAGCTTGGAGGGCAAAGGAGAAGGCTTGTGAGAAGCTTTGATTGCCTGTGAGCATCCAGGAGGATTGTACTGAGAGTTGGCTAGTTGTGAGAGCTAAGGCTTTGTATGATTCCTATGTATTTCCACCTTGTATGATAATATAGATAGTGGGGTTTTTAGCTAAGGCTTTCCCCTGAGTATTTTTTGTGTTTCATGTGCATTAATTCTTCTTCTTCTGGTTATATGTGTTCAGCTCGATCTTGTTCAATCTTTTAAGCTTCCACAAAGAAAATTGATAGTAGAAGTAGATTATAGTATTTTGCTTTGGTATATTGCATTATCAGGTTAATCTACAGTCAAATTTTCTATATGGTCTCAAAGCGAGATTTGTAGAGAATTTGCAGAATTTCTACATGGTATCAGAGGTAGCTAACCTATAGAGAAATTTCTACATGGTATCGGAGCCAAGATTATCGAAGTTGTGAATAGTATATGGAGAAGAGAATTTGAGGTTTGAAGTTCGGGGTTGCAGGTGCAAATCGAATTCATATCATACTTCAATTGAGATGGGACATTATGCGACTAATTGCCCATCGAAGAAGTCCAAGAAGGGATCCTCGAAAGGATCGGAAGGTGAGACATTAGCCTGTCAGTTCGAAATGGACTTTACCCTCATCGCATGCATGGTGTCATCGATGATGGGTTGTGTTTGGTATCTTGACAGTGGAGCCTCATTCCACATGACTAGTGATAAAAGTTTATTCAGTACCTTGGAGGAGAAAGACCTCAAGATGCGCATAGAGATGGGTGACGACGAAAGGTATAGTGTTTCAGGAGTGGGCACGGTTTCTTTTTAGAGGGAGCATGGAGCTCCTATCACCTTGACAGATGTGAAGTATGTGTCTGGACTGAAGAAGAACTTGGTATCGGTCGCGATGTTGGAGGACAAAGTCTATGATGTTGTCTTCAGTAAAGGAAAGGTGTTCCTTAGACACATCACCACGAGACAGGTGAAACAAATCGGTTCACGAGTCAAGAACCTGTATGCTCTTAAGGTTCAAGATGCATGCAAAGCCTTTAGGAGCAAGGAAAATGTTAGAGACTTGGTGGTTGAGAGGGAGAGTAAATTACCTCTCAACATGCATTCCCAGAAGAAGTCTCAAACAATTGTGGAGGAGCCACAATTGGAGAAGTGGGTAGAGGGATCACATTCAACCATACCTCCAGGTGTGAGGTGGGGCGATGTGAAGTGATAGTCCCATGAAGGTTGAAATTGGGCAGGATCCATTGAGAGGTTTTATCTCATGGACCGTACCTTGCTACGGGAGCCCAAAGTACATAGTAGCAGGAGGAATCAGTGGGATTGATGCAGTGAGAGATCAAAGTGACAGAGGGTAGAGCAGTCAGATACTAAAGAGTGCAGAGAAGTATTGAAAAAAGTGCAGAAAGGCAGAGCCAGCCGAAGCGCAATGTTTTCAGTTGACAGAGGCAATAGTAGTCAGAGACTTTGATGACAGATGCATCATACTAATTCAGGTTGGATGTTTTTTTTTTTTCTTCTAAAGTTGTTGGAGCGAGAACACTAGAGAGAAGTGTTGCATGCATAACATTCCAAAGGTTCACGATCGGGACCAAGTTGAATGCCTTTCTTGTTGAGAGGGAGTGTTGAAAATAGCAACAAGAAATGATAAAAATAGAATCCAGAATATTCCAATTGTAATTTGTCCTTGAATTAAAATCGAATTTAGTCTCTCCAACTACTTGGAAATAATTAATTAATTCATTATGGATTAATTAGTTGGAGAAATTAAAGTTAGAAGTCTTTCTGAAGTCATTCAAAAGTTATCCCTTAAATTAAGGAGATTATCCCTTAATTAAGGAGATAAGATTGAGTTATATTTGAGTTGTAATTAGTTAACTCAGTTTACTGAGTTAAGTCCAGTTAAATTAGTCCCAAACTATTTGAGGAACTAATTGCGAGTTATTATTCAGTTGATGCATGCATGCACTCAACTAGTGTACTCCAGATAATTGAAGATTCTCTCATCAAAAACTCATGCATGTCTATTCTGAGAAAGACCCGGTTGAAAGTAAAGTCAAGGATAGTGTACTTTCAGTTGCATGTTTTCTCCTATAAAGGAAACTCATGCATGCAATCAAGGAAGGTTCCTTGAGGATTGCACATTTCTGACAGGGTGTGAGATCAGTGTGAGAGATCTGTGTTCCACTTGGTTGAGAGTTTTCCACTTGGTAACAGGAGGATCACCCAAGAGAAACTACGCAAGGAAATATGAGCTTGGAGGGCAGAGGAGAAGGCTTGTGAGAAGATTTGATTGCCTATGAGCATCCAGGAGGATTGTACTGAGAGCTGGCTAGTGGTGAGAGCTAAGGCTTTTTATAATTCCTATGTATTTCCACCTTGTATGATAATACAAATAGTGGGGTTTTTCGCTGAGGCTTTCCCCTGAGTATTTTCTGTGTTTCATGTGCATTGATTATTCTTCTTCTGGTTATATGTGTTCAGCTCGATCATGCTCAATCTTTTACTTTCGTATATCGCATTATCGGGTTAATCTACAGTCAGATTTTCTATATGGTCTCAAAGCGAGATTTGTAGAGAATTTGCAGAATTTCTACATGGTACCAAAGCTAGCTGATCTATAGAGAAATTTCTACAATTTTTTGTTAATTCAATGGGATATGTATATGGGGCAATAATCATCCAATAAACCACTCATTATGTTGTTCATCAGGAATTTGAAATGTTAGACGGTCGAACATAATATTAAATATTTGATCAAAATCCCATACTGATTCATTCACGTACTATTTGATCTCCTTGATTTCAGTGATACACTATGTTGGGTGTGGAGCATGATTATCTTCTGTATTCAAAGGTATCGATGCATTGGACCCCAGTTCGTAATGGGGCGGCAACGCCGCCCGTAAAATATTCGCTGCAGGGGGGGTCCAGGGGGGGTGGCGCCCCCGAAGTTAAGAATAGATGTAAAATTGCCTTGTAAAATGTTGTAATTTCATAGTCAATCTGGGTCGTTCATTAGGCAGAGTTCTGATGGTAGAAATTATGTTTAATGTAGGGTTTTTTGCCCTAGAAGGCAACCCCTCTCTATATATGAGGGAATTGTATTGTGTCTATGTATATCTATATTCTGAGTGAGGAAGAGAGAGGAGATTGAGAGCGAAGAGGGAATTACAGCAGATCTGTTGTAGGTTGTATCTCTTTAGTTTGCTGGATAATATAAAAAGAAGGATTGGTTGTTTCTCTGTGGACGTAGCCCAAACTGGGTGAACCATGTATATCTGTGTCTCTCTTGTTTTATGTGTTTTCTGTGTTTATATTTCTGCAATATTTTGTGTTTCATTGCTCTGTAATATATAATTCTATAACAACTGGTATCAAAGCCGAAAGTCTATTTGGCTGATAAACTCGCAGGAGAGAAGGGTTCTTGGTTCGAGTGGGAGCAATGGTGGAAAATGGTAGGTTTAGGGTCAAAAAATTTAACGGCCAAAACTACGAGCTATGGAAGATGCAGATGGAAGATTATTATATCAGAGAGATCTATACCAACCATTGAGCGAGAAGACAAAGAAGTTGACGAGTATGACAGACACAGAATGGGATATTCTAGACAGAAAAGCACTTGGAACAATATGGCTGTGCCTAGCGGCGTCGGTAGCATTTAATATTTCAAAGGAAACGACAACAGAGGGTTTAATGTCGACATTGGCCAAACTATATGAAAAACCCTTGGCCTCAAATAAGGTATTTCTTATGAAGCGTTTATTTAATATGAAGATGTCAAAAGGTGGATCTGTTGTTGATCATTTAAATGAGTTTAATACAGTTACCAGTCAGTTAAGTTCTATAGGGGTAACTTTTGATGATGAAGTTAGGGCTCTGTTATTTTTGTGCTCATTACCAGAAAGTTGGAATGGTTTAGTTATGGCCATTAGTAACTCTGTCTCTAGATCTAGTACTTTAAAGTTTTATGATGTTGTCGGTGCAATCCTTAGCGATGAAATGCGACGGAAAAGCTCCAATGAGACATTAGGTAATGCTTTGACTACAGAGATTAGGGGAAGAAAAATGGAAAGAGGAAAGAGCCCTGGATATCGCAGTAAGTCAAGAAAAGGCAAATCCAAGTCCAGATTGGGGATAGTGTGCCGGAAATGCGAGAAGAAAGGATACCTAAAGAAAGACTGCAAGTCTCGAAAGGGAAAAGAAGGAGACGCGCAGCAAGAAACTAATCATGAAGCGAATGTAACAGGTGATGTGTTGCAAGATGCTTTGATTCTTTCATTAGAAAATATTATTGATGCCTAGGTGGTAGATTCAGGGGCCTCATTCCATGCCACACCTGATAGGAAACATTTTTATGATTATGTTCAAGGAGATTTTGGACAGGTTCGATTGGGTGATGATAAACCCTGTAAAATCATTGGAATGGGTACAGTTTTCATAAAACAGAAAAATTGAAATCAGTGGCTATTGAAGGAGGTAAGGCATGTTCCAAATCTGAAGAAAAATCTGATTTCAACAGGGCAGTTGGGAGGTGAAGGTTGTGTAACTACTTTCACAGATAAAACCTGGAAGGTCACTAAAGGATCCCTGGTAATAGCAAAAGGAGGAAAGGTTGGTACATTGTATTTATGCAATGGTATTTCTAATTCTATTAATGCTTTAACCTCTACAGGAGAAGATATGGCATTGTGGCATCATAGGCTCGGGCACATGAGTGAGAAAGGGATGCAAATTCTTCACTCAAGAAATTTGTTGTCAGGTTTGAAGCATGTTGATTTAAAATTCTGTGAGAATTGTGTATATGGAAAACATAAGAGAGTCAGATTCCTTAGAGTTGGGAAAGAAAAGAAGAGTGAAAAATTAGAGCTTGTGCATACAGATGTATGGGGACCTGCTCAGGTATCATCTCTTGGTGGCTCTCGTTATTATGTTACTTTTATTGATGATGCAACCAGAAAAACCTGGATTTATTGTATTCGAAATAAATCTGTTGTATTTGATACTTTCAAGAAAAGGAAAACTTTGGTTGAAATTGAGACAGGAAAAAGGTTGAAGTGTCTCAGATCAGACAATGGAGGAGAATATTGCAGCAAAGATTTTGATAGGCACTGTTTAGAGAATGGAATTCGTAGAGAGAAGACAGTTCTAGGAACACCAAAAGAAAATGGTGTTTCAAAAAGGATGAACAGGACAATCATGGAGTGTGCAAGGTGCATGAGATTGCATGCAGGATTGCCCTTACAATTTTGGGCAGATGCTGTAGATACTGCTATTTATCTAATAAACAGAGGGCCTTCAAGTTACTTGGATGGTGGTATTCCAGAGGAGGCATGGACAGGTAAAAAGGTAAAATACTCTTTTTTAAATACTTTTGGTTGTGAAGCCTTTTTCCACATTAATAAAGAAAATAGAACAAAGCTTGAAGCAAAATCAAAGAAATGTACCTTTATTGGATATGGTGTTAATGATTTTGGTTATCGTTTTTATGATTATGAAAAACACAAAATCATTAGGAGCAGAGATGTCATATTCAAAGAAATGGTTTTGTATACAGATCAGCTGCAGGAAAAAGAAATCAGAGAATACACAATGCTTGACGAGATCACAGGAAATGTGATGGTGCCTGAAAATCATTATGATCAATAGCCATAACAACAACCACAATAGCAACAAGCACCTCAAACACCTGAAAATGGTGTTAAAAGATCTACCAGGATAAGTAGACCCCCTGAACGATACTCTCCTTCATTATATTATGTATTGTTGACTGATTCTGGTGAACCAGAATGTTATGAAGAAGCAATGCAAGTAGAAACCAAGAAGAAGTGGGAGCAAGCCATGAAAGAAGAGATGGACTCCTTAGCACATAACCAGACTTGGGACTTAGTCAGGTTGCCTGCAGGTAAAACAACATTGCAGAATAAATGGGTTTACAAGTTGAAGGAAGAAGATGGAGGTAGAAAAAGGTATAAAGCTAGACTTGTGGTGAAAGGGTTTGCACAGAAAAAGGGTATAGACTTTGATGAGATATTTTCTCCTGTTGTTAAAATGACTTCAATCAAAACTATTTTAAGTCTAGTAGCAGCTGAAGATTTGCATCTTGAGCAGTTAGATGTAAAGACAGCCTTTCTCCATGGGGATTTGGAGGAAGAGATATATATGTAGCAGCCACAAGGATATGAGGTAAAAGGGAAGGAGAAACTAGTGTGCAAGTTGAAGAAGAGCTTGTATGGCTTAAAACAACCTCCAAGGCAGTGGTATCTAAAATTTGACAGGTTTATGTCTAAACAAGGTTATACTAGATGTCACTTTGACCATTGTGTTTATCTCAAAAGGAAAAATGATGGTAGCTATATTATATTGTTATTGTATGTAGATGACATGCATGTTGTAGGTTCTAACATGCAGGAATTAAATGCGCTCAAAAGAAAATTGGCAAACTCATTTGTAATGAAGGATTTGGGTGCTGCAAAACAAATCCTTGGTATGAGAATAACTAGAGACATGAAGAATCGCAAATTAACATTGTCTCAAATTGAGTACATAGAAAAGGTGTTGAAAAGGTTTAATATGTAGAATGCAAAACCAGTTACTATACCTTTGGCTAGCCATTTCAAATTAAGTAAGGAGGAGTGTCCCAAGACTCGAGAAGAAATGGCTCATATGTCTAAAGTTCCATATGCATCAGTAATTGGAAGCTTAATGTATGCAATGGTCTGCACAAGGCCTGATATTGCACATGCAGTGGGAGTTGTAATCAGGTACATGAACAATCTAGGAAAAGAACATTGGATGGTGGTGAAGTGGATTCTTAGGTATTTGAGAGGTACCACAAATCAAGCATTATGCTTTGGTGGTTCAAACATTGTTCTACAGGGATATGTTGATGTAGATATGGCGGGTGATAGAGATAACACAAGAAGCACAACCGGGTATGTGTTTATTGTAGGTGGAACAACTGTCAGTTGGGTCTCAAAACTGCAAAGTGTTGTTGCACTCTCAACAACAGAAGCAAAGTATGTTGCTGCTACAGGGGCTAGTAAAGAAATGATTTGGTTTCAAAGGTTTCTAAATGAATTGGGTAAGAAGCAGGAGTTGGGAAATTTATATAGTGGCAGCCAAAGTGCCATACATCTTGCAAAGAACTCTGCATTTCATTCAAAGACTAAACATATACAGCTCAAGTACCATTTCATACAGTCAGCGTTGGAATATGGACAGTTGAAGCTAGAAAAGATACACACTAGCCAGAATCCTGCAGATATGTTAACAAAAGTTGTAACCAAGGAGAAACTGAGAATTTCCTCAGTTTCAATTGGCCTTCAAGTATGATGAAGAAGATGAGAAATATCCAGGTCCAAAGTGGAGTCATTTTCCAGCAAATGAAGCAGCGGTAGAGTTGCTATAATCAGTCTCCAAGTGGGAGATTGTTGGGTGTGGAGCCTGATTGGCTTCTGTATTCAAAGGCATCACTGCATCAGACCCCAATTCGTAATGGGGCGGCAACGCCGCCCATAAAATATTCACTGCGGGGGGGGTCCAGGGGGGGCGGCACCCCTGAAGCTAAGAATAGATGTAAAATTGCCTTGTAAAATGTTGTAATTTTGTAGTCAATCTGGGTCGTTCATTAAGCAGAGATCTGACAGTAGAAGTTATGTTTGATGTAGGGTTTTTTGCCCTAGAAGGCAACCTCTCACTGTATATGAGGGAATTGTATTGTGTCTATGTATATCTGTATTCTGAGTGAGGAAGAGAGAGGAGATTGAAAGCGAAGAGGGAATTACAGTGGATCTGCTATAGGTTGTATCTCTTCAGTTTGCTAGATAATATAAAAAGAAGGATTGGTTGTTTATTCGTGGACGTAGCCCAAACTGGGTGAACCACATATATCTATGTCTCTCTTGTTTTATGCATTTTCTGTGTTTATATTTCTGCAATATTTTATGTGTTCCATTGCTCTGTAATATATAATTCTCTAACACACTAGGATTTTGATTTCAGTTTATGGAATTCTTTTAGTTGTGCAGGCCTAATTTTTTCCAGTGATCTACCTTGTCCTCCTAGTATAGTAGCATTTTATTTTATATACCATGTAAGTGCATGATCTTTGAAGGTGGTCTTCATCTACACAACCTTCATCTATTCATCCTAGACCTTCTTCACAGTCCATACTACCTCATAAACAAAAAGATGTTGTTTGGGATCCTCGGTCCTAACGCCATGAAAGAAAAGCATTCTCAAAGTAGGGTCAATGCCTGCCATTATGTTCTACACAGTATTACTCTAGGATACTCCTAATTGATTTCCTAGTGTTTGTACTCCATTCGTCTGACTACTTCCATTACCTTGACTAACTTTGCCACTATCTCTACTTTCCTCACTAACTAAAATTTAATGCAAATTGCTAGGTGATTGTGCCTCTTAACTTGGAGATGTTTGCTAGGTCGTGGATTCAATGTAGGGTATGGCATGAATAGGTTCATTGGGATAAACTAGTTCTTCTTATTTTGAGTTGAGCTAATGGTTTCCTTCCTTATTCTTTCATCTTTTGTCACTCAATTCTTCATTATCTTTTAAGCATGACACTCCATCTGGTAGGTGATTTACAGTGATTCCATCTTATCTACCTTACCAATATTCACTATGATGTTGCCTTCTTATTCATTTTTATTTTTCTTGTTGTAAATTTATCTTTCGCAGGTTCCAACACAAATATCTCCCTTACCTCATTTCTGTGCTGAAATCTCACTCCACTAAGCAACATTCCACTAACTCATTTCGTTGTTCTCTCCTCTTGCACTAATGTGTGTTGTTTCCCTTCTCATATCTTATGTGATTATATCTCTATAATGTCTCAAAATCCTTAGCTCATCTAGTATCTACTCACTCCATTGTATCCTTGCCTTTATTCCCTCATGCCATTCACTGGTCAGCCCCCAATCTCTGCATTGTGTGCAAAGAAATCATTTCGCTCATGGTATATGATTCCAACAACATGACTCCTTTGTCTCAAAACAACATCTTTGTCTTAGTAAACAATTATCTCAGGTACTTTCCTCACGATCCTTTGAAAAATTCACTCTCATCTGCACTATATGATTAAGTACCTTTTATAGCGAACTCGACAACATATCCCTCCAATATGCTATTTAGCTAGAAGTATATTGCATGTGAGACTTTTTTTTTCATGCAATTTACTCTCTTGATCATATTGAAATTCCAGTTATGCAGTACCACAAGGCACTAGTTTCCAACTTCCTCTGACAATCTTTGCAACCACTTGTCTAGAATAATCGAGAATTCAATAAAGAAAATTTCATGAAATTCTTTAAGAATGAACCTTTTTAACCATTCCTTAGGGATAATTCATTCATTTTTGGTTTTTTCCACCATAAATTCATGTTCCTTCGATTGTACGCACTATTGTATTTCTTCCTTTACAGGTCTCCACATCCCTTTCAATTAGAAATCACAGTCTCGGTAAGGGAACCATTTGTTGGTGCATAGAGGGCAGACCTAGGTTCATAATGAATTAACCAAAAAACCCCCTCAAACATTGACCCTTTTTATAACTCCTGCGAGTAGGTGAAGTTTCACCCAAGGCATGTTATGAGGGATTACAAGAACTTGGAAAATTCTCTATTGATGAAGGAGACATAGATCCTATGCTATCACTACTATACTCAACATCTATTTTTCATAAGAATAATTTGTGGTATGCCCTCATTATGCGCATTAAGTCGTTCAATACCAAGTATTCAACATAATTATAATAAATAATTCAAACCATTTATCACATAATGCACACATAAACAATGAGCTTAAATAGATACTTTTATTATCACTGAAAAGTATTCATTGCATTCCACTATCGCGGCTCACCAACCTAATAAATCAACGCTATAGTGCGAGATCATGTCTCTGAAACATATTAAACATATAATTTCTAATTGAATTCTTAGGCCATCTATAGATTTACATTTAGGTGTAAAGCTGATAAAAAGTCTCTTTTTATTATGGGCAGTAAATATTACCATGGGAAAAACCCACAACCTAAGACTAACAACTTTCCCTATTCTCCATATTCAGTGCATTGACCTTTAGTTGACTTTCCTACACGATATCCTTCTTCTTAGCGCTCCTTTGTGCAACTCCCAAAACCTTTTCTCAGAAAACTGCTCTAGCAATGTCCATGAGGCCAAATTATGGAGGTATCCTTGACAAACCAAAACCAACATCTAGGTTGAAGATGAAATTCATTTAAGGGAAAAGCTTCAAAATGTTAAATAAAAATATTGACAACAACATAGGATAAGGGGAACACATGGTTGCATTTTATATTTTTTCATGGCACATCCCTTTAAAGGTGAAGAAACTTGAGGAGATGCAGATTTACCAAAATTCATGTTGCAGAAGCCCTTGACCTTATCTCCAAACTAGTCGATCATGAAACCCTTAACATTATAAAGATTACCTTACCTTTGATATGCTATCGACAAACATAAGGTACAACTATGGAGTTCCCATTATCCCCAATTGTTGCCAATATTTTTATGGAGCATTTGGCCTTAAACAACTTTCATCTTATACCCAAATTTTGGTTTTTTGTTGACAATACCTTTGTAGTTTGGCCTCATAACCAATGTTTTGACCTCAAGAGGGGAATGTATTCAATTAAATGTACATGGTATGACCTTAAAGGGTTAAATGCACATCTAATGTGTAATTTTGCTTGTATGTAATAGGGTCAACATGATGATGAAGGGGCCACGTGCAATGTGTGGATAGGTATATAAATATCATCTAGTCATTATTGAGGACCGATGATTTGGAATGTATGAATGCATTTGGGTATTTGGAAGAGGTTCTCCTAATATTTAATGAGTTATTGTGCAACTTATATTTGTTTTTTATGTTATAGTTATGCTCAAAGCTCACTTTATGTACTTATGATTTTGTTTATGTATTTGGATCATAACCATCCCTCTCTAACCTCTTTCTTTGACCATTTTAATAATATTTCAACCCATATATAATTTACTGTAGAAAACAAAAATAAAAACTCTCTCCCCTTTTTGGATGTTCTCACTACTTATCTCCCTAATGGAACCCTCATCCACCTTGTTTATTGGAAAAGACTCAAACTGACCAAAACATTCATGCCCATTATCACCATCACCTTGCCCAAAAATCTATCATTCATTAAACTCTTGTGACTCATAGCATTTGAATTTCAAATCCTCACTTTATTGAGAAAGAAAACCCTCACCTAACTAAGGCCCTTGCGGCCAATGGTTATTCAACTTCTTAAGTCAATAAGGCCTTTTGTTCAACTTGACATTCTAAACTTAAAATATCTCATTCCTATTCCCAATGCTTATGTCTCAATTTTCTTCACTACCTCAAAGGCATCACATATTATTTTTCTAAGATTTTGGAAAGGAATATTAAAACTCTCTACAACCCCATAAAACTGTTAAATAGATATTCAAAACAAATCAAATACCATTTTGGCCAAGGAGTTTATAAAATTCCTTCATCCAACAAATCATATACAAACCAAGCTGGTTGATCCTTTAAATCCCATCTCAAAGAACACATAACCAACACTTTCCACAATCACATCTCTTAGCCAACTATCGTTGAACACTCCCACAAATCTAATCATCTCGTCTATTTTCACCAAACTAAAATTATAGCTTAAGAACCCTGTCATTCCTTTCATACATTCAATAAGGGCTCTAAACGGAAAAGTATCCAAATATTTTTAATTGGAAATATGGCTGCAAACTTAACTAAATTATAGATGCCCATTATTCATCATATTAATCATTAAGCCTTTTTCCTCAATTTTCTAAAGTCTTATTTTATCTTAATCCTTTATCCTCACAAATTGAATCCATTAAAGGACATGTGAAAAATTGGTTGAAAGGGAAAAAAAAATACTCAATACTGAAATTACATGTTACACTTATTGCCCATCACTGAGGACGCCCAAGGTCGAGTTATAAGGATTGCGCCTATATTCTTGATTCTAACACACTTGCCCACAAGCATGCTAGATGGGTTAACCAAGTTTTGAGCTTGGGCAAGGCCCCAATATTTGTCAGCAAACTCTTTCTAGTTGTGAAATTTTATATATTGGAGCTACTGGAAATTATTCTTCTAACTGAAAATTTAATTATGCAGTTTATTTCCTATGACAAACAACGAATAAAATCAGAGCTGCAATTTTCACCATAAAAATATTGCAGAAAATAAAGTACTGGAAACTGAGAAATTGTAGCACACACATAAGAATTTTAACACAATTATTTTTGGACAATTGTCCCTAGAAAAACCCAACTTGGGAAAACCGGTGTAGCAGATGAGGGTTTTATTATTAATCTTCGGCAACAATTATGAGTACAATAATTTATATGCCCAACTGGGAACCTAATATGAGGAAAATGTTGGCAAAAATATCGTGAGAATTTTCTCTCACCCCACAACTATTTTCTGCCTCTGAAATTGCCTTCCTAGCCTCTACATTGAACTCCCTGCATCACCCTCTGCGCGGAGCTTATGTTGTCCCTCTGTAAATTTTGGCCTCCCTCCCTTTGCCTCTTCCAGGGACTGGAAATCTTCCCCCCTGATTGTTGTTGCCCTCCTCTTCCACCTGCTACTCACCCTCTGGCTCTCTCTTCTCTGTTGAGTTGTTGCTACTAAGAAAATCGAACTACCTGGGCAACTAAGTATCTACACTGGTGTATTCTCCATCACCACATGACTTCCTCTTATAATCCATTGTTGGAGAACCATTGACCAAAATTAAAATTTAATCAATGGCTAGGATCATCTTTGAATTGATTCGTGTGAGCTTCTAGACATTTTTCACATTATCTCAATTAATACTGATTAATTAACCATATTCCCTAAGTTTAAACTTAGGAAATATTTAAAAATCGGTTAATAATCTAATTGAGACACTTATAGGTGGAATTTCCAGAAAAGATTTATGGGTTTTTGAGATCCCATGTATTCTAGCCTCTCCACCAAATTTCATGGCTAGAACACATTCGATGCTACAAAAAATAACACTCCCTCTTAGCGAGGAATCTGTTCTAGTGTTATTGCACACCTTGTTTCTGCATCATCTCCTATCACGTTGCTGATGTCTGGCCATACTTCCCGCCAACCACTGCGCAACTCTGATATACGTTGCATCTATGCCTCTGTTGAAATTGCCATACTACTGCCAACACTGCATCTGCACTACAACTCCCTCGCTTCTGTTGTTATTGTAACAACTGCAACTGAAAAGCATCCAAAATAGTCTATCCCTGCTATTGAAACAAATTTTCCACCATACCCATTTTTTCTCTAAAATAGATGAACTTATCTCACCCTAGAGCTTTTGTGAGTATATCTGCAACCTGCTCTTCTATGGGAACATACTGTAGCTGGATTGCTCCATGTTGTACAAAATATCTAATGAAGTGACATTGAATATTGATGTGCTTCAACTTGTCACGAAACAATGGATTTTCAGAGAGCTTTATGCAACTCTGATTATCACAATAGACATTGGTTGCCTCCATCCTCTGCCTGAACAAGCTTACTAGAAGATTCTAAAGCCATATAGCTTTGCGCGTATCTGTGTTGGCTGCTATATACTCTGCTTCTATAGAGCTCAGTGCTACTGCCTTCTGCTTCCTGCTACACAAAGAAACCATCCATGATCCAACATAAGCGGTACATGAAGGTACTTTTCCTATCCATTGAACTGCCTGCCCAATCTGCATCTATGTACCCAAAAACTCTGTTGTCATCCCCTGGAGTATATTTCAACCCATACTCAATTGTGTTGCAAGTATACCTCAGAATATGCCTCGTTGTTTCCCAATGTACCCCCTTCGGTTCTACCATGTACTGACTAAGGGTATTGACTATGAAGCAGCGAAGCAGATATCTGGCCTAGTGTTGACCAAATACATGAGAGACCCAATGAGATGTCTATACAATATGGGGTCGACATCCTTATCATTTTATGCATTTATATTCTTCCAATTAGTAATCATGGGCATAAACATGGGTCTAAAATATTTCATTATGAAACTCTTCATAATATCTATAGTGTATCTTCCTTTCCCAAGGAAGATCTCCCCATCTTTCTACCACCCTTCCAATCCTATGGAATAGTGCATCAACCCCAAATCCTTCATGTTAAATTATGTTGCTAGGTTCCTCTTGCAATCCTCTATGAGCCCTGATGATCCTGTCAAAAAGAGATCATCCACATACAAAACTAGAATGAGTGGCTCACCCTCTACCATCAAATAATAAAGGTTGGGATCTGCGTCACTCTTAACAAATCACATATATTGCAAATAGTTGTCAATCCTACCATACCATGCTTGGGATCCTGCTCGAGTCCATATAGAGCTTTCTTCAATCTTCACACATGAGTGTGTCTCTCATGAGTTTCAAAGCCCTCTAGTTGTTCTATGTACACTTCTTCCTCTATCACCCCATTCAAGAAGGATGCGTTGACATCCACCTGGTGTATCTGCCATCCCATCTGAGCTTCTAGAGATATAACTGACCCGATAGAAGTGTATCTGGCAAATGGGGAGGTCTCCTCATAATCTATCCCTTCTTTTTTTAAATACCCCTTTGCCACAAACCTAGCCTTGTACTTTTCCAAAATTTTGTTTGTTGCATATTTGATCTTATATATCCATCTAGAACCTACAATTGATGTGCTTTCTGACCTTGGTACTACCTCCCAAATGTCATTCATCATGATATAGATATACTCTTCTACCATGGCATCTACCGACACCTGATTTTGTGTCACATCTTGAAAGTTGGAAGGTTCTGCAACCTGAGCCACCAATGCTTGGTACTTGTCAAGCTGTATGTGTTGTATTTTTGTCTTTCTAGGAGTTCCAATAAACTCCTCTGCATCTCTCAATGTCAGATGAACCTCTCTGCTGGCTCGACCACTAGTCGCGGGAGGCTCTGCCATCTCCTCCTCATCATATCTCTATTGATCCATACGCTAAGAACTCCTTGGATTTATTCCACTTGAGGAAATGCTGGTGCTAGTCACAGTACTTAATCCTTGTGGCTATCCTCCTATCTGTCCCACTGGCTGCCCTTGCTTCTGGACTGAAGGAGCATGGTAAATTTTAGGGGTGAATTTTAGTCCAAGGGAGAAATTTAAGGGGTTTTTCATTTTAGAGGGGCAAAATTTTTATAAAACACTCATTTCATATATTTAGCCCAACTTTTATTTTAAAAATAAATATTTTTCTCATTTTAGTCCAAAAAAGGTGCGGATAAACTATGAAAAGACTCATTTGACCCGATTCACCTGGTTTGGGAGGTTATATTCCATTACAATCGCCCGATTTTCCTCCTCCTCTTTTCCTCCTCCTCTTTTCCTCCTCCTCATAGTCTCGATCCTCTTTGTCCATGTTTTCAAGGCTTGAGGTTGTATGAAGGGAATGAGTGAAAGTGTTTAAGGAGTAAGTGGATGGGAGATGACCTAATGGGCTAGAAAATGAATGAGGGAGTAGGAATCATAAAAATGAGAGGGAGGGCTTGTTTTGTTGAGAAATTGCCCTTGGGGAAGAGGGATAAAGGGATAGGGAAAGAGTTTAGAGTTGTAGTGACAGGTGATAGGAGCAACAATGGGGATTTATGGTTTTAGGCATAACTAGGGGCAAATTTAGGGTTTCATATTTACCATGGGGGATGATGTTTAAAAGTTTGAAATGCAAACCAAAACTATAGTGAGGGAGGTCAACTTACTTGAAATGAAGGTAAGAGAGAGCAATTTTGAAGTTTCTTGAAGTTTTGAGGGCTTTCTAGCCCTTCTACAAATGCGCAGCGCCACCCTAAAAGCACAACGCAGTGTAAATTTACACTAGGAAATTTGCCAAATGCGCAGCGCCGGGCCTCAACGCGCAGCGCCAAGTTCTCAATGCGCAGCGCCAACCCTGCCTGCCTGAAACGCGCAGCGCCACTCCACCACTGCTCCAGACGCCTAGCAACAACCCTCCAGAAGTGTAGCGCCAACTCTCCTTCGCCCAAAACTCGCTCAACCTTTCCTCTTCTTCTCACTTTTTGACTCCTTGCTTGCCAAATGAGAATGATGAACTTGAAAATGAAATATGAGGCCTTATATAGGAGTAAATTTTGATTTTTCACTTGAAAAACCCACTTTCTAATGTTTCTTGCCCTTTCTCAAAACTCTGTTTTTAATGCCTTTTCTTCTTTGTTTCTTTTCAGGTGGATAATGCTCAATTTGAACTGATTTTTGTAGTGTTTCTTTGTCTTGCAGCAAGGAGAGATGCTTTGGTGCATTTGGGATCATTTATTACATAAAGTGACTTAAAATTACATAAGAAATACAAATAAACTCAAAATACTCTATTTTCACCTCAAAAACATGTTTTTGAGGTGAAAATTACATTAGGTTAAAAGATAATGATATAGTGACTATGACCTACAAGCCATCATGCTTGACTTATTTATCATCCTCATACCCTTGTTGCCCTTTATTTACATTTTAAAATCAGGCTCTTGACCTTGGAAATGAAACCCTAAGACCTAATGAAAACATGCCCTATGACCTAATGAAAGCATGATTGCAAATTGACCATGAAACCATAACTGAAGACAACCTGAAGAAGGGTCAACAAGTATACTCTATGAGGGAGAAATTTAGATTTTCTGAAGAGAAGACAACCATCAGTGGATCAGTTTGACATGACCTAATGAAATGATGTAAAATTTCAGTATGGGACCCCTAAAATGAAAATGCAAAGAGCAAATTTGATCCCTGATGGAAGTATGCAGATACTGACACTAACATTGGCCTTATTAGGGATGGCAGCTCCTTGGAGGTGTCAAGAACACCATAGACCAAGTGCCTCATCCATTGGGCAATACAGTCAAACAAAAAAATGAAAAATGACTCAATACAATCTGAAAACTGACTCACGACCAACTCTAAACTTGACTATAAACCAAATCAACCAAACTTGACACTAATCATTCAAACTTTATAGCCTTCACTTCAGGCCCCAAGCTCAGATGACAGTGTACTTGAAACCTTGCAAGGAAAAGCAAACTGGTATATACAATGAAGGTGAAGTAACTTCAGGGAACAACCTCAAAAGTAGTAGTGCTTCAAGAGCCTACCATTCACTGGCCCTCCTGAACATTCCTAACCATCCATTTCCTTTAACAAAAATGCATTATGTCCTTGATAAGCTAAGATTTTATATAGTCCTTTCCATAAATTGTCAAACTTACCATGCTTTCCCTTTTCCTCATTTTGTGCATCCCACCGCAACACTACATCTTCCAGCTAAAACTTTTTTGCTTTGGTTTTGCGGTCATAAATTTTCTTTATCTTCTCTTGCAACCAGAAAGTGTTTTGGGAAACCTCTTCTCTTGTTTGTTGAAGGTGAATCATTTTATTAATTCTGTGCTGAATATCATCCTCTTCGTTGCCAGCTTCCTGTAATAATCTCATGACCAAGACTGCAAGTGATGTAGGAAATACTGTATCGGTACCATAAACCAACTTGAAAGGTGGCATACCTATTGATTTCTTGTTGCTCACTTTGTTGGAACACAAGGCATTAACAAGCTTTCGATGCCAATTTTTCTTGTTTTCCTCCAACATTTTCTTGATAATGTTCACCAAGGATTTATTTGATGACTCAGCCAATCCATTGCCATGCGTGTAGTATGTCATGGAATGACCCAATGTAATATTGTACTTGTTGCAAAACTCGACCATTTTCTTGGACTTAAATGTTGTTGCATTATCTGTTATAATCTTGTGAGGGCAACCAAAACGAGACAAGATATTAGATTCTAAAAATTGGATAATTACCATGTCCATGGCTTGCCTTGTCAGAATGGCCTCAATCCACTTGGTGAAGTAATCAGTAGCTGTCAAAATCCATCTGTGTTGTGTTGATGATGTAGGATGGATTTCCCCTATGAAATCAAGTCCCCACTGCTGGAAAGGTGCATTTACTTCAACTGGATTCAAAGGAAGAGGAAGCAACTTCCTTTTTCCTTGAAAAACTTGGCATTCATGGCAACCCATCACTGTCTTATATAAATCTGAAAACAAAGTTGGCCAATAATATCCTGCTCTCAACACTTTGTTAGCTGTTGTTTTCCAAAACAAATGACCGCCACAATCACCTCTATGAAAATCATTCATTACCTGCTGAGCTTCATCTTCAACCAAACAATTAAGAAGAACTCCTCTCGGATCTTTCCAATAAAGAGCACTATTTAAAATGCAAAATTTTGCAGACTTTAGTTTTAGTGACCTACCTTTACTTCTTGACATTCCAGGAGGTGGCGAAAGAGGCTGAAGAACATAAAATATATCAGAATACCAAGGTTATTTGAGAAACATTTCTGATACTTGAATGAGTGAGCCACCCTCTTCGTCCTCAGATAATGCTACAATAAGATTTATGTCTAGAGCATGCAAATTTGATTCAACCATCAATTTTTCCAAGCCTTGTTTTTTGATCAATTTGGTAGGTTTAATCTCAAGATCATACTCCAACATTGTTGCTATCCACTTACCTCTTCTTCCCTCCAGATCAGTTTGCATGAGAACATCCTTGATTGCTGCATTAGGAACATAGGCTATAGTATGTGAATGTAGAATGTATACTCTGAAATCCTTCAATGCTTTTATAAGAGCCAGCGCTTGTTTTTCAATGATATTGTACCGCAAGGCAGCATCTTGAATAGTCCTACTGAAAAAAGCAATGGGTTGCTCCACCTGATCCCTCTTTTGCATCAATACCGTAGCCATGGTGTGCTCAGATGCAAATGAAAATATAATAAAATCATGAGTATAATCAGGACTAATCAAGACTGGGGCTATAGTCAAAGCAAACTTTACCAAGTTGAATGATTTCATGGCATCCTCGGTCCATTTCACAGTGCTATCCTTTTTCAACATATTAGTTATTTCACGTAAATGCTCAGCCAAATTTGGTATAAATCTGCGTAAGAAATTCATCTTACCATTGAAAGCCTGAATCTCCTTTTTGTTGTGCGAAAAGTCTATATGCTGGATTGCCTCCATCCTTGAAGGATCAATGCGAATACCATCTTTAGAAATTATATGAAAAACGAGCTTACCCTTGTCCATGGAAAAAAGACTCTTTTTCGTGTTTAGAGAAATCCCGAATTTCCTATATTTCTGAAAGACAATCCTTAAGTGGTGCAAATGTTCATCATCAGAACCAGAAAATACCATCAAATCATCTAAATAAACTACCAAGAAAACATCCTTCTCATTAGCAAAAGCTATGTCCATCGCCCGCTGAAAAGTGGCTCCGGCATTCTTCAATCCAAATGGCATTTTGGCATACTGAAAAGTTCCCCAAGGTGTTGTGAAGGCAGTTTTGTCTTGGTCTTTTTCATGCACCAAGATCTGATTATAGCCCGAGTAACCAACTAATAGTGACATCCATGATGCTCCAACTACTCTTTACAGAATATGGTCCATCTTAGGAAGAGGGTAATTATCCTTTAAGGACACTTTGTTGAGGTTCTGAATCTATGCACAACCTTATTTCTCTGGTCTTCTTTCGTACGAGACCAAATTTGAAATCCAATCAGAAAATCTAATTGGAACAATGATGCCAGCTTTAAACAATATATTTACCTCTTTCTCGATGGATGGCAGCAGCTTTGGATTGATTCTTCTCAACTTCTGTCTAAAAGGTTTTTGATCTGGCTTGATAGGAATAGTATGTTGAATGATATCCTTGTCATACACTTTCAAATCTGAATAATCCCATGCAAAAACATCAGAAAATTCAGAAAGTAATCTAACATACTTAGCCTTTACTTCGGGAGACAATGCTTTTGATAACTTTACAAGCTTGGGCTTGTCAGCTGTTCCAAGATTTACATCTTCAACTCCTTTGTCCGTAGGAACCAAGCTCAGTTTTCTTGCCACATCATCTTGATCAAAAAGCTCCTCTAAAGGTATGAGACCTCTAGGAATAATATTATCCTTTAGCTGTAAAACCTCCATCTGATTTACCTCAATCTCTTGTTCATCAGAATCACAAACATCATCAATAGAAGCATTCTTAAACTTTCCTTCATTCTACAAAAAGGAATTAATTTCATTATCATCCCAAAACACTTGCCAATACCTCAAATTATCAGGAACAGTAGGCCTATGTTTGACATGAATTTCAAATTTGTTGCTAGAATTCATTGGAATCTTCAAATTGTTGGCCGCAGTGGCGAGTGAATCTGCAATGATGTTTTGAGTCCGGGGTACTACTGTCAAGGTATATTCTAGAAACATCCTCAAAATATCCAGAACTGCATTTCTATAGGCTCTCATCCACGAATGTTTTGCTTTATATTCTCCTTTTACTTGTTTAATCACCAGCTCTGGATCACAATAAACAGAAATCCTTTTCACATCGAGCTTCTTCAAAATTTTAAGACTTGTAATCAAAGCCTCATACTTCGCTTCATTATTAAAGCAATCAAAAGCTAACTTGTAGGAACATACTCTAATATTACTTGGGACTTTGGTAGGCTGGAAGCAGGGCTTTGAATCCAAATTCCAATATCAGCACCATCCTTACCCATAGTGCCATCGAAGTCCATGCTCCAAAGGCTGGCTTCATCTTCTAGATGCTAAAATTCTATTTCCTTCTCTACCTTACCTTTGTTGATTACTTCATTTTGTTGCTCTTCACTGAACTTTTGCTGTTATATAGGCTGCTTAGAAGAACTTGCTATTTTTTCTTTTTCTTGATTAAGAACTTATCCAAAATTCTCGGAAATTTTTGGTACATCATCTACTTCTACAAGCTGAATATCTACATCATTCAATCCACTATCAGAGTACAAAACAAAGGACTCTAATTCAATATGTATAGCATTTATCAGATGATTCACCGGCTTCTCTTTCCTAGTGATCATATACTTCATTTTCTTTTCTGAGTACAACTTCCTCCATTGACCGAAAACAGGGATGGTAGCATAAGCGAAATCAAGTTGTAAAGTGCCTTTGAGTTTAGCACCCCACGATCTAGATAAGAGCATACCAAATCGAGGTGGTATATCAACAACTACCACATCCATCAAGACATTTTTGGCTGGGATTTGATCTAAAGAAACCACCAAATCTTTGATGAGACCAATGCAACGAACTCTACCGGAGTCAAAGGAGTACAAATCATGATATTTCCGGGTAATATCCAAGCCCAAATTTTCCATAATGGCTTTAGGCATCAAATTGTGGGAAGCTCCAGAATCTAACATAGCATTATGGAGAATATACTCATGCAGTCTAAGACTCAGATAAAAGGGAGGGACTTCACTATCTTCAGGCTGACCTTCTATGGTTGGGCCAAAAATGAGTTCAGGATGATCATCCTCGACATTCACCATGTCTGACAAAGGATCTTGCAATATTCTAGATACATGGTGTTTATAATTGCTATTCTTAACCAGCTCAGTCAAAGGAATGGACACTTTTAATTTAGCAATTTCACTTTCTAAATTAAAGGATGAAACTTTTTCTACCTCTTTGACACCAATGTCCTTCTTATCTGCTTGCTCTTTCGTTGCACTATCTTTTTGTTGATTGTTCTTCTCGTTTGCAGTGATACTTGTTGATGGTACCTTGCTGGGATTTGGATCAGCAAGCTCTTTCCCTTTCTTCTGAATGTTTGAGGAATCATTCTTGGATTGCACATCCTTTCTTTTCTGAATGGGATTGACCGTACATTTATGCTCCTTAAAGAATACTGCCTCTGTTGTGTAGTCAAAGAATTCATATAACCACGCTGATAATCATCAGATTCAGCCTCCAAAACCACATCATTTGCTAAGATGTAATCCTCATCCCTTTGAATGTCTGGAACTTCTGCATATTCTTCATCTTCGGTTAGAAATATAGGCATACCATCAGCAGTGAAAAAGTGATTTGTTTCAATTACTGGATCTTTGTCATCTTCTTCTTCCATTCCTTGAACATAATTCTGTTGTAAGGGAGTTCTGATCTACTGTTGTTGTGTTGGTTGCTCTGGTGCCTTTTGTTCTCTCTGCTTGATTCAGAATTGGGGTTGTTGCTGTCCTCTAAAATTTGGATTCCGGATTGGTGTTTTAGGTCTATCTGTGATGGTTAATCGGTCAACCATCCTTTCCACTATTTGAATCAATGTATCCATCTTTACATCTGAAGTAGATGCTTCTTTTATGGTCACTCTTTTCTCAGATCTCATTCTTGCTCTTTTGGCCAGCAAGTTTGCTTCTACACTCACAGCATTCTTTTGCATGTCTTCTAGTGTGGTAGGATCTTGTTCCCGCAACTGATATGCCATATCAGCATTGAAACCATCTGGAAACTTGAGCAAAGCCAATCCCTCCGGTGGTTTAATGTTGGCAGGAATAGCATTGTATACTGCATTAAACCTCACACAATAGTCTTGCACACTCTCGCCGACATTTCTCTTGATGTTCTCATACTCGAACAAAATTTGAAGTGGATTCTTCTTCACCTCCCATCGATCCAGGAACTGCCTATGGAGGATTGGTAAAGTGGTGATAGAAGCTGTTGGTAAAGCTCTGAACCATTTTCGAACTTCACCTCCAAAGCTTTGTACAAACAATCTCATCATCACATCTTCAATCTCTACTTCATGGAGGTCAAAGAAATCATTCATTTTATCAACATGTTGCTGAGCTGTAATGGTTTGAGTGGCATCAAAGAAAGGTATCTTGGTTTGATAATCAGCAGGCATGGCACCAAGATTTTGAGGTAAAACAAGGGGTGCATACTGGGCAATCATAACTCGAGGTGGATTTAAAGCAAGGAGTGGGCTACTAGGAGTTGATGCTGTAGTTGATGGAGAACTGGGAGTAATAGGTGATTGATGGGGAATGGTAGGTTGATAGGGAAGTGAAGGTATAAATGGAGGTTGGGAATGAACTTCAGAGGTTGAAGGGAATAATGATGAACTAAGGGTAGTGGACACCAGTTCAGAAAGCTCAGGGATCTTAGCAGTAGTGAGGGATGATTGAGGGGAATTTAGGATATACTCATCAATTGATCGGTTTGCCTTTTGGACTTCGAGATCTGCAATAAACTCTAGATCTAGAACTATATCATCAAGTGCACTTTCAGACCTAGTTCTAAATAGGGAAAGGTCAAACGACAAATCAAATGGGAGGTCTTCTAAAAACAACCACTCATCAGGGCAGGAATCTACTTTTATTAAAGGTGTGGGACTGACTGAACTTTCTTGTCTTTTGAGTCTTCTCGAAATCAGATTGGGATTATCCACTACTGGGGCAAGGTTTGGATCTGGATTGGCCCTAATGTACTTTCTTGAATCCAGTGTGCTCAAATTTCAAAGTTTTATATATTGCTTTACAACTTTCCAATTTAGCCTAGTAAATTCTAAAACTCATCATCCATAAGCTTAAGAATTCAAATGAAAGATACTACCGGGGTGATTAGTCTTTCATTCCCCAGTATGGTTTCCACTATGTTATCACCTGGATTGAACCTTGTGCTGAAGAAAGGCAATGCCAGGGTAACCACAAACCACGCTTAGCCAAGTAGCTAGCCCTACTAGGCCGGGAGAGGGCTCTCTCCGTAAGGATCTCAGCCAAGATGACTGGATCAGGTAAAGGATATTAGGCTAGGTATAGTAGCACAAAGTTTTGATTGGATTTTGAAGGGGTTTTGCTAGATCAGGAGGAGCTGGACAGTTTAGGGCTAGGGAATTAGGTCAGAATTGCAGGGTGTTCAATGGGGCAAGGTAGGCATAAGGTTTAGCACTCTAGGGCTTGTTGGGGTGAGATGTTTTAGACTGGTGAGAAGCTAAGAAGAGCATGTGAAAACCATGGATCCTTCCTAGATTGCATAAAACATGAAATGGTGAATGCTTTCCCAAAGCAGAGCATTAATGTAATGAATTCTGCCTATCAAACTTGAAAGCATTAACTTAGAAGCAATGAAATGATTAACAAAGTATACAAAACACATTAAAATATGATCACATAAGAATAAATTGTACTAAAACTCCATACCACATGGATCCCATAAAAATAGCTGCAATTCTTATTAATCTCCTGCTAAACTGCTACAAAATGATGTACAATCAAGGTCTGAGCATCCAGCTGAGTCCAACCCTTTACAATGAGAAAGAAGAAGAAGATATAGACATGAATTCAACCTCCTCCCATCCTTAGGGGTCGAATCCATAAGATGAGGAGCTAATCTAACCAACACTGAACAAGAAACAGGAATATAGGCATCTCAACAACTTGCCTCTAAAAGTGAAAAATTGATTCATTTGAGCTCAAATTGACTTTTAAAGCAATGAATCTACCCTCTACTACTAATTATCTATCATATTTACATGCCAAGTCATCATTTACAATGGTAAAACATCCTCCATGAGAGAGAATCCAAGAACACAGTCAAAAAATGAAAAAATAGGCATCATGTGCAAAATCTGCCCTACGCGCAGCACCACTGGCCCAACACGCAGTGCCACTTTCAGGTCCCTTTTGGAGGCCTTCCCGGCATCCAAATTGAGCTCATGATAGCTCATTGGAAAGGTATTCAAGTCTAATTTCCAAAACATCTATAATTTCTACATTTGAAGCTCATTTGACCCCTAAAAACTTGATTCTCCAAAGACTGCTTTTGTGTGTCCAAAAAGTGGCAGAAAGGTCATTTTTAGGGTGTTTTTTTACCTTTTAGTGGACCAGTTCTGCCCCAAAAACTTTGAAAATCCATAGAGTGCATGTTCTCATTGCTATGAATCCAAAAATGCAAACCATTTGTGCGGTGGGTGCCCCTAGGAAAAGTGCGCTACGCGTTTAGGCAATTTTCCTGTGTGTAGAATTTCAAAATTTGCAAGTGACAAAAATTCCTCCAAACTTGCCCAAAATTGGTGAGAAGCACCATCATCAAGTGTCCTGATGATCCAAGGAATCTTCAGTAAGCAACCTAAGCCCATCATCCTCCTTTTTTCCTTTTAGAGCCCGCCTTAGCCTAGCTTTCATTTTCTTGACCCTCATGTTGCAAATCTTGTTTTGGGTCCTATAATGGTAGGCCATGTGTCTAATCATATTATTGTCTCTATTGGCCTTCTGCAATAGCCTCTCAAGGTGCAAATTGACTCTCTCAAGCCAAGTATCTTTATCATCTTCAATCTCCTTCTCAATGGGAGTCAAAGTGACTTGTGCCTCTTTATCACTTTGTCATTTTACCTTGAGCAGTTCCAGCTCCATGAGGACTTGTTTGTCACTCAACTGCTTGTTTTCTTGTTCCAAATATGTGATGACATACTTGGCCCTCTCCAAATTTTCCATCAAAGCTTGTACTTGAGCCTCCTTTTCTTGTATGATGATGTCTTTTATTGTGTCTTCATCCTAAGCCTCTAAGTCAATTATTTCCACACCATGATGAGTATAACGTTGCTCTGGCTCATCATGCTCTGTCAAGTCAAAGTCTCTTTCCTCCTCATCATCAAAACTCTCCTCTGGCATATTTTCCTTCCCTTTGTGCAGCTGTTGCACCTGTACCTGTTGTGCTGATGAAGAAGGCAAAGCCCCTTCCACATCCTGTGGAGCTAGCATTTGCCTATGGGTTGATGTAGAAGGCAAGGTCCCTTCCATATTCGGTGGAACAAATACTTGCCTATCAGCTGAAAATAATCTCCTTGTGCCCCTCTGATATGTCATGTATGTCCTAGGCACCTTAGTAGTTCTAGTCTCTTTGGCCTCCTCATCTGTTTTCACCTGAGCACTGCTAGAAGGTCCCCTTGCTTCTTGAGACACTAGTGGAGGAATTTGAGGACCCCTGAAGATGTCATGAGCAATAAATGTCTCCCAAGAGACATTGAGGAGACTGAGATGATGAAGCACAATCATCTTGATCAGGGAATAATGATAGAGTTTTCTCATCTACTGAGGGTATGGCTTCTTCTGGACAAAATGAGCCATCTTCTCAATATTCCTGAACAATAAATAAGGGAGGTTTAACATCCTCACCCTGGTAAAATGCATGAGGAGCCTGATGTGATAGGTGTATAGCCTGGAAAATATGCCCTCACAAGTGAAATATTTCATGATGATTTTCATCATGGGGACATACTTGTCTTCAAGAAATCTGAAAGGAAAAAGTCTCTTCACCTCATTTCTATACCGGGGTTTGATATAAGGCTCATAATAGTGTTCATCTAGGTCCTGGGCCTTGTACCACTTCTCCCCTACATTTGGAATCTTGGTTGCATCTGAAATGATGGAGGGTGAGACTGTGAATGTTACCCCAGCAAGAGTCACCTTGTTGTCCTAAAGATGAGCTACAAAAAGTCTGGTGAGCTCAGGGTGATGTTGAACTCTCTCTACCTGCTCACAGAACTCATAGCAGCCAAGATATCTGAAACATGTGATAGCCAACTGAGAGGCCTGCAATTCTCTAAGGTTTGATGGCTCTTCTCTGATAATCTTGCCTCCCTTGTGTGGTTTTCTCTGATGCCTAGCTCTATCTGCTGAGGTGTCACTGCCTGTGTTTTCCTCCTCCTCATAGTCTCGGTCCTCTCTGTCCATATTTACAAGGCTTGAGGTTGTATGAAGGGAATGAGTGAAAGTGTTTTAGGAGTGAGGGGATGGGAGATGACCTAATGGGCTAGAAAATGAATGAGGGAGTAGGAATCATAAAAATGAGAGGGAGGGCTTGTTTTGTTTGAGAAATTGCCCTTGGGGAAGAGGGATAAAGGGATGGGGATGTTATGGAATAGGGATAAAGGGATAAAGGGATAGGGAAAGAGTTTAGAGTTGTAGTGACAAGTGATAGGAGGAACAATGGGGATTTAGGGTTTTAGGCATAACTAGGGGCAAATTTAGGGTTTCATATATACCATGGGGGATGATGTTTAAAAGCTTGAAATGCAAACCAAAACTATAGTGAGGGAGGTCAACTTACTTAAAATGAAGGTAAGAGAGAGAAATTTTGAAGTTTCTTGAAGTTTTGAGGGCTTTTTGGCCCTTCTGCTTAACGCACAGCGTCGGTGCACAGACGCGCAGCGCCACCCTAGAAGAGTAGCGCGGTGTAAATTTACACTAGGAAATTTGCTAGATGCGCAGCGCCAAGTTCTCAACACGCAACGCCAACCCTACATGCCTGAAACGCGCAACACCATTCCATCATTACTCCAAACGCACTGCGCCACCCTCCAGAAGTGCAGCGCCAACTCTCCTTTGCCCAAAACTCACTCAACCTTTCCTCTTCTTCTCACTTTTTGACTCCTTGCTTGCCAAATGAGAATGATGAACTTGAAAATGAAATGTGAGGCCTTATATAGGAGTAAATTTTGATTTTTCACTTGAAAAACCCACTTTCTAATGTTTCTTGCCCTTTCTCAAAACTTTGTTTTTAATGCCTTTTCTTCTTTGTTTCTTTTCAGGTGGATAATGCTCGATTTGAACTGATTTTTGCAGTGTTTCTTTGTCTTGCAGCAAGGAGAGATGCTTTGGTGCAGCTGGGATCATTTATTACATAAAGTGACTTAAAATTACATAAGAAATACAAATAAACTCAAAATACTCTGTTTTCACCTCAAAAACATGTTTTTGAGGTGAAAATTACATTAGGTTAAAATATAATGATATAGTGACTATGACCTACAAGCCATCATGCTTGACTTATTTATCATCCTCATACCCTTGCTGCCCTTTATTTACAATTTAAAATCAAGCTCTTGACCTTGGAAATGAAACCCTAAGACCTAATGAAAACATGCCCTATGACCTAATGAAAGCATGATTGCAAATTGACCATGAAACCATAACTGAAGATAACTTGAAGAAGGGTCAGCAAGTATACTCTATGAGGGAGAAATTTAGATTTTCTGAAGAGAAGACAACCATCAGTGGACCAGTTTGACATGACCTAATGAAATGAAGTAACATTTTAGTATGGGACCCCCAAAATGAAAATGCAAAGAGCAAATTTGATCCCTGATGGAAGTATGCAGATACTAACATTAACATAGGCCAAGGAATGGGGGATGTTGAGTTGGAAATCATTATCTCCCACAACCTTGGTGATGGTGTATGGCCCATATCAAAGCGGGTGAATCTTGCGGTGGAGCCCAGCGAGGCGCTCCTTCTTCAAATGTAGCCAAATTTTGTCACCCACCTGGAACTTGTGTGGCACCAGATGTTGATCATGCCACTGCTTGTACTTAGCATTGGATTGGTCCAATATGTCACGGACCTGTTAGCGGATGTGTTGAATGTGCTCAATGAATCTATTTGCCTTGTCAGCTTCGGACTGGACATGAGCTGAATATGCTTGAGTCGCTGCAAATGGTATGGCCACATCAATGGGACATAGTGGATAGAATCCCCAGCCCACCTGAAAATGGTTGTGGCCAGTCGAGCTGTGGAGAGCCTGGTTGTAGCTGTGATAGACGTAGGTGAGGCTCTCATCCCATGTACGTGGATGCTTTGAGTTGTACATGAGAAGAATATGCACGATCATCCTGTTGACGACCTCTGTCTAGCCATCAGTTTGGGGATGGACAGGTGTGGACTTAGTGATCTTGGTGTCCAGTATCGACCAAAGACTGGACCAAAATGTACTGAGGAACCTGTTGTATCGATCTAAGATGATAGACTGTGGGATACCAAAGTGTACCCACACCTGTTCAAAGAAGAGTTTAGCAGTGGCTTCTGCTGTGATACTCTTCTTGCAAGCCACCATAATGGCCATCTTCGAGAATCTGTTAATGACCAAAAAAACACAGTTGTTGCCATGCTTAGTAGAAGGAAGGCCTCACTGTAATCCATGGAGATGGATTCCCAAGGTCAACTAGGGGTAGGCAACAGAGTATAGAGACCTTGCTTCTTGATGGTCTGGTTTGGAAATGGTGCAGGCAGTGCAGGATCTAATGTACTTCCCGATATCCTGTCAAAGATTCGGCCAATAGAAATACTTCTGCAGTACTGCCACCATTTTCTTGACCCCGAATTGCCCATCGGCCCAACTATAGTGCGCTTCCCAAATCATCTTCGCACGCTTGCTTGAAGAAACACAAAGGTGTCCTAGGTGGCATAACACAACATCCTGGAGGTGAAAATCTAGAACTTGTTGACCCTCCAAGAGCATATTGTATGTGTGGTCGAATTCTGTGTCGCTTTTGTAGAGAAGTAGCCAATCAGAAGTCCCGTGCCCATAAGAGTTGAGCACGGTGTTTAACGCCATGATCGGTGGTCGGCTGAGGCAACCTACAACATTATTTGTGCTGCCCTTCTTGTACTTGATATTCAAATGGAACTGTTGCAAGTATGTGGACCACTCTTGATGGCGATCATTCTGAAACTTCCCTTGCATATGTCTAAAGTGTAGGGGTCGATGGTTTGTGTAGATGACCATTTCCTTCCCCCAAATGTAATGCTTCCATTGTCACCAGGCCTGCACAATGGAATACATCCCTTTGTCATTAGTGGGATACTTCCAGACTATGTCTGAAAGTGTCTCACTGTGATATGGCACTGGATGCCCCTGTTGAGTAAGGACTGCCCCAATAGCATAGTTAGAGGCATCTGTCTCAATCTCAAATGGTTGTTGCAAGTTTGGTAATGTGAGCACTGGTGCAGAGCAGAGGCGATGTTTCAACTCTGTGAATGCCTTATGTTGAGATTCAAACCAAAACAATTTTTCTTTCGCTTCTCCTTTGGTGACTTGACTCAAGGGCCAAGTGATATGAGAGAACCCCAGCATGAAAGCTTCGGAGCTCCTTCAGAGTGGTTGGGGTTGACCAATCCTAAATGACTTGGACCTTGGCTGGATCCACATGCACCCCCCATTCATCAATAATGCATCCATGATATTGAACCTGGGTCATGCCAAAAATGCATTTCTCCAAATTGGCACATAGCTTGTGTTGTCGCAGTGTTTGGAGGTGTTCTTCCTAACTCTGCCTGAAGATTAGGATGCCATCCAAGTATACCACTACAAATGAGTTAGGTTATGGTAGCAAGATGTCATCCATAAGCCTCATGAAGGTTTCAGGAGCATCCGTTAACCCGAAAGGCATAACCAACCATTCGAAAAGGCCCTCCTTGGCTTTGAAGGTAGTATTCCACACATCGGAGGGTTTGATTGGTACCAGGTGATAACCTTACTTCAAGTCGATCTTGTTGAAATATTTCCCCCCTTGAATTAGTCCAGAAGGTCATCAATCTGTGAGATCGGATACCTATTCCGGACAGTGATCTTGTTCAGCGCCCGATAGTCAATACAAAGTCTCCAAGTGCCATCCTTCTTTTGTACCAACACGATCAGGCTCCCACAGGGTGATGAACTCGGCCGAATGTGACCTTTCTACAGCAGCTCCTGAATTTGCCTCTTGATTTCATCGTTCTCCAGAATGGAGCGTCGATAGATTGGTCCATTGGGTAACGATGCACCTAGGGTCAGATCGATGGAGTGCTTGACCTGACAGTGCAGAGGCACCCCTGCGGGGGAGGTGAAGATGTCCTCGTACTCCTCCACGACCTTGTCCATCTATTGTTGTTGTGTGGAGGGGCCCTCTCTGGAGGTCATGGCCACTGTCTTCTTCTTTCCTTGAGGGCATATCATCAGGAAAACAAATTTCCCAGTTTTTCTTTGCATTAACCAGAGAGATGGCGATAGGTGGCGCTACCTTCGATATCCTTTACAACTTATTTCCCAATGTAACAATAATAGTGCGAGGCCTTGATTCATACACAACATGTGACTTCCACAAGTATGGTTAGCCTAATAATACATCACAAACATCAAGGGGAGCAACGTCACATAATACCCCATCCGTGAAGGGCTTGATGCTTTATGGAAGGAAACATTGTTGGCTCACGCGGAGATCTCTTCCTTGGTGAAGCCACCCAGTGGTGTATGGTTGTGGGTGTGTTGTGGTCGGTAGGCCCAGCTGCTTCATGACCTTCGTTGCAAAACAAATGTCCGAGTGAACAACACTCAAACTCCTCATGAGCTCTGGTATGGTGAGACTCCTTCGGTAAAGCATTTCAAAATTTTTGGGAGCAAATGCTATATTAAGAATACTGATGAGCAGCTTTGCAAACTTGAACCTAGAGCAGATGAAGGCATTCTTCTTGGTTATTCTCCCTACAGCAAAGCATATAAGTGTTACAATAAAAGACTTGGAAGAATTGTTGACAGTATTGATGTAGTGGTTGATGAAAAAGGATACATCCCCAGGCAAGTATATCATGAAAATATCGATGAGGATGAAGACTACTCTCCAAATCAGGCAGATGATGAAGAAGAACCCCAAGAGGTACCAGAGGAACAGATAAGGATAGAAGAGAAGACTCCATCCAGATATGTTCAGAAGAATCATCCAGAATCTCAAATTTTGGGGCAGAAAGAGGCAGGTATACAAACAAGAAGAACAATAGCAGAAGCTTCAAGCTATTTGGCATTGCTCTCTTCCATTGAACCACAAAATGTAAAAGAAGCATGCAAAGATGAGTGTTGGGTTAAGGCAATGGATGAAGAGCTTGAGCAAATCGAAAAGAACAACACTTGGGAGTTGGTTCCTAGACCAAAAGACAAGAATGTCATAGGAACAAAATGGATCTTCAAGAACAAGTTGAATGAAAATGGGGAAGTTATTAGAAACAAGGCCAGGCTTGTTTGCAAAGGGTATGCTCAACGGGAAGGAATAGACTTTGAAGAAACTTTTGCTCATGTTGCTAGACTTGAGGCCATCAGAATGTTCCTTGCCCTCTCTAGCTTTCAAAATTTCAAAGTATTTCAAATGGATGTGAAGTCAGCCTTTTTGAATGGAGACTTAGAAGAAGAAGTGTACATTGAGCAACCAGATGGCTTTATCCTTGGAAATGATCCAAATCTTGTATGAAGACTTAAAAAAGCTCTCTATGGGCTTAAACAAGCTCCAAGGGCTTGGTACTATCGGTTGGACAAATACCTTCATCAACAAGGATTTTCAAAAGGATCAGCAGATAGCAATCTATATATAAAAATTGAAAATAACAAATTGCTAATACTTGTTGTGTATGTAGATGATATTATCTTTGGGAGCAATGAAGAAGCTATGAGTCAAAGCTTTGCCTTGGTGATGCAGAAAGAATTCGAAATGTCATTACTTGGAGAATTGACATATTTTCTTGGATTGCAAATCCAACAAAATGAAGGCGGTATTTTCTTGTCTCAAACCAAGTACCTCAAGCAGATCTTGAAGAAGTATGGCATGGAAGATTCGAAACCTGTATGTACCCCCATGGTTACAAGACGCAGCCTTAGTGCAAATGATGAATCAGCAGCAGTGCATCAACCAACCTATAGATCCATGATTGGGAGTTTGCTTTATTTGACAGGTACCCGACCAGATATTATGCATGCAGTGGGAATAGTTGGAAGGTTTCAGGCAAATCCAAAAGAAACTCATCTTCAGCCAGTGAAGAGAATCTTCAAGTACCTTCAAGGAACTCAAAACTATGGCTTATGGTATCCGAGAGATTCAGATCTCACACTTCATGCTTACACAGATGCAGATTGGGCCGGAAGCGTGGATGACAGGAAGAGCACAAGTGGTGGTGCATTCTTTATGGGTTCCAGATTAGTATCTTGGTTCAGCAAGAAACAGAGTTCGATTGCTTTATCTACAGCAGAAGCGGAATATGTGGCTGCTGCATCTTGTTGCACACAACTCCTTTGGATGATGCAAACCTTGCAGGATTTTCAAATCACTTGTACTCCACCTGTCTCTATCTTATGTGATAATACAAGTGCAATAAGCATTTCAAAGAACCCAGTCATGCATTCAAAGACCAAGCACATACCGATCAAGTATCACTTTCTCCGAGAACAAGTGTTGGAACAAAAAGTCAAATTGGAGTATGTTCCTTCTAAGGAACAAGTTGCTGATATTCTCACCAAACCACTGCCCAGGGAAACGTTTGAATATCTCAGACAGAAGCTGGGAGTCGTTGATGCTTCATCCTGCTGTTGAAGCTTGTCTGTTCCAAAGAAAAGTTGGTGTACGCGGGTTGGATGAGGGGTATCCGCGTACATACGCTGATTTATGCAGGTGCAGTCGCGTATATGGAGTTCTGAAGAAAATCAGCAAGGGCAGACTCTGTTTGGAGAGAGTCTGAGATGAGTCTGTCAGATACCATCAGGCACAGGTTCAGGGGGAGCAGTTAATCTCCTAATAATGCATTGTTGGCATTACCTTAGAAGTTCTTGGTTCTAGTACTCAAGCCGTTTTGGTTCAGGTGGATCAGCTGCAGAAAGGAGATCAGAAGGAGAACATGATTGCTGATATCTACCGTGATTGTCAGCGCTGCTGATAATTGTTATTGGTGATTTGCATAGTCCTGATATTTCATCTCTATGTCATGTATACCTTTTTCTTATCAAGGTCATGTAATGGCCTATTTTGGTTTCCCCACTATGCCTGGGATGATTGATGTGATAGGTTGTCATATGTAAATTTCTGATGTATCCCCACTTGGTTGGGTGGATGATCCCCACTTGGTTGGGTGATGGTTGTATGTATTGAGTCTTTCGGTAGGAAGGTCTTTTATGATGTATAAGTCATGGTTCTTCTTGAAGAACATCTTTTTGCAGATCTTGCCTACAGTCAGGGGGAGCATGTTCAGCACAGCAGAGCAGAGATTTCAGCATGTACTCAGGGGGAGCACAGCCCTTTGCCCTTGATGACAAAGGGGGAGAATGACTTTGAGGATCTTGGGGTTGCCATCAAGTCCAAAGGGGGAGATTGTTGGAATTTTGGCACAGGTGTGGCGCTATGGCACAGGTGTTGTCCTTGATGGCAACTCTCTTTGGTGACAGATCTCAGTTCAGGTGCTCAGAATGAAGGAAATCTTGTATACGCACGTACACCTTACAGAAGACACGTATACACGCGGGTTATACGTTCTGAAGTCGCGTATGCGTATACACGCACTTTTATGCACATAAAAGTGCGTACATGGTGGGAAACTTACTTTTGGTCCGTGGTTGTTAGTCCTTGGAATTTGAACCCATGGTTGTGGACCATTGTATCTCGTCAGAAGTGTTGACCCCAGGTTTTGGGCCCTTGGTATTGTTTATTATGGTTTTGGCCCGTGGTATTGTGCAAGGCCTATAACTATAAAAGAGGAAGGAGATCATGTGGCAAGGCATCACATGAATTATTGAATATCTGATATTGTGATAGATCTGGAATACGGGTGATTGGGTTATGGTGCAGATCTAGATCTGAATGAAGGAGGAACCTGAGCGCAAGAAGGATAAGGACTATTGATGGATCTAAATCTCAAGGCTTGTACATTGGTATCTCTGTATGATTTTGATCTGTTATATGTGGCGCACTCTTGATCTATAAATATGGGCTAACTAATGTCTGAATGCTTAAAAGAATAAATTATCCTTTATAGATATGTACGCAGGTTTAGTGAATTGAAGGTGCGTATATACGCTTTTTCTGTGAATGAAAGACGCATATACGCAGGTTGGTTGTGGTACAGAAGCGTATACTCGCAGGTTGATGAAAAGTGAAGTAGTGTATATATCTTGATTTATGTTCTAGCTGCTTCTGTTTTATTGCTGCAGTGTTCTGGGTTCAAAATTGGTGTTTGATTACAGTTACTGTGTTCTGGGTTCAGTGGTCAGAGAAGTGCTTATTTGTTTCAGCTTTTGATTGGTGAAAAGGAGTTTGGGTTATGCAGAAATTCTTGATGTTTGATTGATGTTACTTATGGATCCAGTCTGAAAATTAATGAAACGAGGTCCCTGAAAGCAAAGAGAAGGTTGCTGCCTTCTGCAGGTAGGAGCCTGCGTACTAGTATCTCAAGCTAGTACAAGAACTAAGGGGGTTGGAGCTCCCTTCCAGGGAAGCTGGAAAACGAGAGAGAGTTGTAGCTCTCTGCAGGTTGCAGCCTGCGTACTGGTAAAGTCTGCTCCAGTACAAGACATTGTAAAGAGAAGTTTCTAATTAAAAAGAAGATAGAGACGAATTGCAGCAGGGGGTTTTCACCCACATTGGGTTTCCTCCTTATATCTTGTGTTCTTGTGTGTGACTGTCTTCTGCTCTTCTTCACTGTTTCTGGTAGTGTTTATGTGCATCTGAATCACAGATTAATAACTGACATCTGAAAGATAATTCAAATTATAAGTTTGATTTATATACGCGGGTTTCTTTATCTGGAGTTGCGTATATACGCGGTTTTTATTAACTGAAGTAGCGTATATCATCTGGAATTTAAAAAGGAATTATTTGGCTTGATAATACTGATTCACCCCCCCTCTCAGTATTATTTCCAACAATTGGTATCAGAGCAGGTCCTTCAGAGAAGCTTGATCGCTTGAAGGAAGATCATTCATCATGAGCAACTACGAGAGGGAAGCATCAATCAGGCCACCAATTTTTGATGGGACAAACTTCAATTATTGGAAGGTAAGAGTTACTGCCTATCTTCAATCTCTTGGTACAGAAGTTTGGGATATCATAGATACAGGCTACACTTTTCCTTCAGCTACTCCTACAAATCCGGCCGAGAAGAAGAAATATGAAACAAATGCTAAAGCAGTCAATACTTTGCTGGGATGTTTATCTCAAACAGAATTCGTGAAGGTTATGCAATATAAATCTGCAAAAGAAATATGGGACAAGATTGTCTTGGGCTACGAAGGAGATGAATAGGTAAAGAGTGCTAAACTTCAAACCCTCAGGATTCAGTATGAGAATCTCAGAATGTATAATGATGAAAGTGTGGCTAACTATTTCCTTCGGGTAGACGAGATTGTTAATTGCATGAAAAACTTGGCTGAAGAAATAAAAGAGGCTATTGTGGTTGAAAAAGTCCTAAGATCATTGTCCTCCAAGTTTGAATCTAAAGTGTCTGCAATAGAGGAAAAGGAAAATCTACGAACTCTTACTATGTCTCAGCTACACGGAATTCTAACGGCTTATGAAATGAGGAAAGGAGGTCCATCTGACAGGAGAGAAGCTACCTTCAAGGCTTCAAGCAAAGAAGAGTACTATGAATCAAGACATGGGTCAGAAGAAGAAGAAGAATCAAATTTTGTCAGAAATCTTCAATGGGGTGCTGGACGGTTCAGAGGTAAGTTGCCCTTCAAATGCTTTGCTTGTGGAAGAGTAGGTCACTATGCTGCCAAATGTCCTCACAAGGATAAGATCGACAAGGGAAGGGAACCTATTAGATGGAACAAGAAACATAATGCAAATAAGAAAAGCTACTACACTCATGAAGACAGTGATGGTCTATCAAATAGTGATGAAGATGAACGAGGTAATGACTATAAACTTTTAATGGCCTTTGAAGATGATGATTACATGGATGCTATAGATGTGGATAGTTTTTATGAAGAGATTTCTAGACTCAAGACATGTATAGAAGAAAAGAATGTGATCATTGATACTCTAAAATTTCAAATTGATGAAAAAGAAAAAATTCTTGAAAAAATATAATGTGAAATTGTTGGCCTTAGAAAAGAAATTGAGAAAACAAAGGCTATTAATCTTAAGTTTGTCAAAGGATCTGAAACTCTGGATGAGATCATCAATGTACAGCGTTCTCCGCTAAACAAGACAGGTCTGGGGTATAATGGAGAAACATCTCAAGCTTCCACCTCAAAGAGTTATCTTGATGCAGCAAGAAGGAATGAGCAAAATCACAATGGAGATCACCAGGTGAAGCAGGGACGAATTACATCAAGAACAAACAAAGACTATCAGGTAAATCAGGGGCAATCCGTCTTAAACAAAAGCTACAACCAGCCACAGGTAAAATCCTCTCAATTTTCTTCAAGAATGAATGACAATAGAAATTACAATCATTCGGCTGGTAGATTTGATAACCGCAGAAGTTTCTTCAATGGACAATGTTTCTCTTGCCATAACTTTGGTCACAAAGCAGCTCAATGTGTTGCATATAAAACAATCATGACTAGAGAAGCTCAAAAATGAAGAAGTATGACTGGGATTACAAAAAAAGACCTATAACAACTTTTCGGCTCTTGAAAATGAAATTGAATGTTCTATTTGCAATAACTTCGGTCATGAAGATTCTGAATGCAAGAGCAGGTTTCAGCAGACAAAGGAACAAGCCTCAAGCACAAGAACATGGAGAATAAAGGAACCACAAACAGAAAGATGTGGGATAGCCTTTTATGCAGAGGGACAGGAAAATCTATGGTACATTGATAGTGGATGTTTGAAGCATATGACAGGTGATAAAGAAAAACTTGAACCATATTCTGCTTTAGAAAAGGAAAAGAAAGTTTCTTTTGGAAATGATACTCCTGCAGCTATAAAAGGGAAAGGCACTGCTCAGTTGAAAGAAAAGGTCAAAGCTGGAAATGTTTTGTATGTTGATGGCTTGAAGCATAATCTTCTAAGTGTTAGTCAGATGTGCGAACAAGGAACCGAAGTAATATTTCGATCAAATGGGTGTAGTGTTCGTGATCTTGATACATGGAAAACAGTGATCAAAGGTAGAAGAACTCCAAATAATCTATACATATTTGAAGAAGGACAACAACAATGCTATTTGAGCAAGGATGATGAACATTGGTTATGGCACCAAAGGCTGGGGCATCTAAGCTTTTCACAAATAAGGAAGGCATGCAAATATCAGGCAGTTCGTGGTCTTCCAGATATCAAAATTCCAGACAACACCATATGCAAATCATGTCAGTTTGGAAAACAAACCAGAACTAACTTTCCGGAGAAGGAAGGATCAGCTAGCATGCCTCTTGAGCTAGTCCATACATATGTATGTGGTCCCTTTAGGAAAAGGACACCTCGAGGAGAAGAATACTTGATATTATTCATTGACGATTTCTCCAGGTTTGTTTGGTTAAGACTTATGAAGCACAAAGATGAAGCATTCGAAAAATTCAAATCCTTCAAAGCCTTGGTTGAAAATGAATCAGGTTACAAAATTAAGTGCCTCAGGTCCGACAGAGGTGGGGAGTTTACCTCAAATGAATTTTTGATTTTTGTGAAGAACATGGGATAAGAAGGGAATTCTCCACAGCTATAACTCCTCAGCAAAATGGAGTGGTAGAAAGAATGAATAGAACAGTCCAACAAATGGATCGTGCTATGCTTGATGAATCCAGAACTCCCGCAACTTTCTAGGGTGAAGCTGCATATGCTGCGGTTGTTATTCTCAACAAAACAAATGTCCGAGTGAACAGCACTCAAACTCCTCATGAGCTCTGGTATGGTGAGACTCCTTCGGTAAAGCATTTCAAAATTTTTGGGAGCAAATGCTATATTAAGAATACTGATGAGTAGCTTGGAAAACTTGAACCTAGAGCAGATGAAGGCATTCTTCTTGGTTATTCTCCCTATAGCAAAGCATATAAGTGTTACAATAAAAGACTTGGAAGAATTGTTGACAGTATTGATGTAGTGGTTGATGAAAAAGGATACATCCCCAGGCAAGTATATCATGAAAATATCGATGAGGATGAAGACTACTCTCCAAATCAGGCAGATGATGAAGAAGAACCCCAAGAGGCACCAGAGGAACAGATAAGGATAGAAGAGAAGACTCCATCCAGATATGTTCAAAAGAATCATCTAGAATCTCAAATTTTGGGGCAGAAAGAGGCAGGTATACAAACAAGAAGAACAATAGCAGAAGCTTCAAGCTATTTGGCATTGCTCTCTTCCACTGAACCACAAAATGTAAAAGAAGCATGCAAAGATGAGTGTTGGGTTAAGGCAATGGATGAAGAGCTTGAGCAGATCGAAAAGAACAACACTTGGGAGTTGGTTCCTAGACCACAAGACAAGAATGTCATAGGAACAAAATGGATCTTCAAGAAAAAGTTGAATGAAAATGGGGAAGTTATTAGAAACAAGGCCAGGCTTGTTTGCAAAGGGTATGCTCAACAGGAAGGAATAGACTTTGAAGAAACTTTTGCTCCTGTTGCTAGACTTGAGGCCATCAGAATGTTCCTTGCCCTCTCTAGCTTTCAAAATTTCAAAGTATTTCAAATGGATGTGAAGTCAGCCTTTTTGAATGGAGACTTAGAAGAAGAAGTGTACATTGAGCAACCAGATGGCTTTATCCTTGGAAATGATCCAAATCTTGTATGAAGACTTAAAAAAGCTCTCTATGGGCTTAAACAAGCTCCAAGGGCTTGGTACTATCGGTTGGACAAATACCTTCATTAACAAGGATTTTCAAAAGGATCAGCAGATAGCAATCTATATATAAAAATTGAAAATAACAAATTGCTAATACTTGTTGTGTATGTAGATGATATTATCTTTGGGAGCAATGAAGAAGCTATGAGTCAAAGCTTTGCCTTGGTGATGCAGAAAGAATTCGAAATGTCATTACTTGGAGAATTGACATATTTTCTTGGATTGCAAATCCAACAAAATGAAGGCGGTATTTTCTTGTCTCAAACCAAGTACCTCAAGCAGATCTTGAAGAAGTATGGCATGGAAGATTCGAAACCTGTATGTACCCCCATGGTTACAGGATGCAACCTTAGTGCAAATGATGAATCAGCAGCAGTGCATCAACCAACCTATAGATCTATGATTGGGAGTTTGCTTTATTTGACAGGTACCCGACCAGATATTATGCATGCAGTGGGAATAGTTGGAAGGTTTCAGGCAAATCCAAAAGAAACTCATCTTCAGGCAGTGAAGAGAATCTTCAAGTACCTTCAAGGAACTCAAAACTATGGCTTATGGTATCCGAGAGATTCAGATCTCACACTTCATGCTTACACAGATGCAGATTGGGCCGGAAGCGTTGATGACAGGAAGAGCACAAGTGGTGGTGCATTCTTTATGGGTTCCAGATTAGTATCTTGGTTCAGCAAGAAACAGAGTTCGATTGCTTTATCTACAGCAGAAGCGGAATATGTGGCTGCTGCATCTTGTTGCACACAACTCCTTTGGATGATGCAAACCTTGCAGGATTTTCAAATCACTTTTACTCCACCTGTCTCTATCTTATGTGATAATACAAGTGCAATAAGCATTTCAAAGAACCCAGTCATGCATTCAAAGACCAAGCACATACCGATCAAGTATCACTTTCTCCGGGAACAAGTGTTGGAACAAAAAGTCAAATTGGAGTATGTTCCTTCTAAGGAACAAGTTGCTGATATTCTCACCAAACCACTGCCCAGGGAAACGTTTGAATATCTCAGACAGAAGCTGGGAGTCGTTGATGCTTCATCCTGCTGTTGAAGCTTGTCTGTTCCAAAGAAAAGTTGGTGTACGTGGGTTGGATGAGGGGTATCCGCGTACATACGCTAATTTATGCAAGTGCAGTCGTGTATATGGAGTTCTGAAGAAAATCAGCAAGGGCAGACTCTGTTTGGAGAGAGTCTGAGATGAGTCTGTCAGATACCATCAGGCACAGGTTCAAGGGGAGCAGTTAATCTCCTAATAATGCATTGTTGGCATTACCTTAGAAGTTCTTGGTTCTAGTACTCAAGCCGTTTTGGTTCAGGTGGATCAGTTGCAGAAAGGAGATCAGAAGGAGAACATGATTGCTGATATCTACCGTGATTGTCAGCGCTGCTGATAATTGTTATTGGTGATTTGCATAGTCCTGATATTTCATCTCTATGTCATGTATACCTTTTTCTTATCAAGGTCATGTAACGGCCTATTTTGGTTTCCCCACTATGCCTGGGATGATTGATGTGATAGGTTGTCATATGTAAATTTCTGATGTATCCCCACTTGGTTGGGTGATGGTTGTATGTATTGAGTCTTTCGGTAGGAAGGTCTTTTATGATGTATAAGTCATGGTTCTTCTTGAAGAACATCTTTTTGCAGATCTTGCCTACAGTCAGGGGGAGCATGTTCAGCACAGCAGAGCAGAGATTTCAGCATGTACTCAGGGGGAGCACAGCCCTTTGCCCTTGATGACAAAGGGGGAGAATGACTTTGAGGATCTTGGGGTTGCCATCAAGTCCAAAGGGGGAGATTGTTGGCATTTTGGCACAGGTGTGGCGCTATGGCACAGGTGTTGTCCTTGATGGCAACTCTCTTTGGTGACAGATCTCAGTTCAGGTGCTCAGAATGAAGGAAATCTTGTATACGCAGGTACACCTTGCAGAAGACGCGTATACACGCGGGTTATACGTTCCGAAGTCGCGTATGCGTATACACGCACTTTTATGCACATAAAAGCGCGTACATGGTGGGAAACTTACTTTTGGTCCGTGGTTGTTAGTCCTTGGAATTTGAACCCATGGTTGTGGACCATTGTATCTCGTCAGAAGTGTTGACCCCAGGTTTTGGGCCCTTGGTATTGTTTATTATGGTTTTGGCCCGTGGTATTGTGCAAGGCCTATAACTATAAAAGAGGAAGGAGATCATGTGGCAAGGCATCATCTGAATTATTGAATATCTGATATTGTGATAGATCTAGAATACGGGTGATTGGGTTATGGTGCAGATCTAGATCTGAATGAAGGAGGAACCTGAGCGCAAGAAGGATAAGGACTATTGATGGATCTAAATCTCAAGGCTTGAACATTGGTATCTCTGTATGATTTTGATCTGTTATATGTGGCGCACTCTTGATCTATAAATATGGGCTAACTAATGTCTGAATGCTTAAAAGAATAAATTATCCTTTATAGATCTGTACGCAGGTTCAGTGAATTGAAGGTGCGTATATACGCTTTTTCTGTGAATGAAAGACGCGTATACGCAGGTTGGTTGTGGTACAGAAGCGTATACTCGCAGGTTGATGAAAAGTGAAGTAGCGTATATATCTTGATTTATGTTCTAGCTGCTTCTGTTTTATTGGTGCAGTGTTATGGGTTCAAAATTGGTGTTTGATTACAGTTACTGTATTCTAGGTTCAGTGGTCAGAGAAGTGCTTATTTGTTTCAGCTTTTGATTGGTGAAAAGGAGTTTGGGTTATGCAGAAATTCTTGATGTTTGATTGATGTTACTTATGGATCCAGTCTGAAAATTAATGAAACGAGGTCCCTGAAAGCAAAGAGAAGGTTGCTGCCTTCTGTAGGTAGGAGCCTGCGTACTAGTATCTCAAGCTAGTACAAGAACTAAGGGGGTTGGAGCTCCCTTCCAGGGAAGCTGGAAAACGAGAGAGAGTTGTAGCTCTCTGCATGTTGCAACCTGCGTACTGGTAAAGTCTGCTCCAGTACAAGACATTGTAAAGAGAAGTTTTTAATTAAAAAGAAGATAGAGACGAATTGCAGCAGGGGGTTTTCACCCACATTGGGTTTCCTCCTTATATCTTGTGTTCTTGTGTGTGACTGTCTTCTGCTCTGCTTCACTGTTTCTGGTACTGTTTATGTGCATCTGAATCACAGATTAATAACTGACATCTGAAAGATAATTCAAATTATAAGTTTGATTTATATACGCGGGTTTCTTTATCTGGAGTTGCGTATATACGCGGTTTTTATTAATTGAAGTAGCGTATATCATCTGGAATTTAAAAAGGAATTATTTGGCTTGATAATACTGATTCACCCCCCCTCTCAGTATTATTTCCAACATTACCCACATCTAGGATTGGAAGAGATGCTCCTCCTCCTCTGGATTTTCGGGTTCCTCCTTCTAGATCTTTTGGTGGCGATGGTAGTGTTGGGCTCTGCATCAATAATCTACTTCCCTTTGTCATTCCCCTTGTCAGGTTCTGACTCAGAGTCAGAGCCTGCATCTAATTCTGAAGCCTTCAGTTTGGCCACTAGTGACTGCTTGGCCCGACACTCACTTATGTTGTGGGTGGAGCTCTTATGGAACTCACACCACTTTCCCGTGCCCTTCTTCAGCTTCATAGTGTTGTCCTTTGCTTGTGGCCTTGGCGGGTTGTCTTGGGCCATCTCGCCCTTGCTTTGTCCTTTGTTGTGCAGTTCGGGGTCACCTTTCCCTTGCTTCGAATTCGCAGATCCAAAGTCTCGCTTCTTCTGTTTAAACTTTTGCTCGATCTTGACAGCGTATCGGTCTGTCGTGCCGAGCGAGGAGATGTCCAGGAACTCCATCTCGTCCTAGATGTATTTACGTCGGTAGTCGTGGTACATGAGTACGAAATGTTTCTCAAAATCCTTGATACCAAACTTCGTGTGAAGGGTATGAAAAACATTGGTAAACTCTGGCACATCTTGGTCCCTTCCCTGTTGGTCCACTTTATGTATTTTTTCTCGTAGCTCCCGACAAGGTAGTATTGCTCCTTGATGGCGTCCCGAAATGAATTCCAAGTGGGAGCGGCTGAAAATAGTGAGTTCGTACTTTCATCTTTCTTCTCACAATAGGTTTTCCACTAGTTCTTGACGTGGGGGGCGGCTTTGAGAAGAGCAAATGTAATCTTTTCTCGGCTAGAAAAATCATGAACAGAAAAATATCCATCTAGTAGATTCAACCATTTATCTTCTATATCTGCATCTATTTGGCCCTCAAATATGGGAATGTCAAAGTTTACTTGTACCTTAAAAGATGTAGAGCCTCCAGAGTGGTTGTTGGACGTGGATGCGCCTCCGGTGGGCAACCATTGAAGGATCCGGGCAAAGTAATCCATCATCGTGTTCCTTTGTTTCTCGAGGGCCTCCTCGAGCAATATTTTGATAGGATCTCCTGCTCCCTCGTCTTTCTTTTCTTCCCCCATGGGAGGCCATCGGGATTTCTGAGGCTAGTCTTGCAAAGGTTCAACCAATTAGAGCCCTAACTCCTTATATCCCGACCTCGTTGGGGACATGCAAAGAAAAACAGAGAAAGAGCAGACCACTCCAATAACACTAATCTTAATTTAAACAAGAACGCAACAAATTACAAATATAACCATAAACACATAGATGCAATAGAAATAACACTATCTTTCATTAATATCAAGAAAATGAATATGTTTACAAACAGAATGGAAATGAGACTAGCTCGGCCGATGGTAGCTTATATCCAAGAAGAGATGTGGCGGCTACATGCCTCTGAATTGAGTTACAATGAGGTTCAGTGCCCTTTTATTATTGAACAATAAGATAAAACCCTAAACAACCAAAATCCTAACTCGAGGAGATGTAACACCAAGAGTTTATGGGCCCCGTTGGGGTTCGTTGTGCAACCAACTTCCCGGGGTTGTAACTTGGTCATATTATCTCCGTTTGACGCACATGATACCTCGTTGGAAAGCTCTCTTTGAGGACTGTAATTGAAAATGTGTTTTCAATGAAACAGCTTCGAGCGATTTCATTGCCAAAAAAACGTCGTTTAGGGCCTCAAAATGGCTCTGAAAGTTCAGGGCCCGAAAAACTGGCAAAAACTGTAAATTGTGCTACAATTAAGGAAACTGAAAAACTGAAAGAAACAATGGTGGGGGTCCACGTGGAATCGGCGGGTGGCCACCAATATCCACCTGGATCAAATTACTACTTAGTACATGCCTCTTATATAAAAAAAATAAAAATAAAAATAAATAAATAAATTGATAACTTTGAAAATATATATATATATATATATATGAAAAACAAATATAATATGTAGTGTCGTCGCTTAATACCTGCATTTTATACAAAAAGCAGTGGATATATTTAAATTATATATATATATATATATATATATATATATATATATATATAATTAACATAATAGGAGATTTTTCATAAAATTGAATTAAAATATATATAAAATATTTTGATTTTGAAATGAGTTATCGTTTTTGGGCAAGCGATGGAACTCGCCCAAGGTATTGTAACAAGGTATATTTACAAGTTAATAATAATTATAAGAGGAATTTCGGCGTAAATCACATGTAGAAAACCTTTGTCGACGCGTTTTGAACCAACTAGGGTATCTTAAGGGTATCAAGTTGTTCACTAAGACTCCCTAAGATGTCAGTTTTAAATTCATCAAGCATACTGCCGATTTCAGCCCTACTCACTGATCCTGTTGCAGATTTATTTGCCCTAAGGAGAGAGGGATCTCTAGGCCCTTTTTGAGTTTTTGATTTGCCCCTTGAGAGATGGATACAAAGTTCTGCTATATCATTGAGTGAAAGTTGAGAAATATCCCCTTTCCCCATCATGTTTAAGATATCTATCCATTCATCCCTAATGGCTTTTAATAAGAGGGCTTTTAAGGTCTCTTCATCCAAGCTACTCATTTTTGCTCTTTTCAAGTTATATTGAAATCTTTCAAGTAAATCTTCTAAGCTCTCATCTTCTCTTTGCATCATTTTAAATACCTCGTCCTTGTGATTAGTAGGCATACAATAGTCCAAATACCTATCCAAAAAGGTTTGTTTCATTTCATCCCAAGTCCTAATGGATTGAGTAAGTAACCCCATGAACCATTTCAAAGCTTGATCTTTTAATGTTGAGGGGAACAATTTGAGTTTCTGAGTATCATCCAGATAGTCATAAGTTCGACACACAACTTCAAACTCAAATAAGAATGTTTCAGGGTCCTCAGTCCTTAACCCATGGAAGTTAGGGAGGACAGACGGTGATATGTTTTTCATAGTAGCTCGGGAATCCTCATTAACAATGGGAAACCCAAATGAATTATCCCCATCTCTATTTCCTCCTCCAATGGGACCTCTACCTCCTCCATTATTATTGTTATTTCCTCCTCCTCCTCTACCTCTACCACCTCCTTCTTCCTCTGCCATGATGATTCTCCTAGGGATTTCAAAATCTTATGGTTCCTCTACAAAGGGTGAATGAGAAGAGATTTCTCCTTCTTCTTCAGGTGATTCTACTTCCTCAATTACAATTGGTCTTCCTGTAGGAGAAAGAGAAGAGTCTCTTCCTGGTTCAGACTCAATAGAAGGTGTAGGAGAGTCAACTCTTGGCTCTTGAATTCCAGGAATTCTAGGACTAGGAGTTTCGGTTGGAGATAAGGGAGGTGTCTCTTGTCTATCCCTTGAAGCAGATGGACTTGTAAAAATTGAACTTCGAGCTCTAGCTAAAAACCTTCCCCTAGAATCTCTAGCTCTATGCATGTCATTTTTTATTTTTCTTCAAGTCAAGTTAATAGTTCTTTTTCTGATCTTCCAGGTCACTCTAGGTGCAAGAAGAGAGCATACTCAAGAAACTACTAAATCAATAACTTTCTCTTTTCTGATCCTCCATATCACTTTGAAGTGAAGGTGTACTATATGTACTATATGTACTTTGTCGTTTGGGGGTGTTGTTTGTGGTTAATTTTATCTTCCTAAGATGGAGTGATGATTATAAACAAATGAGTGAAAGTGTGTGTAAGGTGAATTCTAGATGAGTGAGAGTGTGTGATTAGTGGTTTCTAACTACTTGCTGAAAAGGAAAAGCTTGAAAGAAATAAATAAATCAAAATGAACTGAAAGCAAAGAACCACTTTCTAATGGCATTAGACACCATTCATGCTGCTGCAAATAAAAGGTAAGAAAATCACTTAAAAGACCAATGATAATGTTTATCTCTTCCTAACTCTCTGCCTCTAACACATAGTACTGTGTAAGACACGATTAGGAAGTAGCTAAAGATAAGTCTAAGAAATGATAAAAAATGAGAAAAATCTACTTTAAAGACTAGTTGTAATGTTTTGCTCTTTCTAACTCTCTGCCTCTAACACATAGTACTGTGTAAGACACGATTAGAAAGTAGTTAAAGATTAGTCTAAAAAGTACCCAAAGCCAGCTGCAAGTTATTAGTATTCTGATCTCTAAAAGATAGACAATTTATAGTAAAGAGACCATTCATATGTTAGCAGACAACTTTTGAGAAATAAAACTAAAAATCAGCTATGAAAATAAAGTAAAGGCAGCAACTTAGAATCTGTCAAATGAAACTACCACTAGATATAAAGCAAATACACAACACACAAGCAATCCCGGGTTAAAAACCTGCAAAAGAACAATGCTGATCAGCTTAAAATAAAGGCCAGAAATGAAATAACATGAAAATAAATCAAGCTGTACATGTTTCAAGAAAAGGAAATGCTGATCATAAAATATTATACAAGGCTAACATGAACAGGGGCCCTCCATTCATATATGCCAAAGAAGACTCAAGGTATTGAAAACTTCAGAACATCACTGCTTCTATTACTCCATGTGCAGAAAATTACAGTCAAGAGTGCTAGAACAGCACTATTAAAACAGAGTTTTGGAATGCACTAAAATGATAACGAGTTCATAAAAACACAGCAACTAAAAAGTAACATAAGCGTACGCAGACGCAAGTTTTTATACGCATCTGAAAGATGGCCTAATGCGTACAGCTAAAACTGAAAAATAAACTAACTGTCATGCGTAATTAAGGTTCAATAACACGTCATAAGCCTGCGTTGATGAGCTGGAGGTTCTGGTCGTTATGGCCATTGAATCCAAAGTTGGATTATGTCCCCACAACCCGCGTAACATGGACAAGTCATCGTTTGAACTGACGTGTCCCAACAGCTTACGTATCACCGTTAAGCTGCCTTTGTTGACCGTAACTTGACCCTTGTTGACCGGAGGTACAGATGACGTGGATGGCTGAACAAATAGCACAGGAACCTCGAGCACCTTGATTCCTAAGTGCCCATGTGGCTCATTTGGCAAAATGACACGTGGAACCTTGAGATTAACAAAAAGGCTGTGGGATCATCAGATGGCTGCGGAATCAGCAGATGGCTGCGGAATGCCTGTAAATATGTCAAAATCTAAACAAAACAGTCACACATTAGCAAAGCTCACTTGATCATGCTTAATGACATCTAATGTAATGATCTGGGTGGTTTTACAATGAAAATGAGGCAAAAGAGAGAGGTAAGTGATGAAAAACAGTAGGTAATAGTGGATGATAAGGTGTAAGTTAGAGGCTCTACATACCCCCACTACGAGGGCATTGCATGTCCTCATGCAAAAACACTGCTTAATCAACCTGTTGTGATGCCTCTGCCAAGACATCTAATCTCCTCTTCTTCCTCTGTGTGGCCACATTGACTCTTGGTCTTTTCATCAGACATCTGAATTTTAAATTGATCAAAGCTCTGTTTAATTTCTTGCATCTCTTCTTGAGCTTTTTGTTTTCCTTTTGCCACAGGCCCATATGAAGCATGGTGTTATCTTGGATCATCTTATCCAATTTAGCTTGCTCCTTCAATTTTTCATTTTCTTGCATGATATGGCGATTTAGAACCTCAATCTCAAAAATTTCCTGTTTTAATGAGTGAACTTGTTGCTCCAAAGGTTGAACATTGCTTGGGCCAGCAGCTGCTTGCTCCAACGTCTCCAGATAATTATAAACTTTCTGCTGATCCGGGTCAACCTCGGGTGACTTCTTTGGACTCGGTTCATACTCAAATTTAGATCCATGTTCATGCTCAGGTTCATGCTCAAAAGGACTCTCCTCACGTGGAGGACTAGTCTCAACATACTCAGCGTGTGGAGGACTTGTAGCAACCTTTTCAGGTGTGCTCAAGTCAATGATGAGTGACTTTTTACCTTTTGTGGCCCCTACTTTATCTTGTATCCTTCTGCTCCTTCTCACGGTGGTAGTGCTCTGTTTTTCTTTTTGTACCTTTTGCTTCTGTTTTTCCACCTTTTTGGAAAGGGCAGTTTCATGGAGTTTGGCCATTCTTTGAGCTAAGGGCTGAGTGTCTTCCTCACTAGAATTCTCAGGAGTGAGGTAGGTTTCTTGGACTACAGCTTTGCCTTTATCTTTCTTTTGTTTCTTCCTTCTCTCTATTCTCTTTTGAGCAACTTCTTGGACAAGTTCTGCAAGGGTTTCTATGATGACTCCTTGGGCTGTTTGATCAATGTTCACAGCAGGCTCAAGATCAATTTCATGTTCAGAATGATGTACATCAGTTTCTTCTTCAATCTGTTCTTAGACAGTTTCCTCTTGGACAACAGTTTCAGGGGTAGCCTCTTTTCTTTTTCTTCTACTCTTTCTAGGCACAGAGGTTTCTCCTGCTTCTTCAAAATGGTTTCTCACAAGGAATCTCTCCCAGGTTTCTCTTTTTGATTTTAACTGTTCCTCAACTAGCATTTTAACAAGACCATGATGACATAGATGTGATTCAATATTTCTTGGATTCCTTTGGGCCATTGAACACATTTTCTTAAGACTTGAGAGTAGAAAATATGGAAGGTTAATATCATCTCCTAGGAAATGCATCATGACCTTTGCATGGTAAACATATAAGACTCCAAATCTTCCCTCACAAGTGAAGAATTTTTGCACTAATAAGAGTAAAGTTGTCCATTCTTCCTTAACATAAGAAACAGGAATCCCTTTTGTAAAGATGCTGGTATCCATACCTGGGTTCTTTAAGATTTGCTTCCACTGTTGATCTTGAACTGACCGGTTCTTAAACCATCTTTCTCCAGTCTGTGGGAGTGAGGTAGCTTGTGCTATGCTGCTCTCAGTGACTGTGAACTTTAAATCCCCTATCTCCACTTGATTATCTTTATCTCTGAAGGACCGTGCAAAGGCCTTCGTAACCTCTTTGTGGTAACCTCTGAACTTCTGGATGCATTGTAGCCAGTTTGCTTTTTGCAACGCTTCTTTAACCTGAGGATATCCCTCCAGAAATTTTGAACCCTCTGGTTCTGCCCTTAAGAGTTTCCCCATTGGCTCTACGGCTCTGTTCTAAAACACGGCTTCAATAATGGCCTTAACACAGTAAATTCACGGCTCTGTTCTAGAACTTTGTGGAAAAGGAGGTTACACGGCTTTCAGCAATAGTCTTAACACAGTGAATTTACGACCTTGACACAGTGGATTTACGGCCTTAACACAGAGGATTACGGCTCTTGATACAGCCGTAATAGACTTTCACTGGTGATCAGAATTAGCAGAGAGGAATAAAACAGAGTATGGTTAATGGTAGCAGCGTAGTGAGCACAGCGTGAATGGAATGAAACAGCGTGGGAATGAAACAGCGTGAATGGAATGATATGAGCGTAGAAGGGTTATGAAATGATGAGTAGAAACGGTTAGGTCCTTAGGTTTCGGGCGTAGATTTACACTTGGCTGCGGGATTGTGTCATAGAGAGACGTAGTACAGTAGGCTACGTCACTTAGGTACGAAAGCCTTAATGAAAGAACAGCCGCAATTGAATTTCAAAATCGTGATACCTAAGGACTGATAGATTTGGGAGATACGTGGATGTATGGTCGCATGATGGGAGAAACTGGTAATCATTACATTAAGTGGCAAATAAACATAACCCAGAAAACTTTGCAAAATGAGATAACCGTAAGTTTAGGATTTTAAATCATACCTCATATCCGCGCTTGGATTTGCCTTTGATGATTTGCCACTAACCCTTCATTGATTTATTGCTGTTGCATGACTCTTTTCATTTATTGTTGATGACTACTGAACTGTAAAAAATTTTCAAACAGACTGTGTTTTTCTTATGCAGGTGCAAAGGGCTGCAGAATGGCTGAATGGCTGCAGAATTGCCAAACAGCTGCGGAAACTGCAGTGGTAACCTCCGGCTGCACAAAAACAACTTTAGCTATCTAAAAATGACTTTATTGATGGAATGGAATGTAGTGAATGGATGGATGGATGAAAAAAATGAAGTGGAGTGAAAATGAATGAAATGGTGGATGAAATGGTGGTAATGATGAAAATGAGATGAAATAAGGGAGATTTTTTTTTTTGGAAAACATGAGGTGTCAGGTGACCCTGATTTTCACCTCAGGTTTTCTGCATGAGACTGCCAATCAGAGATTGGTTTTCAGGCTCATACATTATATTTTTTTTTCTTTTTTTTTTTTTTTTTTTTTCTTTTTTTTTTCTTTTTTTTTTCAAAAACCAAAGATTAGGCTGATGGAGGAGAAGAATCCTTCTCCACCAACCTGATTGCAAAATCTTCTTTAAACAACTTGATAAACTCTTCTTTTGAGAATGGCTTTTGGTAGATCTTCAAGCGATGGCCATTCACAATAAGAGGAGTATGAAATTCATCAATAGTTTTCACTCGAACTGCTCCATTGCTAAAGACTTCATCAATCTCATATGGCCCAAGCCAATGAGTTTGAAACTTTCCTTTGAAGTCTTTGAACTTTGAATCAAACAATAGAGCCCAATCTCCTTTCTGAAACTTTCTTTCTTTGATATGACGATCATGCCATTTAGATCTTTGGTGCTGAACTAGATCGGTCCTTAGAATTGCATCTTGTCTTATTTCATCTAGCTCATTTAGCTGGTCCATTCTGTGTCTTTGAGCTTCTGAGAGGCTCATTCCCAATTGGACTGCCATCTTGAAGGTCTTGATTTGGAACTCAATAGGAAGCAGGACTTCCTTCCCATAAACAAGTTCATAGGGAGAATGTCCTGTTGTGTTCTTCCATGTAGTTCTATAGGCCCATAAGGCTTCAGGGAGCCTTTCCGCCCAATCTCTTCTATGAAGATGAACAGTCTTGGTGATAATGCCTTCAAGAACTTTATTGGTAGATTCCACTTGGCCATTTGATTGTGGATGGTATGGAGTAGATGTTCTGTGCTTGATCTTATATTCCTCCATCAGCTTCTCCATCAATTTAGATGTAAACTGGCTGCCCTGATCTGTCACAATTTCCCTTGGGACACCAAAACGAGTGAAAATATCCTCAAAAAGAAATTGAACAACTGAATTTTCAGTGGCAGAAGGCAATGCTTTCGCTTCTACCCACTTAGTAACATAGTCAGTACAAACCAGTATATACTTCTTTTGCTTTGATGGTGGATTAATTGGTCCAACGAAATCTAGAGCCCATTTCTCAAAGGGTTCGATGCATACCTGAGGTTGTAGAGGCATTTCATTTGAAGGAGTTGGTTTCCCAACTCTTTGGCAGCTATCACACCTTCTAACATACTGCTTTGCATCTTTAAAGAGAGAAGGCCAATAATATCCTAGAGAAAGGATTTTATAGGCTGTCCTCTTGTCAGCAAAGTGCCCGCCGCATGGTTCATCATGACATGCCTTAAGGATGTCAGGCATTTCATCTTCCCGAACACACCTTCTGATTATACAATCTGGCCCTGTTTTGAACAATTCATTAGAAATCCAAGAATAATGTGCACTCTCCTGAATGATTTTCTTTTTCTCATTAGGAAATAAGTGTAGAGGAAGCTTCCCTGTAACAAGATAATTAGCCATATCTGCATACCAAGGAGTCTTGGTAGTCACTGCAAACAAGTATTCATCTGGAAACTTATCTTCTACTGGAGAATCTTCATTAGTGTTTTGGATTCTAGACAAGAAATCAGCTACTGTGTTTTGTTTTCCAGGTCTATCTAACACAGTAATGTTGAATTCTTGTAAAAGTAAAAGCCATCTTGTAACTCTACCATTAGTGACAGGTTTGTTCATTAAATATCTTATGGCAGAGTGATCAGTATGGACAAAGGTTTCATAGCCGGTTATGTAGTGTCTAAACTTATTAATCGCATGTACCACAGCTAAGAACTCTTTTTCTGTAACAGTATAATTTAACTCAGTGGGAGTCAAATTCTTACTTGTGTAATAAATGGCATAAGGGATCAAATCCTTTTGTCCCAAAACAGCTCCTAGAGCTGTATCTGAAGCATCAGTAGAAATGTGGAAAGGGAGTTTCCAATTTGGCCCCCTTAAGATGGGTGCTTCAGATATTCTAGTCTTTAAAGCTTCAAAAGCAGATTGACACTCAGGATCCCATTTGAACTCACAGTCCTTGGTAAGCAATTTGAAAAGAGGGGATGCTATCTTAGTGAAGTTTTCAATAAATCTTCTGTAATACCCAGTAAACCCAAGAAAACTTCTAACATCCTTCTGGCAATTCGGAATAGGTAACTTAGAGATGACTTCGACTTTGGATCTATCAACCTTAATCCCATCTCCTGAAATATGATGTCCTAAAACAATCCCTTCAGTAAACATCATAAAACACTTTTCATGACTTAAAGAAAGATTTGTTTCCTTACATCTTACCAGTACTTTTTCCAAATTTTCCAAAGCTTCTTCAAATGTATTACCATAAACTGTGAAATCGTCCATGTATACCTCTACACAATCATGAATCAGATCTGAAAAGATTCCTAGTACAGCCCTTTGAAATGTAGCGGATGCATTGCACAATCCAAAAGGGAGTACTCGGTAGGCAAAAGTTCCCCAAGGACAAGTAAATGTGGTTTTGTCTTGATCTTCAGGTGCTACCTGAATTTGATTATACCCACTAAAACCATCCAAGAATGAGAAATACTTTTTACCTGCTAAAGTGTCTAGTACCTGATCGATAAAAGGTAGAGGGAAATGATCCTTTAAGGTTGCCTTGTTCAATTCTCGATAATCAATGCAAACTCTCCATTTACCATTCTTTTTGGGCACTATAACCAAGGGAGAGACCCATTGGCTATCTGAAATGGGGTAAATGAAGTTTACCTTGAGCAATTTCTGGAGTTCTTCTTTCACGATTTCCCTAAGGTTTGGATTCATCCGTCTTTGTGGTTGCCTAATAGGTCTGCTGTTTTCTTCAATATAGATGTGATGAATACAAGTCTTAGGATCGATTCCTTTCATGTCAGTGTATTCCCATGCAAAGGCAGTGGAATGTTTTTGCAACAGTTTGGTTAATTCTTCTTGTTGTGGTCTTCCCAAGTTTTTGTTAATGTTCAATGTTTTTCCTGGAAGGATTTCAACTGTAGAACTACCAAACTCTTCCATTGAGAAGAGAGACATCTGTCTAGAGGAGAGATATTCAATGTCTGAATCTATCTGAAAATGTGCAGAGTCATATTCTAAAGATACTTCAAAATTTTCTAATGTATTTAGAATTTGACTGTCCTCACTAATCTCAGAGATGGTTAGAACAGGTTGAATAGTATCTTCATCCTCTACCCATTCATCTTCTCCTATTTCTGTTATTGCCTTTGCTGGAGGATACAAGTTGAATTTCTTGGTAGAATTACCATCTGATATATACATGTCCCCAGACCTACAACTTATGAAAGCATCAGCTGTGGCCAGCCAAGGTCTTCCTAAAATAAGAGGATGTCCTCCTAGATTGTTCTTGGGAGTTAAAATCATAAAATCAACTGGATATTCCCAAGAATCTAGAGAGACTGGAATATCTTCCAATACACCATCAGGTTTAATGATTGATCTATCTGCAAGTTGCAGCAAAGTAGGTGTAAAGAGAAGGTTAGGAAGCTTTAACTGATCCATGGTCTGTCTACTCATGATGTTGATAGCGGCTCCTAAGTCAATCAAAGTATTTGGGATTTCAACCCCATTAATATGAGTTTTGACAATAGGACTACCGGGATCCACATACTTTTGCATGGTAATCTTACCCATCATAATGTCTGCAATTTTTCCAACTAGATGTATCCTTTTGGTATCTCTGGTTCTTTTTACTGTTTTCTTCAAACTCAACTCCTTTATTGTCTTTGCTAGAATGGGAATTTCCTTAATGGCTTGTAACAAGGGGATCTTGATACAGACATTCTTCAATTCATCTAGAAAGCTATAGTCAGGCAACCAAATTTGCTTTTCCACTCCTTTGTCAATTTGTAATCTTTCAGGAAAAGGAGGTGTAGCTAAAGATGTAGGTTGCTCAACTATGGGAGTTGTAGAGGTTGATTCTTTTTCTTTTTCTTTTTGGATATTTTGGTTTTGAAGTGATACTTCAGAACCTTTATTGACTTTGAGAGATTCTTCCTCAGAAATGCTTGGTTGTTGAACACTTGTAGAAGGTTGATCTAGGATTCTACCTGATCTGAGTTGTACTTCATTGAGAGGAACAACCATATAGGTAGGGAATGGTTGACCTTCCATCATGTAAGCATTTTGAGGGTTCCTATTATTCGGATTTGGTAATGGCTGAGAGGGAAGTTGATTTGATTTCTGCTGGGAGAGTTGAGAATTTTGATTTTGTGGAGGAGGTTGTTGTTGTTGAGGGTATGGCAATGATAGTTGTTGACCTTGATTTGGAAGTTGTGGAGCTTGCTGATTCTGAAATGATGGAGGATATTGATAGAATTGAGCAAGTCTCGCATAAGGATTTTGCATGCTTTGCATCCATGCTTGAAAAGCATTTTGAGGTTGAGGCCAAGGTTGTTGCCAAGGATTCCAATTTGGTTGGGATTGAGAATTCATAGAGTTGTTAAACCCTTGATTCTGTTGTCCTTGCCAAGGTCTCCTTGCAATAAAACAGAGAGATTCAAGTGTATCTGGATCCTCTTGAAAGACTGCTTTGAGGCCAGGAATTGAAGGACAATCCTTGGTCTCATGAGTTTCTGAGCAAATTACACATGTTTCTACAATGTGTGCATCTAAGGGGCATTCCCTTAAAGCATGCTTCTTTCTGCACTTCGGGCAAAAGATAGCCAAAGCCTCAGCTTCTGCTTTTTGTTTATTGTGAATCTTAAGGGTATCAAGTTGTTCACTAAGACTCCCTAAGATGTCAGTTTTAAATTCATCAAGCATACTGCCGATTTCAGCCCTACTCACTGATCCTGTTGCAGATTTATTTGCCCTAAGGAGAGAAGGATCTCTAGGCCCTTTTTGAGTTTTTGATTTGCCCCTTGAGAGATGGATACAAAGTTCTGCTATATCATTGAGTGAAAGTTGAGAAATATCCCCTTTCCCCATCATGTTTAAGATATCTATCCATTCATCCCTAATGGCTTTTAATAAGAGGGCTTTTAAGGTCTCTTCATCCAAGCTACTCATTTTTGCTCTTTTCAAGTTATATTGAAATCTTTCAAGTAAATCTTCTAAGCTCTCATCTTCTCTTTGCATCATTTTAAATACCTCGTCCTTGTGATTAGTAGGCATACAATAGTCCAAATACCTATCCAAAAAGGTTTGTTTCATTTCATCCCAAGTCCTAATGGATTGAGTGAGTAACCCCATGAACCATTTCAAAGCTTGATCTTTTAATGTTGAGGGGAACAATTTGAGTTTCTGAGTATCATCCAGATAGTCATAAGTTCGACACACAACTTCAAACTCAAATAAGAATGTTTCAGGGTCCTCAGTCCTTAACCCATGGAAGTTAGGGAGGACAGATGGTGATATGTTTTTCATAGTAGCTCGGGAATCCTCATTAACAATGGGAAACCCAAATGAATTATCCCCATCTCTATTTCCTCCTCCAATGGGACCTCTACCTCCTCCATTATTATTGTTATTTCCTCCTCCTCCTCTACCTCTACCACCTCCTTCTTCCTCTGCCATGATGATTCTCCTAGGGATTTCAAAATCTTCTGGTTCCTCTACAAAGGGTGAATGAGAAGAGATTTCTCCTTCTTCTTCAGGTGATTCTACTTCCTCAATTACAATTGGTCTTCCTGTAGGAGAAAGAGAAGAGTCTCTTCCTGGTTCAAACTCAATAGAAGGTGTAGGAGAGTCAACTCTTGGCTCTTGAATTCCAGGAATTCTAGGACTAGGAGTTTCGGTTGGAGATAAGGGAGGTGTCTCTTGTCTATCCCTTGAAGCAGATGGACTTGTAAAAATTGAACTTCGAGCTCTAGCTAAAAACCTTCCCCTAGAATCTCTAGCTCTATGCATGTCATTTTTTATTTTTCTTCAAGTCAAGTTAATAGTTCTTTTTCTGATCTTCCAGGTCACTCTAGGTGCAAGAAGAGAGCATACTCAAGAAACTACTAAATCAATAACTTTCTCTTTTCTGATCCTCCAGATCACTTTGAAGTGAAGGTGTACTATATGTACTATATGTACTTTGTCGTTTGGGGGTGTTGTTTGTGGTTAATTTTATCTTCCTAAGATGGAGTGATGATTATAAACAAATGAGTGAAAGTGTGTGTAAGGTGAATTCTAGATGAGTGAGAGTGTGTGATTAGTGGTTTCTAACTACTTGCTGAAAAGGAAAAGCTTGAAAGAAATAAATAAATCAAAATGAACTGAAAGCAAAGAACCACTTTCTAATGGCATTAGACACCATTCATGCTGCTGCAAATAAAAGGTAAGAAAATCACTTAAAAGACCAATGATAATGTTTATCTCTTCCTAACTCTCTGCCTCTAACACATAGTACTGTGTAAGACACGATTAGGAAGTAGCTAAAGATAAGTCTAAGAAATGATAAAAAATGAGAAAAATCTACTTTAAAGACTAGTTGTAATGTTTTGCTCTTTCTAACTCTCTGCCTCTAACACATAGTACTGTGTAAGACACGATTAGAAAGTAGTTAAAGATTAGTCTAAAAAGTACCCAAAGCCAGCTGCAAGTTATTAGTATTCTGATCTCTAAAAGATAGACAATTTATAATAAAGAGACCATTCATATGTTAGCAGACAACTTTGAGAAATAAAACTAAAAATCAGCTATGAAAATAAAGTAAAGGCAGCAACTTAGAATCTGTCAACTGAAACTACCACTAGATATAAAGCAAATACACAACACACAAGCAATCCCGGGTTAAAAACCTGCAAAAGAACAATGCTGATCAGCTTAAAATAAAGGCCAGAAATGAAATAACATGAAAATAAATCAAGCTGTACATGTTTCAAGAAAAGGAAATGCTGAGCATAAAATACTATACAAGGCTAACATGAACAGGGGCCCTCCATTCATATATGCCAAAGAAGACTCAAGGTATTGAAAACTTCAGAACAGCACTGCTTCTATTACTCCATGTGCAGAAAATTACAGTCAAGAGTGCTAGAACAGCACTATTAAAACAGAGTTTTGGAATGCACTAAAATGATAACGAGTTCATAAAAACACAGCAACTAAAAAGTAACATAAGCGTACGCAGACGCAAGTTTTTATAGGCATCTGAAAGATGGCCTAATGCGTACAGCTAAAACTGAAAAATAAACTAACTGTCATGCGTAATTAAGGTTCAATAACACGTCATAAGCCTGCGTTGATGAGCTGGAGGTTCTGGTCGTTATGGCCATTGAATCCAAAGTTGGATTATGTCCCCCACAACCCGCGTAACATGGACAAGTCACCGTTTGAACTGACGTGACCCAACAGCTTACGTATCACCGTTAAGCTGCCTTTGTTGACCGTAACTTGACCCTTGTTGACCGGAGGTACAGATGACGTGGATGGCTGAACAAATAGCACAGGAACCTCGAGCACCTTGATTCCTAAGTGCCCATGTGGCTCATTTGGCAAAATGACACGTGGAACCTTGAGATTAACAAAAAGGCTGTGGGATCATCAGATGGCTGCGGAATCAGCAGATGGCTGCGGAATGCCTGTAAATATGTCAAAATCTAAACAAAACAGTCACACATTAGCAAAGCTCACTTGATCATGCTTAATGACATCTAATGTAATGATCTGGGTGGTTTTACAATGAAAATGAGGCAAAAGAGAGAGGTAAGTGATGAAAAACAGTAGGTAATAGTGGATGATAAGGTGTAAGTTAGAGGCTCTACATACCCCCACTACGAGGGCATTGCATGTCCTCATGCAAAAACACTGCTTAATCAACCTGCTGTGATGCCTCTGCCAAGACATCTAATCTCCTCTTCTTCCTCTGTGTGGCCACATTGACTCTTGGTCTTTTCATCAGACATCTGAATTTTAAATTGATCAAAGCTCTGTTTAATTTCTTGCATCTCTTCTTGAGCTTTTTGTTTTCCTTTTGCCACAGGCCCATATGAAGCATGGTGTTATCTTGGATCATCTTATCCAATTTAGCTTGCTCCTTCAATTTTTCATTTTCTTGCATGATATGGCGATTTAGAACCTCAATCTCAAAAATTTCCTGTTTTAATGAGTGAACTTGTTGCTCCAAAGGTTGAACATTGCTTGGGCCAGCAGCTGCTTGCTCCAACGTCTCCAGATAATTATAAACTTTCTGCTGATCCGGGTCAACCTCGGGTGACTTCTTTGGACTCGGTTCATACTCAAATTCAGATCCATGTTCATGCTCAGGTTCATGCTCAAAAGGACTCTCCTCACGTGGAGGACTAGTCTCAACATACTCAGCGTGTGGAGGACTTGTAGCAACCTTTTCAGGTGTGCTCAAGTCAATGATGAGTGACTTTTTACCTTTTGTGGCCCCTACTTTATCTTGTATCCTTCTGCTCCTTCTCACGGTGGTAGTGCTCTGTTTTTCTTTTTGTACCTTTTGCTTCTGTTTTTCCACCTTTTTGGAAAGGGCAGTTTCATGGAGTTTGGCCATTCTTTGAGCTAAGGGCTGAGTGTCTTCCTCACTAGAATTCTCAGGAGTGAGGTAGGTTTCTTGGACTACAGCTTTGCCTTTATCTTTCTTTTGTTTCTTCCTTCTCTCTATTCTCTTTTGAGCAACTTCTTGGACAAGTTCTGCAAGGGTTTCTATGATGACTCCTTGGGCTGTTTGATCAATGTTCACAGCAGGCTCAAGATCAATTTCATGTTCAGAATGATGTACATCAGTTTCTTCTTCAATCTGTTCTTAGACAGTTTCCTCTTGGACAACAGTTTCAGGGGTAGCCTCTTTTCTTTTTCTTCTACTCTTTCTAGGCACAGAGGTTTCTCCTGCTTCTTCAAAATGGTTTCTCACAAGGAATCTCTCCCAGGTTTCTCTTTTTGATTTTAACTGTTCCTCAACTAGCATTTTAACAAGACCATGATGACATAGATGTGATTCAATATTTCTTGGATTCCTTTGGGCCATTGAACACATTTTCTTAAGACTTGAGAGTAGAAAATATGGAAGGTTAATATCATCTCCTAGGAAATGCATCATGACCTTTGCATGGTAAACATATAAGACTCCAAATCTTCCCTCACAAGTGAAGAATTTTTGCACTAATAAGAGTAAAGTTGTCCATTCTTCCTTAACATAAGAAACAGGAATCCCTTTTGTAAAGATGCTGGTATCCATACCTGGGTTCTTTAAGATTTGCTTCCACTGTTGATCTTGAACTGACCGGTTCTTAAACCATCTTTCTCCAGTCTGTGGGAGTGAGGTAGCTTGTGCTATGCTGCTCTCAGTGACTGTGAACTTTAAATCCCCTATCTCCACTTGATTATCTTTATCTCTGAAGGACCGTGCAAAGGCCTTCGTAACCTCTTTGTGGTAACCTCTGAACTTCTGGATGCATTGTAGCCAGTTTGCTTTTTGCAACGCTTCTTTAACCTGAGGATATCCCTCCAGAAATTTTGAACCCTCTGGTTCTGCCCTTAAGAGTTTCCCCATTGGCTCTACGGCTCTGTTCTAAAACACGGCTTCAATAATGGCCTTAACACAGTAAATTCACGGCTCTGTTCTAGAACTTTGTGGAAAAGGAGGTTACACGGCTTTCAGCAATAGTCTTAACACAGTGAATTTACGACCTTGACACAGTGGATTTACGGCCTTAACACAGAGGATTACGGCTCTTGATACAGCCGTAATAGACTTTCACTGGTGATCAGAATTAGCAGAGAGGAATAAAACAGAGTATGGTTAATGGTAGCAGCGTAGTGAGCACAGCGTGAATGGAATGAAACAGCGTGGGAATGAAACAGCGTGAATGGAATGATATGAGCGTAGAAGGGTTATGAAATGATGAGTAGAAACGGTTAGGTCCTTAGGTTTCGGGCGTAGATTTACACTTGGCTGCGGGATTGTGTCATAGAGAGACGTAGTACAGTAGGCTACGTCACTTAGGTACGAAAGCCTTAATGAAAGAACAGCCGCAATTGAATTTCAAAATCGTGATACCTAAGGACTGATAGATTTGGGAGATACGTGGATGTATGGTCGCATGATGGGAGAAACTGGTAATCATTACATTAAGTGGCAAATAAACATAACCCAGAAAACTTTGCAAAATGACATAACCGTAAGTTTAGGATTTTAAATCATACCTCATATCCGCGCTTGGATTTGCCTTTGATGATTTGCCACTAACCCTTCATTGATTTATTGCTGTTGCATGACTCTTTTCATTTATTGTTGATGACTACTGAACTGTAAAAAAATTTCAAACAGACTGTGTTTTTCTTATGCAGGTGCAAAGGGCTGCAGAATTGCCAAACAGCTGCGGAAACTGCAGTGGTAACCTCCGGCTGCACAAAAACAACTTTAGCTATCTAAAAATGACTTTATTGATGGAATGGAATGTAGTGAATGGATGGATGGATGAAAAAAATGAAGTGGAGTGAAAATGAATGAAATGGTGGATGAAATGGTGGTAATGATGAAAATGAGATGAAATAAGGGAGATTTTTTTTTTTGGAAAACATGAGGTGTCAGGTGACCCTGATTTTCACCTCAGGTTTTCTGCATGAGACTGCCAATCAGAGATTGGTTTTCAGGCTCATACATTATATTTTTTTTTCTTTTTTTTTTTTTTTTTTTTTTTTTTTTTTTTTTTTTTTTTTTTCAAAAACCAAAGATTAGGCTGATGGAGGAGAAGAATCCTTCTCCACCAACCTGATTGCAGAATCTTCTTTAAACAACTTGATAAACTCTTCTTTTGAGAATGGCTTTTGGTAGATCTTCAAGCGATGGCCATTCACAATAAGAGGAGTATGAAATTCATCAATAGTTTTCACTCGAACTGCTCCATTGCTAAAGACTTCATCAATCTCATATGGCCCGAGCCAATGAGTTTGAAACTTTCCTTTGAAGTCTTTGAACTTTGAATCAAACAATAGAGCCCAATCTCCTTTCTGAAACTTTCTTTCTTTGATATGACGATCATGCCATTTAGATCTTTGGTGCTGAACTAGATCGGTCCTTAGAATTGCATCTTGTCTTATTTCATCTAGCTCATTTAGCTGGTCCATTCTGTGTCTTTGAGCTTCTGAGAGGCTCATTCCCAATTGGACTGCCATCTTGAAGGTCTTGATTTGGAACTCAATAGGAAGCAGGACTTCCTTCCCATAAACAAGTTCATAGGGAGAATGTCCTGTTGTGTTCTTCCATGTAGTTCTATAGGCCCATAAGGCTTCAGGGAGCCTTTCCGCCCAATCTCTTCTATGAAGATGAACAGTCTTGGTGATAATGCCTTCAAGAACTTTATTGGTAGATTCCACTTGGCCATTTGATTGTGGATGGTATGGAGTAGATGTTCTGTGCTTGATCTTATATTCCTCCATCAGCTTCTCCATCAATTTAGATGTAAACTGGCTGCCCTGATCTGTCACAATTTCCCTTGGGACACCAAAACGAGTGAAAATATCCTCAAAAAGAAATTGAACAACTGAATTTTCAGTGGCAGAAGGCAATGCTTTCGCTTCTACCCACTTAGTGACATAGTCAGTACAAACCAGTATATACTTCTTTTGCTTTGATGGTGGATTAATTGGTCCAACGAAATCTAGAGCCCATTTCTCAAAGGGTTCGATGCATACCTGAGGTTGTAGAAGCATTTCATTTGAAGGAGTTGGTTTCCCAACTCTTTGGCAGCTATCACACCTTGTAACATACTGCTTTGCATCTTTAAAGAGAGAAGGCCAATAATATCCTAGAGAAAGGATTTTATAGGCTGTCCTCTTGTCAGCAAAGTGCCCGCCGCATGGTTCATCATGACATGCCTTAAGGATGTTAGGCATTTCATCTTCCCGAACACACCTTCTGATTATACAATCTGGCCCTGTTTTGAACAATTCATTAGAAATCCAAGAATAATGTGCACTCTCCTGAATGATTTTCTTTTTCTCATTAGGAAATAAGTGTAGAGGAAGCTTCCCTGTAACAAGATAATTAGCCATATCTGCATACCAAGGAGTCTTGGTAGTCACTGCAAACAAGTATTCATCTGGAAACTTATCTTCTACTGGAGAATCTTCATTAGTGTTTTGGATTCTAGACAAGAAATCAGCTACTGTGTTTTGTTTTCCAGGTCTATCTAACACAGTAATGTTGAATTCTTGTAAAAGTAAAAGCCATCTTGTAACTCTACCATTAGTGACAGGTTTGTTCATTAAATATCTTATGGCAGAGTGATCAGTATGGACAAAGGTTTCATAGCCGGTTATGTAGTGTCTAAACTTATTAATCGCATGTACCACAGCTAAGAACTCTTTTTCTGTAACAGTATAATTTAACTCAGTGGGAGTCAAATTCTTACTTGTGTAATAAATGGCATAAGGGATCAAGTCCTTTTGTCCCAAAACAGCTCCTAGAGCTGTATCTGAAGCATCAGTAGAAATGTGGAAAGGGAGTTTCCAATTTGGCCCCCTTAAGATGGGTGCTTCAGATATTCTAGTCTTTAAAGCTTCAAAAGCAGATTGACACTCAGGATCCCATTTGAACTCACAGTCCTTGGTAAGAAATTTGAAAAGAGGGGATGCTATCTTAGTGAAGTTTTCAATAAATCTTCTGTAATACCCAGTAAACCCAAGAAAACTTCTAACATCCTTCTGGCAATTCGGAATAGGTAACTTAGAGATGACCTCGACTTTGGATCTATCAACCTTAATCCCATCTCCTGAAATATGATGTCCTAAAACAATCCCTTCAGTAAACATCATAAAACACTTTTCATGACTTAAAGAAAGATTTGTTTCCTTACATCTTACCAGTACTTTTTCCAAGTTTTCCAAAGCTTCTTCAAATGTATTACCATACACTGTGAAATCGTCCATGTATACCTCTACACAATCATGAATCAGATCTGAAAAGATTCCTAGTACAGCCCTTTGAAATGTAGCGGATGCATTGCACAATCCAAAAGGGAGTACTCGGTAGGCAAAAGTTCCCCAAGGACAGGTAAATGTGGTTTTGTCTTGATCTTCAGGTGCTACCTGAATTTGATTATACCCACTAAAACCATCCAAGAATGAGAAATACTTTTTACCTGCTAAAGTGTCTAGTACCTGATCGATAAAAGGTAGAGGGAAATGATCCTTTAAGGTTGCCTTGTTCAATTCTCGATAATCAATGCAAACTCTCCATTTACCATTCTTTTTGGGCACTATAACCAAGGGAGAGACCCATTGGCTATCTGAAATGGGGTAAATGAAGTTTACTTTGAGCAATTTCTGGAGTTCTTCTTTCACGATTTCCCTAAGGTTTGGATTCATCCGTCTTTGTGGTTGCCTAATAGGTCTGCTGTTTTCTTCAATATAGATGTGATGAATACAAGTCTTAGGATCGATTCCTTTCATGTCAGTGTATTCCCATGCAAAGGCAGTGGAATGTTTTTGCAACAGTTTGGTTAATTCTTCTTGTTGTGGTCTTCCCAAGTTTTTGTTAATGTTCAATGTTTTTCCTGGAAGGATTTCAACTGTAGAACTACCAAACTCTTCCATTGAGAAGAGAGACATCTGTCTAGAGGAGAGATATTCAATGTCTGAATCTATCTGAAAATGTGCAGAGTCATATTCTAAAGATACTTCAAAATTTTCTAATGTATTTAGAATTTGACTGTCCTCACTAATCTCAGAGATGGTTAGAACAGGTTGAATAGTATCTTCATCCTCTACCCATTCATCTTCTCCTATTTCTGTTATTGCCTTTGCTGGAGGATACAAGTTGAATTTCTTGGTAGAATTACCATCTGATATATACATGTCCCCAGACCTACAACTTATGAAAGCATCAGCTGTGGCCAGCCAAGGTCTTCCTAAAATAAGAGGATGTCCTCCTAGATTGTTCTTGGGAGTTAAAATCATAAAATCAACTGGATATTACCAAGAATCTAGAGAGACTGGAATATCTTCCAATACACCATCAGGTTTAATGATTGATCTATCTGCAAGTTGCAGCAAAGTAGGTGTAAAGAGAAGGTTAGGAAGCTTTAACTGATCCATGGTCTGTCTACTCATGATGTTGATAGCGGCTCCTAAGTCAATCAAAGTATTTGGGATTTCAACCCCATTAATATGAGTTTTGACAATAGGACTACCGGGATCCACATACTTTTGCATGGTAATCTTACCCATCATAATGTCTGCAATTTTTCCAACTAGATGTATCCTTTTGGTATCTCTGGTTCTTTTTACTGTTTTCTTCAAACTCAACTCCTTTATTGTCTTTGCTAGAATGGGAATTTCCTTAATGGCTTGTAACAAGGGGATCTTGATACAGACATTCTTCAATTCATCTAGAAAGCTATAGTCAGGCAACCAAATTTGCTTTTCCACTCCTTTGTCAATTTGTAACCTTTCAGGAAAAGGAGGTGTAGCTAAAGATGTAGGTTGCTCAACTATGGGAGTTGTAGAGGTTGATTCTTTTTCTTTTTCTTTTTGGATATTTTGGTTTTGAAGTGATACTTCAGAACCTTTATTGACTTTGAGAGATTCTTCCTCAGAAATGCTTGGTTGTTGAACACTTGTAGAAGGTTGATCTAGGATTCTACCTGATCTGAGTTGTACTTCATTGAGAGGAACAACCATATAGGTAGGGAATGGTTGACCTTCCATCATGTAAGCATTTTGAGGGTTCCTATTATTCGGATTTGGTAATGGCTGAGAGGGAAGTTGATTTGATTTCTGCTGGGAGAGTTGAGAATTTTGATTTTGTGGAGGAGGTTGTTGTTGTTGAGGGTATGGCAATGATAGTTGTTGACCTTGATTTGGAAGTTGTGGAGCTTGCTGATTCTGAAATGATGGAGGATATTGATAGAATTGAGCAAGTCTCGCATAAGGATTTTGCATGCTTTGCATCCATGCTTGAAAAGCATTTTGAGGTTGAGGCCAAGGTTGTTGCCAAGGATTCCAATTTGGTTGGGATTGAGAATTCATAGAGTTGTTAAACCCTTGATTCTGTTGTCCTTGCCAAGGTCTCCTTGCAATAAAACAGAGAGATTCAAGTGTATCTGGATCCTCTTGAAAGACTGCTTTGAGGCCAGGAATTGAAGGACAATCCTTGGTCTCATGAGTTTCTGAGCAAATTACACATGTTTCTACAACGTGTGCATCTAAGGGGCATTCCCTTAAAGCATGCTTCTTTCTACACTTCGGGCAAAAGATAGCCAAAGCCTCAGCTTCTGCTTTTTGTTTATTATGAATCTTAAGGGTATCAAGTTGTTCACTAAGACTCCCTAAGATGTCAGTTTTAAATTCATCAAGCATACTGCCGATTTCAGCCCTACTCACTGATCCTGTTGCAGATTTATTTGCCCTAAGGAGAGAGGGATCTCTAGGCCCTTTTTGAGTTTTTGATTTGCCCCTTGAGAGATGGATACAAAGTTCTGCTATATCATTGAGTGAAAGTTGAGAAATATCCCCTTTCCCCATCATGTTTAAGATATCTATCCATTCATCCCTAATGGCTTTTAATAAGAGGGCTTTTAAGGTCTCTTCATCCAAGCTACTCATTTTTGCTCTTTTCAAGTTATATTGAAATCTTTCAAGTAAATCTTCTAAGCTCTCATCTTCTCTTTGCATCATTTTAAATACCTCGTCCTTGTGATTAGTAGGCATACAATAGTCCAAATACCTATCCAAAAAGGTTTGTTTCATTTCATCCCAAGTCCTAATGGATTGAGTAAGTAACCCCATGAACCATTTCAAAGCTTGATCTTTTAATGTTGAGGGGAACAATTTGAGTTTCTGAGTATCATCCAGATAGTCATAAGTTCGACACACAACTTCAAACTCAAATAAGAATGTTTCAGGGTCCTCAGTCCTTAACCCATGGAAGTTAGGGAGGACAGACGGTGATATGTTTTTCATAGTAGCTCGGGAATCCTCATTAACAATGGGAAACCCAAATGAATTATCCCCATCTCTATTTCCTCCTCCAATGGGACCTCTACCTCCTCCATTATTATTGTTATTTCCTCCTCCTCCTCTACCTCTACCACCTCCTTCTTCCTCTGCCATGATGATTCTCCTAGGGATTTCAAAATCTTATGGTTCCTCTACAAAGGGTGAATGAGAAGAGATTTCTCCTTCTTCTTCAGGTGATTCTACTTCCTCAATTACAATTGGTCTTCCTGTAGGAGAAAGAGAAGAGTCTCTTCCTGGTTCAGACTCAATAGAAGGTGTAGGAGAGTCAACTCTTGGCTCTTGAATTCCAGGAATTCTAGGACTAGGAGTTTCGGTTGGAGATAAGGGAGGTGTCTCTTGTCTATCCCTTGAAGCAGATGGACTTGTAAAAATTGAACTTCGAGCTCTAGCTAAAAACCTTCCCCTAGAATCTCTAGCTCTATGCATGTCATTTTTTATTTTTCTTCAAGTCAAGTTAATAGTTCTTTTTCTGATCTTCCAGGTCACTCTAGGTGCAAGAAGAGAGCATACTCAAGAAACTACTAAATCAATAACTTTCTCTTTTCTGATCCTCCAGATCACTTTGAAGTGAAGGTGTACTATATGTACTATATGTACTTTGTCGTTTGGGGGTGTTGTTTGTGGTTAATTTTATCTTCCTAAGATGGAGTGATGATTATAAACAAATGAGTGAAAGTGTGTGTAAGGTGAATTCTAGATGAGTGAGAGTGTGTGATTAGTGGTTTCTAACTACTTGCTGAAAAGGAAAAGCTTGAAAGAAATAAATAAATCAAAATGAACTGAAAGCAAAGAACCACTTTCTAATGGCATTAGACACCATTCATGCTGCTGCAAATAAAAGGTAAGAAAATCACTTAAAAGACCAATGATAATGTTTATCTCTTCCTAACTCTCTGCCTCTAACACATAGTACTGTGTAAGACACGATTAGGAAGTAGCTAAAGATAAGTCTAAGAAATGATAAAAAATGAGAAAAATCTACTTTAAAGACTAGTTGTAATGTTTTGCTCTTTCTAACTCTCTGCCTCTAACACATAGTACTGTGTAAGACACGATTAGAAAGTAGTTAAAGATTAGTCTAAAAAGTACCCAAAGCCAGCTGCAAGTTATTAGTATTCTGATCTCTAAAAGATAGACAATTTATAGTAAAGAGACCATTCATATGTTAGCAGACAACTTTTGAGAAATAAAACTAAAAATCAGCTATGAAAATAAAGTAAAGGCAGCAACTTAGAATCTGTCAAATGAAACTACCACTAGATATAAAGCAAATACACAACACACAAGCAATCCCGGGTTAAAAACCTGCAAAAGAACAATGCTGATCAGCTTAAAATAAAGGCCAGAAATGAAATAACATGAAAATAAATCAAGCTGTACATGTTTCAAGAAAAGGAAATGCTGATCATAAAATATTATACAAGGCTAACATGAACAGGGGCCCTCCATTCATATATGCCAAAGAAGACTCAAGGTATTGAAAACTTCAGAACATCACTGCTTCTATTACTCCATGTGCAGAAAATTACAGTCAAGAGTGCTAGAACAGCACTATTAAAACAGAGTTTTGGAATGCACTAAAATGATAACGAGTTCATAAAAACACAGCAACTAAAAAGTAACATAAGCGTACGCAGACGCAAGTTTTTATAGGCATCTGAAAGATGGCCTAATGCGTACAGCTAAAACTGAAAAATAAACTAACTGTCATGCGTAATTAAGGTTCAATAACACGTCATAAGCCTGCGTTGATGAGCTGGAGGTTCTGGTCGTTATGGCCATTGAATCCAAAGTTGGATTATGTCCCCCACAACCCGCGTAACATGGACAAGTCATCGTTTGAACTGACGTGTCCCAACAGCTTACGTATCACCGTTAAGCTGCCTTTGTTGACCGTAACTTGACCCTTGTTGACCGGAGGTACAGATGACGTGGATGGCTGAACAAATAGCACAGGAACCTCGAGCACCTTGATTCCTAAGTGCCCATGTGGCTCATTTGGCAAAATGACACGTGGAACCTTGAGATTAACAAAAAGGCTGTGGGATCATCAGATGGCTGCGGAATCAGCAGATGGCTGCGGAATGCCTGTAAATATGTCAAAATCTAAACAAAACAGTCACACATTAGCAAAGCTCACTTGATCATGCTTAATGACATCTAATGTAATGATCTGGGTGGTTTTACAATGAAAATGAGGCAAAAGAGAGAGGTAAGTGATGAAAAACAGTAGGTAATAGTGGATGATAAGGTGTAAGTTAGAGGCTCTACATACCCCCACTACGAGGGCATTGCATGTCCTCATGCAAAAACACTGCTTAATCAACCTGTTGTGATGCCTCTGCCAAGACATCTAATCTCCTCTTCTTCCTCTGTGTGGCCACATTGACTCTTGGTCTTTTCATCAGACATCTGAATTTTAAATTGATCAAAGCTCTGTTTAATTTCTTGCATCTCTTCTTGAGCTTTTTGTTTTCCTTTTGCCACAGGCCCATATGAAGCATGGTGTTATCTTGGATCATCTTATCCAATTTAGCTTGCTCCTTCAATTTTTCATTTTCTTGCATGATATGGCGATTTAGAACCTCAATCTCAAAATTTCCTGTTTTAATGAGTGAACTTGTTGCTCCAAAGGTTGAACATTGCTTGGGCCAGCAGCTGCTTGCTCCAACGTCTCCAGATAATTATAAACTTTCTGCTGATCCGGGTCAACCTCAGGTGACTTCTTTGGACTCGGTTCATACTCAAATTCAGATCCATGTTCATGCTCAGGTTCATGCTCAAAAGGACTCTCCTCACGTGGAGGACTAGTCTCAACATACTCAGCGTGTGGAGGACTTGTAGCAACCTTTTCAGGTGTGCTCAAGTCAATGATGAGTGACTTTTTACCTTTTGTGGCCCCTACTTTATCTTGTATCCTTCTGCTCCTTCTCACGGTGGTAGTGCTCTGTTTTTCTTTTTGTACCTTTTGCTTCTGTTTTTCCACCTTTTTGGAAAGGGCAGTTTCATGGAGTTTGGCCATTCTTTGAGCTAAGGGCTGAGTGTCTTCCTCACTAGAATTCTCAGGAGTGAGGTAGGTTTCTTGGACTACAGCTTTGCCTTTATCTTTCTTTTGTTTCTTCCTTCTCTCTATTCTCTTTTGAGCAACTTCTTGGACAAGTTCTGCAAGGGTTTCTATGATGACTCCTTGGGCTGTTTGATCAATGTTCACAGCAGGCTCAAGATCAATTTCATGTTCAGAATGATGTACATCAGTTTCTTCTTCAATCTGTTCTTAGACAGTTTCCTCTTGGACAACAGTTTCAGGGGTAGCCTCTTTTCTTTTTCTTCTACTCTTTCTAGGCACAGAGGTTTCTCCTGCTTCTTCAAAATGGTTTCTCACAAGGAATCTCTCCCAGGTTTCTCTTTTTGATTTTAACTGTTCCTCAACTAGCATTTTAACAAGACCATGATGACATAGATGTGATTCAATATTTCTTGGATTCCTTTGGGCCATTGAACACATTTTCTTAAGACTTGAGAGTAGAAAATATGGAAGGTTAATATCATCTCCTAGGAAATGCATCATGACCTTTGCATGGTAAACATATAAGACTCCAAATCTTCCCTCACAAGTGAAGAATTTTTGCACTAATAAGAGTAAAGTTGTCCATTCTTCCTTAACATAAGAAACAGGAATCCCTTTTGTAAAGATGCTGGTATCCATACCTGGGTTCTTTAAGATTTGCTTCCACTGTTGATCTTGAACTGACCGGTTCTTAAACCATCTTTCTCCAGTCTGTGGGAGTGAGGTAGCTTGTGCTATGCTGCTCTCAGTGACTGTGAACTTTAAATCCCCTATCTCCACTTGATTATCTTTATCTCTGAAGGACCGTGCAAAGGCCTTCGTAACCTCTTTGTGGTAACCTCTGAACTTCTGGATGCATTGTAGCCAGTTTGCTTTTTGCAACGCTTCTTTAACCTGAGGATATCCCTCCAGAAATTTTGAACCCTCTGGTTCTGCCCTTAAGAGTTTCCCCATTGGCTCTACGGCTCTGTTCTAAAACACGGCTTCAATAATGGCCTTAACACAGTAAATTCACGGCTCTGTTCTAGAACTTTGTGGAAAAGGAGGTTACACGGCTTTCAGCAATAGTCTTAACACAGTGAATTTACGACCTTGACACAGTGGATTTACGGCCTTAACACAGAGGATTACGGCTCTTGATACAGCCGTAATAGACTTTCACTGGTGATCAGAATTAGCAGAGAGGAATAAAACAGAGTATGGTTAATGGTAGCAGCGTAGTGAGCACAGCGTGAATGGAATGAAACAGCGTGGGAATGAAACAGCGTGAATGGAATGATATGAGCGTAGAAGGGTTATGAAATGATGAGTAGAAACGGTTAGGTCCTTAGGTTTCGGGCGTAGATTTACACTTGGCTGCGGGATTGTGTCATAGAGAGACGTAGTACAGTAGGCTACGTCACTTAGGTACGAAAGCCTTAATGAAAGAACAGCCGCAATTGAATTTCAAAATCGTGATACCTAAGGACTGATAGATTTGGGAGATACGTGGATGTATGGTCGCATGATGGGAGAAACTGGTAATCATTACATTAAGTGGCAAATAAACATAACCCAGAAAACTTTGCAAAATGACATAACCGTAAGTTTAGGATTTAAATCATACCTCATATCCGCGCTTGGATTTGCCTTTGATGATTTGCCACTAACCCTTCATTGATTTATTGCTGTTGCATGACTCTTTTCCATTTATTGTTGATGACTACTGAACTGTAAAAAAATTTCAAACAGACTGTGTTTTTCTTATGCAGGTGCAAAGGGCTGCAGAATTGCCAAACAGCTGCGGAAACTGCAGTGGTAACCTCCGGCTGCACAAAAACAACTTTAGCTATCTAAAAATGACTTTATTGATGGAATGGAATGTAGTGAATGGATGGATGGATGAAAAAAATGAAGTGGAGTGAAAATGAATGAAATGGTGGATGAAATGGTGGTAATGATGAAAATGAGATGAAATAAGGGAGATTTTTTTTTTTGGAAAACATGAGGTGTCAGGTGACCCTGATTTTCACCTCAGGTTTTCTGCATGAGACTGCCAATCAGAGATTGGTTTTCAGGCTCATACATTATATTTTTTTTTCTTCTTTTTTTTTTTTTTTTTTTTTTTTTTTTTTTTTTTTTTTTCAAAAACCAAAGATTAGGCTGATGGAGGAGAAGAATCCTTCTCCACCAACCTGATTGCAAAATCTTCTTTAAACAAGTTGATAAACTCTTCTTTTGAGAATGGCTTTTGGTAGATCTTCAAGCGATGGCCATTCACAATAAGAGGAGTATGAAATTCATCAATAGTTTTCACTCGAACTGCTCCATTGCTAAAGACTTCATCAATCTCATATGGCCCAAGCCACTGAGTTTGAAACTTTCCTTTGAAGTCTTTGAACTTTGAATCAAACAATAGAGCCCAATCTCCTTTCTGAAACTTTCTTTCTTTGATATGACGATCATGCCATTTAGATCTTTGGTGCTGAACTAGATCGGTCCTTAGAATTGCATCTTGTCTTATTTCATCTAGCTCATTTAGCTGGTCCATTCTGTGTCTTTGAGCTTCTGAGAGGCTCATTCCCAATTGGACTGCCATCTTGAAGGTCTTGATTTGGAACTCAATAGGAAGCAGGACTTCCTTCCCATAAACAAGTTCATAGGGAGAATGTCCTGTTGTGTTCTTCCATGTAGTTCTATAGGCCCATAAGGCTTCAGGGAGCCTTTCCGCCCAATCTCTTCTATGAAGATGAACAGTCTTGGTGATAATGCCTTCAAGAACTTTATTGGTAGATTCCACTTGGCCATTTGATTGTGGATGGTATGGAGTAGATGTTCTGTGCTTGATCTTATATTCCTCCATCAGCTTCTCCATCATTTAGATGTAAACTGGCTGCCCTGATCTGTCACAATTTCCCTTGGGACACCAAAACGAGTGAAAATATCCTCAAAAAGAAATTGAACAACTGAATTTTCAGTGGCAGAAGGCAATGCTTTCGCTTCTACCCACTTAGTGACATAGTCAGTACAAACCAGTATATACTTCTTTTGCTTTGATGGTGGATTAATTGGTCCAACGAAATCTAGAGCCCATTTCTCAAAGGGTTCGATGCATACCTGAGGTTGTAGAAGCATTTCATTTGAAGGAGTTGGTTTCCCAACTCTTTGGCAGCTATCACACCTTGTAACATACTGCTTTGCATCTTTAAAGAGAGAAGACCAATAATATCCTAGAGAAAGGATTTTATAGGCTGTCCTCTTGTCAGCAAAGTGCCCGCCGCATGGTTCATCATGACATGCCTTAAGGATGTTAGGCATTTCATCTTCCCGAACACACCTTCTGATTATACAATCTGGCCCTGTTTTGAACAATTCATTAGAAATCCAAGAATAATGTGCACTCTCCTGAATGATTTTCTTTTTCTCATTAGGAAATAAGTGTAGAGGAAGCTTCCCTGTAACAAGATAATTAGCCATATCTGCATACCAAGGAGTCTTGGTAGTCACTGCAAACAAGTATTCATCTGGAAACTTATCTTCTACTGGAGAATCTTCATTAGTGTTTTGGATTCTAGACAAGAAATCAGCTACTGTGTTTTGTTTTCCAGGTCTATCTAACACAGTAATGTTGAATTCTTGTAAAAGTAAAAGCCATCTTGTAACTCTACCATTAGTGACAGGTTTGTTCATTAAATATCTTATGGCAGAGTGATCAGTATGGACAAAGGTTTCATAGCCGGTTATGTAGTGTCTAAACTTATTAATCGCATGTACCACAGCTAAGAACTCTTTTTCTGTAACAGTATAATTTAACTCAGTGGGAGTCAAATTCTTACTTGTGTAATAAATGGCATAAGGGATCAAGTCCTTTTGTCCCAAAACAGCTCCTAGAGCTGTATCTGAAGCATCAGTAGAAATGTGGAAAGGGAGTTTCCAATTTGGCCCCCTTAAGATGGGTGCTTCAGATATTCTAGTCTTTAAAGCTTCAAAAGCAGATTGACACTCAGGATCCCATTTGAACTCACAGTCCTTGGTAAGCAATTTGAAAAGAGGGGATGCTATCTTAGTGAAGTTTTCAATAAATCTTCTGTAATACCCAGTAAACCCAAGAAAACTTCTAACATCCTTCTGGCAATTCGGAATAGGTAACTTAGAGATGACCTCGACTTTGGATCTATCAACCTTAATCCCATCTCCTGAAATATGATGTCCTAAAACAATCCCTTCAGTAAACATCATAAAACACTTTTCATGACTTAAAGAAAGATTTGTTTCCTTACATCTTACCAGTACTTTTTCCAAGTTTTCCAAAGCTTCTTCAAATGTATTACCATACACTGTGAAATCGTCCATGTATACCTCTACACAATCATGAATCAGATCTGAAAAGATTCCTAGTACAGCCCTTTGAAATGTAGCGGATGCATTGCACAATCCAAAAGGGAGTACTCGGTAGGCAAAAGTTCCCCAAGGACAGGTAAATGTGGTTTTGTCTTGATCTTCAGGTGCTACCTGAATTTGATTATACCCACTAAAACCATCCAAGAATGAGAAATACTTTTTACCTGCTAAAGTGTCTAGTACCTGATCGATAAAAGGTAGAGGGAAATGATCCTTTAAGGTTGCCTTGTTCAATTCTCGATAATCAATGCAAACTCTCCATTTACCATTCTTTTTGGGCACTATAACCAAGGGAGAGACCCATTGGCTATCTGAAATGGGGTAAATGAAGTTTACTTTGAGCAATTTCTGGAGTTCTTCTTTCACGATTTCCCTAAGGTTTGGATTCATCCGTCTTTGTGGTTGCCTAATAGGTCTGCTGTTTTCTTCAATATAGATGTGATGAATACAAGTCTTAGGATCGATTCCTTTCATGTCAGTGTATTCCCATGCAAAGGCAGTGGAATGTTTTTGCAACAGTTTGGTTAATTCTTCTTGTTGTGGTCTTCCCAAGTTTTTGTTAATGTTCAATGTTTTTCCTGGAAGGATCTCAACTGTAGAACTACCAAACTCTTCCATTGAGAAGAGAGACATCTGTCTAGAGGAGAGATATTCAATGTCTGAATCTATCTGAAAATGTGCAGAGTCATATTCTAAAGATACTTCAAAATTTTCTAATGTATTTAGAATTTGACTGTCCTCACTAATCTCAGAGATGGTTAGAACAGGTTGAATAGTATCTTCATCCTCTACCCATTCATCTTCTCCTATTTCTGTTATTGCCTTTGCTGGAGGATACAAGTTGAATTTCTTGGTAGAATTACCATCTGATATATACATGTCCCCAGACCTACAACTTATGAAAGCATCAGCTGTGGCCAGCCAAGGTCTTCCTAAAATAAGAGGATGTCCTCCTAGATTGTTCTTGGGAGTTAAAATCATAAAATCAACTGGATATTACCAAGAATCTAGAGAGACTGGAATATCTTCCAATACACCATCAGGTTTAATGATTGATCTATCTGCAAGTTGCAGCAAAGTAGGTGTAAAGAGAAGGTTAGGAAGCTTTAACTGATCCATGGTCTGTCTACTCATGATGTTGATAGCGGCTCCTAAGTCAATCAAAGTATTTGGGATTTCAACCCCATTAATATGGGTTTTGACAATAGGACTACCGGGATCCACATACTTTTGCATGGTAATCTTACCCATCATAATGTCTGCAATTTTTCCAACTAGATGTATCCTTTTGGTATCTCTGGTTCTTTTTACTGTTTTCTTCAAACTCAACTCCTTTATTGTCTTTGCTAGAATGGGAATTTCCTTAATGGCTTGTAACAAGGGGATCTTGATACAGACATTCTTCAATTCATCTAGAAAGCTATAGTCAGGCAACCAAATTTGCTTTTCCACTCCTTTGTCAATTTGTAACCTTTCAGGAAAAGGAGGTGTAGCTAAAGATGTAGGTTGCTCAACTATGGGAGTTGTAGAGGTTGATTCTTTTTCTTTTTCTTTTTGGATATTTTGGTTTTGAAGTGATACTTCAGAACCTTTATTGACTTTGAGAGATTCTTCCTCAGAAATGCTTGGTTGTTGAACACTTGTAGAAGGTTGATCTAGGATTCTACCTGATCTGAGTTGTACTTCATTGAGAGGAACAACCATATAGGTAGGGAATGGTTGACCTTCCATCATGTAAGCATTTTGAGGGTTCCTATTATTCGGATTTGGTAATGGCTGAGAGGGAAGTTGATTTGATTTCTGCTGGGAGAGTTGAGAATTTTGATTTTGTGGAGGAGGTTGTTGTTGTTGAGGGTATGGCAATGATAGTTGTTGACCTTGATTTGGAAGTTGTGGAGCTTGCTGATTCTGAAATGATGGAGGATATTGATAGAATTGAGCAAGTCTCGCATAAGGATTTTGCATGCTTTGCATCCATGCTTGAAAAGCATTTTGAGGTTGAGGCCAAGGTTGTTGCCAAGGATTCCAATTTGGTTGGGATTGAGAATTCATAGAGTTGTTAAACCCTTGATTCTGTTGTCCTTGCCAAGGTCTCCTTGCAATAAAACAGAGAGATTCAAGTGTATCTGGGTCCTCTTGAAAGACTGCCTTGAGGCCAGGAATTGAAGGACAATCCTTGGTCTCATGAGTTTCTGAGCAAATTACACATGTTTCTACAACGTGTGCATCTAAGGGGCATTCCCTTAAAGCATGCTTCTTTCTACACTTCGGGCAAAAGATAGCCAAAGCCTCAGCTTCTGCTTTTTGTTTATTATGAATCTTAAGGGTATCAAGTTGTTCACTAAGACTCCCTAAGATGTCAGTTTTAAATTCATCAAGCATACTGCCGATTTTAGCCCTACTCACTGATCCTGTTGTAGATTTATTTGCCCTAAGGAGAGAGGGATCTCTAGGCCCTTTTTGAGTTTTTGATTTGCCCCTTGAGGGATGGATACAAAGTTCTGCTATATCATTGAGTGAAAGTTGAGAAATATCCCCTTTCCCCATCATGTTTAAGATATCTATCCATTCATCCCTAATGGCTTTTAATAAGAGGGCTTTTAAGGTCTCTTCATCCAAGCTACTCATTTTTGCTCTTTTCAAGTTATATTGAAATCTTTCAAGTAAATCTTCTAAGCTCTCATCTTCTCTTTGCATCATTTTAAATACCTCGTCCTTGTGATTAGTAGGCATACAATAGTCCAAATACCTATCCAAAAAGGTTTGTTTCATTTCATCCCAAGTCCTAATGGATTGAGTAAGTAACCCCATGAACCATTTCAAAGCTTGATCTTTTAATGTTGAGGGGAACAATTTGAGTTTCTGAGTATCATCCAGATAGTCATAAGTTCGACACACAACTTCAAACTCAAATAAGAATGTTTCAGGGTCCTCAGTCCTTAACCCATGGAAGTTAGGGAGGACAGACGATGATATGTTTTTCATAGTAGCTCGGGAATCCTCATTAACAATGGGAAACCCAAATGAATTATCCCCATCTCTATTTCCTCCTCCAATGGGACCTCTACCTCCTCCATTATTATTGTTATTTCCTCCTCCTCCTCTACCTCTACCACCTCCTTCTTCCTCTGCCATGATGATTCTCCTAGGGATTTCAAAATCTTATGGTTCCTCTACAAAGGGTGAATGAGAAGAGATTTCTCCTTCTTATTCAGGTGATTCTACTTCCTCAATTACAATTGGTCTTCCTGTAGGAGAAAGAGAAGAGTCTCTTCCTGGTTCAGACTCAATAGAAGGTGTAGGAGAGTCAACTCTTGGCTCTTGAATTCCAGGAATTCTAGGACTAGGAGTTTCGGTTGGAGATAAGGGAGGTGTCTCTTGTCTATCCCTTGAAGCAGATGGACTTGTAAAAATTGAACTTCGAGCTCTAGCTAAAAACCTTCCCCTAGAATCTCTAGCTCTATGCATGTCATTTTTTATTTTTCTTCAAGTCAAGTTAATAGTTCTTTTTCTGATCTTCCAGGTCACTCTAGGTGCAAGAAGAGAGCATACTCAAGAAACTACTAAATCAATAACTTTCTCTTTTCTTATCCTCCAGATCACTTTGAAGTGAAGGTGTACTATATGTACTATATGTACTTTGTCGTTTGGGGGTGTTGTTTGTGGTTAATTTTATCTTCCTAAGATGGAGTGATGATTATAAACAGATGAGTGAAAGTGTGTGTAAGGTGAATTCTAGATGAGTGAGAGTGTGTGATTAGTGGTTTCTAACTACTTGCTGAAAAGGAAAAGCTTGAAAGAAATAAATAAATCAAAATGAACTGAAAGCAAAGAACCACTTTCTAATGGCATTAGACACCATTCATGCTGCTGCAAATAAAAGGTAAGAAAATCACTTAAAAGACCAATGATAATGTTTATCTCTTCCTAACTCTCTGCCTCTAACACATAGTACTGTGTAAGACACGATTAGGAAGTAGCTAAAGATAAGTCTAAGAAATGATAAAAAATGAGAAAAATCTACTTTAAAGACTAGTTGTAATGTTTTGCTCTTTCTAACTCTCTGCCTCTAACACATAGTACTGTGTAAGACACGATTAGAAAGTAGTTAAAGATTAGTCTAAAAAGTACCCAAAGCCAGCTGCAAGTTATTAGTATTTTGATCTCTAAAAGATAGACAATTTATAGTAAAGAGACCATTCATATGTTAGCAGACAACTTTTGAGAAATAAAACTAAAAATCAGCTATGAAAATAAAGTAAAGGCAGCAACTTAGAATCTGTCAAATGAAACTACCACTAGATATAAAGCAAATACACAACACACAAGCAATCCCGGGTTAAAAACCTGCAAAAGAACAATGCTGATCAGCTTAAAATAAAGGCCAGAAATGAAATAACATGAAAATAAATCAAGCTGTACATGTTTCAAGAAAAGGAAATGCTGAATGGAAAATAAGGAAATGCTGATCATAAAATATTATACAAGGCTAACATGAACAGGGGCCCTCCATTCATATATGCCAAAGAAGACTCAAGGTATTGAAAACTTCAGAACAACACTGCTTCTATTACTCCATGTGCAGAAAATTACAGTCAAGAGTGCTAGAACAGCACTATTAAAACAGAGTTTTGGAATGCACTAAAATGATAACGAGTTCATAAAAACACAGCAACTAAAAAGTAACATAAGCGTACGCAGACGCAAGTTTTTATAGGCATCTGAAAGATGGCCTAATGCGTACAGCTAAAACTGAAAAATAAACTAACTGTCATGCGTAATTAAGGTTCAATAACACGTCATAAGCCTGCGTGGATGAGCTGGAGGTTCTGGTCGTTATGGGCATTGAATCCAAAGTTGGATTATGTCCCCCACAACCCGCGTAACATGGACAAGTCATCGTTTGAACTTACGTGTCCCAACAGCTTACGTATCACCGTTAAGCTGCCTTTGTTGACCGTAACTTGACCCTTGTTGACCGGAGGTACAGATGACGTGGATGGCTGAACAAATAGCACAGGAACCTCGAGCACCTTGATTCCTAAGTGCCCATGTGGCTCATTTGGCAAAATGACACGTGGAACCTTGAGATTAACAAAAAGGCTGCGGGATCATCAGATTGGCTGCGGAATCAGCAGATGGCTGCGGAATGCCTGTAAATATGTCAAAATCTAAACAAAACAGTCACACATTAGCAAAGCTCACTTGATCATGCTTAATGACATCTAATGTAATGATCTGGGTGGTTTTACAATGAAAATGAGGCAAAAGAGAGAGGTAAGTGATGAAAAACAGTAGGTAATAGTGGATGATAAGGTGTAAGTTAGAGGCTCTACACCTTGTCTATAAATTTTCCAAGGGTATTTCCGATGTGCTTCAAAGAATCCCAGTTCCAGCAATGAACTGGGAGATTGGGGAGTCTCACCCACACCGGGACCGTTGTAGGCACATCCACCGCCGGATCAAAGTCTGGCGTCCATTTGTTTAAATACAGCCCTTGGGGGCCCATGAAGTAGGGGCCATTCCTGAAAATGAGATCTTTGTCTTCTTTTGCAGAGAATTCAAACAAAAAATATCCTCTCCCGAGGAAGTAAGAGGTTACCTTGTTTTGTATCAGAGGTGCCCAATTCCTGGCTACCCAGTTCTCGGTCGACTTCGGGGAAGGCCAAAGTCCTGTAAACTGTCCAACCAGAGCCCGATCTGCCAGAGAAAGTGCTACTTGGATCGGTCCTTCTGGCGGGAGGGCGATCTCAGGAATATCTTCAAGCTTTTTCACAAACTTTGCTGCTTCCATGCATTTCTTCTTAGGCAAGGAGGCCAGCAGGGTTTGAAGGCCTCTGCTGCGGAAGATGAAGGAGGAGGGGGAGTTGGCTCCTCCATGGAGAGCCAACAGACCCAGCCAAGGAGGCCGCGGCCTGCAGCAGATCCCTCGGCGGTCCCTCGCAGGCACAAAGCAGATCCCTCCGCGGAATCCCTCGCAGGCTCCAAGCAGATCCCTCTGCGGACTCCCTCGCAGGCTCAGAACGCGCGAAGTGTGGGCGCACTCGCAGGCTCAGATCGCGCGGAAAGCGGATCTCGCAGGTTGCAGAGTGCTCAGCCTCTCCACGTTCCTCATCATGGTTGTGACATTAAAATTTTTAAAATAGAATAACATTCTTATCCCTAGGAAATTAAGTAAATTAATTTAATAACCAAAGAAAAACTTTCTAAAACCCCCCTTTACTTATCCCTAGTATATAAATCAATAAGGAATTAAATAGGAATTAAATATATTAATAACCAAAGAATAATATAAAATGGAATTACATTTGGATATATAATATATTATAATATTTTTAATTATTTATTAGGAAGAAAATTAAATTACTATAATTATAATATCAATTTTTATTACCTTTTGACTAGAATAAAATGGTATTACATTCAATTACTATAATTATAATATTATTTTTTATTACCTTTTAACTTTTCAACATTATAATACTATCTAGCCATTTTTCTATATAGTTGTTGATGGTCAACCTAGTCAACCTAGCCATTTGGAGGATCTGCTCTCCCTATTTAATATGCAGCCATGATCTGACTCCTCAACTTGTCCTGACGATGAACCACACTAGTTGGTTCGAAACACGTCAACAAAGGTTTTCTACATGTGATTTACGCTGAAATTCCTCTTATAATTGTTATGGATCACAGAAGCCTCAATTCAACAAGTTAATAATATTCATAGTAAAATGGGGTAAATATCGAGGATTAAGAATATTGTTATATTGTAAGTACCGGTCTAGATCCATCTTAACTCTGGATCTACTAAGGGTCGGGAGGCATCAAATCTATTTTCACTTTAAAAGAGTTTTATATTTGAAGAGATTCGATCCCTTTGGACGCTTAGTAGATCTGGAGTTAAGATGGTTCTAGGTTGGTTTTAAAAATAATATAGTTTATGACGATTCTTTTCATTTGATGGCAAATTCTATGAGCAAACTTGCGGTGTCACCATGGGTTCCCCCATTTCCCCTGTGGTAGCTAATCTATTCATGGAGAATTTTGAAATAAAGGCCTTAGCTTCTTCTCGTCTTCCTCCTAAGATGTGGAAGAGGTTTGTGGATGCCACTTGTCTCATCTGGTCCCATGGTAAGGAAGATTTGGAACTGTTTTTCCTCCATTTTAACAATCAATCTAGTTCCATAAAGTTCACCATGGAATTTGAAAGTAATGGTAGTCTGCCTTTCCTTGACGTCCTCCTCTCAAGGAATGATGATGGCTCTTTTTTTCATCAATTATTCCGTAAGAAAACTCATACGGAATAATATCTTCATGCTAATTCTCATCATTTCCCAACTCAAAAACTTGGTGTTCTCGTCACCTTAGTGGTTAGAGCTTTAAGAGTTTCATATAACAACCATCTCAATGAAGAAAAAGCACATCTCCTAAGTGTTTTCTTTAATAATGGGTATAGTAGACCAATGTACTAAGGCTTTCCTCATAGCTAAAAAAGGTCTTAGTGCTAAGAAAGATACCAAGGATCGATTTTTAGGTGTTCATCTTCCTTTTATCCAAGGGACCACTGACAAGATTGCGAAGATCCTAAGGAAGCATAAGGTGGCTTCAACTTTTAGGCCTTTAAATACCATCCGGAGCTCCCTTAGATCTGTAAAAGACCTAGTGGACCCCAAGAATATGAAGGGTGTTTAAGTTATCCCTTGTTCTTGTGGGACTTCCTACATTGGTGAGACTAGTCGCCCGATTAATCAAAGGAGCATGTTGCTAACATCATGCATGGCAGGACCTGCTCCTCTGCTTTGGTAGAGCATGCAGATAAATCTAAGCATCACATCTGCATTGAGGAGGCCCAAATCATTGCTAGGGTTAGTCATTTCCATCATCGTAAATTGAGGGAGGCCCTAGAAATTGAAAAAAGACCCAATAATTTGAATAAAAATGATGGTTGGAATATTAGTAGAACTTTGGTCCCTGTCTTGTCCTCCTAGCTTTTTAGGTTTCTTTTTGGGATTTATTTTGTTTGTTTGTTTATCTATGTAGGTATTGGTGTCATTTTTATAGTATTTGTTGTTGATTTATTCTTCATTAAAGTTTATTTTCTTGACCCTTCGAGTTTTCTTAAGTGTTTTATCATCCTATTCATTTTTAACTACTTTTAGTTTTTTTGTTATTTGTTTAATGAGCCTCATCCCCATATTTTATTGTTGACCCTATTTAATTTATTGATTAATTTTCTTTGAATATATATCTATATATATATATATATATATATATATATATATATATATATATATATATATATATATATATATTGACTTGTGTATATTTTTATTTTATCTCCATTAATTATTTTTATATATTAAATGATCTTGTCTCGATTAGGGTCTTGACTCCTTTTTATAATTTTTTGACGTCCCTCCTTGTTTGGAGTTTGACTTTGATATATATATATATATATATATATTAAACTAGCCGTTTAATATAGCCGTTACTTATTAATATTTATATTTGGTCCTTGTGATGAACCACACTTGTTGGTTTGAAACACATTGGCCAGAAAAAAAAAACTTTCTTATGTGATTTCTACCGAAAGACTTTACTTAATTCATTATGGACCACATAAGCCTCAATATAAAATATAATTTATAGTTTATAGTTTATGTCTCAAATATATTTAAGTATTACTATTTTGTTTGCGAAATATTATTTTTATAAATTAATGTAAATTATTATATGTTAATAGTAATTTATGTTGAAATTTTTGAAGAAAAAATACTCATTTATTATTTCTTTGAATTATTAATTTTTAATTGTTGAAATTTTGATGGTTAAATTTAACTACCCTACATTAATATTAATTATTTTTTATTAATCATAATTGATTTTAAAAATATTATTAAATCGTGATTTTTAATTTCTATTAAATTAAATATTATATATAAATATCACTTGAGTTTATAACTTACAAAACCATTCATTTTTAGTGGTTGTATTTGATCGTGTTAGAATAGTTTTTGAGATAAATGTGAGGGATGGTTTTGTACTTTATATTTATTTATTCTATTAGCTTTTGTCCCTGGTTTTGTACTTTATATTTATTTAATCTATTAGCTTTTGTCCATGGTTTTGTTAGAGCTCATGGTTTTGTAATTTATATTTATCCATTTTGTTAATTTTTTTTTTATTTTTTTTTAAATTAAGATGATTTAGATACATCCTTCTTAGGTGAAATTATTTGACTTTTGTTTACATTTTACATATTATATTTAAAATATGTTACCCATGGATACGAGGACCTGGGTCAGAGCCTATTGCGGAAGATAGAGACATAATTTGCCTCATAGAAACACATGAGCATGAAGGGTGCAAGACACCTCTGTTTGAAGGATACTAGAAAAAGGCATCACGAAATGGCAAAGGGCACGGGGGTATCATGGCTTTAGTAAGGGAGAAAGAAGATTGTCTCATTCAATTAGAAAAAGAAGACTCAAATAAGCAATTCATTTGGTTTAAAATATCAGAAAATGGAAACCACATCAAAATTATAGCATGTTATTTTGTGCTGCAAGTTTCAAAAATCTACAAAGGTAGAGGGCTTGACCACAAAAATCCATTTGCAGCCTTAAAAGTGAATATTGCAACATATTCGCAGCTAGGTGAAGTCCTTATAGTGGCTGATTTCAATGATAGGACTGCAACTGCGCAAGCTAGCATTCTTTGTTCTAAAGATGATTATGACCCTATTTGGCTTAAAGAAGAGAGTAATCATCAGTGGGAAAGAATTTCAAAGGACAAGGGCTGTAATCTCTTTGGTGAACAATTGCTTACTCTATGTGGGGCCTTTGATTTAGTCAATTGTAATGGCTTGACTAGATGGGCAAAGTCAGGTAATTTCACTTGCAATACTTACAATGGAGCAAGTGTAGTAGATTATATAATTTGCTCGCATGGTTTTTGTGAGAAAATGGAGGAAGTTTTGATGGGAGATCAATTGTGGGGCTTAAAATCAGATAACAAGCCAATTTATTTATGTTTCTCTTGGACTGGAAAGAAACAATTAGAGTCAAAAATTCAGCATGTCCAACAAAATCTCCCACAGGGCATAATTCTTTTGACCCCAAAAAATTGTAATACCTTCAAAATGACGCTAGAGAGGCTCTTCGAGAAGGAGAAAATCACAATTCACAGCCTACATAGTCATGAATTAACACATTTAATTCAATGCGCACTTGCAAAGTGCAAGAGCAAAAATTAAGAAGTCTGAAACAAATTGCTTTCCGGTTAATGCTTGGTTTGATGAGGATTGCAAAAAGGCAAGGAGAATGTGGAAAGAGTCAAACAAGGATAACATAAAGCTCAAAGCTTACAAGCAGTTATTAAGCAAGAAAAAGGACGATTTCATGGTTTCAAGGAGGGAAGAACTAATCTTCCTTGGGAAAAATAATCCCAAATTGTTTTGGAAGGAGCTCCAACTGAAAAAGGTAAAATTGGAAATAGTGTTACATCTTCTAAATGGTTTGACTATGCAAGACAACTCTATGAGCAAGATCCCAAGGTTGACCTTCCCCCTTGGTCAACACAGATACTGAACTCTTCACGGTGCAAGAGGTAGAGATGGGTATCAAGAAGTTGGGTGTTGGAAAAGCAAAAGGCTTAGCTGAACTCGAAGAAGAATATCTAAAGTGGGGCTCAAATATTCTTGCACCTCACATTACAAAAATTTTCAACAATATCATACAACAGGGCCCCCCCACAGATTGGACAACTAGTCTGGTAATACCTCTTTTCAAGAGTGGTGACATCAATAATCCCTCCAATTATAGGACCATCATGATAAACCTTTTATTTGCAAAGTTATTTGGAAGCATGCTAGAAAACAAAATTAGCAAGTGGGCAGAAGAAAGAGATAAGCGTGTTAAAGGACAAGCAGGTTTTAGACCTAAACATTCCACAGTTGATCATTAAATAACTTTAAGGCACATCATTGAAAAATTTTGGGAGAAAAAGGAAGAAGTCTTGTGTTGCTTTGTTGATTTCATAAAAGCGTTTGACTCGGTTCCTAGGGATAAGCTTTGGCACAGAATGGAGGAACTTGGGGTTCCTAAACATTTGAGAGCAGTTGTGCATAGGTTGTATGAAGAGGTGAAAGTCAAAATTAGAACTTCAGCATGCATTTCTGAAAGTTTTAGAAGCGATATCGGGGTCAACCAAGGTTGCCATTGTGTCCTACCCTTTTTTGTTTATATATTCACAAGCTTGAGGAGTGGTTAAATTCGCAAGTGGGTGTTGGTATCTACTTGGGCAAGTTTGTTATAAGGTTTTGTATGAATATGACCTTATTCTGATTGCTAAATCGACTCTTGGTTTGCAAGAGCACTTACTATCCCTTGAGCATTTTTGTAGAAGTGTGGGGATGCAAGTCAATATCAGAAAAACGAAAGTAGTGGTTTTCTCTAAGAAAAGAAAACATAACCAACATAAGTTCTACTTTGAAGGCAACATTCTGGAAGAAGTTGTGGATTACAAATACCTCAGAATTGACTTCAACAAAAATCTAAGCTAGAATGGTTGTAGAAAGAAAAGAACTTTGGGGAGTTGGAAAGCATTTTATGCTTTTCAAAATAGTTGTAGAGAGACAGAGTTATGGGATTGGAAAACCACTCAAACTCTTTTTGGGCTTCTAGTGATTCCAGTGATTCTCTATGGTTGTGAACTATGGGCCAGCAGTACATCCGACATGCAGTGGAGACAAATTGAAAAAATTCAGAAGCATTTGATTACAAACAAATTCAAGATTAAAAGTGCAGTTCCTTATGCTATCTTGTTAAGTGAAACAGGGACTGCTCCTATTGAAGCAATTGCTATGGTGCGAATCATAAGGTATTTAAAAAAAATTGAGCAAATGGAAGAGGGTAGATGGCCTAAGGTTGTCTTTAATGACAGATTGTGCAAGAGGAAAAAAACTTGGATGCAGCAAAATAACAAATGCTTTAGTAAATGGGGTATTTGCTTGAACGCGTGTCCCACAAACAACAAAGAGATAAACGCTTTTGTTATGGAAAAGTTCCACAAGCGTACTTGGAATAAGGAGCTAGGAAGAAAGAAAAAGTACTATATTGAAGTGTTTAATGCCACTCATAATCATCAACCAAAAGCATACATAGAGGCCAATATCTCTTGTAGAGCCAAAATTTTTATTGCTCAATTAAGGACTAATTCTCATCAACTCCGTTGTGAAATAGGGCATTAGAGAAGGCCAAAAGAAGTGTGCGAGGAAAGAGTATGCATTTTTTGTTCTTCCGGAAAAGTGGAAACAAAAAAACATTTCATTTTAGAATGTGAGGCCTTCAAAGACAACATGGAAAGTTATGCAGATATGTTGGCAGCTAGCTCTTGGGATATTCTATTTAGCAAGGGGTTTGTCGAGAAGCTTGGAGCATTTATTTTGAAGCTTCACAGAAAAAGGGTCGAATACATCAAGCGGATGAAGAAGCAATATGTCTCATAGGCTATCTTTAGCCTTGTGGATGTTAAAATAATTTATTTCTTTCTTCTTTCTTCTATATATGTTTTAATTTGGCTATTAATTAAAGCATATGAATTTTACTTTTTTTCTATAATTTTTTTTCCCTACATTTAAATATGTTGACAAACTTTCTCGGATGCAGGTGAATAGTCAGGTTAGTGGTACGAAGGTGGCGTGGAGGGTGGGCGCGTGGCCACTCACAATCGCCAGATGGATTTGCAGGAGGACGGAGACATGGTTTCACACATACTTATTAAATGCAGCATTAACGCTGCCCTCCCTCGATTACGACTTATCTGCGATGGCGCCTGGCCTGGACCTCATTCCTGCTTCTCTTCCGCGCGCCTTCAGGTTCAACGAGGTGGCAGCTCCTTGCTGTTCCTCAAGCGTCAACCCCATCCCCTGCTTCCCTTCGGCTCTGGTTCAAGGTGCTGACAGTTATCAGCGCGCTCAGGCTCCATTACATCCGGTGTGCTTACTCCTCAGTCGCCTCCTTGCCATTCCCTCTCCGTTTGTTTGTCCTGCTCTCCTCAAAATGCCAAGAGAACGCACCAGGATGGGGTGCAGACGGGGCAGCTCCCGTGGCCGAGTCTCCCGCCAGCCTTCCTCTACCACTTCGGACCCCTCGTCTGAAGCTTCGGAGTTCTGCTGCAATAGATATCCTGCAACAAGAAGTGGCAGGGGCAGGGGAAGAGGGCAAGTCATAACAGAAGTATGTTCACATCATTCTCACTCGCATACAGCCCGATTTCGCATCCCCTGTTCTCTAGGAAACTCATCCTTCATCGTGTCAGTTACCGTCGAGATGTGCGAGGATGTTGTGGGTTCGGGGGAGGTTAATCCTGGGGCTCCTCTGGAACCTCGGATGGCAGACCAGAACGTCTCCCAGCGCAGAGATTCAGGCGGCTCGCCAATTCTGAATTCAAATGCAAACGCCGGCCCAAGCGCACCAGCAGGAGGTGACCCTTCAGGTTCTGAGGCCCATCCTTCTGAATTCAAAGACACAGACCAATTTGGGTGCTGAATTGTAGAAGAACAGCCAACAACCTCGGATGAAGATTGAACGAGTCCGCGCCTTTGGGTTTTGGTCAGTTGCTGAAGGAAGAAGCTCAATTCCCTCTGGATACATAGTTTTTCATGCTTTTAAGCTCCCAAAATCAGGTCTCTATCAACTCTATATGTTGGTTTCCACTATGAGGGTGGCATTCTCTTGTATGATGGCATCTGTTATGTTGGCATCTGTCTAAGAGCTAGCGGTTTACAGGTCAGTCTTGGTCATTGTATGGGTCAGTTTTTGGTCACTGTCATGATTCTGAGTCTAATGTTTTCAGATACTTCAAGTCCTGAAGTAAGTCAATATGCAGGTCCTCTAGTAAGTACTTCAAGTGTTGTTTAGATAATCTTCAGCAAAATCACATAACCAATCTTTTGTCGACGCGTTTCGAACCAACCAGTGTGGTTCATCGTCAGGACAAGTTGAAGAACCAATCTGGCTAAGCTTGATTAAATAGAGGTGCAGAGACTCCAACGGCTAATTTTGACCAATGACCCTAGTCAAATTAGTTAATATTTAAAAAAATAAATTTAATAACGGAGTTAATTTAAAAATAAATAAATCTAATATTAAATAATAAGAGAATTCCTAGGTAATACCATATCTTAATAATCTAGTTATATTGGTCATTTCACATTTATTTATATTTGATATTATTCCAATATATTTTTCTAAAAAAGGTAATAAACACTATTAGGTAATTGGTAATAATGGTAAGATAGATCTTTAGAATATATTATTTTTATCTATTATTTAAATATAATGGTCTGTTCAAATTTAAATTTAGTAAGTTATATATGTTTATTAAATAATCTACTTAATAATTTATAATTCCAACCAAATCATAATTATTCCTAGAATTTAGCTCCTTAAGGTAGATATCAGATTATAGGGTTGTTAAAGTCCATAATCAAAGTGTAACTAATAATAATGGTATATCGTAAATATCTATTAAACAAATGGTCAAATATTCAGTATTAATTCAATATTTCAAGTTTAAATATATTAACACTAATAATATTGGTATATCATAATATACCCTTAAATATTCTATATTCATTAATAATCCATATATATATTTAAATATTAATTCTTCCAAAATTTTTTATTATTAGACATAAGTTAAAGGGAAACTCGATTCTAAAGATGTAATAGAAATAATAATGAAATATGGAAAAAATCAAATTTAATTATAAATTGCCCAATAGAATCAAAAACAAGTTAAGGTAATACACCAGGAAGCCCGAAACTAAAACAAAACCTATAATGACTTAAACACTCCATAATAATAGGACAAACCTGCCAAAAGAGAAATTAAAGGAGGATAGAAACCCTAAGACCTAACACAAAGGGGAATGAGGAGGCTAGGAAGACAGGGCTGGGACCCAGCAACGGCTAATCTTCCAGCCATCATCCCTATTAAGATTGTTCGGCATTTTCTCAATCTCCAGGGCCTCTCTAAATTTGCGATGGTGAAACTGCGCAATTTTGGCAATGACTTGAGCCTCCTCTATGCATACATGATGCATAGTCTTCCCTGCATGCTCAGCCAGGGCCGAGGACTTGGTCCTACCATGTCTTAAGTCAGCCGAATGCTCGCTGATCCGCTGATTGATAGAACGACCAGTTTCACCGATATAAGGGGTCCCACTTCAAGTGTCTTTTGTAAGAATGCCAACTCTTTGGCTAGAACTCTCGAGGCATCAACCTCTCTATAATAATATTTTTGTATCAATATAGGAGTAGACCAATTAAGAAAAAAAAGATGTCGACAAACTTTCTTACATTACATCTACACATCTCACTTATATTGGGTTGTAGATTAATTTAAGAAATGTTTTAAATTAAATTAAAACATTTTTTTTATAAAATATTTTGATATTGAAATGAGTTATGGTTTTTAGGCACGTGGTATTGATAAGACATAGTATTGAAACAAAACCTAAATTATTATAACACTTAGACCAATAGATTTTTTTTTAATATAATTTTTATATAAAAAGAATATAACCTACTTTCTATGACGATAAAAATAACATAATAAAAATCAATATAACCTACTTTCCACTAGTGTAAAAATAACTTCATAAAAAACAATATTACCTACTTTCCATGAGTATAAAAATAACTTAATAAAAAACACAAGTTTGCTTTATATTTCATAAAGATAAATTTTAAAATATATGTAAAAATAAATCAAAGACAATAAAAACTCACCATTATTATACCTACCACACACATGGTATTAGGAGTTTGTTTTTCAGTGTGTATTAGTTTCTTTTTTACTAAACAATTTCGCCACTTATCCATGGTTTAACATGGTGAATTCATTTTTTGTTATTTTTATTATTATTTAAATTTATTTGTTTGTAAGGTGATTGGTTGAGGTCTTATTACGGGTTCTTTAGTAACTTCAATTTCTATTAGTTACCAATTTTTTTGTTTTAAGTTTTATTTCCTTTTAATTTTTATTTATTTATTTTTTCTATTATTTATATTTTCATTAATTATGGTTTTTCCTCCATATTTTCGATTTAAGATCGCTTATTATTATATTGAAAACATATTTTAATTCATAAAATTATAAAAAATATATATTAATAAAAAATAAAACACACATATAAGTATATATGTTAAATTGTATATATGTTAATATAAACAATATTAGTTAATCATATTTCTTAGCTTTTTGTGATAGCACGCAACAATACAATATTTTATTAGTTGTTATATTTTTGTGATGAAATCCTTATGTCTTTATTGTTTTTAGTTTAATTAAACTATATTTAAGTTAAGTGGCATGTACTAGCTACTATGTAGCCTTTGTTTAATATGCAATAGGGTTGTGAATTTGTTTTCATTAGGAAAAGATTGTAAACTATAGTATATTTATATAACATCTCGCCCTTTTAAACCGATAAGTTTAAAGACATCTTAATCTAACTAAAACTTACTCATGTGACTACAATTAATCATATTGTTTTGCTAATAATGATTGTAACATTTGATAGAGGCTATCATTTGAATTACAAAATTGTGATCCAACTATTACATGTAATTGTTATGTCTTCTCATTGTTCATTGCTTAGTGTGTTGAATTCTCTTTGAAATCACTTACATAGCGTTTTTCATCCTTTGAAATGAAATTAGGGAGGATGTTAACATACAAATTTATCTACTTTCATTATAGATAAGTAATTGTTATTTTTTTGTAACTAGGTGGAGCCTAGGCCGAATCAACCGCTCATTGGTTGGAAGAAGACCAATCCACCCGCAATGGGATGCTTATCACGAATATTTTGTAACGTTTTGGTCAAGCCTGGGTGCCCCTTAGTAAGTTTAATTCGCCCAGAGTGGTTCCCACTCCTCAGCCCCTCCCCATGAGGTCTGAATCTGTGACCTGACAGTGACTAAGCCCCATGCAAATCAACTAGTCTACACCTCATGGGTTTATAGGTAAGTAATTGTTATTAATTATATGTAGGTAATTGTTATTCATTAGCTTATTGATTGTTATTCATTAGCTTATTTGTTATCCTATTTGCTCCTATAGAAGCTAAAGAGCTTAGAGGGCAAACATCTTCAACCAAAAGCAAACAACTAGAGGAATATGATCGAAATTGTTACCACTTAAAGCCAATAAGTGTTTTAGGCAAACCCTACTTAAATGAACATGCCCATTCCTTGGCATGACCTCAATCTTACGAGCCATTCTGCAACCAAATGATATCATAATCAAAGATTGTCCTAGTTCCTGTAGTATTAGTGAAGGTTGGTTTACAATTAACAAACTTCCTTTTCAACATCATCTTGTGTAGAGCATAACCACCTCTCGCACTATTGGTCACATGAACAAGCTAATTAACATGGATACTACCACACAAACCTTCTCCTGTGCATTAAGTCGTAATCTGAGCCTATTGCATGGCCTTCTCATTCTCCAAAACTATCCCTAACACCCAATTTAGAGGAATTAAATATTTAAATTCAAGGAAGCAAAATATATACATTTTTGTAAATTAGATGATGAAATAATTAACAAAAATAACGCATGAAAAATTTATTGCACTGAGAGTAGTGAGGTGATTTATATCTTAATATAGGGAAGAGAAGTTGTCATGATGTTAGGCCCCTATACTACTAGTGTAACCCCTTATTGTTATTAGTACAACCCACTTATTATATTGATGTACCCATGTAGTGCCCATATTGTTACTGTTGTGCCCCATAGAAGCCCACTATTGTTATTATTGTGCCCTTACATTATTATTGTTATGTCGGCTCTGATTATGGTATGACCCCTTAGACTCCTATATATAGAAGGGAGGTCTTTTCATTTGTATCATCCAAGAATTGTTCATTTATGTAATGTAAAGGAGGTTGCCCCCTCGAAGAGGCTAAATTCTAAGGCGTTGATCTATCTTTTCTATCTTTTCTTGAGCTGGTTTCATAACATTTGGTTTCAGAGCTTTCGATTCTAGGGTTTCGCTGCTCCAAACAAGTCATCGTGGAATTTTCGCTATAACTTTTTTTCTGCGACGCTTCAGAAGCTAAAAAAAAAACCCATTTGAGAATATGTCGCACTAAATCTCGGGTCCAAATTTCAAAGCTTTTCGCGCTATATTTGCGGAGATATGATCTAAGGAAGTTGGACTTTTTGAAGACTCCTAAATTACATTCCAAACAGGTGACCTGGGCAAAATCGTCATAACTTTCTCTCTGAGGATCGGATTGAAATTTTGTAAGAAGGTACAGAAAGAGGATGAACTGTAGTTTCTTGTATGCATTTTTCAGATCCAAAGGTCGAAACAGTGACTCGTGGCACGTCGTACAAGTTTGCTCTACTGAACTAGTCTATAATCAAGTCACTATGGGAGATTTCGCATAACTCTTCCTTGGAGAATCCAATTTGGGCAGACTTGTGGCATTGGAAAGAGGACAAAAAGGGCTACTGCAGGTCACAAATTCAGAACTAGATGATTGGAAAGTATAGAGATACATCAGAGGCAATATCGAGCTCCTACAAAGTGAAAAAAGGTGTGTAGATTTTCTTAAATTTTTGCTTGAGCTTGGTTTGAAAATTTATTTTGAAGGAATTCAAAGGGAATAATAGAGCATTATTATCGGTAACTGATGCCCCGAGGAAAGAAAATGCAAACACCTAGTAAGGAACCTGAAAGCTCTAGCATGACTCATGAAGAAGAAGAATAAATGTTATATGATATATCAAAATTACAAGAACAAGTGCAACAAGTGTCACTTGCACAAAAACAACAGAATCTAAGATGGATGGTTTAAGGAAAGATGTAGAAGCTAAGATGGATGGTTTAAAGAAAGGTGTAGAAGCTAAGATGGATTGTTTAAAGAAAGGCGTAGAAGCTAAAATTGATGGCGTGGATGATAAGATGGAAGAATTGAAGATAAATATGAATAAGTTGCTACAAGAAATGGTCACTAAGGGTGAAAGGGTACTAAAGGAAATTCATGATGAGAACAAAAGAAATGTTAATCATGATTCCATAGACTCTAATGTTGGATCGAAGACTCACCATATTCCAAAAATCGATATGAGGAAGTTTGATGGCAAGGATCCAGCCACATGGATATTACAGATGGAGCAATTCTTCGATCTCAATAATGTGCAAAACACACAAAAGGTACGTATGGCAACTTTATATTTGGAACCAAATCAGTTTGTATGGTATCAATGGCTTTGCTCTCGTAAACAATTTATCACTTGGGCAATTTTTACGGAAGAATTGATAGCACATTATGAGGATACAAAAAGCAACACTTTTTTTAGCTAATTGATAAGTCTCAAACAAAAGGGTTCAATAATGGAGCACATTGAGGAGTTCCAAAAATTGAACATAAGGGTAAAAGATATTCCAGAGGAGCATAGGATTGATGTGTTCATAGGGTCTTTAAAGGATAATATCCAACATGATGTCCACCTTTGGGAACCTGATTCATTAGAGAAGGCATTCAGGTTAGCAAGAAAAATGGAAAGCAAAATTATGGCAACCAGGAAGCATACCACTCACAACTATAAAGACGGAAGTGTTGTTGCCCCTAGTCTTCCACAACCTATAAGGTTGACACCACAACAGTTGGAAGAAAAAAGAGCCAAAGGGCTTTGTTACAGTTGTGATAGCAAATACACTAAAGTTCATAAGTGTGCTGAGAAGAAATTATTCTACATAGATTGTGAAGAGGAAGAAAAAAAGGAGCAAGAAAGGTCAAAAGAAGAGGATATACTCCAGGAACAAAGCCTAGATGAAGAACAAATAAATCCGACCATATCTTGTAATGCATTGGCGGGAATTACCACTCCTCAAACCATCAAGATAGAAGGACAAATCAAGAAGAAAAAGGTAATAGTGTTGATTGATTCGGGAAGCACCCACAATTTTATTCATTGTAAGGTAGCAAAAGAATTGAATTGCTTCCTATATCCAGCACCAGAGTGTCAAGTGATGATTGCAAATGGAGGAACAATAAATTGCTCTGGAAAGTGCCATAATATCAAGCTATCCATGGGAGAATATGTATTGACTAGCCCAATGCTTTCCATTCCAATTGGAGGTGCTGATGTTGTACTAGGAGTCCAATGGCTACAATCCTTGGGTACAATAGCTTTTAATTTTCAAGAACTTTTCATCAAATTTTCTACGGAAGGAAAGGAAATTGAATTAAGGGGTATTGCAGGGAAACCAGGAAAGATAATCAGCTCTAATGGTATGACAAAGCTTCTAACAAAGGAGCAAAGAGGTGTAATTGCACAATTATGTTCGCTAGATGTTTCCACATCGGAATCATCTATTTCTCCAGATCTCCAAAAAGTCCTGGACAATCATTCCAAGGTATTTGAGACTCCCAAAGGTCTCCCACCTATGCGTCATCATGATCATGCTATTCATCTAATTCCAGGAAGTGTTCCTCCAAACATCAAGCCGTACAGATATCCCTATGTCCAAAAGAGTGAAATTGAACGTATGGTTGCAGAAATGCTAGAGGCTAGTATAATTCAACCGAGTCAAAGTTCTTTCTCTGCTCCAGTAGTATTGGTGCACAAGAATGATGGATCATGGCGCATGTGTCTGGATTATAGGGAGCTCAACAAGCTCACTATTAAAGATAAGTTCCCCATTCATGTCATTGATGAATTACTAGATGAATTGCATGGATCAATTTACTTCACCAAGTTGGATCTTCGTTCAGGATATCATCAAATCAGAATGAAGACTGAAGACATTCCGAAAACAACATTTAGAACTCATGAGAGTCATTATGAATTTTTGGTCATGCCTTTTGGCCTTACCAATGCACCTTCAACATTTCAAGGTTTGAAGAATTCAATTTTCAAACCATTCCTTAGAAAATTTGTGTTAGTATTTTTTGATGATATACTAATCTACAACAAGTCTTGGAAGGATCATGTTGAACATGTTGACCGGGTGCTACAACTATTGGAGGAGAAAAAATTATATGTAAAAAGATCCAAATGTTTCTTTGGAGTCCAGGAGGTGGAATATCTGGGTCATATTGTATCTCATGAAGAAGTTAAGGTAGACCCTAGCAAAATTAAAGCCGTTAAGGAATGGAAAATCCCCACATCCATAAAGCATCTGTGAGGATTTCTCGGGTTGACAGGGTATTATCGCAAGTTTGTTAAGAATTATGGGAGAATAGCAGCACCTCTAACAACATTATTGAAGAAAGATGCATTTTCATGGACTCTGGAAGCAACAAAGGCCTTTGAACATCTTAAAGAGGCAATGTGCCAAGCACCGGTCTTAGCTACACCGGACTTCACAAAAACCTTTATTGTGGAATGTGATGCTTCAAGAAATGGAATTGGTGTTGTTCTAATGCAAGATGAAAGACCCATTGCTTTTGAAAGTCGTCCAATCAAGGGAAAGTTTTTAAGCAAAGCTATTTATGAGAAGGAAACGTTGGCAATACTCCATGCACTTAAGAAATGGCGACCCTACCTAATGGGAAGACACTTCAAGGTAAAAACAGATCATGATAGCCTTAAATATTTTTTAGAATAAAGATTATCCTCTGAAGAGCAACAAAAGTGGGTCACAAAGATGTTGGGTTATGAATTTGAAATCATCTACAAAGAGGGAAGCAAAATGTGGTGGCAGATGCACTCTCAAGAAAGGATGAGTATGTGGAAGCATTGCTGTGCGCCATTTCTATTATCCAACCAGATTGGATAAACGAAGCAAGGGAGGAATGGAAGAATGACGAAGAAGTGTGGGCACTTATTCGAAAGTTACAACAAGATTCCAGTACGTCTGATACATTTAGCTGGCAAAATGATTCATTATGGTACAAAGATCGCTTATACCTCTGTAAGAATTCTCAGCTAAAACAAAAGATTCTTATGGAATTGCACACTTCTCCCTTAGGAGGGCACTCAGGATTTTTAAAAACTTACCATAGGGTTAAGAAGGAATTTTTTTTGGATGGCCTTAAATCAGATATTCAAAAGTTTGTGGCGGAATGTTTGGTTTGCCAACAAAATAAAGTTGAAACAATTAAGACACCGGGTCTATTACAACCTTTATCCATTCCAAGCCAACGTTGGGAGGAGGTTTCAATGGATTTTATCACAGGTTTACCCAAGTCTGAGGGAAAGAGTGTCATCATGGTGGTAGTTGACAGACTTACCAAGTATGCACACTTTTGTGCATTATCACATCCATTTAAAGCCAGTACAGTTTCTACTGCATTTATGGAAACAATTCAAAAGCTACATGGAAACCCAAAGACTATTGTAAGTGACAGAGATCCCATTTTCACTGGAAATTTTTGGACATAATTATTTTCTTGTCTTGGTACTCAATTAGCTCATAGCTCATCTTATCATCCTCAATCTGATGGGCAAACTGAGATAGTAAACAAATGTTTGGAAGGATATCTTCATTGCTTTGTATCTGATAAATAGACACAATGGGTCAAATGGTTGCCTCTGGCTGAATGGTGGTATAACACTTCCTTCCATACATCAACAAAAATGACCCCATTTATGGCACTTTATGGGTATCAACCACCATCCATCACATCATATTTAAGAGAAAATTCTAAGGTTCAGGCAGTGGAACATCACATCGAACATCAACAACAAGTCATCCAACTCTTAAAGGAGAACCTCGTGTTGGCACAGAATAGAATGAAACAACAGGCAGATCAACATCGCACTGAAAGAAGTTTTGATGTAGGTGATTGGGTATTCCTACGGCTACAACCATATAAGCAAATGTCCCTCAAGCAAGCTAAGAAGGACAATAAATCATCACCAAAGTATTATGGTCCGTACAAGGTGTTGCAAAAGATTGGTACTATGGCATACAAATTGGAGCTTCCTGCAGCTTCTCGATTGCACCCAGTTTTCCATGTTTCATGTTTAAAGAAGGTTATAGGCGACAAGCTCCCAATTCAAACAATATTGCCAGAACTTGACGAGGAAGGAAAAATTATATTGGAATCGGAAGCAGTCACAGAAACAAGAACTCGACAGCTACGAAATCGATCAATTTCAGAGTATCTTATCAAGTGGAAGAACTTATCCGCTGAAGATTCCACATGGGAGGACAAGAATTTTATACAGAAGCATCAAGAACTACTCAAGCGTTGAGGACAACGCTTTTTGAAGGAGAGGGGCATGTTAGGCCCCTATACTACTAGTGTAACCCCTTATTGCTATTAGTACAACCCACTTATTATATTGATGTACCCATGTAGTGCCCATATTGTTACTGTTGTGCCCCATAGAAGCCCACTATTGTTATTATTGTGCCCTTACATTATTATTGTTATGTCGGCTCTGATTATGTTATGACCCCTTAGACTCCTATATATAGAAGGGAGGTCTTTTCATTTGTATCATCCAAGAATTGTCCATTTATGTAATGTAAAGGAGGTTGCCCCCTCGAAGAGGCTAAATTCTAAGGCGTTGATCTATCTTTTCTATCTTTTCTTGAGCTGGTTTCATAACACATGAACACATATAACATATTGTTACAATAAAGATTCAAAAATATAAGTCAGTGCCAACTTAAACAACACAAAATTAAAATAAATAAATAAATAACTGCGTACATATATGTATGTCAAAACATTTAAACGAGACCAACCTAGATTCATTTTGAACGAGGATCTATCAAGTGCTAAAAGGGATCAAATTTGTTAATATGTATTTTTTGCATACAAAGGGAATAAATACATGATTAAAAGATTTACACATTAAGAAATTTGATAGCTTTCATAATTCATTGATATATATTTAAGATTAATCTAGGTTAATATAGTGATGACACTTTTTTTTGTAAGAAAAATTTCATTACTTCAATTTGATAAAAATAAATAAACCCCTTGGTTTGCCGCAAGGGAAACCAACCCATTTGCATACCAGAGTTGTTTTAGTGTCCAAATATTGAACATATTTTGAGATATTAAAATTCCAACGCAACTAGCGTGAGGCATATGGCACTCTAAAACACCATATACATCTATTGACAACAAACAAAAAAACCATAAATGAAAACAAACATTTAAAAAGTGTATTAATGTAGTCATATAGTCTGTCTGATTCTTCCACAACTATCGCCTCTCTGTAGTTACCTAGTGAGCAGGCTACACTACAAGGAAATGACCCAAGAATTTGTTTGTGGCGAAGGTGGGCGGGTAGATGTTTTAGCAGATGTTTTTTTAATGGTGCATATATAATATTCAAATGCATCAGTGTTTACTATACATATAAGCACCAGTGCCTAATAAAACATGGTGCAACGTGGCAGATTTATTAAAAAAAACGGTGTGCTAAATTAAAAAATGCAGTGGTGCGTATAGTACTCGATAGCACCGGAAAAGGGTTATATTAACAAAAATTATGGTCATAAAATTCATTTTAACCAGTTCGATGTTATATTGTGATAACGACTCGGTGCTAAACAAGTACACTAATGCCCCGGTGCATACACAATATAGTGCATTGTCGAAGCGTTATTTAAAACAACAGTTCACCACCTATAGATAACACACGAGTGCTTACACTATTCGATAACACCGAACAAAGGTTAAATTTAAAAAATGTTGGTCGTAAAATTATTTTCACCATATCGATGTTATATCCCCTCAAAGCACCGGTGTTGTTCATGTATTAAAACACCCCGCTGCGTACTTAAAAAGAACATCGCTATAGGGTTTTTAATTTATTTTTTTTTAAATGCGGTGCTATATTCCCATGAAGCACGGTGTTGTTCATGTATTAAAATGCCCTGGTGAGTTTTAGAAAGAGAACCACTAGGGGGTTTTAATTAAAAAATTAACAAATAAATAAATGTGGTGTTATATTCCCATGAAGCACTGGTGCGATGCATGTAAAAAAAAATTAAAAAATGTGGTGATATATTCCCACGAAGCACTGGTGTTGTTAATGTATTAAAGTGCCCAGGTATGTCTTAGAAAGAGCACCGCTATGGGTTTTTAATTTAAAAAATAAATAAATAACTAATAATAATAATAATAAATAATAAATAAAATAAAAAAATTATGTGTGCTATATTCCCACGAAGCACCAGTGCGGTTTATTATTAAAACACCCAAGTGCGTCGTAACAAGAACACTGTTATAGGGTTTTTTGTTTTTTGTTTTTTGTTTTTTTTTTTTAAGAAAAAAATTGTTATTGGAAATAGTATGCATCAACGTTGTTATAATAACACACTGAAACAATGTTAAATAAATAAATAACAGTCGTAAATTTCATTTTTATCTTTTGCAGTGTTATAAAGCTCTAAAGCACCGGTGCCACTCTTGCCTCATGCAAGCACCCTGCCGTCGGTGGTTCTCTTGCTCACCATCCTTTCGTACCGTGCTCAGTGCGTGGCTTTCCAATTTTCTCAAACGGTGGTGACATCTTTTTTTCTCATTTTATGTGGCAATTATGCCTCCCCAACGACCAAATGTTCAGGTAATGTCTATGTTCCTCTCAAATTTTTTTTTTTAGCGGATTAGAATTGCAAAATAGGTCCAAAAATCAACTGTTTTTGATTTTTTTTTTCTTTTGCGGTGCATTCAACAAGTTCAACTCTCCCTAATAACGGTGCACCCAATAAATTTGCAGGGTGCACTGCAATTTGGTGTGTGAACCTAACGCACCGCAGTGTTGTTGGTGTATTTCGTAAATTAAAACGCACCTGGAAGAGCTATAAATTATATGTGGGTGCGTGCATTTTTAGGTTACTCCTAGCATGTTTATATTTACCAAATACACCGCAAACATAATATTAAAAAAACATAGCTCGATGTGTTTGACAAAGTGAATGTTTTGTATCGGTGCAAAAAGGTTATACGTACGCATTGTGTGTAAGGTTGTCTTAATGCACCGCGTTGGAAATGTATGTATGCGAACCAAAAGTGGTGCGTCATATGTATGTACGCACTATTGTCGATGTTGTTCTATTTGATAGTGCACCGAAGTCGGTGCATTATTGTTTTTTGGGCACACGAGGGATGTTTTTTTTTTTTTTTAATTGAAAGTTATGTGTCCACATTTATAAATAAATTTTTCATTTAATAAAAATAGATTATGTTTTATGTATGAGGTTGATGTATTTTATATGTCAATCATGTAACAGAGACGTCAACAAAGGGAGTAACAATATGAGTAGGAGGAAATAGCAGACCAATACAATATGGTATGACCCTGGGAGGCACTAGAGAGGGAGAGAGATTTATATCCTCGCCTTATTAGCACAACGATTTGAGTGCTCTTGAGGAATGTAGACCTCCTTAAGTACTTTGAGGAGGCTACATCCTTGAAGGAACACTCTAGATTGCTAGAATAACTAATTCGTCGATGGGATGTCCACCAATAGTCTTTTCATGTTGGTATTAAGACGTGGTATAGGCCCTCTGAGGAGGACATATATTTTATCATTGGTCTATCCAGGAGGGGAGGATTTTCCCCAGTTCCCTTATGTCCCCCATGGCATTGCAGTAGAGAGTCATCTTGTATACTCTCAGAGATATAGTGGGGTTCATGTAATCCATCCAACATATTTTTAGGTGCGTGGCGGACAACTACGGACTGCTTCTTTTGTTGCACGGGAGGTTAGGTGCCTCTCATTATTATTTACCACCATTACAGACTATACTAGTGATGGGTAGCATATTAGTTGCCCTCTTTTATTTATGTCGAATCTTTGATGCATGCGCCACGATGTATTAGATGGTCTGCCATTTTTTTCCAAACAATTTTGTAGGGATTTAGATAAATGTCGTGCGATGATACATGGGAAGATGAACTTCCCTTTCGCTTTAGAGCTTTTTTGTTTAATTTTTGAGAGGTTTCCAAAGATTAGGCCTACATTTGACTGTTTCCCTCCTAGGCCAATGACTGAGGTTCAGATGCGCATGTGGGGCGAGATGATGCCCAAGAGGGGCCTATTGAAGTATCCAGTTAGGATTTCCGCCCAGGCACTAGCACTATTGGCTAGTGAGGATGACCAAATGTTTATCATAGTGTCGTATCTGTATGGGAGGATGGATTGGAGACAATTTCCCAACATCCTCTTCACATCGGATGAGCCTGCAGATGATAGAGGTAATATTAGTGTTTTCTTTAAATTAATCTAGTTTCATTTTATTGTCTTAATTAATTAGAATAAAAATTATTCTAGCATGTTCTTTAACTTGTTTTATTAAATTGTTTAATGAAATTGTCTAATTATTGTTGTGTACTATATATTTTGTAGACATCGACACATTCGTTGGGGACATGCCTCCTCCCCCACTAGAGGGACCAGATGTAGAGATGGGCCTCACCCAAGTCTCATATTTAAGATGAGAAACTGTGACTGATTGTCTAGAATTTTGGTTGAGCAAGGAGTTTGCATTGCCAGGGCTCGAGACATCAAGGCAGATCCTGGGCTCTTAGAGCTCTTGAGGGATTGTCCGCGTAATATGATGACTCTTATGCATCATATCATCAGAGATACTAGGCAACTAGAAATAAGGAGGGATGTAGGGCATGCAACAGATACGGCACATGAGTCTTCACACAATGTTAGCTCATCAGATCATGATGATGAGGGTGGTGATCATGCTTCTGGTAGTAATACTCCATTGGATCATGGTTAGTGTGTCGATGATCCTTCTGGTAGTACACCTCCTCATCGTTCGTCTGATGATCATGTCCCAGTACTAGCGGAGGTGCCTCATGTTTCTCTTGAGAGAGGAAACCATCCACCTTCTCCTCCACCTCATAGTTCAACTATTAAGGAAGTAATTGACCATCCATCATCTTCAACTACATACTAGGCTGCCACTACTATGTTTGTTGTATCATATATTTGATAGTAGTTATTTGACTTGTGTGTGTGTATATAGCATTTCTTTTGTTCATGTTTATGTACTTAATTTTTATGTTGTCATCGATGTGTATATTGTTAGGTCATGTTATATATGTTCACCTAATGTGTTTGCAGATAGATGTGTATGTGATAACAATTATTTGACATGAGATGTATATTAATTTGACGATGTGTGTGGTGATGATGTTATATTACAATGCTTGTATTTTGTTAAATGTGATCACGATGATGATGCATGTTAGATTATTAGATTTGTGAGCTAGCTAATGACGTTTATATGTGTTAGAGGTGTATATAATTAGATGATGGTAGTGAATTTGAGTGTGTATCTTAGATAATGTTTATGTTTGTTAGATGGTTATCATCATATTGTTTATTTTTATTAAGCGATATTTATTATAGATTATGTATTAGTGAACTTATATAAAAAATTTATATATGAAATTACATGCAAAATGACTTACTTTAAAAAAATGCAATTTTTTTTTTATAAATTACAAAGTTTAATATGGTTGAAATTATAATTGTAAAATTACCATAAATATTTTTTTATTGCTTCGATAGTTCATTCATATTTATTTTGACCTAATTAGTAAAATATTTCAATACTCACAAGGAAAAAATAATTAAAGGTAAAATATTTGAGTTAGTTCTTAATGAGACAAAATATGTAACTCATTCAATTTTTAATATGAAATATTAATAATAAAAAACCATTAAAAAACACAATTTAAACAATGAAAATTTACACTATGGTTGATCTATATATAGAGATAGAAAACCACTCCAGAGCATCTTGATCACATATTTATCGATCACTAAAAGAGATCAAATATTTTGACATGTACATCATGTTGGTGTTATTTTAGTTATTTCTTTTCTATTGTGGTTTAAATATATTCCTTTTTTTTAAATAAATATGATTTAAATAATACAAAAATCATAATATATTAGATTTAATTTTTTTGACAAATAATATATTTGATTATTTCTCAATGAACAACTCAAGAACTAATTTTTTTCGACATACTTATTACGATATAGTCATTAAAATTAATGTTTTCACATTTCTCCTAGCTAATATTACAACATGTTCACAATGATAAAGACATCATGTCTACTTTAAATAATTTACTTATAAATACATAAAAATATATATTTAATTTACATAATCTAAATAGAAAAGAAAAATGCATTACCAAGTCTACCAGAAAGTCAAACAAATGTCTCTTAATCACCATCACATTATTTATCATTTAATTCTCAGCCATAAAATATTTATTAATTCAACTTTTATTTATAATTGCCATTGAAAGGAAAAGTCAAACCCTTCCGTTATCCATGAAGAAAAAATTAAAACCTCTCATGCATCCATGTAAGCCCATTTGTTTCTCTTATGGTCCATGAAAAGATGTAAACAATATTTTATACATGCATACGACCTCCTTTTAGTTTACATAATGTTGCAAGAACTAGAATTTAAATATAGTAAATATGACTTTACCTTTCATGTCAAGAATTTAATCTTACATATTAATACACAATTTTTCCACTGTTAACATCCTCATAGATTTATCACTACATGATTTATATTCATTTTGAAATAAACAAGAAGAAAAAACAAGTGAACTGATTAATAAACCAATAAGTATCTAATTCTAAAATAAATCTTCAATGTCGTTTCCAAATTCCTTATTTTTCTCATTTGGTTGTATTCTTCTCATTTTCTTATTTGAGAAGGATTGTGACCTTGAATCCTTATTATCATAGATATTGTACACCGTGTTTTAAAATGCAATTATATTTATGGACATATGTTGCATGGTGAAAATAAGGGAGGTTATTTTACTATATTTTAAAACTTTGACGATGGTTGTAGTAGTTATTTTAGTATACATATATAACACATATATGATTTTCCTTCTCCATTTTCTATCACTTTGTGAGTTATTTTAGATTGATACTCACAATGCATTCAAGAAAGGAGATAATATGAGTATATTTAGATTGATATCTTAATAAAATATAGTTATAAATTGATAGCTCATGCTTAGAATTACAATCTTTTGATCCATCCTGATGTCTATCCAAAGACTATAGAAGAAGTCTACTATAAATTAGATTTAAACACATTAAACAAATATGTTAAAATTTAAATTTTTAAATTATAAATTACATAATTGGAAATACCTAGTTTTAAGTGTAAAAATGAACTTTCCACTGCAAAAAAAATATGTGTACAAATGTTTGTGAATCTTACCAATTACATAAAATGCCAACGAGATGAATAAAATAATATAATTAGCAAAATAAAGAAAACAAAAACATACAACAGTAGTATAAATGATGAAATAACACAAGTACATATCACTCTTCATTGTCATCACCCTGATTATCTTCCTTGCTTGGCATGATAACATTGTTCTTCTCGAAAATATGTTTTGATCTAGGGTCGTGTCTTAATATGAACGACCAATCCATGTCCAACACATATGGGTTAAAAAACACATGGTTGCAGTGTTTGGGGAAAGCATAAAGCTCCCTAGCTTTATGCAACATCTTTTTAGAGTTGATAGATATCAACCCATTATCACGATTTTCCTTTACATTATTTTGATCAAAGGTGTCCCACCACTTGCACCTAAAAATAACACATTCGAATGAAGAGGAGTCCACTTGAATGATCTCTTGTATTTTTCAGATGTAACCTAATATCCCCTATATTAGGTTTTAATTGTGGTGGATAGCACTACTAGATTGGTCAAACTTAACTTCCACTCCACAGTCTTGTGTCATACATCCATCGTCAGCATTCTCCGTGAAAAAAATGATGTCCATATGCCCACATAGATGAGACCAAATGCACTTATAAAAAAAGTGAAAAAATCATAGTGTCATGTGTTTAACCCAAACATAATTAAATAAAAAATAAAAATATATAGATGTTACAATTCAAAGGTGCATTATGAAATTAAAAATATATAGAAAGAGATTATTACCGAGTTGTTGCATCCAATCCCTATGTTTAGTGCATCCTCTTCAGCACGTAGGTAACGACCAAATGCACCAAATTTCTCTCTGGCCTAATCAACAACCCTACTGTTAGGGCATGTCATTGGCATATTTTCTTTTAAATGATCAGGATAAGACACTCTTTTACCATTTAGCCATTTGAATTATTTCTTGTCACTGTCCCATTTCCTCCTCTTCTGCTCATACAATGCGACCGATGGTTATGTTGCTTCCATATTGGAAAGAATGATTTTCTTGATGGCTTCAATTTTTGAATTCACTGATGAAATCAAACCAACATATATACTACGTATGAGATCAAATATGCATTAATATGAAGTTTATTATGAATAGTTACTATGTAGAAATTTGAAAAATGATAAGCCACTTACTCTTTATCATGTGCCTCTTTCCATTTGTTTGGAGAAGCTCACATTCTCTTTTGTCTTCATCCCTTTCGTCATCCTAAATCACTACACTTGGTGCGTTGTTGATCTGCTTGATGTCCTCACTAGATTAATAGAAAGACTCATACGATATATACCCTTCTGTCATAGACCCCTCGGGCTTTGCCCTTTGACGAACAAAACATTTCAATTTCTTCATTTACCTATATAAGAAGAACATCAAATGACATGAAACGACCCCAACTAACTAATTAAACCTCATCGACTAAGTGAATTAGAAGATGAAACTGCAAGTCCATGAAACTCCTCGGCAGTTTCTTCTCAAACATACAAACAATCTCAGTTATCTCTTGACGCCACTGTGGAATGCTACCCATATGAATCACTTTTGATGTGATCCAACGTACAAATGCAGATAATTTAGATATGGCACATTATAGGTCATGGGGGAAGTCATGGTTCACACACCCATGCATGAGCAGAGGATAATGAAACTGCAAAGTAAATAAATACATTATGCAAAAATTAATTATAAAATATCCCATTGCATAAATGATATAATAAAAGATATAATAAAAAATAAAATCATGTTTTCGACATATGTACTCTTAGAAGGTTCAAATGGCCATGCGATTTCAACCCCGATAAATGGTCTTCCACAGTGAAGCAACGTTGTAGTGAAGAACCATATATAGAAGGCACTCTTACACTCATTGTAACTTCCTTTGCCAAAGAAAGATCATCTTTCTTTAAAATCCATGGGACATCACCTTCTTTGAAATTCCAAAAGGGACTATACACTCCTCTAATTTTTTGGCTTGGTCACTGTTTCTTTTTAGTTTTTGAAGAAATAAGATCTCCCTTAACAACCAATGTGTCATTTTCTTTCGATGATATGTGCCTCCATAAAGAAGATGAAACATTTTTAAATATATGCATGAGATCTAGTAAGTGGGAAATCTTAAGATGCTCCCAATATGGGAGCTCATAAAAGAAATATTTCCTTTTCATCCCAATGAAAAATTTCTCAATATAGGTGTCAAATAATTATGTATCATCAAACATAGGCTTCCCATTCGAATCGAGCATTTTTGAAAACTCTTTCTCTTTCTCTCTCTCATATGCTCTAAGCCATTCAACTAGTGTTATTATTGCAGGCCTTTGGGTTTTCTTTGGTTTACCATTGAAAGCAGATGTTGCTCTTTTGTAAGGGTGTTCTTCTAGGAGGAATACCCTGGAGCAGTCATAAATTGCTTTTCATAGGTGGTCAGGCCACCTAGCCTTCAGAGAAGGTCCACAACATTTACATCCATGATACCCTTTTGTTACAATACCTACAAAATATTGTATATAGGGCATGTTAGCGATCATGAAGATCAAAACAATTACAACGAATTAAATTAATATGTGAAACAATATTGTTATGTATATAAATAAATAAATAAAAATATAATTTGTCAGAACAAACTCCTAAGCCTAGATAATCATGTATGGTGTAAGCACATATGATATACACCATAAAATTCGTCTATGTTGCGATTGGTCTCGATACATCATACACATGTATCCTGTTATCACTCCTCTGGATCTCCAACACTGAGGAAGAGTCTAGCTGAGGCGATCACAGACCAATCTTTTGACTTGGTAGCTAGCCCTACCAGGTCGGAGAGGGCTCTCTCTAAAGGATCACAGCCAAGAGGGCTAGATAGATTAGGGTGTTAGGCTAGATATAGTAGCTCAAGGTTTTGATTTGATTGGGGTTGTTGGACGAGGATTAGGTCAAAAAGACTAGGTTAGGGAAAATGAGGGTATGATTGCAGACATCTGATGGAGCAAGGTAAGTAGGCACTCAAACACTTTAAGGTTATGAAGTGAGATGGATAAGACCGGTGAGGTGTTAGAAAGAGTAAGACAAGCATGTATTATTTCTAAAATAAAGAAACTGGACAAATTATGAAGATTTCCCCAAAACATAACATATAAGATGTATTCTATTCATCAACTTGAAAATAAACATATCATAGAAATGAATTGAAATATGGGAGTACAAAACATTCAAACATATGAAACATAAGAAGAAACTAAGTCAAAATTCCAGACCACATGTATTCCATCAAAATAGCTACAAATCATTCATTAAATTCTGCCAAATACTAATTACACTAATGTCTCTAATCAATCGTCAAACATCCAACTGATTCCAACCCTTATCTGTGGTGTATAAAGGGAATAAATAGACATGAAAACCACTTCCCCTCATCCTTAGGGGTCGAATCCATGAGGTAAGGAAGACATTACACAAAAATCTAAACTGATAGCTAACTTGTAGGATGGTCCAAGTGACTCATTCCTATCTTAAATGAATTGATTCATTACACCTCATCTGCTTGATTTACCTAATGCATTTACCCTAGGTAATAGTAAAAACATGATAATTACATCCAATTTGATCATTTACATAGGTAAAATCATCATTTTCCGAGGTGAAAATCAAAACAGGAGAGAAACTCAGAAAATTGGAGAAGATTGTCAAACGTGCCCTCCAAGTTTAGGACTGCTTTTGGGTGCCTTCCCAGTGTCCAAATTTTCTCCAAGATGGCTTGTTGGAAATCCATTCAAGACTATTTTATAGACATGTATTCAGTTTCAAATTTGGAGCTCATTTACCTTGTCAAAAAATCAATCTCCCAAGACTGGTAAACGCACAACACCCAAGCCAAAAATGAGGCAGAAAGGTGATTTTTTTGGTGGTTTTGACCTTTTTGACTGACCTGTTTGTCTCCAAATGCTTAGAACATGTTTAGGGTGCATGTCCTCATCACTATGAATCCAATGATGTTGACATTTTGCTCATTAGATGTTCCAAAAAAGAGCGCAGCGCCCTAGGTGTTGCGCGTTTGACCTTTTTACTGTGTTAAAAATGCCTCAAAAAACAAAGTAATTCACAAATTGCAAAATTTGCTCAAAATTGGTGGGATGATAGATGATCATGTGTTTGAGGCATGGAGTGATGCCTCAACAAGAATTTCTAGCCTCCTTTTCTCCTCTTGCTTGGTCAAGGCTTCAATCTTCTCCTTTGCAGCTTTGAGTTTTGCCCTGGAAATCCTTTCTCTGTAGGCATAATGTTTATCCATCTTCTTGTGAATTTCTTTATCCCTTTTGGCCTTCTTGGAGTTTCTCAAGATGACCATTCACCCTCTCGAGCCAATGTTCCTGGTTCTCATTTACCATTTTGGCAAATTGCTCATTTAGGGTGAGCTCATTAGCTAGTTCTGCCTCCCTTTGCTTTTCTAGCTCCAAAGCTCTCTTTAGGCCTCCAGTCCTTGGCCTTCTTCTTGGCACCTGTTCCTCCAGCTAGTCACTGTATTCTCCATATGCCTCATCAAGTAAGGCCTTATCCTTTTCAGCCTCTCTCTTTGCTTTGATGAGCTGAATCTCCATGAGCTCATGTTTGACCTCAAATTGCTTGTTCTCCTGCTCATAGTATGAAATAATGTATTTGGCTCTTTGCAAGTTGACCTGGAGCTCTCCTATGAGTGCATTCTTCTCCTTGATGACAATGGTTGTGTTCTCACTGTCATCATTTTCACTTAGGTCAACTAAGTGAAAATCTTGCTCTGTCTCATGGAGGTCCTCTTGCTGCTGCTAGATCTCTGCCTCTGTCACCTTTTCCTTACCCTTCTATACCTACTTTGTTGATGAAGAAGGCAAGGCCCCTCCCACAATCTGTGGGGAAAACACTTGCCTATGCCGTCTCTGATAGGTATGTGTCAAGGTACCTAAACCAAACCTTTTAGGCTTGCTACTCTCACCATGCTCAATGTGTTCTTGCTCACTGCCTTCATCTCTGCCAGGTGAATGAATAGGCTTATTAAAAGGTGATGATGGAGGTGATGGTGTGGCTGACTCATTAGATGAAGATGAATGATGTATGGGTTGAGGTGGAGGAATGGAGGTGGGTGGATGAGATGATGAAGGTGCTTCTTGGCCATGCTGAATAGGTGGGACAGTGAAAATCTCATTGGATATAAAGGTGTCCCATGCAATGTTAAGCTAATCAAGGTAATGGAGGACTATCATCTTGATGAGGGAGTGGTGAAAAATACTTTGCATTTGATGATCATAATCTTTCTTTTGGGAAATGAATGACATCTTGTCAATGCTCCAGTAAAGATAGTAGGGCATATTGAGCATTTTGACTCTTGTGAAATGCATGAGTAGCCAGATATGATAGGAATAAAGCCTAGAAAACCTACCCTCACAAGTGAAGTACTTCATGATGATTTTCATCATGGGAACATATCTGTCTAGGAGGTAAGAGAAATGCAAAATCCTCTTTCTTTCATTCTTGTACCTTGGTTTAAGATATGGCTCATAATAGAAATGATCCAATTCTCCTTGTTTAAACCATTTTTCCCCAACATTTGGGATCCCAGAGGCAGCTGATATGATATCAGGAGATACAATGAAGGTGACACCAGCAAGGGTTACCTGGTTGTCATGGAGGTTGGTGATAAATAATCTGGTCAACACAGGATGATGTTGGATCCTTTGTACTTTCTCACAAAACTCAAAACAGCCCACATGCTTAAAGCCTGTCACAGTGATGGGAGATGCCATGAGTTCTCTAGTATTGGTTGGCTCATGTCTAATGATTCTCCCTCCTTTCTTAAATAACCTCCTCTCCTGTCTTTCTTCCTCGCTATGACTTATGTTCTCTTCTTCTTCCATGAGTTATTGAGTCAAACCCTAGGGAGATGATGAAATGGAATGTAGGTGTAGAGAGTATGGAATGGTGTGAGGAAACTGAGGATATGGAAATGGGGATGTGTGATATGAGTGAGGTGACAGGGGGTAGTTTTTAAATGTAGGAATGGTAGTGGGAAGCTAGGAAATGGAATTTAGGAATGGGATTATGTTACTAGGGTTTTGAATTTAGTAGGACACCAAAACACAATGAAACATCATATAAATCAATTGTGGAGGAGAGGAGTGATATGATTTCAACCTACTTGTTTGTTGGAGCATGTTGGTGACACATTTTGAAGCTTGGAGATGATGTAGTGCTCTTTGGGCAATCTCTGGATGTTTTCGGGCAAATGCGCAACAATCTGGTCAAATGCGCCCTCTCTTAACAGGCGTGTAGCGCCCTTAGGAAACACTCAGCGTTTTGAGGCAAACGCATAGCACTAGTTCAGAACACACCCTCCAGTTTCAAAATGCTCCCTCTGCCCCTATTTTGCCCAATTTCTCGAAAATTCCCTTTTGCCGAGGATGCTTTGAGAGTGTAGGAGTGCAAATGAATGTTGAATTGATGTCTTTTAGGGCTTTTGTATTTGAATGGGTTTAATTTATGCTTTGAAAACCCATTTTCTAATGTTTCATGTCACTTTTCAAAATTTCACACTAATGCTCTTTGACTTTTGACTCTTTTTTTTCTGCAGGTGGATGATGCTGAGCTTTTGGCAATGGAATTGAGTAAACAGCTAAAATGGCGACTTATTACAGATGATAAACATAGAATTACATAAATAAAACAAAAAATATTACATCTCTCTTTTGAAATAAAGTTACAAACTGGAATGAAATTCTTGCTTAAAATCAAATTTGGAACTTCAACAACCATGGTTACATACTTGTAAACCCTTATTTGACTGAAAAAGGGATATTATTTGCTTTACTCTCATACTTTGTTGGCCTTATGCAGTGAGATGGTGCTTTATTGGACCTTGGGAAAATGAAACCTAGGTGACCTAATGGAACCTTGAATGACTGGACTTCAAGTGGACTTGATTGACATAAAACATGATGAAATGAGCCTTTATAGTTAATGGATGCTCAACAAGACACATGAAGGTGGGCCAGCAAATACAAATTTTTTGAGAGGGGAGTGTGATTTTTTATTTTGGGCTACCATCAGTGAGTAAATTTTTACATGATGACCTAGGTGGAATGATAAAAATTTCAAATGGGACACTAATATGATATAAAAGAGGAGTTTTGATCACTGATGGCAGTATACAAATACTGACTCTAACATATTCCTTCCCATAATTCCTTCAATTCGTCTAAAAATGGTTGTAAGTAGACATCCATATTCTTCAATTGTCTTCAACCAGGAACTATGAGAGCCAACATAAGATGTTCATTCTTCATAGACAACTATGGGGGGGTATTATTATTGATCACTACTACAGGACAAAAAGAATAGTTGGTGTTTTGGAGGGAATATGGGTTGACACCATCCATGGGTATGCTGAGTTGTAGACTTCAGACTTCATCCTTGAATTTTTCAGGCCATGTATCATCTATATGCTTCATGGCTATTAAATCTGTCGGGTTTCGCATACCTCCCGACTCACTTTTGTGTGAGGCATGCCATCCCTGCAACATAGCTAATTCTTTGTAATGAAAGAGCCTTTGAATCCTTGGGATTATAGGCATGTTCCTCAATATCTTATGAGGAGGACCATGTGATTTACTCCTTTTTTTTCTTTTTCTTTTTAATGGTACCTGTCATGCCCACATTCCAGACATATCTCTTTGTCTGCATATTCTCCTATATATAGAATACAATCATTCAGACATGCATGATATGATATGTACTCAACACCCAACATTTTCAACAACTGTTTTACCTCTTCGCAGCTATCTGACAAGACATTATCACTCGGAAGAACCTTATCTTTGAATAACATAAGTTGGTGGGGAATATAATTGTACAATGTCAATATTTAACATTCATAAAATTGACCATTTTTAATGTTAATTGTGTGACAACATTTCTCAAAATATAAGTGACTTGATCGATCACGCAAGTGAATTACCTCAATATTGTCGAGAAATATGCATTCGACATGTCAAACTTTGCTTTCAAGTTGTACAATAACATCATTGTCCCTAGTTGAGTAGACTTTGACTTGCCGCCAGGTCCAAACAAAGGGATGGTGGAAGCAGATTCCAGGCTTTCGAATAAGGTGTTAGTCATATAAGCATCATCCCCTAGGTCATTGTTTTGGAATGCATTTAACAACATTGCCTTCATGGCAGTCTTATCCTGTAAGTAATCATCCATACCAACCTATATTTGATTACCTCAATTGCCAACTTATGATGAATAACTACTATTGTTGTAGTCATTCCTAATTGGTGAATCTAAACGTAGTGGGAATTGAATAGATGGTTGGTTCAACCATTATTTGCATGCTTCCTCTCTAAGTCTTTCTCTTAATGAAACCTTCTCTCGATTTGATGTTGCAGTGGGGTGAACCAGAAGATGGTAGGTGGGCCGTTCATCATCACTAGAATCCTAATTTCCAAAAATATTGAACATTAGTACATCAATGATATTAGTAAGCACATCAATGCAATTGGTTTATTGAAATCACATTTTACCAAACAATTATTACCATTGTTGATCCAGGGTTGCAGTTGGAAGATGCCATGTTCTAATTGGCAGGTTAAGGTGGTTGTCCATTTTCATCTACCAACTGCTTGCGATATGTTGCTCTTGATAAGAGCTTCCAACGTTTTTGAAATGGAGGAATATTTACTGCATATGAACTTGATTCTGAATCAAGATCTCGTAAATTTAGATATATTTTTATTCCTGACATGGATAAAAAATAAATCAATTAGATAAACAAAATATAAATAAAATGTGAACTTACTGGAGATGGAAAGGGAGAACTCCGTGAAGGACTTTGGTCAACAATATGGAACGAGTTGGAATTTGAAGAATTAACCATTTGATATTGCGAAATTTTCTCCCTTCATTTGAGCAAAATTAGAAATAATTTTTTTTGTACATATCTAAAATTAATTTTGAGACCCATGTAACCATAATCTAAATTTCAATATAGTTTTCAAGCCTTTTTTCAAGAATTAAACGACTTTAAGTGGAAAATGTATACTATGAACTTCTGTAACTCATGTGGATGCGTCTTAAAGAATAATTTGAGATGAATATGTCATTTTATGTGAAAATAAAATTTTAGATAGCTTTTAAACCCTATCAGTGCTCTTATCAGGACTAATCGCATTGAGGTGTTAAAATAATAATCGCATCAATTTCTAGCATTTTGAAAATAAGAAAAGATTCAATCATATCGGTGCTCTTGTAAAAAACAACACTAATGCGTTTAAAAAAAACAACACCGGTCCACACCTATTTCTAGGATTTAGAAAATAAAAACGAATTCTGCAATGTATGTTCTCTTATAACAATTACAACACCGATGCATTTAAATACAAACTGCACTATTGCGTTAAAATATTAATCACACCATTCTCGGAAATAATAATAATAATAATAATAACAAAATAAAAATTATATCCTGTCGGTGTGTTTAGAAAATTTGGCACCCTCACAATTTTGGTGTGTTGTGCTTATAAATGCACCAGTGCTCTTTACTAACAAACTCACCGATGTTCGGATTAAGTGGAAAAAAATGGCAATTGCTTTTTTGAAATCTAATTTCATAAAGTTTTTTAAATAGTAAAAAGTTATTCACTATTTCATTATTTTTCCCAAAATTTCAAGGGAGTGATTTGCAAGAAAAACATACGGGGAGCATTGTGTAGCAACAAATTATTTTGAAGAAACAAAACTATTCAAAAGATCAAAAGTTGAAAGGTATGGTGATTCACTTAAAACCTTGCATACTAAAAATTTGAAATTTTATTGTTGGTTTTACTAATAATTTTTTTTACAATTTGTGTTAGGGTTTAATTAAAAGTGAGATAATTTGCAAAAGAGACATATTGGGAGCACTGCAGAGTGATAGAATATTTTGGAACCATAGAAAGATCGAAATTTAAAAGGTATGGTGATCCACTCAAAACTCTGCATAACAATTTTTTATTTTTATTTTTTAATTTTACTGTTAAAAAAATATACAATTTATGTTATATTTATTCAAAATTTAGAAAAGTAAATAAATAAATTAATTGAAAACCATGCATAATAAAAAAATTGTATTGATTTTACTAGTACATTTTTTTACGATCTCTGTTTTTTTTAAGATTTAATTAAAATTCAAAAGAAAAAAATTAAATACCTACCTTAAACCCTTGTTTCTTCTTGCTTATGTGATTGCACAATTTCACCTTTGGATTTAATTCCCTCTACCGCTTCACAATTAAGGGTTTTCATTTTATGCATATTAGATTTAATGAGTTTGTGTACTTACTATATATAGGGCATTAGACATGTAAAGTAGGGGGATCATTTATTAAATTAGATTCCTTTTTTTTTTTAAACAACATCTATTTCGTGTTGCACTCTATGTATTATAACACATCCGTGTTGGCAGTGCTTCTATCATTATATATCGCACCAAATCTTATCGGCCTTGTCCAGTCCGTTTATCGGTGCACCCGATGTAATATAATGCACCGATTCTCCTTTGCCAAATAACACTGTTAAGTGTCTTTAATTTAATCTTTTATGTTTTTGTTTTTTATTGTGATGGTGGTGCTTTTATTGTTACAAATCACACCGCCATATTTTATTTTATTTATTTTTCATTGTTGGTGCTGAAAAATTAAACGCACCGGGGTGTTTTTTTAAATAACCACATCGGTTATTAAAGCTCTTTTGGGTTGAAAATTATTTGATTTATGTATAAAATATATTTAGTGGTTTAAATATTGAATGACACATTTGTATATTGATAAAAACAAATGTCTAAAAAGTTGTCAAGCAACAAAAATATTGATCGACGCAATGATAGCACATAAATAAAAAAACAGAAACTACAAGTTCTTTGTAAATTCTTTACAAAATTAATATGCTTGAATTATATTTAAGTTTAACTATTATGTATTGGTTAGTGTATGTCATGCAGAGCCACAAAATGAAGAAGATCGATAAGATTGTTTTTAATCTAAGTGTAAAAGAGCGTAAAAGCTTGATAGAAAAAATTGTAGATGGATGAATCAGACAAATGAAAAAATACTATTCAATATAATTTTATTTTATTTTTTTGAATTTTCATTAATAATATACTTAAGAATATTAATTAGCATGTCTCAAAAACAATCTACTAATTCATATATGTTTAATATTTTACAGGGAGCAACAACGAAAGAAAATATTAATGTCGTTATAAGAAAAGAAAAATTACAGAACATATAAATGACGATGAATTGGTCATCAGCTCATCTGGAGTGGTGTTGGAGGTCAATGAAAGGGAGAATTTTTTTTTACGAAACTATAAGGGATATAGTGGAACGAACGAATAGAAGAACCAAATTATATCTAAACTGCATGAAGCGTTTCGAGAGCAATGGTCAATGAGACCAATCAAACTTGCAATAGCAAAAACATAAAACAAAACAAAACAAAAAACCATTCAAAAGGTAATATTCCTAATTAAAATTATTTTTTAAAATTATATGTATATATTACTACAAACCATTCAGTTATTAATATTAAATTTGTTACATTTATTTTTCATATATCAATATAAAAATAAATTATTACTTCTTTTTCCAGGGAGATTATGAAAATCCCAAATGATCAATGAAATGATATGCGAAACATGTCAATAGGAATGTCCAAAAAAATGTATAAGGAGATGGTCAAAGAAATGGACATAATCATGTTTGACTTTGTATATATAAACAAATAATTTAGCATTAAATATTATTTTTCAAGTATTTTCTTTGCAGAAAACAAAACAAAACAAAATGGAACTCATTCAACACATAAAACAAGACGACAAGGAAGAAAATGGTTGATATCAAAGTTTGTGAATAATTGTTAATATTTCCTTATAACAACTCAAGGTTCCATTTTTGTATATTTTAAGTTGTTTTACAACAACAATCCTTGAATGCCTTGAAATAGGTGCTAACATACAAAGAAGGGCCATCAAAAGAATTGATTGACATTGAGTTAAATATGGGTTGTAAGTATATGTTGGCATAACATAAATTAATTATGGAATTTGTAAGTATCTATGTTGTTTTACTTCTATGAGTTTATAATTAAAAAAATAAAAATAAAAATAAATAAAAATAAAAAATAAAAAATCTATTATATTAAATCTATGATTGATCTGAAATTGATCCACGACAATTAATAAGGTATTACAGACTCATGTGCATGGATGTGCCTATGTTAGTTTGTGCAACATATCGATAAGATTGTGAAATACACAGGCATAGAGCAGTTAAAGAAAACATAACAGGGGAACATATAAACACAACAAGTTTAATAAGGAGTTCACCCAATACTCCTGGGCTACGTCTCCCGGTCCAGCCATCAGTGATGGCCTCTCTATTATGTTTTCAAAATAGAGTTTTTACAATAGTGAGCTCAATTCGAGTCTCACACAACAGATACAAATCAGTAAGAATGTACTTTGATTCCCCAAGTCTCTAGAGTACACAGACTCTCCTTACTGAAACTCGACCTCTATTGGTCACAGTAGTATGAGCCCAATATGAGACTCAATACATGACAGGCATATACAGAGGAGTTCTCTTGAACCTCTTAAGTCCTTTATAGAGTACACAGACTCTCTGAATCTCTCTGTCTCTGTCTTGACTCTAGCTCGATGTTGCCTTTGCTTCTGTAGGTCAGCTTGGCTTCTCGTCTCTGCTTCTAACTTGATAACTCGCTTACTACTTGCTTTTTTCTCAGTCAGTTTGTGGCTTTAAAGCCAGTTTGCTTTCTCACTATTCGTTTCTGCTTCCCGCTTTCCGGTTCCCCTGCCTCTATCCATTTAAATCCCTCTGTTCTGTGTAATCATCACTGTATAACACCTCATAGGGAGGTGGCCACCTATTTCATAACAAACTGAGTGTCAGTTCTCTTTGACATTTTCAAAACGACCGTTTATTCCGTTAACTCCAAGAATGCTCATGAACACGACCTTCTCCCAACACATCGTCCATGTCGGACTTCAAATCCTATACAACTCTACCTGTTAACCTCATCGAATCTAGTCATCCATCAGATTGCGTCTTCGTCATTGATCTGGAGCCTCTAAATCCAACGGTCATCGTTCATATCGGGCAGATAAGTAACATTACGTTACCCGTCCGATGTGAGCAGTTTTCTCTCTCTTTCGCTCAACACGTGGCACCCCTTGTGTGGCATCAGGCGGGACTCGGTTGAAACTGCTTACCGCTCGAAGCCCTTCTAATATTCTACAGGTTTTTGTGGGACCCCGCTTCTGACGGAATCAGAATGATATGTTTCTACATTTTACAATTATTTTGGGTCCGGGCGCTCGGGGCTTTTCCTTCTTTGAGGGGTTTACCCTGCAATATGCGATTAGCGAGCGACTTGTCGCTAATCGCATATTAGAAACTACCCTCATTTCTTGAAATGACTTCTTGTTTTGCCAATTTGTGGCAACGCGTGTTACCATGGGCTGACGGTCTGTGTGCTTGACCAAGGGTCCTCGTTGCTCCGCGCTGATCACAAATTGCAACTGTTACAAGGATATCTCCAATAAGCTTCATATTTACAAGACTTTGAAACTTTGGCATGAATTTTATAGAGTTCATGAAAACTTTAGAGAGTGTTCTAGGATCCAATTTGGACCACCAGAAGTTGGTTTTAAAGCATCAATCAAGTGAGGGTACAAATTCCTCGCTTGCCCAATTTCTACCCATCTTGCACTGCTTGGTTTTGAAACTTTGAGCCCAATCCTAAGGTACTCAACATCCCCTCTGCGTGTAGTTCTCACCCTTCTGTCCAGAACTGTATCTTCCTGCTATTCATTGAGATATTCAAGCAACATATCATCAATAGAAGGCAATTGACTCTGCTCTTCGGGATCTTCAATTAATGAAGGTTCAAACAGTCACCAGCTTTCTGCATTAACTACTGAATAGATGTGCATGTAAGCTGGCAAATCAAGGCGAAAAGCATTCTCGCCGATTTTCTCAAGTATCTTGAAAGGTCCATACCTTATCAGCTTCAGCTTCTTACCTTCACCTTGCATTCTGTCTTTGCTAGTATACAACCAGACTTGATCACCAAATTGGAAACTATGCTCAATCCGATGCTTATCATGCCTTTGCCTTGTACTTGGCTTGGCTCTTTTCTAGCTGTTCCTGTACTGCTTGGTGAATCTCTTGGATTTGTTCAATGAACTTGGTTGCCTTGTCCACATCAATGTGTCCATCAACTGCTTTGTCTTTAAAAAAGACAAAATCTAAGGGAGACCTTGGGGTGAAACCAAAACACGTCTCAAAAGGAGATCTTTGTGTAGAAGAATGTTTAGCTCGGTTGTAAGCATGCTGCACAACATAAATGTTCATCCTAAAGCTTGGGATGCTTGCTGCAATAGCCTCTAAGCAACTGGATCACTATCCTGTTGACCACTTCTTTTTCGCCATCTGTTTGTGGATGAAAGGTTGTGCTCTTCTTCAGTCTGGTGTCCATCAATTCCCACAAACTCGACCAAAACTTCCCAACAAATCGGGAATCTCGATCAGATACAATGGAAGTGGGTAATCCAAAATGAACCCATACATGTTGAAAGAACAACTTTGTTGTTTGTTCAACTGTAATCTGTTTGTTACAAGGTATTAAAATACACATTTTGCTAAATCTATCCACAACAACATATAAATAGTCATGACCTTTTCTAGATTTAGGCAGTCCCCCAACAAAGTCCATGGAAATACTTTCCCAAGGGTGAGAAGGAATTGGTAACAGAGTGTACAAGCCTAGTTTTCTATTGCTGGGCTTGCTTTTAGCACACATGGTACACCCTCTTATATATCTAGAAACTGTCTCATCCATTTTTTGCCAATAACAAAATCTTTGCAGCTGTGCAACTGTTTTACTTACACCAAAGTGACCTGATATTAGAGAAGTGTGTGCTTCTCGAATTATCTTTACTCTTTCAGTTTGTGGAATGCATAACTTTCCAAAATGATACAAGAGTTGGTCCTTAACATGATAATCCAATTCTTCTACTTGTTTTCCATGACTTAAAGTTGCATATACATCTTTAAAATCTATATCTTGAGCATACTATTCAATGTAGCTTTCATGCAATACTGAGTTATGCTTAAGTATAATAGATGCACTTATGATTGGTCTGGACAACACATTTGCAACTTTATTGTGTATGCCCTTTTTATATCTGATGACAAGATGAAACTGTTGTAGAAAACCCATCCACCTATAGTGTCTTCATTATTGCAACTTAGTTTGTGAGTGCAAATATTGAAGTGGTTGATGATCAGTACGTATAACTGTCTCTTTGCCCATTAGATAATGTTTCCACTTTTTCACACTCTGTACTAATGCATATAATTCTTTATCATACGTGGGATAATTAACTACTGCAGAATTAAATGTCTCAGAATGATAACATATGGGTTTACCGTGTTGCATCAACACTGCTCCCATGGCATAGTCACTAGCATTCGTTTCAATCTCAAATGGTCTTTGAAGATCGGGCAATGCTAGTATTGGTGTTGTACTAATCTTTTCTTTCAAGGTGTCGAAGGCTTTCTGTTGTTTGCCTCCCCACTGAAACACCTTGTTCAATCTTGTTAAAGCATGTAAGGGAGCCGTAATAAAGGAAAAGTTAGAAATAAACTTTCTCCAATACTTTGCTGCTCCTAGGAAGCTTCTAACTTCTGTAGCAGATTTCGGTTCAGGCCAGTTTACAATGACTGCAACCTTAGAGGGATCTATCTTCAATTCACCATCCCCTACAATATGACCCAAATAATTCAAAGATGTTTTGCCAAATTCACATTTTGATACCTTAACATAAAGATTTTCTTTCTTCAAAACATCTAGAGTCTGCTTTACATGCTTCAAATGTTCTTCCCATGTTTTATTAAATATAAGAATGTCATCTAAATATACAATGACAAATCATTAATAAAAGGCATGAGTACATCATTCATTACTCTCATGAAAGTAGCATGAGCATTAGTTAAGCCAAAAGGCATAACTAACCACTCATACAATCCCTGATTTGTTTTGGAAGCAATCTTCCATGCATCTTGCTCTGCAACTCTGACCTGATGATAGCCAGTATGCAAGTCCAAATTGGAAAAGTAAACAGCTTCTTTCAATTGATCTAGTAGTTCATCTATGCAAGGAAGGGGATAACGATTTTTTATCGGTATCTTATTCAGTGCTCGGTAATCAATGCATATTCTCCATGAGCCATCTTTCTTTCTCACCAAGACAATTGGAGACCCATATGGTGATGTGCTAGGTCTTATGAACCCTTTCTCGAGCAGCTCCTGTACCTGCTTCTTGATTTCTGCATTCTCTAAATGTTAGGCAATGGAGCATCTTGCTGCAAATTAATATCATGTACTATTTCCTTTTTGGGTGGCAGACCTTTAGGTTCTTGAAATAGTATATCATATTCTGAAACAACTTTTTCTAAATCAGCTTGTTGTTTAGCATTACAACCCTCAAATACATTGGTTTTATCAGGTTTCTTTTCCTTTACAACCATCAGTAAAAATTGTTTGCATGAATTTACAATTCTTTTCATCTGCCCTGAGTTTATGAGAGTATAATTATTCTTGAGTTTATGAGCTCTTACAATATATTCGATTCCATCTTTAATGAGTTGATACTTGTTTTCAGCTCTATAGAAAATGGCTTTCCTATCATACAAGTAAGGACTTCCTAAAACAATTCCACATATATCCAAAGGAACTATATCTAACTCAACCTCATCTACAAATGCTGACCCAAAAGAAAACCTAAGTTTACATTGTCTAGTCACTTGTAGCTTTGCTTTATCACATAACCAACCTAATGGACATGGCTTCGTGTGAGGTGTGGTTAGTAATCCCAGCTTCTTTACAATTGCTTCAGAAATTAAATTTACTTGTGAGCCACTATCAAACAAAGTATAAATATTTTGATGCTTGGAAATAACTCTAATATGAAAAAGATCGTGTCTTTTCCTCTCATTTTCTTCATTATCAGTAGATTGTGCATAATTACTAGTAGATGCTTCAAAATTTTTACCTTTTATACCTGTGGCTGCGATTGTTGTTTCATCCCCTGAGTCTGACCCCAAATCTTTTTGAATAGCTGCAGCAATCTTCTTCTTTTTTCCATCGAACTTCTTGGGTCTCAGCTCTGGATGCAGAATCTAGCAGTGTTCATCATCATGCCCATCCTTCTTGCAGTGAGTGCATGAAGGCTTGGTCTTTTGTACAACATTTGTCTTCCTCTCTTTCCATTTCTGCTTTTTCTTTTCCTTGTTCTTGCTTGTAGTGGGTTTTGATGATCCCCCAACTTCTGGGTTCACATTCTTTCCTCTAGCCTCTAGATGTGTAGCCTGAACAAATACCTCATCTATGCTAGTGGGATTAAACATGAGAATGGTGTGCTTTAAATAGTTGTGTAGACCACCTATATACTTCAGCAGAGTTTCAGGTGAGTCTAAAGAAATTCCTAGAATCAAAGCTCTTTTTCTAAATTCTTGGGTGTAACCTTGTACACTTTGCCCTTTTAATTGTCGAAGAGTTTGCCAACTCATCATGGCTTGCTGCATATAAGCTAGTGGATAGAACTGTTTTTTAATTGCAGAAACAAATTCACTCCAGACAGAAAGAATTTTACCATGCTTCTTCATGTCAGCTTGTGTCCTGCCTTCCCACCATACCAAGGCAGTGCCTCCAAGGCGTATGCTCTGCACTCTACAATACACATTAATTTGTCTAATCCAATTATCCAGCTTCTCTGCATTCAACTCTCCATCATATATTGGCAAATCAAATTTAACATCTAATTTAATCAAAGATGTTTTCTTTTTATTTTCAGGGCTATTAGGAGGTGTGGGAAGTTTTTCTTCTTTCCCTTTGCCTTTAGAATGGTCATGGAGGAGAGATTCTTCTGCTCCTTTATCTTGTTTGGAGTTTGATGAATCTTCATCTCTACCTTTCTTAAATTCTCTATACATTTCTTCTACCATGGTTCTCATGGTCATGAAACTGTCCATGAACTCGGAGTCTAATTCCAAGGGACTTTCTTATGCCATTTTCCTTTTAGGATAGACTCTTCCAATTTCGGGGTTAGCTTCAACCAATTCTCCTTCTCCTAATTTGAGCTTTCTCCTAGTTAGCATTCAGCGAAAAAATCCAACACAAGCTTGTCTAACCTTAGTAACCTAGAGCTCTGATACCGCTTGATTTGAAATTGATCCAAGACAATTAATAAGGTATTACAGACTCATGTGCATGGATGTGCCTATGTTATTTTGTGCAACGGATCGATAAGATTGCAAAATACACGGGCACAGAAGCAGTTAAAGAAAACATAACAGGCAAACATATAAACACAACAAGTTTAATAAGGAGTTCACCCAATACTCTTGGGCTACGTCTCCCGGTCCAGCCTTTAGTGGTGGCCTCTCTATTATGTTTTCAAAGCAGAGTTTTTACAACAGTGAGCTCAATTTGAGTCTCACACAGTAGATACAAATCAGTAAGACTGTACTTGGATTCCCCAAGTCTCTAGAGTACACAGACTCTCCTTATTGAAACTCAACCTCTATTGGTCACAGTAGTATGAGCCCAATATGAGACTCAATACATGACAGGTATATATAGAGGAGTTCGCTTGAACCTCTCAAGCCCTTTCTGGAGTACATAGACTCTCTGACTCTCTTTGTCTCTATCTTGACTCAGGCTCGATGTTGCCTTTGCTTCTGTAGGTCAGCTCGACTTCTCGTCTCTTCTTCTAACTTGCTAACTCGCTTACTGTTTGCTTCTTTCTCTGTTAGTTCGTGGCTTTAAAGCCAATCTGCTTTCTGACTGTTTGTTTCCGCTTCTCGGCTTTTCGGTTCCCCTGCCTTTGTCTGTTTGAATCCCTCTGTTTTGCGTAATCATAACTGTATAACACCTCACAGGGAGGTGGCCACCTATTTCATAACAAACTGAGTGTCATTTCTCTTGGACGTTTTCAAAACGATCGTTTATTCCATTAACTCCAAGAATGCCCGCAAACACGACCTTCTGCCAATGCATCGTCCACGTCAGACTTCAAATCCTATACAACTCTGCCTGTTAACCTCATCGAATCTGGTCATCCATCGGATTGCGTCTCCACCGTTGATTTGGAGCCTCCAAATCCAACGGTCATCATCCATATCAAGCGGATAAGTAACATGACATTTACCCGTCCGATGTGAGCAATTTTCTCTCTCTTTCGCCGGACGCTTGGCACTCCTTGTGTGGCATCGGGCGGGACTTGATTGAAACCGCTTACCACTCGAAGCCCTTCCGATATTCTGCCGGTTTTTGTGGGACCCCGCTTCTGACGGAATCAGAATGATATTTTTCCGCATTTTACAATTATTTCGGGTCCGGGCGCTCGGGGCTTTTCCTTCTTTGAGGGGTTTGCCTTGTCGCTAATGGCATATCAGAAACTACCCTCGTTTCTTGAAATGACCTCTGGTTTTGCCAATTTGTGGCAGCGCGCATAACCATGGGCCGACGATCTGCGCGCTTGACCAATGGTCCTCGTTGCTTCGCGCTGATCACAAATTACAACTGTTACGAGGATATCTCCGATAAGCTTGATCTTTACAAGACTTTGAAACTTTGACATGAATTTTACAGAGTTCATGAGAACTTTGGAGAGTGTTTTAGGATCCAATTTGGATCAATGATTTATAATGGGGTATATAAATCGTGGGAAACAAAGTAAGAAACTACGCCAATAATAGACTTGTTGCAACGAGGCATGAGACTTGGTTTTGAAACCATGTGTATAGTTCATGAATCACTTCTTGCTATGGTAAATTTCTATTCGATTTACATTGATGTATATTATTTATTTCATTTTTCATTATTCTCACTAATGTAGATAAACTCATACACTTTATTTTTATGTTTGCAGATGAAACATGATCAAGAAGACGAAAACAATCAATGCAATCAAGAAAACATTCGTCCAAATAACCCAAGTCATGGAAGTAGCTCGAGCACTAACAACAATTCTAGCAAAGAATGATGATCTATTTGGATGTCGATGCAAGTTGTTGTATTTTTTGAAATAATTATCTATGGAAATCATACATTTTGTTTACTATAATGGACATAGTGTCCCAAATGAAAGACAAGGGGTTACCAATAATTATCCCATTTTGTATATATATGGATAATTAAATATTTTAACGAAGAGATGTGAAATATGATGATATGACAAATTAATCCAAACATCATATACAAATGCGCTAATAAAAATTAATTTTATACAAATATTGTGATAAGAGATATGTTGATTTTTCAATGAATAATGAATTTAAAAAACATAATAATTGCACTACCATAGGTCGATGTTTCTTAAAAAAGAGAAAATCTAATTCAAAATTATGGTGCCTCCATAACATGAACACATAATGGTGCGTTATTTTATCTAAAAGAATTGTTACTTCAATATTTTTTGCATGGTCGATGCCTTTTCTGAAAAAGACAACATTAGGGCATTATATTCTTAAATCATTAGTGTTGTTTGCATTTAACGCCTCGGTGCACTGTAATTCTTAAAGCATCAGTGCTTTCATAGAACTAATGTCCGAGTAGTACAAAATATTATTTCCAACCTTAGTGCATTATTCAAATTAACAACATCGGTTCTTTTGTATGCTTAGTGCCTCAAGGCTTTTATGTAAATCATACGCATTGTGGTCGTGAGTTTAAATTAAAACACCGAATATGCAATATTCTTTTGCTTGACCCAGTGTTGTTCATGAAAAAAATGCCTTGGTTGTTTTGTTATTATATACGCACTAGGGTGGTATACATTTCATGCACCAATGTTCTTTGCCTTCAATGCCTCGGGGCTTTTGGTTATGTATACAACACCAATGCTTTTATTTATTTAGTGCACCGCTAAAGAAACACCTGCTAAAACTTCCAACCGCCTAGTTTTTTTGTTTTTTGTTTTGTTTTTTTTTTTTTTTTTTTTTCCAGTTGTGATGAAGTTTCGTTATCATCTCTGCTAAAACATCCGCTACCATAAACAAATGTTGTAGCAAAGGTTTTTTGACAATTTTTGCCAATTTTATAACACTAAAACCTCCATTGTAGCCTCCTCTACAAGATATTTTCCTTGTAGTGTTAGGTTAGGTGGGAGGCCAAGACGTGTCTCAATTCGCTGCAGTTGATTGTCCATGCCTTTCACTGTGCATTATAGGTCATCAAGCATTAATAATATTTCATCCTAGGTGACATTTCGGTCCACCAATACTCGTCCCATCAACATCTTAAGGTGCCCATATATGTCAATGGTATACATATACTAGTTAAACCTCCCTCTGGTATGACTAACATTTGGGACCCAATAAACAATTTCACTTGCTACGTCCATGTCAAAGAGGCAACCTCTCTCTCCTACAATTTCCCTTTCAACATTGTCTATTTCCTCTCGTACCTATTATGGAAGGTCAAACTTATAGTGGTTGGTGTAGGTCTCAACTCTTTGCTCGACACAAGAATTCTCCATTCGATGGTAGTATGCATCGTGATGACATGACCGTGCTCGTTGTTTAGGCATGCTTACTAATGCATCGATATCCTCTGCTAAATGTTGTGCTAGATGAGGGTTATCAAGTGATAGGGTGGTTAAAAAGTGAGGTTTGAATGAAGAAGACAAGTCGATGCATTCAAGGGAATTGATCATAAGGCCTTTTGCAAAGGGGTTGAGCACTTGCAAGCTGTGCAAAATACCAAAGAAGAGTCAAGTCAAGGGAGAAGAAATGACAAGGGGAAGAAGTCGCCAAAGGTTTAAGGGACTTGGCCATGAAGGGTGTTGAGTAACAAGCACTAAGAGAAACAAAAAAAAGCACACTTGCTCGAGTTTTAAAGGGAGACAAAAATAAAGAGTTTGCATGGGTGCAATAAAAGAAGATAGGTGATAAAACCTACTGCCAATCTTCCATAAGCAATTTGCACAGGATCATGAGGTCATCAGTGATCATAAATCTCCATAATTTTTTTAGCTTTGTATCGTAAATATCCATCTGGTGCATGCATGATGATACTAATACTCAATCTCAGCCTTCCCTAGCTCTTGCAATGAGCAATTAACATGAAACCCGATGCTTGAAATAACTTCACACAACTCATCTACAAACTACCATTCTTTCAATTAACAATTCAAGTGATAACCCACCCCTTTGCCATTAAACTCCACTTGTGTTTGGGATTGTCAAAGTGCTTTGAAAGGTGTGCCATCATTATAACAAAATTGTGTGCCAAATTGCTAGCAAAGCCTTGGGGGTGCCTTGCCATGTCTGCTAATAAATGTCCTTAGTGGGTGGTCGCCATGCATCCCTCTGCCAAGCCCCTCCCTATCACCCCATCCAAGGAAGCAAAGTCTCCATATCCAAATAGTGATATTTTATATTAGGATGAGGAAAAACTTCCCATTGTTAATTTGCTTCTTTGGATTGGTTCAAGCATCCTTCATTAGCCAGGAGATTTGCTATTTTGTTTCCCTTTCTCTAAACGTGCATGGTAGCTACCACTAGGACAAGAGGAAGAAGATTAATAGTTCTTTTAAAGTTGTACTCAAATCTCCAACTTTTAGAGACCCTGCTAGATTGACCTCCACAAATGACTTTGGTGATCGTGTTGATAATTTGTTGGGATTCCCTTTAATTATGATCTCTAAATAAGCCTAGGTTTAATCAAACTTCAGGCCCATTTCCAATGCTTTTAACTTTGTTGCATTATTACTAGAAATGGCCATTAAACTATAGTATATGAAAACAATTGTTCCCGTATGGTCTCAAAAAACTCCTCCATACCCTTGTACCCTTGGATTTGCATAGTTGGCATATTAAGGTGTCAAAGAAACCTTGTTTAAGCAATTTGTCCCATGTTAAAGTTTTCTTATGGATCAAGAGCCAAAGAAAGAGGGTAACTTTTTGCCATAAATTGTGTCGCCATATTTTTTGCCAAATTATTTTTTTGGGGTGCTCTTGAGTGTGCGTTGTTGTATGATACACCTCCCAAATGGAGAATGCACCAGTCGAATTGTGATCCCAACATAATTTGTCCATATTTCAAGAGAAAGGTATGGTCTTATGTTGGAGATCATTCTAGAAGGAGTGCCATTTATCGCCCTCGAGTTGGTGGAACCATTGATCTTGATCTAGTCATTTTCAACATGGAGATGGGGTTGATGAATTTGTTATTGGTCTCCATCTTTATTTTGAGTTGGTGCAATTCTTCTTGATTTGAGAGTGTTGGTAGTTATTACCATGCGTCCTCCCAAAAGTAGGTTTTGTTGCCATTACAATCCTCCAAGAGATAATGTTGTTGAACAAGATGCATTGCCTTATTGGCTAGCTTTGCGATAGAGGACCCATTTGAGTAAAGTGGGATCACATTAGAAAGTGACTAGGCCTATTATTTCCATATTTGTGATCCCAAATTTGCTTCCATAGCGAGGATGCTCCTTAGACCCACCTCCACCATATTTTGGTGTCTGTAAATATACTTAATGTGCTAAGATCTTGATGTCCAAAGCCACTATAAAGTTTTGAGCGACATAAGATATCCTATGTCACCATATCCATTTGCTTTTTCTTTTTCCCAGCCCATAAAAAATGTTACTAATTATTTCTAACAATGGATAAAATAAAAACTAATACCATTAATGTTGAAAGCCGATAAAAAGGGAGTGATTAAGAGAACTCTTTATTTTGCAAGAAAGAACTTTATACATTAATTTATTTTTAATTAAATTATAATCCTTAAAAAACCTTTGTATTAATTATTAAAGAGAGAAAATATCTTTAATGCCATCAACATTGAATAAAAAAGGAGTGATGAAGAGAACTCTTTATTTTACAAATAAGAGTTTTATGCATTAATTTAATTTTTAAAAACGCTGAAAATATCTCTAATGTTTAAAATATTTTTTCAGAAGAAGTTATATTGGAGATTTAGGTTGACGCGTTTCGAAACAACAAGTGCGGTTCATCTTGAGGACACGATGAAGAAACAGATCTAGATCTAGGAAGAAGGTTAAATAGGGAGAGAGGTAAACCTAACAACTAGAAGAAAACGACTAAATTTGACCAGAGGGAGGAAAAGGAAAAATTTGATATTATTTAAATAAATTTTATTAATTTATTAATTGTTTATTTATTTTTATTAACTCAACAGTTATATTTGACTAAGGTTTTAATAATATTTATTTATTTATAAGACTATTTATTTTTACTTTATTTAAATATATATTAATATATTATCTTATTATCTCAACAGCTGTATTTGGTTAGGCAATAAAATATAGTAAGATAGAAAAGTTTGATATTATTTAAATAAATTTTATTAATTTATTAATTGTTTATTTATTTTTATTAATTGTTATAATTGACTAAAGTTTTAATAATATTTAATTATTTATAAAGGGTCATACTTGAAACTATTTTTTTTTTTTTTTAACTTATTTAAATATATATTAATTTATTATCTTATTATCTCAACGGATATATTTGGCTAGGGTTTACTTAATAATATTTATTTGATTTATAAAACGACTATTTTTATTTATTTTATTTTAATAAACTAATAATAGATATACATTTTAAAATTACTAAATACTAATATTAATAATATTGATAATACTAATATTCATATTACTAATACTAATACTAATACTAGATAATAAATTTTAAAATGACTAAATAATAATAATAATAATAATAGTATTGATGATACTAATATTCATATTACTCATACTAATAATACTAATACTCGTATTATCATAAAAAAAGGACAAAGGGCCTAGACAAAGAAGGAGACAAACTAAGAAGAGAGGGCAGGAATCCAAGAGCTACTAATTTTCCAGTTGTCATCCCTATTAATATTACTGGAAGACCTCTCAATTTCAATGGCTTCCCTAAACTTACGATGATGAAAATGAGGAAGCTTAGCGATAACCCTAGCCTCTTCGATGCATATATGATGCTTGGTCTTCTCTACATGTTTGACCAAAGCCGAACATTTGGTCCTCACGTGCTTGATATTAACGACGTGTTCCTTAATCCTCTGGTTAATAAAACGACCAGTTTCACCAATGTATGAGGTTCTACAGGAACAATGGATGATATAAACACCTTTCATATCCATAGGGTTCACCTTGTCTTTGACAGACTTTAGAGAGCTTCTAATGGTGCTGAGGGGTCTAAAGGTCGAGGGAATATTATGCTTTTTTAGGATTCTTGCAATTTTGTCTGTCGTCCCTTGGATGAAGGGGAGGTGGCCTTGGGACCCTTACTTGCTTTGAGGAAAGCTTTAACACCATGTTGCCTACTATAACCATTTTGGACAAAAACATTAAGGAGATGAGACTTTTCTTTAGAAAAGTGGTCGTCATCAGAAATTCTTAGAGCACGAGTTGCTAACGTGTTGAGACACCTATCTTTTGAGCAGGGAAATAGTGGGAATTGGCATGGAGATACTGCTAAGTATGAGTCTTTTTCTGATACACCTCATGGGAGAAAGATCCATCAACTTTCCTAGAGACGAGGACATCAAGAAAAGGAAGGCAACCACCGACTTCACGTTCCATCGTAAACTTAATGGAATTAGACTGATTATTGAGATGTTGGAAAAAAAGATCTAATTCATCGGGCTTGTGCTGCCATATGGAGCAAGTGTCATCAACAAATCTTTTCCAAAGTTTAGGTTTAAATAAAGTTGAGGATAAAGTCTTGGATTCAAAATCTTCCATAAATAGGTTAGCAATGATAGGGGATAGGGGGGAACCCATGGCCACCCCACAGGTTTGTTCATGGAACACACCTTCAAAATAGAAAAAAAGTAGAAGTGAGACAGATCTCAACCAACTTAGCCGTGTCGGGATTAGTAAGACGAAAGATGACATCCAGGGCTTCTTCCTTCTTCCTAGATCTATTTCTTCACCGTGACCTGAAGATGAACCACACTTGTTGGTTAGAAACGCATCGACCTAAATCTCCAATGTGACTTCTTCCGAAAAATATTTTATACATGATGATATGGATCACAAAAGCTTGAATTCAAATATCTCTAATGTTATTAATGTTGAGAGCAGATAAAAAGGGAGTAATTAAGAAATTTTTTTTTTTTTTTGTTTGTTTTAATCCTAGAGAAACTCAACAAATCGACTGACACGTAACTACTAGTAAACTTTTAAGGGTCTACAGCTTATCCGCTTATCCTCCTCTCCTTAAATCGAATCGCAAACATGAGAATTGAATCTTGAATTTCTCTTCTCAATTTACATAAATTTTACATTACTTTAATCACCATTACAATGTCCGAGACAATAAAACTTTTTATTTTACGAATAAGAACTTTCTATATTAATTTGCTTTTTAATTATTAATTAAATTATAATCTTAAAAAAAACCTATCCTTGTATTAATTATTAAAGAGAGAAAATATCTCTCCTTAAAGTTTATTGTTTTATTATTCTAATTATGTCCTAAATCCCATCTTAGCTTACATATGGTAGAAGGCACAATTATTATTTTAAAATAGGTAATTAGGGTCGATGGATGCATAAAATTTTAGCATATACTCAAATCATTAAAAAACGGGTATCTCAAATCACGCGTTCGATTCGCTCCAGCTCTCGTCACTGGAGAAAGTGTTCTCACAGTTAGAAGTTTAAGCCCTAAGCTTTCCGGAAGCGAAAACCCTAAACAAAGTTTAAAACCCCTCTCGCGTACACTGTCCATGTATTTATCACGACAACTGCGCCAGCTCGCAGTTTTGATACTTTTATAGCTACTCGAATACCAGTCCTCAATTTTGTCTGTCATTGACCCTTAAACAAAATAAAACTTCCATGGCTTCTCCGAACTTGAAAGACCTGCTTACAGCATTCAGTCCGTCAGCGGACTTTCTCGCCATTGCAACTGGAGATGGACGTGTCAAGGTAACTTTTCATATTTGCTTTAAACGCTATTGGCAAACCTGGGTTTAGGGTTTAAGGACTCAACTGAATGGCTCTAAGCGAGGGTTTTGTGCAGATATGGGACACGATAAATGGTCAGATGCAGAGTGAGTTTGCTGGTATTGGTTCGAGTCCTGTCATGACCGAGGGCCACCTGTCCCTTGACTACATATGCATGAAATGGAATCCAAGCTCTGCGAAAAAGGTTTTATATATTGCAAAATCGTTGTACCTATTTTCCTCTATTTACTATAACGACGGGTGATAGAGTTGCAATTATGTTGGTTCTGTTTCAGGGTAAAAAGAAGAGAAGGGGTTCATTGCTGGCTTTAGGCACCGGCGCGGGTGATGTTTTGTGTTTAGATACTACAATGGGGCAGCTGAGATGGAGAGCTAATGACTGTCATCCAGGGTGTGTTTGTGTTCACTCCTCTTCTTGGTTGCATCTATTAATTCCAAAATTGCTTTTAAAAAAAAGAAACTCTGCATTCTCAAGGAAACGACATCCAGAGAAAACTTTGCGGGCCCAATTTTTTTCTATCTTCTTCCAAAAAGATTCATCAAATCATGATGAATATTTGCACAAATTTCTGTATTATCAAATTAGTCAACGCGAAAGAATGGCCAGATTTTGCTAAGAAATATGTAATATTTTAAAATTTGAAAACGTTCGTAAAGTTGTTGCAAATATTTATAGTTGATATTTTCATAGTTGTAAAGATTTGCAAGTTTTCGACACTTACAAGACGTTGATGTTTGGACATTTATAACCTTCGAAGCACCTTGTCTAAGCGCAATAATTCTTATATTTAGAAAATTTAGAACGGTCTTTCAATATTTGGCATTTCAAAGTTCTGTCTAGCATACTTCAGGCACTCCTTTACAGAGGATTCCTTCATATGGATTTACTCCAATTTGAGGTGTTTTCTTGCTTTTATTTATTTTTTTCTGTTTGGAGGAGATGATCGAGGATCTTGTTGTTTGCCATTATTTTATTTGGTGTTCTTCCCATTGATCTTTCTTGGTCATTTGGAGACCTTGTTGTAATTTCTCGCTTTTCCTTTTTATAGAAACCTCAATATTTTTTTGACTATGAATGTGTAGAGTGAACTTCCCAAGCTGGACTTAAGCATGGAGTTACATTTGAGTCTTGAGTTTCACCAACAGTCAAAATCAGAAGTATCTATATGCATACACAAATAAATTATTATCACAAAAAGCTAGATACATTGGTTGACTTGAACCTGGTCATGCAAATTCTGACTAATGGATTTTTTTTTGAACTGCATACCACATTTTCCAAATTTTATTCTCACTGCTGCCATTTTTGTTAGGGAAGAGTAGTTGAAGCCAGGATAGCTACCTTGGAATCTTATATCTTAGACCTTTGAGTCTCCGCATCATCATATTATGTCTATGATGTAACTGTGCTATGTGGTTTTAGGTTGTACAAAACTGTAATATAGACAAGTTTACCTATCTTGCAACCTAATGGTAGATTCTATATCAAGTGTGGGATTGATTATTAGAGAATAATTTCTTGTTGTAAAAGATTACAAAAATGTTTTACAAGCCCCAAGTCCCAATCCATCCAATCATAATCTTGATCTCTTCTTAAAGTAGATGTTAGCAATGTTTTTCTGTGAATGAAGTTGATGCAGGGTGGATTACCCTATCATTGCTGTTTGCTCATCTTCATGGAATTTAATCTTGAAAATTATTTCGTAATTTGATGCATTGATAAAATGTCTTCTTTGGGCCTGGTACATATGTGCTACAACGTCTTCTTTGGGCCTGGTACATACGTGCTACAACACATCATGCATGACTTTACACTTTTATTTTGACATCTAAATTGGGATTTTTTGGCCTTTAACTAAGTGGATTAGGTCATATCCTAAAGAATTTGTTTCTTCTTAATTTTCATTATCGTACAATAAAACAAAGCACTTTGTTTTTATGTCATTTTCCTCATAGATTTTGACTCTATACACCTTCTAAATTTTGACTTTATACACCTTTTATCTTTAGATGTGTTTTTGGCCACTAGTGAAACACACTTTTTTTTGTGATCTAACTTTTCTTCTTTACTATCACTATATCTATCACATTCAAATTTTGTTTGAATACCTTCCAACTTTTGCACGAGAAGAATCACACTTATTTTCTTGCAATCCTCCTCTGAATGACCAAGCTTTCTACTATAGTAACACTTTAGTTAAATGCTTGGGTTAAAGTTACCCTTTTCTGAATCTCAATGCTTGAAGTTGTATTGCCGCTGGATTCCCACATTGTCTCTTGGTTACTTAAAATATAAGTTTATTAATGTCTAAGAAATGACCAAAAATGGGTTAGTGGGATTGCATGGATTGCATGGTACAATGATATTCATACAAAGTAGGATTGCTAAGGCCACCCCTATAAAAGAAAATTCATTGCTAATCCATAAGATCCAAAAGCTCCAAAAGTGCAAAGCTAAAGCATAATAAAATGCTTTGGAAGAAGGTGCAGGCACAAGGCATCATGGCTCCAAGGGCTTGTTAGATGGAGATGGAAAGGGGAGGTTTTCCTCCTTTGTAGTATCCATTGCCATATGTATAACTTTCCTAATAGGCTTCTCTTTTGTTGAGACTTCTTACAAGGACTTGAGAAAATCGAGGGATATCTAGATCTACAAAGGTGGGACATGTACCAAGCTATCTTTTCATCTACGACATTGAATCCACATCCAATATTTTTGAGCCTAACAAGATGATCAATGATCAGATCAACTCACATAATTATTGGTCTATACAATCTGTTTCTAAAATAAAGAATCATGGTATCATTAGATGTTTTGAACAAAGGTTTTAGTTGTATATCAAACATGTTGATATGTTTTTGCTTCATGCATGTTGTTATGAAGGCATCCTAGGTTTCCATACCATTTATTCGCAATATTTCTACAATAATGTTTCACATTAAGCGGGTTAACTTCAATTACCATACATTTAACCTTATTTATAAAGTGCGAGGATCTTAGTGAAGGTACACGGAGGGGATGGCAAGAATTGCTGAAAGTGTTATATTGCATGCTCATACGAGTGTGTACAAAATCTATAATTTGGAGATTTGTATTTAAAAATATTCTTGTAACAAGAAAGCTCGGGATCTCTATAGATGGAAAGGAGGTTAGGCCAAATATTGTTAATAAACACAAGGCTTGTGACTAGAGATGAGATGAAGCTCTTTAAATAAATGGTATGGAAACCTAGGATGCCTTTTATGACAACATGCATGATGACATCTCAAGATGTTTGAGACACAACTAAATCCTTTGTTCTAGACATCTAATGATAGACACACTAGCCCAATAGAGGGATAGACTCTTGGAGATTCGAAAGCCTTCCTCACTTTGCAGAAAGCACTGTTTTCCTGGTATGGATGAGAAATGAGTACTGCATTCAATTGTTCTTCCCAATGGCCTTGGATACAGATGAAAACTAGTAAATGACAATAGTAATAAACAATGACAATTACTCTACAAACCCCCAAAGACTCATTTTTTGTTTGCAGCCCTTTTTTGTGTAATGAGCATAAAGTTATCATGGAAAGTACAGTTTCGAATCTTACCCATTGACTGGTAGTGGCTCTCTCTCTCCATCTAAATTAGTAAGGTGAAACTTGTTGGGGTCGGCTATTGCATCAATGAGGTATGGTCCCAATCACAAACTTTCATGATTTTTGGATCTCATTCTTCTTGTTGCACATCAAGTCTCTCACTTTCAAATATTTGCCTCTAGCCTTTCAATCAAATACTTTCTTTTGGTTGACCTTGATAGTCTGCCATATGATTGTAATCTGCTTGTTGACTCTCATCAAGTTGTGCAAGGCGATTAATGTGAGCTTGGGGTGCCTCTTGATTCGTAGTGAACTCGTCCAACAATTTATAAAACGACAACCTCAAATTAACTGTCAATATTGTATCCATGCCATAGACTAGATTGAAAAGTTTCTTACTAGTTCATGTTTCTTAGTAATATGGCTAACCCATATTGTAAACTTAAGGCAACCATCTCACAATTTCCTTTTTTCCCTAATCGCTTTTTAGAGAATCGAATGAGGTTCTTGTTACTAGACTTCGTCAGGTCATTCCCTTGTGGATAATAACTGGTTGGATGAGCCAAAGTGATGCCATATAGGGAACATATCAACTCTTACGAGTCGAAAACACCAGCATTGTCTATAGTAATATTGCTAGGTATCCTAAATTGTGTGACGATATTTTCCTCCATTGGACCTACCTAACAATGGTTGCACTTGAATAAGTCTTCAATTGCAGTGTTGCCACCCATCTAGTGAAATAATTTGTGGCAATAAGTGTACAATTGAACTCATTGCCAAAGTTCAAATGGAATTGACCAATAAATTCAAGCCCCCTTTGCTTGAAAGTTGTTTGGACTATGATTGGATCAAGAGGCAATGTTGACAACCTTTGGTTTCCTTCAAATCTTTTGCTAGGATAACATCCACAGAAATAACAATGTGTATTGGCAAATATTGTGGGTCAATACTACCCAGTTTGCATGATCTTGTGAGGAGTGATCGTAGTTCAAAAGCTTCCTCCACATAAGCGTACATGCAATTCCTCCAAAAGATCACCAAATTTGATTGGATCAACACATCTAAGGATAACCCCATGTAGGGTTTATTCATTTGATTCCTCTTTACAACAAACAATGCTTAGTCGCACAAAGCCTAAGAGTTTGCTTCTATTTCTTGCTAAGGTTTGTAGGACATGACAACCTTTTAATATAACAATCAATGTTGTAACACCAACCATATCATTCACTTCACCAATCAGTTGTGGATTATTCATGGTGGTCGTCTCCAAGGTATTGAGGTTTCTCTTAATCTTCATCTTGGCCAACCCCTAGGCACAAACTAATTTAGTTGGATTTAGTTTAAGGTATTTTGCAATTCGTACTCTCACCTAAAGATAAAAGTGCTAACGCTGGTGGGAGAGCTAAGGAGTAACTATAGTCTATTAGGCAAGCTACACATTGTAACCTTGGTGGCCTTACCTCTCTCTTTAAGGGTAAGAAAGGGCTTCTTATCCTAAGGCAAGTTTTCCTAGAAATCAAACTAGCCAAGTCAAGTAGTAGGAAGGGTGATTTCATCCAACTAGGCTTGGGCCAAGACAACTTGGTATGCTAGAGAAGGATTATGTTGAGTAATTTGCAAAGTGCCAAGATCACGTTTCTAAAGATGCTCAATTAAGGTCAATAACCATTCATTGTGATGCGTTTGAAACTAAAATGCATTTTGCTCAATGATATAAATAATGCTTATTATACTTGCAAAGAGTATCAAGTTAAACAAAGATTATATCATACTCTGTTTTTCTATTGATTTTGAGCACACATGGATCCAATTTGAAAATTGTGAAACATGGTGTGCCGTGGTGAGCTGAAGTTTGAAGCCTCTAGGGCAAGTGGTAGCTTGCTGAATAGGGTGGCAGGATGGTGCAAGGTAGGAGAGTGGAGTCTCCTTTAGGTTGAAGCCTGAGAACACTTCAGGGCAGCAGGTTGGTGCCAGTGCAGGTTGGAGCTTGCACATGGCGTTGGAGCATCCTTGTAATTGAAGTTGGTAAATAGGGTGTTGGAGCATCCTTCAGTTTGAAGCCTATAAACCAAGGCATTGGAGCATCCTTTGTTGAAAATTGATAGCTCAATGATGAATTTCCTTAAATAAAATTTCATTTATGACAATTCTGGAGTGACTTTCTAAAATTCGAAAGTCATGTCTAACATCTCAAGTATGACTTTCCAAAAATAGTAAATCACCTTGTATCAGTTGGTAATCAAGTATAGTTGATGGAAAATCACTCAACATATCATTAATCAATCCCGAAAAGAAGAATCAAGTCACCTTACCTTCATACTTTACACCCCTCTCTCCTTAATGTCTCACATGATTCTATGTTACTTTCTCTCTTACAATCTCATTAAAGACTTGGCATATTCCTCTTACACACTCATTGAAGGCATGTCATAAAAGATTCCTCTTACACACTCTTTAAAGCATATCTTACACTCTCTCTGAAATGCATAAGTTACAAAGACGTGTACCTCTCCTTAAATGGCATTCGTTAATGGCATAAGTTACACTCCTCAAGGTGTGCATGATTCCTTGAGTGAAGGCATGCATTGCCTCTCTCCATAATGAAGTTATTCTTCCCTATTTGACGTACGAGTTACTCTAAGACATGCTCCTCCTTTATGGCATGAATTCGTTGCTTCTCCTATATATGTGCCTCATATCTTCTCCCCCCACTACTTGTGCATTGTCAAAGAAGGATTCAAAATTGAGAGAGAGTTGGAGAGACTTGAAGAAGATTGTGAGGAAGAGAGACTTGTAGAGTAAGAGCAGAACTTGAAGGTTGATTCAGTGTTTGCATCAACTGCTGCGATTAGTGATCTTCATGTTACAACTTGTTCAAATTTTGGTGAACTTACTCATTCTTTTGATCTGTCATTGTACTTTGTATCTCTGCTGAACAATTGATATCTAATAGAAGAAGAATCTGGTTGGGTTTTCCCCTTGTGGTTTTTTACCTAATCATTGGACTTAAATTCTTTGTCTTATTTTGTTCTTGGCTATCTTCCTTTGTGCATTTAGTTTATGTTCTATATACAATTGCTTAACTAATATTGCAGCGTAAAGAAGTTTTGTAATGAGTGATTGTTACAACATAAAACATCATATTTTGTCATGGTATCAGAACTTTGGTGAAGACAAGCCCAAGAAGATAGAGAGCTGTCACTTCTTGTTTGCTACAGAAATCTTACTTGCTGATGAAATCTTATCTGCTGCTCCTTTCATGCTGTTGAAATCTTGCTGCCCCTTTGAAGATCCTATTTGTTTTCCTTATTTGCTGTCCCATTTGTTGCTGAAATAAGGAGATCTTATTTGCTGTCCTATTTGTTTATAAAATAAGGAGATCTTATTTGCTATCCTATTTGTTACTGAAATTTGTTTGACTTTGAGGTGATCAAGATGTCTTCTTCTCACTTCAACAATGAAGAGAAGCTGATTGATGCTTCAAATTTTGGTCCATGAAAGGCAAGGTTGGATATTACTCTTGAGGAGCATGATGCACTGAAATATGTTGAAGGTGAGGTAGAAGATCCACCAGAAATTTGAATCCTACTATCAAGGCCAGATACAAGAAAGGAGAAGTCAAAGTTAAAAATATTATCCTTGATTCTCTTGGAGACCACCTCATCACTTATGTCTCCAACTTGAAGAAATGTAAGGAAATGTATGACAAACTGATTGGAATGGATCAAGTAAACAACTTGAGTCAAATCCTTGCTTTGAAGAATCAACTTAAGGACATTAAGATGAACAAAGGAAAGACCATTCAAGCATACTTCATGACGATATAAAAAATCAAGTATCAACCATCAATAGTTGATGAAAATGTATCTGATAAAGAGCTGGTGTTGATTATGCTTGGTGGTCTTTCTCCAACTTGGGAAACTTTTATTACTACCATCTGCAACAATGATAAGTTTCCCACATTTGATGAGCTCCAGGGAAAGTGCAGTCAAGAAGAGGGTAGAATGATTTCCAGAGCAAGAATTCCCAAACATGAAAGGGGAGAACCTACTGCCTTTGCTGTTCAAGACATGAAGCAGAAAGGAAGAAGAGGTCATCACTTTTCAAGAAAGCCTGCTCCCAAATCCAACAACTCCTATAAATGGAGTAGGGACTTATCAAAAGTTCAATGCTACAACAACCATAAACATGGCCACTATGCTCTTGACTATCCAAAAAATAGAAGAGTAGCAAGATCCAACTACAACATTCGTAGCAACAACTTATGATCTGATTATAGAAGAAGAAGAGAAGCACCTACCGCTCGTAAAGAAAACTACCGTTCTTCCAAGACTTCAAGGAACCCAAGGTATCATAATAATGCAGTTGAGACACAATCAAAGTACTATCTCGTTTCTGCTCTTTCTAGTTCCTTTCCTGCAGATTCTTGTGATAGCTGGTTGGTTGATAATGGTGCTTCAAGACACTTTACTGGTTATAAAGAAGTTGTCTCAAATCTGGTTGAAAGGGAGACAAATACGAAAATTATATTTGGATATAACTCTACATATCATATAAAGTGATTTGGTTCTGTTTCTTTTCATCTGGATCAAGGTAAAACTATATCTCTTCAAGAAGTTTTATATGTACCTGGTTTGAAAAAGAATCTTGTATCTATATCTGCCTTAGAAGATAAAGGAATGAAAGTTGCTTTCATAAATGGAAAAGTTCTCACCTGGCTAATGAGATCTAGCATGAGAGATGCCTTCACTCTGGGATCAAGATTTGAAGGTCTTTATAAAGTCAATGGAAGACCAACCCATGTGCTGATTCATGGCAACAATCATCAATGTGAACTTTGGCACCAAAGGGTTGCTCATTTGCACTATAAAGCATTGCCTCATGTGAGAAAGATGGTTTTTGGAATGCTGGAGATTAGAGTGGATCATGATGGGGTCTGCCAAGGGTGCGCAAGTGGAAAGCATGTAAAGGGACCATTCCCTTCAAGAAAAAGAAAAACCAGTTCGGTACTTCATCTTATACATTTTGATTTATGTGGACCTATGCCTGTAATTTCTCTTGGTGGCTACTTGTATTATAATATTTGTGGATGATTTTTCTCGCAAAACATGGATTTTCTTTTTGAAAAACAAAATTCAAGCATTTAACATGTTCAAAGACTTCAAAGCTTTGGTAGAAAAACAAACTGGAAAGCAGATCAAAATCTTTAGATCTGACAATGAAGGAGAGTTCACTTAAAATGATTTCATTGACTTCTGCAAAGAAGTTGAAATTAAGAAATAGACCACCGTACCATATAACCCAGAACAAAATGGTGTGGCCGAAAGAAAGAACATAACTATCATGAAAGCAGTCAAAGCTATGTTGCATGATTAGAAACTACCAAAGTTTTTACTGGGAGAAGTTGCTAACAGTGATGTCTATGTCCAAAATAGATCTCCACAATAAGCCTTAAAGAGCAAGGCTCCTGAAGAAGTCTACTCTGGTGAAAAGCCCAAGGTTGGTCACTTGAGGATCTTTGGTTGCCCTACCTACTTTCATGTGCCAAAGGAAAAGAAGAACAAACTGGAAGCTTCAGGTAAGAAAAGTACGTTTGTCAGTTATTGTGAAAATTCGAAAGCTTATAAAATATACGTGCCTAATCAAAGAGCTATAGAGTTTAGCAGAGATGTAACATTTGATGAAGTTGCAGCTCTTGGAAAGGCAAGAGACACTCCTCCCCTTGCTAATCTTGAAAGTCAGGAAGATGCCTTGGATGCTCAAGAAAATCTTGAGCATGAGCCTGATCTTACTGATGAACCCATGGAGCCCATGGACCCGTTGGATCCTCCTCCATGTGATCTCCTTACTAGAAAGAGACCATTATGGCTTCGTGACACTCTACGAGCTGCAGATTGACAGGCTGGCTTTGTGACACTCTACTAGATGCAGATAGACATGCTGCCCCCAGAGGAACCTTCAGAGAAAGAAAGAAACCATGCTGGTTCCAGGGATACATTGTAGCCATGAGCAACATTATTCAGGCTGAACCATGCACTTTTGAAGAAGCAATGCAAAATCAAGTATGGAAAGATGCAATGCCCAAAGAATATGAGTCCATCATACATAATGATGTATGGGAAGTAGTTCCAAGACCCCAAGGTAAGTCTGTTGTGACTTCTAAATGGTTGTTCAAAATTAAACATGGTGCGGATGGAAGTATTGAAAAATATAAAGCTAGATTTGTGGCTAGAGGTTTCTCTCAGAAAGAGGGAATAGACTATGATGAGATTTTTGCGCCTGTTGCTCAATATACTACCATTCGTTCTATTGTGGCTCTAATTGCTAGCCAGGGATGGACTCTTCGCGAAATGGATGTGAAACTGCTTTTTTGCATGGCTTCCTCAAGGAAGAAGTATTTGTGAAGCAACCACAAGGCTGTGAAGTACATGACAGGAAAACTCATGTGTGTAGACTGAAGAAAGCTCTCTATGGATTGAAGTAAGCCCCAAGAGCTTGTTATGCTCGCCTTGTTAGCTTCTTGATGAAGCTTGGTTTTACCAGAAGCAATGCTGATCCAAATCTTTGCTTCAAAGTGGTCCAAGATATGCCTTTGATTTTGGTTTTATATGTTGACGACTTATTCTTGATAGGTGGGAAAGCTCTTATCCTCCAATGTAAGAGGGATTTAGCTTCTGAATTTGAAATAAATGATCTTCATTTGATGCACTACTTTCTGGGCTTAGAGGTATTGGCAGAGCTTTGGTGAGATTTTCCTTTCTCAAGGAAAATATGTTGTCAAGCTTCTGGAAAGATTTGGTATGACATAATTGTTAGGATATTCCGACACATAGGAAATAGTTAAGTACAACTTGGTTTAGTATAGAGTTAGGTATAGAGTTAGGTAAGTGTGTTTCTTTACTATGTACATTTTGTAACTTACAATCCGACGATCACGATATGTAGTGATCCAACGGTTCATTCTCTCCTCGGTATTACCGACACTTGATCCGTGGCTTAACACCCGATTGATCCATGATTTCTATTTAAAGCGCATGGAGGGTCATTTGTAGGGTAATCCGTCTATGAGAGAAGCATATGTAAATTTTCATTCTTTTATTAATAAATTGCCTGAAGTGGCTGCGTTGGCTCAGGCTGTGGACTGTTTCCCTCTTTGAGGGTTTTAACCACGTCAAAATACTGGTGTATTGATCTGTGATCTGTTTGTGAGCGGTGTCCTTTGGTGTTCTGTCTGAGGAACTTACCCTGTAAATTCCTACATTGTATCGAAGCTATTTGAGGGCCGCATCCGTTGGTGATCTAAATCTGAAGTCGGTAGAACTGCATCCGACTGTCGTTTCCTAGATCTACTGTTTCCGACTGCTTTCGGGCCAAGAGGACTGCTTTGTTGTGTTGGGAGCATCTGTTCCAGTGAGGAACCCCTTTCGTTTCACGCGAAAAGGTTTCCGGTAGCCCTAGCTGCGTCATTTTTAAGATTTGGAGGTATACAGTGTTTATTTGCAGTTTACAATTATTTTCTCTCTGTTTATTTCGGTTTCGATTTATTTAGCTTTTTTTATTACCGGATCTATAGCTTTCATTTCTGTGTATGCTCTTTGCCCTGCGACTCTGTGCGATCTGGGCAAATCAGAAACAGAAAGGAAGGATTTTTCTCATGCATATGCTCTTTTCCGCTGCGCCTTAGTGTGATATCGGAAAATCAGAAACATTGAGGAAAATATTTAGTTTCCGGCTAAAGCTAACTTCGAGCCACAAGGTTCGTTTTTTGTTTGTTTGTCCGTGTTGGGTTTTGTGTTTTTGTTTTGTAGGGAAAAATAGCTTTCTCAAAACAAGCACGCAACCCAAAGCATCAACCCTCCTCTCTCTCTCTCTCAAACTTTTTGTATAGCTCACTTGGTGTAAAGCTAATTTATGAGAGTAGAGGTCTTGGGTTCAAGTCTCCATTTTGTGGGGATGGATTTTTTCATTTCCGCACATTCCCGCACTTCGTCGGCGACTTCATCAATTTTTTTTTCAAAAAGCCATAACTTCTTCATCCGGAAGCCGTTTTCAGAACCGTTTTTTTTGAAACGGCCTAATTTTTCGAGATCTTTCCATTGGTACACTTAGTTTTAGCATCTACAGCTTCAGTTTCTGTTAAAAATGGAAAGTCCATGCCAAGTCATTCTTGATAGCACTAACTACTTCCAATGGTGGTCCTATATTGTGGATTTACTTAGAAGTAAAGGTCTTTACAGAATAGCCACAGGCCAAGAGACCAAACCGAAAGATGAAGATAAGGCAGCTAAATGGGAAAATAGGCAAGACCAAGCACGTGGGTTGATAGGGATGTCTATTTCTCCAGATCTTAGATTCCATATTGCAGAACTTGATACACCTGATGAAGCACTGCAACAAATTACTAAAGTCTTTGGAATTAAAAATGAACTTAAAGCCCATCAACTTGAAAATGAATTGCTTACATTGGACCCCAATAATTTTTCTTGCATTGAAGATTTTTTGTCCAAGTTCAAGACCCTTAGACTTCTCTTGGAAGGTGTTAAGGTTAAGAAAGAAGATAGTAGCCTTATCTACTCCATTCTTACTAAGTTGGGACCAACCTATTCTGTGTTTGTTTCCACCTTCCATTCTACAAGAGAAGCCTTCATTTCTCAAGGACAAACCTACAAGTCCCCTTTCTTTGATTCCTTTTGTGATTCTTTAATAAGAGAACAAGAAAAACTCTTACACCTTGGTCTTCTTCATCTTGGAAACTCTTCTAAGAAAGCGTTAGCCGCCCAACAGCGACCAAATCAGAAGAATCCTAAGAAGTTGTATCCTAAAAAGAATGGTCCTAAACCAAACAAGGGTCCTAAGCAATTTCAGCCTCAAAATGAAAAATCATTTCAACAAAATGATAAGACAAATAAAAACAAAGGGAAGAAGACTGATAGACATTGCAACTTTTGTAATCGAGATGGCCACTTAGAATCCAAATGCTTTAAAAAGATGGAAGCCTTGGAAGTAGCAATGAAGAAGCATAACATCCATTTGGAGCAATCTTCAACTTCAACTTCATCTTCAGGAATGGCACTTTCTGCATGTGGTTGTCAAGCATCTCGGTTTGGCTATGCACTAAATGTATCTTCTTCTTCTCATTCTCATGAGTGGCTCATTGATTCTGGAGCTTCTTATCACATGGCCAAAAACAAAGCCATGTTTTCTTCTTTAAGTGATTGTAACACCAAAAATATATATGTTGGTGATCATAGATCTCTTAGTGTTGTAGGGAATGGAACTGTTCATCTAGACAACGGTCAGTTTAATGATGTATTATGTGTTCCAACCTTATCCTGCAACCTTCTATCTGTATATCAGATAACCCATTCAGGTGAAGGTAAAATCGTTGAATTTTCACCGCATGATGTTGTAATTAAGGACCTAAGAGATCCTAGACAGATTTTAGCTACTGGCATTGCTGATGATTCTACAAGGTTGTATAAGTTTCACAACTTTGGGTCATCAAATCTTCCCTCAGTATTTGTTGCTCATAATGATGAAGTGAGCAAACTTTGGCATGAGCGATTTGGTCACTTAAATTATCGCTCTCTTCAGAATCTATGTAAAGAAAATATGGTGACAGGTCTTCCAATGGTATCTTGCAGAGATGGTGTTTGTTTCGGATGTGTACTTGGAAAACATCATCGGGACAGTTTTGAAAAACGTGCCTCTTGGCACGCCTCAGCCCCTTTACAGCTCGTGCATAGTGATTTATGTGGTCCACTTCCAGTTGCTTCATTCTCTGGCTACAAGTATTTCTTAACTTTCATTGATGATTTCTCCAGACGCACTTGGGTATGCTTCTTAAAACTCAAGAGTGAAGTATTTAACATGTTCTTGGCCTTTAAGGCCTTTGTTGAAAAACAATCTGGACATCAAATCTTAAGCTAAGATCTGATAATGGCGGAGAATATGTTAAAAACACATTCAACAACTTTTGCACTGAGAATGGAATTCAAATGCAACATACTGTTCCATATACTCCACAACAAAATGGTGTAGCTGAAAGGAAGAATCGCACCTTAAAAGAAATGGCTAATTGTATGCTTCAATTTAAAGGATTTAATCTTAATTATTGGGCAGAAGCAATTAACTGTGCAAATTACATAATAAATCGCACTCCTACTAAGGTTTTAAAGAATATCACTCCAGAAGAAGTATGGAGCTCAAACAAACCAGATGTAAGTCACTTTCGTGTTTTTGGAAGTGAAGCATGGGCCCATATTCCAGATGAGAAACATAAAGCTTTAGAACCAAAGAGTGAAAAATGTATTTTTGTTGGATATTCTGAAGATGTCAAAGGATATAGACTTATTCCACTTAAGTCCAAAAACGTTATCATTAGAAGAGATGTAAAGTTTGATGAAAATATATCGGCCTGCGAGCCTAGTTCGGCGGATGTGCCACCTCTCCCTATCTCTTCTACTTTTGAAAATATTTCTTCTTCAGATGATGAAAGCGAGGATGGAAATCCTCCCCCACCTTCTCAGAATCCTCCTTCAGCTCCTCAGCTTCCAAAATGGGTCCGTGCTACTCGGGATGCAGCTGGTGATCTTGCCGGTGATCCTACAGATCAGCGACGTACACGTTCTCGGTTCGAGAGAGCCTCTTCTTTACTGGCTCAAGCTTCAGTGAATTATGATCCTGACACCTTTGCAGAAGCTTCAGGCCATCCAGATTGGGAAGCAACTATGAATGAAGAATATCATTCATTATTGGCAAATGATACATGGGATCTTGTTCCTCTACCAAAGGGACGAAAACTTGTTAGATGCAAATGGGTTTACAGAACCAAGTATGGACTAGATGGGAAAGTTGATAAACATAAAGCTCGTCTTGTTGCTAAGGGTTTTTCACAAGTTGAAGGCATTGACTATACTGAAACCTTCTCCCCTGTTGCCAAAATGAACTCTATCCACCTTGTTCTTTCCCTTGCTGCCTCTTTCAAATGGGAAGTCCATCAGATGGATGTTAAATCCGCCTTCTTGCATGGGGACTTGCATGAAGAAATCTATATGGAACAACCTATTAGCTTTATACAAACAGACTCCAGCCTTGTATGTCGGCTTAAGAAATCTCTTTATGGTCTCAAGCAAGCTCCTCAAGCTTGGTATGCCAAAATGGATAACTTTCTTTTAGAATCTGGCTTCTCTAGGTGTCATTCTGACAATACTGTCTACACCAAGAAAGTGGGCAAGTCTCTTATCATTCTTGTTCTTTATGTTGATGATCTTATCCTGACTGGTAGTGATCCCAACCTTATAAACCATGTGAAGTCTAGCCTTAAAAGGAAGTTTGAAATGACAGACTTAGGACACTTACATTATTTTCTCGGTCTTCAAGTCTTGCCAAGGAAGGTATTTCCCTTTCTCAGTCCAAGTATGCCTGTGATATTCTACGCCACTTTCACATGGAAGACTGTAAGCCAGCCCCTTCTCCCTTTCAGTCTGGAGTCAAACTTTCAGTCACTTGTACTTCTCTTGAAGTTGATGCTACCTTATACCGTCAACTTGTAGGAAAACTTTTGTATCTAACCCATACTCGTCCTGACCTTTCCTTTGCTGTTGGCCTTGTTGCTCGGATTATGCAAAACCCACGTGAAAGTCATTGGAAAGCAGCTAAAAGAATACTTCGTTATGTTCGAGGTACAGTTCAGTTTGGGATTCATTACAGTGCCGAAGCATCTCCTCTATTGGTTGGTTTCACTGATTCCGATTGGGCTGGTGACCCTGATGATCGGAAGTCTACTGCAGGTTATGTGTTCACTCTTGGTTCAGGACCTATTACATGGGCTTGCAAGAAACAAGGTGCCATTTCTCTTTCTTCAGCAGAAGCAGAATATCGTGGTGCCGTAGAAGCTAGTAAGGAAGCCTTGTGGCTTCGTTAGATCCTGTTAGAGTTTGGCTTTCAGCAGCAGCATCCGACTACACTTTGGTGTGATAATCAAAGTGCCATTCAGCTATGCAAAGATCCAGTCCAACATCAGCGCAACAAACACATTGAACTGCACATGCACTTCATCAGAAAGCTCATTCACGACCATGTTCTTGAAGTGCAATACTGTTCAACAGATGATCAAGTTGCAGACATCTTTACAAAGGCTCTCACAGAGGCGAAGTTCACTAAACTTCGATTTATGGTTGGAGTTCAGGAAGTTGTCACTAAGGGGGGATAGGCTCTAGTGCCTCCTTCGTTCTCCTATTGTGTCATATTTGTAAATCCTTCAATCCTATCCCAAGTTGTTCTTAAGGGGGGATGTTAGGATATTCCGACACATAGGAAATAGTTAAGTACAACTTGGTCTAGTATAGAGTTAGGTATAGAGTTAGGTAAAGTGTGTTTCTTTACTATGTACATTTTGTAACTTACAACGGTCATGATATGTAGTGATTCGACGGTTCATTCTCTCCTCGGTATTACCGACACTTGATCCGTGGCTTAACACCCGATTGGTCCATGATTTCTATTTAAAGCGCATGGAGGGTCATTTGTAGGGTAATCCATCTATGAGAGAAGCATATGTAAATTTTCATTCTTTTATTAATAAATTGCCTGAAGTGGCCGTGTTGGCTCAGGCCGTGGACTATTTCCCTCTTTGAGGGTTTTAACCACGTCAAAATACTGGTGTATTGATCTGTGATCTGTTTGTGAGCGGTGTCCTTTGGTGTTCTGTCTGAGGAACTTACCCTGTAAATTCCTACAATAATGTAAGTCCATGAATACACCAATGGAAATGAATTTCAAAAAGTTATGTGGTGAATCTGCAAGACCTGATTTGGCTAATCTTTCTGATTATTGACAACTGATTAGGGCACTGATGTTTTTAGAGAACACTAGACTGGACATATGTTTTGTGGTCAACACTCTGAGCCAATATATGACTAAGCCATCACATGCACACTGGATTGCTGCAAAGCATGTGCTGAAATACCTGCATTGGACCATCAATCTTGGATTGAGATATACTGTGACAGCTGTGAGACTACATGGGTACTCTGGTGCTAATTGGGCTAGTAACTCCTGTAGGTGTAGTTGGTGCACTTACAAGTCTAACTTAGTATTAATAAATGGTCGTAATTGTGTGATGATAAGGATAATTAGTTTTGATAATAGCTGTGTTGTTTTTCTGACATTTGCTATTCATAGCCTTGGTTAAGTTGTTTACTGATGAATAAAGGTTTAATGTTTGGAAATCTAAGTTTTGGGTAATAATTGTGTTATGGTTTATATTTGCATGTTGTTTTAAGTGATTTATAGTTTGTGATGAAAAATTAATGTATTTGAAATAACTGTCATTTTTTAGATTTGGTTAAGATCTATTATATTCACTTATAGAAATCTTTCCTCAATATTTCTTCATTTGTTTTTTCTGCTTATTTCTGTTACTTTTATCAGTTATCTAGTTTGCACGAAGAAGGATTTTTTAGTACCATTAACTTTCTTCTAGCCAATAAAAAATGTTAGAAATATGGGATGTTCTTATAGTTGTATTTGGTCCGACATAATATCTGTTGTGAATAATTAAATAAATAGTTTCCTAATGCAGGCAATTTTTTTTAGTTTTTATTTTATTGATCCTTTTCCTCATAATATATAGGGGTGTTAGAGCTGTTTCATTCGCAAGCAATGGACGGGTTCTATATAGTACTGGTGCTGATGGCATGGTATGTGAATTGGATTGCGAAACAGGGCATCTCAATCGAAAGGAAAAGGCCTCTAAAAAGGCAGTTTCTTGTTTGGCTATCTCTTCTGGTGAGAAGTTTGAGTACAGAATTCTTGATTTGTATTTTAATTTTCTTATAAATTTTCCAGACTTGCAGATTCATATATTTATAAGGAGATCATATAAACATATAGCTTATGCCTTCAGTTCCTTCTTTGCAGCCCATAGTTATTTTGAGGCCAATTAAGTTTGCTTTAGCATTTTTTAAAGTGATTTCTTCTGAACACCAGCCATTAATACTTTATAAAATTTGAATTGCATTGTGTAAAAACCACGCTAATTTTCTATCAGAATTGAGTCATTCTAACAGAATTGTGTGTAATCAAACAGTTGTGCTATGAATTTAACCTACTATTGTTATAGAGTGCAGAAAGAAACACACATTAGCCATAAGGAGTACTTGACACACCTGTCTTGTGCCCGCTTTTAAATCTATAAAAGAAATAGTGCAATAAGAAAATGAGAATGGGGTTGTAAACAATTAAATTATTAATCAAATGAGATAATTAAAATTGTCAAAGATTTAATCCAATGCACCTACACCAACTGTTGCTTCTACTACCCTGGTTGCTTCTGAAATTTACTGTGATTTTGTTTGTTAACATCGAAGTGTGTCATCATCTTTGTCATAAGTTGTGTGATTCCCTTCTGTTATTTGTCTGTAGTTAGTTGGTTAGTTGTAGTGATTCCCTTCTGAAAGCAATCTGTCAGTGTCGTTTTGGTTGGTTTATATCCTCCTTTATAGAGAATCAGAGATTCATGTACATTGCCTGCATAATCGTTTCAGTTTGATACTAGGATATAGAACTTGCACTTTCCCGTTAGTTGGTTTTGTTTAACTTCTGACATTAATGTAATCATTCTAACTATACAATTCTCCTCTTTATACTGGTAACTGTAATTTCTGGATTTTTTCTAGCATATAAGATGTTATAGTTGAATTGTTAGTTTACTTTTGTCATAGTTTGCTGGCATGGTATGCATTTGTTTTCGTTGGAAAGGTGAGTGCAATATATGCTCAGATAGGGGTGTCTCCTAGATTTTTGGTGCTCAATTAATTTTTTCCAAGGAAAAAATTGTAACTTTTATTGAAGTATTTATAGAAAGTTACATTCTGTATGTGCAACAAAGTGCACTCAAAAATTTGTCCCAGTTATGTAAAGTCCAGGGCTTTCAAAAAATCTGTAGAGTTCTAAAAAAATATACAGATACATAAAAATTGTTTTTAAAAAGAATAAGTTCTAACAAAATTTTCAACATTACTGAGTCAGTTAGCCAAGCTCTAAACATAAATACAGAGATAAAATATGTTAAGCAAAGTCTTTCGGTAGAAATCACATAAGAGAAATTTTTGGCCGACGCGTTTCAAACCAACAAGTGTGGTTCATCATCAGGACCAAATGAACCTTGCTTAATTCATTATGGATCACAGAAGCCTGAATACAGAAAATAAAATATGTTGTTTTCAGCTATGAGGTATAGGAGGATCATCCATCTGCCTGTCATCAATAAATGGTCAATGATAGTACTTGTAGGCCTGTCTATCTAGCTGCTCAAAATTTTTCCAAGTGCCCAGAGTTTGTGTAGTTCCTTCTTTAGATAGGGCATCTGCAACAGTATTTGTTTCCCTGTAGATATGAACACAAGTATTTGGTCAAATGACTGCTTTAAATGGAGAATCTCTTCAAGCAAAGGATTCAGTGTGTGCATGTGGCATCTTGAATTTCATTGAACCAGTTTATAGCAAGTTTTGAATCTCCAAAACTCTAAAGCTTGTGGACGCTCTTCTCAATAGCAAACAACAAAAGAAGTTTTGGACTCGTCAATTCAGAAAAATTGTTTGTGCTACGTCCCAAGCCACTCTGAATTTTGTAAAAATGATCTTGACGAAGAAACAATACAGCACCCCCTCCACATTGATCTCCAGCGAGGGAGGCTATATCAAAGTATGCCCAAGGATAAGATCCATCAATAAATTCTTCAGATATGATGCGGGGCTGGTGGACTGATTTATCAGGGGAAATGAGAGAGTAAATAGCAATAACCTCTGCATCTTTTGTCCTGAAAAATTGCAGCGTCTCTAGACAGCTATATACCCCAGGAAATTAGCGGAGGCAGAATGCTAGCCTTTTCTGGGTTTGCAGAATTCCAACAAGAGTCCCAGGCCTCCTGTAATGACTCTCCCTGCCAGGAGGTTTGAAAACCCAGAGATGCTTTCACAGAGGTCCATACCTCTAAAGGGAAAGGGCATGTTAGAAAGAGATGTTCAACTGTTTCCTCAATATTTTTACATAGGGCACACTATTAGTTTTCTAAAACCCAGCTAACTAATTTGTGAATTTTAACTAAGCAAATAATGAAAATCTGAATTTTAACTTTTAACTCACAAACATGCTGAAGATTTCTAACTTGCATGCAGTGGAAAACAAAAGGAATAGACGAAGACAAGAACACCATAAAAATAGTACACAATAGATTTACCCAGGAAACTCTAATCTGGGGAAAACCTGCAATCTTGGTGTTTCATTTTATTCAGCTCAGCAAATCTTCAGAGAATGAATACAAACAGGAGGGAAAAACTTCCCTTTGCCTCTGCAAATCCTCCGCGCACTTCAAACAAACTCGACCTCTCTTCTGTGCCCTTAAGCGAGTTCATATTAGCTGTACGACCTCTTCTGCGCACAGGTTTTGGCCCCTTGGAAGAAGTCTGTGAATTTCTGAAGGCAATCTGAGTTGGAACTGGTCCTCTTCTCTCTGCAATTTGCTGATATGAAAATCCCTTGTGCTGAGCTGAACCGTTCTCTCTCTTGTTGAGCTGAACACCAAGATGTCTAGTGCATAATGACTAAGTTTTGTGCCCTTTTCCCTCTCAGAATTCAACTTGGGCCCACCATTGCCACAGGTGGCTGAGATTAGATCTCCTTGGGTGGCTGAGATTGATCTAATTTTTGACTATAGGAAAATTTAAATTCTCCCAAGTAAAAAACAAATAGAAAAAGGTAGACTGCGCCTTGGGCCCACTTGTGGGTCCCTCCTCCAAATCTAGTGCACCTGCTAAATATGGCAGAACCCTTCCTCCTTTAACTTCATTCAACACTCCCTCTTAGAGAGGAAGGTGTTTTGAACAACACCCAGTTTGTCCTTGAAATAGACAAAGCTCCCTCTAGGCAGAGCCTTAGTCAATATGTCTGCTGTAAGCTCTGCTGTAGTTATTTATTGAAGTCTGATCTTGGCCCTCTGAACACAGTCCCTGAGATGATGATACTTGATCTCGATGTGCTTGGAGCGGTCATGAAACATTGGATTGTCGGAGAGCTTATTGCAACTCTGATTATTACAGTGAATGACTGTGGGCTCTAACCTCTGATTGAAGAGCCCTGCAAGCAACTTCCTCAACCAGATGGCCTCAAAAGCTGACAGACATGTATTCAGTCTGTGCTGAGCTTAGTGTCACTGATATCTGCTTCCTGTTGAACCAGGAAACAACTGCTTACCCGACACTGAAGGTGCAACTTGAGGTATTCTTTCTGTCTGTGGAACCCGCTGCCCAATCTGCATCAATGTTTTAAAACTCCGACTCCAACTCTGACTCGGCCGAGGGTCGACTCTGCCTCCGACTCCGACTCGGTATCGACTCGGCCGAATCGATTTCAATGGCTCGGTCGTTGTAAAAAATACATTAAATATTTATTTTTCTTTTATAAAAAGACATAATTTTAAAGATTTTCATTCATGTTTCCAAACACACAACGTTAGAATATAGATGGAAGACAACATATGATCCAAGTAGGCTCATGAATATATCCATTATATCAAAATGGCACCCAGTGCACTGTCCAATAAATACATGATCAAAACAAAAACACATAACCAAGGAGGCTAGAAATGGCCTCTACAACAAAAGTAAACTGTGACCAGTACTACTGGCTAGTAGCTACTGCCAGAGGAGCCAAGATCATGTGGATCAATCTCTGGATCATCATTAGAGTCAGACAGGGGGCCCCATGGCTCCTCCTCATCATCATCTCCAACTGCAACTGTAGAAGTGGTAGCACTAGTAGGTTGTGCAGCAGATGCAATCTGAGATAGACGAGATATGCGGCTGCGCTTCTGTCGTGGCTGAGCAGAGGAAGCGCCTGCAATTGGAGGACTTGCTGGCTGTGAGGCTAAGGCTGGTACAAGTGGATCAGGATCTGCATTCAACTGAACATCATGTTCGAGTGATGCCTCCCTATGTAAATCCAAATCAAGATCCTCATCAGAATCAAACTCTGCTGGATGACTCTCCACTACCCAATCTGATGTTGGATCAATGTCTTCCAACACAATGGGATCTGAATCAGGTCTTTTGTTCAGTAATTGGTTGTGTCTGAGTCGGAGGTTGTATTGGACATAGACTAGATCATTTAACCATTTTGATTTAAACGATTTCTCTTCTTTGTGTGAATCCTCTCAAAGACAGACCAATTGTGCTCACACCCAGTAGCACTACAAGTTCGACTCAAAATACGAATTGCAAACTTCTGCAATTCAGGACAATGGCCACCAAAAGATTCCCACCATTGTGCTGCAAAAAACATAGGAGTGTAATGAGTTAGCTCAACAAAAATACAAATTATATCCAACTTTCAAATTATAAACGATTTAACAAAATTAAAAAAAACTATTAAGAATTTGAAAATTGAAATTTTTGTTTACCTAGCTCATCTGCTTCTCTTGCAATCTTTGCTAGGTTCTTCCCAAAGGTATCCGAGGCATTAGTGAAGGTCGTGACCTGTCGGTGTATCTCCAGCTGATCAGACACCGATGGGATCATGCGATAAATGCAGTCAATCAGTCCATCTCTAACCTCCCCCCTCAAAACTCCTGTCTCGTTAGCTTTATAATGATACCGTGGGTTCAAAAAATACCTAGCTGCATGTATAGGGCGATCGAGTTGATTGTTCCATCTTTCATCAATGATTGCCCAAATGGGCCCATACTTAGCCACTTTATCCTTGTATGCCCTCTTTATTTGCTCCTTTGCTTGATCCATAACCTCATAAATGAAGCCCATAGCCATTCTTTCCCCATCCACCAACCACAACACCTTAACTAGTGGCTCAACAAGCTTCACAATCTCTGCTGCCTTTCTCCAAAATATTTCTTCATTAACTTTCTTTTTCAATTCTTTGCCTTCCAGTTTGTGAGACCACTGGCTTTGACTCCATTCTTCACTAGAAAAAAATCTTTTGCAAGTTTCTATGTTGTGAAAGCATTGATTGCAATTTCAAAAAATGAGTAGAAAATCTAGTGATGGCAGGCCTAATAATATCCCTGCCCCCATTGTGTTTCCTCATGAGGCTCAAAATCCATGAATTATTGTAGATAAATTTTGTTATGCTTTTGGCATGATCTACAGTGTTTTTGACCCAATCTAATTTTCCAATATCCTCAAGCATGAGGTCTAGGCAATGTGCAGCGCATGGGGTCCAAAAGATGGTCTTGTGTTTTTCATCTAACAATTTACCAACAAGAACATAGTTAGAGGCATTATTTGTGATGACCTGAACAACATTAGCCACCCCACCTCCTCAATAACCTCATCCAATAGCTGAAACAACAATTGCCGATCTTTTACCTTATCAGATGCATCAACTGATTTTAAAAACGTGGTTCCCTGTGGGCAGAAGATAAGAAAGTTTATGATGGTATGGTTTCTTTGATCAGTCCATCCATCTGACATGATGGTACTTCCTGTTCTTGCCCATGAGTCCTTGAAATCTTTCAAATACTCATTAATGGATGAAATTTCTTTCTGCAAAGGATACCCCCTTAGCTCATGCATAATAGGGCCTTTGAAGCCTTTTCCAGCAACTTGTATGGCATCAAACATAGGCTCATAATATGGTGAACGGGAAGCATTAAAGGGGATATCAACATCATACCACCATCTAGATATGTAATCACAAGCAGTCTCCCTCAATTCTTTCTTCCAATGGTCATCTAAAGTGGGTTGCATTTGACTTCTACTAGCTTGAGGACCATGTGCATCTGATGGAGAGGAGGGAGTGAAATAACTTTCGATATTCATATCACCCTTTTTCAAATTCATTCTACCCTTTCCCTTTTCTTGAATAGACTCAAAGGAGGGAGGAACATATCGGAAGGGGTTGGATGCATCAGTACAAGGGATAGAGGAAGAACCCTCAAACTCAAAATGGGGGTTGGTAGCCATCTTTTTTTGTATATTCTTCTTCCTCCCAATTTCAACCTCTAACTCTTTTTGCCTAGCCTTATCTTCTTTAAACTTCTCAAAGCTGGATAACAATTCCTTCCTAATCTCCCCAATTTCTAGTGAGGTACACGGAGTGATTTGACTTTCAACCATTTCAACATATGCCCAAGCAACATCTTTCACTCTAGGTGCCATTTTTTGACTTGGAAATGAAAGCAAACAATCTGAAAATTAAAAAAAAAGAAGAAAAAAAACATTGATTCAATGTTCATTTCTTTCACAAAAAACACTTTTTAGGATTTCTAGATATGCACCTAAAATTTAATAAGCAAAAGCAAATTTGTACAAGTGAAAAAAATACCTCAAGCACAAACTGCCTTCTCAATCTTGCTCCAAGAAACCAACTCCTCAATGCTGCTCCAAATGGCTGCCCAAGAAGCTCCTCACTCCAGTTTCAATGCTTGCCCAAGACTCCTCACTGCTGCTCCAAAAACAAACTCAACAACTCTCACTGAAATTCTCACTCAATTGCATGAGATGGCTATGAGAGAATGAGAGGGGTTGAGTGGCTTAAATAGGGTTTGGGAGGGGGGAATGGACCCCAAAGACCAACAAACCAATTAATAAACCCCTTTGGAGTCCCCCACACTCGGCAAAAAAGAAAAAGAAAAAAAACCGTTTTTCTGGGTTCACTGGCCGCTGTACGTAACCCGGCGGGGTTGATATGGACTCGGCCGAGCTGGCTAGGTTAATACCGAGCCGGCCGAACCGGTTCGGTGGCCGAGTCATAAATCTCAGGCCTGGCTTGGACCAACTCAACCGAGACTGTTCCGAGCCTGCCGACTTTTAAAACATTGATCTGCATATGTGAAGCCCTCCAGCTTCACTCCATCAACCTTTCTGTACATGAACCCATAATCCACTGTGCCCTTGAGTTATCTAAGAATATTTTTTTCAACAACCCAATGTACTCTAGTAGGCCCTAGCATGAATTGACTCAATTGGTTTACTGAATAACAAATGTCATGTCGTGTGTTCACCAGATACATCAACGACCTGATAAGCGGCCTATAGAGAGTGGCATCCACTCGCTCTACTTTGCGAGCATATATCTTCCTCTAGTCCGTCAACAGGGGCATGGCCATGGGCTTTCAATCCTGCATGTGAAACCTCTTGAGAATCTCTAGAGCATACTTGACCTATACCAAGAAAATCTGTCCATCTCCCTGCTAAACCTCCAACCCAAGGAAGTAGTGCATGAGCTGTATATCCTTCATGTCAAACTCTGCTGCAAGATTCTTCTTGCAGTCACTGATGAGTGTCTCGTCCCCTGTAAATATGAGGTCATCTACGTGCAATATAAGAATGGGAGGCTAACTCCCAACCATAATGTAGTACAGGGGTCAACTTCACTCTTGGTGAAGCCCAGTCCCAGAAGCTAGCTGTCGATGCGTGAATACCACACACTCGTGGGGCCTACTTGAGCACATAATGAGCTCTTTTGAGCTTGCTGACATGCATTTCCCTGCTATGTGTTGCGAACTCCTTTGACTGCTCTATGTAAATCCCTTCCTCAACCACCCCATTAAGAAAGGCAATCTTCACGTACATTTGGTGGATTTTCAACCCCAGCTAAGTTGCAAGTGCTATTATGGTCTTGATGGATGAATAATGGGCCACATTTGTGAAAGTCTCATCATAGTCAATGCCCTCCAACTGAGAGAACCCTTGGGCGACGAATCTGACCGTGTACTTCTCCACGCTTGTGTCAACTGCCTGCTTAATCTTGTAGACCCACCTGGATCCAATCACAGATATGCCCTCTGGCCTTGGCACAATCTCCCAAATGTCATTTTGCACAATGGAAGAGTATTCTTCCACCATAGCATCACGCTAAACCTGTTGAGAGGCTACCTCCTAGTAGCTAGAAGATTTGTGTCTATGGCCTCAATCATCAAAGCCATATAGCCCAAATATCTCTGATGCTGTTTTCTTTGCCTGCATGTAGAGTTGGGTGCCCCTACGCTGTCCTCAGCTTCTTGAATCAATTGATCAACCCACCTTGGCTTCCTTTTGCTTGTGCTAGGTGTCACTGTTCGAGTGGGCCTCGCTCGCTCATCCTTCTCCCGTTGTTCCTGTGCAACCTCCTCATCTGGCTGCTGCATGGCCTGTCTGTGAACTGGCTGTGATGTGGTCCTAGGAGTTGGCTAGCTTTATGTTTAGGAGCCAACAACTCCTCCGCATGTGCTCTAGCCAGCTCATGCTATAAGGATTTCCTAAGAGCCTTGTCCTTCTCAAATTTGACATCACGCTTGACCACTGTCTTCCTCTATGTTGGTATGTAGACCCTGTATGCCCTAGCTTTGTCATTGTAACCCACGAAGATGCCCTTCTCTGTTATGGGCTCCAACTTCTTCCGATTATCAACAGACGCATGACAGTAAACAAAGTTGTCAAAGATCTAGAAGTGAGACACATCGGGCTTCTTGCCCGTGAAAGCTTCGTCTGGTGTAACTCTGCCCAACACCTTGTGTGGACTCTTGTTCTGTAGAAAGATTGCAGTGTTGCATGCCTTTACCCATAGAAACATTGGCCGCCTCTAGTCATGCAACATGGCCCTAACCACTCCAATGATACTCTTGTTCTTGCACTCAACCACCCTATTCTACTGAGGGTTATGAGGCGCATTAAGGTCTCTCCTGATGCCCTCCTTGGCACACAAGTCTTTGAAAGCATTGGAGATGTACTCCCCACGTTGTCTGACCTTAAACACTTTGATCTTCTTACTTGTCTGGTTCTCCACCAAGGCCTTGAACTCCACAAATTTCGAGAAGACTTCATCTTTATTCTTCTTGAAGAAGGTCCATGTCTTTCTCGTGTGGTCATCGATGGAGGTGACATAATATTTGTATCCCATGAGGCTGCAGAGGTAAATGGTCCACAGGCATCTGAATGTACCAACTCCAGAATGGTCTTGACCTTGTCATCTCTACTGGGGAAGGATATCTTGGCATACTTGCCAAGTGTGCAGCCCTTGCACACGTCATGCTGATCTACATTGTACGATGACAACCATGTGGCAATCTCAAAATCTTCAATCCACCATCGTGTAAGTGACCCATACACTTATGCCAAAGCTCCCCAAGGTCACGGTTGTATTCACTAACTTTGCTGTCGCTCAAGGCCGTGGCTGTTTCAAATTGAAGCTTGTAGAGGTTCTTCACTCTAATCCCGATCTACTTAGCTGCTTCGTTGTTGAAAGGTTTGATGCAGGCCTTTCCTTTGCTCAAGATGACCTCATACCCCTTGTTCTCCAAGGTTGAAACTGAAACAAGATTTTTCTTTACGCCTAGGACATAAATGACATCTCTCAGGAAGAGAGGGTTTCCGGACTCCCTCTTGAACTTGACAGTACCCATGCCCTTGGCTAGGTACGTGCCATCATCTCCCATTTCTATATGAAACTGCATGTCCTTCTTAGTCAGTTGGCTGAAATAATCCTTGTTGCTGGTCATATGACAGAATGCTCTACTGTCAATATACCACACGCTACTAGCCGTTGAGCTCACTAAATAAGCTATGAGTGAGAACTCCCTCTCAAACTGAGAAATGAATTCATCTGCCTCTGCTGAAGCTGCCACTTGGTCCTTCTTGGACCCCTTATTCCTTTGTGGACACTTGGTTGTGTTGAAAATTCAATTGCAGGCATGAATTTCTAATGCAAGTTAATTACTTGTGAGGATTCTTATTCTTTTAGCCTTTATTCAATCTTCATCAAGCAATTATACTTCAACATTTCAATCATTCAAGTACAATAACAATAGTGCACAAGAGACAATACACAATTTTACGATGGGAAAACCCCTATGTTACCGGATCCGTCAGGCCCAGCGGTTGGATCCCCGGATCAGAGACGGATTCGGATCCGGATCCACGAAGATCCCCCCCGCCCAACATTTGTCTGTCTATAATATGGTTTGACGTCAGCACATATTTCCAAATTATATCTCAGCGCAGAATCTAGAAAGAAAATGTCAGTGGATGAATAACCCGATATTGGAAAAATCAGCCGTGCGGGAGTTCATTAATCTGTGTGTAATATGGTTTGACGTCAGCACATATTTTCAAATTATATCTCAGCGCAGAATTCCAGAAAGAAAATGTCAGCTGATGAATAACGCTATATTGGGAAAATCAGCCGTGGGAATAATTAACAAGGGAGTTCATTAATTTCAAGATTATAAACCTGCGGTTAACCATTGTATAAACTTTATTTTAAGATTATAAGATACGGATGTTGGGATATTCTAATTAAATTATATGTTTATTTTAAAAGTTTGATGACGTAAGTTCTATAAAGTAACTTCATTTAATTTAAATATAATAACTATTAAATTATATGTTTATTTTAAAAGTTTCATAAAGTAAGTTTATTTAATTTAAATATAATAACAAGTAATTATAATTTTTTTATTTTATACAAATTTAATTAATATTTATAAATAATATATTAATTCTGATACTATTTATCTAATATATCTAATATATATTTTTATAGGCACTCTATATAAAAATTATATATTTAAAAATTAATATATGTTTTTATTTTATTTTTATATAAATTTAATTTTAAAAACTATAAAATATTTTATATTGTTTGTACTTGCCGTATCTGGATCCTGGCTTTTCAAAAAACTGGCAGATCCGGATCCGAATCCGTATCCGAATCCTGGTAACTTAGGAAAACCCACAATGGGGGAAAACCCAGGAATCCTTTCCTTATAGAATCATAGTCAACGAGAGATATCCAATTCATAGACAAACTGATCAGTATGACAACCAATCGTCCAAGTGCGAAGGCAACCCTTCACCAAAACAATGAAATCTGCTACAAATCTGTCCACAGGATGCCACATGTTTGTCCACATGACTGCCCACTAGATGCCATATTTCTGCCCACAGTGCTGTCTATAAGATGCCACTTGTCTGTTGTCAATAAGGACGAAAGGAGCGCCTCATACCTTCGTTTTAGCCTTAGAGGCATTGTGCCTCAGATCTTTGATTTGTGCTCCAGACATCACATCTTTTACAGAGATAAAGTGCCTTAGATTCATACTAGCCTCAGAAATATTATGCCTCAGTTCTTCGCTTGGATTAGATGATTGATTGGCTCTTTGGAGGAGGACAAATAGGATATAATATATTATATACAGTCTTCTATCCATGCGAAGGGTGCCTTTCTCAGGCAGACTGACTTGACAGTTGAGGTTTGACCAAAAAGACACATAAAAGAATTAATTTTCTTTTCTTGCAAAGTTCATGAAAAACATGCCTTTCATAACTTTCTTTTCACTAGAAATAAAAAGCATGAAACCCATGTTTTCAATAAAATTCTTTTTGACCAACAATAAATTTACAAATGACAGAAATACATTAAGACGATTGATGCTAGTTACAATTTCAACAGGTTGTGTGGTGTCCGAACTGCAGGCACTGGAAGCACTTTATCTTGGACAAATCCTTTTTCTCTTTCTTCCCTTTGGGCCCCTCCTGCGCCCTTTTTGCCTTTAGCCTTGCCCCCTTTGCCAGCGAGGATAAAGTTCTCCTCTTCCTCATGCTTAACATGAGCTCCAAATCTGGCCTGCCTCTGAATCTCATCCTGAACACAGTCACGCCACAACCGCTCCCAGTCTGGAAGCTTGTCTTTGCCACTCACCGCATCTTGGAAGTTACCCACAATTTGTGAAGCCCTAACCTCACAAGGCTCACCAAATCTTCCTCTGGTACTGTATCCCCCACACCACCCAACTTGTCCTTCACCTAGGTGAATTTGGCGAGATAGGTAACTATGGGCTCGGACTTGCTCATCCGGAAGTTGCTTAACTTGTCCTTGAGCACGAGTTTTCTGGCATCACTTGTGCCTTGGTAAAGGTTCACGATCGCTGTCCACAGTTCCTTAGCAGTCTGCTTGCCGGAAAGATGTGGAACGATATGGTCTTCGACTCCCTCAAGAATGAGCTTTCTCGCTTTGGCATCATTCTTGTTGCGCTGAGCCAACTGCTGGGGTTCAGTTGGCGTGGCTTGTGGGTTCTCCACAAAATCCTTCACACCCTGCTCCTCAAGCACCACAGAAATTCTCTTGTTCCATGAGCAGAAATTTACTGCTCGCTCCAAACTGTGCTCTCGTCTCAAACCCTGGTACAGCATCTTGCTTATCGAACTTGTCCAGAAACCCTAGCGTGCTGGTTCACTGGTAAAAGCTGTGCTTTTACTCTTTACTGGAATGATCTGCACCTGTACCTGAACTGGCACCTCCTTAGTGCAAGCTGTTCCTGTACCTGAGGTCGAAACAACACAGTGCTGGTCTTCACTCAAAGACGTGGCTCTGATACCATGTTAGTTTTCAAAATCTCAGCTAAGTAATTTATGAATCTTAACCAGGCAAAGAATGAAAATCTGAACTTTAATTTTTAACCCACAGATATGTTGAGTTTTCTTACTTGCATGCAGCGGAAAACAAAAGGAATAGATGAAGACAAGCACACCATAAAAACAGTACACATTAGATTTACCCGGAAAACCCCAATCTGGGGAAACCTGCAATCTTGGTGTTTTATTTTATTCAGCTCGGCAAATCTTCAGAGAATGAATACAAACAGGAGAGAAAAACTCCCCTGAGCCTTTGCAAACCCTCTGCGGACTGGTCTGCGCACTTCAAGCAAATTCGGCCTCCCTTCTGCGCACTTTTGCGAGTTTGTATGGCCTGTATGACCTCTTCTGTGAACAGATTTCGGCCCCTTGGAAGAAGTTTGCGAATTGCTGAAGGTAATTTGAGCTGGAACTGCTCCTCTGCTCATGCAATTCGCTGATCTGAAAATCCCTAGCGCTGAGCTGAACCCTGCTCTCTCGCTGAGCTGAACACCAAGATGTCTAGTGCATAATGACCAAGTTCTGCGCCTTTTTGCCTCTTAGAATCCAACTTGGGCCCACCACTGACACGAATGGCTGAGATTAGACTTCCTTGGATGGCTGAGATCGATTTAATTTTTGACTATAGGAAAATTGAAATTTTTTTAAGTCAAAAACAAATAGAAAAAGGTAGACTGTGCCTTGGTCCCACTTGTGGGCCCCCCTGACAATTTTAGTGCACCTACTAAATATGGCAGAACCCTTCCTCTAGCTTCATTTAACACACAGGCATGGCCCTAGAATATCCCTTCTTTTTAAGGTATCAATTAATATGATATTTGTTGTGTTTACTTATGGTTGTATAAAGTTGTAGAATTTTGAGCTTTATCCATTTTCATTTCCTCTCTGTTAGGAATTGGGGTGATGTCATGGATTCTGTTCTTGTCTGGAATGATATTCTTTAAAGCTCATAGAAGCTGAATGGTTTTCTCACCCATTCAGCTCGTCAACTTTACACATTATCTTTATTTGTAACTTTTAGATGTTGTTCAGTGTGGTCAGCTTGTCCTGTTGAGATATCCTTGGTATTAAGGTCTATGAATATAAATTTTCACTCAGGTTTTCCTTTCAACATGCTTCCAAACCCTTTTTCTTGGTTAATTGGTTTCCTGTTATGGGTAACTAGGTTGTTTGCTGATTAATGTTTGTGTCTTCAACATAAAAGAATGGTTTCATAACCAAGGAGAAGAAAAGAAAGAACTTATCTTATTCACTAGCTGAGTCCCAAGGCAATTGACTGGGTGTAGGATTTTTTCTCTGAAACATAGGCAATCCTTTATGAATGCTGTCCTCTTGCTGCACTGACTGCTGCAAAGCAGACATGTTCAAGATCCCCAAGTCACTTTTCGCATTACCAAAATGTGCATCTTTGTGTCTCCTCAGAAAACACAGAATATTGGCTTGTAAGGGCTACAAACAGCCTTGCAAGGTAAGCCACTGTATGATGACTAGACAAGGCCAGGTTTAACATTAAGAAACCATCCTAAGTCATGGAAAGCAATGCTTGTCAAAGATTTCCTCTTAAAACACTCTAAAATATGCTGGGAAAGATGATATGCAACCTACGGGAAAAAAATCCAGAATTCCAATTCTCGAAAGGAAGCTTCTGAACAAATCAATAGATAGATTCTTGGAGACCATAATTTCCAAATTGCCGACTTTAAAGAATAGAGGACCCAATGATCCATTCCTCAATGCCATCCTTTTTGTCAAACACTCAGCATACATGTATTTATTTTTAATGGGTTTGCACACACATTTAGTAATCCAATTGATTTCAAACATCCATTTTTCTTATCTAACACTAACAGGATTTTCATAGCAATTTCTCATAATAAATAATAAAATTATATTCTTCAACATGAAGGAATATTTTCATAGCAGGGGACAAGTTTCCCAGTGTATTTCCCCACACATTTTGCAAAATAATTGATTTCAAACAACCATTTTACTTATCAACAACAATTGGATAGATTCAGACATGCAAAGTCTTTTCAAAAGTTCGATTATGAAATTCCACATATTGAAGGGGGGATTCCTACACTGGATCAATCTGTAGAATCTTCTTTTGAAGCACTCTCCCCCGCATGAAGCTCCAACCACTGATGACACTTTGAGTGATGTGATTGACAAAATTGGGAGACTAAATCTTGATTCAGCCCCATCTCAGTCAACTAAGCAGCTTGGGACATGTTAGAAAGGTCCTCCAAAATGGCTGACAAAGACACTTGAAAGTGTTCATCCTAATGAGGTTGGAAAGACAGGAACAAGAAGCTCAGACAGACAAAATGGAGGCGATGTAGACAATTTTGATTCACCGATTGATATGGATGTTTCTTATGATTGTGAACTGAATTTGTCTATAAATTTCGAACCAACTTCCTTCAAAGAAGTCGCTTCTCATGATGAATGGAAAGAAGCGATGTAGAAAAAATATGATGCTTTGATAACGAATGGCACCTATAAGTTGGTGGATCCTTCTTTGGGAAGCAAACCAATAGGCTGCAAGTGGGTCTTCAAGAACAAGTTTAAAGAAAATGGCTCACTTGACAAGCACAAAGCCAGGCTTGTGGCAAAAGGTTTTGCACATAAGGGATCGACTATGAGGAGACTTTTGCCCCCACAACAAATGGGCTACCATTCGAACTCTCTTTCATTGGGCATCTTAGAACGATTGGAAAGTCTATCAAATGGATGTAAAAATTACTTTTCTGAATGGAGATCTGAAAGAGAATGTTTTTATGCCCAACTAGAAGGATTTGTTGTGAAGGGTTAGGAACACAAAGTATGCAAGCTTGTAAAATCCTTGTATGGCCTCAAGCAAGAACCGCCAACCTCGTACGAGAAGTTAACTAAGCACTTTTGGAATTCAATTTCAAACATTATGATCTTGATGATGCAACTTTGTTTGTTAAGAAAGTCGCCAAAACAGTTGTATATCTTGTGGTGTATGTAAATGATCTTTTGATGACAGGGAACAATGAGAGCTACATTGCATCCATAAGAAGGAATTGAAGAGAGGTTTTGAAATGACAGATTTGGGCTATGTTCACTAACATCTTGGTATTGAAGTAACTCAACATCCGAAGTTTATATTCCTCTCTCAGAAGAAGTACATTGGAGATCTGTTGAACAGGTTTGGCATGGCTACTCCAATGGAATAGAACTTAAAGCTCACATCCATTGACTACTCCAATGGAATATAACTTAAAGCTCACATCCATTGAAGGAAAAGAATTTGAGGATGCAACAAAGTATAGACAACTCGTAGGAAGTCTCAATTACCTGACTACTACCAGACCAGACATTTCATTTGTTGTTGGAATCCTCTCCAGGTTTATGCAAAAGCCTTGTGAGGGTCATTGGTCTGCTGCAAAAAGAGTTCTAAAGTACTTGAAGGGAACTCAAGACTTTGGACTCAAGTATACACAGGTGGGTGACTTCAGCTTGATTGGATACTCTGATTCAGATTTTGACGGAGATAAAGAAACTAGGGTATCTATTTCAGGTTATGTTATGAGTCTGCGATCAAGAGTTGTCTCCTGGAGGTCACGCAAACAATCAGTTCCAACATATTCCACAACTGAAGCAAAATATGTGGCAACAACTAAAGTAACGAAGGAAATTGTTTGGCTCGGGAAAATTACCATGATGAAAAACATAATCGAAAGGAGGTTGGTGATGAACATATACTTTAGGTAAAGTAATTGAGCTGTAATGATCAACAAATAACATTCCTGGGATCATATTTATAAGATGGCACTGAATATAATCAGACATCTTGTAGATCACTTGCTTCTTTGGCAGCATGCCCTCCGTCCTTTAAGATCATTTGGCCGACCTTAATAGGGAGAGTAGGCCATAATTTCTTTTGCGTTTTGTGCAAAAGTCTGGTTACACCATTCAACGCTGTATGATTAGCAATTTCCCTGACTGCTAGTCTATCTGGAATATATCATGGCAGTACATGAGGTCCTACCTCACACCAATAAACAATGATATAAGAAAATTTCTCCTCAATGAACCAGTCTTCTATTTCGGACAAGGAAGATTGGAATTCTTTGCTTATCCTTGGTGGGCTCTTTCCAAACAAAACTTCATGAAATAAAGCAAAATATTATTACAAATGTCATAAAAATGGTCTTTATATCTGCTTTCCCATAAGATGGAACATAAATTCTGTATAGTTTCTTCATGATTTAGGGATAGTTCCATTCCATTAAAGGGAAAGGAATTGTTGCAATAAATATATCCATAAGATAGGCAGACATAAAAAATCCTTGGTTAATCCTTGGAGCGAAGGCTAGGGATAATTTGATTGCTTTTGATATATTTTGAGACATAATGTTTTCCTAGTTAAACCTCTTCAATTGCTTAAAAATACTATGAACTAGTGGAACCCATTCTTGTTTGCTGGGCTGAGGGTTCGACTCACCATATAGTCTAGAGAGCATTTTTATAAAAAATCTATGAGGCCTTTTGAAAAGAGTTGTTGGGTAATCCTTCCCAGTCTTGAGTTTGGAACCCTCAAGGTCATGGAGCCACTTCTTAACAAGTGGGGTGTAATCTTTATTCCTTTCACTAATGAAATTATTGTGAAAATGATTCAAACATTCTGTGTTCAACAGAATCTCAGGAGGACTCAACTTATAAATTGGATTTAGCATGTCAGGTCTCTAGGAAGCAATCACATTCCTATTATGATCGACAATAGAACAAGTCTGAAGATGGGCGCGGATAAAATCCAACTTATCATATCATAACAAGGAAACATCGTCGCCCTGGCTGCAACCGTATGCATTTCTATCTTTTTTTTTTGTTGGTTTATTTCTTTCGCTTTAAATTCCACAAAATTATCGGATCATTTGAATAATGAGTTCTCTTCAACTCACTGTTCTCAAAGAAGTCATAGATTTCTTCCCATGAGATACTGCCTTCATTTGGAGTTTTGTAAGTGGTATCTGATATAAATGATGAATTGAGGTTGCTTTCTTCAAATTCAGTCGGTTCCACTGATTTCATTTTCATTTCGATGTTTTGGATTGCAGTCATGGAAGCTTGTGTTTTTCCCTTCTTGCCCATATAACCTGTAAACAACAATGAAAGTATGGTAAGATGTAAAAATTTCATAAATTTGAAAGGTGAATTTAAATAAAGAAACAAACTAATACTAACTGGAAGAGCTTGGAATTATGAACAATTGATATTTCTTTGACAGAAAATCGAGAAAATTCACACAGAGAGCAAGGAATAACTTACAACGTAAAACTTAGATTACAACGCTGTAATGGGTTTTTGAAAAACTAAAAGGTTAAATTCTTGAGAAACTTACGGAGTTAATAACTTGCAATCACGGGAGATGAACGTCAAGTCTCAATAAATTCTGTAATAAATAACCAACTGCCTGTCATTTCAAGTGGCAAAGAACGTAGTCAGGAGCTTTGAAGGTCAAATTGTGTATAAATTTAACATTTAATTTGACGTCGAATAACCCGAATAATGACTCGTCAAAATGATTGGTTTTATTAAAAATGCAAAAAAGACAATGAAAGTATTAAATATAAAGTAGTATCGAATCATTTTGGAAGTCAAGGGATTTGGGAGTCGGGAGTCCGGAAAAACAAAAATCGACAAGTCGGGAGGTCAGAATAAGAGGGAGTCGGGATGACTTAAATTTTAACGCCCAGACCAAAATTTGACCTGAAAGTTTATCTTGACTAAAAAAAGAAAAGCTTGTATTACTTGGATCTTTTTTTTGAAAGGTTTCTTAATAAACATAAAATTTTTAAAAGGGGCCCTTTTTTCTTTCTTTAGAATTTTTAACAAAAAATGGGGTGGGGTGTTGTTGTAGACCTAACAACACTAGGGCCAAAAGGCCAAATTGGGAGCTACATTTGTAATTCCTCACATTAATTTAAGTACAAGAACCCCACAAAGAAATCTATAAATAAGAGAGAGAAGAATCATTTTATCATCATCAAATTGAATTGAATTGTTTTTGTTTTCTTTGAGCTTCAGACTTTGAGGGTTTCAAGACCCCTTCTTCTTGATTAATTTTGGTGAGCGTGATCCCACCCTAGCTAGTCACCATATTTTTTCTCTGTTCTATTGCATCAATGTATCTTGAAGCAATTCGGATTCTGGGCCAAGAAGCAGCTCTCTAGAGTTATTCGTCTAGTCAACATGTTCACTTTGAAAACAAGAAAGGTCCTTTGTCACTAGAACTTCAGTTAAGGAGAGTTTGGGTTGCAGTAGGGCCTCCTTGAGGCACCAAAGCCACACAAAGACCATTGAGGAACCTTTCTCAGTGTACAGTGGGTTGGTTGATGGTTGTAAGGTCTGTCCTGAAGCAATTAAGGCCACTTACAAGTTTGGTCTTCCTTCTCGAGGGAATTGGCATAGTTTCTAAGCTCAGCAATTTGGGTCTGTGCTAGCAGGGGTACATATGGGGTACTAAAACTCACTAAAGAAACCCTTCTGAGTCACTTGACGTCAATGAATTGGAATCTGAAGCACAACTTGTATGCTAGAGGTTGCAGAGGTCCCTTAGGGCACAGATTGGATGCTGGTCGCTTCCCTAAGGCCTGTTTGGAGACTATTTAAGGAAGTGGACCATCAAACCACTGACTTCTTTTTGAATTTTGTAGCTATGGTCGGTCTTCATAATTAATGTTTTAGCCCTTCAAAAATAGGTAACAATAAATATAAGACATGTTCTCCATGTCAGCTTCAAAAGAGAAAAAAATTGAATTTCTAAAATTTGAATTTTTGGCTCCAAATGTTAAGTCGGTCCTCCAAAAGATGAAGTTGGCCTGGTCCTTTTGACACACTGTTTTGGGTTCATCCATTCACTATATATACTCATTAGACTTCATCAATTACGAGGCAATTCAGATCACTTCTGTTCAAGCGAAGGAGAAGATAGATAAGGGCAGATCAAAGTGAAAGAGCAAGTTGAGTTTCTGGGCAGAACAAATCTGGGCAGACCATGTCTGAGTAGACCGAAATTCCCTGAGACAACAGCAGATTGATTTCTGAGTCAGGAGGCTGATATTTCAGGACGCTGAACTTGTCTTTGGTTGACGAGGTTTGACCAGTGTTTTAAAAATTGGCCGGTCTGAACCGGTAACCGGTCAAGCCGGCCAGTTAGCTAGCCCACCGGGTCAAACCAGCAGAAAAACCTGGTTTGACCCTCCATTTCACCAAAAACGTGGACAAACCGGTGCTAACCAACCGGTTTAGGACAAAACCGGTCGGTTTGTGGTTAAATCGGCTTGTTTTGTCCTAAACAAGCCGGTTTATTGCCAGGGCAACTATAAACCCCACATAATGCATTTTTGTGAGTTTTGAAGCTGTTTTGAGGGAAATTCAGGGTTGCTTTCCTCCAAAAATAGCCCCTCGAAGAAAAACATGTCTACCCTCTCATTTTCCTGACACATCTCAACACTAAGCAAGTTGAGTTTCTGGGCAGAACAAATCTGGGCAGAACAAATCTGGGCAGACCATGTCTGAGTAGACCGAAATTCCCTGAGACAGCAGCAGATTGATTTCTGAGTCAGGAGGTTGATATTTCAGGACGTTGAACTTGTCTTTGGTTGACCAGGTTTGACCAGTGTTTTAAAAATCGGCCGGTTTTGAACCGGTAACCGGTCAAGCCGGCCAGTTAGCTAGCCCACCGGGTCAAACCAGCAGAAAAACTTGGTTTGACCCTCCATTTCACCAAAAACGTGGACAAAACGGTGCTAACCAACCGGTTTAGGACAAAACCGGCCGGTTTGTGGTTAAATCGGCTTGTTTTGTCCTAAACAAGCCGGTTTATTGCCAGGGCAACTATAAACCCCACATAATGCATTTTTGTGAGTTTTGAAGTTGTTTTGAGGGAAATTCAGGGTTGCTTTCCTCCAAAAATAGCCCCTCTAAGAAAAACATGTCTACCCTCTCATTTTCCTGACACATCTCAACACTAACAATGTTGGCAATTAATGGTAATGTTAAATTCTTAAAGTAAAATGATGGAATCATTTTATTTAAATTTTTAACATTACCATGAAATGACTCAGGATGTTTGAGAGTGGTTTCGACCTCATTAGACTTCATATGGAGAAACTAGAATTTTAGATTTCACTTAAAATTCAGCAGACTTGATGGTTTTCAGGGTTTCATGGTTTGGGGGTTTGCAATGTTTCCATTTGATTTTATCGTGTGTGAGGGTATGGATTGGCATTTGATCAAGAGCATGAAGCCCTTTAAGAATTTTGATCGTGGTGGCATTGATTGTTGAGCTGTGTTGATGTTGGTGGTATTGATTGTTGAACTCCTCCACCATGGCCTTAACAAGAATGCACCCTTCACTCAAAGGAAAACAACTGGTTAGGCATGCTAATCTTTTTCTACCGCATTATAAGGTTGAGGAGATGAACCCTTCAATCAAACCAAAGCACTGGTTAGGCATGTTAAACCTTTTCAATTTCTATAATGTTATAAGCTTGAGCAATCCAAGTCTGAAGACTTTGAGCTAGATGATGTTTATGTATCTCTTGTTGATGATGTTTATGTATTTCTAGTAGTGTTGAATCAATGATGAATTTCATGAGTGACCGTGTTGATCAGTGATTTGTAGTTTTGATGTCTATTTTTGCTACTACTACTAAAGTTGTAGAGGAGTTTTAGGAGTCTGCAAACTCGGAGCCATATTATTTATGTAGCTCATGTTGATGATCTCTTGTCTAGTAGTGGTGATGAGTTTGATCATCATGAGTAGTGATCATGTTCTTGATCACTGATATGTAGACTTGTAGTAGTTCAGTGACCCCATAGCTTAGAGCATTGTTTTCGGACTCTAGAGGCCATTTAGAGCCTCATTGATTATGTATTTTGTTGCGGATATGTATTGCACTCGATGCCATTTTGATATATTCACCTTTACATGGTATATAGATGACCAAGCGTTGCATATTTTGTTTCTGTTGGCTTGGAATCATGGTTTTAAATCTTAAAAATAGTTTTTTTCATTAAAGATTAATTATTTAATGTATTTTTTTTAAACCGGTTCGTTTAGACCTGACCAGTCCTGGTTCGACCGGTTCCGGTTCAAAACCTGGTTCATTAGGTGGACCGGTCCGGTCACCGGTTCCGGTTTTTAAAACATTGGGTTTGACCTGGGTATATTTGTGGTCAGTTTGACTTTGTTTTTGGCTGGAAGTTCAGATTGTATCTCTTGTTTAATTGAATGATTTCTCTAAGAAAAGGTTTCTGGGCTTTCCCCCGTGTGCCTTTTTTGGCTCTCTTTATGATCCTAATGTCATAAATGTTTCTACTGTTTATATCTTCTGTATAATTGCTTAATGATGAATGAGAATATGAAAAGGATTAAATCATTAGAAATAATTAGCATTTTAGAAGATCTATAAAAAATCAACACTTTTGAAGTAGCGGCACTCACCCTAGGACTGGAGGACTGGGATTATCTTCGGCTATCCACTGTTTTCACCTTACACACAGCTGATACAGAAAGAGGTTACTTATCCATGGGTGGAGACTTGGACAAGTGGAAGCAGGCTGGATAAGCAGTTGTTAGACAGTGAAGTTGTTAATTTAGTAACCACAGACTTGAATAGACTAGTGTAGATTACAGTTGGTTGTTGGTCTATTAATCTTGTCAGTACAATTTGAATTTCACTGGCGGATTATTGGTTCATGGGGAAATCAGCCCTATATGCAGTGTGATTTTGTTGAACAATCATATTGCTGTTGAAAGTCTTTATTTTCGTGTATTGAATAGAAGAATACCTACTGTTGTATGAATGTGCAGTGCTGTTGTATAATCTTTCCTGATTTATTGAAGACCGTAGTAAAAAATTAAGCCCCAAGGGCAAAAAAATTACCCAGGGACATTACAGTCATGAGACATAGGTCAACCCTTTGGACCCCCCTTACGTTTCCCATCTGGTGGACTCATAGTGGCCTAGGTGTTCTCCCTCAGTTAACCATGCCTAGAATGTTATTTTAATTATTGAAAATATATGCTTAGCAGTCACTAGTACAGCCCCGACCTTCAGCTCTGCAATAGGAATTCATACAAGACATTTCCATCTATTACACATGGGGTCATTCATAGCTGGATTCCTGGCAATATATCCATGTATACATAATTTTGTCCAACACATCGAAAGCTTCAAAACTGTGATATTACAATTAGTGTGTACTAGTATAATACATTGCTTAATTCTCTGGTAGGCTCAATGAGAGTAGGTAGTACATTATGGTTATGGGTAAGCTTTAAAGCTATACTGTTGATTTGTGTACCCAAAATTGTGGGCACGAAACTAAGTGAAGAAAATATTTTTTTAATCATCAAAATCAAGAGGGGCACCCTTGAAGGGCTAAGGGGTACCTGGGCAACCTAAGGGTTTGATGATGTATCTTGATCAAATGAAAGAAATTAATTTCCTAATGTTAGTTGGGGTTTAATGAAGATATTCAAGTTGGCTTGGGCTTCGGAGGTGACCCTTGGGGGTTAAAGCCACCTCCATGGAAAACTATAAGAAGGAGAGAGGCATGTTCATTTGATTATCCATCCAAGAGAAATTCAGTCAAGAGGAAGTACAAATCTGAGGCAGCCGTAGACCCTAGGAGCCTAATCCGAGTTGGAGAGAAGCACATGTTTTGGTATCTTTTCTTGTGATCAGTCGAGGACATGAAGGGCGATTGCTGGCAGAGTTTTTCTGTGATTCTGGGCATGTGTTTGGGGCACAAATTCTTCGTGATTCTGGCCGCAGGTATTCTGTGTCTTTAAGGAGTCCAAGCCCCTGTTCATGTGCAGGTCTGTGATCATATGACCTGTGGTAGACGTGTAATAGAAGGCTGAGATTCCTTGGAGTATAGCGCACAGGTTTAGAAGGCTAAATGTGAGATTTGTGTGTTCGTTTGAGGTCTATACTGGCCGAATTACGGCAGACCTGTGGATGGTACAGGTGCCCTAACAGAGAGCCGAAAACCTTAGAGTTTATGCCCAGAACCATGATCTTAAGGAGGTGTAGCAGCCATCTGAAAAAGGTATGTTGATTTGTTTCTTCATGTTGATTGATTGCTAGGTGATGGAGAGCTGTTCCAAGGTTTTTTGGGACAGGAGTTTGATGCCGTAGTTTAGGGCTGCTTTGGTACATAGACAGTCAACCTAATTCACCCCTAAAGTCTGCAGTGATGTTGGAGGAGCGAAATCAGTGCTAGAGGGCAGCTTTGTTGAAGACCCTACGAGTTGGCTATCTTGGAGTAGGAGAGGATCTAGAGGGCAAATCGGTGAGCCTATGTTCAGTCATTCTAGAGTCTGCTAGAAGATTGATAGTGGCAGATTGGATGGCTGGAGATGCAAGCTATCTGAAGTTGCATTCATCAGCAGAAGAGGAGGCGAAGGAACTGCCAGACGTGTTCAAGTTATGTGGACTGAAAGGGTTGTGGAGTGCTACATCGGCAACTCAAGTGTACTTTGTTCAGGGAAAGATTGGTGATCAGGGTTGTATGTAAGGGCCATGATCCCTGGTTCGGGAGCCCTACATTTGTTGTATTAAGATTTGTAATATAACAAGTTTTGGGTTAAAAATTGTCTTGTGCATGACATTGTTTCACTGCTATATGTTACTCCGCTGTGCTAAGTGCTTGTGTTGTGGCATTTGAGTGTGTTTGTGATCGTGATCTTAGACTCAAACCTGATTCTTAAGTGTCGTGGAAAATCAACATATACTGGGTGTTGAGATACTTTCTTCATTTTTTATTATTTTTTTCTTTTCTTGATATTCTGGGTTTCTATGTGGTTCTCGGAGATTGGTGACTGCTACGTCCAGGGAATATTTGCACCAGGCATATTTACCTGAGAGGATCACTTCCTGCTGGCTCAACCATGAAGCCTAAACCCAAGAGTGTCGAGAGAATTGAATCCATCACCTCAATAGCAGAGTTGCTTTAATGAGAGGGACTGTACCAACTGAGCTAACACTCCAGTAATAACATTATTATATTTTTAATAAAATTATTTAAATAGTAGTATTATTAATATTAATTTAAAAAAATCATTAGTATTTGTGATACTCTTTTGTCAAGGTAGCAGTTTATTCAAGTGGTCAGCATGGAATTTTTCTGGTTGCTGGGCAGATCATCATAGATAAACATGTGACTATTGTAGAATACTTGTTTTCAATTGGTCTTGGTTTTGATTAATCCACGCTTTATTGTTATGATTTTAACATGTTTCAATATGATACCTGGTAATGGGAAAACCTTGTATCTTTTCTGTAGAGTATGTGCAAACATAGATTTCAAGTCTAACATGGCTGCATATGTCAATGCTTGTATGAAGATTAAATTTACCAACCAAAAATATTATCATTATTTGTTACATATGCACAAAAACACATACCAATTTACTGATGTTATCTCGATTTCTTATTTTCCACACAGTTATTAGTGATGCGATGTTTACACTTTCCATTATTATAAAGATTGCTATTTAGTATTTGTCATCCTAAGATTCCCAGCATGTATTACAACTCAATTTATAGATTCTTCTAGGTTTCACTAATTATGATTTAGTAATTTACTGTCGATATGATACATGAAACTTATCATTTATATATTTCTTCTTACTGTATGCTGTTTGGGAATATTTATGAACCTCACTTTGCTGTCACGAGTTCATTGGTGAGTTCTTTTCCTAGTAAAAAAAATCACAGTTATTTTTTTTTTCAATTGCTTTTTCTGTCATTGAAATCTGGATTATAATTTCAGAGTAACTTTTTTGATTTGTCTCAGTTTGTTGCATCTGTCAATGCTTGTCTGAAGTTAGGACATCAACTGAAAGATGTTATCATGCTTTTTAAGAAAAAATATCATTATTCGTTAGACATGCACAAAAACACATTCTGGTTTACTGATTTTATCTGGTTTTTATTTCTTCCATATAGTTATCTGTGATTAGTTTTTGACCTTCTCATTAATTGTAAATGTTGTTAATTTTTGACCTATGTTTCGAAGAAAAGTTGGAACTCACAGTATATAGATTCATCTTGGTTTTGCTAATATCAATTTACTTTGACAATAGATGTGATACAGAAATCCTATCAGTCAAATATTTCTTGTTCATTATATAATTTAATTTGTCTGGTAAATTATAGTCTATGTTGTATGGGCATATTTATGAATTTTACTTAGCTATTATGAATTCATTGGCTACATCTTTTCCTATAAAAAAACTTTCACATACTATTTTTTGTATTGCATCTGTCATTAAGCACCAGATTATAATTTCAGCATAATTTCCTAAATTTTTGTCAGATGGGAGAAGTTTGGCAACTGCATCTGCTGAATTGAAAGTTTTTGATTTGTTAGACAGAAAGAAATTGCAGAAGTTTACAGGGCATCCGGTAAGTGTTCGCATAGAATTTATTGTTTAGTGTCCAAATTATATTGCTTGGACACCCATTATGATAGACACCCATTTGTTTCTGTTTTTAAGGCCTTTTTTGCCAAATATTCGCTTATGGTAAGTGAGTTCATATTCTTATACTGTGTAGTAGTTATTGGTACATGTCACATTTGTTGAATTTCCTTGCACACAATTTCATTTTTGTGTATGGCTTTTTGTTCTGTAATGTAGAATTCTGTGAGGGCTATGCTGTTTACAGAAAATGGGAAGTATATAATCTCTTCTGCTGCTGGTGAGAGGCACGTTACTATGTGGAAATGTGATGGTAGCAATGGGAATGGGGCTGCTGCTTGTGTTCTTTCAATGGAACAACCGGCTGTGGCTTTGGACTGCAAGACTTTTGGTGAGGACGGTGAGGGCCTAAGTGTTCTTGCTGTCTCAGAGATAGGAGTTGCTTATATATGGCGTGGACAGAGTGTGCAAGAGTTGGGCTTGGTAAAACCTTCTAAAGTTATGGTATCTTCAGAGGAAGTGGAAACTCAGGGTACAAAGCCTAGGCGGAATAGTAAGCTTTGCATTTTCGCAGCAAGGCTACAAGAGGTAATAAGTGAAGATTCTGTGATGGTTTTAGTTGCATATGGTAATTCAGCAAAACCTATATTTGAGAGACTTAAGCTGGAGAAGCAAGACAGGGATATTATTCTGAGTGCTTCTCAAAATGGAGCGCTATTGTCCTCCAGGCATTCCAAGAGCTCTGTTAAGAGTAATCGACAAGGGAATGAAGGTAATCAATACTGAAAATTTTATGTTGGAATCATAAAGACTCAGTGACAATTATAGCATTCTGTATTGTTTGGATTACATGGAAACCGGGTTAGGCCACCACTATATTTGTCAAATTAAAACTTGAAAAGCATCCATCATAATCCTATGTGTTTTGTTGAATCATAAATCTGCATGTGCTGAAGTTTTGAATGTGCATACTAGTCATTTAGTGAAATTGTTTTCCATAATTTCAGTGGCACCATTCCGGAACCATGTATATTTTAGATATTATCACTTTCATCTTCTACATTTTTGAACTATTAAATATCATGTCAGGTCGTGTGAGTGTTATGTGAACATTTCTTTCTGGTATTTGTTACAACTTAGTCACGGTGCTTGGTTTCTTATACCTTTTATAATTTAATGCATTTCAGTCACAGCACTAGGTCCTGAAAATGCAGAGGATGCCATCCTTCCAATACCAAGGCTAGAGATTCCTGGAAGTGAAATACACAAGAAAAAACATGAAAAAAAGCGCAGGGCAAGTTGTGACCTTGAGGAAAGGGCAAATGGTGCTGGTGTTGATCCGATGGGCATAGATGGTAAGCTTAGTTATGATTTGTTTTTCATTTTTTTGGAATGGAATATGCTCTTGACCTGAGCACAATCATGGGATAAACTTTTGGCCTCCCCCTGCACAATTTACTTGTTGGATTGTATATATGTAAGGTTTAGTTAGCCTGAAGAATTGTGAAGGATAAGTGTGCATGTGGATTTTGTAAAATGTATCTTTGGCTCATTTATGTAACTGTAGTAAATTTTCCTGTTCTTGTGATTTTCCATATCCATCCTTTCAAAAGGGGCAGGTATTTCAGATACTTATCAATTGGCATTGTTTTATCTTTCCTGGAGTTATTGGTGTTAAGAACAGTTCTTGTGATCAGTTTTTTCTTTTTTCATTTGTTTGTTCTTTAAATTTTTTGCATAGAAAAAGTTGACATTTCTCTTCAAGTAGAACGAAAATTACAGTTTTTGCGTTGAAAGCACTTACAAAGCGAAATCAGAGGATAAGGGCTTCGAGAACCTCCTATCAAATCACCAGTTCTATAGATATGAAAAAGAGACCAGCTGAATTTTTTTTTACATATTTTCAGATTTATCATTGCTGCATATCAGAAAAGCCCAACTATTAAGATTAACTCATTCAAAGAGTAGTAAAAAAACACTCCAAGTTCTGCAATTACATCCATAAATGCCGACTTGGCAGAAATGCCTAATGCTATTTGCGAGTACAGAAAAAGCACGGAAATCAAACTTTGCCCTTTATATTCTTCAGGATTACCAGATACAGACTAACTAAGCTTTGGGATCGAGCGTAATAGTCTTCAGGAATGGTGATAATGCCATATCTGCTTTCTTCATGTATTGTCCTGTCTTCTGCTGCTTGATGCCACTTTTTAATAGCCTGTTAGCTTGCATATTTTGTTCCCTGTACACATGAAAAAAAATAATTGATTCAAATTTCCTTGCAATTCCTTCAGTTGATCGCCTAGAGTTTTAAGATGAATTTACATTCTTCTCCAGATCAGTTGTATAAAGCAGTCTCAATGCCATGAGTTCAGCATTATTCGATCCATTTCCCATGGGTGCCATTACTTCGAATAAATGGGAATTATACAGAAATAAAACACCAGTACTGCACTTTCCCTTGGGCCTTTGACTAAAGCCATAAAAATTCCTCAGGTCTGATTTTTGTTGATTTCAACTCTGATTTTTTGATTCTTATTGCCTTGCATTTTTCTGGATAACTGGAATTTAAAATTGTAGGCTGAACTTTAATTTGATGGGCCAACAGAAAGAACGGGGTCTCCTTATCCTCAAAAAGCACTTTATTGTTGGCTAGGCACACTCCCCAGCAGGTCAGAAATGGAAGAGCTCTCTACTCTTTAAACACCTTCCTTCCCCACCAACGTTTTAGACATTGTTCCACTGAATCTACACCCATTCCTCAGAGACCTTTGAACTGCTCAACTTCTGACAGCAATGGCATGGCATAAGAGTAGTGAACCAGTAGATAGACAATCTCTCCATTACTTTTCTTGCAGAGAAAACATAAACCAGGACCCCCCTTTACTATTTTCTGTAGATTCTCCAGGGTTAACTTTGGCTTTTAATGCTAGCCACATAAATATCCTTGTTTTCTTTGAAGCCTTGACCTTTTGTATCTTTGTCCACCAGATTTGATCGTCTGAGTCTGAAGAAACACGTGCTTGGTAGTCCATTTTGTGTGAATAAAATCAGGAAGCTTTTGTTTTTTGGAGTACATTACCAGAATCAGGGTCATCATACACACACATGAATTTTTTTTAAGCCTCTACATCAAAGTTTGATACCTCCGCATCTTACCCTTCCGGACCCTAAAGAATCTGCCATCTTCTGACTCTGCTGCCACATACGGGTGAATTCTTGAGCAACAACCTGATTAAGAGTGAATATACCTTAGGCCTGCAGTAATTTTATCTTTGTCCTTGGCAATCTCATATCATTTGTGTAACCCACCTATATATCTATTGAGCTATTCTGACCTTCATTTGTTCCTCATGACCTATTTTATATGATAACCACTTTCATAAATGAGAAAGATTGCACCAAATCTTTCCAATGAGTAGACACATTATGGATATCCTTCGATTCCTAATCCAACCTATAATAGTACTAGGGCTAATATATTTTTGCACAATAATTTCTTTCCATTGACCCCCCTGAGTTTTGAACTGTCATTAACTCTTTGCTGCCAAAGTTTTTCCAAACAATTGTATAGTCTGCTGTTGATTTGTGGTAGCATCGGATGTGCTCTATCTACAAAATTTGGTGGAGAGGTTGGGGCACATGAGATCTCCAATACCCAGAAAGGGTTTGGGCAGATTCTAAACCGTTAACTTAGGGAAATTAAAATATTAATGTGGATTAATATAAAACTGTGTTAGAATGGTCCAAAAGACATGGATCAAGCCAGATCTAATCTTAGCCATTGATTAGAGACTTAATCTCGGCGGTTGATATGTTAACGGAAAAATTATAAGAGGGGGCTTGAGGGTCACTTGGAGAATACACCAGAGTGATAAGTCATTCTATTCTCTAGAGTGGGGTTTGCTAAGAGAGATAGAATCAGTGATCGGAGTTGCAACTGAGGGGCATTGAGTACAGAGAGATAGAGAGACAAAGATGGTGTCGGGAGAGCAGCGCAGTAGCCAGGGAGAGTGACGTAGTAGCAGCTAGAGCTCACGCAAGGCCACACAAAGCTTCAGAGAGGCTAGCGTCGTTGACACAGAGAGCCAGAAGTTTGACACAAGGCTTCCTAAGGCTGACGCAGACCCATCCGGGGTGATGCAGGGCCAATGTTGGGCAGAGAGGGGCTGACGCAGTCCAGAAAGGTAGACGCTGGTGTTTCTGGGGTAGATTGGAGCTGAGGAGCTGCCGGAAGGATTATCCGGGGTTTCAGCCAGGAGATTTGTCTCAAACTGAGAGGTATTACTGACAGGGAAATTCTTTGTTGGGTAGGCCAGTTTCGGCACCCTGATTATACTCTGATATTGCTTAATAAGAAAACCCTTAGATAGCTGCACCAGTTTTCCCATATTGGGTTCTTCCGGGAACATTGGTCCATAAATAACGGTGTCATTTGGTGTGATTGTTTCTGTTTCCTTCAGTTGTTGATCTATAATATGTTGAGCATGCACTAGTGGTTATTTTTAGTATTTACCTAAGTCACCTGACACGGGGATTCGGGACACGTAGGATTCGAGATTCGTGGTGTCGGATTCGGACACGCTGACCCCCCGGAACAGGACACGTTATATATTATTTTATTAATATATATATATATATATATATTTATTTATTTATTTAAAAAATATACATATATATTAAAAATTAGATATTATCATATTTCTTACACAAATTTTAATTAATGATACAAATTTATTGATTTCAAACATAGATCTTCATCTATAGCTATTAGCATGCATAGTACATACAAAATTCAAATAAATGTCAGTGGTACTGGTCACATAAATGATAAATCTATTAAAAATTTAAATCATGATTCATAATTCATAACTGAAAGACAACTTACAACTACAAGATAGTAAGATAAACACACTGACAACTGTAGTTTTCTCATTAAGTCATCAAATCAAAATGTGTTACATAGGTAGTGTTGGTGCAATGCCAATGACAAATAGAAATAGAAAATATAAAACAAGTACAAGTATACACGCCTCAAGGCATCAATCAGCATGAGAATCAGCATCACTATACCCATCATCATGGTCCCCACTGCTCTCCTCTACATCCTCCCGCTGTATCCATAGTCGCCTCTGCATCTGCTGGTATGGAGGTTGACCCCTCTAAGTCATCAAATCTAACAGGCTCTAGCACTTGAGATCCATGTTGGCCAATGCGAACTCAACAGTGGTGTCCAGACCCATATCATTAGGAACACTGTTACTTGGGAGCGGGAGCGAAAGCGGGGAGCGGGAGCGACATATTCAAAAGCTCTTGGTTTGGTGCTCTTGATTAAATACGAGTTCCATACCCTAATACATGACAAAATTCAATGGAAACATTGCAATCCCCCAATCCTAAAATCCTGAAAAACTGATAAGTCTGCTGGATTTTGAATGAAATCTAAAATTCTACTTTCTCCATATGAAATCCAAAGAGGCCGGAACCACTCTCAAACATCCTGAGTCATTTCATGGTAATGTTAAAAATTTAAGTAAAAAACTTCTCCTTAATCTTCATTTTCATCCTTTTACTTTAAGAATTTAACATTACCATGAATAGCATATCAATACTAGGGCCTAGACTTGATCATGAAGCTGCCAAAATGCTTTACTCCTTGCTCCAACAGCACAAATCACTTGCCAAATGACAATTTTAGTGAGCAAACACGCCCTTTTCATTCCCGTGCTGAGCTTAGCGAGTCTTGGAAACCAGACACGTGTTCTAAAATCGCGACACGCTTTTGAAAATCGCGACACGCCCTTGGACACGACGTGTCCTGTGATTTGGACACGAATCCGGACCGAATCGTGTCGGATTTGCCGGATTCGGGATTCGCAGGGGGTTTAGGACGAATCCGGTGACTTAGGTATTTACATTGTAAATAACTTGTTAAGTAACAGAACAAGTAGGTAGGAATAAATTAGATAAAGTGCATGGAGGGTTTCTAACTAAGTAAACTTAGAAACTTCAACATAGTATCAGAGGGTGATTGTAGATCACAGGAGGACTGAGGACATTAGCGGAGCGGAGCAATAACAGTAGAAAACAACTGTCCTGAGGTGACAAAAGTTGTTTCTAGCAGAGCAGTGACAAGGGAAGGGTGACGTAGTGCCTGTGTCATCAAGGGTGAGCCAGGAAGAGGCAGCGTAGAGGCTAAGGAAGGCAAAGGGAGCCTCACGCAGAGCCACACAAAAGCTAGGAGGGCTGACGCAGTTGGCTGAGGAGGCCGGGTTGTTGGTGTTGGGATTGCGCAGAGCCTAGGAGCTCTCACCTTCAGGTTGCTGGGGTTTAGAACGCTGTGGGAATATTGCAGAGTGGAGCTGGTGAGGTACTGTAGTCAGAACAATACCTGACAGAGCAAGGCCAAGAGGAGGGAGTTGCTACCGAGGGTTTCTAGCTAAGAAACCTAGATCAGTGGTGTAGTTGCATAGACGATCAAAATAGGGGGCATCTCGACATTGGTAGGAGGATTACCAAGAGGGAAATCAAGACTCAGAGGGAGTCAGTTCGAGAACTTCCAGGAGGGAAGTAGAAGAGCATCATGGCACTACGTGGAGTAAGACACCAGGATAGACTGGACAAAGCGTCGAACTTCGAAGTCTGGAAGGCCAGAATCTTATCCGTACTTGACAGAAATTGTGTCTAGAACTTCCCCTTAAAGGTTATAGCTATCCCAGTCGACCCAATGATAATGACAAGTACGAGGAGGCATTGGCGAGGGCGAAGAGCATCATCCGTGACGGGGTCAAGGACCATGTAGCACCACACATTGCCCAGAAGGAAACGACGTATGAGATGTGGGAGGCCCTCAAGAAATTGTACCAACATACTTATGTGCAGAGAAGAATGTCACTAGAGAATCAGTTGAGGTTGTATCAAATGAAGAAGGGAGAACCGATTGACACCTTCCTTGGAGGACTGAACGAGATTCGAGATTAGTTGACTGCTATAGAAGCCACGCCGGATCAGGAATTGATGGTGAGGACGACCCAAAATGCAGTCTAAAAATACTGGGAGGTATTTGTCTAGAGTATACTGGACAGAGGGACACTTCCACCTTGGGATGAGATGTGGTTTGCTCTTCGCCAAGAAGAGATCAGACGGCAATCGAAGACCGACAGCAACAGCAAGGGGATCAAAGTCAAGCAGGAGGAGGAAGATGTTGCCCTAGCATCTGAGGGAAAGCAGGAGAAGCGGAAGAAGGATCTCTCCAAGATGAAGTGCTTCCACTGTGGGGAGGTGGGTCATTATGCGACCCAGTGTCCAAGGAAGAAGAGTAAGGGAGAGTCTTTCGAGACTAAGGCAACGCTAGGAAGGGCACAGAAGGAAGTTTTGATAGACGATGACTGTGCCATGAGTGCACACGCACCACTTGAGCGGAAGTGCGGAGACATCGAGCTGTAGTCAGGTAGACTATAGGCGATGAGGGGCAGGATCCTCGAGGTACCTAGCCTCTTGGATTAGACCTTGTTACGGGAGCCCGAAGAGGAGTAGCAGGACTGGTTGGGTCGGGTAGAGATGCATGTGGATGGAGTGACAGAGAGAGAGATATAGTGTAGGAGTCTCGAGACAACGCGAGGCTAGCAGGCTGCAACAGTGCGAGAGGCACAGGAGTGTTGCACTAGTGCAAGATGGCACAGAGAGGTGTGTAACAGTGCGAGATGCAGGGAGTTGTGGCAGCAGCACAGAGGTCAGAGAGGGAGAACTTGCCAGCGACAGAGGGAGCTTCAGCATCAGGAGGGTCTCTAGCCCAACAGGGAGGTCAGAGTTGGGAGATCAGTTACTTACTTCTTAGTAACTGAGTTGCAGTGCAGTAGTGGGCAACACGATGCAACATTATGAGAGGAGTTGCAGTGCGGATGCAGTGTTGGGAGAAAGGACCAGAAGTAGCACAGATGCAGAGGGAGATGTCGTACATATGCAATAGTGGCAGTGGCAAAACCATGGGAGTACAGGATATAACAGTGCAGAGGATGGTGGGCAATAGGCCTAGCATCAGCATAAGGACCGATGCCGGATGATCAGAGTAATGCTCAGTGAGGAGTATTGCTAGAACACAATCCTCGCTAAGAGGGAGTGTTGATTTGTGGTAGCATTGGATGTGCTCTAGCCACAAAATTTGGTGGGGAGGTTGGGGCAAATGAGATCCCCAATATCCAGAAACAGTTTGGGCAGATTTTAAACAGTTCAGTAGATATTAAAATAATTAATATTTTTAATGGAGTCCCTAAGTCTAAACTTAGGGAAATTAAAATATTAATGTGGATTAATATAAAAATGTGTTAGAATGGTCCAAAATACATGGATCAAGCCAGATCTAATCTTAGCCGTTGATTAGGGACTTAATCTCGACTGTTGATATGTCAGTGAGAAACGTATAAGAAGGGGTTTGAGGGTCACTTGGAGAATACACCAGAGTGATCAGTCATTCTATTCTCTAAAGCGGGGTTTGCTAAGGGAGATAGAATCAGTGATCGGAGTTGCAGCTGAGGGGCATTGAGTACAGAGAGACAGAGATAGTGTCGGGAGAGCAGCGCAGTAGCCGGGGAGAGTGACGTAGAAGCAGGCATAGCTCACATAGGGCCATGCAGAGGTCGCCGGGAGTTGCGCAGAGCTTCAAAGAGGCCAACGTTGCTGACGCAGAGGGCCAGAAGCCAGGCGTAGACCCATCCGGGGTGACGCAGGGCCAGTGCTAGGCAGAGGGGCTGATGCAGTCTAGAAAGGCAGACGCTGAGGTTTCTGGGGCAGATTGGAGCTGAGGAGCTGCCGGAAGGATTATCCGGGGTTTCAACCAGGAGATTTGTCTCAAACTGAGAGGTATTACTGCCAAGGAAATTCTTTGTTGAGTAGGCTAGTTTTGGCACCCATATTGTACTCTGATATTGCTTAATAAGAAAACCCTCAGATAACTGCATCGGTTTTCCCACATTGGGTTTTTTCTCGGACATTGGTCCAAAAATAACGGTGTCATTTCGTGTGATTGTTTCTGTTTCCTTAAGTTGTTGATCTGTAATATGTTGAGCATGCACTAGTGTTTATTTTCATTATTTACATTGTAAATAACTTGTTAAGTAACGGAACAAGTAGGTAGGAATAAATCATTAAAAGTGCATGGAGGGTTTCTAACTAAGTAAACTTAGAAGCTTCAACATTTGCAGCTCCCCCACTCTCTTTTCATTTTTGGCTGTGCAATAACCTTCCATTTATCATGTGGAACCATTCATTCTGCATTTTTCTAGACCACAGAAACCTAGAAACCTTTCTCCTTGTGTTCTCTAGTACCCCCTTTGGGGCATATGCTAAAGTATGCCAGAAAACTGGAATGGCCTCTTTAGCGGATTTGTCTGGCGTCAATCAACCACCACTGGATAATAACCTGTTACATCAAATATTTATTCTAGCCTCAGTTTTTTCACCAAATATTGATGATTTGTTATACCACACCCATTAGGTTTTTAATGGATATCCTGGCTATTTGAAACCATCAGTAAATCAATATCTTTGAAGCAAAAAATTTGTAGAAACTTTCTGATTCATCACTCATAAAATAAAAGAAACTGCAGATTTCACAGTGTGTTTACTTGTTAATTTTTGGTATGTTCTATACTTGAACTTTGAAGCAATTTATTTCAATATTCATAGTTAGCTTAATGTCTTTTCCAGATTAGCAATCACATCAGCATTAAAGTAAATTGCAGATAGAACATAAATATATATCGCAGAAGACAAGCGAAGACACGAGGACACAAGATGTGGCACTAGCCAGGGACAAACTCCAATGTGGGGAAACCCTTGATCAATTCTTCTTATATGTTATTCGGTAGTTCAACGAAGAGAGAGAGAGAGAGAGAGAGAGAGAGAGAGAGAGAGAGAGTAGATATACAACAGAAGTCAACACTTTCACTTATCTAAATAGGAGCATAGATCATCTCTAAGAAGATGATACATGAGGTAGCTGAACTCAGTTGAAGACATGCTGCTTCAACTGATTCTCCAAGGTGACTCCTTCACCTATCATTGTGCTGCATCTCAACATCATGCTGCACCTCACCGTACTGCACCATGATGCACCCATCATCACTATGCTGGACCTCATGACCATCTTGCACACATCATACATCTGCACCTTATGTTGCCATTGCTGTCCCATGTGCCATTATTGCACCATGCTACCACAGTTGTTCCATGTGCCATTGGTGCTGTCCCACTGTTAGTGACATTGCCATTCCATGGCTGGCATACTGCTGTACCTTTTGCTATGCTCCAACAAACATCATAGCCTTGTTGTGCTAATAGCTTGCTGCACTAAGCACCATTGCCTAGCTGTCCCATTTACCATGCTCTACTAAGCACACTTGCCTAGCTGTCCTATTTGGCATGTTGTACCTTGCTGTTGTCTTAATGAGTTTGCAGCACCATGCTTGTTGCTATCCCATTGTAGCCTTGTTGTACCATGTCATTGCTATCTGTCCTATTGCTTTCTCCACCAAGTGACCTTGCTGTCCCATGTATCTAGTTGCCAACACACCGTACAAATGCTGCTCTTTTGAGGTCTGTTTGGTTGCAACAAACTAGGTCTGGTTAGGGCACACAACAGTGCTTAACCAACCTTCTTTTTGTGCCCAAAAACACTCCCAAGAAATATGGTTGCCCTTCTTTGAGGGGCCGTGGGTGGCTGCTTCATTTCTGGGTTGCCCTAGCCCTTGTCTGCCCTTCGGCCTGCCTGTAATTTTCTGTGGCACCCTACAACAAGACTTTGTAGGGTTGCAGCTGCCTTTGCATGGATTTGCACCCCTCCAAAGTGCCCTCAAAACTGTCCTATGGTCGTGGCTCTTCTAGTAAGGGAACTCAGCCCTCCTTCACCTAAAAAAAGGCCCTAAAACAGTACCACTCCTCCCACGCAAGTCTATCTCTCCTTGCTGCAGCTAGATCAGATGAGCCTCCTCGTCAACGAGTTTTCTACTTGTGTTTTGTTGCACAAATGGATGCATAGAGCTGTCATACGCTAGGGCTTGCTAGGATTGCTGCTAGGGCTTGCTAAGATCTCCTCCATAACTGCGTAGATCCCTTCCATAGCTTCACTGACCTGTTTTCTATGCTGTGGCTAGGGCAACCTCCTTTCCTCCAACGTCTAGGGTTTCCACTCCTTGATTTCGCTTCCATTAAAACCCAAAGCGAGTGGAGGGGAATCAGGAGAGAAGTGTGTGTGAAATGATTCTCAAGTCATCTCCTTTTATCGGATGATCTTTAGATCAATCCTACACCTCCCGATGAGAGGGATCCAAGAAAAATATCATCTGCCATAAATAAGATGACCCACATGGATTTTGACCCTAGTTGCCAATTTTAACATTATCGCCATGCACGTAGCTGCACTTTCCAATTTATTATTTATTCGAGTTTTCTTGTTTCTCTCATTGCACCATTCAGAAATAAAAGTACATCATTCATAAACAACAAATGGGATAGAGATAAATCTATTCCTACTTTTACTCCTAGTGCTCCTACATTTTTGCCTTCTTCATGGTCCTACTGAGTCTTCCTTTTGCGGTGAGGAATAATAGAGGAGGAGCACACCCTTACCTAATCCTCTGGAAGGAGCGAAAAGCTTTGAATCTGACCCATTAATTAGCAAAGCAAAAGACACTGAATTAATATAACCCATAATCAGACAAGTTCAATATGAAACATAATCAGTACGATGTCCAATTGATTAGACCTATTGTCATCACCACCAGTGGATTTGGATTTTTTTTTGCTTCATTGAACGAATACCTTCTTAGCTGCCCTTGTGGCATCATGTGCAAGTCTTTTTTGGATTGCAGGTTTCTGTGGAGTGGTTTTTGAGAGATAGAATTCGGATAATCCACAGTGTTCATCTTTTTCTTGTCGACGTTTCGAGTCTAGAGCAAGACTCATCATCAGGACTCATGTGTAAGTCTTATTTCCAAACAATGGAACTCTTCCTTTGAAAATCCCGCCTGGAAAGATCTTTTCATTTATGATTGCCATTGATTTTACCAGTAATTTATATGTGGAGTAAGTGGCAATTACATAACAATATTGTTTAGAACTCCTCAAAACTATCGGAGTTATCCTTTTTAGGAACTAAAGGCAACAGAGTAGCATTAAAATCTCTAAGAACTTTCACTTAGCTTTTTACCTCCTCTATTACCCTTAGTGTGCCCTCTCCCAGCGAACCATAAAAACCTAAATAAAATTCCATGGGTAAACCATTTGGGTGAGGGATTTTACCTCATTTGAAAGATGAAAAAACTGCATTCAATTCTTCTTTGGAGGCCTCTTCTATTAATCGCTGATTGCCTTCCTGATTTACAAACCTCAGGAAATAAGAAGATAATTTTACTATTTCCACAATATTGGTTCTGTTGAGAAATCTATGGGGTGTTGAAAAGTGTAACTAGGTTCAGTCATCATAATGACATGTAATTGTGATTTTTGTAAATGATGTAAAGAAGAAAATAAAATTATTATTGTAAGGCTTGCTTCATGGGCTTCATGAGTAAGAGATTTTATTTTTAGATGGCTCCCATTCTGAGCCTTTAGGAATTGTCAAAAGAGTCAATGTCATGTATGAAGAATCCTTGTTGGGCATGTTACAAGTGTAAATGAGTCTATAGAATGGTCATAAAGCCCTCCAAAGACAAGCACATGTTCTCCTCTTGATGTCGGCTCACCTAAATGAAGACAACAATTAATAAGTCATGTTGGCTTATTTATGACAGACAAACTACTATATATAGGGACCTCGACCTGTTCCACAGAGACAAATTTTCGGATATATCTATGAAGTTTTAGGTGAACAGTGGGAATCAACAAGTTCGAATCTCATAGGAATACGAGTTCGGATCTCTTTGAATTCAGGTGGACAGTTACAGTGATAAGTTCGGATGTAATCACAGAAAGAACTCAAGGAACAGCGAAGAAGTTTAAGACAGGAACAATAGTTTGGATTTCAAAGGGAAAGTGTCGGTGCCACAACAAGAGATCACAGATAGGGCAAGGGTGCATAAACACAATTCAGTGCTATAATGGAGACCACAGTTCAGTGCTATGATTTGGTTCAAGGTCTATCACGGTTTTGGTGCTAGCTCCTACAACCAAGATCTCGGTGAAATCTTTTTGGTGTCACCACAGTATGATGATCTCGATGACAATGATTAGATCTCAATGGTGCAATGTCTCAGTACAAAGAACGTCGAAGTGGAAGATGAGTCGAGAAGATGAGAAGAGCAGAAGACAATTAATAGAACCTGTGTCTTGGTCTTGGAGTGGCAACTAGGTCAAGGGTATTGGTCTTGGTATTTGTCTGTTGGAATCTCTATTAGAAGAATTTGTGTGGGGTTTCCTCTCAAAGAGTGAGAGGCTTTGGCCCTGGCTCATAGCCCACATTCTGTATCTCTTGTCTATTTATGTTCATGCATTGGTAGCTGTTTGATGAAAAAAAACACTAATAACTTAAGTGAAGAAGATCCTTATCTAATGTTGTAAAAAGCACTCACAAGCAGTTACTAATTAAAGAGAAATCACCTAACTATTGATGCCCTATATTTCTCAACATGGTTCCAGAGCTAAGGTGACTAAGTCAAGGAAGGGCATCTCATTAAGCGACACTCAAGAATCAAATCTCTAGAAAGACACCAAAGCAAGTTAAATGATATAAGTGAAGTCTGGATCTACATCGAACCCTAGATCGAAGAAGATGTCTACACCAGCAAAAGATTTGTATCCTCTAGTCATAACCAAAAGACCACAAAGGCCTTCATCAAGTTGAAGACATCTACAAAGCAAGGTATCCCAAAGTATATACATCCAAGAGAGGAGTTCAAGGACAAAGATCACATCATCTTGTAGAAAGTCGAAACATTTTTAGAGTTGCACTCTTTCACAATTGAAGAAGTCGAAGTATCTTGAAGGCTAGTTATCTAAAGAAGGCTAAAGGCATTGCCATCATCTTCAAAAGGCTATAAGGCAAGTTCCCTCTCATTTGAAGCAAGGATCCCTCCTTATCCTTAAAGAAGATCATCCGAGGAAGCATCAAGACATCCTCATCAATCACCATCAACAAAGGGAGCTAGATCAAAGGGCGTTGTCATCATAAAAGGGGCAATCTCCTTTTATTGAAGAAGGGGTTTTCATTTGGAAGAAGATCATCCAAAAGGGGCACTAATACATCTTCGTCAACCATCATCAAAGGGATCAAATTGAAGATTTCATCTTCACTTGTCAGGTAAGTATCTTTATTCTATAATCTAATCTAGTAAAATGAGTTTGTTTTGCAAGGAATCCTATATGCTGGTTGGGTCATCGAACTTCCTTGCATGAATAAGGAGGATAGAGATAATCCTCGAATAAAATGAAGTCATGAGAAAAGTCTTCAAACCATCCGAAGGTCAAATACTATCTGAATACATGGAAAAGAATCTAAGGGCTCAAGAGATTCTTATGGAGTCCAAGATTCTCTCATATGGCAGGATTGGAGACATCCAAAATAGATATATGATAAGCTGGTAAAACTATTCTATGAAGATGCAATATGAAAGGTCATATCACTTAGGTTTGATCTACGCAAATTGAAGGTATCAAAGGATGAAGGTTTATCTTCATAAGATCTCAACTGCAAGATTTGGGAGAGATGATACTAGATAAGGAGATAATCCTCATTGTTCTAAATACACTAACTAATGAACATGGTAACAAATGTCTACGAGGATAAGAAGGCTATCCCATTCAACAACTTGTGGTTTCTATGCAAGATAGAAGAAGACAATTTGAGGGCAAAAAATATTCAGACATTTGTTGAAAGGAAAGAAGAACATAACCAAGATTCAATGCTTAGAGCATTACATGAAAGATTGTCCTAAGCTCAAGAAAGGAAATAACAAGGAAGATACAAAAGAAGTCCATTTCACCGAAGAAGTGGAGGAAGCCGAAAGAGGAAAAGCATTAGAAGTAAGAGCTCGTGACATCATCATAAGAAACATGAAGGATGACTGGGAAAAAATCTATGGAGGATATCAACTATGAAGGATATTGCTCTTGGAACCTCATTGAAAGCTCAAGTAACACTTACGGGAAAAAGGAAGAAGTCATCTAGGACAAGGCTCATGATACTTCAGTCAAAAGGTAACATTTGTTGGATATGGATATGCAAGATCCTCAGATGGAATCTTCATCGGAAGGTTCACCAATCTAGAGAGGAAGCAAGTGTTTCATCAGGAACTCCAACTTGTGGAATTCATGGGATGATGTTATGATGACATAAGAGATGAAGCAGATCAAGGGGTTGAAGCTCTTTTCAATCAAGGAAGCTACTGAAAGAAGCCTAGATGACCCAAAGGTAAGTGAGGTATGTATGCTTGCATTCAATATTTTAAAGTCATGTTATATGGTTGCAGGTAAGATTAGGGAGAGATGATATGGGAAAAGGAGATAATCCTCATTGTTCTGAATACACTAACTAATGAACAAGGTAACAAATGTCTATGAGGATAAGAAGGCTATCCCATTCAACAACTTGTGGTTTCTATGCAAGATAGAAGAAGACAAGTTTAGGGCAAAAATTATTCAGACATTTGTTGAAAGGAAAAAAGAACATAGCTAAGATTCAATGCTATGAGCATTACATGAAAGATTGTCCTAAGCTCAAGAAAGGCAATAACAAGGAAGATAAAGAAGAAGTCCATTTCACCGAAGAAGTGGAGGAAGCTGAAAGAGGAAAAACATTAGAAGTAAGAGCTCGTGACATCATCATAGGAAACATGAAGGATGACTGGGACAAAATTTATGGCAGTCATCTATGAAGGATATAACTCTTAGGAACCTCATTGGAAGCTCAAGTAACACTTATGGGAAAAAGGAAGAAGTCATCCAAGACAAGGCTCATCATACATCAGCCAAAAGGTAACATTTGCTGGATAGGGATATGCAAGATCCCCAAGATTCATTGATGGAATCTTCATCAGAAGGTTCACCAATTTAGAGAGGAAGCAAGTGTTTTATCAAGAACTCCAACTTGTGGAATTCATGGGATGATGTTATGATGACATAAGAGATGAAGCAGATCAAGGGGTTGAAGCTCTTTTCAATCAAGGAAGCTACTGAAAGAAGCGTAGATGACCTAAAGGTAAGTGAGGTATGTATGCTTGCATTCAATATTATAAAGTCATGTTATATGGTTGCAGGTAAGATCAGGGAGAGATGATACCAGATAAGGAGATAATCCTCATTGTTCTAAATCTAAGGTTGACGAAACGGGAAAATGGGTACGAGTTTCTGAAACGGGCACGAGTACGAAACGTGACCCCCCCAAATTTTGGAAACGAGGAAACACTATATATATATATATATATTAGGATATTTAAGAAATATGTGCAATCATAAAGCATATATGATACCTTTTAATTTATTACATTATGATTAAATTGTCAATTGTCAATGCATAAACTATAAGTCTCTAAATTTACATCACATTTACGCATGAATGATCTCATAATGAAAATAACAATATCCAAAATCAGCCATGAGAAATTTCTAATTTCTTGTCTCGTGCTTAATTGGGAGTCTCCTCCTACATAGTCGAACAACCTTAGTGCTCTTGATTAAATACAAGTTCCATTCCCTAGTACCCTACGTGCTCTTGATTATTGGGAGTCTCCCCTGCATAGAGGTCTTGGTTCTCTTGATTAAATACAAGTTCCATACCCTAGTACATGACAAAATCCAATAGAAACATTGCAATCCTTCAATCCTGAAAAATAGATAAGTCTGTTGGATTTTGAGTGAAATCTAAAATTCTACTTTCTCCATATGAAATCCAATGAGGGCGAAACCACTCTCAAACATCCAGAGTCATTTCATGGTAATGTTAAAAATTTAAGTAAAAGGATGAAAATGAAAAATAAAGCAGAATGTCACTTTTACTTTAAGAATTTAACTCGGCACAATCCAGGAGCTTCCCTAAAAAAAAAATTCGAAATTTTTCCTACGGAAATGAAACCCCAGCAGACAGATAGCTTGGAGAGCCTCGGATCTCTTAAAAAAAAAAAGACTGCAAGAACTGATCCTAAGGCCAGATCTTACTCTCAAGGGCCTAGATCTGGCTTCAAACAAAAATTTCTTTTCAGACCTGCAACCTGCAATGGAAAAAACAGAAAACCCAGAAGTAAAATGTGCAAAGAAACAAAACTGAAAACCCTAAAACTAGTCAGAAATTTAAAATATTTACAGATTTTCGATTCTTAAGCAGCTAGATTTGTCAATAATCCATAGTAGTATTTTCAGAATTTAAATTTAATGTGAGATACTTCAGAAAATCCTTCATGCATTCATAAAAAAAAAATTCAAATGATAAGCCCGGGATCAAGAACTGGCTGGGCTCTTTCAGAAAACGCAATCCGGGAGTTGGCTGGTTCAGTGGAGAATTTCCCCTAACCCCCGGTAAACTTAAAACTAAGATTTCCTGCACAGCTTAAAATCAACCATTAACATAGAGGGAGAAAACAATAGTGAAATCTAGATCAAATGGAAATACCTGCCATTATATTTCAGAATCTTAACTATCATTCAAACCCCAGAGATCAGACAAGATACCTGTCCCTGAATCAATCTTCATCAAGCTATCATCTAAGTCACTTGACACGAGGATTCGGGACACATAGGATTCGGGATTCGTGATGTCGGATTCGGGACACGCTGACCCCCCGGAACAGGACACGTTATATATTATTTTATTAAAATATATATATATATATATATATATATATATATATATAATATTTAAATATATATATATATATATATATATTAAAAATTAGATATTATCATATTTCTTACACAAATTTTAATTTAGTAGACATATATATACATATATTTATATCAAATATAAATATATTATATGTTATATTTATATGATATAAAATATATAACATAAATCGACAATAAATTAAAAATGTGTAGTCCTCGCTCTCAAATTTACCATATATATTGGACATTAACATATATATAATTAACCCAACGGTCCCCACACACCCATGTCAACGCTCATCCATGTCCCTACCTATCCACGTCAATACATCCACGATGATCCCACTCCTCAGTGGTCACCATGTCATTTGTGGTCCCAAATACCCACACGGTCATTCGTCCATCAGATGTGCAACAACGAGTGCGGGTTTCACAGAAACGCCGAACATCTTGATCACGTTCAAGTGCTCACTGATCATGATTTGTTTGCAAGTCTGCCCTCAAGTCGGTTTTATCTAACTCGATGCGTCCCTTCATATTCAATCAAAATGACTATAAATATAAGCTCCGGATGATTCATTCCTCATCGAATTTTAACGCAAAAGATACATATGGTTCACAACTTGTGAACTGAGGAAATAAGATCAAATGGTTTCATAAGTTGATGGCAATTAAGACTTCTGGAAGTAACAGTAACACGCCCCTTTTAAGTTTTAACTTTTAACCTAGCAGCAGATCCGAAAATGAATCCGCAAACCAGGACTCGACAGGAAAATCGTGACACGCTTTCGAATTTAGAACACGCCCCTGGACACGACGTGCCACAAGAGGACACGACGAGTCCTGCCATCATGACACGTGTCAGGACAGAATCGTGTCCGATTCGTCCGATTCGCGATTCGTCCAGGGTTTTGGACGAATCCGGTTTCATAGGCTATCATCAATAGCTGAAAATAAAATTATACAGAAAAATAAAACATCTTACAACATTTCCAGAAGAGTAACACCAGCAAGATTTTCGACCCCAAAGTTTTTCGTTATTGCACAAAAAATGACTACAAGAGAGTTTTCTTTAGCACCAAACTCTCATCGAATCTCATCTCAAATGACCCCTAACAACCTATTTAAAGGAAAATTTCCCAACGGCTAGTTCGAGTGATCCATGTCAAACTAATCTCGATCATCAATGAGGATCAAAATCCCTTTTAATCTCATTCGTCAAAATTTTAAATGCATTTTAATATATTAAAAAATTAAAACTTTGCATTTTTTTCTCAAAACTTTGACTTATTATTATTTTATTATTTTATTTTATTTTTAAATTTTCTGTTTATTTTAAATTTACTTCTTTAAATTTTATTTTATTTTATTTTTAATTTTTTAATTTTTATTTTTAAATTTTAAATTTTTTATTATTTATATATATATATATTTATTATTTATATCTTATATTTTTTATTTTCGTATCCTCGAACTTAGCCCTTTGGAAAAAATCACCTAGGACCTAGGACTTAGGACTTCGGACTTATGAAGGGATTAAAACATTTTCTAACCGATCATGGATCGGTGAGACAAAAAACTTTCCGGAACGGAGATTCTCACTAGAAAATTAGGTTTGCCTAGGCAATTTACATACATGACTGAGATCTGCTAAGATTATTTACAATTTACACATGCAGACTGGGTTTACAACATAACATGGTCGGGCTGATGATAACAATCGAATGGCATAGACACGTCGATCAAGCGCTATGGGTAGTTGACACGTAGTGGTCAACATCTGGCTCTACCTGGGGACACGTTGCTGCACTGTAGGAATGTGAGAATCCAGAATCTGCATCCACGCAACACACTACAAAACATAAATAGCATCCATTCAAAAATCATCATATAACATTAAGCACAGGAAAGATATAAGTTATTCATTTATTAACTATCTAGTAACATGAAAAGTAAATCTAATCCTAAAACAGAAATGAAAATGTTGAAAAAAACAAGGAGTAAGGTTAGAAATACAGAGGATGCCCCATGGCATCAGATGTGTTCAATATAGTGTATACTGAGCATTTGCCTGCTTTCAGGAAAATCTGTCGGCTGCTTGTCGGATGTGCCATGTCCAATTCTGCATACAGTAGGACTTTTTCCTATCCGAAAATCAAGCTGCTCGCGGCTGTCTGATGCATCAAATCTTCTTCTCATTTTCTTTCTCTTGCGCTTTTTCTTCGTGGCAGGCTGTATTACTGATGACGTGGTACTTTCTGCTTCAAAGCTCTCAGATGAAGTATGTAAGATATGTGTGACATGTCTTTCTTCATCTTGCATCTGATCTTTATCGGTTTTAATTTTATCTGGATCACCTTCAATTAACCACCTTTCAATCGAACCAATGACCTCCTCATAATAAGATGGAGCTTGTTGCAGCAAATGAGGAGGCTCCTGATCTATTGATGTTTCCTGGTTTCTTTCATCCTCTAACCGTTGTTGAAATTTATGTACCTGTATTGTAATGGCATCTATCTGGCTAGAGTGTTCAACTTTCATAGCACTGATTTCCCTGGCATGGTCTTCTTCCATATCTTTTATTACTTTATCGTTCTTTTCCTTTATGGTCATCAAGCAATGCTGCATAGAGTTTATCTCTTTCTTATGATTTGCTTGCATGGTAGCCAACTGATTATTATGATCGAATGTCATGATAGTCATTTCTTCATCCATAGTTAATAACTTGTTTTGCATAGAATTAATTTCCCTATCATGATTAGCTTTCATGGTCATCATATTTTCCTCTAAGCCTGATAACTTGCTTTGCATAAAACTAATTTCTGTGTCATGATTAGTCTTCATGGCCTCAATTTCCTTAGCACGCTGATTTTGCATGATCTCCATCTCTTTATTACGTTTTTTCAGGTGGGTGCATAAAGTTCTCACATCATTGGCGTAATTAGTTTGATTCATCTCCATATTTTTACTAGCGGCATTAGTTCTTGTATAATTTGCTTCTGACTTTCGCTTTCATTGTCAACACTGATTTTATAATTCGTTCCTGCTTTTCCATTATCATGGATTTGATTTGCAATGGTACAGGTGGATGGCACATTCTAATATGAAGAATTGTCTTGAAATCTTTCATCGACAGCTGGACCGTTTATAAGATTACTTTCATTCTGTTGCATAATTTTAGGGGCACAAGGCGAGCTATTTGGATAACCATATCTATCTTTAAAAGCATTGACAATGTCTTGTAAAGAAGTAAAAGAATCTTCAGGACAATTATTAAACCAATTCAAAGCATCACCCTCTAAAGAGCGGACAAATAGACGCATTTTGACATCTTCATGATTATATTGAGGAAGTCTACAATATATGATCATTATACAAGTAAGCTTGTTTAAATGCTTTTTAACAACGACTGAATCACCACCTGAGAACAAAAGTAATTTAAAAATGGCCTCTTCTGGAAAATCATGGAGATCATCAGTAAAATGACATGGTTTAAACGAATAATCCATGATGAATAACGAGGGACAAATGGATGATAGAACGAGATCTCTGCTCAAGAAATCAATAGATGAAAGAAGTGGAGTCACTACTTGAATAATGAATCTAATTCTAGGATCCGAAAAGCAACAAACAAGCTAATATGAGGGAGGCTTCTTGCCTGGGAAAAATAAAAGAAATGGAGTCGCCACCCAAACAAGAAATGAACTGAAGAGAAGTTGTTGATATGACAAAAGATAAGGTGATGAAAAGATCCAAATGATGCCAAAAAATATTGAATCTGCTAGCTCAAATGAGAGATCAGAAAGATGATATAGTGGAAGGTCGAGGAGCACGGGAGTCTGCGGAAGATCAAGGCGGAAGGTTTCTGAGCAGGAGTTTCACCATGGAAGGTCGCAAAGGAGGGAGCTCCACTCCCTCCTATAGAGAGGTAGTAGTTAACAAGGGCAAGACACCCCTGGAACCAGGCAGAGGTAACTCGATGGAAGAAGGAGAAAATAGGGACAAGGAAACAATAAGTAACAAGGAGAAGAAAAATGTTGGCACAAAAGACAAGGAGGAAAATGACAAAAAACAGGGAACAACAGACAGGAAGCAAAAGGGACCGTGCAAGCCCAAAGCTGAAATTACTCCCAGAGTAATCTTAAATAACCCAGAGCTGCAGGCCCACAGGGAGCACATGCAAACTTATGCAATCATATACAAATTCATGGGACTATGGCGCACCGAAAAGGCTTTACAAACATGGATCGGATACCAATGGAAGCCAAAAGGAAGCATTGATCTTCATCTAGGATCCAAGGGTTTTTTCACTGTGGTGTTTGCAAACATTGAGGACAAAGATAGAGTGTTTGAAGGGGGACCCTACTTCTTTGCAGCAGCAGGGCTCTATATGCGGCTGTGGATGATGAACTTCGTGTCGGAGCGGAAAACCTTTACCTCAGTCCCAGTTTGGGTAAGACTCTATTCGCTACCTCTGGATTATTGGCAAATAGAATCACTAACAGCTATAGGAAATAAATTAGGGAGGTATGTCAAAACATCTGAAGCCACAAGAAGAGGAAAATATACCTCCTTTGCTAGGATTTGTGTAGAGATGGACCTATCTGGAGCACTTCCGGACAAAGTTATATTGGAGGTTTATGATGAGGAATGGGTGCAGAAGGTTGACTACGAGCATATTCCTTTTAGATGTCGAAAATGTCATGAACATGGGCACCTCCTTAGAGACTGCCCTCTCAGTAAGGCAGAGATCAAAAGCAATCCCAACATAATGAAAGAAACAGAGGGCTTTCACAAAGTAGCGCATAAAGGTAGGAATGGCAAAAAAGGGCCGAAACAACACCAAAGCGGAGACCAAATCGTGAGGCCGAATCCGTTCCAAGTACTTGAAGAAGAGGAAGATACAGCAATCGAAAATCAAGTAATGAAAGATGAAGAACAGGATCAAGAAAAGGTAAAGGAAAAATAGAAAGGGATCATGATGAGCGAATCAGAGATGGATATGGATCAGGAAATGACTCAGAGCGAGATGGAAAAATGGAGGATAATGAGTTGCAAGAGATTTCTTGACAGAGAAAACCTAGATCTAGAAGGGTTCTTGAGTAAGGGGACAACGGGAGGGGTAGAATCTCTACCACAAGAAGAATGCATACGAGTAAAGCAGTTATTCTTATGGAAAACTCAGGCAAAGGGATTGAGCGAAGGTAACAACATGGAAAGACAGGGCACTCATGGAATAAAAGCAGTAAAATCAACACCAGAATTAGCTCCAAGAAACCTGGGGAAAAAAAGGGGGTAGAAAAAAGCAGAACGAGCTATTAATGGAATGTGGAAAGCTCATGATAGACTCAGGTAAGATTAAAGATCTAACCAATTACTCCTTTACCAATCTGTAATTATGAAGTTTACAACTTGGAACATCTGAGGTCTAGGTAGCAAAAGAAAGCAGAGAATATTGAATAACAGAATGAAGTAGGTAACTCCGGATATAATTTTTGTCCAAGAAACGAAATGTTTTGTTCAAAAGATAAAGCAAATCCACAGTAAATGGCTTAGCAGATATGAATTCATAGAAGTCAAAGCAGAAAATACAACAAGGGGTATCCTTATCCTCTGGAATCCCCCAAAAATAAGCATTATAGATGCGGAGGCATCAAGAAACTATTTATCAGTTGTCATTCAGCCTGTAGGCGACAAGGACACCTTTCTTGTTACAAATGTCTATGGCCGTCAAAGGTTAGAAGACAAAATCAGGTTTATTGATTCCTTAGTGGACCTTCGAAACAAATTTGCAGGGCTACCATGGGTTATAGGAGGAGATTTCAACATGATTAGATCTCTCTCGGAGAAAAAAGGGGGCACAAGAGCTCTAAGCAAAGATTCCTCAACTTTCCAATGTTTTTCAAAAAACATGAAGCTGGTGGACATTGAGACAAACAATGGCCTTTGCACTTGGAACAACAAAAGAGGAGGGGATTCCCAGGTAGCTTCCAAGCTAGATAGATTCATGATCTTTGAAGAGCTCATGCTTCTAGACAAGGAAATAATAGCAGACGTTCTTCCTTTTGGAGGCTCAGATCACTGGCCGATTCAAATTTAGATCAAGGGCATTTGCACCCCAAGAAACAAACCATTCAGGTTTTAAAATATATGGCTGTCACACCCGGATTTCAACAATAATATGGAAAAATGGTGGGCTGAAGACGTGCACATTCAAGGATCTTCTATGTTCCTGCTACATAAAAGACTAAAATACATCAAGCAGAAGCTAAAGGAATGGAACTAGAAGGAATTTGGCAATCTTTTCACAAGTAAAAAAATTGTAGAAAACAAAATACAAGAGCCCAATCAAACTTTGATCAAGGATGGCTTTGACAAAGACATAAATGATCAAGCAGAGAAATATCAACAAGAATGGGAAATGCTGTGCAAACAAGAAGAAATTTTTTGGAAACAAAAATCCAGGGTACTATGGCTGAAAGAAGGAGAACGTAATACCAAATTTTTTCACAGATCTACCATTGCGAACAGAACCCACAACAGAATCTCTTCGATCAAGGATGAAAATGGCCAAATTCATCACTCCCACGAGGAGATAGATGTAGTGTTAGTAAAGCATTTTCGGGACATTGCCAAGGAAAACTTTTCAGACAGAGAACCTTTTATTAAGAACTTAATTAAACACATACCTAAACTAGTCTCCAGAGAGGACAATTGTAATCTCAACAGACCTGTTACTGAAAAGGAGATCAGTGAGGTCCTCAAGGAAATGCAAAATGGCAAGGCACCAGGGCCGGATGGATTTAATGTGGATTTCTTTAAAGCCTGTTGGAATATAGTCAAAAGGGATATAGTGGAGATTGTGGAAGACTCCAGGTGGAACAAGACCATTTTGAAAGCTCTCAATACCTCCTTTATTGCCCTCATTCCAAAACAGGATAATGCTCAAACTCCAGAGAGATATAGGCCCATCGCCTTATGCAATGTTGTTTACAAGATAATCTCCAAAGTTGTGGCTAACAGACTTAAACCCCTGCTGCCCAGGCTCATCTTTGGGGAACAAACAGGGTATGTAGAAGAAAGACAAATTTTGGACAACATAATTCAAGCTCACGAGGTGGTTCACTCGTTAACATGCAACAAGAGAGCGGGCATGATCATGCAACTGGACATAGCCAAAGCATATGACAAAGTAAATTGGATATACATCAAAAAAGTGCTCATAGCGTTTGGTTTTGATCATAATTGGGTCAGATGGGTCATGGCCCTGGTGACCTCTTCCAGCTTTTCAATTTTGGTGAATGGCTCTCCTTCTAAACTTTTTATCCCTTCCAGGGGTTTAGACAGGGAGATCAGCTATCCCCTTTTCTCTTCATCCTCATGATGGAAGCGCTGGGGTGTTCTATCAAACATGCAAGAGCAATAGGAAGAATTCAAGGACTCCAACTTTCGGAGAATAGGCAGGTTCTGACGCATCAACAGTTTGTAGATGATACCATGTTATAGGGAATTCCCACAGTTAAAGAAGCACATGCTTACAAACAAATTTTCAAGGACTTCGCAAAGGCTACAGGTATGGAAGTTAACCTTATCAAATCAAAAGCCTTTTTCTTTAATACACATATCGCCATCCAGAGAAATATCTCCAGAATTTTAGGCTTTCAAAGAGAATCCCTTCCTTCTAAGTATTTGGGAGTACCTCTTACAGCTAAACCCTGACACAAGAGTATTTGGGATCCTCTAGCAACCAAAATGCAAGACAAGGTCAGGAAATGGACAAACAGATCTCTAAATTTAGCTGGTAGACTAGTGCTTACTAAAGCAGTTCTCCAAGCTATCCCAGTCTTTATGCTATCAGTCCTCCCAGCTCCAATAGGAGTCTTACAGCATTTTCGGAATATTCAACGAGACTTTCTGTGGGGCAAAGAGGAAACAAGGAAAAAATGGGCTTTGGTCTCCTGGGAAAAGATCTGCAAACCCAAATGCAGACCTGGGTCTGGATAATCTAGAGATTCTCAACAAGGCTCTAGGAGCAAAACTTTGGTGGAGGTGGGTTAAGGATCCTCAAGCTCAATGGGCAAGCATCTGGAAGGAAAAATATGCCAATGCCTGGCCGGCTTCTGATATAATACGTATGACAGGAACAGTGAAAGGCTCACCCATATGGAACAAGGCTTGGGAGAATAGAGAAGTGGTTCAAAAGAATAGTTTTTGGGAAATCAGAGAGGGAGATCTGGCACTTTTCTGGGAGGACAAATGGAAACAAGAACCTAATCTTGGAAGGGAAGAATTTTTAAGTCTCAAGCAAGAGACTGACAATCAAGGTTTAGTTAAGGTGAAAGACTTTTGGGAGAATCCACATAATGCAGGAAAGTGGAGAATTTGGAAAAAAAATAGAGAGTAGAGAGGATATGACCCTCAACAGTAAAGCTGAGTCCCTGAAGAGAATGCTGGATCAGAGAATAATTCTAGTAACGACAGGGCAGGATCAACTGAGATGGGGTAACAACAAAGAGGGCAACTTCAATATCAAGGAAGCTAAAGGTCTTCTCCTTGATCTGGAACCACAAGCTCCAAATAAAACTTGGCAAAAGCTTTGGAAGCACAAAGGCTGGATGAAAATCAAACTCTTCATGTGGTTAGTTAACCATCAGAAAATTTTAACGTGGGACAACCTCAAAAAAAGGGGCATGCTGGGACCCTCCAGATGCCAGCTCTGTGAGACCCAAGAGGAGACCATCGAGCATCTTCTCAACAACAACATTTTCACAGACAGGATTTGGGATTTCTTTACCAGAGACAAAGAATGTATTGGTAACACCCTAAACAATTGGAGAAATAATTTTTCTGATAATGAAGTTCTCAATTCTGCTTGGGAGCTCTTGCCGGGTTTCATTATATGTAATGTGTGGAAAGAAAGGAACAAAAGAATATTCAAAGAGGTAAAGACTAACTCTCTTAGCCTGGCGAAGCTGATTATAAAACAAGTTAAGGAGACAGTTGGTACCTCCGTTAGGAATTTCCACAAAAATCCTCCCTCAGTTGAAGAGTTGAGAATCCTACAGCTGCTAGACATGCAGGGGCTTATTCCTCAAGGCCTAGGCAGGAAAGCAAGCATGAGAGAGGCGATAGAGGAATTCTGGCATCCACCCCTTGAAGGTTTTTTAAAGTACAATATAGATGGAGCTTCCAAAGGCAACCCGGGGGAGGCTGGCTTTGGGGGAGTTCTAAGGGATGAAACAGGTAGAATAATTACCCTCTTCCATGGATACCTAGGAAAAGCCACCAACAAAGTGGCAGAACTAATGGCTTTGGAACAATGTTTAGAATTTTTGATACAGAACAATTGGCAAAATGTCATAATAGAGGCAGATTCAGAGTTAGTCATCAACGTAGCCAGGAAAATTAGTAATGGAATAGGGTCGGAAAAGGTCACAAAACATTGGAGGTTAACTCGGGTTCTTCAGAGAATTCAAGTTCATCTACAGGTGCTTCGTACCCTCAGATTTATACATGTGAAAAGAAGGGCCAACAAGTTGGCAGACATTCTTGCCAACCAAGGTGTCGGCTGCAAGAACAATGCAATCTTATGGAGGTGGAACACAATGGCGCAGAGCAACCTGAAAAAACTCTGTCACAACCAGGCGGAGGAAGATATAGAAGAGTATAGAAGCAAAATGACAGAAACCAACGAGTAATGAACAGAGGTCAGAGGGTTGCTCAAGGTTGGACAAAAGGTTCAGGAGGGAAGATATGCCAAGGTTAGCGATTATGTTGACAACGATCAGGATTATTCTCCATGTTGGACGTCAGAGATGCCCTGAACGAAGAAAGCAACATCTCATACTTCATCATCACCTCAAGGGTTTCCTGTCGACTGGATCAGAGTCATCCCTGGATGGCTCTTTTGTGGGTGTTTCCTTTTTATTTTGGTTCCGGATGATTGGGCGCATTGTCTGATGCTCTTAGTGGTCGCACAACCTGAAGTTTTCTGTCCGGAAGCTGCTTACCGGAGTGGAAGTGGTTTTCTGGCGATCGCAAGACCCAAAGGTGGATTCCGGTTTTCCCGATTTGGTAGCGATCACATTCATAGTTTGACACGTGGTGGTGGGGTCGGTTGGAATACCACCCTCATCGCGCACTATTGTTCGAGCTTGTTGGGGGGTGCGATATGTTCCAAGACCGTTCGATCATATGATGTGAAGCGACGACTGGGATGGATCGTGCAGTTTGGTGAACAGGCTTGTTAAGCGTCGAGCTTCTTTCCTTTGCGAAGTTGACCGCTGCCATCGGATAGGGTTAGTAGAATCTACAGTGAAGATTAATGAGACAGGTTGTTCGTAGTCTGCGTTTCGTCATACATTTTGGGTGCGTACTCTTCCTCTTGTACGAGGTGTGATTTCCTCAAGGCAGGTGTGATTAAAGCAGCTGGTTAGGTTTATGGCGGGAGTAGTCAGTCTTTATTTCTCTTGGCGGGCCGCAAAAGTTCTTTGAGGAAAGCGCCATTCCTTTACCATCCACAGTTACTCGGGGGGTGTGTTAAGTGGCGTTGATTTCTTTTCTGATTGGTACTTTGGTTCTGCTCCGAGTCCGAGTCTTTTTTTCTTTTGTTCGGTTAGATGCCGCATTGTATCTCTTTTGAAAATTTTCAGTTTTTGTAGGTTTTCTTCTTCGTTCTCAAATCATTGAGGATTGTTGTATTCTATTTATTTTAAACTGCTGATTAATGAAATAGAAGGTCCGACTCTTGCATTAGCAAAAAAGAGAAATGAGAAAGATGAAATAATGATGAGAAATGAGAAGATGAACGTCATTGGAACGCCAGGGACAGAAAAACTCTATCCTTGGCAACGACGTCAAAAAATGTTGGCGTTGCCGGGCCATATGAAAAGATAAGAAATGAGAAGGATGATTGTCGTTAAAACGCCGAGAATAAAATGTCCCCGGCAACGGCGCCAAAAAATGTTGTCGCACAGATTGTCTGGGCAGCGCAACAACGCTCAGATTGGGTGCCGTCACCCTAATTCCCTATCCCTCCATTTAAGCCGTCTCTCGAGGCTAAGGGGGGTAGACCCTATTGGATAAATGAAGACCAATTGTGGATCAATTGGGTTGGGAGACACAAAAAGGCAATTTAGCACCTGATTGATTTGGAAATTAATGTATTAGTGCCTTATAGAGTTAATGATTAAATGATTATTTATTAAATGTTGCAGAAATATAAACCATATAAAACAATCACTTATCATCAAATAACCCAAGCAATGCAAGATATCCAATGAATTCACAATGCTTTAATGATGATCGAGCAATTAAACTTAAAGAAAAATTAAATACTTTAAATGATCATAAAATTTAAATGTTGACTAGTTACCACTTTCACATAGCTAACTTCAAATAAACATTAAGTGCATTTAACTGTAGAGAAATGGAACATAGAGACACCAAAAATGAATTTTCAATTTTTAGTTAAGCTTTTCAAAAAATTTTAATTTTTATATTTTTAAAATAAAAACAAAACTAAACTAAGCAAAAACTAAACTAAATGAAATTAAAATTATTAAAACTAAGCTCTAAAATCAAATAAAAAAAATCAAAGCAAAATATGAAAAATCTAAGATTTAGAACTTTTTATGACTTTTATAATTTTTGATTTATGAAATTAGGATCAAAACAAAACAAAATTAAAACTAAAAGCCTAAAAGAAATCAATACCTAATCTATATATGAAAACGAAAGTCAATTTATTTATTTATTTATTTTTCTTTAAATATTTTTATTTTTATGATTTTTTTGAATTAAAACAAAACTAAACTTTTATAACTAGAGACTATATGACAAATCGAATTTTTATTTATTAACATACTTTATATAAAAAAGAACATACGCTAAACTAAATCTAAACCAAAACCTGAGCTAAAAAAGGTCAAAAGTAAATAATAAAAGCTAAAATTTAATCATATCAAAACTATGAAGAAAATCAAACTTTTTTTTTTTTATTATTTTATTCTTCTTTTAAATTAACACACAAAAAAAATTAAATGCTAACCTAAACAATACTAACACATAAAAAAAATGTAGACGTATGCTTGTTCTTGCAGTCACAGGTACGCGGGAGGAGCAGAAGACGGAGGCAGAGAGGGTTCGATGGAGGAACGCTGCAGGGTTTGCAGGTCTGCGCAGGTCGAATGACTACAAAGAGGTTTGCGGATTTGTAGCGTGGGAATGAGCAGAAAACTGTATGCAGGGACAACAGCGTAGACGGCGTGGAGAAAACGATTTGCGTGGAAAGATTGACCGCGTGCAGGCTGCGGGCTGAAGATTGGACAACGGAAAGGGTTTGTAGGTGAATACGCATGAGGAGCAACTCTAATGGAGTTTGTAGGCAGGTGGAGAGGGACGATGGGGAAGGAAATGCGTTGAGATTTTAGTTGTGCAGGGTGACAAATGACTCAGCACGGAGCAGCACGCAGAGGAAGACACCGTAGCTATGAAATGATGCGTAAAATTGAACGTAGGTGGCTCAGATTTGAAGGAGCTGCAGGCAGGAATGAGAGAAGGAAAGAAGCTAGACGCAGGTGGTGCGTAGGCAGAGTTTGGAGTTGTCAGACGGAGAGCGGATTTGCCTGTGGAAGACTGTTTTGCAGGGGTGTGGCAATGATACATGGGCAGATTGCTGAGGGAAGGATCTGAGCAACAAAAAAAATAGCAGTGCTGAAACTTGGCATAATTCAGGAGCTTCCCTAAAAAAAATTTCGAAAATTTTCCTGCGGAAATGAAACCCCACCAGACAGATAGCTTGGAGAGCCTCAAATCTCTTCAAGAAAAGAAACTGCAAGAATTGATCTTGAAGCCAGATCTTACCCTCAAGGGCTTGGATCTGGCTTCAAACAAAAATTTCTTCTTAGACCTGCAATGGAAAAAACAGAAAAACCAGAAGTAAAATGTGCAAAGAAACAAAACTAAAAACCCCAAAGCTAGCTAAAAATTTGCAATATTTACAGATTTTCGTCTCTTAAGCAGCTAGATTTGTCAATAATCCACAGTAATATTTTCAGAATTTAAATTTAATGTGAGATACTTCAGAAAACCCTTCATGCATTCATAAAAAATAAAATTCAAATGATAAGCCCAAGATCAAGAACTGGCTGGGCTCTTTGAGAAAACACAATCTGGGAGTTGGCTGGTTCAGTCGAGAACTTCCCCTAACGCTCGGTAAACTCAAAACTGAGATTTCCTGCACAGCTTAAAATCAACCATTAACATAGAGGGAGAAAACAATAGTGAAATCTAGATCAAATGGAGATACCTGCCATTATATTTCAGAATATAAACTACCGTTCAAACCCCAGAGATCAGACAAGATACCTGTGCCTGAATCAATCTTCATCAAGCTATCATCAATGGTTGAAAACAAAATTATATAGAAAAATAAAACATCTTACACCATGTCCAGAAGAGTAACACCAGCAAGATTTTTAACCCCTCTCATCTCAAATGACCCCTAACACCCTATTTAAAGGAAAATTTCCCAACGGCTAGTTCGAATGATCCATGTCAAACTAATCTCGACCGTCGATGAGGATCAAAATCTCTTTTAATCTCATCCGTCGAAATGTTAAATGCATTTTAATATATTAAAAAATTAAAACTTTGCATTTATTTTCTCAAAACTTTGACTTATTATTATTTTATTTAATTCTTAATTTTTTAATTTTTAATTTTTAATTTTTTATTATTTATATCTTTTATTTTTTATTTTTGGATCCTCGAACTTAGCCCTTTGGAAAAAATCACCTAGGACCTAGGACTTAGGACTTGGGACTTATGAGGGGATTAAAACATTTTCTAACCCTCAAGACACTTTACATCATGACTTTTACAATTTTACATCTCAAGGGGGGAAACCCATTTGACACAGACCCTCATAGACCACCCAGTTCTGCGACACAACTATAATCTAGCAGATCAAGCAATTTGTAATAACCTAACCAAATAGTTAGAATTATTTCCAAATTACTTTTACATAGACTCGAAGCACACTAGGATTCCCCTAAGATTCTAATGAGAAAATCCATTTTGGCTTTGGGGTTAGGCTGAAGGAAAACTCTGCCGATCATGGATTGGTGAGACAAAAAACCTTCTAGAACGTAGATTGTCACTAGAAAATTAGGTTTGCCTAGGCAATTTACATACATGACTTAGATCTACTAAGATTATTTACAATTTACACATGCAGACTGGGTTTACAACATAACATGGTCGGGTTGATGATGACAATCGAATGGCACAGACATGTCGATCAAGCGCTATCCCTTTTGCGAAAAAAAGGGGGTGTACTGCTATGGGTAGTTGACACGTAGTGGTCAACATGATGAAAATGAAAAGTAAAGGAGAATGTCACTTTTACTTTAAGAATTTAACATTACCATGAACTGCATATCAACACTAGGGCCATAGGCTTGAACATTACGCTGCCCCACTCAAAAAATCCTCTTATTTATAACTTGAGAGGCATCTAGAAAAAGTCAAGTTAAAAGCGGAAACTCCACCGTACGACCCGAAAACTCGTTTCCGACTGTACTGGCCACGTTTCCTCCTCAAGAAATGGGCCAGTACGGCCTGGAAACGAGTTTCCAGGCCATTTGGTACGAGTTCTTGTTTCGTTTCTGGTTGGAAACGGACCCTTCTCCAACGTTTCCTGCAACTTAGTTCTAAATACACTAACTAATGAACAAGGTAACAAATGTCTATGAGGATAAGAAGGCTATCCCATTCAACAACTTGTGGTTTCTATGCAAGATAGAAGAAGACAAGTTGAGGGCAAAAAGTATTCAGACATTTGTCGAAAGGAAAGAAGAACATAGCTAAGATTCAATGCTATGAGCATTACAGGAAAGATTGTCCTAAGCTCAAGAAGGGCAATAACAAGGAAGATAGAGAAGAAGTCCATTTCACCGAAGAAGTGGAGGAAGCTGAAAGAGGAAAAGCATTAGAAGTAAGAGCTCATGACATCATCATAGGAAACATGAAGGATGACTGGGACAAAATCTATGGCAGTCATTTTTGAAGGATATAGCTCTTGGGAACCTCATTGGAAGCTCAAGTAACACTTATGGGAAAAAGGAAGAAGTCATCCAAGACAAGGCTCATCATACATCAGTTAAAAGGTAACATTTGCTGGATAGGGATATGCAAGATCCTCAAGATTCTCTGATGGAATCTTCATCAGAAGGTTCACCAATATAGAGAGGAAGCAAGTGTTTCATCAGGAACTCCAACTTGTGGAATTCATGGGATGATGTTATGATGACATAAGAGATGAAGTAGATCAAGGGGTTGAAGCTCTTTTCAGTCTAGAAAGCTATTGAAAGAAGCCTAGATGACCTAAAGATAAATGAGGTATATATGCTAGTATTCAATATTATAAAGTCATGTTATATGGTTGCAAGTAACATGGATCACTGCTCTATCTCGAGAAGCATGATCAAAGGAAAGGAATCTCCTCCTATGAAAGGATGCTGTTGATTTGGGGTAGCATCGGATGTGCTCTAGCCACGAAATTTGGTGGAGAGGTTGGGGCACATGAGATCTCCAATACCCAGAAAGGGTTTGGGCAGATTCTAAACAGATCAGGAGATATTAAAATAATTAATATTTTTAATGGAGTCCCTAAGTCTAAACTTAGGGAAAATAAAATATTAATTTATATAAATATGAATCTGTGTTAGAATGGTCCAAAAGACATGGATCAAGCCAGATCTAATCTTAGCCGTTGATTAGGGACTTAATCTCGGCCGTTGAGATGTCAACAGAAAAAGTATAAGAGGAGGCTTGAGGGGCACTTGGAGAACACACTGAGGGAGACCAGTCAGTTCAATTTTTGGAGCGGGGTTTGCTGAGAAATTGAACCAGTGGTTTGGAGAGCAGTCAGGAGGCAGCAAGTATGGAACAAAGAGACGAGAGATCAGTGCAGAAGAGGCAGACGCAGAGCCAGAGGAAGCCACACAGAGGCAGCAGAGACTGTGCAGAGCCAGAAGGGCCTGCGTCTTCCACGTAGAGGCTGCAGGAGTGACACAGAAGCTCAGAGAGGCGGTGCAGAGCCTCAATAGGCTGATGCAGAGCCTTAGTAGTCTGACGCAGAGGGTTTTAGGCTGTAGCAGAGGTCAGTAGGGCCTACGCTAGGTTTATGAAAGTGTTGGAAGTTTGTCTATCTGTGGGTAAGCCAGTTTGGCACCCTGTTGTACAAGAAAATTGCTGAATAATAAAATCCTCCCTTGCTGCACCGATTTTACCACATTTGGTTTTTTCGGGGACATTAGACCAAAATAACTGTGTCAATGTGTGCATATTTTTGTTTCCGTATTACGATGTGATATCTGCAACAATATTTATTCTAATATTTGTTGAAGTAATTTCATGAATAACTTATGATGTAATAAGTAGGAAATGTAAATCAGTTGTTACAGTGGTAGAATTTTCACAGATGCCGGAAGGCATGGGTCACACTAGATGAAATCAACATAATATGTGTGAAGAAAGGAAGGAAGAGATCGTGAGATATGCAACCATGGTCATCCAGAAGACCAAGAAGATTTGACTAGGATATCTCCATGAAAGATATGAAGATTCTAATGAAGTCTGAAAAAGAAAGAGATCCTTGACAATACCATCTAATGAAGACTCTAATGAAGTCGATATATATGCAGGATGGTGATGCAAACTTGTAGATGTCATGATGAAATACCATCTCAAAGGTAATGTTGATTTTAATGTTCATTCCTTTATTTTTGAACAAATATCTGGATGGGTTTATGCAGGGCTGCCAAGGGAAGATCTATGGATGTCTTCCACCATATATGCACATGTAGTAGGATGAAAGATCTTTAAGTAAACATAGCATGAAGAAAGCAACATGGCATGAAGGAAGGCCAAATATGGATTAATGGATCACTTTCCGATGATGTCATGGCTAGCTCATGGATGAAAGTGATGGATGGTCGGTGCCCTATGTAGAAGTCCCAAACATGAAGACTTCTAGATAACGAAAAGAAGTTCATGACATCGTGAGGAGCAATTTGTTCTTCATAATGACATGTAATTGTGATTTTTGTAAATGATGTAAAGAAAAAATAAAATTATTAGTATAAGGTTTCACAAGTTTCATGAGTAAGGGATTTTATTTTTAGATGGCTCCCATTGTGAGCCTTTAGGAATTGTCAAAAGAGTCAATGTCATGTATGAAGAACCCTTGTTGGACATGTTAGAAATGTAAATGAGTCTATGGAATGGTCATAAGGCCCTCCAAAGACAAGCACATGCATCTACTCTTCATGTCGACCTTAAGATGAAGTAAAAGATCATGTCGACTCACCTAAATGAAGAAACAACGATTCATAATTCATGTCGGCTTATTTATGATGAACAAACTACTTTATATAGGGACCTCTGAAGTTTCGGGTGAGCAGTGACAGTCACCAAGTTTGGATCTCTCTGAATTCAGGTGGACAGTTACAGTGATAAGTTCGGATGTAATCACAAAAAGAAGTCAAGGAACAACGAAGAAGTTTAAGGGCTAATCACAGGAACAATAGTTCGGATTTCAAAGGGGAAGTCTTGATGCCACAACAGGAGATCACAGAGAGGACAAGGGTATATAAAAACATTTTGGTGCTATAATGGAGACCACAGTTCTGTTCTACGACTCGATTTAAGATCTATCACAGTTTTGGTGCTATCTCCTACAACCAAGATCTCGGTGCAATATTTTTGGTGTCACCACAGTAAGATGATCTCAATGACAATGATTAGATCTCAGCGGTGGCAATGTCTCAGTACAAACAAGGTCGGAGTGGAAGATGAGTCGAGAAGATGAAAAGAGCAGAAAACAATCAAGAGAACTTGTGTCTTGGTCTTGGAGTGGCAACTAGGTCAAGGGTCTTGGTCTTGGTATTCATCAATTGGAATCTCTATAAGAAGAATTTGTGTGGGTTTTCCTCTCAAAGAGTGAGAGGTTTTGGCCCTGGCTCATAGCCTACATTCTGTCTCTTGTCTATTGATGTTCATGCATTGGTAGTTGTTTGATGAAAAAGAACACTAATAACTTAAGTGAAGGATATCATAATCTAAAGTTGTAGAAAGCACTCACAAGCAGTTACTAATTAAAGAGAAATCACCTAACTATTGATTCCCTAGATTTCCTTACATGTGGCAACAATAATGGATGATTTCTCTTCTTTGGTATGCTGGTCAAACTCAATGCAACACTACAGACTTTGGCCGTTCTTCACTTTTCGGCCTCTAGCACAGGTCTACAATTTCGGTCTGCCTGTAGTCACTGAAACTCCACACGTGAGGACTGAATAAGACACATTTGCAAGACTTCTCTTCTTCGTTGGGGATGATCTTCCTTGACAACTTGGCTTTACTAATTGATCCTTGACACCTTATTTTCTCGGCTTCCTGAGATGACTGCAACTTCGACCTTTGCTGCCACATAAAGTAGCCCTAACTGTCTTGCACGTGTGAGATGGATGACCCAAAACAGTCCTTACAATCTCTGTTCTTCTTCTAATTTTCTTCTGTTCTTTTTGCTGGGTTTACACAAGCTTCTTGTGCTGTTGAACGAACTTGATTGATGACCTAACAAATGAGGTCGAGCTCTCTATTTATAGTCTTCATGTCACTGCTTGTGGGCTGACTTGTCATTGTTTGGTAGGCCGACTTGTTGCTTAAATCTTGACAAGGTCTTGGAGGGTTCTTTGACTCTATTTGACTCAAATAAAATTTCTTTTACAATATGTAACTTGTCCCAAATGGGTCATTCATAAATGACAATGACTTAATGACTTGTAGACTCAATGACAAGCCCTAGAATCTCTCAATGGGAGCTTGACCTATAAATTTTATTGAGCATGAAACCCATGCCTCAAGAACAACAGGAATAAATTTATTTTTCTCATTATAAATCATTATTACATATGTCATTATGAAGACCGAACAAAATCACATATTTCAACAGGTTCTGTTTGGGTTTTGTATACAGAGATTGAAATTATGAAACACACAGCTCAATGATTTTATTAAGTTTTCCCCTACTGACATCCTGTTTTTTCGTCTCCTAATTTGTATCTACCCTGTTTGTGATTTGTGTAATTAAGAAAAATGGAAATGGTTTTATTTTCCATCCTGCCTATCACTTTGCTGAAAGTTGTGGCTTGATTTTTTGAAAGTTTTTGTTTTTAACTTTTCTGACTTCAAGAAAACGTCCCTTCGGGTGTTGAGCATATTGATTAGAGAGCTCTTATTGCACCTTTAATTCCTTATTTGCATTCTTATCTTTTTAAGATGCTCAGGCTGCCGCAACCCTTTTCATCTTTTTCAGGGATTCTTCAAGTTGATAGCTTGCTGTGTTCCCAAATGAAGGATCATAGCTTACGATTCCTCCCTGACCACTTTGATGCATTCTTCCTCCCCATTCTGGCTTGATCTTGAAAGGAGCTACAGCTTTAGAGTCCATTTTATCAGTTTGTAAATGAACAAGCAAATTGTCAGACACTTCTCCTGTATCCATATATGAATGAATTTTCTCCACTTCCATCATCAGGACCTACAAATCAAAAAGTCTATCCAACCTCTTGTATGCACCCTCCCTTTCAAACCTATTATTCCTCCAAGTAGGTATCATCTTGGTAGGTTTCATATCCACCAATCCTACCTTCTATAATTTGGATCTCAGAAAATTTGTGAGTTTAGCTTGTTTTGCACTTGCCCCCCATACCTCTGTGCTACTTAATGCAAAGTTCAAATCTCCTCTCCTATCACCTTTTCCGTCCACAAAATATTATGAGCAAAAAAGACACCCTAGATAGGCTTCTTGTGTGCATATGGCCCATAGCAATTAATGATGGTTACACTGATTCCTAATTTTTTGAACTAGAATTTTGTACATATCCCAACTACAATAAAACATGAATTCAATAACAGTAGGTTATTTTTTCAGTCAGCAATGAGCCTGCCTGATAAACCATTTGAAACTATGGCTAAAAAATCCCAATCTTTAGGAGTTTACCTAATAGTTGTACTAGCTGCTCTCCTTCCCCCAGTAGTCTTTTCAAGCAAGATAACAGGTTTCTTAGGTGCACCAGTCTAGGTAGTGTGAATCTTTTTGTGGGGTTGCTTAGTCCCCTTACATTTAAGGAGAGAACTATCACCAAGTAACCTTTGAGAGGTTATGTTTTGCTATAAGACCCCTTTCAAAGTCGCCTCTGTTTCCAATGTTAAATCCCCTTCAAGGCTTTTTCTTGGGCATGATGAAGGAGAGACTTTCTCTGAGAATGATTATGAGAAGATTCCTTAACAGGATCCAACTATAACCCTCCCTTGTAGTCCTTAGCACTCCCCTTAGCCTGCTTTCTTGACTTAAGGCCTTTCCTAGAATTTCATTGAATTACAATACCGCCTTCCTTGCTGGAACTTTCAAAAGAAGAATCATGAGCTAAAATTTCCTTTATCCCTGATGAATACTCCTTATCCAACTGGGGGTATTCATTCTCCATTCCAGTGGGAAGGGATTCTTTCTCCCATTTTTCCCTTTCCCCCCACTTCCCAATATCCCTCTCCCTACATTGGTGAAATCAAAATTAACTTCTTTTAATGAAATGGAAGATTTGTCTAAGGTTTGATTGTCTTTCACCTGTGTGCAAGCTTGATACTCAGGAATTGGAATGGCTTTGACTTCTTCAATCGCCTCCGCTGGACAGGTACTGAGCCTTCTGCCAGCCTGTCATCTTTAATAACATCTGTGACTTCATTAATTCCAACAGTAGGCAAATAACCCACATTTGGAACCCAGAACAGTCCTAACCAAGAAGCATGGTTGTGTTCTACTTTTTGCCTACCATGAAACCTACTGATCAAGGATAAATCCTCGAACTCTGCTGTTAGTTCCAACTTACAAAATAAGTTCTCTTTGATTGCCATTATGATGAACTGTTACATATTTTATCCTCTTAACACAATGATTGGATCCCATCTTCCTGAAACTAGGGATAGCTGTAGCTTTTGCCTTCTGCTGCTGCTTGTTCCTCACAGTTAGAGCTTCCTCATCCAAGTTTCTACTGATGAACCTCTCCCTTCTCAACATATCTTGAACAGGACCACCTGCCAGGCAAACTTCACTATCACAGAATCCCCCCTCCCGTGGATCTGATTTCAAATACCCAACCATAACTTCCTTTGTAGAAACCTCTAGAATCTTGCATCCTCCCCCACTTTGTAACAGTAAACTTCCCTTTGGCACCATAAAAGCTTAACCTCATTAATCTCCATTTGAATGCTCTCCTTATTGTGAACTCCACTGGATAGATCTACTGTCAATCAATTTTCCATTTCATTGCCACCTGTAGCTATGAATATACAACCTCTGACAGTGTAGAGGTTTTTATTGTTTTTGTAGTGTCAGAAGAGACCCTCGCGGGGCTCTTTGACTTGCATGCTAGACTAGATTTCCCAAACTTATTATCTGGTTCTACAAATATTTGAAAGCCTCGTAGGGATCTTCATAAAATCTACTAGTTCTCCTTCAGAATCCCCTACCTCCATGGCTCTGATTCACCTATTTACTACAGAGATCAGTTTTTTTAAATGCTAAACTAGTAAAATTGGAGGGGACGCTTTAACTAGACAGTATAGAGTATTGAGCATTGAAAGAAAAGCAAGCAAGTGGGCTTTGTTCTATGCTTCATGCTCAAATACTCCATCCACAGTTTCTTTTCCCTACCAAGCAAAGACCTGGTAGTTATGTTCACCACCTGTACTTGCATATGAAACTTGCTATATGCTTTGGCACAAATAAGCTTGCCACCCAACAATTGGAAATGTTATTACAGCATCACTTGCCAACTTGGTTCTATATTGTTCATAATTTAAATTTAGTGATGTTTGGTTGCAGTGGTCTGGTCTGTATTATACATTCAAAATTAATGATTATGGAAGTGGCATATAGATATGATGTCATGAGTAGAGAACATATCTTACTATGTTTAAAGTGCTCTAAAACAAATATGTTTAAAAGTCGTCCATTCAGGTTCTTGTAAACTCAGCTGTAGAATCCCTGGATGCAAAAGATTTTGAATATGATAAATATGTCTTCACGCTTGTAAGTAGCAGCTTGTTCTGATTTGTATGCAGATGATGATGTCAGTATGCAGATATTTTTTTTCAAACATAATTAAGCTATCAAGGCATTTTAGCCTTGCATTTTTTTTTTTTTGCTTTGATATCTAGCTGAATTGGCAACAGCGGTGGTATCGTACTCACATTACACGGGGTTGAATCCCACCGGCTGCCATTATAAGAGCTAGGAGGAACCGCCCAGCCCGCAAGGAATGGACCCTCAGGGTAGGACGAGACTTGAACCCGTCACCTGCACAGCGGCATGAACGACTTAGCAGACCGTTCGCTGACCACGAGACCAAACCCCTGCGGGCTTTAGCCTTGCATTTTTCAATATTTTATACTTCATTAAATTTCGAATTCAGCTATGACCGATTGTTTGAATCAGATTTGGAAAATGATAAATTGTTACTAGACTCTAATGCGTGGTTGCTTTGAAATATCGTATTGAACTGGATGTGGCATATCTTATTATTGATGTGTAGCATAAGTTGTGGTTGGCTGTGTGAGAGCTTCATGGGTTTGGTCTATCTTCTCTATGTTCTGTGAAGGGGTTTTGGAAAATGATAAATTGTTACTAGACTCTAATGTGTGGTTGCTTTGAAATATCATATTGAATTGGATGCAGCATATCTTATAAGTTATATTGATGTGTAGAAGAAGTTGTGTTTGGCTGTGCGAGAGCATCATGGGTTCGGTGTATCTTGTCTATATGCTATCGAGGGGTTTCGGAAAATGATAAATTGTTAGTAGATTCTAATGTGTGGTTTCTTTGAAATATCATATTGAATTGAATGCGACATATCTTATTATTGATGTGTAGCAGAAGTTGTGGTTGGCTGCGCGAGAGCATCATGGGTTCAGTCTATCTTGTCTATGTGCTATCAAGAGTTGGTTATTCCACTGTTAAATTACACTGCAATAGTCTTTGATACCACTATTTAATTGGCTTTTTTGAATCTGGTTGTGGACCCATTTCTTGTTGTATTCTTTACTGTGAGATTATTTAGTCAAGCTACTATATTTTTCTAGTAGATTTCCATATTCCAGGCAATTTAACGGTCACCTTAAATTGCATTTGACACCCATGGCTTGAAGTCCTTGACAGGACACCTTCTGACAGACTGTAGAAGTTTTTATAGTGGTTCAAGAGAAGAGATATGTGGCATACCAGTCAGCCACATTTTCTACATTGTAGCTGTATTAAATTTTATGTTTTATTTATGGCTTTTCAATGAAACTCAAAGTTGCATTCCATCGTTCCGTGATGCATTGTGCATAATCTAAGTGGTAATTGCATTTATTGTTTTTATGCCATTCCTTGCCATTAATCTATTTTTTTGGTATTACACTTACTCTATTGCTAGGATTAGACTGAATCAATGTTGTCCTTTTTTTTCTCGGATTGTTTCTTATTTGTGAGTTTTCTACCAAGTTAACCATTGATTGATTAATCTCTGAAACATGTCATGTATTTACTCACTGTTTTCACTAACTATGTGAACAGAGCAAGCACAAGCAGATGAGATTGCAGGAGTGGTGGATGATGAAAGTAATGAGCCAACCATGGAGGAAAAACTTATGAAATTAGGGATATTAGAGGAAGAGAAGGAAAAAAAACCAAGAGAATCAACAGTTGCTTCAGCCCCCGTAGCAGATTCTTTGATTGTTCCTTTAACACAGGCTTTGCGAAGTGGGGACAATTTTTTATTGGAGAAATGCTTGTCTGTCACAAATATTAAGGTCAGTTTTATTGCATTATATAGTGAAAAGATATTTTTGTATGAACAATGGTGCCTAATAAGCACCAAAATCACATGTGAGCCCTGAGCTTCGTATATTAAGAAGTGAGCATGTAGAGGGTTTGTGAACTTGCATGTCGGCCATTATGTATAATGCTTATGTATTGTCCTTTTGCAGGTTATTAAGAAATCAGTATTTTCTATGAATCCTGGTGATGCTCTTGATTTTCTTAGAGATCTGGTCTACAAACTGAAGTCAAGGTTAGCAAGTTTCTTGAAGTGGACAAATTGCTTGTTTGTTATCAAATCTAAGATTCTTAAATTCATTTGCAATGAAAGTAGTAAAATGAATTGTAAAGTTGTAAAATGCACATGGTTTTTTTTTCCTTGTTGTGCCAAGTAGGAAATGAATTGTTTGCTGGAATTGTTATGGTTTATAGCTTGTAGGTATAATGGTATAACCTACTTCATGTGGCTTGTGTTCACTTTCAAATTTGGGTATCATGGATTTCATAACAAGTTTCTTTGTGAGAAAATAAGATAAAATTAGCTGTGAAGTTTGACAAAGATAGTTAAGACATCTCCATTATAACTTAATATATTCATAGAAAAAATGAATACAAATAATTTTTAAATTCACTTTTGACCCAGAAATGTGCTGAACTAAATTTCTAGTGGGCTTTTAGTATTGTGGTTTAAGGACTAAGGCTTATGGTGAAAGTTTAATAATTAAGAATAAAAATTTAGAGGTTTTGGGTTAAGACTGAATGGATTGTTATTTTTTTGGAATTAAACAAAATACAAAGCTGAACACTTACTTTGAAAACTTATAAACAATTCTGCATGGCTGTTTAAATTTGTGATTGCTCAAGATTTGGCAATTTTGAGTTTTTTTTTTGAAAAAATTGTCATACATGGTTACTATGAAACATATACAAGGGTACTTACAGATTTTGATCAAGACATACTTTATCAGAGCCACATAGACTTTGACTAGGTCAAGAGTTATTTTTCTTAATGGATAAGAGTAGTAAAAAGTACTAGTGATGGGGGTTGTATATTAAATTTTCCATTCAATTCGCTATTTCTTTATATTTGACAAAAACAATTTTTCATTTTTTAAATTAGGATTTGTGGCGATTAACATTGTAACATACAAAAGGGTGGTTATAGGGTTAAAACATACACAGGAAAAGGCACAAAGCCCTCTAGATTAGTAGTTCAAAATATCTATTTTCATAAGAAGAGGTAACACACTTTTATTTGTGTCCAACAAATGTCTTATATAGGTCAAAAGGACTCCTAGGTACATTAAAATCAATACATAGTGGGAATGCGAGTGCATCTCTTATAAAAGCCTATCTAATCAATGAGGTCAAAGACCTAGAATCTAAAGTCTTTTGTCTAAAATAAGAATATAGAGTGGTACAAACAAAGTTCGTTATCACACGAAATATTCAAAATCTCCGGAATATAAAGAAATTGTTGAAATTTCTAAGTATTACCTATTAGAAATTTTATCTGTGTATTCTTTGGTTTATTTCTCCTATTTGTTAATTATGAACAAGTTATTTAACTATATAAATACTGAAATAAACACAATATAGTCTCAACCGTCTACAGATTCAACAATTGAAAGAAATAGCAAACACACAAGTGACACTGTTATTTTTGGACAACCTGTCCCCGAAAAAACCCAACTTGGGAAAACAGGTGCAACAATTCTGAGGGTTATTTTATTATGCAGTCTTTTTGAGTGAAACTGGGTGCCAAGCCGGCTCACCCGACAAAGAAAATAATCCGATAGTAATACCTGTTTATTCAGAAGCAGATATTCGGAAGGTCTGCCCCATGAAACCCTCTCCGGCACAATCTGAAGCTCAATGTCAGCCCTCCTGGCCTCCTCGTCAGCCTAGAACTCACTGCGTCAACCCTCTGAGACACTGCGCAGTGTCTATGGCCCTCTGCGTCGCTCCTGCAGCCTCCGTGTGAATGACGCAGACCCTTCTGGCCTTTGCGTAGTCCCTTCTGCCTCTGCGTGGATCCCTCTGGCTCAGTGTTTGCCGCTTTCTGCTTCTGCGTTGGTCTGTCGGCACTATCTCTGCCTCTCTGCCTCGTACTCATTGCCCCTCGCTGCAACTGATCACTGGTTTGATTTCTCTTAGAAAACCCTGCTCTAGAAAAGTAAACTGACTGATCACTCGTGTGTTCTCCAATTGACCCTCAAGCCTCCTCTTATACTTTTCCCATTGGTCTTTCAACGACCGAGATTACATCTCTAATCAACGGCTAAGATTAGATTTGGCTTGATCCATGTCCTTTAGAACCTTCTAAGTTCTAACCCAATTTTATATTAATCCCCATTAATATTTTATTTTTCTTAAGTTTAGACTTAGGAACTCCATTAAAATTATTAGTTATTTTAATATCTCCTTAACCGGGTAGAATTTGCCCAAACCATTTTTGGGTCTTGAAGATCTCATGTGCTTTAACCTCTCCACCAATTTTCATGGCTAGAGCACATCCGATGCTACCCCAAATCAACAGAAATCCATATGAACAATATATAAATTGTATATAGGAAGTTGATAGCAAAAATTGGATGATTGGTTGTACAATGACAGAACCAAATAAATACCTATGGGGGATGTCCTTTCATGAACAATCATGGCCCTTGAGACACGTCTTTTCATTATACCAATTATACTAATTATTTTATAATGAATTATGTAATTATATTATTTTATATATTTATGTTCATAACATTGTCTTCCCCTTTAGAAAAGTTTTGTCCTCAAAGCATATTGATGAAAATGCTTGATATCTTTTTTTTCTAATAATATTTTTGTGTCTTTACCAATTCTTGGAACTATCATCTTTGATGATACAAAACGATATGGACATCTAAGTGTTGAGAAAAATTGTTGAATTGAAAAATGATCTAACCATCCCAATTCGATCTTCTATGGAACTTACTTGATACCCGAGATGAATGGTTTTCATTAGACTTAATTATGTTGGCATCAATGTTTTTTAGAAAGTAAGTCTATGACTAAGTGTTATTGATACACTTACTGGTTGAAATGTGTGCTCTTATGATTTGGATGTTGATAAGGAGTTCTTGTGACATGATTTACTCTAGGTATATGATCTTTTTCACACGATGATGTTGCTTGGTCAGTTGATAGATCTTCAGTTTAAATTTCCATTGTTTGAACTACATCATTTGAATATGTCTTCACTTCACTTCGATTGTGATCTTTCTGAAATATAATATTATATGGATCAATATTTGTTCCCTTTTCTTCATCTTTGACAATTTTACAGCGGTTGCTTCATAGCTTTGGACTTCTTGACTTGTGCAATTAATCTATGATTATGATCGTTTAAGCGACAAGTATCTTTGATATTGACTTTGACTTTCCTGAATGATAATTGTTGATATATCTTTTGGGCCTGTTGATGAAGGCACTATCAAATCTTTTAAGCAACAAATTTATTCGTTTTAAGATGACCTTGACAAATTATTTTTGTACCTTTGATATTGACTTTTGACTTTCTTGAATGATAACCTTCAATATATCTTTCAAGCATTCTGATGAAGGCACTATCGAATTCGACTTAACTCTAATGTCATTAAGTGTCACCATATTTTTTTTTTGTTGTGTAAGGGTTGTCATCTTATTATCGAAATAATGCATTACAAGTGATAGTACTTTGTGCTACTGGCCTGCTCGTTGGGAAACCAACCTAGTAGCACAAATTGAGTAGCTTGAGATCACAGATTCCTCGCTTAATCAATTCAGCAAATAAAAAGAAAGCATAGACAAAATCCACAAGGGGCTCCAAGAGATTGTGAACACTAAGGCGTTGTTCTTCAGAGCTATGTCAACTGAAAAAGTAACTTCCCATTTTCAATTATGCAAAATGAAAACACCTATACTCGGCTAAAGCTTGAAGTTTCACTTCATATTAACCTGGAGGTTCCACACGTTGTGCAACGAATGATAGCTGGCTAAATGACTTCGTCGGTGGACCACGCGCTCCATTAAGCCATAAACCTCGAACTGCAAACAATGCTATTAGAACCAATGTTTTTAAAACCGGACCCGATGACCGGACCGGTCCACCTAATGAACCGGTTTACCAACCGGAACCGGTCTAACTGAGACTGGTTTGGTCTAAACGAACCGGTTTTAAAAAAATACATTAAATAATTAATTTTTAATGAAACAAAACTATTTTTAAGATGTAAAGCCATGATTCCAAGCCAATAGAGACAAAATATGCAAAGTTTGCTCATTTATATACCATGTAAAGGTGAAGATATCAAAATGGCACCGAGTGTAATACATATCATCGACAAAATAGAAAAATACATAAGAAATGAGGCTCTAAATGGCCTATAAAGTCCAAAAACAATGCTGCAAGCTATGAGGCCATTGGCCTACTACAAGTCTACGGTGTACACATGATCATTCATCAAGTTCATCACCACTACTAGACATAGGATCATCATCAGGAGCTACATAGACATCATCTGGTTTAGAGGCTGAGCATGCCTCAGCCTGATCTTCAACCTCAGTATCAATGCCACCAATGACAATAGAAGTGGACCTAATGGAAGCACGAGTTTGTCGACCTGCATGACTAGTGCCTTCCGTTGGTTCTTTGCCTTTCCTTGATACCGCTACTGATCCTAGTTCTGATGCCACCACATAATCTGCTTCATCCCTTGCTAAAGCCATGTCGATATCAAAATCAACCTCAAGCATAGGTTCTTCAGTCTCCTCCACCCATTCTGATGTCGGATCAATATCGTCCAACACAATGGGATCTAGATCAGGAGTTTTGCTCATCATTTGAAGCTCTGATTGCATTTATTGTTTACTCCCAAACCATGAAATCCTGAAAACCATTAAGTCTGCTGAATTTTGAGTGAAATCTAAAATTCTAATTTCTCCATATGAAATCCAATGAGGTCGAAACCACTCTCAAACATCCTGAGTCATTTCATGGTAATGTTAAAATTTTAAGTAAAACATCTCGAGTCACTTTTACTTTAAGAATTTAACATTACCATTAATTTCCAACATTGTTAGGGTTGAAACACCCTTAGTTTCCCCCCAAAACCACTAAAACATAGTAAAAAATATGCTTTTTTAACTTTACGGTGGGCGTGCCTAAAACCGGCCTGTTCCGTCCTAAACTGGCCAGTTTTCACCGGTTAGGGCAAAAAAATGGCGAAATGGCCTTTCCAACCGGGTTTTTTGGCCGGTTTAGACCGGCGGCCTTGCTAACCGGTCGGTTAGACCGGTAACCAGTTTTTAAAAACGGTTTTGAAAACACTGATTAGAACTGGACTGGAACCGGCCGGTTCGACTGTTTTTGGCCCAAAACTGGTTCGAATCGGAATAGGTTGGTTTGGTATTGAACCGACCTATTCCACTGAATCGGTTCAAGACCTGTTCCATGTTGTTTGTACCTTCCCGGGTCAACATAAAAATTTGCATATTTTTTATTTTTCATTTGGTTTGCCCACTTCTAATTCTCTCATATGCCAGCCTAATATTCAAGCCTGTGGTCCTCACCCTAATTTAAGTAAAAGTTTTACTTAAATTTTTAACATTACCATGAAATAACTCAGGATGTTTGAGAGTGGTTTCAACCTAATTGGATTTCATACAGAGAAAGTAGGGTTTTAGATTTCACTCAAAACCTAGTAGACTTAACAATTTTTCAGGATTTCCTATTGGATTTTGTCATGTACGAGGTTAAGGAACTAGTATTTAATAAAGAGCACCAACCCCTCTATGTACTTTGATGTTAGTGACATTGGTTGTCGAACTCTTCTATCATGACTCTACTAAAAATGTACCCATCACTCGAACAAAATTTTGACTTGACATGCTACATTTTTTCTATCTTATTTTAATGCTTAGAGGGTTATATTAATGACAAAGATCCCAATATAGGCAATGATTTTGATGATACGTAGGTATTTGTTGTAGCATGCCTTTTTTTGGATGCTAGAGGCCATCTAGAGCATATTTGTTGATGTATTTCCAGTTCAGGGATGGATTGCACTCAATGTACTTTTGGTTATGTTCTCTTACATGCTATATAAATGAAAATTTTTGCTTATTTGTGTATAATGGGTTTTGATTCATATGGATGCACATGTATATATACATTTTTCTTTAAAATTTGAATATTTTGTGTTTTTGATCAACCGTTTTATTTTATTTTATTTGTCTATATAAATTTTCCGGTTTTGACTAGTTCCCAATCCTTAAGGTTTTTTGGTTCGATCATCGGTTCAATTCTAATAACATTGATTGCAGACACTTGTGAACCAAAGTGCTTGAACCAATGGCCAACTATCGTAGCCTAGAGGTACCATGCATGATTCAATAGCAGATGAGCCACGTTGAGAGGTTCCTCCGACAGGCCGCAAGCACCTATAGCCCACGAGCTATGATTTGCATGTGCTTGCTACGTTCTAGAACCCGTAACCATCGTGACATCCATAGCCAGTAGGGAGAAAACCAGATTCCAATTGTTAATCTAGGTTGTCATTGATGTCAATATAACAGTGTTTGTAATGGAAAATTCTTTGATACATGATTGCCCATTGATGCCCATTGATCATAATGCTCATAGTTTGATATATGATGATATGATGAGATGGGGAACCCAAGTGGATTAAACAACAGGAGGTCAATTGAACAACAAATGAAGCGTCAATTGAACAGCAAATGACGCGTCAATTGAACAACGATTGAACAACGACGCAGTAGATCCAGTGAAGCAACAAGAGCAAGAAGCCAAAGAGTAAGATGAAGAGTTTATCGAAAACCATCAAAGAAACAAGTCGCAGGAGCAACAACTATCGAAAGAACGAGGGTAGGAAAGTACGGACTTCCTTGATCGTGGTTGAAGTCCCGCACTCAATCCTAGCTGTCGATCTCATAGTCAACCGTTAGGTCACGGTCAACTACGGGGGTTAAGGCCTGTTTTAATCCATGTGCCAGTCGAAGTCCCGCAAATCCTCCAATTGCGATAAGATTGTGGACCGCTGCACCATTATAATACGTCCTAAAGAAATATTGCATCTGTCGCATATCACAAGTCTTGAAGAAATGTAACGATGGTAAACTGCGATTGCGATAAGACTTGTGGACCCGACAGACTGCCAATTGCGATGGAAGTATGGACCCGATGGATCTATTGACGACTGTTCAATATTATATTGTGTCCATTTCATTGGTATTATGAATATCAGCCATGTTACATTGGTGATGTTAAGAGTTGCAATTGCGGGACCTCCAAAAGTTGCGATTGCGATTGATGACGTGGATGTGGGACCTCATTGGGTACGGTCTCTCCTATGAAATCCTCCGTAAATAATGAGTCTATCGTATGAATATTAAAAAAAAGGGGCCCCTCTAATATAATTTTAATATGCAACATCTATTGTAATTCAGCCTCTCTTCCAAATGAACATGTCTTTCGAGTATTAGTGAACTCGAAGAGACAGAGGAAGTCGAAGGTCGAGCGAGCAAACAAGGAATCTAAAGGTCGAGCGAACGAAATATCGAGAAGTCTTGAAGAAATGTAATGATGGTAAACTGCGATTGCGATAAGACTTGTGGACCCGACAGACTGCCAATTGTGATGGAAGTATGGACTCGATGGATCTATTGACAGCTGTTTAATATTATATTGTGTCCATTTCATTGGTATTATGAATATCAGCCATGTTACATCGGTGATGTTAAGAGTTGCAATTGCGGGACCTCCAAAAGTTGCGATTGCGATTGATGATGTGGATGTGGGACCTCATTGGGTACGGTCTCTCTTATGAAATCCTCCGTAAATAATGAGTCTATCGTATGAATATTAAAAAAAAGGGGCCCCTCTAATATAATTTTAATATGCAACATCTATTGTAATTCGGCCTCTCTTCCAAATGAACGTGTCTTTCGAGTATTAGTGAACTCGAAGAGACAGAGGAAGTCGAAGGTCGAGCGAGCAAACAAGGAATCCAAAGGTCGAGCGAACGAAATATCGAGAAGTCAAAAGGTCGAGAAGCCAAAGGTCTAGTAGATGATAAAGGTACAAAAGAAGCTGAAGATCGAGTGAGAAAGAAGTTAGCTGTAGGTCCAGTAGGACAGAGGGAAGCCGAAGGTCCAGCAGGACAAAAGGAAGCCGAAGGTCACAACAGGAAGAAGGAAGCCGAAAGGGCCAGCGGAAGACGAAGATCTGTTTGACCTCGAACTAGCCAAGTAAGATTTCATCAATCATCAGTTGAAGGGAGCAGTAGACAACACTAGCGTTGAAGTATTTTGTGAGTTTGTACCTTGGAAGTAAGATACCGCAACTGTCAGTCCTGAAGCATTTACCGTGACAGTGAAAATAAAGGCTTGAAACAGAGAGTTTTTTTTGTGCAGAGCTTAGTGCAGTTCATTGTAGACACATTGAAGTTGTGTGAAGACTATTGTAGATCATGATGGCTATTTGAAATCATCATGAGGTAACTTTGCAGACTCTGTGTGGGCAATATGAAGAGTTGTGAAGACTCCTTCATATAAAGACAGGTTGTCATTGATGATGTAGCATGGAGACTACAGTGAAGCTGTAAATTGACAGAATTCAATGAAAAAGATTTTGGGAGCAGAGAATTACTATCAAACATATCTAGACAAAATATAGCAGTGGGTTGGAGCCCAGAGGGTTGGTGCCCTGAAGGTTGGAGCCTCAAACAAACAAGGTTGGTGCCTTGACAAGATAGGGTTGGAGCCCTTGGAGTTGGTGCCTCATAATTGGAAGGATTGGTGTCCTTGGAGTTGGTGCTCCTAAACACAAGGTTGGTGCCTTGAGAAGATAGGGTTGGTGTCCTAGAGGTTGGAGCCTCACAAAAGACCAAGCTAGTGCTTGGCAACAAATTGACGCCTTATATATATTGTATCTGATTTATTGTAAAGATTATATTAATAAAAGCATTTATTCCTATTGTTCATTTTGTGTTCTAAATATAAATGAGTTAACTGGTAAAAATTACAATTGAAAAGGAATACTGATTCACCCCCCCTCTCAGTATTTCCAACAATTGGTATCAAAGCCAGTGCCTTCACTCAAAAGCCTAACAAATTGAAGGTTGATCATTAGAACACAAATGGCGAAGCCAAGGAAGAAAGTCTCCAATCCTCCTCAAGATGTGTCTCCGTCTACCACTGAAATAGAAGTCAACCAATTTATGAAGGCTCCATGGTTAAATGAAAACTTTGATATATGGGAAGCAAGAGTGAGGAATTTCTTAAAGATCCAAGGCATTGAAGTATGGGAATCAATAATTACTGATAACATGATGAATGGAGAATCCAAGGAGTACAATGCAAAAGCGATGAAGGCGATCTTGAATGGTCTACCAGATTCTATAAAGAACAATTTAGGAAAATGTTCATCGGCGAAGGGTATATGGGACAAACTTCATGATCTTCACTCAGAAGGAGCATTGACAATGATCTCTAGTCAAGAAAATGATGGAAAACAAGAAGAAAATCCAGAGCTTGTCAAGGAAGCTGAAGATGAGATTGATGACATCAAGGCTATAAGAAGACGTAGAAAATGAAGAGAATGAAAAGACTTTGTAGAAGATATCCTGACTAAACTTATGGTTGCCATGGAAGAGATTATCAATTTGAAAAAGGAAAATGAAGAACTTAATAAGAAAGCACTAGCTGGTGACGAAGACCAAACAAGGAAGAAAGTTGTGACCTTGTCAAGTTTCAAGTACAAGAAAGGGATGAAGAGCTTGCCAAGCTTAAGAAGGAATTTCATCAAAACAAAAGAAAGCATCATGAAGAAGTCATATCCATGACAATTCAATTGCATAAAGCAAAGAAATAGGAAGATATCTTGTCAAGACAACTTGAACAAAGGCACAAGAGCTTGAACAAACTTGAAGAAGAGATTGGTCAGTACAAGGTAGAGGTCTCCTCTCTCAAATCTCAACTGCAAGAAGCAAGAAAGTTAGCACAAGGAGCTGAGAAGACAATGGAAACATTGGCAATCATAAAAGGACTAGTTGATGAAGCAGAAAAGGAGAGAAACACCATGATATGTCAACTTAAAACAAAGGATGGAGAAATCTTCAAATTAAAATCTAACATCAACCTTCTCAAGGCCGAAACATGTAAAGCTACAAGGATCAAGGAAGAAATGGAGAGCAATCTAGCAAAGGAAAATGAAGAAATCTTCAAAATGAAGTCAGATATCATCTCCCTTAAATTAGAAGCAAATGAAGCAATACGTATTAAGGAAGAGATTGAGAAACAACTTGCTAAGAAGAATAATGATTGCGGAAAATTGGAAGAAGAGATTGTCTCCCTCAGGAAAAAAGTTGAAGGGATGGACAAAACTTGAAGAGTTCTCAAGCATTGGATGACATGCTCAGCCATCAAAGATGTCCATTTGATAAATCAGGTCTCGGGTATGCAGGTGAATCCTCAAGCAAGAATGATAATGCTTCAAACAACAAGGATATGAGGAAGTCAGAAAGAAACGTTGATGCTCCCAGTTTTAACAAAGGTAAAGATAAGAGTCAAGATGATAATGAAGGAAGTCCTGTTCCAACATGAAATGCAAATGTTGTCAAGAATGCAAGAAGCAATAATTATCATCAAAGTATCTCAAGGTATAAAGGCTTCAGAAGTACATCAAGGAAATCTCCATCTCCCAGGTACCAACTTTGGACACATGGCAAAAGATTGTAGGGCTTATAATGATCCCCGTCAATCTACGAGAAGCAATTTCGCAGGAAGAAGTCATGAATTCTTATTCATGAACAACAAAGAATGCTTCAAGTGTCATAACATTGGTCATATGGCACGTAATTGTAACTTGATTTGGGCACCTTCTCAAGCTAGAACCATGCCAGAAAAGAAAGTTACACAAGTATGGAGAATAAAGCTGTAGGAATTTACAGGGTAAGTTCCTCAGACAGAACACCAAAGGACACCGCTCACAAACAGATCACAGATCAATACACCAATATTTTTGACGTGGTTAAAACCCCCAAAGAGGGAAACAGTCCACGTCCTGAGCCAACGCGACCACTTCAGGCAAATTTACATAAGCTTCTCTAATGGACGGTTACCCTACAAATGACCCTCCATGCTCTTGAAATAGAGATCATGGACCAATCGGGTGTTAAGCCACAAATCAAGTGTCGGTAATACCGAGGAGAGAATGAACCGTCAGATCACTACATATCGTGACCGTCGGATTGTAAGTTACAAAATGTACATAGTAAAGAAACACACTTTACCTAACTCTATACTAGACCAAGTTATATTTAACTATTTCCTATGTGTCGGAATATCCTAACATCACCCCTTAAGAACAACTTGGGATAGGATTGAAGAATTTACAAATATGACACAATAGGAGAAGGAAGGAGGCACTAGAGCCTATCCCCCCTTAGTGACAACTTCCTGAACTACAACCATAAATCGAAGTTTAGTAAACTACGCCTCTGTGAGAGCCTTTGTAAAGATGTTTGCAACTTGATCATTTGTTGAACAATATTGCACTTCAAGAACATGGTCGTGAATGAGCTTTCTGATGAAGTGCATGTGTAGTTCAATGTGTTTGCTGCGCTGATGTTGGACTGGATCTTTGCATAGTTGAATGGCACTTTGATTATCACACCAAAGTGTAGTCGGGTGTTGCTGCGGAAAGCCAAACTCTGATAAGATCTGACGAAGCCACAAGGCTTCCTTACTAGCTTCTACGGCACCACGATACTCTGCTTCTGCTGAAGAAAGGGAAATGGCACCTTGTTTCTTGCAAGCCCATTTAATAGGTCTTGAACCAAGAGTGAACACATAACCTGCAGTAGACTTCCGATCATCAGGGTCACCAGCCCAATCGGAATCAGTGAAACCAACCAATAGAGGAGATGCTTCGGCACTGTAATGAATCCCAAACTGAACTGTACCTCGAACATAACGAAGTATTCTTTTAGCTGTTTTCCAATGACTTTCATGTGGGTTTTGCATAAACCGAGCAACAAGGCCAACGACAAAGGAAAGGTCAGGACGAGTATGGGTTAGATACAAAAGTTTTCCTACAAGTTGACGGTATAAGGTAGCATCAACTTCAGGGGAAGTGCAAGTGACTGAAAGTTTGACTCCAGACTGAAAGGGAGAAGGGGTTGGCTTACAGTATTCCATGTGGAAATGGCGTAGAAGATCACAGGCATACTTGGACTGGGAAAGGGCAATACCTTCCTTGGATTACAAGACTTGAAGACCAAGAAAATAATGCAAGTGTCCTAAGTTTGTCATTTCAAACTTCTTTTTAAGGCTGGACTTCACATGGTTTATAAGGTTGGGATCACTAGCAATGAGGATAAGATCATCAACATAAAGAACAAGAATGATAAGAGACTTGCCCACTTTCTTGGTGTAGACAGTATTGTCAAAATGACACCTATAAAAGCTAGATTCTAAAAGAAAGCTATCCATTTTGGCATACCAAGTCCGACGAGCTTGCTTGAGACCATAAAGGGATTTCTTAAGCCGACATACAAGGCTGGAGTCTGTTTGTATAAAGCCAATAGGTTGTTCCATATAGATTTCTTCATGCAAGTCCCCATGCAAGAAGGCAGATTTAAGATCCATCTGATGGACTTCCCATTTGAAAGAGGCAGCAAGGGAAAGAACAAGGCGGACAGAGTTCATTTTGGCAACAGGGGAGAAGGTTTCGATATAGTCAATGCCTTCAACTTGTAAAAAACCCTTAGCAACAAGACGAGCTTTGTGTTTATCCACGTTCCCATCTGGTCCATACTTGGTTCTGTAAACCCATTTGCATCTAACAAGTTTTCGTCCCTTTGGTAGAGGAACAAGATCCCATGTATCATTTGCCAATAATGAACGATATTCTTCATTCATAGCTGCGTCCCAATCTGGATGGCCTGAAGCTTTTGCAAAGGTGTCAGGATCATAATTCGTTAAAGCTTGAGCTAGTAAAGAAGAGGCTCTATCGAACTGAGAACGTGTACGTCGCTGATCTGTAGGATCACCGGCAAGATCACCTGCTGCATCCCGAGTAGCACGGACCCATTTTGGAAGTTGAGGAGCTGAAGGAGGATCCTGAGAAGGTGGGGGATGATTATCATCCTCGATTCATCATCTGAAGAAGAAATATTTTCAAAAGTAGAAGAGATAGGGAGAGGTGGCACATCCGCCGAACTAGGCTCGTAGGCCGATAGATTTTCAGCAAACTTTACATCTCTTCTAATGATAACATTTTTGGACTTAAGTGGAATAAGTCTATATCCTTTGACATCTTCAGAATATCCAACAAAAATACATTTTTCACTCTTAGGTTCTAAAGCTTTATGTTTCTCATCTGGAATATGGGCCCATGCTTCACTTCCAAAAACACGAAAGTGACTTACATCTGGTTTAATTGAGCTCCATGCTTCTTCTGGAGTGATATTCTTTAAAACCTTAGTAGGAGTGCGATTTATTATGTAATTTGCACAGTTAATTGCTTCTGCCCAAAAATTAAGACCAAGTCCTTTAGATTGAAGCATACAATTAGCCATTTCCTTTAAGGTGCGATTCTTCCTTTCAGCTACACCATTTTGTTGTGGAGTATATGGAACAGTATGTTGCATTTGAATTCCATTCTCAGTGCAAAAGTTGATGAATTTGTTGTTAACATATTCTCTGCCATTATCAGATTTTAGCTTAAGAATTTGATGTCCAGATTGTTTTTCAACAAAGGCCTTAAAGGCCAAGAAAATGTTAAATACTTCACTCTTGAGTTTTAAGAAGTATACCCAAGTGCGTCTGGAGAAATCATCAATGAAAGTTAAGAAATACTTGTAGCCAGAGAATAAAACAACTGGAAGTGGACCACATAAATCACTACGCACAAGCTGTAAAGGGGCTGAGGCGTGCCAAGAGGCACGTTTTTCAAAACTATCCCGATGATGTTTTCCGAGTACACATCCGGAACAAACACCATCTCTGCAAGATACCATTGGAAGACCTGTCACCATATTTTCTTTACATAGATTTTGAAGGGAGCGATAGTTTAAGTGACCAAATCGCTCATGCCAAAGTTTGCTCACTTCATCGTTATGAGCAACAAATACCGAGGGAAGATTTGATGACCCGAAGTTGTGAAACTTATACAACCTTGTAGAATCATCGGCAATGCCAGTAGCTAAAATCTGTCTAGGATCTCTTAGGTCCTTAATTACAACATCGTGAGGTGAAAATTCAATGATTTTACCTTCACCTGAATGAGTTTTCTGATATACAGATAGAAGGTTGCAGGATAAGGTTGGAACACATAATACATCATTAAATTGGCCATTGTCTATATGAACAGTTCCAGTCCCTACAACACTAAGAGATCTATCATCACCAACATATATATTTTTGGTGTTACAATCATTTAAAGAAGAAAACATGGCTTTGTTTTTGGCCATGTGATAAGAAGCTCCAGAATCAATGAGCCACTCATGAGAATGAGAAGAAGAAGATACATTTAGTGCATAGCCAGACCGAGATGCTTGACAACCACATGTAGAAAGTGTTATTCCTGAAGATGAAGTTGAAGTTGAAGAGTGCTCCAAATGTGTGTTATGCTTCTTCATTGCTGCTTCCAAGGCTTCCATCTTCTTAAAGGTTTTGGATTCTTATTGCAAGTGGCCATCTCGATTACAAAAGTTGCAATGTCTATCAGTCTTCTTCCCTTTGTTTTATTTGTCTTATCATTTTGTTGAAATGATTTTTCATTTTGCGGTTGAAATTGTGTAGGACACTTGTTTGGTTTAGGGCCATTCCTTTTAGGATAAGAGTTTTTCTTGTTTTCTTATTAAAGAATCACAAAAGGAATCAAAGGAAGGGGACTTGTAGGCTTGTCCTTGAGAAATGAAGGCTTCTCTTGTAGAATGGAAGGTGGAAACAAACACAGAATAGGTTGGTCCCAACTTAGTAAGAATGGAATAGATAAGGTTACTATCTTCTGTCTTAACCTTAACACCTTCCAAGAGAAGTCTAAAGGTCTTGAACTTGGACAAAAAATCTTCAATGCAAGAAAAATTATTGGGGTCCAATGTAAGCAACTCATTTTTGAGTTGATGGGCTTTAAGTTCATTTTTAATTCCAAAAACTTTAGTGATCTGTTTCATTGCTTCCTCAGGAGTATCAAGTTCTGCAATATGGAATCTAAGATCTGGAGAAATAGACATCCCTATCAACCCTTGTGCTTGATCTTGCCTATTTTCTCATTTAGCTGCGTTATCTTCATCTTTCAGTTTGGTTTCTTGGCCTGAGGCTATTCTATAGAGACCTTTACTTCTAAGTAAATCTACAATGTACGACCACCATTGGAAGTAGTTGGTGCTGTGAAGAATAACTTGGCATGGACTTTCCATTTTAACAGAAACTGAAGCTATAGATGCTGAAACTAAGTGTTCCAATGGAAAGATCTCGAAAAATTAGGCTGGTTCAAAAAAAAGGCTCTGAAAACGGCTTCCGGATGAAGAAGTTATGGCTTTTTGAAGAAAATTTGATGAAGATGTCGACGAAGTGCGGGAATGTGCGGAAATGAATGATAATGTTATAAAAAAAAACAACCCCCTTTCCAAACTTAATCTAATTAGCTCAACAAAAAGAAGACTTGAACTCAAGACATCTAATCTCATAAAGTAACTTTGGACCAAGTGAGCTAAAGTAAAAGTTTAGTAATTTTTGGAAAAGAGGAAGGGGTTTTGTTTTGTTTTTGTTTTTGTTTTTTTTTCTTAGTCGCTGGAGCTTTGGGCTGCGTGCTTACTTTGAGAAAGCTCTTTTTCCCTACAAAACAAAAAACACAAAACCCAACACGGACATACAAAGAAAAACGAACCTTACGACTCGAAGTTAGCTTTAGCCGGAAACTAAATATTTTCCTCAATGTTTTTGATTTTCCGAGATCACACTAAGGCGCAGCGGAAAAGAGCATACGCATGAGAAAAATCCTTCCTTTCTGTTACTGATTTGCCCAGATCGCAGAGAGTCGCGGGGCAAAGAGCATACACAGAAATGAAAGGTATAGATCCGGTAATTAAAAAAAACTAAAAAAACTGAAATAAACTGAGAGAAAATAACTGTAAACTGCAAATAAACACTGTATACCTCCAGATCTTAAAAATGAAGTAGCTAGGGCTACCAAAAACCTTTTCGCGTGAAACGAAAGGGGTTCCTCACTGGAACAGATGCTCCTAACACAATAGAGCAGTCCTCTCGGCCCGAAAGTAGTCAGAGACAGTAGATATAGGAAACGACAGTGGATGCAGTTCTACCGGCTTCAGATTTGGATCACCAACGGACGCGACCCGCAAATAGCTCTGATACCATGTAGGAATTTATAGGGTAAGTTCCTCAGACAGAGCACCAAAGGACACCGCTCACAAACAGATCACAGATCAATACACCAGTATTTTTGACGTGGTTAAAACCCTCAAAGAGGGAAACAGTCCACGACCTGAGCCAACGCGGCCACTTCTGGCAATTTATTAATAAAAGAATGAAAATTTACATAAGCTTCTCTCATGGATGTTTACCCTACAAATGACCCTCCATGCTCTTTAAATAGAGATCATGGACCAATCGGGTGTTAAGCCACGGATCAAGTGTCGGTAATACCGATGAGAGAATGAACCGTCGGATCACCACATATCGTGACCGTCGGATTGTAAGTTACAAAATGTACATAGTAAAGAAACACACTTTACCTAACTCTATACCAGACCAAGTTATACTTAACTATTTCCTATGTGTCGGAATATCTTAACAAAAGCAAATACAATCTGAAAATCTCCTGAACCCTCCAGCGAACAACACATATTGTTGACTTGATGAAGATATTATTGATATTTCGAGTGTTTGATGATGGGATTCTACCAAAAAGTGACCATGCATACAGTTAGGGGGAGCTTGTGATTCTTGTTCATTATTGTACAAGCTACTCATGAAAGGGTCCTTATGAAATCCTTGTTGAGCTATATTAACAATCATCCTTTGATAAAGATCATTTCTTAGCAGCACTACATTGAAGAAAATGATCTTGTAACCATTCTTTGGACTATTGTTGAAGATGTTTTCCACTTGATCACTAAGCAGAAATTGGAGCAGCAGAGAAGGCCATCCAATGCTAGAGAAATAGGGCTAATAACTATGTTGTTGGTATTACAGAAGTTGAATATCTCGACTCAGGGATATAATGTGAGAACATGTAAATCAAGGACAGTAATAGAGGCTTTGTTTGAAGGGAAAATCAGCTTATAGTTTTCAATTTTGTCGCACTAACATGAATCTTGATACGATTTCAAAGTATATGAGGTGTCGGTTGTTAGAGGAAGATCTGGAAGGAAGAAGTTATAAGGGCATAATGCTAGAAACAGGGGAGCAGGATACACTCAAGGTTGCTTACACACATTTTACGACAGGAATTCCCCCCACTTCCATCAGAGAGATCAATTTTACGGATGCTATCCGACAACGCCTGCAACATCGTCAAGTTGCAAGATGTGGAACGCCGAAAGAGTTGACACGACCAATTTCGCCTTCATATAGTATTTGATGATATGAAGTCGAATCTTTTTTTTTATTATTTATCAACAAATATTAGACGCGGTCACTCACAATACCGCCCCTGGTTATCAAGAAAATTATGTATGAGCTTATGAAAGGCGTTGCTTCTATGCACGACCATGGTGTCATGCACAAAATCCTGAATCCTAAAGCTATATGAATAGAAACAGAGGACGAGAAATTTGTGTCCCTGAAAAATCGCAAGGTTTTGTCTGCGAAGAGCTATCGATTTACTTGGCAAGGCTTATACGAAGAGAGTAGGGGTGCACTAGTACGTATCTCCTACACTGCTCTTGGATTAGGATACCTATTGTCTTTCTGTTGACATGTCGAATGTCGGTTGCATTTTTGCTTAATTGTATAGAAGGGAGCCTCTCTTTGTGGGATGGAATGATTTCGAGATTCTTCAGGCGATTTTCAGCTTGCTCGGAACTCCAAATGAGGAAGTTTGGCTGGGAGTTTCACAACTCAGTTATTGGCATCCTTTTCCTCAATGGGAGCCCTGTGATCTCAGAATCGAAGTCCTGGATTTAGATGATGATGCGTTCGATTTGTTATCGAAACTGTTGTACTAGCTTGAAACTACATGTACATGTGAAAGAAAATATGGTTTGATGCTTTGAAGGAATCCTGATTTGAAGAAAGATAGCGAGAATGACAATTTCAGTGGCATCTTCTCCTGATTTAGACTATAAAGACTCCTTAATTCTGACTGTGAAGACAAAAAAATTCAGATTGCAGAAGCATAAAAACTTGGACTTGAACATTTGGTGTATGGCTATTTGGAGCCTATTTGGAAGCATTGAAATGGAGCATCTTTAAGCATTGTTGAAAGCAATTGAAGAAGTTCTGAGACATGAAGAGGTGATAATGTGCTAGTTGATGATGACGCAGTGATTCTTCTATCTTGAGTAAAAAGAAGAGCACCACGATAGGGGGAGTAACATACCCATAAAAATATACTATTCATAAAGAACAGAAGCAATTCGACAGGGGGAGTCCTTGTGCACTCCTTTGCCATTGATGTCAAAGGGGGAGAAAAGAAGAATATTGCCATCAACGACAACGGGGGAGATTGTTAATCTAGGTTTTCGTTGATGTCAATATAGTAGTGTTTGTGATGGAAAATTCTTTGATACATGATTGCCCATTGATCATAATGCTTAAAGTTTGATATATGATGATATGATGAGATGGAGGACCCAAGTGGATTGAACAGTAGGAGGTCAATTGAACAACAAATGACGCATCAATTGAACAACAATTGAACAGAAAATGACGTAGTAGATCCAGTAAAGCAACATAAGCAAGAAGCCAAGGAGTAAGATGAAGAGTTTATCGAAAGCCATCAAAGAAACAAGTCACAGGAGCAACAACTATCAGAAGAGCGGGGATAGGAAAGTACAAACTTCCTTGATCATGGCTGAAGTCCCACACTCAATCCTAGCCTTCGATCTCATAGTACACCTTAGATCACGATCAACTGCGGGGGTTAAGGCCTGTTTTAATCCATGTGCCAGTCGAAGTCCCGCAAATCCTCTGATTGTGATAACATTGTGGACCCGCTGCACCATATAATACATCCTAAATAAATATCGCATCAATCGCATATTGCAAGTCTTGAAGAAATGTAACGATGGGAAACTGCGATTGCGATAAGACTTGTGGACCCGTCAGACCGCTGATTGCGATGGAACTATGGACTCGATGGAACTATTGACCACTGTTTAATATTATATTGTGTCCATTTCATTGACAATATGAATATCGGCCATGTTACATCGGTGATGTTAAGAGTTGCGATTACGGGACCTCCGAAAGTTGCGATTGCGATTGATGACGTGGATGTGGGACATCATTGAGTACAGTCTCTCCTATGAAATCCTCCGTAAATAATGAGTCTGTTGTATGAATATTAAGAAAAAAGGGGCCCCTCTGATATAATTTTATATTGTAATTCGACCTCTCTTCCAAATGAACGTGTCTTTTGAGTATTGGTGAACTTGAAGAGACAGAGGAAGCCGAAGGTCGAGCAAACGAAATATCGAGAAGTCGAAAGGTCGAGAAGCCATAGGTCTAGCAGTCGATAAAGGTACAAAAGAAGCCGAAGATCGAGTGAGAAGGAAGTTAGATGTAGGTCCAGCAGGACAAAAGGAAGTCGCAGGTCACAACAGAAAGAAGGAAGCCAAAAGGGCCAGCAGAAGACGAAGATCTGTTTGACCTCAAACCAGCCAAGTAAGATTTCATCAGTCATCAGTTGAAGGGAGCAGTAGACAACACCAACATTGAAGTATTTGTGAGTTTGTTCCTTGGAAGTAAGATACTGCAGCAGTCACTCCTGAAGCATTTACTGTGACAGTGAGAACAAAGGCTTGAAACAGAGAGTTGTTTTTGTGCAGAGCTTAGTGCAGTTCATTGTAGACACATTGAAGTTGTGTGAAGACTATTGTAGATCATGATGGCTATTTGAAATCATCATGAGGTAACTTTGCAGACTCTGTGTGGGCAATATGAAGAGTTGGGAAGACTCCTTCATATGAAGACAGGTTATCATTGATGATGTAGCATGGAGACTACAGTGAAGCTCTAGATTGACAAAATTCAGTGAAGAAGATTTTAGGAGCAGAGAATTACTATCAAACATATCTAGACAAAATATAGCAGTGGGTTGGAGCCAAGAGGGTTGGTGCCCTAAAGGTTGAAGCGTTAAACAAACAAGGTTGGTGCCTTGACAAGATAGGGTTGGAGCCCTTGGAGTTGGTGCCTCGGAATTGGAAGGATTGTTGTCCTTGGAGTTGGTGCTCCTAAACACAAGGTTGGTGCCTTGAGAAGATAGGGTTGGTGCCCTAGAGGTTGAAGCTCACAAAAGACCAAGTTGGTGCTTGGCAACAGATTGAAGCCTTATATATATTGTATCTGATTTATTGTAAAGATTATATTAATAAAAGCATTTGCCTGCTTCAAGTGATTGAGGATTGTAGAACTACTGGAAAATTATATGATGCCATAAAATCTACTTTGATTGCTCTTATCCCTAAGACGGATACCCCCTCATCTTTTAGCGATTTCTGGCCCATCTCTCTCTGCAATTGTCTTTACAAGATCATTGCAAAAATTATCACCAATAGGATCCGACCCATCCTCTCTTAGCATATTTCCCCTGAGCAATTTGCATTCCTGGAAAATCATCAGATCCATGAAGCCATTGGCACAACTCAGGTAGCCATTCACTCAATTCGGTCAAGGAAGTTTAAGGGCATCATATTAGAGATTGATTTGGCCAAAGCATTTGATCGTGTCAGCTGGTTATACATCAAAATGCTTCTTATGCATCTGGGTTTCCCTCACGGTTTTATCATCTGGATCATGTCCGGCATCACATCGACTACTTTCAATGTTCTTATTAACAGATCTGCATCACATTTTTTCCATGTAGAGAGGGGTCTTAGACAATGATGCTTTCTATCACCCCTCCTCTTCCTTATCATCATGGAAGGTCTTAGTAGACTTCTTATCCAGGAGAAAAGAAATGGAAGACTTTTCAGGCTAAAGGTAAACGACCACTGCTATCTCACACATCTTCTATTTGTGGATGATGTCCTCATTTTCCTTGATGGTAGTATCAGAGACTCAACATCTTTTGTAAATGCTCTCTCTCTTTTCTCTAGGGCTACGTGTATGTTGGCAAATCAGGGGAAATCCACTATCACTCTAGCTTTTACTACCATTCAAGAGTCTCGGTTTTCACAACATCACTTTCCTTATAATATCCTTCCACTTGATCAGGGTTTCAAATATCTGGGCTTTTGGATCAAACCATTGAGTCAAAAAATAGTTGATTGGATTTGGTTGGTCATCAAGCTGGAGAAAAGGTTGACTCATTGGAGCCATCGTTTTTTTATCTCGCGCAGGTAGATTGGTCCTTATCAAATCTGTGCTGGAGGCAACGCCTGTTTTCTGGATGTCTGTGGCTTGGATTCCCAGGAACATTCTTGCCTATCTACAACAAATCTGCAGCATATACCTTTGGAATGGGCATCAAGGTAAGAAGATATTTGCATGGGTAAGCTGGAAAAAGATCGCATTGCCAAAAAAATGGGGTGGTTGTGGTTTAAAAGACCTTAGCCATTTTGCCCAGGCCTTGGTTGCCAAAATGGGGTGGACTCTCCTCACGGGACAGAATCTCTGGATCACTGTCTCATACCACAAATACATCTGGCCTATGCAGATTATGGATTGTGTGCGTCTTCCTCAATGGAACAAATCAGGGATCTTCTCTGTTTGGAAAGCACTGCTCCTCTCCCTACCTATCATACGCAATCATCTGGTCTGGAGGATAAACGATGGAACAAAAACTTGCATTGGAATGGATCCCTGGTTAGGAGGAGGATCCGGCTATAGTCTTCCACGAGATCTTATACATCATTTAAATCATAGGGACATATCGGTCATTGCGCACATCGTTGATCGTGCTAACACATCCATCCTCTCCCAAGGATGGAAGTTTGCAGAATCTCTTGATCTTCCTCCTCAATGGCACCATATCTGGCAAGAATACATAGATGCTTTGGCAGAATCCCATATCAGAATCATGGAGGGTCCTGATGAACTTATCTGGTGCATTGCTGAAAATGGTATTGGTTCGCCCAAAGAAGGCTACATTGCTATCAGCGATCACAGGCAACCAACAATCACACTTGCTTGGTGGCGAATGATTGGGAATTAAATGCCCCCGAAGGACCAGATTTTTTTTTTTTCGTTTTTCTGCTGTGTGCTCAGTTACAAAGTTCCTACTGGGGACCAATTATCTCATCGTGCTTTCCTCGGCCCGAGCTGGTGTGTCCTTGTTAAATAGGCTTTCGAATCCACTGATCAACTCTTTTTAAAAGGTCAGTTCTCCAAAAATCTCTGGGAATCCATCTCAATTGCACTACATTTTGGTAGATGGGATGCAGACAATGTAAATAGTGCCTGGCAAAATTGGTATACTGTCAATCATGGCTCCAAATTGCTCAGCCTCCCCTTGCTCTTTTGCTGGTCCATTTGGCTGACGAGGAACAAAATTATTTTTGACGAAGGGGTTGCAATTGGGCCTGTCATGGCTACCAAGATAATATCAACCTATCATGAATTACCTGATATCAAAACTCCCACACCTCGCCGCCCTATTGCCCCTGGGCTTTTTTTGATGGGGCTGCACAAGAGCAAGGCTGTGGGGATGGATTTATCCTGCATCTAAATGATCAACACAAATACAATGTCAAACTGGGACTTGGAGGTGGAACTAACAATTTCGCTGAACTTATTACCCTCCGTCATCTATAGCATTTCTCCCTGGGACATGATTGCATCAATCTGCAGATATTTGGCGACTCGAAAATCATTATAAACTAGTTCAATAATGTCTCTGCTTGCCATGCACACACTCTCAAATCTCAATTTAACAGAATCTCATGTCATCACATCTACAGGGAACATAACCGAAGCGCTGATAGACTTTCCAAGCAGAATGGAGCTGAACAGTACCAGTATTATCACTGGCCGTACATAGATCAGGCATATTATAGGGCAATCAGGCCCTAGTCTTTTTTGGTTTTTGTTCATATTGTTTTTGATCTTTTCCATTGTATATATCATTGCAGCTGCTATCTACAGACTCTATTTTTGCTCTCGCCCTGTGTGGTGAATGTCATTGTAATTATTTCAATTATGTTTTTACAGACTATATTATGCTACTACCCTGTGTGGTATGAGACCAACATTTAGCACCATTTTTGTACAGTCATGGTGACAAAAGGATGTAATTTATTACGCAAGACATGGCTACAAACCAATTCTGCATATGCTACCAGCATCTACTATATGTGATTTTTCTAATATAAATGAATGATTACGATTTTTCCTAGGGAAAAAAAGCATGTAGTCCTATTGTTCATTTTGTGTTCTAAATATAAATGAGTTAATTGGTAAAAATAACAATTGAAAAGGAATATTGATTCACCCCCCCCCCCCCCCCCCCCAAGTATTTCCAACACCAATTGGGAGAAACAAGTCGTTGGAGGGTCCATTGGATGGGTAGCAGGGGCTGCATGACACTCAGTAACCACATTGACAAACCTTTGGCTACTGCAATCCACAAACCTTCAATTCGTGCAGTACCAACAACCATTGAAATGGAGCCCAGTTCAAAGCTATGAGAGAATAACCGTTGAAAACCCACAAGAGAGAAATTTTGAGCTTGAAGCTCGATCAGAGAAGTCTGCTGATAGAGAGAAAGTAGAGAACACTATGTGAGAGGCGAACCATTAATGTAAACCTTGTGGGACAAATGAAGCCCCACGGCCATCATGCAAACACAAGAGATTGAAGAGTGCCTATCGAGAGATGAATGGAGACACATAGTCTCCAACTCTGAGAAAACCAATAAAGATGGAGGGTTGGGCCAATTAGAGAATATGTGACAACTATAAGAACTGTAGGCATGGTAGCGTTGAGCGGGCATAGTTGACAACGAAGAGAGAATTGTAGAACTGCTCACAATGATCAGAGATGTGCCTAAAGAAGGATGCCAACAAGCCATGATGCCACCTTCATCCATGACCAAGGTGAGCCTCTTTAAGCAATAATTAGGAGAACTCATTAACCATCAAGCCGAGTGAGGGACGACATATGACAACAAGGTGCACATGAATGCTCCCATCACATGAAAATTTAACTGAGTGTGGTAATCACCATTTTCTTCTTATTGCGAAAAGCCAAAAACATTTTCTCTATGTTTAACATGAAATATTGAAGTGTTCCAAATCATGGTAAATTGAGAATTATGTCAATCTCTGCTTTATACATAGTTGCAACATTGAATTGAGATATGTATTCATAATAATCAATTGTCACTTGTAAGTCCTTAATTTCATATTGTTTATTGGGAAAAATATGTTCCTTTTTATTTATATTTGGCTCTAGAATTAATAATCGTTTCGCCAAATCAATATTAATGAGATTTTTCATATGGTTTATGTTGATAATAATGTTAATCGTACTCCTTGAATACTTCCTTTAAATGTAAATAATCCACAATGCGCAATTGAACAAACTAACAATAAAGTGTAGAACTTTAAATTAAAACCAACTTTTTTTATATATAAAATATTTTATTTTTCTTCTTTGTGTAAAACGTCCCACTTCAATTTTTTTCTTGGGTAAACTTTTAGTTTGTAGTAAATTATAAATAACGTATTCTTTTGACCTTATTATGAGCTTATTATGCAAGTCTTTAACGAATCTTATTATTCTCTGTCATATTTTTATATGCCTTGTTTACTAATTGATTGTGAGCATACAAAAATATGGATGAGCACATGTTGGAAGTAGATGTACGACAGTTGATGTATAACCAAATGAACTTTTCGATTGGCGGCTGAGAATGATGGATCACATGAATTGAATTGGTGCTGTATAAACGTCATGATTATGATTGTGTACAAGAAATTGTATGAAGTATGGACTGTAGATAGGAACAATGATTACAATTGAGTTTGATATGATGGCAATTGTACTAAACCATTGGCAGTGGGATTGTAATCCGTGGCGACTATACAAAATGTAGCCGGACTACAATCGGTGCGGTTGCACTTTTTTATGATGATGGTGCGATTGATACAATTGCATGTATTTTACAATGGCACAATAATTTTACTAATGCAAAATGGGTATCACAACAACTAATATGACCAAGGGTATATAACACAACAACACTATTAGTATGATAGATATATGAATGACAATTGTACAAATAGAGATAATTGGCGTTCGCTGCTCTGAACCAGTGATTTGGTCCAAGCCCTTGTTAGGATATTCCGACACATAGAAATAGTTAAGTATAACTTGGTCTAGTGTAGAGTTAGGTAAAGTGTGTTTCTTTACTATGTACTTTTGTAACTTACAATCCGATGGTCACGATATGTTCTAGACATTAAGTGATCTGACGATTCATTCTTTCCTCGGTATTACTAACACTTGATCCATGGCTTAACACCCGATTGGTCCATGATCTTTATTTAAAGAGCATGGAGGGTCATGAGAGAAGCTTATGTAAATTTTCTTTCTTTTACACTAATAAATTCCCTGAAGTGGCTACGTTGGCTCAGGCCGTGGACTGTTTCGCTCTTTAAGGGTTTTAACCACATCAAAAATACTGGTGTATTGATCTGTGATCTGTTTGTGAGCGGTGTCCTTTGGTGTTCTATCTGAGGAACTTACCCTGTAAATTCCTACATGGTACTAGAGCTATTTGAGGGCCGCATCCGTTGGTGATCCATATCCGAAGCCGGTACAATTGCATCCGACTGTCGTTTCCTAGATCTACTATTTCTGACCGCTTTCGGGCTGAGAGGACTGCTCTATTTTGTTAGGAGCATTTATTCCAGTGAGGAACCCCTTTCGTTTCACGCGAAAAGGTTTCCGGTAGCCCTAGCTACATCATTTTTAAGATCATGAGGTATACAGTCTTTATTTGCAGTTTTAGTTATTTATCTCTGTTTATTTCGGTTTATTTATCTCTGTTTTTTATTACTGGATCCCTACCTTTCATTTTTGCATATGCTCTTTGCCTCACGACTCTGTGTGATCTGGGCAAATCAGAAACAAAAAAGAAGGAATTTTCTCATGCGTATGCTCTTTTCCGCCTCGCCTTAGTGTGATCTCAGAAAATCGAAAACATTGAGGAAAATATTTAGTTTCCGATGAAATCTAACTTCAAGCCATAAGGTTTGGTTTTTTTTGCATGTCTGTTTTGGGTTGTTGTGTGGTTTTTTATTTTGTAGGCAAAAAGGGTTTTCTCAAGTAAGCAAGCCAAATGGGAAAATAGGAAAGATCAAGCACATGGGTTGATAGGGATGTCTATTTCTCCAGACCTTAGATTTCATATCGCAGAAATTGATACCCCCGATTAAGCAATGAAACAACTCAATAAAACTTTTGGAATTAAAAATGAAATTAGAGCCCATCAACTCGAAAATGAGTTGCTTACGTTGGACCCCAATAATTTTTCTTCCATTGAAGATTTTTTGTCCAACTTCAAGACCCTTAGACTTCTTTTGGAAGGTGTTAAGGTTAAGAAAGAAGATGGTAGCCTTATCTATTCCATTCTTACTAAGCTGGAACCAGCCTACTCTGTGTTTGTTTCCACCTTCCTCCACCTTCCATTCTACTAGAGAAGCCTTTATTTCTCAAGGACAAGACTACAAGTCCCCCTCTTTTGATGCCTTTTGTGATTCTTTCATAAGAGAACAAAAAAAAATCTTACATCTTAGTCTTCTTAATCTTGGAAACTCTTCTAACAAAGCCTTAGCCGCCTAGCAGCAACCAAGTTCAAAGAATCCTAAGAAGCATCCCTCACTAGACTTCTCTTGGAAGGCATTAAGGTTAAGAAAGAAGATGGTAGCCTTATCTATTCCATTCTTACTAAGTTGGGACAAAAAAAATCTTACATCTTGGTCTTCTTAATCTTGGAAACTCTTTTAACAAAGCCTTAGCCGCCCAACAGCAACCAAGTTCAAAGAATCCTAAGAAGCATCCCTCATTAGACTTCTCTTGGAAGGTGTTAAGGTGAAGAAAGAAGATGGTAGCCTTATCTATTCCATTGTTACTAAGTTGGGACCAACCTACTCTGTGTTCGTTTCCACCTTCCTCCACCTTCCATTCTACTAGAGAAGCCTTTATTTCTCAAGGACAAGACTACAAGTCCCCCTCTTTTGATGCCTTTTGTGATTCTTTCATAAGAGAACAAAAAAAATCTTACATCTTCGTCTTCTTAATCTTGGAAACTCTTCTAACAAAGCCTTAGCCGCTTAGCAGCAACCAAGTTCAAAGAATCCTAAGAAGCATGATCCTAAAAAGAATGGTCTTAAACCAACCAAGGGTCAGCCCTTTCAGTCTCAAAATGAAAAATCAATTCAACAAAATGATAAGGCAAATAAAAACAAAGGGAAGAATACTGATAAACATTGCAACTTTTGTAATCGAGATGGCCACTTAGAATCCAAATGCTTTAAGAAGATGGAAGCCTTGTAGGCTGCAATGAAGAAGCATAACATCCATTTGGAGCACTCTTCAACTTCAACTTCATCTTCATCTTCAGGAATAGCACGTTCTGCATGTGGTTGTCAAGCATCTCGATCTGGTCATGCACTAAATGTATCTTCTTCTCATGCTCATAAGTGGCTCATTGATTCTGGAGCTTCTTATCACATGGCCAAAAACAAAGCCATGTTTTCTTCTTTAAATGATTGTAACACCAAACTATTCATCTAGGGACTGAAACTATTCATCTAGGCAATGTTAAATTTAATGATGTATTGTGTTCCAACCTTATCCTACAACCTATCAGTATATCAGATAACTCATTGAATTTTCACCTTACTATGTTCTAATTAAGGACCTAAGAGATCCTAGATAGATTTTAGCTACTGGAATTGTTGATGATTCTACAAGGTTGTATAAGTTTAACAACTTTGGGCATCAACTCTTCCCTCGATATTTGTTGCTCATAATGATGAAGTCATGAGCAAACTTTGGCATGAGCGATTTGGTCATTTAAACTATCTCTCCCTTCAAAATATGTGTAAAGAAAATATGGTGATAGGTCTTCCTATGGTATCTTGCAAAGATAGTGTTTGTTTCAGATGTGTACTCGGAAAACATCATCAAGATAATTTTGAAAAACGTGCCTCTTGGCACGCCTCAGCCCCTTCACAACTTGTGCATAGTGATTTATGTGGTCCACTTCCAGTGGTTTCATTCTCTAGCTACAAGTATGTCTTAACTTTCATTGATGATTTATCTAGACGCACTTGGGTATACTTCTTAAAACTCAAGAGTGAAGTATTTAACACGTTTTTGGCCTTTAAGGCCTTTGTTGAGAAACGATTTGGACATCAAATTCTTAAGCTAATATCTGATAATGGCGGAGAATATGTTAACAACAAATTCATCAACTTTTGCATTGAGCATGGAATTCAAATGCAACATATTGTTCCATATACTCCACAACAAAATGGTGTAGTTGAAAGGAAGAATCGCACCTTAAAGGAAATGGCTAAATGTATGCTTCAATGGAAAGGACTTAGTCTTAATTTTTGGGCAGAAGCAATTAACTGTGCAAATTACATAGTAATTCACACTTCTACTAAGGTTTTAAAGAATATCACTCCAAAAGAAGCATGGAGCTCAATTAAACTAGATGTAAGTCACTTTTGTGTTTTTGGAAATGAAGCATGGGCCCATATTTCAGATGAGAAACCATAAAGCCTTAGAACCTAAGAGTGAAAAATGTATTTTTGGTTGGTATTTTGAAGATGTCAAAGGATATAAACTTATTCCACCTAAATCCAAAAATGTTATCATTAGAAGAGATGTAAAGTTTGCTGAAAATATATCGGCCTATGAGCCTAGTTCGGCGAATGTGCCACCGCTCTCTATCCCTTCTACTTCTGAAAATATTTCTTCTTCAGATGATGACAACGAAGATGACAATCCTCCCCCACCTTCTCGGGATCCTCCTTCAACTCCTCAGCTTCCAAAATGGGTTTGCGCTCCTCGGGATGCAGCAGGTGCTCTTGCAAGGGATACTATAGATCAACGTCACACACATTCTCAGTTTGAGAGAGCCTCTTCTTTACTGGCTCAAGCTTCAACGAATTATGGTCCTGACACCTTTGCAGAAGTTTCAAGCCATCCAGATTGGGACGCAGCTATGAATGAAGAATATCGTTCATTATTGGCAAATGATACATGGGAACTTGTTCCTCTTCCAAAGGGACGAAAACTTGTTAGATGCAAATGGGTTTATAGAACCAAGTTTGGACCAGATGGAAAAGTTGATAAACATAAAGCTTGCCTTGTTGCTAATGGTTTTTCACAAGTTGAAGGCATTGACTATATTGAAACCTTCTCCCCTGTTGCCAAAATGAACTCTATCCGCCTTGTTCTTCCCTTGCTGCCTCTTTCAAATGACACCTGATTGACAATGATATGTTAAGGGAAGAATTTTACAGTGATTTGATCAGAAATATGAGTGGCCTTTAGTAGTGGACAGTGTGAAGTGACAATAATAGAGCTTGAGTAGTAGTGGCAGCTGGTATAGTGGTGTGGTACAAGAAGTAGTTGGAGCAGTGGAAAATGTAGAGCAACAGTTAGGTAAGCAGGCAGTGAAGAGTGTTGTAGCAACGGTTCCAGTAAAGAGTATTACAGTGGCAACAATAATTAGTGGAGTAGTAGACAACAAGTGCAATAGAAGTAACATACAATGGGGGCAACATACAGAGAGGCAACAGTGAAACATATGTGGTATCAACAATAGTAGCTGTGTTGATAGTAGCAGTACAGTGAGTGAGAGCAGCGACAATAGTAACATCAGTAGTTCCAGCAGTAGAGCAATAACATTAGTAGTGGTGACTTGAGTGTAGCTCATTGTAACTAGGCCATTATCCCTGGTACGGGAGCCCAACCATTCAGGGAGCATTGCTTCCTTCGAACATTGTTGGTAAAACTCTTTGGGGAGTTTCGTACTTCCTTCCAGTTCAACTGGTAAATTGTGTATGTAATCATACATGTAACAAAGCTTGTTTGGATGATAATTTTTAGTGTACTGATATTTGATGTGATGCTATTTATATCTATTCTATTGCTCTGAATAATTTATAATAACTAATCAATTGTAAAAGTTAATGAAATATTGATTCACCCCCCTCTCAGTATTTCCAACAAGGAAGGAATGTTGACCACAAGCAGTTCAAAAATGTTAAATCCAATAATGCCCTAGCTAACTGAAAGTTCTTAACTTATCAAATACCTGCGATGGTTGCATAAGTTGTTAATGAGTGCCATGCCTTTCAAAAAATTGGTGTTCCCGTGCATATAATTAAGAACTTGCTTGCTCATTTTAAACGGATGCCTTTGTAAAATGCAAACATAAGGGATTGAGATTCAATATTGTTCTTGCCTTATGACCCCACAAGCCTCACAAGACACAAGGAAGATACTGAAAAATGTGACATCTCACATTCTTCACGATTATTTCACATTTTTGAAGAGTGCCATCAACCACTAATCTGTGTAATATCTTGGTAACCAAGGAAAAAAATGAAGAGATGAATGTGAAGTGTCATTCCCTCCTCTTGAGCAATGCAAATATCCTCATGGAATATCAAGGGGTTTGTGGACAATTGCAAAATATGAAGTAGATAAGATAAGATAATTTCAATAGTTTTTGACAAATGACCACAAAAGTAGTTCAATGGCACTGAATAGTACAACTAGCATGAATAAAATGTGGGAGTACAAGGTCAACTACTAAAATTTTTGAAAATAATATAAAGGAAAAAAGCTATTTTGGTATAACATCAGAATGCAAGTATAAATGTATAAAGTTGTGACAAAGGTACAATGTTACTAAAATCTAAATACGAAATACTAAGTGAGTTTTGGACAACTCAAAAACTTGTCAAGAGAGAGAGAGAGTGAGAGATCAGATTATGAGGTCGATGATGTCAAGTTCTCTTAAGTTTGATGGTTGAGGGTGAAGGGGGTGAACATGGCACTGGTTTTACGTTGGAGTCCTTTGGAACCATTGGGGGGTTTGGCTATACGATCCGAGGGGAATTGTACGAGCGAGGAATACTCTTGGCATTTGATGTCAAACGAAGGAAACATCGAATGGATATTTGGTTGCTTTGTTGAGTTTGAGAGACAGTATGACGGGTAGGGGTACCCTATTGTGAGATTGTTCAAAATTGATCTCTCTATCATTTTAAGAATGTGTGGCTTGATATATGGACTGGTACTGTCCAGTCGACATCAATAATATCGGTTGCCCTTCGTAAGGGTGAGGCTAACGAGAAACCTATGTTCTCACCATTCTATTGTCTGGTGTACTCGCATTTGTTGGATTAATAGGGTGTTAGGGTAAACTTGACTTGATACAATAGTTAAAGTTGCTAGCTCCACATTGGTGGTCTCAGGAACATGGTTTTGGTGGCTCGTGGTATTAGAGCGGATGAATTACATGTGATGAATCCTTTAAAAGGTTTCTGGATTCTTGGACACCTAAAAATATGGTTTATCTCTGTCTTCAAATTTAAAGGTGGCACACTTGTAGATCCTAATAGATTGTGGTATATGGTGTTTTCTCTCTATCTAGAGTTGATGGGAGCTGACTTGAAGCTATCCCTAACGGATCCTAAGCGAGTGCATTTGATGCCTTTGCGTATAAGGGTGTTGATGAAAATGCCATCCCATAGCTCCAAATAGTGTTGTAGGTCAAAGGGCATCTTCAAGCCTAGGCTCATGGAAGGTGAGTTCGAGGTGACTTGAGTGTACAATCTGTAGATGTCGTTTTGGATGGCTTGGTTTAGTAAATGGTTAGTCAACAAGAATGGCTTCGTGCGTCAAGGGAGAATATGAATGAGGGCATGCATTATGGGGATAGAGTAATTGAATGGAGAAGCCGAGATGCCTGAGAACCAACGTCGTGGTTAACTAGACGCAAGATATGAAGCAAGAACCTCCAAGGAGAAAAATGCGAGGTAGGGATACCTCTCTCTTGGTGGCAGAGTCTGAGATATTGGACCCCATGAAGGAAATAAACCAAACAAAAAATGACCTCAAGGTGCAAATGGTGGTTGTTGAACTTTGGCTAGATGATGGGTTGCGAAACCATCTGCTTAAGTTTCATGATGCTCATGAGAAGCAAGCTTTGTACCCTCTTTAGCCTTGTCTAGTCAGCTTGCAACAAGCTTGGTCTCTAGATCTTGAAGCCATAAAGAACTATGGGCTTTATAATTGCCTCAATGAGGTAGAGTTTAGTTGACATGTCTTGAAACTTCCCTTGGAAGCACTGAGTCTTAATGAGGGCCAAGGAACCATACCCTTTACCAAGTCAAATTTGTGGGCTTGCCTCAAACCAAAGCAAGGTCTTGTGAACTCGACTCCTCAGTAAGTGTGAGTTATAGTAATCTCAATGTCTATCCCTCGATAGTAGAAATGTAAGGCTATAAGAGAGCTCTTCGACGCATTAATGATCAGAGCCTTGGTTTTAGCTAGGTTGACCATTAGCGTTCATAGGTCACAAAACTTAGCTAGTGCATTGATATATCTCAATAAGCCCTCGAGAGTAGAAGCCATCAAGACCAAATAGGAGCAAGGAAATCAATACTTGATGTAGAAGACAACCATCCCCCTCTTGGATATGCTTGTTGAGGAAAGACTAACTCATTGATATTGATCTTAAAGAGGGTTGGTGAGCAGGGTGCTCGTGTTTTACCTCGATGGTACTCAAGATGAATTCAGAAACGTTGTGTGCCATCCTAAGGCATCCCAAGGCCGACTCATATGGTGTCATGATAGTTGCCAGTAGGGTCTTAGATAATGCCAATGTTGCAAAGTATCTGGAATAATGCCTTCCTTGGTGTGATGTCAAACACTTTTGAATGTCTACAAGGCAATTGTAAACCTTTGAAGAGCATTGAAGGGCCTCCTCATTAATGGTTGTGAGTGTGAATATGTCGTCGACCATCTGGTATTTGTGGCAAAAGCCTACTTCTCTAGCCCTAAGTTGATGACTCTTCATCTCCTTAGAGTGCCAGTGGTGTAGGACTGTGGCGTATAGAGTGGAGAATATATGTCCCACCATGATAGCTTGCTAGTTATTTGGATGAGAACTCTTCCCGACTTGTGGATCAGATGGATAATGTGTTTGGTCCCGAAGGGTGGGAAGCGTGAGCATATTACATGATTAAATAATTCAACGATATGGGATGAAGGATGCCATGCTTAAGGAATTCAACATGGAGGCCTTCATCATTAGCTTCTCGATTGGTACGTATAACTATGACTTCTCTCCTAATGTCTCATCTAGAGAAAAGTTGGCAATTCGGTGTTGGGGGGTAGGGTGGAATGAGATGTGGGTGGGAGGTTGCCTAGTAATATCATAAAGGGAGTTGGTGTAGGAGAAATGGTTTGGAGGTCAAGATCAGGCGAAATTGCATGGGATTGAGGAAAGAGGGCGCGCCAAAAGGCTTTTGGGGAGTCGCGTAGGGCATTTCAAAGTTCCCATCTCCTTTTGGGGGGAATGCTCGTTTTTTATGGCAAAGGAGGTTATAATATATTTTCTAGAGATGAGGGGAGTAAGATGGGTTGTAAGTGAGGTTGAGATAGAGATGTTTGTGGAGGGATTTGCATTCACAGTCAAACCATTGATTCATGGGACAAGAACCAGGGGTAGGTTTATGGGTGTGATGTTGATAAAGTGGGGGTAAGAGTCAAGGGTTGCTTCCACAACGACCAAGGAAAATATCTCATATTTGGTTATGGTAGTGTCCATAACTTGAAGTGGGAAATGGGGGGAAGAAACTGCTTAAGGAAGGTGGTGTAAGATGCAACATAATCTCTATCAAAAAGGAAGGTGGTGCAAGGGGTGGGGGAGCGAGGAGGAAATTAGATAGGGAAAGGAAGTGAGCCTGTTCAAGACCAATAAGCTATGGGATTCACTGAAGCACAAGAGGTATCTTGTAGAACCTTTGAGGGGTCCATTCTTGTCCTGCAAACTCCTAACGAGACCCACATACTCTGTCTAAGGTCATCAATATCTAGAGTCAAGACAAAGGCTAAAACTAAAAAGGAACAATGGACAATGAACCAATGTTATCAACACCAGACCGTTTGACTCGAAGATTGTGAGCTAGACCAAAAAATCAGTCAACCAAACAATACATAAATATTCAAAAGTTGAAAAAAACATAAATATACATGTGCATCCATATGAATCGAAACCATTATACACAAATGGGGAAATTTTCTCTTATATATAGCAAAGATGCATATAACCGATATAGCATAGAGTGAAATCCATATTTGAACCAAAAATACATCCACAAAGAGGTTCTAGATGGGTTGGGATAATCTACACATCTGGAAAATGAGGATTCGAGCCCCAATGTTCTTTCTCGAGTACTCCATTCTATGCCCAATCACAGTTCTTTCACATTTACACGACGAAAAAGAAGCGAATGAACATTGATTCAGAAGAGGACAAAGGGGCTTGCAGTAGTAGTGTGTAATACACGATGCATTGTATTCATCCTCACTCAAGTCTGAAAGCAAAAAATCATTGAATAATCTCTAATTGGTTCGTTAATCTCTATAGTCCAAAAAAAATAATGATTAAACAAGTACCTACATATCATCAAAATCATTGCCTATATTGGAATCCTCATCATCAATATTACCCTATAAACATTAAAATAAGATAGAAAAAGCTTAACATGTCAAATAGTGATTTTGTTTGAGTGGTGGATACATTTTTACCAGGGTCAAGACAAAGGAGTTTAACAATAAATGCCATGAACTCCGAGGTACATAGAAGGCTTGGTGCTCTTGATTATGCTATTTCCATATGCTCATATGCGATCGAATCCAATGGAAACGTTGCAACCTCCCCCCCCCCCCCCCCCCAATCTTGAAATCTTAAGAACTGTTAAGTTTGGTGGATTTTGAGTGGGATCTATAATTCTGCATTCTCTATATGAATTCCAATGAGGTTGGAACCACTCTCAAACATCCTGAAACAATTAATGATAATGTTAAAAATTTAAGTAAAAGTGACATTCTCACTTTTACTTAATGAATTTAACATTGCCATTGATTACATAGCATTAGTAGGGTCTTAATGTTGAATTTTAGGCTTCCTCACTCATAAATGTGGGAAGTGCACCACCCACCTTGGGTGACGCATCCTTGTGTAATGTTTTCTATTGCTCTCCATGCTCGCACATTATACCCTTGGCCTATTTTGATTGATAGCGTAGCACAAACCCTCCACAGTTCTAGAGAAGAATCAATTATTTGCCTCAACATTTTATTTTTTCTGTCAGTAAACCATTAAATCATTGGCTCAGTTTGAATTTTGATTGATAGCGTAGCACAAACCCTCCACAGTTCTAGAGAAGAATCAGTTATTTGCCTCAAGATTTTATTTTTTCTGTCGGTAAGCCATTAAATCATTGGCTTAGTTTGAAACATACATCAGATTATATTAGGGTGGGTTTTTATCATTTATTTCCTAAGCATGAAGAAGGAAAAAGGAGGGGTAGCAAATGAGGTATACCTTCTCTACTAATGTTGTTTTGTAATATATGTGACTGATTTTGGGGTTGACAATACCTATCCTTAGAATGATATGGAGTAAAGAGCCAAATTTTGGACATGGGTTCCTTGAGGACCACCAAACATATCTGACAGAAATTTTGCATGGTCATTGCAGTCCAAGATTAAGAGGGGCTACTTCTTTTTAGGCTTTACTAATAGAAAAAGAAGCATTGTCTAGCCTTAGGGCTCACCTTTGGCCTTTTTATCCAAACAAATTTTCTTGAAATGATTTGGTTGAGCTATGGTACTCATCATAGAACTTGATAAAAGAGATTGAGGAGGTGTTAAAGAGTCACAATAGAGCCTTGTCATCTTAGCAAAGCATCTTTCTTGTTTATTTGTTAAGGTTCATAAGGAGTTCAAATTTTTATTTGAACCAAGTATTTTAGAGAAGAGGGCTAGATCACCTTGTAGGAGGCCATTGCAAGCACCACCTCTTTCAAGAAGAAGAGGAGGAAAATTTTGAGCGCTTGAATATAGTAAATGAAAGTGCTCATTTTAATATCTAGCTTGGGAATACCTACTTCCACCCAAAACCCAACCAAAACCATAATGCTACCAATAGTGATCAGGCTGCACCTGTCTTAGCTGTGGAAAATGGTGGAAAATTTAAGGGTCTTTAACAATGTTCCACCAAGACTCTGGGACGGGGAGACGCGGGTGTGGGGAGACGCACAAGGGCGACGTGTGGGAGTACCCTCAAATTTTAGGGAAATTTAGGGGGGACGGGGGGCCGTCGGGGTATATAATTTTTTTAATATATATCTATATATATATATATATATATATATTTCAAATTCATATTCAATAATGAAAGCATAAATACAATGATACATACATAATTGAATTAAGTAATGAAATACATTGATCCATACTCATCATCCTTACTAATACATAAATGATTCATCCGTAGACCACGAGATTCAATAATGAAATACTCTAATACATATTTATCATTCATTATTCACCATTCTAGAATCTACATTGATTTAAAAATTAAATTCATCATTCATCATTCTAGATTCTAAATTGATTTAAAATTAAAATTCATCATTCATCATTCTAGAATCTAATTAGTACTAAGCAAAATAGACTATAATAGATACTGAAATCTAAAGACTGGAATAGTATTTTGATATAACTAAACTCAAAAACAGTGGAGTGATGAGTCTAAAAGTCACTCTAAAGTACACAGAGGGCTTGGTGCTCTTGATTAAATACTAATTCCATACCCTTGTACATGACAAAATGCAATGGAAACATTGCAATCCATCGAATCCTGAATTCCTGAAAAACTGTTAAGTCTGCTGGATTTTGAGTGAGATCTAAAATTCTACTTTCTGCATATGAAATCCAAAGAGGTCGGAACCACTCTCAAACATCCTGAGTCATTTCATGGTAATGTTAAAAATTTAAGTAAAAGGATGAAAATGAAAGATAAAAAAGAATGTCACTTTTACTTTTAAGAATTTAACATTACCATGAATTGCATAGCATTAGTAGGGCAATATGATCAAATACTAGGTTTCCCTTGTCATAAATCATTGTTTACAAGCAAATTTAAGGGGGACGCATAGCCCATTTTGAGGGGGGGCGCCCAGGCGTCTCCCTTTTGGGGATTCGCGTCCCCCACACTGCGAAAATTCCCCCCTTGCGTCTCCACATGTCTCCCCATGTTTCCCCAAACGTCCTCCTGTCCCGGGTGCATGTGGTGCGTGGGGTGCGCTCACCCGACCCTAGGGGACGCATCCCCGTGGAACACTGGTCTTTAATATTCTATAAGGAATAATGACCAAACTCAAGCAAGTTATAGTAATCAATTTGAAGGGAAGGACAATCCCCATGTGTAGCCTCAAAATAAACCTAAGACAAAACCCAAGAATAATGATGTTGCCTTGGATGTTGAAATGGGTTGTGTTTCAATCAAGGTTAATGTGCAAGTGCCCCTTATAGAGATGGCAAAACTTCCTTCCCAAAGGAAGCAAATTAGGAAGGCTTTTGGTTTTCAGGATGAGCCTGATGACCCTCATGTTATTTTACAAAAGATGTGCTTTGATAAGAAGAATGGAGGTCATGAGCCCTTCTTGTTGTCCCTAGTGATTAATAATCTCAACCTTTACAATTGCATGCTTGATTCAGGTGCCTACGCGAATTTTATGCCATTGAAGGTCATGCATCGGCTAGAAATGAACATCACTAAGGCATATAAGAATATGTGGTTTTGATTCTAAGTATATACTTGTTCATGGTATTATTAAAGATGTGAAGGCATCTCTGGCAGCTAACAAAGACATTGTTTTATTAATGGATATTGTAGTTCTTGGATGCTTGGGCCATGTTATTATCAAGAAAATGGTGTGCTTGAATAGGTGGACAATTGCAGATGGATCTATCATATGCCACCTTTCTTGAATCTGATGGCACACCATTTTTCCTCTATAGGGAATCTCAACTGCCTGATCACATTGAAGACATTGAACCTTTATCTTATGTTTGAGACTATCTTTTTGATTAATCACATCAAATAATTTTATGTTCAACATTTCGAACCTACCAATGAGGTTCATCTTCGGGACCAAGGTGAAAGAACAGATCAATCAATATGATTAAATAGTGAGAGGATGCATCAAGTTCCAAAATTAGCCATTATGACTTTTCTCTTATCCTGCCCATAATAACCATGACACCATAATCAAGGCCCTAAAAAATGTGAGTCAAAAGCATCCTTATGGGCATTCACAAACAATCAAGCCTCCCTCTTCTGAGGTCTGCCTCATCAAGAGTCAAACTCAAGGCGGACCATTCCTAAGAAGCAATGGGTCCAAAATCCAAAGAGGGAATACCACGTAGGTGACCTTGTTTTGGTTGATAAATACCTTATCCCTATTAGAATCCATGGTAAAGTAGGTGTGGGAAACTTTTACATTACCAAGCTTAATGGCGAACTTTTGCAGTCTTCGGTAAAAAGGAGTTGCCTCACTTTCATTGATGGAAACTAACATCTAGTAGTCATGCATAGTAGTTTAGTTGCATTGCATATTGTGTGAGCATTTTATTATCCATATCATGTTGCACGCTAGAATAGATTGCATTTAAAATAGATTTTATTTTATATACAAATTTGTATCTTCATATAAAACATGGGTTATACACTACAACCAGTGCACATGCTCCAAATCAAGTTGATTATAATGTGCAGGTTACATGTCTATGAGCCCAGGGACTGTTGTAGTTCTCATGAACGATTCAATGATATGGATCATGCGCTCTACGCTGAGCTCATGTCCCCAAGTTGGAGCCAGATGTTACCCACCAAAATGGGTAACCCTATGGGAGAAAACTTTTATTCTATTCTTGACAGCTAGTCGTTCAACCACATAGCCAACAACCATTGACAACCACCACTAGTTGATGATATGCCATTATATCTCTGCCACTTGCCTTAGCCATATGCGTTTCACCTATCTGGCATGAGCACATGGACAAAGGCGGGCTTCCACTCAAAAGGTGTACTTCAATCATTTTATAATCAGGTGCTTATTCTTGTCTGTTTTGGGGCATTTTATATGGATTTTAAGGTGATCTAGAAGAAGGATGGGCTTTGATTGTGATCTTGTTCTGTCACCTTAAATGGTGGGTTAATCTTCAATCCTATTCTAGTGGGATCTCCCCTAATGGCTCAATGGATATAGGAGGGGCACTACTTGTGAAGCCTTGATTGAGATAACGTAGTTCCATCTATCCATATATCATACTTAACACTTTCCATATTATATTACAAGCCCATATCTCACTTCCATTCTTTGAGTTTCGCTCACAATTAGTTCTTTAGGATTTGGCATCCATACATTTGCATACCTGGGTGAGGGCATGGAAACTTTGCCTTAGGAGGTTGATGTAGCTAAAAGAAACAGAAAGAACATATCATGGCCACAACAAAACTAAAAGAATATCAAAATGCAAAAGATGGCCAGAGACATACACATTAGCACATGGGCAAAAGCCTAGCATGAGCTCTACCTCACTCATTATGGCCATCACTCGGTTCTTGAGCACATGTTGCTCCATTACATCATAAGAAGGAACCCTTGCATGTCCCAACCCCGATGAGCGATAAACTGACTCATCATTAAGGGGTAATACAATTTCTATATCATTCAAAGCAAGCTCTAACCCTTGAGCTATGAGCAATAATACAAAGAAAAATCAAGAAAAAGTAAAAGGCACACAAGAGGGGTGGAAAAGCAAAGGCCAAGTTGGTAACTCATGCATTCATGAATGCTCCCTCCTCACATCTATACACTCAAGATGTGGATCCCCCATCAATTGGTCCCTTTGACCATGGCACTTGGCCATGAAGCCTTGTCTTCTTTGTGACCATCATTACTATTCACTAACACCTATCAATTCAAGGGTGGATTGAGGAAATGTTATTTCGTCTTAGGGGTTGCAAACGCCTAATAGGGTTGTCCATTAGTCACAACTATCTAGGGAGGAAACACCATTGCAAGTTCAAGGACCTGAATTTGGAAAGGGATCCTTATTTCAAGTATTAAATAGCCCATGATACTCAAGCCTGATTCTCTTAGATGCAATAATGATTTTTCATCCCTAATGGCTAGTTTATTTCACTAGAATTTGTGTTATGATTGTTAGGTGGTTCAATAGCCTATGTCTTAGGAACCTTTCCACAGGTACCCAAGTCATTAGAGAATATATCGGCCCTATTAAGTGAAGAGTTGAGGCTCTTGGGCCTCATAGCAACAATAGCCTTTGATACATGTACTAAGGCACCCCTTGCACCTTGGACGTTGTACCACTTTGCACTGGATTTGATGATTCTTCAGGATGATACACCTAGACTTAGCATGCTCCCAGGTGGACCTTAGCACCAATTGATGGATGGCAACTGTTTTATTTTTATTAGGGCCTAGATCAGGATGGTCTCACTTTCAAAGACTAGGGAGGGCTAGTAGCACCTAGAAAACCCTCAACGTTGGAGCAGAGATTGACACTTTTAGCAGTCAGGGACCCATACAGACCACTTCATGGTGCCCTAGCTAGATTTTGGGACCATAGGGAGCGATTGAGGTGGATTGTAGGGCCAACCCCAAATCATGCCTTTTACGTGCTTTTACATTACATTTGACACCTTATAGCACTTGGACATGGCATTTGGAGGCTATTTTATGCTTCACGTCATGCCTAGAAGCCTAGCAGCGCACACGTGTGGGCTTGTTTGAGCATTTATGAATAAATCTAGTGGGTTGACTTGTAACCCAAGCATGTGTTGTCTCTTCAAACTTGTTTTGAAGGGCTTATTAGGCTAGTTAGAGGTCTTACTCATATAAATAGAGGAGAGGGTCATTCATTCTAAGGATTATCATTTGTGACTAATTTGGGCCTCGTTGGAGATTTCGACCTTCTTTGTATCTTGGAGAAGATATGATCTATGGAGTATTTTGTCTCTTGGAGCTACTTTGTTGTCTTTGGAAAAGTTATCTTGCATAAAATATTGGATTATTCATGCATTTCATCTTGTAAGTGTAGCTTGTCATTTGTAAATTTTTTATCTTGTGTCTAATGGATGGAATGAAATGGTTATGTACGATGCTTTTGTTGCACCATTGATTATTGAAGATTAATTATATAGAATCTATATATCCTCATTGTATGCAGTACTCATATGTGGAATGTCAATGATAATCCCCTTGGTCTAGTGCTTGGTAATTTTTGTCACTTAGTCTAGTGCTTGCCTTGTAGAGCACCCCTCAACAAGACCTGCTAGATTATGCGGCAACAGGACAAATATAAACCTTACCATCTTGGAAAATCATCACATAACCCTTCTCCTTCATGGCTGAAACAAAAATCAGATTCTTTGTCAACGCTGGAACATACAACACATCCTTCACTAGTAGAGACTTCTCAGATTCCCTCAAAAAGTTAACAATTCCACTACATGCTTGCCTGTACTCAGCATAGTCACCAGGCTCAATGTGGAAGTCCAAATTGTGCTCCTTCATACTAGTAAAGTAGTCTGAAGTGAAAACTTATAGATACGCAGAGAAATATATATATATATATATATATATATATATATATATAGATATATATATATATAGATATATATATAGATATAAATATGTACTAATAATTAATTGACCGATGATGATTGTTTACAATGGGATTCCTGGCTTATATACCGCCATGGGCACCCTTTGGGGAAAGGGCATGATCTTATGATCGTGCCCTTTCGTCTAATTAACCTAAAATTAAGTAATAACCCTAAAATTTAAATAATAAATAATTTTTACATAACATTGCCTTCCTCTCGAAAGAATGCTTTGTCCTCAAAGCATACGTAATGACTGATGTTGTTGACAAAATGATTCATTCTCCCAAGAAGCGTCTTCTTCGGTAAGTCCTTCCACTTGATCAGATATTCCTTGATTGTACGATGTCGAAGCTTTCTTTCTCTAGTAGATAAAATACCTTCTGGTTCTAGAATGACCCTTCCCTCATCATCCAGAGATGGAAGTGTTGTTTGCGCTGATTGATTGTTGCCTAGTGCCCTTTTAAGGCAGGATACATGGAAGACGTTGTGAACACGACTTGTCTCTGGAAGGCTTAAACCATACGCAACTTGGCTAATCTTTTTGTTGATCTGATAAGGTCCATAGAACTTTGGTGCCAATTTGTTTTTTCCTTTCTGTTTTAAGGATAATTGTTTGTATGGTTGGAGCTTAACAAACACCCATTCTCCAACTTCAAACTCTCTTTCGGTTCTGTTTCGATCTACTTGTTGCTTCATACGATTCCTTGCATTATTCAAGTTTTCTTTTAATATTTGGATGATTTTTTGGGTTTCTTCTAGTTGATCTTTAACAGCAGGTAGATTTGTCTGGACAACAGTTAGATCCTTCCGTTTTGGGGGTTCATACCCATATAAAGCTTGAAATGGCGTCATTTTTGCTGACGTATGATAAGTAGAATTATACCACCATTCAGCGAGATGTAACCATTGAGCCCACTTATTTTGTTTTTCTGTAGCATTGCAACGTAGGTAGGCCTCCAAACATTTATTGACAACCTCTGTCTGGGCATTTGTTTGACGGTGATAAGCGAAACTCATATTTAGGTAGGTTCCTATGTGGTTGAACAACTCCTTCCAGAAATTACCCTTGAATTTGGCATCTCTATCACTCACAATGACTTTCGGAAAACCGTGTAACTTATATGTATTTTTGCAAAATATTTCAGCGATTTCTTTTGCCGAGTATGATTTCTTTATTGCCATAAAGTGAGCATATTTGGTGAGTCTGTCGACTACTACGAAGATCTTGTCCTTGCCTTTAGATAATGGTAATCTTTCGATAAAGTCCATCGAAATTTCTTCCCATTTCTGATTTGGAATGTTTAAGGGGTGAAGTAATCCCTGTGTCGTGATATTTTCACTTTTATTCCTTTGACATGTGTCACATTCTGCTACATACTTCTGAATACTGCGACTCATTCCCTTCCAAAAGAAGGATTGACGTGCATTGTGATAAGTCTTAAAGAATCCAGCTGACGGTGAGTCATGTGATTCCTTGAGTATCTTAAATTTAAACTTGGAATTTGTATTTAGATAGATTCTTCCCTTGTACCATAGGATTTCATTCTTCCACTCAAATTTTGAGTTATTGGGAAGGTTATTGATTATTGTTGTTATTTATGGATCCTTGGCATACTCGCTTCGAATTAAGTTAAGCCACTCAGGAACAACAACCGAAATTGCAAGTAATGTTGGTTCTTCATCTTTCCTGCATAGGGCATCTGCTACTACATTGTCTTTACCTCTTTTATGTAGTATTTCCAAGTCAAAAGCGGCAATTTTTTCAATCCATTTTTGTTGTTCTTCGGAAAGTGTTTTTTGTTGAAGGAGATGTTGGACACTGTTGTGGTCTGTTCGAATGGAAAACTTAATTCCCAAAAGACATTGCCTTCACTTAGCTAGTGCGTGCATGATAGCGAGCATTTCTTTGTTGTATGTGGATTTGAGGCATTCTCTTTTGTTGAGCTTCCTACTTTCAAAAGCTATTGGATGCCCTTGTTGCATTAATACTGCACCTATACCGAAACCGGAAGCATCACACTCAATGATAAATGGTTTAGAAAAATTTGGTGTTGCTAATACGGGAGCATTAGACATAATTTCCTTTAATTTTTCAAAACACCTTCCTGCTTCCTCATCCCATAGAAACGAATTCTTCTTTAAAATATTTGTCAGAGGTGCAGTTATATGTGCATAGTTTTTAATAAACCTTCGGTAATATCCAGTCAAACCTAAGAACCCTCTTAGCTTGGATATATTGACAGGTTTGGTCCATTCCTTTATAGCTTTGATTTTATTAGGGTCCACCTTTACGCCTTCATGGGATATAATGTGTCCAAGGTATTCTACTTCTTCCTTTCCAAAGGTGCATTTGGATTTTTTTGCATAAAATTGATGTTCTTTAAGTAGTGTAAGAACTTTGTCCAGATGTTGCAAGTGCTCTTTCCAAGTTTTATTGTAAATTAGAATATCGTCAAAGAATACTAATACAAACTTCCTAGGAGGTGGATGAAATAATTCGTTCATAGTTGCTTGAAACGTTGCTGGTGCATTGGTTAATCCAAACGGCATTACTTTAAATTCATAGTGACCTTCGTGTGTTCGGAATGTCGTTTTTGGTATGTCTTCCAATTTGATTCTAATTTGATAGTAGCCTGATCTTGAGTCCAACCTTGAGAAGTACTTTGCGCCATGTAGCTCATCCAACATTTCGTCGATAAAGGGAATTGGGAACTTGTTTTTGATTGTTATTTTGTTTAATCCTCTATAATCAATGCGTAGCCTGAATGAACCATCCTTCTTCCTTACCAATACCACTGGAGCAACGTAAGGACTTTTACTTTTCGAGATGATCCCACACTTTAAAAGGTCATGGATTAATCTCTCAATTTCCGTTTTTTGGTGATGTGGATATCGATATGGCTTGATGTTGACGAGGTCTGACCCTGCCTTGACTTCTATTGTAAGCTCAATTTCCCTATTAGGTGGCATCTTCATAGGTAGGTCTTGAAATACTTTTTCATGCTTCTAAATTAGATCTTGTATCTCTGGTGACTCTTCATTGGTCATACTTGCAGATAACATTTTTAATTGGTGACATTGTACTACATAAGCAGGTGCTCCTTTTCGAATCATCTTCATCATCTGAGATGATGATACAATTTGATTCTCTGGTGCTTGGAATCCGTGTAATTTGTACTTTTGACCTCCCCATTTGAATTTTATAAATTGTACTTGATGGTTGGCGGCATAAGTACCTAAAGTTCGTAGCCATTGGATACCTAAGACTACATCTACTCCTCCTAATGGTACCGTGAAGAACGGAGACTCTAAATTAAAGTCTTGAATCTGCAATTTGACCTTATGGCATTTCCCCACCTTTTCAATCTTCTTACCGTCAGCTACCATCACTTTCATGTTTGGTAAGGGAAATGAAAAAATATTGAGTCTCTTTGCCATGGTTGCATCTAAAAAATTGTGTGCTACCAGAGTCTATGAGAACCACTACGTTGTTCTTCTTTATGTGTCCTTTTAACTTTAAGGTCTGAGGTTGTGATATACCTGTCATCGCTGATAGTGACACTTGCGGAATACTTCCGTCATCTAATTCTGGTGAGAATTCTGGGGCATCTTCTGTTTCTTCTATGTCAGAATCTTCACTATTTGAATCATTGGTTGCTTCACAATTATATAGGTTCTTTGGTTCTTTTCCTTTAGCACATCTATGTTTGGGGTCCCACTTCTCACCACAGCGTTTGCATTTACCCTCTTTTATCCTTTGCATTTCCATATTAGATTTCTCACCTTCACAACGATGTGGTGGAACATATCTTGTACTATTCGAGTCCACATACCGGGGTATTCTTCGTCTTGAATATGTTTTTTCCGATTTTGACCAAAATATTTGTTCGAATTTCTTTTCGACTATTTTTTCTTTTTGTCTTGCTACTTCTATTGATGTAATTTCATGCATCTCAAGTTCTACTTGTAAATGGTTTTTGAGTCCTAAGACGTATGATTGAATTAGACGAGACTCTGATAATCCAGGTACTCATGTTACTAAGGTCTCCCATTCTTGTGTATTCGTCCACACTTCCTTTTTGTCATATTTTAAGAGTTTTGAAAAGAACTCTTCTTCCTTTACACCTTAGAATCTTTTAAAGAATGCATCCTTAAATTTTCTCCAACTAATGACGTGTGTTGTCTTTTTCCACCACATATACCAATTATATGCTTCCCCTTCCATTTTGATGGATGCATGCCTGAGCTTTTCGTCATCATCATTGATGTCATATATCTCAAAGTATTCTTCTGCTTTATTTATCCATGCAACATTGTTTTTTTCGTTTCCATCGAATTTAGGCATCTCAACTTTTGCCCTTCACTGGTATGTCGTTAATGGTTGATCAAAGAAAGGGATGTTGATTGGTAAAGGTATCCCAGAGTTGCTTATTTGTAAGAGTCGCGTTACTCATTTCTTGGTGGGGTGTCGCCGATTTTTTTGGGGATTCAACTTTTCCTTGAGAGTCTATTGATTTCGTTGAATCTGATGAGTTGTGCTCTTGATTTTCTTCATCTTCTTGTAGTAGTTGTGCGGGTGTAGAATTCATTTTTTTACACATAAGTTTCAGCAATGTTAAGGTCTCTTTTTGATTCACTTTTGATTGGACACAGTGATGCTGCATCTTTATTTCTATTTGATTTGTCGTACCCTAAAGCCTTTTGATATTGTCAGCCTGCCCCTTAAGCTTGTTCTGGAAATCATCTAATTTTTTATTGACCTCATCGGTGTTGTTATTCATCTTATGCTCCGCGTCAACCAATCTTTTTTGGAAATCATTCATTGTCATTGTTGACATTGAGCGAGTTTGTGGGGGTGTGTATTTATCTGCCAGCTTAAAATATTTTTTTAATTATCATTATCTTTTTAATTTTTTTTAAATTAATTAATTATAGGAAGGTGCATTAGAGGGAGCGAAAGAATGGCGGGTTCTCGAGTGTCTAGGGTTTCAGAAGGATCGTTTTGTGCCGCCGCCGCCCCCAGAGATCAGCTATGTTCCGGATCTGCTTGGCGCCTGGCTGCTGGGATCTCAGAACTTGATTCATCATTTTGGTTTTGGCCCGGTTCCTTTGTTGGAAAGGAGGCTCATGGATCGAAACAAAGCATTCAGGGGCAGGAGGAATTTTCTCCCTTCCTGGCTCAGGTCGGTTTTCTCACGGCGGATCTGGGCTCCATTCCTCAAAGCCCTGGGCGTTTCGCTTCAAATCAACCTGACCCTACCCTGATTTGGGTATCTGCGTTATCCTGCGCGGGTGTTTCGGCCTGGCTAGGCAGCAATGTCTGCGTCATTTGGAAAGAGATGCGGCTGATTGTTCCTCTGCCCCCCTTCAGTCTGCTACAGGAAGTCCGAATCGCCGCTCTATGGCATTCGTTTACAGGTATGGTTGACGCTCAAGTATGGGGCGGGAGATTGGGACCGGGTTCCGTGCGGACTGAGGCTCCCCTGTTCACCTCCGGGCAGATGTGGGTGGCTGACATCTCGGCAGCGAAGACATTTATGCCCTGGACAACCCTCTCGGATACGGAGTTGGATGGCTCAGATCTGACAAGAATCGAGCCACCCCAGATTGTCAGGTCCGATTTCCAAATCTTTGTAAAGACGCCAAAAGGAAACACAATCGTGATCTGGACTTATGACAACAACAGGGTTTCAGATTTGAAGAACAATATTGCCGACCAGATTGGCTACCCGACTGAGAAACAACACCTGTTAAATGAGGGCAGATCGTTGTAGGAATGCAGAACCATGCAAGAATACAACATCAAGCCAGGCTCTACAATCATTCTCAATATGAGATTACGAGGAGGAGCCGAAAGCGCTGGAACTAGCTCGCAAAGCAAAGGGTCTTTTAAGGAAGCAGTGAAGGGCAAAAGGAAAAACCCCACAGCTGTCACTGAACCTCCGGGGCAGTACATTGTAGATCAAATGCCGGAGAGCCCATCTATCTCCATCGAAATACCAGAGGTAAATAATATATATTCAGATCTACAAAAAAATGCAGTTATTTGTAGATTTAATGGCTTTTGGCCTAGAACTGATGCATTGTATCAATGGATCCACTCGGTTTGGACAAAAAATTGCCAAATCTACCTATACCCTAAGGGGTTTTTTATAGTATGTTTTCACACAGAAGAAGAAAAGGAAACAGTTCTCAACCAAGGGCCATGGTTCTGGGGCAGTGCTGGACTTTTTATTACCCCTTGGTTTCCTGATTTTGATGCCAACACCATGGTGGTATCAAGGATGCCAGTATGGGTTAGGATGCATAATCTTCCTTTACATTTTTGGCATTCAAAGGCTCTAATAGCAATTGGAAATACCTTGGGGAGAATGTTAAAGATAGACAGAGAGAGACATATAAAAGGAATATTTACTTTTGCCAGAATATGTGTCGAGGTAGATCTCAGCCGAGGACTACCTGAAAGCATCATCCTGAATTTCAATAATACACAGTGGAAACAACCTTTGGACTATGAGAATACAGCTTTCAGATGCCGGGGATGTCAACAAACAGGTCATCTGTACAATGCATGTCCAAGCCTCAACAAGAGCAAGCAACAACAAAGGAAGCCGAAAGGATGGCAGAACATAGACGTTGCATATAAGAAGGCAACTATAGCAAAGAAAGAAGAACAAAATACAACAAAGGATAAAGATCAGGACAATAAGGATAAGGAGATTAATGAGGAAAAGGAACAAGAGCTCCAGCTGGAAATAAGCGGTAATAAACGAAGTCACAGTCCTGAAGGATCGGATTCAGATAAGGAGCAACCAATGAGTACAATGGAAAACCAGCTTGCCGTTATTGACTCCTCCCAACATGGATGGTTGGCGAAAAGTGGAGAAGAAGAAGGGCAGGAAGACTTAGGCCACCTGGTTTTTTTTTGGGTTGCACATCGGATAATAGGAGCAGCACTTTCTTTTTCTGCTTTTAGGCAGGACTGTATCCTGCGGGCTGTATGATCTACTTTCATACAGCCAAATTGAATGCTTAATGCATATACTATGTAACTTTTAATTTTAATAGAAAGTTCGATTTTTTTCTTTGTAAAATATTTTCCTTGAGAGTCTGCTGATTTCGTTGAATCTGATGAGTTGTGCTCTTGATTTTCTTCATCTTCCTGTAGTAGTTGTGTAGGTGTAGAATTCATTTTTTTACACATAAGGTTCAGCAATGTTAAGGTCTCTTTTTGATTCACTTCTGATTGGACACGGTGATGCTCCATCTTTATTTCTATTCGATTTGTCGTATCCTGAAGCCTTTTGATATCGTCAGCCTACCCCTTAAGCTTGTTCTGGAAATCATCTAATTTTTTATTGACCTCATCGGTGTTGTTATTCATCTTATGCTCTGCGTCAACCAATCTTTTTTGGAAATCATTCATTGTCATTGTCGACATTGAGCGAGTTTGTGGGGGCGTGTATTTATCTGCCAGCTTAAATTATTTGTTTAATTATTATTTTTTTTAAATTAAATAAATTATAGATATCATATATAATATATAATATTTCTATATATAACTAAATTAGATAAATCATATATATAATATATACTATTTAATATAGTTTAGTTGTATATATTATAACTTATATAACGAAAAATATCGAATTTAGAAATTTAATCAGACTAAAAGGGTACGACCGAGAGCCAATGGCCATGGTGTTTCACTGACGGTAGACGTTGCAGAGGTTTAAGGAATGAGTCGGACGGTGGAATGCAGTCGCGCGGTGGTTAGCAATAGGCAGAATAGGTGTGGACATTATTGATAGCTACGGATCGATGGATTGGAGATTGTGTGCAGAAGACTGCGAATTGCGATGCTCGAATAGCGTGGGTGGGGAAAGCTACGATGGGTAGCGAAATAGTGATGATTACGTGCAGATGCCCAGCGGACAGGAGCAGCGGAGCGATATGGTCTATGCAGCGGACAGCGGAGTCAGCGGATGTACAGCTGGAGAACCGAACTTCCTCTGATACCAAATGAAGTGAAGACTTCTAGATACGTAGAGAAATATATATATATATATATATATATATATTAATAATTAATTGACCGATGATAATTGTTTACAGTGGGGTTCCTCAACGCTTGAGTAGTTCTTGATGCTTCTGTATAAAATTCTTATCCTCCCATGTGGTATCTTCAGCGGGTAAGTTCTTCCACATGATGAGATACTCTAAAATTGATCAATTTTGTAGTTGTCGGGTTCTTGTTTCTGTGACTGCTCCAGGTTCCAATATGATTTTTTCCTTCCTTGTCAAGTTTTGGCAATATTGTTTGAACTGGGACCTTCTGCAACGTTTGAATGAGTGGCCACACTTTTTCGTCCTTCTTCCATTCATCCCTTGCTTCGTTTATCCAATTTGGTTGGATAATAGAAATAGCACAAAACAATGCTTCCACATCCTTATCCTTTCTTCAGAGTGCATATGCAACAACATTTTTCTTCCCTTTTTTGTAGATGATTTCAAAGTCATAACACAACATATTTGTGACCCATTTTTTCTGTTCTTCTAAAGATAATCTTTGTTCTAAAATGTATTTAAGACTATCATGATCCGTTTTTATCTTGAAGTGTCTTCCCATTAGGTAAGGTCGCCATTTCTTAAGTGCATGTAGTATTGCCAACATTTGCTTCTCGTAAATAGCTTGCTTGAGATGTAGCTGTAAAAATACCCAATTGCCTACATCAAAACTTCTTTCACTGCGATGTTGATTTGCCTGTTGTTTCATTCGATTCTGCACCAAAGCGACATTATCCTTTAAAAGTTGGAGAACTTGTTGTTGTTGCTCGATGTAATGTTTCACTTCTTGAATCTTTTTCTTCTTGATATGTCCTATATTGAGAGTTTGAGGATTGGTAATTTCTTCCAATGCATTACAAGATATGGTCGGATTCATTTCTTGATGCTCGATGTGATCTTTCACTTATTGAACATTTTTCTTCTTGATGTGTCCTTCTATATTGATAGTTTGAGGTTCGGTAATTCCATCCAATGCATTACAAGATATGGTTGGATTCATTTCTTTTTCTCGATGTGATCTTTCACTTCTTGAACCTTTTTCTTCTTGATATGTCCTTCTATCTTGAGAGTTTGTGGAGTGGTAATTCTTGCCAATGCTTTACAAGATATGGTTGGATTCATTTCTTCTTTCTCTGAGGTTGGTACCTGGTGTATATCCTCTTCTTTTGATGTATCTTGATCATTTTCTTCCTCCTCTTCACAATCAATGTAAAATAATTTTTTCTCAGCACACTTATGACCTTTAATGTATTTGTTATCACAATTGTAACAAAGTCATTTTGCTCTTTTTTCTTCCAATTGTTGTGGTGTCACCCTTGTAGGTTGTGGAAGGCTTGGAGAAACAACACTTCCATCTTTATAGTTATGAGGGGTAGAATTCCTTGTTGCCATAATTTTGCTTTCCACTTTTCTTGCCAACCTGAATGCCTTCTCCAATGAATCAGGTTCCCAAATACAAACCTCATGTTGAATGTTATCTTTTAAAGGGCCTATGGAGACATTAATCCTCTGCTTTTCTGGAATATCATTTTCCCTTGTATTCAATTTTTGAAAGTCCTCAATGTGCTCTACCATTGAACGCTTTTGTTTGAGATTTATCAGTTGGCTAAAGAAGGTGTTTCTCTTTGTATCCTCATAATGTGCTATCATTTCTTCCATGAAAATTGACCGCGTAACAAGTGGTTTACGAGAACAAAGCCCTTTATACCATAAAAAATCTGGTTCTAAATATGAAGATGCAATACGTACCTTTTGTAACATTGATACACCATGTAGATCAAAATCTGCAGTATCCAATTTCCCAGATCCTTGCCATCAAACTTCTTCATCTCGCTTTTTCTTGATTTTAGGAGCTCAATATTGAAACGACTGTAACTCTGTAATTTTGGATCTTTAAGTTCTGAAATTTCTGCCTGTAATAGCCCTCTACGTCCTCTTTCTAACTCCGCAAGTCTGATCGCAATTGGATTCCCAAAGAAAGATTTATTCCCAATCTCCCGCGATGACCTAATTATAGACTAGTTCAGTAGAGTGAACTTGTACGACGTTCCACTTGTCACTGTTTCACCCTTAGATTCTGAAATTTGTACCCAAACAAAATACAATCCCTCCTCTTTCTGTAACTTCTTACGAAATTTCAATCTGATGCTCAGAAAGAAAGTTATGACGATTTTCCCAAGCTCACCTGTTTAGGATGTGATTCGGGAGTCTTCAAAAACCCTAACTTCCTCAGATCATATATCTGAAAATATAGCAAGACAAGATCTGAAATTCAGACTTGAGGTTCAGACCGATTTCTTCTCAAATGGGTTTTTTTTTTATCTTCTGAAACTTTGTAGCGAAAACGTTATAGCGAAAATTCAACGATGACCTATTTTAGATGAAATTCTAGAGCTTGCAAAAACCCTAATTTCCTTGGATCATATTCTCCGAAACTATAGCGAGACAAGATCTGAAATTCGGACCTGAGGTTTAGCGCAATCTCATCTCAAATGGGTTTTTTTTTAGCTTCTGAAATGTTGCATAAAACAAGTTATAGCGCAAATGCCACAATGACCTATTTGGAGCAGTGAAACCCTAGAATCCAAAGCTCTGATACCAAATGTTATGAAATCAGTTCACAAATAGATAGAAAAGATAGATGAACGCCTTAGAATTCAGCCTCTTCGAGGGGGCAACCTCCTTTACATTACATAAATGAACAATTCTTGGATGATACAAATGACAAGACCTCCTTTCTATATATAGGAGTCTAAGGGGTCATAATATAATCAGAGCGGACATAACAATAATAATGTAAGGGCACAATAATAACAATTGTGGGCTTCTATGGGGCACAATAATAGCAATAAGGGGGTTGTACTAATAACAATAAGGGGTTACACTAGTAGTACAGGGACCTAACAAACAAGATTTAACATTGGCACAACCACTGTGGAGTTAGTAAAGCTCCACAACTTGTTCTCCTTGGGAATAGTTATTATCTGGGCTTTCCATTGAAGATAGTTTGAGACTCCTTCTAATCTGTTTTCATACTTGACTTTGGTTGGCATGGTAAATTTAACCCTTGAATAATTGTTTGTTGAAAACCCTAGAGAAACAACGAACCCCTTTGAGTTTGAACCTATGCAATGCTTCAATTTCTTTCAAAGGCTTGGCTCTAATAACATGTTAGTCTTGTCTAAGTCCACTGAAATGATTAACTTGCCAGTGAATTTTTATACCTATAATTTATTTTTATTGAAAACCCATTATACTCAAATCTGAAATATACAAACATTTAATATCGCTGAGCTTCTAACAAATTATGCACAATAAAAATAAGAAATCCAAGCACATAAATTGTTTACACATCTTTTACCTTGTAAAGCCCCAATGTGGGGAAAAACAACAAAGAGAGGTTTTATTAGGCTTGAGAGAAAAAAATGGGAAAATATTACAATTGTAGTTCCAAAGAATTTACACCGAAGAACAACCTTAGAAAACAACCCCTCTCCTCTGCATGGTACAACCCAACAAACAACCTTTCTCTTTTTGGCATACAACCCAACCCAACAAACAACCCCTTTCTCTTCAGCGAACTCGGCCTAGGACACAACCTCTCCTCTAGCAGAGAAATTGGCCCTAAAGATTCGACCTCCCTCCCCTATGAACTTGGCTTGTGCACGACCCCTCTTTTGCATAGGACGACATGAGCACGACCCCTCTCTCTCTACGAACTCGCTTCCTTCTCCTCAACTGCTTAACCTTCCTTCTTGTCACCCAAATCAACCCTCTTCTCTCTCACTCGATGTGCTCTCCAAATCGTGCCCTTCACCCACTCATTTCAACAATTTATAATTTCTCTCATAACCCTATTTCCTCCTCGAGACTTCAAAGATAATATCAAAGGCCAAAACTTGGTCTTATCACTTTCTTTGATTTCTTCAAATGGAAATATTAATTTTCAAAGTTATAAACTTTAGAAATTTGAGTTACAAAGCCAATAATAACTGATTAAATTAATATCATGCTTTCCCTAAATTTGGACTTTAGAAAGAATTGTATAATGCCAAAATAAGTAATTTTTCAAGATATCTTCTGCATGCTTGGACACAAGGCTTGTGTAGAGACACCTATCCGAGCTACAATTTTAATATAGAACTGCTAAGGATGTCCATGTTAGAGCTAGATTGTACTTGTTAAGATTAGTTATATGTTCACAAGGGATCTGCTAAAGCCATTGCATTAGAAGCACCTTGTTTAAAATCTTAGTACTTAAAATTTTATATATGGTACAATACTTTTATTAATGCCCAATGAATGATCATGAGTAGGTATAATCCATGAGATCTTAGACATAGGAACTAAGTCAAGTCTACCAACTTGTAGGGAGGTACAGAAGAAAGGGTCTCCCTTAAAAGCTCGAGAGGTTGTATGAAAGGTTGTATGAATGTCTTGACTAATTTGTCGGGAGGGATTGCTCAAGGTCTTGTGGTACCATCACCAATTGATGAGTAGAAGGTGCTAACATGAGTCTGTACTTGCAAGTGGATCTCTCCTACCATCCAAGGCCAAAGCAAAGAAGCCCTTGAGAGAAGATTATCTTAAGGTACTAGAGTTTGAAGATCTAGAAGGGATGATCTGTGGTGATCACATTCTCAGGAAGAGGTCACCTTCAATTGATATCTATAGATGCTCATTGCTTTTTATTTCTTCCTCCTTTCTTTCTTGGATTGATTCCATCTCTATTTTGAGGTCCATATTCACGATTTCTGGAGGAGTATATGTGCTCTTTCCCCACTCCTTGAGAACAATCTTGATAGCCTTTAATTTTGGTTCCCATATGTAGACAAGAGATCTCGTGACCCACTTTTGGCACTCTTCTGTTATGATTTCCACAACCTTTTGACCTTGGAACCAAAGTGGGTTAAATCCGATGTTCCACCAAGTTTTTAGGATGAGGGGCCACAGGAACGGGAGATGCACAGGGCGAAAATGTGGGAGCACCTCCAAATTTTAGGGAAATTCTGGGTGGATGTCAAGGTGTGTGTGTGTATGTGTATGTATTATATACATGATTTGAATCCAATTTCAACAATGAAATACATTGATTCATATATCATAAATGATTCAATGAAATAGAAACAGTAAAATATAGTATACGTTGATTTAAATTTATGATTCATCATTCTAGAATCTAACTGATTTAAATTCATCACCCATTTTTCTAGAATCTGCTTAGTACTAAGCAAAATTGTAGATACTAAAGTCTGAAGACTAGAATAGTAAAGTGAAATTACTCAATCTCAAAAATAGTAAAAGGTCAATGAACCAATGTTATCAGAGAACTGGACCGGTTGTCGAACTAGTCGCCCCCAAAACCGGGAATTGGAAAAAATATGGACCAGAAAATTGGTCAAGCAAAAGATAAATAAATATTCATGTGCATCCATATGAATCTAAATTGTTATACACAAATATCCAAAGTTTCATATATATATATAGATATATAAGAAGTAAGGGTGCATATAACCAAAATAGCCCCAAGTGGAATCCAGGGCCCTAGGGTTGAATATTAGGCTTTCCGTCTCATAAATTATTGTTTTTAGGAAAAATTCAAGGGGGATACCTAGATGCCCCCTTTAGAAGGGGGACTTCCAGCATGTTTTTATGGGGAGTGCTCACAAGCACCCTTTCATATTCCACACATTGGAGAAACATTCCCCGCTGCGGTTCCTCAAGTTTCCCAAAAACCGGGACGTGGGGAAATGTTTCCCTATGCGCCCCCCCTGTTCCGGAGCATGAGAAACATGGGGAGTGTGCCCCCACCCTGGGAGATGTGTCCCGTGGAAGACCGGATAAATCTGATTGGGATAGGCCTATAGTCTGGAGAGTTCAGGATCTGTAAAGTAATTGATTTGTCATCAGAGGCTGCCAATGGAATGATTGTAGTGGACAGAGTGATTCTAGTGGACATGGAACTGTTGCTCAGAAGGAATTTGCCTTATAATAGAAAACAATCCAGGTGCTTTGCTATATGACTAGGGTCATGCCTCTTGTTAGAAAAGGCGAATTTTCCTTTGATTGGTTTAGCATCAACCTGGTCCCATTCTATTAACAAGTCTTCCATCCTTTGCTGGAATAGGTCTTTAGCAATATTCCCTCCTCCTTTTTCTTAATGATATGGTTACATTGAGAAAACAATCCAGATGCCTTGTGAAATGACTAGGGCCAAGCCTCTTGCCAGAAAACGTGTATTTCCCTTTGATTTGTTTAGCATCAACCTGTTTCCATTCTATTAACAAGTCTTCCATCGTTTGCTGGAATGGGTGTTTAACAATACACTCTGCTTTTTCTTCATGTTAGAGTTGCATTGAAATCTCTAGCAATGACTCTGTTTTGTGATTATTGAGGGCCTTTCAATTCTGAGAGGGAGGATCAACAATCTCTCTTTTCTTTGTGAACTACGAGCATGTATATATTGAAAACATTTTCCTGTTTGTTGATGGATGGAGCTTGTTAATATCCAGTGCTGAGTTTGGCATGAGAATTTCAGATGGAGGGGGCTATTCCATGTTGTGCAGATACTTTAGAACTTAGAAAGAAATTGTATGCTAATCTAGGACACCTAGTTATTACAGTCATTGACAAAGCCATATATATATATATAGAATCCTGGCTTTACCCTAATTGAAAAATTCTTGCAAATTGCATAAGAATTTTATGTATTTTTATTCATTTTATTCTTATAAAATCAATTGTTAGAATTTCTCTGTAGCAGTAGTTAAATATTGGGTCTGAAGTTTTGAAAGATGGGTCTGAATGTTGTTGATATTTTAGAAGCCATCGTGCATTTAGAGCTAGAAATTGTTTAAACACACTACAAGAAATCAAATTGGCAACAGGGTGAAATGGGAACTTTTCAGTGTTCTAATTTGAATTTTATTTTTATTTCTGAACAGCCCAAGTAGAGCCATGTCCATTCTTCCCTGGATAAGAGCAGTGCTTCTCCATCATGCCAGTTATATAATGTCGGAAGAGGCTTCGTTAATTGTACTCAATACACTATATCAGGTAATAGTTCATTATTTTTTTCTCTCCCTCTCTTTGTAGGATTAGCCTTTGTAACTGTTTTTTAAACAAGTATCATCTCCAGAATATTCTTGGAAGTATATGCTTCTCTTTTGGCAACGTGTAAAGCTTTAGTAAGTTAGTTTCTTTTTTAAATTCATTTATTTCATACCCTTTTATTTTCGGCTCAGCATTTCTTGGGAATGTCTTTCACGATTGTAGATCATATTTTTACATTGCCCACTGCCACCCCCAGCCTTTTTTGTACAGTATGATTTTTTGGGGAAATTGTTTGGTATTATCTTCATTAAATAACCAATATTATGTGTGCATGACATTTGTGCCTGGGAAAGTTAGCTGATTATTTATGGCTAATCCATGTTAGAATAAGTAATGCCCATTTTAGATGAGGGGATTTTGGACGAAATTACGTGAGTATATTTATTTTAATAGTCATTTATGCTGTTCTTAAAAGTATATGTGACGGTGCTTTAGTTAGAGTTCTGTTGGTAAGTAAAGCAGATTGATGTTAGAAACAGTGGAATTTCTATCATTAAGGGAGGATTAGCAGAAGCTAGAATAATTCTCGGAGGATTCGAGCCCCTACCATAGGCAGTCAAGATCACTTGTGTTTTTCAAAAATGAAAACAGCTGTACAGATCAACATTTGATGTATAGAGAATGAGATCATGCAGAACAAATCCCAAGGAGTACTTTTGAGTAAACTAGTAGCATCATATGGCAGTAAACTAGTATTGCAGCTATAAAGGATGAGTACTTTTGAGTTAGTGTTAAATGAAGTGACTTAAGCACACTTGTGCGTTTTAAAAATGAAGTTATATAAATTAAAATAACAGTGCAAAGTAAGATAAAAATACATAAGAATCAAGATAATATTAATGTCCAACAAAGATTTACAAAAGTGGTTGGAAGGGACTGAAGGTTACATCCTCTGTAATTACAATGTGGGAGTGCGTAAACAATTCATAGGACAAAACTGATAGCAGAAAAGATAAAATGATTATCTAGCTAAAGGCTGAAATAACTAGCTGAATAACATATAAAATAATGTGCAAAAGCAGTAAAATCTCGGTGCTGAACGGAAGATAAGATGTCAATAACCGCTGGAGATGAAGATATAAAAAAAACTGTAGTTCCCGAAGGCTCAAGTTTTTATTAATGATATAAGAATAATGGAAAAGGAGGCTCTACCGAGCATGTTTTGCTCCATATGCTATCATCAGTGGTGGCTGCTCTCTCTGCAACTTTGCATGATATTGCGTGCTCATATTTTATACCATATCAGAGCCTGTTTTTTTTTCAGCATGAAAAAAGTCTGTTTTGTATTATAAAAAAAAGGTACATAATTCAAAAAATTTGGGCTTCTGTAGCCGACTTCTGCATATGGTTTTTTTATATTTGGTATACATTCACATGATCTCCATATTCATCTGACAGATCTTCAATATTATGTGGCACTAATGTGTATACAAAAAAAAGGAAAAGGTATTCAATTTTATCAACTATTTACTAAAGCACTGAGAAACTCAGCTATATATATGTACCATATACAGAAAAAGGAAAAAACATATAATGTTTACTTATCTCTTCTGGCAGCATCCTTCTTTGTTTTGGAAACTGTAGGATGTGTTTGTTATCCCAGCAAAAGGAGACATCCAGTGTACATAGTAAGTGTCCCCATTTTTATTTCGATGTTCATACCATCTGGTGCATCCAGAAAGACCCATTTTGGACATGTGATCTGCATTCTGGTTATGATCCCGTCCAATATGCTGTATAGTGGGGTCTTGAAAAGTAGCCCATAGCTTCTCAATCTGACATAGCCACCCATGGAGTGTTGAATCTTGTTTTTTCCCAAAATATGATCTATAATGATCTGAGAATCCCCAAAAATATGTATGGGAGGTATGTCCATGAAATTTGCGAACCAAAGTAAGCCCCATAGTGCCATGGCTTCGGCCTTCATGTTTGTGCCCCTACCCGCATTCCAGTGAACCCAGTACTCTTGCACTTCTGAAAACTTGATCCAAAAACCACATCCACAAATCCCTCTTTGGGATGCCCCATCAAAAAACCCTGCGGGATAAACTGTGCATGGACCAGCCCCCCTACAAGTCTTATCCTTGGGCACTCTACTAATTATATAATCATCACTGATCCATTTCGTAATTCGGGCCAGCACCTTGTCTTCTTTTACCTTAACATTTTCGAAAATAATTTGGTTGCACCACCACCATATCTCCCAGTGGAAGCAGCCTCCATGAGGTACATTGTTCACTCCACCAATATAAACAGTCAGAAATATTAACATATTGTATATATGGTGAGTCAATTTTAACTGTAAAGTATCGCCATATGCGGACAGAGTATGGACATTTTAAGAATAAATGACTGTTATCCTCCCCTTCGTTCCAACATAGATAGCAGATCCCCAACCCTTGTCGATTTCTCTTTTGTAGGTTGTCCCAAGTAAGATTTTTATTTTTCCAGATCAGCCAAAGGAACATGATGATCTTAGTGGGAAATTTAGTGCGCCAAAATTTGTAGAACCAGCGTATCTCTGTGAGATGAAGCTCCTGTGTGCAAAGGTTGTAATAGGTGTCTGCTACCTCAATCTCCCCTATCTTCTTCTTACCAGCCCATGTGATATGATCTCCTCGTCCATCACGACAGATACCAATGGATTTCATCATGATTCTGATGTGCTCCCATTCAAGAGCCAATTGGCCCGACAATCCCAGCTCATTGGCCCTCTTCCAAATAGGTATGTAACCAAGCCATTCCCGGATGACTTGGTTCCAAAAGAAAATACCTCTTCTATTGAAAATATGTAATAAATCCACAAAAATGTATGATTCCCTGCTCATACCAAGGATCCGATCCCCGCCTATCATAATCCGGTGTCCTGTATCAAATTGCCAACATAGATTTTGAAGAAAAATATTTTTGATCTTGATAAAACTAAGCCATATAGTCAATCCCGTGGAAATACCAATGGACCCCTGGCGCATCCAATATACAAAGTCTTTGTCCTTAAGATATTTATATCTTATCACTTTACCCCATATGCCCTCTCCAAATATACCGCGCCATAGAGACTTCAACAGCAACGCCCATCCAAAGCGCCGTAGGTTTATAACGCCCCATCCTCCCAACTTTTTTGGTCTAGTAATGTTTTCCAATTTGACCAGGTGGTATTTAAAATTTTGTGCCGCCCCAGACCAAATATATTGAGCCATAATGTGGTTCAAAGAGTTAATAATGAGTTGAGGAAGTCGATATAAATGAGCCCAATAGACCCCCAGCTGGGTGAGCACCGATTGAGTGAGTGTAATATGTCCTCCCAACGAGAGGCACCTGAATTCCCAACCCATGATTTTCTTGTAAAATCGATCGACCAGCCACATCCAGTCATTATTTCTGTACTTACAAGGCTTTAAGTGATATCCCAGATATTTCATGCCCACAGCCAGTGAATTTGCGCCCACCCCAAAAATTCTCTGTATATATGCAATGTCATTCATTTTCATCGGTGCCATATAAAATGGTAGATTTTAGTAAGTTCATAATGAGGCCCGTGGCCCATCCAAATTTGTTGAAGATATGTGATAATGTGAGCCATTTAAATCTATCTATCATCCCCATGATCAGGACATCATCAACAAAGAAACTGTGAGATAATGAAATTTGTCTACCTATGTCTTGTTGAATTTTCTATGTCTATCCATTAGAAAATTAATTTGTATTATGTTGGTTTATTTCTTCTACTTGTAAATTCTGAACAAGTTATTTAAAACATTTAAATACCGAAATAAATACAATACAATCACAACATCTACAGATCATCAGCTGAAAGAAAACAAGCACACAAGTGACACCATTATTTTTGAACAAATGTCCCCGAAAAAACCCAATGCGGGAAAACTGGTGCAACTATTCTAAGGGTTATATTATTATGCAGTCTTTCTGAGTACAACAGGGTGCTTAACCAGCTCACCCAACAGAGAAAAATACATGGCAAGAATACCTCTATATTCGGAAACAGGTATTCAGAAAACCTATCCCACAAAACCCTCCCCGACACAACTGAAGCTCAACGCTGGCCCTTCTAACCTTTACGTCAGCCTCCTACTGACATGCATCAGCCCTAGGACCCTCTACGTCAGCCCTCTGAGGCACTGCGCAGCCTCTGGGATCCTCTGCGTCACTCCAGTAGCCTCTGCATGGATGACGCAGTCCCTCTGGCCTTTGCGTTGTCTCTACTGGGCTCTGCGTAGCCTGGATTAGCTGTTGCTCTCGCTCTCTCTGCTTTTGCACTGGTCTCGTAGTACTCTCTCTGCCTCGTATTCACTGCCTCTCTGCCTCGTATTCACTGCCCCTCGCTAATGATCACTGATTCAACTTTGCTTAGCAACCCTTTTCTAGCAAAATGAATCACTGATCACTCTGGTGTGTTCTCCAACTGACCCTCAAGCCTCTTCTTATACTTTTCCCCTTGGTCCTTCAATGATCGAGATTAAATCTCTAATCAACGACTAAGATTAGATTTAGCTTGATCCATAACTTTTGGAATCTTCTAACCCAATTTTATATTAATACCCATTAATATTTTATTTTTCCTAAGTTTAGACTTAAGAACTCCATTAAAAATATTAATTATTTTAATATCTCCCAAACCAGGTATAATCTGTCCAAACCATTTCTGGGTCTTGGAGACCTCATGTGTTTTAGCCTCTCCACCAATTTTCATGGCTAGAGCACATCCGATGCTACCCCAAATCAACATGTACAATGCATCAAAATGGCCCTCCACCACAACTTTTTTAATGTGTAGACTGAGACCGTCCATAGCAAGTATGAATAAAAGGGGAGAAAGTGAGCATCCCTGTCTAAGTCCCCTACCCGCCTCAAAAAAACGGGATGGATAACCATTAACAACAACAACGTACCTGACATTTGTTACGCATGCCATTATCCATTCAGCTCCTCTGGTTTGTATCCCAATCTTGTGAAGGACCATCCGAAGATATCCCCAATCTAAACAGTCATATGCCTTTTTTAGATCAACCTTCATAACAGCTGCATTCATTTTTTTAACATGTATGGAGTGTAGACTTTCTTGTGCAATAGCCACAACATCGTGAATTTGTTTGTTTTGTAAGAAACCATACTGTTCCGGGGAAATGTACTTCGATAATATGTGCTTCATCCTGGAAGCAATGGTCTTTGAGATAATCTTATATATAAGATTACAGAGTGAGATAGGTCAATAGTCAGAAAATGTGCACGTTGGCACCTTCTTTGGGATGAGAGCGATGTATGTAGAGTTTATGTGAGTGTATAAACCCTCATTGTCTAGATTCCTCCACCATGGCAAGAAGATCATCCCGAAAAATATCATAAAAATGGGTAAATAGTTCAACCGTCCAGCCATCTAGACCAGGGCTTTTGTTCCCCTTCAGAGATTTCAGCACCTAATGGATCTCCTCGACCAAGACAGCCTTATATAACGCCAAGTTTGCCTCCTCATCAAACATCAAAGGGTATTCACTTACCCCCAAACTTGCTCCTCCCCACATTCAAGATCCCTGCACCTATAGGCTTGTTCAAAATGAGTAACCGCTAGATTAGTAATCTCCTGTTGAGACTGAAAGCAATTACCATCAGCATCAAATATCTCCCAAATAGTGTTAACCTTCCTTCTATGGTTTGCATAGCGGTGAAAAAACTTAGTGTTCTTATCACCCTCCCGAATCCATATAGCCCGGCTCTTTAGTCGCCAAGTCATTTCCATTTGATGCAGGATTTGCTTCTTTTTGAGCTCAAGTGCACGAATTTTGTCCTGCACCACATCCGATGGGAATGAGAGGCCATGTGACGCTAAAGAGACACCAGGGCCGTGGCAATATCATTCAGCTCCTTTTTCTGTTGTGACTTCTTCCTACGTTCCCATACCTTAACCACGTCCTTCAAGGCACGCAGTCTGTTCAAAATATATGCCATGGGAGAAATATTTGCCTCTATGCCCTGTTTCTAGTGAGCTCTTATCAGGGCCTCAAAATCAAGGTCTTCCAGCCAGACCCGATTAAATTTAAAAGGCATACCAAATCTTATATCCCCACGACGCCATGTAAGGATGATGGGGCGATGGTCCAATGTATAGTTATTAACAATACTGGATTGAACAAAGCCAAGTTTCTCCACCATTTGTTCGTGAATTAGAAAACGGTCCAGCCTCTTTGCAACATATTCCAGTCCAGCCCTACCATTATCCCAGGTAGGCGCAATCTTTGGAGGGCATATATCAATCAGGTTATGATCATAGATAATTTATTTAAACATGTCAGCCATGTTATTAATGCTTCGAGACCATCCCCAAACTTTGTCCAACACAATAATGCAGTTCAAATCTCCCACCAATATCAGAGAAATCAGATGCAATATGCCAAAAAACACACATTGCGCCAAAAAATGTCCCGATCCCTGTATGGGGCGTATACATTTAAAATATGTATCCTCCCCGGAAGGCCCCTAATGTGCCCCGCCAGAAGAATACCAGCAGAACAAGAGAAGGCCTTCATCCTAACCCATCGGGGTCCCATAGGGCAGCGAAACCCCCCGACCGTCCAATTGCATATGTGGCCACCATATGCCAAGCCGGGAGCATCCGCTTGAAATAGTTTATCAACTATCTTGTTGGGTGCATAGTTTCTTGAATGAGAATGATGTAAGGACATGAAGAAAGAAAAAGCTCCTTGAGGGCGAGAAATTTTTGAGATGCCCCCAATCCCCGAATATTCATTGAAAGGATGAAGTTCATGATGGATGGACCTGATTTGGACATGAAAGCTCCAAGGACCTGAGGTGATATGGGAGATGTAATAGGAATGTCTATCAGAGTAGGAGAATCAAAAGGGGCGGCATTAGTAAGGCGGGAACGCCCACGGAAATGCCGACTACACTTATTTTGTGTCCTTCTGATGGTGATATTGTCGACCGAGGATGGGTTGATGATCGGGGTTCTTCCTTTGTAGTAGAAAATCTAAGCCGTTGTCAACCGAGTTCGTCAGTGAGGTCACCAAAGATCTAGGAGAAGTAGGTCGAGTAGGGGTCATATTGGGAGGGGGGGCTATTGTTATAGATCTAACCCAGAAATACTATAGATCTGATATGAAAATATAATATAATGCAAATAAACCCAGAAATAATATGAAATGATTCTTTATTGATCAAACCCTTAAGGTAGGGCAACACCATACATTCACTCCTTAAGGAAGGAGAACACTCCACAAGCCATATGCCTGTTCATGCAATAATTCTTCACTATTCTTCATGTGGAGTCTCTAGCCTCTATATAGGCCTCATACATACAATACCATGGATCATTACCATGGTTCTCTCATACCATCGACTAATACCATGGGCCCATTACATTATTACCAATTACTTGTGGTCCCTTACATGATATGGGTTAACCACCTTATTTATTACTATGGCCCATCCCATTATTACATTATTACCTTGGGTACCTCCCTTGGTACCCCATATTATCCCCCCAGGTATATAACATTCCACCCCCTTAGCATGTTTCGTCCCCGAAACATGGGAAGAACACAAATAATAAGATCTACTCAAAAGAGTAGTCCACTGGTACCATGCACGTGCATCTAGCCATCCAAGAGAAAGGTGAACCCTCGATTTTGCTGGTGCCTCGCTCGCTTGAGATGGAAGTTGACCGTGGTAGCTCTTCTGTGTTGATGTGTAGTAGGTGGATCTTCGCTCCTCTCTATCTGTCCTGTGGGGGTTGTTGTCCTTGTGGCTAATTGGTTGCCAGCTTGATGGTTGTCTTGCGGGGTGATGTGGGTGATGATATGTTGAAGTTTTAACCCACGGTGTCTTTTTCTTTAATTCACCCCTTACTGGAGCCTGACTGTTATGTTGTGGTGCCTGCTGTGGTGTCTTATCTTCCAATATTACTTCAACCACTGAGCCCTCCTCAGATGTATCAGCACCTGTAACCTTTTCTGCTTTAGCCTCTGTTTGTGTTTGATTGTCGATCATCACTGGCTCATCATCTAATATGTCAGACCCTGGAACATCTTTTGTTTCAGCCTCCTTGGACTCTACCTGTTTATTAATGGAAATATCCTGTAATGTAATTTTCTTCTTTTTATACCAGAGCTTCAGGAATTTCTTCTGTACATTAATATTGATAGTACCCACTGATTCCATCCAAGGGTATCCCAAAACAACATCCATGTTATCCATATCTAAAGCATAAAAATCACCATGAAACACATACTTATCCATAAAAAGCTTCAAATCCTTATAAATTTGAACATCCTTATCATCAACATGTGTATTTTCAATGTGTTTTGTTGGAACTTGCAATTTTTTTGCCAAATTAACATTGATAAAATTATGCTCGCAACTAGGATTGATAGAAACAATGATCTTCTCTTTCTGAATTAATCCATGAACCTGCAATAAAGATATACCAGTAGAACATAACCCCTGACGTGTCTCATTCTTTTTTTCTAGAGACTATTTGTCCATAAAGAGTTTTTCAAATTCTTAGCCGACAAGTCGTCCAACTATTTGATGCCAAGTGAGTTCCACCATCTGTCAGCGTCTTCTGTCAAATTAAGTCGTACTATAGCTTTCCAAAATATCCCATATTTGGACTTTATTCTTTGTATGAATTCTTCAATAGTAGGACCATTATTTTTTCCTGTAAAACATAGAGTCACCATGAAGAGGGTTTTGATACCACTTGTTGTAGCTCTGATACCACTTGTTATAGATCTAACCCAGAAATATTATAGATCTGATATGAAAATATAAGATAATGCAAATAAACCCAGAAATAATATGAAATGATTCTTTATTGATCAAACCCTTAAGGTAGGGCAACACCATACATTCACTCCTTAAGGAAGGAGAACACTCCACAAGCCATATGCTTGTTCATACAATAATCCTTCACTACTCTTCATGTGGAGTCTCTAGCCTCTATATAGGCCTCATACATACAATACCATGGATCATTACCATGGTTCCCTCATACCATCGACTAATACCATGGGCCCATTACATTATTACTAACTACTTGTGGTCCCTTACATGATATGGGTTAACCACCTTATTTATTACTATGGCCCATCCCATTATTACATTATTACCTTGGGTACCTCCCTTGGTACCCCATATTATCCCCCCTAGGTATTCTTCCTTTGTAATAGAAAATCTAAGCCGTTGTCAACCGAGTTCGTCAGTGAGATCACCAAAGATTTAGGAGAAGTAGGTCGAGTAGGGGTCATATTGGGGGGGCTATGGAGGGGGAGGGGATGTGAGCTGGAGAGTATGTAATGTGTGATGTGGAGGGGACGTCGAAAGACGTCATCTAAGCAGGAACAAAATCCAAAGGGGAGGGAGCAGGGACAGAAAGTAGAGGGTTCAGTTCCGTCAGGGATGAGTCATCTATGGTGGGGGTGCCAGAATGTTCGGACGTCCAAGGTGATGAAGGAATATATATGGGCACTGACATATCATTTACCTTTGGAAGGGAAGCTGCAGAATGAAGATGTGCAGAGTGTGTCGGATTACCTATAGAATTATGAACGCCAGCGGATGAACATTCTTCCCTTGCCCAATCTTGTAATATTCTGGGCATCCCGCGACCATATCTTTTGTTCATGTCTGATAGCAACCTCGTGGAAAACGACTACCACCCTTCCCACGAGGACATTGTGCCATAAGGTGGCCAGTATGGTGGCATATGAGGCAGCGAAAAGGTATACCCCAGAAGTCCAATCACTGCATCAAATTAGTATCCTCCCATTTCAGCTCAATGTAATCCGGAAATCCTCCACAATAGTCTTTCTCGATCAATATCCATGCGATTTTTTTTTCGTGGGCGCCCAGGGACCGAAGGTCGACATATACGAATTTTCCAGTTGCATTTCCAATATCCATAAACACTTGTCTGGTCCAAAATTCTATTGGCAAGTCTAGCAGCTTAACCCAGATGAGCTTGTTCTTCGGCGTCTCCTTTAGAGGATTAAATCCGATGTACCAGAGGTGAAGTGCAAGGAAACCTTGTCCTTTGATCCATGGAAGTGCCTGAATTTTGCATAAATCCTACTCGCTGAGGAAATGGAAACTATACTATCCCCCATAAGTCGAACCACAAAGGGCATATAGCCGAGTAATGACTTCCATTTCGATATCACCCATTGTCTCATCTCGTCTTCATCAACAGCAGCAAAATGCCATTTACCGATAAGAGCTCATTTTTGTAAACTGGTGACCTTATCGATCAGGACGTCGTGACCAAAGCTAAGAAATGGAGCCAGGGTGGTAATTTTAATGGCGCGTTGTTTATGGCCACCCTGTCGGACTCCACCCATACTACGTGCCCCGTGTGAATCATAAGAAGCATTCCTGCCATCTATCCAATGATCCCGCCCATCCCCAAGGGGCTCCACTTGAGGGTGCGAAGGGCCTATACCCTGCACAGAACGAGAGGTGATGTCACGCCCCTACACCTGCAGTAGTCTTCCAACCGCTTATAGCGAGGTGCGGCACCACCGAACGCTTTCTTTTCACCAATACTCACCTTCGTGGACTACGCCTAATTCACTTGTCCTTACTTAGTTTGTTTTCGCAACCAAGTAAAATGCAATTATCCTTTATACTTAATGAAGCCCATACTCATTCATTATCATCATGCAATTAACCAAGAACAATAACAATTGCAAACAAGTATAAAGGGGGGGGGGCAACTCCCGAACAAGTCTGCCCAACAATATATTATAACCAGTATTTCTTCAATAATACGATCATCAAGTATACTTGGCAAAACTCCAAGTCTATACTTAGAATATTTTACAACCAAGGCATAGAACACCCTTTACAATACTTTTGCCAACCTTACACGGTAGGAGGTGCTCACCCTAGACACCTAGAACTCCACCTTAAGTTCTGCACAAAACCGCATACTCATCGACCAACATACGACACACTCTTCCAACCATCAACCAAGACTTACACCTGCGCAATCTCCAAGTCAATGCGCATGAGTTATGCGCATGTCTCAACCCAACTGCGCACTTTTCTCTTGCGTAGATGCTAAGAGCGAATGCCAAGTCGAATGGATTTATTTCCAAATGAGTTTGAAGCTCCCTTTACTTATACCATCCATGCGTTGATTTACAAGGGGTGTGCAGCCCCTTGGCCGACCCCCAAAAGTCTGCACGCACGCCCACAAGGTCTCTTATCAAGTCGGCTTGCTCACATTCTAATCATCGCATATATATATGCTCACGCTCACACTTAGTCGCATAAGTGCTGTCACATATATCGTCGCATTGTCCATGCTTCGTCGCATTTTTCGTCACATTTCCACCGCGCTCCGTCGCATTGTGCGTTCGTGCGCCCGCCCGCGCGCCCGCCTGCCTACCCGCGCGCCCTCGTGCACGACCTCACCCGGCGCCCGTCGCACCGACGTTCCGAAGGCCTTACATCCTCCTCCACCTGAAATCGTTGTCGTCCTCGACAAGATACCATCTCGATAGCCATCCACCAAGATCATCATCATCCATGATGTCGACTCCTCCACATAAGGCAAACATCCCTACAACATGTGTAGAACTCCATCTCCATCATGTCTCACCTTATGACTAACTACCACCTAGATACCCCATACCAATGTATGTCATATATCAGATGTTCATGATCATCGACCACCC